>CM042030.1:22582349-25082349 GCA_023525975.1 Smallanthus sonchifolius | reverse complement strand
TCTACCATAAGCTACCAATCCATCGTCGTTCAGGGTAATTGAAACCTTCTAAACCTTCTATTTATTCTATAGATCCAAAGCCCTAATCTAATTTGGGCATTCAATACCGAAACTAACACAAACCTGAATCTAAGTTTCGTTTAAAAATGATTTAATCGAATAATAATTTGGACATGTTTTAAATACAATTAATCTATACAAATAGACTCGAAATCACCTAATGGATGAAAGCCCTATGGTTTCCAGCTTTGAAATCATAGGAATTAGACAATTCGTCTCTGTTTTGGACCAGACACGGTCGCGCTAGTCCTCTAGCACGGTCGTGCTCCATTAAGACACGATCGCGCCACTCCAAGCGCGGTCGTGCCTCGCCCTCTGACCTGGTCGTGCCTCTTGGCTAGACCTGGTCGTGCTATCCGAACCCTAGACACGGTCGTGCCTGGCCCAGGCACGGTCGTGCCTAGTGAGCAGCCTTGTTATGACATCTGTTTGATCAACACAGTCGCGTCCTTGACCAACGCGGTCGCGCCCGTGGTCCTAGCACAATCGTGCCTTATCCCTGGCACGGTCGGGTGTGGGAGAAAACTTTGACAAAATATTTAATTTCATATTTTTAAAACAATAAGTATTCCAAAGTAATTTTTTTCAAATAAAAATAATCGTTTTTATGAAAATTATATTAACTTCTCTGAAAAGATCAAGTTTTTAATTCTAAAATAAATAAAAAGTTATTTATTTAAACCTACAAAATTTAATTTATATTTAAACAAAAACATTTAGTTATTTATACTTAATTACCTATAACGTCTACATTATCTTCATAACTAGATAAATAATAAATTATTTAATTATTTAAACTCAAACCTTGATCAAAAGGTTCCAAAAATACACATTTCAAATCTTTCATTTCATACAATTCATTTCAAGTTCAAACCCCTAACCTTATACACCCCTCCAATCCAACCCTAGACTTTGACATAGACTTTGTGCACTATTAATACAATATACATTACACTCTAGGTTAACATTGTGCATTGCAAGGATTTTATTGCTAGCTAGTAGCTTGTGTTAGCTACGCCTTCGAATCAAGTGAGTATTCACAACCCCTTTTTACTCTTTTACACTTTTGGGGTGGAACATGAACTCTATACTCATTACACATTACACAATTACATTTACACAAACAACACAAGTGCAAAAATCCTATTTACATACATGTGTGCAAAAATTTGAGCTTTGTGCCCGAGTGCTAGGTGTGTTTAACCTTTGTATGCTCTTATGTGCAATCATTAACTATACAAGCCGACGGTTTTCAATGATGGATCTATTGAGTCTGACAAACCCACCCATGGTACGCGGTGATTGAAACCGACAACACACTTTGTTTTGCATGCTAGTTACAAGGTTTGATTGTACATTTGGTTACACAATAGCTGCTCCCCATAAATGCCTTATTTTATCATGTCTTGTAAAGGATTTGTTTTCAACTATATGCTATCTACATACAACTGTGTTATACTCACCAACTTTTTAGTTGACCTTATTTTATTCATGTTTCAGGTGCTTTCATATGAGCTAGATCAAGACATGCTACACATAGACTTTGGACCTAGTTAATATTAAATCAAAGACAAATTGTATTTCATTATGTACTTTGAACTTGTTTCATGTTTGTTTGAATGGAAATGGATTTAATATATTTATTACAATCTAGTCAACCTTGTGCTCATGAACAGTCTTACATGTCCCGCCCCGATGATTCCGCCATCGGTCGGGGTGTGACAAAAATCATTTACAAAAACATCATCTTATAAAGCACAGTTAAGAAGAACTCACCTCGAGCAGAACCTCCTTCTGAATCATATATAACAATCAACACTTCGACAAAACCATAAATTATATCCGATATTATCATAGTCAACATCCCTATCTTAGGTTTTACACAAAGGAACCTCAGGATGTTCGGAAACCTTACCTCGGCACTACCTACGGCAATTTGCGGACGTTTTGCTAGAAACCAGACTTTCGCACGCGAACCAAGGCTCGGGAATGGAACACCAGAGTAAGTGTGTGTATTTTGAAGGTGTGAATGTGTGTGAAATGAGCTGAATTCATACATCTATTTATATGGCAATCTTCGGGTCCGTGACGGACCGTTACCAGGCAGTGACGGTCCATCACGCCTTTGATTGGCGGCTACGCACTTCCTGACCACGTAACGGACCGTTACGAGGTGGTGACGGTCCGTCACGATGCTGAGTCACCCGACACGCGTCAGCAAACCCAAAACCGCCTCTGGTTTTGGCGGCACGGACCGTTACCGTATGGTGACGGTCCCTCACGAACGTAATGGACCGTTATGGCTTGGTGATTGTCCGTCACAGGCTAATTTTCCAAATTTGTCAATTTTTAGCACTTGATCTTTCAGAACATTACACTTATACCCCTTAGGCTTTTCCTTTGAACACTTTTAGCCCCTATAATACTTGAGAATTATCCAGGTGTTACAAATCTCCACTCCTTAAAAGAATTTCATCCTCGAAATTCAATATCAGTAAAACAAATGAGGGTACTTAGCTTTCATCTGTTCAGTTAATTCCCAAGTTTGATCGGCGCCTTTCCGACCTTGCCACTGCACCAGAACCATTGGTATCATTTTCTTTCTGAGCTTTCGATATTGTGTTCCTAAGATCTTAATGGGTTGTTCCATGAATTGGAGTTTATCATCAACATGCACATCATCTAATGGACTGCCTGATCGGGGTCTGCTAAGCACTTGCATAGACATGACACGTGGAACTTGTTATGAATACCTTGCAATGCTTTAGGCAATTCTAACTTGTATCCTACTGCTCCAGTTCTTTCAATAATTTTATAAGGCTCGATATACCTTGGCCCTAATTCCCCACGTTTCCTAAAACGTACAACACCTTTCTACGGTGATACTTTCAACATAACATAGTCACCTACTTGAAATTCTAACGATCGTCGGTGTTTATCTGCATAACTCTTCTGTCGATCTTGTGCAACCTTCAACCGTTGTTTGATCTGGACTATCTTGTCAGTCATTTCCTATAAGATTTTTAGTCCAGATAGTTAACTGGCTATCTCTAACTTTTGTCCAATAAATTGGAGTTCTGCATTTCCTACCGTACAATGCCTCAAATGGCGCAACTTTTATACTTGAATGGTAGCTGTTGTTGTAGGAAAATTCTATCAATGGTAGGTGACTATCCCAGTTACCTCCAAATTCAATTGCACAAGCCCTCAACATATCTTCTAAAGTTTGGATAGTTCTTTCACTTTGTTCGTCGGTTTGAGGGTGATATGTTGCACTCATATTGATTCGAGTTCCCAACTCTTTTTGGAAACTAGTCCAGAATCTAGATGTGAACCGACTATCTCTATCAGAGATAATAGATAGTGGTATATCATGGTGGCTCACGATCTCATTGATATAGAGTCGGGCAAGTTTATCCATTGAATAGTTCTCACTGATAGGGATAAAGTGTGCCGATTTGGATAGTCTATCACCCACAACCCAAATAGCATCATGCCCTTTCTGGGTCCTCGACAGTTTTGTGACAAAGTCCATAGTAATCTTATCCCATTTTCACACAGGTATCTCCAACTGTTGCAGTTGACTTACGGGTTTCTGATGTTCAATCTTAACTTGGAGACAAGTTAAACATTTCTCTACATACTGAGCTATAGACCTCTTCATATTTGGCCACCAGTAATGAGTTTTCAATCCTTTGTACATTTTATCAGCTCCAGGGTATATCTATAATTACTTGATGTCAAATGCAAGAGAGTTAATATATATATATATATATATATATATATATATATATATACGGGAGGATCAAATAATAAGTAGTTTTTTGCTAAGAAATCTAAAAAATGACAAAAACCTTAAGAAAGGATATCAAACAAACTCCGATTGAGCTAATTTCGGCGGCGTTGGAACCGTCTCGTCGAACTCTACCATCTTAGCTTTTAGGGTTTAGCTTTTAAGGTTTAGATTTTACATCTGAATTTTAGGGTTTTAGCATTATGGTTTATCTTTTAGAGTTTTGATTTTTTGGTTTAGATTTGTTTTTTGGGTTGGGGTGGGGGGTTTAGGTTTTTAGGGGTGGTTTGGGGTGGGTTTAGGTTTTCTTTTTTTGGGGGGGGGTGGGGTTTAGGTTTTTGGGGTGTGGGGGTGGTGGTTTTAGGCTTTTCGGAGTAGGGTTGGAGGGGGTTTAGGTTTTTGGGGGTGCGGGTGGAGGGGGTTTAGGTTTTTGGGTTAGGGTGAGGTTTCGATGAGACGGTTCCAACGCCGTTGGATTGAGCTCAATCGGAATTCGTTTGACCCACTTCGTAGGGTTTTTTTAGCGAAAAATCACTTCTTAGTTGAACCGTTCCATATATATATATATATATATATATATATATATATATATATATATATATATATAGGGTTGGGTTCATGAAAGAACTAATTTTAAAGAGAGAACTAGAGAACTCCTCATTAAAGGAAAAAAATAATAATAACTCAAAATATAAATCAAAAACTAAAAAAGTGGTTCAGAGACCATGTTTCCCACGTCGTCCTCGTTAAAAAAAAAACACAATACTACATACGTGTAGTACCACCCCAAAAACCTAACCCACCCCGAAAAACCTTAACCCTCACCAAAAAACTTAACCCCACCCCACCCACACCCACCCCCACCCCCAAAAACCTAAACCCCCCACCCACCCACCTACCCCACCCCCACCCGAAAACCTAAACCCACCCACCCACCCCTACCCAAAAAACCTAACCCTAAAAGCTAAACCCAAAAACCTAACCCTAAAAGCTAAACTAAACCTAAAAACTAAACCATAAAGCTAAACCGTGCATTTTTGCAGTTTTTTTAACGAGGACGACGTGGGAAACATTGTCTTCGAATCACTTTTTTAGTTTTTGATTTATATTTTGAGTTATGATTTTTTATTATTTTGTTTTGCCTTTAACGAGAAGTTATCTAGTTCTCTCATTAAAATGAGTTTTCTTATGATCTTCTCCATATATATATATATATATATATAGGGATAGGTTCAAATAAGAAGTGGTTTTTCGCTAAGAAAACCTAAGAAATGACAAAAAAAACCTTAAGAAAACGATATCAAAGAACTCCGATTGAGCTCATTTCAGTGGCGTTGGAATCGTCTCGTCGAACTCTACCATCTTAGCTTTTAAGGTTTAGATTTTAAGGATTAAGTTTTAGGGTTTTCGCCTTAGGGTTTAGATTTTAAGGATTAAGTTTTAGGGTTTTCGCCTTAGGGTTTAGATTTTAAGGTTTAGATTTTAGCGTTTAGGTTTTTTTTAAGGGGTGGGGGTTTAGGTTTTTTAGGGGTAGGGTGGGGGGTTTAGGTTTTTGGGTGGTGGAGGTGGTGGTTAAGCTTTTCAGGTTGGGGTTGGAGGGGGGTTTAGGTGTTTGGGGGCGGGTTAGGGTTTGATGAGACGGTTCCAACGTCGCTGGAATGAGCTCAATCGGAATTCGTTTGACCCGTTTTTTAGCGAAAAACCACTTCTTAGTGGAAGTTTCCCTTTTATATATATATATATATATATATATATATATATATATATATATATATATATATATATTGGTTTAGAATTACATAAAATCAGGTTTTAAATTTATAAATTAAAATGATAGTTACTTCAACTTAAAACACACACAATAGGCAAGTGTACCTATCGTAGCGTAATATAGTCTGGGTAAGAACCAAGTATGGAATCATGGACACGGATTCCTTACTCAATCCTTGCTATTGTCTGACTAGGATAAAAAGTTGGAAAAAGGGTTTTGTTTAAAAGAACGAAAATTGAAAGTAATATGAATGTCATCTTATTTTAAGGTGTGACTCGGGTTGTTATCACTTGTTAATTAATGTTGTGTTCAAATAAGGTTGGTCAAAGTTACTAGTGTGAACCCTTTCAATAGGGGAGTTAGTATTTCGTAATGGAACATTGGATACGGTCGGCCAACTGTTCCTAGTAACTCCCGAGATCCTAACAGGGTCTCAAGTCCATCGGCTGTCCCATGAATTAATATTCGGACTCAGATTATCCTGTCGATTGGCGTACACCAAGTCGCGTAACTCTTTTTGGAAAGTCGGAATGCGCAACTCTGTCCAGAGCTACTTTATGTACGTGGGAACCTAACAATTTATATTCATAAAATAGTTATCTTTACTAATAATAATATTTAAAAAAAATTAACTTTCATTCTCAAGATCAAGCCTCATGGCTCTCGCTAGAAGTCCTCTTCAAGCTAACACAAGAGAAGTAAAGGAATACCGACACAAACCACAAGGTCCAGCTAGGACTTGAACGACTCGTTGAATACCCAAACCTCTAATCAACCCATAAGATTAAACCTATACTAACTCGGCCAGTTGCTAACACCAAAATTTGTATATAGACCGTACAAACTCGAATAAGCTTCCAAACAAGAAGTCTTGTAATATGTCCTAAATTATACATATTTTGCATGCATAATAATCCCCATATTATGGTACTAAATGACTAATAACCTTGCAATTGATATTAAAACATTAATATTTCACAGGTGCAGGTTATTCGGTATCCCAAAGACGAATAGAGCAAAAATCAGCTTAAAACATGAAGAAATCAAGCTTTTGGAATACCAAACCCGAGCATTGACCTCCAAGAAGTCAAAATTGGATCACAGGAAGTCAACCAACAGCTAAAAGACAAAACTCGGCAGCAGAGGGGGGATGCACGGCCGTGCATCCCAATGCACGGGCAGGCATTGCCCCACTCTGCTCCCCAGAGCCCAGTACAGTGTCCTTTGTACCATGTTTCATTCCCGAGGTGTTTGCACGCCCAGGCAATCCAATGCATGGTCGTGCATTGCTCATTCTGAGGCCTATAAATAGAGGGCTTGGGGCTCTTCCTGCTTGTTCCGCAACAGGGGAGCCTACTAAACTCAGCATTATGCTAGTTAGTATGGCCATTCGTGGCTAAACTCTTTGTATTGCTTGGGTGAAGATGAAGTTTGGTGCATGTTAATGTTTAACGTATTAATCCATGTGATGTGTTTATGTCTTTATCTATTCGTCATTAAAACCACCATTTTTGTGGGTTTTTGTTATTGTCTAAATCCGTCTTTATATTTGTGAGTGTTCTTGATTTTAAAGTGTAAGATCGTAAAACCTTTTTAATCAAACTTCTTTTGAAACTTGTACGTATTTATACAAGCAGAGATTGAAAAGCCAAGGCTTGGTCAACACAAGTAAGGTCGTACGTCTTTATACTTATTATGCGACCAAGAATTGGTGAAATCATGTTGGGAACGGTACGTCTTTATACTTGGTCCCATTGTTACACCGCCTCCCGGTGAGCAAAATATAATCACATATTAACTCTAATATAAAGCATTTTTTGTTCGATGTTTTAAACCAACTCGGAGATGACCATTCGAAGGGTTGAGGGTAATTGTTGTCCTTAACGGGAGGCACTACCATTTGTTAAAGCTTTTAAATTTGCAAATCAAATGTCGTGAGGACGAGGCTCTAGCGGTGACCCGGGTCAACGTTTGTAGTAGTCATATCACTGGATTAGTCAACTTAACATTATCACGTACCAAGCGGATTCGAAACCCAAAGCAATACTATTCGTAACCTGATCATTCCCAACATATTTACTCTCTTACTATTTACTATTCTGCTCGTTACGTTTCTATTACACAATTCATGCACGTTTTTAGTTTTCTGCTATTTACTTTACCGTCATTTATTTTCTGTCATTTACTTTTCTGCTCCACAAGCACACAAAACTCACTAACTAATTAAACCAGCTAAACGATAACAAAAGTTGGGTATTGGAATTCGACCGTGTCCGTTGGTTCGATACTTGGTTCTTACCAAAACTATATTACACTGCGATAGGTACACTTGCTTATTGTGTTTGTTTTAAGTTTGAGTATTTATCATTTTATAAATTTAAAACCTGATCTCGTGAAACCATTTCTAAATCAAATATATATATTTATACTTATCACACGACACGTCAAGTTTTTGGCGCCGTTGCCGGGGACACGGTGACTTCAAGAAAGATTCGAGTTAGCGGATTAGCCTTTATTCTTAACATTTTCTTTTATGGTTTGTTTTGATTATTCCTTACAACAACTTTCATGGATGACAACTACGAGGGTTGTTATGGAGGATACCAAGATAACTACGAGTACCACTATTTGGAGGTTTGGTGTGAGATTTGTGGGAAACCCCACTACACTCAAGATTGTTATCAATATCAAGGGTATTCCATAGATTTCCACCAACCCCACTGGTAACCATATGAGAAAACCACACCACCCCAACCCAAGAAATTCAACACTCAGCTCTAGATTCCGACTCATGGACCCTAGGAAATCTGTTTTGTTATTTGGAAGAAATTAAGGTTCAACTCCTAAAGAGCTCTCCAACTGAACAACAAGTGTTTCATCATAAATTAAGATTCATATCCTAAAACGCTATCCAAATAGACAACAAGATGATTCCTTCAAAGTCCAAGAATCAGAAGTTATAGTTTCAACATCTCTAGTAAGGTCGAGTGACTCTAAGGAGCAAGAACCTTCCATCTACACAAGCATGGATCAGATGAAGGTGAGACCGGGTGATTCAGAAGAGATGGCTACTGCAACTTTACAATCACTTCTTGACTTCTCTGAGAAGCTTGAAGCTAAACAATCAAAGGAGCCAGAAGGGCAAAGATCTAAAGAAGAACTAGTAGAAGTCCTAAATATGGAAGCACATGAGGATGTAATCACCAACAAATAATTGACAATGGTGGCACCTCTTCCTCTGAGGACCACTTCTCATGGAGGAAGCAACGTTCATCTAACGAAAATTACGTGACAAAATTATCATACCAGGGTGACCGACTCCTTCACTACATGGGTTTCTTGAAGTTTGGTCCAGAAAATTTCAAATGGTGGTGGCGGGATTTAATTACACCATTTTCTTTAGGTGCTCTTCTATAGAGCATTCTAAATTTGGTAGGTTTACAACAATTTTCAAAATTTCAAATCGATCCATCTAAACTAAAATTAAAGCAATAAATATACTTTGAAAATATACAAATCAATGATTCACCCGTTTTAGCACTAAAAAGTTGAAGGTATAAAAATTAGAAAAATGGGGAAAATATTTGATTTATGAAATTGGGCCACTTAATGGGAGAATTTTGCTCGGACCACTAGGACAAACCACCTACGGTTGTTTGCCACATGATCCGGCTCGTCGATTCCTTTCCGTCCCTTGGTCGGGGGCCCTCTAACTCCAAACGTAGCTCAAGTTATAACCGTTTTAAATTTTAACACTTTTTACCCTGATTCCCCCTGTCCAACTGGTCCAGGATGGAATACACTAATTCCTGGATCAACTTATTATCACTGTACGCATGGTTATCAAATGAGCTGGATGAACCTCTCCATATTACAAACCACCCATTTGTCTGATTATTCCACCATGAGCACTAAATTGGAAATTCACGAAGCACGTACGAGTCCGGCTAAAGACACTTAAATAAACGTGGCGCTTCCGGGAGGCAACCCAATGATCATGAATAAATTAAGAAGTTGGTGTATACGGCAAAAAGCATGGATCTTAGGTTTGGTTTTCCAAATTTAAAGTTTCTTTTACTTCAGCCCCCAGGTATGCCTTCTCGATACTAGGACCTTAGTAGCTTAACTACTACATTTTATTTTACTTGTCTGCTTTTATGTTTTCCTATGTATGTCAGGTAGAATAACATCACCAGATAGCTCTGCCACTTCTTTAAGGAATTACATTCCATCTCTACGACCCAAGGAATTAATCATCACATCAAATTTCTTTGAAATCCGATGAAGTCTTTAAAGCAATGTGTTGACAAACAGCTGATAGGCACAACCGGGCAGCAACAATAAGTTTTGGCCTTAGGTTATACACCGAATTGAGCGGGGGAGTACCTGATTCTTTTCCCTTAAAACTTCATGCATTTAAATTCTTGCATAACATTTCATTACATGCATTTGTACATTGAGGGCAATGCACAGTTTTAAGTGCGGGGTGGGGACTTAGAGATTCAGGACTACTTGTAACCTTAAAGCAGTAAAAATTTCAACTCATGATTTTCTACCCATTTTGTCACACCCCCAATTTTAACTAACAGAGTTTTACCGTTTGGGAAGTGACGAACCAGGATCTCAGACATTAGTTACTTTGAACGACTCTACATGGGAATCAAAATGAAAATACCATTCAAATCAGAGTATCAATGCGGAAGCGTAAAGTAAATGCGCAAAATACACGCGCCCAAAACCAAAGTCCAAAAGTCCCAAAAAGTCCAAACGTCCAAACAAAGCAAAGTACAATAGAATAATTCAACCAAACATAAATCGACACAATCAAAGCAGTTGAATCCCATGCATGCCCTAACATGCACCTGTGTCTTATCTTAGCGACCTGAGAAAACATGTAAGAAAAAGTGTCAACACAAGGTTGGTGAGTCCACAGGTTTCAATAAATAAGTAAGCGTTTACCAGATTTGTGATCATTCAATATGTATCTATAGGTAGCTAACCTATATTCATGTTTAGCTCAAGCGCTCGCAACCGAAGCTGACTGTTTGTTTATTACCACTGCCAGGTCTATCAACACTGGCGATGTGAGTAGGCTAACATTTCACCCGTTCGATATCTAATCGAGTTAGCGCGACTAACGCGGGTGGGATTTGTCAAACCCAGTAGTACTACTAAATATTACCTTGCTAAGATCCATATTAATGGTTCGATATAAGATGACGACTTTCTGTGATAGCGTGTTACGCTTAGCTTTAACATTGATAGCATACGAAATACAAAATCTCAAAAATAGTTAAGCATGTTTTCTCCCCCAAGTTAAAACAGTAAAAAGGGGCCGTGAAAACTCACCTGCTTTGCGTTGAAGGTAGTTTCACACTAGAGGTATGTTGGAACCACGAGTGTAAATCTCAAAAGACCTACAAATGTCCTAAAATTATAAACACATAAATTAGGAATGATAATGGGAATTGTGACTGTGACACGGAAAGAAACATCTTAAAGAACCGCTCTAATAAACGAGAGTGGACGAACGTGTCCACGAGATTAGGAATTACTTTACGCGACGAATGACTCAATTAATAATATATATATATATATATATATATACGAGTGAATAATATAATTAATTATATTATTAATTAATCTCTATTGATACACGGCGTTATAAAATGATTCGAAATAATATAAATATATAGTATTTAATAATACGGGTCACAGTTTGAAAATAATATAAATATATTATTTTATACGAATTTACGGCTTAAAATAATATAAACATATTATTTTTACTTAATAATAATAATAATGTATAAATTATAAAAGCGGGTATAATTTTTAAAAATATGCTAATAATTCAAAACCCGAGCCTACGGGTTGTTTTTCGGGCTAAAAACACATTTATATAATAACCCAGTATTACAAGGTTTGATTTTTATTAATTTAATATTCCAGAAAGATGTTCCAAAAACAATTGTGGGAGCCCGGTCTCGAACCCGGGTCCCTCCCACACGCACACACTGACCAAACCATCACACCCGCTAGGGTCATCGCAAACAAACCCGAGACCCATTGCTTTTAACATCCTGATCAAACGTGATTTCCTTCCCATATGCTCCCAGATCGAATCCCGTCCCATACACTATGAATTCGATCGCGACTGGTTTCGAAATCACAGGGGTTCTTCTCGCCTATGGATTGCGAGTCTGATGCTAGGTTCAATTGCAAAAATCGTTAAGTTTTAGGTAATTAAAATTCAGTTTGAAAAGCCGAGACTTAGACTTAAAAACGTGGGATCAATTTGATAAAATCTAATGATGTTAGAGGCTGGATTCATGGGGCTATTAAAGAGAATTAGATTCCGATTCTATCCATGTGTTTTAATTATATTGAGATTACAGTTTGACTGGTGTTCGATTCAACCCAAAATGTGATGAACCTTAGAATCGGTTCTTCACTGATCCGATGTTATATATTCGAATTAGCATAGGGTTTTCAAGGATGGATGATGGTGAGTCTATCCATGAAGTTTAATTGCATTTATATTGAGTCTAAGATAGAGTTCGATTAAAACGTGAACCTATGAACCCTAGATTCTGGATTTTGTAAAATTAGATGTTTTTTGATTCAATTAACATGGGGCTTTCATTAAACTGAATATTTCGAAACTAATGGTATGATTTAATTGAATTGAGAACGAGTCTAGAATCAAAAGCCCCAAATCCGATTTCATATGAACCCTAGAATCGGATTATGATTAAATCGATAATGTAAGTCCTAATTGAGTTAGGGCTTTCATTTAAAGGATGAAAACGAAGCTGATGATGTATCTAATTACCTGAATTGATGTCGGGACGGTGGAGGTCGACTAAAACAGGTCCGACGATGACTGGTTCGATTTCCGGTGGCTTTTGCTATGAATCGATCAACTTGACGAGTACAGAAGTTTCAGAGAGATTCGATTTAGGTGTGCAGTGTGTTGGTTTACCAACTGGTAACTAATTACAGTCGAATTCGATTGAGTAATACATAGAGTCGACGGTTATAGATTTATTACCCATAATTGGGTTTAATTTGATATAATAACGAGGATTAAAAGCTCAATGATGGATGTAATTGTTATTAAGGTTTATTTCAGTTACAAATTTCAACAAAAATTGGTCATAATTCGTGGATTAGTCTTAAGAACATACGGTTTGACTTCTAAAAAGTCAAACAGGAGCTAAATCATGAAATCTTGACTTGCAAAGTCAACCAAATCAACTTTGGGTTAATTACCGAGTTAATCCCTATGGTTTCCATGTATTTGGGTTTGAATATAGGCAGAAATAATCCCTGCAGTTTGTGATGAAGTTAATTAAGTTAACTTTAACTGGATTTTGTTAACGGAGTTAACTGGAAAAGTCCGGATTGTCACACATTTGACTAAAACATTACAAAAACCTACCTTTTGTAAACCCCGAAAAATTTTCAAAAATTTTCAAAAATTTTAAACCCTAAAATCTAAACCTCTTTGAGTTCTCACCTAATTAAATAAATTGAATACATGGCAAGTAGAAACAAATGGATATTATGCATAACAATTCGCTAAACCCTATCCCATAGGTTTTCAAGTGAGGAAAATCAAGCCTATCACACAGCATCAAGTTTGTGGCGCAGTGTGTAATTATTCGCATGCTCTTTCGTTTGGCATTATTGAGTGTTTTTCGATTGAATTTTATGCATAATCAGAACTTGTGTGACTTATACATATCAAGACCATGAACTAGTAGAAATATAAAAGTGATTGAGGCACTTAAGACTTTATTACCCTTATCCATAAACCAAAAATCCCAAAAATATAATTCACTTAGATAGCCCTTTGAGCCTTAGCCTTTTCTTTTCTACAACCCATAATTATCACCCAAGCATCTATTCGTCAACACTGGTTATTGGCTAACTGTCTTCAAAATGGAAAAATTATCCTATGTCGTTATTTCAAGTTTATTACCATTGAGGCAACTTCGGAAATAATTTGTTTTACTCAAAGGAATTGGAATATACAAGAAGGGGGATGTATTAGGAAGAAATAGTCGAACTATCTGCAAGGAATTCATGGAAATATTATTTCATGAAAATTTAGGAAAAAGAATTGTTGAAGAAATTGTCTTTATGTCAAAAAAAAGAAAGAAGTTGCTCTTTTACCGGTTAGACCTTAAAGAGCTGGACATGCATTCTTTTGATTCCAGTTTGCTTTCCTGTATTCATTTCGCAAAGCCTGAATTACCATCTGAACTCCGAGAGAAGATTTTCAAAGCAACTAGTGATAAAAGAAAACGGTGGCACAAGAAAGAACAACTGCCACCATTCCGTGGCTTGTCAAAAAGTGCCGCCAAAAGATACGAAAATTTTGTGAAGTGTGGAAACTGGAGCCACGATGGAAAATGTAGCAAGAACCAAACCTATTCCCAAAGTGAGTATACGCAACTGATCAGAGTAGGAGTTAGGCTATAAGTCGACGGATCCATACGAAGAGGGAGTAATGTATACTACGACACAAGGAATGAGTTGGCACTGATGAAAGATCTTGGTCGTGGCAATCTGACCATAAACGAGCCCTCGGATTAGTTATACCCTCATGATCCGTGTTCTGTAAACGGACCTGTTAGTATTTTCCATTTTAAGCCATGAAGCTGTAGCTGTGTGTTTCACGATAGCTGCAGCCCTTCAAACCTGTTAAATCCTTAAAAACCCAAAAAGATTTTCATCTTCACCCCTTTATTTTTATTTTAGCCACACTACAACCCTTTTTAAAGTCCTCTTGATTCATGCATACTACTTAGTTAATTGGTGGAGACTTGATTTGCACACAAGATTATGACCATTGCATAATTCAATTCGAACTTGAGTGTTGCACTTGACTTACATTATCCATACATATATAACCCTAGAGTTGAGTGAACATTGTGAGGAGTGAAAGTTTATGCATAATTGAAGTTCTAGTAGGCTTGTCATAAATTCCATCATAGAAAAATACAAAAATAGAATAAGCAGTTCAAGAGTTATCCCGGAGTTTCCAAATACTTGGAGCTCCATTTCCCCTTGTAAAATTTTCAGTTATGGGTATGATCATGCACGAGTTTGCTTGAGGACAAACAAAGTTTAAGTGTGGGGTATTATGATATGTCCTAAACTATACATGTTTTGCATGCATAATAATCCCATATTATGGTACTAATTTATTAATAACCTTGCAATTAATACTTAAAACGTTAATATTTTGCAATTGCAGGTTATTCGGTATCCCAAAGACGAATAGAGCAAAAATCATCTTAAAACATGAAGAAATCAAGCTTTCGAAAGACCAAACCCAAGCATTGACCCCACAAGAAGTTAAAATTGGACCATATGAAGTCAACTTGAAGCTAAAAGACAAAACTGGGCAGCAGAGGGGGGATGCACGTCCGTGCATCCCAATGCATGGGCGTGCATTGCCCCACTCTGCTCCCCAGAGCCTAGTACAGTGTCCGCTATACCCTGTTTAATTCCCGAGGTGTTTGCACACCCGTGCAATCCAATGCACTGCCGTGCATTGCTCATTCCGAGGCTTATAAATAGAGGGCTTGGGTTCTTGGTTTCACACACCTATACACACCTTACAACAGCCATCCAGACCTCATTTGAGAGCGTATTTCATAGTTAAAGTTGAGAGTAGTGAGTGGAGGGGCTCTTCCTCCTTGTTCCGCAATAGGAGAGCCTACGAAACTCAGCGTTATGTTAGTTAGTATAGCCATTCGTGGCTAAAATCTTTGTATTGCTAGGGTGAAGATGAATTTTGGTGCATGTTAATGTTTAACGTATTAATCCAAGTGATGTGTTTATATCTTTAACTATTCGTCCTTAAAACCACCATTTTGGTGGGTTTTTTTATTGTCTAAATCCGTCTTTATATTTGTGAGTGTTCATGATTTTAAAGTGTAAGATCTTAAAACCTTTTTAATCAAACTTCTTTTGAAACTTGTACGTCTTCATACAAGCAGAGATTGATAAGCCAAGGCTTAGTCAACACTAGAAAGGTCGTACGTCTTTATACTTATTATGTGACCAAGAATTGGTGAACTCATGTTGGTAACAGTACATCTTTATACTTGTTCCCATTGTTACACCGCCTCCCGGTGAGC
Source organism: Smallanthus sonchifolius (assembly GCA_023525975.1). Classification (NCBI taxonomy): domain Eukaryota; kingdom Viridiplantae; phylum Streptophyta; class Magnoliopsida; order Asterales; family Asteraceae; genus Smallanthus; species Smallanthus sonchifolius. The sequence goes on along the minus strand of CM042030.1, from coordinate 25,066,568 downwards.
AAAATATAATCACCTATTTAACTCTAATATAAAGCATTTTACATTCGATGTCTTAAACCAACCCGGAGATGATAATTCGAAGGGTTGAGAGTAATTGTTGTCCTTAACGGGAGGCACTACCATTTGTTAAAGCTTTTAAATTTGCAAATCAAATGTCGTGAGGACGAGGCAATACTATTCGTAACCTGATCATTCCTGACATATTTACTTTCCTGTTATTTACTATTCTGTTCGTTACGTTTCTATTACACACTTCACACACTTTTTTACTTTTATGGTATTTACTTTACCATCATTTACGTTTCTGTCATTTACTTTTCTGCTCCACAAGCACAGAAAACTCACTCACTAATTAAACCGGCTAAACGATAACAAAAGTTGAGTATTGGAATTCGACCGTGTCCGCTGGTTCGATACTTGGTTCTTACATAAACTATAGTACGCTATGATAGGTACACTTTCCTATTGTGTGTGTTTTAAGTTTGAGTATTTATTATTTTATAAATTTAAAACCTGATCTCGTGAAACCATTTCTAAAACAAATATATATATATTTATATATATATATTTATACTTATCACACGACAAGTCATCTTGCTTAAGAGACTCACAAGATTTAAGGTTATTAAGTTGGTTTAAGGATTACTTATTCTTGTCTTTTTAAAATAGTCTAAAATGTTGAAGCATCTTTTGGTAACAGGTACTCTGGATTATGGTAAAGCTTTTGTTACCTATCATTCAGTCTTGTATCTTTATGTATGTGTATTTGTCTTGTTGTTTTGATCGAGTTGTAACTTACTTTTGTTTGAACTTGTATTGTCTGACTAGGATAATAAGTTGGAAAAGGGTTTTGTTTAAAAGAAGAAAAATTGAAAGTAATTTTGAATGTCATCTTATTTTAAGGTGTGACTCGGGTTGTTATCACTTGTTAATTAATGTTGTGTTCAAATAAGGTTGGTCAAAGTTACTAGTGTGAACCCTTTCAATAGGGGAGTTAGTATTTCGTAATGGAACATTGGATACGGTCGGCCAACTGTTCCTAGTAACTCCCGAGATCATAACGGGGTCTCAAGTCCATCGGCTGTCCCATGAATTAATATTCGGACTCAGATTATCCTGTCGATTGGCATACACCAAGTCGTGTAACTCTTTTTGGAAAGTCGGAATGCGCAACTTCGTCCAGAGCTACTTTATGTACGTGCGAACCTAACAATTTATATTCATAAAATAGTTGTCATTACTAATAATAAATATTTAAAAAAAATTTAACTTTCATTCTCAAGATCAAGCCTCATGGCTCTCGCTAGAAGTCCTCTTCAAGCTAACATAAGAGAAGTAAAGGAATACTGACACGAACCACAAGGTCCAGCTAGGACTTGAACGACTCGTTGAATACCCAAACCTCTAATCAACCCATAACATTAAACCTATACTAACTCGGCCGTTTGCTCACACCAAAATTTTTATATAGACCGTACAAACTCGAATAAGCTTCCAAACATAAAGTCTTGTAATATGTCCTAAATTATACATGTTTTGCATGCATAATAATCCCCATATTATGGTACTAATTGATTAATAACCTTGCAATTGATACTTAAAACGTTAATATTTTGCAATTGCAGGTTATTCGGTATCCCAAAGACGAATAGAGCAAAATTCAGCTTAAAACTTGAAGAAATCAAGCTTTTGGAAGACCAAACCTGAGCATTGACCCCCAAGAAGTCAAAATTGGATCACAGGAAGTCAACCAACAGCTAAAAGACAAAACTCGACAGCAGAGGGGGGATGCACGGCCGTGCATCCCAATGCATGGGCATGCATTACCCCACTCTGCTCCCCAGAGCCCAGTACAGTGTCCTTTGTACCCTGTTTGATTTCCGAGGTGTTTGCACGCCCAGGCAATCCAATGCACGACCGTGCATTGCTCATTCTGAGGCCTATAAATAGAGGGCTTGGGTTCTTGGTTTCACACACCATACACACCTTATAACAGCCATCTAGACCTCATTTGAGAGTGTATTTCATAGTTAGAGTAGAGAGTAGTGAGTGGAGGGGCTCTTCCTGCTTGTTCCGCAACAGGGGAGCCTACGAAACTCAGCGTTATGCTAGTTAGTATGGCCATTCGTGGCTAAACTCTTTGTATTGCTAGGGTGAAGATAAATTCCATGCATGTTAATGTTTAACGTATTAATCCATGTGATTTGTTTATGTCTTTAACTATTCGTCCTTAAAACCACCATTTTGGTGGGTTTTTGTTATTGTCTAAATCCGTCTTTATATTTGTGAGTGTTCTTGATTTTAAAGTGTAAGATTGTGAAACCTTTTTAATCAAACTTCTTTTGAAACTTGTACGTCTTTATACAAGCAGAGATTGATAAGGCAAGGCTTGGTCAACACTAGTAAGGTCGTAGGTCTTTATACTTATTATGCGACCAAGAATTGGTGAACTCGTGTTGGGAACGGTACGTCTTTATACTTGATCCCATTGTTACACCGCCTCCAGGTGAGCAAAATATAATCACATATCAACTCTAATATAAAGCATTTTACGTTCGATGTTTTAAACCAACCCGGAGATGACCATTCGAAGGGTTGAGGTAATTGTTGTCCTTAACGGGAGGCACTACCATTTGTTAAAGCTTTTAAATTTGCAAATCAAATGTCGTGAGGACGAGGCTCTAGCGGTGACCTGGGTCACACGTTTGTAGTAGTCATATCACTGGGTTAGTCAACTAAACATTATCACGTACCAAGCGGATTCGAAACCCAAAGCAATACTATTCGTAACCTGATCATTCCCAACATATTTACTTTCTTAATATTTACTATTCTGCTCGTTACGTTTCTATTACACACTTCACGCACGTTTTTACTTTTCTGCTATTACTTTACCGTCATTTACTTTTTTGTCATTTACTTTTCTGTCATTTACTTTTCTGCTTCACAAGCACACAAAACTCACTCACTAATTAAACCGACTAAACGATAACAAAAGTTGAGTATTGGAATTCGACGGTGTCCGTTGGTTCGATACTTGGTTCTTACCTAACCTATATTACGCTGCGATAGGTACACTTGCCTATTGTGTGTGTTTTAAGTTTGAGTATTTATCATTTTATAAATTTAAAACCTGATCTCGTGAAACCATTTCTAAATAAAATATATATATTTATACTTATCACACGACACGTCAAGTTTTTGGCGCCGTTGCTGGGGACATGGTGATTTCAAGAAAGATTAGAGTTACAGGATTAGCCTTTATTCTTAACATTTTCTTTTATGGTTTGTTTTGATTATTCCTTACAACAACTTTCATGGATCACAACTACGAGGGTTGTTATGGAGGATACCAAGATGACTATGAGTACCACTATTCGGAGGTTTTGTGTGAGATCTGTGGGAAACCCCACTACACTCAAGATTGTTATCACTATCAAGGGTATTCCATATATTTCCACCAACCCCACTGGCAACCATATGAGGAAACCACACCGCCCCAAGAAATTCATCACTCAGCTCTAGATTCTGACTCATGGATCCTAGGAAATATGTTTTGTTATTTGGAAGAAATTAAGGTTCAACTCCTAAAGAGCTCTCCAACTGAAGAAAAAGTATTTCGTCATTTGGAAGAAATTAAGATTCAGATCCTAAAACGCTATCCAAATAAACAACAAGATGATTCCTTCAAAGTCCAAGAATCGAAAGTTATAGTTCCAACATCTCTAGTAAGGTCGAGTGACTTTAAGGAGCAAGAACCTTCCATCTTCACAAGCATGGATCAGATGGAGGTGAGACCGGGTGATTCAGAAGAGATGGTTACTGCAACTTTACAATCACTTCTTGACTTCTCTGAGAAGCTTGAAGCTAAACAATCAAATGAGCCAGAAGGGCGAAGATCTAAAGAAGAACTGGTAGGAGTCCTAAATATGGAAGCCAGTTGGATGTAATCACCAACAAACAATTGACAATGGTGGCACCTCTTCCTTGCAACACTGATAGTTGGCCTGTGACCAAGCATATCAGTGAATCATTCCATGAGTCACATAAGCCACAGGATAGGGCATATCACTCTGAGGACCACTTCTCATGGAGGAAGCAACGTTCATCTAACGAAAATTACGTGACAAAATTATCATACCAGGGTGACCGTCTCCTTCACTACATGGGTTTCTTGAAGTTTGGTCTAGGAAATTTAAAATGGTGGTGGCGGGATTTAATTACACCATTTTCTTTAGGTGCTCTTCTATAGAGCATTCTAAATTTGGCAGGTTTACAACAATTTTCAAAATTTCAAATCGATCCATCCAAACTAAAATTAAAACTATAAATAGACTTTGAAAATATATAAATCAGTGATTCACCCGTTTTAGCACTAAAAAGTTGAAGGTATAAAAATTACAAAAATGGGGAAAATATTTGATTTTTGAAATTGGGCTACTTAATGGGGGAATTTTGCTCGGACCACAGGGACAAACTGCCTACGGCTGTTTGCCACATGATCCGGCTCGTCGAAACTTTTCTGTCCCCTGATCAGGGGCCCTCTAACTCCAAACGTAGCTCAAGCTATAACCGTTTTAAATTTTAACACTTTTTACCCTGTTTTCCCTTGTCCAACTGGTCCAGGATGGAATACACTAATTCCTGGATCAGCTTATTATCATTGTACGCATGGTTATAGCTGGATGAACCTCTCCATATACAAACCACCCATTTGTCTGAGTATTCCACCACGAGCACTAAATTGGAAATTCACGAAGCACGTACGAGTCCTGCTAAAGACCCTTAAATAAACATGGCGCTTCCGGGAGGCAACCCGATGATCATGAATAAATTGAGAAGTTGGTGTGCATACGGCAAAAAGCATGGATCTTAGGTTTGGTTTTTCCAAATTTAAAGTTTCTTTTACTTCAGCCCCTAGGTATGCCTTCTCGAAACTAGGACCTTAGTAGCTTAACTACTACCTTTTATTTTACTTGTCTGCTTTTATGTTTTCCTTTGTATGTCAGGTAGAATAACATCACCAGATAGCTCCGCCACTCCTTTAAGGAATCACATTCCATCTCTACAACTCGGGGAATTAATTACCGCATCAAATTTCTTTGAAATCCGATGAAGTCTTTAAAGCAATGTGTTGACAAACAGCTGATAGGCACAACCTGGCAGCAGCAATAAGTTTTGGCCTTAGGTTATACAACGAATTGACCGGGGGAGTACCAGTTTCTTTTCCCTTAAAACTTCATGCATTTAAATTCTTGCATAACATTTCATTACTTGCATTTTTACATTGAGGGCGATGCACAGTTTTAAGTGTGGGGTGGGGAATTAGAGATTCAGTTCTACTTGTAACCTCAAAGCAGTAAAAATTTCAACTCATGATTTTCTACCCATTTGACTAAAACATTACAAAAACCTACCTTTTGTAAAACCCGAAAAATTTTCAAAAATTTTAAACCCTAAAATCTAAACCTCTTTGAGTTCGCACCTAATTAAATAAATTGAATACATGGCAAGTAGAAACAAATGGATATTATGCATACCAATTCACTAAACCCTATCCCATCCGTTTTCATGTTAGGAAAATCAAGCCTATCACACAGCATCAAGTTTGTGGGGCAGTGTATAATTATTCGCATGCTCTTTCGTTTGGCATTACTGAGTGTTTTTTGATTGAATTTTATGCATAATTAGAACTTGTGTGGCTTATACATATCAAGACCATGAACTAGTAGAAGTATGAAAGTGATTGAGGCACCTAGGACTTTATTACCCATATTCTTAAACCAAAAATCCCAAAAATATAATCAGCTTAGATAGCCCTTTGAGCCTTAGTCTTTTCTTTTCTACATCCCACAATTATCACCCAACCAGCTATTCGTAAACACCGGTTATTGGCTAACTGTCTTCAAAATGGAAAAATTATCCTATGTCGTTATTTCAAGTTTATTACCATTAAGGCAACTTTGAAAATAATCTGTTTTACTCAAAGGAATTGGAATTTACAAGAAGGTGGATGTATTAGGAAGAAACAGTCGAACTATCTGCAAGGAATTCATGGAAATATTATTTCAAGAAAATTGAGGAAAAAGAATTGTTGAAGAAATTGTCTTTATGCCAAAAAAAAGAAGAAAGAAGTTGGTCTTTTACCGGTTAGACCTTAAAGAGCTGGACATGCATTCTTTTGATTCCAATTTGCTTTCTTGTATTCATTTCGCAAAGCCTGAATTACCATATGAACTCCGAGAGAAGATTTTCAAAGCAACTAGTGATGAAAGAAAACGATGGCGCAACCAAGAACAACTACTACCATTCTGTGGCTTGTCAAAAAGTGCCGCCAAAAGAAGAGCCAAAAGATATGAAAAATGTGTGAAGTGTGGCAACTGGAGCCACGATAGAAAATGTAGCAAGAACCAATTCTCAAAGTGAGTATACGCAACTGATCAGAGTAGGAGCTGTTAGGCTACAAGCCTACGGATCCATATGAAGAGGGAGTAATGTATACTACGATGTAAGGAAAGAGTTGGCATTGATGAAAGATCTTGGTCTTGGCAATCTGACCATAAACGAGCCCTCGGTATAGTTATACCCTCATGATCCGAGTTCTGTAAAGGGACCTGTTAGTATTTTTCATTTTAAGCCATGAAGCTGTAGGTGTGTGTTTCACGATAGTTGCAGCCCTTCAAACCTGTTAAATCCCTAAAAACCCAAAAAGATTTTCATTTTCATCCCTTTATTTTTATTTTAGCCACACTACAACCCCTTTTAAAGTCCTCTTGATTCATGCATACTATTTAGTTAATTAGTGGAGACTTGATTCGCACACAAGCTTATGACCATTGCATAATTCAATTCGAACTTGAGTGTTACAATTGACTTACATTATCCATACATATATAACCCTAGAGTTGAGTGAACATTGTGAGGAGTGAAAGTTTATGCATAATTGAAGTTCTAGTAGGCTTGTCATGAATTCCATCATAGAAAAATACAAAAATAGAATAAGCAGCTCAAGAGTTATCCTGGAGTTTCCAAATACTTGGAGCTCCATTTCCCCTTGTAAAATTTCAGTTATGGGTATGATCATGCATGAGTTTGCTTGAGGACAAGCAAAGTTTAAGTGTGGGGTATTATGATATGTCCTAAACTATACATGTTTTGCATGCATAATAATCCCCATATTATGGTACTAATTGATTAATAACCTTGCAATTGATACTTAAAACGTTAATATTTTGCAATTGCAGGTTATTCGGTATCCCAAAGACGAATAGAGAAAAAATCAGCTTAAAACATGAAGAAATCAAGCTTTTGGAAGACCAAACCCAAGCATTGACCCCATAAGAAGTCAAAATTGGACCACAGGAAGTCAACCAGCAGGTAAAAGACAAAACTAGGCAGCAGAGGGGGGATGCACAGCCGTGCATCCCAATGCACGGGCGTGCATTGCCCCACTCTGCTCCCTAGAGTCTAGTACAATGTCCTTTGTACCCTGTTTGATTCCCGAGGTGTTTGCACACCCGTGCAATCCAATGCACTATCATGCATTGCTCATTCTGAGTCTTATAAATAGAGGGCTTGGGTTCTTGTTTTCACACACCTTACAACAGCCATCCAGACCTCATTTGAGAGCGTATTTCATAGTTAAAGTAGAGAGTAGTGAGTGGAGGGGATCTTCCTCCTTGTTCCGCAATAGGAGAGCCTACGAAACTCAGCGTTATGCTAGTTAGTATTGCCATTCATGGCTAAACTCTTTGTATTGCTAGGGTGAAGATGAAGTTTGGTGCATGTTAATGTTTAACATATTAATCCAAGTGATGTGTTTATGTCTTTAACTATTCGTCCTTAAAACCAACATTTTGGTGGGTTTTATTATTGTCTAAATCCGTCTTTATATTTGTGAGTGTTCTTGATTTTAAAGTGTGAGATCTTAAAACCTTTTTAATCAAACTTCTTTTGAAACTTGTACGTCTTCATACAAGAAGAGATCGATAAGCCAAGTCTTGGTCAACACTAGTAAGGTCGTACGTCTTTATACTTATTATGCGACCAAGAATTGGTGAACTCATGTTGGTAACTGTACCTCTTTATACTTGTTCCCATTGTTACACCGCCTCCCGGTGAGCAAAATATAATCATGTAGAAGCATGTTTTTGTAACTATAGATTAAATTCTATGTATCGGTGTACGTGGCTAGTACGCAGGAGGGTGTTCCTGAGTACTTAGCCTGCACACAGTTTGGTCCTGCGTACTTAGTAAGTACGCAAGGCTTTTGCCTTGCGTACTTATCAAGTACGCATGACCAAACCCTGCGTACTTAGACAAGTACGAAGGTAATGTTCCTTCCCCTATAAATAGAAGACTTGTCTTCATTTGTCGGTGGAACTCTGGAACTAGGTTGAGAGGTGTCCGGGTCGGGAAGAGCTCTCCCGACCCCTGGACCGTGAGCTTAGATGAGAGATGTGTGCTCCTTCGGTATGTAGTCTGTAATACGAGATGACTTCTATGTTATGGATTACGTGTCGTTTCATTATCTTTTGTCTTTGTTTGTGTTTTCTCTATCTCGTTTCTTGGTTCCCACACAAATCACAAAACATGTCCGTGTATATCCGCTGCGCGACGAGGCTCCCGGGACCTACAAATCACCTATTTAACTCTAATATAAAGCATTTTACGTTCGATGTCTTAAACCAACCCGGAGATGACTATTCGAAGGGTTGAGAGTAATTTTTGTCCTTAACGGGAGGCACTACCATTTGTTAAAGCTTTTAAATTTACAAATCAAATGTCGTGAGGACGAGGCTCTAGCGGTGACCCGGGTCACACGTTTGTAGTAGTCATATCACTGGATTAGTCAACTTAATATTATCACGTACCAAGCGGATTCGAAACCCAAAGCAATACTATTCGTAACCTGATCATTCCTGACATATTTACTTTCCTGTTATTTACTATTCCGTTCGTTACGTTTCTATTACACACTTCATGCATGTTTTTACTTTTATGGTATTTACTTTACCATCATTTACGTTTCTGTCATTTACTTTTCTGCTCCACAAGCACACAAAACTCACTCGCTAATTAAACCGGCTAAACGATAACAAAAGTTGAGTATTGGAATTCGACCATGTCCGTTGGTTCGATACTTGGTTCTTACCTAAACTATAGTATGCTGCGATAGGTACACTTGCCTATTGTGTGTGTTTTAAGTTTGAGTATTTATCATTTTATAAATTTAAAACCTGATATCATGAAACCATTTCTAAAACAAATATATATATATTTATACTTATCACACGACACGTCATCTTGCTTAAGAGACTCACAAGATTTATGGTTATTAAGTTGGTTTAAGGATTACTTATTCTTGTCTTTTTAAAATAGACTAAAATGTTGAAGCATCTTTTGGTAATGGGCACTCTGGATTATGCTAAAGCTTTTGTTAACTATCTTTCAGTCTTGTATCTTTATGTATGTGTATTTGTCTTGTTGTTTTGATTGAGTTGTAATTTACTTTTGTTTGAACTTGTATTGTATGACGTTTGTATGTTGTATATTTGAATTGTGTACCAAACAAATACGAATGGAAAGTCTTCCTACGTATTTGTCAAGTACACGGTTAGTCATGCGTACTTAGGTAAGTTCACATGAAGGTTGTTCATGTGTACTTACAAGTACACTTGACCCAGGCCTATAAATAGCTAGGTTTGTTTCACATTTCACACAGATGTAACCTAACACACAAGTACGCACGAGTCAGTCTAGTATCAGTCCAGAAGTCATTCTCCAGTGTCTGTACTTGTGTTGAAACACCTCGTTATAATAGACCATGTATTTAAAGTACAAGTGTTTTGTTGTTCGTCATGTTTACATTTGTCGTTGTACGTTGTTCCACCTAGTCACGAGGATTCCACACTTGTTGACTAGGCTACATACTCACTCGATCACAATCTGACACACCCACCCGGAGGGACCTACAAGTGGTATCAGAGCAACTGCTCTTGTTTCCGAGTGTTGTGAGCATGTTAGGAACACTTTTCGACAAAATGTTGTTCTGATTACATCTGCATTTGTGATTCTCAGAGTCTTGTTCCATACACTTGTTCATATTAGAGAATCCTTACATCCATCCTTGTGTTGGTTTTGTTTGGATGATCCATTCATCAACAGCTGATTAGAATCAAGAATCTAATTCTTGGATTATACCACATTATTCATACATAACAATCAGTTCAGATTACCTTTGATCAGACAAGTGGATGCACTTGTTCAAAAAGTGACTTTGCATACTGATTCATGAGTACTTAGTACCTGCGTACTTAGATCCAGCGTACTTATTCTTCTCATGCGTACTTAGACAAGTACACAAGGAAAAAATCTTGTGCGTAGTTGTTCATGCGCACTTGTAAGTACGCAAGGCGATATTTGTGGATACTTACTTATAAGTACGTAAGACCATTTTTGGGCATACATATTTAACAAGTACGCAAGACCAGAAAGAGCAGACTCAAATACATAAGCTGGTTTGAATTTATGAGTCTTTAACTAATTCGTAAAAAATGGCAAATCTTCAAAATATCAGTAGCATGTTAAACTATGACAATGAAATAGGTACTCCACAGAAGCCACCAAAGTTATTGAACGTAAATGACTATTCTAATTGGAAGGCATGTTTTGAAGAGTACGTTTCGTACTCAGATTCAAACATGTGGATACCCATTTTAGAGGGGTATAAACATCCGACACATGAATTTCTTGGTGAAAATCAACCCAAACCTATTTCTAGGCTTGATATAGAAGAAAAGAAAGCTTATAATCCAGAAAAGAAGGCATATGGTTTCTTAACCATGGCATTGACATGTGACTTATTTCATAGCTTTATAGGTTATGACACGTCAAAAGATCTATGGATTGCTTTATAGAAAAGATTCAAGGGAAACAGTGATGTCAAAAAGAGTAAGAGGGAACTGTTGAGAAAACAGTATGAATGTTTTAGATATTTGGAGAATGAATCCATTGATGAACTCATTTCCAGATTCTATCATCTTAAGACTTATGAACTAAAATATCCCAATGATGAACTTGTTGAAAAATTTCTCGATGCATTACCACCAAAGTTTGACATGTACACAACCCTACTTTGAGAAAACCCTAAGTTTTATGAGATGACCATTGATAAGCAATTGGGAAAGTTCAGGCACATGGCATGAACTTAAGAAAGAAAGAAACCACTAGCAGGCCGCAAGTTCAAGAACCGCCAATGTACTTTGGAACTTCTTCCATAGCAAAAACCACTGGCTCTGGAACTGCTTTATTCTCAGGGAATCCTACTCCGGAAGAAAATTCAAATGATTATTGTAGTCATACTAGTTTAGCTGCTTCAGGATCAAGTTCATATCATCATCATTCATCAAAGAACATTTCGTCTGGTAATCAAAGTGCGATTGCCAAAATTGCAAAAGATCATGTTGCACTATTTTCTTCCTGCATGCTTGCCTATGAGAACTTCATAGGTGGAAAACTTACTGATCCCGAAACTATTGAAGAAGATTTTAATCTAGTGGATTTAAATGAAATGGAAGATATGGACATACAATGGAATATGGCCATGATCCTGAGAAGGGTGAAACGTTTCTTGAACAGAACCGGTAGAAAGTTTATCGGTGTGCATTCAAATGCGAAAGTTGGGTTCGACAAATCAAAGGAAAAATGCTACAAATGTATGAATTATGGCCATTTTGCTAGAGAATGCCAAAAAGATAAAGCACCAGCCTCAGGCTTCACTTGACCAAGTCCAGGTAGCAATCAAAATTTCAACAACCAGAACTTCAACAACAACCGCAGTCCAAATCAAGGAGAATCATCCAATGCACTGGTAGCTCAATAGGATGAGAGCTATGAATGGGGAGTTCATTTGGAAGATGCCATTGTATCACAAACCCATATAGGATTGATGGAAGAAATCGTTGAAATGACAAAAGCTTAAGAAAGGGAAGCAGCTGCTGATCATCAACAGGAATCTGCATTCGCTCTAATGGCAATTGCAGAAGCGTCCAACTCATCAACTGAGGTAGATTCTAATTCTTTTATTGTTGTTTCTTGTGCTAACTGTTTAAACTTAAAAAAGGAGAATAATCAAATTCATGATCAACTCGAACCTCTACGTAGAGCAGCTCTAAGCTACATAGAAAATGAAAAACGTTTTAATGATTCTATTGAAAAACTTAGAAAAGATAAACAAGATTTTTCAATTAAAATCAGCGAACAACAATTTCATTTAGACGTTGCCTACAGAGAATTAGAGAAAAAGAATCTCGAAACCAAACTACAGAATGAGATTCTGAAGTTAAGTGGCAAAATTAAGAAGTTGAGAAATTCTCGTTTTGTGGTGGAACATTACGAGTCTGTCGTACGACAAGTGAATGGGAAAGGGTTGGGTACTAATGCCATTCCTCCACCTATTAATGGGAAATTTGTCAATGGGCCAATTGACATTGATCTGACCTTTTTGGATGAGTCTTCTGGTAAGGCCAATTCATCATCTGATGAAGAATTTTATTTTGATGAATGTTCGGAGGACAACAAGGTCGAAGGTGTTGTCATGAACCTAAAATGAACAAAAATATTGTTAGTAACCATGACAATTTCATTTTAACTGAGCCTGATATAATTGAATCAAATGATAAATTAAAAATGATGCTTTATGGTGGTTTCAAAACAATAAAGCAAGCAAAGAAATAGACATTTGCAAATAAATTGGGAAAGAATTTTCAAGAAAACATTGATAAAAATTATGCTCCCAAGAATCAATCAACATCAGGTCAAGCACAACCCACGGTTCATCAAACCAGTTCGAATACTCATCAGAATAAACCATCAACATCCAAAAGCAATGAGCCTTACAAAAGAAATTTTAAAGAACGAAGAAATTGTTTTCACTGTGGTATTTTCGGTCACATTCTTGTGAATTGTCCAAATAAGAATCAGGAGAAACGGCCAGTTGTCCTACAACAGGCTGTATCCCTGAAGACTCGATCAGTAAAGCAATTCAAGAATCAATTTCCAAAACAACCAACCAAGCATATGGTTAAGCCAAGACATATGGCCGCACCATATGCTGTAAAAAGGAACAAGAAACCTATTGTTCCGTGTGTATCTACCACTAGTAGTACACAACTTGGTAAGAAGCATGTGGTGAAACTCTCTAGACCACAGAGAAAGAGATGGAATAAGAGATTAAGGAAACTTGAACAGGTAGCTAGCTGTCGACCAGGTGAATTTTCTTCTAGTTCACCCGTCGTTGATAAAGGCAAGCCTACTATTCAAAGGAAACAAGTCTGGAGAAAGAAACTCGATATTTCTCAAATCTCTAATTCTGACTCTCCAAAAGAGTCACCCATTTTTGACCGTCATGATTGCGAGTTAATAGAATTTGTTTATTTTGAAAAAAACGGACGACCCAAGACCACAATGGCTTGGGTCTCCAAATTTAATTAATTCCTTTTGACTCGTGCAGGTACATCCAAATGGATCTATTACAAACCGTTGGTATGTTGATAGTGGATGCTCTCGGCACATGACAGGCAACATGGCCCTTCTTCAAGACGTTAAATCATTCAGAGGAAGCTATGTGGCCTTTATAGGAGAAAAAAGGTGGTAGTATAACTTGTCAAGGCGTAGTTTCTGATGGTTGTATCAGTTTTGACAACGTCAACTATTGCAAGCAACTAAGGCATAACATGTTGAGTGTTTCTCAAATGTGCGACAAGGAGTACTCGGTTATGTTTGATAAGTCTGAATGCTTGGTTCTCAAGCCTGGTTTCATGGTTCCTGAAGAATGGATTCTGATGCGTGCACCAAGAATGAACGACACTTATTAGATCGATATGAGTGTGGCAACAAGCACCACATCAGTTGTTACCCGTTTACTTACCAAAGCAACATAAATAGACTCAATCTTATGGCATATGAAACTCGGACACATTTCTTATAGAAAAATAAATCATCTTGTCCGAAAAGGTTTGGTAACCACGATTCCTAAGTTGAGATTTTCCGTTACAAATGATTGTATGCCTTGTAAAAAGGGCAAACAATAACGGAAATCTCACAAGCCAAAGATCCAAAACTCCATTGATACCCCTTTGGAGTTCCTACATATGGATTTGTTCGGGCCCATAAGTATCAGGAGTATTGGTGGTAAGTCATACTGTTTTGGTAGTGACTGATGACTACTCACATTTTTCTTGGCTGCATTTTTTAGGTACTAAAGAGGAGACTGCTGAAATTCTTCAATACCTAATTCTAAATCTGGAATTTATATACAAGCTGAAGGTTAGAAGAATAAGGAGTGACAACGGGATAGAATTCAAGAACAACATGATGGAGCTTTTCTGTCTAAAGAAGGGTATTCGTCATAAATTTAGTGCACCGTATACACCTCAGCAGAACGGTGTTATAGAAAGGAAAAACAGAACTTTAATTAAAACTGCAATAACAATGCTGTCAGATGCAAAGCTTCTAATAACTTTCTGGGTGGAAGAAGTCAATACAGCGTCTCACGTTTTAAATATAGTGTTGATGGTGAAAAGACACAACAAAACATGTTATGAATTGATAAATAATCGACCTCCCAATCTTGACTACCTAATCTCATTCGGTAGTCCATGTTCATTATTGTTACAATATAAAGATTGTAAATCAAAATTTCATGCAAAGCTGTTACACCCCCAAATTCATTTACTTAATTGAAAAAATAAATAAATAAAGGTTGCAACAATTGGTACATTACACAATAGCGGAAGCATATAGAAGATATCTAGGGTATTGAACACCATTACAAATACTAAAATAAATTAGTACATCGTCCTAGAACCAGATATGTCAAAACCGTCTTATGGTTTGACAATCATGTTTCTTCGGCTTCTAGGGTTTAGTCCAAATAGCTGACCTATTCCAACCATGCCATAGCTATATGTTACCTGAAAAACATACTTAAAAATGTCAACACAAAGGTTGGTGAGTTCGCAGGTTTGTTTGTTGCAGTGTAAACTAGTTTTCCTTGGAAACGTTGATATCATATACATGGCATATTATAAAACCGTTTTCCTCAAAAACATTTGATGACTTCAGCGTCATAAAGTGAAAACATTGAAAAAGGTGTACATGGCCATATTATGAAACTGTTTTTCTTGAAAATATGTGATAACCTCGTAGTCATAAAGTGAGTCGTTTTCCCAATGAAAACAAGTGATGACCTCATGGTCATAAAATGAGTAGTTTTCCCAATGAAAACATGTGATGACTTCATGGTCATAAAACGAGTAGTTTTCCCAATGAAAACATGTGATGACCTCATGGTCATAAAACGAGTAGTTTTCCAAATGAAAACAAAACCAATTTACATTAAAAAGATTGGTAGATCCATCTGCACGAAAATGATTCAATGTATATGATAAACAAAACAAGTAACGTTGACCCATTTGTAGACTAGCTAAGAATACAAATGATATGTTCATACATGAGGCATAACCAAACCATGACACAGGTATTTTGCCCCCAGCTCGTACCTCCCGAGCACACGTTTGAACACTATGCGGCCATTCGACCAAAACCGATCGAACCATGACCTGGGGTGGCAATCCCAAATAGTTCTATCCATAGAATCCCATGCTAAGTCCTTAGCTAATGGTTATTAAAATGTTTACGTAGGGGACTTTACGAGCTCCCAATATTAACTCATGCAAACATAAAGGCCGGGTCTTGTTTTCTTGTTATTATATAAAAACGAGTACGAGCATGTTTCATGTTTTCCAAACGTGTCAAGTAAATATGTTTCATGTTTTTCAAACGTGTAAAGCAAATATGTTTCATGTTTTTTCAAATGCATCAAGTAATGTTATTTCCAAATGTATCAAACGACGATGTTTCAAAATGTATCAAATGACGATGTTTCCAAATGTGTCAAACGGTGATCTTTCATGTTTTCAAACGTGTTATGCAAGTATGTTTCTCCCCCTATGTTTCTAAAACATTTAAAAGTAAAAAGGGGTAGTGAACTCACCTCAAGTCCAGCTAATAATATCATGAGCTCAATTGACAATAAGTGGGCGTAACGATCCTAAACGGTTCCTATTGTTCAAATAAGGTTGTCAACATCAATAATAATATAACTAGGATCGTGCCCTAGCAGTACGGTTTCAAATCTAAACCTAACCCATGTTGAGGATATCTAAGTTGTAGAAACAAAATTCTTTATTTTTAACGAAAATTGGGCAGAGTCCTGTTTGTTTTAGGCTAAACCTGACAATATCCAATTGTCCAATTCCAACATCAAATAACACCAATAATCCAATAAACCGCACTTTAAATACTAATACTAAAACCATACTTAAATTCGGCAATTACTTGATAATTATATAAAAGATAATATAATTATAACCCATTTTAATGTGTCTGAAAAACGTTCTCAAAAGACGTCCCCGACAATTTTTCTAAGTCTCGTGCTATTACCCGACAATAGATCTATAAGGGTTTTGGGTCATA
Source organism: Smallanthus sonchifolius (assembly GCA_023525975.1). Lineage (NCBI taxonomy): Eukaryota > Viridiplantae > Streptophyta > Magnoliopsida > Asterales > Asteraceae > Smallanthus > Smallanthus sonchifolius. The sequence continues at coordinate 25,050,029 of CM042030.1, read as the reverse complement.
CCTTAGCGTACAAGCGTTCTAAGCGGTTTTGTACGAAAAGCTGAGCACGACGCGAGAAGAAAACTTGTTTCGCTCATAACTTGGCCATACGAACTCCGATTGAGGTGATTCAAGCGGACATGGAACCATCTCGTCAAGCTCCACCAGATCCACTGGTCGCCGCCATCAGAAAACCGGGCAGTGACCGGATTTGGTGGTTTTGGCCCTAAAACTTCACTTTTTCGACCCAAACTTCTTCATATGCGTAGAATCGGACATTTAGGAACCCTTTTCTAGCAAAAGCCCCAATTGTTGGGGTCACCGGAAAAGTGTTTTTGGCCGAAATATCTCCATCGCCGCCGCGGTGTAGCGAAAACCGTTTCCACCATTGCGTTTAGGGCCACGAGAGCTATCGGGTAAGGTTGGGCACTTGCCGCCACTCGTCGGAAAAGTGGGCTGCCGCCGTGCGCCACCAGGTGTTGGTCGGATTCCGACATCCCCCTCCCCTCTTGCTCTCAATTACACCTTATGTGTATGTGTTTGTGTTTTGCAAGAATGAGGAGATTTAGGGGGGTTTCCACTATATATATAGACGGGTTTTTAACGCATTTACACGCGTAACTAACTCATTCTCGTCCCGGTCTTGTGTTAATCCGTCTCGAGTCCCCGAATAATTATTTTATAATACTTAGAATTATCAAACGTTAATAATAATATTATTATATAAGTATTTTAAATCGTGAAATCCCCATTTCCATTGATGTACGAACCGGTAAGCGTCGGTACCGCGTTTATAACTCTTTCGTTCTTTTTGAAGGTTTCGTGCTCCAAGTTTAGGGTTTATTATTTACTAATAATATTAAAATAAATATTTATAATATTTTTCATATCGGTAATAAACGTATCGCTATCGTTAGTTTTACGAGAATCTAACGTGGTTTAACGTTCGTATACACGTACTACACATGTATTTATCAGAACAGTCTTTCCAAATGAATATTAATACTTAGTATTAATAATTCATTATGTCACTTAATCGTTCTGTAGAATTATTTGTTTATGAACCGATGTTCGACGCTTTTAACGTTTAAAATTACCGAATCGCGTACGTTCTTGTACTTTTTCGCAAATTCTCAGGATCACGTAACAAGTCATTAGACGAAACCAAGTGCCTAGTATGTTGTTGGATTGTGTAACTTTGGACCTCTAACGGGCTCAGATCATTATTGGGCCTCAAATGGGCTTGAATTCTTATTGGGCCTAGTTGGGTTTTAGCCTAACAAATAGGTTTTGGATTCTGGAATTTTGCAGGGGTCACAAAAGCGGTGGAGGGCATATTCTTAGGATATGTTACCAATTCACCATGCAAGAGAGTGTACAATATTGAACATCGTTCTGTCGAAGAATGGTTCAAAGTGGATTGCAGTGAATACAACACTCCACCGGGACCAACAGGTCCAGCTTGGGGATTCGATTATGATTCTCTCTTTAAGTCTTTCAATTTTCCTGATCTATCTGCTGAAGATGCTGCAAATTTGTATCAATATTTTAGTGGCAGCGATGACTCTAATTTCTCAACAAGAACAATAGTACCTATTCCTACTCCTAATGTTGCATCTACATCTGGGACGCATGATAGTGACACTGAAGAGGATACTAATGGTGAAGGAAACCATTCTCGAATTGATCCTAACACTCGTGTAGGAAATGAAGCTCCAGTTGATCCAATCAACATAGAATCTTCTTATGATATGCAAGATTTGGGGGGAGTTGAGCACGAACCTTGAAACAAATATCCAACAACCCATTGTACCAGAGACGAGAATTCATAGGAATCATCTAACTGACAACATCATTGGAGATCCTAATGCCGGTGTTCAAACTCATTATAGAACCGTTACTGAAAATACAAGTCTTTATGTTGAGATTCTCAGCATAGGCATCATGTAGACATGTTTGCATGCTGCATTCATATCCCAATTAGAGCAAAAGAATGTAAAAGAAGCTCTAGCTGACAACTGCTGGATAGAGGCGATGCAAGAAGAGCTGTCTCAATTTCAAAAGTTGCATGTGTGGGATCTAGTTGACTTACCAAAAGGTGTACATTCAATAGGAACCAAATGGGTGTTCAAGTGCAAAACAGATGATCGACACGTTGTGGTGAAAAATAAGGCAAGATTGGTTGTTCAAGGGTTTTACCGATAAGAAGGCTTGGATTACACGGAAGTGTATGCCCCAGTTGCTAGACTTGAAGCCATCCGACTGTTTTTGGCATATGCCTCCTTTGTTGGTTTCAAAGTCTTTCAACTAGATGTGAAGAGTGCTTTACTGTACGAAAAAGTTCATGAAGAGATCTATGTTACTCAACCACCTGTTTTTGAAGACCCGCTTAATCCACATAAAGTATACAAGCTCGACAAAGCACTTTACGATCTTCATCAAGCACCAAGGGCGTGGTATGAGACTCTTTCAAAGCATTTATTGTCCAATGGTTTCGACCGAGGGCAAATTGACTCGACTCTTTTCATACGGAAAACAGGAGGTGATATTCTACTTGTGCAAGTGTATGCTGATGACATCATCTTCGAGTCTACAAATGAAGAGATGTGCAAGGAATTCGAGCAGGTGAGGAAGTCCTAGTTTGAGATGAGCAACATGGGTGAATTGTCATTCTTCCTCGGCCTGCAAGTCAGTCAACGGGAGGATGGCATCTATCTACATCAAACTAAGTATGTGCAGGACATTTTGTCAAAATACAATATTGAATGATTGTACAACTTATGGCACACCTATCCCAGTCAATCATGGTTAGCATCCGGACAAAGATGGAAAGGATGTGGATTGCAAATTGTACCACGGGATGATCGGTTCTCTTATGTATCTCACAGCTTCTAGACCTGATATTATGTTCACAGTATGTTTGTGCTTGAGGTTTCAGTCACAACTAAAGGAGTCTCATTTGATAGATGTAAAGAGAATCTTCAGATACCTGAAAGGGAAACCCGATTGGGTCTGTGGTACTCCAAGCAGCAGTCTTTTGATCTCAAAGCCTATACCGATTCTGATTATGGCGGTTGCAACCTCGATAGAAAGTCAACTTCGGGTGGATGTCAGTTCTTAGGAGACATGATGGTCTCCTGGCAGTGTAACATTTCAAAACGAAACATATTGAAATTCGTCACCACTTTATCCGTGACTGTGCTAAAAAGCATTTAATTGAACTTGTAAAAGTTCACACTGATAATAATTTTGCCTACCTTTTCACCAAAGCATTTGATCGTACCCGTTTTGAACATCTTGTCAACATGATAGGAATGTTCAATCCTGAATGAAAAATATTTTTCAAAACAAATTTGTTTTCTGGAAGTTACATTTATTTTCTTTTAACATTTTAAATTTAGTTTAATTTCTGTTAAAAACTTTTAAGAAAAACAAACAGACAAAATATAAAACTTTTAAAATTTCAATGTCATTTGAAGATAGGAGGAAATGATAATACATCAGTAAATGATCTAAATTTCTTAGACTGCACAATTGGGAAATGATTGCATCATGACTACTTAAATTGTTTATAAATTGTCATTTAATTTGAATTGTCAGTAGGGTAGAAACATTCATTATATCATTAGTAATGTGGAGATATACATATCTTTACTACAACTGTGATTTGAACCCATGTTATGTTGGGTGTGTGTGTAAAAGATGAATTAAAAGATCATTATCAGAAATAGAATGTAAGATTTTGGCTAGTATTATCTTTTGAGACCAGTTTCGGGTTATGTCTTTAGCATAATTTTTCGGTACATTTGACTAGCCATACTCACAAGTACGCAATGACAAGTTGTGCCAAGATAGGTCTTGACAACAACCGTCAAGCATATACTGTCACACCCTGAAATTCCACAGCGGGTTACCCGCTGGTTGTGACTGTCAAGGATCATCAGTTCCGGTCATTTCGAAATGTAAACAGAGTTTGAAAATGTGGAATGTAATGTGTAGAAGCAAAAATAATGTAGCAAAATACAGAAGCTTAACAAATTAGGTTCCCATAAACCTAAGCTTCTAAATGTAAACATGTTGTGAGAATCTTGAAGTGCAACCATAATCCGGGCATGAATGCTTAGCGAACTGAGATAAACATGCTTAAAGTATCAACATAGGGTTGGTGAGTTCACAGGTTTAAGTAGTAGAAATAGTAATGAAAACAACGTAACAGTACGCATGTATACTATTGATTCGATTGTTAATCAGACAATAAACATTAACTATATAAGCAACACCGAAACCGAAGCTCAATGAAGGAATGCAGAAACTAGCATTTTGCCTCTTACGTACCCAGCACGCAATGTATTAGGTCAACTATATACCCGTTTGACTCCCAGTCCGAGTTAGCGCGACTAACCTGGGTGGAGGTTGTTAAACCCAATAGTACTATTCATGAATCACTTCGCTTTGTGAAATAATTAACGGTTCGAATATGAGAGGACTTTATGTGCGGGAAATGCACCCACTTATATAAATTAAAGCGAAATTAATGTAATCATCATACGACTAAGTAAGAAAATGATTTAGCATGTATCTCCCCCAAATGAAAAAGTAAGTAAAATGGGGCCGTGAAAACTTATCTGGAAATGAGGTGAATGAAGTATGAAAGTAACACGAGAAATCTAGCAAGTCTGGACAACCGACCTAACCGAGCCCTAGGAATAGTAATGCTATAAGGTCTATGAAAGTAAACATGGTTTATGTAACCACATTCATACAAATGACTCAACGTTGAAAGGTTACATTGACGTTTTGAAAAGGTTTTACTAAAGTTGACCGAGGTTTGACCAAGTTTGACTAATGTTGACCAACGTTGACTAAAGTTGACCAATGTTGACCAAGTTTGACTAATGTTGACCAATATTGACTAATGTTGACCAATATTGACTAATGTTGACCAATGTTTACCAAGTTTGACTAATGTTGACCAATGTTGACCAACCTTGACCAATGTGACACGACTACCCGTTGGTGACACATGGTGAACACATGCACAAGTAGCACGTAGGTAACATATGAGTAACACAGAAGTAACATAATAGTAATACCTATGTAATACATGAGTAATACCTAGGTATCATATAAGTAATACCATATGACATAACATACATGTTTCAAGTAGTTGCATAAGTAAATAACACGTGACAAGTAACATGGCATTTGTACATCCTCATGGTATAGTTCATACATGTTAACCAATCATCCACATAAGTTATATCATTATACTAATAACCTATTAACATTATATCAACCCATTTGAACAACTAACATAACATGTCATTTCTATACCATAGTTCTTAACATAGCAAGTTTTCCCTTTTAAGGCAATTAGGGTTTTAGTGTACTTTAGGTGTCATAGCTAAACTAAAAAAATTTCACATGAAGGTATACTAGTAACATGCTATAAACATGATTCTATACATACAATTTCTATTGCAAGCAAAGGTGAAGTTCCCAAACTAATAAAGTTTCCTTATTTAGCAAGGTCCTCCAAAACTTGTCATAATACAACTTCAAATCACATATTCTTGCATAAGTCATCTATTCAAATAGTAATAAATCTATTAAATCCATTTTAGACATCTATAACATACACATACAAAATATGTTCAATTAAAGTTGCCTTTTTAGGAAAGTGGTCCAAACGACCTTCTACACATGTGTAACTTTCAATAACTCTTTCTAACACTTTAACAGGTGTTATAGAACCATATTAGCATCCTTTCATTCATTAAAACACCATAACTCAAAATATGACAAATTAAAGTTTCCTTTTATAGAAAGACAACCATAACCTAGTGTAAAACAACATTTCAACCAAAAAAATCATATTTCTAATCTATTCTAACATTACTAGAAACATACAAACCATCAAACATATTATATACACACTTATGCAAAATCTCAACCAACAAAGTTTCTATAAATAGAAACGAGCAAATAGCAACATAACCAAACATTTCAAACCATAAAAAGTGCAAATATGTATCAACAACCTCTTATTATGAAAACACTTTGTTAAAAACATATATTATTACACTTGTAACCATGAAAATAGTTTGGATGGATGGGTTTTTTCATTTGGCCAAAATAAAAGAAGAAAATGTGGATTGATGCTTACCAAATCCAAGTATGATGTTGATGTTGTCTTGGCACTTGATACCACCTCGTATTGGACTTAGAATGCTTAGGATGGATGAAAGAGTTTGAGAGAGAGGGTAGCTAGGGGGATAAGGTTGTGGCCGAGATTAAGGGGAGGGGTTTAGGGTTTGCAACTTTAGTTAGGGTAAAAATGAGGGAGTGTGGGTGTTTAAGGGAGTTTTAGTAAAAAAAATGTGTTGGGCTTTCTTGAGTCTTTAAGGCTTTTTAACACAACTGGGCTCCCTAATGGACTAATTAAAGTTAAATAGCTGAAATATATGAGCCCAAGTGTAGGACCATTATTTAAAAAAAAAATCTAATTTAGTGTTGTTGGCACATATCGCGTATCCGCTTTAAAAGCGTTAAAATAAAAGTTGTTCAATAAATTCCGGAAAAATTAATCTAAACACGAAATAATAAATTACATTATTACATGTAATATTATCACACCAAATATATGTCTAAATATTATTTCTAATATTCACGAACGTTCGTGTGACAGAACGTGTGTGTGATCTGGTAATCCTCCAAACTACCGATGCATAAATTGAAATGAAACGAATGGACTTGTTGTATGAAATATATACTTAATTACTCTATAATTAAGTATGATGCAAGTGTAATCATGCGAATTCAGATAATAGTCGGGTATGGATATTAATTGAAATTGCCGGCTATCACATACTCCCCCTGTTAAAAGGATTTTCGTCCTGAAATTCAGTTCACGTCACTGGTAGACGGTGTAGTTTTGAATAAGTGAGGGTATTTACGCTTGAATTGATCCTTGCATTCCCAAGTGAACTCTGGTCCGCGTCTAGAATTTCAATGAACCTTAACTATAGGGATTCGACTTTGTTTCAGCTTTTACCTCACGGTCCATGATCTCGACTGGTTCCTCGATGAAGTGAAGCTGATCGTCTATTTGAATATCTTCTTATGGTATGACCAGTGTCTCATCTGATAAGCACTTCTTTAGATTCGACACGTGAAACACGCCATGAACGCCACTAAGGGTTTTCGGTAGGTTGAGTTTGTAAGCAACGGGACCAATTCTTTTCATGATCTCGAAAGGTCCAATGTAATGAGGGTTCAATTTCCCACGCTTGCCGAAACATATTACTCCTTTCCATTGTGAGACTTTCAGTAAAACTATGTCTCCCACTTGAAATTCCAACGGATTTGTCTCATGTCAGCGTAACTCTTCTGACAATCACGCGTGGCTTTTATACGTTCGCGTATTTGTACGATCTTTTCGGTAGTTTCGTGAATGATTTCCGGACCAATGAGTTGGCTATCTCCCACTTCTGTCCAGCAAATTGGCGATCTACACTTTCTTCCATAAAGTGCTTCGAATGGTGCGGCTTTGATGCTAGTGTGGTAGCTGTTATTATATGAAAATTCAACTAACGGTAGATGGGTATCCCAACCGTTTCCAAAGTCAATCACACAAGCTCTAAGCATGTCCTCGAGAGTCTGAATTGTTCTTTCGCTCTGACCGTCCGTTTGAGGATGATATGCGGTACTCATATCCAAACGAGTACCCAAAGCAGTCTGTAGAGATTGCCAGAATCGGGACTTGAATCGACTATCCCTATCTGAAATGATGGAAATTGGCACTCCATGCCTCGAGACTTGTAAGGCCCCAAACCCGGGAGGCCTCACTTGTTGGATTTACTCATTCACAAACAGTTCTTAAACTTGATTATCAAATAACGCAGCGGAAAGTACTTCAAATAAACATAACCATTACATTGTTTAACAACGGAAGCGTAACCTAGTCTATTACATAAACATATCATAATCGAATCATAACGGGATTCCAGTCTTCATGATCAACCGGGTAACTCTTCTCTTGCCAAGCATCACCGTCCATCATCCATACCTGCCTTAACCTGAATGTGCATACTAAAAAGTCAGCTACGCTGGTGAGTTCTAGTTTTCGTTCGATTTAAGAAATGGTTCATCATTCAAAACATTCATTAGGGTTTAACATCACGTATAAGAAAACAGGGCCTTTCGTTCATCATTGAAAACCTTCAAACATTTTTCCTCATCATAAACACATTGAACGGATCATTTGTTTAAAACATTTAACATTCATTTAAGTCATACATTACTATCTAAATTTGTGTTACCATTCGTACCCTCATTTAGTATGGTATTACCCCTAAGGCTTAACTGCACGAAGCCGACAATACCATACATTCCGTCAATTCCCTTTTGTATTACCCCAAGGCTAACTGCACGAGTACCGACAATACCCATTCAGTTGCCCCTATGGTTCTCATGTCCATAGACTGACAACCTCCATCGACGGCTATGGCTCACGGCCATAACACCGTCGGATCATAATTTAACCTTACATAGGGTCACGTTAACCCCTGCGTAACCGTCGTTACTCCCTACCAGTTGAAAACATCAAACCATTGACATGCCACAAAGACACTGCCCCTGTTGTTCTTATGGCAACTATGGCTCGCTGTCCATAATCTACCACAAGGCTGGGATGTAAAGCCCCAAACCCGGGAGGCCTCACTTGTTGGATTTACTCATTCACAAACAGTTCTTAAACTTGATTATCAAATAACGCAACGGAAAATTACATTAAAACATAGTCGTTACATCGTTTAACATGCGGAAGCGTAACATAGTCTATTACATAAACATATCTTAATCTACTCATAACGGGATGCCAATCTTCATGATCAACCGGGTAACTCTTCTCGCTTGCCAAGCATCACCGTCCATCATCCATACCTGCCTTAACCTGAATGTGCACACTAAAAAGTCAGCTACGCTGGTGAGTTCTAGTTTTAACATAAAACTTTAGCTTCAAATAATTTGCCAAAAACATAACTTCATACTTCATTTAATAAAAAGCGTACGTAAAATAATGCAATAACAAAACATAACACTTCATAAACATAAGTCAACGAACATGTCGAATCTGCGCCTTCTCGTAACCGTCAAATCCCTACGTTACATACTGGTTGAATAATCTAAGGATCACCACCACTAGGCCCATCATCACCGTACTGTCCTTCGGGTGAGGAACTCCTAGGCCCGATACTTAGGTCATCCAACCCTTCAAGCACGGTGTCCCAAAGGATAGTGCGTACCAAACTTCAAGCACTGCACCCCGTAAGGCGCAAGTACCAAACTTCAAGCACGACTACCCCGTAAGGTAAATCGTACCAAACTTCAAGGATCACGATAATCCCCTGGACGACCGTCATCGCCCCAGTTGTACAACAGTTGGCCAGCCACAAAGGTCCCTAAAAGGTAAAGGCCCATAACATACTTCCCATCCCTTAACCTTCATTCCCTTAGGAATATTGGTAGATTCGTTCGTTTGTGACTTTCGTATACCTTCGCTTCTTTTACTTCAAAACTTCAGTTAAAGTATTCATACGTTTTATTAAAAACATTCATTCATTCATTAAAACACTTCATAAACTTCTTTTGGCAAAATATTTCATAAACACTTCCTTCATAACCTTTCCTTCCAAAACATCGTTCATAAACATCATTTTATAAAACGTCACATACTTCATTCATAAACATCGTTTTATAAAATAGTCACATCGTCACGTATGCACACCAGCCCAAAAATATTATTTAAAACATTTAAAAGAGGGCTTCTAGAACTCACCTTATAAGCTAGTCTCGGTTGTCCTAAACGAAGGTCCAACAACGTCACTTCCGATCTGAATTGATTAGTTAAATACACATCAGACCAATCCCGTCTCTAACGGTTTAACCATTCTAACATACTGACTTCACTTAACTAGTTCTGATGTCTGCACACTTAGCAAGTGCGCAGACCCTGCTGCCTGCGCACTTAGCAAGTGCGCAGACCATGCTTCCTGCGCACTTAGCAAGTGCGCAGGTCCCTCCTCCTGCGCACTTAGCAAGTGTGCAGGTCCCTCCTCCTGCGCATTTAGCAAGTGCGCAGGACCTGCTCCTTGCGCACTTAGCAAATGCGCACGACCTATTCTTCGCGAAAACCCTAACTTTCGCATTCGGGTCTGATCATGTCAAGATCCCGAACCTGTTGCATTCAAAACGTTCGTTTTCCATTAAGGAACTCAAATCCATGATTATCTTTCAGTTTCATCCGTTCAAACCTTACCTTTTCACCCAAAACCCGAAAAACCCAAAAACGAACTAAAACTCAGATTTAGGTCGGATTGTTACCTGAATCGAGTTTCTGATCCGGAGGTTCTTCTCACGAGTTATGGAGTAACACTTTGCTGAAGTCTCGGGTCGATCCGCCAACTTTCTCTCTCTATGGTTTCTCTCTCTAGAAGGTGCAAATGAGAGAAAAGAGTGGTGACCTTGGCTATTTATAGGGGAGGCTCCCCTTCCAGCCCGCCGGCCCATCCGACCCGACCCGACCTACCTCATTCGTTTCTTTCGTTATTATAACAGTCGTTTTATTTTTGGGATGTTACATGGGAATTACATTCCCAGACTTCATTCATCAATTCCCTTCATTCGACAGATTAGATTTGTAATGACTTCTTTAAAACCTTTGCCCTTTTTCTTTTCTTTTCATAAAACCTTTCATTCATTTTCGAAACCCTTTACCTTTAGTTTAAACCATTTCTTTATAAACATTTCGTTCGTAAACATTCCATTCATAAACTTTCTTTCCATAAATGGTTCATTCCAAATCATTTCATTTTGTAAACATAGTTTCATAATGTCACACCCCGCCAAGGCGGAAACGCGAGGCGCGACGTTCATGGTTTCCAAAGCATATGATTATCGCAAACACATACATGATAAATGGATACATAAACAAATTTAATGTTTTACATTACAAAAATGTAATCTGAGTTTACAAAAAGTTAAGATTTCACAAATATGACTCAATTCAATGAGTTATACAGGGGAAATCCTCCTTGAGTAGTATCCATCGTGCATGCATGTAATCTACATTGCTAACCTTGAAATCACGTTCAATTTCCTGAAAAACATACTTAAAATCGTCAACACTAGGTTGGTGAGTTCACAGGTTTAATCAAATAGTTCTTTGTAAACTTTGATTGTTCATAAATAGTTCAGTTGTATGTGATAAACAGAATAAGAATTGTTGACCCATTTGTAAACTAGCTAGGAATACAAATAATATGTTCATACATGAGGCGTAACCAAACCATGACATGTGTGAGCCCCTATTAAGCGTTATCAGATTCTATGCGGCCATAAATCCTCCAGATTGTGGTTAGCGCGACTAACCATGACCGGGAGACGTCACTCTCCATAGTACTATTCATAGGACCCTAGGCTACAGTTAATGGTTACTATGTTGTTCCAGGGGACTTTAGCGGCCTCCAATGTGTTGTTCTCATCCCATGTAAACATAAAGTCGTGTCTTATTCTCTTGTTATCCCATAAAATAGTTGAAGTATGTTCTTCCCCCAAATATTTGAAAACAGTAAAAAGAAAGGGGCCGTGAAACACACCTTGAGTTTGTGTATATACTTGTGATAAAACTTGTTGTAGTCAACCTTGACTATTCGTACCCTAGATACCAAGGGTAAATTGTTGTTAAGACCAACGTCTTAATTGTAAATTGTTCACCGACCTTGTAAATCTGATTGTGTCATCGTTTTAGTTTTCCAACACATGTTTTGTTGTAAAATAGTTTTGAGTTACTGCCCAACTGGGACTGTTGTACAGGTATCGAAACTACCTAGTTTCGATTGGGCAAATGAGTATCGAAACTTCCTAGTTTCGATTGTGTAGTTTGGTGTCGAAACTTCCTAGTTTCGATTGAGTAGTCAGGTATCGAAACAATCTAGTTTCGATTGAGTAGGTGTTATCGAAACAACCTAGTTTCGATTGTCAAGAAGGGTATCGAAACTACCTAGTTTCGATTGAGCAATATGTATCGAAACTACTTAGTTTCGTTTGAACAATTAGTATCGAAACTCCTAGTTTCGATTGAGTATAGGTATCGAAACTACCTATTTCGATTGAGTTAACTGGTATCGAAACTCCTAGTTTCGATTACTGGACTTCTGTTTGACAGAATTAGTCCTGCATATTTATGTTTTAAAACTTGAATTTGACACACTTTTCTTGTTATCTTACTTGTGTTTGAACATTTTGCATGTTTGGCTCCGGCTTTTAAGAAAATAATATGAAAATATCGAGTTTTTACCTTTAAAACAGTGGCGATGATGATGAGAGAAAACAGAGATGATCTTGAATCTTTTGCTAAACCCTTTTCAGAAACACTTGAAAACACTGAATCCTGATGGTTTTTGTCTTAAAACTTGGCTTTGATTTTGAAGATAAATGGGAAGTTTTCCGTATGAAAATGAGAGAAAAATGAGAATTGTGAGGAAAGTGATTGAAAGTGGTATGGGTTTTATCTGAGTTTTTCTCAGTTATGGCATGGGACGAGTGAAGGGGGGGTTTCTCTGGCTTTTTCGGCCAAAAAGTCAAGGGGTAAGTGGGTTGGGGGTTTGGGTTAAAATAATCAAGCTAATTGGATTTTTGGGTATTTGTTTATTAACTAGAGTTTTAAAGGGGTAGTTTAATTCGGTTTATTTTCCCCACGGTATTATAGTTTTATTCTAAAAATAATTTATTGACCAACTTAAAATTTGTGTAATATATATATACGCCTGGATATTTAATTTATCCACTATTGATCGTCTTAGTCGGTTTGTACTGGTACTTGCACCGGTAATTCCTAGAATTACCCAAGTATGAATTGAGACCATGTACGATCTTTGCTAGACTCTAAAGTCTTTGTTTGTGAAACTAAATAAATCACAAAAATAATTATAATGTAAACTCGTTTATTGTAATGTAAACTTGTTCATAATGTGTACGGATATTGACCTGAAATGTCGGGTGTCACATTCTCCCCTTGTTAAAAGAATTTCGTCCCGAAATTCAATTCGTGTCATCTTGAACTGGTGTATCCTTAAACAAGGATGAGTATTTTGTTTTCATTTGGTCCTCTCGTTCCCATGTATACTCAGGACCACGTTTTGAGTTCCAACGTACTTTAACCAGTTTGATCCGACTACGTCTCAGCTTTTGAACCTTCCAATCTGATATCTCAATTGGTTGGTCGATGAAATGAAGTTTATCGTCAATGTGAATTTCATCAGGCGGTATGATCAAAGTCTCGTCTGATAGACACTTTTTGAGATTTGACACATGAAACGTATCATGTACATTGTTTAGTTCTTGTGGTAACTTGAGCTTGTAAGCTACAGGGCCAACTCTAGCCAGTATTTCAAAAGGTCCAACGTATCTAGGGTTGAGCTTACCACGGTTACCAAACCTTGCAACGCCTTTCCATGGTGAGACTTTTAACATTACTCGGTCACCAATTTGAAACTCTAATGGTTTTCGTCTGTTGTCAGCATAGCTCTTTTGTCTGTCTCGGGCCGCTTTCAAACGGTCCTTAATTTTGAAAATCTTATCAGTGGTTTCCTGGACAATCTCAGGGCCTGTCAAATGTTTTTCACCAACTTCCGCCCAACATAACGGTGAGCGGCATTTACGACCATATAAAGCTTCAAACGGAGCTGCCTTAATGCTCGTATGGTAGCTGTTATTGTAGGAAAACTCAGCTAATGGTAAATGAGTATCCCAATTTCCTCCGAAATCCATTACACATGCATGGAGCATATCTTCTAATGTTTGAATGGTCCTTTCGCTTTGACCATTTGTTTGTGGGTGATATGCCGTGCTCATGTCAAGACGTGTGCCCATGGCTTCTTGTAATGATTTCCAGATTCTAGACACGAATCTGCTATCTCTATCCGAGATAATAGAAATTGGCACTCCATGCCTAGCCACAATTTCCTTGATATAAAGCTTTGCAAGTTTCTCGGTTTTATCAGTTTCTTTCATTGGCAGAAAGTGAGCAGATTTTGTTAATCGGTCGACAATAACCCATATGGTATCATAACCACTGGATGTCTTGGGTAATTTTGTGATAAAATCCATAGAAATTTGTTCCCATTTCCATTGGGGAATTTCAGGTTGTTGTAACAAACCAGACGGTTTCTGATGTTCGGCTTTTACTTTTGAACATGTTAAGCACTTACTGACATATGTGGCAATATCTCCTTTCATATTGGGCCACCAATATAATTCTTTTAGATCCTTATACATTTTATCTGAACCTGGGTGAATGGAGTACCTAGACTTGTGGGCTTCGTCCATAACTAACTCCCGTAAGTTACCAAAACGTGTCACCCAAATTCTATTCATGAAGTATAAAGTGTCATCTGACTTTGGCTCCAATTGCTTTATCATTCCTCGTAAAGCTTCATTCTGAATGTTTTCTTCTTTGATTGCCTCATGTTGTGCCATTCGAATTTGAGTAGTAAGATTCGTATGAATTGTCAATCCTAAGGCACGAACACGAAGAGTTTTAACTCGTTCTTTGCGACTTAAAGCGTCCGCTACGACATTGGCTTTCCCGGGATGGTACTTGATATCACAATCATAATCGTTTAGTAGTTCTACCCAGCGACGTTGTCTCATGTTAAGTTCCTTTTGATCAAAGATATGTTGGAGACTCTTGTGATCAGTAAAGATAGTACATCTTGTACCGTAAAGGTAATGTCTCCAAATTTTGAGCGCAAACACAACTGCACCCAATTCCAAGTCGTGGGTCGTATAATTCTTTTCGTACACTTTTAGTTGTCGTGAGGCATATGCGATGACTTTGTCTCTTTGCATTAACACACAACCCAGTCCTTGGTGTGATGCATCGCAGTATACGACAAAATTGTCGATTCCCTTAGGAAGGGATAGAATTGGTGCACTACACAGCTTCTGCTTTAGTAATTGAAAAGCTGACTCTTGCTTGTCATTCCAATCATACTTCTTTTCTTTCTGGGTTAATGTGGTTAAAGGCAAGGCTATTTTTGAAAAATTCTCGATGAATCGTCTGTAATAGCCGGCCAAACCTAAAAATTGACGTACTTCTGTCGGAGTCTTTGGTGCTTCCCAGTTTTTGATCGCTTCAATTTTAGATGGATCAACGTGAATTCCTTCCTTGTTGATGACATGTCCAAGAAAATGCACTTCTCGGATCCAAAACTCACACTTAGAGAATTTAGCGTAAAGTTTCTCGTTTCTGAGTAGTTCTAAGATTAATTTCAGGTGATGTTCATGATCCTCCTTAGTTCGTGAATATATTAATATGTCATCGATGAATACAATCACGAATTTATCCAAGTATGGCTTGCACACGCGGTTCATGAGATCCATGAAGACAGCTGGTGCGTTCGTCAAACCAAATGGCATAACTAGGAACTCGTAGTGACCGTAACGAGTCCTAAATGCTGTCTTTGGTACATCTTCTTCTTGGATTCTTAATTGATGATACCCTGAACGTATATCAATTTTTGAATAGAAGCTAGAACCTTGTAGTTGATCGAACAAATCATCTATTCGAGGAAGTGGGTATCGGTTTTTGATTGTAAGCTTGTTTAATTCTCGGTAATCTATACACATCCTAAAGGTTCCATCCTTTTTCTTTACGAATAGGACCGGAGCTCCCCAAGGTGAGAAACTCGGTCTTATGAAACCTTTATCAAGCAACTCTTGTAGTTGATTTGATAATTCTTGCATTTCAGAAGGTGCTAATCGATACGGCGATCGCGCAATCGGTGCGGATCCTGGTACCAAATCGATTCGGAATTCGACTTGCCTCGGTGGTGGTAATCCAGGTAAGTCTTTAGGAAAAACTTCGGGGTAATCCCTAACGATTGGAATATCTTTAAGTCGACGTTCCTTGGGTTTCTTTTCGACGACGTGAGCCAGGAATACGCAATAGCCTTTACGTAGATACTTACGAGCTTTCATGCAGTTTATCATCCTTAACGTTACTCCACTCTTCTCACCTTGAATCGAAAGAACTTCTCCGTTTGAGAGTGGGATTTGGACAATCTTCTCAAAACAAACAATCTCGGCATGATTCTTTGACAACCAATCCATTCCAATATCAACGTCAAAGCTTCCTAAATCAACGGGTAACAGATCTATACTAAATGTGTGGTTTTTAAGACATAAGGTACAACCCTGAATGACTTCTTCGGTATTAATTAATTTTCCGTTCGCTAATTCAATTGTATACTTTTGGTCTAGTTTACTGGGCTTAATACCGAGTAGGGACTTAAAGTCATTTGACACAAAACTCAAATCAGCACCCGTATCGAAAAGTATAGAGGCATAGTGATTATTTATCGGGAACGTACCAGTGACAATGTTTGGATCTTGTCGTGCGTCACCAGCCCCCATCACAAATGCTCTTCCACGGGCCTGATTGTCGTTTCGGTTCTTCAACTTTGGACAGTCTTTTCTGAAGTGCTTTGGATCTCCACACTCAAAGCATCATTGATTCATCCTTTCTGTGCCTGGGTTGACTTTTTCTGCTACTTGATTTATCTTATTAGGGTTCGCATTGCTCCTACAGTTATGGGCTAGATGTCCATACTTTTTACATTTTCCACATTGGGTACACTTCCCACTGTGATGATATCCACAATTGTCACACCTTGGTCGTGCTCCAAGGTATCCATTTTGTTCCACAGTGTTGGCGACAAAGGCTTTCATAGTTTCAGGTCTCTTGTAACTTTGATTCCTGTTTTGATTACTTGGTTTTCCAAACCATTTCCTCTTTTCTCCAGATTTTCCTTCTTCGGTCTCCTTCTTTCCAAATAAACCATCACGTACAGCATTATCCCTCAGCTTGAAAGCTAGAGTTATGGCGCTCTTGGCATCCATAGGGTTCGATGAAGTCACCAGACTTCGGATTTGAGGTGCGAGACCCCACAAGTATCTTTCAACCTTCTTGTATTCTGGGGTAACCATGTGTGGAACCAAGATTGCTAACTCATTGAATCGGTCAGTGTAGCCAGCAACATCGTCTCCTGTCATTTGTAAATTCCACAATTCAGATTCGATCTTTTGCAACTCATTTCGAGGACAGTATTTCTCGATCATCATGGCTTTTAGGTCTTCCCATGACAACTCATATGCTGTCTGCCTTCCCAAAGTCTTTACTTGTGAATTCCACCAGGTTAAAGCTTTATCAGTGAGTGAGCATGTAGAATACTTCACCATGCAGTCAGCGGTGCATTCACTAATATCAATCACCGATTCCATCTTCTCTATCCATCTCATTAGCCCAACTGCACCCTCGGTGCCATTGAAGTTACGGGGTTTGCAAGATAGAAAGGTCTTGTAAGAGCACTTCCTAATTGGAGCATCTATAGAATTACAAGTCATAACGTCATTAATTCGGATCATGACTAGGTGTTGCGGCTTATTTATTCTATTACCTCCGGAACCTCCGGAACCTCCAGCTGTACCGCTACCTCCTGCACCTCCTCCGACGGTACCACTGCCGTTTCCTCCTCCACTATTTCGGTTTGCCTCATACTGTTGCATAGCAGCAGCTACTTGTTGTGCTATGAGTTGTTCCACATTTGGAGAAATTGTCTCGTTGTTGTCACCAGTAGTGTTACGGGTTGTCCTACGCTTAGGTGCCATGATGTTCTTTCTAATCATGTCAATTAAAAAGAAACAACATTATATAAAAATAATGATAGATCATGACATAAGGATACAACAACATCAAACGTAAACAACTATCATTACAACATAAACCATTACATACATAGTCAAAACATACATAGTACATTGTTCCCAAAAGATAAGGATACAAAAAGGATGGGTTCACATGACCTCATCAGTACTAAAGTTTTAAACTACTTAATGTACTACGGGCACAACCCGCCCGTAATAGGTTTAAAAGAAGAAGTGAGAGTACAATCCAATCATCATGGCAAGTCCCGCCATGACAAAGCTAGCTCTCGCCACAAATTCTGCAGCCAACGTCCTTTCTTCCAGCGCCTCCACCATGTCTCGGACAGTGACAGTGAACTGTCAGTCCATGTCGGCTCTCAACTCCATATAGTTAGTGGCATCCTGTATGTTTCGGGTGCGGTCATCTAGAGTCTGAACTCGAGATCCGAGTCCTTGACGAAGTCGCGTGGCTGCATCCCCCTGTGCCCGGATGTCATCTAGGAGATCATCAAGACGCTCCTCATGCGTACGAACGCGTGCTACTAGTGTAGGCACTGTGAGCTCTATGGCTTCCCCAGTGTGGGGTAGGGGTGTTGGGGAGTTAGAAGACTC
Source organism: Smallanthus sonchifolius (assembly GCA_023525975.1). Classification (NCBI taxonomy): domain Eukaryota; kingdom Viridiplantae; phylum Streptophyta; class Magnoliopsida; order Asterales; family Asteraceae; genus Smallanthus; species Smallanthus sonchifolius. Next base: position 25,031,672 of record CM042030.1, on the reverse strand, counting down.
TCCAAGCTCAAAGGTAGATGGAATGCTCTCCATCTCCCTCCATCGTGCCAAAGTACTAGGCATTCAACGGATAGTTCCCACGGTAGGGTGGTAACAGGGTCGTTTCCTAGATGGCTCCTCATCAGTCTCTAAGTTCTTCGGGTCACGGGCTGCTAGAGTCCTCTTGTGCGGAAGTCGAAACTTCTTTCTAGCACTTTGTACCTTCACTGGTCCTCCGCTTTTCTTTCGGTAGACAATAGGCGGTTCTCCCAAGGCGACATTAGGTGGTGTGGAGCTACGGGTTTGTACTCTGTTTTTGGGATGTGAGGCGGAAAGTTCCTCGTTTGATTCAGTGTCAGAGACGGGATCAGAATGTGAATGTGTCGACATGCTTGTGACTACAATATCCATATGACAAAATGACTGGTTATACAATGCTTATGCAGTGAAAACGTTTTAGTGAGTCATTTAGATTATAGACTAGGTTCCAATTTAGATTCCTAGTTCACTATAATCAATGGCTCTGATACCAATTTCTGTCACACCCCGCCAAGGCGGAAACGCGAGGCGCGACGTTCATGGTTTCCAAAGCATATGATTATCGCAAACACATACATGATAAATGGATACATAAACAAATTTAATGTTTTACATTACAAAAATGTAATCTGAGTTTACAAAAAGTTAAGATTTCACAAATATGACTCAATTCAATGAGTTATACAGGGGAAATCCTCCTTGAGTAGTATCCATCGTGCATGCATGTAATCTACATTGCTAACCTTGAAATCACGTTCAATTTCCTGAAAAACATACTTAAAATCGTCAACACTAGGTTGGTGAGTTCACAGGTTTAATCAAATAGTTCTTTGTAAACTTTGATTGTTCATAAATAGTTCAGTTGTATGTGATAAACAGAATAAGAATTGTTGACCCATTTGTAAACTAGCTAGGAATACAAATAATATGTTCATACATGAGGCGTAACCAAACCATGACATGTGTGAGCCCCTATTAAGCGTTATCAGATTCTATGCGGCCATAAATCCTCCAGATTGTGGTTAGCGCGACTAACCATGACCGGGAGACGTCACTCTCCATAGTACTATTCATAGGACCCTAGGCTACAGTTAATGGTTACTATGTTTTTCCAGGGGACTTTAGCGGCCTCCAATGTGTTGTTCTCATCCCATGTAAACATAAAGTCGTGTCTTATTCTCTTGTTATCCCATAAAATAGTTGAAGTATGTTCTTCCCCCAAATATTTGAAAACAGTAAAAAGAAAGGGGCCGTGAAACTCACCTTGAGTTTGTGTATATACTTGTGATAAAACTTGTTGTAGTCAACCTTGACTATTCGTACCCTAGATACCAAGGGTAAATTGTTGTTAAGACCAACGTCTTAATTGTAAATTGTTCACCGACCTTGTAAATCTGATTGTGTCATCGTTTTAGTTTTCCAACACATGTTTTGTTGTAAAATAGTTTTGAGTTACTGCCCAACTGGGACTGTTGTACAGGTATCGAAACTACCTAGTTTCGATTGGGCAAATGAGTATCGAAACTTCCTAGTTTCGATTGTGTAGTTTGGTGTCGAAACTTCCTAGTTTCGATTGAGTAGTCAGGTATCGAAACAATCTAGTTTCGATTGAGTAGGTGTTATCGAAACAACCTAGTTTCGATTGTCAAGAAGGGTATCGAAACTACCTAGTTTCGATTGAGCAATATGTATCGAAACTACTTAGTTTCGTTTGAACAATTAGTATCGAAACTCCTAGTTTCGATTGAGTATAGGTATCGAAACTACTTGTTTCGATTGAGTTAACTGGTATCGAAACTCCTAGTTTCGATTACTGGACTTCTGTTTGACAGAATTAGTCCTGCATATTTATGTTTTAAAACTTGAATTTGACACACTTTTCTTGTTATCTTACTTGTGTTTGAACATTTTGCATGTTTGGCTCCGGCTTTTAAGAAAATAATATGAAAATATCGAGTTTTTACCTTTAAAACAGTGGCGATGATGATGAGAGAAAACAGAGATGATCTTGAATCTTTTGCTAAACCCTTTTCAGAAACACTTGAAAACACTGAATCCTGATGGTTTTTGTCTTAAAACTTGGCTTTGATTTTGAAGATAAATGGGAAGTTTTCCGTATGAAAATGAGAGAAAAATGAGAATTGTGAGGAAAGTGATTGAAAGTGGTATGGGTTTTATCTGAGTTTTTCTCACTTATGGCATGGGACGAGTGAAGGGGGGGTTTCTCTGGCTTTTTCGGCCAAAAAGTCAAGGGGTAAGTGGGTTGGGGGGTTGGGTTAAAATAATCAAGCAAATTGGATTTTTGGGTATTTGTTTATTAACTAGAGTTTTAAAGGGGTAGTTTAATTCGGTTTATTTTCCCCACGGTATTATAGTTTTATTCTAAAAATAATTTATTGACCAACTTAAAATTTGTGTAATATATATATACGCCTGGATATTTAATTTATCCACTATTGATCGTCTTAGTCGGTTTGTACTGGTACTTGCACCGGTAATTCCTAGAATTACCCAAGTATGAATTGAGACCATGTACGATCTTTGCTAGACTCTAAAGTCTTTGTTTGTGAAATTAAATAAATCACAAAAATAATTATAATGTAAACTCGTTTATTGTAATGTAAACTTGTTCATAATGTGTACGGATATTGACCTGAAATGTCGGGTGTCACACATAAACATCGTTTCGTAAAAACATCATTTCATATGTATGCACACCAGCCCGAAAACATTATATAAAACATCTAAAAGAGGGCTTCTAGAACTCACCTGATAAGCTAATCCGGGTTGCCCTAAACAATGGTCCCACTACGTCACTTCCGATCTGAATTTGATAGTTATTCATCAAACCCAATCCCGAATCTAACGGTTTAATCATTCTAAACATACTAACTTTACTTAAACAACCTGATGCCTGCGCACTTAGCAAGTGCGCAGACCCTGCTTCCTGCGTACTTGATAAGTACGCAGGATCCTCTTCCTGCGTACTTGATAAGTACGCAGTGCCCTCTTCCTGCATACTTGATAAGTACGCAGGACCTGCTCCGTGCGTACTTGATAAGTACGCACGATCTGTTTCTTCGCAAAACCCTAACTTTCGCATTCAGGTCTGATCACGTCAAGATCCCGAACCTGTTTACATTCAAAACGTTTGTTTTCCATTAAGGAACTCAAATCTATGTTTATCTTTCAGTTTTATCCGTGAAAACGTTACCTTTTCACCCAAAACCCGAAAAACCCAAAAACGAACAAAAACTCAGATTTAGACCCGATTGTTACCTGAATCTAGTTTCTGATTCGGAGGTTCTTCTCACGAGCTATGGAGTAACACTTTGCTGAACTTGCAAATGAGAGAAATGATGGAGGTCTAAGCAATTTATAGGGGAGGCTCCCCTTCCAGCCCACCGGCCCATCCGGACCGACCCGACATGCCTCGTTCGTTTATTTCGTCATTTTAACTGTCGTCTTATTTTTGGGATGTTACAAGACTACTTGCTTTAGGTAAATTCGGGTCAGTTTCTCTAACTTGTCGGTCTTTTTTATAGGAAGGAAATGTGCTGATTTTGTTAACCGGTTGACGATTACCCAGTTGGTGTCGCACCCATTGGATGCCCTGGAAATTTCATGATGAAATCTATTGAGATTTGTTCCCACTTCCATTGTGGAATCTCTGGTTGTTGGAGTAACCCTGATGGTTTCTGATACTTCATTTTGACCTTAGCGCAGGTCAAGCATTTACTAACATACGTAGCAATTTTGGCTTTCATGTTAGGCCAATAATAATGCTCCATGAGGTCATGATACATTTTGTCGGCTCTGGGGTGAATCGAGTATCTGGAATTGTGTGCTTCGTCCATCACTAGATCCATTAGATTCCCAAAGCTCGGTACCCATATTCGATCCATAAAGTAATGAATGTCATCGGATTTGACCTCAAATTGTTTGTCCATACCTCGCAAGGACTCGTGGCACAGGTTCACCTCTTTGATTGCTTCGAGTTGAGCGTCACAAATTTGAATGGGTAAATTGGTGTGGATAGTCAGCTGCAACACTCACACTCGTCATGGTTTTGGTTGTTCTTTCCCGCTCAAGGCATCAGCAACGAAGTTTGCCTTTCCAGGATCGTAACGGATGGCGCAGTCATAGTCATTTAGCAACTCGACCCATCGACGCTGCCTCATGTTAAGTTCCTTCTGATAAAAGATGTGCTGGAGACTCTTGTGATCTGTGAAAATCGTGCATTTCGTGCCATACAAGTAGTGTCTCTAGATTTTGAGTGCGAATACTACTGCTCCCAACTCTAAGTCATGGGTAGTGTAGTTTTTTTCGTGCACTTTCAGTTGTCGAGAAGCATACGCAATGACCTTTTCCCTTTGCATTAGCATGCATCCGAGTCCTTGATGTGACGCATCGCAGTACACTACGAAATCGTCCGTTCCTTCTGGTAATGATAGGATCGGTGCGCTGCAAAGTTTCTGTTTGAATAATTGAAAAGCGGTTTCTGCCTTGTCGTTCCATTCATATTTCTTATCCTTGTGCATGATATTAGTGAGGGGTTGGGCTATCTTAGAGAAATTTTCAATGAATCGTCAATAATAGCCCACAAGACCTAAGAATTGTCGCACCTCGGTCGGAGTCTTGGGTGCCTCCTAATTCTTAATCACCTCGATCTTGGATTGGTCACCACGTATGCCTTTCTCATTGACCACGTGTCCAAGGAATTGCACCTCACGAATCCAGAAGTCGCACTTCGAGAACTTGGCGTATAGTTTCTCCCCTTTCAGCAATTCCATGATTAACTTCAAATGCTCAACATGCTCCTCTTTACTCCGCAAGTAGATTAGGATATTGTCTATGAATACAATCATGAATTTGTCCAAGTAGGGTTTGCACACTCGGTTCATGAGGTCCATGAATACCGCTGGCGCATTGGTTAACCCAAATGGAATAACCATGAACTCGTAGTGGCCGTAACGAGTTCGAAAGGCGGTCTTTGGAATGTCATCTTCTTGAATCCTTAGCTGATGGTATCCCGACCACAGATCGATCTTCGAGTAATAGCTCGACCCTGGTAATTGGTCGAAAGGTCATCGATCCTTGGTAGTGGATATCGGTTCTTGATCATCACTTTGTCAGTTCTCGGTAGTCGATAACATACGGAACGATTTTGTCTTTCTTCTTAACAAACAAGACAAGTGCTCCCCAAGGTGAGAAGCTTGGTCTGATGAAACCTTTGTCTAACAGTTCCTGTAATTGATTAGACAATTCTTGCATTTCCGATGGCGCCAGTCGGTAAAGTGACCTCGCTATCGGAGCAGCTCTTGGTGTGAGATCGATCCGGAACTCGACTTGCCGTTGCGGTGGAAGTCCGGGCAGGTCTTCGAGAAATACTTTCGGATAGTCTCGGACTATCGGAATGTCCTCGATCTTTCTCTCTTCTGCTTTCTTTTCCATTACGTGCGCTAGGATCGCATGGTAACCCTTTCATAAGTACTTCTGGGCCTTCATGCAGGTAATGATCCTCAGTGCTGCACCACTCTTATCTCTTTGAATCACTAGTGTTTCTCTGTTCGAAAGTGGAGTGTGAACGATCTTCTCATGACATACAATCTCTGCTCGGTTCTTGGACAACCAGTCCATCCCGACGACTATATCAAAACTTCCCAGTGTTACTGGCAATAGGTCTCTACTGAATGGGTGGTCAGCTAACGTCAGGACACAATGGGAATTACTTGTTCTGTCTCAATTAACTTACCATCCGCTAGTTCTACCGTGTACAGGTAATCTAATACAATCGGTGCAATACCAAGTAATGAACTAAACTCGATGGAAACAAAGCTTTTATCGGCACCCATATCAAATAGGATAGAAGCATAACAGTGGTTTACAAGAAATGTACCATTGACAATGTTGGGGTCTTGTCTAGCTTCGTCTGCTGCAATCACAAATGCCCTGCCCCGAGCATTTGTATTTCCAGGCCTTCGGTTCTTTGGCAAGTCATTGCGGAAATGTCCGGGATCACCGCACCTGAAACATTCGCGGTTTCCCCCGCCAGTTGGGGCTTGTTCAACTAGACGACAGTTCTGGGCCGTGTGGCCAAAACGTTTGCACTATTGACAACGGGAATCTTCACAAGTGCCATTATGATGGAGTTGGCACTTATTGCACTTAGGCAAGTTTCCGGTGTACCCGCCCCTTGCCTTCTTCTCCGGTTGATTAGCAGCAAACACCCTTGCTGGTTCCTGTCTCCTCTGAACATTCTGCACGTATGTTTTAGCAGGGGTGTTGTCCCACTTTCGCTTGTTTTCAAAGGTCTTCACAAAATTTTCTTTCTTGGAAAACAGTCCTTGACGGACTGCCTGATTAGTGAGATTATGAGTCAGTCTCACAACATTGTGAAGAGCTACGGGTTCAGCAGAGGTGACCACACTCTGTATGTGAGGCGCCAAACCCCAAATATATCGCTCAATTCGCTTGAATTTGGGTGTAACCATGTACGGTAATAATCGTGCCAGGTCGTGGAACCTTGCGGCGTAACCTGCAATATCAGCACCCTCCATTTTTAAGTTCTAGAACTCCTGTTCCAGCTTTTGTAGTTCTTTTCGGGGACAGTATTTCTCCTTTAGCATGTCCTTGAATTCTTCCCAAGGGATGGCGTTGGCATGATCCAACCCCAGAGTTTGGACATACGAGTTCCACCAAGAGAGGGCCTGACCCTCAAAAGTTCCAGCTCCGTACATGACTCAATTTTTCGGAGTGCAATGACTCATGTTGAAAACTGACTCGATCTTCTCGATCTATCTCAGCAGTCCTACTGCTCCTTCCGCCCCAGTGAAAGTGTGAGGTTTGCAATCCATGAAGGATTTGTAAGTATAGACCTTGTGTCCATTTCAAGTTCCTGTATGTCAAGATAGAGCGTAGTTAGGTTAAATTTTTTCCTGAGATAGGATTTTATTACTCGTAGCATGCATGCGGCTTCTTGTATGCACTATACCTCCACCCTCGCAGTTTCCTCCTGATCCTCCACTGGATCAACGGGTTTCCTGGTTTGTGAGCGCTTCTGCCACGTGTTGGGCGATGAGGGCTTGTATCTGGGCTGCAGTCATGGAGGTTCCACTTCCTCCTGAGTTGTGGTTAGTTCTCTTCGGGTGGCATGATTCTTTATAGTCACAATGAATACAAAGGTTAGATATTGCGTAATATATAACAACCAACACATGTGCATAAGATAACATACAACAATCAATCAACCATGCAATATAATCAAAAGATAAACATTTGATAAATAAGTTGTATGAATTAATAAGTATTTTCAGGAGCAAACACTCTTCCAAAACAAGTAAAATCTCAAAATATTGCGTGAGCATAGCCCGCTCACGATAGGCTAATCAAACTGAAGGTGGAAAAGTGTCACTCTGCAAAGAGGCAAAGAGTAACATGACACAGAGAATCATCAGAACCCTAGCGGGTTCTAACTCTTCCCAGATCGTGTTCGCCCAGAGCTCTGCTGCTAGGGCTATAGAATCAGCAAGTAAGGCTCGATGCTCCGCTAAAGCAACTCTCTGATGTGCCATTCCTAGCTGTCCCTCCGCCCCTGCCAGACTGCTAGATAGGGTGGTAGTCCTAGCGGTCTCTCTGTCGATCCTCCATAAGACCCGCTACTTTCCTCTACAAGGTCTGCAACGCGGTCTCAGTAGTTGCGGCTCTCTGCTCCGCCTCTCGAGCTCTGTCCTCAGCAGCCTCAACCCGGTCACGCATAGTCAAAAGTGCCTGGTCGGTCAGGTCAAGCTCATTCTTAAGGGACGAAATGTCAGCATCGTGTAACTTGCTACGCATCACAAGTATCGGTGGTACCTCCCTCGTAGGCCGGAGCCAGTAGGGTGGTGGGTAGGATGGTCCAGACGACCCTCCTATAGATGTGGTGTCAGTGGGTGAAATCCGGGCCTTCTTAGATGATGGTCTTGCAACGTTCGATGACTAGATCGGTCTCTTTCCTAGACAGAGGTTCTTCTTTCTCGGGGTGCGCTTGGTCTTTGCTCCCCTCGGTGCAAGTAGTGGTGACGGTGGTGCCGGGTCCACCTCGCAAGGAGGTGAAGGTAGTTTAGAGCCGTCATTGAATGACGAGTCTCTGTGCCATACCGAATAAGTCACGGACTCGATTGAGTCATTTCCCTCACCGACATCTCCCTCGCCCCCATCGGCTAGTGCATCCTTAGGATCCTCCTCTGGGTTGGTCTCCTCGACTCCATCTGAGTCCTCTATCTGCTCCTCGTCACTGGACGAGTGTGGTGATGGGGATGGGGTAAACGGCTCAGCAGGTGATGGTGGTGTAGCCGAAGTGTACTCCTCCTCCAAGTCCGAGATCACAATGGGGTCCGAAGATGTAGACATCCTGTAACAAGTCAATATCCATTAAGCCAATGTACTCGTGTATGAAAATGCATGTATGATGTGATGTGAAGTACGTGAGCCTACAGTTATAGTCTAAGCACACTAAATGCAACTTAGTTCTCTATAACCAGGGCTCGGATACCAATCTGTCACACCCTGAAATTCCATAGCAGGTTACCCGCGGGTTGTGACTGTCAAGGATCATCTGTCCCGGTCATTTCGAACGACCTCTAAATGGTTTTCGAAAAGATATTCCGTTCGAACATCAAACAAAAATAAATAAGTAATACAGAGTTTGAAAATGCGGAATGTAAAGTGCGGAAGCAAAAGTAATGTAGCAAAATACAAAAGCATAACAAATTAGGTGCCCATAAACCTAAGCTTATAAATGGAAACATGGTGTGAGACTCTTGAAGTGCAACCCTAACCCGTGCATGAATGCTTAGCGACATGAGATAAACATGCTTAAAGTTTCAACACCGTTGAAGCATATTCTGGTGACAACGAGCTTGAAGATTCTATGTCTTAATCTTAGAGTCTTTGACTTGTAATTGATAGAATTGTTAGCAACAATTAAGGGGGAGTCTGTTAGAGCATGTCTTGTAACTGTTGATAAAATTCTTTGTAAGTTTTTAGATAGGCGAACTTAAGCATCTTTAGGAGCGAACTTGTTAAGTTCGCCTATGGTGCTGTGGGTATTTGTGTTTCCCTATAAATAGGTGTTTGCAAGACTTTTTGGTGTCAAATCATACACAAACCATCACAAAACAATCACAAATCATGAGCACGATGCTCTGATACCAACTATAGGTCCCTCGGGGCGTGACAGATCTTATAGACTCGCAGTACGACACGATGATAAAGTGCGGAATCCATGATCAACGTGCAACGTGTAATCAAACAACAACACGGTGTAAATAAATGCTTTGTATTTCACTCACAAACACTGTTTACAAGCTCTCTCAGATCTGTTCTTGACTCCCAATCTCTAAAGTCTCTCCTAAGGTCTAATCTCTAAGACTTGCAAACACCTATTTATAGGGAAACACAAATACCCACAGCACCATAGGCGAACTTAACAAGTTCTTTCTTAAAGATGCTTAAGCGAACTTGTTAAGTTCGCCTATCTAGGAACTTACACAGAATTTTATCAACAGTTACAAAACATGCCCTTACAAACACAGGGTTGGTGAGTTCACAGGTTTAAGTAACAGAAATAGTAATGAAAACAATGTAACAGTACGCATCTATACTAGTGATTCGATCATTGATCAGACAATAAACATTAACTATAAAAGCAACACTGAAACCGAAGCTCAACGAAGGAATGCAGAAACTAGCATTTTGCCTCTTACGTGCCCAGCACGCAATGGATTACGTCAATTATGCACCCGTTTGACTCCCAGTCAGAGTTAGCGCGACTAACCTAGGTGGGGGTTGTTAAACCCAATAGTATTATTCATGAATCACCTCGTTTTGTGAAATAATTAACTGTTCGATTATGAGAGGACTTTATATGCGGGAAATGCACCTACTTATATAAATTAAAGCGAAATCAAAGTAATCATCATACGACTAAATAAGAAAATAATTTAGCATGTATCTCCCCCAAATGAAAAAGTAAGTAAAATGGGGCCGTGAAAACTCACCTAGAAATGAGGTGAATGAAGTATGAAAGCAACACGAGAAATCTAGAAAGTCTGGACAACTGACCTAACCGAGCCCTAGGAATAGTAAGGCTATAAGGTCTATGAAAGTAAACATGGTTTATGTAACCACATTCATCGAAACGACTCAACGTTGAAAGGTTACATTGACGTTTTGAAAAGGTTTTACCAAAGTTGACCGAGGCTTGGACAAGGTTTGACTAACTTTGACCAACTTTGACTAATGTTGACCAACGTTGACCAATGTTGACCAAGTTTGACCAATTTTTACTAATGTTGACCAATGCTGACCAAGTTTGACATATGTTGACCAATGTTGACCAACCTTGACCAATGTGACACGATGACCCGTTGGTGACACATGGTGAACACATGCACAAGTAGCACGTAGGTAACATATGAGTAACACATAAGTAACATAGTAGTAATACCTATGTAATACATGAGTAATACCTAGGTATCATATAAGTAATACCATATGACATTACATACATGTTTCAAGTAGTGCATAAGTAAATAACACGTGACAAGTAACATGGTATTTGTACATCCTCATGGTATAGTTCATACATGTTAACCAATCATCCACATAAGTTATGTCATTATACTAATAACCTATTAACATTATTTCAACCTATTTGAACAAGTAACACAACATGTCATTTCTATACCATAGTTCTTAACATAGCAAGGTTTCCATTTTTAGGCAATTAGGGTTTTAGTGTAGTTTAGGTGTCATAGCTAAACCAAACAAATTTCACTTGAAATTATACTAGTAACATGCTATAAACATGTTTCTATACATACACTTTCTATTGCAAGCAAAGGTGAAGTTCCCAAACTAATAAAGTTTCCTTATTTAGCAAGGTCTACCAAACATGTCATAATACAACTCCAAATCACATATTCTTGCATAAGTCATCTATTCATATAGTAATAAATCTATTAAATCCATTTTAGACATATATAACATATACATACAAAATATGTTCAATTAAAGTTTCCTTTTTAGGAAAGTGGTCTAAACGACCTTCTACACATGTGTAACTTTCAATAACTCTTTCTAACACTTTAATAGGTGTTATAGAACCATATTAGCATGCTTTCATCCATTAAAACACCATAACTCAAGATATGATAAATTAAAGTTTCCTTTTATAGAAAGACGACTATAACCTAGTGTAAAACAACATTTCAACCAAAAAAATCATATTTCTAATCTATTTTAACATTACTAGAAACATACAAACCATCAAACATATTATATACACACTTATGTAAAATCTCAACCAACAAAGTTTCCATAAATAGAAACGAGCAAATAACAACATAACCAAACATTTCAAACCATAAAAAGTGCAAATATGTGTCAACAACCTCTTATTATGAAAACAGTTTGTTAAAAACATAGATTATAACACTTGTAACCATGAAAATCGTTTGGATGGATGGGTTTTATCATTTGGCTAAAATAAAATAAGAAAATGTGGATGGATTCTTACAAAATCCAAGTATGATATTGATGTTGTCTTGAACAGGCTTGAACCACCACCAAATCACTTGAAACCACCTTGGATTGGACTTAGAATGCTTAGGATGGATGATAGAGTTTGAGAGAGAGGGTGGCTTGGGGGATAAGGTTGTGGCCGAGATTAAGGGGAGGGGTTTAGGGTTTGTAACTTTAGTTAGTGTAAAAATGAGGGAGTGTGGGTGTTTAAGGGAGTTTTAGTAAAAAAGGTGTTGGGCTTTCTTGAGTCTTATAGGCTTTTTAACACAACTTGGGCTCCCTAATGGGCTATTTAAAGTTAAATAGTTGAAATATATGAGCCCAAGTGTAGGACCATTATTTTTACAAAAAATCTAATTTAGTGTTGTTGGCACATATCGCATATCCGCTTTAAACGCGTTAAAATTAAAGTTGTTCAATAAATTCCAAAAAAATTAATCTAAACACGAAATAATAAATCACAGTATTACATGTAATTTATTCACACCAAATATATGTCTAAATATTATTTCTAATATTCACCAACGTTCGTGTGACAGGACGCGTGTGTGATCCGGTAATCCTCCAAACTACCGATGCATAAATTGAAATGAAATGAGTGGACTTGTTGTATGAAATATGTACTTAATTACCCTATAATTAATATGATGCAAGTGTAATCATGTGAATTCAGATAATAGTCGGGTATATATATTAACCTGAAATTGCCGGGTATCACATATACTACCCCCTTGGATCACATATGTTCTATTGAAGACATCTAGATAATAGTTGGATCCCATTATCTGAATCTTCGGATTCCATATCTATTAGCCTGAATAATTACAAAATATCCACTAAAGATAAACCTCACGAACCAAGATAAATGAATAAATCGATTCTGAATCTTATGATTCTTGATAATCCTTATGGATTCTGCTTGATTTTTCTGTGCTAAATGATGTAACTTCAACCTGGAGATTCTTATAATCCTAGAGAAAATCTTAGATGTCGTGAGATAATGCATTTACTTTCTGTTTGCATAACCATGGGGTACACGTAGTAGACTTTAAATGGTACCTTAACTCACATGAACTTGATCCAAGAATGCTTATAGTTTCAAATCTTATAATATTGACAATTTGAATTAACCTGATATGAATTTCAAATTGATTCTAAGTAAGTATGTCATGATATGATCCCAATTTCTTTGAAATTTATCCTGTATCACTTTTGCAACATTTTTAGCCTGATATGATCCTCTGCTCATGACTTGATCAAAAAGACGTTCACTGTAAGTATTCTATTATTCAGTATCTGGTTCCTTCTCTCAGTAAAACGACAAAAATATTTTCGACGTGTTTTATCTTAAACTGTACAAAAGACAAAAATATTTTCATAACTTCCGAAAACATCTTTGTTACATCAAACATTGAACATATCTATCATGTTCGTCTCCAAATACATTATAAAACAAATTTTTTGAGTTACGTTTTGATCAGGATATAAGTTACGCGTACTTGAATAAGTGCGCATAACTTAACATATGCGTACTTGTTAAGTACGCATGACTTAACTCATGCGTACTTATAAATAAGCATGGTGTTAGTCATGCGCACTTACACAAGTACGCACGACCTGTTGAGAGTGGTATATATAACGGCAAAGGGCATTTACTCCTCATTCAAACTTCATACTTATACAGTGCACAGACCTGATCATTTTCTCTTGAAAATCTTTCAATTAGACAACCATTTTCAATCACTTTTTCAGTTACAAAATCATCTTAGGATCATCTGGTGAGAATCTCAACTAATTTCAACCATGAAATCTTCCAAAATTGAGCAAAATTCGGAGTTCTTGAGACTAGGGTTTTGATGATCGATTTTTTGGATCAAATGGATGTTTGCATGTTAAATTGATCAATCCACTATGTTTCTAATCATCATTCGAAGTTGTTTAAAATGAATTTCTTCAGCTTAACTTGCTAATTTGGATTTTTTATCATAGATTGAACCGTGACTTTGAGTCGTCCCCTGTACAATCAATGGGGTTCGGGTGTTGGTAATATTGATGCTAAAATGACTCACATTATGTTTTAATGACATTTTCGACACCCTTAGAACAAGATTCGTATACCACAAATCTCAATTTGGTGATTTCGGACTTAAACAGATTTTGGCATTGCCGTTCAACATGCGTACTTACAAGTACGCATGAAGGAATTTTGTTCATGCGTACTTGGTAAGTACGCATGGAAAATTTGGTATGTGCGTACTTACACAAGTACGCATGAGGCAGAAACTTGAAAATTTCTATATCCTAAAAATTCATTAAGTGTCTTAAAGGTATATTACTATGTTCTTTAATCTGGTCTAATCTTGTTTTAACTGTATTTTGCAGGTATGGCACAACGAGCTTACACCGACGAATTCAACCTGTTAGCTCTCACCGAACCAGAATGGAAGGTTGCGGCTGTTAACTACCAAGAGATAGTGACTTTTCTGAATCGGTCAAGGATCGCATATGCTTTCTCGGCTAATCCAATTGTCTCACGCTCTTATATTTAACAATTTTGGGAAACTACGGAACTCGACTGAAGGGTTACTCCAAATGTAATTCAAGCCACTGTAGAAAACCAACAAATAGATATATCTGAAGACACAATCTGCCAAGTTTTACTGTTCAATGACCAGGCCACAGATCCCACTGCTTATGCAGGATATGTTATTGATGGCTGTTAGAGGCAAAGAATGGGCTATGTTGGCAGGATCGACTACCCGTCATACAAGAAAGGTTGGCTACTAGATTAGTGGAGATATTTTTCACACATCATGATTATGTGTATATCGGCACGTAAAGCTGAAAAAGACGCCATGGGCCATGATTTGGCTTCTACCATGGTTGGTCTATCACTGAACAAAGGCTACAATTTCTCACGCTACATTTACAAGTCTATGTTGGAGCAAATTGACGCGGCTGAGAGAGTTAGGTTTCTTCTGTATCCTCACTTTGTCCAACTACTTGTCAATCACTTTTTGCCGAATCTTCCACAAATAGGACAACGATTACAGGTGAAACGTGTGGATAAGAGGGTATTTATACAATTCTTGAAGGCTGGAACTGAAGAGGCGATACATGTTCACACACCTCTGTTTGGGCATTTAATTGATGAAGCTTATATTGCCCCTACCTGCCACACCCCTAAATTTATTTACTTAATAAATAAACAAGGGTCGCAACGATTGGTAACATTACACAACAGCGGAAGCTAAAGTGCAAAGTTCTAAGTATCGAGCATCTTTACAATTACTAACATGAAGTAATACAATGATCTAAATACTCCTAGATCAAAAATAGACTTGAGGTTTGACGATTTGTGTCTTCACCTTCTATGGTTTAATTCAAAGAGCTAGCCTATTCCAACCAAGCCTTAGTTACGTTTTACCTGAAAAACATACTTGAAAGTGTCAACACAAATGTTGGTGAGTTCACAGGTTTAGTTGTCTCAATGTAAAGCGGTTTTCCTTGAAAACATTGATATCGTGTATCCATAGTATAAAACCGTTTTCCTGAAAACCTAGAAAATGTGTTCATGGGCTTATTATGGAACCTTTTTCCCCAATTGAAACATATGATGACTTAATAGTCATAAAATGAGTCATTTTCCCCAATGAAAACATGTTAATGAGTTTATACCCCGTGTTAAGCCCTTTTTAATGAGAAGATCAATAACCAAAATGAGTAGCGGTTTCATGTGTATATGATAAACAGAACAAGTAATGTTGACCCATTTGTAGACTAGCTAGGGATACAAATAATATGTTCATACATGTGGCATAACCAAACCATGGTACAGGTATTTTGCCCCCAGCCCGTACCTCCCGAGCACACATTTGAACACTATGCGGGCATTCGACCAAAACCGATCGAACCATGACCGGGGGTGTCAATCCCAATAGTACTATCCACAGAGTCCCATGCTAAAACTATAGCTAATGGTTATAAAAATGTTCACGTAGGGGACTTTTAGCGAGCTCTATGTTCGTTAACTCATGCAAAAATAAGGTCGGATCTTGTTCTCTTGTTACCATATGAAAATGTTCGTAAGTGTGTTTTCATGTTTTCAAATGTGTAACGTAAATATGTTTCATGTTTCCTCAAATGTATCAAGTAATGATGTTCTCAAATGTATAAAAGGTACTAAGCAAGTTTGTGTTCTCCCCCGATGTTTCTAAAACATTTAAAAAGTTAAAAGGGGGCAGTGAACTCACCTGGTTTCGTGTCAAAAACACTAATGTCCTTATAATAGTAGTGAAAACCACTGTCGGAGAACCACCATCTGGAGGGGTTGGAAGCCCAACGTCTGCCTGGACTTCGCCCGAAAAACGGCCTGGCCGGAGTCCAGGTTCACCGTCTCTTGATCTTAAACATGCCACTGTTCCAGTGGTTTAAACCCTATGCCACCGGATCCACTGACCGCCGACACCGTGAGAGCCAAAAGGGGGGTCAGGGCGGCCGTCGCCACCTTTAGCCACCTGCCAGAGCCATGGTAGTGGCGGATCTGCATGGATACCTCTCCTGGCCGCCGATTTACATGGCCTGAAGCCGGTCTCTCCTGTTTTGCCCTCCAACGATGCCGTCGACTTCTGCCCTGTACCACCATCGTCCTCCCCGTGACGTCGCAACCATGGTTGGTCGGAGGGACGCCGGAACCCGGCTCCTTTCTCTCATATCAGAGCTCTCTCTCTCTCTAAGTGTAGGTGTGTTGAGATGAAAATGAAGGGGATGAAGATGATAAGTTTCTTTTATACCTAGGGTTTTGGGCGGGGGGTTTTACAAGGGAAAAAGAAATCTGGTTCAGGTAAAACGCGTATCCACTCGAGTCTCCCTCACGTTTAAAATTACGAATTATTATTTTAAAATTCTTAGAATTATGAAACATTATTATGAATATCATTTAAGTGTTTAAATCATGAAATTTCAGCGTCGCTTGATAACTATACCGGTACACGTCGGCACCACGTCTCTAACGTATTCGTCCTTTCAAAAGTTTCACGCTCCGAGTATTATTAATAATTTACTAATAATATTAAAATAAATATTTATAATCTTCTCCGTATCAATACACGTATCGTTAACAACCGTATTGCTATCGTAAATCTTACGAGCCTCTGACGTCGTTCACATAAACGTACTATGCCTGCATTTATCTGACCAGTCCTTCCGAACGAATAATAATACTTAATATCAATAATTCACTATCTTATTTAATTGTCTTACCGAATATCTGGTAATAAACCGATGTCTGACGCGTTTAACATTTAAAATTCTGAATCGCGTACGTACACCTATCTTTGCTTAGATTCTCAGGATTTCGTAACGTGTCATTAGATGAAACCGAGTGGCTAGTATGATGTCTGGTTTATGTAATTTGGCATCTGATGAGCTTGGATCTCTATTGGGCCTTATTGGGCCTAGTCTAACAACTAGGTTTTAGATTCTGGAATTTTTTTACAGTTGTTACATTCTCCCCTCCTTAAGGAAATTTCATCCTCGAAGTTTGTTAAGCTTACTCGGATTAAGCCTATGTAATCTAACTCCATTTCCGGATACTTAGGGAGAATTTTAACTCATTCCAAACAGTAGTCGGTAATGTAGGTAAAGTGGGTATCTCATTAACTAACGGTGTTGGACGTGTAAAGATTTGAGATCTCATCGCATCATGTAACATTATAACGTTACTGCTGAGCATATATTGTATCAAATAAGTAGCTTTAGGGAAACTCTTTGAATGTGTTCTCAAGTGAATGTCGTCGGCTATACCACTATGTGATAAAGTTATGACCAGAGTCCCATGAATAAAAGGGATTATAATCAGTGAGGTCACATTCATATAATGAGTAGGTCATTAAGGGATTGTCTGATTTACGTGAATTAAGATAGTGAATTTTCACACACCAAATGAGAAACTCGCACACCGAGTTAAATAATCAAGGATTAGATGTCGAAGAATTTCATTATGTGATCACTCTCATTAGGTTGAAACTGTGTGACGATCATTATTGGTAATGAATGATAAAGGTGTATTCGTGCACATGAATTCTGAAGACATTTGGTCAGATATGCTTCATTCGTATACGTGTTTTAACGTAGGAATGACCAAATCATGATAGAATCTAAAAGAAAATTATCGAAAGTCTAGTAAGATGTGTCAGGTAGTTTACTGAAATATCCATGGGTCAGTTCGTAATCCGGTGATTGATCGTTCATCATAACATGTCAACGGTGAATTCAATCTTTCTTGAGCAAAAGATTTTTAACTAACATTTCACTTGTGTAACCAGTATGTAGGTTAAACTGATTTAATTGAGTTACAGGAAATAATGTCAGCGTATGCAATTTCTCACAAGGGAACTGGAATGGTAAAAGAGAAGCCACTATTAGTTGTGCAGGTAGCGAATTAGACAGCTATAATATGGAATAAGATTTTATGGGTACTTGATCCTATGAGATGGATCTTGGTTTCATCCAAGTTCCTTACTAGTGACATCATCAAGCATGTCTTTCATAACCTGGTCTGGATAGGGATTTTAACGAAATAGATGTCGAACAATAAGCTCGAAGCAATAAAAATTTTCTAGTAGTAATGAATCATCTGGATTTTCGAATCGTCCAGATTTCTATGATTCATCTAAAATGAGGGTGAATCTAGACAAAGAAAGAGAATGTCAATGTATATGGGAATCGTCTATTTGATTTGGCTCAATGGATACTAGGGATAAATGAATCTCTATGGGAGTTCAAAGAAAAGTGAGAATGATTCTCAAACCAGTAACTAAGGGTTAGTGAAGTAGTTTCACTTATTTTTGTTTTTTTACTGCATATCGATCATCTTCTTGTACTCGGATAGCCATGATAGAACACATAAACATAACTTTATGGTTGCTCCCTTATACTCCTCGGAAGCATCTTTCGTAAACATTAAAATCATACCCTCATAATAGGTTCTATGACATATCGGAGTCTTCCACTAACATTTGTTATAATGGATTAAAGGTTTCAAGATTTCTCGTATACTTTCACCAGCAATGATTGAGTTTAACACCTCACTAGTCATTGTTTGCATTGCACTTCTACTGTAGTTTGGCATTTAGGTTGTAATATCTTTGGTTTGTGAACTCATGGCTTGACTATAATGTCCACAAGATAGATAAGTCTTAAGGAATTCTAAACCGCGGTTCGTCTAGACGAGAAGGTAAACAATCACATCGTGGAAGTAGTGTATCTTGAAGCAGATTTTCGGGTTTGCCAACCATTGAATCGATAATGTAATATTATTTTCACTTTGGTCTGGGGCTTGACTCTCATTAGGTAGGTATCAGAAAGTGGACACGAATCGAATATAACTCTAGGAGTTTATCTCATGATCTAACGTTGAAAATTGTCGAATTTATTATTTGTCAACGACTGGTAGCACAATATGCCTGCAATTTCCTCTGGTATATTTAAGAGTTCGTATATCAGCCTCATTCTTTGGTATATAGGTAACGAAATCGAAAAGAAAAAATCTATAGCTGAATCTCAAAAATTGCAATAGTACTTATAAGAGAATCTCCATAATCGGTCCAAGTACCGAAGTCAAATTGACTAGGAATAGACATTCTCAGTGTTTCGGTTAGTGTTATTGTGCAAATGAAGTCTCGGTAAGAGTTTTGGATTCATTAGAAATCCAAGGTGAAGGAGGTGATGTACATTCCCACGTCACTTGTGATAGCCCATTGCATCATCTGATGCCTTTTGGCTCAACCCTTTGGTTATGATAATTTTGATCAGTAATCGAGTGACTGAGAATTGGGATTAGGAATACAGATTATTCATGAACATTAGCTCAGGCAGTAAGGCTCACTAAAGTTCACATGCACTACGAATTATGATTACGTGTGCACCCGCAATGATAATTTACTTTGCATGGTCCCTATAGTGTTTCTCCTATCCCAAGCTCTCAGTTAAGGGATCTAAAATTTTCATTAGATCGTGTCATCGTGTTGCACTCTCGCGTAAGAGTGTGTATGTTCAATCGGATTACTCTTAGTCATGTGTACCAATACTCGTGCATCTGCCGACAAAGGTTGTTGCTGGATGGAGTTAATGGTAGAGCGAAACAATTGGTGTCTTTTAGGACGTGTGAGGTGGAAGTCAGGCACTATGTTAGGGCAGAGATCCTCAAATCGGTGTCGAGCAAATCATGCTCCAAGTTTGTTTGTACGTGTGGATCATCATGATCCCAATTAGTCGATGGGTCTCTTGACCCGTGGTGTTCTCTCCCGTATAGTCCTGCCTACCTCGGGTTCCCTTCTGATTGGGCAGTTCTATCTGTCATAACTCATGACGAAAGTTTTAGTCATCCAATCTAGCAGATCATGAAGGAAAGTATATATACCGCACCAAATGGAGGCAACATATGACAGAAAATAAAACCGACTCCACAGCTGGAGTATTTGTAGGTGTGGTACAGGTACGTGTATAAATTCATGTACGGGTTCAGCCTGTTGTGATACCAAGATTGGTAATTTGGCGATTTCTACCGTCGTCACCCCAGTTCAGCTCGTAACTCGATCTTCTAAGGCTACACTGTGCTGAGTACCCGTCATCCTTGCTTTGTAATCCGAATAGTGACACTTTGTTGAGTGGTGTTGTAGATGTATATTATTTTCATATTTTTCTACATGTTAAATGTTTGTTACGTGTGCCACGTATTTGTATTAAGTATTAGTGTAGCTAATGATACTCTAGTGTAACTACATACACTAGTGGTCAACACAAGTTGTTCGACAACGGTTGGAATTTCTATACTCAAGTCTTGGGTGATTTAAGTCTTATAAATCTTGGTCCCTAATTGAATCTGGTTAGAGCCTACAAGGAAACCTAATTCGCTAAAACCATTGGCTCTGATACCAATCTGTCACACCCCTAAATTCATTTACTTAATAAATAAATAAGGGTCGCTATTGGTAACATTACACAACAGCGGAAGCTAAAGTACAAAGTTCTAAGTATCGAGCATCTTTACAATTCTAACATGATGTAATACAATGATTTAAATACTCCTAGATCAAAAATAGACTTGAGGTTTGACAATTTGTGTCTTCAACTTCTATGGTTTAATCCAAAGAGCTAGCCTATTCCAACCGATCCTTAGTTATGGTTTACCTGAAAAACATACTTGAAAGTGTCAACACAAATGTTGGTGAGTTCACATGTTTAGTTGGCTCAATGTAAAGCGGTTTTCCTTGAAAACATTGATATTTTGTATATGGCCATAGTATAAAACCGTTTTCCTGAAAACCTTGAAAATGTGTTCATGGGCTTATTATGGAACCTTTTCCCCAATGGAAACATATGATGACTTAATAGTCATAAAATGAGTCGTTTTCCCCAAGGAAAACATGTGAATGAGTTTATACCCTGTGTTAAGACCTTTTTAATGAAAAGATCGATATCCAAAATGAGTAGCGGTTTCATGTGTATATGATAAACAGAACAAGTAATGTCACCCATTTGTAGACTAGCTAGGTATACAAATAATATGTTCATATATGAGGCATAACGAAACCATGACATAGGTATTTTGCCCCCAGCCCGTACCTCCCGAGCATATGGTTGAACACTATGCGGCCAATCGATCAAAACCGATCAAACCATGACCTGGGGTGTCAATCCCAATAGTACTATCCACAGAGTCCCAGACTAAAACTATAGCTAATGGTTATAAAATGTTCACGTAGGGGACTTTTAGCGAGCTCTATGTTCGTTAACACATGCAAACATAAGGTCGGGTCTTGTTCTCTTGTTACCATATGAAAATGTTCGTAAGTGTGTTTTCATGTTTTCAAACATGTAACGTAAATATGTTTCATGTTTCCTCAAATGTATCAAGTAATGATGTTCTCAAATGTATCAAAGGTACTAAGCAAGTATGTTTCTCCCCCGATGTTTCTAAAACATTTAAAAAGTTAAAAGGGGGCAGTGAACTCACCTGGTTTCATGTCAGAAACACTAATGTGCTTATAATAGCTATGAAAACCAATGTCCAAGTGATAGTCACGGGGTTACGTCCTATTCGAGTCCTATGATACATGTAGGTATTTTATGAGTTTTATAGACTAACCCTAATAATGTAAAGCGAGTCTAAACTCGTGTGGAGTTATCACGTGTGCGGTTGAGCTCTGTTGATTCTTAACGGTATTACTGCTTCAATATACGATGTCAGTTTAACGGTCGGTAATATTAGTTACTTAGTTAGAGTTGGGTTTCTCAAACCGAATATGTTTCAATAGTTATATTCCAAAATATTACTTTGTCGGGTATACGAACGTATATAGTTAAGTGCACGTATTTATATACATTCAAAAGCTTGAATCTTATTTGTACCGTATAGTATTTCAAAATCACACATTCCTGTTTATGCAAAAGATACATGTATCATCTTAACATTATTACGTATACATGCATACGTGACTGTAATAATCCTCGTATAATATAATATGAAAGATGAATATTTATGACATTATATTTATATATAATTACAATTATATATATATATATATATATATATATATATATGTGACGAAGTATCTGGTTCAAGTTCATATATATGTATATATGTCGAGCTTTATGTATTTATTCAAAACATAATTGTCTAAGTTTACCATTTGGTTGTGTAATACATCCGAACATCTGAATGGTATATATGTATATAGATATAGATATATTTATATGGCACGTTTATATTTATGAGGTATGTAGTTGCATGTATTTATGTTTATACAAACCATTTAAGGTTAAACTCATCCAATAGTTCTTCATTTGTACGACACGTTTCATATTACAAATATAACATATTTGTTTTCACGTTCATGTAACAATATTTTAATACTATTACGTATCGTTTGTCAATCGTATTCACAATTCTCCTTTATCCGTTTATACGTTTACGAATGCACTTTCACGTCTAATAAATATTACTATATATATGATCACACGAAGTTCCCTTGCCGACAACGTGTTAATACGACTCGTTATTACTTTTCTCGTTAGATTAATATTTATTTCTCGTTAACGAACCGTTTAGAGCTCAACGTGTTTAACCGCACGCGTGTTTATTTTCGCGTAGATAAATATAATACTTTAGTGCGCGTTTTATACCTCTCGGGAGACCCCATTTACGAACCGACACGTCCTAAACCTCCCGTTTCATGCATCAACCATGTTTGACTTTCGTTGACCAGCGTTGACTGAGTTTGAATAGGTTTGACCAAAGCTCGGGGTGTGGTGCCCTGTCCAAAAACACACGTTTTATACTTGGGAATGGAACCCGACAACCAAAAGTCACTAGATCTAGTCGGGAAATCACCCAATCTTTAAACGTTACCCTAAGATGTCAGAACAAACCTTGAAGCTCATAGATCGGGACACTCACACACCACACAAAACAAGATAGGTTGTTTGGGCTCACCGGTGACGCGCTTGAAAGCCTTCTGTTCGTCGAGAGACATCTCTGTATGCCAACATTATGCTAAACAGAAAGTTTAACACTACCCGCATGTAGATCTAAACCCGTATGACAAGAAAATGAGAAAGGACTTACCAGAAACGAGAGGGCTTAGTCGGAAAAATGAAAACCACTGTCGAAGAACCACCATCTTGAGTGGTTAGAACCACAACTGCCGCCTGGACTTCGTCGGAAAAACAGGTCTCGCCGAGTCCCGGTTCACCGTCGCCTGATCTTAAACATGCCACTGTTCCAATGGTTTAAACCCTATGCCACTGGATCCACTAACCACTAACACCGTGAGAGCCAAAAGGGGGGTCAGGGCGGCCGTCGCCACCGTCAGCTGCCTGCCGGAACCATGGCAGTGGCGGATATGCACGGATACCTCTCCCGGCCACCAATTTACGCGGCCTGAAGCCGGTCTCTCCTATTTTTCCCTCCAACGACGCTGTCGACTTCTGCCCTGTACCACCATCGTCCTCCCGTGACGTCGCCACCGTGGTTGGCCGGAGGGACGCCGGAACCCGGATCCTTTCTCTCATATCAGAGCTCTCTCTCTCTATAAGTGTAGGTGTGTTGAGATGAAAATGAAGGGGATGAAGTTGATAAGTTTCTTTTATACCTAGGGTTTGGGTGGGGGTGTTGCAAGGGAAAAAGAATACTCGTTCGGGTAAAATGCGTATCCACTCGATTCTCCGTCATGTTTAAAATTACGAATTATTATTTTAAAGTGCTTAGAATTGTGAAACATTATTTTAAATATCATTTAAGTGTATAAATTGTGAAATTTCTGCGTCGCTTGATAACTATACCGATACACGTCGGCACCACGTCTCTAACGTATTCGTCCTTTCAAAAGTTTCACGCTCGAGTATTATCATTATTATACTAATAATATTAAAATAATTATTTATAATATTCTCCGTATCAATACACGTATCGGTAACAACCGTATTTCTATCGTAAATCTTACGAGCCTCTAACGTCGTTCACATAAATGTACTATGCCTGCATTTATCTGACCAGTCCTTCCGAATGAATAATAATACTTAATATCAATAATTATGTTGGAACCTATATAACAGATGCATTCCTGATAACTATAGGGGCTTAATTGCAGGTTTTGTAAACTAGGTTTTTGGGTCAAGAGTCTCTAGCGACTCTTGATGAGTCGCTATGTCGGTTGTCGACCGTCGGCAATCTTCACGCCGACTCTTGCTATGTTGTCTATAAATAGCAACTCAAAAACCTAATTATTGAGCTCTGGCATAAAACATCGTTACTATAGTCAATTTGAGAGCGAGTAGGAGGTTGTAGTTGTGTTCTTTGTAATCTAGGTGCTTATCCGTAATCGTTTCACAGTGGATCTAATACAATCAGTGGTTTATGTTCTTATTTGTGTTGCTCTTCCTCTTGTGTTTGCTATTTTCTTCAACAATCAACTTCTCTAATCATTCTAGCTGATATGTTGATTATTTCCTAACTATAATCATTCTAGCATAGGGACCCTATCGTTAGGACCTACAATTTGGTATCAGAGCCTTCTGTGCTCTTGATTCTTAGTGTTTTGTAATAAGTTTCTGGGTTTTTATGAAAATTTGAATTTCTTTGATTTCTGGCTAGATCTGTATCAAGATCAGAAATTGGTATTGAAATTCACTCAGAAATTCGTGTGTGAAGAGTTTGACAGATCTGATTGTTATTTTGGTTTAGATCTAAGCATTTAGCAATTGATGTTGTGTTGTTTTATGAAAAGAGTATGATGATGTTCTTAAGCCGATTGTCCAGTGTCCAGTTACTTGTTTGAGCCGATTGTGGCCTTTTGTGGGCGATTGTCACTTGATCTGGCCGATTGTCCAAGCCGATTCTTTGTCATCTAGCGATTCTCTCAATAAACGCAAGTTTATGACTACCTAGTGTGAGGTAGAGATTATCATAGTCGACTCTTAACATGAGTTTTCCCAAACACCTTAGGGTGTTGCCGACTGTCTTGCTTGTTCCGAGCCGACTCTCTGAGCCGACTCTTGGATTTTCTCATTTTCTGAACTTGTTTGTGATCTCTTTGTTTCAAGATGTCTGTTACTTCCCTAACCGCATGAAGGTGTACTTTTATGTGACTGACTTCGGTCAGTGGGTCTCGATCACCAATGGTCTACACTGTCCTATGACCACTGAAGCTGATGGTGTTGTAGCTCAAACTGATCCCACTGCTTATATCGAAAATAACAAACTTCTGATCCTAAGAGATTATAAAGCCTTCGGTGCTATCAATGTGGCTTTTCCTGCCGACATCATGAACATGTTTGAGGAATACAAGACCGCTCAAACGTTATGGCAGGCACTGTGTGACTTCTATGAAGGGAATTCTTACTTGAAGGAAGGGAAGAAAGACATGCTCTAGAAACAATATGATACCTTTAGGAGTATCAAAGGAGAAGGTTTGTCTAAGCACATCTCAAGGTTCATGGAAATTTCAAGCAGATTGAAGCAAGCCGGGGTTGTCATTAAGAATTCTAATGTTATCAAGAAACTGCTAGACTCTCTGCCTCAAAAATGGAGTATACAATGCATGTTGATCAAACGACAATACTTGAATGAAGCTTCCACCTTATCTGACATAATCAATACCCTGAAGTCCTTTGAAATGGACATCGAAAAGCGTCAAATGAATCAATCTGGATTCACCAAAACCATGGCACCAACCGATGCTGCTTTTATTGTTCCTACCTCATCAGGTAATGTTGCAAGCCCATCCGGAATCATTCCTGCTATGATGACCGCTCTCGTCACCAATCAGCAGAATCAACCAAGCAATGAATCAAAGGTTAATAGTACCTCTGCTCCAAATCCATCAAGTGAACACATGGCGTTGTTTGGATTGTTTGTCAATAGTTATCAAGCTCTAATCTCAGGTGAATTGAAGGCTGGAGTAAGCCATATTGAAGATGTATTTCAGGTTGACCCGGATGACATGGAAGAAGTTGATTTTTAGTGGCAGATGGCAATGTTTACTCTGAGAGCAAAAAGATTCATGGATAGAACTGGAAAGAAGCGTCTTGGTGGAAAATCTGCAGGTTTTGATAAATCTAAACTGAGATGCTACAACTGTAAGCAACTTGGGCACTTCAAGAAAGAATGTCCTCATCCTATCACCGATCCTCTAACTCTTCCTACCATTGTTGCAATTTCCAATGGCAAAGAACAAGCTGAAAAAACTAAAGAACCGGATAATGCACTTGTAGTGAATGAGATTGACTGGAGTAATGAAATTGAAGAAGCTCAGGTGGAGATATAAGGCTTTAGTTGCTAACTCTTCATCTACTCAGTTTATGGTTCACGGAATGGAAGCAAGTTTGGTTGAAAAAGAAAAATATGAGGTGCTAAGAAAGATCGTCATCAACACTGACTCTATTGGTCCTACTGCCCTCCTTAGGCAATTTGCTATCCAGGGAACTGAGAGTCAGGTTATTGACACTGAAGGAAGCATGACTGGAAATGCCAACATCAAGATCATGAATGCAGTGAAGATGAATGGTGAGAAGGATACCTGTCCCAGTTCCAGCTTAACGGATCGAGTTAACTCTCCGGAGAATGCAGGTGATGGGACTCAAACCAACGGTGATGGAAGCTCTAATCAAGGATGCATTTGCAGGAAAACCGCTGCTGAGCTGATTCCGCCTAAGGTAAAATCTCGTCTCTGTTCCTCTGACTGTGTTGACATGATTGTTCACTATCGCACTTTAAACCAACTTATCATTCGTGAAAAGGATGCTCTTGCCATACTTGATCAAATAAAAAAGAGCGAGGTTACTCTCAAAATCATTTTAAACAAAGCTAATCAAGAAATCCAAACTCTAAAAGAATTTGTTTACAGAAAAGAGTTTTTGATAACTGATTTAACATAAAAAAAATGGCGTCTTCAAGAAGTGAGAATGTTAAATTACAAATCATTATTGACAAATGGAACGTTAGCAAAAGGGTACATGATACCATGTTGGGTTGCCAACAAACTTCAAGTTATGTTAAAAAAGGAGTCGGTTACTTAGATTCAAATGATTTTGAGAGGAAACTGTTTCACCCTCCCACATAAGGTCATTATGATACTATTCCATCTCCACATCCTGAAAATAATTTTGCAAAATTATTTGTGCCTGCTACTAATGTAAATACTGCAGGTTTAAAAGAACATGATAAGGATGTAAGGGATGATTGTGGTGCTGGATTAGGTCACAAGGAATGCTACCGAGAATCTGTCTTGTTTTCTTTTTTAAATTCCCAGAATTCAGAGCTATGTAATTCGGGCTTTGTTGATAGTACTAGTGAAACATGTTCTAGGATAATTAACTGTAGTAATGACTGTTATGAACACAATAGTTGTAATGATTTATCTTCTATGAATGATGCTTGTTTTAATGATTCAAATGATACTGTGTCAAGAAATCAGTTTGAAAGGCTTATGACAGAAGAAATTCCAGTCTTCACCCCAACATCAATAAGTCAAAGTGATAGTCAAAGTGACTCAGACTATTTGTCTACAAGAAATAGTGAAGAAAGTGCATATGATTCGGACAGATCTGTCGAAACATCCGCGGAAGCATACAATGCATCTGATGAAGAAGCAAGTCAAATGAAAAATGTCGATAAAGAATCTGACCAAGAATCATCAACCACGCATGTTGATCAAAAGAAGGAGAAATTCATCAAAGGCAAAAGCAAGAGGCAAATCAATGTGTCATTTCAACAGCAATCTTCCTCATCATCTTATCAACCGCCACATAAAAGAAAAACTTTTAAGCATGTTAATTGTTTTAGTTGTGGGAAAGGCGGTCACACTTCTAGGAAATGCAGTAGTGCATCTTATCATAATAATTGGGTCAAATTTGAACAACCTAAAATGCATAGTGTGGGAAATTTTAAGAGACACCAACACAATCACAATCCTTTTTATCATAAAATTGATAAAATTCGTCAAAATGTAAATCATTTTCTAAAAGGAACATGTTGGTGGAGAACAAATAGCTGATAGAATTGCTAAAATTTTTGACCCACCCAAGTTGAAAAAGACTTGGGTTCCTGTTTCTCAATAAATTGTCTTGTATGTGACAGGGGTTTTCCAGGAGGACTATTGATAATGCATAGCATGTTGATAGTGGGTGCTCTCGTCACATGACCGGGCTAAAAGATCCACTCACTGAATTTTGATGGGAGTTACATTGCCTTTGCTAGTGAAGAAAAAGGAGGAAAGATTACCGGACAGGGAACTGTATGCATTGGAACTCTCACTCCGGAGAAAGTGAATTTGATTCCAGAACTCGGCTATAATCTAAAAGAAGTATATTCAAGTCCTTTTAGTAAACACCATTGATCAGAAAGCCAATATCTTACATAGGCAGTCGATAAATCCAAGTTTCTTGATCTTGTGCAGAAATTGAGTTTATTGAATCTTGAGTAACATCTTCTATCTCTCTTGCATTGTATATACCTCTGTTCATTTTTTTTCTTTCAAAAATCCAAAAATATTTTCTTAACCAAAATGAGTTGATGATCGAGCTGCAATAATATTTTATCCTTTATTTAGAAAATTCCATTTAAAGAAATTGTCTACAAATAAAATTTTCGAGGGAAAGTGTCTGTGAATAGAAAAGAAAAAGGAAATTGTTTGAAAAAGATGTGTTTCTTGGTTGTTTTCGCATAACTGTTATTGTGGAAAATGATAGTTATACTGACATACTTGTTCACCGTTTAGGATCAAAAGGGGGAAGCGGTTATACTGAAGGACATGTTGGTAGGCTCAGCATTCAAACATATAGACTGTAACTCAGTGACAAATATAATGACTGCTGAAAAGTGTATACCCATCTTGTTCAGGTCTGCTCATAACCAAAGTCCTGTTACAAAGGGGTTACGAGTTCTCATCATACTATGTACTTACTCAAAAGAAAAAGAAAAAAGACACGCAATGACGTGCATTAGGCAAATAAAATCCATGCAATGACGTGCATATCCAAGCAAAAGACACCAATGATGTGCATCCTAGTACTGAATTTGTCAATCTTGAGCAAAAGACACGCAATGTCAATGCCGTGCATTAGGAACTTAAATCTCAAAAAGATACACAATGTTTTTGTGTACATATATATAGTATATTTTTATTTTTGGGTTCGTGTGACAGCGAAGGGATTTTCTTGACAAAAATATGGCTTGTAAGATCGATGTCCAAGTAAGTCCAGCTTATTTCATAAATCAGGGCATATAAGTCCATCGTGCTTTGTCCCTGACGCAAAATCCTTTTAAAGATACCCTAAACGGTTCACGGACCCGTGATAGTTATGCCCGTTTAGCTATTTTAGGATTTTCGATTATCAACTTCTCTGATTATGTGTTGGAATAGACCTGAAGCTCTCATCATCGCACTAAAAAGACCATGAGGATGGGTAGGTTGTACCTGACAAGTGTGGAGAACAATGACTTCATCCTAATCTTACCAGAACATGATAATCGTTCACTAGTTGTATGTGGAAAGTATGGTGCATGGGTTTCAAAGGACATATATACCAACAGTCGTTCGTAGGCCGTGGACATCCAAATCTCATTATGAAAAGGTTATGTGACAAGTTATGTCGGTATGATTCCCTGAGATCAGGTTTGCATGTTCTATGATTTATATTTTGAATCATTTGTGCCTCGTTTTAGTCCTATGGATTCCTCTCATCATAAAAATCAAGCTCGAAAATTAAACTTGTTGTGGTCAAAATTTCAAAACTGTTTAAACGTTCTGCCTTAGCGACTCTTGGGCCGATTGTCAAGTGTCGGCCCTCAAAAATTTACTGTGTATATAAAGGTCAAAAGGGGGAAGAATTTTTTTTACCAAAAACCCTTAAATTCACTTCTCTTCTCCGACGATTACTGTTCCTGACTGTTCAATAACCATATTTTCCGATCTGGTGCTTTTAAGTGAGTCTTGCACCAAATCGAGGTATTTTTATGATTATTAACATGTTTATTTACATTATTTGGCATATTAAATCACTGTTTCTTTGCCAAAAGGTTACCTTTAACTGATCATTTGAAACTGAAAATGGTGACCGTTCATATTCCTATTCGCCGATTGTCCAGACAATGAAGACGATCAGAGTCGGCTTGTGTAGCCGATTCTCGTGACTCAATATTGATCAGTGTCTCCTTGAACGCAAGTTCAAAAATCGCCCTCCCTTTGATTGTTGGGTTGATTCTTCTGAAACACAACTCAAAGGAACTATCGACTGTGTGTAGTCATGAGCTGACTGTCGCATGTGTTTTCAGCCGATTCGTTCCTGATCTAGGCTAACTATTGTCCATAACTTAGCTGACTCTGTGTATTCAATTATGTGATCTCTCTGTCGACACTCTGACGTACATTTCATTAAGTGATTGTCGTAAATCAACAGGCGACTCTCAGCACAATCTCATGACATTCCATACTGGTCGACTCTCAACGGGAAACTCACATTCCTTGTCGACTCTTGAGCCAACTCTCTTCTTTTACTGTAAAAATTTGAATTTTTGACTATTTTATTAATATGTTCTCTTATTTGCAAATAAATATGGACGACAATCACCTTGCAAGCAATAGGCACAACATGGCAATACTTTTTCTTGAACCGGTTCCCAAGGAATTCAAAGATGTAGTTAGATGGATCATTCGGAGCAAAATTGCATATGCTATTACATGGAATGAAGCTGTTAATAGAGATCCGATTGAAGAATTCTATATCAATGCTGACTATAAAATTCATGTTATTACAAAGAGGGCATAAGTAAGATCAATTGTTCATGGAAGAGAAGTAATTATCCATGAAAGTACAGTCAGAAATGCTCTACAACTCGGTGATGAACGTCAAGACCCTAAAGCTATCAATGAAGATGAAGCAAGAACCAGATTTGTTCAAGAACTGGGGTATGAAGGACCATTCAGGAAAAATGAAATTCCAATGAGATTTTTATCAAGAGACTGGAAAATCATTATGTATGTGTTTATACATTCTCTGTCCCACAGAAAAGGAGGGTACTGCGCTTTAAGTGTCTATTGCTGTGGTATTATGCTAAAGATATGTGGTGAAGAAAAATTCAATCTGTCACATCACATATTCAAACAGATTATCAGTCGAGCACAAGACAATAAGTGGTTGCTCTGCCCTCGGTTCATTCAAATGATTCTCAATTATATTTTGGATGACTTGCCATCAAGTGGTCGTCTCATGACCTTCGCCAAAGTATAATCACGAATCTATACTGATGTCTTGAGGACATATGAAAAATTCTCTGGGAAATGGACTCCTATGTTTAACAATATGTACAGAAAGGAAAGATTGCCAACTATCAAAGATGTTGTTAAAAGATCAAGGAAAAGAAAGCTGAAAAAGATAAGAAAGAAAAGGAGCCTTTGAATGAAGATGAAGAAAGTGTCAAGAAAAGAAAGGCTAAAGGCAAAGCAATTGACCCGGAAGCTGGAAAGAAATAGAAACATAAACCGGTTGGTGACAATGAAGGATTCGTGAGATCTAATAGAGAAAGTTATCATCATCAGCAAAGAAGTCCCTCAAGGCTCACAACTCCTCCTCCCATTGGTATTTCTGATGAATATTTTGAAGTAGATAGATTAGCCCGTGCCGCTCTTGAAGCTGAAGGACATCCTCCATCCCAACCAATAGAAGGCACATCGGGAACAAGACACTTTCCACTACCACAATCTCAACCTACACCACCTACCTGCTCTCCCAAAAGGTTAAAATCCATGGCAAAAAGAAAAACTAAGCCATCCGGAAAACCTGTTCCTCCTCCTATCAAAGATACTTTGGATCCTGAATTGATAAAGAATGTCGGTATTGAAGCAGCAAAACTATTAAGATGGATGAATGGTAAAATTGTTTTATCAAAATCAAGAGAAGGTGATAGTGATCTAGAAATTGAAGAACTAAAGAATACAGTGGCTAAGCTGACGTTTCAACTAGATAATCAAGCCTCTCTTAACATAAAAATACAAATTAACATGAACGACATGGGTAAAGCTCCACTGATGTTAAAAAGAGGAAGCCGTACCCTAATCACAGAAGTAAATAGGTTACGAGAACGCCTAAATGAAGATCCTCTAGTCTTTAATGATGTCTTTGACTCATCCGTCTTCAATGAATCACTTATCTTTGTCTTAGATCAAGACGATGAGGAGAAAGAGAAAGATGAAAAATCCATGGATCCTGAACCCAACAACGTGTCTCAAAGAAAAGGAAATGATGATGATGACGATGAAGATCACAATGATGGGCTAGGAATGGGTGGTACAGGCTCTGCTACACCTATGGTGCAGACATTTGTTGTTGAAGGCAAAGTGAATGATGACAAGGATGGGGGTTCAAAATATCCTGAGACAGAAGCAAGCAAAGTAGACAATATGGCAGTTAATGATGAAGAAGAAATGCCTAAAGAATTCATTGAAGAAGGTGTGGAAGAACAAACCTCATATGAAACAGTGTTCGGAGAATCAATTAATTTGACTGACGACGAGCCACTTGACAAACCCGGTTGGTTCAAAGCTCCTAAACCAATTCCTCATCCTCTTCATCAAAAAATTGAGGTGAATCGTAAAGCTTCTGACCGAAAGATCATTTCATGGGCATATGATGGTGTAAAGCGAAAGTTCGTTATCAAGAGAAGGATGGGAGAGATCCAGTACTTCCAAAATGAACACAATCTTCAATCTCTACCATCCTGGGACATCTATGCTCTAGAAAAGCTAAATATGATCAATCATGGCAATCATCCAGAAGGTACCAATGTTGAGAAGATGATAGTCTCCCAATTTCAGAAAAGATTCCCAACATTCAAGCTACAACAACCTAAGAGATGGAAATCAAAGAAAGATGTGGATCTGGTTACCAAGCGTCCAAAGATAATGACGTTTGTTCAACCGACCAAAGTTGTGAACAGAGTCATCATTCATCCTGAAAGAGAAACCTGTCTTCATCAATTCATCAAATGGTATTACGATAATCTTACAGGAGAAGCTGTAATCTGCAGAAATGGAACTCCAGTGAATGACATCCGTGTTCTTGATCCAATGGTCATGTTCTCTTTCTCGATACCTGATCTTGAAATCTTGTTAAAAAACAACATCAGAAGAGGGGCTTGACATGCAACAGAAGAAGAAGCAATGAAATTTGCCCGTGTGGTCAACCGATGTAACATCCATGATTTCTCAGACCATAAATTTTCTGGATCCATCTTATTTTAATAATTCCAATAATAACACTACACTTAAAACCTGTATTTATTCTAGCACCGTTGTCATATAAACCATCATTTTAAATTTATTTCTTTCAGATATATCTATTCAAAATTTAGAACCTTGCGTTTACATTTCTTCATCACCGATTTGATATTTATATATACATATATATAAATGCATATATATCCACATATATGTATGGCCATCCAGTTATAAATAAAGGTAAACAAAAATATTTATGTATTTGAAATGTATAATTAAACCACACGAAAAGTTTTGTTTAGCAATTATACATATATATGTATTGGACATTTTAAATTCTATATAGTCTTCTAAAGTTATATAAGAAATCAGATTTTATATATAAATTACAAAGGGGATTAAAATAAATAAACCTAGTTGAAACCCCCTTAGTCCTTGAACCTTGAACCCTCACATCTGACCTATGGCAATAATTTTGACCCTCATCCATGAATTCCAACCCATTTCAATTTAATTTAATTGGACTTTAAAAGTCAAAATACCCAAAATTTTGTATAAATATAAACTAGTATCGGTGAATTCCTGCTGTTGTGGACTTCCCATTTGTACACAATCCTCTATAGACCACACCCTAGTCATTTAAAAGTTTCAATTCGATTAAACACGGACTAAATTTTTAATCTTGAACCGTTTGACTTTCCTGAGTCAAACAGTGTGCAAATCGTTTCCAAATCAAGGAATTCAAAACGCGTTTAACACCCGCAAATCACGCCTAGTCACTCTCGCATGCATTCAGTCCAATATCGTGACTCAATTCTTCGTCTGTCAATGGAATTAACACGTAATTTCTTCGAACGGCTCCTATTTTCAAATCGTAATTGAATTGTGTGATTTAGATGGAATTGAACGAATTAACCCACCTACACCCCTTCGCATAACTCATTTCAAACTCTCTGAACTCTTATTCGCGTCTCATTACCTCTCTGGAAACCTATCGAGCATCAAGAACATCATCCCTGACCATTTAGCCGTCGGCCCTAATTACACAACCAAAACAGGTAATATTTACAACTTTCGATTCGTCTTTGTCCGTATTTCATTAGCCCCATACGAATTCGTGTTAACAAACCAGATCGAATTCAATTGCAAAATGAATTCCTAGTCTGCCTTTATGGATATCGATTTGGGGATCTCATACGTTAATCATATAAAAGTAAACGGATTCGTTATATACCAGCGAAACCATCTAGCCCAGCCGGTAAGCCACTGCACCGCTGGACTAGATGGCGTGGGTTCGAAACCCACAACCACTTCCCTTTTGCGCGCTTGTTTTACACCAGAACCGGCCCGCGTCCCAGGTGCGTTTAACATGCTTTTGAACCAACTTCTTAACACAGATGGACCTCTGGTCCAGTGGTTACACCTTGGTTCGTGCCTAGGATCAACCCGGGTTCGATCCTGGCTCCCTACAATTGTTTTTAAAACGCAAATTTCACACATGAATGCAAATTTATAAAATTTATTTTATAAACTTATGAACATCAGATCAGTTTATAATTTGTATTTGATAAATCTTAAGGGAAACTATTATTTGACAATTAAAAATCGATTCAAAACTGAAATTCAAGGCACCAAAATCATTTGAACTATAATTTGAAATAAAATTGTTATACTTAAATCGAAGCATTCAAAATGTCTAATTTTATGAAGTTTTTGTTGAGATTTCGTACCCTATTATTTCATAAAAAAAATTTATAAAGATCAATTTCTATTAAATATACATATTAGGGTTTAAACCCTATGTGAACAAATGAAATCTTCTAAATATATATTAATGTATATTTACTGTTTCCTCATTTCTTTTAGAACATACTACTTTATTAATAAATTAATAAATAAAAGAAAAGATTTTGTTTATGTTTACGGTTATCCTTCCTTTACATTAATAATCCATTTATGACTTAAATTATAATTTCTTGATTATACAAACTAATAGATATCTACTCAATAAATTGACACATTTCTCGTAAATAAATAAAATAAACATATTTATCTAAATTATATTTGAATAAATATAACCCCATAATGCTTTTTCTAAATAAATAAATAAAAAGAAATTAACTATTTCATTTATTTAGTTATTCAAATTAAACCCATTGTACAAGACCCTACACTCACTCCCATTAAAACCCTAGACTTTGCCTTAGACATTTGCGCGTGTTATTAATTCATATTCATATACATTACACTCTAGGTTAAACTTGTTATTTGCAAAAGGCTCACTTTTACTACCTTTTGTTCGTGCATTCTACGCCGTTACTACAAGTGAGTTTACATAGCCCCCTTTTTCATTTTATACTTTTGGGGTGAAACGTGATTTACTTTTTGAAACCTTTTTGCATAGACTTAAATACAATTTAATAATATGATATTATGTGTTATGTGCTTTATGCTTGAATGCTATGAGTTAAGACTACATATACATGACATTAGTACAATCATTAACTTCGTACAAGCCAACGGTTAACATTGATAGATCTATTGTGTCTGACAAACCCACCCGGTTAGGGTGTTTGTTACCGACTTTACATTAGGGTAACCTGCGTGTTATGCCTCAGTCACAAGGTTTGATTGTACACACTTAGTTTAACTATAGATTCTCCATAAATGCCTTATACACGTGTATCGTATGAATTGTATAAAACACTTAAAAACTTGGTTGTGTGTAAAAACCTATGTATGCTCACCAACTTTTTAGTTGACCTTGTTTTCATCATGTTTCAGGTACTAATGCTTGAGAATAAGTACAAGCTGCTTCACTTAGGACCGAGGACCTAGAATCTAAATTAATGAAACTATTTATGTATTTCTATTTTCTTTGTATTGTTGAATTCATGATTATTTATGATATGAAACTGGTTGTTTAAATATTTAAACTTTAGCAAACCTTGAGCTTTTGAACAGTCTACATGACCCGCCCCGACGTATTCCGCCATCGGTTGGGTTGTGACAGATTGGTATCGGAGCCTTGGTTATAGGGAATTAGGTTATTAGACACTCTTGACCTAGACTATAACCTTAGGACACTGTTAGGACATATTTTGTAAATGTTGATAAAATTTTGTGTAAGTTCTGCTAGAGGCGAACTTAACAAGTTCGCCTAGCCTATCAGAGACGAACTTAATAAGTTCGCCTAGTCTATCAGAGGCGAACTTAATAAGTTCGCTTAAGTCTATTAGAGGCGAACTTATTAAGTTCGCTTAGTTTGTTAGAGGCGAACTTAATAAGTTCGCCTGGTGCAGAACAGTAGTTTATAAATACAGAACATAGTCTGTTAGAAAGACATGGTAGACAGAATAGACGATATCAGAGTAGACTTGATTAGAGACAGAATCTTGTAACCTGATATTGTGGTGGAAATACAAAGCGTTTATTTACACCGTTGTTGTTGATTGAGTTACACGAGCACGTTGATCATGGATTCCGCACGTTATCACCGTGTCGTACCGCGAGTCTAGAGATCCGTCATGCACCGAGTTAGGGACCTACAAGTTGTATCAGAGCTATTGCTCTTGATTAGCAAAAGATTCGTGGTGTTTTCGTGTCCAATCAACATCAAATTCATCATTTTTGAGTTTTTCATTTCAATGGAGTTTTCAAGACTGATTTTGATCTGATTTGGTGTTTTTGAAGAGGATTATGATGAAATTGATCCGATAGAAAGATTCTAATTGACAAATTACACAATCCTACAGGCCAATTTTGTTTAATTCCTTCAAATCGGTGATTAATGATGATTTTCGTATGTTTCTGGTTCGCGAGTTTGGGTTGAAGAGTTCTTGATCTTGATACTGTTACTGCAAGCGAACTTGCTGAATTGTGTGCAGGCGAACTTAGCAGCAGGCGGACTTGTCAAGTTCGCTTCTCACAGGATTAAGCGAACTTATTTTGGGCGAACTTATTTTAAGCGAACTTAAGCAGTTTTCAAGTTTTTGGTTTAAGCGAACTTATTAAGTTCGCTTGGGTGTCTCTGAGGCGAACTTATTAAGTTCGCTTGGGTGTCTCTGAGGCGAACTTATTAAGTTCGCTTGTACAGTAACAGGCGAACTTATCTGTTAGCTAGTGTTCTTAAAAAAAATTTATTTTGGCGGGAAATTTCTTCTTGTCCAAATTTTTTTTTAGGGAAAGTTAATATGGTCGTTTTGAATCATTTTTGAAATTTTGAATTTTCAAAATTTTTTAAAAAGAGTATTTTGGCGGGAAATTTTTTCCGGATATTTTCGCAAAAATTTCAAAATGTGTAAGGCCCCTTATCCCGGGTAACCTCACTTGTTGGGGTTACTCATAAACAAAGTCATTAATACTGAATTTTAAATTTAACACGTTCAATTAACAACAAAAACATTCACATTTGAGTACATTACAGCGGAAGTCTCAACATTTAAAACATACATCATTGTTTAACAAAAGAAAACATAAATCGGAATGTCAGTCTCTAGCCGAGCAGCCTTCACGCCTTCGCACGACCCTTTTCTTTGTTACCTGAAATGTATACTAAAAGTCAGCTAATGCTGGTGAGTTCTAGTTTAAAAGATTAGATATAAACATTATTTCTTCAAAAGTATACATAAGTTTATATATAAAGAACATAAATACGTATTCTTAACTTTTGACTTTTCTTTCATCATTCTTGAGTGACTACATTAATATGCATTCACCTTTAGTTTTTCCTTAACATTCATTTGGTCATACACATAAGGGTGATCAACCCGTCTTTTACTACGTATGTCACAAAGACATACGCCATGAAGCTACCGTCGTAGCCCTTTGACTCGTCCGGTCCTAGAAACCGTCCGCCTTAAAACCGTCCGGCCAACCTTCGGCCGTCCGTCGTAAACCGTCCTACCCTCGTAGTCCGTCCTTTTCGCCCGTCTACCCGAAGGTATCCGTTTCCCACGTGCTACCATTTTTGCAACCGTTCTACATATGATTTGGCATTTGCTTCGACCGTCCGTTAATGCCCCTTTTTATTTCCTAGCTGATGAAGGAATATTTTTGTCCCGGTTGCATGATAGTCACGTGGTCGTCCGTCTACCGTAGTAGTCGTTAGCATCGAAGCGTCCATAACATTCACGTATATTCATAACATGCAGTATATATTATATAAGGCAAGATTTCATTCATTCATATTTTGTCATTCTTTCATTCATACTTTGTAAACATACGTTTCATTCTTTGTTCATAATTCATTTTCATATATATATATATATATATATAAATATATATTTGTATATCACGTATGATCACATTGGCATTCATAGTGTTTATTCATTTAGTGTATACACTTCAGCCCCAAAACATTTAATAAGGTTTGCACATAACATAGAAAGGGGCACATAGAACTCACCTGATGAGCTAGTCTGGGTTGTCCTAAACAAAGTCCAACAACGTCACTTCTGATCTGAATTGAGTAGTTAAATACACATCAGACCTAATCTCGACTCTAACGGTTTAATCATTCTAAACATACTGACTTTACTTAACCATTATGATGCCTGTGCACTTACCAAGTGCGCAGGGCCTTGGTCATGCGTACTTGACAAGTACGCAGGCTTTACTTCATGCGCACTTGGTAAGTACGTAGACTTTACTTCATGCGGACTTGGTAAGTACGCAGACTTTACTTCATGCGTACTTGATAAGTACGCAGAACCCTTCTTCCTGCGTACTTGATAAGTACGCAGGATCTGATTCAGGCGTAAGAACCCTAACTTTTTGCATGCGGGCCTGATCATGTCAATATCTAAATTTTCCTTGATCAGAACGTTCGGTTTTTATTCTAGATGCTAGATCTTTGTTCATTTTCAAGTTTCATCCATAAAAACTTCACCTATTTAGCTAAAACCGAAAATCCTAAAATAATCATAAAAACTCAGATTATGATCGAACGCTTACCTGGATTGGAGTTTTGATTCAGAGAATATGATCACGAGCACAGTAGCAACGTTCTCCTGAATTCCCGAGTCGATCCTTCACTATCTCTCTCTAGAACCGAGCTCCCCTTTCTCTCTCTAGATGGTGAAATGAAATGAATTGTGGCAGCCCTTGTCCTTTATATACCTGGGCTTCCTTTGGCCCGTTCAAGCTGAACCCAAGCCCATCCATTTTTCTTTCATTTCTTGACGTTTAAATCTCTATCGTATTATTAATTACTTATTTACTATTTTTGGGATGTTACAAGTCTACCCTCCTTAAAGAGGTTTCGTCCTCGAAACTACTTATACGTTAAATAATTGAGGGTATATTTCCCGCAGCTCGTCTTCTTTCTCCCATGTAGCTTCTGATCCCCTTCTGTGCTTCCATTGAACTTTGACCAATGGGATTGACTTATTGCGTAGTCTCTTCTCAAATCGGTCAAGAATGGCTATTGGTTCCTCGACATAATTCAGACTGCTATCCACCTTGATCTCATCGTAAGGTACGTGAGCCGTGACGTCAGCTAGACACTTGCGTAAGTGCGACACGTGGAACGTAGGGTGTATTTCGCTAAGCGCATCGGGTAGGTCGAGTCTGTAAGCAACCTGACCCACTCTCGCTAAGATCTTTAAAGGTCCGACAAACCTTGGACTTAGTTTGCCACATTTTCTGAATCGGATGATTCCTTTCCATGGTGATACCTTTAACAGTACCATGTCCCCGACTTGAAACTCTAACTCCCTTCTTCTCTTATCTGCATATGATTTATGCCTGTCTTTTGCGGCTTTCATTCGAGCCTTGATTTGATCAAATTTCTCAGAAGTAGCCTTGACCACTTCGAGGCTTGCAAAATCCTTCTATCCAATTTCCCCCCAACAAACTGGGGTCCTACATTTCGTCCCATACAACATTTCAAATGGCGGCATGCCAACAGTCGAGTGATAGCTGTTGTTATATGAAAATTCTACCAATGGTAGATGGCTGTCCCAGCTCCCACCGAAGTCAATGATACAGGCCCGGAGCATGTCCTCCAAGTTCTGAATGGTCCTTTCCGATTGTCCATCAGTTTGGGGGTGGTAAGCGGTGCTGATGTTCAATCTAGTGCCCGTCGCTTCATTGAATTTCTTCCAAAACCTTGATGTAAATCTAGTATCCCTGTCGGACACAATCGACAGCGGCATACCATGTCTGCTTACAATTTCCTTGATAAATACTTCTGCTAGTCTTTCTGACGAAGAAGTCTCACGTATTGGCAAGAAGTGAGCACTTTTCGTCAAACGGTCGATGATCACCCAAATGGTATCATTGCCTTTAGCTGTTCGCGGTAGCTTGGTAATGAAGTCCATCGTGATCTCCTCCCACTTCCACTCCGGTATTGGTAAAGGTTGCATTTTACCGCATGGTTTCTAGTGCTCGGCCTTAACTAGAGAACACGTTAGGCACTTGCTCACATAATCTGTCACATCATTCTTCATGCCAGGCCACCAGTACTCCTTCTTCAAGTCTTGATACATTTTGTTTGTCCCGGGGTGGATAGAATAGCGAGACTTATGGGCCTCATCGAGTATTTTGGTTCTAAGCTCGCCAATCTTAGGTATCCACATTCGGCCAAACCTAGTTCGTACACCGTATGCATTTGCATCCAAATTCCCTTGTTGTCCTACTATTCTTTCTCGTTTTATATTTCCTTCTAATAGCGCTTCGTCTTGTGCCTTTGATATTTCACTCATCAAATCTGGTGTTATAATCAGCTGACACGCTTTGATCTGTATAGGTTATGATTCTTCCTTTCTGCTTAAAGCGTCAGCCACCACGTTTGCTTTGCCTGGATGGTACAATATCTCACAGTCATAGTCCTTCAGTAGCTCTAACCACCTCCTTTTGGCTCATGTTTAATTCCTTTTGCTCAAAAAAGTACTTCAAGCTTTTGTGATCGGAGTAAATGGTGCACTTAACTCCATACAGATAGTGCCTCTATATTTTCAATGCAAAAACTACTGCCGCTAACTCTAGATCGTGTGTTGGGTAGTTAACCTCGTGAATCTTTAGTTGTCGCGAGGCATAGGCAATTACCTTTCCTCGTTGCATAAGTACGCTACCTAAACCCTGACCCGAAGCGTCAGAGTAGACTACTAAGTCTTTATTTCCCTCAGGTAGTGCCAAGACTGGAGCTTGGGTTAATCGTGCCTTAAGTTCCTCAAACGCGTTGTTTTGGGTTGGACCCCATTCATATTTCACTTCCTTCCGTGTCAACTTAGTTAGTGGCAAGGCTATTCTTGAAAAATCTTGAATGAAACTTCGATAGTAGCCTGCCAATCCCAGAAAGCTTCGTATCTCTGTTGGTGTCTTTGGGATGTTCCATTCCTTTACTGTCTCGATCTTTGCAGGATCCACCATAATGCCGTTTGGGTTTATTACATGACCTAGGAATTGGACTTCCCTAAGCCAGAACGCGCATTTAGAGAATTTTGTGTACAACTTTTCCTGCTTTAGCACCTCCAGAACCTCTCTTAGGTGACAGTGGTGATCACCCTCGCTTTTCGAATATACCAATATGTCGTGTATAAAAACTATCACCAATCGATCCAACATTGGTCAACATACTCTATTCATCAAATCCATGAACGCTGCTGGTGCGTTGGTCAATCCGAAGGACATCACGAGAAACTCATAATGCCCATAACGCGTGCGAAACGCAGTTTTTGGTACGTCTTTCTCTCTTACTTTCAACTAATGGTAACCCGACTTAAGATCGATCTTTGAGAACCAACTCACACCTTGCAGTTGATCAAAAAGGTCATCTATACTAGGCAGTGG
The DNA here is from genome assembly GCA_023525975.1 of Smallanthus sonchifolius. Taxonomy (NCBI): domain Eukaryota; kingdom Viridiplantae; phylum Streptophyta; class Magnoliopsida; order Asterales; family Asteraceae; genus Smallanthus; species Smallanthus sonchifolius. Next base: position 24,989,520 of record CM042030.1, on the reverse strand, counting down.
GTATTTGTTCTTTACTGTCCTCTTGTTCAGTTCGCAGTAGTCAATGCACATGCGCATGCTGCCGTCTTTCTTCTTTACGAATAGTACCGGAGCGCCCCATGGTGAAATGCTCAGTCTAATAAATCCTTTTTCTGTTAATTCCTGTAGTTGAGACATCAATTCTTTCATTTCTGACGGAGCCAATCGGTAGGGGGCTTTGGCAACGGGCTCAGCTCCTGGTAGTAAGTCAATCTGAAATTCTATTTCCCGATCGGGTGGCAACACATGTAGCTCTTCTGGGAATACTTCTGGAAAATTGCACACCACGGGTACATTCTTGAGTGCTTTCATTTTCATTCTATCGTTAATAACATACGCCAGATAAGCTTCGCAACCGCGCCTCATGTAACTTTCGGCCTTGATCATCGAAATGATGTTTGGCATTGTGCAATTCCAATCCCCATAAACCGTAATTGGACTTCTGCTAGGAGCTTTGAGGTGTATCCTCTTACGTTTACATATGATTTGAGCTTCGTTGGCAGCTAACCAATCCATACCCAGTCTACATCGAATCCTCCTAAGGTAAGAAGGAATAATCTACAGGGGAACTTATGGCCCTCTATTTCTATGATACAATCATCGGTTACTTGGAAAACTACCGAATTTTTACCAACGGCAGTTTGTACGCTAAAAGGCTTTTACTATGGTGTTGACAGTGCAATCTAGTTTTTGGCTAAAGGCATTTGATATAAAACTATTACTAGCACCAGAGTCAAATAAGATAGCAGCATGTTCATCATTTACTAGAAACGTACCTGATACAACATCAGGGTTTCCCCTTGCTTCCTCCTCAGTTAGGGCATAGGCTCGAGTCCTAGCCCTTGGCTGTTCCTTTTCAGCTTCCTTTTCCTTTCCTGAATCGGATTGTCTGGTTTTCCTGCAATCCCTAGTCAGGTGTCCATATTTTCCACAACTCTGGCACTTGACATCCTTTAAACACTCTCGGGAGAAGTGCCCCGGCTTCCCGCACTTATAACATATGATGGTGCCGATTCGGCACTCGCCAAGATGGTGCTTTCCACACTTCTTGCAAGTTTCATATTCATCTGACCTTGGTCTCTTAACTTCAGCTGATGCATCCCTTTTCCCGTTGCCCCTAGACGGGTTCTCCCACTTTCTCTTTTGTGTCTCAGGTGCCGGGTCCTCATTGGCGTAGTCGTCGTAGACGATTCCACTCAAATTCACTACCGACTCGAAGGTCGAGGGTAGGTTAGTTTTGACATGGACACGGACCCTTTGCGGCAAACCCTTGACATAGTACTTAATCAGACGGTCTTCAGTCTCCACTAAGTGTGGTACCAGTTGGGCCAGCTCATTGAATCTCAAAGTATACTGGCGATGAGTCTTGTTGCCAGCCTTGAAGTTCAGGAACTCGTTCTCCACACGATCAATCTCGTTCTGTGGGCAGAACTTTTGGATTATCAGCTTCTTCAAGTCTTCCCATGTCATTCTGGCAATAGCGTTTGGCGTCTTTATTCTCTGAATGTTTCTCCACCAACCTAGTGCTTCATTGGTGAAAGAATGTGCAACATACTTAACGGCATGGTCCGGTCGACCCTCGCTTATGTTGATTACAGCGTTCATCCTCTCAATCCATTCGAACGTAGCCACTGAATCCTTGTTCCCATCAAACTTGGGTGGGTCTCCGTCCTTGAAACCTTTATAGGTGCACCCCCTATTGCTTGATCCGATCTTTATTTCCTCCCCATCACTGTCATATACTTTTTCCTCATGGTTTACTTCATCATCTTCCTTAATTTTCTTTAATGCTTCAGACAGCAAGTCAGGCAATACATTCTTTAAAGTGAGCACGACCTCACGGGTAATAGCATCTCTGACCTCGGGTTCCAACTGTAGAGACCCTTGATGGTCGCCCCCGGTTGGGGTGACATTAGTTTGGTGCACGCTCTCTGTGCTTTCCGTGTGCACATCCTCTTCTTCTTGATGTCTTGGATTCAGTGGAGGCCTACCGACTCGGCCCGTGCGACCGCCTCGGCGTCCTGTTCTCCCTCCACCTGCCATTGTCTTTAGATTTCCTGATAGCCATAAAGGGTATACATCAATGTCATTCTCTCAGATCATAGTATTAGAACAGTACGAACAAGGTAAAATTTTAATTACAGTGACCGGTTTGTGATTAGAAATTTACATTGCTTTTCGGGTTCCAAACTCTTCAAATTGGTCGTGACATTGACATCTATTGGTTCTAGGTTAGAGTATCTATTCTTATCCAAGTGTATTAACCTTAATACTTACTTACCTTGCTGGCATTGGCGTTGGCTACCCAGACTGACATCCGTGCGTTGGTCCCATAATCAGCTTGAGTCCAGACATTTAGGGATGTCTGAATCTCTCAAACTATTGCTCTGATACCAACTTGTAAGGCCCCTTATCCCGGGTAACCTCACTTGTTGGGTTTACTCATAAACAAAGTCATTAATACTGAATTTTAAATTTAACACGTTCAATTAACAACAAAAAAATTCACGTTTGAGTACATTACAACGGAAGTCTCAACATTTAAAACATACATCATTGTTTAACAAAAGAAAACATAAATCGGAATGTCAGTGTCTAGCCGGGCAGCCTTCACGCCTTCGCACGACCCTTTTCTTTGTTACCTGAAATGTATACTAAAAGTCAGCTAACGCTGGTGAGTTCTAGTTTAAAAGATTAGATATAAACATTATTTCTTCAAAAGTATACATAAGTTTATATATAAAGAACATAAATACGTATTCTTAACTTTTGACTTTTCTTTCATCATTCTAGAGTGACTACATTGATATGCATTCACCTTTAGTTTTTCCTTAACATTCATTTGGTCATACACATAAAGTTGATCAACCCGTCTTTTACTACGTGTGTCACAAAGACATACGCCATGAAGCAACTGTCGTAGCCCTTTGACTCGTCCGGTCCTAGAAACCATCCGCCTTAAAACCGTCCGGCCAACCTTCGGCCGTCTGTCGTAAACCGTCCTACCGTCGTAATCCGTCCTTTTCGCCCGTCTACCCGAAGGTATCCGTTTCCCACGTGCTACCATGTTTGCAACCGTTCTACATATGATTTGGCATTTGCTTCGACCGTCCGTTAATGCCCCTTTTTATTTCCTAGCTGATGAAGGAATATTTTTATCCCGGTTGCAAGATAGTCACGTGGTCGTCCGTCTACCGTAGTAGCCGTTAGCATCGAAGCGTCCATAACCTTCACGTATATTCATAACATGCAGTATATATTATATAAGGCAAGATTTCATTCATTCATATTTTGTCATTCTTTCATTCATACTTTGTAAACATACGTTTCATTCTTTGTTCATAATTCATTTTCATATATATATATATAAATATATATTTGTATATCACGTATGATCACATTGGCATTCATAGTATTTATTCATTTAGTGTATACACTTCAGCCCCAAAACATTTAATAAGGTTTGCACATAACATAGAAAGGGGCACATAGAACTCACCTGATGAGCTAGTCTGGGTTGTCCTAAACAAAGTCCGACAACGTCACTTCTGATCTGAATTGAGTAGTTAAATACACATCAGACCTAATCTCGACTCTAACGGTTTAATCATTCTAAACATACTGACTTTACTTAACCATTCTGATGCCTGCGCACTTAGCAAGTGCGCAGGGCCTTGGTCATGCGTACTTGACAAGTACGCAGGCTTTACTTCATGCGCACTTGGTAAGTACGCAGACTTTACTTCATGCGCACTTGGTAAGTACGCAGACTTTACTTCATGCGTACTTGATAAGTACGTAGAACCCTTCTTCCTGCGTACTTAATAAGTACGCAGGATCTGATTCAGGCGTAAGAACCCTAACTTTTTGCATGCGGGTCAGATCATGTCAATATCTAAATTTTCCTTGATCAGAACGTTCAGTTTTTATTCTATAAGCTAGATTTTTGTTCATTTTCAAGTTTCATCCATAAAAACTTCACCTATTTAGCTAAAACCAAAAATCCTAAAATAATCATAAAAACTCAGATTATGATCGAACGCTTACCTGGATTGGAGTTATGATTCAGAGAAGATGATCACGAGCACAGTAGCAACGTTCTCCTGAATTCCCGAGTCAATCCGTCACTTTCTCTCTCTAGAACCGAGCTCCCATTTCTCTCTCTAGATGGTGAAATGAAATGAATTGTGGCAGCCCTTGTCCTTTATATACCTGGGCTTCCTTTGGCCCGTTCGAGCCGAACCCAAGCCCGTCCATTTTTCTTTCGTTTCTTGACGTTTAAATCTCTATCGTATTATTAATTACTTATTTACTATTTTTGGGATGTTACAAAATGTCAATTTCATGTGATGATAATGAGATTGAAACTATGCCACCGAGACTTTTGTGCATATCAGATTTTCGTAGCTGGAAAGTCCGGTTCGAACCGTTCGTATCAGCAACTGATGAAAACTTTTGGACATCCATATTTGAAGGATATGTGCATCCTACTTATGACTATATGGGATATTATGATGTTCCTAAACCAGTGACAGCTCTTAGTAAACTAGAAAAGCAGAAGTTTGATCGAGAGATGAAGACGCGTGAAACTTTAACGATGACTTTACCTAAAGAAATCATTCATAGTCTTGGGAAGTGTCATACTTCAAGAGATCTATGGGAAGCATTAAAGAAAAAGGGTGAAGAAACTTCTCTAGCGTTTGTGGTCTTGATCAAAGAAGTATTGGAGAAGCAGGGTGATTCTCAAAGTGATTCTTCTGCAGATTTAACTGATAGTGAGAGTAATCGTTCTAGTGAAAGTACGCAATCTACTGAGATTGATGTGATGACTGAAGAAAGTTTTCAGACAGTTGAAGATGATCTGAGTGAATTAGAAACTGATGCAGAGCCTGTCATTGTTGATCAAAAGAGTGAAGCTGATGATGATGTTTTCATGGCTCCTGGTGCATCTTCTTCAGAAGTAAAACCTGAGGTATTTTCTAACTCTGAGATGTTTTATTCTAACTGTGTTTCAGTTAAGGATAAAATGATGAGTGTTATGGATGACAACGTCAACCTCATTTGTGATATGAAATCGATGCACACGGTAAATCATAAATTAAAGGATAATGAAAATGTGTATATTGAGAGGATAGAATCACTAAAGAGAGATATAAGTTCTCTAACTTTGAAGATCAAAGAGCAGGCATATCACCTGGATATGTCCTTTGCAGAAATTGAGAAACGAAATAATGATCTTGTTGAGAAAGATAAGGAACTAGCTTAATCTAAAGCAGAGGTGATCAGATTGCATAGAAAGTTAGAAAGCTTTGCAAATTCATCATTCTTATTAGAACATTATCATAATAATACTGAAGAGGGGAAGGGAACTAGTGGTATTGGCTATGTTCCTCCACCATTCAATGGCAATTATTCTGTTGCACCTGAGATTATAAATGATGAGGATTTAGATCCTAAGACTGTGTTGAAGGTGAATCCAGTCACAGGTGAAGATATGGTGTATTCTGATGAGAGTGATGATGAATATTTTGATGAAGCTAAGGTTGAAGGGATACCGAAAGAGGTTAAGAAAGAAGACTCAAATGTTGATTCTAATTCATCTGGAAATTATACATTTGGAAGTTCTTCATATTCAATAAGAGTTCCATATGTCAGAGATTATAAAGACAGGCGTACATGTTTTCATTGTAATGAGATATGACACAATGTGGTGAACTGTCCTTACAAAAATAAAGGAAAGAAGCATGTATTTCCTGAGAAGATGAAGCCTGAATCAAAACCTATTGCAAAATCTGGAGTTCCAGAGAAAACAAAGCCAAAAGAAGTTCATGTAGGAGAATCTTCTTCAAGTGCGTCTTATCGTGTGAAGATTCCTTATATGAGAGAATATAGTGAGAAGAGATCTTGCTTTTCTTGTGGTCTTGTGGGTCACATTCGGATTGTTTGTCCTCACAAAGCCAAAGGTAACCGACATGTTACTCCAGAAAAGGTAAGAACTCATGGTAAGCCTTATGTTAACCCAAATGTGGTTAAACCTCATGTTACTCCAAAGGGTAATTCAAAATCTGAGGTTAGGCTTTCTAGACCTCAAAGACGGAGGAGAAACAGAAGATTGAGAAAACTTTTAGAACAACAAGTGTTTTCACAATCAAATCAATTTTCAAATGAAAGAAAATGTTCAAACACTTCACATTTTAAACAAAAAGAACTTAATGAAAAGAAGTATGTTTGGAAATCTAAAGTTTTTGTGTCTGACTCGTCGGAACAATCTCCTAAAATCGATGAGAGATTTGATTGTGAATGGAATGAGGTTTATTATTTTGATACAGATGGACTACCCATGACTACCATGGCTTGGGTCCCAATTTCAAATTAATGTTTCTTGTTAGATGTGCAGAATTTACCAAGAGGGACTATTAATACCATTTTGGTTGTTGATAGTGGTGGTTCTAAGCACATAACAGGGAATGACATCTGCAAGAGTAAAGAGTTGTTGATAACTGAGATATCTATTTGATTCAACGACTTGATGCTCAAGGGGGAGAATATGTCACACACAATGTTTTGGAAATAGTTTTATAAAGTCCAAAGGATAACCTGAAACTTAGGATGACAATGGTGAGCATAAAGTCGTTGATGCAACCATTTGAGTAGTTGAGGGGGAGTCTACAGGACAGGGGGAGTACAGAACTGTGTTGGTGACAAAAGGCCAAGACATTCAATTACAGGATTACATCGGTTTGAGTTTTTAATTGATTGACTTGTTTAATCCTGAGTAACCAAGTAAAATGTTTTTCTTAAAATGTTTTCATGGAAGATTTTATTTTCGTTTGTTTTACTTTCTTTGAAAAAGATTTTGAAAAAGCCAAACAAATTGAAAAATATAAAATCGACATTACTTGAAGTTAAAGAAGAGATGATAGTACATCAGTAGATGTTCTTTCACACATGACCTTAGATTGACTGGTTGGTGCTTTATGTTAATATATCTAAATTATATGTTTTGATCTAAACTTTAGAGACTGCACAAATAGGAAATGATAGTGTTGTGTATGCATATAATTTGAATTGTCAGTAGACTAAAAGCGTCACTGAACCATTAGTAGTGTGAAAACATAATTGCATATGTTACAACTGTGATTTGAACCCATTTTATGCCTGGGTGTGTGCGTTAAAAGATCACTATCAGATAAAGAATATTAGCTTTTAATAAAGATTTTCCTATGAGATCAGTTTCGGGTTATGTCCTTAGCACTATTCATTCGATTTGCTTCAGTGCCCATGTCCAGAAAAGCATGCAATTTGAAGTATAATCAAGATATGTACTTGACAACATCTGTCAAACATATACTAGCCCTTGGATCATATTGATAAATCATCGTTACTGATTCCATTGAATTCATAATCCAGATAACAGTTGGATCTACGTACCTGAATCTTATGATTCCACATATATAAGCCAAAACATTGAATCATTCGATTCTGAATCTCATTGATTCCTATACAATCCAATTTGGATTCTGCTATTCATGTGCTAAGTGATGTCTCCTCATTCTGGAAATTCGGATAATCTTTAGTAAAATATCATGTGTCTTGAAGATAGTGCATTTACTTTCTGTTGGCATACTAATGGGGTACACGTTGTATTTCATACTTAAAATGGTACCTTAACCACAAGAAAGTGGGAATGAGATGCTTTCGTTTCAAATCTTATAATATTGACAATTTGAATTTGTGTGTCATAGCCTGATTCTATTTTCTTTGAATGTTTATCGCGTATCATAACATGTAATATAAAAGTCTTGAAAAGATAGAGTGTGAAAATCTTGAAAGATATTGGTTTGATTGGTCAAGGCTTGAAAGAATGACATAGTATACCAATTGATATTATATGGATTTTATATCCAAGATGTGTGATTGATATATCATATATACTGATATGATCTTCTTACTCGTGATGTTCGACCAAAAAAATGTGATTTTGTATTTTACATTTTTTGTTTCTTATATTTGAAAAACCAAAAAGATTTTGTCTTTCTTATGTTTGAAAAACCAAAAATATTTTATTTTTTCAGCTTCTATGGAAATCTTAATTGTTGGTTATTCTTGGTTGTTCTCCTTTATAAAAACTGAATATTGCAGATAGAAGTTGACAAGGGGTCCTTCTCTCAAGTTTTCTTCTAGAGATAAAGAGAAAGTGTGCAGATGAATAAGACGAAGACTACATAATGTTTGATGATATATGAAGATGGATGACAATCTTCTGAAGCTGTTGTCAAGGGGGAGTCTGTTGGAGGATATTCTGGTGACAACGAGCTTGAAGATATTATGTCTTAGTCTTAGAGTCTTTGACTTGTAATTGATAGAATTGTTAGCAACAGTTAAAGGGGAGTCTCTTAGAACATGTTTTGTAACTGTTGATAAAATTCTGTGTAAGTTCTGCTAGAGGCGAACTTAACAAGTTCGCCTAGCCTATCAGAGGCGAACTTAATAAGTTCGCCTAGCCTATCAGAGGCGAACTTGCAAACTTAATAAGTTCGCCTAGCCTATCAGAGGCGAACTTAATAAGTTCGCTTAAGTCTATCAGAGGCGAACTTATTAAGTTCGCTTAGTCTGTTAGAGGCGAACAGAACAATAGTTTATAAATACAGAACAGAGTCTGTTAGAAAGACATGGTAGACAGAATAGACGATATCAGAGTAGACTTGATTAGAGACAGAATCTTGTAACCTGATATGGTGGTGGAAATACAAAGCGTTTATTTACACCGTTGTTGTTGATTGAGTTACACGAGCACGTTGATCATGGATTCCACACGTTATCACCGTGTCGTACCGCGAGTCTAGAGATCTGACACGCACCAAATTAGGGACCTACAGACACCCATAATATGCCATGCTACTATATGATTACATGATTAATTCTTGTCTGAATATTTTTACATGTTATCCTAAGTAATTTCAATACATGCTACAATACTTAACAGTTTATGTGCCGCACTACTTGATAACTCTTATGCTTATATTCATTGCTATATGCATGCTACTTATGTGTTTCATTAAGTGCTATCCTAAGTTTAACACACACATACACACCAAATTCTTCATACACCTTTGAACTCACATACATGATACCATCACCTCTAGAGAACAAAGACTTAAACTATTGGGCCTAATACCCATTAATATTAAACTAAGAAGCCCATTTATCCTCCAAGAAGAAGAAGCCCACTGAAATGCATAAACCTTACTTTCGGGCCATAATGCCCAGTTTACAACAAATCTCATCATAACCATGAGTCCAACAATAGTGTTATTAGTACATGATGGCTGGAAGAGTGTGTAGGCCCATGAGGAATTCTGGCCAAGGAAAGACAGGGTACTTAAGGGTGTCCTAGGGACCCACCCCTCTTTCCTGGGAATTCACCTCAGGGATACATTGCTTATAGGTCAAGTGTATTTCTAAAATACTATTGTGAAGGCTCGGTGTTATGACTAGTCAAACTCTAAACTTATGAGAACTCCTATGTCTAACACTCCATATTTCATTATTACTTACAACCTTTTATTGTTTCCTGCTAGACATGGACTCCTACTCTCCTCCCTCCCCGATATACCGTCCCGGAGAAGAATCCGATTGGCAAGAAGACATCGGGACACCCGTGCATCGGTCACCAACACCCCCAGCTGCTAGACCAAGGTTTGATGTAAGAGCAGATTAGAGTAGGAACACCGGCCCAAGACTTCGAACATCTGGATCACCCGCACCCAGGAACCTGTATCAGACACCCCATCTCCACAATCAGTTACCACCCCCACTAAGGGACCCATATCTAATGCCCGACCCGTACTATCCTAACCTTTGGGTGAGGCATACCACGGAACCCACTAGTGTTATGGGAATTCCAACCAATGACATTCACCAATATGTAAGGACCTCAGAATTTGAGAGGCACAGGATGGAGCAGGGGGTAATGCACGACTTGCAAGGACAAAGAATGGATCGCCTAGCAAACCAATTAAGGTACCAAAAGGAGTTAATCTCCATCCTCGAAAAAGAAATACTGGAGCATCGCACAGAGACAGCTAAAGCTGAAGCCAGATCGGCTACCCGAGTGACCATAGCGGTGCTTGTCTTGGGAATTATTCTCCTTCTAGTGGAAAGCTACAAGAGACGTTAACAGTATTTTTCTTTTATTTATTATCTTTAAATTTTCAGTTTGAGAACCATTTCCCTATGTTTTGAGTAATGTTTAACATTTCAGAATTTAATCAATTTTATATATTCCAACCCTAAAGTTATTATTCATTGATTTGACACGTTGGGTGTGAATTACACCCATCATATTTTCATCAAAATTTCTCGAGTACCACCTTCTTCATTCAATACGATTTAGTACACTACCGACAATCTCCTTCGTAAACAACTCATCCTATTACATTTAAACAACCTCGTTATATTCATACCAAACGTTTATCCAACTTTTAGAGAATATCGGGAATATACATTTTTCCATAAACATTTTTCACTATGAAAGGGAACTTAATTAAACCTATTTTATAAAAATATTATTTCAAATTGATAAATAAATATGTTTTTTCTCATTAAAGTAATTATTTCTAAACCCTGGCTAAATTAATATACGGCTACTTGTTTAGCCAATAATTCCTCTGAAAAATATTCTCTTATTAATAATTGAAAATTTAAATTAAAAGATTTTTCCTATAAAATGTCTATCTATTTAGATTATTTAACTCAATAGTTTCATCACGTTATATATCTACAACCAAGAACAATTTATAATTTCCTATTTTTAAACAAAGATCAGTTATTCATAAACATATTTCCTTGAGTATTTTCAAAACCCCCCGTTACCTTTTCACTTACCGCTTCAAGACACGATCTATACCGCGTAGACGTTGACCATCCCCATCAACCTCAACGAGATTTAAAGAGCTAGAACCTAACTATCACATTATACATGAACGCCAAACAACACGCTTCTCCACAACACTTGATCACATACAAAACTCGTTAGCATATGCCACACACGAAACACAATAACTTACATATGCACATTTACAATATACACAACACGATCACCTAATACATGGAGCTTGGTTATTCTCAATATATCCAATGCTACACTGACTGCATAATACATGAAACTTGATTATTTACAACACACGCTCTACTGAATTGATTACGGAATACACAAAGCATAGTTGTTTGCAATATACATACACTAAATCGATCACATGTTACATAACAATTGATTGGTTGATACACAATACTTGATTGATCACATTGAACATGAAACTCATTTTGGTTACAAAGTACATGATACTACATGATACTAAGTTGTTAACACGATACATGAAATTCAATTCTTACAATACACATGATACTATGTTGCTTACATTACACATGGTAGCTTATACATGATGCTAAGTTGTTTACGTTACACATGAATCCTATTCGATTTCAACTATATAATACTAGACCATACATGAGACTTGTGTGTTTACATTATACACGAAACTAAATTGCTTACAATTGATGCAATTTGATTTATTACACACAAAGCATGGTCATACACTTTGTTCACCAAACTTGAAAATCCTAACACATTGAAGCTACTCGGGGTTTGACGTATTCTTATTCAAACACAAGGAAGCTGTAACACTTTAAAACAACTTGGAGTTTGACGTATTCTTGTTCAAACATGAGTAAACCATGGAACTTTAGGTTATACTACTTATTACCCTTTAGTTGCTAGTTAACCTGCCTACTTAAGGACATAGTATTTTTAACAACTTTTATGTGAAAACAATAGACATGAACGGAGTGAAATTGTGCCCCTCTTGACCCGCTCACAACGGAATGATCTATACGGACTATGCGATGATTTGAGAAATTACGGGTGCACACGGAATTATAAAAATCAACGCATGGAAAACATAGCGAATTCTATCGTGTGTTATGACCTAAAACCTATCGTGATGTATAGCAATGAAACTAATGTGATATGACAAGGGCATGGTGGATACGCCGATGGTACTTCCTATATATAAGTGCTATGTCATATTATCAGAAGTAACGTTGTTCGTGTCACGTGAAGTTTTATGTTAGCTTGACCTGGACCTGGACCAATGTTGGTGAAATCTCTTAACCACCAACAACTCTTGAGCATATTGGAATACATCATAAGCAAACCCTGAGTATCAAGTTTCCCATCAAGTCCATTGCAAGTGACGCATTTCACCTTTAGATTCCTCGAAAGATCTCTCCTTAACTCTCTTGAAACTAAAATCCACTAATATCATTCATACTTAACTTGAGCTTTAGACCTAAATCTTGCTATACTCTTCAAACCGTCAATCAAAAACTCAAACTCACTTCCTTCTGGATTCAGTAGCCTCCACTTGTTAAATTTCGGGACGAAATCCTCTTAACATGGGAGACTTTAACATCCATGATTTCTCAGACCATAAATTTTCTGGATTCATCTTATTTTAATAATTCCAATAATAACACTACACTTAAAACCTGTATTTATTCTAGCACCGTTGTCATATAAACCATCATTTTAAATTTATTTATTTCTGATATATCTATTCAAAATTTAGAACCTTGCGTTTACATTTCTTCATCACCGGTTTGATATTTATATATACATATATATAAATGCATATATATCCACATATATGTATGGCCATCCAGTTATAAATAAAGGTAAACAAAAATATTTATGTACTTGAAATGTATAATTAAACCACACGAAAAGTTTTGTTTAGCAATTATATATATATATATATATATATATATATATGTATTGGACATTTTAAATTCTATATAGTCTTCTAAAGTTATATAAGAAATCAGATTTTATAGATAAATTACAAAGGGGATTAAAATAAATAAACCTAGTTGAAACCCCCTTAGTCCTTGAACCTTGAACCCTCACATCTGACCTATGGCAATAATTTTGACCCTCATCCATGAATTCCAACCCATTTCAATTTAATTTAATTGGACTTTAAAAGTCAAAATACCCAAAATTTTGTATAAATATAAACTAGTATCGGTGAATTCCTGCTGTTGTGGACTTCCCATTTGTACACAATCCTCTATAGACCACACCCTAGTCATTTAAAAGTTTCAATTCGATTAAACACGGACTAAATTTTTAATCTTGAACCGTTTGACTTTCCTGAGTCAAACAGTGTGCAAATCGTTTCCAAATCAAGGAATTCAAAACGCGTTTAACACCCGCAAATCACGCCTAGTCACTCTCGCATGCATTCAGTCCAATATCGTGACTCAATTCTTCGTCTGTCAATGGAATTAACACGTAATTTCTTCGAACGGCTCCTATTTTCAAATCGTAATTGAATTGTGTGATTTAGATGGAATTGAACGAATTAACCCACCTACACCCCTTCGCATAACTCATTTCAAATCTCTGAACTCTTATTCGCGTCTCATTACCTCTCTGGAAACCTATCGAGCATCAAGAACATCATCCCTGACCATTTAGCCGTCGGCCCTAATTACACAACCAAAACATGAAATATTTACGTCTTTCGATTCTTCTTTGTCCGTATTTCATTCGCCCCATACGAATTCGTTTTAACAAACCAGATCGAATTCAATTGCAAAATGAATTCCTAGTCTGCCTTTATAGATATCGATTTGGGGATCTCATACGTTAATCATATACAAGTAAACGGATTCGTTATATACCAGCGAAACCATCTAGCCCAGTCGGTAAGCCACTGCACCGCTGGACTAGATGGCGTGGGTTCGAAACCCACAACCACTTCCCTTTTGGGCGCTTGTTTTACACCGGAACCGGCCCGCGTCCCAGGTGCGTTTAACATGCTTTTGAACCAACTTCTTAACACAGATGGACCTCTGGTCCAGTGGTTACACCTTGGTTCTCGCCTAGGATCAACCCGGGTTCGATCCCGGCTCCCTGCAATTGTTTTTAAAACCCGAATTTCACACATGAATGCAAATTTATAAAATTTATTTTATAAACTTATGAACATCAGATCAGTTTATAATTTGTATTTGATAAATCTTAAGGGAAACTATTATTTAACAATTAAAAATCGATTCAAAACTGAAATTCAAGGCACCAAAATCATTTGAACTATAATTTGAAATAAAATTGTTATACTTAAATCGAAGCATTTAAAATGTCTAATTTTATGAAGTTTTTTGTTGAGATTTCGTACCCTATTATTTCATAAAACAATTTTATAAAGATCAATTTCTATTAAATATACATATTAGGGTTTAGACCCTATGTGAACAAATGAAATCTTCTAAATATATATTAATGTATATTTACTCTTTCCTCATTTCTTTTAGAACATACTACTTTATTAATAAATTAATAAATAAAAGAAAAGATTTTGTTTATGTTTACGGTTATCCTTCCTTTACATTAATAATCCATTTATGACTTAAATTATAATTTCTTGATTATACAAACTAATAGATATCTACTCAATAAATTGACACATTTCTCGTAAATAAATAAAATAAACTTATTTATCTAAATTATATTTGAATAAATATAACCCCATAATGCTTTTTCTAAATAAATAAATAAAAAGAAATTAATTATTTCATTTATTTAGTTATTCAAATTAAACCCATTGTACAAGACCCTACACTCACTCCCATTAAAACCCTAGACTTTGCTTTAGACATTTGCGCGTGTTATTAATTCATATTCATATACATTACAATCTAGGTTAAACTTGTGATTTGCAAAAGGATCACTTTTACTACCTTTTGTTCGTGCATTCTACGCCGTTACTACAAGTGAGTTTACATAGCCCCCTTTTTCATTTTATACTATTGGGGTGAAACGTGATTTACTTTTTGAAACCTTTTTGCATAGACTTAATTACAATTCAATAATATGATATTATGTGTTATGTGCTTTATGCTTGAATGCTATGAGTTAAGACTACATATACATGACATTAGTACAATCATTAACTCCGTACAAGCCAACGGTTAACATTGATAGATCTATTGTGTCTGACAAACCCACCCGGTTAGGGTGTTTGTTACCGACTTTACATTAAGGTAACCTGCGTGTTATGTCTCAGTCACAAGGTTTGATTGTACACACTTAGTTTAACTATAGATTCTCCATAAATGCCTTATACACGTGTATCGTATGAATTGTATAAAACACTTTAAAACTTGGTTGTGTGTCAAAACCTATGTATGCTCACCAACTTTTTAGTTGACCTTGTTTTCATCATGTTTCAGGTACTAATGCTTGAGAATAAGTACAAGCTGCTTCACCTAGGACCGAGGACCTAGAATCTAAATTAATGAAACTATTTATGTATTTCTATTTTCTTTGTATTGTTGAATTCATGATTATTTATGATATGAAACTGGTTGTTTAAATATTTAAACTTTAGCAAACCTTGAGCTTTTGAACAGTCTACATGTTCCGCCCCGATGTATTCCGCCGTCGGTTGGGGTGTGACAACCGAGCTTTGGAACTAAAGAAGAAAATGGCTGAACTAAAAGCCAGCATTGAAGCTAAAGAAAATCAAGTCAATCCCCAGGATCTAGAGAAAAAGGAGCCCATGAAGCTGTAAAGAATCAGGATTGCAACGGTTACGGGGGAAATTGTTGGAATCTGAATAACTGATGCATTCCTGATAACTACAGGGGCTTAATTGTAGGTTTTGTAAAAGAGGTTTATGGATCAAGAGTCGATAGCGACTCTTGATGAGTCGCTATGTCGGTTATCGGCCGTATGTCGATAGTCGGCAATCTTCACGCCAACTCTTGCTATGTTGTCTATAAATAGCAACTCAAAAACCTAATTATTGAGCTCTGGCACAAAACATCGTTACTATAGTCAATTTGAGAGCGAGTAGGAGGTTGTAGTTGTGTTCTTTGTAATCCAGGTGCTTATCTGTAATCGTTTCACAGTGGATCTAATAAAATCTGTGGTTTATGTTCTTGTTTGTGTTGCTCTTCATCTTGTGTTTGCTATTTTCTTCAACAATCTGCTTCTCTATAGCTGATTTGTTAGAATCATTCTAGCACAGGGACCCTATCGTTAGGACCTACAAATTCGTTATCTTATTTAATCGTCTAACCGAATATCTGGTAATAAACCAATGTCTGACGCGTTTAACATTTAAAATTCTGAATCGTGTACCTGCACCTATCTTTTCTTAGATTCTCAGGATCTCGTAACGTGTCATTAGATGACACCGAGTGGCTAGTATGATGTTCGGTTTATGTAATTTGGCATCAGATGAGCTTGGATCTCTATTGGGCCTGATTAGGCCTAGTCCAACAACTCGGTTTTAGATTCTGAAATATTTTTGCAGTTGTTACACTGCCGATGACGGATGGTTGCTTCTTGTTATTTGAATTAGAAGAATCATTCCATATTACTATACTAAAAACATAAAATAAACAAAGAAAAGCTAAAACAGACCAAAACCGAGAGAGTTCCGGCTCTAGCAGAGCACTAGGGCCTTCACAACCTTTGTTCTTAGACATCTAAAACTGTAGAATGAGCTTGCTATTTACAGGCAAAGATTTTAACAATGCACGACTGTGCATTGGATTGCACGGGCGTGCAAAGCACCCTTTTCTTGCACGTGAAGGAATCTGGCAGCTTTGGGGAGTACAGGGAGCATTTTTGACCTTTGCACGGCCATGCATTGGGATGCACGCCCGCGCATGGACCCACTTCTGCTCTCTGTTGACTTTTGACTTCCTGCTTTGACTTTCTGGGTCCATGTTCATTCAATTGACTTCCGAATGCTGATTTCTCTTTGATTTTGAGTGATTTCTTCATGTTTTTGCAAACCAAGTTCAATTATTCTTTTGTAACACAATTGTATAATTTTTGTCCTCAAGCAAAATCATGCATGATTATACCCATAGAAGTAAGGTATTGATTAAATGATCACCCAAAGCTTTCATCCCAAATGGCTGAATGGCCTTCTTAAAAACAATGATTTGGTGTTTATACCTTTCGAGTGTTTCTTCACAAGAGGGTAGCAAGCCCAACATATTTGATGGAACTATGATTATGCATAAAATTACGACCTCACAGATGTTCACTCAACACTTGGGTTAAATATGTGGATAAGGTATTTCAAGAAGAACACTCAGTGCTACAATTAATGCTTGTACGAAAATCAAATCTCCATCAACTGACATAAAATATATGCATAAATCAAGAGAGCTTTATAAAAGGTTGTAATGATTGGCTTAGGGTTAGGTAGGAAACATTTTGAAAGAATGGATAAGTGTTGAAAATCTGACTTGGCTTTATGATTAAAAGGTAAATAATTTCTTATTAGACTTGGATCAGACATTATAACTAATCCAAGGACTCTTTTAAGGTCAGATTGTCAAGACCAAATCCCTTCTTCAGGATGTTAACTTCTTCTTGTCTTTGAAATGCACATTACTATCAATTCCCCATGGATCGTTTGGTTGTTTCCGCCTAATACATCCACATTGATCAGCTTTTGCGTACTCCAATTTTTCGAGTAAGTTTGATTATCTTCTGTTGAGATTTCTTCAATATCTTGGGCGGTTATGCACTTCTTGTTGTTTCCCCCTCATCTTTTCAGTCATTACAACTTTTTTTTTATGAAACCAAACGAGTTTCATTCTTCAAACATAATACAAAGCAATGACTAGTGGCGGATAATTATTCCTTAAATCATAGCCAAGTCGATTTTCAACGAAAATGGTTAAAAAGGGAAATTTTTTGATTTTTTGGGTTTGAAACGTGAGTTTAGAAACGAAAAAGGGTTAGGCTCAAAGGGGCAAACTAAGGGGTAATGTTTAGGGTAGGTAAAAAACAACAAAAGGCTAAAGAAAATGGGTTAATCCAAATGGCTCAATCATTTTTATGCATTCTTTTAGTCTATGATATTGAAATGTATATTTTACACAAGTTAAAGCAATAATTAGCAAAACACTATATCAAACGAAATGAGCATGTGAAATATGTATGTGTATGTATGATAATGCTTAAATTGGCTCAAATTCTCACATGAAACGGAAGCTAAAGGGTAACAAAAGTAAAAGTGTGGATAGACTTCTTTCTTTTTGTTGTGCTTCCTAATCTTCCCTATTTGTTTCCTTGATTCACTTCAACGGTATTCCAAATTGCTGTTTTTATTATTATGTTGATTATGACAAATGATTTTTAAGACTTTTGCTTTTAGACTATTTAAGAAGCTATTATGCTTACAGATTATTTTTTAAAATGTTTTTATTACTTCTATATGTATTTTAATTCAATAGATTGAGTAGTTGTTAATCATGCACTTGTAATACTTAGGACAAAATTAGGCAATGTAAGCTTTCACCCCGCACTTAAAATTTGACAATGTCCACATTATACAAAAATATGATATGTAGTAAATGTCATGGGTAAAATAAGGGTGAAAGGAAACTAATACTCCCCTGATGATACGTCATCATCGTGCGTATGGTCGAATTCCACTACAACGGCGCCAAAAACGTATTTCCAAGAAAGAACCCAAATTTGTAATACCTGTGACGTATGCAATGCTCAAAACAAATACTGAAAATAAAAAGAGTTAAACTAATATTCGCCAATAATTGGCGGCCGAATAGGGTTGGGGCGCCACCATGTCAACGGTTACCCATGTAATCGGTAAAAATGATACTGTGTGTAAGGCCCCTTATCCCCGGTAACCTCACTTGTTGGGTTTACTCATAAACAAAGTCATTAATACTGAACTTTAAATTTAACACGTTCAATTAACAACAAAAACATTCACGTTTGAGTACATTACAGCGGAAGTCTCAACATTTAAAACATACATCATTGTTTGACAAAAGAAAAAAAAACATAAATCGGAATGTCAGTCTCTAGCCGGGCAGCCATCACGTCTTCACACGACCCTTTTCTTTGTTACCTGAAATGTATACTAAAAGTCAGCTAACGCTGGTGAGTTCTAGTTTAAAAGATTAGATATAAACATTATTTCTTCAAAAGTATACATAAGTTTATATATAAAGAACATAAATACGTATTCTTAACTTTTACTTTTCTTTCATCATTCTTGAGTGACTACATTGATATGCATTCACCTTTAGTTTTTCCTTAACATTAATTTGGTCGTACGCATAAGGGTGATCAACCCGTCTTTTACTGCGTATGTCACAAAGACATACGCCATGAAGTTACCGTCGTAGCCCTTTGACTCGTCCGGTCCTAGAAACCGTCCGCCTAAAAACCGTCCGGCCAACCTTCGGTCGTCCGTCGTAAACTGTCCTACCGTCGTAGTCCGTCCTTTTCGCCCGTCTACCCGAAGGTATCCGTTTCCCACGTGCTACCATGTTTGCAACCGTTCTACATATGATTTGGCATTTGCTTCGACCGTCCATTAATGCCCCTTTTTATTTCCTAGCTGATGAAGGAATATTTTTTTGTCCCGGTTGCAAGATAGTCACGTGGTTGTCCGTCTACCGTAGTACCCGCTAGCATCGAAGCGTCAATAACATTCACGTATATTCATAACATGCAATATATATTATATAAAACAAGATTTCATTCATTCATATTTTGTCATTCTTTCATTCATACTTTGTAAACATACGTTTCATTCTTTGTTCATAATTCATTTTCATATATATATATATAAATATATATATTTGTATATCACGTATGATCACATTGGCATTCATAGTATTTATTCATTTAGTGTATACACTTCAGCCCCAAAACATTTAATAAGGTTTGTACATAACATAGAAAGGGACACATAGAACTCACCTGATGAGTAGTTTCTGAGATACACCTAGCTGGTTACTGAGCGTCACTAATGTCACTCACAATCTGTATAATAAAGTCATACACGTAAGGTAGTGCTCCTAGATGACACTAGACATTACTATGCTTGGACCTAGTAGTTTCGATGAATTTGCTTATATCGAAACTTGGTAGTTTCGATAGGTTGCTTGTGTCGAAACTTGGTAGTTTCGATAGGTTGCTTCTGTCGAAACTTGGTAGTTTTGATAGGTTGCTTCTGTCGAAACTTGGTAGTTTCGAGTTATGGGTTCATATTGAAACTATGGTAGTTTCGGTAAGTAACTTATGTATTATCTTAGCTTCGGATCGTGGGCATATAGAAACTAGGTAGTTTCGATGGGTCTGTATATATATATATATATCGAAACTAAGTAGTTTCGATGAATCAGTCTTCTTCCCCAAAAACCCGAAGGTTCTGCATGCGACTCTGATTGTGTCAATATCGAAATTTTCTTTGATCAAAACGTTCGGTTTTCATTCTAGATGCTATACCTAAGCCCATTTTCAAGTTTTATCCGTAAAATCATCATCTATTGGGCTAAAACCGAAAATCCCAAAAAAATCATAAAAACTCAGATTATGATCGAACGCTTACCTGGGTTGGATTTCTGATTCGGAGGAGATGATCACGAGCACAGCAGCAACGTTCTCCTGAATTCCTGAGTCGATCCGTCACTTTCTCTCTATAGACCTGAGCTCTCTTCTCTCTCTAGAACTTGTGAATGGTAGAAATGAAAGGTTTAGAGCAGCCCTTGCCCTTATATACTTAGGCTTCCTTCGGCACGTTGTAGCCGATCCCAAGCCCATCCGTTTTTCTTTCGCCATTTAAAAATTATAAATTTCGATCGTGTCATTATTTACTTATTACCAGTTTTGGGATGTTACACTGTGTCTAGTCAACAAACAAAACCAATCATTGTCAAGAGTTAAGAACCATAAGTTTTATCAGAAAAGAACCACAAATGTCAGAGATAAAGGAGAAAGAGATGCTACTTGAATGGAGGTCGGGGCCACTACTGATGAGGACCTAGAGGCTGCTGGTACTGCTGATGGGCATACGGATCATGTGTAAGATCATAGAAGTCATGTCGCATGCCATCCATCGTCTGCCCCAGTAGACCCATACGGATCATCAAATCCAACATTATGGGATCAACAGTAGTATGACACATACCTGGCTCCTACGCGTGATGTTGCATCTGATGGAATTACTACTCCTTTCCAAGGATTGCCCCGGTGGTCTACCAGTCTATACACCCCTGTATCTTCCTCATCATCCTCATGTTGATCAACATCTGCCTGTTTACCTCTTCCATCTGTAGGTCCAAATTTGTAAGCATGCCAACGTTTACAGGAGTTAGGACCCCCAAGTATGCTGCTAAGTGAGTAATGTAGGGACCTCCAAATATATGGCTGCTAGAAGAGTACCCGTAAGCACGAGTGAAGAATTTGGCAAGACTGTAGGCCAACCTATAAGGAATCTGATCAATGAGGTAGTGTAAGTGGAACATGTCTCTGACTGTTTCAAATTCGGTACTATCATTATGCCCACCAATGGTGTGGACGATCACTCGGTGAAGGTATCGATGCATAGGGTGGAGGATTTTGGTGCTCTTTTGTCTATGAGGATCATATGGCCTTGAGCCAAACCTGTTGTGCTTCGCCTTCCCCGAACTCATGTATACTCTTAGTGAACACACGGAGGTGTAGCTCTCTGTGTCTATACAATCACATCCGAATCCCAAAATCAAGCAAATACATCTCATAACATTGCCGAGCCATCCTAAACCGTATACAATCGTGCTTTGACTT
Organism: Smallanthus sonchifolius; assembly: GCA_023525975.1. Taxonomy (NCBI): domain Eukaryota; kingdom Viridiplantae; phylum Streptophyta; class Magnoliopsida; order Asterales; family Asteraceae; genus Smallanthus; species Smallanthus sonchifolius. The sequence continues at coordinate 24,967,823 of CM042030.1, read as the reverse complement.
GCTCAGCACGGGCCTATCAAATTGAAAGGACGCTAGGGACTCCAGGGTCATCTTATAGTAGGTTGGCTGTTGGATTTCAAAGAATTTGATCCACGGTCTTGTGATCAGTGGCAATGTTTCCTCCAACAGACCAATACCTTCCAGAGTATCATAGCAGATTGTTTTATGAGTTCCAAATTCTTGTTTCATAAGGCATGGAAACGTTTGGAAAGCATGCATCTCAATAGCATTATCGGTTTCAAAAATTAACCAAGGATGCATGTCAGGCATGCTTTCTAGTATTGGTGTTAGATGGTAGGGTGGAGGTGGTACATCCTCTGGCGATATAGAGGAAGACTAACTCGTTCGAGAATCTGAGCGGGTGTTTCTCCTTTTTCTGCCCGCTTGCCTGGAGGATTCTGCCATATCCTACACAATTACCAGTTGAAAAAGTTATTGCCAAGAAATAAGATTGCTTCATTAAACACATATAGAAATGGTGCCAAAAACAGTTTATTATTTTTAGGACCACACAAATGAAACACAAAATTCATGGTTATGGCACGATTATGTTTCCGGAGTCCAAAAGTGGTCTATTATAATTAATCAAACAAGGTGCAAACTCGAACGGTGCAATACGAATATAAACATAGATGCACAACATGTTGACTTCAGAAAAGTCAAACCCGTCAAAATTCTTGACCTATTTCATTCAATCAACAATTTTCCACTAACTATGCAAAAACCTAAACACATATATACAATATCAATGCTTTAATTCGTATTTCCGAGTTCAAGAGTCTTAAGTCAAAATTCAAAAACCCGTTCATACGAATCAAACAAATCTACCCAAATAAGACTAAAAAGTGTTACATTATGATCTTACATAGTCAAACATGCATTTAGATTTAGTATTAAGTTCAGATTCGTGCATATTCAAACCAAGATACAAGATGAAACCCTAGATTCATTTGAGTAAAATCAGTCATATTTGAAGCAGAAATCAACCTAAATATGATAATGGATAAACTTACATACCTTTGTGAAGAGATTGGAAGCAAAAATCGGAAGAAACGGGTGAAAATCGGGTGTTTTTGGGTGATTTCGGCGAGTTCCGAGCGTGTTTTGGGGGTGAGGGTTTGAGCAAACTGCAAGTTTCTGCCCCCTTTACGCCCAGACTGCACGTGCACTGATGCACGGTCGTGCATCCTGATGCACGCCCGTGCGTCCCCCAGTTTGGCCATTTTGATTTTTTTTTCATGTGAAATTGATACTTTAAAATAAAATAATTTTTTAATTGATAAATAATCAAAATTAGTTAAAATTTTCTAAAAGTATTATTTTATTAAAATTTATTAAAATCGATTGGTCGAACAGGGATGTCATTATTGAAAATCCCAATTGCACGTTAGAAAACTTACCTCGTTCATTAGCATCAAATTTCAAAGTACCGAGCTTGTCACTAAAAAAAATTAAGCAGAATGTAGAAATTAAACATGTAAATCCGTTCGAAAGCGTTACGCCTAATTTAAAAATGATTTCGAATTGTGGTACTTGCATCCATTCATTTCTCTTTACAATAATTTTGCGGTCATGATCCTTGAAAGTTTCTTCAAAGACAGATCAACTAACACAAGTACCGAAATAAAAATAAATGTAAGAAGAATAAAAATAAAAATAAAAAGGAAAAAAAAATTAAAATAAAGATGAAAATAAAAATAAAAGGGAAAATAAGAAAAAAAATAAAAATAAAATGGAAGTACCGTGTCCCAGGAAACGGCGCCAAAAACATGATGTCATGTAACACCCAAAAACTTAAATCGATTAAAACTTTTTAAAACGACGTGGAAGCGGTCCCAATTACAACATTTAACGTATCCACACGTTTTCATTTTACAAAAATGAATTAACTACTCTAATTCCACAAAAGTAGTTTTAACAAAACTTAGCCACAATAATTTATCCACAACCTTTAATGACTCCAAAATGTTTGTAAAGACTCCCCACGAGAACAAATACAATCACGAAACACGTCCACGAGAATCCAATCCACATGATGCGAGGCTCGAGAATCACTCTGGAGCTTTTCTACATACAAAACATCAATTTGTATATGGTTAGTAAAGATAAGCAGCCCTTGGTACTCCCAACAAGTCCCTACAACAACGACAGGCCAAAATCCCAAAAATCCAGAAATTCCAGCGTCTACCAGACCGTAAGGTGTGGCCGTAAGGCAGAACTTCTAGGCCATAAGGTCCAATTCAGCCGTAGGCTACGGCTAGGCCGTAGCTTACTGCCAATATTGAAACCGTAGAACCTCCCGTAAGGCAGGTAGGTGCCCTGACTGAGCCGTAGGCTACGGCTAGTCCGTAGCTTACTGCGGGGGCTGGCTGATGGGTATTTTAACTGCAGTTTTGGCATTTTTGACCCGCCCGACTCGACCCGTTTGCATTTTTAAGCCATTATTGAACATAGACTTATATTTATACTCCATATAAGTCTACCCTCATATACTAACTTATATTTGTTAGTTTTTCATCCCCAAACCCGAGTACCACTACTCGTTTCTCACTCATTAAGAGTTTAACACAAGTTCTATCAATTCGTTAGTTTAGGTACATAATAACCTGCAATTTTAAACACATAACGATCCATACACATTGTATGTTTTACCATTCTTTCAACTTGACATATCCACATGTCTAACGAGAGATCCACCTCTCGCTTTCTCACATGGAGTATTTGACTACCCGACCCATGAAGTATCCACACTTCATGTCTCCCATGAAGTACTTGACTTCACTTTTACCCATGAAGTACTTGACCTCAATACCACCCGTGAAGTGTCCACACTTCATGTAATCAAACAATTTAACATTTTACTACCAACAGTTGACTTTCACCACATTAAGTCAATTTTAGTCTAATGTTACCACATTATACATTTTAGTTGACTCTTGACCACATTGAGTCATTTACACCATTTAACCCCATATTATCCATTAGTTTGACCAATAACCACATAAGTCAATTTACATCTATCTATCACATTTGCACAATCAAGTTTGACTATTAACCACATAAGTCAATTTACATCTATTTACTACATTTGCACATTCAAGTTTGACTATTAACCACATGGTCTAATTACACCTATTTACCACATTTGCACATTCAAGTTTGACTATTACCCACATAGTCTAATTACACCAATTTCAACATAATAGTTTGACCCTATACCACTAAGGTCGAATTACATCAATTTCACCATTATCCACAATGGTTTGACTTATTACACATTAAGTCAATTTATACCACTTTATGTTTAACTATTTACCACACTAGGCAATTGCACTACTTTTACCACATTTAGTTTGACTATATTCCACATAGTTCAACTACACCACTTTTACCAAGTGTCATTCATTATTTTGACTAATTTTCTCATTATGTCAACTACAACAATCCTACCATATTCATACCTTACTTTGACAATTTACCACATAAGTCAAAATCAACATACAACACATAAATAGAATTAACAATACATCTATTTACATGTAACCACTACTTATCTACTACTAAGTATGTGCAAAGCACTTACCTTTGCTAATGAAGATTCCACTCGGTCCTCAAAGCTAATATCTTTAACGCCATGATTACCTAAACATTACACATGTTTTAGTAATCAAAATTGTAGGATCGGTAAATACAAGATGGTTCTATTCCAGTTGAGATTGGCGGAAATAATCACAACTTAATCAAAGTAAACAAGTAAACACAAGAAGTACTGATAAATGCAATTTGTATTAAGCTTCGATATTTACAAGATTACAGAGAAAACTCTAAGAAAGCACTAAGATACAATGACTCTAAGTACTACTTATATAGTAACATTGAATCAAGACAGACCCTTGATTCTAAGGATCAGATCTAACACAGACCGTTGATCTTGTATTGAAGCTATTATACATGTACAGACAATAATAATAACTATGCTAGTTAACTTTATTCAAACGTCTTCTAAGTCATCATTGTTTGCATGCTTGGCGAAGAGCGTTGTTGTCTTTTATTGTCTTGTACCAATGACATTCTTTCTGCGTGGAGTGTGTCAGAGTAGCAGCAGAAAGTTGTCAGTGGTAATGGTTTCTTTTGCTTTTGCAAGCCTGGTCAGCTGCAACGTTTGATCTTCAACGAATGGATAACTATCAGCAGTAGAGTTGTTTATCAGCAGTAAGACACAACCATCCAAAGCTGCTGATGATTTACCTATCAGCAGCGTCAAGTGTTGATGCTGCTGAAAAGCCTATCCGCATCAACTCTGGTCTTCAGCAGATAAGGCTATCCGCAGCAGATTTGTTCTTCAGCAGAAGAACAAGTATCCGCTGCAGATAAGCTTATCCACAGTAGTTTGTTAGTCAGCAGCAAACTCTGAGATCAACAACATTTGTACTTAGAGAATTTTGTAGCCATCAGTCTTTATTTCTACAAACTCCCCCTAGACTGATGCTACCAAAACTCTCTTACTGCTTTTGTTGCTGAAGCTTTTGCATGTGGCTGATGATTCTTGCAACCTCATAGCCTCTTGGGTCCTTGCTGGGATTGTTAAGAGGAAGCTCAGATAGAGTCTTGATATCTTTGCTTGGCATTTTGAGGATAGCCTTTCTTAGACACCTCATCTTCTGTCCTTTAACATCTGTTAGTGTGAATTCATCCTTTTCAACATTGTAGGACCAACTAATGAATGGAGAGTGGGATTGGATAGGTTTGGCATCAATAATTTCATCTTTGCTGGGGTTGAAGTGATGTTTGATCACTAGCAACAGATGTCTCCCACCTTCATTCTCGGGCTCATGAGCTTCACCCAGCTCCATTATTCTTCTGAGATCAGAATCTGGAAGTTGTAATATCTCATCAACAGTTGCATAGAGTGATCTTGTTTCTTCTTTTCTTCCCCTGAAGACTTCAAACCTTTGATCCTGAGTGCTGTAGGACCAGTTGACGATTTCTCTTGAGTCTTCTGGTTTAGTAGTAGGTTTGCTTTCCTTCTTGGGAGGTTGTTGATGAGTAGGAGCTGGGTGGGAGGATTTGGACTTTGTGGGTGGAGAGGATGGAGGTCTAGGATGGAGAGTGAAAGGTTGTTGGATAGAGGAAGTGGTGGATGAGGGAGAAGGCTTGGGTTTCTTTGGTTTCTTTTCTTCTTCTTGATTGATTACCCTCTTCTTTGAGCCTTTTTCCCCAGTCTTTCTTCCTCTTCCTTTTTGACTCTAAGTTAAAGGGCTTGCAGGTTCATGAAATTCATGGGACCCAGCCTTTTTCCACTCTCTCCTCTAGCCTTTAGGAAGTCAATCATGACCTTCCTTTCTTCATGGGATCTTTTGTTAAAGGCAATGGTCTTCTTGGATTTTTGTTTGTCTTTTTCTTCTTCTTCAGCCCTTTTCTTGTTTGCCAATTGACCCTGCTGACCCATGAAGGCTCTGTAGATTTCTTTATTTGATAGTTTCTCAAGGTAGTCTGCATCCTCACCTTGAGAAACCAGAGCCTTTATCCACTCCTCTCTCATTTCTTTGGCTAGTTCAGAATCAGTTATTCTGAACTTGGCCTCTTCCTTCTTGTTGCCCGTTTGCCTTCTATCTCTATGTAATTTTCCTTTGGGAGTTAAAAAGTATTAAAAGTTTAGTTTTTTAGAAATAAAATATTTTGGACCTTATTTCTTCTCTATTAAATTGTTCCTGTAGTTGAAGAACAAGAGCTTCATCTTCTTGAATTTGATAGACTGCAGGAATTTTGACTTTAAGATCATCCAACTGTTTGGCATACAGCTGGATCTGTTGTTCTCTGAGGAGAATGGCTGTTTTTCTCTCTTGGGCTTTTTGTAATTCAGCCATATCCTCTTCTTCTTCTCTTCTTCTTCTTTCCTCTTTTTCTTTCTTCTCCTTCATTATCCTTTTTTCATCTTCTTTAGTCATGAGTCCCTTCCCCTTGTCTTTGCTGGATGCCTTCTTCTGTGTTCAGTTTGACTGTTGGTGAACAAAGGAAGGATAGATCTAAGTCAGAGTCATTCATTGCAGGTGATTCCTCCTTATAAAGAGAAGCGTTGATGAGTTTGATCATTTCTTGACTTTCAAAGGAGTTGATGTTGTAGATGAGTGATCTGAGCTCAAAAACCTTGTGTAGGAAGTCTGATGATAGGAGTAAGATCTCTTTGATGTTGATTGAGAGAGAAGATCCATTGCTTAAGAAGAAGGTGAAATCAGAGGACTCAGTGCTCACCCATCCTAGCACTTCCAAGCCCCTGACAATGATGTTGTACAGGAATCTTTGCCAGCAGATAATTTCTTCTTCAGTTAAAGCACTGCTCCTGATTAAGTCAAGTCTTCTTGGAGCCAGTCTTTATTCTGCTGTTGATGAAGATTCAGGATAAGCCACCCTATTTGCTTCTTTTAGTAGTCTTTCAAACCAGGGCATATTATCCTCCATTAAGTCATAGAACCTGCTGATTGCAAGTTCTGCTGAGAGGTCTGATGAAGTGTTGATGCATCTTGTCAGATACAGATTAAGAACCTGGAGGGCATTAAGAGTATTCCAGTTTAGCTCTTCTACTCCACTAAACTCTCATCCAATCCAGAATCTCTCAGCTATACCAAGCTAAAATGGAGTCGAATTCTAGCTTGTTTTAAGTTAGTGAGAATTGGGGAGTAGATGTTTGACTTATTATGGCTGCAGCTTCAGGAAGTATGCTGAATGATGGAGGTGTGTCTTCATGGAGAGTTTCATCTTGCAGCACCTCATCAACAGCTCGGACAACTAACTTCCAATCCTTAGTGATATCTTCCTCTTCATCTACTGAGTCTGGAAAGTCATGGATTTGAACAAAAGCATGTTTTTATAGAGAACTTTGAAACACAGTCTGCTCTTGTATCCATTCTTCTATGCTTTTCGCATCATCTTCCTTGGTGATTACCTCCCCCTTTTTGATTGCATCAATGCATAAAGAGTTATCTGTTTGAGTGCCCACTGATATAAGGGAGGGAGAAGTTACTTGAGGGTATTGATGGGCTTCATGCATAGAGACTTGGTGTCTTAGTTTGCACACTTCAGCCTCTAGCATAGCTACCCTGGCCGTCAATTCCATGTTATGAAGTTTCAGTCTGTCCTCATCCACAGTTATGGAATCCTTGGAGCTAGATGGGGCCTTAGGCCTAGCCTCTGCATCCCCATCACCCTGGTTTTCTTGGCGCCTGGGTTTCCTCTCAGTGAAGAGTGTTTCAAAGGAAACATCTTCACTGTGAGTTGCCATGGTTAGGGTCTTAGCTATGTTGTCACTGTCCTCCTGGACAGTTGATGTACCAGGAGTAGTGACATCCCTTTCCACATTCACTCTGTCAGTACCACTAGAGTGAACCTTCTTGGGTGATGAACTTGGGTTAGGTGCACCAGCAGCCAAGTCAATCAGTACCTCCGAGATAGTGGTAGTTGGAGAAGGTATATCATCTTGACTAGGTGGCTCTGCACTTAAGTGCAGAGAAGAGAAATAATGATATGGCTCAGCGGGTAGTTCTATGGATCCGGGATGTGATCCTGATCATAATAGAGAAACTTCCAAGGAAGTCTCTCTAATGGTATGGCTATCCCTTTTGATATTCTCATTAGAATGTTGGGATTCTGTATGAGGGCTTTTAGGTTGGGAGAGATACTTCCATGGAGGGCCCATCAGTGCCTTCTCGATTGTGTACTCATTTTGATTTCCAGTGTACCCTATGGATACAAAGGTCCTCATGTATTCTTCCTTTGAGTATAAGATGGCTGCCCCCACATCTTGAAGCTGAAGATGTTTTCGGAGAGTAGCTTCAGAGATGATGATGTCCTTGCCGTCTACCTTAGCTTTTATTTGGCGAATCCCCTGTTCGGTAGAGTAGACGGCGGTGTTCCAAAAATCCTCCATATGAGGAATATAAATGGTAGGGTTGACTGTTAGTGCAAAATGTATTTTTGATCGGCACAGAAAATCAATCATATCATCGAATCCCTCAGACTTCTTTCCTTTGGTTAAGTATGCCGTGAGGTTGTGATATGGGGAGAACTTATCATCAAGATTGTTTATGTTTGCCATTTTTGTTGGTTTGGAGGGAAAGGGAAAGATTTTGAAGGGTGGTTAAGAATGGAAGGCTTTGAATGTTGTGTGGGCTTGAGGGAAAGTGATGGGAGTTAGGGCGAAATTGAATGTGAATGGGTGGTGAAGAGATTTGATTTGTTCTTATAACGGCAGAGGAGGGAAAAGCAAAGTGACTTGTACAGTACAACCTCATTCACTTTTTACTGTTACAGCTGTAATACACTATAGCAGTCATGGTAAAGACTGAAAGGATTTTTTACAACGGGTAAAAGTTAATTTAGACTTATTTTTACCCATCAGCAACAAACTTGGTTACTGCGGATGATTAAGCCTATCCACTGCAAGCTTGGTTGCAGCGGATAGTTAAGTCTGTCAGCAGCAAACTCTATTGCTGTTGATGGATGCAATGATCCGCAGCAAGGGTGTTGCTGCTGACTGCCTTAAAGCCATCAGCAGGAAACTTGTTCCTGCTGATAACTTAAAGCAGTCAGTGGCAAAATCTTTGCTGCTGATTATTAAGCATGTCAGCAGCAAAAAAGGACGCTGATGACTTGTAACTTTTATTTATAACAAAAGACAAATATATTTACAAAGACAAATTTTAGAGACATATTTTATTCAAAGTTCATCATACCAATAGGTTCAACTAAATATCTAAATCTAGCTTCATCAAACGGTTTTGTAAACAAATCAGCATATTGCTAATTGGTATGAACTTTGGTTAAGATAATTCTCTTTTTCTCAACTTGATCTCTTATGAAATGATACCTGATGTCAATGTGCTTTGTCTTGGAGTGCTACACCGGATTGTTTGTGATTGATAAATCAGCATAGCACTCATGTTGTCAATATGAATGGAAGTTGGCATGAAAGTCATCCCATAATCCAGCATTTGATTTTGTATCCAGATGACTTGTGCACAGCAACTTGAAGCTGCAATGTATTCTGCTTCTGCTGTAGAGGTTGAAACACATGTTTGCTTCTTGCACTGCCATGAAATAAGTCTTCCTCCCAGAAACTGACATCCCCCTGAAGTGGACTTTTTGTCCAAGTTACACCCCCCATAATCACTGTCAGTGTATGCATAAAGATTAAATTTATCATTTTTAGAGTACCATAGCCCAAGTCTTGGGGCTCCCTTTAGGTATCTATAAATTATCTTGACGGCTTGAAGATGTGAAATCTTTGGAGCTGCTTGAAATCTTGCACAGAGACATACTGCAAACATGATATCTGGCCTTGAGGCAGTGAGATACATGAGAGACCCTATCATTGCACGGCACTGATGTTGATCAGTGTCTTGACCATCTTTGTGTGGAGTCAGCTGATGGTGTACTTGCATAGGGGTTCGAGCAGTAGAGCAATCAGTCATCTTGAATCTTTCTAGAATGCTCTTGACATATTTAGATTGGCTGATGAAGATTCCATTTGGGACTTGTTTGACTTGAATACCCAGAAAGAAATTTAGCTCACCCATTGAGCTCATTTCAAATTTTGAGTGCATAAGGATCTCGAAATCTTTACACAGCTTCTTCCTTGTTGATCCAAAGATGATATCATCTACGTAGATTTGAACCAATAAGATTTCTCCCCCTTCATCTTTGATAAACAAGGTCTGGTCAATGGCATCTCTTCTAAAGTTGTTTCTTAGCAGATATCCAGACAAAGTTTCATACCAGGCTCTTGGGGCTTGATATAAGCCATATAGAGCTTTGTCTAGTTTGAACACTTGGTTAGGATGTGCAGGATCTACAAAGCCTGGAGGCTGCTTGACATATACTTCTTCACCAATCTTCCCATACAGAAAGGCACTTTTGACATCCATTTGATAGACCATGAAATTCTTGGATGCAGCATATGCTAGGAAGATTCTGATGGCCTCCAGTCTGGCAACAGGAGCAAAGACCTCATCATAGTCAATTCCCTCTTCCTGAGTGTATCCTTGAGCTATAAGTCTGGCTTTGTTCTTGACTAATATGTCTCTCTCATCTTGCTTGTTCCTGAATACCCATCTTGTGCCAATGGCAGATTGACCAGGTGGAAGATCAACAAGCTTCCAGACCTCCTGTCTTTTGAATTGCAGTAACTCTTCCTGCATTACCTCAATCCAGCTGCTGTGTTGCAAAGCTTCATCTATCTTCTTGGGTTCCACCTGAGATAGAAAACATGAAAATAAATATATATTGGCCTCATGATATTTGCTTCTGGTTAGAACTCCTTGGTGAACTTGGCCAATTATATTATCCAGAGGATGTTCCTTGTTGATCCTTTAAGCTGGTACCACCTCCAGCTGTATCCCTTGTTCAAGATTGCTTTGATTTTGATCAGGGATTTCTTCATTCGTGGTTGAAGAGTCTTCAAGATCAACATCTACATCAGTGTTATCAGCAATAGTGTTTGCAGCATCTACAGTATTTACCGAAGAGTCTGCATTAAAATTTTCTTTTTCAGACAGGCTGCTGCTGGTGACATTTGAGAGTGTGGTTCTGGCTTCACTTGCTTCAATGGCTTCCATAACAGATGGAGGATCAATGGATGGTCTTCTCAGACTGATAGAAGATTTTGGAAAGTCCAGTCTGTAGTCAAAGGGGGTGGAACCAGGTGCTTGAGAGGAAGAAGACCCCATATTTGAGAAGATGAGAGGCTCAAATATTTAGGTGAAGGAGTCTATGTCAAAAAGCCAGTTTGGGCCTTTTCCCTGTTCAGAAACAATGTGTTCTCTGCATTCCACATTGGCTGATTCTTCCACAATTCTTGTTCTTGAGTTGAAAACTCTGTAGGCCTTGGACTGAGAGGAATAGACCACAAAATATCCTTCATCAGATTTGGCACCAAACTTAGGAAGAACACCATGTGTGATTAGAATTGTGCATGGACATCCAAAAGGTTTTAGAAATCCAATGTATGGGACTCCTTGGAACCATAGTTCATAAGGTGTCTTGTTGAGAGGCTTGACTATGAGAACTCTATTTTGCATATAGCAGGCTGTGCTTACTGCTTCTGCCCAAAATGTGAGAGGCAGTTTTGAGTCAGCCAACATAGATCTATTTCTTCTTTCAGCAACTCCATTTTGTTGAGGAGTTCTTGGAGCACTGTATTGCCTTTCAATTCCCTTGCTCTCATAGAAATAGTTCAAAGTGTGGTTCTGGAACTCTGTGCCTTGATCAAACCTTATTGTTTTCACTTTCTGATTGCTTTGATTATCTACCCTAAGAATGTAGGATTTGAGAATTTCAGCAGTTTCATCTTTAGTTCTTAAGAAGTATACCCATGAGAATCTGGTGTAGTCATCAATTATCACCAGACAGTATGACTTCTTACCCATTGACATAATATTTGTAGGACCAAAGAGATTCATATGCAGCAGCTGTAGTGGAGTATCATTTGTATTCAAGGTCTTGGGCTTGTGAGAACTCTTGTGTTGCTTTCCCTTCAGACAAGCAATGTAGTGACCTTCTAGCTGGAATTCTTTATCAGGAAGCCCTCTGACAAGATTGTCCTTCACAAATTTGTTGATGGTTTTGATGTTAACGTGGCTTAGTCTCCTGTGCCAGAGAGCTGATTCATCAACTGTGGCTTTTGACATAAAACATGATACACTTCCAGATGGAGTGACCTCATTCATGTCAAGCACATAAAGATTTGCTTTTCTCTGAGCAGTTAATAAAATCTTCTCTATAGGAGGTTTGGATATGCAAGGAGATAGCACAAAGCATTCTTTGTCTGTGAAGAGCATCCAATGCTTTTGATCACATACCTGGGAAACACTCATGAGATTGAAGTCCAATTCCTTGACATAATTTACCTTATCAATACTCATTCTTTCATTTGACACAGTCCCTTGTCCAGTGATAGATCCTCCTTTTGAGTCACTCCCAAAGGCAACATATCCTCCATTGAAGTGTCTGAAGTTGGAGAGGATGGATCTGTTGCATGTCATGTGCCTGGAACAACCACTGTCAACCACCTATGTGTTATTCTTGTGACATGGCTGCCCCTGCACATGAGAGAGATCTAGTTAGTGGGAGGAAGTCAAGAGCTTGCATCCTTGAAGAAAAGGGTTCTTGGAATATCAGATTCAGCATGTGTGCATTCCACTGAACCAATGATGATTCTTGGAGGAATCAAAGTTGGGATCTTGGCTCTCCATTGCAGAGGAGATGGTTTTCCAGTTCTCTTTGCTCTGTCAGCAGCTGATGTTGCTTTGGCTGCTGATGGATTTGCTTTATCAGCAGCAGATTTTACTGCTGATGACTTTGGCTTATCAGCAGCCGATGTTGTTGCTGCTGAGGACTTCGGTTTATCAGCAGCAGTGGATTTTGCTGCTGATGGTTTTTCTTGAGTAGCAGTAGACTTGGTTGCTGCTAAAGGCTTGTCCTTTTGTTTCTTGGGCTTGTCTTGATTACCAACAATTTTGCTGGCTGCTGATGGTTCAACAACCAATGTGTGTTTATCCTTCTTTGCCTTGTTAACTGAGGACTTCTCTATAGAAGTTCTCATGCGGATAGGCTTTTGTTTAGGAGGGGCTTGATTAAGGATCTGGTTGAAGGGATTAAACTCACAATTTGCAGCAAAGTGGTCAGATTCACCACATATGATGCAAGATTGTTGAGGCTTTGGTAGCTGCTTCCTTGATGGGGAAAGAGAGTTTCTGAAATGAGTGGTCTTGGCTTCAGAACTCCTTACCTTTATGTTCTTGTGTGTCTTCTCAAAAGCATGTTGTTTGAGGTTTCTCTGCTGCTGAAGGTAATAAAAGCAGGTGCTGGCAGTGTGGTTGTATTTTCCACAGACAAAGCATGATTTAGCCAGTTTGTCCTTTGAAAGGTAAACATAGTCCTTTCTTTTGAACAGGTCTTTAAAGTTCCAGGGGTGAGCTTTGTTGTGCTCAAAGGTGGCCTCTTCCAATATCTTTTGAACATATGGAATTCTTTCTCCAGGTGCCTGACATGTGTCAAACACCTTTCTTTGAGGCTTTGAGTTGTTGGAGGTTGAAGACTGCCCCTTCTCAACATTTAGCTTTCTTCCTTCTAGGGGATAGCTAATTTTGATTGGGTTGAAAGGCATAGGAATCAGAACAACTGGTAAATGGACATGAGTACTTGTTTGAATGACTTCTAGAACATGCGGTTATGGTACTTGTATTGGTGATAAGGGTGATGAGACCTCCTCAGTTTTAGTGGACTCTGAGCTAGTTGACTCAAGTTCTGGCGAGGTCGTGCATTCTTGTACCAGTGGTTCATGCCTTGAAGGATCAAGATCTCGGTTGGCCTTTTCAAGATTTGAGAGATTGAAGCTTGGTTCATGGATGGCAACGTAGTCAGCAGGAGGGGCAACGGCTTGATATTGTTCAACATGATACCCCAGACCAGTATTTACCCTATCATGAATTTGAGCATCCAAAAGTCTTTGTAGCTTTTTAGATCATCAATCTGAGTTTCAAGATTGGTTTGTTCATGTTTTAGTGATGAAATCTCTTTCTTTAGGCAGTTAATTTTTTCTTTATAACTGTTTTCTACTTTTGTGAATTCAGATTTCATTTGATGAAACTCTTCATTTTGATCTATAAGGTTTTGATTATGCTTTCTATAGCCTAACACCTTATCAATACAAGCTTGGGAATAGAGATGTTCATATACCTGAGGCGGTATCTCAGTTGTGTCTGTCATAAGAGCTTGGTTGTTAGCAGGCAGATCTTCATACTGGAAGCTCCAGTCAAAGTCAGATGTTCCAACAGCTGCAGTTTGAGCTGGAGGAGTAGCTTGTTGCTGTTGTTGTCTTGGTTGGGCTTGGTGAGCTTGTCTTGGTTGAGGAGATGCTGGGTTTGCCCTAGGTGCCTTGCATTCTCTAGCAAAATGACCCAGTTGGTTACAGTTGTAACATCTTAGTTTGCTTTTATCCAAGCCAACTCTGGTGTTGGAGTTGTTACTTGGAATGGGTCTTCCGGTTCTAGAGTAGAACCTTTTTGCTCTTATAGATAGCATGGCATACGAGTGCTGTATGTACATTTCTTCTAAGTCATCTGGATAGAAGCATTCCAGATCCTCCTTGATAAAGGACATGTTGCATGAGTTTTCAGAAACAAAAGCAACAGAGGTTGAGGTTTGAGGAGGGGCTTCTAGGAGAAATGGAGATGTGTTTGTTTGAGAGGTTGGAGTTTGAGGATGAGTGATGATGGGAGGATAATAGTTGCTTGAACTAGGACCTGAGTGGTCAGAATGGAGGGCAAAGGAGGTGGTGGTGGATGTTGAGGCTGTTTGGTAGCTTGAGCTTCTTTCTTTTGCCTGAATCATCTCTAGTTCACAGGTTTTTAGCATTCCAAAAAGCTCAGTCATCTGAGAGACTTCAGATTCTCAGTTCTTCTGATGGACACTGTGTAAAGTGTCTAGCAGCTTGGTAGAGACCTGATGAACTTCTTGAGAATACCTTCATTCTCCAGCTTCACCTTTGAGCACTGCAGCTCACCTACAAGATAGGTAAATTTGTTATATAAAATAGTTAGAGACTCACCTTCCTTCCAGACGAAGTTTTCATACTGCTGCTTCAGGATGTCTCTTCTGTTTTCTTTGACTTCCTCTGACCCAGCAAACATCTTTTCAAGAGCCTCCCATAACTCCTTTGCAGTTTTGTAACCTCTGAAGTTATGAAAAACTTCATTTGGTAAGCACATCTGGATAGCTCCCAAGGCTTTGAAGTCTACCTCCATTTTCTTGATGTCTTCATCAGAGTACTTGGAGGGTTCTTCGGGAACCAGTGCACCTCCGAAATCATCAGAGGACACCATGGGTATGTATGGTTCATCTTTAATGGATTTCCACATCCCATATTCCTGATAACAGAAGAAGTTTTCTATTATGTTCTTCCACATATCGTAGTCTTCCCCAGACACCAGTCTTGGTGGTCTGTTGATGCTTCTAATATCTTCAAATCCATTGTTTTGAGCCATTTTGATTTGTGATAGTGAGAGACTTTAATCAAAGAGATAGTTTAGAATAGAACCGAAGAATGATTAAACAAGTGTGAGTTTGTTTAATATGTGAGCCAAAGCTCTGATACCACTTGTTGAATCGGTAAATACAAGATGGTTCTATTCCAGTTGAGATTGGCGGAAACAATCACAACTTAATCAAAGTAAACAAGTAAACACAAGAAGTACTGATAAATGCAATTTGTATTAAGCTTCGATGGTTACAAGATTACAGAGAAAACTCTAAGAAAGCACTAAGATACAATAACTCTAAGTACTACTTATATAGTAACTTAGAATCAAGATAGACCCTTGATTCTAAGGATCAGATCTAACACAGACCGTTGATCTTGTATTGAAGCTATTCTACATGTACAGACAATAATAATAACTATGTTAGTTAACTTTATTCAAACGTCTTCTAAGGCATCATTGTTTGCATGCTTGGAGAAGAGCGTTGTTGTCTTTTATTGTCTTGTACCAATGACATTCTTTCTGCGAGGAGTGTGTCAGAGTAGCAGCAGAAAGTTGTCAGTGGTAATGGTTTCTTTTGCTTTTGCAAGGCTGGTCAGCTGCAACGTTTGATCTTCAATGAATGGATAACTATCAGCAGCAGAGTTGTTTATCAGCAGTAAGACACAACCATCCAAAGCTGCTGATGATTTGCCTATCAGCAGCGTCAAGTGTTGATGCTGCTGAAAAGCCTATCAGCAGCTACTCTGGTCATCAGCAGATAAGGCTATCCGCAGCAGATTTGTTCTTCAGCAGAAGAACAAGTATCCGCTGCAGATAAGCTTATCAGCAGCAGTTTGTTGGTCAGCAGCAAACTCTGAGATCAGCAGCATTTGTACTTAGAGAATTTTGTGGCCATCAATCTTTATTTCTACAAAAATTACCCCAATACAAACACTAATTGGAGTTTATCACCCACCCAAGATCTTATGATCTTCGTTATCATCTAGTCTTGGTTTATTAAGCTTCACACAAGCTTTTACCCATCTAAGTGAATTTCACCCATTTGGACCCGTTAAGGATTTCACCCAATTTCCACAACTTCATCAATTCATAATTCACTAATTCAATTGATTTTTATACTTGAAAATGTGTTTATATTACACCATAAACACTTATCCATACCCAATTCAATATTTAAACACCTCCAATTATAAAAAACCCCCAAATTAGGTTCTCAAGAACCCTAATTTCCAAATCATCAAATTGATTGAGGCTTCTTAACAATTAAAGTGTCTATTACCACCATAGGGACTTATTAACCCTCAATCCATCATTTAAAGATCCTCAAATATAAAACCCCCAAATTCCCCTCAAGAACTGTAATTCTTGAATTTCCAAATCGGATGTTAACAAGATGTTATTAACTACTATTTAGCACTAATCAAGCTAGGTTTTAACTTTAAACAAGTTATTAACTAGAATCAACCACCAAATCAGCCCCTAGCTTGATTTTTATGAAAAACCACCAAGAACAAAATCCATGGTGAATCAAGAGTTGAGAAGGCTACTTACTTGATGATTTGAAGAAGATATGCTCACTAAATTCATCAATTTCAAGCATACAACATCATATTTAGCCATGGTTCTTCTCTCCCTCTTTCTCCTTGCTCTTTCACGATCCAAACACACACACACTGTGTGAAGCCGCTAGTCATAAAATCTGATTTTGGGAAGTTACACAACAACCCCTGAACTTCCATAATTGACTCTTTTCACCCAAACTTGTAAAAACTCCATATATGCAACAAACCTCTAACTTTCCATTTTGTTTATTTATACCCTTATAATATATTTAACATATTATATTATAAACCCGAAATTTGGTTCGTTACAAATCACACCCCCTAATTTTGGGTTTCGGCACCAAAAGATTAGGGTAACACTAGGGTATCTATCCTCAGATTCCCGAGCAGTTTCCGCCCTTATCTAAGGATCCCGCTGAACCAACACTTGGTTAATCCTATTATGCCACAAACGTTTCACCTAACTACCTAAGGTAGTCACCGGTTCCTCTAGATGAAACATACATCATCTATCGCCTCAATACTGATATGAGAAGCAACATCCACTTCTCTCGCCACACATTCCCGTGGATGAACCATGAGGAATGTATCATGGAGTCTACATGATCCCTCGAGTAAATCCTAACCTTATACCACTTTACAAACTAAAGTGAAGTCTGAACGGTTCCACTAAACGAGGACTTGGCCTCCCACGTTTTCGAACCCGACACACCCCTTTTATAAGGGAAACTTTTATATCGCCAAAGTTCCCTACTTAAATTTCAATAGAGCTCCTCCCTAAATCCACTTAGGGTTTTCTATCCACCTTGAGTAGATTTTTCATTCACACTCAATAAACAAGATATTTCGAGCTAAGTCTTGAATCATACCATAATTCTTAGTCTCACGACATTTAATACCACCCAACCAAACTGTATTCAACACCGTTCACCATTTAGTAATTTCAATTATCGGCATATGAATAGTCAAATGGTAAATAAGATGACACCATCCTTCAACCAACGGTAATTAATTACCCGATTTCCTCCAAATCAAAATATGAAACTAACACCTCAATCCGACTCAACAGGTACAGATGTACCATGTCGTATTACACACTTCTTGAACCAAAGTTCTACGACCACACGGAAGAGTAGGTTTACTTTTGGTATTCGGCCTTAGCCCATAGGCAAGTGAGACACTTATAACCACACACTAGATTGTGCTTCTTTTCATCCGTAGCCACCAAAAGTAAAACTCCAAAACAACCATGCAATAACCAACGAGACTTTTAAGTCTCAGTCATCACCCATGAAGTACAAGGACTTCAAGAATACCGATGAAGTTCAAGGACTTCAATTCAAACTTCTAATGCTCGTCCACGTAAAGATTCATCACTTTCCTCTCCAAATTTTCCCCTTTGAAGTTCGAAGACTTCATTTTCAATCACCGGTTGTGAAGTTTTAAGCTTTCAAACGCCATCATGAAGTTCTAGCACTCCAACACCATATACCCTTGATTACTTTAATCATTGTCGGGTCAACATATAAACGTTATCAAAATTCACCGCCGCATCTAGTAATGGATTTCCACAAAAGCCAAAATGGCTCACCAAATCATTCCGTAGAAAGGCCTCTCCTTTCAGGTAATTTCAGGAAACTCATGAAGATAATAAGCTTGAACGTCTTTGCTTCGAAGATAGAAATGATTATCATCGAATAAACGACCATCGTATGAACATACATGGGCCTACACACCCTTCACATTGATCCACATAAACCGCACAACTTCTAATAAGTTAGAAAGTTACATCCGCAACCCCATAGCCTTTATAATGGAAATGATATCATTCATGGGATAACGTGTAACACCTAAAATTTTCAACCAATTTTAACTTTCAAAATACGCGGAATTTAGGTCCCATTTGAAACTCTTGACAAAACTGCATATGTTACTTACAACAAAATGACGACGACATAAGTTGTTTTAAAACACAACCAACACGTTAAGGATAATGACCCGTTTTAACATCAACAAGATTAACTTAAAACGAGTTTAAAGACTCCCAGCCGTAGCTCTAACTCCAACCATGAACATCCACCAAAAGTATTGAGAATCCAATCCGACACGAAACATGACCCGAGACTTCAACCAGAGCTTACCTACAAGAAAACACCATAAATACACCATTAGTAATGATATACAACCACCAGATGAGCCCCCAAGCTCTTACAACAACAACCGACCCCAAACGAGAAATACTTTATCGAAAATTTATGAAAAGCAAATTTTCAATCAGAACGTTGACCCGGGCGGGTCAAAACCCCACCCGGTCGGGTTGATATGTGTAAAATAAATCAGAACCGTGACCTGGGTGGGTCAAAACCCCACCTGGCCGGGTTGATCTGTGCAAAGTGAGTCAGAACTGTCACTCGGTCGGGTCAAAACCCCACCCGGCCCGGTTGATCTGTGTAAAGTGAGTCATGACTGTGACCCTCCCGACTCGGCCCCCAGTCGATTTAATCAACCGTTAGCATCTAGGCATGGTTACAAACACCCAATTATCCACCCTTAACACCCCACATGATTCTTATGAATCTCAAACACCGATTCAACCGTTTAAGTTTAGGAATTTGTTTCACCCTTTATATACATATTTCAAACAAACATATTATATACCACCATGTATACCACCATTATATACATATTTCACCTATGTATATGTCACTAATCATATACATGTAACACCCATGTATATCACCATTTGTATACATATTTCACCTATGTATACATCACCACTTTGTATACATGTTACACCCATGTATATCACCAATTAAATACATATTCCACCTATGTATTTCACCATTTATGCACATGTTTCACCCATGTACATCACCATTTAAATACATATTTCACCTATGTATTTCACCTTTTACAAATTCTTATTATCACCATTACACCGTGTAATAATAACTTAATTCACCAAATAACATAATGAAGTCCTTAGACCTCAAACACTATACACCCACCATTTAGTTTGACTCATAACACACTAAGTCAAATTACACCAATATACCACATTCCACAATTTAGTTTTACTCTTTACCACATAAGTCAAATTACACCAATACACCATATTCCACAATTTAGTTTGACTGTTTACCACATAAGTCAAATTACACCAAATAAACATATATCACACATTAGTTGACTCTTTACCACACTAAGTCAACTTACACCCAATCATCACACATAAATAGAATTAAACTACACTAATCTATTTACATGTTACTAACACTATATCTATTACTAAGTAAGAGCAAAGCACTTACCTTTTGCTAAGAAGGATCCCACTTGATCTTCAAGCTAGCTCCTTTAACAACTTGATCACCTAGCATTCAACTTGCATTTAGTAATCATACAATCTCAATTTATTCACCACATTGAGATTCATGACACACCTATTATCTAAAGATCAACATGTGACACTTCTGATTTTCACTACTTGTACTCGTTCTAGAATTATCAATGAAAATCTGCATGGCATTTCATTTTACTTGAAATCCTATTCATACATTGTTACAATACTAGTTCACATGTGAAACATTACGTTTATGCTTGATTTCAAAGACTTATACTTATCTGTGAGTGATTCATGGATAGCACGTACACTTAATTGATCTTTACGACACATTAAATACACTTGAACCACCCCCATTCACCTCAAACATATTTTTATAACTCATTCAAAGTGATTTGACGCTTAAAAGTACTAGTTTGTACTTTCGTGCGATCGTTCGCCTTTTAAACCGTCATTAACTACGTACCGTCCACAACCGACAAATTCGTATAACATGACATTAATTTATGTTTTAAATGTTTAACATATTCATTTATTTAATTAAAACAAAGTTTGTTTGCAAAACTTTCCATAAATAAATCCTGAAATTCAAAAACGATCAAAAAATCCGTTTTCTCGCCCACCGACCGCCAACTACCATACGCGAATAACGTAACTTTAACTTAAATGCTTTTAGATAAACATACTCTTTTTGTTATGAAAATCAACTTTCATGTTGAAAACAATTGCCAATTTCGCTTAGAAATGCTTAAAATCGCAATTTCAAATGCGCGCACTCAACCGGGTCAAGCTAGGACCCAACCCACCTACTCTTGGACCTAGCCCAACAAAGAAATCACAAAAAAACCAGCCCCATTGTGGAAAATTTCACATATTTGAGGCCCCTAAAACCATAAATTGCTTTCCAAAACTTTTCATATTTACACTCCTTCAATCATTAGTATATATAGAAGGCTTAGGATCTTGTTTTCTTTGCTAATTCTCCCTCAAACACTACCAAACCTTCATAAGTTGTGAAATCCCTATCCAACCTTGAATATTTCAAAAATCCCTTAGAGGATTCCAAGACTTTGAAGATCAAACAAGTAAGTAACCCTCTGAAGTTCAATACCGTCTTTTTATTTCATTATTTCTTCATCCCCTCAATCTTTTTCTATTTTCTATCCATGATCACTTGATCATGTGAAAAATCAGCCCTAAAAACCCTCTAATAATCTTAATCAAACTAATAAATCAAGCTAATATCACCAACTAACAAACAAAGGATCCTATTTGCAATGGCGGCTATGCCGTCGCATTCTGCGAATCCTGAAGACAACTATTACAAAAGTGGCTCTGCTGATGCTTTAGTATGTTTTTGCTAACTTAAAACATGTTATTTTATCTATATTATCACTTATATGAACTCACACGCTAATTAAATATAGAATCCGCTTGCTCGTGTCGGCTATGCCGATTGCATTCTGTGATTCTCCAAAACGCTTATGTGAATATCATGGCTAGACCGGTGACACTGGACATTTTTTCTGACTTAATCTGATTATATTATGTATTATAATAACATAATGACATTATTATTATTTTTATTTACGCGTTCGGTAATCTTAAAACCCTAAACGGACCACTTAAGTGCAACCGTTGGTCTTGGGCAGAAACTGTGCCGACTTTAACTGGGCATAACTTGATCATAATTAAACAAAACTGAGCAAACTCAAATACCACAACGTAGTTCATCAAATTTTATTTCCACTCATAATTGACTCGTTTTCTAATTCAAAAGTATGACTCCGTAGTAGCCAAAACGGGACAGAAACCTTTTTCAGTACCTTCTGTCTTTTTTGACTATTTTGGCTATGATCCAAGTCTCAAACATAAACACTTTCTAAACGAAACTTCTTTGGGACGACTTAAAATAATTATCTGTAAAATTTCATAATTTTTGGACATCATTTGATATTTTTAACAAGCCCGTTTCTGTTAAGCTACTTTGCTGTCCAAATCTGAAAATCGACTAAAACTCTATTTTTACAACTAATTCTTAACCTTATGACCTGAACCGCCTATCTAACACTCGTAATCATCGAACCTACCCTAAAAATAGTTTATTTATTTGTTTAGGGTCTGGTCTGTGATTCACCTCGTCTATTTATTCAAGTCTCCTATCTCGCCTAGCTTTCAAGGTGAGACTTCATAGCCCCACTTTATTCAAATCGTTTTGGGGGAACATGTACGTGTTGGCATGCATTAAAACACGTTCTTTTTCAAACAATTCTAAAACGAGTGAATCTTATATGTATGTGAATAAATGAACACAACATGATAAACGTTAAACTTGCAAATCCTTTACTTGAAACTTTCAAGCCAACGCTAGTATAGATATGGGCCAAAGGATGGAAACCGCATATACTTTATGGACAACTTTTGGTTGGACATCTTATTCGTTATCATTGCAACTTGCGAGTTGTACCACTTATTCGTTACTCATCATTTTAGGTTGGATTTGCTAATCATGTGTTTGTCTTATTTTATGTGCTATTTGATGAACTTGAAATATGAATTGTTACCTTTGCCAAACTTATACTTTTATTAAACCTGTGATTTCTCACCAACTATTTTTAGTTGACACTTGTTTTTCGTACATGTTTTAGGTGATTAAGCTCGTGATAGGTCAAGTCAAGATCATATAGGATTTGCCTAGATATCAATTGAAGAATCTTATTTTAAGTTTCTTGTCTTTTGAACATGTTATCTGTTTGGTTTAATTCAAAAATTATGTAATTGGGTTTTTAATATTATGAAACTTTAATAGTAAATGTATTTATTCCATTGTGTTCTTTTATCAATTAAGTCGCACCCGTGGTTAAGATGCACGGTTGGGGTGTGACAGATAGGCAACCATTTGACCTAGACTATAACCTAAGCTCCCCCTTGAAACTTATATGCTTATGTGATTCTAATCCACTAACTCTCTTATCTTTAGTATGTCGTCGTACTCTGCTGACATCTCTAGCAATTCAAGCCTTATTTCCGATGATGGGTCCCAAAGCCCAATTAGTTGGAGTAGGCTAATCTCACCATGATCATCTTTCTCTGGAAGCCTGCTACCCTCGAAACATAATGTCAAGCCTGAGTTAATCTCCGATGCGACAAGTCGGCCCGCACCGAAGCCTAAAGTAATCAACATATCAAGCGATTCGGAATCCGAAGACTAAGAGAGCCATGCTGGAACCATTTCTGAGGCCCAACTCCCGTTCAAGAAAAGAAAGCTGACTTGTGAAGCTGAATCCAACTCTTAGGCAAGGCCCAATCCATAATGTTCTCATCAAAATCAAAGGCTTGGATAGTGATACTAGAGACACGTGTAATCTGGAAGGGTGAGCGCCTGTACACTAGGGGGTTTTGTCAAAGGAAAGTGAGGCACATTCGTTACGAGTCGCACTTACCTGGGGACCCTTGGAGTGAGTGCTCACTTATAGGCTAAAACACGTCTCACTAGTATCATTCATCCGAATCTTGAATTTTGACTAGTCAGTTTTGTCTTTATATTTCATTTGTAATTCAACGTATATGTTTTAAATATATGTTTTATTTTTCTTGTAAGACATTAATATTAATGAAAGAGTGATTTTATTTACAAATATTGTCACTTTTATTTCTTGAATGTCTATCCTAACTACCGACTTATGATTTCTTTTTCGTAGAATGCCTCGTCGTCGTGATCCTGATAACACCATGGCTAACACCGGTGAAGCCACTGCCGAAACCACCGCCATAGCCACCCTGCTCACTCAACAACTTGTTGCGGTCTTACCCACTATTGTCACTCAAATCAACAACTCCACCGGAGGATCTAGTGGGAGTGTTTGTACTTTCAAGCACTTCAACTCTTGTAACCCACACAAGTAACTTGGATCTGAAGGTGCAACAGGGCTATTACAATGGTTTGAAGGCATGGAGAACACATTTGAGATGAGTGACTGTCCCGATGAACTTAAGGTAAAATATGCTTCAAGTGCCTTCCAAAGGAGGGCACTGACTTAGTGGAATGCTGAAAAGAAAATTCGGGGTAGGGAAGGAGCTCTTGCTATGACTTGGGATAAGCTCAAGGAAATTATGATCGAGGAGTTCTGTCCTAGCAATGAGATGAAGAACTTGGAGATTGAGCTGTGGGACCTTACCCAGGATAGTGGGGAGAGTGAGGCGTATACCACATGCTTTCATGAACTCTACATCCTAGTCCCTCATCTGGTTACACCCTTGACCCAAATGATTGATCGTTATATTGGAGGCCTTCCGCCTCAAATTCGGGGTACTGTCATGGGTAGTAGCCTAACAACACTTGAAGCTGCTATTTGTTTATCTGCGTCCTTAGTAGATGATCTGGTTAAGTCTGGAGTTCTATTCAGGAAAGGTGACAAGAGAGTTAAGGAGTAAGTAGCGAAAAAGGCTAAGTATCGCCACAAGAAGCAAAAGACCTCTAAAAGCTTTGCCATGGTTACCACAGCTGTTCCTGTTGCTCAAGTGGCACCTGCACCGGCACCTGGCAGGAAGCCATATAGCGGACCTCACCCGCTGTGTGTAAAGTGCCAATACCATCACCCTACTACTGTTCCATGTCGTTCGTGCACTAAATGTGGAAGGCTTGGTCATTTTGCTAACGCTTGTCGCGTAGCTGAAAAGGCTGCTACTACCCAAACTGCTACTCCTACGATCATCAATGGCAGGGCTTGTTATGAATGCGATGCTCCTGATCACTACAAAAACCAATGCCCGAAGCTCAACAACAATAACCGAGTGCTCGCACTTTTTCCATAGGAGCAACCGAAGCCATAAATGATAATGTCGTGGTTACTGGTACGTTTCTCATCAATAATCGTTGTGCCTCTATCTTATTTGATACCAGAGCGGATAAAAGCTTTGTCTCCCTAGAATTTGAACCTTTACTTGAAACTTGTCGTACCATTCTTAAACCTGCTTTTACTATAGAAATAGCCAATGGCAAACTAACTATTGTGCATTCTGTTGTCCGAGGTTGTGCCCTAACTCTCAACGATCACACGTTCTCTATCGACATGATTCCCATCACTCTTGGGAGTTTTGATATCATCGTGGGAATGGATTGGCTATCCCATAATCATACAGAAATCAACTGTTCGGAGAAACTCATTCGTATCCCTTTACCATCCGGTGAGACCTTGAAAATATTTGGGAAGAAACCTTGCAAATGTTTGAAATTCATCTCTTGCATGAAGGCACGTAGCTATTTGAGGAAGCAATACTATGCTTTATTGGCACATGTGGTGGAGAAATCTGAAGAAAAGAAACTACAAGACATACCGATCATCCGAGATTTTTCGAAAGTATTCCCTGATGACTTGCCTGGACTCCCTCCAACTCGACAAGTTGAATTTCAGATTGATCTTTTACCATGAGCTAACCCCCATTGTCATCCGTACCGCTTCGCCCCTTCTGAGATGCAAGAACTGTCTAGCCAACTACAAGAGCTGCTAGATAAGGGATTCATTAGACCGAGCTTCTCACCTTGCGTAGCTCCGGTTCTCTTTGTCAACAAGAAGGATTTGTCCTTCCGCATGTGCATCGACTACCATGAACTAAACAAGCTTACCATCAAGAATTGTTACCCGCTACATAGGATCGATGACCTATTCGATCAACTGCAAGGAGCAACTTGTTTCTCGAAGATTGATCTCCGATCTGGGTATCATCAACTCCGAGTTCATGAAGAGGACATTCCCAAAACTGCCTTTAGAACTCGTTATGGACACTACGAGTTCATGGTTATGCCTTTTGGGTTAACCAATGCGCCCGCGGTGTTCATGGACCTCATGAATCGTGTCTGCAAACCCTACCTGGATAAATTTGTCATTGTCTTCATCGATGACATCTTGATCTACTCCCGAACCAAAGAAGATCATACAACCCACCTTAAGCTGATTTTGGAACTCTTGAAAAGGGAACAACTTTATGCTAAATTCTCCAAGTGTGAATTCTGGCTTAGAGAAGTTCATTTCTTGGGTCACGTGATCAATGACCAGGGTATACACGTCGATCCAACCAAAGTCACCACTATAAAAAATTGGAGTACACCATCTACACCCTCTGAGATCCGTTCGTTTCAGGGTTTGGCGGGTTATAATCGAAGATTCATCTAGAACTTTTCAAAGATCGCCCTGCCTCTCACTACATTAACTCAGAAAAATAAGCCTTTCATCTGGGAACAAAAGCAAGAAGATGCGTTCCAAACTCTTAAGCAGAAATTGTGCAACTCCCCTATTCTAAGTCTTCCTGACTGCAATGATGATTTCGTTGTATATTGTGATGCCTCAAAACAAAGGTCTTGGTTGGGTGTTGATGGAACGAGACAAGGTCATAGCCTATACATCCAGACAACTCAAGTTCACGAAAAGAACTACACCACTCATGACCTTGAGTTGGGTGCGGTGGTCTTTGCTTTGAAAATCTGGAGACATTATCTGTCACACCCCGACCGATGGCGAAATCATCGGGGCGGGACATGTAGAATGTTCATAAGCACAAGGTTGACTAAATTGAAATATATTAAACTTCAAATTCCATTACAATCATTCAAACAAAACCAAATCTAAGAAAAGAAACATAATTGAAATGCATAAGTTCTTTATTTATTTTAACTAAGTCCAAGCCTATATGTAGCACATCTTGATCAATCTCACATATTAGGACCTGAAACATGAATAAAATAAAGTCAACTAAAAAGTTGGTGAGTATAACACATGTTTGTATATAGATAGCATATAGTTGTAAAACAAATCCTTACATAACATGATAAATAAGGCATTTGTGGGGAGCAGCTATTGTGTAATCAAGTACAATCAAACCTTTGTAACTAGCATGCAAAATGTGTTGTCGGTATCAATCACCCCAATCTGGGTGGGTTTGTCAGACTCAGTAGATCTATCATTGAAAACCGTCGGCTTGAATAGTTAATGATTGCATATAAGTGTTCACAAAAGTTAGCACACATAGCACTCGGGCATAAAGCTCAAATTGCACACATGAATGTAAATAGGATTTGTATTTGTGTTGTTTGTGTAAATGTAAGCATGTAATTTGATAGAGTTCATGTTTCACCCCAAATGTGTAAAAGAGTAAAAGGGGCTATGAAATACTCACTTGTATCAAAATGTAGTAGTTAACACGAGTGTTGTATAATCCAATTGATTTGCTAATCACTAAGTTTGACCTAGAGTAAAATAGTATAACTTTGGATTAATAGTTAGCATAATGTCTAAGGAAATTCTAAGGCTTTCAATAGGAATGAGAGCATGGATTTGTACGAAGGGTTTGTGTATTCATTTGCGTTGGTATTTGAATGAGAATGTAAGTTCAATGAAATAATGAAAAACTTAAGGTTTAATTTGAATAATTAACAAAAATAATAATTTAATTCTTTTTATTTAGTTGTTCAAGAGTCATTTTAAATATATATTAGAATATAAATAGTTTGTGTAGGTTTGAATAAAACAATTATATGTAAAACTTTTTTTTTAAATTTATTACTTTTTAATCCATTAGAAGCGACTTAATTAATTTGTTTAATATTTCCAAGTTGATAGTTTAGATTATGAAAACAATTCTGGCTTTGGAGTTTTATAAAATAATTTTTATAAAAGAAAATGAGTTTATATTAAAATAACAGAAGAAATAGGTTCTGACCAAAGGTAGCACAACCGTGTCAAATGTATGGCGCGACCGCGCTTAAGCACGGGGCGCGACCGTGCTTAGACATGGGGCGCGACCGTGCTTAGGCATGGGGCGCGACCGTGCTTAGGCATGGGGCGCGACCATGCCTGGACAAGAGGCATGACCATGCCTGGACAAAAGGCACGACCGTGCTAATTGATTAGCACGACCGTGTCTGAATGTTCCAGAAGTTAATTTATCTAAATCCTGTATTAATAGCGGGTGAATTCATGGGGCTTTCGATTGTTGATTGTTTTAGAATCTATCCATGTATTTTAATTGAGTGGAGATCGTGTCTAGGGTGTAGTTCGATTAAACTAAAATATAATGAACCCTAGATTTTATTCGTGTTCAATTCGATTGTATAAGCCCTGAATAGGTTAGGGCTTTCATTCACGGGAGTTTCGATTTCGGCACGTTGATCCTTGGCGTCTTCTGCTGGGATTCCGGCACGATTGATGTGAGGAATGTGATCACAGAAGCTTGAAGATCATGCGCAGAGGTTTGATTTCGAGAGTGATACGGAATTGGATGAGATTGAGAGAAAGAAATGACTAAGTGACGGTTTTGGGTTTCTAATTGCAATTGTGGTTATTCAGGAGTTTGGTCATTGATGAATTAATCTGGAAACGGCACAAAAGACGTTACAATCGCGGACTTGAACAGACTTTGTGATTAAGGCAGTGTTTACGTTTCAACTGAGTTTCAGGCGCGACCGTGCCAGTTCTCGGCGCGACCGTGTTTACGGGGCGCGACCGTGCCAGGTCATGGCACGACTGTGTTTACGGGGCGCGATCGTGCCAAGTGATATTTTGATAATTTTCAAGTCCTTGTAGTTTGTGAGATAGCATAGGTGTGTTTCAGTTATTGTAGCAATGTAAAATGTGTGTATGTACTTTTAACATTATGATAATACTCCTTAATTGCACATGAAAATAGTAAATGGTGTGACACAACATTTTGAATGTGAACATTAGATTGAAATTGTCATTTATTGCACAATATGAAATACCAGGAAAAACATGGATGTTACAGTATCCCCTAGTTGAGGGAATTTCATCCCGAAATTTAACTAGTTGAGGCTACTGAATCAGCAAACAGGTGGGGGTACTTGAGTTTCATTTGGTCCTCTCGTTCCCAAGTGAATGCAGGACCACGCTTAGACTCCCAACGAACTTTGACAACAGGAATACGACTTCGCTTGAGTTTTTTGATTTCACGATCCATAATTTCTATCGGTTTCTCAACGAAGTGCATCGTTTCATCAATGCGCACGTCATCAAGTGGTATATGGAGATTCTAATCAGCGAGACATTTCTTCAGATTAGATACATGAAATGTAGGATGCACATTGCCAAGAGATGGAGGTAACTCGAGTTTGTAAGCCACTTTCCCAATCCTTTCAAGGATTTTGAATGGACCAACGTAGCAAGGGGCTAACTTGCCTTTCTTTCAAAAACGGATCACACCCTTCCACGGGGACACCTTAAGAATAACAAGGTCACCGACTTGGAATTCCAAGGGTTTTCGTCGTTTATCGGCATAACTCTTTTGCCGACTTCTCGATGTTCGGATGTTGTCACGGATTTGAATAATCTTGTCGGATGTTTCTTGAATTAGCTCGGGACCGGTGATTTGTGCTTCACGAATCTCGTTCCAACAGATAGGAGAACGACACTTGTGACCATAAAGAGCTTCGAATGGAGCCATGTTGATACTTGTGTGGTAGCTATTATTGTAAGAGAACTCAATGAAGGATAAATGTGAATCCCAATTGCCACCAAAATCGATTACACAAGCTCTAAGCATGTCTTCAAGAGTTTGGATTGTTCGCTCGGTTTGACCATCAGTTTGAGGATGATAAGCCGTGCTCAAATCCAATCGTGTGCCAAGAGCAGTTTGGAGAGATTGCCAAAATCGAGAAGTGAACCGGGCATCTCGGTCGGATATTATGTTCAAGGGAACACCATGACGGTTCACAATTTCATCAATGTAAATTCAGGCTAGTTTCTCAACCCGATAGTCTTCACGGATAGGCAAGAAATGAACAGATTTGGTGAGACGATCAATGATTACCCAAATGCTATCATAACCACTCGAGGTGCGAGGGAGTTTGGTAATAAAATCCATGGCTAAGTTCTCCCATTTCCAAACGGGAATTTCCGGTTGTTCAAGTAATCCGGAAGGACGTTGGTGTTCGGCTTTGACTTTGGAACACGTTAGATATTTGGCAACATAGTGAGCAATGTCTTTTTTCATACCGGGCCACCAATATTGTTGGCGAAGATCTTGGTACATTTTATCCGCACCAGGATGAATAGAATAACGAGTCTTGTGAGCCTTGTTCATGAGAAATGTACGGAGATCATCGCGATCGAGAATCCAAATACGGCTCAAGTAATAAAGTAAGCCATTGGATTTTGATTCGAGTAGGAGTTCAACACCACACGACATTTCCTCATACATGTTACCCTCGGTGACTGAGACGTGTTGAGCTTCTAAGATGCGGTTTTGAATGTCGGTTTGAATCCGAACACATTGAAGCATGACATGGTCCTTTCGACTCAAAGCGTCGGCTACAACATAAAAATAAATAAATACGTTTTAAACTTATATAAAATTTTAATTTAAAAGTTTCATATTTAATAAAATAACCTATTTAAATAAGATAACTAACTTTTATAAAAATTATTTATAACAATAATAATAATATAAGTTTATAAAATATAATTAAAAATTTAAAAGAAATTAAACTAATTATTTTTATAAAAGTTAAGGGGTTGTTTTGAAACTTTTTAAACTAGAAGGTTTTTTTTTTAAAACCGGTTAAAGGACTAAACATGGACAAACCAAACTATAAGGACCCATCCGTAATTATCTCAGGGACTAAATTAAATCAAAGCCAAACTTCAGGGACTAAATCTGCCAAAACCCTTTTCGCAAATCCGGTTATCCCCTACATTGTCCGGCGGTCCGAGATAGTTTCCGGCGAACACCCCGACAGGGCTGTTCCCTGCACCTCGACAGCCGCTACATACATCCCTGAGCTCGTCTTCTCCATGCGAATAAAAGGCCCCGACCAATTGGTCTCCCCAACATAAGGATCGTCTGATCCTGTTGGTGGCCGAGAAACCCACGTTCGAATTCGCGCCCGACAGACCACCTCCACGCGTGTTGAATGTCTGGTTAGTTTCGTCTCGTCCAGACTAGTGTCGGAACGTGCCCAATTGCATGTTTTAAGATAGAAATCAAGCTCGGCTATAAATAGCCATGGTCGGCCCTGCACGAACTCGCTACCCCTCCTCCACCCAATCTCACTCCAAATTGAAGACACCATTACAATCGCCATCTCTGTGTGAAGCTATGACCAAGGTTGTAGAGGCTAATCCCACCCAGAAGCTCGATTCTCATTCTGTACATTCTCAGATTTAAGATTCTGCCGTCCAGCCCCTTTGCGACCACGTAAGAATCCTCAACTTCGTTTCTTTACCTTCTGTTATCATAAGGCAAGCTGAACCAATCGAAGTCACGACTCCAAAACATCGATTACCGGACAAACCATTGTTTTAAAAAATTACTGTTTTATTTTCTAAAGTCTGGGCCATCGAAACTACTTAGTTTCGATTGAGTAAATGGTCAATCGAAACTAGTAGTTTCGATAGATGGTAGTTTCGACAACCTGTGTATCACTTATAAATGATCAATCGAAACTAGTAGTTTCGATAGATGGTTGTTTTGACAGCCTGTGTATCACTTATAAATGATCAATCAAAACTATTAGTTTCGATAGATGGTAGTTTCGACAGCCTGTGTATCACTTATAAATGATCAATCGAAACTAGTAGTTTCGATAGATAGTAGTTTCGACAGTTCTGTGTAACTTGTAAATGGTTAATCAAAACTAGTAGTTTCGGTTGAACACAGTTTCGATACCTGTCACAACTATAAACAGTTTCGATCAAATCAGTAATTTCAAGTAAATCTGGACCAACTTTTATGCAAATAACACCAAGAAATGTTATTATAAACCTATACACAATTAAATACTAATACGCGCATGTAAACATACAATAATACCCATTTATCTACATAGGTTTTCAACGTGCTTAGACTTCAACATCTTTATCACCTACACGCGTGGAAAAATACCCGCTTGCAAGGTGAGTTACATATCCCCTATTTACATTTTTATACATTTTGGGGTGAGACATAATCTGTGCATACTTACATACAATTCAACTTGTGTTTACATGCGTAGATTATTGTGCTTTTGTGCATGGTCACTTGTTATGCTATGGATACTTTTAGGGTGGTTTTTTGACGGTGTGTGACCCACACAGTCTTGATTCCATGCCTATCACGTTAAACCTTTGTGCTTATACATACTTGCATGCTTTGGATACTTTTAGGGTGGTTTTAAACTGTGTGTGACCCACATAGTCTTGATTCCATGCCTATCACGTTAAACCTTTATGCTTATATACATAATTACATGCTTACACTTGGTATACATATAGTGAATTCTCCACATTATGCCATATCATACCATGTCAAACTATGAATTGTATAAACGTTTTTAACTAAACATTTACTTTATTTAAACATATGTAAACTCACCAATTCTCGTAGTTGACACTTGTTTTGGATTACGTTTCAGGTGAAGATATGTGATTGTGTGACTATGTGTTGAAGGTGCTACACATAAGGCTTTTGGACCTAGTAAAATAATTATGTGTAATATTCTAGAATAGGGTGTTGTAACTTGAATTGTATTTGGATATTTGGTATTTAAATCTTATTAAGGAATTATGCAACCTTAGTAGATCATGTGCTTATGAACAATCATTTCATTGTCCGCCTTCCGCCATCGGTCGGGGTGTGACAGATTGGTACCAGAGCCATGGTTGTAGGGAATTAGGTTATTAGACACGATGACCTAGACTATAACCCTAGGACTCCCTTTTATGTGTTATGTGCTAAATGATTAATTGCCATGTGAATTATTTGTAGTTAGGTATTATTTGAATCTTCCCGAGTTTAGTACATGAGACTTATACACATACATACAAGACTTTGATACATGATACATACTTTACATACACATTTGACAAACAAATTTATACAAACAAATACACTACCCATCCTTATCCATACTCTTTCCTAATCCGTATTAATTGCAACAATTCCTACACATTTTATGCTCATAGACTCTCAAGTCTATTAAAATCTTGAAAATCTTGTCAACGACTTAATTTCTCGAAACCAGTAAAGGACACATGCAATCTGGAAGGGTGACACCTGTACATCGGGTTTTCTGTCTAGGAAAGCATTTCGTATAAATCCAAATAAACGGACCCGTATGCTTTCCTGGGAATTCCTGAAGTGAGTGTTTACCTATAGGCTAAAGCATGTCTCCTTGAAAGTTTTGAGGAATTACTTAACGTTGATAAGTCATTGTATTCGCAAGAATACGATCCGAACCTAAACTCAAAATTTGGGGACATTATAGCAAGATAGGAAGAACTAGACGAACATGCAAAACAAATCATTATTACGGGTGCACACGTAATAACAATTTGTAGTGCATGCGAATCCCGGCCATTCCTATCGCGCGAATAATGATCTATGTTATCATATCCTCCCAGGAATAGATTTCATGGCTTGTTTCCCCTATCCTTTAGTGTTATAAATTTTGAATGAATTATGTGATCAGTTTTAGTCAGAACAAACATACATTATCACACGACATGATGAGTGTCATCTCGCGTTCCTGCTTGCGTTATTGTGAACAGTCTACCAACTGTGGCACATACATGCCCATTTTATCCGAAGTCTCATAAATTCTTGTCTTTTCTTGTGGTATTTTATAGAATGCCTCCCCGTCGCTCGGTTAATGCTTACTCTAGCAACTCCAACACCGACCTTGCTACATTACTTACCCAACTAGTAGGTCAACTGATCCAAGCTAACAACAACAGCAATGGGTCTAACACGCAAGGGAATGGTTCAAACCCACCATACTGCACATTCAAGTATTTCAATTCTTGCAACCCCACCAAATTCTTCGGGATGGAAGGTGCTACTGGCCATCTTCAATGGTTTGAAAGTATGGAGAGTACTTTCCTAAACAACGATTGTCCCGACAACCTCAAAGTCCGTTATACTGCCAGCGCCTTCCAAAAACGAGCACTCACCTGGTGGAATGGTGAGAAACGTACTCGAGGCAACGAATCTGCTATGTCCTTGTCTTGGGATGAAATGAAACGACTTATGACTGACGAGTTCTGTCCTCGCAACGAAATGAGGAAGCTCGAAGCTGAATTTTGGGATCTCACCCAAGATAGCGGAGAGAATTTGGCTTACGCCACTCGTTTTCAAGAGCTAAGTATGCTCGTGCCCTACATGGTTACTCCCTTAGCACGGGGAATCAAAAAATACATAGGTGGACTGCCTATGCCGATCCAAGACACCGTATTGGGAAGTAATCCCTCCACTCTCGAAGATGCTATCCGTTTATCTGTTGTGTTGACTGACAATCACGTCAAAGCGGGTACCTTATCTAGGAAGGGTACCAAGAAAGTGGTCGACAAAGCTGCTACTTCCGTGTCCGAAAAAGACGAAGAACCCGAATCTTCCCATCATGATAGGAAGCGCAAGGCCCAAAACTTTGCGGCCATCACTCCTGCCGTGCCTGTGACCCATGTTACAACTGCGGGTCAAATTCTGAGAAATTATGTAGGTTCATTTCCCCAATGCCCTACTTTCAAGTATCACCATGCCCCGTATGCTGCATGCCGTCTATGCTCAAGGTGTGGACGCTATGGACACGTTGTTACTACTTGCCGTGCTCGCACTATCGTTAAGCAAACTACTCAAGGCAATCACCAAGTGCCTCTCACTATCACCTATGGACGAGCCTGTTATGAATGTGGAGATCCAAACCACTTTCGAAACCAATGTCCGAGACTTCAAATTCAAGTTATTCCTCATGGACAAGCATTTAATATAGATGCTATTGAGGCTCCGACTTATGACGACATTGTCATCGGTACGCTCTTTTATTCACTATCTTTATACATCCGTTTTATTCAATACTCATGCCAATGAACATTGTGTCTCTTATTTTTAACCAACTATTTGCTAAACAACAAGCCGAACTTGGTAACTCTTATAATAGGGTAATAGCGGATGGGAAATTCATTGCTATGAATTCTATAATCCGTGATTGCATATAACAGCTATGCTTTCACCATTCATCTCATTCCTATACTTTTGTGAAACAAACCTATTATGTTTAAATTCAGTCATACAACTTGCTAGCTCTGTTAAAGTTTACTTGAATTGTTGAAGTTCTAAATCCTAGTAATTATGCACGGGGAATCCCCGGTATATCAAAGGGGTGGTGGGTTAGCCGCTGGTACACCCTATACATAAACCCACTTGATATAACGAGTATAAACAATGCATAAGTACTAGGAAGAGGATCGGTTCTTGAATTATTAGACATATTTGTGCTATAAAACCACTCATAGACGTGATGACGTTTACAAATTGTATGTATTTCATTGTACAATTTTCAACTGAGAAAGGTGATTTAATTAAAATGATCTAAATCTTAGTAATTATGCACGGGGAATCCCCGGTATATCAAAGGGGTGGTGGGTTAGCCGCTGGTACACCCTATACATAAACCCACTTGATATAACGAGTATAAACCATGCATAAGTACTAGAAGGAGGACCGGTTTTTGAAAATGTTTTTACAAACTTTGAAAATATGAACACCCGTGGGGTGGAGTTTTAAAGGAAAATGCCATGTCACAAGGTGATTGGCACCAATATTGTTAAATCTGGTTTCTAGTAGTTTACATTCATGCGTTGTATGAAAAATTGTATGCATAAATCTCATTATACTATTAGAGCAACTAATTGACAACTCGACTCGAATTAACGCCGTCATCCGTTATCATACGCTATTTCCCCGCTGAATCTTTCTACAGTGAGTAATTCCATTCTAAGTCCATTGGCGTCTTTTTCCCGCTTCCATAACCTTCGTAAATCAAATTTCGGGGCGAAATTTCTTTAACATGGGGAGACTGTGACATTCCGGATTTTTATTAACCCATTTGTAATATATATCATGTAATCATTTTTAACTAAATGAAATGAAAGTGTTTTGCTTAATTTTGTACAAAATATATATTTATTTTTATTTATTGGATTTAAAATAATTAAAAAAAAATAAATACGTTTTAAACTTATATAAAATTTTAATTTAAAAGTATCATATTTAATAAAATAACCAATTTAAATAAGATAACTAACTTTTATAAAAATTATTTATAACAATAATAATAATATAAGTTTATAAAATATATTTAAAAATTTAAAAGAAATTAAACTAATTATTTTTATAAAAGTTAAGGGGTTGTTTTGAAACTTTTTAAACTAGAAGGTTTTAAGTTAAAAACCGGTTAAAGGACTAAACATGGACAAACCAAACTATAAGGACCCATCCATAATTATCTCAGGGACTAAATTAAATCAAAGCCAAACTTTAGGGACTAAATCTGCCAAAACCCTTTTCGCAAATCCGGTTATCCCCTACATTGTTCGGCGGTCCGAGATAGTTTCCGGCGAACACCCCGACAGGGCTGTTCCCTGCACCTCGACAGCCGCTACAGACGTCCCTGAGCTCGTTTTCTCCATGCGAACAAAAGGCCCCGACCAATTGGTCTCCCCAACATAAGGATCGTCTGATCCTGTTGTTTGGCCGAGAAACCCACGTTCGAATTCGCGCCCGACAGACCACCTACACGCGTGTTGAATGTCTGGTTAGTTTCGTCTCGTCCAGACTAGTGTCGGAACGTGCCCAATTGCACGTTTTAACATAGAAATCAAGCTCGGCTATAAATAGCCATGGTCGGCCCTGCACGAACTCGCTACCCCTCCTCCACCCAATCTCACTCCAAATTGAAGACACCATTACAATCGCCATCTCTGTGTGAAGCTGTGACCAAGGTTGTAGAGGCTAATCCCACCCAGAAGCTCGATTCTCATTCTGGACATTCTCAGATTTAAGACTCTGCCGTCCAGCCCCTTTGCGACCACGTAAGAATCCTCAACTTCGTTTCTTTACCTTCTGTTATCATAAGGCAAGCTGAACCAATCGAAGTCACGACTCCAAAACATCGATTACCAGACAAACCATTGTTCTGAAAAGTTACTGTTTTATTTTCTAAAGTCTGGGCCATCGAAACTACTTAGTTTCGATTGAGTAAATGGTCAATCGAAACTAGTAGTTTCGATAGATGGTAGTTTCGACAGCCTGTGTATCACTTATAAATGATCAATTGAAACTAGTCGTTTCGATAGATGGTAGTTTCGACAGCCTATGTATCACTTATAAATGATCAATCAAAACAAGTAGTTTCGATATATGGTAGTTTCGACAGCCTGTGTATCACTTATAAATGATCAATCGAAACTAGTAGTTTCGATAGATAGTAGTTTCGACAGTTCTGTGTAACTTGTAAATGGTCAATCAAAACTAGTAGTTTCGACTGAACACAGTTTCGATACCTGTCACAACTATAAACAGTTTTGATCAAATCAGTAATTTCAAGTAAATCTGGACCAACTTTTATGCAAATAACACTAAGAAATGTTATTATAAACCTATACACAATTAAATACTAATACGCGCATGTAAACATACAATAATACCCATTTATCTACATAGGGTTTCAACGTGCTTAGACTTCAACATCTTTATCACCTACACGCGTGGAAAAATACCCGCTTGCAAGGTGAGTTACATATCACCTATTTACATTTTTATACATTTTGGGGTGAGACGTAATCTGTGCATACTTACATACAATTCAACTTGTGTTTACATGCGTAGATTATTGTGCTTTTGTGCATGGTCACTTGTTATGCTATGGATACTTTTAGGGTGGTTTTTAGACGGTGTGTGACCCACACAGTCTTGATTCCATGCCTATCACGTTAAACCTTTGTGCTTATACATACTTGCATGCTTTGGATACTTTTAGGGTGGTTTTAAACCGTGTGTGACCCACATAGTCTTGATTCCATGCCTATCACGTTAAACCTTTATGCTTATATACATAATTACATGCTTACAATTGGTATACATATAGTGAATTCTCCACATTATGCCATATCATACCATGTCAAACTATGAATTGTATAAACGTTTTTAACTAAACATTTACTTTATTTAAACATATGTAAACTCACCAACTCTCGTAGTTGACACTTGTTTTGGATTACGTTTCAGGTGAAGATATGTGATTGTGTGACCATGTGTTGAAGGTGCTACACATAAGGCTTTTGGACCTAGTAAAATAATTATGTGTAATATTCTAGAATAGGGTGTTGTAACTTGAATTGTATTTGGATATTTGGTATTTAAATCTTATTAATGAATTATGCAACCTTAGTAGATCATGTGCTTATGAACAATCATTTCATTGTCCGCCTCGATTATTCCGCCATCGGTCGGGGTGTGACAGCCGGGATGGAAACGAATCTCGCAGTCATAGTCGTTAAGGAGTTCAACCCAATGTCGTTGCCTCATATTGAGTTCCTTTTGATTGAAGATATGTTGAAGACTTTTGTGGTCGGTGAACACCACGCATTTCGTGTCATAGAGATAATGTCTCCAAATCTTCAATGCGAATACAACCACACCCAACTCGAGATCGTGCGTCGTATAATTCTTCTCATGAATCTTAAGTTGCCTTGATGCATAAGCGATTACTTTGCCTCGTTGCATGAGGACACAACCGAGACCTTGGTTAGAAGCATCACAGTAGACAACTAGATCATCATTCCCATCAGGGAGAGTCAAAATGGGAGCATTGCACAACTTTTGCTTGAGGGTTTGAAAAGCTTCTTCTTGTTTTGGTCCCCATTCATAAGTCTTACCCTTGTGGGTCAAAGCGGTAAGGGGGACAGCAATCTTAGAGAAGTTTGAGATGAAACGACGGTAATATCCCGCAAGACCAAGAAAGGAACGAACTTCAGTGGGAGTCTTCGGGGTATTCCAATTCTTAACTGTTTCGATCTTAGCAGGGTCAACATGAATACCCTTGTCATTGACAATATGACCAAGAAATTGAACTTCTTTTAACCAAAATTCACATTTGGAGAATTTGGCATATAGTTGTTCTTTGTTCAAGAGATCCAAAACCAATCTAAGATGTTGCTCATGATCGGCTTTAGTCTTGGAATAAATTAAGATGTCATTGATGAAAACGATCACGAACTTATCAAGGTACGGTTTGCACACACGATTCATGAGGTCCATGAAAACTGCGGGTGCATTGGTTAGTCCAAAAGGCATAACCATGAACTCGTAATGACCATACCTTGTTCGGAAGGCAGTCTTTGGAATATCGTCTTCTTGCACACGGAGTTGGTGATAACCATATCGAAGGTCAATCTTCGAGAAGCAAGTAGAGCCTTGAAGTTGATCGAAGAGATCATCAATTCTAGGCAAAGGATAACGGTTTTTGATAGTAAGCTTGTTGAGTTCGCGGTAGTCAAAACACATGCGAAATGATCCATCCTTCTTTTTGACGAATAAGACGGGTGCACACCACGGTGAATGACTTGGATGAATGAATCCCTTGTCAAAGAGCTCTTGGAGTTGACTTGCAAGTTCTTGCATTTCAGAAGGTGCAAGACGGTATGGAGCTCTAGCCACGGGGTTGGCTCCGGGCACAAGATCAATGCGAAATTCTACTTGTCGAACGGGTGGAAGACCGGATAAATCTTCAGGAAATACTTTGGGAAAATCCCGAATGATGGGAATGTCATGTATAGTCTTCTCTTTGACATCCTTTTGAACAATATGAGCTAAGAAAGTAATGTACTTCTTTCGTAAGTACTTTTGAGCAGTAGTGCACGACATTAACTTAAGTCCTTTGCAAGGCTTTTCACCAAAGACTCTTAACGTTTCTCCCGATGGTAGGGGTATTCGGATACATTTCTCGAAACAAATGACTTCGGCATGATGATTTGATAGCCAATCCATGCCTATGATGATATTAAAGCTTCCTAGTGGCATTGGAACAAGGTTGATTGGGAATGCATGATCATTAAGTTCTAAAGAGCAATCATAGATAATGGATTCAATTTTAAGAGAGTCACCATTTGCTACTTCAACGGTAAATGTTTTCTCTAAAAATGTTCGTGTCTTTGCAAGTAAAGGTTCAAAGTTAAGTGACACAAAACTCTTATCGGCACCGGTATCAAATAAAATGGAGGCATATTGACTATTTACAAGGAACGTACCATTGACCACGTCATTGTTGGCTTGAGCTTCGTTGGCGTTTATGTTGAAAGCACGCCCACGAGCTCCACCTTGTCTAGCATTGGCAAATCTTGGGCATTGATCACGGAAATGGTTCGGGTTGCCACATTCATAACATGCACGCCCATTTGCAATAACGGGAGTACCTTGATTAGTCACTTGGGTGTTGGCTTGGTTTGGTGGGTTGACTTGGCCCGCAAGAGCTTTGGCCCTACAAACATTGACCGTATGGCCATATCTCCCACAATGAGTACAAAGGCGACATGGGATGCTTTGTGGATGATGGTAGTTGCAGGTGGCACAAAGTGGGTAGATTCCAACATATGGCTTTTTGGCTGGTGCTTGAACCATAGGTGCAGCTTGGTTAACAGGTATGGCAGGAGTGACCACAGCAAAATTTCTAGCCTTTCTCTTCTTATTTTGCCGGGAGGGCTCAGTTATGGCTTCTTTGTTGTGGGTGGAAGGAGTTGCAGTGTCGGAGACTTTCTTTGCGCCCTTTTTAGTAAGAGTCCCCGCTTTCACATGGTTATTGGTTAAGGTAGCGGACAAAAGGATCGCATCCTCAAGTGTTGCAGGATTTCTTCCTAGGACAGTATCTTGAATCTGCCTAGGTAGTCCCCTAATATATTTTTCAATGCAGCGAGACAAAGGAGTGACCATGTGGGGCATGAGAAGACTTAACTCGTGAAACCGAGTTGTATATGCCAAGCTTTCGCCACTATCTTGGGCAAGATCCCAAAATTCGGCTTCAAGTTTCTTTACTTCATTTCGAGGACAGAATTCCTCGGTCATTAGCCTTTTAACCTCATCCCAAGATAAGGCCATTGCCACATCCACACCTCTATTTCTCTTCTCCCCATTCCACCACGTGAGTGCCCGTTTTTGTAGGACACTTGTGGCATGACGAACACGAAGGTTGTCGGGGCAGTCACTATTAAGAAAGGTATTCTCAATGCTTTCGAACCATTGAAGGAGTCTAGTAGCTCCTTCGGTACCATAGAACTTGGGAGGATTACACGAGTTGAAATGCTTGAAGGTGCATTAAGATGGGTTGTTACCACCATTTCCACCATTACCATCATTACCACTATTACTACCATTTCCACCATTGTTGCCATTGGTGGCACTATTAGCTTGAGTGAGTTATGTCACGAGTTGTGCAAGAATAGCAACAATGTCGGTATTGGTGTTGGCCGCGTGAGCACGACGAGGAGGCATTCTACAGATTTTCACAAGACAAGAAAAGATGTAAGAACTTATGAGAATTGTTTGGATTTAAGAGAATAAGATAACAAAATAAATAGATAATCATACTTTGGATTGTACTCAAATAGTGATATAATCACTCGAATACTATGACACATTAAGGTTAATTAAACTTATATAATTTTCAAGGAGACATGCTTTAGCCTATAAGCAAACACTCATCTCGGGAATTCCCAGGAAAGCATACGGGTCGCTCGGTTGATTGGGATTTATGCGAAATGCTTTCCTAGACAGAAAACCCAAAATACAGGTGTCACTCTTCCAGATTGCATGTGTCCTCAAATAATTAACAAAGCTTAAAATCCATAACGAGGAAATAAAGAAATTTTTTTATGAATTTAGCTTCATGAAGTTTCCACATGCTTAGAAAGATAAAGATAGAGAAGAAGATAAGAATATTATGAGGTTTTAGGATATAGGAAAGGATATTGTTTATTTAATTTATTATTTAAGTATATACTAATAAGTCATGGATATTTAA
The DNA here is from genome assembly GCA_023525975.1 of Smallanthus sonchifolius. Classification (NCBI taxonomy): domain Eukaryota; kingdom Viridiplantae; phylum Streptophyta; class Magnoliopsida; order Asterales; family Asteraceae; genus Smallanthus; species Smallanthus sonchifolius. The sequence goes on along the minus strand of CM042030.1, from coordinate 24,926,051 downwards.
CAATTAAGTCATCAAATAAAATAATAACTAACCATAGTAAGCATGTAGCACATAGCATGTAATACATAACATATAACATATAGCATGTAGCATATAACATGTAATCATGAAACATAACATAAGTAGGTGTCCTAAAGTTATAGTCTAGGTCAAGGTGTCTGAATGTTCCAGAAGTTAATTTGTCTAAATCCTGTATTAATAGCGGGTGAATTCATGGGGCTTTCGATTGTTGATTGCTTTAGAATCTATCCATGTATTTTAATTGAGTGGAGATCGTGTCTAGGGTGTAGTTCGATTAAACTAAAATATAATGAACCCTAGATTTTATTCGTGTTCAATTCGATTGTATAAGCCCTGAATAGGTTAGGGCTTTCATTCACGGGATTGAAATGAGTCTGAGGATGTGTTTACTTACCTTAAACGATATCGAATTGGTAGAGTTTGACTAAACGGAGTTCCAATTTCGGCGCGTTGATCCTTGGCGTCTTCTGCTGGGATTCCGGCACGATTGATGTGAGGAATGTGATCACAGAAGCTTGAAGATCATGCGTAGAGGTTTGATTTCGAGAGTGATACGGAATTGGACGAGATTGAGAGAAAGAAATGACTAAGTGACGGTTTTGGGTTTCTAATTGCAATTGTGGTTATTCAGGAGTTTGGTCATTGATGAATTAATCTGGAAACGGCACAAAAGACGTTACAATCACGGACTTGAACAGACTTTGTGATTAAGGCAATGTTTACGTTTCAACTGAGTTTCAGGCACGACCGTGCCAGTTCTCGGCGCGACCGTGTTTATGGGGCGCGACCGTGCCAGGTCATGGCACGACTGTGTTTACGGGGCGCGACCGTGCCAAGTGATATTTTGATAATTTTCAAGACTTGTCCTTGTAGTTTGTGAGATAGCGTAGGTTTGTTTCAGTTGTTATTGTAGCAATGTAAAATGTGTGTATGTACTTTTAACATTATGATACTACTCCTTAATTGCACATGAAAATAGTAAATGGTGTGACACAACGTTTTGAATGTGAACATTAGATTGAAATTGTCATTTATTGCACAATATGAAATACCAGGAAAACATGGATGTTACATTATCTCTACAACACTAAATGTGTGGTTTTTACCGATCACAAGAGCCTTCAACATATTCTGAACCAGAAAGAACTCAACATCAGGCAGCGACGTTGGGTTGAGTTACTTAGTGACTACGATTGCGAAATTCGTTACCACCCGGAGAAAGCAAATGTGGTGGCTGACGCCCTTAGTCGCAAGGACCGAATCAATGCCACCCGTGTGCGAGCCATGGGAATGTTGGACCAAACCAGTCTCAAAGATAAGATCCCCCTAGCTCAAAAACAAGTTGTTGCAAATGATGAGTTGAAGAAGGATTTGGATTGTGGTGCCGAAAAGCACTTGGAACCCAAACCCGATGAACTCCTTTACTTCATGGGTCGAATTTGGATCCCTGACTCGAGTGAGCTCTGAACCCTTATCCTCGACGAAGCACATAAATCCCATTATTCTGTTCATCACGGTGCTGATAAGATGTATCACGACTTGAAAGAGTTTTATTGGTGGCCAGGAATTAAGAAAGACATCGCCCTCTACGTAGGGAAGTGTCTTACTTGCTCCAAAGTCAAAGCTGAGCACCAAAAACCATCTTGTCTTCTCCAACAACCCGAAATCCCTCAATGGAAATGGGAGCAAATTTCCATGGACTTCATCACTAAGCTTTCGCGAACCTGTAGTGATCATGACTCCATCTGGGTCTTTGTTGACCGCTTAACCAAATCCGCTCATTTTCTCCCAATCCGTGAGGACTACAAAATGGATAAGCTTTCCAGACTCTATATTAGTGAGGTCGTGACACGTCATGGTGTTCCTCTATCCATTATCTCTGACCGTGATAGCCGTTTTACCTCCTGATTCTTGCAATCTTTACAGAAAGCTTTGGGAACTCATTTGTACCTTAGCACGGCTTACCATCCCCAGACTGATGGTCAAAGTGAAAGGACCATACAGAGCTTGGAAGACATGCTCCGTTCTTGTGTGATCGACTTTGGAGGAAGTTGGGATCAACACTTGCCACTAATCGAATTCTCTTACAACAATAGTTACCATACGAGCATCAAGTGCGCCCCTTTCGAGGCTCTATATGCTAGGAAGTGTCGATCTCCGGTGTGTTGGACCGAGATCGGAGACGCTCAAATCACCGGAGACGAACTCATTCAAGATGCCACCGACAAGATACTTCAAATTCGAGAAAGACTCAGGACCTCTCGCGATCGTCAAAAGAGTTATGCTGACAACCGTAGGAAGCCCCTTTAATTTCAATTTGGTGATAGAGTCTTACTCAAGGTTTCCCCCTAGAAAGGTGTTGTCCGATTTGGGAAGAGGGGAAAGCTAGCCCCTAGGTTCGTTGGGCCATTCGAAATTCTTGAAAGGATTGGTCCAGTAGCCTATAGACTCAAGCTACCAACCGAACTTTGTAACATTCATGACGTTTTTCATGTGTCAAACCTCAAAAGGTGGCTTGCTGATGACACACTTCAAGTTCCTCTGGATGATGTTCGTATCGACAATTCTATGCATTTCGTCGAAAAGCCCGTTGAAATCATGGACCGTGAAGTCATGCAACTCAAGCGTAGCCGCATCCCTATTGTGAAAGTTCGTTGGGAAGCCAAGCGTGGTCCTGAGTTCACCTGGGAACGTGAAGACCAGATGAAACTCAAGTACCCTCATATCTTTCTAGACCCTACAGCCTCTACTAGTTGAATTTCGAGGACGAAATTCTTTTAACTAGGGGAGACTGTGACACTTCTGATTTTCACTACTTGTACTCGTTCTAGACTTATCAATGAAAATCCGCATGACATTTCATTTTACTTGAAATCCTATTCATACATTGTTACAATACTAGTTCACATGTGAAACATTACGTTTATGCTTGATTTCAAAGACTTATACTTATCTGTGAGTGATTCATGGATCGCACGTACACTTAATTGATCTTTACGACACATTAAATACACATGAACCACCCCCATACACCTCAAACATGTTTTTATAACTCATTCAAAGTGATTTGATGCTTAAAAGTACTAGTTAGTACTTTCGTGCAATCGTTCGCCTTTTAAACCGTCGTTAACTACGTACCATCCACAACCGACAAATTCGTCTAACATGACATTAATTTATGTTTTAAATGTTTAACATATTCATTTCTTTAATTAAAACAAAGTTTGTTTGCAAAACTTTCCTTAAATAAATCCAGAAATTCAAAAACGATAAAAAAATCCGTTTTCTCGCCCACCGACCGCCAACTACCATACCCAAATAACGTAACTTTAACATAAATGTTTTTAGCTAAACATACTCTTTATGTTATGACAATCAACTTTCATGTTAAAAACATTTGCCAATTTCGCTTAGAAATGCTTAAAATCGTAATTCTTTAATGCGCGCACTCAACCGGGTCAAGCTATGTATAACATCCCAAAAATAGTAATTTAGTAAACAATAACGCAATAGAGGCTTAATCGTCATAAAACAAAAGAAAAACGAATGGGCTTGGGCTCGGATCCAACGGGCCGATGAAAGCCCAGGTATATAAGGGACAAGGCAGCCCACTTCACCATTTCATCTTCATTTCATCATTCTAGAGAGAGAAAGGAGAGCTCGGGTCTAGAGAGAGAAAGTCAACGGATTGACACGATATTGAAGGAGCACGTTACCGCTGAGCTCGTGAGTAAAACCTCCGAATCAGAAGTCCAATCCAGGTAACGATTCGACCATAATCTGAGTTTTTGTTTGTTTTGGGGTTTCTCGGGTTTTAGCTAAATAGGAGACGTTTTTATGGATGAAACCTGATAATAAGCTTAGAACTAGCATCTAGAATGAAAACCGCATGTTTTGATCAAAGAAAATTGTAAGATTGGCATGATCTAGTTAGCATGCAAGAATTTCGGATTTGTGGTCCAGGAATCAGGTATTGCGTACTTACCAAGTACGCAAGAAGGACTTCCTGCGTACTTACCAAGTACGCAGGAGGAAGATCCTGCGTACTTACCAAGTACGCAAGAAGGATTCTGTGTGCACTTAGCAAGTGTGCAGGCAGCAGGCGGCAGGCTGGTTAAGTAAAGTCAGTATGTGTAGAATGGTTAAACCGTTAGAGTCGGGATTGGGTCTAATGTGTATTTAACTACCTAATTCAGATTAGAAGTGACGTTGTTGGACCTTTGTTTAGGACAACCCAGATTAGCTCATCAGGTGAGTTCTATGTGCCCCCTTCTATGTTATGTGCAAATGTTTTAAAATGTTTTGGGGCTGAAGTGTGAACACTAAATGAATAAATGTCATGAATGTCAATGTGATCATACGTGGTATACAAATAAATATATATATACCTATACACGAAAAGGAATTATTAACAAAGAATGAAACGTATGATTATAGAGAATAAATGAAAGTATAACACAATGTGTAAGAATGAAATCCTGCTTTATATCCATGTATATATTGCTTGTAAAGAATGAAATAATGTTATGGACGCTTTAATGATAACGGCTACTTCGGTAGACGGACGACCACATGACTATTTTATAACCGGGACAAGTGCGTTCCTTCATCAGCTAGGACGTACGAATGCCACAAGTGCGTTCCTTCATCAGCTAGGACGTACAAAAGCCACAAGTGCGTTCCTTCATCAGCTAGGACGTACTAAAGCTATTAACGGACGGTCGAAGCAATTGGCACATTATGATTAGTAGAACGGTTGTATAAATAATAGTCGTATGGGAAACGGATACCTTCGGGTAGACGGGCGAATTACGGCCTACGACGGTAGGACGGTTGCAAGTCATTACGGACGGACAAAAGTTGCCGGGCGGTTGTAAGAATAAAATTACGGACGGACACTAGTTGCTGGACGGTTGTAAGAATGGCGGGCCATGACGATGGACCGTGGCGTTTGTCTTTGTGACATTCGCAAACAAATGACGGGTTGATCACCCTTAAGTGTATGACCCATGAAAGTTAAGAAAAGAAAATGGTGAATGCATATATATATATGTAATCACAAAAGAAAGATGAAAGAAAAGCAAAAGTTATGAATGTATATAATTATGTATACTTATAAAGAAAAGAATGATCATACTTAAAAGTTTTAAACTAGAACTCACCAGCGTTAGCTGACTTTTAGTATACATTTCAGGTAAAGGAAGGAAGGGTCGTGCGATGGCGTGAAGGTTACCCGGCACGAGACTGATATCCCACTTTTATTTATGTTAAGACAATGTTATGTTTCAGTTCGTTAAGACTTCCTCTGTAATGTTATGTTATGTAATCGAATGATGAATGTTTTTAAATTTTAGCTCAGTATTTATGATCATGTTTATGAGTAAATCCAACAAGTGAGGTTACCCGGAAAAGGGGCCTTTACAAGTTGGTATCAGAGCCATAGTTTGAGAGATTCAGACATCCCTAAATGTCTGGACTCAAACTGATTATGGGACCAACGCACGGATGTCAGTATGGGTAACCAACGCCAACGCTAGCACGGTGTGACATTTCGGGTTTTTAATTTACGCTTTTGTAATATATATCATGTAATCATTTTTATTAAATGAAATGCTAGTGTTTTTATTTAATCTTGTACAAAATATATATTTTTATTTCATGGATTTAAAATAATTAAAATTTTATAAGTTTTAAACTTATATAAAATTTTATATAAAAATCTAAATTAAAAAGGTTCGTATATAAATATGATAATCTATCTAAATAATAATTAACTTTTATAAAAATATATTTATAATAATAATATAAGTTTATAAATCATAATTGAAATTAAAAAGAAATTTAATTAATTATTTTCATAAAAGTTAAGGGTCTATTTTGAAAATAATTAAACTACAAGGTTTTAAAACAGAAATCAGTTAAGAGACTAAATGTGGACAAATCAAACCACAAGGACTCATCCGTAATTATCTCAGGGACCAAATAGATTCAGAAGTAAACTCCAGGGACCAAAATTGCCAAATCCTAATTCGCAATTTCGGCTGTCTTCCCCATTGACCGGCGGTCCGAGCTATTTTCCGGCGACCCACTCGACACGCCTGTCCCCTGCACCTCGACAGCCGAAATTGGTCTCCCTGACCTCTTCGTCCCCACGCGAGCATAATCCCCCGACCAATTTGTCGTTTAAACATACGAAAAGTGTGATCGTGTTTGTGGCCGAAAGTCCACGCCCACGCAATTGGCCCCGACAGTAGACCTCCACGCCTGAAAGATGGCTCGACAGTTTCGTCTCGTCCAGACGAGTGTCTGGACATGCTCAATTTCTTGTCTCATTATCAGGATCGAACTCGGCTATAAAAAGCCATTACCGGACCTGCTCGAGCTCGCCACCCCTTCTTCACCCACTCTCACTTCAAATTGAAGACGGCATTGTGTTCGTCGTCTATGGGTGAAGCTGTGACCAGAGTCTTAGACCCCAATTCCATCCCGAAGCTTGAATTCCCATTCTTGGTATTTTCGGATTTAAAGGCCTGCCGTTCGACCCTTTGCGACCAAGTAAGAAGCCTCAAACTCGTTCCTTTATCTTCTGTTATCGACTGGCCAACTATCCCAATCGAAATCTCGGCCTCAGGCCATCGATCACCGGGCAAACCAATGTCTCGAACAATGGTTTGCCGGTTGCCGAGAACCAGCGACCAGCTTTGTGTGTGTGTTTATAAATTAAATGATACACGCATAACCAGCCGACCAGCGATGGGCAGTAGCTCGGCTGGTTATGCGTGTGTGTGTTTGAGTCTTAGGTCACGGGTTCGATCCTGATGGCCTCCGGCCCAACCCAAATTTTTCCTGTTTTTATTTTATTTATTTATTTTATCATATTTTAATATTATATCTATACAATAAAAACTATTACGGGTTGGTTGACTCGTTCGTTTATTTTCGAAACCATTAAATAACTTTTTCTTCACATATTTAACCCGTCCAATTTTTATAAAATAATAAACCCTATATTTTATAAACTTGTTAAAATAATTTTAACTCACAAAAATATATAATAATTAAATAAATAGAAACTTTTCCTCTTATTTATTATTATATATAAATACAATAAACATAATAACAAATTATTTAAAATATAAATATTTAACAAGATTAAATATATATTTTTAGATGTTAAATTTTACTAAAAATCATTATTATTTTACTACAATATTTTATACAAATAATTTTAAGGAATGTTATTATAAACTTATACACATTTAAATACGAATACACATATACAAACATACAATAATACATATTTATCTACATAGGATTTCATTGTGCTCAGTTTTCAACATCCTTATCACCCGCACTCGTGGATTAAAACATCCGCTAGCCAGGTGAGTTACATAGCTCATATTTTACATTTTTACATGCTTTGGGGTGAAACATTATACTTGCTACTCATCAAATTGTTTATACATGTTATACATGTGAATTATATGCTTGTTCATCATGAATTATCTTGGGTGTACACTTATTTATTTTAAACACAAGAAAACCAACAGTAATATTAACAGATCTATTGTGCCTGACCAGCCCACCCATGTAGGGTGTTTATTACTACATACTCGGATATAGCCGCGTGTTATATTCAAACATATCGGATATAGTGGGTAACTATATTCAAACATACCGGACCTAGCTGTTGTGCTATGTTCAAGCGCGTCAATCAAGGTTTGAATTGTGCTTAAATAAATGATACAACCATGTACGCTATGTTTAACAAGATAAACAATGAGTTGCAAAATGTTTTCATCTACTATTTATCAGTTCCACTAAACCTATGTACTCACCAACTTTATAGTTGACACTTGATTTAAATAATGTTTCAGGTTTGGATATGTGATTGCTTGCTGAAGATTCTACCACTTAAGAACTTATGGACCTAGTTAATTAAATCAATGTTTTGAAATAGACTAGGTTATTTGAATTTGTATTGTACTTGAATGTTTGTTGTCTTTAATTAAATTAATGAATTACGCAATATTTTAGTTATCATGTGCTTTTGGACAATCATTCCATTGTCCGCCTCGATGATTCCGCCATCGGTCGGGGTGTGACACACGGTAAGTAAGTACTAGAGTTAATACACTTGGATAAGAATAGATACCTAACTTAGAACAAATAGATGTCAATGTCACAACCGATTTGAAGAGTTTTGAATCCGAAAAGCAATGTAAATTAGTAATCACAAACCGGTCACTGTAATTAATAATTTACCTTGCTCGTACTGTTCTAAACTATGATCTGAAGGAATGTCATTGATGTATTCCCTTTAGAACTATCAGGAAACTAGGAATTATGGCTGGTGGTGGAAGAACAGGACGCCGAGGTGGTCGCACTGGCCGAGTAGGTAGACCTCCGTTGAATCAAATACTAGAAGAAGAAGAAGAGAGTATGCACGCAGAACACACCGAGAGTATGCACGAAACAGAAGTGACCCCAACTTGAGACGACAATCCAGGGCCGATACAGTTGGAACCCGAAGTCAGGGATGCTATTGCCCGTGAAGTTGTGCTCACTCTGAAGAAAGTATTACCTGATCTACTATCCGAGGCACTAAAGAAAAGTAAAGAGGATGATGAAGGAGACCATGAAGAGAAAGTGTATGATAGTGATGGGGATGAATTGAAAATGGGATCAAGCAATCGTGGGTGCACTTACAAAGGATTCAAAGACGGAGACCCACCCAAGTTCGATGTGAGCAAGGATTCGGTGGCAACGCTCAAATGGATTGAGAGGATGAACGCTGTATTAACATCAGCGAGTGTCGACTGGACCAGGCTGTTAAATATGTTGCTCATTCTTTCACCAGCGAAGCACTAGGTTGGTGGGGAAACATTCAGAGAACAAAGTCGCCAAACGCTATCGCCAGAATGACATGGGAAGACCTGAAGAAGCTCATAATCCAAAAGTTCTGCCCACAGAACGAGATTGATCTAGTGGAAAACGAATTCCTAAACTTTAAGGCGGGCAACAAGACGCACCACCAGTATACCTCTAGATTCAATGAGCTAGCTCAACTGGTACCACCTGGTGGAGACAGAAGAGCGAATGATCAAGTATTATGTGAAGGGCCTACCTCAAAGGGTCCGTGTCCATGTGAAAGCCAACCTACCCTCGACCTTCGAGTCGGTAGTGAATCTGAGCGGAATCGTCAACGACGATTATGCCAATGAGGACCCACCAACAGAGACCCAAAAGAGAAAATGGGAGAATCCGTCTATAGGCACCGGAATAGGGAATGTAACAACCGAAATTAAGAAACCAAGGTCGGAAGAGTATGGAACTTGCAAGAAATGTGGAAGGCAACATCTTGGTAAGTGTCGAGTCGGCACCACCACATGTTATAGGTGTGTGAAGGTGGGACACTATTCTCGCGACTGTTTGAGAGACACTAAATGCAAAAGTTGTGGACAATTTGGACATCTGACCAAGAATTGCAGGAGAACCAGACAATCTGGTTCGGGAAAAGAAAAGGAACAAGAACAGCCAAAGGCTAGGAGACGAGCCTACGCCCTGACTGAGGAGGAAGCAAGGGGAAACCCTGATGTTGTGTCAGGTACGTTCCTAGTTAATAATGAACATGCTGCTATTTTATTTGACTCTGGTGCTAGTAAAAGTTTTATATCCAGTGCATTTAGTCGTAAACTAGGATGCACTATCAACACCATAGTAAAGGCCTTTAGCATACAAACTGCCGTTGGTAAAAATTCGGCAGTTTTTCAAGTAACAGAGGATTGCATCATAGAAATAGAGGGTCATAAGTTCCCTTCTAGATTGTTCCTTCTCACCTTAGGAGGATTCGATATAGTATTGGGTATGGATTGGCTAGCTGCCAATGAAGCTCAAATCATATGCAAACGTAAGAGGATACACCTCAAAGCTCCAAGCGGCAGCCCAATTACGGTTTATGGGGATTGGAATTGCACGATGTCGAACATCATGTCACACCCCGCCAAGGCGGAAACGCGAGGCGCGACGTTCATGGTTTTTCAAAGAATATAATTATTGCAAACGCATACATACAACTGGATACATAAATTAAGTTTAAGGTTTTACAGCCCAAAATAGTAGTTGAAGTTACAAAATATTAAGATTTTGCAAATATGACCAAACATTATGGGTTATACAAGAAAAATCTTCAAAAGTAGTATCCACCATGTATGCATGAACCCTACGTAGTGTTACTCTTGTTGCCACGATTAATTTCCTGAAAAACATACTTGAAAATGTCAACACTAGGTTGGTGAGTTCACAGGTTTCATATATGAATACAATGAGCAAACCAATTGCATGAAAATGATTTTTACGTATATGATAAGCAAAACAAGTAATGTTTGACCCATTTGTAAACTAGCTAGGAATACAAATAATATGTATATACATGAGGCATAACCAAACCAAGACCAGGTGTTTTGCCCCTCACTCGTACCTCACGAGCAATATTAGAACACTATGCAGTCATTTGGCCAGAGGGACTCATGGTTAGCGCGACTAACCATGACCGGGGGTGTCAGACCCAATAGTACTATCCATAGAATCTCAGGCTAATCTATAGCTAATGGTTATAAATATGATGATCAGGGGACTTTACGAGCTCCAAATGTGTTCACTCATGCATACATAAAGGTCGGGTCTTGTTTTCTTGTTATCATATAAAAATAGTTATAAGTATGTTCTTCCCCCAAATAGTACAAAACGGTAAAAAGGGGTCGTGAAACTCACCTTGAGTTTGTGTATGCTTGTAACGATATTTGTTCTAGTCAACTTGACTATTTGTACCCTAGATGCCAAAGGGTAAATTGTGTTAAGACCGAACGTCTCATATTACAAATTGTTCACCGACTTTGTAAATCTGGTTGTGTTTGTTTAAAATCTTCTTAGTTGTTCAACACTTATTTTGTTGTAAAAAAACAGTTCTAAGTTACTGCTAAATGGGACTGATGACCAGGTATCGAAACTACCTAGTTTCGATTAAGTAACTGGGTATCGAAACTATCTAGTTTCGATTGAGTATTTGGTATCGAAACTTCCTAGTTTTGATTGAACAGGACAGAACAGAACAGATGTCAAAACTACCTAGTTTCGATTAAGTAAACTGGGTATCGAAACTATCTAGTTTTGGTTGAGTTCTAGGTATCAAAACTCCTAGTTTCGATTGAATAATAGCTATCGAAACTACCTAGTTTCGATTGAGTAAATAGGTATCGAAACTCTTAGTTTCGATCAAAGAGGTATCGAAACTCCTAGTTTCGATCAAACTGGTATCGAAACTCCTAGTTTCGATTGAGAAACAGGTATCGAAACTATAGTTTCGATACTGTCATTTTGTTTTGACAGGATCAGTCCTGCATATTGTTATGTTTTAAACTTGAATTTGACACACATTTCTTGTTATCTTACTTGCGTTTGAATATTTTATATGTTTTAGCTACGGTTTTTTTTTAAGAAAATAGTATAGGTAGTATTGAGTTTTTACCTTAAAACAGATATGAAGATGATGAGAGAAAACAGAGAATGATCTTGAGCTCCTTAGCTTGATTCTCGAGAAAACACTTGGAACTCTTCTTATAGCACCGAAATATGGTGGATTTTGCCTTAAACTGGACTTCGACTTGAAGAGGATTGGGGAAAATTGCCGTGAGAAAATGGGATGAAATGAAGACAAAGAGAGAAGGGTATGGCTTTTTATCTGAATTCTCGCAGGCATGTATGGGTTTTTAGAATGTGAGTGAAGTAGGAAGTGGGAGAATGGCTTCTCTGAATTTTTGGCCGAAAAGTCAAGGGAGTGGTTTGGGGTTGATAAATCAAATAATTAGGTTTTTTAGTGTTAATTAATTAATTCATTAAGGGTATTAATTTTAATTAGAATTTCAATTGGTAATTTAATTTGGTTTAGGTTTTCCACGGTATTATAAATTTATTAAGTTTATGGCTCGTTAACGAAAGATATTGAAATCTTGGATTATAATATTCGTTGAGGTGATTATTTGTAGGTATAGATATCCAAAGTTGACGCTACCAGGTAATATTTTCGAAAGAGTTCGTTAGTTTACTTTTACGTATTATATATATATATATTAGTCTAAAAATGAATTATTGTCCAACGTAAAGTTTGTGTAATATATATGTCTAGATATTTTGCTAGTTATTTAATTTAATCATCAACGTTCGTATTAGACGAGTTATATGTGTATGTGAACCGGTAATTCCTGGAATTACCAAAATATGAAATGAACAATGTACAACTTTTCTTAGACTTTAATGTCCTAATTTATGCAATTAGGTAAATCACGAAAACAAATATAATATAAACTCGTTTATATCGTGTACGGATATTAACCTGAAATGTCGGGTGTCAAGTTCTCCCCATGTTAAAAGAATTTCGTCCCGAAATTCAATTCGTGCCATCTTGAATTGGTGTATCCTCAAACAAGGAGGGGTATTTTGTTTTCATTTGATCCTCTCGTTCCCATGTATACTCAGGACCACGTTTTGAGTTCCAACGTACTTTAACCAGTTTGATTCGACTGCGTCTCAGTCTTTGAACTTTCCAATCTGAAATCTCAATCGGTTCCTCGATGAAATGAAGTTTATCGTCAATGTGAATCTCGTCAGGCGGTATAATTAGCGTCTCGTCTGATAAACACTTCTTGAGATTTGATACATGAAACGTATCATGTACATTGTTTAGTTCTTGCGGTAGTTTGAGCTTGCAAGCTACCGGACCAACCCTAGCCAGCATTTCAAATGGTCCAACGTATCTAGGGTTGAGCTTACCACGGTTACCAAACCTTGCAACGCCTTTCCATGGTGAGACTTTTAACATTACTCGGTCGCCAATTTGAAATTCTAATGGTTTCCGTCTGTTATCAGCATAGCTCTTCTGTCTATCTCGGGCCGTTTTCAGACGGTCCTTAATTTTGAAGATCTTATCAGTGGTTTCCTGGACAATCTCAGGGCCTGTCAAATTTTTTTCACCAACTTCCGCCCAACATAGCGGTGAGCGGCATTTACGCCCATATAAAGCTTCAAACGGAGCTGCTTTAAAGCTCGTATGGTAGCTGTTATTATAGGAAAACTCTGCCAACGGTAAATGAGTATCCCAATTTCCTTCGAAATCAATTACACACGCACGGAGCATATCCTCTAAAGTTTGAATGGTCCTTTCGCTTTGCCCATCTGTTTGTGGGTGATATGCCGTGCTCATGTCAAGACGTGTCCCTAAGGCTTCTTGCAATGATTTCCAGATTCTAGACACGAAACGGCTATCCCTATTAGAGATAATAGAAATTGGCACTCCATGCCTAGCCACAATTTCCTTGATATAAAGCTTTGCAAGTTTCTCGGTTTTATCCGTCTCTTTGATAGGTAGAAAATGAGCTGATTTTGTCAGACGATCGACAATTACCCATATTGTGTCATAACCGCTGGACATCTTGGGTAATTTCGTGATGAAATCCATAGAAATCTGTTCCCATTTCCATTGGGGAATTTCGGGTTGTTGTAACAAGCCAGACGGTTTCTGATGTTCGGCTTTTACTTTTGAACACATTAAGCATTTACTGACATATGTGACAATATCTCCTTTCATATTGGGCCACCAATATAATTCTTTTAGATCTTTATACATCTTATCTGAACCTGGGTGAATGGAGTATTTGGACTTGTGGGCTTCGTCCATAACCAACTCCCGTAAGTTACCAAAACATGGCACCCAAGTTCTATTCATGAAGTATAGAGTGTCATCTGACTTAGTCTCCAATTGTTTGATCATTCCACGTAGTGCTTCATTCTGAATGTTTTCTTCTTTGATCGCCTCTTGTTGTGCCATCCGGATTTGAGTCGTGAGATTCGTATGAATTATCAATCCTAGGGCACGAACACGAAGAGTTTTGACTCGTTCCTTGCGACTTAAGGCGTCTACTAGGACATTGGCTTTCCCGGGATGGTACTTGATATCACAATCATAGTCGTTTAGTAGTTCTATCCAACGACGTTGTCTCATGTTAAGTTCCTTTTGATCGAAGATATGTTGAAGACTCTTATGATCAGTAAAAATAGTGCATCACGTACCGTAAAGATAATGTCTCCAAATCTTGAGTGCAAACACAACTGCGCCCAACTCCAAGTCATGGGTCGTATAATTCTTTTCGTGCACTTTTAGTTGTCGTGAGGCATAAGCGATGACTTTGTCTTTTTGCATTAACACACAACCAAGTCCTTGGTGTGATGCATCACAGTATACGACAAAATTGTCGATTCCCTCAGGAAGGGATAAGATCGGTGCACTACACAGCTTCTGCTTCAGCAATTGAAAAGCTGACTCTTGCTTGTCACTCCAATCAAACTTCTTTTCTTTCTGGGTTAATGTGGTTAAAGGCAGGGCTATTTTTGAAAAATTCTCGATGAATCGCCTGTAATAGCCTGCCAAACCCAGAAATTGACGCACTTATGTCGGAGTTCTAGGTGCTTCCCAGTTTTTAATAGCTTCAATCTTGGATGGGTCTACGTGAATACCATTCTTATTGATGACGTGTCCGAGAAAGTGAACCTCTCGGATCCAAAACTCACACTTAGAGAATTTAGCATAAAGCTTCTCCTTCCTGAGTAGTTCTAAGATTAATTTCAGATGCTGTTCACGATCCTCCTTGGTTCGTGAATATATTAATATATCATCAATAAATACTATCATGAATTTATCCAAGTACGGCTTGCACACGCGGTTCATGAGATCCATGAAAACAACTGGTGCGTTCGTCAAACCAAATGGCATAACTAGGAACTCGTAGTGACCGTAACGAGTCCTAAAAGCCGTTTTTGGTATATCTTCTTCCTGAATTTTCAGTTGATGATACCCTGATGTAGATCAATTTTAGAATAGAAGCTGGAACCTTGAAGTTGATCAAACAAATCATCTATTCGAGGAAGAGGATACCGGTTTTTGATTGTCGGCTTGTTTAATTCTCGGTAATCAATACACATCCTAAAGGTTCCATCCTTTTTCTTTACGAATAGGACCGGAGCTCCCTAAGGTGAGAAACTCGGTCTTATGAAACCTTTATCAAGCAACTCCTGGAGTTGATTTGATAATTCCTGCATTTCAGAAGGTGCTAATCGATACGGTGATCGCGCAACTGGTGCGGCTCCTGGTACCAAGTCGATTCGGAATTCGACTTGCCTCCGTGGTGGTAATCCAGGTAAGTCTTCAGGAAAAACTTCGGGGTAATTCTTAACGATTGGTAGATCTTCAAGTCGACGTTTCTCGGGTTTCTTTTCGACGACGTGAGCCAGGAATACGCAATAGCCTTTACGTAGATACTTACGAGCTTTCATGCAGTTTATCATCTTCAGTGTCACTCCACTTTTCTCACCTTGTACCGAAAGGACTTCTCCGTTTGGGAGAGGAATATGAACAATCTTTTCAAAACAAACGATCTCGGCTTGATTCTTCGACAACCAATCCATACCAATAACAACGTCAAAACTTCCCAAGTCAATAGGTAACAGGTCTATACTAAAGCTGTGGTCTTTCAAACATAGAGTACAATCCTGAATGACTTCTTCGGTTTTAATTAATTTCCCGTTTGCCAATTCAATTGTATAATTTTGGTCTAGTTTGCTGGACTTTATACCGAGTAGGGACTTAAAGTCATTTGACACAAAACTCATATCAGCACCCGTATCGAAAAGTATAGAAGCATAATGATTGTTTATCAGGAACATACCAGTGACAATGTTAGGGTCCTGGCGTGCGTCCCCAGCTCCCATCACGAACGCTCTTCCTCGGGCCTGATTGTTATTCTGATTATTCAACTTGGGGCAATCTTTCCTGTAGTGCTTCAGATCTCCACATTCGTAGCATCCTTGCTTAATCTTATCAGTGGGGTTGGCATTGAGTCGACATGTCTGCGCTCGATGCCCAAACTTTCTACACCTTTCACATTGAGTGCATTTCCCCACATGGTGATACCCGCACTTATCACACCTCGGTTGGGGGCCAGCATAACCCCTTTTCTCCACAGCGTTAGCAGCAAAAGCTTTCACAGTCTCTTGTCTCTTATAGGCTTTATTCCTAAATTGGTTATTTGGTTTTCCCACCCATTTCCTCTTTTCTCCTAACTTTCTTTCCTCAGTTTCCTTTTTCTCGAACAAACCATTACGAACAACATCATCCCTTAGTTTGTAGGCTAAGACTATGGCACTCTTGGTATCCATGGGGTTCGACGAAGTCACCATACTACGAATTTGAGGTGCGAGACCCCACAAGTACCTTTCAACCTTTTTGTACTCTGGTGTGACCATGTGTGGCACCAAGATTGCTAGTTCATTGAACCTGTCAGTGTAACCAGCCACATCATCTCCTATCATTAGAAGGTTCCACATTTCAGTTTCGATTTTCTGCAATTCATTTCGAGGACAGTACTCCTCGATCATCATGGCCTTTAGATCATCCCAAGATAGCTGGTAGGCAGTCTGTCTTCCCAATGTTTTCATCTGAGAATTCCACTAGGTTAATGCTTTGTCAGCAAGTGTGCAAGTGGGATATTTCACCATACAGTCAGCTGTGCATTCACTAATATCAATCACAGATTCCATCTTCTCAATCCACCTCATCAGGCCTACTGCACCCTCGGTGCCATTGAAGTTGCGAGGGTTGCAATAGAGAAAAGCCTTATAAGTGCACTTCTTGCTAGAAGTATCTGTAGGGTCACAGGTCAATATTTTTAATAATGTTGTTAACTTAGATCGTGACTGTGTTACAGAGGTGATTACACATTCTGTTACCTCCAGAACCTCCAGCAGTGCCACTGCCTCCTGCACCTCCTCCGCTACCACTACCATTTCCTCTGCCGTTATTTCGATTAGCTTCGTACTGCTCCAAGGCGGCGGCTACACGTTGTGATATGAGTTGTTCAACTTCTGCGGAAATTGTCATGTTGTTTTCACCAGTAGTGTCACGCGGTGTCCTTCTTTTGGGTGCCATGGGTCTTAAGTCAAAATAGGGTTAGTGTGTGACGATGTTCAGTGTCTACGATATCCGTACAATATGATGATAAGTTATGACATGCATATGCAATGAAAAACGTCTTAGTGAGTCATTTAAATTATAGACTAGGTTCGATTTTTAGACTCCAAGTTTGCTATAATTAATGGCTCTGATACCAATCTGTCACACCCCGCCAAGGCGGAAACGCGAGGCGCGACGTTCATGGTTTTTCAAAGCATATAATTATTGCAAACGCATACATACAACTGGATACATAAATTAAGTTTAAGGTTTTACAGCCCAAAATAGTAGTTGAAGTTACAAAATATTAAGATTTTGCAAATATGACCCAAATATTATGGGTTATACAAGAAAAATCTTCAAAAGTAGTATCCACCATGTATGCATGAACCCTACGTAGTGTTACTCTTGTTGCCACGATTAATTTCCTGAAAAACATACTTGAAAATGTCAACACTAGGTTGGTGAGTTCATAGGTTTCATATATGAATACAATGAGCAAACCAATTGCATGAAAATGATTTTTACGTATATGATAAGCAAAATAAGTAATGTTGACCCATTTGTAAACTAGCTAGGAATACAAATAATATGTACATACATGAGGCATAACCAAACCAAGACCAGGTGTTTTGCCCCTCACTCGTACCTCACGAGCAATATTAGAACACTATGCAGTCATTTGGCCAGAGGGACTCATGGTTAGCGCGACTAACCATGACCGGGGGTGTCAGACCCAATAGTACTATCCATAGAATCTCAGGCTAATCTATAGCTAATGGTTATAAATATGATGATCAGGGGACTTTACGAGCTCCAAATGTGTTCACTCATGCATACATAAAGGTCGGGTCTTGTTTTCTTGTTATCGTATAAAAATAGTTATAAGTATGTTCTTCCCCCAAATAGTACAAAACGATAAAAAGGGGCCGTGAAACTCACCTTGAGTTTGTGTATGCTTGTAACGATATTTGTTCTAGTCAACTTGACTATTTGTACCCTAGATGCCAAAGGGTAAATTGTGTCAAGATCGAACGTCTCATATTACAAATTGTTCACCGACTTTGTAAATCTGGTTGTGTTTGTTTAAAATCTTCTTAGTTGTTCAACACTTATTTTGTTGTAAAAAAACAGTTCTAAGTTACTGCTAAATGGGACTGATGACCAGGTATCGAAACTACCTAGTTTCGATTAAGTAACTGGGTATCGAAACTATCTAGTTTCGATTGAGTATTAGGTATCAAAACTTCCTAGTTTCGATTGAACAGGACAGAACAGAACAGATGTCGAAACTACCTAGTTTCGATTAAGTAAACTGGGTATCGAAACTATCTAGTTTCGGTTGAGTTCTAGGTATCGAAACTCCTAGTTTCGATTGAATAATAGCTATCGAAACTACCTAGTTTCGATTGAGTAAACAGGTATCGAAACTCTTAGTTTCGATCAAATAGGTATCGAAACTCCTAGTTTCGATCAAACTGGTATCGAAACTCCTAGTTTCGATTAAGAAACAGGTATCGAAACTATAGTTTCGATACTGTCATTTTGTTTTGACAGGATCAGTCCTGCAAATTGTTATGTTTTAAACTAGAATTTGACACACTTTTCTTGTTATCTTACTTGCGTTTGAATATTTTGTATGTTTTAGCTACGGTTTTTTTTTAAGAAAATAGTATAGGTAGTATTGAGTTTTTACCTTAAAACAGATATGAAGATGATGAGAGAAAACAGAGAATGATCTTGAGCTCCTTAGCTTGATTCTCGAGAAAACACTTGGAACTCTTCTTATAGAACCGAAATATGGTGGATTTTGCCTTAAACTGGACTTCGACTTGAAGAGGATTGGGGAAAATTGCCGTGAGAAAATGGGATGAAATGAAGACAAAGAGAGAAGGGTATGGCTTTTTATCTGAATTCTCACAGGCATGTATGGGTTTTTAGGATGTGAGTGAAGTAGGAAGTGGGAGAATGGCTTCTCTGAATTTTTGGCCGAAAAGTCAAGGGAGTGGTTTGGGGTTGATAAATCAAATAATTAGGTTTTTTAGTGTTAATTAATTAATTCATTAAGGGTATTAATTTTAATTAGAATTTCAATTGGTAATTTAATTTGGTTTAGGTTTTCCACGGTATTATAAATTTATTAAGTTTATGGCTCGTTAACGAAAGATATTGAAATCTTGGATTGTAATATTCGTTGAGGTGATTATTTGTAGGTATAGATATCCAAAGTTGACGCTACCAGGTAATATTTTCGAAAGAGTTCGTTAGTTTACTTTTACGTATTATATATATATTTTAGTCTAAAAATTAATTATTGTCCAACGTAAAGTTCATGTAATATATATGTCTAGATATTTTGCTAGTTATTTAATTTAATCATTAACGTTCGTATTAGACGAGTTATATGTGTATGTGAACCGGTAATTCCTGGAATTACCAAAATATGAAATGAACAATGTATGGCTTTTCTTAGACTTTAATGTCCTAATTTATGCAATTAGGTAAATCACGAAAACAAATATAATATAAACTCGTTTATATCGTGTACGGATATTAACCTGAAATGTCGGGTGTCACACATCATCTCGATGATCAAGGCCGAAAGTTACATGAGGCGCGGTTGCGAAGCTTATTTGGCATATGTTATTGATGATAGAATGAAAATGAATGAACTCAAGAATGTACCCGTGGTGTGCAACTTTTCGGAAGTATTCCCTGAGGATCTACCTGGGTTGCCACCCGATCGAGAAATAGAATTTCAGATTGACCTATTGCTAGGAGCTGAGCCCGTTGCCAAAGCCCCCTACCGATTGGCTCCGTCAGAAATGAAAGAATTGATGTCTCAACTAGAGGAACTAACAGAAAAAGGATTTATTAGACCGAGCATCTCACCGTGGCCCGCTCCGGTACTATTTGTAAAGAAGAAGGACGGCAGCATGCGCATGTGCATTGACTACCGCGAGTTGAACAGGAGGACGGTAAAGAACAAATACCCACTGCCTAGAATAGATGACCTTTTTGATCAACTGTAAGGTGCGAGTTGGTTCTCAAAGATCGATCTTAGGTTGGGTTACCACCAGTTGAAAGTAAGAGAAGATGACGTACCAAAGACCGCGTTTCGCACGCGTTATGGGCATTATGAGTTTCTCGTGATGTCCTTCGGATTGACCAACGCACCAGCAGCGTTTATGGATTTGATGAATAGAGTATGTCGACCCTTGTTGGATCGATCAGTGATAGTTTTTATAGACGACATAGTGGAATATTCGAAAAGCGAGGGTGATCACCACTGTCACCTAAGGGAGGTTATGGAGGTGCTAAAGCAGGAAAAGTTGTACGCAAAATTCTCCAAATGCGCGTTCTGGCATAGGGATGTCCAATTCCTAGGTCATGTAATAAACCCAAACGACATTATGGTGGATCTTCAAAGATCAAGACAGTAAAGGAATGGAACGTCCCAAAGACACCAACAGAGATATGAAATTTTCTGGGATTGGCAGGCTACTATCGAAGGTTCATTCAAGATTTCTCAAGGATAGCATCGCCACTAACTAAACTGACACGGAAGGAAGTAAAATATGAATGGGGTCAAACCCAAAACAACGCGTTTGAAGAACTTAAGGCACGATTAACCCAAGCTCCAGTCTTGACTCTACCTGAGGGAAATGAAGACTTGGTAGTCTACTCTGACGCTTCGGGGCAGGGTTTGTGGTGCGTACTTATGCAACAAGGAAAGGTAATTGCTTACGCCTCGCGGCAACTAAAGATTCACGAGGCTAACTACCCAACACACGATCTAGAGTTAGCAGCAGTAGTTTTCGCGTTGAAAATATGGAGGCACTATCTGTATGGAGTCAAATGCACCATTTACTCCGATCACAAAAGCCTGAAATACTTTTTCGAGCAAAAGGAATTAAACATGAGACAAAGGAGGTGGTTAGAGCTACCGAAGGACTATGACTGTGAGATATTGTACCATCCAGGCAAGGCAAACATGGTGGCTGACGCTTTAAGTAGAAAGGAAGAATCGACACCTATCCGGATCAAAGCGTGTCAGCGGGTTATAACGCCAGACTTGATGAGTGAAATATCAAAGGCACAAGATGAAGCACTATCAGAAAGAAATATAAAACGGGAAAGAATAGTAGGACAACAAGGGAATTTATATGCAAATGCATACGGTGTACGAACTAGGTTTGGCCGGATGTGGATACCTAAGATTGGCGAGCTTAGAGCCAAAATACTCGATAAGGCCCATAAGTCTCGTTATTCTATCCACCCGGGACAAACAAAATGTATCAAGACTTGAAGAAAGAGTACTGGTGGCCGGGCATGAAGAATGATGTGACTGAGTATGTGAACAAGTGCTTGACGTTTTCACTAGTTAAGGCCGAGCACCAAAAACCATGCTGTAAAATGCAACCCTTACCAATACCGGAATGGAAGTGGGAGGAGATCACGATGGACTTCATTACCAAGCTACCGCGAACAACTAAAGGCAATGTTACCATTTGGGTGATCGTCGACCGCTTGACGAAAAGTGCTCACTTCTTGCCAATACGTGAGACTTCTTCGTCAGAAAGACTAGCAGAAATATTTATCTGTAACATCCCAAAACTGGTAATAAATAAATAATGACGCGATCGAAATTTATAATTTTTAAATGGTGAAAGGAAAACAGATGGGCTTGGGCTCGGCTCCAACGGGCCGAAGGAAGCCCAAGTATATAAGGGCAAGGGCTGCTCCAAACCTTTCATTTCTACCATTCACAAGTTCTTAGTATTCTGGTTCAAGCATAGTAATGTCCAGTGTCATCTAGGAGCACTACCTTACGTGTATGACTTTATTAAACAGATTGTGAGTGACATTAGTGACGCTCAGTAACCAGCTAAGTGTATCTCAGAAACTACTAATCAGGTGAGTTCTATGTGCCCCTTCTATGTTATGTGCAAACCTTATTAAGATTTTTGGGGCTGAAATGTATACACTAAATGAATAAAGGATATGAATGCTAATGTGATCATACGTGATGTACTAATATATATGTTATATATATATGAGAATGAATTATAAACAAAGAATGAAACGTATGTTTACAAAGAATGAAGGAAATAATGGCATAACGTAAATAAATGAAATCTTGCTTTATAATTATTTATATTGCATGTTGTGAATGTATGTATACGTTATGGACGGAAACGAAGCTAACGGCTACTTCTGTAGACGGACGACCACGCGACTATTTTGCAACCGGGAAAGAAACGTTCCTTCGCAAGCTAGGACGTACAAAAAGCATAAAAGGGCGGTCGAAGCAAATGCTAAAATAGTATAACGGTTGCATAAACAATAGTTCGTGTGGGAAACGGATGCCTTAGGGCAGACGGGCGAATATGACGGACTACGACGGTAGGACGGTAAAGAAGGACGGCCGAAGGTTGGCTGGACCAAAGTTAAGGCGGACGGTTTCTAGGACCGGACGAGTAAAAGGGCTACGACGGTATCTCAAGGGCGTATATCTTTGTGATATACGTACCGTAAGATGGGTTGATCACCCTTATGTGTATGACCAATGAATGTTAAGGAAAGAAAAGGTGAATACATACCTATGTAGTCACATAAGAATAAAGAAAGAAAAGGTGAATACATACCTATGTAATCACATAAGAATAAAGAAAGAAAAGTAAAAGCTATGAATACGTATTTGTAGAAATGTATGTATATAATTATGTATACTTATAAAGAAAAGAATGATCATACTTAATAGTTTTAAACTAGAACTCACCAGCGTTAGCTGACTTTTAGTATACATTTCAGGTACAGAAAGGAAGGGTCGTGCGAAGGCGTGAAGGATACCCGGCACAAGACTGACATCCCATATTTATAAATGTTAAAACAAATGTTATGTACTTAATTTTAAAAGACTTCCGCTGTTATGTCATGTCATATTACGTTATGTAATGAATGAATGCGAATATTTTAAATTTAAGCTCAGTGATTATGACTATATTTATGAGTAAATCCAACAAGTGAGGTTACCCGGGAAAAGGGGCCTTACATTATCAAGGAAGTTGTGAGTAGACATGGTATGCCGCTGTCGATTGTGTCCGACAGGGATACTAGATTCACATCAAGGTTTTGGAAGAAATTCAATGAAGCAGTGGGCACTAGACTGAACATCAGCACCACTTACCACCCCCAAACCGATGGTCAATCGGAAAGGACCATTCAGACCTTGGAGGACATGCTCCGGGCCTGTATCATTGACTTCGGTGGGAGCTGGGACAGCCATCTACCCTTGGCAGAATTTTCATATAACAACAGCTATCACTCGACTATTGGCATGCTGCCATTTAAAATGTTGTATGGGAGGAAATGTAGAACCCCGGTTTGTTGGGGGAAATTGGACAAAAGGATTTTGCAAGTCTCGAAGTGGTCAAAGCTACTTCCGAGAAATTTGATCAAATCAAGACTCGAATGAAAGCTGCAAAAGACAGACAGAAATCATACGCGGATAAGAGAAGAAGGGATTTAGAGTTTCAAGTGGGGGACATGGTACTGTTAAAGGTATCACCATGGTACTGTTAAAGGTATCACCATGGAAAGGAATCATCCGATTCAGAAGACGTGGCAAACTAAGTCCAAGGTTTGTTGGACCTTTCAAGATTTTAGTGAGAGTGGTTCAAGTTGCTTACAGACTCGACCTACCTGTTGAGCTTAGTGGAATACACCCTACGTTCCACGTGTCACACTTACGCAAGTGCCTAGCTGACGACATAGCTCACATACCTTACGACGATATCGAAGTGGATGACAGACTAAATTATGTGGAGGAACCAATAGCCATTATTGACCGAGCTGAGAAACGACTATGCAATAAGTCAATTCCTTTAGTCAAAATACAATGGAAGCAAAGAAAAGGGTCAGAAAGCTACATGGGAAAAAGAAGACGAGATGAGGGGACTATACCTTAAATTGTTTAACGTATAAATAGTTTCGAGGACGAAACCTCTTTAAGGAGGGTAGACTTGTAACATCCCAAAAATAGTAATTTAGTAAACAATAACTCAATAGAGGCTTAATCGTCATAAAACAAAAGAAAAACGGATGGGCTTGGGCTCGGCTCCAACGGGCCGATGAAAGCCCAGGTATATAAGGGGCAAGGCAACCTACTTCACCATTTCATCTTCATTTCATCATTCTAGAGAGAGAAAGGAAAGCTCGGGTCTAGAGTGAGAAAGTCAACGGATCGACACGATATTGAAGGAGCACGTTACCGCTGAGCTCGTGAGTAAAACCTCCGAATCAGCAGTCCAATCCAGGTAACGATTCGACCATAATCTTAGTTTTTGTTTGTTTTGGGGTTTCTCGGGTTTTAGCTAATTAGGAGACGTTTTTATGGATGAAACCTGATAATAAGCTTAGAACTAGCATCTAGAATGAAAACCGCACGTTTTGATCAAAGAAAATTGTAAGATTGGCATGATCGAGTTAGCATGCAAGAATTTCGGATTTTTGGTCTAGGTACCAAGTATTGCGTACTAACCAAGTACGCAAGAAGGACTTCCTGCGTACTTACCAAGTACGCAGGAGGAAGATCATGCGTACTTACCAAGTACGCAAGAAGGATTCTCTGCGCACTTGTCAAGTGCGCATGAGTATGGTCCTGCGCACTTAGCAAGTGCGCAGGCAGCAGGCAGCAGGCGGCAGGCTCGTTAAGTAAAGTCAGTATGTGTAGAATGGTTAAACCGTTAGAGTCGGGATTGGGTCTAATGTGAATTTAACTACCTAATTCAGATCAGGAGTGACGTTGTTGGACCTTTGTTTAGGACAACCCAGATTAGCTCATCAGGTGAGTTCTATGTGCCCCCTTCTATGTTATGTGCAAATGTTTTCAAATGTTTTGGGGCTGAAGTGTAAACACTAAATGAATAAATGTCATAAATGTCAATGTGATCATACGTGGTATACAAATAAATATATATACCTATACACGAAAAGGAATTATGAAAAAAGAATGAAACGTATGATTATAAAGAATGAATGAAAGTATAACACAATGTGTAAGAATGAAATCCTGCTTTATATCCATGTATATATTGCTTGTAAAGAATGAAATAATGTTATGGACGCTTCAATGATAACGGCTACTTCGGTAGACGGACGACCACGTGACTATTTTATAACCAGGACAAGTGCGTTTCTTCATCAGCTAGGACGTACGAATGCCACAAGTGCGTTCCTTCATCAGCTAGGACGTACAAAAGCCACAAGTGCGTTCCTTCATCAGCTAGGACGTACTAAAGCTATTAACGGACAGTCGAAGCAATTGGTATATTATGATAAGTAGAACAGTTGTATAAATAATAGTCGTATGGGAAACGTATACCTTCGGGTAGACGGGCGAATTACGGCCTACGACGGTAGGACGGTTGTAAGTCATTACGGACGGACAAAATTTGCCGGACGGTTGTAAGAATAAAATTACGGACGGACACTAGTTGCCGGACGGTTGTAAGAATGACGGGTCATGACGATGGACTGTGGCGTTTGTCTTTGTGACATTCACAAACAAATGACGGGTTGATCACCCTTAAGTGTATGACCCATGAAAGTTAAGAAAAGAAAAAGGTGAATGCATATATATATATATGTAATCACAAAAGAAAGATGAAAGAAAAGTAAAAGTTATGAATGTATATAATTATGTATACTTATAAAGAAAAGAATGATCATACTTAAAAGTTTTAAACTAGAACTCACCAGCGTTAGCTGACTTTTAGTATACATTTCAGGTAACGGAAGGAAGGGTCGTGCGATGGCGTGAAGGTTACCCGGCACGAGACTGACATCCCACTTTTATTTATGTTAAGACAATGTTATGTTTCAGTTCGTTAAGACTTCCGCTGTAATGTTATGTTATGTAATCGAATGATGAATATTTTTAAATTTTAGCTCAGTATTTATGACTATGTTTATGAGTAAATCCAACAAGTGAGGTTACCCGGGAAAGGGGCCTTTACACTAGGACCCAACCCACCTACTCTTGGACCTAGCCCAAGGAAGAAATCACAAAAAAAAACCCAGCCCCATTGATGAAAATTTCACAGATTTGAGGCCCCTAAAACCCTAAATTGCTTTCCAAGACTTTCCATATTTACACTCCTTAAATCATTAGTATAAATAGAAGTCTTAGGATCTTGTTTTCTTTGCTAATTCTCCCTCAAACACTCCCAAACCTTCATAAGTTGTGAAATCCCTTCCCAACCTTGAAGATTTCGAAAATCCCTTAGAGGATTCCAAGAGTTTGAAGATCAAACAAGTAAGTAACCCTCCGAAGTTCAATACCGTCTTTTTATTTCATTCTTTCTTCATCCTCTCAATCTTTTTCTATTTTCTATCCATGATCACTTGATCATGTGAAAACTCAGCACTACAAACCCGCTAATATTCTTAATCAAACTAATAAATCAAGCTAACATCACCAACTAACAAACAAAGGATCCCGTTTGCAATGGCGGCTATGCCGTCGCATTCTGCGAATCCTGAAGACAACTATTGCAAAAGTGGCTCTGCCGA
Organism: Smallanthus sonchifolius; assembly: GCA_023525975.1. Lineage (NCBI taxonomy): Eukaryota > Viridiplantae > Streptophyta > Magnoliopsida > Asterales > Asteraceae > Smallanthus > Smallanthus sonchifolius. Next base: position 24,899,395 of record CM042030.1, on the reverse strand, counting down.
TGCTTTAGTATGTTTTTGATAACTTAAAACATGTTATTTTATCTATATTATCACTTATATGAACTCACACGCTAATTAAATATAGAATCCGCTTGCTTGTGTCGGCTATGCCGATTGCATTCTGTGATTCTCCAAAACGCTTCTGTGAATATCATGGCTAGACCGGTGACACTGGACATTTTGTCTAACTTAATCTGATTATATTATGTATTATAATAACATAATGACATTATTATTATTTTTATTTACGCGTTCGGTAATCTTAAAACCCTAAACGGACCACTTAAGTGCAACCATTGGTCTTGGGCAGAAACTGTGCCGACTTTAACTGGGCATAACTTGATCATAATTAAACAAAACTGAGCAAACTCAAATACCACAACATAGTTTGTCGAATTTTATTTCCACTCATAATTGACTCGTTTTCTAATTCAAAAGTATGACTCCGTAGTAGCCAAAACGGGACAGAAACCTTTTTCAGTACCTTCTGTCTTTTTTGACTGTTTTGGCTATGATCCAAGTCTCAAACATAAACACTTTCTAAACAAAACTTCTTCGGGACGACTGAAAATAATTACCTGTAAAATTTCATAATTTTTGGACATCATTTGATATTTTTAACAAGCCCGTTTCTGTTAAGCTACTTTGTTGTCAAAATCTGAAAATCGACTAAAACTCTATTTTTACAACTAATTCTTAACCTTATGACCCGAACCGCCTATCTAACACTCGTAACCATCGAACCAACCATAAAAATAGTTTATTTATTTGTTTAGGGTCTGGTCTGTGATTCACCTCGTCTATTTATTCAAGTCTCCTATTTCGCCTAGCTTTCAAGGTGAGACTTCATAGCCCCCACTTTATTCAAATCGTTTTAGAGGAAACATGTACGCGTTGGCACGCATTAAAACACGTTCTTTTTCAAACAATTCTAAAACGAGTGAATCTTATATGTATATGAATAAATGAACACAACATGATAAATGTTAAACTTGCAATTCCTTAACTTGAAACTTTCAAGCCAACAGTATTACAGATATGGGCTATAGGATGGAAACCACATATACTTTATGGGCAACTTTTGATTGGACATCTTATTCGTTATCAGTGCAACTTGCGAGTTGTACCACTTATTCGTTACTCATTATTTTAGGTTGGATTTGCTAATCATGTGTTTGTCTTATTTTATGTGCTATTTGATGAACTTGAAATATGAATTGTTACCTTTGCCAAACTTATACTTTTATTAAACCTGTGATTTCTCACCAACTATTTTTAGTTGACACTTGTTTCTCGTACATGTTTCAGGTGATTAAGCTCGTGATAGGTCAAGTCAAGATCACATAGGATTTGCCTAGATATCAATTGAAGAATCTTATTTTAAGTTGCTTGTCTTTTGAACATGATATCTGTTTGGTTTAATTCAAAACTTATGTAATTGGGTTTTTAATATTATGAAACTTTAATAGTAAATGTCTTTTACATTGTGTTCTTTTATCAATTAAGTCACACCCGTGGTTAAGATGCACGGTTGGGGTGTGACACAACACCCCAACTTATTTTGGTTAACACAACCTTAACCAAACCTCCAACACCTAATTTAACCTTTCAACCCATATTGATCCGTTTGACACATTAAAGTTAAACTCCCAAATTCACCAATTTCACCAATTGAGGTCTAACACCCACCCTAGACCTTATGGATTTCTCCCATTCTAAACTTGATTAATCACACCTTAATCAAGTTTCAAACATCCCCAAACAACATTCACCCATATAGACCCGTTTGGGTTCCACCCAATATACACCAAAACTCCGTTTTACAATTAACCATAAAAATTGGGGCTTTATGGTTTATTATGTATCTATTAACTCCCTAGACACTTACTCAACCTTAATTCAATATTTAAACATCCCCAGTTAGAAAACCCCCAAATTTTGGTCCTCAAAAACCCTAATTTTCAAATCATGAAATTGGATGAGGTTTCTTACATAAAATTGTGTCTATCAACACCATAGACACTTATCCAACATCAATTTAACATTTAAACACCTATAGGATAAAAACCCCCAAGTCACCCTCAAGAACCCTAATTCTTGAATCATCAAATTTGATGTTTAGATGACGTTATTTTGACCGATGATTTAGTCAGAATATTTAAACAAAAGGAAGCGGGCTTGGGCTCGGCTCCAACGGGCCGAGCGAAGCCCGAGAATATAAAGGCCAAGACAGCCTTGGAGCTCTCATTTTCCACCAACACCTGCAAGCTAGAGAGAGAAAGGAGAGTCGGGTCTAGAGAGAGAAAGTCGACGGATCGACACGAAACTGAAGGAGCACGTTACTACTGAACTCGTGAGCAAAACCACCGAATCAGAATCACAATCCAGGTAACGATTCGACCATAATCTGAGTTTTTGTTTAATTTGGGATTTTCGGGTTTTGGCTAAAAAGATAACGATTTTTGCAGATGAAACTTGGAAATGAGCTTAGATATAGCATCTAGAATGAAAACCGAACATTTTGATCTAAGAAAGTTGAGATATTGACTCGATCAGACGTGCATGCAAAACCTTCGGATTTTGGGGAAGAAGATATGTGCAGTCCCATCAAAACTACTTAGTTTCGATATGTGCAGACCCATCGAAACTACTTAGTTTCGATAAGTGCAGACCTATCGAAACTACCAAGTTTCGACAGAAGCAGCCTATCGAAACTACCAAGTTTCGACAGAAGCAGCCTATCGAAACTACCAAGTTTCGACATAAGTGCAACCTATCGAAACTACCAAGTTTCGACAGAAGCAACCTATCGAAACTACTAAGTTTCGATATAGACCAATCCATCGAAACTACTAGGTTCAGGCATAGTAATGTCTAGTAGCATTACCTTACGAGTATGACTTTATTATATAGATCGGGAGTGACATTAGTAAACGATCAGTAACCATCTAAGTGTATTACAGGAACTACTCATCAGGTGAGTTCTATGTGCCCCCCCCCCCCCTTTTATTTTATGTGCAAACCTTATTAAGTGTTTTGGGGCTGAAATGTATACACTAAATGAATGAATGATATGAACGCAAATGTAATTATACGTGTTATACTGATATATATTTATATATATATATATATACGAAGATGAACTATGCACAAAGAATGAATCGTATGATTATATAGAATGAATAAAAGAATAACACAACGTGTAAGAATGAAATCTTGCTTTATATCCTTGTATATATCGCTTGCCAAATAAAAGAAAAAGTTATGGACGCTTCGATGATAACGGCTACTTCGGTAGACGGACGACCACGTGACTATTTTGTAACCGGGACAAATACGTTCCTTCATCAGCTAGGACGTACGAAAGCCATTAATGGACGGTCGAAGCAAATGGCATATTATGAATAGTAGAACGGTTACATAAATAATAGTCGCATGGGAAATGTATACCTTCGGGTAGACGGGCGAATTACGACCTACGACAGTAGGACGGTTGTAAGTCATGACGGACGGACACAAGTTGCCGGACGGTTGTAAGAATAAAATGACGGACGGACACAAGTTGCCGGACGGTTGTAAGAATGGCGGGCCATGACGATGGACCGTGGCGTTTGTCTTTGTGACATTCGCAAACAAATGACGGGTTAATCACTCTTAACCCATGAAAGTTAAGAAAAGAAAAAGGTGAATGCATACTTATATGTATGTAATCACGAAAGAAAGATGAAAGAAAAGCAAAAGTCTATGAATACATATTTTATATATTTGTAATCACAAAAGAAAGATGAAAGAAAAGCAAAAGTTATGAACGTATATAATTATGTATACCTATAAAGAAAAGAATGATCATACTTAATAGTTTTAAACTAGAACTCACCAGCGTTAGCTGACTTTTAGTATACATTTCAGGTAAAGTAAAAAAGGGTCGTGCGATGGCGTGAAGGTTACCCGACGCAAGGCTGACATCCCACTTTAATACATGTGTTAAGACTTCCGCTGTCAAGTTATGTTATGTTATGTAATTGAATGACAAATGATATGTAATTGAATGATGAATGTTTTTAATTTAAGTTCAGTATTCATGACTATGTTTATGAGTAAATCCAACAAGTGAGGCCTCCCGGGTTTGGGGCTTTATAAGTTGGTATCAGAGCAATAGTTTGAGAGATTCAGACATCCCTAAATGTCTGGACTCAAACTGATTATGGGACCAACGCACGGATGTCAGTCATGGGTAACCAACGCCAACGCCAGCACGATAAGTAAGTATTGAAGTTAATGCACTTGGATAAGAATAGATACCTTAACTTAGAACAAATAGATGTCAATGTCACAACCGACTTGAAGAGTTTTGAACCCGAAAAACAATGTAAATTAGTAATCACAAACCGGTCACTGTAATTAATAATTTACCTTGCTCGTACTGTTCCAAACTATGATCTGAAGAAATGACAGTGATGTATTCCCTTTATAACTATCAGGAAACTAAGAACTATGCTGGTGGAGGAAGGACAGGACGCCGAGGCGGTCGCACTGGCCGAGTAGGTAGAGCACCATTGAACCAAAGATTTGAAGAAGAAGAGAGTGTGCACGCAGAACACACCGAAAGTGTTCATGAAACAGAAGTGACCCCAACTAGGGACGACAATCCAGGGCCTATACAGTTGGAACCCGAAGTCAGGGATGCTATAGCCCGAGAAGTTGTGCTCACTCTGAAGAACATATTGCCTGACCTACTATCTGAGGCACTAAAGAAAAGCAAAGAAGAGGATGAAGGGAAAAATGAAGAGAAAATTTCTGACAGTGACGGGGATGAGGTAAAAGTGGCATCAAGCAATCGTGGGTGTACTTACAAAGGTTTCAAGGACGGAGACCCACCTAAGTTTGATGGAACCAAGGATTCGGTGGCTACTTTCGAATGGATTAAGAGGATGAACGCTGTAATCAACATCAGCGAGTGCTGACCGGATCAGGCGGTTAAATATGTTGGTCATTCTTTCACCAACGAAGCACTAGGTTGGTGGAGAAACATTCAGAGAACAAAGTCATCAAATGCTATCGCCAGAATGACATGGGAAGACCTGAAGAAGCTTATAATTCAAAAGTTCTGTCCCCAGAATGAAATTGATCGAGTGGAAAATGAATTCTTAAACTTTAAGGCTGGCAGCAAAACACACCGCCAGTATACCTCTAGATTCAATGAGCTAGCTCAACTGGTACCCCACCTGGTGGAGACAGAAGAGCGAATGATCAAGTATTATGTGAAGGGCCTACCTCAAAGGGTCCGTGTCCATGTGAAAGCCAACCTACCCTCGACCTTCGAGTCGGTAGTGAATCTGAGCGGAATCGTCTACGACGATTATGCCAATGGACCCACCAACAGAGGCCCAAAAGAAAAAATGGGAGAACCCATCTAGAGGCACCGGAAGAGGGAATGTAACAACCGAAATTAAGAAACCAAGGTCAGAAGGGTATGAAAATTGCAAGAAATGTTGAAGGCAACATCTTGGCGAGTGTCGGGTCGGCACCACCACATGTTATAGGTGTGGGAAGGCGGGAAACTATTCTCGTGATTGCTTAAGAGACACTAAATGCTAAGGATGTGGACTGTTTGGTCACCTGACTAAAGATTGCATGAAAACCAGACAATCCGGTTCAGGAAAGGAAAAGGAAACTGAAAAAGAACAACCAAAGGCTAGGACTCGAGCCTATGCACTGACTAAGGAAGAAGCAAGAGGAAACACTGATGTTGTGTCAGGTACGTTTCTAGTAAATGATGAAAATGCTGCTGTTTTATTTGACTCTGGTGCTAGTAAAAGCTTCATATCAAATGCATTTAGTCGTAAACTGGATTGCACTATCAACACCATAGCAAAGGCCTTTAGCGTACAAACTGCCGTGGGTAAGAATTCGACAGTATTCCAAGTAACAGATGATTGTATCATAGAAATAGAGGGCCATAAGTTTCCTTCTAGATTATTCCTTCTCACCTTAGGAGTATTCGATATAGTATTGGGCATGGATTGGCTAGCTGCCAATGAAGCTCAAATCATATGTAAACGTAAGAGAATACAACTCAAAGCTCCTAGCGGCAGTCCAATTACGGTTTATGGGGATTGGAATTGCACGATGCCGAACATCATCTCGATAATCAAGGCCGAAAGTTACATGAGGCGCGGTTGCGAAGCTTATTTAGCATATGTTATTGATGATAGAATGAAAATGAATGAACTCAAGGAAGTACCCGTGGTGTGCAAATTTCCGAAAGTATTCCCTGAGGATCTACCTGGGTTACTACCCGATCGGGAAATAGAATTTCAGATTGACTTATTGCCAGGAGCTGAGCCCGTTGCCAAAGCCCCCTACCGATTGGCGCCGTCAGAAATGAAAGAATTGATGTCTCAACTAGAGGAACTAACAGAAAAAAGGAATTATTAGGCCGAGCATCTCACCGTGGGGCGCTCCGGTACTATTTGTAAAGAAGAAAGACGGCAGCATGCGCATGTGCATTGACTACCGTGAACTGAACAAGAGGACAGTAAAGAACAAATACCCACTGCCTAGAATAGATGACCTTTTTGATCAACTACAAGGTGCGAGTTGGTTCACAAAGATCGATCTTTGGTCGGGTTACCATCAGTTGAAAGTAAGAGAGGAAGACGTACAAAAGACCGCGTTTCGCACGCGTTATGGACATTATGAGTTTCTCGTGATGTCCTTCGGATTGACCAACGCACCAGCAGCATTCATGGATTTGATGAATAGAGTATGTCGACCAATGTTGGATCGATCAGTGATAGTTTTATAGTCGACATACTGTTATATTCGAAGAGCGAGGGTGATCACCACTATCACCTAAGAGAGGTTCTAGAGGTGTTAAGCAGGAAAAGTTGTACGTAAAATTCTCCAAATGTGCGTTCTGGCTTAGGGAAGTCCAATTCCTAGGTCATGTGATAAACCCAAACGGCATCATGGTAGATCCTGCAAAGATCGAGACAGTAAAGGAATGGAACGTCCCAAAGACACCAACAGAGATACGAAGTTTTCTGGGATTGGCGGGCTACTATCGAAGGTTCATTCAAGATTTTTCAAGAATAGCCTTGCCACTAACTAAGTTGACATGGAAGGAAGTGAAGTATGAATGGGGTCAAACTCAAAACAACGCGTTTGAAGAACTGTCACACCCTGACCGACGGCGGAATCATCGGGGCGGGACATGTAAGACTGTTCATAGCACATGGTTGACTAAATTGAAATATATTAAAGTTAAATTTCCATTACAAATAATCCAAGTACCAAACCAAATTCAAACAAAAACATAAAACAACTCATAAAATTCTTGATTTAAATTGCTTAGTCCAAATCCTATGTTGAACACGTCTTGAATCAATCTCACATATTGGGGCCTGAAACATGAATAAAATAAAGTCAACTAAAAAGTTGGTGAGTATAGCACAGTTGTATGTAGATAGCATATAGTTGAAAACAAATCCTTTACAAAACATGATAAAATAAGGCATTTATGGGGAGCAGCTATTGTGTAACCATGTACAACCAAACCTTGTAACTAGCATGCAAAAATTGTGTTGTCGGTTTCAATCACCGCGCACCATGGGTGGGTTTGTCAGACTCAATAGATCTATCATTGAAAACCGTCGGCTTGTATAGTTAATGATTGCACATAAGAGCATACAAAGGTTAGCACACCTAGCACTCGGGCACAAAGCTCAAATTTTGCACACATGTATGTAAATAGGATTTTTGCACTTGTGATGTTTGTGTAAATGTAAATGTGTAATGTGTAATGTGTATAGAGTTCATGTTCCACCCCAAAAGTGTAAAAGAGTAAAAAGGGGTTGTGAATACTCACTTGGTATGGAAGTGTAGCTAACAAAGATTATAGATAGCAAATATGATCCTCGAAATGCACAATTTAATGTAAAGAGTAATGTGTATTGAATCAAATAGATGCATAAAGTTTAAGTCTAAAATGAAAGTTGAATTTGTGTATAAAACTATTGATTTGTATTTAAAAGTATTGAATAAAATATATAGAGTTTGAAGTAAAAATATTTTTGAAACAATTTGATTAGGTTTGAATTGGATAATTGAATAAATATATGATTATAGTTTATGAAATAATGTAAATATTAATTGTAACTAAATGTAAATAAATAAATGATTTTGATTTGAAATGTAAATTAAATAAATAATCATTATCTTATTTATTTATAAATTATGTAACTTAATTACTTAAAATATCATTTAAGTGTAAGATAATAAATATAAATTTAATTTTCATAAACTTTTTAAATAAATTATATTTATGCCAAGATTAAATTTTTAATCCATTTTTAAATACAGAAAACATATTTTTATAAAATCTGAAATGTTTACTGATTAAAATATATAAAATTATAATTCAGTTAAAAGTTCTGAGTCTCATACGACCGTGCCTAGGAAGGGCATGATCGTGCTCAAGCCAGGGACGCGACCGCGCTAGTCGGGGCACGACCGGGTTGATCAACAGAGGCACAAACTAGACCATTCAAACAGGGCACGGTCGTGTCTATGATCTTTAGACACAACAGAGACTAGCCCAGAGGGCATGACAAGGTCTGGACAGGAGAACACGACCGTGCTGCTAGTCGGCACGACCGCGCTCTATGAGGCACGGCCGCGCTATATGATTAGCGCGACCTTCTCTCTTCCAAATCAGACACAAATTGACAAATGCTTGTATTTTAAACGCTGGAATTGTTAGGGCTTTTGATTAATGGGTTGTTACGAGTCTTTTCATATAACTTAATTGTATGGAAATCGTGCTTAAGTATGGATTCGATTAAATTATTTTTATTAAAACATGGTTTCTGGTTTAGACAGATTTACGAATTGAAAACCCAATTTAATGAAGGGCTTTTGATTCAGATATTGGAATGAATAAATTAGAGGATTCAATTAACCTGAATAGAAGCGAATCGATAGAGAACGATAGAGAGGGAGTTCCGGTGACGGCGGGATTGAGCCCCGGCGTCTTCTGATGTGATCCCGACTGTTACAACGGTTCCGTAGCTTCAGGAGGGATCGGATGGCGTGACGATGATGCTGGATTTGAGAGAACTTGGATCGAATTGCTTAAGAGAGTTTCCTTGGAAATATTTGAGAGAGAATCCTTTGAGTTGAACGAATTTTGGTTATTTGGTCGAAAAAGAAATGATTGGTAGTATTTTTTTGAAAGTATAACGTAAAACGGTTATGGATTCGAACAATCGGACGATTAAAATTTCAGTTACGTTTCAGCTGTTTCACAGGCGCGACCGCGCCTAAATATGGCACGACCGTGCCTAGGCACCGGGCGCGATCGTTCCAAAGCAGGTCGTGCGACCGTGCCAAACCACTTGGCGCAACCGTGCTAGGAAGAAACACGACCGTGCTAGACTAGGGTTTCTTGACATTTTTCAACTTTAGTCCTTGGCTTTTCAGGTTCGATGAGTTTGAATAAAATCGTTTCTTGTGTAGTGTTTAAATGTATATAATCGAGTAAAACTTGTAAATTTGTATTTAATCATTGCATTTAGTTTACTGTAAGCAAAATACCAAGGCAGTGCACGAGTATTGAATTTGAAATTGTATTACATTGAATTGAAATATGAATACTAAATTCAGAGATGTTACAGTCTCCCCATGTTGAGAGAATTTCGTCCCGAAATTTAGCTAGAGGATACAACAGTATTAGTAAAAAGATGAGGGTACTTGAGCTTCATTTGGTCTTCTCGTTCCCAAGTGAACTCAGGACCACGCTTAGATTCCCAACGAACTTTGACAATGGGAATGCGACTTCGTTTTATCTGTTTGAGTTCACGATCCATAATTTCCACCGGCTTCTCAACGAAGTGCATCGTTTCATCAATGCGCACGTCGTCAAGCGGTATATGGAGATTTTCATCAGCGAGACACTTCTTCAGATTAGATACATGAAATGTAGGATGCACATTGCCAAGAGATGGAGGTAACTCGAGCTTGTAAGCCACTTTCCCAATCCTTTCAAGGATCTTGAATGGACCAACATAGCGAGGTGCTAACTTGCCTTTCTTTCCAAAACGGATCACGCCCTTCCATGGAGACACCTTAAGAAGAACAAGATCACCGACTTGAAATTCCAAGGGTTTTCGACGTTTGTCGGCATAACTCTTTTGCCGACTTCTCGCTACTCGAATATTGTCACGGATTTGAATAATCTTGTCGGATGTTTCTTGAATTAGCTCGGGACCGGTGATTTGTGCTTCACCAATCTCGTTCCAACAGATAGGAGAACGACACTTGTGACCATAGAGAGCTTCGAATGGAGCCATGTTGATACTTGTGTGGTAGCTATTGTTGTACGAAAACTCAATAAGGGATAAATGTGAATCCCAATTGCCACCAAAATCGATTACACAAGCTCTAAGCATGTCTTCAAGAGTTTGGATTGTTCGCTCGGTTTGACCATCAGTTTGGGGATGGTAAGCCGTGCTCAAATCTAATCGAGTACCAAGAGCCTTTTGGAGAGATTGCCAAAATCGAGAAGTGAACCGAGCGTCTCTATCGGATATTATGTTCAAGGGAACACCATGACGGCTCACAATTTCATCAATGTAAATTCGGGCTAATTTCTCTACTTTGAAGTCTTCACGAATAGGCAAGAAGTGAGCAGATTTGGTGAGTCGATCAATGATCACCCAAATACTATCATAACCACTCGAGGTGAGAGGGAGTTTGGTAATAAAATCCATAGCTAGATTCTCCCATTTCCACACGGGAATTTCTGGTTGTTCGAGTAAACCAGATGGACGTTGATGTTCGGCTTTAACTTTGGAACAGGTTAAGCATTTGGCCACATAAAGAGCAATGTCTTTCTTCATACCGGGCCACCAATAAAGTTGGCGAAGATCTTGGTACATTTTATCCGCACCAGGGTGAATAGAATAACGAGTCTTGTGAGCCTCGTTCATGAGAAATGTGCGGAGATCATCGCGATCGAGAACCCAAATACGGTTCAAGTAATATAGTAGGCCATTGGGTTTTGATTCAAGAAGAAGTTCAACACCACACGACATTTCTTCATACATGTTACCCTCGGTTACCGAGACGTGTTGAGCTTATAAGATACGGGTTTGAATATCGGTTTGAATACGGGCACAATGAAGCATAACATGGTCCTTTCGACTCAAAGCATCGGCTACAACATTCGCTTTGTCGGGATGGTAACGAATCTCGCAGTCGTAGTCGTTAAGGAGTTCGACCCAACGTCGTTGCCTCATATTAAGTTCTTTTTGGTTGAAAATATGTTGAAGACTTTTGTGGTCGGTGAACACCACACATTTCGTGCCATATAGGTAATGTCTCCAAATCTTTAACGCGAATACGACCGCACCCAACTCGAGATCGTGCGTCATATAATTCTTCTCATGAACTTTGAGTTGCCTTGATGCATAAGCGATTACTTTGCCTCGTTGCATGAGAACACAACCAAGACCTTGGTTAGAAGCATCACAATAGACAACTAAATCATCGATTCCATCGGGGAGAGTCAATATAGGAGCATTGCACAACTTTTGTTTGAGGGTTTGGAAAGCTTCTTCTTGTTTCGGTCCCCATTCACAAGTCTTACCCTTGTGGGTCAAAGCGGTGAGAGGGACAGCAATCTTTGAGAAGTTTGAGATGAAACGACGATAATAACCCGCAAGACCAAGGAATGAACGAACTTCGGTAGGAGTATTCGGGGCATTCCAATTCTTAATCGTTTCAATCTTAGCAGGATCAACATGAATTCCTTTGTCATTGACAATATGACCAAGAAATTGAACTTCCTTTAGCCAAAATTCACATTTGGAGAATTTGGCATAAAGTTGTTCCTTTTTTAAGAGATCCAAAACCAATCTAAGATGTTCTTCATGTTCGGCTTTAGTCTTGGAATAGATTAAGATGTCGTCAATGAAGACAATCACGAATTTATCAAGGTACGGTTTGCACACACGATTCATAAGATCCATGAAAACTGCGGGTGCATTGGTTAACCCGAAAGGCATATCCATGAACTCGTAATGACCATACCTTGTTCGAAAAGCAGTCTTAGGAATGTCATCTTCTTGAACACGAAGCTGATGATAACCGGATCGAAGATCGATCTTCGAGAAGCAAGTAGAACCTTGAAGTTGATCAAATAGATCATCGATTCTAGGCAAAGGATAACGGTTCTTGATAGTAAGTTTGTTGAGTTCGCGGTAGTCAATACACATGCGAAATGATCCATCCTTCTTCTTAACAAATAAGACGGGTGCACCCCACGGTGAATGACTCGGACGGATGAATCCCTTGTCGGAGAGTTCTTGAAGTTGAATTGCAAGTTCTTGCATTTCAGATGGTGTAAGACGATAGGGAGCTCTAGCAACGGGGTTAGCTCCCGGTATAAGATCAATACGGAACTCTACTTGACGAACGGGAGGAAGACCGGATAAATCCTTAGGAAAAACTTCGGGGAAATCCCGAATGATCGGAATGTCTTGGATACTCTTCTCCTTGACATCCTTTTGAACAATATGAGCTAAGAAAGCAATGTACTTCTTTCGTAAGTACTTTTGAGCGGTAGTACACGACATCAACTTAAGTCCCTTGCAAGGCTTTTCACCAAAAACTCTTAAGGTTTCTCCCGATGGTAGCGGAATTTGGATACACTTTTCAAAGCAAATGACTTCGGCATGATGATTTGATAGCCAATCCATACCTATGATAATATCAAAGCTTCCTAGTGGCATTGGAACAAGGTTGATTGGAAATGTGTGATCATTAAGTTCTAAAGAGCAATCATAGATAATGGACTCAATTTTAAGGGAGTCACCATTTGCTACTTCAACGGTAAATGTTTTCTCTAATTGGGACCGAGTCTTTGCAAGTAAAGGTTCAAAATTAAGTGACACAAAACTTTTATCGGCTCCGGTATCGAATAAAATGGAGGCATATTGACTATTAACAAGAAACGTACCATTGACCACATCATTGTTGGCTTGAGCTTCGTTGGCGTTTATGTTGAACGCACGCCCACGAGCTCCACCTTGTCTAGCATTTGCAAGTCTTGGACATTGATCACAAAAATGGTTCGGGTCACCACACTAATAGAAAGCACGCCCATTAGCAATGGCGGGAGCACATTGGTTAGCCACTTGAGGTACGGTTCGGTTTGGAGGGTTGACTGGGCCCGTAAGGGCTTTGGTCCTACAAACACTGACCGTATGACCATATCTCCCACAATAAGTACAAAGGCGACATGGGATGTTTTGTGGATGATGAAAATTGCAGGTGGCACAAAGAGGGTAGATCCCAACATATGGCTTTTTAGCCGGCATTTGAACCATAGGTGCAGCTTGGTTGACGGGAACAGCAGGAGTAACCACAACAAAATTTCTAGCCTTCCTCTTTCTATTATTGCGAGAGGGCTCGGTTGTGGCTTCTTTGTTGTGAGTAGGAGGGGGTATGGTTTCAGAAACTTTCTTAGAACCCTTTTTGGTAAGAGTTTTCTCTAATTGGAGTCACCATTTGCTACTTCAACGGTAAATGTTTTCTCTAATTGGGACCGAGTCTTTGCAAGTAAAGGTTCAAAATTAAGTGACACAAAACTTTTATCGGCTCCGGTATCGAATAAAATGGAGGCATATTGACTATTAACAAGAAACGTACCATTGACCACATCATTGTTGGCTTGAGCTTCGTTGGCGTTTATGTTGAACGCACGCCCACGAGCTCCACCTTGTCTAGCATTTGCAAGTCTTGGACATTGATCACAAAAATGGTTCGGGTCACCACACTCATAGAAAGCACGCCCATTAGCAATGGCGGGAGCACATTGGTTAGCCACTTGAGGTACGGTTCGGTTTGGAGGGTTGACTGGGCCCGTAAGGGCTTTGGTCCTACAAACACTGACCGTATGACCATATCTCCCACAATAAGTACAAAGGCGACATGGGATGTTTTGTGGATGATGAAAATTGCAGGTGGCACAAAGAGGGTAGATCCCAACATATGGCTTTTTAGCCGGCATTTGAACCATAGGTGCAGCTTGGTTGACGGGAACAGCAGGAGTAACCACAACAAAATTTCTAGCCTTCCTCTTTCTATTATTGCGAGAGGGCTCGGTTGTGGCTTCTTTGTTGTGAGTAGGAGGGGGTATGGTTTCAGAAACTTTCTTAGAACCCTTTTTGGTAAGAGTTCCAGCTTTCACATGATTATCAGTTAAGGTAGCGGCTAGACGAATAGCATCCTCCAGAGTAGCAGGATTTCTACCTAAGACAGTATCTTGGATTTGTCTTCGTAGCCCACCAATATACTTCTCGATACATCGGGACAAAGGAGTGACCATGTGGGGCACTAGAAGACTCAACTCATGGAACCGAGTTGTATATGCTAAGCTTTCCCCGCTATCTTGGGCAAGATCCCAAAATTCAGCTTCTAACTTTTTCACTTCATTTCGAGGACAGAACTCCTCGGTCATAAGCCTTTTGACCTCATCCCAAGGTAAGGCCATAACTAAATCAACACCCCTATTTCTTTTCTCTCCATTCCACCATGTAAGTGCCCGTTTTTGTAGGACACTTGTAGCATGACGAACTCGGAGGTTGTCGGGACAGTCACTATTGAGAACGGTATTCTCAATGCTTTCAAACCATTGAAGGAGTCCAGTAGCTCCTTCGGTTCCATAAAACTTTAGGGGATTGCACGAGTTGAAGTGCTTGAAGGTGCATTAAGGTGGATTGTTACCACCATTTCCACCATTTCCACCATTATTACCACTATTGCTTCCATTTCCACCATTGTTGCCATTGGTGGCACCATTGGCTTGGGTGAGTTGTGTCCCCAATTGGGTGAGAATAGCAGCAATGTCGGTGTTGGCGTTGGTTGCGGGAGCACGACGAGGAGGCATTCTATAGATTTTTCACAAGACAAGAAAAATTGTGAGAACTTATGAGATTTGATAGGATTTAATAGAATGAGGTAACAAAATAAAAAATAGATATTCTTAGTTTGGATTGTACTCAAAAGTGACAAAATCACTTGAATACCATGGCACATTAAGGTTAATTAAACTTATAAAATCTTCAAGGAGACATGCTTTAGCCTATAAGTAAACACTCATCTCGGGAATTCCCAGGAAAGCATACGGGTCCCTCGGTTGATTGGGATTTATGCGAAATGCTTTCCTAGACAGAAAACCCAAAATACAGGTGTCACCCTTCCAGATTGCACGTGTCCTCAAATAATTTCACAAGTTTAAAAACCTTAACGAAGAAATAAAAACATATTTTTAAAGATTTTTACTTCAAGAGTTCTTCCACATGCTAAGAAAGGATAAAGATAGAAAAGAAAATAGAAATATTATGAGGTTTTAGAATATAGGTAAGGATATTATTTATTTAATTATTAAGAATATCCTAATAAGTCATGGATTTAAAACACATAAGTCATCATAATGCAATAATAAGTAATCATACTAAACATGTAACATATAACATATAGCACATAGCATGTAACACATAGCACAAAAATCATGAAGCATAGTATAAGTGGGTGTCCTAAAGTTATAGTCTAGGTCAAGGTGTCTAATAACCTAATTCCCTATAACCAAGGCTCTGATACCAATCTGTCACACCCTGACCGACGGCGGAATCATCGGGGCGGGACATGTAAGACTGTTCATAGCACATGGTTGACTAAATTGAAATATATTAAAGTTAAATTTCCATTACAAATAATCCAAGTACCAAACCAAATTCAAACAAAAACATAAAACAACTCAAAAAATTCTTGTATAGTTAATGATTGCACATAAGAGCATACAAAGGTTAGCACACCTAGCACTCGGGCACAAAGCTCAAATTATGCACACATGTATGTAAATAAGATTTTTGCACTTGTGTTGTTTGTGTAAATGTAAATGTGTAATGTGTAATTTGTATAGAATTCATGTTCCACCCAAAAGTGTAAAAGAGTAAAAAGGGGTTGTGAATACTCACTTGGTATGGAAGTGTAGCTAACAAAGATTATAGATAGCAAATATGATCCTCGAAATGCACAATTTAACCTAAAGAGTAATGTGTATTGAATCAAATAGATGCATAAAGTTTAAGTCTAAAATGAAAGTTGAATTTGTGTATAAAACTATTGATTTGTATTTAAAAGTATTGAATAAAATATATAGAGTTTGAAGTAAAAATATTTTTGAAACAATTTGATTTGGTTTGAATTGGATAATTGAATAAATATATGATTATAGTTTATGAAATAATGTAAATATTAATTGTAACTAAGTGTAAATAAATAAATGATTTTGATTTGAAATGTAAATTAAATAAATAATCATTATCTTATTTATTTATAAATTTTGTAACTTAATTACTTAAAATATCATTTAAGTGTAAGATAATAAATATAAATTTAATTTTCATAAACTTTTTAAATAAATTATATTTATGCCAAGATTAAACTTTTAATCCATTTTTAAATACAGAAAACATATTTTTATAAAATCTGAAACGTTTACTGATTAAAATATATAAAATTATAATTCTGTTAAAAGTTCTGAGTGGAAGGGCACGATCGTGCTCAAGCCAGGGGCGCGACCACGCTAGTCGGGGCACGACCGGGTTGATCAACAGAGGCACAAACTAGACCATTCAAACAGGCACGACCGTGCCTTGGCCTGGCACGGTCGTGTCTATGATCTTTAGACACAACAGAGACTAGCCCAGAGGGCATGACAAGGTCTGGACAGGAGAACACGACCGCGCTGCTAGTCGGCACGACCGCGCTCAATGAGGCACGGCCGCGCTATTTGATTAGCGCGACCGTGTCTCTTCCAAATCAGACATGAATTGACAAATGCTTGTATTTTAAACGCTGGAATTGTTAGGGCTTTTGATTAATGGGTTGTTACGAGTCTTTTCATATAACTTAATTGTATGGAAATCGTGCTTAAGTATAGATTCGATTAAATTATTTTTATTAAAACATGGTTTCTGGTTTAGACAGATTTACGAATTGAAAACCCAATTTAATGAAGGGCTTTTGATTCAGATACTGGAATGAATAAATTAGAGGATTCAATTAACCTGAATAGAAGCAAATCGATAGAGAACGATAGAGAGGGAGTTCCGGTGACGGCAGGATTGAGCCCCGGCGTCTTCTGATGTGATCCCGACTGTTACAACGGTTCCGTAGCTTCAGGAGGGATCGGATGGCGTGACGATGATGCTGGATTTGAGAGAACTTGGATCGAATTGCTTGAGAGAGTTTCCTTGGAAATATTTGAGAGAGAATCCTTTGAGTTGAATGAATTTTGGTTATTTGGTCGAAAAAGAAATGATTGGTAGTATTATTTTGAAAGTATAACGTAAAACGGTTATGGATTCGAACAATCGGAAGATTAAAATTGCAGTTACGTTTCAGCTGTTTCACAGGCGCGACCGCTCCTAAATATGGCACGACCGTGCCTAGGCACCGGGCGCGATCATTCCAAAGCAGGTCGCGCGACCGTGCCAAAGCACTTGGCGCGACCGTGCTAGGACGAAGCACGACCGTGCTAGACTAGGGTTTCTTGACATTTTTCAACTTTAGTCCTTGGCTTTTCAGGTTCGATGAGTTTGAATAAAATCGTTTCTTGTGTAGTGTTTAAATGTATATAATCTAGTAAAACTTGTAAATTTGTATTGAATCATTGCATTTAGTTTACTGTAAGCAAAATACCAAGGCAGTGCACGAGTATTGAATTTGAAATTGTATTACATAGAATTGAAATATGAATACTAAATTCAGAGATGTTACAAGAACTTAAGGCATGATTAACCCAAGCTCCAGTCTTAGCTCTACCTGAGGGAAATGAAGACTTGGTAGTCTATTCTGACGCTTCGGGGCAGGGTTTGGGGTGCGTACTTATGCAACGAGGAAAGGTAATTGCCTACGCATAGCGGCAATTAAAGATTCACGAGGTTAATTACCCAACACACGATTTAGAGTTAGCAGCAGTAGTTTTCACGTTGAAAATATGGAGGCACTATCTGTATGGAGTCAAATGCACCATTTACCCACAAAAGCCTGAAATACTTTTTCGGGCAAAAAAGAATTAAACATGAGGCAAAGGAGATGGTTAGAGCTACTGAAAGACTATGACTGTGAGATATTGTACCATCCAGGCAAGCCAAACGTGGTGGCTGACGCTTTAAGCAGAAAGGAAGAATCGGAACCTATACAGATCAAAGCGTGTCAGCTGATTATAACACCAGATTTGATGAGTGAAATATCAAAGGCACAAGACAAAGCGCTATTACAAGGAAATATAAAACGGGAAAGAATAGTAGGACAACAAGGGAATTTGGATGCAAATGCATACGGTGTACGAACTAAGTTTGGCCGAATGTGGATACCTAAGATTGGCGAGCTTAGAGCCAAATACTCGATGAGGCCCATAAGTCTCGCTATTCTATCCACCCCGGGACAAACAAAATGTATCAAGACTTGAAGAAAGAATACTGGTGGCCTGGCATGAAGAATGATGTAACAGAATACGTGAGCAAGTGCTTAACGTGTTCTCTAGTTAAAGTCGAGCACCAGAAACCATGCGGTAAAATGCAACCTCTACCAATACCGGAATGGAAGTGGGAGGAGATCACGATGGACTTCATTACCAAGCTACCGCGAACAGCTAAAGGCAATGATACCATTTGGGTGATCGTCGACCGCTTGACGAAAAGTGCTCACTTCTTGCCAATACGTGAGACTTCCTCGTTAGAAAGACTAGCAGAAATATTTATCAAGGAAGTTGTGAGCAGACATGGTATGCCGCTGTCGATTGTGTCCGACAGGGATACTAGATTCACGTCAAGGTTTTGGAAGAAATTCAACAAAGCAATGGGCACTAGATTGAACATTAGCACCTCTTACCACCCCCAAACCGATGGACAATCTGAAAGGACAATTCAGACCTTGGAGGACATGCTCCAGGCCTGTATCATTGACTTCGGTGGGAGCTGGGACCTTGGCAGAATTTTCGTATAACAACAGGTATCACTCGACTATTGGCATGCCGCCATTCGAAATGTTGTATGGGAGGAAATGTAGGACCCCGGTTTGTTGGGGGGAAATAGGACAGAAGGATTTTGCAAGTCTCGAAGTGGTCAAAGCTACTTCCGAGAAATTTGATCAAATCAAGGCTCGAATGAAAGCCGCAAAGGACAGACAGATATCATACGCGGACAAGAGAAGGAGGGATTTAGAGTTTCAAGTAGGAGACATGGTACTGTTAAAGGTATCACCATGGAAAGGAATCATCCGCTTTCAGAAAGCGTGGCAAACTGAGTCCAAGGTTTGTCGGACCTTTCAAGATTCTAGCGAGAGTGGGTCAAGTTGCTTACAGACTCGACCTACCCGTTGAGCTTACTGGAATACACCCTACGTTCCACGTGTCACACTTACGCAAGTGCCTAGCTGACGACACCGCTCACATACCTTACGACGAGATCGAAGTGGATAACAGTCTAAATTATATAGAGGAACCGATAGCCATTATTGACCGAGCTGAGAAACGACTACGCAATAAGTCGATTCAGTTAGTTAAAGTACAATGGAAGCATAGAAAAGGGTCAGAAGCTACATGGGAGAAAGAAGACGAGATGAGGGGACTATATCCTCAATTGTTTAACGTGTAAGTAGTTTCGAGGACGAAACCTCTTTAAGGGGGGTAGACTTGTAACATCCCAAAAAAATAATAAAACGAATAAATATAGCGAGACCGATGATTTAGTCAGAATATTTAAACAAAAGGGAGCGGGCTTGGGCTCGGCTCTAATGGGCCGAGCGAAGCCCGAGTATATAAAGGCCAAGACAGCCTTGGAGCTTTCATTTTCCACCAACACCTGCAAGCTAGAGAGAGAAAGGGGAGTCGGATCTAGAGAGAGAAAGTCGACGGATCGACACGAAACTGAAGGAGCACGTTACTTCTGAACTCGTGAGCAAAACCTCCGAATCAGAATCACAATCCAGGTAACGATTCGACCATAATCTGAGTTTTTGTTTAATTTGGGATTTTCGGGTTTTGGCTAAAAAGATAACAATTTTTGCGGATTAAACTTGGAAATGAGCTTAGGTATAGCATCTAGAATGAAAACCGAACATTTTGATCTAAGAAAGTTGAGATATTGACTCGATCAGACGTGCATGCAAAAACTTCAGATTTTGGGGAAGACGATATGTGCAGACCCATCGAAACTACTTAGTTTCGATATGTGCAGACCCATCGAAACTACTTAGTTTCGATAAGTGCAGACCTATCGAAACTACCAAGTTTCGACAGAAGCAGCCTATCGAAACTACCAAGTTTCGACAGAAGCGGCCTATCGAAACTACCAAGTTTCGACAGAAGCAGCCTATCGAAACTACCAAGTTTCGACATAAGTGCAACCTATCGAAACTACCAAGTTTCGACAGAAGCAACCTATCGAAACTACTAAGTTTCTATATAGATCAATCCATCGAAACTACTAGGTTCAGGCATAGTAATGTCTAGTAGCATTACCTTACGAGTATGACTTTATTATACAGATCGGGAGGGACATTAGTAAATGATCAGTAACCAGCTAAGTGTATTACAGGAACTACTCATCAGGTGAGTTCTATGTGCCCCCCCCCCCTTCTATTTTATGTGCAAACCTTATTAAGTGTTTTGGGGCTGAAATGTATACACTAAATGAATGAATGATATGAATGCAAATGTAATCATACGTGTTATACTGATATTTATATATATATATATATATATATATATATATATATATATATATATATATATATATATACACGAAGATGAACTATGCACAAAGAATGAATCGTATGATTATATAGAATGAATGAAAGAATAACACAACGTGTAAGAATGAAATCCTGCTTTATATCCATGTATATATCGCTTGCCAAATAAAAGAAAAAGTTATGGACGTTTCGATGATAACGGCTACTTCGGTAGACGGACGACCACGTGACTATTTTGTAACCGGGACAAATACGTTCCTTCATCAGCTAGGACGTATGAAAGCCATTAATGGACGGTCGAAGCAAATGGCATATTATGAATAGTAGAACGGTTACATAAATAATAGTCGCTTGGGAAACGGATACCTTCGGGTAGACGGGCGAATTACGGCCTACGACGGTAGGACGGTTGTAAGTCATGACGGACGGACACAAGTTGCCGGACGGTTGTAAGAGTAAAATGACGGACGGACACAAGTTGCCGGACGGTTGTAAGAATGGCGGGCCATGACGATGGACCGTGGCGTTTGTCTTTGACACATTCGCAAACAAATGACGGGTTAATCACTCTTAACCCATGAAAGTTAAGAAAAGAAAAAGGTGAATGCATACTTATATGTATGTAATCACGAAAGAAAGATGAAAGAAAAGCAAAAGTCTATGAATACATATTTTATATATATGTAATCACAAAAGAAAGATGAAAGAAAAGCAAAAGTTATGAACGTATATAATTATGTATACCTATAAAGAAAAGAATGATCCTACCTAATAGTTTTAAACTAGAACTCACCAGCGTTAGCTGACTTTTAGTATACATTTCAGGTAAAGGAAGAAAGGGTCGTGCGATGGCGTGAAGGTTACCCGACGCAAGGCTGACATCCCACTTTAATACATGTGTTAAGACTTCCGCTGTCAAGTTATGTTATGTTATGTAATTGAATGACGAATGATATGTAATTGAATGATGAATGTTTTTAATTTAAGTTCAGTATTCATGACTATGTTTATGTGTAAATCCAACAAGTGAGGCATCCCGGGTTTGGGGCTTTACAGTTATCTACCTCTCACTACTTGTAATCAAGCTAGATTATAACTTTTAACAAGTTATTAACCATCAAGACCACCCAATTCAGCCCCAAACTCGTATTACTCCCAAGAACACCAAGAACTCCTCTAATGAAGGAATCTAGAGTAGAAAGATCACTTGATGATTGGAAGAAGATTATTACACCAAAACCATCAATCCAAGCATGTAAACACCCACCTCTTTGATCCTAGCCCTCAACCTCTTTCTCTCAACCTTTGCAAGACCCAAACCCACACACAAAGTGTGTAAATTTCGTGGTCCCCCTCCCCTATATATCAGCATTTCCGAATTTACACAAACAGTCCATAAACTTCCAGAAATGACCCCTTTCACCCAAACTAGTTAAAACTCCACTTTTTCAACAAACCACCAACTTTCATTTTTTAATTACATCCTTATAATATGTTTAACATATTATATTATCAACCCGAAAATTGGTTCGTTATAAATCTCCCCCACTAACTTTGGGTTTCGTTCCCGAAACCCGCCACCACAAACTCATCTTAGGTAGCAATACAACATTCCTCCTCTTTTCTTTCTCAAAGTCCATTCCACCTTTCATTGTGTTTTCAAGGAATAAAAAAAGGCAGGTCTCTCATTGCACAATTAGTTCTCCCCGCCTATCTAAGATAATCATCGATCTTTCACATGATTCAAAATCACATCTCAAACACACCATGAGAAGCAACGACAACTTCTCCCACCAAACATTTCTGTGGATGGTCCACGTGAAATGTGTCATAGTGTTTACTCGATTCCCTCATGTAACTCTAAACGGTATACCACTTACCAACTAACATAAAGTTTGAATGGTCCAACAAAATGGGGACTTAGCCTCCCCCATTTTTCAAACCCGATTCACCAGCTTTCAAAGGAAAACTTTTATAGCGCCAAGTTTCCCACTTGAATATCCAAACACCTCCTTATATTCGACTAGAGATTTCTGTCGCATCCTGAGCGGATTTTTCAAGCGCACTCAATATACAAGATCTTTCACGCTAAATATTGAATCACACCATGATTCTTAGTCTCACGATATCCAATACCACCCCAACGTAAACAGTATTCAACACCGTTCATCATTTAGTAATTCAATTATCGGCATATGAATACCCAACGGTAATTAAGATGACACCATCTTCTAACCAACAATAATTACTCACTGGATTTCCTCCAATCGATAAGTAAAACTGAAATGTCAACCCGACTAGAAAAAGGTAGGGTCACACCACACCATGTCACACCCTTCCTTAAATCGACATGGTGCAACTACTCGGAATGTAGGGTCACAACTATTCAAGGATAAAGTCTTCAATCACTCCCTGAATTGGTGGAAACAATTCAGAAATCAAAACCACACCAAAATGAACAAATCAAAGATGAGAAATCTCGATACTATCAATCACACCAAATGCATATTTCATGATGATTATCTTCGTTAATCAAGTAATGTAATCAAGTATTAATAGTAGAAACACACAAAGATTCTTTTGATTAAGTTGTAAAATTCACAGTACAAAATGAGAAAGATTTTTGAAATACAAAAGACACAACTATTTATACTAGAGAGTTTTCGATCGAAATATTCTTGATCGAAAAATGTTTTCGACCGAAAACATTTTCCTACCGAAAACTATGAAGCTGATACTTCTAAAACCTAATTGATTTCTATGGACTATTAGGTTCCAACAATCCCCCCCTAGTCCACAGAACATCAATTCTTCAAAAGTTGTCTTTTGCAGGCTTGGTTATTACTTTAACACGTAGCTTCTTAGTATCCAGAGTAGCAAGTCTCTTCTTAATCACTTCGGCTTCATGTCTTCTTGACAAACATCGAGCCACGACTCTCATATACAACTTTGCTTCAGCTTTAATCTTCGTGCTCATATCACATCTAATAGGATTCTTGTACAAAATCTTTAGATCATCATCAGAAAAGCTAAACAAATCCACTGGATCAAAAACTCTGACTTCTAGTAAATGATCTTGTATAATCACAGCTTCATGTGTTTTGCTATCATACACCCACTTCTTGAAGCTGTTAATGAATGTCTCTTTACGTGCTGAAATTTAAACAGTTGAAACTGTATCAGCAGGCTTCACAATGTATCTAAACCTTCTTTTGTCGTCTTTATCATTTCTTTTTAACTTTCTGCATTCAGGCACCTGTGGTTTGAACTTTTCAAATTTAGCTTTCCCACACTCTCTCTTTAAAAATTCTTTAAAATTAGCAGCAAATGAATTGTTCGATGGGTTGATCATCTTCAGGTGACATAGCTCTCGAATATCCCAGTATGGCAATATGTTTAACTTTGAACTTCTGTCAAAATACTGGATATTCCCATCACATCTCTTTATTACATACATATTCTTTTCACCATCATACATCCATGCTAATATTTCACCAGTTAACGCTTGTTCTGGACTCTTTATTGTCTGTGTAAGCTTTTCTACAATGGATGGCTTCTCAGTCACTGTCCACCAAGTACTCTTGTCAATCTTTGAAGTCTTTGGCCTTTTAGATGGTGATTCAATATCTTCAGGAACAGTAAATGGCTCTCTTTCATCTACAAGCTTATCCAATTTACCAATCACTGAACCATCTTCTTCAACATACGTCTGTTGTTGTTCATATTCATACTTTTTGTATTCAGTGTTGGTTGGAGTTTCTTGTTCAGCGTCTTCAATTGTTTTTCCACTTCCACCACCATCACCAGTACCACCACTATTATCATCGTCATCTGAAGAATTGTTTTCATCTTTTCTTTCACCAGTGATCACCACTTCTTCATCATCTTCTTCTTCTTCCTGCTCCGTCTCTTCTTGGTTCTCATCAATTTTCTCCAACCCTTCACCTTCATCATTGATGAGCATATCAACATCTAATAACATGTTGTCTTCATACATAGTTGCTTTAAAAACTAGAGTTTGAACTTGTTCACTAGTAGAAGGAATTGTTCAGTGGCTGCTGGACTATGAACCTCTTCAACATTCTCTTGTAAGGCCCCAAACCCGGGAGGCCTCGCTTGTTGGATTTACTCATAAACATAGTCATTAATTACTGAATTTTTAGTTAAAAAAAAACATTCAAACACAGCGGAAACATTCAACATTTGAGTACATTACAGCGGAAGTCTTAACATTCAAAACATTAACCATTGTCTAAACAAAACATAAGGTGGGATGTCAGTCACATGCCGGGCAGCCTTCACGCCTTCGCACGACCCTTTCCTTTGTTACCTGAAATGTATACTAAAAGTCAGCTAATGCTGGTGAGTTCTAGTTTAAAACTATTAAGTATGATCATTCTTATCTTTACAAGTATACATAATTATATACATACATTTCTACAAATACGTATTCATAGCTTTTACTTTTCTTTCTTCATTCTTATGTGATTACATAGATATGTATTCACCTTTTCTTTCCTTAACATTCATTGGTCATACACATAAGGGTGATCAACCCGTCTTTTACTGCGTATATCACAAAGACATACGCCCTTAAGCTACCGCCGTAGCCCTTTTACTCGTCCGGTCCTAGAAACCGTCCGCCTTAACTTTCGTCCGGCCAACCTTCGGCCGTCCGTCTTTACCGTCCTACCGTTGTAGTCCGTCATATTCGCCCGTCTGCCCTAAGGCATCCGTTTCCCATGCGAACTATTGTTTATGCAACCGTTATACTATTTTAGCATTTACTTCGACCGCCCTTTTATGCTTTTTGTACGTCCTAGCTTGCGAAGGACGTATCTTTCCCGGTTGCAAAATAGTCACGTGGTCGTCCGTCTATAGAAGTAGCATTTAACTTCGTTTCCGTCCATAACGTATACATACCTTCATAACATGCAATATAAATAATTATAAAGCAAGATTTCATATATTTACGTTATGCCATTCTTTCCTTCATTCTTTGTAAACATACGTTTCATTCTTTGTTCAAAATTCATTCTCTTATATATATATAAAATATATATTAGTACATCACGTATGATCACATTAGCATTCATATCATTTATTCATTTAGTGTATACATTTCAGCCCCAAAACATTTAATAAGGTTTGCACATAACATAGAAGGGGGCACATAGAACTCACCTGATGAGTAGTTTCTGAGATACATTTAGCTGGTTACTGAGCGTCACTAATGTCACTCACAATCTGTATAATAAAGTCATACACGTAAGGTAGTGCTCCTAGATGACACTAGACGTTACTATGCTTGAACCTAGTAGTTTCGATGGATTTGCTTATATCGAAACTTGGTAGTTTCGATAGGTTGCTTATGTTGAAACTTGGTAGTTTCGATAGGTTGCTTATGTCGAAACTTGGTAGTTTCGAGTCATGGGTTCATATCGAAGCTATGGTAGTTTCAGTAAGTAACTTATGTATTATCTTAGCTTCAGATCGTGGGCATATCGAAACTATGTTCTTAGTATTCTGGGTCTGCACATATCGAAACTGAGTAGTTTCGATGGGTCTGCACATATCGAAACTGAGTAGTTTTGATGGGTCTGCACACATCGAAACTGAGTAGTTTCGATGGGTCTGCACCCATCAAAACTGAGTAGTTTCGATGGGTCTGCACACATCGAAACTGAGTAGTTTCGATGGGTATGCACATATCGTCTTCCCCAAAAATCTGAAGTTTTTGCATGCGAGTCTGATCGAGTCAATATCTCAATTTTCTTAGATCAAAACGTTCGGTTTTCATTCTAGATGCTATACCTAAGCTCATTTTCAAGTTTCATCCGCAAAATCGTTACCTTTTTAGCCAAAACCCGAAAATCCTAAAAAAAATCATAAAAACTCAGATTATGATCGAACGCTTACCTGGATTGGATTTCTGATTCGGAGGAGATGATCACGAGCACAGAAGCAACGTTCTCCTGAATTCCCGAGTCGATCCGTCTCTTTCTCTCTCTAGACCCGAGCTCTCCTTTCTCTTTCTAGAAGTTGCGTGAGTGGGGAATGAGAAGAGAAGAGGGCTGCCTTGCCTCTTATATACCTGGGCTTCCCTCGGCCCATTGAAGCCGAGCCCAAGCCCGCTCCCTTTTGTTTAAATATTCCGACTAAATCACCGGTCTCGCTATTTTTATTCGTTTTATTATTTTTGGGATGTTACATCTCTGCTAGGTTTGTACCAATTTGAACACCCGTAAGAGCTATTAGATCTTGTACCATCTTCTGAAGTTGATCAATATGTTGCTGCTGTTGATCTAGTACTCCCTTTTGTTTAGTACTTTCAATTTTCAACTCTCTGATCTCTATAGAGTTAGTAGCTTCTCTACTTTGCAAGTTTGAGATCTGAGTCTTCAATTGACTAACAACATCTGCAGTTTCCTGGTTGCTTAGTTAAGAAACTCTTCATCAATCAACTCATAACCTCTAGATCTTTTTGACTTATGCTTCTCTGGTACCTCTTTAGCTTTACCCTTGCCATTATCAAATCTTGTTGTAGTTTTCTTTTTCTTCTGTAATTCTGGATCAGTAAATACAATACCCTTAGACGGAGGAGGTCTAGAAGGTACGGTATTTGTTTGTTCAAGTTCTTTTCTTTTCTTTGATGGGGTTGTTGCTGTGGCAATTAACTGTTCATCATTAATTTCTAACACTTCAGTGTTCACACTTAAGACATCATCAGCTTCAACAATAAATTCTTCTGTGTGACTCAGTAATGGTTCAGTAACTTCATTTACTTCAGGAACTCTGTTTTCTTCAAAAAACATATCATGTTCTTCAACTTGAACTTGACCTTCCTGTTGAATAACATTTACTTGACCACCACCATGACCTTGATCATTATCATTTCCCTGATCATTATTCTGCACTTGGTCAGTTTCATCATTGTCACTATCAACTCCATCTTCTATATCTTATGCCATTAAGTCATTGATTTCATTTACAATAGTAAAATCTGGATCAGGATTTTCTTCAAGCATATTAGGAAATAGTGGTGTCACATTACCACAAAATTTGCTTGTCTTCCTCACATTATTCATGCTGCTGAAGATTACTTCTTTCATTGAATCCAAAGGCAGTTCAACACCATCGTTTTCCAGATATGTACAAATCTTGGGTACATTAGAAACTTGTAGTTTTGCCTTGGTCCCACAAAGTTGCTAATCATTGCCTCGAATATCATTCTTGAAAAATTGAATCTTCTATGAGTTGCTAGACACACTAACGCTCTGCTGAATACTTCACCTATTTGATCAAAAGCAGATGTTCTGGGACTCATGCAATGAATTAATACATGGACAAGGTATCTCCATTGTTTTGCAAACATAGTTTTGGTCACCTGTCTTCTTAGAAACGTTCCTTCTATTCCCATACTCAGAATTATCCCTAAGATTGCAATGTGATTGATTTTGTAGGGAAAATCAGTTGCGTCTCTGAAGTTCAGCACCTCTCTAATCACTTGCTCAGTTACTTTAATCTTGTTTCCTCCCACCGAGCTTTCAATCCAGATTTGTTTATTCACATTCTTATACTCCAAATTGTCCCAAAACTCTCTAACATGTTTTTCAAATACACAAACTTGTGTAGATATTGCAGTGTTAATTCTTGACTTGGTTAGAAATCGCACAATTTCTTCATAACCAGTGCTTTCTTTGTACTCGTTGTTAAACAGGAACAGATGTTGTGGTTAGGCTCAAATTTTAATCTGTTCATGTCTATAACAAAAAACAATAGGTTAGATAATTTCTGAAAAAAGCTTAACTTTTGAAATTTCGATCGAAAACCTCATTATATATACAACCTTTTTTGATCGAAAACATTTAAAACCATTTCTAAAAATTACCTTGAACATTTCGATCGGAAACTCTTTAGAATTTTACCTTTTCGATCGAAAAGTCCTAGTACTTTACTTTTTTTATTAAAACAAACATTTGAATTTTATCCTTACAACTTTTCGATCAAAAACTTTCATTAATAGAGAAAAACTAAACATTTTCTTTTCGATCAAAAACTAATGAACCAAAAACACTTCTATTCAATCGAAAACTTTCAATAATAAATCAATTACACTTTTCGATCTATTCAAATTACTTTTCGATCCATTCAAATTACTTTTCGATCCATTCATCTAAGATTTCGGGCAATTCAAATATTCAAAAATTCAACCGTAAACTAAGGCTTTGGATCTAACCTATCAACCTCTATTAATCACGAGAACATACCTCGATAATCGAAAAACACTGAGAATCTAGATGATGTCACGATCGACCACTTTTTCGTACTAAACTTCAACACTTGTAAAACACGATGAATTTTGTAACAATACAGTCTCGAGAAAATACGAGTGGGAAAAATCTTTTCAATCAAAAAATTTGAATATATAGACTTTTCAAATCTTGACCGAAAACTTCAGTCATGACTTTTCGATCGAAAACTGTTTCAGATAATATATTTTCGGTCAAGAGATTTCGACCGAAAACTTCAAACATGATAAATTTTGAAAATTTTCAAACCAATCTTTTTTTTTATTTAAGTCTATTTTGACATCATTAAGACATGTTCCAATTTTTTTTTAATAATTTTAACAATCACAATCATAACCAGGTAAGAATCCAAAAAACTCTTTTTTTAATATATCAAAAATGACTTATTATTTTTTTTCAAACACAGAAAACAGTTATACACTTAATGAAATTCATTGTTGTTTTTCATTTATTTTTACTATTTTCTTTTTGACTTTTTCTTATCATATTTCAACAATTTTATTCCAACATTTTATTTTCTTTTGATGAACTGAAATGACATAGGATCATAAATGTATATTGTCTTAACTACAATGCATATCAAATCAGGATCTAAACAGTTCAACCTTGATTGCCAGTATAATTTTCAGCTTAAACTCAAACATCATATTTCAGCAGATACTGTGTGATATTTAAGGTAAGATTTATCAATACAAAGTGTATCCAAACATCGAGATGGATTAAGCCAATGCGTAACACAAAGTTTCACCAAAGCATAATCCAATCACCAGCAAGAGGGTAGCGTTTTTAGCACAGGAAAATAATCCAGATGGATTTGATGTGAATCCTTTTGATTCATATATATTGGTTTCTGATGGAACGAACACTGAATCAGTTTGATTCATATGAGATTCGGGTATGCGGATATCCATAGGGTATTGGATATGTCAATTGAAATCACGAATGATTCAAAGGGCGAGACAGACTGACTTTCTGATTTCCATTCGAGATTTCCACCAAAACCATCAGCTGTATAGAAATGTTTAACTCTAAATCATATATTTGACTGGTATAGTCAATAGAGTAAACAAATTATGCTAAAAACCCATCAAGATCCTAGTCTCATGGTATGTATGGATTTACTTAGCATTCAAAGAATGAAAGTACCGATATTCGATAAGGATAACACTAAGATTGTGATTTAGTTAATCACACAAATATCGCCTAATTTACATATGCAGAGCCTACCAGCATATCAAAAATTGTAACCGACGTCACCATCATATCCAATTCATGCATAAGCTCAGCACACACTTGTACTATCATTTCCTATATATACATCATCCAGACACACAAATTTTTCTTTTCTTTTATTCTTCCCCTAAAATTGTGATGTGAGTTTATTTA
This sequence comes from Smallanthus sonchifolius, assembly GCA_023525975.1. Classification (NCBI taxonomy): domain Eukaryota; kingdom Viridiplantae; phylum Streptophyta; class Magnoliopsida; order Asterales; family Asteraceae; genus Smallanthus; species Smallanthus sonchifolius. The sequence goes on along the minus strand of CM042030.1, from coordinate 24,868,868 downwards.
CTATTTATATCACTTATGAGAACAAACATTCATTAAGCTAACACACATATAAAGCGTACACAACACAATTTTAACACTTAAAAGAAAATCTTTTTGAGGAACATATTTCTAAGGTCTTTCAGTTCAAAAATGGACTATTTATTATTCTAAAAAACCCCTTTTTATTTATTATTATTTTTTCTTTTTTAAAATAAAATCATCCCCAACATCTCAACCAAAGAGTTAAACGGTCCGTTGAAAAAGCTTTTGTAAAAATATCGGATTTTTGCTCTAGGGTATCGACATGGATCACTTCAATCAGCCCATTCTCAAAACAGTCACGAATGAAATGTAACCTGATCGCAATGTGCTTTGTTTTGGAATGCTGAATGGGATTTTTTACTATTCCGAGCATTCCCTCGTTGTCACAATAAATCAGAGTTTCTAGGAAATTTACTCCAAAATCTAGCATTTGATGTTGAATCCAGATAACTTGTGAACAACAGCTCGAGGTAGCAGTATACTCAGCTTCAGCAGTTGATGTGGATACATTCGTTTGTTTCTTACACTGCCAAGACACCAGTCTCTCCCCAAAAAATTGACATCCACCTGAAGTTGACTTCCTGTCCAAATTACAACCTCCATAATCGCAGTCAGTGTAAGCAAAGAAATTAAATTCAGAATCAGAAGGATACCATAAACCTAAATTTACTCGACCCTTAAGATATCGGAAAATTCGTTTAACAGCTGATTCATGAGATTCTTTTGGAGCTGCCTGATATCTGGCACAAGAGCAAACATCAAACATGATATCTGGTCGACTTGCAGTCAAATACATCAACAAGTCAATCATTGACCTGTACATCTTTTGATTTACTTCAACTCCAGACACATCGACAGTTAAAGGTTTATGAGGAGAAATTGGTGTTGAAGCTGATTTGCAATCAGTCATTTTGAATTTTGTAAGAATATCTTTCACATATTTGGCCTGATGAATAAGAATTCCTGATTCAGACTGCTCAACTTGTAACCCCAGAAAGAACTGCATTTTTCCCATCAAGCTCACTTCAAACTTTAATTTCATAACTTGTTTAAATTCTTTGTAAAGAGCTTCATGTGTTGATCCGTAGATAATATCATCGACATAAACTTGTACAATTAACAAATCAGCATCATATTTTTTCAGGAATAAGGTCTTGTCAATTGTTCCATGAACGAAGCCGTTTGATGTAAGATGTATTGACAAGGTTTCATATCATGCACGAGGCACTTGATGTAACCCGTACAGTGCTTTATCAAGCTTATACACTTGAAATGGATGAGCTGGATCTTCAAAACCTGGTGGTTGATTCACATAAACTTCTTCCTTTACCACCCCATACAGAAATGCTGTTTTTACATCCATTTGATATACAGTAAATTTCTTGTACGATGCATAAGCCAAAAAGATTCGTATTGCTTCAATTCGTGCAACAGAAGCAGAGCAATCATCATAATCTAGTCCTTCCTCTTGATAAAAACCTTGTACAACCAAACGAGCTTTGTTTCGAACTACAATCCCACGATCATCCTTTTTGTTTCTGAAGACCCACTTCGTTCCAATTGGATATTTTCCCTTAGGTAAGTCCACAAGATGCCACACGTTTAACTTCTTAAACTGAAGCAATTCTTCTTGCATAGCTTCAATCCAACTTGGATCTTGTAAAGCAACAGTAACATTCTTTGGTTCCTCTTGAGATAAGAAATAGGAGTACAAAAAAACATTCATATTTCCATTTTGACTTCTTGTCTTTACTCCATCTTCAAGAGATCCAATAATATTCTCAACTGGATGAGCAGAATGGATTTGATGTTTTTGAATATGCTCAACTTCCATAGATTCTGGCATGTTTGTATCATTCAACTCTGGTAATTGATCATTTGAATCTTCAACACTAGAAGAACTTGTCTGAATTACATCTTCAGTCTGATCATTTACATGATCCAACTGAACTTCATTAACTGCTGGTTCATGATTTGTACTTGGAATTTCTTGTACTTCAGAATCAACATTAGTGACAGAGTTATCAACAAGATCTTCTTGTGTTTGAGTTGATGTAGTAACATTCTCAGACATCATTTTGAATCATCAAATTCTGTGGTCAAACCAAAAACTTTCCAACAGATAGATCACTACTTGTAGAAGACTCAGTTATAGTACCCGAAGAACTTGCTTCATTAGAATCCATTTGAAGTTGTTGCTCAAAAGTTTTGAAGATTACTTCCGCATCAAAGAACCAGTCAGGTCCATTTTGATCTGTAGGAGTATTTAGTTCTTGCCACTCCATATAAAACGATTCTTGAACAATTTTGGTTCTTTTGTTGTACACTCTATAAGCTTTCTGATATGAAGAATAGCCCAAAAAATAGTATTCATCACCGACAGCTGCAAATTTGGAACCAAATGCTCTGAAGAACTTGATATATGGCTTTCGTTTATAGAATAGTTCATACGAAGTCTTTGTAAGTTGCTTCACCATAAGAACTATATTTAAAACATAACATGAAGTGTTTACTGCTTCAGCCCAGAAGATAATGGGCAACTTGGAATTGACAAGCATTATTTGAGCAGCTTCTATTAAAGTTATGTTCTTCCTTTTAGCTACTCCATTCTGTTGTGGTGTTCTTGCAACACTATACTGATGTGTTATTCCTTTTTCTGCACAAAATTAACTTATCAGTTTATTTTTAAATTATGTTCCATTGTCACTACGAATGATTGAAACTTTGTTATCACAGATGTTTTCTATTCGTTTGACAAAATCAATAATTGTTTCAGGTGTTTCATCCTTTGTTGCAAGGAAAAACACCCATGAAAATTTTGAAAAATCATCTGTGATAACAAGACAATATGACTTTTTCGCAATACTTTTAACTCGAACTGGACCAAAGAAATCCATATGAATAAGAAATAAAGGTCTAGTAAAAGTTGTTATGGTTTTTCTTGGATGGAACTTCTTGTGCTGTTTTCCCTTTGCACATGACATGCAATTTTCTTCAATTATGAACTCTTTCTTTGGCAATCCTCGCACCAAATATTTATGCACCAAGTTATTTATGTTCTTTATATTCACATGACCCATTCTTCGATGCCACAAATAAGATTCTGAATCAGTTGCCTTTGATAATAAACATGAAACATTTACTGGTGTAGTATGATCATTCATGTCAATCACATATGTGTTGAATTTTCTTGGAGCACGCATCAAAATCATTTGTTCTGGAATAACCAATCCAGGCTTTAAGAACAAGCATTCCTTTGCAGTAAAATGAACTGGTATGTCTTTATCACAAACTTGAGAAGCACTTAGTAAATTGAATTCCAATTGAGACACAAAATTTACTTTTTCTAATGTTATAAGTTCATTCGACACTGTTCCTTGACCAATTATTTTTCCTCCCTTTTTATCTCCAGCAAATGCAACAAAACCTCCATTAAAAGTTCGAAAATTTTCCAGAATTTTTCTTTGTCCAGTCATGTGCCTTGAGAAACCGCTATCAAGATGCCAAGCATTATTAATAGTCCTCCCGGTTAAACTCTGCACATTCAAGACAAACTTAATGATGAACAGGTACCCAGATAATCTTTGACCCGGGCTGACTTTTACCTTTTATAGTATTAACATCTTTAACATCTTGTTCTTTCAATTCTATCAATTTTATATTTTTCTTTATTCCAACCATATGTGAAGACTATTCATTTTTAACTTTCCAAACATAACCAACATTTTTCGCATATTTCATAGTAATTTTTTCTTTAGCAAAATAGATTGGTTGGTTAAATTTCTTCACATATTGTGAATCTTTTGGGACACGTTTATCCTCAAACTTTGGTAGCACATACTCACGGCAAACATTAGAATATAAAGCATGACAATTTCTGGAAAGCAAGTAATCACGACTGTATCTTTGTATCACTCCGGACTCTGACACACTGTCATTCTCAGACGCTCGCTTGAAATGCCGAATAACGTTGCTTTTAACTTTCTCTTTGTTCTTTGTGAACCTTGACTCACTAGAGTTGTGTTTGCAATTTCTCGCAAAATGACCAACCTGACCACACACAAAGCAATTGTAGCTCTTAGGCTTTGACTTTGACTTTGACTTTGAACACTTTCCTACTTCACTCTTTAGGCCACAACTTTTCTTTCTTAATTGTTCTTTGATTTGAATAGACTTATCTTTGACATCAATGAACTTGTCTTTGACATCAATGGTTTTGCCTTTGACACACCAAGACTTTCTTTGGACATTTGTTGGTACACTCACTTTAACTTTGACAACTTTATTGTTCTCTGTCTCACTGGTAAGAATATAATTCTCTGGTGCTATGACATTATTTTTCTTTGGTCTCTCACTTGACAAATCATACTCTTGAATCAGAGGATTTCCAAACTCATCTAAGACCACATCACCAACTAGACTAGAGAGTTTATTAAGTGGGACATAATCTCTAGCTGTATGCACCACTTTATCAAAGAAAGTAGATGTTGATGACACTTCAGACACACAATCAAACTCAACACAACCGTTAGTAGAACATGCCGAAACATAATAAATATCTGAATCAGAATTAGAAGCATTAATATTTTTTGCATCAGCATTTAAACTAGAAATTGAAACAAATTTATCTAGATTACAGTCAACATCTAGATACTGTTTACAGTCCCTAATAAACTCCCTAGCACACTGTTTATTGAAAGCTGAAAAACTTTTCACTCCATCAATTTCATTTTCATCATCCACACACCCTGAGTTTATATCTGCACTAATATACATATCATGAAAGTTAGAATTTCCGACATTCATCAACTCATTCGATTCATGCGGTTCAGGAAAAGGTACAAAATTCTCAGGATGTGGAACCTTGTTGTAACCCAACTCGTCTTTGATATAAACAGTTCTCTGTTTGCTCACACATTCATCAAAGACATTTTGTTGCATCTTCCACTTTAAAACAATTACCCTTTCTTTTATTAAATCAGTTTCAGATTTGATAAGTTTTTTCGAAAGATCTTTTGTAACATCCCAAAAATAGTAAATAAGTAAATAATAATGCGATAGAGATTTAAACGTCATAAAACGAAATAAGAACGGATGGGCTTGGGCTTGGGCTCGGCTCCAACGGGCCGATGGAAGCCCAAGTATATAAGGGGCAAGGCAGCCCACCTTCTCAACTTCACCTTCATTTCACCATCCTAGAGAGAGAAAGGAGAGTCGGGTCTAGTGAGAGAAAGTCGCCGGATTGACACGAAATTGAAGGAGCACGTTACTACTAAGCTCGTGAGCAAAACCTCCGAATCAGAATCACAATCCAGGTAACGAATCGACCTTAAACTGAGTTTTTATTTGTTTTGGGGTTTCTCGGGTTTTAGCTAAATAGGAGACGTTTTTGTGGATGAAACTTAAAAAAATAAGCTTAGAACTAGCATCTAGAGTGAAAACCGCACATTTTGATTAAAGAAAATTGTAAGATTAGCATGATCGGATTAACATGCAAGAATTTCGGATTTTTGGTCCAGGAACCAGGTATTGCGTACTTACCAAGTACGCAAGAGGGACTTCCTGCGTACTTACCAAGTACGCAGGAGGAAGATCCTGCATACTTACCAAGTGCGCAAGAAGGACCCTCTGCGCACTTGTCAAGTGCGCCAGAGTATGGTAAGTGCGCAGGCAGCAGACAGTAGGCAGCAGGCTGGTTAAGTAAAGTCAGTAAGTTTAGAATGGTTAAACCATTAGAGTCGGGGTTGGGTCTAATGTGTATTTAACTACCTAATCCAGATCGAAAGTGACGTTGTTGGACCTTTGTTTAGGACAACCTAGAGAAGCTTATCAGGTGAGTTCTATGTGCCCCCTTCTATGTTATGTGCAAATCATTTTAAATGTTTTGGGGCTGAAGTGTATACACTAAATGATTAAATGTTATAAATGTCAATGTGATCATACGTATATATATAAATACTTATATATGAAAATGAATTATGAATAAAGAAAGAAGCGTATGATTTTAAATAATGAATGAAAGAAGGACATAACGTAAAAGAATGAAATCTTGCTTTATATTACATATATATTGCATGTTATGAATGAATGTAAACGTTATAAACCCTTCTATGACAACGGCTACTTCGGTAGACGGACGACCACGTGACTATTTTGCAACCGGGACAAAAACGTTCCTTCGCAAGCTAGGACGTATGAAAAGGTATTAATGGACGGTCGAAGCAAATGCCTTAACTAAAGTAGAACGGTTGCATACATAATGGTCGCATGGGAAACGGATGCCCTAGGGCAGACGGACAAAATGACGGACTACGACGGTAGGACGGTTTAAGAGCGGACGGACAAAGGTTGCCGGACGGATTAATGAATGACGGACGGTTTTCTAGAGCGGGACGGTAATGAAATGGGCTACGACGGTAGTTCTGACAGTGATGTCTTCGTGACATTCGCGACAAGTATGACGGGCTGATCTCCCTTAAGATTATGGCCAATAAGTGTTCTCTCAAAAAGAAAGTATGTATGTACATATGTATATACCCTCAATGAATGTTATGTGAGAACAGTAAAGTAAAGAATATTTAAAAGTATGAATATATATATACACACATTATATTCATGATAAGGTAAATATTATGTATGATTGTCTTTAAACTAGAACTCACCAGCGTTAGCTGACTTTTAGTATATATTTCAGGTAAAGGAAGAAAGGGTTGTGCGATGGCATGAAGGTTACCCGACACAAGACTGACATCCCACTTTAATACATGTGTTAAGACTTCCGCTGTCAAGTTATGTTATGTTATGTAATTGAATGACGAATGATATGTAATTGAATGATGAATGTTTTTAATTTAAGTTCAGTATTCATGACTATGTTCATGAGTAAATCCAACAAGTGAGGTTACCCGAAAAGGGGCCTTACATGTTGGTATCAGAGCAATAGTTTGAGAGATTCAGACATCCCGAAATGTCTGGACTCAAGCTGATTATGGGACCAACGCACGGATGTCAGTCTGGGTAGCCAACGCCAGCACAGTAAGTAAGTACTAAGGTTAATACACTTGGATAAGAATAGATACTCAAACCTAGAACCAATAGATGTCAATGTCATGACCAATTTGAAGAGTTTGGAACCCGAAAAGCAATGTAAATTTCTAATCACAAACCGGTCACTGTAATTACAAATTTACCTTGTTCGTATTGTTCCAAGACTATGATCTGAGATAATGACATTGATGTATTCCCTTTATGACCATCAGGAAAACTAGGAACTATGGCTGGAGGAGGAAGAACTGGATGCCGAGGCGGTCTCACTGGCCGAGTGGGTAGACCTCTATTGAATCGAAGAAGTGAAGAGGAAGAGAGTGTGCACGCAGAACACACTGAGAGTGTGCACGAAACTAATGTGACCCCAACTGGGGACGGCAATCAAGGGCCTATACAGTTGGAACCCGAGGTTAGGGATGCTATTGCCCGCGAGGTTGTACTTAATCTGAAGAACATATTGCCTGACCTATTATCTGAGGCACTAAAGAAAAGCAAAGAAGAGGATGAAGGGAACAATGATGAGAAAATTTATGACAGTGACGGGGATGAAGTAAAAGCGGCATCAAGCAATCGTGGGTGTACTTACAAAGGTTTCAAGGACGGAGACCCACCTAAGTTTGATGGAACCAAGGATTCGGTGGCTACTTTCGAATGGATTGAGAGGATGAACGCTGTAATCAACATCAGCGAGTGCCGACCGGACCAGGCGGTTAAATATGTTGCTCATTCTTTCACCAATGAAGCACTAGGTTGGTGGAGAAACATTCAAAGAACAAAGTCGCCAAATGCTATTTCCAGAATGACATGGGAAGACCTGAAGAAGCTCATAATCCAAAAGTTCTGCCCACAGAATGAGATTGATCGTGTGGAGAACGAGTTCCTAAACTTCAAGGCTGGCAACAAGACTCATCGCCAGTATACTTCAAGATTCAACGAGCTGGCCCAACTGGTACCACACTTGGTGGAAACCGAAGAACGTATGATCAAATACTATGTCAAGGGTCTGCAAAGGGTCCGTGTCCATGTAAAAGCCATGTAAAAGCCAACCTACCCTCGACCTTCGAGTCGGTAGTCAACCTGTCTGGAATCGTCTACGACGATTATGCCAATGAGGACCCGGCACCTGAGACACAAAAGAGAAAGTGGGAGAACACGTCTAGAGGCACCGGAAAAGGGAATTTAAGAACCGAAATTAAGAAACCAAGGTTGGACGAATATGAAACATGTAAGAAATGTGGGAGGCAACATCTTGGCGAGTGTCGAATCGGCACCACCGTGTGTTATAAGTGCGGGAGGCCGGGGCACTACTCCCGAGATTGTTTGAAGGACGTCAAATGTCAAGTATGTGGATTGTTTGGACATCTGACAAAGAACTGCAGGAAGGCCGGCCAATCTGGTTCGGGAAAGGAGAGGGAACAGGAACAACAAAAGGCAAGGACTGAGGAAGAAGCAAGGGGAAAGGAAGAAGCAACGGGAAAGGAGAGGGAACAGGAACATTGATGTATTCCCTTTAGAATCAAGGTATTCGCACATGTTACATTATGAATAACACTGGCCAGGCATGATTGATAATGTAATATGCCCAATTACATCCACTGTCTCCATATAACGAATCCCTTAACAACTTTCAGCACAATTAGTTCACAATGGACACCAATTAAAACAAACAACACATAATCATTACTAACCTTGCCTCTTTAAGCTCCGTGTCTCGATCACGCCATCATTGGATTATCATTTCTCTGACCATATCAAGAGCATTGTAGGTTTTAGTTTGGTGTCTCGCGCACCAAATCCCTCAAACCATTGCTCTGATACTAAGTTGTAACACCCAAAAACTTAAACCGATTAAAACTTTTTAAAACGACGCGGAAGCGGTCCCAATTACAACATTTAACGTATCCACACGTTTTCATTTTACAAATAGGAATTAACTACTCTAAATGTTTGTAAAGATTCCCCACGAAAAGGTTAACAAATATAATCACGAAACACGTCCACGAAAATCCAATCCACATGATGCCAGACCCGAAAATCACTCCGGAGCTTTCCTACATACAATACATCAATTTGTATACGGTTAGTAAAGATAAGCAGCCGTTGGGACTCTCAACAAGTCCCTACAACAATGACAGGCCAAAATCACAAAAATCCAGAAATTCTAGCCTCTACCAAACCGTAAGGTGTGGCCGTAAGGCAGAACTTCTAGGCCATAAGGTCCAATCCAGCCGTAGGCCATCTTGAGGGGGGCCGTAGGCTATGTCTAGGTCGTAGCTTACTGCCAATACTGAAACCGTAGAACCTCCCGTAAGGCAGAGGGGAGCAGCAGTTAGGTGCCTTGACTGAGCCGTAGGCTACTGCTAGGTCGTAGCTTACTGCGGGGGCTGGGCTGATGGGTATTTAACTGCAGTTTTGGCATTTTCGACCCTCCCTACTCGACTCGTTTGCATTTTTAAGCCGTTATTGAACATAGACTTATATTTATACTCCATATAAGTCTACCCTCATATACTAACATATATTTGTTAGTTTTTCATCCCTAAACTTGAGTACCACTACTCGTTTCTCACTCATTAAGAGTTTAACACAAGTTCTATCAACTCGTTAGTTTAGGTACATAATAACCTACAACTTTAAACACAGAATGATCCATACACATTGTATGTTCTACCATTTTTTGTAAGGCCCCTTTCCCGGGTAACCTCACTTGTTGGATTTACTGATAAACATAGTCATAAATACTGAACTTAAATTAAAACATTCGAGAGTAGCGAAAACAAACATCATTCAATACATAACATAACATAACAGCGGAAGTCTTAATAATTAAAAACACAACATTTTTAATTAATAATCAAGAGTGGGATGTCAGTCGCTTGCCGGGTAACCATCACGCCTTCGCACGACCCTTCCTTTCTGTACCTGAAATGTATACTAAAAGTCAGCTAACGCTGGTGAGTTCTAGTTTAAAAATATTAAGTATGAACATTCTTTTCTTTATAAGTATGCATAATTATATATACCCTTTTATGCAAATACGTATTTATAGCTTTTGCTTTTCTTTCATCATTCTCATGTGATTACATAGATTTGCATTCACCTTTACTTTCCTTTAACATTCATTGGTCATACACATAAGGGTGATCAACCCTTCTTTTACTGCGTATATCACAAAGACATATGCCCTTAAGCTACCGTCGTAGCCCTTTTACTCGTCTGGTCCTAGAAACAGTTCGCCTTAACTTTCGTCTGACCAACCTTCGGCCGTTCGTCTTAACCGTCCTACCGTCGTAGTCCGTCATATTCGCCCGTCTGCCCTAAGGCATCCGTTTTCCATGCGAACTATTGTTTTTGCAACCGTTATACTATTTTAGCATTTACTTCGACCGCCCATTTATGCTTTTTGTACGTCCTAGCTTGCGAAGGAACGTATCTTTCTCGGTTGCAAAATAGTCACGTGGTCGTCCGTCTACAGAAGTAGCCGTTAGCTTCGTTTCCGTCCATAACATATACATACATTCATAACATGCAATATAAATAATTATAAAGCAAGATTTCATTTATTTACGTTATGCCATTCTTTCATTTATTCTTTGTAAACATACGTTTCATTCTTTGTTCATAATTCATTCTCATATATATATAAATATATATTAGTATATCACGTATGATCACATGAGCATTCATATCATTTATTTATTTAGTGTATACATTTCAGCCCCAAAACATTTAATAAGGTTTGCACATAACATAGAAGGGGGCACATAGAACTCACCTGATAAGCTAGTCTTGGTTGTCCTAAACAAAGGTCCAACAACGTCACGTACAATCTGAATTAGGTAGTTAAATACACATCAGACCAAATCCCGACTCTAACGGTTTAATCATACTGAATTAGGCGACCCTACTGACTTCACTATCTAGCCTGATTCATGCTGCCTGCGCACTTAGTAAGTGCGTAGAGCCTTGCTCATGCGTACTTGACAAGTGCGCAGAGAGTTCTTCTTGCGTACTTGGTAAGTATGCATGATCTTTCTCCTGCGTACTTGGTAAGTATGCAGGACGTCCTTCTTGCGTACTTGATAAGTATGCAGTACCTGTTTCCTGGACAAAAATCCAAAATTCTTGCATGCTAACTCGATCATGCCAATCTTACAATTTTATTTGATCAAAACGTGCGTTTTTCATTGTAGATGCTAGTTCTAAGCTTATTATCAGGTTTCATCCATGAAAACGTCTCCTATTCAGCTAAAACCCGTGAAACCCCTAAATGAACAAAAACTCAGATTATGGTCGAATCGTTACCTGGATTGGAATTTCTTATTCAGGGGTTTTGCTCACGAGCTCAGCAGTAACGTGCTCCTTCAATTTCGGGTTGATCCGTCACTTTCTCTCTCTAGGCCCGAGCTCTCCTTTCTCTCTCTAGGTTGCTCGTTATGGCGGAAATGAGAGTTCTAGTGCTGTCTTGACCCTTATATACCTGGGCTTCGCTCGGCCCATTGGAGCCGAGCCCAAGCCCATCCGCTTTTCTTTTGTTTTGTGACTATTAAGTCTCTATCGCGTTATTATTTACTAAATTACTATTTTTGGGATGTTACAAGTCTACCATCCTTAAATTGGTTTCGTCCTCGAAACCGTTTATACGTTAGACAATTGAGGGTATAGTCCCCTCATCTCTTCTTCTTTTTCCCATGTAGCTTCTGATCCTTTTCTATGCTTCCATTGTACTTTGACTAAAGGAATCGACTTATTGTGTAGTCGTTTCTCAGCTCGGTCAAGAATGGCTATCGGTTCCTCTACATAATTTAGACTGTTATCCACTTCGATCTCGTCGTAAGGTATGTGAGCTATGTCATCAGCTAGGCACTTACGTAAGTGTGACACGTGGAATGTAGGGTGTATTCCACTAAGCTCGATGGGTAGGTCGAGTATGTAAGTAACTTGACCCACTCTTGCTAGAATCTTGAAAGGTCCGACAAACCTTGGACTTAGTTTGCCATGTTTTCTGAATCGAATGATTCCTTTCCATGGTTATACCTTTAACAGTACCATGTCCCCTACTTGAAACTCTAAATCCCTTCTTCTCTTATCCACGTATGATTTCTGTCTGTCTTTTGAGGCTTTCATTCGAGCCTTGATTTGATCAAATTTCTCTGAAGTAGCTTTGACCACTTCGAGACTTGCAAAATATTTTTGTCCAATTTCCCCTCAACAAACCGGGGTCCTACATTTCATCCCATACAACATTTCAAATGGCGGCATGCCAATAGTCGAGTGATAGCTGTTGTTATATGAAAATTCTGCCAATGGTAGATAGCTGTCCCAGCTCACACTGAAGCCAATGATATAGGCCTGGAGCATGTCCTCCAAGGTCTGAATGGTCCTTTCCGATTGTCCATCGGTTTGGGGGTGGTAAGCGGTGCTGATGTTCAGCCTAGTGCCCATTGCTTCGTTGAATTTCTTCAAAAACCTTGACGTGAATCTAGTATCCCTGTCGGACACAATCGATAGCGGCATACCATGTCTGCTCACAACTTCCTTGATAAATATTTCTGCTAGCTTTTCAGACGATGAAGTCTCATGTATTGGCAAGAAGTGAGCACTCTTTATCAAGCGGTCAACGATCACCCAAATGGTATCATTGCCTTTAGCTATTCGCGGTAGCTTGGTAATGAAGTCCATCGTGATCTCCTCCCACTTCCATTCCGGTATTGGTAAAGGTTGCATTTTTCCGCATGGTTTCTGGTGCTCGGCCTTAACTAGAGAACATGTTAGACACTTGCTCACGTACTCTGTCACATCATTCTTCATGCCAGGCCACCATTATTCTTTCTTCAAGTCTTGATACATTTTGTTTGTCCCAGGGTGGGTAGAATAGCGAGACTTATGGGCCTCGTCGAGTATTTTGGCTCTAAGTTCGCCAATCTTAGGTATCCACATCCGGCCAAACCTAGTTCGTACACCATGTGCATTTGCATCTAAATTCCCTTGTTTTCCTACTATTCTTTCCCGTTTAATATTTCTTTCTAGTAGTGCTTCATCTTGTGCCTTTGATATTTCACCCATAAAATCTGGTGTTATAATTAGCTGACACACTTTGATTCGGATAGGTGTCGATTCTTCCTTTCTACTTAAAGCGTCATCCACCACGTTTGCCTTGCCTGGATGGTACAATATCTCACAGTCATAGTCTTTCAGTAACTCTAACCACCTCCTTTGCCTCATGTTTAATTCCTTTTGCTCGAAAAAGTACTTCAGGCTTTTGTGATCTGAGTAGATGGTGCATTTGAATCCATACATATAGTGCCTCCATATTTTCAACGCGAAAACTACTCCTGCTAACTCTAAGTCGTGTGTTAGTTAACGCCGTGAATCTTTAGTTGTCGCGAGGCGTAAGCAATTACCTTTCCTCGTTGCATAAGTACGCAACCTAAACCCTGACCCGAAGCGTCAGAGTAGACTACTAAGTCTTCATTTCCCTCAGGTAGTGCCAAGAGTTGAGCTTGGGTTAATCGTGCCTTAAGTTCCTCAAACGCGTTGTTTTGGGTTGGACCCCATTCATGTTTCACTTCCTTCCGTGTCAACTTAGTTAGTGGCGAGGCTATTCTTGAAAAATCTTCAATGAACCTTCGATAGTAGCCTGCCAATCCCAGAAAACTTCATATCTTTGTTGGTGTCTTTGGGACGTTCCATTCCTTTACTGTCTCGATCTTTGCAGGATCCACCATGATTCCGTTTGGGTTTATTACATGACTTAGGAATTGGACTTCCCTAAGCCAGAACGCGCATTTAGAGAATTTTGCGTACAACTTTTCCTGCTTTAGCACCTCCAGAACCTCTCTTAGGTGATAGCGGTGATCACCCTCGCTTTTCGAATATACCATGTCACACCCCGACCGATGGCGGAATCATCGGGGCGGGACATGTAGACTGTTCATAAGCACAAGGTGGACTAAATTGAAATATATTAAACTTCAAATTCCATTACAATCATTCAAACAAAACCAAATCCAAGAAAAGAAACATAATTGAAATGCTTAAGTTCTTTATTTATTTTAACTAAGTCCAAGCCTATATGTAGCACATCTTGATCAATCTCAAATATTAGGACCTGAAACATGAATAAAATAAAGTCAACTAAAAAGTTGGTGAGTATAACACAGATTTGTATATAGATAGCATATAGTTGTAAAACAAATCCTTACATAACATGATAAATAAGGCATTTATGGGGAGCAGCTATTGTGTAACCAAGTACAATCAAACCTTTGTAACTAGCATGCAAATTGTGTTGTCGGTAGCAATCACCCCAATCTGGGTGGGTTTGTCAGACTCAATAGATCTATCATTGAAAACCGTTGGCTTGAATAGTTAATGATTGCACATAAGTGTTCACAAAAGTTAGCACACATAGCACTCGGGCGCGACCGTGCTTAGGCATGGGGCGCGACCATGCCTGGACAAGAGGCACGACCATGCCTGGACAAAAGGCACGACCGTGTCTGAATGTTCCAGAAGTTAATTTGTCTAAATCCTGTATTAATAGCGGGTGAATTCATGTGGAGATCGTGTCTAGGGTGTAGTTCGATTAAACTAAAATATAATGAACCCAGATTTTATTCGTGTTCAATTCGATTGTATAAGCCCTGAATAGGTTAGGGCTTTCATTCAAGGGATTGAAATGAGTCTGAGGATGTGTTTACTTACCATAAACGATATCGAATTGGTAGAGTTCGACTAAACGGAGTTCCAATTTCGGCGCGTTGATCCTTGGCATCTTCTGCTGGGATTCCGGCATGATTGATGTGAGGAATGTGATCACAGAAGCTTGAAGATCATGCGCAGAGGTTTGATTTCGAGAGTGATATGGAATTGGACGAGATTGAGAAAGAAATGACTAAGTGACGGTTTTGGGTTTCTAATTGCAATTGTGGTTATTCAGGAGTTTGGTCATTGATGAATTAATCTGGAAACGGCACAAAAGACGTTACAATCGCGGACTTGAATAGACTTTGTGATTAAGGCAGTGTTTACGTTTCAACTGAGTTTCAGGCGCGACCGTGCCAGTTCTCGGCGCGACCGTGTTTACGGGGCGCGACCGTGCCAGTTCTCGGCGCGACCATGCCAGGTCATGGCGTGACTGTGTTTACGGGGCGCGACCGTGCCAAGTGATATTTTGATAATTTTCAAAACTAGTCCTTGTAGTTTGTGAGATAGCGTAGGTTTGTTTCAGTTGTTATTGTAGCAATGTAAAATGTGTGTATGTACTTTTAACATTATGATAATCCTCCTTAATTGCACATGAAAATAGTAAATGGTGTGACACAACGTTTTGAATGTGAACATTAGATTGAAATTGTCATTTATTGCACAATATGAAATACCAGGAAAAACATGGATGTTACATACCAGTATGTCATCTATAAAAACTATCACCGATCGATCCAACATTGGTCGACATACTCTATTCATCAAATCCATGAAAGCTGCTGGTGTGTTGGTCAATCAGAAGGACATCACGAGGAATTCATAATGCCCATAACGCGTGCGAAACGCGGTCTTTGGTACGTCTTCTTCTCTTACTTTCAACGGATGGTAACCCGACCTAAGATCGATCTTTGAGAACCAACTCGCACCTTGCAGTTGATCAAAAAGGTCATCTATTCTAGGCAGTGGGTATTTATTCTTTACTGTCCTCTTGTTCAACTCGCGGTAGTCAATGCACATGGGCATGCTGTCGTCCTTCTTCTACACAAATAGTACCGGAGCGCCCCACGATGAGATGCTCGGTCTAATAAACCCTTTTTCTGTTAGTTCCTCTAGTTGAGACATCAATTCTTTCATTTCTGACGGAGCCAATCGGTAAGGGGCTTTGGCAACGGGCTCAGCTCCTGGCAGTAAGTCAATCTAAAATTCTATTTTCCGATCAGGTGGTAACCCAGGTAGATCCTCAGGGAATACTTCCGGAAAGTTGAACACCACGGGTACATTCTTGAGTTCATTCATTTTCATTCTATCATCAATAACATATGCCAGATAAGCTTCGCAACCGTGCCTCATGTAACTTTCGGCCTTGATCATCGAGATGATGTTCGGCATCCTGCAATTCCAATCCCCATAAACTGTAATTGGGCTGCCGCTTGGAGCTTTGAGGTGTATCCTCTTACGTTTACATATGATTTGAGCTTCATTGGCAGCTAGCCAATCCATACCCATTACTACACTGAACCCTCCTAAGATGAGAAGGAACAATCTAGAAGGGAACTTATTACCCTCTATTTTACTGATGCAATCCTCTGTTACTTGAAATACTATCGAATTTTTACCAACGGCAGTGTGTACGCTAAAGGCCTTTACTATGGTGTTGATAATGCAATCTAGTTTACGACTAAATGCAATGGATATAAAACTTTTACTAGCACCAGAGTCAAATAAAATAGCAGCATGTTCTTTATTAACTAGGAACGTACCTGACACAACATCAGGGTTTCCCCTTACTTCCTCCTTAGTTAGGGCATAGGCTCGAGTCCTAGCCTGCAGCTGTTCCTTTTCCCTCTCTTTTCTCGAACCAGATTGGCCGGCCTTCCTGTAGTTCTTTGTCAGATGTCCAAACAATCCACATACTTGACACTTGACATTTTTTACGCATTCTCGGGAGAAGTGACCTGGCTTCCCGCACTTATAGCATGTGGTGGTGCCGATTCGACACTCGCCAAGATGTTGCCTTCCACATTTCCTGCAAGTTTCATATTCATCCAACCTTGGTTTCTTAAATTCAGTTGCTACATTCCCTTTTCCGGTGCCTCTAGACGGGTTCTCCCAATTCCTCTTTTGTGTCTCGGGTGCAGGGTCCTCATTGGCATAATCGTCGTAGACGATTCCTCTCAGATTCACTACTGACTCGAAGGTCGAGGGTAGGTTAGCTTTCACATGGACCCGGACCCTTTGCGGCAGACCCTTGACATAGTATTTGATCAGACGGTCTTCAGTTTCCACCAAGTGTGGTACTAGTTGTGCCAGCTCGTTGAATCTTGAGGTATACTGGCGATGAGTCTTGTTGCCAGCCTTGAAGTTTAGGAACTCGTTCTCCACAAGATCAATCTCGTTTTGTGGGCAGAACTTTTGGATTATGAGCTTCTTCAGGTCTTCCCATGTCATTCGGGCAAGACCGTTTGGCGACTTTGTCCTCTGGATGTTCCTCCACCAACTTAGTGCCTCATTGGTGAAAGAATGAGCAACATACTTAACGGACTGGTCTGGTCGACACTCGCTGATGTTGATTACAGCGTTCATCCTCTTAATCCATTCGAACATAGCCACTGAAACCTTATTCCCATTGAACTTGGGTGGGTCTCCATCCTTGAAACCTTTGTAAGTACACCCACGGTTGCTTGATCCCACCTTCACTTCATCCCCATCACCGTCATACACTTTCTCTTCATGGTCTCCTTCATCATCCTCTCTACTTTTATTTAGTGCCTTGGATAGTAGATCAGGCAATACTTTCTTCAGAGTGAGTACGACTTCACGGGCAATAGCATCTCTGACCTCTGGCTCTAACTGTAGAGGCCTTTGACTGTTGTTCCCAGTTGGGGTCACCTCTATTTCATGCACACTCTCAATGTGTTCTGCGTGCACACTCTCTTCCTCTTCATGTCTTTGATTCAATGGAGGTCTACCGACTCGGCCAGTGCGACCACCTCGGCGTCCTGTTCTTCCTCCACCAGCCATAGTTCCTATTTTCCTGATAGTTATAAAGGGAATACATCAATGCCACTCCTTCAGATCATAGTTTAGAACAGTACGAGCAAGGTAAATTTTTAATTACAGTGACCGGTTTGTGATTACTAATTTACATTGCTTTACGGGTTCAAGACCCTTCCTTTCTGTACATGAAATGTATACTAAAAGTCAGCTAACGCTGGTGAGTTCTAGTTTAAAACTATTAAGTATGAACATTCTTTTCTTTATAAGTATGCATAATTATATATACCCTTTTATGTAAATACGTATTTATTGCTTTTGCTTTTCTTTCATCATTGTCATATGATTACATAGATATGCATTCACCTTTACTTTCCTTTAACATTCATTGGTCATACACATAAGGGTGATCAACCCGTCTTTTACTGCGTATATCACAAAGACATACGCCCTTAAGCTACCGTCGTAGCCCTTTTACTCGTCCGGTCCTAGAAACCGTCCGCCTTAACTTTCGTCCGGCCAACCTTCGGCCGTTCGTCTTAACCGTCCTACCGTCGTAGTCTGTCATATTCGCCCGTCTGCCCTAAGGCATCTATTTCCCACGCGAACTATTGTTTATGCAACCGTTATACTATTTTAGCATTTACTTCGACCGCCCATTTATGCTTTTTGTACGTCCTAGCTTGCGAAGGAACGTATCTTTCTCTGTTGCAAAATTGTCACGTGGTCGTCCGTCTAGAGAAGTAGCCATTAGCTTCGTTTCCGTCCATAACGTATACATACATTCATAACATGCAATATAAGTAATTATAAAGCAAGATTTCATTTATTTATGTTATGCCATTCTTTCATTTATTCTTTGTAAACATACGTTTCATTCTTTGTTCATAATTCATTCTCATATATATATATATAAATATATATTAGTATATCATGTATGATCACATTAGCATTCATATCATTTATTCATTTAGTGTATACATTTCAGCCCCAAAACATTTAATAAGGTTTGCACATAACATAGAAGGGGGCACATAGAACTCACCTGATAAGCTAGTCTTGGTTGTCCTAAACAAAGGTCCAACAACGTCACGCACGATCTGAATTAGGTAGTTAAATACACATCAGACCAAATCCTGACTCTAACGGTTTAATCATACTGAATTAGGCGACCCTATTGACTTCACTATCTAGCCTGATGCATGCTGCCTGCGCACTTAGTAAGTACGCAGAGCCTTGCCCATGCGTACTTGACAAGTGCGCAGAGAGTTCTTCTTGCGTACTTGGTAAGTATGCATGATCTTTCTCCTGCGTACTTGGTAAGTACGCAGGACGTCCTTCTTGCGTACTTGATAAGTATGCAGTACCTGTTTCCTGGACAAAAATCCGAAATTCTTGCATGCTAACTCGATCATGCCAATCTTACAATTTTCTTTGATCAAAACGTGCGGTTTTCATTCTAGATGCTAGTTCTAAGCTTATTATCAGGTTTCATCCATAAAAACGTCCCCTATTTAGCTAAAACCCGAGAAACCCCTAAATGAACAAAAACTCAGATTATGGTTGAATCGTTACCTGGATTGGAATTCTGATTCGGAGGTTTTGCTCACGAGCTCAGCAGTAACGTGCTCCTTTAATTTTGGGTCGATCCGTCACTTTCTCTCTCTAGGCCCGAGCTCTCCTTTCTCTCTCTAGGTTGCAAGTTGTGGTGGAAATGAGAGTTCTAGTGCTGTCTTGACCCTTATATACCTGGGCTTCGCTCGGCCCGTTGGAGCCGAGCCCAAGCGCATCCGCTTTTCTTTTGTTTTATGACTATTAAGTCTGTATTGCGTTATTATTTACTAAATTACTATTTTTGGGATGTTACATTTTTTCAACTTGACATATCCACATGTCTAACGAGAGATCCACCTCTCGCTTTCTCACATGGAGTATTTGATTCCATGCCGACCCATGAAGTATCCACACTTCATGTCACCCATGAAGTACTTGACTTCACTTTTACTAGTGAAGTACTTGACCTCACTACCAATCGTGAAGTATCCACACTTCATGTAATAAAAAAATTTACCGTTTTACTACCAACAGTTGACTTTCACCACATTAAGTCAATTTTAGTCTAATGTTACCACATTATACATTCTAGGTGACTCTTGACCACATTGAGTCATTTACACCATTTAACCCCATATTGTCCATTAGTTTGACCAATAACCACATAAGTCAATTTACATATATCTATCACATTTGCACAATCAAGTTTGACTATTAACCACATAAGTCAATTTACATCTATCTACCACATTTGCACATTCAAGTTTGACTTATTACATATTAAGTCAATTTCAACCACTTTTACCATTTTATGTTTGACTATTTACCACATTAGTCAATTACACTACTTTTACCACGTTTAGTTTTCCACATCGTTCAACTACACCACTTTTACCAAGTGTCATTCATTATTTTGACTAATTTTCTCATTATGACTACAACAATCCTACCATATTCACACCTTACTTTGACCATTTACCACAAAAGTCAAAATCAACATACAACACATAAAGAGAATTAACAATACATCTATTTACATGTAACCACTACTTATCTACTACTAAGTAAGTGCAAAGCACTTACCTTTGCCAATGAAGATTCCACTGGGTCCTCAAAGCTAATATCTTTAACGCCTTGATTACCTAAACATTCCACATGTTTTAGTAATCTAAATTACCCCAATACATACACTAATTGGAGTTTAACACCCACCCAAGATCTTATGATCTTCGTTATCATCTAGTCTTGGTTTATTAAGCTTCGCAAAAGCTTTTATCCATCCAAGTCAATTTCACCCATTTTGACCCGTTAAGGATTTCACCCAATTACCACAACTTCATCAATTCATAATTCACTAATTCAATTGAGTTTTATACTTGAAAATGTGTTTATATTACACCATAAACACTTATACATACCCAATTCAATATTTAAACACCTCCAATTATAAAAACCCTCAAATTAGGTTCTCAAAAACTCTAATTTCCAAATCATCAAATTGATTGAGGCTTCTTATTAATTAAAGTGTATATTACCACCATAGGCACTTATTAACCCTCAGTCCATCATTTAAACATCCTCAAATATAAAACCCCCAAATTCCCCTCAAGAACCATAATTCTTGAATCTCCAAATCGGATGTTAACATGATGTTATTAACTACTCTTTAGCACAAATCAAGCTATGTTTTAACTTTAAACAAGTTATTTACCAAAATTAACCACCAAATCAGCCCCTAGCTTGATTTTATAAAAACCCACCAAGAACAAAATCCACGGTGAATCAAGAGATGAGAAGGCTACTTACTTGATGATTTAAAGAAGATATCCTCACTAAATTCATCAATTTCAAGCACGCAACATCAGATTTAGCCATGGTTCTTCTCTCCCTCTTTCTCCTTGCTCTTTCATGATCCAAACACACACACAAGTGTGTGTTTGTGTGAAGCCCCTAGCCATAAAATCTGAGTTTTGGGAAGTTACACAACAGCCCATGAACTTCCATAATTTACTCTTTTCACCCAAACTTTTAAAAACTACATATTTACAACAAACCTCCAACTTTCCATTTTGTTTATTTACACCCTTATAATATATTAACACATATTATATTATAAACCCGAAAGTTGGTTCGTTACATGTCAAATGGAAGAGATTTAATATATATATATATATATTATTTGTAGTGTTCGGTTTAGAAATACAGAAAATCAAGTTTTAAATTTATAAATTAAAATGATAATTACTTCAACTTAAAACAAACACAATAGGCAAGTGTACCTATCGTACCGTAATATAGTCTGGGTAAGAACCAAGTGTCGAACCATGGACACGGATTCCTTACTCAATCCTTGCAATTGTCTGACTAGGATAATAAGTAAAGTAATTAGGAATGTTATCTTATTTTAAGGTGTGACTCGGGTTGTTATCACTTGTTAATTAATGTTGTATTCAAATAAGGTTGGTCAAAGTTACTAGTGCGAACCCTTTCGATAGGGGAGTTAGCATTTCGTAACGGAACATTGGATACAGTCGGCCAACTGTTCCTAAAACTCTAGGAATCCTAACGGGGTCTCAAGTCCACCGACTGTCCCTTGAATTATTACTCGGACTCATATTATCATGTCGACTGGCGTACACCAAGTCGTGAAACTCCTTTTAAAAAGTCGGAATGCCCAACTCCCTCCAGAGCTACTTTATGAACGAGTGAACCTAACAATTTATATTCTTAAAATAGTTGTCTTTATTAATAATAGTATTTTAAATAAATATAACTTTCATTCTCAAGATGAAGCCTCATGGCTCCCGCTAGAAGTCCTCTGCAAGTTAACACAAGAGAAGTAAAGGAATACCGACACGAACCACAACGTCCAGCTAGGACTCGAACGACTCGTTGAATACCCAAACATCCAATCAACCCATAAGATTTAACCTATATAACTCGGTCGTTTTCTAGCACCAAGATTTGTATATAGACCGTACAAACTTAAATAAACTTCCAAACAAGAAGTCTTGCTTAAGAGACTCATAAGATTTAAGGTTATTAAGTTGGTTTAAAGATTACTTATTCTTGTCTTTTTAAATCAGACTAAAGGAACGACTTTAAGGACATAACATACTAAAAATACTTAATTAATTAGATAAAGCTCAACCAACACAAGTAACGTAAGAAGACTAGCCACGAATGACCATACAAGTGACTCCACTAACCCTTAGATCATGCGTGGGAATGATCCAACACCAAGGGAGAGTGGGTATAGGTTGCTTCTTGTTACTTGAATAAGAAGAATCATTCCATATTACAATCCTAAAACATTAAATAAACAAAGAAAAGCTAAAACGGACCAAAACCGAGAGAGTTCCGGCTCTAGCAGAGCACTAGGGCCTTCACAACCTTTGGTCTTGGACATCTAAAACACTTGAATGAGCTTGCTATTTATAGGCTAAAATTTTGGCAATGCACGGCCGTGCATTGGATTGCACGAGCATGCAAAGTACCCTTTTCTTGCACGTGAAGGAATCTGGCAGCTTTGGGGAGTACATGGAGCATTTTTGGCCTTTGCACGGCCATGCATTGGGATGCATGCCCGTGCATGGGCCCACTTCTGCTCCCTATTGACTTTTGACTTCTTGCTTTGACTTTCTAGGTCCATGTTCGTTCAATTCATTTCCAAATGCTGTTTTCTCCTTGATTTTGAGTGATTTAATCATGTTTTTGCAAAACAAGGTCAATTATCCTGTTGTAATCAATTCCCATCATTTTGTCTATGGGGCTAATTATGCATGTAAAATATATATAATTTATGACATATCAGTTAGTAATTTCTCCTTACCAACCATTCGCTCCTTCTTGCGGTTGTCTTCTTATAGTGTTTGAGTTTGAATTTCCTTGATATGATCCATCCAGTCTATCTGGCCTTCTAATCTTAAGGATCTTATCTTGATAGGTTTGATCCTCCTTTTTTGACTTAATGTATCTGCTACAACATTAGCTTTCTCGGGATGGTATTTGATTTCACAATCATAATCATTACTGAGTTCCATCCATCTCCAATATATCATATTCAATTCTTTCTGATTGAATATATGTTGGAGACTGTAACATCGTGGAAACCGTAAAGTTAATGAAACGGGTAGTGGACGACCCGAATCCTTACAAAAATACAGCAAGAGGCATGGATTGCCACTAAAGGTGTGTTTAACTCCTGTAAATGAACTGGTTAACCGTTTAAAACACAGTTTGAGATCAAAACTTTTGAAAAGGGAACACAGGGACCCGGGTATACAATCATAACATTTAAAAAGCAAATTAGGGAGAAACCCTAGGCCATTCGGCCTATGGGGTGCTCCACGCCGTTATCGAGAAAGGAACTCCACGTCTCATCCATGTAATACCCGTTTAACCTTCGTGCATATTTTTTTTCGTGTTTCGTTGCGTATGTTGTTTGGGAACACGATTAAGGGTTTTGTTTGGTGCTTCGGCTAGGAATGGAGGCGAAAGCGGAGACAAGGTGGAGGCCGATGGTGTTGATGTTAGTGGCATGTTATGGTAGTGATCGGAGTAGGTGGGGAGTCCAGTGGCCGAGAAAGAGAGGGAACGATAGGGGGAGGGAATCAGATGAAGGTGGTGGTGGCTTCGGTGGTCGCCGGCGCGTCATGCTCCCGGCCTTAATCCCTAGAAATTCCCTTTCTACCTTTTCGATCTCATTCCTTGGATAGAAATTCTTGATCACCAAAGTTTTCAAATCAGTCCACATCATCGCATCCATAGCCTCGTCCCCTTTGGCTTGACGTACACCTTCCCACCAATGAGATGCTTCCTCCCTCAAGGAGTTAGCAGCAAACTTCACAACTTGATCCGCTCGACACTCGCTCAGACGAACGGCAGCTTCCGTACGGATAACCCAATCAAACGTAGCCACCGCGTCCTTCTTCCCAGTCAGGACCGGTGGGTCGCATGCCTTAAAGGACTTATAGTCGCAACCACGGTTAAGCGGTGTGTTGATTGCCTCAGTGTTCGGGGTACCAACCGTCGTGTTAGACCCACCTGTCTCACTAGCCTTCTTTAACGCTTCTGCCAACAGTCCTGGTAGAGAAACCTTCATCAACTCAGTGAACTCGCGTGCCAGAGCCGCTCTCACTTCCGGTTCAAAAGTGAATTGTTGTTCGCCGACATGAGTCGGCTCAGTCCCGTGCACACTAACTTCTGTCTCAGTGTGAATACTTCCTTCTTCACTGTACTCCTGGCGTGCAGGGGTCCTGCCGCGCCCACCGTTACGACCACTGGTACGACCGCCTTTACGGCCCCCACCA
Organism: Smallanthus sonchifolius; assembly: GCA_023525975.1. Lineage (NCBI taxonomy): Eukaryota > Viridiplantae > Streptophyta > Magnoliopsida > Asterales > Asteraceae > Smallanthus > Smallanthus sonchifolius. The sequence continues at coordinate 24,844,230 of CM042030.1, read as the reverse complement.
CGCCTTCTGTTTCCTCTTCGTGCCATTTCGTTCTATAAGACAAGAATCCAATGTCATCACGCTAGTTAACAAATAAAATTCAACAAGCACTGTAAGATGTTAATATACACTGGCCATCTGCAATTAACCGTTACACTACCTTTTGATTTATATTTGACCACCTTTGTGATTCCATCAGAACACAAGTCCTTATCTAACCCTTTCTAAGGCATACTATACATGTAAATATATACTACCTTCATACCTGATGCTGTGGCTCGAGTTACCCGTACTGGCATTTGCTTTCGATCCCATTCAAAGTTTAAGTTCAGACACTGGGAGTGTCCAAATCTCTCAAACTATTGCTATGATACCAACTTGTAAGGCCCCAAACCCAGGAGGCCTCACTTGTTGGATTTACTCATTCACAAACAGTTATTAAACTTGAATATCAAATAACGCGGTGGAATCATTCATTCATCATAATTAAAACTTGTTCATACATGCGGAAGCGTAACATTGTCAAATACATAAACATAACATAAACAACTTATAACGGGATGCCAGTCTTCATATCATCCGGGTAACTCTTCTCGCTTGCCAAGCATCACCGTCCATCACCATAACCTGCCCTTAACCTGAATGTGCATACTAAAAAGTCAGCTACTGTAATATTTCTAATTTTTAGTATTCATATTTCAATTCAATGTAATGCAATTTTGAATTCAATACTCGTGCATTATCTTATTATTTTTCACGCCATAAATTAAATGCAATGATTCAATGCAAGTTCGCAAGTTTTACTCGATTATATACACTTAAACTCTATGCAAGAAACTATTTATTTCAAATTTATAAAACCTGAAAGTCAAGGACTAAAGTTGAAAAATTATCAAGAAACCCTAGTTAGCACGGTCGTGCTTCGTCCTGGCACGGTCGCGCCAAGTGCCTCGGCACGATCGCGCGACTGGTCCTGGAACGATCGCGCCCGATGCCTAAGCACGGTCGCGCCTATCTTGGCACGGTCGCGCCTGCGTAACTGTCAAAACGTAAATACACTTTTAATCACCGATCGTCAAGAATCCGTAACCGCCCACCGTTTTCTTTTTCATTTACACCAGTAATGCAAATTTCAAATTCTCAAACGCTCCATCTTAATCCTATCAATCTCAAAAAACTATCTCTCAAGCCTTCCAAGAAACTAGAATCCGCTGTTCGACCCGAATCCTCTCAATCCAGCAGCAGAGTCTCGATACTCAATCATCCCTGAAGTTCCCAGGCTATTTGGATTGGCCGGAGTTGCAGTAAAGATCGCCGGAACTCAAGCCGTCGACGCCGGAACTCCTTCTTGCCGATCTCTATCAATCCTCTACTGTTTCGGGTAATTGAAATCATTTATTTCAGTTAATTAGTCTCTATATCGAGAGCCCCATAATAATTTGGGCTTCCATCATAGAATTTACCCCGAATCAGAATCGATGTTTTATTTAAAATAATTTAATCGAATCCGCTGTTAAAAACGTTGTTAATACAATTAACATATCCCAAAAGACTCGTAACAACCCAATAATCAAAAGCCCTAACAATACCAACGCTATAAAATACAAGATTTGTTCAATTCATGTCTGATTTGGAAGAGACACGGTCGCGCTAATCATCTAGCGCGGCCGTGCCTCATGTAGCGCGGTCGTGTCCTCCTGTCCAGACCTTGTCATGCCCTTTGGGCTAGTCTCTGTTGTGTCTAAAGATCATAGACACGACCGTGCCGGGCCAAGGCACGGTCGTGCCTGTTGACTGGTCTAGTTTGTTCCCTCTATTGATCAACCCGGTCGTGCCCCGACTAGCACGGTCGCGCCCCTAGCTGGAGCACGATCGTGCCCTTCCGAGGCACGGTCGTGTGTGACTCAGAAATTGTAACAGAATTATAATTTTATATTTTTCAATCAATAAATGTTTCGATTTTATAAAAATATGTTTTCTGTATTTAAAAATGGATTAAAAGTTTAATCTTGGTATAAATATAATTTATTTAAATGTTTATGAAAATTAAATTTATATTTATTATCTTACACTTAAATGATATTTTAAATAATTAAGTTACAAAATTTATAAATAAATAAGATAATGATTATTTATTTAATTTACATTTTAAATCAAAAATCATTTATTTATTTATACTTAATTACAATTAATATTTACATTATTTCATAAACTATAATTATATATTTATTCAATTATCCAATTCAAACCTAATCAAATTGTTTCAAAAATATTTTTACTTCAAACTCTATATATTTTATTCAATACTTTTAAATACAAATCAATAGTTTTATACACAAATTCAACTTTCATTTTTGACTTAAACTTTATGCATTTATTTGATTCAATACACATTACTCTTTAGGTTAAATTGTGCATTTCGAGGATCATATTTGCTATCTATAATCTTTGTTAGTTACACTTCCATACCAAGTGAGTATTCACAACCCCTTTTTACTCTTTTACACTTTTGGGGTGGAACATGAACTCTATACACATTACACATTACACATTTACATTTACGCAAACAACACAAGTGCAAAAATCCTATTTACATATATGTGTGCAAAATTTGAGCTTTGTGCCCGAGTGCTAGTTGTGCTAATCTTTATATGCGATTATGTGCAATCATTAACTATACAAGCCGACGGTTTTCAATGATAGATCTATTGAGTCTGACAAACCCACCCATGGTGCGCGGTGATTGAAACCGGCAACACAATTTTTTTGCATGCTAGTTACAAGGTTTGGTTGTACATGGTTACACAATAGCTGCTCCCCATAAATGCCTTATTTTATCATGTTTTGTAAAGGATTTGTTTTCAACTATATGATATCTACATACAACTGTGTTATACTCACCAACTTTTTAGTTGACTTTATTTTATTAATGTTTCAGGCCCCAATATGTGAGATTGATTCAAGACGTGTTCAACATAGGATTTGGACTTAGCAAGTTAAATCAAGAATTTTATGAGTTGTTTTATGTTTCTTGTTTGAATTTGGTTTTGTACTTGGATTATTTGTAATGGAAATTTAACTTTAATATATTTCAATTTAGTCAACCATGTGCTATGAACAGTCTTACATGTCCCGCCCCGATGATTCCGCCATCGGTCGGGGTGTGATAGATTGGTATCAGAGCCTTGATTATAGGGAATTAGGTTATTAGACACCTTGACCTAGACTATAACTTTAGGACACCCACTTATGCTATATTTCATGATTTTGTGCTATGTGTTACATGCTATGTGCTACATGCTCACCATGATTAATTATTATTATACTTGATACCTTATTTGTTAGAAATTCATGACTCATTAGGATCTTCTTGAATAATAATTAAATAAATAATATCCTTTCCTATATTCTAAAACCTCATAATAATTCTATCTTCTTTCTATCTTTATCCTTTCCTAGCATGTGGAAGAACTCTTGAAGCAAAAATCTTTAAAATTTTTTTTATTTCTTCGTTAAGGTTTTTAAACTTGTGAAATTATTTGAGGACACGTGCAATCTGGAAGGGTGACACCTGTATTTTGGGTTTTCTGTCTAGGAAAGCATTTCGCATAAATCCCAATCAACCGAGAGACCCGTATGCTTTCCTGGGAATTTCCAAGATGAGTGTTTACTTATAGGCTAAAGCATGTCTTCTTGAAAAATTTTATAAGTTTAATTAACCTTAATGTGTCATGGTATTCAAGTGATTTTGTCACTTTTGAGTACAATCCAAACTAAGAATATATATTTTATTTTGTTATCTCATTCTATTAAATCCTATCAAATCTCATAAGTTCTTACAATTTTTCTTGTCTTGTGAAAATCTGTAGAATGCCTCCTCGTCGTGCTCCCGCAACCAACGCCAACACCGACATTGCTGCTATTCTTACCCAATTGGTGACACAACTCACCCAAGCCAATGGTGCCACCAATGACAACAATGGTGGAAATGGAAGCAATAGTGGTAATAATGGTGGAAATGGTGGAAATGGTGGTAACAATCCATCTCAATGTACGTTCAAGCACTTCAACTCATGCAATCCTCTAAAGTTCTATGGTACCGAAGGAGCTACTGGACTCCTTCAATGGTCCAAAAGCATTGAGAATACCTTTCTCAATAGTGACTGTCCCGACAACCTTCGTGTTCGTTATGCTACAATTGTCCTACAAAAACGGGCACTTACATGGTGGAATGGGGAGAAAAGGAATAGGGGTGTTGACATAGCTATGGCCTTACCTTGGGATGAGGTCAAAAGGCTTATGACCGAGGAGTTCTGTCCTCGAAATGAAGTGAAAAAGTTAGAAGCTGAATTTTTGGATCTTGCCCAAGATAGCGGGGAAAGCTTAGCATATACAACTCGGTTCCATGAGTTGAGTCTTCTAGTGCCCCACATGGTCACTCCTTTGTCCCGTTGTATCGAGAAGTATATTGGTGGGCTACCAAGATAAATCCAAGATACTGTCTTAGGTAGAAATCCTGCTACTCTGGAGGATGCTATTAGTCTATCCGCTACCTTAACTGATAACTATGTGAAAGCGGGAACACTTACTAAGAAGGGTACTAAGAAAGTTTTTGAAACCGTAACCCCTCCTACTCACAACAAAGAAGCCACAACCGAGCCCTCTCGCAATAATAGAAAGAGGAAAGTTAGAAATTTTGCTGTGGTTACTCCTGCTGTTCCCATCAACCAAGCTGCACCTATGGTTCAAGCGCCGGCTAAGAAGCCATATGGTGGAATCTACCCACTTTGTGCCACGTGCAACTACCATCATCCCCAAAACATCCCATGTCGCCTTTGTACTTATTGTGGGAGATATGGTCATACGGTTAGTGTTTGTAGGACCAAAGCTCTTACGGGCCAAGTCAACCCTCCAAACCGAACTGTACCCCAAGTGGCTAATCAAGGTGCTCCCGCCATTGCTAATGGGCGTGCTTGCTATGAGTGTGGTGACCCGAACCATTTTCGTGATCAATGTCCAAGACTTGCAAATGCTGGACAAGGTGGAGCTCGTGGGCGTGCGTTCAACATAAACGCCAACGAAGCTCAAGCCAACAATGACGTGGTCAATGGTACGTTTCTTGTTAATAGTCAATATGCATCCATTTTATTCGATACCGGAGCCGATAAAAGTTTTGTGTCACTTAATTTTGAACCTTTACTTGCAAAGACTCGGTCCCAATTAGAGAAAACATTTACCGTTGAAGTAGCAAATGGTGACTCCCTTACAATAGAGTCCATTATCTATGATTGCTCTTTAGAACTTAATGATCACACATTCCCAATCAACCTTGTTCCAATGCCACTAGGAAGCTTTGATATTATCATAGGTATGGATTGGCTATCAAATCATCATGCCGAAGTCATTTGCTTTGAAAAGTGTATCCAAATTCCGCTACCATCGGGAGAAACCTTAAGAGTTTTGGGTGAAAAGCCTTGCAAGGGACTTAAGTTGATGTCGTGTACTACCGCTCAAAAGTACTTACGAAAGAAGTACATTGCTTTCTTAGCTCATATTATTCAAAAGGATGTCAAGGAGAAGAGTATCCAAGATATTTCGATCACTCGGGATTTCCCCGAAGTTTTTCCTAAGGATTTATCCGGTCTTCCTCCCGTTCGTCAAGTAGAGTTCCGTATTGATCTTATACCTGGAGCTAACCCCGTTGCTAGAGCTCCTTATCGTATTGCACCTTTCGAAATGCATGAGCTTGCAAGTCAACTTCAAGAGCTCTCCGACAAAGGTTTCATACGCCCAAGTCATTCACCGTGGGGTGCACCCGTCTTATTTGTTAAGAAGAAGGATGGATCATTTCGCATGTGCATTGACTACCGCGAACTCAACAAACTTACTATCAAGAACCGTTATCCTTTGCCTAGAATCGATGATCTTTTTGATCAACTTCAAGGTTCTACTTGCTTCTCGAAGATTGATCTTCGATCCGGTTATCATCAGCTTCGTGTTCAAGAAGATGACATTCCTAAGACTGCTTTTCGAACAAGGTATGGTCATTACGAGTTCATGGTTATGCCTTTCGGGTTAACCAATGCACCCGCAGTTTTCATGGATCTCATGAATCGTGTGTGCAAACCGTACCTTGATAAATTCGTGATCGTCTTCATTGACGATATCTTAATCTATTCCAAGACTAAAGCCGATCATGAACAACACCTTAGATTGGTTTTGGACCTCTTGAGAAAAGAACAACTATATGCCAAATTCTCCAAATGCGAATTTTGGCTAAAAGAAGTTCAATTTCTTGGTCACATCGTCAACGACAAGGGTATTCATGTTGATCCTGCTAAGATTGAAACGGTTAAGAATTGGAATGCCCCGAAGACTCCTACCGAAGTTCGTTCATTTCTTGGTCTTGCGGGTTATTATCGTCGTTTCATCTCAAACTTCTCAAAGATTGCTGTCCCTCTTACCGCTTTGACCCACAAGGGTAAGACTTATGAATGGGGACCGAAACAAGAAGAAGCTTTTCAAACCCTCAAGTAAAAGCTGTGCAATGCTCCCATATTGACTCTCCCCGATGGGAATGATGATTTAGTTGTCTATTGTGATGCTTCTAACCAAGGTCTTGGTTGTGTTCTCATGCAACGAGGCAAAGTAATCGCTTATGCATCAAGGCAACTCAAAGTTTACGAGAAGAATTATACGACGCACGATCTCGAGTTGGGTGCGGTCGTATTCGCGTTAAAAATTTGGAGACATTACCTGTATGGCACGAAATGTGTGGTGTTCACCGACCACAAAAGTCTTCAACATATTTTCAACCAAAAGGAACTCAATATGAGGCAACGACGTTGGGTCGAACTCCTTAATGACTACGACTGCGAGATTCGTTACCATCCCGGCAAAGCGAATGTTGTAGCCGATGCTTTGAGTCGAAAGGACCATGTTATGCTTCATTGTGCCCGTATTCAAATCGATATTCAAACCCGTATCTTAGAAGCCCAACACGTCTCGGTAACCGAGGGTAATATATACGGAGAAATGTCATGTGGTGTTGAACTCCTTCTTGAATCAAAACCCAATGGCTTACTATATTACTTGAACCGTATTTGGGTTCCCGATCACGATGATCTCCATACATTTCTCATGAACGAGGCTCACAAGACTCGTTATTCTATTCATCCTGGTGCGGATAAAATGTACCAAGATCTTCGCCAACAATATTGGTGGCCCGGTATGAAAAAGGACATTGCTCTCTATGTTGCTAAATGCTTAACTTGTTCCAAAGTCAAAGCCGAACATCAACGTCCTTCTGGTTTGCTTGAACAACCGGAAATTCCGTGTGGAAATGGGAGAACTTAGCCATGGATTTTATTACCAAACTCCCTCGCACCTCGAGTGGTTATGATAGTATTTGGTTGATCATTGATCGACGCACCAAATCTGCTCATTTCTTGCCTATCCGTGAAGACTATCAGATTGAGAAACTAGCCCGAATTTACATCGACGAAATCGTGAGTCTACATGGTGTTCCCTTGAACATAATATCTTATCGAGATGCCCGGTTCACTTCTCAATTTTGGCAATCTCTCCAAACTGCTCTTGGCACACGATTGGATTTGAGCACGGCTTACCATCCCCAAACTGATGGTCAAACCGAGCGAACAATCCAAACACTTGAAGACATGCTTAGGGCTTGCGTAATCGATTTTGGTGGCAATTGGGATTCACATCTACCCCTCATTGAGTTTTCTTACAACAATAGCTACCACACAAGTATCAACATGGCTCCATTCGAAGCTCTCTATGGTCGCAAGTGTCGTTCTCCTATCTGTTGGAACGAGATTGGTGAAGCACAAATCACCGGTCCCGAGTTAATTCAAGAAACATCTGACAAGATTATTCAAATTCGTGACAATATTCGAGTAGCGAGGAGTCGGCAAAAGAGTTATGCCGACAAACGTCGAAAACCCTTGGAATTCCAAGTCGGTGATCTTGTTCTTCTTAAGGTGTCTCCATGGAAGGTCGTGATCCGTTTTGGAAAGAAAGGCAAGTTAGCACCTCGTTATGTTGGTCTATTCAAGATCCTTGAAAGGATTGGGAAGGTGGCTTACAAGCTCGAGTTACCTCCATCTCTTGGCAATGTGCATCCTACATTTCATGTATCTAATCTAAAGAAGTGTCTCGCCAATGAAAATCTCCATATACCTCTTGACGACGTGCGCATTGATGAAACGATGCACTTCGTTGAGAAGCCGGTGGAAATTATGGATCGTGAAGTCAAGCAGCTCAAGCGAAGTCGCATTCCTATCGTTAAAGTTCGTTGGGAATCTAAGCGTGGTCCTGAGTTCACTTGGGAAATGAGAAGACCAAATGAAGCTCAAGTACCCTCATCTTTTTACCGATACTGTTGTTTCCTCTAGCTAAATTTCGGGACGAAATCCTCTCAACATGGGGAGACCGTAACATTTCTGATTTTTAGTATTCATATTTCAATTCAATGTAATGCAATTTTGAATTCAATACTCGTGCACTATCTTATTATTTTTCTCGCCATAAATTAAATGCAATGATTCAATGCAAGTTTGCAAGTTTTACTCGATTATATACACTTAAACTCTATGCAAGAAACTATTTATTTCAAATTTATAAAACCTGAAAAGTCAAGGACTAAAGTTGAAAAATTATCAAGAAACCCTAGTTAGCACGGTCGTGCTTCGTCCTGGCACGGTCGCGCCAAGTGCCTCGGCACGATCGCGCGACTGGTCCTGGAACGATCGCGCCCGATGCCTAAGCACGGTCGCGCCTATCTTGGCACGGTCGCGCCTGCGTAACTGTCAAAACGTAAATACACTTTTAATCACCGATCGTCAAGAATCCGTAACCGCCCACCGTTTTCTTTTTCATTTACGCGAGTAATGCAAATTTCAAATTCTCAAACGTTCCATCTTAATCCTATCAATCTCGAAAAACTCTCTCTCAAGCCTTCCAAGAAACTAGAATCCGCTGTTCGACCCGAATCCTCTCAATCCAGCAGCAGAGTCTCGATACTCAATCATCCCTGAAGTTCCCAGGCTATTTGGATTGGCCGGAGTTGCAGTAAAGATCGCCGGAACTCAAGCCGTCGACGCCGGAACTCCTTCTTGCCGATATCTATCAATCCTCTACTGTTTCGGGTAATTGAAATCATTTATTTCAGTTAATTAGTCTCTATATCGAAAGCCCCATAATAATTTGGGCTTCCATCATAGAATTTACCCCAAATCAGAATCGATGTTTTATTTAAAATAATTTAATCGAATCCGCTGTTAAAAACGTTGTTAATACAAGATTTGTTCAATTCGTGTCTGATTTGGAAGAGACACGGTCGCGCTAATCATCTAGCGCGGCCGTGCCTCATGTAGCGCGGTCGTGTCCTCCTGTCCAGAACTTGTCATGCCCTTTGGGCTAGTCTCTGTTGTGTCTAAAGATCATAGACACGACCGTGCCGGGCCAAGGAACGGTTGTGCCTGTTGACTGGTCTAGTTTGTGCCCTCTGTTGATCAACCCGGTCGTGACCCGACTAGCGCGGTCGCGCCCCTGGCTTGAGCACGATCGTGCCCTTCCGAGGCACGGTCGTGTGTGACTCAGAAATTGTAACAGGATTATAATTTTATATTTTTCGATCAATAAATGTTTCGATTTTATAAAAATATGTTTTCTGTATTTAAAAATGGATTAAAAGTTTAATCTTGGTATAAATATAATTTATTTAGAAGTTTATGAAAATTAAATTTATATTTATTATCTTACACTTAAATGATATTTTAAATAATTAAGTTACAAAATTTATAAATAAATAAGATAATGATTATTTATTTAATTTAAATTTTAAATCAAAATTCATTTATTTATTTATACTTAATTACAATTAATATTTACATTATTTCATAAACTATAATTATATATTTATTCAATTATCCAATTCAAACCTAATCAAATTGTTTCAAAAATATTTTTACTTCAAACTCTATATATTTTATTGAATACTTTTAAATACAAATCAATAGTTTTATACACAAATTCAACTTTCATTTTAGACTTAAACTTTATGCATTTATTTGATTCAATACACATTACTCTTTAGGTTAAATTGTGCATTTCGAGGATCATATTTGCTATCTATAATCTTTGTTAGCTACACTTCCATACCAAGTGAGTATTCACAACCCCTTTTTACTCTTTTACACTTTTGGGGTGGAACATGAACTCTATACACATTACACATTACACATTTATATTTACGCAAACAACACAAGTGCAAAAATCCTATTTACATACATGTGTGCAAAATTTGAGCTTTGTGCCCGAGTGCTAGTTGTGCTAACCTTTGTATGCGATTATGTGCAATCATTAACTATACAAGCCGACGGTTTTCAATGACAGATCTATTGAGTCTGACAAACCCACCCATGGTACGTGGTGATTGAAACCGACAACAAAATTTTTTTGCATGCTAGTTACAAGGTTTGGTTGTACATGGTTACACAATAGCTGCTACCCATAAATGCCTTATTTTATCATGTTTTGTAAAGGATTTGTTTTCAACTATATGCTATCTACATACAACTGTGTTATACTCACCAACTTTTTAGTTGACTTTATTTTATTCATGTTTCAGGCCCCAATATGTGAGATTGATTCAAGACGTGTTCAACATAGGATTTGGACTTAGCAAGTTAAATCAAGAATTTTATGAGTTGTTTTATGTTTCTTGTTTGAATTTGGTTTTGTACTTGGATTATTTGTAATGGAAATTTAACTTTAATATATTTCAATTTAGTCAACCATGTGCTATGAACAGTCTTACATGTCCCGCCCCGATGATTCCGCCATCGGTCGGGGTGTGACAGACGCTGGTGAGTTCTAGCTTTACACAAAACCTTAACATAAACATTTTGCCAAAAGCATAACATACATTTGTTTAACAAAAGCGTACGTAAAACATGCAATAACTTAACATCATCATAACATCGTAACATAGCATCATAACATAAGTCAACATGAACCGAATATGCGCCTTATCGTAACCGTCAATTCCGTACATCGCATACCAGCGGATGAACTTAAGGCTCGTTACCTCTAAGTCATCCGTCACATAGGTCCCCTAAGGCTCGTTACCTCTAGGTGGACCAAACATATGTCTCCTAAGGCTCGTTACCTCTAGGTAGACCAAACATATGTCTCCTAAGGCTCGTTACCTCTAGGTAGACCAAACATATGTCTCCTAAGGCTTGTTACCTCTAGTTAGACCAAACATATGTCTCCTAAGGCTCGTTACCTCTAGGAAGACAGAACATAACATAGGCACTATTTCACCGCAAGGAATAGTACCTTCCATCGGGATCCCAGTAATCCCATGGGTGACCGTCGTCACCCCATCATCAACCAGTTGTACAACCGTTAGCCAGCCACAAAGGCCTATGTGACGGATTCGTTCATTCGTGACTTTCATAAAACCTTTACCTCTTTTTAGTTAAAGCATTTGTATGTTTTATTAAACAAAACATCATCTCTTTCATAAACCTTTCGTAAACTTCATTTGGCAAGACATTTCATAAACAACATCCCATAAACATCACATCGTAAACATCGTTTCGTAAACATCATTTCGTAAACCTCATTTCAAAACATCATTCCGTATGTATGCACACCAGCCCAAAAACATTTAATTAAAACATTTAAAGAAGGGCTTCTAGAACTCACCTGATAATCTAATCTGGGTTGTCCTAAACAAAGGTCCCCCAACGTCACTTCCGATCTGAATTGATAAGTTAAACACACATCAGACCAAATCCCGACTCTAATGGTTTAACCTTCTAAACATACTGACTTTACTAAACCAGCCTGATGCCTGCGCACTTAGCAAGTGCGCAGGGCCTTGCTCTTACGTACTTAATAAGTGCGCAAACTTTGCTTCATGCGTACTTGATAAGTACGTAGGACCCTCTCCATGCGTACTTGATAAGTACGCAGGACCCTCTTCCTACGTACTTGATAAGTACGCAGGACCCTCTTCCTGCGTACTTGATAAGTACGCAAGATCTGCTTCCCCGCAAAAACCCTAACTTTCGCATTCGGGTCTGATCACGTCAAGATCCCGAACTTGTTTACATTCAAAATGTTTGATTTTCATTAAGGAACTCAAATCCATGTTTTTCTTCCAGTTTCATCCGTAAAAACGTCACATTTTTGTCTAAAACTCGAAAAACCCAAACACGAACAAAAACTCATATCTAGGTTGGATCGTTACCTGTATCGAGCTTCTGATTCGGAGGTTCTTTTCACGAGCTATGGAGCAACGTACTTCTTCAATCTCGGGTCGATCCGTTAACTTTCTCTCTCTACGGTTTCTCTCTCTAGAACTTGCAAATGAGAGAAATGTGGAGTGACTTAGGCTATTTATAGGGGAGGCTCCCCATATGCTCGCCCCTTCTAGCCCGTCGGCCCATCCGTCCCGACCCGTCATGCCTCATTCGTTTATTCCGTTATTATAACTGTAGTTTTATTTTTGGGATGTTACAAAAAACACACAGCGAAAGACTTAAAAGTCAAAACTATTTCATTTCATATATAATAATGTTTTACAATAGGGACTGACTAGTAAATACAATATATAACTCTGGACGTATAGTTCATGGAGAACGTGCCATCCAATCAGGTCTTACGGTTACACAAGAACCAGCCCTCAGTCATCCCTATCTCAAAACACCTGTACATCTCCTGGAATGCCAACTACAAGCTAGTGGTTATCTGTGCTCAAAAACATTTGAAAAAATTTTGGATCAGCTTCAAGCTAGTGAGTTCATAAACAAAATCGTATTTTCACAATCCAAGATACCCCAGGACCTCAGCTTTACTCGGGTCTGGGTCTAATAATCATCCCTCCCAATCCATCACCCAATAACCTCACATGGATGACACCATGACAAGATGATTTTTGTTAAATCAACTATTAGAACTCACTCAGCGTAGCTAACTTTGTATGTACGTTAAACTGTTTTGTAGGTGAGTTCCAGGGACGACGTATCTTGGCTTGGGAGCAGTGCTACTCAGTTGGAGTGATTGCATTTGTAAGGTAAGGTTCAGAACGTTAATGAATTTAAAAGAAAATTACTATTATGAGAAAGACTTCCCCTGAGATTTTTATTTGAATGTTAAGTGTTTTTATGAGAATATCTAGTGATGAGAGCCAATTGTAGGGTGCCAGGTTTGGGGGCCTTACAAATGGGCCGAGGGCAAGACGAATGCCAACACGAGTAACCGTGAGTCAAGAGGTACGTATTCTGAGTTAAACATTAATTGTTTGAGCATTAATTTCATAGTCTGACACTACGTAGAGTTGTGTGGTGTGATTATGTGGTGTAGTGAATCCGTGTAGGATTATGTTGAGTAAATACTTGTTGTAAATATTGTGCTACGTGTGATTACGTGAGAGTTATTGTGTTGTGTTATGTGGATTGTGTGGGATGCATGTGCATCCGTAGTGTGGAAAGTAGAAAGCTACTGTGAGTATGACGGGGAAAGTTTAGAATCCAAGTAGTAACGTGGACCACCAATAACATTTGATCATCGTGATTCGACAGTCTGTGGTTACACTTATATTCTGAATTAGTTACCTATCATAACCGCATAAATGTTCTATCTTATGTAGGATTAAAATGGTTAAGACAAAGCACATGAGTTCGATCAAATGAGGAGCTCTGGCTAGGAGGAATGCTAGTCGACAAGTCAAGGCAATGAATGATGTAATAGGAATTGATTATGAAATGGGGATAGTACTGGCACTTCTAGCATCGAGGATGACATGAGATTTGTGTGACAATCCGGACTTTTCGAGTTAACTCCTTTAGCACAACCTAGTTAGTCAAGTTATTTTATTTTTTTAAAATCAGTTAACTCTGTTAGCGCAACTCAGTTAGTTCAGTTAGAATTCTTACGGACCAAATCTGCCTTGTTTCTAATCCAAAAATCATGAAACCTGAGGGACTAATTCTGTAAATCTTCTAATTTTGATGTTGTTGACTTCCAAAAGTCAAACCGGTGCTCTTGAGCTTAATTCGCAAGTTATGATCGATTTCAGTTGGAATTGAAATCGATAATGCATGATTATGACTTAAACGCTCATCTTTAACACATTAAACGCAATCATTGATTCAAATTAAATCCAATAATGAGAATTCAAGTCCTAACCGTCGACTTCCGTTATGAACTCATCAAATTCGGCTAATGCTTGTATTATCTCCACAAATTTAACCCCTGCATACCTTAATCGATCCCTACCGAAACTGTCTCACGCGTAAATCCGATCATAAGTGGAACCAGACTCGTCGGAGACCAAGCCAACCGAAGCCGCGTACCAATTTGGTCGGGAACCACCAATTCGGTATCCATTCTGGTAATTGAACACACTCTCAGTCTCGTTTTAGTCTAGTGATTGAAAGCCCTATCGTTTTCAGGGCTCTCAACATCAAACCGATTATGAACCAGATTCTAGGGTTCATATGAATCTGGTTTAGTCGAAATCCATCTTAGACTCAATCTAAATACAATTAATTGGTATGGTTCGAATCGCAAACTGATTCTCTGTAATAGCCCTATGTTAATTCCATCAAGAAACATCGATTTGAACCCAATCAAACACCTAGGGTTCATATGGGGACGGGTTAATCGATCACTGTCTTAGAACCTGTTTAAATCCAATTAATTGATTCCAATAGGTTCGCAAACTCATCCTAATCAAAAGCCATATAATTCTATCAATTTATAATATCAGAATCATGCGAATCGATTTCTTGTTTTTGGTCTAGGGTTCATACGAAAATGATTTGGGGGTTTCGACCCTAAACCCAACCTCAATCAAATTAAAATACATCAACAGTTTCGAAATCCTTTATTCTCTAAAAGCCCTATGTTTTCAATGAATTCTAACATCAGAATTGCTCAAATCGATTTCATGACCTTGTTCTAAGGTTCGGTTCTTGAATCCGGAATTAAACAAACATAAACTCGATAATCTTTCAATTAAACTTTATCACAGAATCGATTACACCTGTTTTACAAAAACCCCTTGACTTTTTGACTGATCGTAATCGATTTGGGTGGAATCGGGAGTGGTTTTGGTCCGGATTCGCGTAAAGGGGAAGAACACCCGATAGCGCTTGATTAAAACCATTTGAATCTGAAACATGTTGCGATGACCCTAGCGGGCGGACTGGTTAAACACATGTGCAAACAGGGAGGAGACCCGGGTTCGAGTCTCCCTCCCCCCTGTTTTGTTTTAATATTTGTTTTAAGTATTATTTGATTTAAAAACCATTTTCCTATATTATTATGGTTATACATTAAGGTGTTTTAACCCGGAAAATAACCCGTAGGTTCGGGTTTGATTTATGAAACTATTTTTATATTACTCCCACTTTTATAAATAATATATTTACGTTATTATCAAATAAAAATAATATGTTTATATTATTTTCAAACCGTAACTTCGTATAAAATAATATGTTATTATTACTTTCAACCCGTGACTAATCTTATTAAATAATATATATGTTTATATTATTTTGTATCGCTTTATACCTCGTGTGACGTTTCAAACTAATTAATAATATATTTGTTATATTATTTACTCACGTTATATACTCGATTAAAAATAATATATTTATTATTTTATCACCATAAATTATTATTTAGTTAATCTGTCGAGCCTAAAAATAATATATTAAATTATATTATTTTTCCTAACTTTTGTAAACGACTTTAACGTAAGAATGTATTCATTCATTTATTATTCGTTATTAACGTACGACACGTAACGCTTTTCCTTTAATGATTATATTATGAAATTTATATAATTCTGTAGACACGTTCGTCTACTCTTAAATCCTTAGAAAACGTTAAGATGTTCTAACTTCCGTGTCGTCGTCACAAATCCCAATGTGTCCCTAACTTATGTGTTATAATTATAGGGCATACGTAAGTCGTGCAGGCTAACACTTGAGATTATAAATCTCATACTTGTGTGATACTACCTACTACGCAACGCAGGTGAGTTTCACGGCCCCTTTTACTGTTTTTATTTGGGGGAGAAAACATGTCACAACCTTTTTGGTTTATTGTAATTCATATGATATTACTGTTGAGGCTAAGCGTAACACACTATCATGAAAAGTCCTCACACACATCGGACCGTTAATATGGTATGAACGAGGTAATTTTGGTAGTACTACTGGGTTTGACAAACCCCACCTGTGTTAGTCGCGCTAACTCGATTGGAGGTCGAACGGGTGTTATATTGACCCTAACACATTAGTCAGAGTTGATAGACCTGACTGGAGGCAAACAAACAAACACACTGTCAGTTTCGGTTGCGAGCGCTTTACCAAAACATGAATATAGGCATGCAACCTATTGATATGCACATTGAATGTACATAATCCGCAAACGCTTTACTTTAAATGATTGAAACCTGTGAACTCACCAACCTAGTGTTGACTCGTTTTCTTACATGTTTTCTCAGGTTGGCACTCAGGATCACATTAAGTCATGCATGTGTCTTGGACTCCAATTGAAATAATTATCTACTGAATAATATTTATCTTTTGTTTGTAGTTGGACTTGGGCGCGTTGTTTTGCGCATTTATTTTCGTTTAACGCTTCCGCATATACACTCTGAACCTTGAACTTTTATGTTATTACATTTCAAGTCCCATATAGTGTCGTTTGAAGTAACTGATGTCTGAGATCCTGGTTTGTCACCTTCCAAAACGGTAAAACTCCGTTAGTGGAATTTGGGGGTGTGACAGATTGGTATCAGAGACATTGGTTATAGAGAACTAGGACTGCATTCTAGACTATAGCCACACACATTAGTTACTTGGCATAGACACTTACTCCTTATGTTTCAGGAATTATGTCTACACCACCATCTTCACCACCTACCAATCAGGAACATGACATTCCTGCCATTGCATCACCGGAGCCCAAGAGGCGTAGGCTTGAGCCCATTGATAACTCTATTGTGTATGGAGAGCCCATGCATATCCGGAATGGGAGTGACTGGGATTGGTACCTCGGTTTACTGAGCAAATGGGTTAGACAGGAACGAGTTCCATCACCGTACTTTGGAGCTTCGTCATCATCAGGACCACGTTTACCATTATTACCTTGCCACTTGGAGCAAGCCTTTGCAGCATTTGTAGCAACTATGGATCGAGAGATCCGGAATATGAGAGACGCAGCAGGAGCGATCACAGGTCTTGTAGAACCAAAGACTGATTGCTACCAAATTATTCTAAGTACAAATGCTGCTGATAGGCTTATCAGCAGCATTCAACTCTTGTTGCTGCTGATAGGCTTATCAGCAGCATTCAACACTTGTTGCTGCTGATAGGCTTATCAACAGCATTCAGCACAAGTTGCTGCTGATAGGCTTATCAGCAGCATTCAGCACAAGTTGCTGCTGATAGGCTTATCAGCAGCATTCAGCACAAGTTGCTGCTGATAGGCTTATTAGCAGCGGTCATCCATGTTTGCTGCTGATAGGCTTACCAGCAGCAACCTTCACTCTTTGCAGCTGATAGCTCTATTCACTGAAAACCAAACGTTGCAGCTGACTATCCAGGCCAAGCGTCTCTGACACGTTTCTGCAAAAGCAACTGACAGACTCAAAGCAGAAGGAACCGCTATGGTCAACCAATGACGGACAACAATACACTTCTCCAAGCATGCAAACAATCATGAATAAAGAAAACGTTTCAGTAAAGTTAACTAGATTAGCCTTTACGTGTAATGTAAATCACTAAACAAGATCAACGGCTTGTGTTCGATCTGATCCTTAGAATCAAGGGTCTGTCTTGATTCTAAGTTACTATAAATACTGAGTTGCCACTTCATTGTAAGTGTGCTTGTAGTGCTTGTCATACTTATTCATTGAGTTTCTCACTTGTAATCTTTGCATTCACAAAAGCTTAATACAACAGTGTTTATCAGTATTCTTTGTGTTTACTTGATTATAAATTGTGTAGTTGATTTTGTTTCCGCCAACCTCAACTAAGAAAAGAACCATCTTGTATTCTCACGATCCTACAAGTGGTATCAGAGCTTTGGCTCAGATTAAACAAACTAACATTTGTCTAATCATCTCTGGTTCTATTCTAAACTCTCTCTTTGATCAAGTCACCCAAAATCAAAACAAAAATGGCACAGAGCAATGGCTTTGAAGATATTGGCAGCATCAACCGACCACCAAGGTTGGTATCTGGAGAAGACTATGACATGTGGAAAAATCGCATGGAAAGCTTCTTCTGTTACCAGGAATACGGAATGTGGAGATCCATCAAGGAAGGTCCATATATTCCCATGGTGGCCTATGCTGATGATGGAGGGCTACAAGTCCCGAAGGAAACCTCCAAGTACTCTGAAGAGGACATCAAGAAAATGGAGGTGGACTTCAAGGCACTAGGAGCCATCCAAATGTGCCTTCCAAATGAAGTTTTTCACAACTTCAGAAGTTACAAAACTGCCAAGGAGCTTTGGGAGGCGCTGGAGAAGATGTTTGCTGGCTCTGAAGAAGTCAAATAGAACAGAAGGGAGATACTGAAGCAGCAGTATGAGAACTTCGTCTGGAGGGAAGGTGAGTCCTTAACTATTTTATATAACAGATTTACCTATCTTGTAGGTGAACTGCAGTGCTCCAAAGTAAAGCTGGAGAATGAAGACATTATCAAGAAGTTCATAAGATCTCTTCCTAGTTGTTGGACATTATACACTGTGTCCATCAGAAGAACAGAGAATCTGAAGACTCTTCAGATGACTGAGCTCTTTGGCATGCTCAAAACCTATGAATTAGAAATGATTCAAGCTAAAGAAAGGAGCTCCAGTTATCAATCAGCTACCACTTCCTCCACTACCTCCTCAGCGCTTCACTCTGATCATTCCGGTCCAAGTGCAAGCAGCTACTATCCTCCCATTGTTACTCACCCTCAGACCCCAACCGCTTCACAATCTAACTCAATACCATTTCTTCTTGAGGCACCTCCTCAACAGCCAACCTCTACTGCTTTTGTCTCTGACAACTCAAGCAGCATGTACTTCATAAAAGAGGATCTGGAATGCTTTCATCCAGATGATCTTGAAGAAATGGATATTCAGCACTCATATGCCATGCTCTCCCTAAGAGCAAAAAGGTTCTATTCTAGAACCGGAAGATCATTTCCAAGCAACAACTTAAACAGCAGAGTTGGGCTTGATAAAAGCAAGATCCGTTGTTACAACTGTAACCAAATGGGTCACTTTGCTAGGGAGTGCAAGGCACCTAAAGCCAATCAGGGTGCCGACCATCAAAGACAAGCCTACCAAAGTCAGCCCAGACAACAGCAGCAGCAACAAACTCCCCCAGCACAAACTGCAGCCTGTGCAAATGTTGGAACTGCAGAATTCGACTAGAGTTTTCAATATGAAGATGTTCCTGTCTCCAACCAAGCACTTATGGCAGACACTGCAGAGATACCACCTCAGGTATTTGAACATCTATGCTCTCAAGCCTGCATTGATAAAGTTTTAGGTTATAGAAAACATAACCAAAACCTTATAGATCAAAATGAAGAGTTTCTTCAAATGAAATCTGAGTTCAAAAAGGTTGAAATCACTTACAAAGAAAAAATTGAATGCCTTAAGAAAGAGATTTCATCTCTAAAACATGAACAAACCAATCTTGAAACTCAGATTGATGATCTATTAGTAAAACTTAAATCCACCAGAGCTGATCTGGCAGAACAGAAAGTTCATGTTGAAAAATATGAATTTTCTTCTAAAAAGCTACAGAGACTTCTAGATATTCAAGTCCATGAAAAGGTAAAGCTTGGAGGACTTGGATATGGCAAGGAACAGTACAATACTGTTCCTCATCCAGCTGACTATGTTGCCATCTATGAACCAAGCTTCGATGTTGCAAAACTCGACACTGCAAACAGAAATCTTGATCCTCCAATGGATGAACCCCTTGTTAAAGACTGCACTACCTCATCAGAATCTGAGTTAACCTTCTCAGACCATGATGAAACCAGTACAGCCTCATCTGAAGCTGTTCTGAATAGAGTCCCAGTCCCTACTGTTCTCCCAGCTGTTCCAGCCCCTGTACCATTCAAACAGATCAGGATCAGCTATCCTCCAGGTGGAAGAAAGCTAAACATTGAAAAGGGACAGACATCAGGATCCACAAACTCTAAGCCTCAGTTCATGCCAAATCAGAAGAATCAGCAACAGGTTAGAAGAGTTACGACCAAGAAAACTCAGAAACTCTTCTTCTCCACCAAGGAAGCAGCAGCCCAAAGTTCAGCAGTCCTGCATCATATGTGGGGAATCAAACCACTTTGCTGCAAAATGTCAGTTTAACCCCTTCAACCAGATCCTTCTTCAATCAGCGCATAAACATAAGAAGGATCAGCATACTTCAGTTGATAGGTCATCTGCAGCCAGTAGAAGAGTTGAAACTACAGAAAAACACAAGCAGCAGCAAAAGGCAAAGCCTTCAGCAGCCACCAAATCTGCTGCTGCTCAAACAAAGCAGTCAGCAGCAAAAACTAAATCTGCTGCTGCTCCAACTAAGCCTTCAGCAGCAAAAGCAAAATCTGTTGCTGAAAGGCCAAGGCCATCAGCAGCAACATCTGCAGCTGATAAGCTGAAGCCATCAGCAGCAAAACCTGCCGCTGCTGACAAGCCAAAACCTCAAACAGGAAAATCAGCTGCTGATAGGGCAAATTCATCAGCTGCCAAAGCTAAATCCGCAGCCGATAAAGAAAAGAGAACTGGAAAACCACTTCTTAAGCAATGGAAAGCCAAAATCTCTGCTCCTGTCAGCAAAATCATCATCGGTGCTGTTGAATGCACGCATGATGAATCAAAAAATCCAAGAACTCTTTTCTTCAATAAGGAGAGCTCTTGGACTACTCCCACTAACTAAATCTCTTTCATGTGCAGGGACAGCCAGGTAACAAGAATAACACCTGGGTGGTAGATAGCGGCTGTTCCAGGCACATGACAGGCAACAGGTCCATCCTCTCCAACTTCAGACATTTCAATGGAGGATATGTTGCCTTTGGGAGTGACACAAAAGGTGGATCTATCACTGGACAAGGCACTGTGTCCAATGAGAGGATGAGCATTGAAAGAGTCAACTATGTTAAAGAACTTCACTTCAATCTCATGAGTGTTTCCCAAGTATGTGATCAAAAGCATTGGATGCTCTTCACTAACAAAGAATGCTTTGTGTTAGCTCCTGGACTATCTAAACCCCCGCCAGAGAAGATTCTCCTAACTGCTCAAAGAAAGGACAACTTATATGTGCTTGACATGAATGAAGTCACTCCATCTGGTAGTGTTTCATGTTTTCTGTCAAAGGCATCAGTTGATGAATCCGCTCTCTGGCACAGAAGGTTAAGCCATGTTAACATCAAAACAATCAATAAATTAGTGAAAGACAATCTTGTCAGAGGGCTTCCTGACAAAGAATTCCAGCTAGACGATCACTGCATTGCCTGCTTGAAGGGAAAACAACACAAGAGTTCCCATAAACCCAAGACATTGAACACAAATAACACTCCTCTCCAGCTACTGCATATGGATCTCTTTGGTCCTACAAATGTAACGTCAATGGGCAAAAAGTCCTACTGTCTGGTGATCACTGATGACTTCTCCAGATTCTCTTGGGTATTCTTCCTAAGAACAAAAGATGAAACTGCTGAGATTCTCAAATCCTATATTCTCAGGGTAGAGAATCAAAGCAATCTGAAGGTAGATCATAAGGTGTGATCAGGGAACAGAGTTCAAAAATCACACTTTGAACAGTTTCTGTGAGAGCAAGGGCATTGAAAGGCAGTACAGTGCTCCAAGAACTCCTCAACAAAATGGGGTTGCTGAAAGAAGAAACAGGACTCTGATTGAATCAGCAAGATCTATGCTGGCTGACTCAAAGCTGCCCCTTACTTTCTGGGCAGAAGCAGTAAGCACAGCTTGTTATGTGCAGAATAAAGTCCTTATTGTTAAGCCTCTCCAGAAAAACTCCCTATGAACTCTGGCTCAAAAGAGTTCCCTACATTGGCTTCCTGAAGCCCTTTGGATGTCCATGTACCATCCTCATCACACATGGAGTTCTTCCTAAATTCGGTGCAAAGTCTGATGAAGGTTACTTTGTGGGTTACTCCTCTCAATCGAAGGCCTACCGAGTGTTCAATTCTAGGACTCGGATTGTGGAAGAATCTGCTAATGTGGAAAGCAGGGAACACGTTGTCTGTGAACAAGGCAAAGGTCCCAACTGGCTTTTTGATATAGACTCCTTCACCCAGATATTTGAGCCCCTCATATTCTCAAATATGGAGCCTCCTTCTTCAAACTCAACACCTTCTACCTCAACCTCTTCTTCTGACTACAGACTGGAGTTTCCCAGTCCCTACATCAGGATGAAAAGGCCATCCATTGATCCTCCATCAGTGGCAGAAGCTATTGAAGCCAGTGCAGGTGAAGCCGGTACATCCAACACCACAAGCAGCAATCTCTCTAACAATGAAATCCTAAATGAAGCCTCCTCAATTCATGCTGAAGAGGCCTCTGATGCTAATGCTGCTGACTATGTGGAACACAATGATCAGATCCTCCAAGCTCCTCTCCACACATCTGAAGACAATACTGTCACACTCCAACCGACAGCGGAAAACGTCGGGGCGTGAAGCGTGCAGACTGTTCATAGCTCATGGTTTGCTAAGGTTGAAATAATTAAACATGCAGTTTTCATTGAAATCAAACAACAATCCAACAAGTACACGAAACATAACAAAATACATAACAATGTTTATTTTAGAGCCTTTTAACTAGGTCCTCAAACTAGGTGGAAGCAACTTGTAATCATCTCAATTGTTAGCACCTGAAACATGATTTAAAAACAAGGGTCAACTAAAAAGTTGGTGAGCATACATAAGTTTTGTCACACAAATAAGAGTTCAAAACTGTTTATACAATTCCTTGATTCACATGGTATATAAGACAAATATGGAGAATCTATAGTTATACTAGGTGCACAATCAAACCTTGTGACTGAGGCATAACACGCAGGTTATCCTAATGTAAAGTCGGTAACAAACACCCTACCCGGGTGGGTTTGTCAGACTCAATAGTACTATCCTTGTTTACCGTTGGCTTGTACAGAGTTAATGATTGCACGAGTTGCGTCATGTATGTATAGTAATAACTCATAGCATTCAAGCATATTGCACAAATAATTCATGTAATCAAGTAAGAATTGTACTATGAAAGAGTTGCAATTTGTTTAATGTAAATCATGTCCACCCCAAAGGTGAAAAAGAGTAAAAGTGGGGTTATGTAGACTCACATGTGTTGGAGAGTGTAGATTGCACAACCAAGTAAATGTTAAGTGTTTGTGGGTCACGGAGCTTGACCTATCGAGTAAATGTATGACGTGTATTAATGCGGTGTATAAGGTTTAAAGTAACTATAGTGTTTCAGTGTATTGCAAGCGTAAGGATTTGCACTAATGAATTGTATCGTTTAGTTATGTATTTAAAATATAAGGTAGTGTGGTATATATATTTAATTGAATGTAATATACACAAACGAATTCGTTTTATCTACTTATTTTAGAAAACGTCACAAAATATAAAGTAGTTTATATTTATATAAGTTTTATTTGATGTAACTAGGATTTATACAATTGGTTTATAAAAGTCTTTTTCATAATAAAGTGTTTTATAAAATCTTGTTATAACTTTTTATAAATTTAGAAATTTTAAATGAAAATGTATTTTCAAATGGTAAGAATCGGTTTAAAACAATTTAATCGATGAAAATAATTGTTGTACTTAATAATGGTGAGATTCTGTTTAAACAGTTAAGTTTATAACATAAGTTTTATAAAAATCATCAAATCTGAGAAACTGTAAAGATTCAGTTCTGACTGAGCACGACCGTGCTCATCAACGGCACGACTGCGCTCGCCTCCGGGCGTGACCGTGGTGGTCTGGAGCGCGCCCGTGGTCGAGTCAGAAGGCTACAGAGGTTCTGGTCATGGAGCACGACCGTGCTCGTGTCCAGCACGACCGCGTCTACTGTTTGTTTTTGGTCAGGACTTGTTTGCTCGGTAAGCACGACCGGGCCTTACTCGGACCACGACTGTGCTTGGTCAGGCACGACCGCGCTCAGTGATGAGCGCGACCGTGTCGGGTCTTTTCCAGACTCAATTCGTTCGATTCTTATATTAAACACTTCTGGATTCTTAGGGCTTTCATTTAGTGGATGATTACGAAGCTATCTATAAGGTTTAATTGGATTTATTTCGTGTTTAAGTGGTAGTTCGACTAAAAGTGTAGTTTCGTTTTCTCGTTCAAAAATCTGGCCGATTTGAGTGTTTCTACTACGAATTGGCGTAGGGCTTTCGTAGTAGGGGGTGATACGAAGCTAGTGGTGTATTACTTACTTGTTATAATAGGGCAATTTAATGCAGTCGGCTACGGGTCGACGGCTTTGCTTCTCGGCGATCAATCGGACGACAGAGGTTGTATGAGTGTCGAGTGAGAGTTCTGGGTGATTGTGTGTATGCATATGAGGGTGTAGGAAGCGTGCAACTGGCTCTATATCGACGAATTCGTGAGTCATGATTGTGGTGGGTATGGGATTAAACAAATCTGTAAATTGGAGTGTAATTGATGCGTGTTGCAGGTTGTATTCAGTCAAGTATGGTCTGACGCGCGAAAACCGGCTTTGACCATTCTTTAAATTTTGCGAAATCGTCGAGTATAGCTGTGATCTGACTTCTGCAGAGTCACGTGGTTTCAGCAGCGCGACCGTGCCTGTATTAGGCACGACCGTGCTTAGGTCTGCAGGCGCGACCGTGCCTAGTCTTAGGCGCGACCGTGATTGTCTAGTTTTGTAGTTTTTGAGTTTTGTCAGTTTTGGTCCTCGGGGCTTGTGAGATAATGGCGTTTTCAGTTGTTATTTTAACATAATGTATTGTATGTGTAATTGCATTTACGGTTGTTGCACACGAATTTGAAATTGAAATACTCGTTTATTGCATCGAAACGTTTACATGGTAAAAAAAACCAGAAATGTTACAGTCTCCCCATGTTGAGGGGATTTCGTCCCGAAATTCAACTAGTTGAGGCTGCTGAATCGGTGAAGAGGTGAGGATACTTGAGTTTCATTTGGTCTTCACTTTCCCATGTAAACTCAGGACCACGTTTAGAATCCCAACGGACTTTGACTATAGGAATGCGGCTGCGTTTGAGTTGCTTGATCTCACGGTCCATGATTTCCACCGGTTTCTCGACAAAGTGCATCGTTTCATCAATGCGCACGTCGTCAAGAGGTATGTGGAGGTTCTCATCAGCAAGACATTTCTTCAGGTTGGACACGTGGAAGGTTGGATGAACATTGTTGAGTGCTGGAGGTAGCTCAAGTTTGTAAGCCACTTTCCCGATTCTTTCAAGGATCTTGAACGGGCCTACGTAACGAGGTGCTAGCTTGCCTTTCTTTCCAAAGCGGATCACACCCTTCCAAGGGGATACTTTGAGAAGCACAAGGTCACCCACTTGGAATTCCAAGGGTTTTCGTCGCTTGTCGGCATAGCTCTTTTGTCGACTTCTCGCTACTCGGATGTTGTCATGGATTTGAAGGATTTTGTCGGATGTTTCCTGAATTAACTCGGGACCGGTGATTTGTGCTTCGCCAATCTCGTTCCAACAGATGGGAGAACGGCATTTGCGACCATAAAGAGCTTCGAATGGAGCCATGTTGATGCTGGTGTGGTAGCTGTTATTGTAGGAGAATTCAATAAGTGTCAAGTGTGAATCCCAATTGCCACCAAAGTCTATGACACAGGCTCTCAGCATGTCTTCGAGCGTTTGGATTATTCGTTCAGTCTGGCCATTAGTTTAGGGATGGTAGGCTGTGCTTAAATCCAATCGTGTGCCAAGTGCCTTTTGCAGAGATTGCCAAAATCTGGAAGTGAAACGAGCATCTCTGTCGGAGATTATGTTCAAAGGTATACCGTGTCGACTCACAATTTCGTCAATATAGATTCGGGCCAATTTCTCAACCCGATAGTCTTCACGGATGGGCAGGAAGTGTGCGGACTTTGTGAGACGGTCGATGATTACCCAAATGCTATCATAGCCGTTTGAAGTACGGGGGAGTTTAGTAATGAAGTCCATGGCTAGATTTTCCCATTTCCACACGGGGATTTTCGGTTGTTCAAGTAAGCCGGAAGGACGTTGATGTTCGGCTTTGACTTTAGAGCAGGTTAGACATTTTGCAACATAGAGTGCAATGTCTTTCTTCATATCAGGCCACCAATATTGTGGTCGAAGATTGTGATATATTTTATCCGCACCGGGATGGATAGAATACCGAAACTTGTGTGCTTCAGTCATGAGGAATTCCCGGAGATCATTGCGATTGGGAACCCAAATACGATGCAAGAAATAAAGCAAGCCATTGTTTTTAGTCTCTAGTTGGAATTCAGCACCACACGACATTTCCTCATACATATTGCCCTCGGTAATCGAGACGTGTTGAGCTGCTAGAATACGGGTTTGAATGTCGGAATGAATCTTGACACTTTGGAGCATGACACGTTCTTTACGGCTCAGCGCATCGGCTACTACGTTTGCCTTGCCGGGATGATAACGAATCTCGCAATCGTAATCATTGAGGAGTTCAACCCAACGTCGTTGCCTCATGTTGAGTTCTTTTTGGTTGAAGATGTGTTGGAGGCTTTTGTGGTCGGTGAATACCACACATTTTGTGCCATATAGATAATGTCTCCAAATCTTCAAGGCAAATATGACTGCACCCAACTCCAAATCGTGCGTCGTATAGTTTTTCTCGTGGATCTTGAGTTGCCTCGATGCATAAGCGATTACCTTGCCTCGTTGCATGAGAACACAACCAAGGCCTAGGTTAGAGGCATCACAGTAGACGACTAGAGCATCGTTTCCTTCGGGAAGAGTCAGAATAGGAGCATCACATAACTTATGTTTAAGAGTTTGGAAAGCTTCTTCTTGTTTCGGTCCCCATACATAAGGTTTACCTTTATGCGTCAAGGCGGTGAGGGGAACAGCAATCTTGGAGAAGTTAGAAATGAATCTTCGGTAATAACCCGCTAAACCAAGGAACGAACGAACCTCGGTAGGGGTTTGAGGAGCACTCCAATTCTTGACAGCTTCGATCTTGGCAGGGTCGACATGTATTCCCTTTTTATTGACAACATGACCCAAAAATTGAACCTCCTTTAGCCAAAATTCACATTTGGAGAACTTGGCGTATAATTGTTCGGTTCTCAGGAGATCCAAAATCAGTCTAAGGTGCTGTTCATGTTCTTCCTCAGTCTTGGAATAGATCAAGATGTCATCGATGAAAACGATCACGAATTTGTCAAGGTATGGTTTGCACATGCGGTTCATGAGATCCATAAAGACAGCAGGTGCATTGGTCAACCCAAAAGGCATAACCGTGAACTCGTAATGACCATATCTTGTTCGGAAGGCGGTCTTTGGAATATCTTCTTCTCGGACACGCAGTTGGTGATAACCAGATCGAAGATCAATCTTCGAGAAACAAGTAGAACCTTGGAGTTGATCGAAGAGGTCGTCAATCCTAGGTAACGGGTAGCGGTTTTTTATTGTAAGCTTGTTGAGCTCTCGATAGTCAATACACATGCAGAATGAACCATCCTTCTTTTTAACAAACAAGACTGGTGCACCCCACGGTGTATGACTTGGCCGTATGAAACCTTTGTCAGCGAGTTCTTGAAGTTGACTTGCAAGTTCTTGCAATTCGGAAGGTGCAAGCCGGTATGGAGCTTTAGCCACAGGGTTTGCTCCGGGTATAAGATCGATTCGAAACTTTACTTCCCGAACAGGTGGAAGGCCAGGCAAGTCATCGGGAAAGACTTCGGGAAACTCCCGAATGATGGGAATATCTTCTACTCTTCTTTCATTGTCTTCTTTTTGGATTACATGAGCTAGGAAAACCATGCACTTCTTTCGTATGTATTTCTGGGTGGTGATGCAGGACATCAGTTTGAGTCCTTTGCAAGGTTTCTCGCCAAAGACTTTCAATATGTCTCCCGATGGAAGAGGTATTCGGATGTATTTTTCAAAACACATGACTTCGGCGTGGTTTTTAGACAACCAATCCATGCCGATGATGACGTCAAAACTCCCTAATGGCATTGGTATTAGGTTGACTGGAAATGTGTGACCATTGAGTTCTAGTGAGCAGTCATGGACAATGGAGTCAATAGTGATGGAATTTCCATCCGCTACTTCAACGGTGAAGGTTTTCTCTAGTTTGGATCGTGTTTTTTCAAGTAAAGGTTCAAAGTTAAGGGACACAAAACTCTTATCGGCTCCAGTATCAAATAGTATAGAAGCATATTGGTTATTCATAAGAAACGTACCGTTTACCACATGATCGCTGGCCTGAGCCTCGTTGGCGTTGATGTTGAAGGCACGCCCACGAGCTCCGCCTTGAGTATTGTTCACAAGTTTTGGACATCAGTCTCGGAAGTGGTTTGGGTCGCCACACTCGAAGCAAGCATGCCCATTACCAATAGCTGGAACTGCTGGATTAGCCCCATTTCCCCGGTTGACTTGATTACCAGTTGGATTACTTCTGCAGGTGTTAGCTACATGCCCATATCTTCCACAGCTGGCACATAGGCGGCAGGGTACATTTGGGAAAAGGTGATAATTGCAGGTGTTGCACAACGGATTGTTTCCCACATATTGTTTCTTGACTCGGTTCTGAGCAATAGGAGCAACTTGGTTGACTGGGGCAGCCGGAGTGATCACGGCATAGTTCTTAGCTTTCCTCTTCCTCGTGTTGTGGTTCGGTTCGGCTTTGACCTCCTTGACATGAGCAGGAGGTGTTGTGGTGTCAGAAACTTTCTTGGCCCCCTTTCTGGTAAGAGTACCTGCTTTAACGTGATTATCAGTCAAAGTAGCAGCCAGACGAATAGCATCCTCCAGGCTTGCAGGATTTCTTCCCAAAACAGTGTCCTGGATTTGTCTCGGTAGGCCATCGATATATTTTTCAATACACCTAGACAAAGGCGTAACCATGTGAGGTACCAGCATGCTCAGTTCGTGAAAACGGTTGGTGTATGCTAAGCTTTCACCACTATCTTGGGTAAGATCCCAAAATTCTGCTTCCAGCTTTTTCATTTCGTTCCGAGGACAGAATTCCTCGGTCATGATCCTTTTTAGCTCATCCCATGGCAGAGCCATTGCTACTTCTACTCCCCTTGTTCTCTTCTCCCCATTCCACCAGGTTAGTGCCCGTTTTTGGAAGACACTAGTGGCATGGCGGACTCGCAGATTGTCCGGACAGTCACTATTGAGGAAGGTGCCCTCAATATTTTCGAACCATTGAAGGAGTCCCGTGGCTCCTTCGGTACCATAAAATTTCAGGGGATTGCAAGAGTTGAAATGCTTGAAGGTACATTGTGGCGGGTTGGCACCACCGCCACCACCAGTATTAGCACTACCACTGGCGTTCCCATTGTTGTTGTTATTGGCTTGAGTTAGTTGAGTTACTAGCTGAGTGAGGAGAGCAGCAAGGTCGGTATTATTGTTGTTGTTGGCATTGCCGGTATTGGTGTTGGTGCTATTGTTGGCGTTGTCGGTGTTGTTGCGGTTGATGTTACGACGAGGAGGCATTCTATAAAAAGAGAATGGATACAAAAGTGTTGTGAAAATTTAAAAAAAATCCGTTGAAATTTAGGATAGGAGGAATAATAACACATTTATTTCATAGTTCGGATTGTTTTCAAGTAATCACATTTCTACTTGAACACAATGACATAATAAGGTTAATTAGACTTATATAATTTTCAAGGAGACGTGCTTTAGCCTATAGGTAAACACTCATCCCGGGAATTCCCAGGAAAGCATACGGATCCCTCGGTTGATTGGGATTTATATGAAATGCTTTCCTAGACAGAAAACCCAGAATACAGGTGTCACCCTTCCAGATTGCACATGTCCTTTAATAATTAACAGAGTCTAAAACCTTAACGGGTATATAAAAATATTTTTGATAGACTAGTGTCTACGAGTATGAGTTTTTCCACAAGTTATGGCGATGATGACATAGAAGCAGTTAAGGAGGATACGCGGCTTAGGATACGGGTATGGATACGATTTATTTAATTTATTATTTACGTATGCTTATTAAGTCATGTAGTCTAAACAATTTAAGTATCAAATAACTAACACATAAAGCATGTGACATATAGCAAATAGCACGTATCACATAAAACATGTAGCATGGCATTGTTGGGTGTCCTAAAGTTATAGTCTAGGTCAATGGTGTCTAATAACCTAATTCCCTATAACCAAGGCTCTGATACCAATCTGTCACACCCTAACCGACGGCGGAAAACGTCGGGGCGTGAAGCGTGCAGACTGTTCATTGCTCATGGTTTGCTAAGGTTGAAATAATTAAACATGCAGTTTTCATTGAAATCAAACAACAATCCAACAAGTACACGAAACATAACAAAATACATAACAATGTTTATTTTAGAGCCTTTTAACTAGGTCCTCAAACTAGGTGGAAGCAACTTGTAATCATCTCAATTGTTAGCACCTGAAACATGATTTAAAAACAAGGGTCAACTAAAAAGTTGGTGAGCATACATAAGTTTTGTCACACAAATAAGAGTTCAAAACTGTTTATACAATTCCTTGATTCACATGGTATATAAGACAAATATGGAGAATCTATAGTTATACTAGGTGCACAATCAAACCTTGTGACTGAGGCATAACACGCAGGTTATCCTAATGTAAAGTCGGTAACAAACACCCTACCCGGGTGGGTTTGTCAGACTCAATAGTACTATCCTTGTTTACCGTTGGCTTGTACAGAGTTAATGATTGCACGAGTTGCGTCATGTATGTATAATAATAACTCATAGTATTCAAGCATATTGCACAAATAATTCATGTAATCAAGTAAGAATTGTACTATGAAAGAGTTGCAATTTGTTTAATGTAAATCATGTCCACCCCAAAGGTGAAAAAGAGTAAAAGTAGGGTTATGTAGACTCACATGTGTTGGAGAGTGTAGATTGCACAACCAAGTAAATGTTAAGTGTTTGTGGGTCACGGAGCTTGACCTATCGAGTAAATGTATGACGTGTATTAATGCGGTGTATAAGGTTTAAAGTAACTATAGTGTTTCAGTGTATTGCAAGCGTAAGGATTTGCACTAATGAATTGTATCGTTTAGTTATGTATTTAAAATATAAGGTAGTGTGGTATATATATTTAATTGAATGTAATATAAACAAACGAATTCGTTTTATCTACTTATTTTAGAAAACGTCACAAAATATAAAGTAGTTTATATTTATATAAGTTTTATTTGATGTAACTAGGATTTATACAATTGGTTTATAAAAGTCTTTTTCATAATAAAGTGTTTTATAAAATCTTGTTATAACTTTTTATAAATTTAGAAATTTTAAATGAAAATGTATTTTCAAATGGTAAGAATCGGTTTAAAACAATTTAATCGATGAAAATAATTGTTGTGCTTAATAATGGTGAGATTCTGTTTAAACAGTTAAGTTTATAACATAAGTTTTATAAAATTCATCAAATCTGAGAAACTGTAAAGATTCAGTTCTGACTGAGCACGACCGTGCTCATCAACGACACGACTGCGCTCGCCTCCGGGCGTGACCGTGGTGGTCTGGAGCGCGCCCGTGGTCGAGTCAGAAGGCTACAGAGGTTCTGGTCATGGAGCACGACCGTGCTCGTGTCCGGCACGACCGCGTCTAGTGTTTGTTTTTGGTCAGGACTTGTTTGCTCGGTAAGCACGACCGGGCCTTACTCGGACCACGACTGTGCTTGGTCAGGCACGACCGCGCTCAGTGATGAGCGCGACCGTGTCGGGTCTTTTCCAGACTCAATTCGTTCGATTCTTATATTAAACACTTCTGGATTCTTAGGGCTTTCATTTAGTGGATGATTACGAAGCTATCTATAAGGTTTAATTGGATTTATTTCGTGTTTAAGTGGTAGTTCGACTAAAAGTGTAGTTTCGTTTTCTCGTTCAAAAATCTGGCCGATTTGAGTGTTTCTACTACGAATTGGCATAGGGCTTTCGTAGTAGGGGGTGATACGAAGCTAGTGGTGTATTACTTACTTGTTATAATAGGGCAATTTAATGCAGTCGGCTACGGGTCGACGGCTTTGCTTCTCGGCGATCAATCGGACGACAGAGGTTGTATGAGTGTCGAGTGAGAGTTCTGGGTGATTGTGTGGATGCATATGAGGGTGTAGGAAGCGTGCAACTGGCTCTATATCGATGAATTCGCGATTCATGATTGTGGTGGGTATGGGATTAAACAAATCTGTAAATTGGAGTGTAATTGATGCGTGTTGCAGGTTGTATTCAGTCAAGTATGATCTGACGCGCGAAAACCGGCTTTGACCATTCTTTAAATTTTGCGAAATCGTCGAGTATGGCTGTGATCTGACTTCTGCAGAGTCACATGGTTTCAGCAGCGCGACCGTGCCTGTATTAGGCACGACCGTGCTTAGGTCTGCAGGCGCGACCGTGCCTAGTCTTAGGCGCGACCGTGCTTGTCTAGTTTTGTAGTTTTTGAGTTTTGTCAGTTTTGGTCCTCGGGGCTTGTGAGATAATGGCGTTTTCAGTTGTTATTGTAACATAATGTATTGTATGTGTAATTGCATTTACGGTTGTTGCACACGAATTTGAAATTGAAATACTCGTTTATTGCATCGAAACGTTTACATGGTAAAAAAAACCAGAAATGTTACAAATACTTATCTAAACCACAGTAATCTTGAAGAGGGAATACGGCTGGATGTGATACCTGCTCAGAGAATAAACATAGAGCATCCTCTGGAAAACATCATTGGCCAAGTCCACACAGGCATCCAGACAAGAAGTAAGTCTCGTGAAGCCAACATTTGTTTGTTCTCTTGCTTTCTATCACAGGTGGAACCCAAAAGGATTGATGAAGCTCTCAAGCACAACAGCTGGATTGAAGCAATGCATGAAGAATTGCTGCAATTCAAAAGACAAGATGTTTGGAAGCTTGTTGATCTTCCACCTGGTCAAACAGCCATTGGAACAAGATGGGTCTTCAGAAACAAGCAAGATGAGAGGGGCATCGTAGTCAAGAACAAAGCCAGACTGGTAGCTCAAGGTTACACTCAAGAAGAAGGCATTGACTATGATGAAGTTTTTGCTCCTGTTGCCCGTCTGGAAGCCATTAGAATTTTTCTGGCTTATGCAGCATCCAAAAACTTGATGGTCTATCAAATGGATGTGAAGAGTGCCTTTCTGTATGGCACGATTGATGAAGAGGTCTATGTCAAACAGCCTCCAGGCTTTGTAGATCCTGCACATCCAAATAAGGTCTTAAAACTGGACAAATCTCTCTACGGCTTACACCAAGCCCCAAGAGCCTGGTATGAAACTTTATCTGGATATCTACTTAGCAACAACTTCAGAAGGGGGGCCATTGATCAGACGCTTTTCATCAAAGATGAAGGGGGAGAAATTTTGTTGGTCCAGATTTATGTTGATGACATTATCTTTGGATCTACAAGAAAGAAGCTCTGGAAAGACTTTGAAGTTCTGATGCATTCCAAATTTGAAATGAGTTCAATGGGTGAACTAAATTTCTTTTTAGGACTTCAAGTCAAACAGGTACCAACTGGAATCTTCATAAGTCAATCCAAGTATGTCAAAAGCATCTTGGAGAGGTTCAAAATGACTGACTGCTCTGCTGCAAGAACTCATATGCAAGTGCACCATCAATTATCTCCGGATAAAGAAGGACAAGACACTGATCAACATCAGTACCGAGCAATGATAGGGTCTCTCATTTACCTCACTGCCTCAAGACCAGATATCATGTTTGCAGTTTGTCTCTGCGCAAGATTTCAAGCAGCTCCAAAAGTGTCTCATCTTCAAGCTGTCAAAAGGGTTCTTCGATACCTAAAGGGAGCTCCAAAACTTGTGTCACACCCCCATATTTTATTTACTTATTAAATAAATACAGGTTGTAACGATTGGTTCATTACACGATAGCGGAAGCTGTAATAATGATTTCTAAGACTTGATTAAATATACAATTACTAAAGCTAAGTAATACTATGATTTAAGTTCCTCTAGATCAAAGATAGACTTGAGACTTGATATTCTACGTCCTTCCAGCCTTTAGGAATTGATCCAACATAGCTAGTCTATTCCAACCGCGCCATGGCTAAAGGTCTCCTGAGAAACATACTTGAAAGTGTCAACACAAAGGTTGGTGAGTTCACAGAGTTAGTTATATTAGTGCTTATAGTTTTTTCCCGAAAACATGTACATGACTTTACCGTCATAAAACTAAGTAGTTTTCCCCGAAAAACTATACATGACTTAACCGTCATAATAATAAGTAGTTTTCATTTGAAAACATGCCCATGACCTATCCGTCATGAAATAAGTAATTTTCCTTTGAAAATATTACCATGACTTAGCCGTCATAAAATATGTTTAAACCTGATCATTTTAACTAATCAGAACCCTTTTGTATAAACATGATCACTTTAACCGGATCCAAAACTCTTTTGTTTAAATTCAATTGTTCGTAAATAGTTTCAGGTGTATGTGATAAACAGAATAAGAATTGTTGACCCATTTGTAAACTAGCTAGGAATACAAATAATATGTTCATACATGAGGCGTAACCAAACCATGACAATTGTACACGCCCCTAATTTCGTTATCCGGTTCTATGCGGCCATAAATCCTCCAGATTGTGGTTAGCGCGACTAACCATGACCGGGAGACGTCACTCTCCATAGTACTATTCATAGGACCCTAGGCTACAGTTAATGGTTACTACGTTGTTCCAGGGGACTTTTCCGGCCTCAAATTGTTGTTCTCATCTCATGTAAACATACAAGTCGTGTCTTATTCTCTTGTTATCCCATAAAATAGTTGTATGTATGTGTTTCCCCCAATCGTTGAGTGTTGTTCATCCGAACAATCGTTGTGTGTTGTTCATCCGAACAATCGTTGTATGTTGTTCATCCGAACAATCGTTGTGTGTTGTTCATCCGAACAATCGTTGTATGTTGTTCATCCGAACAATCGTTGTGTGTTCTTGTGTCCAGCTGTTTAGTTGAGCAAGTTTTCTCCCTGTTTGTTTAAAAACAATTTAAAAACCAGTAGTAAAAGTGGGGCTGGGAGACTCACAAGAAGTTAAACCAAAATGTTCATATTGTCAAACGTATAAACAATGTAATTCATGTTTTCAAAACATAATAAGTAAGTATGTTTCTCCCCCGATGTTTACAAAACAGTAAAGAATTAAAAGGGGGCCGTGAACTCACCTTGTGTCCGATGAAATCCTAGCAAACAAACTTGTGCTAGTTCTTGTATATCCGTACCCTAATCACACAAGGGTACTAATGTGTTAAAGCTACCCGTCTTATTCATAAGTTGTTCATCCGACTTAACAGATCTGATTGCTTTTGTTTTAACTATCTTTTTAGTTTTTCCACAATTGTTTCGTTATAAAATAGTTCTAAGTTACTGCCCCATGGGACTGATGAATGGGTATCGAAACTACATAGTTTCGATTGAACAGAACAGATGTCGAAACTACCTAGTTTCGATTGAGTAAATTGGGTATCGAAACTACCTAGTTTCGATTGGCAAGAATAGTATCGAAACTACCTAGTTTCGATTGGGCAATCGGTATCGAAACTACTTAGTTTCGATTGAGTAAACAGATATCGAAACTACTTAGTTTCGATTGAGTAATAGGTATCGAAACTCCTAGTTTCGATCAACAGGTATCGAAACTCCTAGTTTCGATTGAACAGCAGGTATCGAAACTCCAAGTTTCGATTGAACAGGTATCGAAACTCCTAGTTTCGATTACTGCACTTTGATTGACAGAATTCGTCCTGTATATTTTTATGTTCAAATCTTGAATTTGACACACTTTTCTTGTTATCTTACTTGCGATTGAACCTTTTGTAGGCTTAGATACGGTTTTAAAGAAAATAAAGTGGATAATATCGAGTTTTTACCTTAAAACCGAGATGAAGATGATGAAAGAAAACAGAGAAGAGTCTTGAATCTTCTGTTAAACTTTCTTTAGAACACTTGAAATCTTCTTAAAATACCGAATTGTGGTGGATTTCTGCCTTAAACTGGACTTCGACTAGAAGGAGAATTGGGAAATTGTCGTATGAAAATGAGAAGTATGGAAGGGATTGTGGGATTTCGACTGAGGAGGTATGGTTTTTATCTGAATTTGAGTGTATTAGCAAGTGGGAGAATGGCTCCCCTGACTTTCGGCCGAGAAAGTCAAGCAAGTGGGTTGGATTGTTTGATTTATCAAACAATTAGTTTTAGGTATATATTATTTAGAGTTTCAAATGGTAATTAAATTCGGTTTATACTGGTATGTGAACCGGTAACTCCCAGAATTATCAAAGATTTAAAATGAGACCCTGTACGGTTTTTGTTAGACCTTAATGTCCTTGTTTGTGAAATTAAATAAATCACAAAACAATTATAATGTAAACTTGTTTATAACATGTACGGATATTGACTTGAATTGTCGGGTGTCACATTCTCCCCATGTTAAAAGAATTTCGTCCCGAAATTTAATTTGTGTCCTCCTGAACTGTTGTATCCTTAAACAAGGATGGGTATTTTTGTTTTCATTTGATCCTCTCGTTCAAATGGTTCAACGCACTTAGGGTTAAGCTTGCCACGGTTGCCAAATCTTGCAACCCCGTTCCAATGTGAGACCTTTAACATGACTTTGTCTCCCACTTGGAATTCTAATGGTTTTCGTCTGTTGCTATCTCAACTCTCTTTCGTCTATCTTGAGTGACTTTCAGACGATCTTTTATTTCGACGATTTTTGTTAATGGTTCCCTAGTCAATATCAGGACCAGTCAAATGCTTTTCGCTAGCCTCCGCCCAATATAGCGATGAGTGACACTTAAAACTATACAAAGCCTCAACGGAGCGGCTTTAATGCTGGTATGGTAGTTGGTATTATATGAAAACTCATCCAACGGCGGTGTGTATCCCTATTTCCTCTTAAATCGATTACACACACACGGAGCACATCTTTTAAAGTTTGGATGGTCCTTTTACTTTGACCGTTCATCTAGGGATAATATGCAGTGGTCATGTAAAGGCGTGTGCTCAAGGCTTCTTGTACAGACTGCCAGGTTCTTGACATGAATCGACTGTCCCTTTTAGAGAAAATGGAAACTGGCATACCATGCCTAGCCTTAATTCCCTTAATATTTAGCCTTGCACGCTTCTTACTTTTATCTGTCTCCTTTATTGGTAAGGAATGCGCGGATTTCGTCAAACGACTGACGATTATCATATAGTATCATAGTTGCTAGGTGTTCTGGGTAACTTTGTAATGAAATCCATTAAAATTTGTTCCCATTTCCATTGAGGTATCTCGGGTTGTTATAACAATCCCGACGGTTTCTGATGTTCTGCCTTTACCTTTGAACATGTCAGGCATTTACCGATGTAAATAGCAATTTCTCTTTTCATGTTCGGCCACCAGTAGAGTTCTTTCAGATCCTTATACATTTTATCCGAACCTGGGTGAATGGGGTACCTGGACTTGTGGGCTTCGTCCATAACCAACTCCTGTAAGTTACCAAAACATGGCACCCAAATTCTATTTGTAAAGTATAAAGTATCATCTGATTTTAGCTCTAATTGTCTGATCATTCCTCGTATAGCTTCACTCTGAATGTTTTCTTCTTTGATTGCCTCCTGTTGTGCCATCCGGATTTGAATCGTGAGACTCGCATGAATTGTCAATCATAGGGCACGAACACGGAGAGTTTTAACCCGTTCTTTACGACTCAAGGCATCTGCTACGACATTTGCCTTACCAGGGTGATACTTGATATCACAGTCGTAATCATTCAGTAGTTCTACCCAACGAAGTTGACTCATGTTGAGTTCTTTCTGATTAAAGATGTGCTGGAGACTCTTGTGGTTTGTAAAGATAGTACATTTTGTACCATATAAGAAATGTCTCCAAATCTTGAGTGCAAACACGACAGCACCCAATTTCAGATCGTGAGTCGTATAGTTTTTCTTATGTACTCTTAGCTGTCTGGATGCATACGCTATGACTTTTTCTTCCTACATCAATACACATCCCAGACCTTGGTGTGATGCGTCGCAGTACACGATGAAATTGTAAGTCCCTTCGGAAAGGGATAGGATTGGTGCACTGCAAAGCTTCTGCTTCAACAATTGAAACGCTGATTCTTGTTTATCAGTCCAATCAAACTTTTTGTCCTTCTGAGTTAAAGTGGTCAAAGGCAAGGTTATCTTTGAAAGATTCTCGATAAATCGCCTGTAATATCCTGCCAAACCCAGAAATTTACGCACCTCAGTCGGAGTTCTTGGTGCTTCCCAGTTTTTGATAGCTTCAATCTTGGTTGGGATTACGTTAATACCCTTCTTATTGATGACGTGTCCGAGAAAGTGAACCTCTCGAATCCGAAACTCACACTTAGAGAATTTGGCATAACGCTTCTCATTCCGGAGTAGTTCCAAGATTGATTTCAAATGATGTTCATGTTCCTCATTGGTTTGTGAATATATTGATATGTCATCGATAAATACAATCACGAATTTATTCAAGTATGGCTTGCACACGCGGTTCATTAGATCCATGAAGACGGCCGGTTCATTAGTCAAGCCAAATGGCATAACTAGGAACTCGTAGTGACTGTAACGAGTCCTAAAAGTCGTTTTTGTTATATCTTCTTCCTGAATTTTCAGTTGAGGATATCCTGATTGTAGATCAATTTTAGAATAGAAACTGGACCCTTGAAGTTGATCAAACAAATCGTCTACTAGAGGATGAGGATACCGGTTTTTGATTGTCAGCTTGTTCAACTCTCGATAATTGATGCACCTTCTAAAGGTTCCATCCTTTTTCTTTACAAACAGGACCGGAACTCCCCATGGTGAGAAACTCGGTCTTATGAAAGAATTACTCGGCGAGGTGTCTAAGTTTTTGTTGTATATTGGGTAGAAATGAAAAAGTATGAAAATGAAACTTTATGTTTGTCCCTCTTATGCTTTTCGAAACCATTTTCCCGAACTAAGACTTTTCTCTTATTTCAGGTTTCATCTTTTCTATGATTTTCCCCTCCATGTGCCTTCATGGAGCTAGGAATTGATGTTCCTTGGGAGCTCTTATTTGCGAACTTCGAGTCTAATCACCACTTTACCCCTTTGCTCGCCCTACCTTTCGAGGCAGACTAGCCTTTGGGTTGTAGCGTCCTGATATGTAAACTCATGTCTCGACTACCATACCTTCAAAGTATGTAAGCCATACGAAGTTTGATGTTTGTTTGGGATATTCATATTCCGTCTAGCTGAGGGAATGAATAATAATACTGTAAGAATGGTCTCATCGAATTAGTGTTTTCCCCAAAATGGGCTATGGGTTTGTCAACTCATTAAGTTGGCAGAAAGAGCTGATAGTCAACTATTAGTCATACGGTGTGTATGCACTCCCTTAGTGTTTGAATGGTACTTTGGTGACTTACCATTACGTATTCCACTCATTCAGGTTATAGCCTTAAAATCCTTAGCACAAGGATAAACTTGAGGTAATGAGTGTTGAACGTCGAGACTTTTGTATTCTAACTGAGTCTACTCTAAGAGATCATTTCTTAACAATAGATGCTCTAGAGCTTCCCAATTATAGAAAACTAGGAGTGAAAGATGCAATCACACCTCTCTTCTAGGCTAAATCTGGGATCCATCCAACAAGATGAACTTTGAGGAAGTGCGAGTACAAAAGAGTAATAGATTATTCTTCTCAACTCTTTGTGGACAGTGGCCTGTTGTGAATAGCTCGAGCTTACATCCCTTATGCATATCATGAACTAATGAGATTAGCATGAAATTCCGCATTTGGGACTCCTTTAAGAGTTTTGCATGTCGTTTTAGTTAGTGCGACAATAGTTGTTAGTCCACACTTAGGTTTCTTTGGCATTCGCTTGAGCATCAATCCCGGCTTATCCATTGCAGAAAGGATAGTCAGACTTAAAGGTATATTGAATGTCAATGGCTGCGAGAGCAATCCTGTTTGACCGACATTCTGAAATGTCCGATTTCCTACTTGTCTCATGTCGAGCTTCTACAATATCCATAGGTGCCATGTGTATGCGGGTCAGAATAATATCCTGCCCTATTACTGAAGTTAGTGCATAACACTCTTGGCGTAACTTTTAATCAATTGTGAGATTGAACTGTATGATGGATCCTGAGATTATGCTATAATCTCCCACAATAGTTGTGCAATTACTGTAAGTGTTAGTTGTGGTAACGCTCAATTTGAAGCATTCCTGACAAGTAGAATCTCAAAGAATGAATGTGCGAATTTCTTCGTCGTTCAGGATTTACTAAGGATTGGTTGAATTCAATTTGAATTTCTCTCGTTCCTCCAAAACTAGGAGAATGCTTTGTGAGCACCTAATTGAGAAGTCTGATTTGTTGAGATCCAATCCTTAATCAAGTGATTGAGAACATGAGTTGATCATCAGCTTAGACAACAAGACTCACTAAAGTTCCCATGCACTGCAAATTATGATTACGTGTGCACCCGTAATGATGATTTGCCTTGCCTGATCCCTATAGTGTTTCTTCTATCCCTAGCTTTTAATCAAAAGTGATTTGAAACGATCATTAGATTGCGTTTGCACATTTGTATAGGAGTATGTATTGTTTTATCGGATTACTGTTAATTATGTGTACCAATACTCATGAATCTGCCGAATATGGCAATTGTCGGATGAGGCTAAGGGTAGAGAGGCACCACCAGTGTCTCTTAAAAAAATGTGCATGGTGAAATTCAGGCACTATGTGTTGGGCAGAGATCCTCAAACGAGTGTCGAGCAACTCATGCTCCAAGTCTGTATATATGCATGGATCCACATGATCCTGATGTATGTCTGGGTCTCTTGACCCTTGGAGTTCTCTCCCATTTAGTCCTGCTTACTCACCTTAAATTCCCTTTTTGTCTGGGCAATCATGCCTGCCATATATCATGGCGAGAGTCTAGGCATCCGATCCGACAACTTATGAAGGAGAGTATTTATACCGCAAATACATTAGAAAGATAGTTGCCTCCATGGCTGGAGTATTTGTGGTGCAGGTATAGGTACAGATTCTGGTACGAGTTCAGCCTGTTGTGATACCAATATCGGTAACTGACGATCGTTGTCGTCGTAGTCCAAGCTCAGCTCGTAACTCGATCTTCTAAGGTTGCAGTATGCTGAGTACCCGTTATTCTTGACTCGTAATCCGAACAGTAACATGTTGTAAGTGTTTATTATTTCTACATTATTGTATGTGTTTAAGTGTTCACTACATGTGCCATGTAATTGTATTAGTGTAGCTAATGGTACCCTAGTGTAACTCCATACACTAATAGTCTACACAAATTGTTCGGCAACGGTTGGAATTCCTATGCTCAAGTCTTGGGTGTTTTTAGTGTGATGCAAGTCTTAGAAATCTTGGTCCCTAAATGAGTCCGGTTAGAGCCTAGGTATCACTAAGGACACCTAATTCGCTAAAACCATTGCTCTGATACCAATCTGTCACACCCCCATATTTTATTTACTTATTAAATAAATACAGGTTGTAACGATTGGTTCATTACACGATAGCGGAAGCTGTAATAATGATTTCTAAGACTTGATTAAATATACAATTACTAAAGCTAAGTAATACTATGATTTAAGTTCCTCTAGATCAAAGATAGACTTGAGACTTGATATTCTACGTCCTTCCAGCCTTTAGGAATTGATCCAACATAGCTAGTCTATTCCAACCGCGCCATGGCTAAAGGTCACCTGAGAAACATACTTGAAAGTGTCAACACAAAGGTTGGTGAGTTCACAGAGTTAGTTATATTAGTGCTTATAGTTTTTCCCGAAAACATGTACATGACTTTACCGTCATAAAACTAAGTAGTTTTCCCCGAAAAACTATACATGACTTAACCGTCATAATAATAAGTAGTTTTCATTTGAAAACATGCCCATGACCTATCCGTCATGAAATAAGTAATTTTCCTTTGAAAACATTACCATGACTTAGCCGTCATAAAATATGTTTAAACCTGATCATTTTAACTAATCAGAACCCTTTTGTATAAACATGATCACTTTAACCGGATCCAAAACTCTTTTGTTTAAATTCAATTGTTCGTAAATAGTTTCAGGTGTATGTGATAAACAGAATAAGAATTGTTGACCCATTTGTAAACTAGCTAGGAATACAAATAATATGTTCATACATGAGGCGTAACCAAACCATGACAATTGTACACGCCCCTAATTTCGTTATCCGGTTCTATGCGGCCATAAATCCTCCAGATTGTGGTTAGCGCGACTAACCATGACCGGGAGACGTCACTCTCCATAGTACTATTCATAGGACCCTAGGCTACAGTTAATGGTTACTACGTTGTTCCAGGGGACTTTTCCGGCCTCAAATTGTTGTTCTCATCTCATGTAAACATACAAGTCGTGTCTTATTCTCTTGTTATCCCATAAAATAGTTGTATGTATGTGTTTCCCCAAATCGTTGAGTGTTGTTCATCCGAACAATCGTTGTGTGTTGTTCATCCGAACAATCGTTGTATGTTGTTCATCCGAACAATCGTTGTGTGTTGTTCATCCGAACAATCGTTGTATGTTGTTCATCCGAACAATCGTTGTGTGTTCTTGTGTCCAGCTGTTTAGTTGAGCAAGTTTTCTCCCCGTTTGTTTAAAAACAATTTAAAAACCAGTAGTAAAAGTGGGGCTGGGAGACTCACAAGAAGTTAAACCAAAATGTTCATATTGTCAAACGTATAAACAATGTAATTCATGTTTTCAAAACATAATAAGTAAGTATGTTTCTCCCCCGATGTTTACAAAACAGTAAAGAATTAAAAGGGGGCCGTGAACTCACCTTGTGTCCGATGAAATCCTAGCAAACAAACTTGTGCTAGTTCTTGTATATCCGTACCCTAATCACACAAGGGTACTAATGTGTTAAAGCTACCCGTCTTATTCATAAGTTGTTCATCCGACTTAACAGATCTGATTGCTTTTGTTTTAACTATCTTTTTAGTTTTTCCACAATTGTTTCGTTATAAAATAGTTCTAAGTTACTGCCCCATGGGACTGATGAATGGGTATCGAAACTACATAGTTTCGATTGAACAGAACAGATGTCGAAACTACCTAGTTTCGATTGAGTAAATTGGGTATCGAAACTACCTAGTTTCGATTGGCAAGAATAGTATCGAAACTACCTAGTTTCGATTGGGCAATCGATATCGAAACTACTTAGTTTCGATTGAGTAAACAGATATCGAAACTACTTAGTTTCGATTGAGTAATAGGTATCGAAACTCCTAGTTTCGATCAACAGGTATCGAAACTCCTAGTTTCGATTGAACAGCAGGTATCGAAACTCCAAGTTTCGATTGAACAGGTATCGAAACTCCTAGTTTCGATTACTGCACTTTGATTGACAGAATTCGTCCTGTATATTTTTATGTTCAAATCTTGAATTTGACACACTTTTCTTGTTATCTTACTTGCGATTGAACCTTTTGTAGGCTTAGATACGGTTTTAAAGAAAATAAAGTGGATAATATCGAGTTTTTACCTTAAAACCGAGATGAAGATGATGAAAGAAAACAGAGAAGAGTCTTGAATCTTCTGTTAAACTTTCTTTAGAACACTTGAAATCTTCTTAAAATACCGAATTGTGGTGGATTTCTGCCTTAAACTGGACTTCGACTAGAAGGAGAATTGGGAAATTGCCGTATGAAAATGAGAAGTATGGAAGGGATTGTGGGATTTCGACTGAGGAGGTATGGTTTTTATCTGAATTTGAGTGTATTAGCAAGTGGGAGAATGGCTCCCCTGACTTTCGGCCGAGAAAGTCAAGCAAGTGGGTTGGATTGTTTGATTTATCAAACAATTAGTTTTAGGTATATATTATTTAGAGTTTCAAATGGTAATTAAATTCGGTTTATACTGGTATGTGAACCGGTAACTCCCAGAATTATCAAAGATTTAAAATGAGACCCTGTACGGTTTTTGTTAGACCTTAATGTCCTTGTTTGTGAAATTAAATAAATCACAAAACAATTATAATGTAAACTTGTTTATAAC
Organism: Smallanthus sonchifolius; assembly: GCA_023525975.1. Lineage (NCBI taxonomy): Eukaryota > Viridiplantae > Streptophyta > Magnoliopsida > Asterales > Asteraceae > Smallanthus > Smallanthus sonchifolius. The sequence goes on along the minus strand of CM042030.1, from coordinate 24,799,903 downwards.
ATGTACGGATGTTGACTTGAATTGTCGGGTGTCACAACTTGGGCTATGGTATCCAAAGAATGAAAATGTCAATCTCTATGCCTACACTGACAGTGACTATGGGGGTTGTAACTTGGACAAAAAGTCCACATCTGGGGGATGTCAATTTCTTGGAGGAAGGCTCATCTCATGGCAATGCAAAAAGCAAACATGTGTTTCTACTTCAACAGCTGAAGCAGAATACATTGCAGCTTCAAGCTGCTGTGCACAGGTCATCTGGATCCAAAATCAAATGCTTGACTATGGAATGACCTTCATGCAGACTCCAATTCACATTGACAACATGAGTGCTATCTCTATCACAAACAATCCGGTGCAGCACTCAAAGACAAAGCACATCGACATCAGGTACCATTTCATAAGAGATCAAGCTGAGAAAAAGAGAATTATTTTAACCAAAGTTCATACAAATGAGCAATATGCTGATCTGTTTACAAAACCTTTTGATGAAGCTAGATTCAGATATTTAGTTGAATCAATTGGTATGATGAACTTTGATTAAAATCCATCTCAAGTTTCTCCTTAAAATGTGTCTTTTTGTCCCTTGTTGTAAATAAAAGTTATGGGTCAGCAGCATTTTTGTCCTTCAGCTGCTGACAGGTAAAAGCATCAGCAGCAAAAGTCTTGCCACTGATAGCTTTAAGTTATCAGCAGGTACATGTTTCCTGCGGATAGCTTTAAGGCTTACAGCAGCAATTCCTTTGCTGCAGATCTTTAAACCTTTCAGCAGCAAAATCTGCTGCTGACAGACTTATCTTTCCGCAGCAACCAAGTTTGCAGCGGATAGGCTTATCCATCAGCTGCAACCAATTTTGCTGCGGATACTCTTATCTTTCAGCAGCAACCAAGTTTGCTGTTGATGGGTAAACATAAGTCTAAATTAACTGTTACCCGCTGTAAAATTTACCGTCACTCCCTTCCATGACTGCCTTGGTGTATTACAGCTGTAACAACGAAAAGTGAAACAGGTTGTACTGTACAAGTGAAGTTGCTTTTTCTTCGTCTGCCGTTATATCACTATCTCAAACGTTCCCACCACCTCTTCATTTTCAATTTCAAACCCTAACCTTCCATCACTTTCTCTCCCGTCCCCACAGCATTCAAAGCCCTCCATAATCAACCACCATTCAAACACCCTTCTCTTTTCCTTCCAAATCCATCACAATGGCAGGCGCAGACATAAACAACCCAAACGACAAGTTTGCTCCATACCACAACCTCACTGCATACCTAATAAAAGGCAAGAAGTCCGAGGGTTTCGACGGTATGATCGACTTCCTCTGTCGGTCCAAAATTTACCATGCCCTAACCGTCAACCCAACCATATATACTTCACACATGGAAGATTTTTGGAGCTCAGCCGTGTATTCTACTGAACAGGACACTCCTCAAATCAGAGGCACAGTAGACGGTAAGGAAATGATCATCACTGAAGCAAAACTCTGCCAACACCTCAAGCTTCAGGATGAAGGGGACGCCCTCTCTTACCCAAGAGACGTATACATGAGGACCTTTGTATCCATAGGGTACACTGGGAATCAAACAGAGTATACGATAGAGAAGGCACTCATGGGTCCCAAATGGAAGCATCTCTACCACACTCTTCTCCAATGCATATCTCAAAAGAGGAGTGGCTGGAACCAACTCAGCTCCGGACTTGCGTCGGCCGTTCACGGTATGATAACAGGGGTAGGTTTCAATTTTTCCCACCTCATTCTTGAAGGTTTGAGATACAACCTTCAAGAAGGGGTGAAATCTCAGTTCTTCATGTACCCAAGATTCTTGCAAGAAGTGTTCAATATTGAACACCAAGATCTTTCAAAAACTGCAAGAATCTACTCAATTCTGGGACATAAGAACAACATTTTTCAAAGCATGAGAACAGTTTCATCAAAGTTCTCAGGGCCGATGTTCCATTGTTATCTACAATGTTGAACACACATAGTGCCCAGGGTGACAGTTCAGCAAACCCAGCTGATACTGATCCCACACCCTCCACCTCACTGCCACAAACTCAACCTACTGTTTCCCTTGATCGAACCCCTGTGCATTCTACTGAGGATGCACATGCACATACATTACTCACCCCCAGTTTGATTGCTCAACCGGGACACAGGGCCCCGGTTGCAGCCAAGTATACAAGGAAGAGGGGCAAGAGAACTCCTTCTTCTCTTGCCTCCAAGGCCCAAACCCAAGCCAACATCCCTCACTCAGAATCACAACATTCTAGTGAGAATATCATAAGGGAAAGCCACATTGCTAGGGAGACTCCTTCGGAAGTCTCTCTATTAGGATTAGGATCACTTCCCGGATCCATAGAACAGCCCTTCGAGCCATTCCTTTCTTCTTTGAACTTAAGTGTAGAGGAACCTGACCAGCGTGATGTACCTTCTCCAACTACCACTATCAAGGAGGTACTGATTGGTCTTGCTTCCGAAACACCCAACCCAAGTTCCTCACCCTTGAAGGTCCACTCTGGGAGTATTGAAAGAGTGGATGTGGACGAGGCTGTCACTACTGCTGGTCCATCAACTGACTAGGAGGACAGTGACAACATCTTTAAGACCTCAACCACGGCAACTCACGGTGAGGGTGTTTCCTTGGAAACTCCCTTCACTGAGAGGAATCCCAGGCGCCAAGAAACCGCGGGTGATGGGGATGCTGAGGCTAGGCCTACGGCCCCATCTGGATCCAAGGATTCCACAACTATAGATGAGGACAGACTGAAACTTCATAACATGGAATTGACGGCCAGGGTGGCTATGCTAGAGGCTGAAATGTCCAAACTAAGACACCAAGTCGCTATGCATGAAGCCCATCAATGCCCAACTCTAGCCTCTCCCTCTCTTGTATCAGTAGGCACCCAAACTGATGCTTACCTGTCTGCTGATGCAACCAAAAAGGGGGAGATGGTTTCTATGGAAGATGATACAGACAGTCTTGACGACTGGATTCAAGAGCAGTTTGTACTTCAAAGCTCACAATACAAGCCAGCTTTTGTCCAAGTTCATGACTTGCCAGCCCCAGATAACGAAGACGAAGAGATATCTGAAGACTGGCAGTTGGTCGTCAGGGCTGTCGATGAAATGCTGAATGATGCTGAAGACACAGAACAAACAAATGCATCATTCAGCATCCTTCCACAAGCAGCAGCCATCATTGGTCAATCATCATCCCCCCAACTATTCAGAACATCAAGGAAGCTAGAATTTGACTACATCCTAGCTTGGGGGTATGATGGATCAGCTGAGAGGTTTTGGATTGGATGGGAGTTCAGCGGAGTAGAAGAGCTGAACTGGAACTCTCTAAATGCCCTCCAAATTCTAGAACTGCATCTAACTGACTGCATCAACACTTCAGCAGATCTCTCAGCTGAACTTGCCATTGGCAGGTTCCATGACCTGATGGAGGATAATCTACCCAGGTTCCAAAGATTCCTACAAGCAGCACATCGGGTAGCTTATCCTGAATCCTCGGCGGCCGCAGAAAGAAGACTGACTCCTAGCAATCTTGAAATAACAAGGAGCAGTCTTCTCACTGAAGAAGAAGTTCTGGGCCTTCGAAGATTCCTGTATGCCTTCCTGGTCAAGGACTTGGATGTGCTAGCTTGGGTGAGCACTAAGAGTCTTGACCACACTTTTCTGCTCAGCAACGGCTCCTCTCTCATCATCAACACCAGAAACATCCTTCATCTGCCCTCAGACTTTCTCTTCAAGATCTATCAGCTCAGAACAAACATCTGCAATGTCAACTCACATGAAATCCAGGCAATGATAGATACTGTCAGAGCCAAACTTGAACAAGTAGGAAGAATTACTGAGGCAGTATATGTGTCAAACTCTGACACTGACACTGACTCAGCTTCCCCTCGAGTTAACATCTGCACTACAGCTTATGAGTCAAGATCAACTATCAAAGAAAAACTGAGAGAAATAGAAGGTCCTGAGTATCAACTTGATGAAGACGATGACCTTCCCCTATTCACATCTCAAATTGCCAATGAAGCTGAGGCAGAGATCCCAATAGCAGCATCACCATCTGCTGTTGTGATCAGTGAAGCTGAAGCAGAGGCATCCAATGTAAACAAAGGAAAGGGAATCATGACTGATGAAGATGAAGAGAGGTTGCTAAAAGAGAAAAGAGAAAGGGAAGAGAAAAGAAGAAGAAGAGAAGAAGAGGAGATGGCTGACATAAAAAGGGTTCAAGAAAGAAAAACAGCCATTCTCCTAAGAGAACAAACCATCCAGCTCTATGCTAAACAGCTGGATGAACTGAAAAGAAAGATTCCTGCAGTCGACCAAGTTGAGAAAGATGAACAACTTGCCAGACAGCTGCAGGAACAGCTTGCCAAGGAAGAAGAAGAAGAGAATGAGAAGAAGAAGGAGGATGCTAAGTTTAGAATCACTGATTCTAAATTAGCAAAAGAATTAAGGGAGGAGTGGACTGAAGCTCTGATCTCTCAAGGTGAGGATGAAGACTACCTTGAAAAACTTTCAAACAAAGAGATCTACAGAGCCTTCATGGGTCAGCAAGGTCAGTTGGCAAAGAAGAAAAAGGCTGAAGAAGAAGAAGAAAAAGCCAAACAACAGTCCAAAAAGACCATTGCCTTCAATAAAAGGATCCATGAAGAAAGGAAGGTCATGATTGACTTCCTTAAGGCCAGAGGAGATAGTGGAAAGAGGCTAGGTCCTATGAATTTCATGAACCTGCAAGCCCTCTACTTTAAAGTTAAAAAGGATGAGGAAGAAAGACTAGGGAAGAAGGGCTCCAAGAAAAGGGTACTTATCAAAGAAGATGAAGAACCAAAGACAAAGAAACCCAAGCCTTCTCCCTTACCTACCTCTTCCTCAGTCCATCATCCTTCCACTCTCCTCCCCAAACCTTCCACTCCTCCACCCAAAATGTCCAAGTCATCCCACCCAGCTCCCATTCATCAACAGCCTCCCTTGAAGATACCCAAACCCACTCCTAAACCAGAAGACTCAAGAAATATAGTTAACTGGTTCCACAATTCACAAGATCAAGTGTTTGAGATCTTCAGGGGGAGAACTGAGAGAAGAAGATCCACTTACAGGTCTGTTGATGAGGTTCTGCAACTACCTGATTCCGATCTTCAAAGAATTTTAGAGCTGGGTGAAGCTCATGAGCCTGCAAATGAGAGTGGGAAACGTCTTGTGATAGCAATCAAACACTACTTCAACCCTAGCAAAGATGTGATCATAAACATCAAACCACTCAAGTCCCACTCTCCATTTGTATCATGGACCTACAATGCTGATTTGGATGAGTTCACGCTGACTGATGTAAAGAAGCAGCAGATGAGATGTTCAAGCAAAGCAATCTACAAAATGCAACACAAAGACATCAAGACTCTGTCTGAACTTCCACTGAACAATCCCAGCAAGGATCCAAGAGGCTATGAGGTTGAAAGGATAGTCGAAACGCGAAATCCCTATTGTCAGAGTTCGTAGAAACTCGAAACGCGGACCGAAATTCACGTGGGAACGCGAGGAACAGGTGATACGTAAGTATCCACATCTGTTCAAGCAATCCACTTCAAAATCTTAAAGTACTACCCTAATTTTCGGGGCAAAAATTCTTTCAACTAAGGGATGATGTGACACATCTGAATTTTTTTTTTTTTTAATTTTCGGGACGAAAATTCTTTCAACTAAGGGATGATGTGACAATCCGGACTTTTCGAGTTAACTCCGTTAGCACAACCTAGTTAGTCAAGTTATTTTATTTTTTTAAAATCAGTTAACTCTGTTAGCGCAACTCAGTTAGTTCAGTTAGAATTCTTAGGGACCAAATCCGCCTTGTTTCTAATCCAAAAATCATGAAACCTCAGGGACTAATTCTGTAAATCTTCTAATTTTGATGTTGTTGACTTCCAAAAGTCAAACCAGTGCTCTTGAGCTTAATTCGCAAGTTATGATCGATTTCAGTTGGAATTGAAATCGATAATGCATGATTATGACTTAAACGCTCATCTTTAACACATTAAACGCAATCATTGATTCAAATTAAATCCAATAATGAGAATTCAAGTCCTAACCGTCGACTTCCGCTATGAACTCATCAAATTCGGCTAATGCATGTATTATCTCCACAAATTTAACCCCTGCATACCTTAATCGATCCCTACCGAAACTGTCTCACGCGTAAATCCGATCATAAGTGGAACCAGACTCGTCGGAGACCAAGCCAACCTAAGCCGCGTACCAATTTGGTCGGGAACCACCAATTCGGTATCCATTCTGGTAATTGAACACACTCTCAGTCTCGTTTTAGTCTAGTGATTGAAAGCCATATCGTTTTCAGGGCTCTCAACATCAAACCGATTATGAACTAGATTCTAGGGTTCATATGAATCTGGTTTAGTCGAAATCCATCTTAGACTCAATCTAAATACAATTAATTGGTATAGTTCGAATCGCAAACTGATTCTCTGTAATAGCCCTATGCTAATTCCATCAAGAAACATCGATTTGAACCCAATCAAACACCTAGGGTTCATATGGGGACGGGTTAATCGATCACTGTCTTAGAACCTGTTTAAATCCAATTAATTGATTCCAACAGGTTCGCAAACTCATCCTAATCAAAAGCCATATAATTCTATCAATTTATAATATCAGAATCATGCGAATCGATTTCTTGTTTTTGGTCTAGGGTTCATACGAATATGATTTGGGGGTTTCGACCCTAAACCCAACCTCAATCAAATTAAAATACATCAACAGTTTCGAAATCCTTTATTCTCTAAAAGCCCTATGTTTTCAATGAATTCTAACATCAGAATTGCTCAAATCGATTTCATAACCTTGTTCTAAGGTTCGGTTCTTGAATCCGGAGTTAAACAAACATAAACTCGATAATCTTTCAATTAAACTTTATCACAGAATCGATTACACCTGTTTTACAAAACCCCCTTGACTTTTTGACTGATCGTAATCGATTTGGGTGGAATCGGGAGTGGTTTTGGTCCGGATTCACGTAAAGGGGAAGAACACCCGATAGCGCTTGATTAAAACCATTTGAATCTGAAACATGTTGCGATGACCCTAGCGGGCGGACTGGTTAAACACATGTGCAAACAGGGAGGAGACCCGGGTTCGAGTCTCCCTCCCCCCTGTTTTGTTTTAATATTTGTTTTAAGTATTATTTGATTTAAAAACCTTTTTCCTATATTATTATGGTTATACATTAAGGTGTTTTAACCCGGAAAATAACCCGTAGGTTCGGGTTTGATTTATGAAACTATTTTTATATTACTCCCACTTTTATAAATAATATATTTACGTTATTATCAAATAAAAATAATATGTTTATATTATTTTCAAACCGTAACTTCGTATAAAATAATATGTTATTATTATTTTCAACCCATGACTAATCTTATTAAATAATATATATGTTTATATTATTTTGTATCGCTTTATACCTCGTGTGACGTTTCAAACCAATTAATAATATATTTGTTATATTATTTACTCACGTTATATACTTGATTAAAAATAATATATTTATTATTTTATCACCATAAATTATTATTTAGTTAATCTGTCGAGCCTAAAAATAATATATTAAATTATATTATTTTTCCTAACTTTTGTAAACGACTTTAACGTAAGAATGTATTCATTCATTTATTATTCGTTATTAACGTACGACACGTAACGCTTTTCCTTTAATGATTATATTATGAAATTTATATAATTCTGTAGACACGTTCGTCTACTCTTAAATCCTTAGAAAACGTTAAGATGTTCTAACTTCCGTGTCGTCGTCACAAATCCCAATGTGTCCCTAACTTATGTGTTATAATTATAGGGCATACGTAAGTCGTGCAGGCTAACACTTGAGATTATAAATCTCATACTTGTGTGATACTACCTACTACGCAACGCAGGTGAGTTTCACGGCCCCTTTTACTGTTTTTATTTGGGGGAGAAAACATGTCACAACCTTTTTGGTTTATTGTAATTCATATGATATTACTGTTGAGGCTAAGCGTAACACACTATCATGAAAAGTCCTCACACACATCGGACCGTTAATATGGTATGAACGAGGTAATTTTGGTAGTACTACTGGGTTTGACAAACCCCACCCGTGTTAGTCGCGCTAACTCGATTGGAGGTCGAACGGGTGTTATATTGACCCTAACACATTAGTCAGAGTTGATAGACCTGACTGGAGGCAAACAAACAAACACACTGTCAGTTTCGGTTGCGAGCGCTTTACCAAAACATGAATATAGGCATGCAACCTATTGATATGCATATTGAATGTACATAATCCGTAAACGCTTTACTTTAAATGATTGAAACCTGTGAACTCACCAACCTAGTGTTGACTCGTTTTCTTACATGTTTTCTCAGGTTGGCACTCAGGATCACATTAAGTCATGCATGTGTCTTGGACTCCAATTGAAATAATTATCTACTGAATAATATTTATCTTTTGTTTGTAGTTGGACTTGGGCGCGTTGTTTTGCGCATTTATTTTCGTTTAACGCTTCCGCATATACACTCTGAACCTTGAACTTTTATGTTATTACATTTCAAGTCCCATATAGTGTCGTTTGAAGTAACTGATGTCTGAGATCCTGGTTTGTCACCTTCCAAAACGGTAAAACTCCGTTAGTGGAATTTGGGGGTGTGACAATTTGGGTGGCGACATGCCACATGGTACTATAAGTGAGAAGACCGGATGGAAACAGAAGGTGGTGACAACTATACGTGATTTCAGTCCAGGTTGTGGACCTGCATGGCTAAATGACCAATCACCTACAATAGCTAAGAGAGCCCCATTTCAGGAAGACCTAGGGATGTGGTCTAGTAGTAAATTGGTAGGCATTATGGGAATGCTCAATTATTTGATGATTTGATGTTGTGGCAGTTTCCATGAGGGATTCTGAGGTGATTTGACGTTATGATTGAGCAGACATTTGCGTGGTGTGATGCTTATTTTAAATATTGACTATTTGATTGTGATGATGATTTTGAGTTTTACTTTGTGTCAAATTGAGATTTATGAATGTTAGATGTGTTTGTGGTGGTGGACGATTGTGTTGATAAGTGTGAATTATGTGCAGTAGTGTGCTATTATGTGATTACCTTTTGAATAACATGAAAGATCTTAGTCAGGAAAGTTATGCAGGTAGACTATTATAGACATAAATTTGAATTTGTCTGTATCTATGGTCTTGAGATAGTGTCAGTTAGGTACTAATGTCTAGATGGTGTCTTGAGTGCAGTGGGTGTATTGCACCAGGTGTGAATATTCAGGACAGGGTCCTATGGGAAATTGGGGACATACATCTGGTGTGTGTATGAATATGTAGGATGATGTCTAGTGTATGACACCTATATTGTAACCCATGAGATAATGTCTTGTGTCTAGTCTAAGTAGTGTGTCGTTCTGAACCATTGGTGCGGCCCGTGTGGGGTACGATCGTGTGAACTATGTGCGAGTATGTAATGACGTGTGGCAGGGGCCACCATTGTGGTGACTAAGTGATAAGGTTCATGGGTTTTGTGTGTCTATGAGTGACGTGGTCAGGTCATATGCATGTAGTTTTACACACGTCTAACGGTTTTTGTGTGTGCACTTTGTGCGAGTTAGAGAGTCTGGGTTACTAATGCATAGGGCATTGTGTGTTTTGTCGTTATGTTATGACGATATGTGTCCTTGTAGTACACGGTGGGTCGTGTGTAGGATGTTTAGATAGTGTATTGTGGTGGAGTACTTCTACCTTTGATGATCTTCTCGGCAATTGATGTACCGAGATGATGCGAGGAGTTTTGACGTCTTCTAGACAACCGGCAAGGTGCTGGGGGGAGATTTCTATACTCAAATCTCGGAAGTTCAGAGCACGAAGCCGATGGGTAGAGTTATGAGAGTTGATGATGAAAGCGTGTACGTGGGCGCTTGACCATATACATTTATGATGTGGCCGAGACGAGGACGATGAAGATTTTAGCAAGGAGTAAAACAGGGTGACAAAAGGGGTCTTCATGGAATACGTTCAATATGGAAACCCTATGGATTTAAGATACAGGAGGAAAGAGGACGATCTCTCTGAATGAGACGACAAAGAGCTGAGGATTACTAGGACAGATGTCGTGTTCGTACCGGAAGAATAATACGTAATCGAAGATCGCGTGGTATGATTGAGCAACAACGAGATAGGTGAAGTAAAGAATGAATAAGTGCAGAAATGAACATGAGTACTGGAAAGGGAAATGCCTAGCCTGGTAAGCACATGGCTAGTTAAGGTGAGCTCCTATAGATCATTCAAGTGATGCAGATATTTGGGCTGTTGAAACAGACATGACAGTGGTAAGTGAGCTTTTGAGAAACATCGAGAGCTGATGAAGATGACCCTAGTGTCGGGTGTATGTACACGCTCAAGGGGCGTAGTAAACGCATGGTAGCGAGGTAAAGAAGTGTCTTGGGGGAGACACGTTGTGATTATAGAGACGAGAGGAGCTTTATGCAAGCCCCTGGAAATCATCAGAGGAGGATAAGGGAAGTACCTTTACGAGTAAGGTAGGGTGCCTGGGTTTCAAGAAATCAACATAGGATGACGATCAGGGTATGAAATGAAAAAGATGACGAGCGATTCTATTCATGCTAGGCACAGAGCCTTACCCGGGAGATGACCGTCGGTATGACGAGATCATCATGTGTTGATGGGATCCATGCGGGATACAGTAAATGCAAGGGGCAACTAACTATAAGCAGCCGATGGTGTTGCTAATGAAAGGATATTGAGTGTGTCATGTGTAAATTAGTATCGTGCTATTGATTTATGGTTGGAATTATGGAAAATGAATGAATGTGTAGGTAAAACCTACAAGCCCTAGAGTTGAAAGAAGGTGATGGAGATGACTCCTTTGAACACTGAGGGTAGTGGTTGAGCTACAGACAAGGTGATAAATTCGATAAGTGCGGAGGTGAATGCTTGACACCAGGTAGATTGGGTGCACGAGTGAGAATGGAAAGGGGAGTCTTGTTGGTTCGTGCCGATGCAGGATTCGAGGACGAATCCACTATTAAGGGGGGTAGACTTGTAACGTCTCGGAATCCGTAAAGTTAATGAAACGGGTAAAGGACAACCCGAATCCTTACTAAAGTACAGCAAGAGTCAGGGATCACCAATAAAGGTGCGTTTAACTCCTGTAAATGAATTGGTTAACCATTTAAAACACAGTTTGAGATCAAAACGTATGAAAAGGGAACACAGGGACCCGAGTGAAAAATTGTAACATTTAAAAAGCAAAGTTGCGAGAAAGCCTAGGCCATTCTGCCTATGGGGTTGCGCGACGGCAAAGGGAGCAAACGGGGAGGAGGGTACGACCGGAAGGAGGAGGTTCCGCGTCGTTATCGAGCAAGGAACTCCACGTCTCATCCGGGTAATACCTATTTAACCTCCGCGTGTATTTTTTCATGTTTGGTTGCATATGTTGTTTGGGAACCCGATAAAGGGTTTTGTTTGGTGGTTCGACTGGGAATTGCAGCGTAGGTGGAGACAAGGTGGAGACCGACCGTGTTGGTGTTAGTGGCGTGTTGTGGAAGTGACAGGAGTAGGTGGGGAGGCCGGTGGCCGAGAAAGAGAGGGAGTGAGAGTGAGGGAATCGGATGAAGGTGGTGGTGGTTTCGGAGGTCGCCGGAAACGTGGATGGTAGCAAGGGAGGTACCGGTGGTTGCGAGAGCCGGCCGTGGTGGTGCTTGACGGCGGCGGACGACGAAGGTGGTAATGGTGCTCTCACGTGAGGGAGAACCCAATTAGTGTTTTGATGGCTAGAAAGGTGACGATGACGGTGACGTGAGGGTGATACGTGATGATGGAACACGGTGGTGGTGATTTACGGTGATGGTGGTTCATGGTGATAGACAAGGATAAGGATGGGATCGGGTAACACCCGATAGGGGTTTTGATGAGCCTAGGGCTTGCATGGCGTGATTTAGACATGCATGGGAAGCTCGTCTCGTGTACAAATGACCCGTGAGGCTAGGATGGTTGCATGGAACATGTTTGTGCATGCATGCGGATTCCAAGCGTGTCCAGGGCAGCTCGATTCGGGCGGACACGTGGATTAAGGTTTTGCGTGGATGTAGGGGATGTGCGGACGAGACGAGTATCAGGAACATCTATGTTTATGCATAATTGACACATGTTTCGGACGTACTCTGACTGTGTGATCATACGTTGACAGGTTCAGGCTCGTACGAGGAGACCGCTGCAATGCAAGAAGTTGGATCTTCATATCGTGAGTTTCTAATCCCCTCTTTAAATATTTCTAAATGTTTTGGGGCTATCGTACATACTTGTAAAACGTATTTTGCGAACTAAACGTGTTACGAGTTTTGAGTTTTAAACTAATGAGCTATGTATTTAAATATCTAAATGCGAGGCTAAGGGTGTGGGTCTTGTACCTAGAGTATGTGGGCTAGATGTGGAACTGTTTGTTGTGTGTCGTATAGTGGTCTAGTAGGGGTGAGTCGGGAATGAATTTATATGTCGTTCGGGTACGAATAGGAGGGTTGTAATGTGTGTACGTACGTGGTATGTGAAGAGGTAATGAGTAATAGTCTTGGATGTGTGCCTCTATGTGTTACTTGTGTATGCTGTGTGGGCTGAAGTCGTTGTCTTTCTGGCACGACAAATCATGTTGTGAAGTACAAATTTCTTTAGGTCTTGTCACCGTGAGGGTCGCTGGGAAGTCATCGTAAGATGACGAGTGTGTCGCAATGATTAGCGGCGGGGCCTTGTAACAAGGGTAGAGGTGAGCTTATAACGAGTATCCCCATGGGGATAACCCTGACGAGGGTATTTGTGACGAGACCGGTAAATCCATAGAAGGTAATTGTGACATGTATTTATTTGTGTATTAATTGCAGGCGAGTGTTAGTCGTTATTCCTAGTGAAATGATGTTGTTACTTTATTAATGAGTAGTAGATTGACTGTTGTGTCGAGGCAGTATATTGTGACACCCAGTATTTCAGGTCAAAAGCTATATTATTTTAGCACATTCATACTCCATATTCCTAATATATTATCTTTGACATAGTATTGTCAAGGAGTCTAGCAAAGTAAAACGTATCATACTTTAGTAATTTTAAGAATTACTAGGTCAAAAACATTTATTACTCGTAGTATACGACCATTGGTGATTAACAAGATTTTATTCCAGTAAAGTCTAGAGACACGTTTTAATATAAAAACGTATATATTGGTGACTAAACTTTAAAACATGGACATAAAAATATTGGTTGCATGACCTTGAGTTATTTTTGTGTATACATGTATGATATAGTTAAAGTAATAACTATGTCGGGAATTCACTAGCAGATTATTAAAGCTAGTCAAACTACACAAGATGTAGGACATCTTAATAATTAAAGATAATAAGGCGGGTATTAATTTCGGGTAATATACCGCGTCTAAATCAATCACATCTTCGTCATGATTGATTTGCTTACACAACACTCAAGCGTCATAATCATCATGATTATGACCAAGAGTGCAAGCAACCTCAAAGATCACATCATAATCATTATATCTTTGCTTATATTTCACTCCAACATCAAATCATGTTAATGATGACTTGTTGAGATCTACACTCAACCCCCGTTGTTCATCTAATCATTATATATATATATATGTATATATACATATAAAAATATCTATGTATATAAATAAAAAGTTTACATCAGTAAAAGTTACTACACCGGGTGTTATATCACGGGATCACCTACCAAGTTTACACTACCTTAGACCGAACCAACTAGAAATTGAAGTTAGTGATTGGACAACACCCAAACCACCCACCCAACCACCACTTACGGCCGAGATGGCCTAGTGGGGTCACTTCACATCTCAAATCTTCCATTACTTGATTTGATGTTGCAAGAACATGTCCCTTTCATTCATGTACACACTCCAAAGTCTCATCTTCATGATGTGGTAAGACCATACCCTTTCACCTAATATGTCAAGCAAGGGTCACTATCAATCTCATCCACCATCTCCTTGCAATGATGATGGAAGACTCAACACTCAACTCCATCTTTTTCTCTTACTATATAAAGAGGTGTGTTTGGAAGAAAAACAAGAGCTTTGCTCTTGTTCTTTCTCTCTTTCTCGGCTCAAATAGCACACACACATACCCACAATTTCAAGTGCCAAGACCTAGTACTTCAAGAAGGAATCACCCTCTATCCCCCTCTCCAAAACCGAAAATGCAAACAATTCCCGTAACTCAGCTTCATGCCAGAATTTCGGTCAACTTCGGAAGACCATATCTCCTTCGTTACTTGGCCAACTCGGTCCATTTATTTTCTAGAATGAAGCTCTATGTTAACAGAGGAGAAACCAAGTGGAATCACTCGAATCCATGGAGTATTCGACCTCCAAACAGCTGGCGCAAGAAGACCGCTCAGTGCAGGTCGAATCCGGACACCTCTTCTCATTTTTCTGTTTTGAGGTACCTACACAACTCCGAATCCAGTAATTCTTTTTTCACATCTCCTATGGTTTCAATAAACTTGATTTTAGAAGAAAATCTCAAGTTATTTGGTCTTCTAAAACCATCTAAAAGTCTATTCGAAGTACGCCTAAAAATCTGAGTTTTCAAGGATGAAATAAAACATAAAAGTCTTGATGAGTTTTGGCGTTATTTCTTCATAAGTCATGTTTGAGTACATATATTTATACACGTACATGTTTATACATAAAATACCAAACTACAAGGACCATGGACAAGACAAGGACACATCAAATATAAACAACATATATACATACTATCACATAAAATAACACTTGGATGATGGTGTTCCTCATAAACCCTTCATTCCATTCATGTGTTATGTTTAAGGATACATGTTCGTGAAGTTATATGATCATGTGTGACTTACCTGGCAAGACCCGAGGTAGTGTCCTATGATTCAAGAAGACATACGAATGATTATCATCAACATATGAACGTGAAAGGTGTTACTAAAAGTATATGTTTATGGATAAAATTATGATATATATGTGTTGATGTACGGTTTTGGTTAAATCATGGAAATTTTCTAGGAATTAAAGATTAGTATCCTAATATGAACATTGGATATATGTACATGGAACATATGAAGAGATTCGGTTAAAAATAAATAATCACGTGACATCGTGGAACATAAGTGAATATATTTTAAGTTACAAAAATAATATTTATTTTTGATACACCTAATAAGTCACCAATAGGGAAACATATTATTTTCTCGGAAAATATGTAAGCGTCTAGGCTGGAATAATAATCACCAACGAGTCGTAACTAAAAACACTATTTTTACTTAACAAAGGCGTACTTAACGGGATTTGTTAAGTCGGATGAACAACTTACGTATTAGACGGGTAGTTTTAACACATTAGTACCCTTGTGTGATTAGGGTACGGATAGACAAGAACTAGCACAAGTTTGTTTGCTAGGATTTCATCGAACACAAGGTGAGTTCACGGCCCCCTTTTAACTGTTTAATGTTTTGTAAACATCGGGGGGAGAAACATACTTACTTGTTATGTTTTGAAAACATGAATTACATTTGCTTACACGTTTGACATCTTAAACATTCAGGTTTAACTCCTTGTGAGTTTCACTAATCCCCATTTTTCTAAAGTTTTTGAAATGATTTGGGGTGGAAACATACTTGTAAAAGACTTTTGTATGTAAATGAATGAACTAATGATATGACCGTATGTGTGTGTTGAGGGAAAAGTAAAGCGCTTAAAGTCCTCTGAATAAGTTAATAACCATTAGCTATTATAGCCCGGGATTATATGGATAATACTATTAGGGGTTACGCCTCCGGTCATGGTTAGTCGCGCTAACCAGGGGTCCAAATGGCCGAGTGACCGCATATTGTCTTACTCGCAGAAAGGCGGGGGGAGGCACAGAATGTTGGGGTTTGGTTACGGTCTCGTACATTACATACTATTTTGTATTCCTTGCAAGCTTACAAATGGGGTCATTAGATCGGATTAGTTTTCAGATTTATTGGTAATACATGCAAAAGAGTTCTGATCAGGTTAAAGTGATCAGGTTTAAACAAAAGAGTTCTGATCAGGTTAAAGTGATCAGGTTTAAACAAAAGAGTTCTGATTAGGTTAAAGTGATCAGGTTTAAACAAAAGAGTTCTGATCAGGTTAAAGTGATCAGGTTTAAGCAAAAGAGTTTTGATCAGGTTTAAGTGATCAGGTTTAAATAAAGAGTTTTGATCGGAAAATGATCATGTTTAAACATTGGATTTATGACGGTTAAGTCATGGTAATGTTTTCAAAGGAAAACTACATATTTTATGACGGTTAAGTCATGGTAATGTTTTGAAAGGAAAACAACATATTTTATGACTGTTAAGTCATGGTAATGTTTTCAAAGGAAAACTACATATTTTATGACGGTTAAGTCATGGTAATGTTTTTAAAGGAAAACTACATATTTTATGACGGTAAAGTCATGGACATGTTTTCAATGGAAAACTACTTATTTTATGACGGTAAAGTCATGGACATGTTTTCAAAGGAAAACTACTTATTTCATGACGGTAAAGTCATGGGCATGTTTTCAAGGGAAAACTACTTATTTTATGACGGTAAAGTCATGGGCATGTTTTCAAAGGAAAACTACTTATTTTATGACGGCTAAGTCATGTATACGTTTTCGGGAAAAACTAACTGTACTAAATGAACAAACTCTGTGAACTCACCAACCTTTGTGTTGACACTTTCAAGTATGTTTCTCAGGTAACCTTTAGCCATGGCGCGGTTGGAACAGGCTAACTATGTTGGAACAATTCCTAGCTGGAAGGACATAGATAATCCGGTCTCAAGTCTGTCGTTGATCTAGAAGAACTTAGATCATTGTACTATTTAATCTTACTATTTGTGTATGTATACAAGTCTTAGAAATCACTATTACTGCTTTCGCTATCGTGTAATGAACCAATCGTTGCAACCTGTATTTATTTAATACGTAAATAAATTTGGGGGTGTGACAGATTGGTATCAGAGCAATGGGTTTAGCGAATTAGGTTTCCTTAGTGACACCTAGGCTCTAACCGGACTTATTTAGGGACCAAGATTTCTAAGACTTGCATCACACTAAAAACACCCAAGACTTGAGCATAGGAATTCCAACCGTTGCCGAACAATTTGTGTAGACTATTAGTGTATGGAGTTACACTAGGGTACCATTAGCTACACTAATACAATTACATGGCACATGTAGTGAACACTTAAACACATACAATAATGTGGAAATAATAAACACTTATAACATGTTACTGTTCGGATTACGAGTCAAGAATAACAGTTAGTTACCGATCTTGGTATAACAATAGCCTGAACCCGTACCAGAATCTGTACCTATGCCTGCACCACAACTACTCCAGCCATGGAGGCAACTATCTTTCTAACGTATTTGCGGTATAAATACTCTCCTTCATAAGTTGTCGGATCGGATGCCTAGACTCTCGCCATGATATATGGCAGGCATGATTGCCCAGACAGAAGGGAATTCAAGGTGAATAAGCAGGACTAAATGGGAGAGAACTCCAAGGGTCAGGAGACCCAGACATACATCAGGATCATGTGGATCCATGCATATATACAGACTTGGAGCATGAGTTGCTCGACACTCGTTTGAGGATCTCTGCCCAACACATAGTGCCTGAATTTCACCATGCACATTTTTTTAAAGAGACACTGGTGGTGCCTCTCTACCATTAGCCTCATCCGACAACAGCCATATTCGGCAGATTCATAAGTATTGGTACACATAATTAAGAGTAATCCAAAAAAAAAATACACACTCCTGTACAAATGTGCAAACGCAATCTAATGATCATTTCAAATCCCTTTTGATTAAAAGCTAGGGATAGAAGAAACACTATAGGGATCAGGCAAGGCAAATTATCATTACGGGTGCACACGTAATCATAATTTGCAGTGCATGGGAACTTTAGTGAGTTTTGCTGTCTAAGCTGATGATCAACCCAGGTTCTCAATCACTTGATTAAGGATTGGATCTTAACAAATCAGACTTCTCAATTAGGTGCTCACAAAGCATTCTCCTAGTTTTGGAGGAACGAGAGAAATTCAAATTGAATTCAACCAATCCTTAGTAAATACTGAACGACGAAGAAATTCACACATTCATTCTTTGAGATTCTACTTGTCAGGAATGCTTCAAATTGAGCGTTACCACAACTAACACTTACAGTAATTGCACAACTATTGTGGGAGATTATAGCATAATCTCAGGATCCATCATACAGTTCAATCTCACAATTGCTTGAAAGTTACGCCAAGAGTGTTATGCACTAACTTCAGTAATAGGGCAGGATATTATTCTGACCCGCATACACATGGCACCTATGGATATTGTGGAAGCTCGACATGAGACAAGTAGGAAATCAAACATTTCAGAATGTCGATCAAACAGGATTGCTCTCGCAACCATTGACATTCTATATACTTTTAAGTCTGACTATTCTCTCTGCAATGGATAAGCCGGGGTTGATGCTCAAGCAAATGCCAAAGAAACCTAAGTGTGGACTAACGACTATTGTCGCACTAACCAAAACGACATGCAAAACTCTTAAAGGAGTCCCAAATGCGGAATTTCATGCTAATCTCATTAGCTCATGATATGCATAAGGGGCGTAAGCTCGAGCTATTCACAACAGGCCACTGTCCACAAAGAGTTGAGAAGAATAATTTATTACTCTTTTGTACTCGCACTTCCCAAAGGTTCATCTTGATGGATGGATCCCAGATTTAGCCTAGAAGAGAGGTGTGATTGCATCTTTCACTCCTAGTTTTCTATAATTGGGAAGCTTTAGAGCATCTATTGTTAAGAAATGATCTCTTGGTGTAGACTCAGTTAGAATACAAAAGTCTCGACGTTCAACACTCATTACCTCAAGTTTATCCTTGTGCTAAGGATTTTGAGGCTATAACCTGAATGAGTGGAATACGTAATGGTAAGTCACCAAAGTACCATTCAAACAATAAGGGAGTGCATACATACTGTATGACTAATAGTTGGCTATCAACCCTTTCTGCCAACTTAATGGGTTGACAAACCCATAGCCCATTTTGGGGAAAACACTAATTCAATGAGACCATTCTCACAGTATTACTATTCATTCCCTCAGCTAGACGGAATGTGAATATTCTAAACAAACATCGAACTTCGTATGGCTTACATACTTTGAAGGTATGGTAGTCGAGACATGAGTTTACATATCAGGACGCTACAACCCAAAGGCTAGTCTGCCTCGAAAGGTAGTGCAAGCAAAGGGGTAAAGTGGTGATTAGACTCGAAGTTCGCAAATAAGAGCTCCCAAGGAACATCAATTCCTAGCTCCATGAAGGCACATGGAGAGGAAAATCCTAGAAAACATGAAACCTGAAATAAGAGAAAAGTCTTAGTCCGGGAAAATGCTTTCGAAAAGCATAAGAGGGACAAACATAAAGTTTCATTTTCATACTGTTTCATTTCTACCCAATATACAACAAAAACTTGGACACCTCGTCGAGTAATTCTTTCATAAGACCTATAATGCGTAGACGAATAGAGAGTATGTATCAACATACGCTCAAGATTCGCATGCACCATTCCTTTCATTACCAGGAATGAGCATCACATAATCCTACCATATTGAGGGTAATCAAATAAAGGGATTCTTGCACGTTTAATATCGTTAGTCGGGGAAATATTCGCTTTGCTTTTGAATATCGACTACCAAGTAAATGGAATCAAACAATTGAAGCCTAAGTTGGATGATACAGATATAATTTGGGTAGCAGGTATCGGTAGCCTATGTGGGAGGTTATGGATGAAGTCCATAAGCCCAAGTACTCCATTCATCCAGAATCGAATGAAACGTATAAGGAACCCGAGGAACTCCATTATGTGGCCAAACATGAGAGGAGAAATAGCTATCTATGCTAGGAGATACTTGGCAGTACAAGTAGAATGTTAGGAATTGTCACACCCCGACCGATGGCGGAATCATCGAGGCGGACAATGTGATGACTGTTCAAAAGCACATGATAACTAAAGGTTGCATAATTCATTAATTAAATTTAAAGACAACAAGTTCCAAATACAATACATTTCAAATAACCTAGTCTAGTTCAAAACATTAATTTATTTAACTAGGTCCATAGTTCCTAAGTGGAGAGATCTTATTTAAACCTGAAACATTATTTAAATCAAGTGTCAACTAAAAAGTTGGTGAGTACATAGGTTTAGTATTTCCTGTAAATAGTGGTTGTAAATCGTTTTGCAACTCATTGTTTATATTGTTAAACATAGCATATGATGTATCATTTATTTAATCACAATTCAAACCGAGTTTGACGCGCTTGAACAGAGCACAACAGCTAAGTCCGGTATGCTTGAATATAGTTACCCACTATATCCGATATGTTTGAATATAACACGCGGTTATATCCGAGTATGCAGTAATAAACACCCTAACCGGGTGGGCTGGTCAAGCACAATAGATCTATCAATATTACAGTTGGTTGTCTTGTGTTTAAATGTAGGTACATCCAAAGAATAAGCATATAGTCTCATGTATAACACGTATAAACAATGTGAGTAGCATGTATAATGTTTCACCCCAAAACGTATAAAAATGTAAAATAGGGGCTATGTAACTCACCTTGCAAGCGGGTATTTTCCACGCGTGTAGGTGATAAGTACGTGGAAGCCTAAGCACGTTGATACCCTATGTAGACAAATGGGTATTATTGTATGCGTATTGGTGTGTATTTGTATTTAAATGTATGTGGGCTTTAATATAATTCTTCCTTAATATTTATTTGTGTAATGTATGGAAATAAAATGTTAATGGTTTTTGTAAAACTTTAACTTATAAGAATACATATATATATTGTTTTATACAAGTATTATTATATTTAATGTATTTATATTGATAACAAATAAAGAAAAGTCTTTATTTAAACTTTATTTAAACAAGCTTATTAAAAACATTGCTAGGCTTATATAAAAATGGGATATTTTGGATATTAAATGTATTTTAATAAGTTTATAAAAATGTTATAAGATTTATAAAAATATAGGACATTTCATATATATAAAAATGTATTTAAATAATATTACAAAACTTATAAAAATATGGGGTGTCTTATATATAAAAATATAATTAAATAATATTACAAGATTTATAAAAATATGGGATGTTTTATATATAAAAATGTAATTAAATAATATTACAAGATTTATAAAAAAATAATGAAATAGGTTATAGATAAAAAGAGTGTTTAATCGGTTTCAAAATAAACGAACGAGTTAACCGACTCGTATTGGTTTTTATTGTATAAATATGGTATTAAAATATGGTGGGATAATTAAATAAACTAAATTATATTCTTAAAATAGAAAATAGAAAAAAATGGGTTGGGCCGTAGGCCACCCGGATCGAACCCGCGACCTGATACACAAACACACACACGCATAACCAGCCAGGCCACTGCCCATCGCTGGTTATGTGTGTATCACTTAATTGATATACACAACCACGAAATTGGTCGCTGGTCCTCGGCAACCGGCAAACCGTGTCCGAGGACACTAGGTTTGCCCGGTAACTCTCGGGCGATGGTCGAGTTTTCGATTGGAAAAGCTTAGCAGGTGATAACAGAAGGTAAAGGAATCGATTCGAGACTCGAACCTAGTCGCGAAGGGTCCGGTCGGCAGAGGTTTGAAGTCCGAAAAAGTCAAAGATGGAAATCGATCTTCCGGATGAAATTAGCCCTTAATATCTTGGTCACAACTTCACTCAGGGACGGCGAATGTGATGTCGTCTTCAATTTGAGGTGGGAGTGGGTGGAAGAGGGGTAGCGAGCTCGGGCAGGGCCGACAATGGCCATTTATAGCCGGGCTTGATCCTTATGTTCAAGCGTGCAATTCGACATGTCCCGACACTAGTCTGGACGATGAGAAACTAACCAGACATTTGAAAGGCGTGGAGGTGGCTTGTCGGGCATGAATTCGAACGAGGGTATCTCGGCCACCAACAGGATCAGACGATCTCTATGTTGGGGGAACAAATTGGTCGAGGCCTTTTGTTCGTGTAGGAGAGACGAGGCCAGAGAGACCACTTTCGGCTGTCGAGGTGTAGGGGACAGTCGTGTCGAGCGTTCGCCGGAGAAAGCCTTGGACCGCCGGACTGTTGTTGGGGGTGACCGGATAAACGAATTGTGTTTTGACAGTTTTAGTCCCTGGAGTTTGTTTTAACACGATTTAAACCTTAAAATAATTACTGAATAGGTCCCTGTAGTTTTATTTGACCAGGAACAGCCCTCAAACGATTTTAGTTTTAAATCCTTTCAGTTTCTTTATTTACAAAGTAACCCCTGAACTTTTATTTAAATAAATTAATTTAATTTCTTTTAAATCAAATTAATTAAAATGTTTTTTTTATAAACTTTGTTTTATTATTATTATTATAAATAATATTTTTTTATAAAAGTTATTAATATGTTATTTTATTAAATATGCAACTTTTCAAATGTAGAATTTTTTATATAAAATTTTTATATTAGTTTCTAAAATTACAAAATTCTTATTAAATTAAATCCATAACATAAAATACCTATTTATATAAAAAACTAAATAAATTCTTACACTTTATTAAAATAGAGAATGATTACATGATACTTTTAATACAAGTACGAGAACGAAAATCCGAAACGTCACAGGAATCACCTGAGTGATCATAACAAACTCATATTTATCAATGGGAAGGGGAAGAGAATTCCATGGATTTCATTACAAATCCACCCAGAACACCTAGCGACTATGATACTATATGGTAATCATCAGTCGTTTGACAAAATCCGCGCATTCCATACCAATAAAGGAAACAGATAAAAGTAAGAAGCGTGCAAGGCTAAATATTAAGGGAATTAAGGCTAGGCATGGTATGCCAGTTTCCATTTTCTCTAAAAGGGACAGTCGATTCATGTCAAGAACCTAGCAGTCTGTATAAGAAGCCTTGGGCACACGCCTTTACATGAGCACTGCATATCATCCCCAGATGAACGGTCAAAGTAAAAGGACCATCCAAACTTTAAAAGATGTGCTCCGTGCGTGTGTAATCGATTTCAGAGGAAATAGGGATACTCACCGCCGTTGGCTGGGTTTTCATATAATACCAACTACCATACCAACATTAAAGTCGCTCCGTTGAGGCTTTCTATGGTTGTAAGTGTCACTCATCGCTATGTTGGGCGGAGGTTGGCGAAAAGCATTTGACTGGTCCTGATATTGGCTAGGAAACCACTGACAAGATCGTCGAAATAAAAGATCGTCTGAAAGCCACTCAAGACAGACGAAAGAGAGTTGTGCTAGCAACAGACGAAAGCCATTAAAATTCCAAGTGGGAGACAAAGTCATGTTAAAGGTCTCATCTTGGAAAGAAGTTTCAAGATTTGGCAACCGTGGCAAGCTTAACCCTAGGTACGTTGAACCATTTGAAATTTTTACTAGGGATGGCCCTGTAGCATACAAGCTCAAGTTGCCACAAGATCTAAGTAATGTACATGATACGTTTCATGTATCAAATCTCAAGAAGTGCTTATCAAACGAGACATTAATTATACCGCCTGATGAGATTCACATAGATAACAAGCTACACTTCGTTGAGGAACCCATTGAAGTCTCAGATTGGAAGGTTCAGAAAACAAGGCGTAGCCGGATTAAATTGGTTAAGGTACGTTGGGATTCAAAGCGCGGCCTCGAGTATACGTGGAAGCGGGAAGATAAAATGAAAGCCAAGTATCCGTCCTTGTTCACGAACACTCCAAGTAAAGATGACAAGAACTGAATTTCGGGACGAAATTCTCTTTAACATGGGGAGAATGTGACACCCAGTATTTCAGGTCAAAAGCCATATTATTTTAGCACATTCATACTCCATATTCCTAATATATTATCTTTGACATAGTATTGTCAAGGAGTCTAACAAAGTAAAACGTATCATACTTTAGTAATTTTAAGAATTACTAGGTCAAAAACATTTATTACTCGTAGTATACGACCATTGGTGATTAACAAGATTTTATTCCAGTAAAGTCTAGAGACACGTTTTAATATAAAAACGTATATATTGGTGACTAAACTTTAAAACATGGACATAAAAATATTGGTTGCATGACCTTGAGTTATTTTTATGTATACATGTATGATATAGTTAAAGTAATAACTATGTCGGGAATTCACTAGCAGATTATTAACGCTAGTCAAACTACACAAGACGTAGGACATCTTAATAATTAAAGATATTAAGGCGGGTATTAATTTCGGGTAATAAACCGCGTCTAAATCAATCACATCTTCGTCATGATTGATTTGCTTACACAACACTCAAGCGTCATAATCAACATGATTATGACCAAGAGTGCAAGCAACCTCAAAGATCACATCACAATCATTATATCTTTGCTTATATTTCACTCCAACATCAAATCATGTTAATGATGACTTGTTGAGATCTACACTCAACCCCCGTTGTTCATCTAATCATTATATATATATGTATATATACATATAAAAATATCTAGGTATATAAATAAAAAGTTTACATCACTAAAAGTTACTACACCGGGTGTTATATCACGGGATCACCTACCAAGTTTACACTACCTTAGACTGAACTAACTAGCAATTGAAGTTAGTAATTGGACAACACCCAAACCACCCACCTAACCACCACTTACGGCCGAGATGGCCTAGTGGGGTCACCTCACATCTCAAATATTCCATTACTTGATTTGATGTTGCAAGAACATGTCCCTTTCATTCATGTACACACTCCAAAGTCTCATCTTCATGATGTGGTAAGACCATACCCTTTCACCTAATATGTCAAGCAAGGGTCACTATCAATCTCATCCACCATCTCCTTGCAATGATAATGGAAGACTCAACACTCAACTCCATCTTTTTTCTTACTATATAAAGAGGTGTGTGTGGAAGAAAAACAAGAGCTTTGCTCTTGTTCTTTCTCTCTTTCTCGGCTCAAATAGCACACACACATACCCACAATTTCAATTTCCAAGACCTAGTACTTCAAGAAGGAATCACCCTCTATCCCCCTCTCCAAAACCGAAAATGCAAACAATTCCCGTAACTTAGCTTCATGCCAGAATTTCGGTCAACTTCGGAAGACCATATCTCCTTCGTTACTTGGCCAAATCGGTCCATTCTTTTCTAGAATGAAGCTCTATGTTAACAGAGGAGAAACCAAGTGGAATCACTCAAATCCATGGAGTATTCGACCTCCAAACAGCTGGCGCAAGAAGACCGCTCAGTGCATGTCGAATCCGGACACCTCTTCTCATTTTTCTGTTTTGAGGTACCTACACAACTTCGAATCTAGTAATTCTTTTTCACATCTCCTTTGGTTTCAATAAACTTTATTTTAGAAGAAAATCTCAAGTTTTTGGTCTTCTAAAAACATATAAAAGTCTATTCGAAGTACGCCTAAAAATCTGAGTTTTCAAGGATGAAATAAAACATAAAAGTCTTGATGAGTTTTGGCGTTATTTCTTCATAAGTCATGTTTGAGTACATATATTTATACACGTACATGTTTATACATAAAGTACCAAACTACAAGGACCATGGACAAGACAAGGACACATCAAATATAAACTACATATATACATACTATCACATAACATAACACTTGTATGATGGTGTTCCTCATAAACCCTTCATTCCATTCATGTGTTAAGTTGAAGGATACATGTTCGTGAAGTTATATGATCATGTGTGACTTACCTGGCAAGACCCGAGGTAGTGTCCTATGATTCAAGAAGACATACGAACGATTATCATCAACATATGAATGTGAAAGGTGTTACTAAAAGTATATGTTTATGGATAAAATTATGATATATATGTGTTGATGTACGGTTTTGGTTAAATCATGGAAATGTTCTAGGAATTAAAGATTAGTATCCTAATATGAACATTGGATATATGTACATGGAACATATGAAGAGATTCAGTTAAAAATAAATAATCACATGACATCGTGGAACATAAGTGAATATATTTTAAGTTACAAAAATAATATTTATTTTTGATACACCTAATAAGTCACCAATAGGGAAACATATTATTTTCTCGGAAAATATGTAAGCGTCTAGACTGGAATAATAATCACCAACGAGTCGTAAATAAAAACACTATTTTTACTTAACAAAGGCGTACTTAACGGGATTTGTTAAGTCGGATGAACAACTTACGTATTAGACGGGTAGTTTTAACACATTAGTACCCTTGTGTGATTAGGGTACGGATAGACAAGAACTAGCACAAGTTTGTTTGCTAGGATTTCATCGAACACAAGGTGTTTAATGTTTTATAAACATCGAGGGGAGAAACATACTTACTTGTTATGTTTTGAAAACATGAATTACATTTGCTTACACGTTTGACATCATAAACATTCAGGTTTAACTCCTTGTGAGTTTCACTAATCCCCATTTTTCTAAAATTTTTGAAATGATTTGGGGTGGAAACATACTTGTAAAAGACTTTTGTATGTAAATGAATGAACTAATGATCTGACCGTATGTGTGTATTGAGGGAAAAGTAAAGCGCTTAAAGTCCTCTGAATAAGTTAATAACCATTAGCTATTATAGACCGGGATTATATGGATAGTACTATTGGGGGTGACGCCTCCGGTCATGGTTAGTCGCGCTAACCAGGGGTCCAAATGGCCGAATGACCGCATATTGTCTTACTCGCAGAAAGGCGGGGGGAGGCACAGAATGTTGGGGTTTGGTTACGGTCTCGTACATTACATAATATTTTGTATTCCTTGCAAGCTTACAAATGGGGTCAATAGATCGGATTAGTATTCAGATTCATTGGTAATACATGCAAAAGAGTTCTGATCAGGTTAAAGTGATCAGGTTTAAACAAAAGAGTTCTGATCAGGTTAAAGTGATCAGGTTTAAACAAAAGAGTTCTAATCAGGTTAAAGTGATCAGGTTAAAGTGATCAGGTTTAACAAAAGGGTTTTGATCAGGTTAAAATGATCAAGTTTAAACAAAAGAGATCTGATCAGATTAAAGTGATCAGGTTTAAGCAAAAGAGTTCTGATCAGGTTAAAGTGATCAGGTTTAACAAAAGGGTTTTGATCAAGTTTAAACAAAAGAGTTCTGATCAGATTAAAGTGATCAGGTTTAAGCAAAAGAGTTTTGATCAGGTTTAAGTGATCAGGTTTAAGCAAAAGAGTTTTGATCAAGTTTAAGTGATCAGGTTTAAATAAAGAGTTTTGATCGAAAATGATCATGTTTAAACATTGGATTTATGACGGTTAAGTCATGGTAATGTTTTCAAAGGAAAACTACATATTTTATGACGGTTAAGTCATGGTAATGTTTTCAAAGGAAAACAACATATTTTATGACGGTTAAGTCATGGTAATGTTTTCAAAGGAAAACTACATATTTTATGACGGTTAAGTCATGGTAATGTTTTTAAAGGAAAACTACATATTTTATGACGGTAAAGTGATGGACATGTTTTCAATGGAAAACTACTTATTTTATGACGGTAAAGTGATGGACATGTTTTCAAAGGAAAACTACTTATTTCATGACGGTAAAGTCATGGGCATGTTTTCAAGGGAAAACTACTTATTTTATGACGGTAAAGTCATGGGCATGTTTTCAAAGGAAAACTACTTATTTTATGACGGCTAAGTCATGTATACGTTTTCGAGGAAAACTAACTATACTAAATGAACAAACTCTGTGAACTCACCAACCTTTGTGTTGACACTTTCAAGTATGTTTCTCAGGTAACCTTTAGCCATGGCGCGGTTGGAATAGGCTAACTATGTTGGAACAATTCCTAGCTGGAAGGACATAGATAATCCGGTCTCAAGTCTGTCGTTGATCTAGAAGAACTTAGATCATTGTACTATTTAATCTTACTATTTGTGTATGTATACAAGTCTTAGAAATCACTATTATAGCTTCCGCTATCGTGTAATGAACCAATCGTTTCAACCTGTATTTATTTAATAAGTAAATAAATTTGGGGGTGTGACATATATAATTATAACTGTTGAGTTAGTTTACCTCGTAAGAGTCTTGGTGAAGGTTTGTCGGATTGTGCCTAGGGGTTGTCTGTGTGTTAACTAGACCTCGGCTTGAGGTATGGGGACAAAATGGAGAGTTAGTAGTGCAGTATGCTCAATCCATATCGATGAGATTTACTGGGTTGTATTTGTGAGAAGAGTCTCGGGTGGTGAACTAGTTTAAGGGAATGAGTCGGTAAGGCGGGTTACCTATATTGTCATTAAATGGCAACTATTTTTGTAAAGGACCGAGGTGCCCAGAGTTATATAAATGACATTGTGACAAGATGATTTTTGTTAAATCAACTATTAGAACTCACTCAGCGTAGTTGACTTTGTATGTACGTTAAACTGTTTTGCAGGTGAGTTCTGGTGACGACGTATCTTGGCTTGGGAGCGGTGCTACTCAGTTGGTGTGTTCACATTGGTAAGGTAAGGTTCATAACGTTAATGAATTTAAAAGATAATTACTATTTTGAGAAAGACATCTAATGAGATTTTTATTTGAAAGTTAAGTGTTTTTATGATAATACCTATAGATGAGAGCCAACTGTAGGGTGCCCGGTTTGGGGGCGCCTTACAGAGACTTTTATGGTCTGTATATATCACACACGTAGTGCCATATAGATAGTGTCTCCAGATCTTTAGAGCAAACACTATTGCACCAAGTTCGATATAAATTTGGTATAGTTCTTTTCATGAACTTTGAGTTGCCGTGATACATAAGCTATCAACTTGTCTCGCTGCATTAGCACACAACCCAGACCAATTCGGGAAGCATCACAATAGATGACGAAGTCATCATTACCTTCGGGTAATGCTAAGATTGGTGCAGAGCTAAGTTTCTACTTAACGGTGTTGAACGCCTCTTCTTGCTTATGAGTCCATTCAAATTTCACATCTTTCTGAGTTAGGGTAGTTAATGGAGTAGCGATCTTTGAGAAGTCTTGTATAAATCTTCGGTTGTATCCGGCTAGACCAAGAAAGCTTCGAACTTCAGTTGGTGTTTTCGGAGTTTCCCATTTCATGATTACTTCAATCTTGGCTAGATCCACTTGAATTCCCTGAGGATTTATAACATGCCCTAAGAATTGTACTTATTGTTTCCAAAACTCGCATTTGGAAAACTTAGCCTATAACTTCTTTTTTCTGAGGGTTTCCAAGATTATCTTAAGATGTTTGGTATGTTCCTCCCGAGTTCGGGAGTAGATCAGGATATCATTTATGAACACTACAACGAATTTATCAAGGAATGGTTTATAGACTCGGTTCATTAGATCCATAAATGCTACGGGAGCAGTCGTTAGACCGAACAAAATAACCAAAAATTCATAGTGTCCATATCGGGTTCTAAAGGCATTCTTAGGTACCTCTTCTTCTTGTACCTTCAACTGGTGATATCCAGATCTAAGATCAATTTTCGAGAAATATTTAGCTCCTTGTATCTGATTGAACTAATCATCTATTCTAGGCAATGGATATTTGTTCTTCACAGTGAGCTTATTCAATTCTTGATAATCTATGCACATATACATGCTATTTCTTTTTCACGAATAATACTGGGGCTCCCCAAGGTTAAGTACTTGGTCGTATAAAGCCTCGGTCCAATAGTTCTAAAATTTGCTTCATCGGTTCTTTTAATTCAGAAGGTACTAGACGATACGGTGCTCTAGCTACAGGTGTGGCTCCAGGTATAAGGTCGATTCAGAATTTGATTTGTCGATCTGGAGGAAGACCGGGTAATTCTTCCGGAAATACATCCGGGTGATCACTTACTGCAGGAATTTCCGAAACTTGCCGTCCAAGTTTAGAGTCTAAAGCATAAACTATGAATACACTACATCCTGTATTCACACATTTCTTAGCCTTGGCTATAGAAATAGTTTCAATCTTATTCTCATCAGTATCGCATTGTATCAACATAGACTCTCTGTTAGGCCTGCAAATCCTAACAGTTCGTTGATCACAATCGATCTTCGGTTGTATCCGGCTAGACCAAGAAAGCTTCGAACTTCAGTTGGTGTTTTCGGAGTTTCCCATTTCATGATTACTTCAATCTTGGCTAGATCCACTTGAATTCCCTGAGGATTTATAACATGCCCTAAGAATTGTACTTCTTGTTTCCAAAACTCGCATTTGGAAAACTTAGCCTATAACTTCTTTTTTCTGAGGGTTTCCAAGATTATCTTAAGATGTTTGGTATGTTCCTCCCGAGTTCGGGAGTAGATCAGGATATCATTTATGAACACTACAACGAATTTATCAAGGAATGGTTTATAGACTCGGTTCATTAGATCCATAAATGCTACGGGAGCATTCGTTAGACCGAACAAAATAACCAAAAATTCATAGTGTCCATATCGGGTTCTAAAGGCATTCTTAGGTACCTCTTCTTCTTGTACCTTCAACTGGTGATATCCAGATCTAAGATCAATTTTCGAGAAATATTTAGCTCCTTGTATCTGATTGAACTAATCATCTATTCTAGGCAATGGATATTTGTTCTTCACAGTGAGCTTATTCAATTCTTGATAATCTATGCACATATACATGCTATTTCTTTTTCACGAATAATACCGGGGCTCCCCAAGGTTAAGTACTTGGTCGTATAAAGCCTCGGTCCAATAGTTCTAAAATTTGCTTCATCGGTTCTTTTAATTCAGAAGGTACTAGACGATACGGTGCTCTAGCTACAGGTGTGGCTCCAGGTATAAGGTCGATTCAGAATTTGATTTGTCGATCTGGAGGAAGACCGGGTAATTCTTCCGGAAATACATCCGGGTGATCACTTACTGCAGGAATTTCCGAAACTTGCCGTCCAAGTTTAGAGTCTAAAGCATAAACTATGAATACACTACATCCTGTATTCACACATTTCTTAGCCTTGGCTATAGAAATAGTTTCAATCTTATTCTCATCAGTATCGCATTGTATCAACATAGACTCTCTGTTAGGCCTGCAAATCCTAACAGTTCGTTGATCACAATCGATCTGAGCATGGCGTTGGTTTTGCCAATCCATTCTAGTGATAACATCGTATCGCTCATACTCATTGGCATTAATTCAATCACTGAATTCTCATTGCCCATGGTCATCTTTCAATACGCATACGATTCAGTTATCTTAATATGTTCTCCACTTGCCGTCTCAACTATGTAAGCATGCTCAAGTGGGGTTGGTTTTATACCTAAATGCAAACTAAAGGCATCTGAAATAAAACTTATATTCGCTCCTATATCAAACAGGATTTTAGCATAAATATCGTTAACTAGGAACGTACCAGCTACCACTTTGGCATTGTCGTTCCTATTTCCTTCAGCTATCACAAACATCTATCCTTTAGCCCCTCCTCCAGGCTTCTGTTGACTGGGTTTGGTACAAGTTCTATGTATATGTCCCATCTCATTACAGTTATAACACTTAAGAGATAGACAATACGATGAATATGCCCTGGCTTCCAGCATTTATTGCATTTCAATTCTTGAGAACCTCTTGCCGAATTATTTCCCTCTCTCCTAGGGAACTTAAAATTTCTTCTTTTAAAATGCTATATGACTTCCTCACTTTTCCTTTTTGTTTCCACAGGCTTTACCTCAATTTCTTTCTCAACCTTTTCCTTGGCTTCTTGTGTTGCCACATCGTCATAAATCGTGGAACTAAATGACACCAGATATTTGCACCAGTTTTGACATTTCATCAAACTTTGTTGCATACTCTTGATGCTTCATAGTTCCAGCCTCGAGACACTGAAACTCCTCCTCCATCTTATCAAGCTCATTATGAGGACATAATCGTTATAGAACTAGTTCCTTGAACTTGTTCCATTTCATGTTATCAACAGCTTGTTCCCCTCTGGCTTGCTTTACCGACTCCCACCAATCCTATGATGTGGTTTTATAGGTCCCAGCGGGTCTACGGATCAATCTCTCACGTATAACACACAACGAATACTCGTAGTGAGGAATCCTAACGAGCAAATGCGTCTTAAACAGATAAGAACACAAGATGAATGCACAAGACAAGATACACAGAAAGCTTCTTGTATTACTTAGATAACAATGCTTACAAATATCAGTTGCTTCCAAATAACAAAGATTATGCAGTATTTGTAGGTAACACTAAACTGTTGCAGGCAAACTTAACAAGTTCGCCACTCACATGGCATAGTTTAGGTCCATATGACTCATATCATATTGATCTCGTGACAGGACATATCGATAACACAGAGTGTGGAATCCTTCGTGTTAACGTATGTATATCAATTGACAATAGAAACAACAGGTAAATAAACTTTCTTTTTATATCACCAAACTGTAACATCCCAAAGATAGTAAATAAGTAATTAATAATACGATAGAGATTTAAACGTCATAAAACGAAATAAGAACGGATGGGCTTGGGCTCGGCTCCAAGGGCCGATGGAAGCCCAGGTATATAAGGGGCAAGGCAGCCCACTTTTTCCACTTCACCTTCATTTCACCATCCTAGAGAGAGAAAGGAGAGCTCGGGTCTAGAGAGAGAAAGTCGATGGATCGACACGAGATTGAAGGAGCACGTTACAGCTGAGCTCGTGAGTAAAACCTCCGAATCAGAGTTCCAATCCAGGTAACGATTCAACCATAATCTGAGTTTTTGTTCGTTTTTGGGTTTCTCGGGTTTTAACTAAATAGGAGACGTTTTTATGGATGAAACCTGATAATAAGCCTAGAACTAACATCTAGAATGAAAACCGCACGTTTTGATCAAAGAAAATTGTAAGATTGGCATGATCGGTTTAGCATGCAAGAATTTCGGATTTTTGGTCCAGGAACCAGGTATTGCGTACTTACCAAGTGCGCAAGAAGTTTCCTCTGCGCACTTGTCAAGTGCGCATGAGCGTGGTCCTGCGCACTTAGCAAGTGCGCAGGCAGCAGACAGCAGGCAGCAGGCCGGTTAAGTAAAGTCAGTAAGTTTAGAATGATTTAACCATTAGATTCGGGGTTGAGTCTAATGTGTATTTAACTACCTAATCCAGATCGGAAGTGACATTTTTGGACCTTTGTTTAGGACAACCTAGAGAAGCTTATCAGGTGAGTTCTATGTGCCCCCTTCTATGTTATGTGCAAATCATTTTTTTATGTTTTGGGGCTGAAGTGTATACACTAAATGAATAAATGCTATAAATGTCAATATGATCATACGTATATATATAAATACTTATATATGAAAATGAATTATGAACAAAGAATGAAACGTATGATTATAAAGAACGAATAAAAGAAGGACATAACGTAAATGAATGAAATCTTGCTATATATATATATATTGCATGTTATGAATGTATGTAAACGTTATGAACCCTTCTTTGACAACGGCTACTTCTGTAGACGGACGACCACGCAACTATTTTGTAACCGGGAATGATACGTTGCTTCGCAAGTAGGACGTACAAAAGGCATTAACGGACGGTCGAAGCAAATGCTAAAATAGTATAACGGTTGCATAAACAATAGTTCGCGTGGGAAACGGATGCCCTAGGGCAAACGGATAAAAGGACGGACTACGACGGTAGGACGGTTAAGAGCGGACGGACAAAGGTTGCCGGACGGATTTAAGTTTCGACGGACGGTTTTCTAGAGCCGGACGGTTAATGAAAAGGGCTACGACGGTAGTTCTCACTGCGATGTCTTTGTGACATTCGCGACAAGTATGATGGGTTAATCTCCCTTAAGATTATGGCCAATAACTGTTCTCCCCCCCTAAAAGTAAGAATATATGTACGTATGTATATACATGAAAATGAATGTATGTGAGAACAGTAAAGTAAAGAATATGTAAAAGTACGAATAATATGTATGTTATGTACACATATATATAAAGTATTCATGATAAGATAAGTATTATGTATGATTGTCCTTAAACTAGAACTCACCAGCGTTAGCTGACTTTTAGTATACATTTCAGGTATCAAAGGAAAGGGTCGTGCGAAAGCGTGAAGGCTGCCCGGCATGTGACTGACATCCCACCTTATGTTTTGTTTAGACAATGGTTAATGTTTTGAATGTTAAGACTTCCGCTGTAATGTACTCAAATGTTGAATGTTTTTGCTGTGTTTGAATGTTTTTAATCATAAGTTCTCTAATTAATGACTATGTTTATGAGTAAATCCAACAAGTGAGGTTACCCGGGAAAGGGGCCGTACAAGTTGGTATCAGAGCAATAGTTTGAGAGATTCAGACATCTCTAAATGTCTGGACTCAAGCTGATTATGGGACCAATGCACGGATGTCTATCTGGGTAGCCAACGCCAACGCCAGCACAGTAAGTAAGTACTAAGGTTAATACACTTGGATAAGAATAGATACTCAAACCTAGAACCAATCGATGTCAATGTCACGACCAATTTGAAGAGTTTGGAACCCGAAAAGCAATGTAAATTTCTAATCACAAACCGGTCACTGTAATTAAAAATTTACCTTGTTCGTACTGTTCTAAGACTATGATCTGAGAGAATGACATTGATGTATTCCCTTTTCATATCAGAAATTTCTAGAAAACTATGGCAAGTAGAGGAAGAACTGCACGCCAAGGCGGCCATACGGGCCGAGTAGGTAGACCGCCAATGAACCAAAGACAAGAGAAAGAAGAAAGCATGCACGTGAAATACACCGAGAGAGTGCATGACACTAATGTGACCCCACCGGGAGGTGACAATGAAGGGGCACTACGATTGGGACCCGAACTTAGGGATGCTATTGCCCGTGAGGTTGTACTGACACTGAAGAGCATATTGCCTAGTCTGTTACCTGAGACACAGAAAAGGAAATGGGAAAACGTGTCCAAGGGAACTGGAAAGGGGAACCATAAAGTTGAGGCTAAGAAGCCAAGAACTGAAGAATACAAAGCTTGTAAGAAATGTTTGAAGAAACACCAAGGCGAGTGCCTAGTTGGTTCCACCATCTGTTATAGGTGTGGGAAGGCGGGGCACTATTCTCGCGAATGTTTAAGAGACACTAAATGCCAAGGTTGTGGACTATTTGGACATCTGACCAAGAATTGCAGAAGAACCAGACAATCTGGTTCGGGAAAAGAAAAGGAACAGTCGAAGGCGAGGACTCGAGGCTACGCCCTGACTGAGGAGGAAGCAAGGGGAAACCCTGATGTTGTGTCAGGTAAGTTCCTAGTTAATAACGAACATGCTGCTATTTTATTTGACTCTGGTGCCAGTAAAAGTTTTATATCCAATGCATTTAGTCGTAAACTAGGTTGCACTATCAACACCATAGTGAAAGCCTTTAGCGTACAAACTGCCGTTGGTAAAAATTCGGCAGTATTTCAAGTAACAGAGGATTGCATCATAGAAATAGAGGGTCATAAGTTCCCTTCTAGATTATTCCTTCTTACCTTAGGAGGATTCGATATAGTATTGGTCATGGATTGGCTAGCTGCCAACGAATCTCAAATCATATGTAAACGTAAGATAATACACCTCAAAGCTCTTAGCGGCTGTCCAATTACAGTTTATGGGGATTGGAATTGCACGATGCCGAACATCATCTTGATGATCAAGGCCAAAAGTTACATGAGGCGCGGTTGCGAAGCTTATTTGGCATATGTTATTGATGATAGAAAGAAAATGAATGAACAAATGTACCCGTAGTGTGCAACTTTCCGGAAGTATTCCTTGAGGATCTACCTGGGTTGCCACCTGATCGGGAAATAGAATTTCAGATTGACTTACTGCCAGGAGCTGAGCCCGTTGCCAAAGCCCCCTACCGATTGGCTCCGTCAGAAATGAAATAATTGATGTCTCAACTACAGGAATTAACAGAAAAAGGATTTATTAGACCGAGCATTTCACCATGGGGCGCTCCGGTACTATTCGTAAAGAAGAAAGACGGCAGCATGCAAATGTTCATTGACTACCGTGAACTGAACAAGAGGACAGTAAAGAACAAATACCCACTGCCTAGAATAGATGACCTTTTTGATCAACTGCAAGGTGCGAGTTGGTTCTCAAAGATCGATCTTAGGTCGGGTTACCATCAGTTGAAAGTCAGAGAGAAAGACGTACCAAAAACCGCGTTTCGCCCGCGTTATGGGCATTATGAGTTTCTCGTGATGTCCTTCAGATTGACCAACGCACCAGCAGCGTTCATGGATTTGATGAATAGAGTATGTCGACCAATGTTGGATCGATCGGTGATAATTTTTATAGACGACATACTGGTATATTCGAAAAGCGAGGGTGATCACCACTGTCACCTAAGAGAGGTTCTAGAGGTGCTAAAGCAGGAAAAGTTGTACGCAAAATTCTCCAAATGCGCGTTCTGGCTTAGGGAAGTCCAATTCCTAGGTCATGTAATAAACCCAAACAACATTATGGTGGATCCTGCAAAAATAGAGACAGTAAAGGAATGGAACATCCCAAAGACACCAACAGAGATACGAAGCTTTCTGGGATTGGCAGGCTACTATCGAAGGTTCATTCAAGATTTTTCAAGAATAGCCTTGCCACTAACTAAGTTGACACGGAAGGAAGTGAAATATGAATGGGGTCCAACCAAAAACAACGCGTTTGAGGAACTTAAGGCACGATTAACCCAAGCTCCAGTCTTGGCACTACCTGAAGGAAATGAAGACTTAGTAGTATACTCTGACGCTTCGGGTCAGGGTTTAGGTTGCGTACTTATGCAACGAGGAAAGGTAATTGCTTACGCCTCGCGACAACTAAAGATTCACGAGGTTAATTACCCAACACATGATCTAGAGTTAGCAGCAGTAGTTTTCGCGTTAAAAATATGGAGGCACTATCTGTATGTTGTCAAATGCACCATTTACTCCGATCACAAAAGCCTGAAGTACTTTTTCGAGCAAAAGGAATTAAACATGAGACAAAGAAGGTGGTTAGAGCTACTAAAGGACTATAACTGTGAGATATTGTACCATCCAGGCAAGGCAAACGTGGTGGCTGACGCTTTAAGCAGAAAGGAAGAATCGGAACCTATACGGATCAAAGCGTGTCAGCTGGTTATAACACCAGATTTGATGAGTGAAATATTAAAGGCACAAGATGAAGCGTTATCAGAAAGAAATATAAAACGGGAAAGAATAGTAGGGCAACAAGGGAATTTAGATGCAAATGCATATCGTGTACGAACTAGGTTTGGCCGGATGTGGATACCTAAGATTGGCGAGCTTAGAGCCAAAATACTCGATGAGGCCCATAAGTCTCGTTATTCTATCCACCCCGGGACAAACAAAATGTATCAAGACTTGAAGAAAGAGTACTGGTGGCCGGGCATGAAGAATGATGTGACTGAGTACGTGAACAAGTGCTTGACGTGTTCACTAGTTAAGGCCGAGCACCAGAAACCATACGGTAAAATGCAACCTTTACCAATACCGGAATGGAAGTGGGAGGAGATCACGATGGACTTCATTACCAAGCTACCGCGAACAGCTAAAGGCAATGATACCATTTGGGTGATCGTCAACCGCTTGACGAAAAGTGCTCACTTCTTACCAATACGTGAGAGTTCTTCGTCAGAAAGACTAGCAGAAATATTTATCAAGGAAATTGTGAGCAGACATGGTATGCCACTGTCGATTGTGTCCGACAGTGATACTAGATTCACGTCAAGGTTTTGGAAGAAATTCAATGAAGCAATGGGCACTAGACTGAACATCAGCACCGCTTACCACCCCCAAACCGATGGACAATCGGAAAGGACCATGCAGACTTTGGAGGACATGCTCCGGGCCTGTATCATTGACTTCGGTGGGAGCTGGGACAGCCATCTACCATTGGCAGAATTTTCATATAACAACAGCTATCACTCGACAATTGGCATGCCGCCATTCTAAATGTTGTATGGGAGGAAATGTAGGACCCCGGTTTGTTGGGGGGAAATTGGACAAAAGGACTTTGCAAGCCTCGAAGTGGTCAAAGCTACTTCTGAGAAATTTGATCAAATCAAAGCTCGAATGAAAGCCGCGAAGGACAGACAGAAATCGTACGCGGATAAGAGAAGGAGGGAATTGAAGTTTCAAGTAGGGGACATGGTACTGTTGAAGGTATCGCCATGGAAAGGAATCATCCGATTCAGAAAACGTGGCAAACTAAGTCCAAGGTTTGTCGGACCTTTTAAGATCTTAGCGGGAGTGGGTCAAGTTGCTTACAGACTCGACCTACCTGATGCGCTTAGCGAAATACACCCTACGTTCCACGTGTCGCACTTACGCAAGTGTCTAGCTGACGACACGGCTCACATACCTTACAATGAGATCGAGGTGGATAACAGTCTGAATTATGTCGAGGAACCAATAGCCATCCTCGACAGAGCTGAAAAACGACTACGCAATAAGTCTATTCCTCTAGTCAAAATACAATGGAAGCACAGAAAAGGGTCAGAAGCTACGTGGGAAAAAGAAGACGAGATGAGGGGACTATATCCTCAATTATTTAACGTATAAGCAGTTTCGAGGACGAAACCTCTTTAAGGAGGGTAGACTTGTAACATCCCAAAGATAGTAAATAAGTAATTAATAATACGATAGAGATTTAAACGTCATAAAACGAAATAAGAACGGATGGGCTTGGGCTCGGCTCCAACGGGCCGATGGAAGCCCAGGTATATAAGGGGCAAGGCAGCCCACTTTCTCCACTTCACCTTCATTTCACCATCCTAGAGAGAGAAATGAGAGCTCGGGTCTAGAGAGAGAAAGTTGACGGATCGACACGAGATTGAAGGAGCACGTTACAGCTGAGCTCATGAGCAAAACCTCCGAATCAGAGTTCCAATCTAGGTAACGATTCAACCATAATCTGAGTTTTTGTTCGTTTTTGGGTTTCTCAGGTTTTAGCTAAATAGGAGACGTTTTTATGGATGAAACCTGATAATAAGCCTAGAACTAACATCTAGAATGAAAACCGCACGTTTTGATCAAAGAAAATTGTAAGATTGGCATGATCGGGTTAGCATGCAAGAATTTTGGATTTTTGGTCAAGGAACCAGGTATTGCGTACTTACCAAGTGCGCAAGAAGGACTTCCTGCGTACTTACCAAGTACGCAGGAGGAGATCCTGCGTACTTACCAAGTGCGCAAGAAGTATCCTCTACGCACTTGTCAAGTGCGCATGAGCATGGTCCTGCGCACTTAGCAAGTGCGCAGGCAGCAGGCCGGTTAAGTAAAGTCAGTAAGTTTAGAATGATTTAACCATTAGATTCGAGGTTGAGTCTAATGTGTATTTAACTACCTAATCCAGATCGGAAGTGACATTATTGGACCTTTGTTTAGGACAACCTAGATCAGCTTATCTGGTGAGTTCTATGTGCCCCCTTCTATGTTATGTGCAAATCATTTTTTTTATGTTTTGGGGCTGAAGTGTATACACTAAATGAATAAATGCTATAAATGTCAATATGATCATACGTATATATATAAATACTTATATATGAAAACGAATTATGAACAAAGAATGAAACGTATGATTATAAAGAACGAATAAAAGAAGGACATAACGTAAATGAATGAAATCTTGCTATATATATATATATATATATATATTGCATGTTATGAATGTATTTAGACGTTATGAACCCTTCTTTGACAACGGCTACTTCTGTAGACGGACGACCACGCAACTATTTTGTAA
Organism: Smallanthus sonchifolius; assembly: GCA_023525975.1. Taxonomy (NCBI): domain Eukaryota; kingdom Viridiplantae; phylum Streptophyta; class Magnoliopsida; order Asterales; family Asteraceae; genus Smallanthus; species Smallanthus sonchifolius. Next base: position 24,760,033 of record CM042030.1, on the reverse strand, counting down.
CCGGGAATGATACGTTCCTTCGCAAGTAGGACGTACAAAAGGCATTAACGGACGGTCAAAGCAAATGCTAAAATAGTATAACGGTTGCATAAACAATAGTTCGCGTGGGAAACGGATGCCCTAGGGCAAACGGATAAAAGGACGGACTACGACGGTAGGACGGTTAAGAGCGGACGGACAAAGGTTGCCGGACGGATTTAAGTTTCGACGGACGGTTTTCTAGAGCCGGACGGTTAATGAAAAGGGCTACGACGGTAGTTCTCACTGCGATGTCTTTGTGACATTCGCGACAAGTATGATGGGTTAATCTCCCGTAAGATTATGGCCAATAACTGTTCTCCCCCCTAAAAGTAAGAATATATGTACGTATGTATATACATGAAAATGAATGTATGTGAGAACAGTAAAGTAAAGAATATGTAAAAGTACGAATATTACATATGTTATGTACACATATATATAAAGTATTCATGATAAGATAAGTATTATGTATGATTGTCCTTAAACTAGAACTCACCAGCGTTAGCTGACTTTTAGTATACATTTCAGGTATCAAAGGAAAGGGTCGTGCGAAGGCGTGAAGGCTTCCCGGCATGTGACTGACATCCCACCTTTTGTTTTGTTTAGACAATGGTTAATGTTTTGAATGTTAAGACTTCCGCTGTAATGTACTCAAATGTTGAATGTTTTCGCTGTGTTTGAATGTTTTTAATCATAAGTTCTCTAATTAATGACTATCTTTATGAGTAAATCCAACAAGTGAGGTTACCCGGGAAAGGGGCCTTACACAAACAAAGTTTACAGAATATACTTGATTGTTCAATCTCTAGTCTCTCGTCCTAAACAAACTCTGTAAACTCTCTATTTATAGACACACGCTCTGCAATAAGTGAACTTAACAAGTTCGCTGCAAAGATGCTTAGGCGAACTTAACAAGTTCGCCTCTAATAGACTAGGCGAACTTATCAAGTTCGCCTCTAGCAGAACTTGTACCAATACTTAGACAAAACTAAACAATTACATAAAAACATTAAGACAATAAGACCTAAACTATTACAAAGCTTTTGTCATACAATCTATGTCCTAACAGACTCTCCCTTAACAATAGCTTGATCTTCTGTCTTCAGTCTTTATGACGAGTTCTTCCAGTTATCTGGTGTTCTTCTTCCTGCATGCACTCCATATCTTTGACATATCTCCAACACTCTTTTATACTGCAATCATTGTTCTCTCCATTCATTAGTGAACATGATCTCATTCTTTCTTAACGTCCTCTGATCTTTCTTTGAGAAGTTAATAAGATTCATTGCATCATAGAAACTAACAATGACCTTATTATCTTTATCATCAATCCTAGCTTCACCAGTATTCACATCTACATACCACCATTTCATATTCCCTAGAAAATCTTGTGAAATTTTCTTCAATGGTATCTTCTGTACAGCACGTACTGGTTTGAACTTATACTTCCAAGTCACATTCTTAGTCTTTTGATCTACAATCTTCACTCTTTTTCCCTTCTATGGTTTTAACCTTTCGTACTTCCCTGATCCACCTTCTCTCTTTATCAAATTGGCAATTACATCGGCTAATCCACACTTTGATCTATTAATCAATGGTTTCGTAGCTAGACCATTCATTTCACACCTTGGCAAGGTATTGAAATACTTGATCCTAGGCTTTACGTATTGAACACCATCAGATCTTTTAAGAGCAAACAACTTAGTATCATCATCATAAAACCAACTTATGATCTTTCCAATACACCTCTCTTTATTCACATATCTTTCTTTCTGAGCAGGTTGTATTGGTGACTTTGGTAGTACTTTGATCCAACTATTAACTACTTCTCTCCACTGTTCTCTAGTCATTCCTGTATTTCTATACATCACATGTTCTTCATTCAGCTTAGGAGACACATTATGAGTAGTATCAACATCAGAATCTATCTTGGATTGAGTAGTATCATCAGGTGTAGTGATGTCTTCAACAGAGTCCATAGAATCTGTTACTCCATCATAAGAAAACTCAAGAATAACATCATCTTGGATGAAGTTATACGGAACATTTAGCCATCACTTCCTTCATATGTAACCTTAGATTTACTCTTTTCTATTTCAATCTCTACAATCTCTCCTTCTTCAACTTCATTATCCAACACATCTTCTTCATCATCATCAAATAAGTCGTCTATATCATCCAGATATTCTAATTTCTTGGCTTCTTCTTCTTCAGAATCTTGAAAGAATTCCAATAATAATACTTCTTTATTCACACCAGAATCATGTTTGGTTCCTTCAATAGTATGTGATGTCGACTCCCCCTGAGCTCTTGATACTGGATTCACGTCAGCGTATTGACGATCACCCTCAACATTACCACTAGGATCATTATCATCATTATCTTTTCGTTGAATTAATTCAGCATGACACGTATCACGTATCCTTAACTCCCCCTGAGCGTCAAGAAACTCAACAAGCTTAGACACCAATAACTGCATGTCAGCAATCTGTTTAGCTTGAGCGTGAAGGACTAACTGTCTCTGAGAATCTGTAACATCCCAAAAATAAAACGACAGTTAAAATGACAAAATAAACGAACGAGGCATGTCGGGTCGGGCCGGATGGGCCGGCGGGCTGGAAGGGGAGCCTCCCCTATAAATTGCTTAGACCTCCATCATTTCTCTCATTTGCAAGTTCTAGAGAGAGAAACCGTAGAGAGAGAAAGTTGGTGGATCGACCCGAGATTTCAGCAAAGTGTTGCTCCATAGCTCATGAGAAGAACCTCCGGATCAGAAACTAGATTCAGGTAACGAGGCCTGAATCTGAGTTTTTGTTCGTTTTTAGGTTTTTTCGGGTTTTGGGTGAAAAAGTAACGTTTTCACGGATAAAACTGAAAGATAAACATAGATTTGAGTTCCTTAATGGAAAACGAACGTTTTGAATGTAAACAGGTTCGGGATCTTGACGTGATCAGACCTGATGCGAAAGTTAGGGTTTTGCGAAGAAACAGATCGTGCGTACTTATCAAGTACGCAGGAAGAGGGCACTGCGTACTTATCAAGTACGCAGGAAGAGGAACCTGCGTACTTATCAAGTATGCAGGAAGCAGGGTCTGCGCACTTGCTAAGTGCGCAGGCATCAGGTTGTTTAAGTAAAGTTAGTATGGTTAGAATGGTTAAACCGTTAGAGTCAGGATTGGGTTCGATGTGTATTTAACTATCAAATTCATATCGGAAGTGACGCAGTGGGACCTTTGTTTAGGGAAACCCGGGTTTGATGTGTATTTAACTATCAAATTCAGATCGGAACTTGAAACGCGGACCGGAATTCACTTGGGAGCGCGAAGATAAGATGATGCGCAAATATCCTAATCTGTTCAAGCACTCCGCGTCAATCTCTTAAGGTACTATTTAATTTTCGGAACGAAAATTCTTCCAACTAGGGGATGATGTGACACCCCAGAACTTTTTATTTATTTATTTTATTTTAATTTTCGGGACGAAAATTCTTTCAACTAGGGGATAATGTGACATCCGTCAATTTTTCGTTAGTTCCGTTAATCCAAATCCAGTTATCTAGTAATCCTGTTAACTCAATATTGAACTTCAGGGACCATTCCGGCCAATGTTTAATCTTAAACTACAAGGGCTAATCATGGAAATATGTAAAACCAAATCTGTTGACCTGAAAAGTCAAAATCATTTGGTTTTGCTTCAGTTGACTTTTAAAAGTCAAACTGTGATGGTTCTTAACTCAAATTCACGAGATATATCCGAAATTCGTTCGAATTCCTAACCGAAATGGATGTAAATATCAGCTGCGACATCATTGAATCAATTAACACAATCATTATCGCGAATTAATCCCATTTATCACCTAAAACCCGTAACCGTCGACGTCATCCTCAATGCTCACAAATTCGATCAATTCGATCAGGATCCTCACAATCAAACACCTGCAAACTCTAGTCGCACTCCTCTGAGTCTTTTGCACATCCCAATATGATCGGAGACGAGGCCGGAGTCACCAGAGATCAAGCACGCGAAGTCGGAACTCGGTTCTAGCCGAGCATCATCAATTGGATCCCCATTTTGGTAATGAAACACCTCCTCAGTTTCGATTTAAATCTAGAATCAAAAGCCCTTTGATAATGCGGTCATTAACATCAAATTGGTGATGAACCGATTCTAGGGTTCATCACGAATTCGGTTTAATCGAACTACACCCTAGACCAGATCTCAATCCAATTAATTTATACGGTTAGATTCGCAATGCAATTCTTATTAAAAGCCCTATGATTACACCTTCTTTTATCGTCGAATTTGTTCAATTGAATTCTTGATCAAACCTAGGGTTTTTCGGGTTCTTAATCAGGAATTAAAACATCTTAAACACAACGATTTTTGCAATTGATTACACCTATTGACTCGTAATCGACTGATGAACAAAAGCCCCATGAATTCTTGTCCTGTCACGATCGAATGGAGGGGTTATGGGACTGGTTTTGGTTTCGTTTTACTAGGGAAGAGGATCACAAGGTACTTGCGTATTAAAAGAAATTGAATCCGGGTTTAGTTGTGAAGCCCTAGCGGGTGGGACTGGTTAAGGTGTTGTTGCTTGGGGGAGGAGACCCGGGTTCTAGTCCTCCAACCCCCATTTTGTTTTTAAATCGATTTTTAAGCACTATTTTATTATAAAAACTAACCCACTATTATTATATTAATATAATAAAATGTTTTGAACTCGAAAATCACCTGTAGGCTCGGGTTTGGTTTTATAACCTAAAATTTATATTATTCCCACTTTTAAAATAATATATTTATACTATTTTCAAAACCACGAATTCAAATAAAATAATATGTTTATATTATTTTCAACTCATGACTTCTATTATTAAATAATATATATTTTTATATTATTTCGCCTCGTTTATTTACCTCGTGTAACGTTTCGAACAAATTAATAATATAAATGTTTATATTATTTACTCACGTTTATATCCTCGAATAAAAATAATATATTTATTATTTTTGTCATGTAAATGATTATCGTATATTTTATATGTGTTCAAAAATAATATATTAATTATATTATTTTCCTAAACCATTATTGAATAGTACAAACGCACGGATATATTTAATTATTATTATATTCGTAATTAAGAAACCTTCGACACAAAACGTATTTATCTTAATAATTATATTAAGAAACCCTATATTCCTGTAGACACGTTCGTCTACTCATTGATCCTTAGAATACGTTAAGACGTTCTAACCTTCCATGTCGTCGTCACAAATCTCAGTGTGTCCCTAACTTATGTGTTTATGATTGTAGGGCATACATAAGTCGTGCAGGCTAACACTTGAGGTTCTAAATCTCATACTTGTGTGATACTACCTACTACGCAACGCAGGTGAGTTTCACGGCCCCTTTTTTTTTACCTGTTTTACTATTGGGGGAGAAACATGCTTACACACAAACGTATTTTACTTGTTTTCCTGTTGAGGAAGAAACAAACATGAAACACCAACTATTATACTTTTACTTGTTTTCCCCGTGGGGGAGAAACAGGTACGCAAGCAAATATTGTTTTTCCCGTCAGGGGAGAAAACATGACGCAACTATTTGATTATGGTACTTTATATGATATCACTGTTGAGACTAAGCGTAACATGCTATCACAGAAAGTCCTCATCTTATTTCGAACCGTTAATATGGATCTTAGCGAGGTAATGTTTAGTAGTACTACTGGGTTTGACAAATCCCACCCGCGTTAGTCGCGCTAACTCGATTGGATATCGAACGGGTGAAATGTTAGCCTACTCACATTGGCCAGAGTTGATAGACCTGGCAGGAGGCATACAAACACAGTCAGCTTCGGTTGCGAGCGCTTTAGTAAAACATGAACATAGGTTAGCTACCTATAGATATTCATATTGAATGTACATAATCTGGCAAACACACTCTTATTGTAAACTTGAAACCTGTGAACTCACCAACCTTGTGTTGACACTTTTTCTTACATGTTTCTCTGGTCGCTAAGGCAAAGGTTGCACATCTAGGGCATGCATGGAGTCCTACTGTCATATTATCCATTTCAAACATTTGAAACAATTTACTTATTTACATTGATTGACGCCTATTGCGTGTAATTACTTTTGATTTCATATTAACGTTTACGCTTCCGCATTAACACTGAACTTTTATGTTTTGACATTTCAAGTCCCATATAGTGTCGTTTGATGTAACTAATGACTAAGATCCTGGTGTGTCACCTTCCAAACGGTAAACTCCGTTAGTTGAAATTGGGGGTGTGACAGTTAAGGCAAACGCCCCTACGATCTATAATTCGGTAGTAGAACTGAGCGGCGTGGTATTCGATGATCTGGCACTGAATGTTGTTCCCATTGAGGAACCGAAGAAGAGACTGAGCTTCTCGAACAAGCGAACAGGTGGAAGGATGTTTGGGACTCGAGATAAGAGGGCTCGGGTGAATGAGCCGACAGTTTGTAAGAAGTGTGGAAGGGAACATGCAGGCGAATGTAGACCGGGATCTAACTTGTGCTTTAAGTGTGGCAAGACCAGACACTACTCCCGTGAATGATCTGGCACTGAATGTCGTTCCCTTGACAACACTTTTGTTTCTGTGTTATTTGATTCGGGTGCAAGTAAGAGTTTTTTATCTGTGACTTTTTGTAAACGAGTGAAGTACACTGTCAGTAAGCTAGCAAGGGCCTTTAGCGTAGAAACCGCTGAGGGAAGAACTACGAGAGTGACCGCTGTAGTCCACAACTCCACGATAAAAATAGAAGGTCATAGGTTCCCCGTCAGGTTGTTTGTTATGGTTTTGGGTGGGTTTGATGTCGTGTTAGGAATGGATTGGCTAACTGCCAATGAAGCACAAATTATATGTAATTGAAAGATAATCCGACTCAAGGCTCCGGATGGTAGCAAAGTCGAGGTTTTTGGAGATAGTGACGCCCCGATGCCAAACGTCATCTCGATGATTAAGGCAACAGATTACTTGAGGCGCGGATGCGAGGCTTATCTGGTGTACGTGATCAAATAGTGTAAGGAAGTGAAGGAACTAGACGATGTACCCGTGGTACGCTAGTACCCGGAGGTGTTTCCAGAGGATTTGCCTGGGATACCACCCGACAGAGAGATCGAATTTCGAATCGACTTAGTACCAGATGCCCAGCCCATGGCTAAGGCTCCATATCGACTAGCACCAATGGAGATGAAAGAATTAATGGCACAACTAGATGAGTTACTTAAGAAAGGATTTATCCAACCAAGCATCTCGCCGTGGGGAGCTCCGGTGTTGTTTGTGAAGAAGAAAGACGGTTCGATGAGAATGTGTATTGAATAAACGTACGGTTAAGAACAAGTACCCTTTACCAAGGATCGACTACCTGTTCGATCAATTCCAAGGCGCAAGTTGGTTCTCAAAAATCGACCTTCAGTCCGGGTACCATCAGTTGAAGGTAAGGGAAGAAGACATACCGAAAACCGCATTTCGCACGCGTTATGGACATTTTGAGTTGTGCGTAATGTCTTTTGGATTAACGAACGCCCCCGCAGCGTTCATGGATTTGATGAATAGAGTTTGTCGACCAATGCTGGATCGATCGGTAATCGTGTTCATCGATGATATCCTCATCTACTCTAAGAAAGAGGGTGATCACGCGTGTCACTTGTAGGAAGTATTGGAAGCTCTGAAGAAGGAAAAGTTGTATGCTAAGTTCTCCAAATGCGCGTTCTGGCTTAGAGAAGTCCAATTCCTAGGTCATGTCATTAACCCGAACGGCATTATGGTTGACCCACCGAAGATAATGACGGTAAGGGAATGGAATATTCCTAAAACGCCAACTGAAATCCGTAGTTTCTTGGGATTAGCAGGCTACTATCGGAGATTCATCCAGGATTTCTCGAAAATAGCTTCGTCATTGACAAAGTTGACTCGGAAGGAGGTAAAGTACGAATGGGGTTCGACCCAGGATGAGGCGTTTAAGGAATTGAAGGAAAAGCTAACCAAAGCCCAGGTCTTGGCCCTTCCCGAGGGCAATGAAGACTTAGTGGTATACTCTGACGCTTCGGGTCAGGGATTGGGATGCGTGTTGATGCAACGCGGAAGAGTGATCGCGTATGCGTCATGACAGTTGAAGATTCACGAAGCTAATTATCCAACCCACGATTTGGAACTTGCTGCTGTCGTATTCGTATTGAAAATCTGGAGGCACTACCTATACGGGGTGAAGTTTACTATTTACTCCGACCACAAAAGTTTGAAGTACTTCTTTGAACAAAGAGAGCTTAATATGAGGCGGAGACGATGGTTGGAACTCCTAAAGGATTATGACTGTGAGATCATGTACCACCCTGGAAAGGCAAACGTGGTGGCTGATGCTCTAAGCCGAAAGGATGTGCCTGCTCCTATTAGAGTGAAAGCTTTCCAGTTGGTGGTAACATCTGATGTGATGAGGGAAATTGAAAGAGCTCAAGATGAAGCACTTAAGGAAGAAAACATAAAGAAGGAAAGGATGGTTGGCCAACTGGACAAGTTGGAATATAACACCCTTGGTGTTAGGACACGTTTTAGACGGGTATGGATACCTATGGGTGGCGAGCTTAGAACCAAAATCTTGGATGAGGCTCATAAGTCTCGGTACTCTATCCATCCTGATACCAATAAAAAGTACCAAGATCTAAGGAAGGAATACTGGTGGCCTGGAATGAAGCATGAAGTGACAAAGTACGTAAGCAAGTGCTTGACTTGCTCGCAAGTAAATGCCGAACACCAGAAACCATATAGAAAGATTCAACCACTTGATATATCGGAATGGAAGTGGGAACACATTACCATGGACTACATAACCAAGCTACCTTGCACAGCTAAAGGTCATAACACCATTTGGGTAATTGTGGACCGTTTAACGAAGAGTGCTCATTTCCTACCTATTCGCGAGACGTTCTCGTCGGAAAGGTTAGCGGAAGTATTTATTAACGAAGTAGTAGCACGGCATGGGATGCCTTTGACGATCGTATCTGACCGAGACACACGATTCACATCGCGGTTCTGGAAAAGATTTCACGAGGCGATGGGCACGAGGCTTAATATCAGCATGGCATACCACCCACAAACGGATGGTCAGTCCGAAAGGACCATTCAAACATTGGAGGATATGCTTCGTGCTTGTATTATCGATTTTTGCGGCAGTTGGGATAGTCATTTGCAGTTAGCCGAATTCTCATACAAGATTGGACAAAAGGAATTAGGGAGTCTTGAAGTAGTAAGAGAAACGTTAGAAAGGTTTGATCAAATCAATGCACGAATGAAGGCCGCACAAGATCGTCAGAAATCCTATGCGGACAAACGACGAAGGCCTATTGAGTTTGATGTTGGGGACAGAGTAATGTTGAAAGTGTCACCCTGGAAGGGAATAATACGATTCAGGAAGAGAGGAAAGTTAAGTCCGAGGTTTGTCGGACCATTCAGGATAATGGCACGGGTTGGTGAAGTCGCTTATCGGCTAGAGTTGCCTGATGAGTTGGGTGGGATTCATCCTACCTTCCATGTATCACACTTGCGAAAGTGTTTGGCGGATGAATCAGCTCACGTACCACTTACTGACATCGAGGTCGACAACAGCCTTAATTACATCGAAGAACCCGTGGCCATCTTAGAAAAGAAGGAGAAGCGTTTGCGTAATAAGATTATCCAATTGGTTAAAGTCCAATGGAAACATCGAAAGGGATCGGAAGCCACTTGGGAAACGGAGAAGGAGATGAGGGAGTCGTACCCACATCTATTTGACTTAGGATAGGTTTCGAGGACGAAACCTATTGTAAGGGGGTAGACTTGTAACATCCCAAAAATAAAACGACAGTTAAAATGACGAAATAAACGAACGAGGCATGTCGGGTCGGCCCGCAGGCTGGAAGGGGAGCCTCCCCTATAAATAGCTTAGACCTCCATGATTTCTCTCATTTGCAAGTTCTAGAGGGAGAAAGTTGGCGGATCGACCCGAGATTTCAGCAAAGTGTTGCTCCATAGCTCGTGAGAAGAACCACCGGATCAGAAACTAGATTCAGGTAACGATCGGGCCTAAATCTGAGTTTTTGTTCGTTTTTAGGTTTTGGGTGAAAAAGTAACGTTTTCACGGATAAAACTGAGAGATAAACATAGATTTGAGTTCCTTAATGGAAAACGAATATTTTGAATGTAAACAGGTTCGGCATCTTGACGTGATCAGACCTGAATGCGAAAGTTGGGGTTTTGCGAAGAAACTGATCGTGCGTACTTATCAAGTACGTACGGAGCAGGTCCTGCGTACTTATCAAGTACGCAGGAAGAGGATCCTGCGTACTTATCAAGTACGCAGGAAGCAGGGTCTGCGCACTTGCTAAGTGCGTAGGCATCAGGTTGTTTAAGTAAAGTTAGTATGTTTAAAATGGTTAAACCGTTAGAGTCAGGATTGGGTTTGATGTGTATTTAACTATCAAATTCAGATCGGAAGTGACGTAGTGGGACCTTTGTTTAGGGAAACCCGGATTAGCTTATCAGGTGAATTCTAGAAGCACTCTTTTAAATGTTTTATATAATGTTTTCGGGCTGGTGTGCATACATATGAAATGATGTTTTACGAAACGATGTGTTATGAAACTTTGTTTATAAAATGATGCTTATGAAACTATGTTTACGAAATAAAATGATTTGGAATGAACGGTTTATGGAAAGGATGTTTTATGAATGGAATGTTTACGAACGAAATGTTTATAAAGAAATGGTTTAAACTAAAGGTAAAGGGTTTCGAAAATGAATGAAAAGGTTTTATGAAAAGAAAAGAAAAAGGGCAAAGGTTTTAAAGAAGTCATTACAAATCTAATCTATCGAATGAAGGGAATTGACGAATGAAGTCTGGTAATGTAATTCCCAGCCTTGTGGTAGATTATGGACAGCGAGCCATAGTTGCCACAAGAACAATAGGGGCAGTGTCTTTGTGGCATGTCAATGGTTTGATGTTGTACAACTGGTAGGGAGTAACGACGGTTACTCAGGGGTTAACGTGACCCTATGTAAGGTTAAATTATGATCCGACGGTGTTATGCCCGTGAGCCATAGCCGTCGATGGAGGTTGTCAGTATATGGACATGAGAGCCATAGGGGCAACTGAATGGGTATTGTCGGTCCTCGTGCAGTTAAGCCTTGGGGGCAATACGAAAGGGAATTGACGGAATGTATGGTATTGTCGGTCTTCGTGCAGTTAAGCCTTAAGGGCAATACCATACTAAATGACGGTACGAATGGTAACACAGATTTAGATAGTAATGTATGACTTAAATGAATGTTAAATGTTTTAAACAAATGATCCGTTCAATGTGTTTATCATGAGGAAAAATGTTTGAAGGTTTTCAATGATGAACGAAAGGCCCTGTTTTCTTATACGTGATGTTAAACCCTATTGAATGTTTTAAATGATGAACCATTTCTTAAATCGAATGAAAACTAGAACTCACCAGCGTAGCTGACCTTTTAGTATGCACATTCAGGTTAAGGCAGGTATGGATGATGGACGGTGATGCTTGGCAAGCGAGAAGAGTTACCCGGTTGATCATGAAGATTGGCATCCCGTTATGATAGGTTATGATATGTTTATGTAATAGACTATGTTACGCTTCCGTTGTTAAACAATGTAATGGTTATGTTTTATTGAAGTATTTTCCGCTGCGTTATTGATAATCAAGTTTAAGAACTATTTGTGAATGAGTAAATCCAACAAGTGAGGCGTCCCGGGTTTGTGGCCTTACAAAATTAGTAGACACAAGAGTATATACTTGAGTCCGTAAAGCTAGCACCTGTGATTCAAGGAATGTAATTCTTTCAGAATCAGACGGCTTTGAAGGACCAGCTTCAGATGTGTGTGGAATATGTGGAGAAAGCACTAGAGATGTATGTTTAGAAGCAGGAGGTGTAATCAATAAGGAAGCAACAAAATTAGCATCCTCAACTCCTTGAGAAGAATGAACAGCAGCAATAGAGGCAGACATAAGTTTCTGAGCTTTAGGAACTGGAATAGCATCACTATCCGAGTCAGAACTCTCATCTATTAAAGTTCTCTTACCAATTATTGATCCAGAAGGAGGATTCCGAACAGACTTACGCCTCGGTTTTCTGGCTTTAGATTTAATACGTTTCCCCGCATTAGCCAATGGTAACTGTCACACCCCGACCGATGGCGGAATCATCGGGGCGGGACATGTAGACTGTTCATAAGCACAAGATTGACTAGATTGAATATATTAAACATCAAATTTCATAACAACTAGTCCAAACACAACCAAATCAAAGATAGAACAAAATTGAAATACATAGAGTTCTTTCATTTAAATTAACTAAGTCCAAGCCTATGTGTAGCACATCTTGATCAATCTCACCCATTAGAACCTGAAACATGAATAAAATAAAGTCAACTAAAAAGTTGGTGAGTATAACACAAGTTTATATAGATAGCATATAGTTTGTAAAACAAATCCTACATAACATGATAAATAAGGCATTTATGGGGAGCAGCTATTGTGTAACCATGTACAATCAAACCTTTGTAACTAGCATGCAAAATTGTGTTGTCGGTATTAATCACCCCAATCTGGGTGGGTTTGTCAGACTCAATAGATCTATCATTGAAAACCGTCGGCTTGAATAGTTAATGATTGCACATAATCGCATACAAAGGTTAGCACACCTAGCACTCGGGCATAAAGCTCAAATTGCACACATGAATGTAATTAGGATTTGTACTTGTGTTGTTTGTGTAAATTTAAACATGTAATTTGAATAATGTTCATGTTTCACTCCAAAAATGTAAAAGAGTAAAAGGGGCAATGAAATACTCACATGGTTTGAAGGCGTAGCTAATAAAGATACTAGATAGAATAAAGATCCTTGAAATGCACAAGTTAACCTAAAGTGTAATGTATATGGTATTAATAGTGTGCACCAAAGTCTAAGTCTAAAGTTGCATTTGGACTTGTGTAAAAAGGTCATTGATTTGTAATTGGAGGTATTTGAATAAAATATATAAAGTTTGAAAGAATATTTTTAGAACATTTTGATTAAGGTTTGAGTTTGAATAATTAAATAAGTAATGTAAATAATTATTGTTTATGAATATATTACAAGTGTTAAATGAAATTAAGTGTAAATAAATAAATGTCTTTGTTTAAACATAAAGTAAATAAATAATCATTATTTTATTTATTTATTTATACATTGTAACTTAACCATTTAAATACTTTTTAAATGAAAGGTTTAGCAATAATTGTAAATTAAATTTTATAAACTTTAAATAATAATTTTCTATTTAATAAATATCTGTTCTTTCTAAATAAGATTAAATGCAATTTAAAAAAAAATCAGCTCTTTTTATTTTGTAATTTAATCAGAATATTTATGGTTTGAAAAATATATAAAATTTATAATTCTGCCAAGAATTTAACTCACACACGACCGTGCCTGGGAAGGGCACGATCGTGCTCAAACCACGGGCGCGACCATGCTAGCCAGGGCGCGACCGTGTTGATCAAACTGAGGCTTAACTAACTAAATCTCTAGGCACGACCGTGCCTTGGCTAGGCACGATCGTGTCTATGATCCTAAGACACGACTGAGATTAGCAAAAGAGCATGATTGGGTCTGGACAGGAGGACACGACCGCGCTGATAGTCGGCACGACCGCGTCTCATGAGGCACGACCGCGCTAGATGATTGGCGCGACCGTGTCTCTTCCAAAACAGACACAAATTGACTGATTCTTACATTGTTAGTGTTTGAAATCATAGTGCTTTTATTCGTAGTGATGTTACGAGTAGGTTGGGATGTTTTAATTGTATTAACAACATGTTCTGGGTTGAAATCGGTTAAACCATTTTTTTATAAAATATGGTTTCGGGTTTAGGGTGATTTCTATATTGTAAGCCCAAATTGATATGGGGCTTTTGATATAGCGACTAAATATATTGAGAACAAGATTTCAGTTACCCGGAAGGACGACGGATGGATAGCGTTCGATAGAAATGAGTTCCGGCGACGACGAGAGTGGCTTCCGGCGTCTTCTGCTGTGATTCCGGCTAAACCAGAGAGTCTAGGAGCTTTAGGGAGAATCGAGTAGCGTGACTCTACTGCTGGATTGACAGAATTCGGATCGCAAGGAGGTTTTGTGTTTTCTTTGAAATGCTTGAGAGAATTTTTGAGATTAATTGGATTAATCTGAGACGTTTGTTGTAATTGGGAATGTCATTGCTTTCGTTAATGGTAATGAAGTGTAAACCGGTTACGGAAACTCAACGATCGGGTGATTAAAACTGTATTTACGTTTCAACTGGTACACGGCGCGACCGTGCCTAGGCACCGGGCGCGATCGTTCCAAAGCTGGTCACGCGACCGTGCCAAAGCACTCGGCGCAACCGTGCCAGAACGAGGCGCGACCGTGCCTATTAGGGTTTCTAGTAAATTTTCAACATCAGACCTTGTAACTTTGGTCGTTGACATATTTGTATAAATAGATATTTATGTAGTGTTTTAGTAGGTTATAACCGTGTAAAATTTGTGGGTTAACATGGAAATATAGTATTTAATTGATGGTACGAATAGAACAAAACAGTGCACTAGAATTTGGTTTGAAATGCATTACATTGAATTTGAAATAAGGGTACTAAAAAAATCAGAAATGTTACAGTAATGTAGCTTACCTTGCATAATGATGTGAGCTAAAATCTCTAGATGAATCAATATCAGTAGCTTCATAATCAGGTAAGATAGTATCACCTTTAGCTTGAGCGTGAAGGACCAACTGTCTCTGAGAATCAGTAGACACAAGAGTATCTACTTGAGTCTGTAAAGCTAGCACCTGTGATTCAAGGAATGTAATTCTTTCAGAATCAGACGGCTTTGAAGGACCAGCTTTAGATGTGTGTGGAATATGTGGAGAAAGCACTGGAGATGTATGTTTAGAAGCAGGAGGTGTAATCAATAAGGAAGCAACAAAATTAGCATCCTCAACACCTTGAGAAGAATGAGCAGCAGCAATAGAAGCAGACATAAGTTTCTGAGCTTTAGGAACTGGAATAGCATCACTATCCGAGTCAGAACTCTCATCTATTAAAGTTCTCTTGCCAAGTACTGATCCAGAAGGAGGATTCCGAACAGACTTACTCCTCGGTTTTCTGGCTTTAGATTTAATACGTTTCCCCGCATTAGCCAATGGTAACGTAGCCAACCTTGCATAATGATGTGAGCTAAAATCTCTAGATGAATCAGTATCAGTAGCTTCAGAATCAGGTAAGATAGTTTCACCGAAACTCGTATCTACAACATTTCCTTCAGCTTCATGAATAGGTGAGTTCAAAGCTTCATGATCAAAATCATCCATATTCATACCCAAATCTTGATCATTATCTTGAGCAATCTCTTCTTGAACTGGTTCATTAACAGGAATGTGAACCTGTCCTATGAATTTCATGAACCTGCAAGCCCTCTACTTCAAAGTTAAAAAGGACGAGGAAGAAAGACTAGGGAAGAAGGGCTCCAAGAAAAGGGTACTTATCAAAGAAGAAGAAAAACCAAAGACAAAGAAACCCAAGCCTTCTCCCTCACCTACCTCTTCCTCAGTCCATCATCCTTCCACTCTCCTCCCCAAACCTTCCACTCCTCCACCCAACAAGTCCAAATCATCCCACCCAGCTCCCACTCATAAACAGCCTCCCTTGAAGAAATCCAAACCCTCATCTGAACCTGAAGACTCAAGAGACATAGTTGAATGGGTCTACAATCCACAGGGTCAAAGGTTTGAGATCTTCAGGGGGAGAACTAAAAGAAGAAGATCTACATACAGGTCTGTTGATGAGATTCTGCAACTACCAGATTCAGACCTAAAAAGAATTTTGGAGCTGGGTGAAGCTCATGAGCCTGCAAATGAGAGAGGGAAACATCTTATGCTAGCAATCAGACATTATTTCAACCCTAGCAAAGATGTGGTCGTGGATGTCAAACCACTCAAGTCCCACTCTCCATTTGTATCTTGGTCCTACAATGCTGATTTGGATGAATTCACTCTGATTGATGTAAAGAAGCATCAAATGAGATGTTCAAGCAAAGCAATCTACAAAATGCCACACAAAGACATCAAGACTCTGTCTGAACTTCCACTGAACAATCCCAGCAAGGATCCAAGAGGCTATGAGGTTGAAAGGATAGTCAGCCACATGCAAAAGCTTCAGCAGCAAAGTGATTAGAAGAATTTTGGTTGCATCAGTCTAGGGGGAGTTTGTAGAACCAAAGACTGATTGCCACCAAATTATTCTAAGTACAAATGCTGCTGATAGGCTTATCAGCAGCATTCAACACTTGTTGCTGCTGATAGGCATATCAGCAGCACTCAACACTTGTTGCTGCTGATAGGCTTATCAGCAGCATTCAACACTTGTTGCTGCTGATAGGCTTATCAGCAGCATCCAACACTTGTTGCTGCTGATAGGCTTATCAGCAGCATCCAACACTTGTTGCTGCTGATAGTCTTATCAGCAGCATTCAACACAATTTGCTGTTGATAGCTCTATTCTCTGAAGACCAAACGTTGCAGCTGACTATCCATGTGAAGCGCCTCTGACACCTGTCTGCAAAAGCAACTGCCACACTCCAAGCAGAAGGAACCTCAGTGGTGCAACCAATAAAGGACAATGACGCGCGTCTCCAAGCATGCAAACAATGATGCCTAAGAAGACGTTTCAGTAAAGTTATCTAGATTAGCCTTTGCGTGTAATTTAGATTAATAAACAAGATCAACGGCTTGTGTTAGATCTGATCCTTAGAATCAAGGGTCTGTCTTGATTCTAAGTTACTATAAATACTGTGTAAACACTTCAAACAAAGTGTGTCTTTAGTGCTTGCTGTGCTTTCATAGTACTTCTTGATAGTGTTTTACTTGTAAACCTGTAATCTCAGAAGTTTAATACAACAGTGCATTCATCAGTATTCTTGCTGTTTACTTATTTACTTTGTTGGTTGTTATTGTTTCCGCCAATATCAACTAGAATAGAATCACCTTGTAATCTTACGATCCTACAGGAACTTGTTGTTGTTGTTGTTGAGCAGGAACTTGTTGTAGTTATTGTTGAGCAGGAACTTGTTGTAGTTGTTGTTGAGCAGGAACTTGTTGTTGTACTGGAACTTGTTGTACTTGAACTGGTTGTTGAATTGGAACTTGATTCTGGACTTGTCCTTGTACTAACTCCTCAGGATGAAACCAATTATCATTAGGTGGCTCAACATAATCAGGATTGATTATGTGACCAAACAAAGGAGTAGGAACGAAAATTAGAGCAGCATTTTGTTGTTTCACCTTAGTACAATTAGTAAAGATTCTTTTTGACATAGGAGTCAAAGTCAAACGGATTGGATGCTGAGGTAAATCCAGAATTAAATGGTTCAGAATCATTTGCACGAACCTAGGATACATAAGGAACCCTTGACCTTCTAGAGGATTGATGTAAGGCCCCTTTTCCCGGGTAACCTCACTTGTTAGATTTACTCATAAACATAGTCATAATCACTGAGCTTAAATTTAAAACATTCGAATTCATTCATTACATAATGTAACATGACATGACATAACAGTGGAAGTCTTTTAAAATCAAGTACATAACATATGTCTTAACATTTATAAATATGGGATGTCAGTCTTGTGTCGGGTATCCTTCACGCCTTCGCACGACCCTTCCTTTCTGTACCTGAAATGTATACTAAAATTCAGCTAACGCTGGTGAGTTATAGTTTAAAGCTATTAAGTATGATCATTCTTTTCTTTATAAGTATACATAATTATATACATACATTTCTACAAATACGTATTCATAGCTTTTACTTTTCTTTCTTTATTCTTATGTGACTACATAGGTATGTATTCACCTTTTCTTTCTTTATTCTTTTGTGACTACATAGGTATGTATTCACCTTTTCTTTCCTTAACATTCATTGGTCATACACATAAGGGTGATCAACCCATCTTACGGTACGTATATCACAAAGACATACGCACTTGAGCTACCGTCGTAGCCCTTTTACTCGTCCGGTCCTAGAAACCGTCCGCCTTAACTTTGGTCCGGCCAACCTTCGGCCGTCCATCTTACCCGTCCTACCGTTGTAGTCCGTCATATTCGTCCGTCTGCCATAAGGCATCCGTTTCCCACGCGAACTATTGTTTATGCATCCGTTATACTATATTAGCATTTACTTCGACCGCCCTTTTATGCTTTTTATACGTCCTAGCTTGCGAAGGAACGTTTCTTTCCCGGTTGCAAAATAGTCGCGTGGTCGTCCGTCTACAGAAGTAGCCGTTAGCTTCGTTTCCGTCCATAACGTATACATACATTCACAACATGCAATATAAATAATTATAAAGCAAGATTTCATTTATTTACGTTATGCCATTCTTTCTTTCATTCTTTGTAAACATACGTTTCATTCTTTGTTTATAATTCATTCTCATATATATATAACATATATATTAGTACATCACGTATGATCACATTAGTATTCATATCCTTTATTCATTTAGTGTATACATTTCAGCCCCAAAAAATTTAATAAGGTTTGCACATAACATAGAAGGGGGCACATAGAACTCACCTGATGAGTAGTTTCTGAGATACACTTAGCTGGTTACTGAGCGTCACTAATGTCACTCACAATCTGTATAATAAAGTCATACACGTAAGGTAGTGCTCCTAGATGACATTAGACATTACTATGCTTGAACCTAGTAGTTTCGATGGATTTGCTTATGTCGAAACTTGATAGTTTCGATATGTTGCTTATGTCGAAACTTGGTAGTTTCGATAGGTTGCTTATGTCGAAACTTGGTAGTTTCGATAGGTTGCTTATGTCGAAACTTGGTACTTTCAATAAGTAACTTAGGTGTAATTTTAGCTTCGGATCGTGGGCTCATATTGAAACTATGGTAGTTTCGATGGGCCTGCATATATCGAAACTGAGTAGTTTCGATGGGTCTGCACATATCGAAACTAAGTAGTTTCGATGGGTCGGCACATATCGAAACTAAGTAGTTTCGATGGGTCTGCATATATAGTCTTCCCCAAAAATCTGAAGTTTTTGTATGCGAGTCTGATCGAGTCAATATCTCAATTTTCTTAGATCAAAACGTTCGGTTTTCATTCTAGATGCTATACCTAAGCTCATTTTCAAGTTTCATCCGCAAAATCGTTACCTTTTTAGCCAAAACCCGAAAATCCTAAAAATCATAAAAACTCAGATTATGATCGAACGCTTACCTGGATTGGATTTCTGATTCGGAGGAGATGATCACGAGCACAGCAGCAACGTTCTCCTGAATTCCCGAGTCGATCAGTCACTTTCTCTCTCTAGACCCGAGCTCTCTTCTCTCTCTATAGAACTTGTGAATGGTAGAAATGAAAGGTTTGGTGTAACATTTCGGATTTTAGTATGCCTATTTCAGTTCAATGTAATGCAATTTCAAGTTCTATACTCGTGCAATGCCTCATTATTTTTCTCGTCGTAAAATTTAATGCAATGATCCTATACAAATTCGCAAGTTTTACTCGATTATTTACATTTAAACGCTATACAAGAAACTATTTGGTACAAACTTATCAAACCTGAAAAGTCAAGGACTAAAATTGAAAAACATCAAGAAACCCTAGTGAGCACGGTTGTGCATCGTTCTAGCACGGTCGCGCCAAGTGCTTTGGCACGGTCGCGCGACCTGCTCTGGAACGATCGCGCCCGGTGCCTAGGCACGGTCGCGCCTCTCCTTGGCACGGTCGCGCCTGCGTAACAGAAAAACGTAAATGCAGATTAATCACCCGATCGTTCGAATCCGAAACCGTTATACGTTTCTTTTCCCCTTAACAATTGTATTACCACTTTTCAAATCCCAAACGCCTCAGTATTCATTTGCAAGAAAACTCTCTCAAAGCTTTTCGACCCAAATGCTCCCAACTCAGTAGCAGAATCGAGATATCAAACCATCTCTGAAGCTTCCGGACTATCTGGATTGACCGGAGTTGCAGTAAAGATCGTCGGAACTCGAGCCGTCGCCGCCGGAGCTTCCTTCCAACCGTTCTCTATAAATTCGTTTCGTTTCAGGGTAAATATAATCGTCTTCTCATTCATTTCAGTATCATTATCAAAAGCCCTCATCCAATTTGGGCTTCCACAATAGAAATCGACCAGAATCAGAAACCATGTTTTCAATAAAAATGATTTAATCGAACCCATACTTAAACCCGATTTCCATACAATTAAGGTATATGAAAAGACACGTAATAACCTATTAATCAAAAGGCCTAACAATTCCAGTGTTTAAAATACAAGAAATTCTCGATTCGTGTCTGATTTAGATTAGACACGGTCGCGCTAATCATCTAGCGCGGCCGTGCCTCGTTTAGCGCGGTCGTGTCGACTAGAAGCGCGGTTGTGTCATCCGTCCAGACCTTGTCATGCCCTTTGGGCTAGTCTCTGTTGTGTCTAAAAATCATAGACGCGACCGTGCCGGGCTAAGGCACGGTCGTGCCTGATGACTTGTCTAGATTGTGCTCCTGATTGATCAACCCGGTCGCGCCCCGACTAGCGCGGTCGCGCCCGTGGCTTGAGCACGATCGTGCCCTTCCGAGGCACGGTCGTGCTAGACTCAGAATTTTTAACAGAATTATAATTTTTATATTTTAATCAGTAAATGTTTCAGATTTTATAAAAATATGTTTTCTGTATTTAAAAATAGATTAAAAGTTTAATCTTGGCATAAATGTAATTTATTGAAAAGTTTATAAAAATTAAATTTATATTTATCATCTTACACTTAAATGATATTTTAAATAATTAAGTTACAAAATTTATAAATAATGATGACTTATTTACTTTACATTTTAAATCAAAATCGTTTTATTTATTTATACTTAATTACAATTAATATTGACATTATTTCATAAACTATAGTTATACACTTATTTATTTAATTCAAACCTAATTAAATTGTTTCAAACATATTTTACCTCAAACTTTATATATTTTATTCAATCCTTTTTAAATACAAACCAATGGTTTTACATACAAATCCAACTTTCATTTTTAAACTTTATACATCTATGTGATTCAATGCATATTACTATTTAGGTTAAAGTGTGCTTTTCAAGGATCTTTTTGCTATCTATATTCCTTGTTAGCTTCACTTCCATACCAAGTGAGTATTCACAACCCCTTTTACTCTTTTACACTTTTGGGGTGGAACATGAACTCTATACTCATTACACATTACACATTTACATTTACACAAACAACACAAGTGCAAAAATCCTATTTACATACATGTGTGCAAAAATTTGAGCTTTGTGCCCGAGTGCTAGGTGTGTTTAACCTTTGTATGCTCTTATGTGCAATCATTAACTATACAAGCCGACGGTTTTCAATGATGGATCTATTGAGTCTGACAAACCCACCCATGGTACGCGGTGATTGAAACCGACAACACATTTGTTTTGCATGCTAGTTACAAGGTTTGATTGTACATTTGGTTACACAATAGTTACTCCCCATGAACGCCTTATTTATCATGTCATGTAAAGGATTTGTTTTCAACTATATGCTATCTATATACAACTGTGTTATACTCACCAACTTTTTAGTTGACTTTATTTTATTCATGTTTCAGGCCCCAATATGTGAGATTGATTCAAGACGTGTTCAACATAGGATTTGGACTTAGCAAAATAAATCAAGAATTTTATGAATTGTTTATGTTTCTTGTTTGAATTTGATCTTGTACTTGGATTTATTGTAATGCAAATTTGACTTTAATATATTTCAATTTAGTCAACCATGTGCTATGAACAGTCTTACATGTCCCGCCCCGATGATTCCGCCATCGGTCGGGGTGTGACAGATTGGTATCAGAGCCTTGGTTATAGGGATTTAGGTTATTAGACATCTTGACCTAGACTATAACTTTAGGACACCCACTTATGTTATGCTTCATGATTTTGTGCTATGTGCTACATGCTATGTGCTACATGCTTACCATGATTAATTATTATTATATTTGCTACCTTCTTTGTTAGAAATGCATGACTTATTAGGATATTCTTAAATAATAATTAAATAAATAACATCCTTTCCTATGGCCTAAACCTCTTATTATTCTTATCTTCTTTTTCTATCTTTATCCTTTCTAAGCATGTGGAAAATTCTTGAAGCAAAAATCTTTAAATAAAATTTTTATTTCTTCGTTGAGGTTTTTAAACTTGTTAAATTATTTGAGGACACGTGCAATCTGGAAGGGTGACACCTGTATTTTGGGTTTTCTGTCTAGGAAAGCATTTCGCATAAATCCCAATCAACCGAGGGACCCGTATGCTTTCCTGGGAACTCCCGAGATGAGTGTTTACCTATAGGCTAAAGCATGTCTCCTTGAAAATTATATGAGTTTAAATTAACCTTAATATGCCTTAGTATTCAAGTGAATTTTTGTCACTTTTGAGTACAATCCAAACTATGATTATCTATCTTTTAATTTGTTATCTCATTCTATTAAATCCTAGCAATTCTCATAAGTTCTTACAATCTCTCTTGTCTTGTGTTTCAAATCTGTAGAATGCCTCCTCGTCGTGCTCCCGCCGCTAACGCCAACTCCGACATTGCTGCTATCCTTACTCAATTGGTGACACAACTCACCCAAGCCAATGGTGCCACTAATGGCAATGGAAGCAATAGTGGTAATAATGGTGGTAATGGTGGAAATGGTGGTAATCCATCCCAATGCACCTTCAAGCACTTCAATTCGTGCAATCCCCTAAAGTTTTATGGAACCGAAGGAGCTACCGGACTCCTCCAATGGTTCGAAAGTATTGAGAATACCTTTCTCAATAGTGACTGTCCCGACAACCTCCGTGTTCGTCATGCTACTAGTGTCCTTCAAAAGCGGGCACTTACATGGTGGAATGGGGAGAAAAGGAATAGGGGTGTTGATGTAGCTATGGCCTTACCTTGGGATGAGGTCAAAAGGCTTATGACCGAGGAGTTCTGTCCTCGCAATGAAGTGAAGAAGTTAGAGGCCGAATTTTGGGATCTTGCCCAAGATAGTGGGGAACACTTGGCTTACACAACTCGGTTCCATGAATTGAGTCTTCTTGTGCCCCACATGGTCACTCCATTATCTCGTTGCATCAAAAAGTACATTGGTGGGCTACCAAGACAAATTCAAGATACTGTCTTAGGTAGAAATCCTGCTACTTTGGAAGATGCCATCCGCCTGTCTGCTACCCTAACCGATAATCATATTAAAGCTGGAACTCTTACCAAAAAGGGTTCTAAGAAAGTTGCTGAAACCGTAGCCCCTCCTAACCACACCAAAGAAGCTACAACCGAGCCCTCTCGCAACACTAGAAAGAGGAAGGTTAGAAATTTTGCTGTGGTTACTCCTGCTGTTCCCGTGAACCAAGCTGCACCTATGGTTCAAGCACCAGTCAAAAAGCCATATGGTGGAATTTACCCACTTTGTGCCACCTGCAACTATCATCATCCCCAAAACATCCCATGTCGCCTTTGTACTTATTGTGGGAGATATGGTCATACGGTTAATGTTTGTAGGACCAAAGCCCTTACGGGCCAAGTCAACCCTCCAAACCAAACCGTACCTCAAGTGGCTAATCAAGGTGCTCCCGCCATTGCTAATGGGCGTGCTTGTTATGAGTGTGGTGACCCGAATCATTTTCGTAATCTATGTCCAAGGCTCGCAAATACTAGACAAGGTGGAGCTCGTGGGCGTGCTTTCAACATTAACGCCAACGAAGCTCAAGCCAACAACGACGTGGTTAATGGTACGTTCCTTGTTAATAGTAAATATGCCTCCATTTTGTTCGATACCGGTGCCGATAAAAGTTTTGTGTCACTTAATTTTGAGCCTTTACTTGCAAAGACACGATCCCAATTAGAGAAAACCTTCACCGTTGAAATAGCAAATGGTGACTCCCTTACAATTGAGTCTATTATCTATGATTGCTCTTTAGAACTTAATGATCATGCATTCCCAATCAACCTTATTCCAATGCCACTAGGAAGCTTTGACATTATCATAGGTATGGATTGGCTATCAAATCATCATGCCGAAGTTATTTGCTTTGAAAAGTGCATCCGAATTCCGCTACCTTCGGGAGAAACCTTAAGGGTTTTTGGTGAAAAGCCTTGCAAGGGTCTTAAATTGATGTCTTGTACTACTGCTCAAAAGTACTTGCGAAAGAAGTACATCGCCTTCCTAGCTCATATTGTTCAAAAGGATGTCAAGGAGAAGAGTATCCAAGACATTCCCATTATTCGAGATTTTCCCGAAGTGTTTCCTAAAGATTTATCCGGTCTTCCTCCCGTTCGTCAAGTCGAGTTCCGTATTGATCTCATGCCCGGAGCTAACCCTGTTGCTAGAGCTCCTTATCGTCTTGCACCTTCCGAAATGCAAGAGCTCGCAAGTCAACTCCAAGAACTCTCCGATAAAGGGTTCATTCGCCCGAGTCATTCACCGTGGGGTGCACCCGTCTTATTTGTAAAGAAGAAGGATGGATCATTTTGCATGTGTATTGACTATCGCGAACTCAATAAGCTTACTATCAAGAATCGCTATCCTTTGCCTAGAATCGATGATCTCTTTGATCAACTTCAAGGTTCTACGTGTTTCTCGAAGATTGATCTTCGATCTGGTTATCATCAGCTCCGTGTTCAAGAAGATGACATTCCTAAGACTGCTTTTCGGACAAGGTATGGTCATTACGAGTTCATGGTTATGCCTTTTGGATTAACCAATGCACCCGCAGTTTTCATGGACCTCATGAATCGTGTGTGCAAACCGTACCTTGATAAATTCGTGATCGTTTTCATTGACGATATCTTAATCTATTCCAAGACTAAAGCCGACCATGAAGAACACCTTAGATTGGTTTTGGACCTTTTAAAGAAAGAACAACTATATGCCAAGTTCTCCAAATGTGAATTTTGGTTAAAAGAAGTTCAATTTCTTGGTCACATCGTCAACGACAAGGGTATTCATGTTGATCCTGCTAAGATTGAAACGGTTAAGAATTGGAATGCCCCGAAGACTCCTACCGAAGTTCGTTCGTTCCTTGGTCTTGCGGGTTATTATCGTCGTTTCATCTCAAACTTCCCAAAGATTGCTGTCCCTCTTACCGCCTTGACCCATAAGGGTAAAGCTTATGAATGGGGACCGAAGCAAGAAGAAGCTTTCCAAACTCTTAAGCAAAAGTTGTGCAATGCTCCCATCTTGACTCTCCCCGATGGAAATGATGATCTAGTTGTCTATTGTGATGCTTCTAACCAAGGTCTTGGTTGTGTCCTCATGCAACGAGGAAAAGTGATCGCTTATGCATCAAGACAACTCAAAATTCATGAAAAGAATTATACGACGCACGACCTCGAGTTGGGTGCGGTCGTATTCGCGTTAAAGATTTGGAGACACTACCTATATGGCACGAAATGTGTGGTATTCACCGACCACAAAAGTCTTCAACATATCTTCAACCAAAAAGAACTCAATATGAGGCAACGACGTTGGGTCGAACTCCTTAACGACTACGACTGCGAGATTCGTTACCATCCCGGCAAAGCGAATGTTGTAGCCGATGCTTTGAGTCGAAAAGACCATGTTATGCTTCATTGCGCCCGTATTCAATCCGATGTTCAAACCCGTATCCTGGAAGCTCAACACGTCTCGGTTACCGAGGGTAACATGTATGAAGAAATGTCGTGTGGTGTTGAACTTCTTCTTGAATCTAAACCCAATGGCTTACTATATTACTTGAACCGTATTTGGGTTCCCGATAGCGATGATCTCCGTGCAATTCTCATGAACGAGGCTCATAAGACTCGTTATTCTATTCATCCTGGTGCGGATAAAATGTACCAAGATCTTCGTCAGCTTTATTGGTGGCCCGGTATGAAGAAGGACATTGCTCTTTATGTTGCCAAATGCTTAACTTGCTCCAAAGTCAAAGCCGAACATCAGCGTCCTTCTGGTTTACTCGAACAACCAGAAATTCCCGTGTGGAAATGGGAGAATTTAGCTATGGATTTCATTACCAAGCTCCCTCGCACCTCGAGTGGTTATGATAGTATTTGGGTGATCATTGATCGACTCACCAAATCTGCCAACTTTTTGCCTATCCGTGAAGACTTCAAAGTGGAGAAACTTGCCCGAATTTACATTGATGAAATTGTGAGCCGTCATGGTGTTCCCTTGAACATAATATCTGATAGAGACGCTCGGTTCACTTCTCGATTTTGGCAATCTCTCCAATCTGCTCTTGGTACTCGTTTGGATTTGAGCACGGCTTACCATCCCCAAACTGATGGCCAAACCGAGCGAACAATCCAAACTCTTGAAGACATGCTTAGAGCTTGTGTAATCGATTTTGGTGGCAATTGGGATTCACATTTATCCCTTATTGAGTTTTCTTATAACAATAGCTACCACACAAGTATCAACATGGCTCCATTCGAAGCTCTCTATGGTCGCAAGTGTCGTTCTCCGATCTGTTGGAACGAGATTGGTGAAGCACAAATCACCGGTCCCGAGTTAATTCAAGAAACTTCCGACAAAATTATTCAAATCCGTGACAATATTCGAGTAGTGAGGAGTCGGCAAAAGAGTTATGCCGACAAACGTCGAAAACCCTTGGAATTTCAAGTCGGTGATCTCGTTCTTCTTAAGGTATCTCCATGGAAGGGTGTGATCCGTTTTGGAAAGAAAGGCAAGTTATCACCTCGTTATGTTGGTCCATTCAAAATCCTTGAAAGGATTGGGAAAGTGGCTTACAAGCTCGAGTTACCTCCATCTCTTGGCAATGTGCATCCTACATTTCATATATCTAATCTAAAGAAGTGTCTCGCCGACGAAAATCTCCATATACCGCTTGACGACGTGCGCATTGATGAAACGATGCACTTCGTTGAGAAGCCGGTGGAAATTATGGATCGTGAAGTCAAGCAACTCAAGCGAAGTCGCATTCCTATCGTTAAAGTTCGTTGGGAATCTAAGCGTGGTCCTGAGTTCACTTGGGAACGAGAAGACCAAATGAAGCTCAAGTACCCTCATCTTTTTACCATTAATGTTGTTTCCTCTAGCTAAATTTCGGGACGAAATTCTCTCAACATGGGGAGACTGTAACATTTCGGATTTTAGTATGCCTATTTCAGTTCAATGTAATGTAATTTCAAGTTCTATACTCGTGCAATGCCTCATTATTTTTCTCGTCGTAAAATTTAATGCAATGATCCTATACAAATTAGCAAGTTTTACTCGATTATTTACATTTAAAAGCTATACAAGAAACTATTTGGTACAAACTTATCAAACCTGAAAAGTCAAGGACTAAAATTGAAAAACATCAAGAAACCCTAGTGAGCACGGTCGTGCTTCGTTCTAGCACGGTCGCGCCATGTGCTTTGGCACGGTCGCGCGACCTGCTCTGGAACGATCGCGCCCGGTGCCTAGGCACGGTCGCGCCTCTCCTTGGCACGGTCGCGCCTGCGTAACAGAAAAACGTAAATGCAGATTAATCACCCGATCGTTCGAATCCGAAACCGTTATACGTTTCTTTTCCCCTTAACAATTGTATTACCACTTTTCAAATCCCAAACGCCTCAGTATTCATTTGCAAGAAAACTCTCTCAAAGCTTTTCGACCCAAATGCTCCCAACTCAGTAGCAGAATCGAGATATCAAACCATCTCTGAAGCTTCCGAACTATCTGGATTGACCGGAGTTGCAGTAAAGATCGTCGGAACTCGAGCCGTCGTCGCCGGAGCTTCCTTCCAACCGTTCTCTATAAATTCGTTTCGTTTCAGGGTAAATATAATCGTCTTCTCATTCATTTCAGTATCATTATCAAAAGCCCTCATCCAATTTGGGCTTCCACAATAGAAATCGACCAGAATCAGAAACCATGTTTTCAATAAAAATGATTTAATCGAACCCATACTTAAACCCGATTTCCATACAATTAAGGTATATGAAAAGACACGTAATAACCTATTAATCAAAAGCCCTAACAATTCCAGTGTTTAAAATACAAGAAATTCTCGATTCGTGTCTGATTTAGATTAGACACGGTCGCGCTAATCATCTAGCGCGGCCGTGCCTCGTTTAGCGCGGTCGTGTCGACTAGAAGCGCGGTCGTGTCATCCGTCCAGACCTTGTCATGCCCTTTGGGCTAGTCTCTGTTGTGTCTAAAAATCATAGACGCGACCGTGCCGGGCTAAGGCACGGTCGTGCCTGATAACTTTTCTAGATTGTGCTCCTGATTGATCAACCCGGTCGCGCCCCGACTAGCGCGGTCGCGCCCGTGGCTTGAGCACGATCGTGCCCTTCCGAGGCACGGTCGTGCTAGACTCAGAATTTTTAACAGAATTATAATTTTTATATTTTAATCAGTAAATGTTTCAGATTTTATAAAAATATGTTTTCTGTATTTAAAAATAGATTAAAAGTTTAATCTTGGCATAAATGTAATTTATTGAAAAGTTTATAAAAATTAAATTTATATTTATCATCTTACACTTAAATGATATTTTAAATAATTAAGTTACAAAATTTATAAATAATGATGACTTATTTACTTTACATTTTAAATCAAAATCGTTTTATTTATTTATACTTAATTACAATTAATATTGACATTATTTCATAAACTATAGTTATACACTTATTTATTTAATTCAAACCTAATTAAATTGTTTCAAACATATTTTACCTCAAACTTTATATATTTTATTCAATCCTTTTTAAATACAAACCAATGGTTTTACATACAAATCCAACTTTCATTTTTAAACTTTATACATCTATGTGATTCAATGCATATTACTATTTAGGTTAAAGTGTGCTTTTCAAGGATCTTTTTGCTATCTATATTCCTTGTTAGCTTCACTTCCATATCAAGTGAGTATTCACAACCCCTTTTACTCTTTTACACTTTTGGGGTGGAACATGAACTCTATACTCATTACACATTACACATTTACATTTACACAAACAACACAAGTGCAAAAATCCTATTTACATACATGTGTGCAAAAATTTGAGCTTTGTGCCCGAGTGCTAGGTGTGTTTAACCTTTGTATGCTCTTATGTGCAATCATTAACTATACAAGCCGACGGTTTTCAATGATGGATCTATTGAGTCTGACAAACCCACCCATGGTACGCGGTGATTGAAACCGACAACACATTTGTTTTGCATGCTAGTTACAAGGTTTGATTGTACATTTGGTTACACAATAGTTACTCCCCATGAACGCCTTATTTATCATGTCATGTAAAGGATTTGTTTTCAACTATATGCTATCTATATACAACTGTGTTATACTCACCAACTTTTTAGTTGACTTTATTTTATTCATGTTTCAGGCCCCAATATGTGAGATTGATTCAAGACGTGTTCAACATAGGATTTGGACTTAGCAAAATAAATCAAGAATTTTATGAATTGCTTATGTTTCTTGTTTGAAT
Organism: Smallanthus sonchifolius; assembly: GCA_023525975.1. Lineage (NCBI taxonomy): Eukaryota > Viridiplantae > Streptophyta > Magnoliopsida > Asterales > Asteraceae > Smallanthus > Smallanthus sonchifolius. Next base: position 24,730,432 of record CM042030.1, on the reverse strand, counting down.
TTGATCTTGTACTTGGATTTATTGTAATGCAAATTTGATTTTAATATATTTCAATTTAGTCAACCATGTGCTATGAACAGTCTTACATGTCCCGCCCCGATGATTCCGCCATCGGTCGGGGTGTGACATTTGGAGCAGCCCTTTCCCTTATATACTTGGGCTTCCTTCGGCCCGTTGGAGCCGAGCCCAAGCCCATCTGTTTTCCTTTCGCCATTTAAAAATTATAAATTTCGATCGTGTCATTATTTATTTATTACCAGTTTTGGGATGTTACAATTGATTTGCATGACCAACTCACGGTAGATATATAAAGCAAAGTTAAACCGTTTGTTGAGGGTCAAAGCAACCATAGCAGCTTGTAATGCACTCATCAAACCGTTAGTACCAGCCTTTCTTGGAGACAGACATTGTATGATGACGTGCATAAAATATCTCCATTCGCCAACTAAACCTCCTTTTCTTGCTTGTGTGTCATTTGGTGTTCCTCTGTAACCCATCCTTTGAAAACATCCCATAATTAGTGTTCTAGGATATCACATAGGATCATCAACAGCAGTTCCTAATGCCAATGCAACACGAATAGTTTCCACTGAAATAGCTACCTCCGTATTATTCACTGTAGCACGAAGTACGTAAGGTTCAACATCCGTATCTTGATGAACGGTATCCCAGAATTGTTGAATATATGGTAAACTGATGTACGGATTAGCAGATAAAGCAACATGCAATCGTGAACGATTTACAAAATTGATAATTCCTTGAAAATTAACAGCTTCAGACATATTCGGATCCAATAACGCCACTTGATTATGTTTGTACTCAAACCGACGAGCCATCTGTAAATGTAGAGGACAAAAACACATTAGTAAGCAAAACAAACAAAAAGAATAAAAAAAAATTTAACACAAAAAAATTTTCAACAAAAAAAAAATCACAAGTCCAAAACACTCCTGAGCCCTTAGGCGAACTTACTAAGTTCGCTTAGTGTTGCAAGAGGCGAACATAATAAGTTCGCCTAAACAAGTTCGCCTGAACCAGTTTTGTCGATACAACTTCCACATCAGAATCAGAAATATGTCTAAACATGGATAAAATTTCAATTCAAACATAACACTAGCATCGATTAACACTCACGACACAAATTTAATCTTCAATTTCAAGTTTTAATCCATAAAATTTGTTCAAATCTCAGAAAAACGTGAAAACTTTCAAACCGAAGAACACAGAGTAAAATTTTCAAATTCCAGACGATTTAATGGATATAATTCATTGAAATTACCTTAGAAATACTCGTAATCAAAAACCGATCCAGAAACAAACACACAAAGTTCAAATCAGAACCCGTAGATCAGAAATCACAAGTTCGCTAAACAGTCCGTATGTTCGCTCTATAAGTTCGTTCTCACAGTGAACAAGATAAATGAATAAGTTCGCCTGAACAAAATATAAAATCACAATTAAGTTCGCTTCATTAGGCGAACTTGTTAAGTTCGCTTAACAAGTCTCAGGCGAACATATTAAGTTCGCTTACTCAGAACCAGGCGAACATATTAAGTTCGCTTACTCAGAACCAGGCGAACATATTAAGTTCGCTCCAAACCTTTTCCTTTGAACTAAATTCTTCACTTTCAACACGACACATTTTTGTGAACATCCATCTGTAGCATGTATCCGATCCAATCCCGAATCATTTTAATTAAAAAAAAATTCTCATGGAAGATAGAAACAAAATATTTTTGGATTTTATCTGTACAAACGGAATCACATATTTTTGGTTTTTATCTGAGCAAACTGAAACACATATTTTTGGATTTTATATGAGCAAACTAAAAATACATATTTTTGGATGAACATCATGAGCAAGAAGATCATATCAGTATATGAGCAATTCATTACACGGTTTATTATCAACTATGGGTAACCTATGATATTAAACAATCAAACTCATACTTATGTAACTCAATACTTTTTCAAATTTTATGTAACTTTCTCAATCAATTTGAATAATTCTTGAAATGATACGCGATAAATTTCAAAGTAAACAAGATCAGGTTATGAAATGCTTAATTTTCCATTCCGAATTTGCAATACAAAGCATGAATTTTTAAATTGTCAATATTATATAATTTGAAACTATAAGCATTTTTCTTCCAAATTCATGTGAGTTAGTACCATTTATAAAAAAAAACACCGTGTACCCCACATATATGCCAACAGAAATTAAATTTGCATTATCTTCAAGACATACATAGTTTATTGAAAGATTAGATCAATCTCCAAGACGAAATTATCTCTATTAGCACAAGTATAGAATAGCAGATCCCAAAGAATCAGAATGATTCAGAATCGAAAGATTCTAATGAATTGGCTTTATAATCAGAATCAATAGATTCAGGTAGGAGGATCCAACTATTATCTGGATAAATTTCAGTGAAATCAGAATAGATGATGTATCTAACTGATCCAAGGGTGAATATATGTTCTAACATATGTTGTCAGAAACATATCAAGTACGCAGGAAGAGAGCACTGCGTACTTGATAAGTACGCAAGTACGCATGAAGAGGGTCATGCGTACTTATCAAGTACGCATGAAGAGGGTCATGCGTACTTATCAAGTACGCATGAAGAAGGTACTGCGTATTTATCAAGTACGCATGAAGCAAAGTCTGCGCACTTATTAAGTATGCAAGAACAAATCACTACGCACTTGCTAAGTGCGCAGGCATCAGGCTGGTTAAGTAAATTTAGTATGTTTAGAAGGGTTAAACCGTTAGACTCGGTATTGGTCTGATGTGTATTTAACTAATCAATTCAGATCGGAAGTGACGTTGTTGGGTCTTTGTTTAGGACAACCGAGACTAGCTTATAAGGTGAGTTCTAGAAGCCCTCTATTAAATGTTTTAATAATGTTTTTGGGCTGGTGTGCATACGTAACGATGTGACTATTTTATAAAACGATGTTTATGAATGTTGTATGTGACGTTTTATAAAATGATGTTTATGAACGAAGTTTTGGAAGGAAGAGTTATGAAAGAAGTGTTTATGAAATATTTTGCCAAAAGAAGTTTATGAAGTTTATGAAGTGTTTATGAATGAATGAATGTTTTTAATAAAACGTACGAATGCTTTAACTGAAGTTTTGAAGTAAAAGAAGCGAAGGTTTACGAAAGTCACAAACGAATGAATCTGCCAATATTCCTTAGGGAATGAAGGTTAAGGGTATGGGAAGCATGTTATGGGCTTTACCTTTTAGGGGCCTATGTGGCTAGCCAACTGTTGTACAACTGGGGCGATGACGGTCGCCAAGGGGATTATCGTGATCCTTGAAGTTTGGTACGATTTACCTTACGGGGTAGTCGTGCTTGAAGTTTGGTACTTGTGCCCTACGGGGCGCAGTGCTTGAAGTTTGGTACGTGTCATCCTTGTGATCCCGTGCTTGAAGTAGTGTTGAATAACCTAAGTATCGGGCCCTAGGAGTTCTTCACCGGAAGGACAGTACGGTGATTGATGGGCCTAGTGGTGGTGATCTTTAGGTTATTCAGCCAGTATGTGACGTTTGGATTTGACGGTTACGAGAAGGCGCAGATTCGATATGTTCGTTGACTTATGTTTAAGAAGTGTTATGTTTTGTTATTGCATCATTTTACGTATGCTTTTTATTAAATGAAGTATGAAGCTATGTTTTTGGCAAATTATTTGAAGTTTAAAGTTTTATGTTAAAACTAGAACTCACCAGCGTAGCTGACTTTTTATTGTGCACATTCAGGTTAAGGCAGGTTATGATGGATGGTGATGCTTGGCTAGCGAGAGGAGTTACCCGACTGACTATGAAGCCTGGCATCCCGTTATGTTTAGTTATGATGTATTTATGTATTAAACAATGTTTACGCTTCCGCATGTATGAACAATGATGATGTTATGTTTGAATGAAATTTTCCGCTGCGTTATTTGATATTCGTGTTTAAGAACTGTTTGTGAATGAGTAAATCCAACAAGTGAGGCCTCCCGGGTTTGGGGCCTTACAAGACAATCATACATAATACTTATCTTATCATGAATATTTTATATGTATGTGTACATAACATACGTAATATTCGTACTTTTACATATTCTTTACTTTACTGTTCTCACATAATCATTCATTGGCCAAAATCAGATGATACTTTATACTTTACAAATAGAATTTGGGTGCCATGTTTTGGTAATTTACGGGAGTTGGTTATGTACGAAGCCCACAAGTCCAGGTACTCCATTCACCCATGTTCAGATAAGATGTATAAGGATCTGAAAGAACACTATTGGTGGCCGAACATGAAAGGAGAAATTGCTATTTATGTCGGTAAATGCCTGACATGTTCAAAGGTAAAGGCAGAACATCAGAAACCGTCGGGATTGTTACAACAACCCGAGATACCTCAATGGAAATGGGAACAGATTTCTATGGATTTCATCACGAAGTTACCCAAGACATCCAGCGGTTATGACACAATATGGGTAATTGTCGATCGTCTGACAAAATCAGCTCATTTTCTACCTATCAAAGAGACGGATAAAACCGAGAAACTTGCAAAGCTTTATATCAAGGAAATTGTGGCTAGGCATGGAGTGCCAATTTCTATTATCTCTGATAGAGACAGCAGATTCGTGTCTAGAATCTAGAAATCATTACAGGAAGCCATGGGCACACGTCTTGACATGAGCACGGCATATCACCCACAAACAGATGGTCAAAGCGAAAGGACCATTCAAACTTTAGAGGATATGCTCCGTGCGTGTGTAATTGATTTCGAAGGAAATTGGGATACTCATTTACCGTTGGCAAAGTTTTCCTATAATAACAGCTACCACACGAGTATTAAAGCAGCTCTGTTTGAAGCTTTATATGGTCGTAAATGCCGCTCACCGCTATGTTGGGCGGAAGTTGGTGAAAAACATTTGACAGGTCCTGAGATTGTCCAGGAAACCACTGATAAGATCTTCAAAATTAAGGACCGTCTGAAAGCGGCCCGAGACAGACAGAAGAGCTATGCTGATAACAGACGGAAACCATTAGAATTTCAAATTGGTGACTGAGTAATGTAAAAAGTCTCACCATGGAAAGGCGTTGCAAGGTTTGGTAACCGTGGTAAGCTCAACCCTAGATACGTTGGACCGTTTGAAATACTGTCTAGGGTTGGCACTGTAGCTTACAAGCTCAAGTTGCCACAAAAACTAAGCAATGTACATGATACGTTTCATGTATCAAATCTCAAGAAGTGTTTATCAGACGAGACGTTAATTATACCGCCTGATGAGATTCACATAGATGACATGTTGCATTTCATCGAGGAACCAATTGAGATTTCAGATTGGAAAGTTCAAAGGCTGAGACATAGTCGAATCAAACTGGTTAAAGTACGTTGGAACTCAAAATGTGGTCCTGAGTATACATGGGAACGAGAAGATCAAATGAAAACGAAATACCCCTCCCTGTTTAAGGATGCACCAGTTCAAGATGGCACGAATTGAATTTCGGGACGAAATTCTTTTAACATAGGGAGAATGTGACACCCGACATTTCAGGTCAATAACCGTACATGTTATAAACGAGTTTACATTATAATTGTTTTCGAGATTTGCTTAATTTCACAATCAAGGACATTAAGGTCTAACAAAAACCGTACATTGTCTCATTTCATATTTTGGTAATTCTAGCAGTTACCGGTTCACGTACCAGGATGACCCGACTAAATGCGAACGTTAGGGATTTAATTAAATAAACAAGATATATATATATATATATATATATATATATATATATATATATATATATATATATATATATATTACATAAAATTTACGTTGAACTATGATTTATTTTTAAGACTAAATCATATAATATACGTAAAAGTAAAATAATGGACTTTTCGAAGACGTTATCGCGTAGTGTCACCTTTAGGAACTTGTACCTACAAATAATCACTCAACAAATTATACAATTCGGGATTTGAATATTTTTACCAAAATATTCTTTAAGCAGTTAAATTGTAATCCTAGTACCATTAAGAACCTAAACCGAATTAAATTACCGTTAAAGCTCTAATTTCAATTAATACCACCTAATGATCTAGATAACTACTACCTAAACTCACTAAATATTAATACACTTAATGGATTAAATAAATTTACACTTAAAATCTAATTATTTGATTTATCAACCCTAAACCACCCTTGACTTTCTCGACCAAAATCCCAGGGAATACTCCATTCCCACTTCCTGCGACCCATTCCTCATACCTTAGAGAATCAGATATACACCATACCCCTTCACTCAAAATCTCACCATTCCTCTCATTTTCCTCATTTTCTTACGGCGATTTTCCCCATTCCTCTACAAGTTCAATCCAAGTTTTAGGGCAAAATCCACCATATTTCGGTGTTATAAGAAGAGTTCCAAGTGTTTTTCTCAAGAATCAAGCTAAGGAGCTCAAGATCATCCTCTGTTTCTCTCAAAATCATCTTCTCTGTCCAGAGGTAAAAACTCGATACCATCCATATTGTTTTCTTTAAAACCGTAGCTAAACATACAAAATCGTTCAAACGCAAGTAAGATAACAAGAAAAGTGTGTCAAATTAAAGACTAAAACATAAAAATATGCAGGACTGATTCTGTCAATCAGAACTCAGTAATCGAAACTATAGTTTCGATACCTGTTTACTCAATCGAAACTAGGAGTTTCGATACCTGTTTGATCGAAACTAGGTAGTTTCGATACCTATTATCCAATCGAAACTAGGAAGTTTCGATACCCAGTTTGCTCAATCGAAGTTAGGAAGTTTTGACATTTATCCTGTCTAATTGAAACTAGGTAGTTTCGACATCTGTCCTGTTCAATCAAAACTAGGTAGTTTCGATACCTGTTCATCAGTCCCATTGGGCAGTAACTTAGAACTATTTTATAACGAAACAAGTGTTGAAAAACTAAGAAGATATTTTAAACAAAAGCAATCAGATTTACTAAGTCGGTGAACAATTTGCATATAAGACGTTCGGTCTTAACAAGAATTACCCTTTTGTAATTAGGGTACGAATAGTCAAGGTTGACTGGAACAATTATCGTTGCTAACATACACAAAAACAAGGTGAGTTTCACGGCCCCTTTTACTGTTTTCAAATATTTGGGGGAAGAAAATACTTACAACTATTTTTATGTGATAACAAGAGAATAAGACTCGACTTTTACGTTTACATGAGTTAAATGATTTGAGAAGTCCCCTGGAACAATTTAGTAACCATTAACTGTAGCCTAGGGTCCTATGAATAGTACTATGGAGAGTGACGTCTCCCGGTCATGGTTAGTCGCGCTAACCACTATCTGGAGGATTTATGGCCGCATAGAACCGGATAACGAAATTAGGGGCATGTACAATTGTCATGGTTTGGTTACGGCTCATGTTGGAACATATTATTTGTATTCCTAGCTAGTTTACAAATGGGTCAACAATTCTTATTCTGTTTATCACATGCACCTGAAACTATTTACGAACAATTGAATTTTACACAGAACTATTTGATTAAACCTGTGAACTCACCAACCTAGTGTTGACAATTTTAAGTATGTTTTATAGGAAATTGAACGTGATCGCAAGGTTTGTAATGTAGATTACATGCATGCACGAAGGGTACAACTTTTGGGGGATTTCTCTTGTGTAACTCATTGTAATAGAGTCATATTTGCGAAATCTTCACTTTTTGTAAACTCAATTTATATTTTGGAATGTAAAACTTTAAACTTGTTTATGTATCCCTTTATCATGATTGTGTTTGCGGTAATCATATGCTTTGGAAACCATGAACGTCGCACCTCGCGTTTCCGCCTTGGCGAGGGTGTGACAGATTGGTATTAGAGCCATTGATTATAGCGAACTAGGAGTCTAAAATTGAACCTAGTCATGACCCACTGAGACGTTTTTCATTGCATATGCATTTCATAACTTATCATCATATTGTACGGATATCATAGAGACTGAATATCGTCACACACTAACCCCATTTCGACTTCAGACCCATGGCACCCAAAAGAAGGACACTGCGGGACACTACTGGTGAAAACAACACGACGATTTCTACAGAAGTTGAGCAACTCATATCCCAACGTGTAGCCGCCGCCTTGGAGCAGTACGAAGCCAATCGGAATAACGGCGTAGGAAATGGTAGTGGTAGCGGAGGAGGTGCAGGAGGCAGTGGCACTACTGGAGGTTCTGGAGATGCTTCGAACAAGAAGTGCACTTATAAGGCCTTTCTATCCTGCAACCCTCGCAACTTAAATGGCACCGAGGGTGCAGTAGGCCCGATGAGGTGGATTGAGAAGATGGAATCTGTAATTGATATTATTGAATGCACAGCTGACTGTATGGTGAAATATGCCACTTGCACACTTGTTGACAAAGCATTAACCTGGTGGAATTCTCAGATGAAAACCTTGGGAAGACAGACTGCCTACCAGCTATCTTGGGATGATCTAAAGGCCATGATGATCGAGGAGTACTGTCCTCTAAATGAATTGCAGAAAATCGAAACTGAAATGTGGAACCTTCAAATGATAGGAGATGATGTGGCTGGTTACACTGACCGATTCAATGAGTTAGCAAGTTTAGTTCCACACATGGTTACCCCAGAATACAAGAGGGTTGAAAGATATTTGTGGGGTCTTGCTCCTCAAATCCGAAGCCTAGTAACTTCATCGAACCCTATGGATGCCAAGAACGCTATAATTCTAGCTTTCAAGCTAAGAGATAATGCTGTGCGTGATGGTTTGTTTTAGAAGAAGGAGACCGAAGAAGGAGGGTCTGGGGAAAAGAGGAAATGGTTCGGAAAATTAAGTAATCAAAACAAGAATCAAACTTACAAGAGATCTGGAACTATGAAAGCCTATGCTGTCAACACTATGGAACAAAAAGGATATCTGGGAACTCTACCAAAGTGTGACAAATGTGGGTATCATCACTGTGGAAGGTGTACCCAATGTGGAAAGTGTAAAAAGCATGGGCATCTAGCCCATAACTGTTGGAACAATGCGAACCCTAATAAGATCAATCAAGTAGCAGGAAAGGTCAACCCAGGAACAGAAAGGATGAATCAGGGATGCTTTGAGTGTGGAGATCCAAAGCACTTTAGAAAAGACTGTCCAAAGTTGAAGAACCGAAACGACAATCAGGCCCGTGGAAGAGCGTTTGTGATGGGGGCTGGTGACGCACGACAAGATCCGAACATTGTCACTGGTACGTTCCCGATAAATAATCACTATGCCTCTATACTTTTCGATACGGGTGCTGATATGAGTTTTGTGTCAAATGACTTTAAGTCCCTACTCGGTATTAAGCCCAGCAAACTAGACCAAAATTATACAATTGAATTAGCAAACGGGAAATTAATTAAAACTGGAGAAGTCATTCAGGGTTGTACCTTATGTTTTAAGAACCACACATTTAGTATAGACCTACTACCTGTTGACTTGGGAAGTTTTGACGTTGTTATTGGTATGGATTGGTTGTCGAAGAATCACGCCGAGATTGTTTGTTTTGAGAAGATTGTTCATATTCCCCTCCCGAACGGAGAAGTTCTTTCGATTCAAGATGAGAAGAGTGGAGTAACATTAAGGATGATAAACTGCATGAAAGCTCGTAAGTACCTACGTAAAGGCTATTGCGTTTTCCTGGCTCACGTCGTCGAGAAGAAACCCGAGGAACGTCGACTTGAAGACATACCAATCGTTAAGGATTACCCCAAAGTTTTTCCTGAAGACTTACCTGGATTACCACCACCGAGGCAAGTCGAATTCCGAATCGACTTGGTAACAGGAGCCGCCCCGGTTGCGCGATCACCGTATCGATTAGCACCTTCTGAAATGTAGGAATTATCAAATCAACTCTAGGAGTTGCTTGATAAAGGTTTCATAAGACCGAGTTTCTCACCTTGGGGAGCTCCGTGTCACACCCCGACCGATGGCGGAATCATCGGGGCGGGACATGTAAGACTGTTCATAGCACATGGTTGACTAAATTAAAATATATTAAAGTCAAATTTCCATTTCAAATAATCCAAGTACAAATCAAATTCAAATACAGAAACATAAACAACTCATAAAATTCTTGATTTAAATTGCTAAGTCCAAATCCTATATTGAGCACGTCTTGAATCATTCTCACATATTAGGGCCTGAAACATGAATAAAATAAAATCAACTAAAAAGTTGGTGAGTATAACACAGTTGTATATAGATAGCATATAGTTGAAAACAAATCCTTTACAAAACATGATAAAATAAGGCATTTATGGGGAGCAGCTATTGTGTAACCATGTACAACCAAACCTTGTAACTAGCATGCAAAAATTGTGTTGTCGGTTTCAATCACCGCGCACCTGGGTGGGTTTGTCAGACTCAATAGATCTATCATTGAAAACCGTCGGCTTGTATAGTTAATGATTGCACATAATCGCATACAAAGGTTAGCACAACTAGCACTCGGGCACAAAGCTAAAATTTTGCACACATGTATGTAAATAGGATTTTGCACTTGTGTTGTTTGCGTAAATGTAAATGTGTAATGTGTATAGAGTTCATGTTCTACCCCAAAAGTGTAAAAGAGTAAAAAGGGGTTGTGAATACTCACTTGGCATAGAGATGTAGCTAACAAAGAGTATAAATGAAATAAGGGTTCTTGATACGCACGGGTTAACCTAGATAGTAATGTTTATTGAATCAAATCGGTGTACAAAGTTTAAGTCTAACATTGAAGGTTGACTTTGTGTATAAAAAGTATTAAATGAAATATATAAAGTTGTAATAACCATTTTTGGAACATTTGATTAAAGTTTGGAATTTAAATAATAAAATATAATTCTTATAAAATTGTTGATTATGAAAATAATGCATGTGTTAAATGTAAACTAATAAATAAGTAAATGATTATAGTTTATGAAATAATGTAAATATTGATTGTAATTAAGTATAAATAAATAATTTTTGTTTAAATATTAAATAAATAATTATTATGTTATTTATTTATAAACTTGTAACTTAATCATTTAAAACATCATTTAAGTGTAAGATAAATATAAATTTAATTTTTATAAATTTTTAAATAAACTTTTAAATAAATAATATTTATCTCTTCAATTACAGGAAACATATTTTTATAAAATTTGAAACATTTATTGATCGAAAAGTATAAAATTATAATTCTGTTACAATTTTTGAGTCACACACGACCGTGCCTTGGAAGGGCACGATCGTGCTCAAGTCACGGGCGTGGCCGCGCTAGTCGGGGCGTGACCGGGTTGATCAACAGAGGGCACAAACTAGACCAGTCAACAGGCACGACTGTGCCTTGGCCCGGCACGGTCGTGTCTATGATTCTTAGACACCACAGAGACTAGCCCAAAGGGCATGACTAGGTCTGTGCAGGAGGGCACGACCGCGTTTCATGAGGCACGGCCGCGCTGGATGATTAGCGCGATCGTGTCTCTTCCAAATTAGACACGAATTGAACAAATCTTGTATTTATAGCATTGGAATTGTTAGGGCTTTTGATTACTGATTTGTTATGAGTCTATTCATATAAATTAATTGTATGTAACTCGTGTTTAAGAGTGGAATCGATTAAAATCATTTTTATTAAAATAAGAGTTCTGATTCGGACGATTTCTGTAATGAAAGCCCAGATTAATAGAGGGCTCTTGATATTGATACTGAAGCGAATGAGATGGAGAGTATACTTACCCTGAAGCGTATCGAATCGATGAAGAACGGTAGAACGGAATTCCGACGACGTCAAAAGTAACCTCCGGTGACTTCTGCTGTGATTCCGACTGCTTCAACGTCTTCGGTCGTTCTAGAGAGGGTTGAATATCGTATGGTGATGGATTGCTCGAGGGTATTCGGATCGATTTTGAGGATTCGAGGCTTGGGAGGGATGTGACGGTTTCTTGAGAGGAAAACGTAATTGAATTGATAAAACTCGTATTGGACTGAGATATTTTCCTTGACAATGAAAATGAAACGTAATCGGATTTGAATTCGAACGATCGAGCGTTTTGAAACTGCATTTACGTTTCGACTGTTACGCAGGCGCGACTGTGCCCAAGAGAGGCGCGACCATGCTTAGGCACCAGGCGCGATCGTTCCAGGACCAGTCGCGCGATCGTGCCGAGGCACTTGGCGCGACCGTGCCAGGACGAAGCACGACCGTGCTGGACTAGGGTTCTTGACATTTTTCAACTTTAGTCCTTGACTTTTCAGATTTGATAAGTTTGAATTAAATAGTTTCTTGCATAGTGTTTAAACGTATATAATTGTGTAAAACTTGCGAATTTGTATCGAATCATTGCATTTAGTTAATGGCGGGAAATAGAACAAAACAGTGCACGAGTATTGAGTTCGAAATGCATTACATTGAATTGAAAATATGAATACTAAAATAAGAAATGTTATAGTCTCCCCATGTTGAGAGAATTTCGTCCCGAAATTTAGCTAGAGGGAACAACAGTATCAATAAAAAGATGAGGGTACTTGAGCTTCATTTGGTCTTCTCGTTCCCAAGTGAACTCAGGACCACGCTTAGATTCCCAACAAACTTTGACAATAGGAATGCGACTTCGCTTGAGCTGTTTGACTTCACGATCCATAATTTCCACCGGCTTCTCAACGAAGTGCATCGTTTCATCAATGCGCACGTCGTCAAGCGGTATATGGAGATTTTCATCAGCGAGACACTTCTTCAGATTAGATATATGAAATGTAGGATGCACATTGCCAAAAGATGGGGGTAACTCGAGCTTGTAGGCCACCTTCCCAATCCTTTCAAAGATCTTGAATGGACCAACCTAACGAGGTGCTAACTTGCCTTTCTTTCCAAAACGGATCACGCCCTTCCACGGGGACACCTTAAGAAGAACAAGGTCACCGACTTGGAATTCCAAGGGTTTTCGACGTTTGTCGGCATAACTCTTTTGCCGACTCCTCGCTACTCACATATTGTCACGGATTTGAATAATCTTGTCGGATGTTTCTTGAATTAACTCGAGACCGGTGATTTGTGCTTCACCAATCTCGTTCCAACAGATAGGAGAACTACACTTGCGACCATAGAGAGCTTCGAATGGAGCCATGTTGATACTTGTGTGGTAACTATTATTGTAAGAGAACTCAATGAGGGATAAATGTGAATCCCAGTTGCCACCAAAATTGATTACGCAAGCCTTAAGCATGTCTTCAAGAGTTTGGATTGTTCGCTCGGTTTGACCATTAGTTTGGGGATGGTAAGCTGTGCTCAAATCCAATCGAGTACCAAGAGCCTTTTGGAGAGATTGCCAAAATCGAGAAGTGAACCGGGCGTCTCGATCAGATATTATATTCAAAGGAACACCATGACGGCTAACGATTTCGTCGATGTAAATTCGGGCTAGTTTCTCAACCCGATAGTCTTCACGGATAGGCAAGAAATGAGCAGATTTGGTGAGTCGATCAATGATCACCCAAATACTATCATAACCACTCGAGGTGCGAGGGAGTTTGGTAATAAAATCCGTAGCAAGATTCTCCCATTTCCACACAGGAATTTCTGGTTGTTCGAGTAAACCAGATGGACGTTGATGTTCGGCTTTGACTTTGGAACAGGTTAAGCATTTGGCCACATAAAGAGCAATGTCTTTCTTCATACCGGGCCACCAATATTGTTGGCGAAGATCTTGGTACATTTTATCCGCACCAGGATGAATAGAATAACGAGTCTTGTGAGCCTCGTTCATGAGAAATGTACGGAGATCATCACGATCGGGAACCCAAATACAGTTCAAGTAATAGAGTAAGCCATTGGGTTTTGCTTCAAGAAGGAGTTCAACACCACATGACATTTCTTCGCACATATTACCCTCGGTTACCGAGACGTGTTGAGCTTCTAAGATACGGGTTTGAATATCGGTTTGAATACGGGCACAATGAAGCATAACATGGTCCTTTCGACTCAAAGCATCGGCTACAACATTCGCTTTGCCGGGATGGTAACGAATCTCGCAGTCGTAATCGTTAAGGAGTTCGACCCAACGTCGTTGCCTCATATTAAGTTCTTTTTGGTTGAAAATATATTGAAGACTTTTGTGGTCGGTGAACACCACACATTTCGTGCCATATAGGTAATGTCTCCAAATCTTTAACGCGAATACGACCGCACCTAACTCGAGGTCGTGCGTCGTATAATTCTTCTCATGAACTTTGAGTTGCCTTGATGCATAAGCGATTACTTTGCCTCGTTGCATGAGAACACAACCAAGACCTTGGTTAGAAGCATCACAATAGACAACTAAATCATCGATTCCCTCGGAGAGAGTCAATATAGGAGCATTGCACAAATTTTGCTTGAGGGTCTGGAAAACTTCTTCTTGATTCGGTCCCCATTCATAAGTCTTACCCTTGTGGGTCAGAGCGGTAAGAGGGACATCAATCTTCGAGAAGTTTGAGATGAAACGACGATAATAACCCGCAAGACCAAGAAATGAACGAACTTCGGTAGGAGTCTTCGGAGCATTCCAATTCTTAACCGTTTCAATCTTAGCAGGATCAACATGAATACCCTTGTCGTTGACGATGTGACCAAGAAATTGAACTTCTTTTAGCCAAAATTCGCATTTGGAGAATTTGGCATATAGTTGTTCTTTTCTCAAGAGTTCCAAAACCAATCTAAGATGTTCTTCATGGTCGGCTTTAGTCTTGGAATAGATTAAGATATCGTCGATGAAAACGATCACGAATTTATCAAGGTACGGTTTGCACACACGATTCATGAGGTCCATGAAAACTGCGGGTGCATTGGTTAACCCGAAAGGCATAACCATGAACTCGTAATGACCATACCTTGTTCTAAAAGCAGTCTTAGGAATGCCATCTTCTTGAACACGAAGCTGATGATAACCGGATCGAAGATCAATCTTCGAGAAGCAAGTAGAACCTTGAAGTTGATCAAAGAGATCATCGATTCTAGGTAAAGGATAACGGTTCTTGATAGTAAGCTTGTTGAGTTCGTGGTAGTCAATACACATGCGAAATGATCCATCCTTCTTCTTAACAAATAAGACGGGTGCACCCCACGGTGAATGACTTGGGCAAATTAAACCTTTGTCGGAGAGCTCTTGAAGTTGACTTGCAAGCTCTTGCATTTCGGAAGGTGCAAGAAGATAAGGAGCTCTAGCAACGGGGTTAGCTCCAGGTATAAGATCAATACGGAACTCTACTTGATGAACGGGAG
Source organism: Smallanthus sonchifolius (assembly GCA_023525975.1). NCBI lineage: Eukaryota > Viridiplantae > Streptophyta > Magnoliopsida > Asterales > Asteraceae > Smallanthus > Smallanthus sonchifolius. The sequence goes on along the minus strand of CM042030.1, from coordinate 24,715,148 downwards.
GAAGACCGGATAAATCCTTAGGAAAAACTTCGGGGAAATCCCGGATGATCGAAATGTCTTGGATACTCTTCTCCTTGACATCCTTTTGAACAATATGAGCTAATAAAGCAATGTACCTCTTTTGTAAGTACTTTTGAGCGATAGTACACGACATCAACTTAAGTCCCTTGCAAGGCTTTTCCCCAAAAACTCTTAAGGTTTCTCCCGATGGTAGCGGAATTTGGATACACTTTTCAAAGCAAATGACTTCGGCATGATGATTTGATAGCCCATCCATACCTATGATAATATCAAAGCTTCCTAGTGGCATTGGAACAAGGTTGATTGGGAATGTGTGATCATTAAGTTCTAAAGAGCAATCATAGATAATGGACTCAATTGTAAGGGAGTCACCATTTGCTACTTCAACGGTAAATGTTTTCTCTAATTGGGACCGAGTCTTTGCAAGTAAAGGTTCAAAATTAAGTGACACAAAACTTTTATTGGCTCTGGTATCGAATAAAATGGAGGCATATTGACTATTAACAAGAAACGTACCATTGACCACGTCATTGTTGGCTTGAGCTTCGTTGGCGTTTATGTTGAACGCACGCCCACGAGCTCCACCTTGTCTAGCATTTGCAAGTCTTGGACATTGATCACGAAAATGGATCGGGTCACCACACTCATAGCAAGCATGCCCATTAGTAATGGCGGGAGCACCTTGATTAGCCACTTGGGGTACGGTTCGGTTTGGAGGGTTGACTTGGCCCGTAAGAGCTTTGGTCCTACAAACACTAACCGTATGGCCATATCTCCCACAATAAGTACAAAGGCGACATGGGATGTTTTGGGGATGATGGTAGTTGCAGGTGGCACAAAGTGGGTAGATTCCAACATATGGCTTTTTAGCCGGCGCTTGAACCATAGGTGCAGCTTGGTTGACGGGAACAGCAGGAGTAACCACAGCAAAATTTCTAACCTTCCTCTTTCTATTATTGTGAGAGGGATCGGTTGTGGCTTCTTTGTTGTGAGTAGGAGGGGTTACGGTTTCAAAAACTTTCTTAGTACCCTTCTTAGTAAGTGTTCCCGCTTTCACATGGTTATCAGTTAAGGTAGCGGATAGACGAATAGCATCCTCCAGAGTAGCAGGATTTCTACCTAAGACAGTATCTTGGATTTGTCTTGGTAGCCCACCAATATACTTCTCAATACAACGGGACAAAGGAGTGACCATGTGGGGCACTAGAAGACTCAACTTATGGAACCGAGTTGTATATGCTAAGCTTTCCCCGCTATCTTGGGCAAGATCCCAAAATTCAGCTTCTAACTTTTTCACTTCATTTCGAGGACAGAACTCGTCGGTCATAAGCCTTTTGACCTCATCCCAAGGTAAGGCCATAGCTACATCAACACCCCTATTCCTTTTCTCCCCATTCCACCATGTAAGTGCCCGTTTTTGTAGGACACTTGTAGCATGACGAACACGGAGGTTGTCGGGACAGTCACTATTGAGAAAGGTATTCTCAATGCTTTCGAACCATTGAAGGAGTCCAGTAGCTCCTTCGGTACCATAGAACTATAGGGGATTGCACGAGTTGAAATGCTTGAAGGTGCATTGAGATGGATTATTACCACCATTTCCACCATTTCCACCATTATTACCACTATTGCTTCCATTTCCACCATTGTTGCCATTGGTGGCACCATTGGCTTGGTTGAGTTGTGTCACCAATTGGGTAAGAATAACAGCAATGTCGGTGTTGGCGTTGGTTGCGGGAGCACGACGAGGAGGCATTTTACAGATTTTTACAAGACAAGAAAATTTGTAAGAATTTATGAGATTTGATAGGATTTAATAGAATGAGATAACAAAATAAAATAGATATTCTTAGTTTGGATTGTACTCAAAAGTAACAAAATCACTTGAATACCATGACACATTAAGGTTAATTAAACTTATAAAATTTTTCAAGAAGACATGCTTTAGCCTATAAGTAAACACTCATCTCGGGAGTTCCCAGGAAAGCATACGGGTCCCTCGGTTGATTGGGATTTATGCGAAATGCTGTCCTAGACAGAAAACCCAAAATACAGGTGTCACCCTTCCAGATTGCACGTGTCCTCAAATAATTTAACAAGTTTAAAAACCTTAACGAAGAAAAAATTTTTTTAAAGATTTTTGTTTCAAGGATTTTCCACATACTTAGAAAGGATAAGGATAGAAAAGAAGATAGAAATATTATGAGGTTTTAGAATATAGGAAAGGATATTATTTATTTAATTATTATTCAAGAAGATCCTAATGAGTCATGAATTTCTAACAAGTAAGGTATCAAATATAATAATAATTAATCATGGTGAGCATGTAACACATAGCATGTAACACATAGCACAAAATCATGAAATATAGCATAAGTGGGTGTCCTAAAGTTATAGTCTAGGTCAAGGTGTCTAATAACCTAATTCCCTATAACCAAGGCTCTGATACCAATCTGTCACACCCCGACCGATGGCGGAATCATCGGGGCGGGACATGTAAGACTGTTCATAGCACATGGTTGACTAAATTGAAATATATTAAAGTCAAATTTCCATTTCAAATAATCCAAGTACAAATCAAATTCAAACAAAGAAACATAAACAACTCATAAAATTCTTGATTTAAATTGCTAAGTCCAAATCCTATATTGAGCACGTCTTGAATCATTCTCACAAATTAGGGCCTAAAACATGAATAAAATAAAGTCAACTAAAAAGTTGGTGAGTATAACACAGTTGTATATAGATAACATATAGTTGAAAAAAATCCTTTACAAAACATGATAAAATAAGGCATTTATGAGGAGCAGCTATTGTGTAACCATGTACAACCAAACCTTGTAACTAGCATGCAATAAGGGTTCTTGATACGCACTGGTTAACCTAGATAGTAATGTATATTGAATCAAATCGGTGTACAAAGTTTAAGTCTAACATTGAAGGTTGAATTTGTGTATAAAAAGTATTAAATGAAATATATAAAGTTGTAGTAACCATTTTTGGAACATTTGATTAAAGTTTGGAATTTAAATAATAAAATAGAATTCTTATAAAATTGTTGATTATGAAAATAATGCATGTGTTAAATGTAAATTATTAAATAAGTAAATGATTATAGTTTATGAAATAATGTAAATATTGATTGTAATTAAGTATAAATAAATAATTTTTGTTTAAATATTAAATAAATAATTATTATCTTATATATTTATAAACTTGTAACTTAATCATTTAAAACATCATTTAAGTGTAAGATAAATAAATATTTAATTTTTATAAATTTTTAAATAAACTTTTAAATAAATAATATTTATCTCTTCAATTACAGAAAACATATTTTTATAAAATTTGAAACATTTGTTGATCGAAAAATATAAAATTATAATTCTTTTACAATTTCTGAGTCACACACGACCGCGCCTTGGAAGGGCACGATCGTGCTCAAGTCACGGGCGCGACCGCGCTAGTCGGGGCGCGACCGGGTTGATTAACAGAGGGCACAAACTAGACCAGTCAACATGCACGACCGTGCCTTGGCCCGGCACGGTCGTGTCTATGATTCTTAGACACAACAGAGACTAGCCCAAAGGGCATGACTAGGTCTGGACAGGAGGGCACGACCGCGCTGCTACTCGGCACGACCGCGTTTCATGAGGCACGGCCGCGCTAGATGATTAGCGCAACCGTGTCTCTTCCAAATCAGACACGAATTGAACAAATCTTGTATTTATAGCATTGTAATTGTTTGGGCTTTTGATTACTGAGTTGTTACGAGTCTATTCATATAAATTAATTGTATGTAACTCGTGTTTAAGAGTGGAATCAATTAAAATCATTTTTATTAAAATAAGAGTTCTGATTCGGACGATTTCTGTAATGAAAGCCCAGATTAATAGAGGGCTTTTGATATTGATACTGAAGCGAATGAGATGGAGAGTATACTTACCCTGAAGCGTATCGAATCGATGAAGAACGGTAGAACGGAATTCTGACGACGGCGGCAAAAGTAACCTCCGGTGACTTCTGCTGTGATTCCGACTGCTTCAACGTCTTCGGTCGTTCCAGAGAGGGTTGAATATCGTATGGTGATGGATTGCTCGAGGATATTAGGATCGATTTTGAGGATTCGAGGCTTGGGAGGGAATTGATAAAACTCGTATTGGACTGAGATATTTTCCTTGACAATGAAAATGAAACGTAATCGGATTTGAATTCGAACGATCGAGCGTTTTGAAACTGCATTTACGTTTCGACTGTTACACAGGCGCGACCGTGCTTAGGCACCGGGCGCGATCGTTCCAGGTCCAGTCGCGAGATCGTGCCGAGGCACTTGGCGCGACCGTGCCAGGACGAAGCACGACCGTGCTGGACTAGGGTTTCTTGACATTTTTCAACTTTAGTCCTTGACTTTTCAGATTTGATAAGTTTGAATTAAATAGTTCTTGCATAGTGTTTAAACGTATATAATTGTGTAAAACTTGCGAATTTGTATCGAATCATTGAATTTAGTTTATGGCGGGAAATAGAACAAAACAGTGCACGAGTATTGAATTCGAAATGCATTACATTGAATTGAAAATATGAATACTAAAATCAGAAATGTTACACTCCGGTCCTATTCGTAAAGAAAAAGGATGGAACCTTTAGGATGTGTATTGATTACCGAGAATTAAACAAGCTTACAATCAAAAACCGATATCCACTTTCTCGAATAGACGATTTGTTCGATCAACTACAAGGTTCTAGCTTCTACTCTAAGATCGATCTACGTTCGGGGTACCATCAACTAAGAATCCAAGAAGAAGATGTACCAAAGACGGCATTTAGGACTCGTTACGGCCACTACGAATTCCTAGTTATGCCGTTTGGTTTGACGAACGCACCAGCTGTTTTTATGGATCTCATGAACCGAGTGTGCAAGCCATACTTGGATAAATTCGTGATAGTATTTATTGATGATATATTAATATATTCACGAACCAAGGAGGATCATGAACATCACCTGAGATTAATTTTGGAACTACTCAGAAACGAGAAACTTTACGCTAAATTCTCTAAGTGTGAGTTCTGGATCCGAGAAGTGCATTTCCTTGGACATGTCATCAATAAGGAAGGAATTCATGTTGATCCATCTAAGATAGAAGCGATCAAAAACTGGGAAGCACCAAAGACTCCGACCGAAGTGCGTCAATTTTTGGGTTTGGCCGGCTATTACAGACGATTCATCGAGAATATTTCAAAAATAGCCCTGCCTTTAACCACATTAACCCAGAAAGAAAAGAAGTTTGATTGGAGTGACAAGCAAGAGTCAACTTTTCAATTGCTGAAGCAGAAGCTGTGTAGTGCACCGATCTTATCCCTTCCTGAGGGAATCGACAACTTCGTCGTATACTGCGATGCATCACACCAGGGACTTAGTGGTGTGTTAATGCAAAGGGACAAAGTCATTGCATATGCCTCACGACAACTAAAAGTGCACGAAAAGAATTATACGACCCATGACTTGGAGTTGGGCGCAGTTGTGTTTGCACTTAAGATTTGGAGACATTACTTATACGATACAAAATGTACTATCTTTACAGACCACAAGAGTCTCCAACACATTTTTAATCAGAAAGAACTCAACATAAGGCAACGTCGTTGGGTAGAACTACTGAATCATTACGACTGTGATATCAAGTATCACCCTGGTAAAGCCAATGTCGTAGCAGACGCCTTAAGTCGTAAAGAACGGGTTAAAACACTCCGTGTTCGTGCCCTAGGATTGACAATTCATACGAGTCTCACGACTCAAATCCGGATGGCACAACGGGAGGCAACCAAAAAAGAAAACATTCAGAGTGAAGCTTTATGAGGAATGACCAGACAGTTAGAGCCAAAATCAGATGATACTTTATACTTTGCAAATAGAATTTGGGTGCCATGTTTTGGTAATTTACAGGAGTTGGTTATGTACGAAGCCCACAAGTCCAGGTACTCCATTCACCCAGGTTCAGATAAGATGTATAAGGATCTGAAAGAACACTATTGGTGGCCAAACATGAAAGGAGAAATTGCTATTTATGTCGGTAAATGCCTGACATGTTCAAAGGTAAAGGCAGAACATCAGAAACCGTCGGGATTGTTACAACAACCCGAGATACCTCAATGGAAATGGGAACAGATTTCTATGGATTTCATCACGAAGTTACCCAGGACGTCGAGCGGTTATGACACAATATGGGTAATTGTCGATCGTCTGACAAAATCAGCTCATTTTCTACCTATCAAAGAGACGGATAAAACCGAGAAACTTGCAAAGCTTTATATCAAGGAAATTGTGGCTAGACATGGAGTGCCAATTTCTATTATCTCTGATAGAGACAGCAGATTCGTGTCTAGAATCTGGAAATCATTACAAGAAGCCATGGGCACACGTCTTGAAATGAGCACGGCATATCACCCACAAACAGATGGTCAAAGCGAAAGGACCATGCAAACTTTAGAGGATATGCTCCGTGCGTGTGTAATTGATTTCGGAGGAAATTGGGATACTCATTTATCGTTGGCAGAGTTTTCCTATAATAACAGCTACCACACGAGTATTAAAGCAGCTCTGTTTGAAGCTTTATATGGTCGTAAATGCCGCTCACCGCTATGTTGGGCGGAAGTTGGTGAAAAACATTTGACAGGTCCTGAGATTGTCCAGGAAACCACTAATAAGATCTTCAAAATTAAGGACCGTCTGAAAGCGGCCCGAGACAGACAGAAGAGCTATGCTGATAACAGACGGAAACCATTAGAATTTCAAATTGGTGACCAAGTAATGTTAAAAGTCTCACCATGGAAAGGCGTTGCAAGGTTTGGTAACCGTGGTAAGCTCAACCCTAGATACGTTGGACCGTTTGAAATACTGGCTAGGGTTGGCACTGTAGCTTACAAGCTCAAGTTGCCACAAGAACTAAGCAATGTACATGATACGTTTCATGTATCAAATCTCAAGAAGTGTTTATCAGACGAGACGTTAATTATACCGCCTGATGAGATTCACATAGACGACATGTTGCATTTCATCGAGGAACCAATTGAGATTTCAGATTGGAAAGTTCAAAGGCTGAGACGTAGTCGAATCAAACTGGTTAAAGTACGTTGGAACTCAAAACGTGGTCCTGAGTATACATGGGAACGAGAAGATCAAATGAAAACGAAATACCCCTCCCTGTTTAAGGATGCACCAGTTCAAGATGGCACGAATTGAATTTCGGGACGAAATTCTTTTAACATAGGGAGAATGTGACACCCGACATTTCAGGTCAATAACCGTACATGTTATAAACTAGTTTACTTTATAATTGTTTTCGAGATTTGCTTAATTTCACAATCAAGGACATTAAGGTCTAACAAAAACCGTACATTGTCTCATTTCATATTTTGGTAATTCTAGGAGTTACCGGTTCACGTACCAGGATGACCCGACTAAATGCGAACGTTAGGGATTTAATTAAATAAACAAGAAAAATATATATATATATATATATATATATTACATAAAATTTACGTTGAACTATGATTTATTTTTAAGACTAAATCATATAATATACGTAAAAGTAAAATAATGGACTTTTCGAAGACGTTATCGCGTAGTGTCACCTTTAGGCACTTGTACCTACAAATAATCACTCAACAAATTATACAATTCGGGATTTGAATATTTTTACCAAAATATTCTTTAAGCAGTTAAATTGTAATCATAGTACCATTAAGAACCTAAACCGAATTAAATTACCGTTAAAACTCTAATTTCGATTAATACCACCTAATGATCTAGATAACTACTACCTAAACTCACTAAATATTAATACACTTAATGGATTAAATAAATTTACACTTAAAATCTAATTATTTGATTTATCAACCCCAAACCACCCTTGACTTTCTCGACCAAAATCCCAGGGAATACTCCATTCCCACTTCCTGCGACCCATACCTCATACCTTGGAGAATCAGATATACACCATACCCCTTCACTCAAAATCTCACCATTCCTCTCATTTTCCTCATTTTCTTACGGCAATTTTCCCCATTCCTCTTCAAGTTGAATCCAAGTTTTAGGGCAAAATCCACTATATTTCGGTGTTATAAGAAGAGTTCCAAGTGTTTTTCTCAAGAATCAAGCTAAGGAGCTCAAGATCATCCTCTGTTTCTCTCAAAATCATCTTCTCTGTCCAGAGGTAAAAACTCGATACCATCCATATTGTTTTCTTTAAAACCGTAGCTAAACATACAAAATCGTTCAAACGCAAGTAAGATAACAAGAAAAGTGTGTCAAATTCTAGACTAAAACATAAAAATATGCAGGACAGATTCTGTCAATCAGAAGTCAGTAATCGAAACTATAGTTTCGATACCTGTTTACTCAATCGAAACTAGGAGTTTCGATACCTTTTTACTCAATCGAAACTAGGAGTTTCGATACCTGTTTACTCAATCGAAACTAGGAGTTTCGATACCTGTTTACTCAATCAAAACTAGGAGTTTCGATACATTTTTGATCGAAACTAGGTAGTTTCGATACCTATTATCCAATCGAAACTATGAAGTTTCGATACCCAGTTTGCTCAATCGAAATTAGGAAGTCTCGACATCTGTCCTGTCCAATCGAAACTAGGTAGTTTCGACATCTGTCCTGTTCAATCGAAACTAGGTAGTTTCGATACCTGTTCATCAGTCCCATTGGGCAGTAACTTAGAACTGTTTTATAACGAAACAAGTGTTGAAAAACTAAGAAGATATTTTAAAAAAAAGCAATCAGATTTACTAAGTCGGTGAACAATTTGCATATAAGACGTTCGGTCTTAACAAGAATTACCCTTTTGTAATTAGGGTACGAATAGTCAAGGTTGACTGGAACAATTATCGTTGCTAACATACACAAAAACAAGGTGAGTTTCACGGCCCCTTTTTACTGTTTTCAAATATTTGGGGGAAGAACATACTTACAACTATTTTTATGTGATAACAAGAGAATAAGACTCGACTTTTATGTTTACATGAGTTAAACGATTTGAGAAGTCCCCTGGAACAATTTAGTAACCATTAACTGTAGCCTAGGGTCCTATGAATAGTACTATGGAGAGTGACGTCTCCCGGTCATGGTTAGTCGCGCTAACCACTATCTGGAGGATTTATGGCCGCATAGAACCGGATAACGAAATTAGGGGCGTGTACAATTGTCATGGTTTGGTTACGGCTCATGTAGGAACATATTATTTGTATTCCTAGCTAGTTTACAAATGGGTCAACAATTCTTATTCTGTTTATCACATGCACCTGAAACTATTTACGAACAATTAAATTTTACACAGAACTATTTGATTAAACCTGTGAACTCACCAACCTAGTGTTGACAATTTTAAGTATGTTTTTCAGGAAATTGAATGTGATCGCAAGGTTAGTAATGTAGATTACATGCATGCACGATGGGTACAACTTTTGGGGGATTTCTCTTGTATAACTCATTGTAATAGAGTCATATTTGCGAAATCTTCACTTTTTGTAAACTCAATTTACATTTTGGAATGTAAAACTTTAAACTTGTTTATGTATCCATTTATCATGTATGTGTTTGCGGTAATCATATGCTTTGGAAACCATGAACGTCGCACCTCGCGTTTCCGCCTTGGCGAGGGTGTGACACCTCCTTTGCCTCATGTTTAATTCCTTTTGCCCAAAAAAGTACTTCAGGCTTTTGTGATCTGAGTAGATGGTGCATTTAACTCCATACAGATAGTGCCACCATATTTTCAACGCGAAAACTACTGCTGCTAACTCTAGATCGTGTGATGGGTAGTTAACCTCATGAATCTTTAGTTTTCGTGAGGCGTAGGCAATTTCCTTCCCTCGTTGCATAAGTACGCAACCTAAACCCTGACCCGAAGCGTCAGAGTAGACTACTAAGTCTTCATTTCCCTCAGGTAGTGCCAAGACTGGAGCTTGGGTTAATCGTGCCTTAAGTTCCTCAAACGCGTTATTTTGGGTTGGACCCCATTCATACTTCACTTCCTTCCATGTCAACTTAGTTAGTGGCGAGGCTATTCTTGAAAAATCTTGAATGAACCTTCGATAGTAGCCTGCCAATCCCAGAAAACTTCGTATCTCTGTTGGTCTCTTTGGGACGTTCCATTCTTTTACTGTCTCGATCTTTGCAGGATCCACCATGATTCCGTTTGGGTTTATTACATGACCTAGGAATTGGACTTCCCTAAGCCAGAACGCGCATTTGGAGAATGTTACGTATAATTTTTCCTGCTTTAGCACCTCTAGAACCTCTCTTAGGTGACAGTGGTGATCACCCTCGCTTTTCGAATATACCAGTATGTCGTCTATAAAGACTATCACCGATCGATCCAACATGGGTCGACATAATCTATTCATCAAGTCCATGAACGCTGATGGTGCGTTGGTCAATCCGAAGGACATCACGAGAAACTCATAATGCCCATAACGCGTGTGAAACGCGGTCTTTGGTACGTCTTCTTCTCTTACTTTCAACTGATGGTAACCCGACCTAAGATCGATCTTTGAGAACCAACTCGCACCTTGCAGTTGATCAAAAAGGTCGTCTATTCTAGGCAGTGGGTATTTGTTCTTTACTGTCCTCTTGTTCAACTCGCGGTAGTCAATGCACATGCGCATGCTGCCATCCTTCTTCTTTACAAATAGTACCGGAGCACCCCACGGTGAGACGCTCGGTCTAACAAATCCTTTTTCTGTTAGTTCCTCTAGTTGAGACATCAATTCTTTCATTTCTGACGGAGCCAATCGGTAGGGGGCTTTGGCAACGGGCTCAGCTCCTGGTAGTAAGTCAATCTGAAATTCTATTTCCCGATCGGGTGCTAACCCAGGTAGATCCTTAGGGAATACTTCCGAAAAGTTACACACCACGGGTACATTCTTGAGTTCATTCATTTTCATTCTATCATCAATAACATATGCCAGATAAGCTTCGCAACCGCGCCTCATGTAACTTTCGGTCTTGATCATCAAGATGACGTTTGGCATCGTGCAATTCCAATCCCCATAAACCGTAATTGGGATGCCGCTTGGAGCTTTGAGGTGTATCCTCTTACGTTTACATATGATTTGAGCTTCATTGGCAGCTAGCCAATCCATACCCAATACTATATCGAATCCTCATAAGGTGAGAAGGAACAATCTAGAAGGAAACTTATGACCCTTTATTTCTCTGATGCAATCCTCTGTTACTTGAAATACTGTCGAATTTTTACCAACGGCAGTTTGTACGTTAAAGGCCTTTACTATGGTGTTGATAGTGCATCCTAGTTTACGACTAAATGCATTGGGTATAAAAACTTTTACTAGCACCAGAGTCAAATAAAATAGCAGCATGTTCGTTATTAACTAGGAACGTACCTGACACAACATCAGGGTTTCCCCTTTCTTCCTCCTCAGTCAGGGCGTAGGCTCAAGTCCTAGCCTGCGGTTGTTCCTTTTCAGCTTCCTTTTCCTTTCCCGAACCGGATTGTCTGGTTTTCCTGCAATCCCTAGTCTGGTGTCCATATCTCCCACAACTTTGGCACTTGACGCCCTTCAAACAATCTCGGGAGTAGTGCCCCGGCCTCCCGCACTTATAACACATGGTGGTGCCGATTCGACACTCGCCAAGATGTTTCCTTCCACATTTCTTGCATGTTTCATATTCATCCAACCTTGGTTTCTTAATTTCAGTTGTTACATTCCCTTTTCCGGTGCCTCTAGACGGGTTCTCCCACTTTCTCTTTGGTGTCTCGGTTGCAGGGTCCTCATTGGCATAATCGTCGTAGACGATTCCGCTCAGATTCACTACTGACTCGAAGGTCGAGGGTAGATTAGCTTTCACATGAACATGGACCCTTTAAGGTAGGCCCTTCACATAGTACTTAATCATTCGTTCTTCCGTCTCCACCAGGTGGGGTACCAGTTGGGATAGCTCATTGAATCTCGAGGTATACTGGCGATGGGTCTTGTTGCCAGCCTTGAAGTTTAGGAACTCGTTCTCCACACGATCAATCTCGTTCTGTGGGCAGAACTTTTAGATTACGAGCTTCTTCACGTGTAAGGCCCCAAACCCGGGAGGCCTCACTTGTTGGATTTACTCATTCACAAACAGTTCTTAAACTTGATTATCAAATAACGCAGCGGAAAATACTTCAATAAAACATATTCATTACATTGTTTAACAACAGAAGCGTAACATATTCTATTACATAAACATATCATAATCTAATCATAACGGGATGCCAGTCTTCATGATCCACCGGGTAACTCTTCTCGCTTGCCAAGCATCACCGTCCATCATCCATACCTGCCTTAACCTGAATGTGCATACTAAAAAGTCAGCTACGCTGGTGAGTTCTAGTTTTCATTCGATTTAAGAAATGGTTCATCATTCAAAACATTCATTAGGGTTTAACTTCACGTACAAGAAAATAGGGCCTTTCATTCATCATTGAAAAATTTCAAACATTTTTCCTCGTCATAAACACATTGAACGGATCATTTGTTTAAAACATTAAACATTCATTTAAGTCATACATTACTATCTACAATTTGTATCTTTCTTTAAGCGTGTCTGTGTCCCCGAAGGAACCTTTGATGTTGTGGGCAACCGCTACGTATCGTCTTCATTGCCACAACCATTCAATACGTGGGGTCAACCGTTACGAATCGTCGTCACTGCCCAACACGCATCTTTCCTTTGGGAATCAACAGTTACGTATCGCCGTTATTGATTTCCCATTACCTCTTTCCCTTAGGATGATCGTCATCACCCGAGTAACCGTCGTTACCCCTTTACCAGTTGTACAACATCAAACCATTGGGAGGCCACCAAGACACTGCCCTTGTTGCTCTTATGGCAACTATGGCTCACTGTCCATAACTTATCCTCAACTGTCGTGACGCATACGCGATCACTCTCCCGCGTTGCATCAACACGCATCCCAATCCCTGACCCGAAGCGTCAGAGTACACCACTAGGTCTTCATTGCCCTCGGGAAGGGCCAAGACTAGAGCTTGGGTTAGCCTCTTCTTCAATTCCTTAAACGCCTCATCTTGGGTCGAACCCCATTCATACTTAACCTCTTTTCGAGTCAGCTTTGTCAACGGCGAAGCTATTTTCGAGAAATCCTGGATGAATCTCCGATAGTAGCCTACCAATCCCAAGAAACTTCGGATTTCATTTGGCGTCTTAGGAATATTCCATTCCTTTACCGTTACTATCTTTGCTGGGTCAACCATAATGCCGTTCGGGTTAATGACGTGACCTAGGAATTGGACTTCCCTAAGCCAGAACGCGCATTTGGAGAACTTAGCATACAACTTTTCCTTCTTCAGAGCCTCCAACACCTCCTTTAAGTGACATGCGTGATCACCCTCATTCTTGGAGTAGATGAGGATATCATCGATGAACACAATTACCGATCGGTCCAGCATCGGTCGACAAACCCTATTAATCAAATCCATGAACGCTGCGGGGGCGTTCGTCAATCCAAAAGACATCACGCGGAACTCAAAATGTCCATAACGCGTGCGAAATGCGGTTTTCGGTATGTCTTCTTCCCTCACCTTCAACTGATGGTACCCGGATCGAAGGTCGATTTTTGAGAACCAACTTGCGCCCTGTAATTGATCGAACAGGTCGTCGATCCTTGGTAATGGGTACTTGTTCTTCACCGTATGTTTGTTCAACTCGCGATAATCAATACACATTCTCATCGAACCGTCTTTCTTCTTCACAAACAACACCGGAGCACCCCACGGTGAGATGCTCGGTTGGATAAATCCTTTCTCAAGTAACTCGTCTAGTTGTGCCATTAATTCTTTCATCTCCACCGGTGCTAGTCGATATGGAGCCTTAGCCACGGGCTGGGCATCTGGTACTAAGTCGATTCGAAATTCAATCTCTCTGTCGGTGGTATCCCAGGAAAATCCTCTGGAAACACCTCCGGGTACTCGCGTACCACGGGTACATCGTCTAGCTCCTTCACTTCCTTACACTCGTCAATTACGTACACCAGATAAGCCTCGCATCCGCGCCTCAAGTAATATGTTGCCTTAATCATCGAGATGACGTTTGGCATCGAGGCGTCACGATCTCCAAGAACCTCGACTCTGCTACCGTCCGGAGCCTTGAGTCGGATTATCTTTCGTTTGCATATAATTTGTGCTTCATTGGCAGTTAGCCAATCCATACCTAACATGACATCGAACCCACCCAAAACCATGACAAACAACCTGACAGGGAACCTATGACCTTCTATTTTTATCGTGGAGTTGTCAACTACATCAGTCACTCTCGCAGTTCTACCCTCAGCGGTTTCTACGCTAAAGGCCCTTGCTAGCTTACTGACAGTGTACTTCACTCGTTTACAAAAAGTCGCAGATATAAAACTCTTACTTGCACCCGAATCAAATAACATAGAAACAAAAGTGTTGTCAAGGATGAACGTACCTGACGCCACGTCGGGGTCTGCCCTGGCTTGGTCTTGCGTCAGTGCGTACGCACGAGTCTTTGCTCGGGGCCTCTCTTCTTTCCTTTCAGGGCCTTTCCCTTTCCCGGCTTCACCTATTCTCGGTTTCGGGCATTCCCTACTCAGATGACCGGCATCCCCACAATTATAGCACTTGAAGTGTTGTGGGCACTCACGGGAGTAGTGCCCGGTCTTGCCACACTTGAAGCACAAGTTACATCCCAGTCTACATTCACCAGTATGCTCCCTTCCACACTTCTTACAAACAGTCGGCTCATCTACCCGAGCCCTCTTATCACGAGTCCCAAACATCTTTCCACCACTTCGCTTGTTTGAGAAGCTCGGTCTCTTCTTCGGTTCCTCAATGGCGACGACATTCAGCACCAGATCATCAAATACCACGCCGCTCAGTTCTACTACCGAATCATAGGTAGTAGGGGCGTTTGCCTTAACATAGGTGCGGACCTGGTCCGGCAGCCCTTGTATGTAACAGGAAATCTTTCTTTCCTCAGTCGTGATAAGGTGTGGCACCAGACGTGCCAGTTCATTGAATCGGGTTGTGTATTGCCGGTGCGTCATGCTCCCGGCCTTCAAACCCATAAATTCCCTCTCTACCTTCTCAATCTCGTTCCTCGGGCAGAAATTCTTGATCACCAAAGTTTTCAAGTCAGCCCACATCACCGCATACACAACCTCGCTCCCTTTTGTTTGACGTACACCTTCCCACCAATGGGATGCTTCCTCTCTCAAGGAGTTAGCAGCAAATTTTACAACTTGATCCGTTCGACATTTGCTCAGACGAATGGCAGCCTCCATATGAATCACCCAATCAAACGTAGCTACAGCGTCTTTCTTCCCAGTCAAGACTGGCGGGTCACATGCCTTGAAGTACTTATAGTCGCAACCACGGTTAAGCGGTGCGTTGATTGCCTCAGTGTTCGGGGTATCAACCGCCGTGTTAGACCCACCTTCCCCATTAACCTTCTTCAATGCCTCAGCTAACAGACTTGGCAGAGAAGTCTTCATCAACTCGGTGAACTATCGAGCTATAGCTGCTCTCACTTCTGGTTCAAAAGTGAAAGGTTGTTCTTCAACCAGTGTCTGCTCAGTTTCATGCACACTAACCATCGGTTCAGTGTGAACACTTTCTTCTTCACTATACTCTTGGCACGCAGGGGTCCTGCCACGCCCACCATTTCGACCGTCGGTATGACCACTGGTACGGCCCCCACCACGCCTTCCGCTCTTTCGTCCCGCCATTCCGTTCTATAAGACAAGGAATCTAATGTCATCACGCTAGTTAACAAATAAAATTCAATAAGTACTGTAAGATGTTAATATACACTGGCCATCTGCAATTAACCATTACACTACCTTTCGATTTCTATTTGACCACCTTTGTGATTCCATCAGAACACAAGTCCTTTCCTAACCCTTTCTAAGGCATACTACATACACATACTCTACTTTTCATACCTGATGCTGTGGCTCGAGTTACCCGTACTGGCATCCGCTTTAGGTCCCATTCACAGTTTAAGTTCAGACACTGGGAGTGTTCGAATCTCTCAAACTATTGCTCTGATACCAACTTGTAAGGCCCCAAACCCGGGAGGCTTCACTTGTTGGATTTACTCATTCAAAAACAGTTCTTAAACTTGATTATCAAATAACGCAGCGGAAAATACTTCAATAAAACATAATCATTACATTGTTTAACAACGGAAGCGTAACATATTCTATTACATAAACATATCATAATCTAATCATAAACGGGATGCCAGTCTTCATGATCCACCGGGTAAATCTTCTCGCTTGCCAAGCATCACCGTCCATCATCCATACCTGCCTTAACCTGAATGTGCATACTAAAAAGTCAGCTACGCTGGTGAGTTCTAGTTTTCATTCGATTTAAGAAATGGTTCATCATTCAAAACACTCATTAGGGTCTAACTTCACGTATAAGAAAACAGGGCCTTTCATTCATCATTGAAAAACCTTCAAACATTTTTCCTCGTCATAAACACATTGAACGGATCATTTGTTTAAAACATTAAACATTCATTTAAGTCATACATTACTATCTACAATCTGTATCTTTCTTTAAGCGTCTCTGTGTCCCCGAAGGAACCTTTGATGTTGTGGGCAACCGCTACGTATCGCCGTCATTGCCACAACCATTCAATACGTGGGGTCAACCGTTACGAATCGCCGTCACTGCCCAACACGCATCTTTCCTTTGGGAATCAACCGTTACGTATCGCCGTCATTGATTTCCCATTACCTCTTTCCCTTAGGATGATCGTCATCACCCGAGTAACCGTCGTTACCCCTTACCAGTTGTACAACATCAAACCATTGGCAGGCCACCAAGACACTGCCCCTGTTGCTCTTATGGCAACTATGGCTCACTGTCCATAATCTACCACAAGGCTGGAAATTGCATTCCCAGACTTCATTCGTCAATTCCATTCACTCGACAGATTAGATTTGTAATGCCTTCTTTAAACCTTTGCCCTTTTTCTTTTCTTTTCATAAAACCTTTCATTCATTTTCAAAACCCTTTACCTTTAGTTTAAACCATTTCTTTATAAACATTTCGTTCGTAAACATTCCATTCATAACTCTCTTTCCATAAACCGTTCATTCCAATCATTTCGTTTCGTAAACATAGTTTCATAAGCATCATTTATAAACATAGTTTCATAAACATCGTTTCGTAAAAACATCATTTCGTATGTATGCACACCAGCTCGAAAACATTATATAAAACATTTAAAAGAGGGCTTCTAGAACTCACCTGATAAGCTAATCCGGGTTGCCCTAAACAAAGGTCCCACTACGTCACTTCCGATCTGAATTGATTAGTTAAATACACATCAGACAAAATCCCGACTTTAACAGTTTAACCTTCTAAACATACCGACTTTACCTAATCAGTCTGATGCCTGCGCACTTAGCAAGTGCGCAGACCCTGCTGCCTGCGCACTTAGCAAGTGCGCAGACCCCTCTCTCTGCGTACGTCATAAGTACGCAGGACCTGCTCCGTGCGTACTTGATAAGTGCGCACGACCTGTTCTTCGCAAAAACCCTAACTTTCTCATTCGGGTCTGATCACGTCAAGATCCCAAACCTGTTTGCATTTAAAACGTTCGTTTTCCATTAAGGAACTCAAATCTATGTTTATCCTTCAGTTTCATCCATTAAAATGTTACATTTTCACCCAAAACCCGAAAAACCCAAAAACGAACTAAAACTCAGATTTAGGTCGGATCGTTACCTGAATCGAGCTTCTGGTCCGGAGGTTCTTCTCACGAGCTCTGGAGCAACACACTTCTCAAATCTGGGGTCGATCCGCCAACTTTCTCTCTCTATGGTTTCTCTCTCTAGAAGTTGCAAATGAGAGGAATGGGTGGAGGTCTAAGCTATTTATAGGGGAGGCTCCCCTTCCAGCCCGCCGACCCATCCGACCCGACATGCGTCGTTCGTTTATTTCGTCATTTTAACTGTCGTTTTATTTTTGGGATGTTACATCACGTCTTCCCATGTCATTCTGGCAAGAGCGTTTGGCGACTTTGTTCTCTGAATATTTCTCCACCAACCTAGTGCTTCATTGGTGAAAGAATGCGCAACATACTTAACAGACCGGTCCGGTCGACACTCGTTGATGTTGACTACAACGTTCATCCTCTCAATCCATTCGAACGTAGCCACTGAATCCTTGTTCCCATCGAACTTGGGTGGGTCTCCGTCCTTGAAACCTTTGTAAGTACACCCACGGTTGCTTGATCCCACCTTCACTTCATCTCCATCACTGTCATACACTTTCTCTTCATGGTCTCCTTCATCCTCCTCTCTACTTTTCTTTAGTGCCTCGGATAGTAGATCAGGCAATACTTTCTTCAGAGTCAGTACGACTTCACGGGCAATAGCATCCCTGACCTCCGGTTCTAACTGTAGAGGCCCTTGATTGTTGTTCCCAGTTGGGGTCACCTCTGTTTCGTGCACACTCTCAGTGTGTTTTGCGTGCACACTCTCTTCCTCTTCATGTCTTTGATTCAATGGAGGTCTACCGACTCGGCCAGTGTGACCGCCTCGGCGTCCTGTTGTTCCTCCACCAGCCATAGTTCCTAGTTTCCTGGTAGTTATAAAGGGAATACATCAATGCCATTCCTTCAGATCATAGTTTAGAACAGTACGAGCAAGGTAAAATTTTAATTACAGTGACCGGTTTGTGATTAATAATTTACATTGCTTTTCGGGTTCAAAACTCTTCAATTCGGTTGTGACATTGACATCTATTTATTCTAAGTTAAGGTATCTATTCTTATCCAAGTGTATTAACTCTAGTACTTACTTACCGTGCTGGCGTTGGCGTTGGTTACCCATACTGACATCCGTGCATTGGCCCCATAATCAGTTTGAGTCCAGACATTTAGGGATGTCTGAATCTCTCAAACTATTGCTCTGATACCAACTTGTAAGGCCCCATTCCCGGGTAACCTCACTTGTTGGATTTACTCATAAACATAGTCATAAATACTGAGCTTAAATTTAAAACATTCAGAAGTAACGGAAGCAAACATCATTCATATTACATGACATAACAGCGGAAGTCCTAACAATTAAATACATAACATTGTCTTAATATATATAGATATGGGATGTCAGTCTTGTGTCGGGTAACCTTCACGCCATCGCACGACCCTTTCTTCCTTTACCTGAAATGTATACTAAAAGTCAGCTAACGCTGGTGAGTTCTAGTTTAAAGACAATCATACATAATACTTATCTTTTCATGAATATTTTATATATATGTGTACATAACATACGTAATATTCGTACTTTTACATATTCTTTACTTTACTGTTCTCACATAATCATTCATTTTAAGTATATACATATGTACATACATACTTACTTGGGGAGAACACTTATTGGCCATAATCTTAAGGGAGATCAACCCATCACACTTATCACGAATGTTACAAATACATCGCAGTGAGAACTACCATCGTAGCCCTTTTCATTAACCGTCAGGCTCTAGAAAACCGTCCGTTCTTTCATTAAATCCGTCCGACAACCTTTGTCCGTCCGCTCTTAAACCGTCCTACCGTCGTAGTCCGTTCTTTTGTCCTTCTGCCCTAGGGCATCCGTTTCCCACGCGACCATTATGTATGCAACCGTTCTACTTTAGTTAAGGCAATTGCTTCGACCGTCCATTAGTGCCTTTTTATACGTCCTAGCTTGCGAAGGAACGTTTTTGTCCCGGTTGCAAAATAGTCACGTGGTCGTCCGTCTACCGAAGTAGCCGTTGTCATAGAAGGATTCATAACGTTTACATACATTCATAACATGCAATATATATAATATAAAGCAAGATTTCATTCATTTACGTTTTGTCCTTCTTTCATTCATTCTTTATAATCATACGTTTCATTCTTTGTTCGTAATTCATTTTCATATATAAGTATATATATATTTGTATACCACATATGATCACATTGACATTCAAAGCATTTATTCATTTAATGTATACACTTCAGCCCCAAAACATTTAAAATGATTTGCACATAATATAGAAGGGGGCACATAGAACTCACATGATAAGCTAGTCTTAGTTTTCTTAAACAAAGGTCCAACAACGTCACGTACGATCTGAATTAGGTAGTTAAATACACATCAGACCCAATCCTGACTCTAACGGTTTAATCATTCTAAACATACTGACTTTACTTACTAGTCTGCTGCCTGCGCACTTAGTAAGTGCGCAGGGCCTTGCTCATGCGTACTTGACAAGTACGCATGGTCTTTCTCTTGCGTACTTGGTAAGTACGCATGATCTTTCTCCTGCGTACTTGGTAAGTACGCAAGACGTCCCTACTGCGTACTTGATAAGTACGCAGCACCTGTTTCCTGGACAAGTCCGAAATTCTTGCATGTTAATCCAATCATGCTAATCTTACAACTTTCTTTGATCAAAAGGTGCGGTTTTCACTCTAGATGCTAGTTCTAAGCTTATCTTCAAGTTTCATCCATAAAAACGCCTCCTATTTAGCTAAAACCCGAGAAACCCCAAAATGAAGAAAAACACAGTTTAAGGTCGAATCGTTACCTGGTTTGTGATTCTGATTTGAAGGTTTTGCTCACGAGCTCAGTAGTAACGTGCTCCTTCAATTTCGGGTCGATCCGTCAGCTTTCTCTCTCTAGACCCGAGCTCTCCTTTCTCTCTCTAGTTTGCAAGTGTTGGTGAAAAATGAGAGTCTAAGCCTACCTCGACCCTTATATACTTGGGCTTCCCTCGGCCCGTTGGAGCCAAGCCCAAGCCCGTCCGTTTTTCTTTTGCTTTACGACGATTAAGTCTCTATCGCGTTATTATTTACTAAATTACTATTTTTGGGGTGTTACATATAACCCTTTATTTGTAGAGCCAAAAATAATATCGTCTACGTATATCTGTACCAGTAGGTATTCTCCCCCTGCTTTCTTAATGAATAAAGTCAAGTCAATATGTCCACGAACAAAATCATTCTCCACAAGATGTGTAGACAACTTTATCAAGCTTGAAAACTTTAGATGGATTAATTGGATCTTCAAACCCCGGCGGCTGACACACATAAACTTCCTCCTTGCTTTACCATATAAGAAAGCACTTTTTACATCTAATTTAAACACCTTAAAACCTTTGTATGAAGCAAAAGCAAGAAACAACCTCGGTGTAATCAATTCCCTCTTGTTGATTGAAACCTTGTACAACTAATCTTGCCTTATTTCGCACCCCAACACCTCGATCGTCTTTCTTGCATTTAAGCACCCACTTTGTACCAATTGGATACACACCCTTTGGAAGATCTACAAGATTCCAAACATTAAGTTTGTCAAACTGAGCAAGTTCTTCCTGCATGGCCTCTATCCAATTGTTATCACTTAACGCCATTTCGACATTATTTGGTTCTACCTGAGAAATAAAACAGGAATGTGAGCATACATCAAAAACACCAGTCTCTTTAAAACCTGTATACAAGCAAGTGTTGTCAAGAGTAGAACGCGTTTGCACTCCATCACGCAAATCCCCAATGATATTTGAAATCGGATGAGCTTTGAGTTCCTTGATTGATGCAACCTCAGGAACC
Source organism: Smallanthus sonchifolius (assembly GCA_023525975.1). NCBI lineage: Eukaryota > Viridiplantae > Streptophyta > Magnoliopsida > Asterales > Asteraceae > Smallanthus > Smallanthus sonchifolius. The sequence goes on along the minus strand of CM042030.1, from coordinate 24,693,487 downwards.
GGCAACACATCAACTTGAGTTGTATCAGATTGATAAGACAGATCATGATTAACTGGTATCCCCGAGTCCAGATTTGTAGGAATCTCCCCCTGATCATGTGACAAATTAGAAGGTTCATCAACTATCAAAGGATCAGCAGAAGAATCTTGGAAATAACATTTTCATCTTCACTATCAGACTCTTGTGTTCCCGAACAAGAAGCAGCATTAGGATCTGGAACAGATGTAGAAGGAACAGACGATTGTGGAACCGCAGTCGGTAGAAAACCACTATTTTGTGCATCTTGACATGAATCATATAAAACAGCAGCTTCCGCAGGAAAAATATTAGAAGGTAAATGAAAAGACTTGAATAAATTCTCATAATCAAAAGTCCAGTATGGTCCAGTCGCCATTTGAGGTAAAGACCGATTAGAACAGTCAATATGAAACCAGTCTTCAACTTGGTGAGTCTCTTTGTTATAAACCCTCTTGGTAGTAGAATTAGCAACATACCCCAGAAAGATCCCTTCAATTGCCTTAGCACTGAACTTGGTTGGGACATCGCGAACTTTCAAAAGGGTGCATGGATTACCAAAAGGTAGTAAATATTCTAGATTCGGCTTACGATTATTAAGCAACTCATAGCATGTCTTGTTGTGGCGCTTAACGGTAAAGACTCGGTTCAGAACATGACACGCAGTATTCACAGCCTCAGCCTAAAAAGTTACTGGAAGCATAGAATCAGCAAGCATCGTACGTGTCGTTTCAACCGAAGTCCTGTTCTTTCGTTCAGCAACCCCATTTTGTTGAGGTACATATGGCGCACTGAATTCATGATGAATTCCCTTTTGAAGACAGAATAAACCCATCTTGCTATTTTTGAATTCACTGCCATTGTCACTCCTAATTCTTCTGACTTTCTGTTTGAACAAATTCTCTAAACCCATTATTAAGAATTGTACCAACTCTGTGGTTTCGGATTTAGAAGCAAGGAACTTAACTCATGAAAATCTAGAGAAATCATCTGTTACTACCAGACAGTAAGATTTACCGCCAATGCTCCTAATACTAATCGGTCCAAACAAATCCATATGCAGTAGCTCCAAAGGAGTTACAATTCTTGTGTTGTTTTCCCTTCATGCAAGGAATACACTCATCAGGAACTGAAAATTTCATTTTCGGAACACCAAAAACCAGATCATTCTTCACAAGATAATTCATTTTCCGATAATTGATGTGAGCAAGTTTCCTGTGCCACAAACTAGAATCTGACTCAGACGCCTTGGAGAGTAGACATGTAGGAATTGAATCCGTAGTAGTAGCAACACTCATTTCTAGGACATATGTGTCGTTTGTCCTTGGAGCCTTCATTAGAATCCATTCGTCAGGAATCACAAAACTCGGTTTCAAGATATAACACTCAGAATCATTGAAATGAAATGAAAATTTCTTATCACACACTTGAGATACACTTAAAAGATTATGTTCAAGTTGCTCCACATAGTTCACTTTCTCAAATTTGACTTTTTCATTCTTTAAAGTACCCTGACTAGTAATGTACTGCCTTTATTTCCAGCAAAAGCACCATCAATATTAATCACATCTTCCAACAAACGAATATTCCCTATCATATGTCAAGAACAACCACTATCCACATACCACATATTGTTGATAGTCCTCCTTGGTTGTCCCTACATAAACAAAGAAAATCAGTTAGAAATTGGAACCCAAGCCATTGTGGTCTTGGGTCGTCCAGATGGATCAAAATAAACAACTTCAAGCAATTCACAATCAACATTGTAATCAACCTTTGGAACATAAGATTTACAATTAGACCTTCTCAAAGAAGACATAGGTTGATTTATTAGAAAAACATTATTAGATTTATGATTATCAGATGCAGGTATTTCCAAAAATTTCTTTAGTTTTCTGTTACGTCTTCTTCGTTGTGGTCTAGAAAGTTTGACCTCAGGTTGAGACTCTTTTGGAATTCCAACATGTGGAATCTCAAACTTCTTTTGAAAAACAATGGGTTTAAAAATACGCTTATCATGTTGCTTAAATCCCGAAGATTTAGCAAATGATTGACAATGCATATTCTTTTCAACACCAGACGTAGGCTTTTCCCTATTTTGTCTTTTCAGAATCGTCACCACTTGTTTTTGTGAGGGATCACACTTTAATTTGCCTTTATTCTTATAAGGACAGTGAATCAGAATATGACCAGCCTCATTACAATGACAACAAACTCTTCTATTTTGATGATTTCTGATATAAGAAGTTTTTCTTGAATTTGATGACCCTTCTGATGAACAAGCTTCAGAAGATTTTTCTGAACAGTTGACTGGCTTCTTTGGAACAAACACTTGTTTAGTCACCATTGATGAATTCTTCTTATGATAACCAGCAGCAACAAAACCACTTGATTGTAGCATTTTGGAAAGTTTAGGTTCAACTTTCACCTCATCCGGTTCTGTTAAAATGCATCTATCACGAGTAACATTTTCCACTACCATTGGTTCATCAATTTGCACTTCCTTTGGAATGCCTTCAACCTTATTATCATCAAAAACCTCAACCTCAGAATCAGAATCATAGATCATATCTTCACCAGTTATTAGATTCACCTTCAACGTTGTCTTTGGATCAATTTCATCTTCATGAATAATTTCTGGTTCAACCACATAATTTGCATTGAATGGTGGAGGAACAAATCCAATTCCAGCAACCCTCTTAGTAGGATCAGCATTAGCATTAAAGTAATCCAATACCACATATGAATTTTCAAAATTTTCCAGCTTTCTATGTAATTTGATCACTTTAGATTCTTTATAAAAAATTTCTTTGTTTTTCCGAGCGACAATTTCATTTCGCTTCTCAATCTCAGCATAAGCCATATCCAGATGATATGCTTGTTCCTTATATTTCAATCCCAAAGAATTCAAATCTCCTTTCAAAGACCCAATTCTATCTATACACAATTTATCATTATCTTTCAATTTTTGATTAACTGAATGCATCGATTTCATATCACAAATTAAATTTGTGTTATCATCCATTACTTTTTGCATTTTATCTTTTATACTGATGCAATTAGAACAATAAATGTGACAGACATAATCTTTTACCTTTGAAGGATCTGACATGTCTGCCATGAAGACTTTTGCAATTGGAATATTTTCAGAATCAGCACCATCAGAAGAATTTTGAGTTAACACAATATCATCTTCAGATACACCAGATGCAATATCAGACTCACCATTTTGTACCTGATCATGATCTTCATCAGCAATTGGCAAACTCTCACCATCACTTGAGCTATCATCATCAGTTGACTCTTCAGATTTTGTAGAATGAATCTCAGCTACAAACGCTTGATTTACCGAACCAACCAAATCTTCAAGATGAATACCCTCGTCATAATTTTCATCATTATGAGCAACCAAAGCAGATGATGCAGATGCATGATTAGAATTTCCAGATCCAGAGGAGCCATGTGACTGATTACGATTATTCTGAAAGTTATTAGGCTTCTTCTGAGAATCAAATTCAACTTTCGGTTTCACAAATTCTTTGGCAAAATGACCATACTCCTGACAATTATAGCAACGAACTTTGGTTTTATCAAATCCCATACGTGAATGACTGTTAGACCCAATATACTTTCTTCCAGTCTTCTTCAAAAAATCCTTTGCTTGTCGCATCAGCATAGCCATGTTCCATTGAATGTTCATCTCTTCCAGATCAATAGGATCAATTTGTCTGAAATCCTCCTCAATAACATCTGGATCATGAATCTTTCCTCCAATAAAATTTTCATAAGAAGCCATAAAGGAAGAAAACATCGCTAAATAATCATCATCAACTCTCTGATTCATAGTATGTGTTCCAGATGATGAAGAAGTTGTATTTGCAGAGAAACCTGAATGACTTGAAACCACAGAACAATGATCATGAGAAACATCTTGAGTATCACCAGAAAAGAACGCAACCCCTGCACCAGTTTTGCCAGAAGACTTAGCAAAATACATTGAAGGATCTTGAATATGCTCCATATTGGTTTCCTTCTTCTTCATATTCAAATCATGTGATTGAATCTTGCCAAGAACCTCTTCAAGAGACATAGTTTTATACTTGACATTCTCTTTTATCAAAACCGTATACACAATAAATTTAGATGGTAATTCCTCCAAAAACTTATCATTTATCTCTTCAGTCTCATAAACCACTGAAGCACTTCACAACTCACTCAGCGAATGATAGAATCTCGTTGCAAGATCATCTAAAGATTCATTTTGAAAGTGCTTGAATACTAAGAACTGCTTCTTCAGTAATTCTTTTCGGCTTTTCTTAACATCCAAACTACTTTCACACCTCTTTTGCAACGCTTCCCACAATTGTTGAGAAGTCCTGAATTGTTTAAAACTATGATAAATTTCTTTAGGTAGAGACATTGAAATACTAGCCATTGCCTTCTTTTCTCTATCAAACAATAATTTTTCTTCTGTGGTTAAAACAGATACTGATTTAGGAACATCATCCTTTCCCATCCAAGTATATGTCGGATACGTATAACCTTCCAAGATTGGAATCCATTAACTTGTATCAGTAAACGATACGAACTGATCAAACCGATCTTTCCAGTTAGAATAATCTGCAAGACTTAACAATTTGGGCGGTTTCGGAGATGTACCAATCTCGTTGTCGTAATTTAACATATTAGTCACTTGCACCATATTTGCCATTTTCAGAAAAAATTTCCAAGTGTTGAACACAAACTCCCCTAGGCGAAGATAATAAGTTCGCTTCACAACCAAACAAGCAAATTTGATATCAAGCGAACTTGATAAGTTCGCTTATCCAAGAAATCTAGTAAGTTCGCCGAATAAGTTCGCCTACAAAGTTTGCTTAAACTGAGAGAAGCGAACTTAATAAGTTCCCTTGCTAAGTTCGCCTGTAACAACTTTCAGCAAGTTCGCTTACAGCAGCTGAAACAAACTCAGCAAGAAGTTTAACCAAACACAAACAAACAGCACCAAAAATCATCATTTCTCACAGATTAGAAGGAATTTGAAGAAATTGAACCGTAGGATTTGGTATTTTATGAATTAGAATACTTCTATCGGATTAATTTCAACAAAATCAACTTCAAATCCATGAATTCAGCAGTAAAAACATCTTCAAGAACTTGAAAACTCCATGGATACAAAAAACTTCAAAAATGATCAATTTCTTGTCAAATTGTACACAAAAACGTCTCTAATCGCCAAGAATCAAACTGTAGGTCCCTCGGGTGTGGTGGATCGTCACATGCAAGTGGTCTACTAGTCGGACCGGGTGCGGAATACCCGTGACTAGGTGGAGAGTCTAACTGAATAAAGTAAACCAAACACAAGAGTCACAATAATCGTTCTTTGTATTATAAACACTCGACGGTTGCAGAGAGAATACAAGCTGCGTACTTAGCAAAACTGAGTTCGTCTGAACAAATGGTTCTGCGTACTTAGCTTCTGTGAACCTATCCTATTTATACTGACCTGATGCCTGCGTACTTAGTAAGTGCGCAGGACCAATTACTCCTGCGTACTTAACAAGTACGCATAGGTCTTCCTGCGTACTTGCTAAGTACGCAGGAGCTTTCTCCTGCGCACATACAAGTGCGCACAACACTTGGAAGAAATCAACAACACATTATGTAAACGTAAATACAACTCGATAAACTATTACATAATGACTCTTACATACAAAGACAAAATACAGACATTAGACATACAAACCTAGACTCTATCCAGAGTGTTGTCACAGGAAAGTGCATCAACAAACTCCCCCTTGACAACAGCTCGGGATCTTCATCGTCTTCAGTCTTCAATCTTCAGTCTTCACAGCACTGCTTCCTTAGCTTCCATCTTCTTTTTGTAATCAAGACAGAACTTGATTAACTTGTCGTATTTGGCCGAGAGAAGCTTTGTCCATTCGTCAGTGTGGATGCAGAATTTGTCTGCTAGTACCTCTAGATCGTTCACAGAGAAATTGATGAAGCAGACTTCATCAAAAACCCTGATCACTTCCTTTGGCACTGTGTTTCCACTATCTGACTTACCTTTACCCATGATCACAGCCTCGCCCGTTTTTGGATCAACGTACCAGTACCACATGTCACCAAGAATATCCTGAGGTAACTTGCTCAGGGGAATCTTGGTTTCACATCGCACTGGCTTGTATACCAATCTCTTTAACGGCTTTTAGTCACAGGATGCACTGCATGCTTATCCTTGACTCTTCTGGGCACCTGAGGCTTGAGATACTCATACTTTCCCGATCTTGCTTCACGCTGTAGTATACTCCACAAACCCATTGCTACTGCATGATTCGACTGATTCAGCAGGTCGCGGTTTGCAAGGTTAACTAGGTCGTACCTAGGCAAAGAGTTGAACGCCTCACTGGTTGGTTTCAAGTATTGAACCCCTCCAGATCTTTTGATGGCGAACAACTGCTTGTCCTCCTCAAACCTGACAGCTAAGATCATACCTGTCGCTCCATACTTGTCTTTGATAGACGTCTTTTGCCACACTGGAGCTGGACCCTTTGTAGATGCAGAAGGCATGTCTTTCTCTTTTTGTGCCTCGGGGTCCACAGGTATAGGGTCGACCGGGGGGCATCAGTTGTAGCTTCAACATTACTAGCTGTATCAACTGAGCCTGTGTCTGTTTCGAGCAGAGATTCGAGCGATGGTATTTCAAAGATCTCACCATCCTCTAACTCATACTCTAGATCCCCGTCGCCCTTCGGAATCTCGATTATCACATCATCATCATCATCGTTCCAATCATCACCAGAGTCGATCTCTCCTTCTTCCAGATTAAGGAGAGCATCGATCTGTGCTTCTTTAGAATAGTCAGGCTCGAGACATAGAATCTTGCCAGCCACAGACTTCCCTTTATCACCACCACCACCACCTCCTGAGGTATCACCACCCTCTTGCGTAGTAGACTCCCCCTCAGCCATTGACATAGTAGAGATGGGCACAATTGCCGAAGCTTGGTGCTCACCTCCACTAGGACCGACTTCAGGATCCTTGTCTTTGTCATCATCCTTAGTCAAATCGACTGGATGACAACCCTCTGCACCAGTGGATTTTTCTTTTTCCTTCTCCCCCTGAGCACCTAGCTTCTCGGTCAGTTCTGCAATCAATTTGACCATAGTAGCGTGCTCCTGCCTTTGAGCATCCAGCCTTAGCTCAATTGAAGTTCTGTGGGCCAGAATCATTTCATTCGTCTTCATTAATAGTTCATTCTGCGCCATCACATTCTTCATTCATTCATCAGTCCCCGTTCTCTGGCTACGCAGAATCCTAACTTCATCTGCCAGAGAGTTTATCTGTGCTTGTTGAGCATCAGAATCCTCTTTTAACTTTTGAATAGTCTTCAACAAGCCAGCAACTTGGGTTTCTAGCATATCGATCCTAGCTTCATTTGGATCCGGATGCCTAGATGATGAGGCTTCGGCATTGTGGATGGGGGAAGAGAAGATTGTGTCAAAGTCGAACCCCTGTGAGATGTCACCATAATTAAAGGGTTGACCTGACGGCTCTTTGGTGGGTGTTGGGGTTGGGGATGGTATGATGTGAGTGGGTGTTATGGTTGGGGTGACTGTGACTGACTCCGTGAGAAGTGGAGCAGTCACCGTCACCTGGACGGTTGGAATAGGGAGGGTCACCGTCACAGGAATCACCTCTGTGACCGCCGTGACCGCCACATCTGCTTGTACCAGTGGCCTTCTCCTCCTACTAAACAGTTGCCGTGCTGGTTGGGTAGATTCTGGAATGGCAGCTTCAACTTGTACTGGTTGCACAGTTGGAATCTCTTCAACCCTGGGGATGGCAACCTCTTGCCTATCGCCCCTTTTCTTGTTGGTGCTCTCATGCCTCTGTCTTTGTAAAGCAGCGTCAGAGTCGAAATCCGGCTCATATTCGCTGTTGGAGCTTTGTCTCTTTCTTTTTGAAGACGACGCAGGCTGGGTTACCTGTGCCTGTCTCCTCGGATGTGCCTGTGATGGTGCATCATCGGAATCAGAAGAATCTGATTCTGTAGCCTCCGAATCGGATTCCTCAGCACCACCAACACCACCTTCATCATCACCCTCATCATTACCTTCATCATCCTCATTCTCTTCATCTTGTTCTTCACCAGAGTGATCACTCATCTCTGGTCCCGAGTTGGGACTATACCAGTTCCAGTCCTCCGGACCGACGTATGCTTCATTAATCAGATGGCCGAAGAGTTCAGTATGCTCAGGGGTAGGTTCTACACTGCCTGGCTTTAGAAACTGTGCAAAGACTCTCTTGGCCACCCTTTTCACTTGCAGTCTCTCCCCGATAGCACGCAGGTTTGGCAACGCATCATCGATCAAAAGTTGCACAAACCTCGGGTATAAAAGGAACCTAAATCTCTCAGCTGTATTTATCTGGTCCTTAATTGCTTTGAAAATAAAGCGTGAGAAGTTGTAGCCCCGATTGAGAGACAAGCCCACCATGGCTGCTGCAAGGTCATGACCCATCGCATCTTTCCCTGCTTTTCTGGATGAGATGCACATGATCATGATGTGGGCAAAATAACGCCATTGATCTAATACCCACATTTTCTTGTAAGAAGCATAGTCCCTTTCCCCGACATATCCCATTCTCTGCCTCCAACACCCATCCACGTAGTAATCTGGATAGGATGTCGGGTCGGTGGCAAGGTCTCTGAACTGCAGTACTCGTCTGATTGTATCTTCAGAGATTGCAATAGCCCGACCATCAACAGTAGCCCTTATGACATTAGGGGATACTGTGCAATCGTGCTCTGCAGTCTCCCAGAATTGTTCTAAGTATGGTCTTGAGACTGTTGGATTAGCCGAGATTGCATAACTTATTTTAGATCTGTTCAGAAAGTCCACAATCTTTCTATATTGTAAGGCTGCCCCTTTCCATTCTGGTTCAGTGTGCGCCAACAGATTGAATTCGTCAGTGAAAGCACGAGCCATTATCTGCAAACACACACAGAAAACATAATCAGAACAATTTATAACAATGGAAATAGACACACATGACATAGAATAGTAGTTACACTTTGTAAAAAATTTCAGACTTTGAAAAATTTTCTAAGTGTTGGTCCTGCGCACTTATAAAGTGCGCAGGATTTTACTCTTGCGTACTTAACAAGTACGCAGGAATTACTTCTTGCGTACTTGCTAAGTGCGCAAGAACAACCCTTAGCAAAAATGTCAAAGATTTAAATTCGTTCAAAATGCGGGTTGATTAGGTAGCCACTAGGTCGGAATCAGGGATTCGAACCTATGGTACCATTATCAACACCATTAACCACTAAGACACGATCAAATTTTGACCTAGGTCAGTGATCGACCCACTGACGGTTCGACTTCAACCCGTCGGATCGATCGATGACCAAAGGGAAAAAAAGAGGAACGATTAGGCATCCTAATAACTTGTTAGAGACACTAGTTACCCAAACAACCCATTTTACCCCAAAAATTTTACGGATTTAACCTAAAAATTTTAAGTCAAAAATCGGTCCAAAAAAAAACACGAATCTATGGATGGAATCGACCTAGATTCTCACCAAAGAGATGAAATACGAAGATGATAATGTGGACGGGATGAAAAACGGGTTTGAACACACTCGATTTTGAGAGAAAAATCGCAGGGGGGAAAAAAATTTGGGTTTGAATTAGAAAACAAGAAAATTTTCTAAGTGTCAAACTTATACCCCACTGATATTGTTCGTGCGTACTTGCTAAGTGCGCACGAACTAACTCTTGCATACTTAACAAGTACGCAGGAATTAACTCTTGCGTACTTGCTAAGTGCGCAAGTCTTACTTCGTGCGTACTTGACAAGTGCGCAGAAACTTTAAGTGCACAATTTTCAACTCAGAATTATGAAGATTGTCAAGTCAAATAACGAATAAGATAAAAATATTCAATCGGGAGGATTCAAATACAATTCATGAAGGTTAAACATAAAATATTTTTGGCCTTTTCTGAATTAAACTTAAACAATGCATAAACTTAAAATCTTTTTGTTCTTCTCTAGATAGAAATATACAAGTATTCACACAAGCTATTTTTGATCAAAGACACGAGCAGAGGATCATATCAGGCTAATTTTTAGCAAAAACGATACAATATAAACATCAAAGAATATGGGATCATGTCATGTATTACTCTTTATTCTTACGTAATAAGCAAATAAACAAGTAATTCAAGTTGACAATATTATAAGATTTGAAACTATATGCATCTTTGTATCATGTTCTTGTGTATTAAGTTATTAATTATAAAATATACAACGTGTACCCCACTTAAATGCTATGATATTTTGCACTATCTCAAGGCATCTAAGATTTTTCCAATGATATTCTTAATTTTCAGAATGAAGTTACATCAATTAGCACAGAAAAATCAAGCAGAATCCATAAGGATTATCAAGAATCATAAGATTCAGAATCGAGTGATTCAATTGTCTTGGTTTCATGTGATTTTCTTCTTTGAATATCGGTATGATGATTCGGGATAATGAACATGGTGTTTGATTATAAGGTAACGGGATCCAACTTTTATCTGGATTTGATTTCAATGAACCAGGAATGATTCAAGGGTGAATACATGCTCAACGGTTGATGTAGAGACATGTCTTGATTCAATCTCTCCTTGCATACTTGTGAGTATGGGCAGTGAGATGAACCGCATTAATTGTGCTAACAACATAACCCGAAACTGATCTCAAAAGATAATTATTGCCAAAATCTAACATCCTTTATCTGATAATGATCTTTTCTATTCTTTTACACACACACACTTGCAAACATGGGTTCAAATCACAGTTGTAATTTAGATTTAGTTTCCACACAACTAGTGATTCAAAGACGCATACAGCCTACTGACAATTCAAATTACTTGTAAGTAAACAGATTAAAAACATAATAATTTAAACAATTAAGTAAACATGACGCAATCATTTCCCATGAGCAGTCTATGATGGTTAGATCATTTCAGATGTACTATCATTTCAGATGTACTATCATTTCCTCGTTTCTCAAGTGAACTTTTGAAATTTTCTCCATTTTCTATTTTTTTTTTTAATTTTTTTGTAAAGTATTTTAAACTAACAGAACTATACAGAAAAATTTAAAAAAATAAAATTTAACTTCCATGAATTGAATTGATTTAAGAAAATTAATTTTTCACTCGGGATTGAACATTCCTATCAAGTTGACAAGATGCTCAAAACGGGACCGATCAAATGCCTTTGTGAAAAGGTCAGCAAGATTGTCATCCGTGTGAACCTTTACAAGTTCAATTAAATGCTTTTCAGCACAATCACGGATGAAATGATGGCGAATTTCAATATGCTTAGTTTTGGAATGTTTCACCGGGTTATTTGTGATGGACATGGTGGCATTGTTGTCAATGAATAAAGGAGTTCCAGTGAAGTTCAAGCCGTAGTCTCGCAATTGCTGCTGAATCCACAATATCTGAGAACAACCGCTAGCTGCAGCAATGTATTCTGCTTCACAAGTTGAGACAGAAACCGTTGACTGCTTCTTGCACTGCCAGGAGACCAGTCTGTCTCCCAAGAATTGACATCCGCCAGAAGTTGACTTTCTATCAAGGTTACAACCGCCATAATCTGAATCAGTGTAGGCTTTGAAGTCGAATGACTGCTGCTTGGAGTACCAAAGACCCAATCGGGGTTTCCCTTTCAGGTATCTGAAAATCCTCTTCACATCTATCATATGTGACTCCTTCGGTTGAGACTGAAACCTTGAGCACAAGCATACAGCAAACATAATATCGGGTCTTGAAGCTGTGAGATACATAAGTGATCCGATCATCCCACGGTACAACCTGCTGTCTACATGCTTCCCATCTTTGTCAGGATGCAAACCATGATTGACTGGGATTGGTGTGCCATAAGTAGTGCTATCACTCATCTTGTATTTTGATAAGATGTCCTGCACGTACTTAGTTTGATGTAGATAAATGCCATCCTCTCTTTGACTGACTTGCAGACCCAGGAAGAACGACAGTTCACCCATATTGCTCATTTCAAACTTGGACTTCATCACCTTTTCGAAATCCCTACACATCCCTTCATTGGTCGACCCAAAAATAATGTCATCGACATATACTTGCACAAGAAGAATGTCACCTCCTGCTTTCCTAATGAAGAGAGTCGAGTCAATCTGCCCACGGTCGAAACCATTAGACAGTAAATGCTTTGATAGTGTCTCATACCATGCCCTCGGTGCTTGATGAAGACCATAAAGTGCTTTGTCGAGCTTGTAAACTTTATTGATATTATGCGGATCTTCAAAACCGGGAGGTTGAGTGACATAGACTTCTTCATGAACTTTACCATAAAGGAAAGCACTCTTCACATCAAGTTGGTAGACCTTGAAGCCGACATATGTGGCATAAGCCAAGAACAGTCGAATTGCCTCAATTCTAGCAACTGGGGCATATACTTCTGTGTAATCCAAGCCCTCTTGTTGATAAAAACCCTGAACAACCAATCTTGCCTTGTTCTTCACAACTACATGACGATCATCCGTCTTGCATTTGAACACCCATCTGGTTCCAATTGGCTGAAAGCCTTTTGGCAAGTCAACCAAATCCCATACATGCAACTTTTGGAATTAGGACAATTCATCTTGCATCGCCTCAATCCAGCAGTTGTCAGTGATAGCCTCCTTCACATTCTTCGGCTCTATTTGGGACACGAATGCAGCATGCAGACATGTTTCCATGACACCAGTGTCAAATATCTCTGTGTAAAGACTGGTGTTCTCAGTGATGGTTCTATGACGAGTCTGAACACCGGCATAAGGATCACCAATAATGTTGTCGATTGGATGATTCCTATGCACTCTCGTCTCCGGTACAATTGGTTCTTGAATTTCTGGATCTAAATTTGTGCTCAACTCCCCCATTTCCTGTGTTTCAGCAGAAGAAGATTCAATGTTAATTGGATCAGCTGGAGCTTCATTTCCTACAGTTGTGTTAGGATTGGCTTGAGCGTCATCTCCAACAACATGAACACTTTCACTGTTATCACTGTTATCACTGTCATGAGTTCCAGATGCAGATGCAGCATTGGAATCAGGAGTTATAATTGGTACAGTAGCACGAGTAGAAAAACTACCGCCATTCAATAGATTATACACATTTTCGGCGTCTTCTGCAGATAGCTCAGGAAGATTGAAAGACTTGAATAGCGCATCATAATAAAAACCCCAAGCTAGACCTTTTGGTTCTGGTGGAATGCTGTGTTTACTACAATCCACTTCGAACCATTCCTCGACAGTACGAGTTCCTATGTTGTACACTCTCTTGCAGGGCGAATTGGAAACATATCCTAAGAAGATGCCTTCCACCGCTTTCGCATGAAATTTAGATTGACGATCTTTATACTGTAGCAACAAGGAACAAGGACTACCAAAAGGAACTAGGTAATCAAGATTGGGAAGTCGATTGTTGATCAACTCATAACAAGTCTTGTTGTGTCTTTTCACCAGCAAAACTGTGTTTAAGACGTGACAAGCTGTATTTACTGCTTCTGCCCAGAAAGTGACAGGAAGCTTTGCATCTGACAGCATAGTCCTTGCAGTCTTAATCAATGTTCTGTTCTTCCGTTCAGCAATTCCATTCTGCTGAGGCGTGTACGGCGCGCTGAATTCGTGACGGATCCCTTTCTTGAGACAGAAAAGTTCCATCAAATTATTCTTGAACTCAGTTCCGTTGTCACTCCTTATTCTTCTAACTTTCAGCTTGCAAAGAGATTCCAAGCTCAGGATCAAGTATTGAAGAATATCAGCAGTCTCATATTTTGTACTTAAAAAATGCACCCAAGAAAAACGTGAGAAATCATCAGTTACAACTAGACAGAATGACTTACCTCCAATACTCCTGATACTTATGGGGCCAAACAGATCCATGTGTAATAGCTCCAAAGGGGTATCGATAGAGTTTTGGAGCTTGGGCTTGTGAGACTTCCGATGCTGTTTGCCCTTTTTACAAGGTATACAGTCATCTGCAACGGTAAATCTCAGCTTAGGAACCCCGGTTACCAAACCGTTTCGGACAAGATGATTCATTTTACGATAAGAAATATGTCCGAGTTTCCTATGCCACAAGATGGAGTCAAGCTCTGTCGCTTTTGTAAGCAAACAAGTAGCAACTGATGAGGTGGTTTTTGCCACGCTCATATCAATCTGATAAGTGTCGTTTGTTCTTGGTGCTCTCATCAGAATCCAGTCATCAGGAACTTTGAAACCGGGTTTGAGAATCAGACATTCTGACTTGTCAAACATCACTGAGTACTCCTTGTCACACATTTGTGAGACACTCAACAGGTTATGCTTCAGCTGCTCGCAGAAGTTGACATTGTCAAAGCTAACACAACCGTTCGAAACCACGCCTTGACACGTGATACTGCCGCCTTTTTCTCCGGCAAAGGCCACATAGCCGCCTCTAAATGGTTTAACGTCTTGAAGCAAGGCCATGTTTCCTGTCATGTGCCGGGAGCATCCACTATCTACAAACCAGCGGTTAGAGATAGTACCCTTCGGACGTCCCTGCACGAGTAACAAAATAATTAGTTAGATTTGGAGACCCAAGCCATTGTGGTCTTGGGTCGTCCATCCTTCTCAAAATAAACTACTTCTTTCAACTCACAGTCATGATGACTGTCCAAAATTGGTGAATCTTTGGAGGAATTGGGAACAGGAGATTAGGAATCTTTAACTTTCTTGTTCCAGGATCTCTTTTGAATCTTAACCAGAACAGGAGACTTTGGTTCAATCACAGCCGGTGAACTTGTGGAAGCTTCACCTGATTGAGCTTTAGTCAGCTGTTCCAGCTTTCTCAACCTCTTCTTCCTTCTTCTTCTCTGTGGCTTAGAGAGTCTAGCCACAGGTTTCTCACCAGTGCGTGTACTACCAGATGTAGACACACGAGGTACAGCAGGTTGCTTTACCTTTCTTACAACAGATGGCTTGGCCTCAGATTTGATCTTTGGCTTAGCTATCGGTTGCACTGGTGGTTTCACCACATTTTGCTTTGGTCTGATAGGAGCTTTCACTACTGGCGACTTAGGGATAACAGCTGGTCGTGAAACAACATGCCGTTTCCCTGGGTTCTTAGAAGGACAGTCACAACAATGTGACCAACCAAGCCACAGTGAAAGTAATTCCTCTTGTCAACATAAGTTCTCATGTAAGGCTCTTTAGTTCTGTCCTTAGAAAACTCACCATTGTGAGAAGGAAGAGTTGGTTTATGAACAGAAGTTTGAACTTTTACAGTTTGATGTTTGGGGGTATAATACTTTTGCAATTTCTCTTTGTAACCTAGCCCATAATGAGATGAAAAAGCCTCTTTCTTAGCTTGGTTAATATTTTTAAAACCCCCATAAAGCATTCCCTTAAGTTTATCATTTGTTTCAATGATATCAGGTTCAGTTAAAATGCAATTATCACAATTAGTGATAATGTTTTTCTGGACTTTCTGTTCAGTCAACAACTCCTCAGAAACTACTCCTTCAGGGCAAGTGTTAACCGACCCATCCTCAGAAGCAGTAACATACTCCTCGCTAGATGTGGATTTAGCCTTACTTGAGGATTCATCCTTTTTAGGGGAATCATCCTTATCAGAGGGCTCATCTAGACAAGTGAGATCAATGTCTATCAAGCTATTGACAAACTGCCCACTTATTGGTGGAGGAATGGCATTGGTACCAAGTCCTAGGCCATTCATTTTTCTCACCACGGATTCGTAGTGTTCCATCACGAAGCGAGAGTTTTTCAATTTCTCGTTAGTGCATTTGAGCTGCAAGATCTCATTTTGCAGTTTTTCAATTTCTTTTCCAAAGCCCTATACGCAATGTCCAAATGAACCTGTTGGTCGCTTATTTTTAAAGAATAGTCTTGTTTATTTTTCTGTAGCATTTCAACTGATTCTTTAAAACGTGATTCATTCGTTTTGTAATTTTTAGCTGCCAACTTTAGGGGTCCGATTATGTCTTGGAGATCAGAAATTTCATTTTTTAGCCCTAGACATTTAGAACAAGAAACAACAGAGAAAGGGTTTGAATCTACCTCAGATGATGAACTTTGTCCTTCTCCAATTGCCATGAGAGCGACAGCAGTGGTAGACTCCTTTTCATCAGCTACAGAAGCTTCCTCTTCTTCAGATTCAGAAGATTCCACTTCTTCAGATTCAGAAGATTCCTCTTCTTTAGCTTCCTTCCTCTCGGCCTCCTTCCTCTCGGCCTCCATCAGCTCCATGATTTCTGCCATGAGACCAACCTGTGCTTGAGCAATGATGGCGTCTTCTAGATGCACACCCCAATCAAAATTTTCGTCATTCTGTGCGACCAGTGCATTGGACTGATTACTTTGGGTATGATTGTGGTGACTTTGGTTGTTTTGGCCATGGCTGTTTCCCTGGCTAGGTCTAGTAAAGCCAGAGGCCGGTGCTCTGTCCTTTTGACATTCACGAGCAAAGTGTCCATAGTTTTGACACTTGTAGCACTTGGCCTTGGATTTGTCAAATCCAACCTTGGCATTAGAATGCCCGCCAATATACTTTCTTCCTGTTCTGTTCAGGAAACGCTTGGCCCTCCTCAGTAACATGGCCATATTCCACTGAATATCCATGTCTTCAATATCATCAGGATCCACTTGATTGAAGTCCTCTTCAATAGTCTCAGGATCCGTTAGCTTTCCACCAATGAAATTCTCATATGCCAGCATGCAAGATGAGAATAGTACTACATGATCTTCAGCTATCTTGGCAATAGCTGACTGGTTGGCTGAGCACGTATTCTGAGGAGTCTTTGAGTTTTGTTGATTTTGTTGATGAGATCCAAACCCTGATCCTGATGCATAACAAGCATGACCACCACAACCATTAGAGTGGTCTTCTTCAATATATTTCCCAGTAAAGAGTGCAATCCCAGAGCCGAAAGACATTGACGTGGAAGTCGTCCCGTGATACATGGAAGGGTCCTGTATCTGAGGTCTTCCAGAATTCTCCCTTTTTATAAGATTCATGTTATGAGCCTGAATCTTACCGATTGCCTCATCTACTGTCATCTCGTAGAACTTTGAACTTTCCCTCATCAGGGTTGTATACATCTCATATCTCGGTGGCAGAGCATCCAAAAACTTTTCCACCATTTCCTCTTCTGGATATTTAAGCTCAAACGATTTCAACTCCGTTTGTAGGTGATAGAATCTAGAGATAAGATCATCTAAAGATTCATTTTCTATAAATCTGAAGCACTCGTATTGCTTCCGGAGCAGATCCTTCTTGCTTTTCTTGATGTCACTATTTCCTTCGAATCTTTTCTGTAAAGCTTTCCAAAGATCCTTAGAAGATTCATATCCTCGGAAACTGTGGAACAAATCCCGAGTTAATGACATAGTGATTGAACCCAATGCCTTCTTCTCTCGATCATAAATTTTCTTTTCTTCTGCATCCAGCTTAGAGATAGGCTTAGGTACGTTTTCATCAAGATACAAGTGGGTGGGATGCTTATATCCCTCAAGAATAGGTATCCATAACGATGAATCGGTGTATGAAATATAGTGCTCAAAACGGGCTTTCCAATTGGAATAATCGTTTACATTGAGCAACTTGGGAGGTTTCTGTGGAGTACCGATTTCATTATCATAATTTAACATACTACTAAGGTTCTGAAGGTTTGACATGGTGAACACTTGGTCAAAAATCAGAAAAGTCAGTAGCTATTGCGCACTTAGGATTGGCCTTGCGCACTTATGAATGGTCTTGCGTATTTAATATTTGCCCTTGCGTACTTGTAAGTATGCAGGAGTAAAATGTTAAGTACGCAGGATAAGTCTTAAGTTCGCAGTTCAGTCTTGCGCACTTGTAAGTACGCAGGAGATAACTCTTGCGTATTTAGCAAGTTCGCAGAAAACTGTACTTTTTGCCAAAAATGGTAAGTACGCAGGACACCTTTTCAGCAACTCTCACCAAACTTTTCCGGTGACCTGAAACTCGCCGGAGTTGGTAAAAAATGGTCTGATGATCAATGCAATTGAGTCAAAGGGTCAGAAACAAGTTTCTAACCAACCTATGATGCTCAAAACACACAAATACACAACAAAAATCGGTTTTTGAGAGATTTTGCTTCTAAAAAAGTGCTCAAGAGCTACCCTTTTTTATCACAAAAATCAAAAAAATAACCTCTCTTTGCTTGTAAAACTCAGTAAAAACGTCTCCAAACTCACTTACAACACTCGAATTCAAGAGCAATGCTCTGATACCACTTGTAGGTCCCTCGGGTGTGGTGGATCGTCACATGCAAGTGGTCTACTAGTCGGACCGGGTGCGGAATACCCGTGACTAGGTGGAGAGTCTAACTGAACAAAGTAAACCGAACACAAGAGTCACAATAATCGTTCTTTGTATTATAAACACTCAACGGTTACAGAGAGAATACAAGCTACGTACTTAGCAAAACTGAGTTCGTCTGAACAAATGGTTCTGCGTACTTAGCTTCTGTGAACCTATCCTATTTATACTGACCTGATGCCTGCGCACTTAGTAAGTGCGCAGGACCAATTACTCCTGCGTACTTAACAAGTACGCATAGGTCTTCCTGCGTACTTGCTAAGTACGCAGGAGCTTTCTCCTGCGCACAACACTTGGAAGAAATCAACAACACATTATGTAAACGTAAATAAACCTCGATAAACTATTACATAATGACTCTTACATACAAAGACAAAATACAGACATTAGACATACAAACCTATACTCTATCCAGAGTGTTGTCATAGGAAAGTGCATCAACACAAACGCAAATCATGAGCAAAAGCTCTGATACCACTTGTAGGTCCACATGACTCATCTTAGATCGATCTCGTGATAGGACGTATCGATAACACGGAGTGCGGAATCCTTCGTGTTAACGTATGTATATCAATTGACGATAGAAACAACAGGTAAATAAACTTTCTCTTTTATATCACCAAACAGAGTTTACAGAATACTTGATCGTTCAATCTCTAGTCTCTCATCCTAAACAGACTCTGTAAACTCTCTATTTATAAACACACATTCTGCAATAGGCAAACTTAACAAGTTCGCTTTAAAGATGCTTAGGCGAACTTAACAAGTTCTCCTCTAATAGACTAGGCGAACTTATCAAGTTCGCCTCTAGCAGAACTTGTACTAATACTTAGACAAAACTAAACAATTACATAAAAACATTAAGACCTAAACTTTTACAAAGATTTTGTCATACAACCTATGTCCTAACATATAGGTGAACTTGTTAAGTTCGCCATTCACAGAACTTAACTATAAAAGACAAATTACAATACTAAAGATTATAAAAGACCTATTAAATAACATAAAGCTACATTTCGCATAAAATACTCTAACAAACTCCCTCTTGACATTAGCTTGGTCTCTTAATCTTCAGTTGTTCTTCTAACTCTCCAGCATCTTGCTTGCAGCATGTAAATCCTGATTAATGCATAACTGTAACACCCTCTTGTATTGCATAGCCTGTTCTCTCCATTCATCAGTATACATGATCTATTTTCTCTTCAGAATCTGCTGATCTTTCTTTGAAAAGTTTATCAAATTTAGTACATCATACAATCTATACAAAATCTTCCCTTCTTTGTCTTCAATTACAGCTTCTCTAGTATCAACATCTACAAACCACCACTTCATGTTTCCTATGAAATCTTGTGGGACTTTCTTTAAAGGAATCTTCTTCAAAGTCTTTATTGGTTAGTACTTGTATTTCATCACTTTCTTGTTCAACACTGGATCATTGACCTGCTTTCTTACTCCTTTCTGAGGTTTCAAATACTCAAACTTCCCAGAGGAACTCTCTCTTCTTATTAATCTGGCTATTGCATCAGCAATACCATCTCTAGATCTGTTTATCAAATGTTTAGAAGCTAAGCCATTCATTTCACATAGAAATAAAGAGTTTAGATACTTCAATCTTGTCTTCAAGTATTGAACACCATTGGTTCTCTTGATCACAATCAACTTAAACTCCTCCTCATAAAACCAACTGAGTATCCTTCCATTGCAATGACCGTTGTTCACATACTTCTCTTTTTGAACATGTGACGGTGGTGTCACATGTAATACCTTCTTCCAACTTTTAACTACCTCTAACCACCTTCCTTAGTCATTCCATAGTCTTTATATAGGATAGGCTCTTCAGGATCAACATTTGGAGTAACAGGCTTTATAATTTCAGGTTCTTTGTCCACAGACTCTTCAAATTCATCAGAACTCATCTCATAAATCATATTGTCTTGAACAAAATCTAATGTTACAGTCACCCCGCTACATCCTTCATAAGTCACATTAGCTTCATCCTTCTCTAACTCTACCTCCACAATCTCACCTTCTTCAATATCAGATAAATCTTCATCATCATCAAGCAACTCATCAAGATTAGATAAACACTCAAGCTTGTCGGCATTCTCCAAATCATCATCAGAATCTACATAGAATGAATCATCTAACTTGTCTGTAATAGCTTGAATGTCCTTGTCCTGTTCACTATCCTTTGATGCTTCTTCTCTAGAACCAGAATCACCACCACCTATAGAAATTGGAACTATATCAATAGCACCACTAGCGTCTTGACGTTCACCTCTTTGTTTATCCAGGTCAGGTTCATCATCATTATTCTTTTGAATTTCAACATTATGACAAGTATCATTCCCAAGCTTCTCTAGCATCTCCCCCTGAGCGTCAAGGCGCTCTAATAACTGTGATAGTAGAATCTGCATCTCAGCTATTTGCCCATTCTGGGAGTTTAACTGTTGTTGATGTTGATAATCACTAGCTTGTAATACATCAATTTGACCTTGAAGCTCCACAACCTATGCTTCTAAGGAAGATACTCTCTATTCCAAAACTTGTATATTTTTATGTTTCTCCTTAGAAGTATGCTTTGCTTATGATGTAGAATGATGAGATATAGATGGAGTAGTCGTTGGAGTAGGATTATGTGATGTTGTTGGAGTGATAAGCAAAGTATCCATAAAATCAATATCATCATTCACATTAGAAACACTTGTTGTAGCTTTTGTCTTCTTTGAAACTGGAGGGTCAGGAACATAATCGGAACCCGAAGATTCATCTCGTAATTGTCTCTTTCCAAGTACAGCACCAGGAGGAGGAACCGGAGCTGACTTATTCCTAGGTAACTTCTTTTTAATCCTTGGATGAGCAGCCAACCGAGCATAGTGCTCAGGACTGAAATATTGTTATGTTTCCTCTGCGTCAGTTGACTCATTCCCTTTCTCAACCTGATCACTTGAACTAGAACTTGAACTTGTGTCAACAGCTTCTACATTCTCTGGCTATGGTGATGGTGGATTCACATCCATGTTCTCATTATGTACCTTCATTTTGTTGTTCAACTTCAAGATTAGGTTGTTCTTATTGTGGCAGTTCTGGTTGTTGCTGAGCTGGTTGTTCTTGAGCTTCATCAGCATATATCCAGTTATCATTTGGAGGAGCCACATAATTAGGATTAACTATGTGTCCAACTAAAGTAGTAGGCACTAGAATTAATGCTAGATTCTATTGCTTCACATTATGACAATCTGTGAAAATTCTCTTTGTCATCGGAGTCAAAGTAAGTCTTGGAATCAATGGTGGTAGATTAGGAATGAGATGGTTGATAATGACTTGTAAAAACCTAGGGTACATGATAAAACGCTATCCCTCAGGTGGTGTGATTTGTGCAACAAACTCCTTGTAGATATACAAAGCAAAATTGAATGGTCTGTTTAGGGTCAAAGCTACCATAGCTCCTTGTAATGCAGACTTAAGACCATCAATTCCTGCTTTCCCAGGTGACAATCATTGAATGATGACATGCATCAAATACCTCCATTGACCTACAAGACCTTTACGTGCCTGTGAATCATTAGCCCTGCCTCTATATCCCATTCTATTAAAGCATCCTGTGATTAAAGTAGAGGCAAGCTAATTGGATCAGTATCAGCGCCTCCTAAGCTCAAAGCTTCTCATATGGTCTCCAAAGATATAACAATCTCTTGGTTATTCACAGTTGCTCGGATCACATTTGGATCAACTGTACAATCATGATCAGCTGAATCCAAGAACTGCTAAATGTACTGTAGGCTGATCACAGTGATAGCAGATAATGCTACTCTCAGCCTTGATCTGTTAAAAAATGTTGTCACACCCCGACCGATGGCGGAATCATCGGGGCGGGACATGTAGATTGTTCATAAGCATAAGGTTGACTAAATTGTAATTTATTAAACATCAATTTCATTTCAAATAATCCAAACACAACCAAATCCAAGAAAGAACATAATTGAAATACATAAAATCCTTTATTCAAATTAACTAAGTCCCAAAGCCTATGTGAAGCAAATCTTGATCAAATCACACGTTAGTACCTGAAACATGAATAAAATAGGGTCAACTAAAAAGTTGGTGAGCATACACAGGTTTGTATATAGATAGCATATAGATTATGAATAAACAAATCCTTACATATCATGATAATATAAGGCATTTACGGGGAGCAGCTATTGTGTAACAAAGTACAATCAAACCTTTGTAACTAGCATGCAAAAATTGGGTTGTCGGTAACAATCCCCCTACCTGGGTGGGTTTGTCAGACTCAATAGATCTATCATTGTTAACCGTCGTCTTGAATAGTTAATGATTGCACATAAATCGCACACAAAAGTTAGCACAACTAGCACTCGGGCATAAAGCTCAAATTTGCACACATGAATGTAAAGAGGATTTGTACTTGTGTAGTTTGTGTAAATGTAAGCAATAGTGTTGTATATTGTTCATGTTCCACCCCAAAAAGTGTAAAAGAGTAAAAGGGACTATGTAATACTCACTTGATTCGTAGGCGAAGCTAACACGAGGTACTAAATAGTAATATTGTCACACCCCCAAATTTATTTACTTAATAAATAAATACAGGTTGCAACGATTGGTTCATTACACGATAGCGGAAGCTGTAATAGTGATTTCTAAGACTTGATTACATATACAATTACTAAGACTAAATAAATACAATGATCTAAGTCCCTCTAGATCAATAGTCGACTTGAGACTTGATAATCTATGCCCGCCCGGTTACTAGGAATTGTTCCAACATAGCTAGCCTATTCCAACCGCTTCATGGCTAAAGGTTACCTGAGAAACATACTTGAAAGTGTCAACACAAAGGTTGGTGAGTTCACAGAGTTTGTTCATTTAGTACAGTTAGTTTTCCCCGAAAACGTATACATGACTTAATCGTCATAAAATAAGTAGTTTTCCTTTGAAAACATGCCCATGACTTTACCGTCATAAAATAAGTAGTTTTCCTTTGAAAAACATGTCCATGACTTAACCGTCATAAAATAAGTAGTTTTCCTTTGGAAACATGTCCATGACTTAACCGTCATAAAATATGTAGTTTTCCTTTGAAAACATGTCCATGACTTAACCGTCATAAAATAAGTAGTTTTCCTTTGAAAACATGTCAATGACTTAACCGTCATAAAATAAGTAGTTTTCCTTTGAAAACAAATACATGACTTAACCGTCATCAAATAAGTAGTTTTCCTTTAAAAACATATACATGACTCAACCGTCATCAAATAAGTAGTTTTCCTTTGAAAACATATACATGACTTAACCGTCATCAAATAAGTAGTTTTCCTTTGAAAACATATACATGACTTAACCGTCATCAAATAAGTAGTTTTCCTTTGAAAACATATACATTGTTTAAACCTGATCATTTACCGATCCAAACTCTTTGTATGTATTACCAATGAATCCGAATATTAATCCGATCAATTGACCCCATTTGTAAACTTGTAAGGAATACACAACAGTATGTAATGTACGAGACCGTAACCAAACCCCAACTTTCTGTGCCTCCCCTCGCCTTTCTGTGAGTTAAGACAATATGCAGTCATTCGGCCATTTGGACCCCTGATTAGCGCGACTAATCATGACCGGAGGAGTCACCCCCAATAGTACTATCCATAGAATCCCGGGCTAAGTCCATAGCTAATGGTTACTAATTTTTATTCCGAGGACTTTAAGCGCTTTATTTTTCCCTCAATACACACATACAGTCAGACCATTAGTTCATTCATTTACATACGAAAATTCTTTACAAGTATGTTTCCACCCCAAAACATTTCAAAAACTTAGAAAAAGGGGGTTTGTGAAACTCACAAGGAGTTAAACCCGAATGTTTATGATGTCAAACGTGTAAGCAAATGTAAATCATGTTTTCAAAACATAACAAGTAAGTATGTTTCTCCCCCGATGTTTACAAACAGTAAAGAGTTAAAAGGGGGCCGTGAACTCACCTTGTGTCCGATGAAATCCTAGCAAATAATAGTGCGCTAAGAGTTCCTGTCTATCCGTACCCTAATCACACAAGGGTGCTAATGTGTTAAGACTACTACCCGTCTTACACGTAAGTTGTTCATCCGACTTAACGAATCCCGTTAAGTACGCCTTTGTTTAGTAAAAATAGTGTTTTTATTTACGACTCATTGGTGATTATTATTCCAGTCTAGATGCTTACATATTTTCTGAGAAAATAATATGTTTCCCTATTGGTGACTTATTAAGTGTACCAAAAATAAATATTATTTTTGTAGCAACTTAAAATATATTCACTTATGTTCCACGATGTCATGTGATTATTTATTTTTAACTGAATCTCTTCATATGTTCCATGTACATATATCAAATGTTCATATTAGGATACTAATCTTTAATTCCTAGAACATTTCCATAATTTAACCAAAACCGTACACCAACACATATATATCACAAATTTTATCCATAAACATATATGTTTAGTAACACCTTTCACGTTCATATGTTGATGATAATCGTTCGTATGTCTTCTTGAATCATAGGACACTACCTCGGGTCTTGCCAGGTAAGTCACACATGATCATATAACTTCACGAACATGTATCCTTCAACATAACACATGAATGGAATGAAGGGTTTATGAAGAACACCATAATCTAAGTGTTATTTTATGTGATTATATATATATGTAGTATATATTTGATGTGTCCTTGTCTTGTCCATGGTCCTTCTAGTTTGGTATTTTATGTATGAATATGTACATGTTTAAATATATGTATTCGAACATGACTTATGAAGAAATAAAGCCAAAACTCATCAAGACTTTTATGCTTTATTTTGTTCTTGAAAACACAAATTTTTAGGCGTACTCCGAGTAGACTTTTAGATGGTTTTAGAAGACCAAATGACTTGGGATTTTCTTCTAAAATCAGGTTTATTGAAACCAGAGGAGATGTAAAAAAGAATTACTAGATTTGGAGTTGTGTAGGTACCTCAAAACAGGAAAATGAAAAGAGGTGTCCAGATTCGACCTGCACCGAGCGATGTTTTTTGCGTAGGCTGTTTGGAGGTCGAATACTCCATGGAGTGATTCCACTTGGGCTCTCCTCTGTTAACATAGAGCTTCATTCTAGAAAAAGAATGGACTGATTTGACCAAGGAACGAAAGAGATATGGCCTTCCGAATTTGACCAAAAATCTGGCATGAAGCTTAGTTACGGGAATTGTTTGCATTTTTGGTTTTGGAGAGGGGAATTGGGTGAAATCCGAAATGAATCAGTCAAGGGAGGGAGGAGGGAGTTAAGGGGTGTTGGTGTAGTGTGTATATATAGAGAAAGAGAGATGAGAGTTGAGTGTTTGACATATTCATCATTACCACTTATGGTTGATGGGAATTGCATGTAATCATTTGAAGTGGAAGAGGGTGTGCATGCAAGACATGTATACAAGCATTTATGAGTTAGTGTTGTAATCATTTGAAGTGGAAGAGGCTGTGCATGCAAGACATGTATGCAAGCATTTATGAGTTAGTGGGTGGCTACACCCACAATACGGCCGAGAGGGGTATAGGGTGGGGGTTGGGTGTTTTCAAATCTATTAATGGCTAGATAGGTGGGGTTCTTTGGTGGTATAAATCCCCTAGGTGATCGCGTGATCTAATACCCGGTGTAAAACCTTTAAATGATTCATAACTTATGTGTTTTTATGTGGTTTGACTAGTCTCAATATTTTACTAGTTAACCCGACATAGATTATTACTACAACTGTATTATACATGAATACACATAATATAACATAGAGTCATGTAACAATTATTTATGTGTCAACTTTTTATAAAAGTTTAGTCACCTATATTTATGTTTTTATATTCAAACATGTCTCTAGACTTTTCTGGAATAACATTCTTTTAATCACCAACGAACGTTCAATGAGGGTTATTATCATTTATTTCCTAGTAATTCTTAAAAATTACTAAATATGACACTTGTCCCTTTGCTAGACTCCTGACAATATTATGTCAAAGATAATATTCCAAGAAATATAAAATAGGAATGTGCAAATATGACTATGGGTATTGACCTGGACTACTGGGTGTCACATTCTCCCCATGTTAAAGAGAATTTCCTCCCGAAATTCAGTTGATGTTACCTTGAATTGGTGTATTTGTGAACAAGAACTGGTACTTGGTTTTCATTTGATCTTCATGTTCCCATGTACATTCAGGGTCACACTCCAAGTTCTAACATACCTTAACCAATTCAATACAGTTACGCCCTGTCCCCTGGACTTTCTAGCCAGTGGTTTCAATAGGTTCCTGAACAGGGTGTCGTTTGTCACCTATGTGAATCTCACCAGACGATATGATTAACGTTTCGTCTAATAAACACTTCTTGAGATTTACACATGAAACGTATCGTGTATATTGCTTAGTTCCCCATGACAATGTAAGCTTGTAAGTTACTGGGCCAACCCTAGCCCGCATATCAAACGGTCTGATGTATTTATGGTTATGTTTAGTGAGACCTTTAACAAGGCTCGGTCTCCAATTTGGAATTCTAATGGCTTTCGTCTGTTTCTAGCACAACTCTCTTTCGTTTGTCTTGAGTGGCTTTCAGACGATCTTTGATTTTGACGATCTTGTCAATGGTTTCCTGGCCAATCTCAGGACCAGTCAAAAAATTTTTTTTTTCGCCAACCTCCGCCCAACATAGTGATGAGCGACACTTACAACCATACAAAGCCTCAACGGAGCGACTTTAATGCTGGTATGGTAGTTGTTATTATACGAAAACTCAGCCAATGGCAGGTGAGTATCCCAATTTCCTCCGAAATCAATTGCACATGCACAGAGCATATTTTCAAAAGTTTGAATGGTCCTTTCAATTTGACCATCTGTTTGTGGGTGATATGCCGTGCTCATGTCAAGACGTGTGCCCAAGGCTTCTTGTAATGAATGTCGGATTCTTAACACGAATCGGCTCTCTCTATTGGAGAAAATGGAAACCTGCATACCATGCCTAGCCTCAATTTCCTTAATATTTAGCCTCGCACGCTTCTTACTTTTACCTGTCTCCTTTATTGGTAGGGAGTGAGCGGATTTCGTCAAACGACTGATGATTACCCATATAGTATCATAGCTGCTAGATGTTCTGGGTAGATTTGTAATGAAATCTATGGAATTCTCCTCCTATTTCCATTGAGGAATCTGTGGTTTTTTTGTTCACTCAGGTGATTCCTAACATTCTGCTTTTACTGTCGGGTACCTCCCAACATAGATAGCAATTTCTCTTTTCATGTTTTGCCACATAATGGAGTTCCTCTGGATCCTTATACGTTTTATTCGATTCTGGATGAACAGAGTACTTGGGCTTATGGACTTCATCCATAACCTCCCACATAGGCTACCGATACCCGGTACCCAAATTCTATCTGTATCATCCAACTTAGGCTTCAATTGTTTGATTCCATTTACTTGGTAGTCGGTATTCGAAAGCAAAGCGAGTACTTCTTCGACTAACGATATTAAACGTGCAAGAACTCCTTTATTTGATTACCCTCAATATGGTAGGGTTATGTGATGCTCATTCTTAGTAATGAAAGGAATGGTGTCTGCGAATCTTGAGCGTATGTTAACACATACCCTGTATTCGTCTACGCACTTTGTCACAAAAACAGATCTATATAGATCTTAGGAAAGAATTACTCGACGAGGTGTCCAGGTTTTAGTTGAATATTGGGTAGTAATGACACAGTACAGAAATGAAACTTTATGTTTGTCCCTCTTATGCCGGACTAAGACTTTTCTCTTATTTCAGGTTTCATGTTTTCTAGGATTTTCCTCTCCATGTGCCTTCATGGAGCTAAGATTTGATGTTCTTTGGGAGCTCTTACTTGCGAAGGTCGAGTCTATTCACCACTATTACCCGTTAATTTCACTATCTTCCCGCTGCAGACTAGCATTCGGGTTGTAACATCCTGATATGTAAGCTCATGACTTGGCTACCATACCCTCGAAGTATGTGTGCCATAAAAAGTTCTATGTGTGTTTGGGATATTCATATTCCGTCTAACTGAGGGAATGAATAGTGGGACTGTGAGAATGGTCTCATAGAATTTGTGTTTTCCTGAAAATGGGCTACGGGTTTGTCAACCCATTAAGTTGATAGAAAGGGTTTATGAGTTTTACAATGCCCAACTATAAGTCATTCAGTGTGTATGCACCTCCTTAGTGTTTGAATGGTACTTTGGTGACTTACCATTACGTATTCCACTCATACAGGTTATAGCCTCAAAATCCTTAGCACAAGGATAAAATTGAGGTAATGAGTGTTAAACATCGAAAATTTTGTACTCTTACTGAGCCTGCGTTAAGAGGTCATTCCTTAACAATAGATGCTCCTAGAGCTTCCTAGTGCTAGAAAAATGGGAGCGAAAGATGTGATCACGCATCTCCTCTAGGCTGAAATCTGGGATCCATTCAACAAGATGATCTTTGGGAAAGTGCGAGTACAAAGGGTATCAAACTATGCTTCTCGAATCTTTATGGACAGTGGTCTGTAGTGAACAACTCATGTTTACGTCCCTTATGCATATCATGAGCTAATGAGATTAGCAAGAAATTCCGCATTTGGGACTCTTTTAAGAATTTTGTACGTCGTCCTTCTGTTATTGCATCAATAGTCGTTAGTCCACACCTAGGTTTCTTCATCATTCGCTTGTGAATAAATCACGACTTATTCATCACCGAGAGGATAGTCGGTCTTGAAGGTGTACTGAATGTCAATGGTTGTGAGAGCAACCCTGTTTGATCAATATTCTAAAATTTTAGATTACCTACTTGTCTCATGTCGAGCTCCCACAATACCCCATCGGTGCTATGTGTATGCGGGTCAGAATAAATTTTCTGCCCCATCACCGAAGTTAGGGCATAACACTCTTGGCGTAACTTTCAAGCAATTGTGAGATTGAACTGTATGATGGATCCTGAGATTACGCTATAATCTCCCACAATAATTGTGCGATTTTTGTAAGTGTTGGTTGTGGTAATGCTTAAATTAAAGCTATCTCGACAAGTAGAATCTCAAAGAATGAATGTGCGAAATCCTTCGCCGTTCAGGATTCACAAAAGATTGGTTGATTTCAATTTGAATTTCTTTCGTTCCTCCCAAACTATGAGATTGCTTTGAGAGCACCTAATTGAGAAGTCCGATTTGTTAAGATCCAATCCTTAACCAATTGAGTGAGAACATGGTTTGATCATTAGCTTGGACAGCAAGACTCACTAAAGTTCCCATGCATTTCAAATTATGATTCCGTGTGCACCCGTAATGATAATTTGCCTTGCCTTATCCCTATAGTGTTTCTCCTATCCCCTGCTTTTAATCAAAAGGGATTTGAAATTATCATTAGGTTGCGTTTGTACAATTGTGCAGGAGTGTGTATTATCCTATCGGATTACTCTTAACTATGTGTACCAGTACTCATGGATCTGTCGAATATGGCTGTTGCCAGATGAGGTTAATGGTAGAGAGGCACTACCAGTGTCTCAGAATTAAAATGCGTATGAAAGTCAGGCACTATGTGTAGGGTAGAGATCCTCAAATGATTATCGAACAGCTCATATTCCAAGTCTGTATGTACTTGTGGATCCACATGATCCTAGTGAATGTCTAGGTCTCTTGACATGTAGAGTTCTCTCCTGTTTAGTCCTGCTCATCCACCTTGAATTCCCTTCTGTCTGCGCAATCCTGTCTGCCATATCTCAGGGCGAGAGCCTAGGCATCCGATCTGACAACTTATGAAGGAGAGTATTTTTACCGCAAATACGTTAGAAAGATAGTTTCCTCCATGGCTGGAGTAGTTTTGGTGCAGGTATAGGTACATATTCTGGTACGGGTTCAGCCTGTTGTGATACCAAGGTCGGTAACTGACGATTGCTGCCGTCGTCGCCCAAACTCAGCTCGTAACTCGATCTTCTAAGGTTGCAGTATGCTGAGTACCCGTTATTATTGACTCGTAATCTGAACAGAAACATGTTGTAAGTGTTTATTATTTCCACATTGTTGTATGTGTTTAAGTGTTCATTACATGTGCCATGTAATTTTATTAGTGTAGCTAATGATACCCTAGTGTAAATCCATACACTAATAGTCTACACAAGTTGTTCGGCAGCGGTTGGAATTTCTATATTCAAGTCTTGGGTGTTCTTAGTGTGGGGCAAGTCTTAAAAATCTAGGTCCCTAAATGAGTCTGGTTAAAGCCTAGGTGTCACTAAGGAAACCTAATTCGCTAAAACCATTGCTCTGATACCAATCTGTAACACCCCTAAATTTATTTACTTAATAAATAAATACAGGTTGCAACGATTGGTTCACTACACGATAGCGGAAGCTGTAATAGTGATTTCTAAGACTTGAATACATATACGATTACTAAGACTAAATAAATACAATGATCTAAGTCCCTCTAGATCAATAGTCGACTTGAGACTTGATAATCTATGCCCGTCCGGTTACTAGGAATTGTTCCAACATAGCTAGCCTATTCCAACCGCTTCATGGCTAAAGGTTACCTGAGAAACATACTTGAAAGTGTCAACACAAAGGTTGGTGAGTTCATAGAGTTTGTTCATTTAGTACAGTTAGTTTTCCCCGAAAACGTATACATGACTTAATCGTCATAAAATAAGTAGTTTTCCTTTGAAAACATGCCCATGACTTTACCGTCATAAAATAAGTAGTTTTCCTTTGAAAAACATGTCCAAGACTTAACCGTCATAAAATAAGTAGTTTTCCTTTGAAAACATGTCCATGACTTAACCGTCATAAAATATGTAGTTTTCCTTTGAAAACATGTCCATGACTTAACCGTCATAAAATAAGTAGTTTTCCTTTGAAAACCTGTCCATGACTTAACCGTCATAAAATAAGTAGTTTTCCTTTGAAAACATATACATGACTTAACCGTCATCAAATAAGTAGTTTTCCTTTGAAAACATATACATGACTCAACCGTCATCAAATAAGTAGTTTTCCTTTGAAAACATATACATGACTTAACCATCATCAAATAAGTAGTTTTCCTTTGAAAACATATACATGACTTAACCGTCATCAAATAAGTAGTTTTTCTTTGAAAACATATATATTGTTTAAACCTGATCATTTACCGATCCAAACTCTTTGTATGTATTATTAATGAATCCGAATACTTATCCGATCAATTGAACCCATTTGTAAACTTGCAAGGAATACAAAACAGTATGTATTGTACGAGACCGTAACCAAACCCCAACTTTCTGTGCCTCCCCTCGCCTTTCTGTGAGTTAAGACAATATGCGGTCATTCGGCCATTTGGACCCCTGATTAGCGCGACTAATCATGACCGGAGGCGTCACCCCCAATAGTACTATCCATAGAATCCCGGGCTAAGTCCATAGCAATTGGTTACTAATTTTTATTCCGAGGACTTTAAGCGCTTTATTTTTTCCTCAATACACACATACAGTCAGATCATTAGTTCATTCATTTACATACGAAAATTTTTTACAAGTATGTTTCCACCACAAAACATTTCAAAAACTTAGAAAAAGGGGGTTTGTGAAACTCACAAGGAGTTAAACACGAATGTTCATGATGTCAAACGTGTAAGCAAATGTAATTCATGTTTTCAAATCATAACAAGTAAGTATGTTTCTCCCCCGATGTTTACAAAACTGTAAAGGGTTAAAAGGGGGCCGCGAACTCACCTTGTGTCCGATGAAATCCTAGCAAATAACAGTGCGTTAAGAGTTCCTGTCTATCCGTACCCTAATCACACAAGGGTACTAATGTGTTAAGACTACCCGTCTTATACGTAAGTTGTTCATCCGACTTAACGAATCCCGTTAAGTACGCCTTTGTTTAGTAAAAATAGTGTTTTTATTTACGACTCATTGGTGATTATTATTCCAGTCTAGATGCTTACATATTTTCCGAGAAAATAATATGTTTCCCTATTGGTGACTTATTAAGTGTACCAAAAATAAATATTATTTTTGTAGCAACTTAAAATATATTCACTTATGTTCCACGATGTCATGTGATTATTTATTTTTAACTGAATCTCTTCATATGTTCCATGTACATATATCAAATGTTCATATTAGGATACTAATTTTTAATTCCTAGAACATTTCCATAATTTAACCAAAACCGTACACCAACACATATATATCACAAATTTTATCCATAAACATATATTTTTAGTAACACATTTCACGTTCATATGTTGATGATAATCGTTCGTATGTCTTCTTGAATCATAGGACACTACCTCGGGTCTTGCCAGGTAAGTCACACATGATCATATAACTTCACGAACATGTATCCTTCAACATAACACATGAACGGAATGAAGGGTTTATGAAGAACACCATCATCCAAGTGTTATTTTATGTGATTATATATATATATATGTAGTTTATATTTGATGTGTCCTTGTCTTGTCCATGGTCCTTCTAGTTTGGTATTTTATGTATGAACATGTACATGTTTAAATATATGTATTCCAACATGACTTATGAAGAAATAAAGCCAAAACTCATCAAGACTTTTATGCTTTATTTTGTTCTTGAAAACTCAGATTTTTAGGCGTACTCCGAGTCGACTTTTAGATGGTTTTAGAAAACCAAATGACTTGGGGTTTTCTTCTAAAATCAGGTTTATTGAAACCAGAGGAGATGTGAAAAATAATTACTAGATTTGGAATTGTGTAGGTACCTCAAAACAGGAAAATAAAAAGAGGTGTCTAGATTCAACCTGCACCGAGCGATGTTTTTACATAGGCTGTTTGGAGGTCGAATACTCCATGGATTCGAGTGATTCCACTTGGGATATCCTCTGTTAACATAGAGCTTTATTCTAGAAAAAGAATGGACTGATTTGACCAAGGAACGAAAGAGATATGGTTTTCCGAAGTTGACCGAAAATCTGGCATGAAGCTTAGTTACGGATATTGTTTGCATTTTTGGTTTAGGAGAGGGGAATTGGGTGAAATCCGAAATGAATCAGTCAAGGGAGGGAGGAGGGAGTTAAGGGGTGTTGGTGTAGTGTGTATATGGAGAAAGAGAGATGAGAGTTGAGTGTTTGACATCTTCATCATTACCACTTATGGTTGATGGGAATTGCATGTAATCATTTGAGGTGGAAGAGGGTGTGCATGCAAGACATGTATACAAGCAATAATGAGTTAGTGTTGTAATCATTTGAAGTGGAAGAGGGTGTGTATGCAATAATTTATGAGTTAGTGGGTGGCTACTGTAACATTCCTGATTTTCCGACCCCATTTTAATTTATTTTAATTAATAAAATAACGACGCGACATTAAACCCTACAAGGACTAGTTGTGTAATTAGTCAAAAATCTAATTATAATTAACTTTGAAAGTCAAGGAAAAATTGAGGAAATATGCTCCCGTTGACTTTTAATAAATAAATCTAACGAATCCTTAACCAACTTAACTCAACTCAAACCCGAGGGACCAGTTTCGCCAGATTCAAAATTTTTGAACATGAAACTGCAGGGACCAATCTGTAATTAACTCATTTTCGATTTAGTTTGACTTCAGAAAGTCAAAGTGCCGTTTTTGCTCGAATTCAAACCCCACACCCGGAATCAGTTGAAATTCGTAACTGTTATTCACGTTAGTGTCATTATCAATCATTATAGAAGCAATTACCAGCTCATCATTTCACGATTTAACCCGATTTATGACTAATCAACCGTAACCGTCGACCTCCCTCATATTACTCTCCAATTCGCAAACTATCGATCATTTACACAGAAATCGATCACCTGCAAATCTCTAACAAATCCCCTCAAACCTGCTACATAATCCAATTTCATCGAAGAAGGACGCAGAGTCGCCGGAAAGCCAATCCCGCCATAGTCGGCATCCGTTTAGTCGATCACAGTCAATTCGATCATCGTTCTGGTAATTAAACCTATCAATAGCTTCGTTTTTATCTATATATTAAAAGCCCTATGCTTATTAGGGCTTACATTACAGAATCAAGCATGATATGATTCTAGGGTTCTTAACAATATTGGATTTAATCGAACCCTACCCCCGACTCTGTTTAAATCAAATTAATTCATACCAGTAGATTCGAAATACATTTTTAATCGATAACCCTATGCCAATTCAGTTTCATATCATCGGCTTAATCAAGAACCCGTAACTAGGGTTCGTTCATAAAATGATTTGGGGGTTTCGACCCTAGACTTAATCCTAATCCAATTAAACCATACCGACAGATTCGCAAGACCCTAATTAGTAAAAGCCCCATGTTTCTATCACATTCCATTATCAGAATCATCCAAATCAATTTTGAGTTCAAACTTAGGGTTTCAGCTATTGAATCTGTAATTAAACATCCTAAACCCGTTGTTTTTGCAATTAAAACCTACCATAGGCTCGTTTGAGGTTAACGAACAAAACCCCTAAGATCTTACAGTTGGTCACTGCCAGTTTTGGTGAAATTGGGACTGGGTTCGATCGGCTCGAGGAAAGGGGAAGAACACTCTCGGGTTTTATGTTAAAACAATTTCTGACCGGGTTTGTGTGCGATACCCTAGCGGGCGGAGTTGGTTAAGAGAGTGTGCTGGTGTGGGAGAGACCCGGGTTCGAGTCCCTCCACACACATTCATTTTTAAAACATTTTATTTGTATTATTTTATTATAAAAACAATACCCTATATTATTATATTAATATATTAATGTGTTCTAGCCTCGTAAAACCACCCGTAGGCTCGGGTTTGGTTTATAACCTTTTCTTATTTAAAAATACTAACTTTTATAATAATATAGTTATATTATTTTCAAACCCCACCTTGGAATAAATAAAATAATTATACCTTCACCTCGTTATTAAACTTCTGGTAACGTTTCAAACTTATAAATAATATAAATACCTATATTAGTTACCCACGTTTATATCCCCGAATAAAAATAGATATATTTATTATTCATATGAATTGTAATTTCAACTCGGTTAGTGTTAGATGGTATGTAACACTAATTTTTCTCTTTTATAAGCTAATATATATTTACCCAAATTTGACGTATTTTCATGACTAAATAACTAAATGAGTATAGACTTAATTATTTTGTTTATATTTAAAGCAAGGTAATTTCATACTACGCTTCAAATAAATAAATCTAATTTATTTAGTTAATTACCCAAGCTCTAAATCATTATTTTAAGGACACTATATCCCAACATTAATAATTATAAAACAATTTTCCAAAAATAAAACGCAATCACCTATGCAACCCTTTCATATAATTCGACACGAACTCATTACACAACTCCCTAAACTCACATCCTTTGAAGCCCTAGACTTCGATTTAAATATTTTATTAATTTATCTTCATACGCAATACACTCTAGGTTAA
This sequence comes from Smallanthus sonchifolius, assembly GCA_023525975.1. Taxonomy (NCBI): domain Eukaryota; kingdom Viridiplantae; phylum Streptophyta; class Magnoliopsida; order Asterales; family Asteraceae; genus Smallanthus; species Smallanthus sonchifolius. Next base: position 24,657,611 of record CM042030.1, on the reverse strand, counting down.
CGTTGTGCGTTACAAGGATCACTTTGCTACTTAGAGTCTCGTGTTAGCTACGCCTTCGAATCATGTGAGTATTGACAACCCCTTTTTACTCTTTTACATTTTTGGGGTGAAACATGAACACTATTCAACTTACATGTTTACATTTACGCAAACAACACAAGTACAAATCCTATTTACATTCATGTGTGCAATTTGAGCTTTATGCCCGAGTGCTAGGTGTGTTAACCTCTTGTATGCTATTATGTGCAATCATTAACTTTTCAAGCCGACGGTTTTCAATGATGGATCTATTGAGTCTGACAAACCCACCCATGGTACGCGGTGATTGAAACCGACAACACATTTGTTTTGCATGCTAGTTACAAGGTTTGATTGTACATTTGGTTACACAATAGCTGCTCCCCATAAATGCCTTATTTTATCATGTTTTGTAAAGGATTTGTTTTCAACTATATGCCATCTATATACAACTGTGTTATACTCACCAACTTTTTAGTTGACTTTATTTTATTCATGTTTCAGGCCCCAATATGTGAGATTGATTCAAGACGTGTTCAACATAGGATTTGGACTTAGCAAAATAAATCAAGAATTTTATGAATTGTTCATGTTTCTTGTTTGAATTTGATCTTGTACTTGGATTTATTGTAATGCAAATTTGACTTTAATATATTTCAATTTAGTCAACCATGTGCTATGAACAGTCTTACATGTCCCGCCCCGATGATTCCGCCATCGGTCGGGGTGTGACAGCTACACCCACAATACGGCCGAGAGGGGTATAGGGTGGGGGTTGGGTGTTGTCAAATCTATTAATGGCTAGATAGGTGGGGTTCTTTGGTGGTATAAATCCCCTAGGTGATCGCGTGATCTAATACCCGGTGTAAAACCTTTAAACGATTCATAACTTATGTGTTTTTATGTGGTTTGACTAGTCTCAATATTTTACTAGTTAACCCGACATAGATTATTACTACAACTGTATTATACATGAATACACATAATATAACATAGAGTCATGTAACAATTATTTATGTGTCAACTTTTTATAAAAGTTTAGTCACCGATATTTATGTTTTTATATTCAAACGTGTCTCTAGACTTTTCTGGAATAACATTCTTTTAATCACCAATGAACGTTCAATGAGGGTTATTATCATTTATTTCCTAGTAATTCTTAAAAATTACTAAATATGACACTTGTCCCTTTGCTAGACTCCTGACAATACTATGTCAAAGATAATATTCCAAGAAATATAAAATAGGAATGTGCAAATATGACTATGGGTATTGACCTGGACTACTGGGTGTCACAAATATGATCCTCGTAATGCACAACATTAACCTAGTGTGGAATGTATATTGGATTAATAGTGTGCATAATAGTCTATGTCTAAGTCTAGGGTTGAATTGGTTGTGTGTAAAAATCTTGTGGTTTGTACTTGAATGGTATTGTATAAAATGAAATTGTAGGTCCCTTCCTGTGTGTCGGATCGTCACATGCAAGTGGTCTACTAGTCGGACCGAGTTGCGGAATACCCGTGACTAGGTGGAGAGTCTTACAAAACAAAGTAAACCAAACACGAGAGTCACAATAAACTTTCTTTCTATTATAAACACTCGACGGTTACAGAGAGAATACAAGCTGCGTACTTAGCAAAACTGAGTTCGTCTGAACAAATGGTTCTGCGTACTTAGCTTCTGTGAACCAATCCTATTTATACAGACCTGATGCCTGCGCACTTAGCAAGTGCGCAGGACCAATTGCTCTTGCGTACTTAACAAGTACGCAGAGGTGTTCTTGCGTACTTGCTAAGTACGCAGGAGCTTTCTCCTGCGCACATGTAAGTGCGCAAAACACTTAGCAGAAAAACAACAAGCATTATGTAAAAGTAAATACAACTCGATAGACTATTACATAACGACTCTTACATACAAAGACAAATTACAGACATTAGAAATACAAACTAAGACTCTATCCAGAGTGTTGTCACAGGAAAGTGCATCAACAAACTCCCCCTTGACAACAGCTCAGGATCTTCATCGTCTTCAATCTTCATTCTTCAGTCTTCATAGCACTTGTTCCTTAGCTTCCATCTTCTTCTTGTAATCAAGGCAAAACTTGATTAACTTGTCGTATTTGGCCGAGATAAGCTTTGTCCATTCGTCAGTGTGGATGCAGAACTTGTCTGCTAGTACCTCCAGATCGTTTACAGAGAAATTGATGAAGCAGACTTCATCAAAAACCCTGATCACTTCCTTTGGTACTGTGTTTCCACTATCTGACTTACCTTTACCCATAACCACAGCCTCGCCCGTTTTTGGATCAACGTACCAGTACCACATGTCACCAAGAATATCCTGAGGTAACTTGCTCAGGGGAATCTTAGTTTCACATCGCACTGGCTTGTATACTAATCTCTTTAAGGGTTTCTTAGTCACAGGATGCACAGCGTGCTTATCCTTGACTCTTCTGGGCACCTGAGGCTTGAGGTATTCAAATTTCCCTGATCTTGCTTCCCGCTGTAGTGTAACCCACAAACCCATTGCTACTGCATTACTCGAGTGACTCAGCAGGTCGCTGTTTGCGAGGTTCACAAGGTCGTACTTGGGCAAAGAGTTGAACGCCTCACTGGTGGGTTTCAAGTATTGAACTCCCCCAGATCTTTTGATGGCGAACAACTGCTTGTCCTCCTCGAACCTAACAGCCAAGATCATACCTATCGCTTCAACATTACTAGCTGTATCAACTGAGCCTGTGTCTGTTTCGAGCAGAGATTCGAGCGATGGTATTTCAAAGATCTCACCATCCTCTAACTCGTACTCTAGTTCCCCGTCGCCCTTGAGAATCTCGATTATCACATCATCATCATCATCGTTCCAGTCATCACCAGAGTCAATCTCTCCTTCTTCCAGATTAAGGAGAGCATCGATATGTGCCTCTTTGGAATAGTCAGGCTCTAAATAGAGGATCTCATCATCAGATAAGTCCTTGAGCACGTCAACCGCTGACTTCCCTTTATCTCCACCACCACCACCTGAGGTATCACCACCCTCTTGCTGAGTAGACTCCCCCTCAGCCAATGGAACAGAAGAGATGGGCACAATCGCCAAAGCTAGGTGCTCACCTCCACTAGGACCGACTTCAGGATCCTTGTCTTTATCATCATCCTTAGTCAGATCGACTGGATGACAAGACTCAGCACCGATGGATTTCTTTTCTTTGTCTTTCTCTTTCTCTGTCTCCTTCTCCCCCTGAGCACCTAGCTTCGCGGTCAGTTCACCAACTAATTTGACCATCGCTTCGTGCTCTTTTCTCTACAAGTCCATCCTTAGCTCAAGTGAAGTTCTGTGGCCTAGAATCATTTCGTTAGTCTTCATTAACAGTTCATTCTGTGCTATGACATTCTTCAATTGCTCATTTGTCCCTGTTCTTTGGCTGTGGAGAATCCTAACTTCATCGGCCAGGGAATTAATCTGTGCTTGTTGAGCATCAGACTCCTCCTTTGACTTTTGAATGGTCTTCAACAGTTCAGCAACTTGGGTCTCTAGCACATCGATCCTTGCATCATTCGGATCAGGATGCCTAGAGGATGAGGCTTCGACATTATGGATGGAAGAGGAGAAGATTGTGTCAAAGTCAAACCCTTGTGAGAAATCACCATAGTTGAAGGGTTGACCTGACGGCTCTTTGGTGGGTGTTGGTGTCACACCTCGCCAGGGCGGAAACGCGAGGCGTAACATTCACTGGTTTCCAAAGCATATGATTATCGCAAACACATACATGTAATTGGATACATAATCGAGTTTAAAATATTTACATCACAAAGTATCAAATTGAGTTTACAAAAGTTTAAGATTTCGCAAATATGACTCAAGACCATGAGTTATACAAGAGAAATCCTCCCAAAAGCCGTATCCACGTGCATGCATGTATCCTACATTGCTAACCTGATGACCACGTTTAATTTCTTGAAAACATACTTAAAAATGTCAACACGAGGTTGGTAAGTTCACAAGTTATTATAAAGAGTTATCATAAACCCAATGTTTAAATCTGATCATTTTCCGATCAAAACTCTTTGTTAAACCTGATCACTTTAACCTGATCAGAACTCTTTTGTTTAAAACCTGATCACTTTAGCCTGATCAGAACTCTTTTGTTAAAACCTGATCACTTTACCCTGATCAGAACTCTTTACTTTAAAACCTGATCACTTTAGCCTGATCAGAACTCTTTTTGCATGTATTACCAATGAATATGATTACTAATCCGATCTATTGACCCCATTTGTAAGCTTGCAAAGAATACAAAATAGTATGTAATGTACGAGACCGTAACCAAACCCCAACTTTCTGTGCCTCACCTCGCCTTTCTGCGAGTAAGACAATATGCGGTCATTCGGCCATTTTGACCCCTGGTTAGCGCGACTAACCATGACCGGAGGCGTCACCCCCAATAGTACTATTCATATAATCCCGGGCTAAGTCCATAGCTAATGGTTACTAATTTATTCCGAGGACTTTAAGCGCTCTATTGTTCCCTCAATACATACATACGGTCAGATCATTAGTTTCATTCATTTATATACGAAAATTCTTTTACAAGTATGTTTCCACCCCAAATCATTTCAAAACTTAGAAAAAGGGGGATTAGTGAAACTCACCTTGACAGTATGAATGCTAGCAAATATTTGAATAATCGGCAGACTCGCCTATCCGTATCCTAATTACACAAAGGTAACATACACGTTAAGACTACCCGTCTTAAACGCCAGTTGTTCACCCGACTTAGCAGATCTGATTGCTTTTGTTTTAAATATCTTTTTAGTTTTTCCAACACTTGTTTCATTATAAAATAGTTCTAAGTTACTGTTCCATGGGGCTGATGAACAGGTATCGAAACTTCCTTAGTTTCGATTGAACAAAACAGATGTCGAAACTACTTAGTTTCGAGTGAGTAAACTGGGTATCGAAACTACCTAGTTTCTATTGGGCAATAGGTATCGAAACTACTTAGTTTCGATTGTAAACAAGTATCAAAACTCCCAGTTTCGATTAAGTAAACAGGTATCGAAATTCCTAGTTTCGATTGAACAATAGGTATCGAAACTCCTAGTTTCGATAGAACAACAGGTATCGAAACTCCTAGTTTCGATTACTGAACTTTTGACAGAATCAGTCCTGCATATTTTTATGTTTTAAATCTTGAATTCGACACACTTTTCTTGTCATATTTCTTGCATTCAAATAAGTTGTATGTTTAGCTACGGTTTAGAGAAAATAATATGGACCATATTGAGTTTTTACCTCAAACAGAGAATGGTGATTTTTAGAGAAACATAGAAGATAGTCTTGAATTCTTTTGCTAAGCTCTCTTCAGGAACACTTGAAATTCTCCTTATAACACCAAATTATGGTGGATTTCGCTTTAAAACTGGACTTCGACTTGAAGGAGAATTGGGAATTTGCCGTAAGAAAATGAGAAGTATGAAAGGGATCGTGGGATTTCGACTGAGGAGGTATGATTTTTATCTGAATTTGAGTGAATTAGCAAGTGGGAGAATGGCTCCCCTGACTTTCGGCCGAGAAAGTCAAGGAAGTGGTTTGGGGTTAATGATAACCAAATTTAAGTATTAATTTATTAATGGTATTAGTATCAATTAGAGTTTTAAATGGGTAATTTAATTCGGTTTAGATTCTTCACGGTATTATAATTTTAACCATTTTATGGTTCGTTGAAGAAATTATTAAAATCTTGGTTCAACGTAAATTTTGTGTAATATATATATATATATATATATATATTTGTATATTTTTCTGGTTATTTAATTAAACCATTAACATTCGTATTTAGTCGGGTTATACTGCTTACTTTTTCTAGTAATTCTTTAAGATTTACTAGACTTGGAATAACTCCTTTGCTAGACTTCTTGACTTTACTTAGTCAAAATAAAATATCAGGAAATAATAAATATGAACGTGCGTTTATGTAATGTGGATATTGACCTGAAATGCTGGGTGTCACATTCTCCCCATGTTATAAAGAATTTCGTCCCAAAATTCAGTTCTTGTCATTCTGACTTGGAGTGTTTGTAAACAAGGACGGGTACTTGGATTTCATTTTATCTTCCCGCTCCCACGTATACTCGGGGCCACGCTTTGAATTCCAATGTACCTTGACCAACTTAACACGGCTGCGCCTTGGTCTCTGAACCTTCCAATCTGTGACTTCCATAGGTTCCTCAATGAAGTTCAACTTGTCGTCTATGTGAATCTCATCAGGCGGTATAATTAATGTGTCGTCTGATAAGCACTTCTTGTGATTTGACACATGAAACGTATCATGTATATTGCTTAGTTCTTGTGGCAACTTGAGCTTGTAAGCTACAGGGCCAACCCTAGCCAATATTTCAAATGGTCCAACGTACCTAGGGTTAAGCTTGCCACGGTTGCCAAATCTTGCAACTCCTTTCCAAGGTGAGACCTTTAACATGACTTTGTCTCCCACTTGGAATTCTAAAGGTCTTCGTCTGTTATCCGCGTAACTCTTTTGTCTGTCACGGGCGCCCTTCAGACGATCCTTGATTTTGAAAATCTTGTCCGTGGTCTCTTGAATAACTTCAGGACCGGTTAAATACTTGTCACCAACTTCTGCCCAACATAGCGGTGAACGACATTTTCGACCATACAAAGCCTCAAACGGAGCGGCTTTGATGCTGGTGTGGTAACTATTATTGTATGAAAACTCAGCTAGCGACAAATGAGTATCCCAATTTCCACCGAAATAAATTGCACACGCACATAGCATATCCTCTAAAGTTTGAATGGTCCTTTCACTTTGACCATCTGTTTGTGGGTGATATGCCGTGCTCATATCAAGACGTGTGCCCATGGCTTCTTGTAAGGATTTCCAGATTCTAGACACGAATCTGCTGTCTCTATCAGAGATAACAGAAATTGGCACTAGATGCCTAGCCACAATTTCCTTGATATAAAGCCTTGCAAGTTTCTCGGTTTTATCCGTCTCTTTGATGGGTAGAAAATGAGCTGATTTCGTCAAACGATCGACGATTACCCATATAGTGTCATACCCGCTCAACGTCTTGGGTAACTTTGTAATGAAATCCATTGAAATTTGTTCCCATTTCCATTGAGGTATCTCGGGTTGTTGTAACAATCCCGACGGTTTATGATGTTCTGCCTTTACTTTTGAACATGTCAGACATTTACCGACATAAATAGCAATTTCTCCTTTCATGTTCGGTCACAAGTAGAGTTCTTTCAGATCCTTATACATTTTATCCGAACCTGGGTGAATGGAGTACCTGGACTTGTGGGCTTCGTCCATAACCAACTCCCGTATGTTACCAAAACATGACACCCAAATTCTATTCATGAAGTATAAAGTGTCATCTGACTTTGGTTCCAACTGCTTTATCATTCCTCGTAAAGCTTCATTCTAAATGTTTTCTTCTTTGATTGCCTCTTGTTGTGCCATCCGGATTTGAGTCGTGAGACTCGTATGAATTGTCAATTCTAGGGCACGAACACGGAGTGTTTTAACCCGTTCCTTACGACTCAAGGCATCTGCTACGACGTTTGCCTTACCAGGGTGATACTTGATATCACAGTCGTAATCATTCAGTAGTTCTACCCAACGACGTTGCCTCATGTTGAGTTCTTTCTGATTAAAGATGTGCTGGAGGCTCTTGTGGTCTGTAAAGATAGTATATTTTGTACCGTATAAGTAATGTCTCCAAATCTTGAGTGCAAACACGACAGCACCCAATTCCAGATCGTGAGTCGTATAATTTTTCTCATGTACTTTTAGCTGTCTGGATGCATACGCTATGACTTTTTCTCTCTACATCAATACACATCCCAGACCTTGGTGTGATGCGTCGCAGTACACGATGAAATTGTCAGATCCTTCGGGAAGGGATAGGATTGGTGCACTACAAAGTTTTTGCTTCAGCAATTGAAAGGCTGATTCTTGTTTATCAGTCCAATCGAACTTTTTTTCCTTCTGAGTTAACGTGGTCAAAGGCAAGGCTATCTTTGAAAAATTCTCGATAAATCGCCTGTAATATCCTGCCAAACCCAGAAATTGACGCACCTCAGTCGAAGTTCTTGGTGCTTCCCAGTTTTTGATAGCTTCAATCTTGGATGGATCCACATGGATACCATTCTTATTGATGACGTGTCCGAGAAAGTGAACCTCTCGGATCCAAAACTCACACTTAGAGATTTTAGCATAAAGCTTCTCATTCATGAGTAGTTCCAAGATTAATTTCAAATGATGTTCATGTTCCTCCTTGGTTCGTGAATATATCAATATGTCATCGATAAACACAATCACGAATTTATCCAAGTACGGCTTGCACACGCGGTTCATGAGATCCATGAAGACGGCTGGTGCATTAGTTAAGCCAAATGGCATAACTAGGAACTCGTAGTGACCGTAACAAGTCCTAAAAGCCGTTTTTGGTATATCTTCTTCCTGAATTTTCAGTTGATGATACCCTGATCGTAGATCAATTTTTGAATAGAAACTGGAACCTTGAATTTGATCAAACAAATCATCTATTCGAGGAAGAGGATACCGATTTTTGATTGTCAGTTTGTTTAATTCCCGGTAATCAATGCACATTCTAAAGGTTCCATCCTTTTTCTTTACAAACAGGACCGGAGCTCCCCATGGTGAGATACTCGGTCTTATGAAACCTTTGTCAAGTAATTCTTGTAATTGGCTCGACAGTTCCTGCATCTCGGAAGGGGCTAGACGATACGGAGATCGTGCAACTGGTGCGGCTCCTGGTACTAGGTCGATCCGAAACTCGACTTGTCTTGAGGGTGGTATTCCTGGTAAGTCCTCGGGAAATATTTCCGAGTAATCTCTGACGATTGGTATGTCCTCAAGTCGACGTTCTTCGGGTTTCTTCTCGACGATGTGAGCCAGGAATGCACAATAACCCTTGCGTAGATACTTATGAGCTTTCATGCAGTTTATCGTCTTCAACATCATTCTACACCTTTCGCCTTGAATTGAAAGAATTTCTCCGCTTGGTAGTGGGATACGTACAATATTTTCGAAACACATGATCTCGGCATGATTTTTCGACAACCAATCCATGCCAATAACAATGTCAAAACTTCCCAAATCAACTGGTAGAAGGTCTACATTAAATGCATGGTTTTCTAGACATAAAGTACAACCCTTAATGACCTCTCCGGTTTCTATTAATTTCCCATTTGCTAATTCGATTGTAAAATTTTGATCTAGTTTGCTGGCCTTAATACAGAGTAAGGATTTAAAATTATTCGACACAAAGCTCATATCCGCACCCGAATCAAAAAGTACAGAGGCATAGTGATTATTTATCGGGAACGTACCAGTGACGATGTTCGGGTCCTGGCGTGCGTCCCTTGCACCCATCACAAATGCCCTTCCTGTTGCCTGAGCGTTGTTCTGATTCTTCCACTTGGGACAATCCTTCTTGAAGTGTTTCAGGTCACCACATATGAAACATCCCTGTTTAATTCTCCCCATTCGGTTGTTAGTTCGACAAGCTTGAGTGGTGTGACCAAATTTGTTGCATTTTCCACATTTGATGCACACACCGGCATGATGATTTCCACACCTCTTACATCTCGGTAGGCCCCTATCATACTCCTTTCTTTCCACTGTGTTAATTGTAAAAGCTTTCAAAGTTCCTTGTTTCTTAAACCCTTGCTTCTCAAACTTGATACTTGAATTTCCCATCCACTTTCTTTTCTCCCCAGATCTACTTTCCTCGTTCTCCTTCTTCACAAACAATTCATTACGTACCGCATCATCTCTTCGCTTGAATGCTAAAGTTGTAGCACTCTTGGCATCTACTGGATTAGATGATGTTACCATGCTACGAATTTGAGGCGCAAGGCCCCACAGATACCTCTCAACACGCTTATGTTCTGGTGTGACCATAGCGGTACTAGAATCGCCAATTCATTGAAACGGTCGGTGTATCCCGCTACATCATCTCCTATCATCTGTAGGTTCCACATCTCAGTTTCAATCTTTTGCAATTCGTTTCGAGGACAGTATTCCTCAATCATCATGTTTTTTAAATCTTCTCAAGACAATTGGTACGCTGTTTCTCTCCCCAAAGTCTTCATTTGAGTATTCCACCAAGTTAAAGCTTTATCAGTGAGCGCACATGTAGAATATTTCACCATGCAGTCAGCGGTGCATTCACTAATATCAATCACCGACTCCATCTTTTCTATCCATCTCATCAGACCAACTGCACCCTCGGTGCCATTGAAACTGCGGAGGTTGCAGGATAGGAAGGCCTTGTAGGTGCACTTCCTATTTGGAGCATCTGTAGAATTACAAGTCATAACGTCATTAATTCGGATCATGACTATATGTTATGGCTTATTTATTTTTATTACCTCCGGAACCTCCGGAACCTCCTGCTGTACCGCTACCTCCTGCGGTACCACTACCTCCTGCACCTCCTCTGTAACATTTCTGATTTTCATCATGTAATCGTTTGATTTCAATAAACAAACACATTTCAGTTTCGATTCGTGTACAAACAAACTACGATGCAGTTACATATACAAACTATTATATTCCAATAAAAAATTAAACAAAAAACACCATTATCTCACAAGCCCCGAGGACCAAAACTGACAAAACTCAAAAACTACAATACTAGGCAAGCACGGTCGCGCCTAAGACTCGGCACGGTCGCGCCTGCCGACCTAAGCACGGTCGCGCCTAAAGTAGACACGGTCGCGCTGATGAACCCACTTGACTGCAGAAAGTCAAACCATACCATACCTTCTGAATTCGTGAAAATTAAAATAAAGAAAAGCCGGTCTTCGCGCGTCAGACCATACTCGACTGAAATTCGTCTAAATCACGCATCAATTGTCGTCCAATTTGCACAATTAATTAATCCCATTCACACCACAACCGAGCCTCTCAAATTCGTCGATATAGAGTCAGTTGCACGCTTCCTACACCCTCATATACACCCACTCAATCTCTCAGAACTCTCACTCGACGCTCACAACACCTCTGTCGTCCAATTGATCGCCAAGAAACGAAGCCGCTCGACCCGTAGCCGACCGCATTCGATTGCCCACTTTCAGCAACTAAGTAACACGTCTTCAGCTTTGTATCTACCTCTACTACGAAAGCCCTATATCAATTCGTAGTAGAAACACTCAAATCGATCCGATTTTGAACCAAAAAGCCGAAACATAAATTTTACTCGAACTACATTCTAGACATGATATAAATACAATTAAACTATGTAGAAACAATCGTAATCATCCACTAAGTGAAAGCCCTAAGAATCCAGAAGCTATTAATATAAGAATCGATCGAATTGTGTCTGAAAAAGGCCCGACACGGTCGCGCTCATCCCTGAGCGCGGTCGTGCCTGTCTAAGCACAATCGTGCCCCAGGTGTGGCCCGGTCGTGCTTACCGAGCAAACAAGTCTTGATCAAAAACAAACACTAGACGCGGTCGTGCCAGATACGAGCACGGTCGTGCTCTATGTCCAGAACCTATGAAGTACCTTCTGAATCGACCACGGGCGCGCTCAGACCACCACGGTCACGCCCGACAACGAGCGCGGTCGTGCCCTACTTGAGCACGGTCGTGCTCCTTGACCAGAAACTTTAATTTTATTATTTTCAAACTTAATTTAATATGTTTTTATTTAAACATTTCAAAACTTGTTTATAAAAATTTAAGTTATAAAATCCCAAAACTCGGGAATCATTTATATACCAAATCGCTGATTTAGAAATTTAAAACGATTAATTCCCGATAGTTTCAAAACCGATGAAATCCTGAATTTATATAATCATTTTTATTTATACAAATATATATATATATTGATTTAAACAAATATCGTTTAATTAAATTTTATTTAAATAAATATATATATATATATCGCTACTAATTTATTATTCCAAAACCAACCCTAAACACACAAACCACCAACGAACCCACTTTGGACACAAAATAACACAAACAGTGACACGCGTTATACCCTCATTCAATAGGTCAAACGTAGCGACCTACAACACGCTTGGTATTTTTGTTGATCTGTGCAAACTACACGCTCCAACACAAGTGAGTTACATAGCCCCTCTTTTACTCTATTTACAAACTTTTGGGGTGGAACATGCGTTCTATTTACTATGTTTACAAACTACACAATATACAATTCCACCCTACAATCATGTGTTACAATTTTGAGCTTTGTGCTTGAGTACTAGGTGTGTAGACCAACACGCAGTTTGCTATTCACGTGCAATCATTAACTATTTTATAGCCTACAGTAAACAGTGATAGATCTATTGAGTCTGACAAACCCACCCAGGTAGGGTGACTGTTACTGCCAACACGTGTTTGTTTTGCATGCTAGTTACAAAGGTTTGATTGTACTACCAGGTCACACGATGGTATCTCTCCATAAATGCCTTAATTGCCATGTTTGTATGAATTGTATGCACACGACACTATATTCTATTACATGACACGAAAACCTATGTATTCTCACCAACTTTTTAGTTGACTTTGTTTTTAACCATGTTTCAGGTGACAATGTTTGAAGTATTACAAGCTGCTACATATAGGATTTGGACCTAGCAATTAATCTAAACTATTTATATTTTGTAATCGCTACATTTGGTTCTTGTATGGTATGAACTTGCTATGTGTAATGAAAATGAATGTTTAAATTATTCAAACTTTAGCAACCATGAGCTATGAACAGTCTGCACAGCTTCACGCCCCGACGTTTTCCGCCGTCGGTCGGGGTGTGACAGATTGGTATCAGAGCCTTGGTTATAGGGAATTAGGTTATTAGACACCATTGACCTAGACTATAACTTTAGGACACCCAACAATGCCATGCTACATGTTTTATGTGATACGTGCTATTTGCTATATGTCACATGCCTTATGTGTTAGTTATTTGATACTTAAATTGTTTAGACTACAAGACTTAATAAGCATACGTAAATAATAAAATAAATCGTATCCATACCCGTATCCTAAGCCGCATATCCTCCTTAACTGCTTCTATGTCATCATCGCCATAACTTGTGGAAAAACTCATACTCGTGGACCTATGCCTATCAAAAATATTTTTCATACCAGTTAAGGTTTTAGACTCTGTTAATTATTAGAGGACACGTGCAATCTGGAAGGGTGACACCTGTATTCTGGGTTTTCTGTCTAGGAAAGCATTTCATATAAATCCCAATCAACCGAGGGATCCGTATGCTTTCCTGGGAATTCCCGGGATGAGTGTTTACCTATAGGCTAAAGCACGTCTCCTTGAAAATTATATAAGTCTAATTAACCTTAATATGTCATTGTGTTCAAGTAGAAATGTGATTACTTGAAAACAATCCGAACTATGAAATAAATGTGTTATTATTCTTCCTATCCTAAATTTCAACGGATTTTTATAAATTCTCACAACACTTTTGTATCATTCTCTTTTTATAGAATGCCTCCTCGTCGTAACATCAACCGCAACAACACCGACAACGCCAACGATAGCACCAACACCAATACCAGCAATGCCAACAACAACAATAATACCGACCTTGCTGCTCTCCTCACTCAGCTTGTAACTCAACTAACTCAAGCCAATAACAACAACAATGGGAACGCCAGTGGTAGTGCTAATACTGGTGGTGGCGGTGGTGCCAACCCGCCACAATGTACCTTCAAGCATTTCAACTCTTGCCATCCCCTGAAGTTTTATGGTACCGAAGGAGCCACGGGACTCCTTCAATGGTTCGAAAGTATTGAGGGCACCTTCCTCAATAGTGACTGTCCGGACAATCTGCGTGTCCGCCATGCCACTAGTGTCTTCCAAAAACGGGCACTAACCTGGTGGAATGGGGAAAAGAGAACAAGGGGAGTAGAAGTAGCAATGGCTCTGCCATGGGATGAGCTGAAAAGGATCATGACCGAGGAATTCTGTCCTCGAAATGAGATGAAGAAACTGGAAGCGGAATTTTGGGATCTTACCCAAGATAGCGGTGAAAGCTTGGCGTACACCAACCGTTTTCACGAACTCAGCATGCTGGTACCGCACATGGTTACACCTTTGTCTAGGTGTATTGAAAAATATATCGGTGGTCTACCGAGACAAATCCAGGACACTGTTTTGGGAAGAAATCCTGCAAACCTAGAAGATGCTATTCGTCTAGCTGCCACACTGACCGATAATCATGTTAAAGCAGGTACTCTTACCAAAAAGGGGGCCAAGAAAGTTTCTGACACCACAACTCCTCCTACTCATGTCAAAGAAGTTCAAAACGAACAGCATCGAAACACCAGGAAGAGAAAGGCGAAGAATTTTGCAATAGTCACTCCAGCCGCCCCAATTAATCAAGTTGCACCCTTGGCTCAAAATCCAGCCAAGAAAGCTTATGGAGGTACCTACCCACTCTGCAACAACTGCAACTATCATCACCCACAAACTGTCCCATGTCGCCTTTGCAATCATTGTGGGAATCTTGGCCATACGGCCAATATCTGCCGACAAAAGGCACTTACTACTCAAGCCAACCCGGTTAATCAACCCGGAGCTAATCAAGTGGTTCCAATCAATGCAAATGGACGGGCATGCTATGAATGTGGCAACCCGAACCACTTCCGGAACCAATGTCCAAAGCTTGTGAACAATAATCAGGGCGGAGCTCGTGGGCGTGCTTTCAACATCAACGCCAATGAAGCTCAAGCCAACGATCATGTGGTCAACGGTACGTTTCTTGTAAATAAACAATTTGCATCTATACTATTTGATACCGGAGCCGATAAGAGTTTTGTGTCACTTAACTTTGAACCTTTACTTGCAAAAACACGATCCAAACTCGAGAAAACCTTCACCGTTGAAGTAGCGGATGGAAACACCATCACTATTGACTCCATCATTCATGACTGCTCACTAGAACTCAATGGCCACACATTTCCAGTCAACCTTATACCAATGCCGTTGGGAAGCTTTGATGTCATCATCGGCATGGATTGGTTATCTAAAAACCATGCCGAGGTCATGTGCTTTGAAAAGTACATCCGAGTACCTCTTCCACCGGGAGGCATATTGAAAGTCTTTGGCGAGAAACCTTGCAAAGGACTCAAACTGATGTCATGCATAACTGCCCAGAAATACATTCGAAAGAAGTGCATGGTTTTCCTAGCTCATGTGATTCAAAAAGAAGACAAGGAGAGAAGAATAGAAGATATTCCCATCATTCGGGAGTTTCCCGAAGTCTTTCCCGATGACTTACCCGGTCTTCCACCTATTCGGGAAGTAAAGTTTCAAATCTATCTTATACCCGGAGCAAACCCTGTGGCTAAAGCTCCATACCGGCTTGCACCTTCCGAATTGCAAGAACTTGCAAGTCAACTTCAAGAACTCGCTGACAAAGGTTTCATACGGCCAAGTCATTCACCGTGGGGTGCACCAGTCTTGTTTGTTAAAAAGAAGGATGGTTCATTCCGCATGTGTATTGACTATCGAGAGCTCAACAAGCTTACAATCAAAAACCGCTACCCGTTACCTAGGATTGACGACCTCTTCGATCAACTCCAAGGTTCTACTTGTTTCTCGAAGATTGATCTTCGATCTGGTTATCACCAACTGCGTGTCCGAGAAGAAGATATTCCAAAGACCGCCTTCCGAACAAGATATGGTCATTACGAGTTCACGGTTATGCCTTTTGGGTTGACCAATGCACCTGCTGTCTTTATGGACCTCATGAACCGCGTGTGCAAACCATACCTTGACAAATTCGTGATTGTTTTCATCGATGACATATTGATCTATTCCAAGACTGAGGAAGAACATGAACAGCACCTTAGACTGGTTTTGGATCTCCTGAGAACCGAACAATTATACGCCAAGTTCTCCAAATGTGAATTTTGGCTAAAGGAGGTTCAATTTTTTGGTCATGTTGTCAATAAAAAGGGAATACATGTCGACCCTGCCAAGATCGAAGCTGTCAAGAATTGGAGTGCTCCTCAAACCCCTACCGAGGTTCGTTCGTTTCTTGGTTTAGCGGGTTATTACCGAAGGTTCATTTCTAATTTCTCCAAGATTGCTGTTCCCCTCACCGCCTTGACACATAAAGGTAAACCTTATGAATGGGGGCCAAAACAAGAAGAAGCTTTCCAAACTCTTAAACAGAAGTTATGTGATGCTCCTATTCTGACTCTTCCAGAAGGAAACGATGATCTAGTCGTCTACTGCGATGCCTCTAACCTAGGCCTTGGTTGTGTTCTCATGCAACGAGGCAAGGTAATCGCTTATGCATCAAGGCAACTCAAGATCCATGAAAAGAACTATACGACGCACGATCTGGAGCTAGGTGCAGTCATATTTGCCTTGAAGATTTGGAGACATTATCTATATGGCACGAAATGTGTGGTATTTACCGACCACAAAAGCCTCCAACACATCTTCAATCAAAAAGAACTCAACATGAGGCAACGACGTTGGGTTGAACTACTCAACGACTACGATTGCGAGATTCGTTATCATCCCGGCAAGGCTAATGTTGTAGCCGATGCGCTGAGCCGTAAAGAACGCGTCATGCTCCAAAGTGTCAAGATTCATTCCGACATTCAAACCCGTATTCTAGCAGCTCAACACGTCTCGATTACCGAGGGCAATATGTATGAGGAAATGTCGTGCGGTGCTGAATTCCAACTAGAAACTAAAAACAATGGCTTGCTTTATTTCTTGGATCGTATTTGGGTTCCCAATCGCAATGATCTCCGAGAATTCCTCATGACTGAAGCACACAAGTCTCGGTATTCTATCCATCCCGGTGCGGATAAAATGTATCACAATCTTCGACCACAGTATTGGTGGCCTGGTATGAAGAAAGACATTGCACTCTACGTTGCTAAATGCCTAACCTGCTCTAAAGTCAAAGCCGAACATCAACGTCCTTCCGGTTTACTTGAACAACCGTAAATCCCCGTGTGGAAATGGGAAAATCTAGCCATGGACTTCATTACTAAACTCCCCCGTACTTCAAACGGCTATGATAGCATTTGGGTAATCATTGACCGTCTCACAAAGTCCGCACACTTCCTGCCCATCCGTGAAGACTATCGGGTTGAGAAATTGGCCCGAATCTACATTAACGAAATTGTGAGTCGACACGGCATACCTTTGAACATAATCTCCGACAGAGATGCTCGTTTCACTTCTAGATTTTGGCAATCTCTGCAAAAGACACTTGGCACACGATTGGATTTAAGCACAGCCTACCATCCCCAAACTGATGGCCAGACTGAATGAACAATCCAATCCCTCGAAGACATGCTGAGAGCCTGTGTCATAGACTTTGGTGGCAATTGGGATTCACATCTAGCACTTATTGAATTCTCCTACAATAACAGCTACCACACCAGCATCAACATGGCTCCATTCGAAGCTCTTTATGGTCGCAAATGTCGTTCTCCTATCTGTTGGAACGAGATTGGTGAAGCACAAATCACCGGTCCCGAGTTAATTCAGGAAACATCCGACAAAATCCTTCAAATCCGTGACAACATCCGAGTAGCAAGAAGTCGACAAAAGAGCTATGCCGACAAGCGACGAAAACCCTTGGAATTCCAAGTGGGTGACCTTGTGCTTCTCAAAGTATCCCCTTGGAAGGGTGTGATCCGCTTTGGAAAGAAAGGCAAGCTAGCACCTCGTTACGTAGGCCCGTTCAAGATCCTTGAAAGAATCAGGAAAGTGGCTTACAAACTTGAGCTACCTCCAGCACTCAACAATGTTCATCCAACCTTCCACGTGTCCAACCTGAAGAAATGTCTTGCTGATGAGAACCTCCACATACCTCTTGACGACGTGCGCATTGATGAAACGATGCACTTTGTCGAGAAACCGGTGGAAATCATGGACCGTGAGATCAAGCAACTCAAACGCAGCCGCATTCCTATAGTCAAAGTCCGTTGGGATTCTAAACGTGGTCCTGAGTTTACTTGGGAACGTGAAGACCAAATGAAACTCAAGTACCCTCACCTATTCACCAATTCTGCAGCCTCAACTAGTTGAATTTCGGGACGAAATCCCCTCAACAAGGGGAGACTGTAACATTTCTGATTTTCATCATGTAATCGTTTGATTTCAATAAACAAACACATTTCAGTTTCGATTCATGTACAAACAAACTACGATGCAGTTACATATACAAACTATTATATTACAATAACAAATTAAACAAAAAACACCATTATCTCACAAGCCCCGAGGACCAAAACTGACAAAACTCAAAAACTACAATACTAGGCAAGCACGGTCGCGCCTAAGACTAGGCACGGTCGCGCCTGCCGACCTAAGCACGGTCGCGCCTAAAGTAGACACGGTCGCGCTGATGAACCCACTTGACTGCAGAAAGTCAAACCATACCATACCTTCTGAATTCGTGAAAATTAAAATAAAGAAAAGCCGGTCTTCGCGCGTCAGACCATACTCGACTGAAATTCGTCTAAAACACGCATCAATTGTCGTCCAATTTGCACAATTAATTAATCCCATTCACACCACAACCGAGCCTCTCAAATTCTTCGATATAGAGTCAGTTGCACGCTTCCTAAACCCTCATATACACCCACTCAATCTCTCAGAACTCTCACTCGACGCTCACAACACCTCTGTCGTCCAATTGATCGCCAAGAAACGAAGCCGCTCGACCCGTAGCCGACCGCATTCGATTGCCCACTTTCAGCAAGTAAGTAACACGTCTTCAGCTTTGTATCTACCTCTACTACGAAAGCCCTATATCAATTCGTAGTAGAAACACTCAAATCGATCCGATTTTGAACCAAAAAGCCGAAACATAAATTTTACTCGAACTACACTCTAGACATGATATAAATACAATTAAACTATGTAGAAACATTCGTAATCATCCACTAAGTGAAAGCCCTAAGAATCCAGAAGCTATTAATATAAGAATCGATCGAATTGTGTCTGAAAAAGGCCCGACACGGTCGCGCTCATCCCTGAGCGCGGTCGTGCCTGTCTAAGCACAATCGTGCCCCAGGTGTGGCCCGGTCGTGCTTACCGAGCAAACAAGTCTTGATCAAAAACAAACACTAGACGCGGTCATGCCAGATACGAGCACGGTCGTGCTCTATGTCCAGAACCTATGAAGTACCTTCTGACTCGACCACAGGCGCGCTCAGACCACCACGGTCACGGCCGACAACGAGCGCGGTCGTGCCCTACTTGAGCACGGTCGTGCCCTACTTGAGCACGGTCGTGCTCCTTGACCAGAAACTTTAATTTTATTATTTTCAAACTTAATTTAATATGTTTTTATTTAAACATTTCAAAACTTGTTTATAAAAATTTAAGTTATAAAATCCCAAAACCCGGGAATCATTTATATACCAAATCGCTGATTTAGAAATTTAAAACGATTAATTCCCGATAGTTTCAAAACCGATGAAATCGTGAATTTATATAATCATTTTTATTTATACAAATATATATATATATTGATTTAAACAAATATCGTTTAATTAAATTTTATTTAAATAAATATATATATATATATATATCGCTACTAATTTATTATTCCAAAACCAACCCTAAACACACAAACCACCAACGAACCCACTTTGGACACAAAATAACACAAACAGTGACACGCGTTATACCCTCATTCAATAGGTCAAACGTAGCGACCTACAACACGCTTGGTATTTTTGTTGATCTGTGCAAACTACACGCTCCAACACAAGTGAGTTACATAGCCCCTCTTTTACTCTATTTACAAACTTTTTGGGTGGAACATGCGTTCTATTTACTATGTTTACAAACTACACAATATACAATTCCACCCTACAATCATGTGTTACAATTTTGAGCTTTGTGCTTGAGTACTAGGTGTGTAGACCAACACGCAGTTTGCTATTCACGTGCAATCATTAACTATTTTATAGCCTACAGTAAACAGTGATAGATCTATTGAGTCTGACAAACCCACCCAGGTAGGGTGACTGTTACTGCCAACACGCGTTTGTTTTGCATGCTAGTTACAAAGGTTTGATTGTACTACCAGGTCACACGATGGTATCTCTCCATAAATGCCTTAATTGCCATGTTTGTATGAATTGTATGCATACGACACTATATTCTATTACATGACACGAAAACCTATGTATTCTCACCAACTTTTTAGTTGACTTTGTTTTTAACCATGTTTCAGGTGACAATGTTTGAAGTATTACAAGCTGCTACATATAGGATTTGGACCTAGCAATTAATCTAAACTATTTATATTTTGTAATCGCTACATTTGGTTCTTGTATGGTATGAACTTGCTATGTGTAATGAAAATGAATGTTTAAATTATTCAAACTTTAGCAACCATGAGCTATGAACAGTCTGCACAGCTTCACACCCCGACGTTTTCCGCCGTCGGTCGGGGTGTGACATCCTCCGCCGGTACCACTGCCGTTTCCTCCACCACTATTTTGGTTTGCTTCATACTGCTCCATGGCGGCAGCTACTCGCTGTGCTATGAGTTGTTCCATGTTTGGGGAAATTGTCTCGTTGTTGCCACCAGTAGTGTTACGGGGCGTCCTTCGCTTAGGTGCCATGACGTTCTTTCTAACATAACATTTAAAAAGAAACAACATTATATAATAATAATGATAGATCATGACATAAGGATACAACAACTTCAAACGTGAACAACCATCATTACAACATAAACCATCACATACATAGTTAAAACATATATAGTACATTGTTCCCAAAAGACATGGATACAAAAAGGGATGGGTTCTCATGACCACATCAGTACCAAAGTTTTAAACTACATAATGTGCTATGGGCACAACCCGCCCATAATTGATTTTAAAAGAAGAAGTGAGAGTACAACCCAATCATCATGGCAAGTCCTGCAATGACAATGCTAGCCCTAGCCACAAACTCTGCAGCCAACGTCCTTTCTTCCAGTGCCTCCACCATGTCTCAGACCATGAGAGTGAACTGCCAGTCCATATCAGCTCTCAACTCGAGGTAGTCAGTGGCACCCTGTATGTCTCGAGTGCTATCCTCCAGAGTCTGTACTCGAGATCCGAGCCCTTGACGTAAGCGCATGGTTGCATCCCCATGTGCCTGAATATCATCAAGGAGATCATCAAGACGTTCTTCGTGCGCATGAACACGTGCTACTAATGTAGGTACTGTGAGCTCCATGGCTTCCCCAGTGTGGGGTAGGGGTGTTGGAGAGTTGGAGGACTCTCCGAGCTCAAAGGTAGAGGGAATGCTTTCCATCTCCCTCCATCGTGCCAGAGTACGAGGCATCCAACGGATAGCTCCCACAGTAGGATGTTAGCAGGGTCGTTGCTTAGGTGGTTCTTCACCGGTCTCCAAGTCTTCCGGGTCACGGGCTGCTAAAGTCCTTTTGCGTGGAAGTTGAACCTTCTTCCTAGCACTTTGCACCTTAACTGGTCCTCCGTTTTTCTTTCGGTAGACTATAGGCGGTTCTCCCAGGGCGACATTGGGTGGTGTCGAGCCGCGAACTTGTACTCGATTTTTGGGGCGTGTGGCGGAAAGTCCCTCGTTGGATTCAGAGTCAGAGACGGGGTCAGAGTGTGAATGTGACGACATGCTTGTGACTAGAATATCCACATGACATGATGACTGGTTATGCAATGCTTATGCAATGAAAACATTTTAGTGAGTCATTCAAATTATAGACTAGGTTCCATTTTAGACACCTAGTTCCCTATAATCAATGGCTCTGATACCAAGTTCTGTCACACCCCGCCAGGGCGGAAACGCGAGGCGTAACATTCACTGGTTTCCAAAGCATATGATTATCGCAAACACATACATGTAATTGGATACATAATCGAGTTTAAAATATTTACATCACAAAGTATCAAATTGAGTTTACAAAAGTTTAAGATTTCGCAAATATGACTCAAGACCATGAGTTATACAAAAGAAATCCTCCCAAAAGCCGTATCCACATGCATGCATGTATCCTACATTGCTAACCTGATGACCACGTTCAATTTCCTGAAAACATACTTAAAAATGTCAACACGAGGTTGGTGAGTTCACAAGTTATTATAAAGAGTTATCATAAACCCAATGTTTAAATCTGATCATTTTCCGATCAAAACTCTTTGTTAAACCTGATCACTTTAACCTGATCAGAACTCTTTTGTTTAAAACCTGATCACTTTAGCCTGATCAGAACTCTTTTGTTTAAACCTGATCACTTTACCCTGATCAGAACTCTTTACTTTAAAACCTGATCACTTTAGCCTGATCAGAACTCTTTTTGCATGTATTACCAATGAATATGATTACTAATCCGATCTATTGACCCCATTTGTAAGCTTGCAAGGAATACAAAATAGTATGTAATGTACGAGACCGTAACCAAACCCTAACTTTCTATGCCTCACCTCGCCTTTCTGCGAGTAAGACAATATGCGGTCATTCGGCCATTTTGACCCCTGGTTAGTACTATTCATATAATCCCGGGCTAAGTCCATAGCTAATGGTTACTAATTTATTCCGAGGACTTTAAGCGCTCTATTGTTCTCTCAATACATACATACGGTCAGATCATTAGTTTCATTCATTTATATACGAAAATTCTTTTACAAGTATGTTTCCACCCCAAATCATTGCAAAACTTAGAAAAATGGGGATTAGTGAAACTCACCTTGACAGTATGAATGCTAGCAAATATTTGAATAATCGGCAGACTCGCCTATCTGTATCCTAATTACACAAAGGTAACATACACGTTAAGACTACCCGTCTTAAACGCGAGTTGTTCACCTGACTTAGCAGATCTGATTGCTTTTGTTTTAAATATCTTTTTAGTTTTTCCAACACTTGTTTCATTATAAAATAGTTCCAAGTTACTGTTCCATGGGGCTGATGAACAGGTATTGAAACTTCCTTAGTTTCGATTGAACAGAACAGATGTCGAAACTACTTAGTTTCAATTGAGTAAACTGGGTATCGAAACTACCTAGTTTCGATTGGCAAGAATAGTATCGAAACTACCTAGTTTCGATTGGGCAATAGGTATCGAAACTACTTAGTTTCGATTGTAAACAAGTATCGAAACTCCAAGTTTCGATTGAGTAAACAGGTATCGAAACTCCTAGTTTCGATTAAACAATAGGTATCGAAACTCGTAGTTTCGATAGAACAACAGGTATCGAAACTCCTAGTTTCGATTACTGAACTTTTAATAGAATCAGTCCTGCATATTTTTATGTTTTAAATCTTGAATTCGACACACTTTTCTTGTCATATTTCTTGTGTTCAAATAAGTTGTATGTTTAGCTACGGTTTAGAGAAAATAATATGGACCATATTGAGTTTTACCTCAAACAAAGAATGGTGATTTTTAGAGAAACAGAGAAGATAGTCTTGAATTCTTTTGCTAAGCTCTCTTCAGGAACACTTGAAATTCTCCGTATAACACCAAATTATGGTGGATTTCGCTTTAAAACTGGACTTCGACTTGAAGGAGAATTGGGAATTTGCCGTAAGAAAATGAGAAGTATGAAAGGGATCGTGGGATTTCGACTGAGGAGGTATGGTTTTTATCTGAATTTGAGTGAATTAGCAAGTGGGAGAATGGCTCCCCTGACTTTCGGCCGAGAAAGTCAAGGAAGTGGTTTGGGGTTAATGATAACCAAATTTAAGTATTAATTTATTAATGGTATTAGTATCAATTAGAGTTTTAAAGGGGTAATTTAATTCGGTTTAGATTCTTCACGGTATTATAATTTTAACCATTTTATGGTTCGTTGAAGAAATTATTAAAATCTTGGTTCAACGTAAATTTTGTGTAATATATATATATATTTGTATATTTTTCTGGTTATTTAATTAAACCATTAACATTCGTATTTAGTCGGGTTATACTGCTTACTTTTTCTAGTAATTCTTTAAGATTTACTAGACTTGGAATAACTCCTTTGCTAGACTTCTTGACTTTACTTAGTTAAAATAAAATATCAGGAAATAATAAATATGAACGTGCGTTTATGTAATGTGGATATTGACCTGAAATGTTGGGTGTCACAGTTGGGATGGGGGATGAAATGATGGGAGTTATGGTTGGGGTGATGGTGACTGACTCCGTGAGAAGTGGAGCAGTCACCGTCACCTGGACGGTTGGAGTAGGGAGGGTCACCGTCACAGGAATCACCTCTGTGACCGCCGTGACTGCCACATCTGCTTGTACCAGTGGCCTTCTCCTCCTTGTAAACAGTTGCCGTGCTGGCGTGGTGGATTCTGACTCTGGACGGGCAGCCTCAACTTGTACTGGCTGCACAGTCGGAATCTCTTCAACCCTGGGGATAGCAACCTCTTGCCTATCGCCCCTTTTCTTGTTGGCTTTCTCTCGCCTTCGTCTTTGTAGAGCAGCGTCGGAGTCGGAATCCGGCTCGTATTTGCTGCTCGAGCTTTGTCGTTTTCTTTTTTAAAATGACTCAGGCAGGGGTACCTGTGCCGACCTTCTCGGATGTACCTGTGATGGTGCGTCATCGGAATCAGAAGAATCTGATTCGGTTGCCTCCGAATCGGATTCCTCTGCACCACCAACATTACCTTCATCATCACCTTCATGTTCATCATCACCTTCATCATCCTCATTCTCTTCATCTTGTTCTTCATCAGAGTGATCACTCATCTCTGGTCCCGAGTTGGGACTATACCAGTTCCAGTCCTCCGGAGCGACGTATTCTTCATTAATCAGGTGGCCGAAGAGTTCAGTATGCTCATGGGTAGGTTCTACACTGCCTGGCTTTAGAAACTGTGCAAAGACTCTCTTGTCCACCCTTTTTACCTGCAGTCTCTCCCCGATAGCACGCAGATTTGGCAATGCATCATCGATCAGTAGTTGCACAAACCTCGGGTATAAAAGGAACCTAAACCTCTCTGCTGTATTTATCAGGTCATTTAGTGCTTTGAAGATATAGCGAGAGAAGTTATAGCCCCGATTGAGAGACAGGCCCACCATGGCCGCTGCTAGGTCATGACCCATGGCATCTTTCCCCGCTTTCCTGGATGAGATGCACACGATCATGATGTGGGCAAAGTAACGCCATTGATCCAATACCCACATCTTCTTGTAGGAAGCATAGTCCTTTGCCCCGACATACCCCATGCTATGCCTCCAACACCCATCCACGTAGTAATCTGGATAGGATGTAGGGTCGGTAGCAGGTCTCCGAACCGCAGTACTCTCCTGATTGTATCTTCCGAGATAGCAATAGCCCGACCGTCAACTGTTGCCCTTACGACATTAGGGGACACCGTGCAATCGAGCTCTGCAGTCTCCCAGAATTGCTCCAGGTAAGGTCTTGAGACTGTTGGGTTTGCTGAGATTGCATAACTTATTCTTGATCTGTTGAGAAAATCCACAATCTCCCGGTATTGCAAGGCTGCGCCTTTCCATTCTGGTTCGGTGTTAGCCACTAGGTTGAATTCGTCAGTGAATGCACAAGCCATAGCTTGCAAACACACACAGAAAACATATTCAGAACAACTTATAACACTGGAAGTAGACACACATGACATAGTATAGTAGTTACACTTTGAAAAAATTTTCAGACTTAGAAAAAATTTCTAAGTGTTGGTCCTGCGCACTTAGCAAGTGCGCAGGTTTTTCCTCTTGCGTACTTAACAAGTACGCAAGAATTACTTCTTGCGTACTTGCTAAGTGCGCAAGAACAACCCTTAGCAAAAATTTCCGAAACTTGTAATTCGTTCAAAATGTGGGTTGACTAGGTCGCCACTAGGTCGGAATCAAGGATTCTAACCTATGGTACCATTATCAACACTACACTCGTTCAATTTTTTGACCTAGACCCGTCGCCGACCCACTATCGGTTCAACTTCTAATGACGGATCAATCGAGGACCATGAGATGATTAGGGAGTCGATTAAAGCTTCCTATTAGCTTGTTACGGATAATAAGTTACCCAAACAACCCCAAATTACCCCAAAATGTTTCGGATTTAACCTAATATTTTCTAAGTCAAAAATCGGTCCAAATGTCAAGAATCGATGGATGGAATTGGCCTATAGTCTCACCACTGAGATGAAATACGAAGATGACAATGTGATTGGGATGAAAAATCCGGTTGGAACACTCGAAATTTTTGTGGAAAATGCTCCGAGGGAATAGCAAAGGAGAAAAACGATTGAAAAGTGATAAACCCTAAAAAATTGTCTAAGTCCTGTATTTATACCCAACACATATTGGTCGTGCGTACTTACTAAGTGCGCAGGATTTAACTCCTGCGTACTTACTAAGTACGTATGACTTAAGTCTTGCGTACTTGTTAAGTACGCAGGGTTTACCTCATGCGCACTTATCAAGTACGCAGAGACTCTTATGTGCGCACACTTTCAACTCAAATTATGAAGATTTGCAAGTCAAATAACGAACAAGATAAAAATATTCAATCAAGAGGATTCAAAATCAATTCAGGAAGGTTAAATACAAATATTTTTGGCTTTTCTGGATAAAGTTGAACTATGCATAAACTTAAAAACTTCAAATCTTTTTGTTTTTTTTCAAGATAGATATATACAATCATTTACACAAGCTATTTTTGATCAAAGACACGAGCAGAGGATCATATCAGGCTGACTTATAGCAAAAACGATACAAAATAAACATCAAAGAATATGGGATCATGTCATGTATTACTCTTTATTCATACGTAATAAGCACATAAACAAGTAATTCAAGTTGACGATATTATAGGATTTGAAACTATAAGCATCTTTGTATCATGTTCTTGTGTATTAAGGTATTAATTATAAGATATACAACGTGTACCCCACTGATATGCTATGATATTTTGCACTATCTTCAAGGCATCTAAGATTATTTTCAATTATTTTCTTAATTTTCAGAATGAAGTTACATTAATTAGCACAGAAAAATCAAGCAGAATCCATAAGGATTATCAGGAATCATAAGATTCAGAATCGAATGATTCTTTTGTCTTGGTTTCATGTGATTTTCTTCTTTGAATATCGGTATGATGATTCTGGATAATGAACATGGTGTTTGATTATAGGGTAATGGGATCCAACTTTTATCTGGATTTGATTTCAATGAACCAGGAATGATTCAAGGGTGAATACATGCTCAACGGTTAATGTAGAGACATGTCTTGATTCAATCTCTCCTTGCATACTTGTGAGTATGGGCAGTGAGATGAACCGCATTAATTGTGCTAACCACATAACTCGAAACTGATCTCAAAAGAAAATTGTTGTCAAAATCTAACATCCTCTATCTGATAGTGATCTTTTCGAATCTTTTACTCACACACGCTTGCAAACATGGGTTCAAATCACAGTTGTAATTTAGATTTAGTTTCCACACTACTAGTGATTCAAAGACGCATACAGTCTACTGACAATTCAAATTACTTGTAAATAAACAGATTAAAAACATAATAATTTTAAACAGATAAGTAAGCATGACGCAATCATTTCCCATATGAGCAGTCTATGAAGTTTAGATCATTTCTGATGTACTATCATTTCCTCTTTTCTCAAGTTAACTTTGAAATTTTCTCCATTTTCTATTTTGTATTTGATTTTTGTAAAATATTTTAAAACAAAAGAACTGTACAGAAAATTTAAAGGAATTAAAAAATTAACTTCCATGAATTGAATTGAGTTAAGAAAACTTAGTTTTCACTCAGGATTGAACATTCCTATCAAGTTGACAAGATGCTCAAAACGGGATCGATCAAATGCCTTTGTGAAAAGGTCAGCAAGATTGTCATCCGTGTGAACTTTTACAAGTTCAATTAAATGCTTTTCAGCACAATCACGGATGAAATGATGGCGAATATCTATATGTTTAGTTTTGGAGTGTTTCACCGGGTTATTTGTGATGGACATGGTGGCATTGTTGTCAATGAATAGAGGAGTTCCAGTGAAGTTTAAGCCGTAGTCTCTCAACTGCTGCTGAATCCACAGTATCTGAGAACAACCGCTCGCTGCAGCAATGTATTCTGCTTCACAAGTTGAGACAGAAACCGTTGACTGCTTCTTGCACTGCCAGGAGACCAGCCTGTCTCCTAAGAATTGACATCCACCAGAAGTTGACTTTCTGTCAAGGTTACAACCGCCATAATCTGAATCAGTGTAGGCTTTGAAGTCGAATAACTGCTGCTTAGAGTACCAAAGACCTAATCGGGGTTTCCCTTTCAGATATCTGAAAATTCTCTTCACAGCTATCATATGTGACTCCTTCGGTTGAGACTGAAACCTTGAGCACAAACATACAGCAAACATTATATCGGGTCTTGAAGCTGTGAGATACATAAGTGATCCGATCATCCCACGGTACAACCTGCTGTCCACATCCTTTCCATCTCTGTCGGGATGCAAACCATGATTGACTGGGATTGGTGTGGCATAAGTAGTGCTATCACTCATCTTGTATTTTGACAAGATGTCCTGCACGTACTTAGTTTGATGTAGATAAATTCCATTCTCTCTTTGACTGACTTGCAGACCTAGAAAGAATGACAGTTCACCCATATTGCTCATTTCAAACTTGGACTTCATCACCTTCTCGAATTCCCTACACATCCCTTCATTGGTCGACCCAAAGATAATGTCGTCGACATATACTTGCACAAGAAGAATGTCTCCTCCTGCTTTCCGTATGAAGAGAGTCGAGTCAATCTGTCCACGGTCGAAACCATTAGACAGTAAATGCTTAGATAAAGTCTCATACCATGCCCGCGGTGCTTGATGAAGACCATAAAGTGCTTTGTCGAGCTTGTACACTTTATTGATATTATGCGGATCTTCAAAACCGGGAGGTTGAGTGACATAGACTTCTTCATTCACCTTACCATAAAGGAAAGCACTCTTCACATCAAGTTGATAAACCTTGAAGCCGACATATGTGGCATAAGCCAAGAACAGTCGAATGGCCTCAATTCTAGCAACTGGGGCATATACTTCATTGTAATCCAAGCCCTCTTGTTGATAAAAACCCTGAACATCCAATCTTGCTTTGTTCTTCACAACTACATGACGATCATCCGTCTTGCATTTGAACACCCATCTGGTACCAATTGGCTGAAAGCCTTTTGGCAAGTCAACTAAATCCCACATGTGCAACTTTTGGAATTGAGACAGTTCATCTTGCATCGCCTCAATCCAGCAGTTGTCAGTGAGAGCCTCCTTCACATTCTTCGGCTCTAACTAGGACACAAATGCAGCATGCAGACATGTTTCCATGACACCAGTGTCAAATATCTCTGTGTAGAGACTGGTGTTCTCAGTGATGGTTCTATGACGAGTCTAAACACCGGCATAAGGATCACCAATAATGTTGTCGATTGGATGATTCCTATGCACCCTCGTCTTCGGTAAAATTGGTTCTTGAATTTCTGGATCTAGATTCGTGCTTAACTCCCCCATTTCCTGTGTTCCAGAGGAAGAAGATTCAATGTTAATTGGATCAGCTGGAGCTTCATTTCCTATAATTGTGTTAGGATTGGCTTGAGCGTCATCTCCAACAACATGAACACCTTCACTGTTATCACTGTCATGAGTTCCAGATGCAGATGTAGCATTGGAATCAGGAGTTATAATTGGTACAGTAGCACGAGTAGAAAAAACTGGAGTCATTGTCGCCACGCAATAAATCATAGACATTTGCGGCGTCTTCATCAGATAAGTCAGGAAGATTGAAGGACTTGAATAGCGCATCATAATCAAAACCCCAAGCTGGACCTTTTGGTTCAGGTGGAGTGCTGTGTTTACTACAGTCCACTTCAAACCATTCCTCGACAGTACGAGTTCCTATGTTGTACACTCTCTTGCAGGGTGAATTGGCAACATATCCTAAGAAGATGCCTTCCACCGCTTTCGCATGAAATTTAGACTGACGGTCTTTATACTGTAGCAACAAGGAACAAGGACTACCAAAAGGAACTAGGTAATCAAGATTGGGATGTTGATTGTTGATCAACTCATAACATGTCTTGTTGTGCCTTTTCACAACCAGAACCCTGTTTAAGACGTGACAAGCTGTATTAACCGCTTCTGCCCAGAAAGTGACAGGAAGCTTTGCATCCGACAGCATAGTCCTTGCAGTCTCGATCAGTGTTCTGTTCTTCCGTTCAGCCACTCCATTCTGCTGAGGTGTGTACGGCGCGCTGAATTCGTGACGGATCCCTCTCTTGAGACAGAAAAGTTCCATCAAATTATTCTTGAACTCAGTTCCGTTGTCACTCCTTATTTTTCTAACTTTCAGCTTGCAAAGAGATTCCAAGCTCAGGATCAGGTATTGAAGAATATCAGCAGTCTCGTCTTTTGTACCTAAAAAATGCACCCAAGAAAAACGTGAGAAATCATCAGTTACAACCAGACAAAACGACTTACCTCCAATACTCCTGATACTTATGGGGCCAAACAGATCCATGTGTAATAGCTCCAAAGGGGTATCGATAGAGTTTTGGAGCTTGGGCTTGTGAGAATTCCGTTGCTGTTTGCCCTTTTTACACGGCATACAGTCATCTGCAACGGTAAACCTCAACTTAGGAACCCCGGTTACCAAACCGTTTCGGACAAGATGATTCATTTTATGATAAGAAATATGTCCGAGTTTCCTATGCCACAAGATGGAGTCAAGTTCTATCGCTTTTGTAAGCAAACAAGTAGCAACTGATGAGGTGGTTTTTGCCACGCTCATATCGATCTGATAAGTGTCGTTTGATCTTGGTGCTCTCATCAGAATCCAGTCTTCGGGAACCTCAAAACCAGGTTTGAGAATCAGGCATTCTGATTTGTCAAACATCACCGAGTACTCCTTGTCACACATTTGGGAGACACTCAACAGGATATGCTTCAGCTGCTCGCAGAAGTTGACATTGTCAAAGCTGACACAACCGTTCGACACCACGCCTTGACACGTGATACTGCCGCCTTTTTCTCCGGCAAAGGCCACATAGCCGCCTCTGAATGGTTTAACGTCTTGAAGCAAGGCCATGTTTCCTGTCATGTGCCGGGAGCATCCACTATCTACATACCAACGGTTAGAGATAGTACCATTCGGACGTCCCTGCACGAGTAACAAAAGAATTACTTAGATTTGGAGACCCAATCCTTTGTGGTCTTGGGTCGTCCATCCTTCTCAAAATAAACTACTTCTTTCAACTCACAGTCATGATGACTATTCAAAATTGGTGAATCTTTGGATGAATTTGGAACAGGAGATTGAGAACCTTTAACTTTCTTGTTCCAGGATCTCTTTTTATTCTTAACCAGAACAGTAGACTTTGGCTCAACCACAGCCGGTGAACTTGTGGAAGCTTCACTTGATTGAGTCTTAGTCAGCTGTTCCAGCTTTCTCAACCTCTTATTCCTTCGTCTTCTTTGTGGCTTAGAGAGTCTAGTCACAGATTTCTCACCAGTGCGTGTACTACCATATGTAGACACACGAGGTACAGCAGGTTGCTTTACCTTTCTTACAACAGATGGTTTAGCCTCAGATTTAATCTTAGGTTTTCCCATGGGTTGTACTGGTGGTTTCACCACATTCTGCTTTGGACTTTTGGGAGATGGTTTCACTGGTGGCGACCTGGGGATAACAGCGGGCTGTGAAACAACATGCTGTTTCCCTTGGTTCTTAGAAGGACAATTCACAACAATGTGACCAACCAAGCCACAGTGAAAACAGTTCCTCTTCTCTACATAAGTTCTCTTGTAAGGCTCATTAGATCTGGCCTTAGATAACTCTCCATTATGAGCAGGAGGAGTTGGTTTATGAACAGAAGTCTGACCTTTTTCAGTTTGGTTTTTGGGGGTATAATATTTTTGCAAATTATCTTTGTAACCAAGCCCATAATGAGCTGAAAAAGCCTCTTTCTTAACTTGGTTAATATTTTTATAACCCCCGTAAAGCATTACCTTAAGTTTATCATTTGTTTCAATGATATCAGGTTCAGTTAAAATGCAGTTATCACTATTAGTGATAATGTTTTTGTGGACTTTCTGTTCAGTCAACAACTCCTCAGAGACTACTCCTTCAGGGCAAGTGTCAACCGACCCATCTTCAGAAGAAGTAACATACTCCTCACTAGATGTGGAGTTAGCCTTACTTGAGGATTCATCCTTTTTAGGGGAATCATCCTTATCAGAGGACTCATCTAGACAGGTGAGATCAATGTCTATCAAGCTATTGACAAACTTCCCACTTATTGGTGGAGGAATGGCATTGGTACCAAGACCTATACCCTTCATTTTCCTCACTACTGATTCGTAGTGCTCCACCACAAAGCGAGAGTTTTTCAACTTCTCATTTGTACATTTTAACTGCAGGATCTCATTGTGCAGTTTGTTGATTTCATTGTTCCGTTTTTCTAACCCCCTATACGCAATATCCAAGTGAACTTGTTGCTCACTTATTTGTAAAGAATATTCACATTTTTCCTTTTTTAACGTTTCAACAGACTCTTTAAAACTTTTTTCGTTTGCTTTATAATTATGAGCTGCCATAGTTAGGGGTTTGATTTTGTCTTGGAGCTTAGAAATTTCATGCTTTACCTCTAGACATTTAGAACAAGAAATAACAAAGAAAGGGTTAGAATCTACCTCAGATGATGAACTCTATGCTTCTCCAATGGCCATGAGAGCAACGGCAGTGGTAGACTCCTTTTCAACAGCTACAGAAGCTTCCTTCTCCTCAGCTTCTTTTCTCTCAGCCTCCATCAGCTCCATGATCTCAGCCATGAGACCAACCTGTGTTTGAGCAATGATGGCGTCCTCTAGATGAACACCCCAATCAAAATTTTCGTCATGCTGAGCTACCAGTGCATTTGACGAACCACCTTGGTGTTGATTATGGTGGCTAGTGTTGTTGTGGCTGTGGCTGTTTCCCTGGCTAGGTCTGGTGAAACCAGAGGCCGGTGCTCGGTCTTTTTGACACTCACGAGCAAAGTGTCCATAGTTCAGACACTTGTAGCATTTGGCCTTGGATTTATCAAATCCAACCTTGGCATTAGAATGTCCACCAATGAACTTTCTTCATGTTCTGTTCAGGAAACGCTTGGCCCTCCTCAAAAGCATGGCCATATTCCATTGAATATCCATGTCCTCAATATCATCAGGATCCACTTGGTTAAATTCTTCTTCAATAGTTTCGGGATCCGTTAGCTTGCCGCCTATGAAATTCTCATACGCAAGCATACATGATGAAAACAATGCTACGTGATCTTCAGCTATTTTGGCTATTGCAGAATGGTTAGCTGAAGAATTTCTTGAAGTGTGTTGATGATTGGTTCCCAACCCTGATCCGGATGCATAACAAGCATGACCACCACACCCATTTGAGTGGTCTTCTTCATTAGAGTGTCCAGTAAAGAGGGCAATTCTAGAGCCCGGTGATTTTGAAGTGGAAGTCGTCCCATGATACATGGAAGGGTCCTGTATCTGAGGTCTTCCCGAGCTCTCCTTCTTCATAAGATTCATGTTATCAGCTTGAATCTTACCAATAGCCTCATCTACTGTTAACTCATAGAATTTAGGATTTTCCCTTATCAGGGTTGTATACATCTCAAACTTTGGTGGCAAAGCATCAAGAAATTTTTCCACCAGTTCTTCATCGGGATATTTCAGTTCAAAAGCTTTCAACTCCGTTTGTAAATGATAGAATCTAGAGATGAGATCATCTAACGATTCATTTTCCGTGAAATTGAAGCATTCATACTGCTTCCGGAGAAGATCCCGCTTACTCTTCTTAATGTCACTGTTCCTCTCAAATCTTTTCTGAAGTGCTTTCCAAAGATCCTTGGAGGTGTCATAGCCTCGGAAACTGTGAAACAATTCCCGAGTTAATGACATAGTGATTGAGCCAAGAGCCTTCTTTTCCCGATCATAAGCTTTCTTTTGTTCTTCATCAAGCTTAGAGATGGGCTTTGGCACCTCTTCATCAAGATAGATGTGTGTGGGATGCTTATATCCCTCAACGATTGGTATCCATAATGATGAGTCGGTGTATGAAATGTAGTGCTCAAAACGCGCCTTCCAATTCGAATAATCGTTTACATTTAATAGTTTCGGCGTTTTCTGAGGTGTACCGATCTCATTATCATAATTTAACATGTTTCCAAGATTCTGAAGGTTCAACATAGTGAATTACTTGGTCAAAAAATCAGAAAAGTCAGACACTGTTGCGCACTTGGTTTTGGCCTTGCGCACTTGAGAAATGGTCTTGCGTAGTTAAGATTTGCTCTTGCGTACTTGTAAGTACGCAGGAGAAAATATTAAGTACGCAGGATATAACTTAAGTTCGCACAAGTTTAGTCTTGCGCACTTGTAAGTACGCAGGAGATAACTCTTGCGTAGTTAGTAAGTACGCAGAAAACTGTACTTTTTACCAAAAATGGTAAGTACGCAGGACACCTTTTCAGCAACTCTCACCAACCTTTTCCGGTCACCTGAAAATCGCCGGAGATAGTGAAAAGTAGGCTGATGATCAATGCAATCGAGCCAAAGGATCAGAAACAAGTTTCTAACCAATCTTTGATGCTCAAAACACAAAAATACACAACAAAAATTGGTTTTTGAGAGATTTTTGCTTCTAAAAAATTGCTCAAGAGCTACCCCTTTTTTATCACAAAAATCAACAAAAATACCTCTATTTGCTTGTAAAACTCAGTAAAACGTCTCCAAACTCACTTACAACACTCGAATTCAAGAGCAATGCTCTGATACCACTTGTAGGTCCCTTCGTGTGTGTCGGATCGTCACATGCAAGTGGTCTACTAGTCGGACCGGGTTGCGGAATACACATGACTAGGTGGAGAGTCTTACAAAACAAAGTAAACCAAACACGAGAGTCAAAATAATCTTTCTTTCTATTATAAACACTCGACGGTTACAGAGAGAATACAAGCTGCGTACTTAGCAAAACTGAGTTCGTCTGAACAAATGGTTCTGCGTATTTAGCTTCTGTGAACCAATCCTATTTATACAGACCTGATGCCTGCGCACTTAGCAAGTGCGCAGGACCAATTGCTCTTGCGTACTTAACAAGTACGCAGAGGTGTTCTTGCGTACTTGCTAAGTACGTAGGAGCTTTCTCCTGCGCACATGTAAGTGCGCAAAACACTTAGCAGAAAAACAACAAGCATTATGTAAAAGTAAATACAACTCGATAAACTATTACATAACGACTCTTACATACAAAGACAAATTACAGACATTAGAAATACAAACTAAGACTCTATCCAGAGTGTTGTCACAGGAAAGTGCATCAACATAAATATTTGAATTAGATATTTTTAGAATATTTTGATAAAGGTTTGCATTTAATTAACTAAATAAATAACTTATATAATTATTATTTATTCACTTAGTTATAAAAATAATGTAAGTATTAGGGGTAATTATGTATAACATAAACAAATAGTTTTTGTTTAAATATAAATTAAATAAATAATTGTAACCTTATTTATTTATTTATATAATATGTAACTTAGTCATTTAGTTATAAAAATGTATTAAATGAATATAATTTTCTTTACTTTATATTCATAAAAATGTTTTAAATAAATTGTGTAAATAATAATTAAGTGTAGGGTTTAACAATAAATATAGATTAAATTTTATAAGTTTTAAATAAATAATTTCTATTTATTTTAGAATAGAATTTTGATCTTTTTAAATAACATTAATATAAATATTTATAAAATCAATTCTTTTTATTTAAAAAGTAATTTGAAATACTTATTGTTTTTTTAAAATATGAAAATAATTATTCTGCCAAGTATTTTCTCACACACACGACCGCGCCTGGGATAAGGCACGATCGTGCTAGGACCACGGGCGCGACCGTGCTAGTCAGGGACGCGACCGTGTTGACTAAACAGAATGCATAATTAGGCTGTTCACTAGGCACGACCGTGTCTTGGGTCAGGCACGACCGTGTCTAGGGTTTTGAGGCACGACCAAGTCTAGCCAAAGGCCTGACCGACTCTGAGTGTGGGAGGCACGACCGCGCTGGTATTTGGCGCGACCGTGTCTCATGAAGCACGACCACGCTATATGATTAGCGCGACCATGTCTGTTCCAAAACAGATTCAATTTGACTAATTCTTATATTGTAAATGTTGGAATTCATGGGGCTTTCACCCATTAGATCATCACGAATCTTTTTGTATAGATTAATTGTATTTAAAACGTGTCTAAGGTTCGATTCGATTAAATCATTTTTGAACGAATAATAGATTCGGGTTCGTGATGATTCCTATATTGTAAGCCCAAATTAGATTAGGCTTTTGATCTATAGACTGAAACATAGATGTAGGAGGTTTTAATTACCCGAAAAGATAATTAATCAACAGCGTGTGGTAGAGACGAGTTCCGGAGGCGACGGGTTTGGTTTCCGGTGTCCTTTGCTGCAGTTCCGGCTAATTCATGTGTTCAGAAGTCTTAGAGAGGATCGAGTAGTGGGTATCGTGTATTTGCTTGAGAGAATTTGGATCGTAATGGAGGAATTCGTGGTCTTGCGAAAATGGATTGACGGTTTTGAGATGAATCGGTATAATTGGGTTTATTGGTTGTAAATACGGTGATAATAACTCTTAATTGGATTGTTAATGGTAGAAACGTGCGCAACGGTTACGAAATCAAACGATTCCGCGTTTACAGGCTGCATTTACGTTTCAGTTGACGAGCGGCGTGACCGTGCCCATAAGAGGCGCGACCGTGCCCATGCACCGGGCGCGACCGTTCTAAAGCAAGGCGCGCGACCGTGCCAAGACACTTTGCGCGACCCT
Source organism: Smallanthus sonchifolius (assembly GCA_023525975.1). Classification (NCBI taxonomy): domain Eukaryota; kingdom Viridiplantae; phylum Streptophyta; class Magnoliopsida; order Asterales; family Asteraceae; genus Smallanthus; species Smallanthus sonchifolius. The sequence goes on along the minus strand of CM042030.1, from coordinate 24,620,721 downwards.
GCCAGAACGAGGCGCGACCGTGCCTATTAGGGTTTCTTGTTAATTTATAAGAATCAGTCCTTGTAACTTTAGTCTTTGGCATATTTGTATAAATAGATACTTATGTAGTGTTTAGTAGGTTATAACCGAGTAAAATTTATGGATTTGCATTGACATATAGTATTTAATTGATGATACGAATAGAACGAAACAGTGCACCAGAATTGGGTTTAAATTGCATTACATTGAATTGAATTACGGATACTAAAAATCAGAAATGTTACAAATGTTATGATTTCTCAGTAATTGACAGCTTCCGGTAACTTAGGATCAAGCAGAGCCACTTGATTGTGCTTATATTTCACTCTTCTATCCATGACCTGCACAGGATTACATGATTAGACATTAGCATACAAACTAAACAAGAAATAAAACAAAACAAAAACAAAAGTAAAAAAAATGAAACAAAAAAAACGCCAAGTCTGAAATCAGTAAGGCTCCCTATGGCGAACTTAATAAGTTCGCTACTAGACCTTGTGGTGAATTAAAAAGTTCGCTAGAACTATCAAACGACTTCAGAAATTTAATCTTTCAAATCAGATGATAAAAACACGATACAATGCATAAAACTCAAGCGCCAACAACCAAGTAGCACGTATGAACCATCAATTTTAAGTCTTAACCACAAATACAGCCTAAACAAGCATGCAACAGATACGGCTTAAACCCTAAGTCAAAATCCAATCGATTAGAGCGATTAATTGGATAAAAACATGAAATTATACCTTCAAATGATGCGCAAAACGATTTGGAATAAGACTGAACTGGAAAAATGCCAAGTTATCACACAAAAAACAGAAAACAATCAACTTCGCTGAGAAACAAGTAAGTTCCCTCAATTCAACAGGTAATCAACAAGTTCGCTCCACTGTATTATTTATACTCTATTGACAAGTTCGCCTACCAAGCGAACATAACAAGTTCGACGCCCCAGGCGAACTTAAGCTCACTCAAAACAAATAAGTTCGCTAGTTCATAGTTCAAAGTAAAACATATCAACTTTTTCAATTTTCACTCAGATTGTCAATCGATCCACTTCCATCCTATAACCTGTAAAAATAAAATGTAAATCCTGTAAGTTATGATTTTGTGGAAATTGAAAATAAAATATTTTTGGATTTCTCAAAATGAAGTAAAGCAGTAAAACAATAAAAGCAAATTTTTTTGGTTTTTATCTGTACATACTGAATTGAAATAAAGCAGTAAAACAATAACAACAAATCTTTTTGGTCGAATACTGCGAGTAAGAAGATCATATCAGTATATATGATGAAACACACACACACACATATCAGATTAAAATTCCCTAGCAAATCTAAGGGTGACCTATGGTATTGTGTGTACATATAAATCTTGACACATCAATTATGTAACTTGTACAAGTCACAGCACAAACTATCAAGCCTTTGAAAAACATGAAATGATACGCGATAAACTTCAAATTAAACAGGATCAGATCATGACTTGCTAGCTTATTCGTACCGAATTTGAAATATAATACATGTCAATTCAAGTTGTCATCATTATAAGAGTTGAAACCAAAAGCATTTTTATCCCACGTTCTTGTGAGTTAGTACCATTTATATGAAAGCAACGTGTACCCCACAAGTATGCCAACAGAAAGTAAATTGCACTATCTTCAACACATATAAGACTTTGTGCAAAAGAATATGTACATCAATCTCCAGGATGAAATTACATCAATTAGCACAGGAAAAGAAGTAGATCCCAAAGGATATAAAGAATCATAAAGATTCAGAATCAAGTGATTCATATCAGAATGGCTTGGCTTTGATGATTCTCAATGATATCATGTAACAGAAGAAAGATTGAATAAAGAATCGATTGATTCAATAATTCAGGGTAATGTGGTCCAACTATTATCTGGATCTCTTCAATAAATCAGGATAATCAAGTGATTTTGATCAAGGGCAAGTATATGCGTGACAAATGTTATCAAGACATATCTTAGTTCAACAACACATTGCATGTTTTTCGGGGCATGGATAGTGAAGTGAACTGAAAAAATATGCTAATGACATAATCTGATACTAGTGTCATGAAATTCTTGAAGTCTCATATTCTATATATCTGATAATGATCTTTTAACATACACACCCAGCATATCATGGGTTCAAATCACAGTTGTAACATAGAACATTATGTTTTCACACTACTAATGGTCTAAAAATGCTTCTATCCTATTGACATTCTAAATTACATGCAAATATCCAAATTAAAAGATTATATACATCAATGTCATGCAGCCATGAAGCTATCGTTTTCTGTTTATGCAGACTAAGAAGTTTAGATTAAATCATATAAGCACAAACTACAAACATAATTACAGAAATCAGGTAGTCATTTTATGGTCATGTGTGTATGATCACCTACTGATGTACTATCATTTATTCTCTAACTTCAAGCTGTGTCGATTTTATCTTTTTTCCATTTGTTTGGAATTTTTTTAGAAAGCAAGTAAACTATCAAACCTAAAACAAGAAAATAATTTAAACTATTCTAAAAATAAAAAACAAAAATTTCCATGAAAATCATTTGGAAAAACCTTTTTCAAGCAGGATTAAGTATTCCAATCATTTGAGTAAGAAATTCAAACCGTGACCGATCAAACGCTTTGGTAAACAGGTCAGCAAAGTTATTGTCTGTGTGGACTTTCACCAACTCAATCAATCTTTTCTCTGCCCAATCTCGAATGAAATGATGACGTATCTCAATATGCTTTGTTTTTTAGTGTTTCACTAGATTATTTGTGATGGACATTGTTTGCAGTGTTGTCAATGAACATTGGTGTCTCTGTGAAATTTAGACCATAATCCCTCAATGGTTGCTGAATCCACGAGATTTGGGAACAACAACTAGCTGCAGCGATGTATTCGGCCTCGCATGTTGAAATTGCAACCGATGTTTGCCTTTTGCATTGCCAGGACACGAGTCTGTTTCCTAAGAATTGACAACCACCAGACGTCGATTTCCTATCCAAACTGAAACCTCCATAATCTGAATCAGTAAAAGCTTTAAATCAAAGTCAGAATTATTAGGATACCACAACCCTAACCTTGGTTTACCATTTAAGTATCGAAAGATCTGCTATACAACAATTAGATGGGATTCCCTCGGCTTGGACTGAAATCTCGAACACAAGCATACTGCGAACATAATGTCAGGCCTGGACGCAGTCAAGTACATTAAAGACCCGATCATTCCTCTGTATAACCTACAATCCACTTCCTTCCCTTTCGAGTCAAAATCCAGCTTGTGATTTACAGGAATTGGAGTACTGAACGTTGAGGTATCTAACATCTCAAATTTCTTCAAAATGTCCGACACATACTTCGTTTGATGAATATAAAAGCCATCTTCTTTCTGATCAACTTGAAGACCCAAAAATAATGATAACTCTCCCATGCTGCTCATCTCAAACTTCAGCTTCATAACTCTCTCAAAGTCTTTACACATATCCACATTTGTCGACCCAAAAATTATGTCGTCCACATATACTTGAACTAGTAAGATATCCCCCCTGCTTTTTGTATGAAAAGAGTGGAATCGATCTGACCATGCTCAAAATCGTTCTCGAGTAAGTGCACAGACAAAGTTTCATACCAGGCACGAGGAGCCTGATGAAGACCATATAACGCCTTATCAAGTTTAAACACTTTGTCTGGGAACTTGGAATCTTCAAAACCAGGCGGCTGTTTCACGTATACCTCTTCCTTCACTTTTCCATACAGAAAAGCACTTTTCACATCTAGCTGGAATACCTTGAACCCCTTGAAAGATGCGTAAGAAAGAAATAAACGAATCGCCTCAATCCTCGCAACCGGAGCATAAACTTTCGTGTAGTCAATACCTTCTTGTTGGTTAAATCCTTGAACGACAAGCCTCGCCTTATTGCGTACCACCATGCCTCGATCATCACGCTTGCACATAAACACCCATTTTGTGCCAATTGATCTTGAGCCTTTGGGTAAGTCAACTAAATCCCAAACATGTAGTTTGTCAAATTGAGCTAGCTCCTCTTGCATAGCCTCGATCCAACAATCATCATCAAGCGCTTCAACCACATTCTTTGGCTCTGTTTGAGAAATAAAGCAAGCATGCAAACATGTCTCCATAATACCTGTATCCACGATCTGTGCATATAAACATGAATTTTCAACAAGTGAACGATGTCTAATTTGAACACCTGCATTCAAATCACCAATAATGTTATTAGTCGGATGATGTTTATGCACACGAGTTTGAGGAATATCAGAAGTTTTAATCACAGCATCAAGATTAGAAGGCATCTCCCCCTCAGACTGTGTCGGTGTAGATAAATCATCAACTATGTTCTGGATATCATTAGAAGACTCCTGAAACACAGTTTCATCATCATCACTATCACTGCCCTGTGTTGTACCTGAGGTCGAAGCTATATTTAGATCAACGGGAGGAGGAACCACAATTGGAACAAACCGATTGTGGCTCGACACTTGAATCATCGTTACATCAGGACTGATACAAAATTTCTGCTTCAACAGGAGACACTGCTGGAGGAACATTAAAAGATCTGAACAAAGCATCATAATCAAAAGCCCATAATGGTCCTTTGGCATCCTAAGGGACCGTGTGATTATCACAATCAATATGAAACCACTCCTTAATTTGTCTGCTCTCTTTATTGAACACCCGTTTGTTATGAGAATTTGCAACATATCCCAAGAAAATTCTTTCAATTGCCTTCGCACTGAACTTCGTTGGAACATCTCTTGTCTTCAATAAAGTGCATGGATTTCCAAAGGGCAACAAATAATCTAGATTCGACTTTCGATTGTTCATCAATTCATAACACGTTTTGTTGTGTTTCTTCACGGTCAAAACACGATTAAGAACATGACACGCCGTGTTCACCGCCTCTGCCTAAAATGTCACTGGCAACTTCAAGTCAGATAACATTGTGTGAGCCATCTCAATCAGCGTTCGATTCTTCCGTTCAGCCACACCATTCTGTTGAGGAACATAAGGAGAACTGAATTCATGATGGATGCCTTTTTGTAAACAAAATAAACCCATATTTCCATTCTTGAATTCTGTCCCATTGTCACTACGAATCCACCTGACCTTTTGTTTAAATAAACTCTCAAGTCCCACGATTAGGAACTTAAGAATTCCAGCACTCTCATCCATTGAAATAACAAACTTCACCCAAGAAAATCTGGAATAATCAGCAGTCAATACCAAACAGTATGATTTGCCGCCTTCACTCTTTACACGTATAGGTCCAAATAAATCCATGTGCAATAACTCAAGAGTAGTCACAATTGAATTAATCAACTTAGACTTGGGAGATTTCCTGTGCTGGTTCCCCTTCTTGCATGGAATACAGTTTTCGTTCACATGAAATCTCATGGCAGGGACACCAGAAATTAGCCCATTTTTCACTAAAAGTTCATTTTTCTGTAATTTATGTGAGCCATCGTCCGATGCCACAAAGTTGATTCGGACTCAGAAGCTTTAGAAAGAAGAGCGTTGGAATAGACGAAGTTGTCGTCGCCATGCTCATATCAAGCATGTTTGTATCATTCTTCCTTGGAGCTCGCATTAGGATCCAATCTTCAGGTATCTCAAATCCAGGCTTCAACACCAAACATTCAGACTTGTTAAAGTGAAATGAGAAATCTTTATCACAGACTTGAGAAACAGATAATAGAATATGTTCAAGCTGCTCCCCATAATTGAATTTCTCAAAGCTCAATCTTCCATTTGTCACAGTTCCTTGACCAGAAATATTGCCTCCCTTCTTTCCTGCAAAGGCTACATATCCGCCCTGTATCTCTTTCATACTTTCCAATAAATTAAGATTTCCTGTCATGTGATGAGAACATCCACTGTCGACGTACCAATGGTTGCCTACTGTCCTCCTTGGAGTTCCCTGCACACAGACATTAAGATTCAGTTAGTAATGGAGACCCAAGCCATTGTGGTCTTGGGTCGGCCTGATTCATCAAAATAAACAATTTCTTTTAGAACAAAATCAAATCTCTCCTCAATTTTAGGAGATTGTTTCATAGAATCAGACAGTTGAAATTTTGGTTTCCACTTTGATTGACTACTAGCACTTGGCTTGGAATTCTTAGAAGTTTCACTAATTTCTTTTTTAACATGTTGTTACAAAAGTTTCTTAAGCCTATTGTTTCTTCTTCTTCTTTGTGGTCTTGACAATTTAACCTTTTCCTTTGTATCTCCACTTGATGATACACTAGATTTAACTCCAGATGAGTCAACCTTTGGCTTAACATGAATCTCTGAAACTTTGACAACTGGTTTAACTTCAACAACTTTCATCACAGATTTTGTCTTTGGCTCAACAAATGGTCTTCTCATCCTAGGATCTTCCAAAGGCTTTCCAACATTCTTGTCTGGATAGTTCATCAGAATGTGACCAACTTTATTGCAATGAAAAATGCACGTTTTTCCTTGTCTACACGAGCACACCTTTCTTTCTGAACACTTCCTGAACCAGATGATTCACATTGAGATACAATGTTAGATGATTGAACAACCTTGGGTTTATTAACTTCAACCTTTTCCTTTATAAACTCAACAGTTGAATTTTTCTCTATTTTATTAATTTCCTGAAAATCAAAACCAGCACTCACAAAATGTTTTAATGATTTAGATTTTGGTTTCTCAATGTCTTTATCAGGTTCTGTCAAGATACACCTATCTCTTGTGACTTTCTTGACAACAACATGTTTATCTACCTTACACTCTTTGACTTTCCCTTCAACCTTCTTTGAATCAAAAAATTCATCATCACTGGAGTCATCATAAACCATGTCTTCTCCTATCACCGGATTAACCTTGAGAACAATTTTTGGCTCTAGATCTTCTTCAGTCACTATTCCAATGCTTCTAGTGTGTAGTTTCCATTGAATGGAGGGCTGAAACCGATTCCTCCAACAACTTTATCATCCTGTTGTGAACAATAACCAACTCCACCAACTACTTTCTCACTACTAGCTTTCTCAGTATAATATTCCAACAGAAAATTAGAATTCTTATAACCCTCAAGCTTTCTCATCAATTTGGTGACTTCGCTCTGTGACTGGGCAAGTTCATTTATTTTTTTTTTCGTATTGAGAATATGCCACATCAATGTGAAAAGCTTGTTCATTTACTTTTGATTGTAAAACTTTGATATCATCTTTCAATGATTAACTTCTTTCATTTAAAAGTTTTTCATTGCCTTTCAAAGTTTGATTTGTTAAGTAGCTTGCCTTCAAGTCACATATGAGATTAGTATTGTCATCACACAATCTCATAATTTTTAAATCAGAATCAATGCATTTAGAACATGGAACAAAGACAACCTCATTTACCTATTTAGAATCAGCCATGAATCAACTGGCTTCAGCAAACATTTCAGCTACTTTCTCTATCACCTTTCCTGCAGCTACATTATCATTCATCAGCTCTTCATTTGTCACTTTTGCTTTCACACTCTGACTTGTAGATTCATCATTTTCAGTAACATTCTCAAAATCACTTGAGTCACTGTCTGAAGAACTATTATCAGAACCAGCATCAGTATGAACTTCAGCAAGAAAAGCTTGACTGACATGAGCAACAATATCTTCTAGATGAATTCACCAATCATAATTTTCATCCTGTTGTGAAATCAATGTTGTAGAAGAACTCTGATTATTCTGATTTTTCTGGTTTCCTGAAGAAGCATTTTGATGTTGAATTTTAGGTTTGGTACATTCCCTAGCAAAGTGTCCAAATTCTTGACAATTATAACACTTTACTTTAGATTTATCCAACCCCATCTTTGTCTTGCTTGTCGCTCCAATGAACTTCTTTCCTGTTTTATTCAGATATTCCTTGCCCTGTCTCATCCACAATGCCATGTTCCATTGAATGTTCATCTCTTCAAGAGCATGTTTATCCAATTGCTTGAAATCTTCTTCGATCATATCCGGATCAGTTATTTTTCCACCAATAAAATTCTCATAAGAGGTTAAAAACGAAGCAATCATGGCCATCATGTCATTAGCAGCTTTAGGAGACATCTTTTGAGAACATGAATGAGTATCGTTGTGACAATTCTTTGAACATCAAGAACTAGAAGCAACATAGTATGATGATTCACCACATGAACTTTCTTTTGAAAGACCTTCAGAAATTTCTCCTAAAAACAAAGCAACCCAAGACTTTGAGGTCGATGTTCCTTTTCCAAAATAAATGCTAGGATCTTGATAAACTGTATCTTTCTTTTGCTTGTTCAAATAATATGATTGAATCTTTCCCATAAGATCTTCAAGACTCAATTAATCAAATCTAGGTTGTTATTTAAACACTATGGAATACATCTCAAAATGAGCATACTTGATGTGTTCAACATACTTGGTGAAACTCTTCGTTTTGATCTATAAGGTTATGTTTCACGTATCCTAGAACCTTATGAATACAAGCTTGAGTACAAAGATGTTCATATACCTGAGGTGGTATCTCTGTTGTGTCTGCCATGAGTGTTTGGTTGTTGGTAGGAAGATCTTCATACTAGAAGCTCCAATCAAAATCAGTTGTTCCAACAGCTGCACAGGCTGTAGTTTGAGCAGGAGTGGTGTTTCCTTGACTTGCTTGACCATGCTTAGCTTGTCTTGGTTGTGTAGCAGTTGGGTTTGCCTTTGGTGCCTTACATTCTCTAGCAAAGTGACCAAGCTGGTTATAGTTGTAACATCTTAGCTTGTTTTTGTCCAACCCAACTATAGTATTAGAGTTGTTTCTTGGAATGGGTCTTCCAGTTCTAGAGTAGAACCTTTTAGCTCTAAGAGATAACATAGCATAAAAGTGTTGTATGTCCATTTCTTCTAAGTCATCTAGATGGATATACTCCAGATCTTCTTTGATAAATGACATATTGTTTGGGTTTTCAGAGACAAATGCAGCAGAGTTATTTTGAGGTAGGGCTTCAAGAAGAAACGTTGAGTTGCTAGTTTGTGAGTTAGGAGTTTGCGGATGGGTAACAATGGGAGGATAGTAGTTAGTTGAACTTGGAAGTGAGTGGTCGAAGTGTAGTGTAGAGGAAGTGGTGGTTAATGAGGATGAGGATGAATGACCTGAGCATCTTTCTTTGGCTTGAATCATTTCTAGCTCATATGTCTTCAGCATTCCAAACAGCGCAGTCATTTTTAGAGACTTTAGGTTTTCAGTTCTTCTGATTGACACTATGTAGAGTGTCCAACAACTTGGAAGAGATCTGATAAACTTTTTGAGAATGTCTTCATTCTCCAGCTTCACTTTAGAGCACTGTAGCTCTCCCACCAGATAGGTGTACCTATTGTACAAAACAGTAAGAGACTCACCTTCCTTCCACACAAAATTCTCATATTGTTACTTCATAATGTCTCTTCTATTCTCCTTCATCTCCTCAGAACCAGCAAACATCTTCTTAAGAGCTTCCCATAGCTCCTTAGCAGTCTTGTATTCTCTGAAGTTATGGAAAACTTTGTTTGGCAAGCACATCTGAATGGCTCCCAAAGCTTTGAAGTCTACCTCCATCTTCTTGATGTCTTCCTCTGAGTACTTTGAGGCTTCTTTAGGGACAGATGGACCTCCGGAATCAGCAGAGGCCACCATGGGTACATATGGTCCATCTTTTATGGATCTCCACATTCCATACTTGTGATAGTAGAGAAAAATTTCCATCCTGTTCTTCCACATATCATAGTCTTCTCCAGACACCAGTCTTGGTGGTCTGTTAATGCATCCAGTATCATCAAAACCATTGTTTTGTGCCATTTCTGAATAAGTGGTGTTTAGTCAAGAGATAGTAGTGAACAGAATCAGAGAGCAATTAAAAAAGTGTAAGTTTGTTTAATCTGAGAGCAAAGCTCTGATACCACTTGAAGGATCGGTGTTTACAAGATGATTCTGTTCTTAGTTGAGATTGGCGGAAACAATAACAACTAATCTATGTATACAAGTAAACAATGATAATACTGATAAATGCAAGTTGTATTAATCTTCATGGTTTACAAGTTACAGAGAAAATACTTAGGAAGCACACTTGTATAAATGGAAGATATAATACATATAAAGGAACTTAGAATCAAGACAGACCCTTGATTCTAAGGATCAGATCAAACACAAGTCGTTGATCTTTGATAGTTACAAGTTGCACTACAATTGGTAGATAACTAAAAGACAAGTTGCTGCAAACAGTTCTGTTCAGGTCAAAAGTCTTTATATGAATCTTTGTAGGAGACTTCAGAAGTAATATCTTTGTCTTTAATCATCTGCACCAATAACATTCCTTCTACTGATAGATGTGTCAGTGTTACAGCAGAGGTGTCAGTAGTAAAGTCAAAGCTGCTGATGATTTGCCTATCAGCAGCATCAATGTTTGATGCTGATAAGAAGCCTATCAGCAGCAACTTTTAGCAGAAGAACACAATTATCTGCAGCACTTAGCCTTATCTGCAGCACTTAGCCTTATCTGTAGCAACTTGTAAGTCAGCAGCAAAATTATGAAGTCCACAACAATCTTACTCAGAGAATTTTGTAGCCATCAGTCTTTATCTCTACACTTTGTTCGTACATTTTCACATCTTATTTGTGTTGATTCTGTGTGTGGTTAGCTGGTATCTTTACCATTTCTGTTTCTACCCTCAGATTCACCACCATACACACAGATTCCGCCTGTGTGTGTTTGTAATCGATCTTCTGTGAGATTTCCGATTGAAATCTGGACCTACAATTGGTATCAGAGCTATATGTTCTTGATTTCTTAGTATTTTCAGGTTGTTTTGATCGATTTTAGGTGACTTTTAGTTGGAATTTGAAGGTTTTATGGGTCTGCACTATTTTGGCACTGTTTCATCGATTTCAGCACTATTAAGATTGATTTGTGTTCAGAAGCTTATTTGGAAGCTTTTCGCTGGATCAGATTGCGAGTTTATTATCTTTGATATTTGAAGCTTTTCATCAATGGAGTGTGCTGAAGCTTGAAGAAGGAGGTATCGAAACTACTTGGAGACAATTTCTGCTTTTAGTTGGTCATCGAAACTAATTATTTGTCCTGTTATATCGAAACTAACCTTTGCAGATTGATCACCCGAAACTACTGCACTATGGAAACTAGTTTCAATCGAAACTTGTAGTTTCTACTAAGTTTGCTGGATTTTCTGCTAAGTCTTCTTCATCGAAACTTGTTGTTTCTGGATTCTGTTTCTTCTATCGAAACTAAAAGTTTCGGGCAAGCCTTATTCTATTGAAACTAGGAGTTTCGGTCAGCTTTTTCTCTGTCCAAACTAGTTGTTTCGATCATCCCTGTTCACCCGAAACTTGCTACTGTTTAATTTCAAATTGTCTGAGCTATGGCATCTTCAAGAAACAATGAATATGTTGGAGGCAACAAACCACCTGTCTTGGTGTCCACTAGAGACTTTGATGATTGGACCAAGAAAATGAAGACTTTCTTTCAGTTCCGTGACCATACTCTTCTACAGTCAATCACTAATAGTCCACACAAGCCAGTTACAACCACTGCAGATGTTCAGCGTCTAAAGCTTATGTCTGAATATGATGAAAAGGATATTGCCCTAATTGCCAGAGATAACAAGGCTTATGGATCTATTGCTATGGCTCTTCCTACGGATGTGTTCAACATATTTGCTGAGTATACAACTGGCAAAGATATTTAGGTTGCTTTATGTACCAGGTGTGAGGGAAGTGTTGAGGTTAGAGAAAGCAAGAAGGACTTGATCAAGAAGCAGTACGAGATGTTTAGCAGTGTCCCTGGAGAACCCATGTCTGAATTGATCAACCGTTTCTCAAGCATTGTCTCTAAGTTAAAAGTTTTGGGAACTGAGTATCCCACTGTTGAGCGAAACAAGAAGCTGCTTGATTCACTGCCCGAGGAATGGAATATGTACCGGATTATGATCAAGAAAACTGAAAAACTGAGTGATTTGTCACATCAAGAACTCTATAGCATTCTGGAGTCTTATGAGTTGGAGATAAAGAAGGGTGCGGTCACTCCAACCAATCAGTCTGGAAACACATCTCTTCTTGTTGGTCAAGGTTCTTCCACTTCATCCAACAAAACTACATTGGCTTATTTTCAAACAGATGTTCCACCTTCAATTTCTAGAGTTCAACCTACTACTTCATCAACATCTCAGAAGCCAACCACTATGATCCCCGAAGAGTATCTGCCTATCATGACTGCCTTCATGTCGTGCTACGATGCACTGATTTCTGGAAACCTGACACCGGTTAGCTTTCAACTTGATGACTTGGAGCAGATCAACCCTGATGATTTGGAAAAGATGGATAATGATTGGTGTATGGCTATGTTGACTCTAAGAGCCAAAAGATTCATCAAAAGGACTGGGATGGATAGATTCAAGCAAGAAAAGACTCTAGGGTTTGACATCAAAAAGGTGAGATGTTACAACTGTGACTAGCTGGGTCATTTTACAAGGAACTGCAAGGAGCCATCATCAAAGGAGCAGCATGAGAAGAAGAATTCATCTGGAAAGCTAGCTGCCATCTCTCCCAAATCCACTACAACTTCCAGTCCAACAGCTCTGGTCTATCAATCTGATGGACATTATCATTGGGGAGATCAAGAAGCTGGCAAGGCACTGATGGCAGACATTGAAGAAAAGGAGAAATGTATCATGATTGAACGAGCTGAGGATCTCACCGCCGTACCAGCTGAGGTATTGTCTAGACTTTGCAATGCTAAATCTTGTTTAAATGAAATTCAAAAATATAGATTCATCAACCAGGCCTTGGTCGATGAACGAGATCACATAAAGGTGATTTATGATTCTGTGGCTAAAAATGAGAAACTTTACTTAAAGAAAATTCATGATATTTCTAGAGAGAATCGATCTTTGATTGTACAACTTACTACACAAAAGAATAATAATCAAATTTTAACTGAAAGACTTCAAAAGGCTAAAAAAGCAAATTTTCAAGTTGAACAGATGGGTATGGATCAAAAAATTCTTTTTGGAATCATTGAAAACCAAATTTATAAAAAGGTCACAGAAGGCATCGTGTATAACTGATGTGTTGAAAGTATATATATATTTTTCTAAGTATTTTTCCCACAATTTGAGTTTTAAAAAGGGTTTTCACCAAGGACTAATCACACACACATCGGGCAACTGTACCCGATGTCAATCCGTAGACAAAGTGGGATGCAATAATAGACCGGAACTAAGATTCAATCAAGTGATGGTAAAAAGATATTTTGGAGAGTTTGTTTTACTTAACTAACATGCAATTATATAAAACTAGACTAAGATCACAAATCAAACAATCAAGGAGAAAAGATCACTTCGATGTCGAATCCATTTAGAATACATTCAATACACTCGTAGAGGCATGGCAAATACACGAAACATAGGTTGATCAAATTCTCGTCAAAGACATCTAATCAAATGACCATTTGAAAAGCTACAATGAATAACACAAACTAACCACCTAAAATCTTGCAATGAAGCTCACGTGTTGTAATCATGTCAATGTTTATAAAGATTGAACTAGCTTCCGATTAAGGTACACCAATCCAACAACTAGTTGGAAAGATAATATGAGAAACATACTACGCACCCCAAATTGATTTAATTAGACAACCACATGCATTTCTTCAACATACAATGTTCATACAAAGTTCATATCAATTAGGAGAATGCGTCAACAAATCCTAGACAAACATAAAACTAAGCATGAAACACCATAACAAACATTTTGTCTTTCCAAACATAAGCATAAGGATACACATACAAGAATCATAAATCACAGACAAGACTTCATCCACCATTCCTAGTCAAATGCCATAAACTAGCATACAAACATACACTAATCCATGAATACAAGCATAAACCATAAGTTTTCCAACATACTATGGCATACACAAATACAAGTCTTGAAAACAACGTTAGATACTTGAATACATAATTTCATTGAAGAATAATAATATGATTGTCATAACATTAACATAATAATTTCCAATAATCCATGAATGTTGTCAAACGATTATAAACTTCATCTAAACCAAAGTGAACAAGAGTTTTAGCGAATGACAAATAAGCAGGGAAAATAGTGAGAAACATGCTATGAAAACAAGAATCAAACCACTCATATAAGCCTAGATGTTGTTGTTGATGTATGGTGATCCTCTTGATGTTGTAATCCCTCCAAGATGCTTGAAATATGGCTGGAATAAGGCTGGTTCGGTGTAAGGCCCCTTTTCCTAGGTAACCATACTTGTTGGATTTACTCATAAACATAGTCATAAATACTGAACTAAAATTTAAAACATTCGAATTCAATCATTACATAACATAACATGACAGCGAAAGTCTTATCAAATACAAACATGATATTGTCTTAACATATATAAAAGTGGGATGTCAGTCTCGTGTCGGGTAACCATCACGCCTTCGCACGACCCTTCCTTTCATTACCGGAAATGTATACTAAAAGTCAGCTAACGCCGGTGAGTTCTAGTTTAAAAACAATCATACATAGCATTTTTCTTATCGTTAAGTATTATATATATATATATATACGTGCATTAGCATATTCTTTTCCTTACAGTTCTCACATAATATTCATACTGAGTATATACATATGTACATACACACTTACTTTGGGGAGAACATTCATTGGTCAAACACATAGGGGTGATCAACCCGTCATACTTGTCGCGAATGTCACAAAGACAACGCAGTATCGTAGACCTTTTCATAAACCGTCCGGCTCTAGAAAAACTCCGTCGAAACATAAGTCCAACCGGCAACCTTTGTCTGTCCGCTCTTAAACCGTCCTACCGTCGTAGTCCGTTCAGTCGCCCGTCTGCCCTAGGGCATCCGTTTGTAACATCCCAAAAATAATAAAACGAATAAATATAGCGAGACCGGTGATTTAGTCGGAATATTTAAACAAAAGGGAGCGGGCTTGGGCTCGGCTTCAATGGGCCGAGGGAAGCCCAGGTATATAAGAGGCAAGGCAGCCCTCTTCTCTGCTCATTCCCCACTCACGCAACTTCTAGAGAGAGAAAGGAGAGCTCAGGTCTAGAGAGAGAAAGTTGATGGATCGTCCCGGAATTGAGGGAGCACGTTACTGCTAAGCTCGTGAGCAAAACCTCTAAATCACCACCCCAATCCAGGTAACGATTCGACTCTAAACTGAGTTTTTGTTTAATTTGGGATTTTCGGGTTTTGGCTAAAAAGGTAACGATTTTGCGGATGAAACTTGAAAATGAGCTTAGGTATAGCATCTAGAATGAAAACCGAACGTTTTGATCTAAGAAAATTGAGATATTGACTCGATCAGACTCGCATGCAAAAACTTCAGATTTTTGGGGAAGACGATATGTGCAGACCCATCGAAACTACTTTAATTTCGATATGTGCAGACTCATCGAAACTACTCAGTTTCGATATGTGCAAACCCATCAAAACTACTCAGTTTCGATATGTGCAGACCCATTGAAACTACTCAGTTTCGATATGTGCAGACCCATCGAAACTACTCAGTTTCGATGTATGCATACCCATCGAAACTACCATTGTTTCGATTTAAGACGATGATCCGAAGCTAAGATTACACCTAAGTTACTTATCGAAAATACCAGGTTTCAACATAGGCAACTTATCGAAACTACCAAGTTTCGACATAAGCAACCTATCGAAACTATCAAGTTTCGATATAAGCAAATCCATCGAAACTACTAGGTTCAAGCATAGTAATGTCTAGTGTCATCTAGGAGCACTACCTTACGAGTATGACTTTATTATACAGATCGTGAGTGACATTAGTGACGCTCAGTAGCCAGCTAAGAGTATTTCAGAAACTACTCATCAGGTGAGTTCTATGTGCCCCCTTCTATGTTATGTGTAAATCATTTTAAATGTTTTAGGGCTTAAGTGTATACACTAAATGAATAAATGCTATGAATGACAATGTGATCATACGTAATGTACAAATATATATATTTATATATTTATATGAAAATGAATTACGAACAAAGAATAAAACGTATGTTATAAAGAATGAATGAAAGAATGGGAATCTTGCTTTATATTATATATATTGCTTGACCCGAATGTATGTAAATGATATGGACGCTTCGTGAATGACGGCTACTTCGGTAGACGGACGACCGCGTGACTATTTTGCAACCGGGATAAAAACGTTCCTTCATAAGCTAGGACATATAAAAGGCATTTATGGACGGTCCAAGCAAAAGCCTTATTACATGTAGAACGGTTGCATACATAATAGCCGCGTGGGAAACGGATGCCTTTGGGCAGACAGGCGAATGAATGGACTACGACGGTAGGACGGGTTTAGGCGGACGGACAAAGGTTGCCGGACGGATTTATGTTACGACGAACGGTTTCTAGGGCCGGACGATTTATGAAAAGGGCTACGACGGTAGTTCTCACTGCATGTGTCTTTGTGACTCACGCGACAAGTATGACGGGTTGATCACCCATATGTTTATGACCAATGAATGTTCTCCCCAAAGTAAGTATGTGTGTACATATGTATATACTTAGTATGAATGTTATGTGAGAACAGTAAAACAAAGATTATGCAAAAGCACGTATATTATATATAAATATACAATACTTAATGGTAAGATAAATGCTATATATGATTGTTTTTAAACTAGAACTCACCAGCGTTAGCTGACTTTTAGTATACATTTCAGGTGACAAAAGGAAGGGTCGTGCGAAGGCGTGATGGTTACCCGGCATCGAGACTGACATCCCACTTTATATATATATATATATATATATATATATATATATATATATATATATATATATATATATATGTTAATACAAATGTTATGTTTTTAATTGTTAAGACTTCCGCTGTTATGTTATGCTATGTTACGTTATGTAACTCGAATGATCCGCTACTCTCGAATGTTTTTAATTTAAGCTCAGTATTTATGACTATGTTTATGAGTAAATCCAACAAGTGAGGTTACCGAGAAAGGGGCCTTACAGGTTGGTATCAGAGAAATAGTTTGAGAGATCCAGACATCTCTAAATGTCTGGACTCAAGCTGATTATGGGACCAACGCACTGATGTCAGTATGGGTAACCAACGCCAACACCAACACGGTAAGTAAGTACTAAGGTTAATACACTTGGATAAGAATAGATACTCAAACCTAGAACCAATAGATGTCAATGTCACGACCAATTTGAAGAGTTTGGAACCCGAAAGGCAATGTAAATTTCTAATCACAAACCGGTCACTATAATTAAAAATTTACCTTGTTCGTACTGTTCTAAGACTATGATCTGAGAGAATGACATTGATGTGTTCCCTTTATGACCATCAGGAAACTAGGAACTATGGCCGGTGGAGAAATAACGGGACGCCGAGGCGGTCGCACTGGCCGAGTGGGTAGACCTCCATTGAATCGAAGAAGTGAAGAGGAAGAGAGTGTGCACGCAGAACACACTGAAAGTTTGCACGAAACTAATGTGACCCCAACTGGGGACGACAATCAAGGCCCTCTACAGTTGGAACCCGAGGTTAGGGATACTTTTGCCCGCGAGGTTGTACTTACTCTGAAGAACATATTGCCCGACCTACTATCTGAGGCACTAAAGAAAAGCAAAGAAGTGGATGAAGGAAACAATGAAGAGAAAATTTATGACAGTGATGGGGATGAAGTAAAAGTGGTATCAAGCAATCGTGGTGTACTTACAAAGGTTTCAAAGATGGAGACCCACCAAAGTTTGATGGTAACAAGGATTCAGTGGCTACGCTCGAATGGATTGAGTGGATGAACGCTGTAATCAACATCAGTGACCGTCGACCGGACCAGGCTGTTAAGTATGTTGCTCATTCTTTCACCAATGAGGCCCTAAGTTGGTGGAGGAACATTCAGAGGACAAAGTCGCCAAACGCTCTTGCCAGAATGACATGGGAAGACCTGAAGAAGCTAATAATCCAAAAGTTCTATCCCCAGAACGAAATTGATCGAGTTGAAAACAAATTCTTGAACTTCAAGGTTGGCAGCAAGACGCACCACCAGTATACTTATAGGTTCAACGAGCTAGCTCAACTGGTACCCCACCTGGTGGAGACAGAAGAACGAATGATTATGTACTATGTGAAGGGCCTACCTCAAAGGGTCCGTGTTCATGTAAAATCTAATCTACCATCAACTTTCGAGTCGGTAGTCAACCTGTCTGGAATCGTCTATGACGATTATGCTAACGAGGACACAGCCCCTGAAGCTCTAAAGCGAAAATGGGAGAACATGTTCAAAGGCAAGGGAAAGGGAGACTACACCGCTGAGTTGAAGAAACCTAGGATAGACGAGTACGAAGTCTGTAAGAAATGCTCAAGGAAACACCAAGGCGAATGCTTAGTTGGCACAACCATGTGTTATAAATACGGGAGGCCGGGGCACTACTCCCGAGATTGCTTAAAGGACGTCAAGTGCCAAAGTTGTGGAAGGTATGGGCACCTGACTAGGGATTGTAGAAAAACCAGACAATCCGTTTCGGGAAAGGAAAAAGAAGCTGAAAAGGAACCGCCGAAGGCTAGGACTCGAGCCTACGCCCTGACTGAGGAAGAAGCAAGAGGAAACCCTGATGTTGTGTCAGGTACGTTTCTAGTAAATGATGAAATTGCTGCTATTTTATTTGACTCTGGTGCTAGTAAAAGCTTCATATCAAATACATTTAGTCATAAACTGGATTGCACTATCAACACCATAGTAAAGGCCTTTAGCGTACAAACTGCCGTGGGTAAAAATTCGACAGTGTTTCAAGTAACAGAGGATTGTATCATAGAAATAGAGGGCCATAAGTTTCCTTCTAGATTATTCCTTCTCACCTTAGGAGGATTCGATATAGTATTGGGTATGGATTGGTTAGCTGCCAACGAAGCTCAAATCATATGTAAACGTAAGAGGATACACCTCAAAGCTCCTAGCGGAAGTCCAATTACGGTTTATGGGGATTGGAATTGCACAATGCCAAATGTCATTTCGATGATCAAGGCCGAAAGTTACATGAGGCGCGGTTGCGAAGCTTATCTGGCGTATGTTATTGACGATAGAATGAAAACGAAAGCACTCAAGAATGTACCCGTGGTGTGCAACTTTCCGGAGGTATTCCCTGATGATCTACCTGGGTTGCCACCCGATCGGGAAATAGAATTTCAGATTGATTTACTGCCAGGAGCTGAGCCCGTTGCCAAAGCCCCCTACCGATTGGCTCCTTCAGAAATGAAAGAATTGATGTCTCAACTACAGGAATTAACAGAAAAAGGATTTATTAGACCGAGCATTTCACCATGGGGCACTCCGGTACTATTTGTAAAGAAGAAAGACGGCAGCATGCGCATGTGCATTGACTACCGTGAACTGAACAAGAGGACAGTAAAGAACAAATACCCACTGCCTAGAATAGATGACCTTTTTGATCAACTGCAAGTGCGAGTTGGTTCTCAAAGATCGATCTTAGGTCGGGTTACCATCAGTTGAAAGTAAGAGAGGAAGACGTACCAAAGACCGCGTTTCGCATGCGTTATGGGCATTATGAGTTTCTCGTGATGTCCTTCGGATTGACTAACGCACCAGCAGTATTCATGGATTTGATGAATAGAGTATGTCGACCAATGTTGGATCGATCAGTGATAGTTTTATAGACGACATACTGGTATATTCGAAAACCGAGGGTGATCACCACTGTCACCTAAGAGAAGTTCTGGATGTGCTAAAGCAGGAAAAGTTGTATGCAAAATTCTCCAAATGTGCGTTTTTTTTTGGGTAAAAGGGAATACCCTGGTGATTTGTATTACTATCAAAAACCAAAAAAAAAAAAAACCCAAGTAGAGGGCAGAGTACCACTCTAATTCATTGGAGTGACATGCCACTACCAATGTAAACAAGCACAAAGTAAAACCATAAACCAAACCAGAAACAACTAATCAGCTAACATCTAACAATAAACTTGAAATAAAATCAGCTAATCATTCGTCCATCATCACATCCACTGATGCAATCTTCCAATCATCCAAGATTCTTCTAACCTGATCATTCATCTTGAACTTTAACGAGTGTAGCTTCAATCTTATCGTATTCACAATGAGTTTTTCAACTTTCTCTGGAGGCCTTAATTGATTCTTGAAAATCCTAGCATTTCTTTCTTGCCAAATGTAATATGCTATAGCAGCCATTAGTAACTTTGCAATCACTACCCGAGCTGATTTTGAAGTAGCTCTAGGAATCAACCACGTTGCAATATCATCCCATTTACCTTTAATATGGCTCATTCCACCTTTGCTTCTTAAAGAACACCAAATCTGATTGGAGTAAGAACACTCAAAGAAAAGGTGATTATGAGATTCCACATCCTTATAACAAAGGAGACAGCACATTAAGTTCAAAGAACCCGAGGCCAAATTCCACACCTGAATTCTGTCTTGAGTGGACAACTTTCTTCTAAAGATAAGCCAGCTCATAAAGGCATGTCTTGGAATAGAAACAGAAGACCAAACCAGATTGTGCCAAGAGGTTTCCTGTCCACGACTTCTAAGAGCATTCCAAGCCAACCTTGTAGAGAAAGATTCAAGACTACTATCCTCATTCCTCCATTTGATCTCATCTTATTTTGAAGGGTTTAAACGCATAGGTCTCAATTGATAAAGAACCGGAATATCATCCCTCCAAGCCTCAGGCCAATCCCAACGAGAATCACGCACAACTTCAGAAATAGTAGAGAAAATAGATAACCCCTCTTGATTCATTTGTCTAGGAGAAACATATGAACTAAGAGGACATAGATCACACCAACGATCAAAAGAAGTCTTTTCACCATTTCCTATATCAGACCAGAAGAATTCTCTAATTGCAGGCCTGATACTAAGTAACTTTCTCCAGCTCCAACAAATGTTCTTCTGAATAAGAACATCCCAAAAATTTCGATTTTTCAATCTATAAGCATGTATCCACTGCACCCAAAGAGATTTCCTGCCAGAAAGAATACTAAACACATGATAAGTCATAAGGGCATTGTTAACTTCAGCCACCTTACGAACCCCCAAACCACCTTCATTTTTTGGCAAACACACAGTCCTCCATGCAACTTTAGCTTTTCCTTTGGACAACGATCCTTGACACCATAAGAAACCACGCATTTTCTGTTCAAGATCTTTAACAATACTCTTAGGAAGGATGAATACCGAGGCCCAATAGATGTAAAAATCTGAAAGAACTGATATAATAAGCTGCAAACGACTAGCAAAAGATAAAAATTTTGCTTTCCAATCCGAAATCCTCTTCTCCATTCTCTCAATTAATAATCTGCAGTCAGTGTGTAATAACCGAGTAGCAATAAGGGGAACACCAAGATATTTAATAGGAAACGAACCCTCTTCAAAAGGCATAATAGAAAGAATACTCATTTTGATTCGGACTGGATCATTACAGAAGAATGCAGTACTTTTAGACAAATTTTGCTCCAAACCGGACATGTCCTTGAAAGTATTGAGGGAATCCATGATAATTTTAACAGATTGAACCTCACCTCTAGCAAATAAGAACAAATCATCTGCAAAACAAAGATTCACAATCCTTTGTTTCTCACATTTTCTATGGAATCTGAAAGCGGAATCAATTGAGGTAGTATGCTGGAGAATGGAAGTTAACTCCTCCATAACCAAAGTAAAAAGGTAAGGAGACATCGGGTCACCTTGCCTTAAACCCCTTTGACCCTTAAAATACCCATGAATGTTGCCATTGATGCTCACAGAAAATGAAGAAGAGGAAACACAACTCATGATCCAATCAACCATGATCGGAGGAAAACCAAACCCAAAAAGAATATTCATCAAAAAATCCCAATCAACCGTATTGTATGCTTTCTGAATATCAACTCTAAAAGCACATCTTGGAGCCACAACATTCCGATGATAGTTATGCATAATGAGTTCTGGCTTAGGGAAGTCCAATTCCTAGGTCATGTGATAAACCCAAACGGCATCATGGTAGATCCTGCAAAGATCGAGACAGTAAAGGAATGGAACGTCCCAAAGACACCAACAGAGATACGAAGTTTTCTAGGATTGGCAGGCTATTATCGGAGATTCATTCAAGATTTCTCGAGGATAGCATCGCCACTAACTAAATTGACACGGAAGGAAGTAAAGTACGAATGGGGTCCAACCCAAAACAACGCGTTTGAGGAACTTAAGACACGATTAACCCAAGCTCCAGTCTTGACACTACCTGAGGGAAATGAAGACTTGGTAGTCTACTCTGAGCTTCGGGTCAAGGTTTAGGTTGTGTACTTATGCAACGAGGAAAGGTAATTGCTTATGCTTCACGACAACTAAAGATTCACGAAGTTAACTACCCAACTCACGATCTGGAGTTAGCGGCAGTAGTTTTCGCATTAAAAATATGGAGGCACTATCTGTATGGAGTTAAATGCACCATCTACTCCGATCATAAAAGCTTGAAGTACTTTTTCGAGCAAAAGGAATTAAATATGAGGCAAAGGAGGTGGTTAGAATTATTAAAGGACTACGATTGTGAGATACTGTACCATCCAGGCAAGGCAAACGTAGTAGCTGACGCCTTAAGCAGAAAGGAGCAATCTGACCCTATCCGGATCAAGGCGTGTCAACTGATTATAACGCCAGATTTGATGAATGAAATATCAAAAGCACAAGATGAAGCACTATTAGAAACAAATATTAAACGGGAAAGAATAGTAGGAAAACAAGGGAATTTGGATGCAAACGTATACGGTGTACGAACTAGGTTTGGCCGGATGTGGATACCTAAGATTGGCGAGCTTAGAGCCAAAATACTCGAGGAGGCCCATAAGTCTCGCTATTCCATCCACCCCTGGACAAACAAAATGTATCAAGACTTGAAGAAAGAGTACTGGTGGCCTGGCATGAAGAATGATGTGACCGAGTACGTGAACAAGTGCCTAACGTGTTCACTAGTTAAGGCCGAGCACCAGAAACCATGCGGTAAAATGCAACCTCTACCAATACCGAAATGGAAGTGGGAGGAGATCGTGATGGACTTCATTACCAAGCTACCGCGAACAGCTAAAGGCAATGATACCATTTGGGTGATCGTCGACCGCTTGACAAAGAGTGCTCACTTTTTGCCAATACGTGAAACTTCTTCTTCTGAAAAGCTAGTAGAAATATTTATCAAGGAAATTGTGAGCAGACATGGTATGCCGCTGTCGATTGTGTCCGACAGGGATACTAGATTCACGTCAAGGTTTTGGAAGAAATTCAATGAAGCGATGGGCACTAGATTGAACATCAGCACAGCTTACCACCCTTAAACCGATGGTCAATCTGAAAGGACAATCCAGACATTAGAAGACATGCTCCGAGCTTGTATCATTGACTTCGGTGGGAGCTGGGACAGCCATCTACCATTGGCAGAATTTTCATATAACAACAGCTATCATTCAACTATTGGCATGCCGCCATTTGAAATGTTGTATGGAAGGAGATGTAGGACTCCGGTTTGTTGGGGGGAGATTGGACAGAAGGATTTTGCAAGTCTTGAAGTGGTCAAAGCTACTTCAGAGAAATTTGATCAAATCAAAGCTCGAATGAAAGCCGCAAAAGACAGACATAAATCATACGCGGGTAAGAGAAGGAGGAATTTAGAGTTTCAAGTAGGGGACATGGTACTGTTAAAGGTATCACCAAGGAAAGGAATCATCCGATTCAGAAAACGTGGCGAACTAAGTCCAAGGTTTGTCGGACCTTTCAAGATTTTAGCGAGAGTGGGTCAAGTTGCTTACAGACTCGACCTACCCATTGAGCTTAGTGGAATACACCCTACGTTCCACGTGTCACACCCCCAATTTCAACTAACGGAGTTTTACCATTTGGGAAGTGATGAACCAGGATCTCAGACATTAGTTACTTTGAACGACTCTACATGGGACTCAAAATGAAAATATCTTTTAAATCATAGTATCAATGCGGAAGCGTAAAGAAAGTAAATGCGCAAAATACACGCGCCCAAAACCAAAGTCCAAAAGTCTCAAAAGTCCAAACGTCCAAACCAAACAAAGTACAATAGAATAATTCAACCAAACATAAATTGACACAAAGCAAAGCAGTTGAATCCTATGCATGCCCTAACGTGCACCAGTGTCTTAACTTAGCGTCCTGAGAAAACATGTAAAGAAAAGTGTCAACACAAGGTTGGTGAGTTCACAGGTTTCAATTAAATACGTAAGCGTTTACCAGATTTATGAACATTCAATATTTATCTATAGGTAGCTAACCTATGTTCATGTTTAG
The DNA here is from genome assembly GCA_023525975.1 of Smallanthus sonchifolius. Classification (NCBI taxonomy): domain Eukaryota; kingdom Viridiplantae; phylum Streptophyta; class Magnoliopsida; order Asterales; family Asteraceae; genus Smallanthus; species Smallanthus sonchifolius. The sequence goes on along the minus strand of CM042030.1, from coordinate 24,596,316 downwards.
CTCAAGTGCTCGCAACCGAAACTGACTGTTTGTTTATTGCCTCCTGCCAGGTCTATCAATACTGGCCATGTGAGTAGGCTAACATTTCACCCGTTCGATATCCAATCGAGTTAGCGCGACTAACGCGGGTGGGATTTGTCAAACCCAGTAGTACTACTAAACATTACCTCGCTAAGATACATATTAACGGTTCGAGATAAGATGAGGACTTTCTGTGATAGCGTGTTACACTTAGCTTTAACATTGATAGCATATGAAATACAAAATCTCAAAATCAGTTTAAGCATGTTTTCTCCCCCAAGTTAAAACAGTAAAAAGGGCCCGTGAAAACTCACCTGCTTGGTGCTGAAGGTAGTTTCACACTAGTAGTAAGTTGGAACCACGAGTGTAAGTCTCAAAAGACCTACGAATGTCTTAAAATTATAAACATATAAATTAGGAACGATAACGGGAATTGTGACTGTGATACGGAAAACGAGGAACGTCCTAAAAGAACCGCTCCAATAAACGAGAGTGGACGAACGCGTCCACGGGATTAGGAATGACTTTACGCGACGAACGACATAAATAATAATATATATATACGAGTGGATAAGATAATTAGTTATATTATTATTTAGTCTCGATTGATTTACGGCGTTATAAAATGACTTGAAATAATATAAATATATATTATTTAATAATACGGGTCACAATTTGGGAATAATATAAACATATTATTTTACACGAGTTTACGGCTTAAAAATAATATAAATATATTATTTTTACTTGTTAATAATAATAATATATTATTTATAAAAGTGGGTATAATTTATAAAAACAAACTAATATTTCAAACCCGAGCTTACGGGTTGTTTCTCCGGGTTGAAACCCATTTATATAATAATACAATATTAAAAGGTTTGATTTTTATTAATTTAATAATCCAGAAAAATGTTTTAAAAATAATTGTGGGAGCCCGGTCTCGAACCCGGGTCTCTCCCACACACGCACACAGCTCTAAACAGTCCCGGCCGATAGGCTATCGCAACAGAACCCGGAACACATTGGTTTTAACCTCCTGATCAGACGTGCTTTCCTTCCCCACATGTACCCAGATCGAATCCCGTCCCAAACACTAATCTGATCGCGAATAGAGTTAAGATTCACAGGGGTTTTGTTGTTTAGAGGATTGCGAAACTGATGATGTAAACAATTATAAAAACGGTTGCGATTTGGGTTGTTAATTTCAGTTAAACAGAGTCGAAAACTCTGGGTTAAGAACACAGATCGATTCGATTGAATCCGATATTAAAACTCGATGAATTTATGGGGTTTTTAACAATGACTGGATTGCGAATCTAACCGTATAACTTAATTTGATTGAGGTTAAGTTTAGACCAGGATTCGATTATCCCAATACGTGATGAACCCTAGAATCGATTCATCACTGATTCGATGTTACATACTCGAATATGCATAGGGCTTTCAAAGCATAGATGATTGCGATTCTAACCATGCCGTTTAATTGGATTAACATTGAGTCTAGGTTAGAGTTTGACTAAAACGTTTTCAAATGAATTCCAGAATCTGATTTTGTAAAATTGGATGTTGTTTAATTCAATTAACATGGGGTTTTCATTAAACTGAGTATTTAGAAACTACTGGTATGTTTTAATTGCGTTGAGAACGAGTCTAGAATCAAAAGCCCCAAATCCGATTTCTTAAGAACCCTAGAATCGGATTATGACTCAATCGATAATGTAAGCCCCGATTAGGATAGGGCTTTCATTCTAAAGCATAAAATGAATCAAAAGGCTGTTTCAATTACCCAGTTGGATGTTGGATTGACTGTGCACGATTAAAACAGGGTTCGACGGCTGCGGGTTGACCCTCGTCGCTTCTGGTTGCTTCTCCGGCGCGGCTGGTGTATGAGAATTCTTCTGAGTGACTCGTACAAGAATTGCAGGCGAATGATTTGAGAGGAGAATTCGAGAATTAGTCGAATTTGGTGATCGTTTGGGATAATGTCGACGGTTTTTGGTTTAACTACCATTTTTTGAGTTTAATTCGATTAATGATTATGATTAAGGTTTCATGATGATCGTGAATGACATTTAAGTCTGTTTCAGTTACGAATTCTGATCGAATTCGGTTAATCATTCTCGAATTTGTTTAAGGAATGAGAGGTTTGACTTTTACAAGTCAAACAGGAACTCATACTCACGATTTTGAATTTTAGGGTCAACCTAAACGAAATTGGGAAAAATTCAATTTGATCCCTGAAGTTTGAATTCAGTTATTGACAGGATTAGCCCTTAGGGTTTGAATTTAACTGGATTAGTTAACGGGGTTAGGTTTTTAACAGAAACTTAACGGAATAGTTAACGGGGTTAACCTAAAAAGTCGGATTGTCACATCATCCCCAAGTTAAAAGAATTTTCGTCCCGAAAATTAAATAAAAAAAAAATTTTCCGGATGTCACATCATCCCCTAGTTGAAAGAATTTTCGTCCCGAAAATTAAATAGTACCTTAAGAATTTGAAGTGGAGTGCTTGAACAGATTAGGATATTTGCGCATCATCTGATCCTTGCGCTCCCACGTGAATTCCGGTCCGAGTTTCGAGTTCCAACGAACTCTGACAATAGGGATCTTTCTGTGCTTTAACGTTTTAACTTCCCTATCCATAATTTCCACAGGTTCTTCGATGAAACGTAACTGTTCATCAACGTGTAGTTCCTCAAGAGGAACCGTAAGAGATTCGTCAGCTAGACATTTCTTCAAATTTGAGATGTGAAAGACGTTATGTACACCATTCAGTCCTTCAGGTAAGTCCAGTTGATACGCTACTGGTCCGATTCTCTTTAATATTTTGAAAGGTCCAACATAACGAGGATTCAGTTTGCCTCGTTTTCCGAAACGAATGACACCTTTCCAAGGTGAGACTTTGAGTAAGACCATGTCACCTACTTGAAACTCCAAAGGTTTACGACGTTTGTCGGCATAGCACTTTTGACGATCACGAGCTGCCGCCATACGGTTTCTAATTTAATCGATCTTTTCAGAAGTTTCAAATAAAAGTTCAGGACCTGTGAGTTGGCTATCTCCAACCTCGGTCCAACAGATGGGATAACGACATTTCCGTCCATAAAGTGCTTCAAATGGAGCTGCCTTGATGCTAGTGTGATAGCTGCTGTTGTAGGAGAACTCCACCAACGTTAGGTGAGACTCCCAAGTGTTACCGAAATCGATTACACAAGCTCGTAGCATGTCCTCCAGAGTTTGGATAGTACGTTCTGTTTGACCATCGGTTTGAGGATGTTAAGCTGTGCTCATATCTAGATGCGTGCCTAAAGCTTTATGTAACGACTGCCAGAAACGAGAGGTGAATCGTGCATCACGATCCGAAATAATGGAGATTGGCACCCCGTGTCGAGAGACTATTTCTTTCAAGTATGTACGAGTAAGCTTATCCATTTTTTCGGTTTCCTTGATTGCTAGGAAATGAGCAGATTTTGTTAATCGATCAACAATCACCCATATAGTATCACATCCAGTAGGGGTTCGTGGTAATTTGGTGATGAAATCCATGGATATTTGTTCCCATTTCCACATGGGAATTTCTGGTTGTTGTAGAAGACCGGATGGTTTTTGATATTCAACTTTGACCTTCGCGCTGGTCAGACACTTAATAACATAGGTGGCTATATCGGCCTTCATCTTCGGCCACCAATATAGTACTTTTAGATCATGGTACATTTTATCGGAACCCGGATGGATGGGAGATTTATGAGCTTCATCCATGATTAGTTCCCTTAAGTTTCCGAACACTGGAATCCATATTCGTTCGACGAAGTAACGAATTCCGTCAGATTTTAAGTCAAGTTGTGCTTCCATGCCCCGTGTACCTTCTAATGGTAGGTTATCTTCTTTCAAGGCTTCAAGTTGAGCACTACGGATTCTGTCAGGCAATCCAGGGTGAATAGTGAGTTGTAACGCTCGAACTCGTTTGGGTTTCGTTTCCTTTTGGCTTAGTGCATCAGCCACAACGTTAGCTTTACTCGGATGATACCGGATGGCACAGTCGTAACCATTTAGAAGTTCAACCCAACGACGTTGTCGCATGTTCAACTCCTTCTGCTAGAAGATATGCTGGAGGCTTTTGTGATCGGTGTAGATGGTGCATTTGGTACCATACAAGTAATGTCTCTATATCTTAAGTGCAAAAACTACTGCTCCCAACTCTAGATCATGAGTGGTGTAGTTTTTCTCGTGAATCTTTAACTGACGTGAAGCGTATACGATTACCTTCTCGCGTTGAATTAAGACACAACCCAGACCTTGAATAGATGCATCACAATACACTACAAAATCATCGGTTCCTTCCGGAAGAGCTAAAATAGGTGCACTGCAAAGTTTCTGTTTGAGGTGCTGGAAAGCTGACTCTTGGTTATCGCCCCAATTATAGGCTTTTCCTTTTTGAGTTAGGGCGGTGAGAGGTTGTGCAATCTTTGAAAATACTTCGATAAAACGACGGTAATATCCAGCCAATCCCAGAAATTGTCGCACCTCAGTCGGAGTCGTCGGTGCTGCCCAATTCTTGATGGCTTCTATTTTGGATGGGTCGACATGTATCCCTTTCTCATTAACCACATGCCCTAGAAACTGAACTTCCCGGATCCAAAATTCACACTTGGAAAACTTAGCATACAGTTGTTCTCGCTTAAGTAGTTCCAAAATTAGGCGTAGATGTTCCTCCTTATTCTTGGAATAGATGAGGATGTCGTCGATGAAAACGATAACGAACTGGTCCAGGTAAGGCTTACACACACGGTTCATGAGGTCCATGAATACCGCGGGTGCGTTGGTTAAACCGAAAGGCATGACCATAAATTCGTAATGGTCGTACCTCGTTATGAATGCAGTCTTAGAGATATCTTCTTCTCGGACTCTTAACTGATGATAGCCAGACCTAAGGTCTATTTTGGAATAGAAACTTGATCCTTGGAGTTGATCAAAAAGTTCATCTATACGAGGTAAAGGGTAGCGGTTCTTGATTGTGACTTTATTCAGCTCCCGGTAATCAATACACATACGGAAAGTACCGTCCTTCTTCTTAACAAATAATACCGGAGCTCCCCACGGTGATGAACTAGGTCGGATGAAACCTTTATCCAATAAATCTTGCAATTGAGTGGACAGTTCATGCAATTCACTGGGTGCCAGTCTGTAAGGTGCCCGAGCAATCGGTGCTGCTCCGGGTGCTAAATCAATTTGGAATTCAACTTGACGGTGCGGTGGCAGACCGGGCAGATCCTCGGGAAACACTTCCAAAAATTCACGCACAACGGGAATATCTTCGATCTTCTTCTCTTCTGAAGGCTGCTCAGCAACAAGGGCCAAAATAGCCATATGCCCCTTTCGAAGACATTTTTGTGCTTTCATGAAGGATATAATGCCCATGACTGCACCAACTCTTTCGCCTTGGATGGAAAGGGTTTCTCCATTCGAGAGAGGTATACGTACAATCTTCTCACGACAGATAATTTCGGCTTGGTTTTTAGATAACCAATCGATGCCGACAATTATATCAAAACTACCAAGTATGACCGGCATAAGGTCGATATCAAATGTATGTGTAGCTAGCTCAAGTTTACATCCTTTAAGTATGTGAGTTGCCTCAATTATTTGACCGTCAGTTATCTCTATTGTATACTTATCTTCTAATAGAGATGAAGTTCCTTTTATCATATTACTAAATTTCTTAGATATAAAACTTCTATCAGCACCGGTGTCAAAAAGGATAGAAGCAAAAAATTTATTTACGAGGAACTTACCGGTGACTACATTATGGTCGTAACGGGCTTCTCCAGATCCTTGCACGAAGGCTCGTCCCTTCGCACCATTTCCTCCCCCATTGCCATTGTTACCACCATTACCATTGTTATTCTAGTTAGGGTTGTGATTTCCATTACCCCCTTTCTTCAACTGAGGACAGTTCTTCCGGATATGCCCTTCCCTTCCACACTCAAAGCAAGCCCTAGTGGATCCCGGTTGTTGAAAGGGTTTAGTTTGTAATTCACCCCTGCAGTCCTTAGCAGCATGGCCTATTTTACCGCACCTTTGGCAACGATTGCAGAACCTAAAGTGGTGTAAGTTACACTTGTTACACTTCGGGGACTTCCCCGCATAACCACCCTGGTTTTGGCCCGAAGAGGTCGACTGATTGAAATTCTTGGTAGGCTCAAACCTACGCTGTTGCTGTTGTTGCGGTTGGTTAAACTGGGGTTGGTTGGATTGAGGTCCTTTGGAGTGGGAGTTGGAATGATTGTGGGGGTTGGAATGGTGATCGAACTTACGTTTGTGGCTGTCGGTGGGTTTAGCAACTGAACCTCTCGGAGGTAGGGTTCCTTGCGTCACCGCTTGGTCGGTTAACTTATGCGTAAGTCGAATGGTTTGTTGGATAGTGGCAGGATTGGATGAAGTAACCATGCTTTGTATTTGAGGCACTAGACCTCCAATGTAAAGTTTGATTCTTTTGTAGTCAGGAGTTACCATATGCGGACACATAGTAGCCAGTTCGTGTGAACGAGTGGTGTAGAGTTCAATTTCCGAACCCTCCATCTTAAGGTTCCAGAACTCTCCCTCTAACTTTTGGATCTCATCGCGTGGGCAGTATTCTTCCTTCATCATTGCTTTAAATTCCTTCCACGGGAGTCCATTTTCCATTGCCAGTCCCAACATTTGAACTTGGGTATTCCACCATGTTAGGGCCGGGCCTTCTAAAGTTCCAGCAGCAAACTTCACTTGGTTAGCCACCGGGCAGTTGCACATGGCTATTACTGATTCAACCTTCTCAAACCAGCGAAGTAATCCAACGGCTCCTTGAGCTCCACTAAAATTGTGGGGCATGCAATCCATGAATGCTTTGAAAGTGCAGGCTGGCTGTTGGTTTTGCTGGCCTGGATTTAGAAGTACAAATTGAATTGGAATTATAGAGTTTTGAAAAATGTTTTTAGGAGAAGGATTGACACTATTAGTTAATAGTTAGAGCACTTACATGTAGCATTCTGTGCTGCTAGGGCCTCTGCCACACTATCATTTATCAATGCTGCTAGCTCTGCTGCCGTCATGTTAATGGTACCACGACCACCGGCACGACCTCTGCGTCCTCTCCCAGATATGATTCTTCACAATCACAAATGAAAAACAATGAGAAATATATCGTATATTAAACATTATTCAGGTACGAGTAAGGAGATACAACATCTAATATTTTGAAAATTAAATAAATTGTAAGGCTACAAAATAAATAACTCAAATATTAAACTTCTCATGCTTTTATTGGATGGGAACAACCTTACCCATCTAGGTTTGGAAAGAGAAATAACATAGGCAAAAGCAAACATGAAAAGGAAGATAGAATAGGAAGATCATCAGGCATCTTCGTCATCGGAAGAAACATACGATTGTGCATCGTCTATCTCAACTGGTTCTTCTTCCATGGGCTCCTCCTTGAAAGTCTCTTCTTCAAAAGGTTCCTCCTCAAAAGGTTCCTCCTCATCGTCAGATACTGGAATGTCTTCCGGAAATAGGGCCGCTTGTAGTTGGGCTTCCAAGTGAGTCACCCTCTCTTGAAGGCCTTCAGCAGTGTGGTTTGCCACATGTAGCTGAGCTTCCATAGCAGCTAGTCTCTCCAGAACTCCTTCCATATCATCATCCATAGTGTCAGCCCTCGTCTCTAGATGTGCCACACGATCCACTAAAAGGTTGTGGACATGGTACGTTGCAGCTAGTTCGGTAGTCAAGTGTTCTACTCCTACCTTATTCTTCTCTACTTGGGGTCCATTCTTCAGAAGTTTAGGTATCTCCTCGGTGGCATCTTGTACAAAACTCAATTCCTTCAACATATATGATAGAATGCTGCGAAAGCTTGTTCCATGGTGCATGGTAAGCTAGGTAGTGTAGATGATGAAGATGCGGATCCAAAGTAAGGTGATGGAACATCTCCCATTTCGATCCACCTTTGGATCATATGTGGGTATACGTCCCAATTGAGAGCATAATCCAATGCTCGTGCATTACTCGGTTCGCTTTGGTCAACTGAATGGTTACCCGACGTAGGTCGGCGCCTTTTGGGTTCCGGGGATGAGAGTACAGGTGCCTTATGCCCTGATGCGTTAGGTGATGGAGGTGGGGTTGACGACATGATCCTGCAACATTATGTATAAGTACCAAACATCCAAATGACATGTAACTAATGTGTGAGGCTATACTCTAGTATGCAATCCTAGTTCTCTATAACTAATGGCTCTGATACCAATCTGTCACACCCCCAATTTCAACTAACGGAGTTTTACCGTTTGGGAAGTGACGAACCAGGATCTCAGACATTAGTTACTTTGAACGACTCTACATGGGACTCAAAATGAAAATATCTTTTAAATCAGAGTATCAATGCGTAAGCGTAAAGAAAGTAAATGCGCAAAATACACGCGCCCAAAACCAAAGTCCAAAAGTCTCAAAAGTCCAAACGTCCAAACCAAACAAAGTACAATAGAATAATTCAACCAAACATAAATTGACACAAAGCAAAGCAGTTGAATCCCATGCATGCCCTAACGTGCACCTGTGTCTTAACTTAGCGTCCTGAGAAAACATGTAAAGAAAAGTGTCAACACAAGGTTGGTGAGTTCACATGTTTCAATTAAATACGTAAGCGTTTACCAGATTTATGATCATTCAATATGTATCTATAGGTAGCTAACCTATGTTCATGTTTAGCTCAAGTGCTCGCAACCGAAACTGACTGTTTGTTTATTGCCTCCAGCCAGGTCTATCAATACTTGCCATGTGAGTAGGCTAACATTTCACCCGTTCGATATCCATTCGAGTTAGCGCGACTAACGCGGGTGGGATTTGTCAAACCCAGTAGTACTACTAAACATTACCTCGCTAAGATCCATATTAACGGTTCGAGATAAGATGAGGACTTTCTGTGATAGCGTGTTACACTTAGCTTTAACATTGATAGCATATGAAATACAAAATCTCAAAATCAGTTTAAGCATGTTTTCTCCCCCAAGTTAAAATAGTAAAAAGGGGCCGTGAAAACTCACCTGTTTGGCGCTGAAGGTAGTTTCACACTAGTAGTAAGTTGGAACCACGAGTGTAAGTCTCAAAAGACCTACGAATGTCCTAACATTATAAACATATAAATCATGAACGATAATGGGAATTGTGACTGTGACACGGAAAACGAGGAACGTCCTAAAAGAACCGCTCCAATAAACGAGAGTGGACGAACGCGTCCACGGGTTTAGCAATGACTTTACGCGACGAACGACATAAATAATAATATATATATATATATATACGAGTGGATAATATAATTAGTTATATTATTATTTAGTCTCGATTGATTTACGGCGTTATAAAATGACTTAAAATAATATAAATATACAATTTGGGAATAATATAAACATATTATTTTACACGAGTTTACGGCTTAAAAATAATATAAATATATTATTTTTACTTGTTAATAATAATAATATATTATTTATAAAAGTGGGTATAATTTATAAAAACAAATTAATATTTCAAACCCGAGCTTACGGGTTGTTTCTCCGGGTTGAAACCCATTTATATAATAATACAATATTAAAAGGTTTGATTTTTATTAATTTAATAATCCAGAAAAATGTTTTAAAAATAATTGTGGGAGCCTGGTCTCGAACCCGGGTCTCTCCCACACACGCACACAGCTCTAACCAGTCCCGGCCGATAGGCTATCGCAACAGAACCCGGAACACATTGGTTTTAACCTCCTGATCAGACGTGCTTTCCTTCCCCACATGTACCCAGATCGAATCCCGTCCCAAACACTAATCTGATCGCGAATAGAGTTAAGATTCACAGGGGTTTTGTTGTTTAGAGGATTGCGAAACTGATGATGTAAACAACTGTAAAAACGGTTGCGATTTGGGTTGTTAATTTCAGTTAAACAGAGTCGAAAACTCTGGGTTAAGAACACAGATCGATTCGATTGAATCCGATATTAAAACTCGATGAATTTATGGGGTTTTTAACAATGACTGGATTGCGAATCTAACTGTATAACTTAATTTGATTGAGGTTAAGTTTAGACCAGGATTCGATTATCCCAATACGTGATGAACCCTAGAATCGGTTCATCACTGATTCGATGTTACATACTCGAATATGCATAGGGCTTTCAAAGCATAGATGATTGCGATTCTAACCATGCCGTTTAATTGGATTAACATTGAGTCTAGGTTAGAGTTTGACTAAAACGTTTTCAAATGAATTCCAGAATCTGATTTTGTAAAATTGGATGTTGTTTGATTCAATTAACATGGGGTTTTCATTAAACTGAGTATTTAGAAACTACTGGTATGTTTTAATTGCGTTGAGAACGAGTCTAGAATCAAAAGCCCCAAATCCGATTTCCTAAGAACCCTAGAATCGGATTATGACTCAATCGATAATGTAAGCCCCGATTAGGATAGGGCTTTCATTCTAAAGCACAAAATGAATCAAAAGGCTGTTTCAATTACCCAGTTGGATGTCGGATTGACTGTGCACGATTAAAACAGGGTTCGACGGCTGCGGGTTGATCCTCATCGCTTCTGGTTGCTTCTCCGGCGCGGCTGGTGTATGAGAATTCTTCTGAGTGACTCGTAGAAGGATTGCAGGCGAATGATTTGAGAGGAGAATACGAGAATTAGTCGAATTTGGTGATCGTTTGGGATAATGTCGACGGTTTTGGGTTTAATTACCATTTTTTGAGTTTAATTCGATTAATGATTATGATTAAGGTTTCATGATGATCGTGAATGAAATTTAAGTCTGTTTCAGTTATGAATTCTTATCGAATTCGGTTAATCATTCGCGAATTTGTTTAAGGAATGAGAGGTTTGACTTTTACAAGTCAAACGGGAATTCAAACTCACGATTTTGACGTTTAGGGTTAACCTAAACGAAATTGGGAAAAATACAATTTGATCCCTGAAGTTTGAATTCGGTTATTGACAGGATTAGCCCTTGGGGTATGAATTTAACTGGATTAGTTAACGGGGTTAGGTTTTTAACAAAAACTTAACGGAATAGTTAACGGGGTTAACCTAAAAAGTCGGATTGTCACAGCACTTACGCAAGTGCCTAGCTGACGACACAGCTCACATACCTTACGACGAGATCGAAGTCGATAACAGTCTAAATTATGTAGAGGAACCAATAGCCATTCTTGACCGAGCTGAGAAACGACTACGCAATAAGTCAATCCCATTAGTAAAAGTACAATGGAAACACAGAAAGGGTTCAGAAGCTACTTGGGAAAAAGAAGACAAATGAGAGGACTATATCCCCAGCTGTTTAACGATTAGCAGGTTTCGAGGACGAAACATTTCTAAGGAGGGTAGACTTGTAACATCCCAAAAATAATAAAACGAATAAATATAGCGAGACCGGTGATTTAGTCGGAATATTTAAACAAAAGGGAGCGGGCTTGGGGTCGGCTTCAATGGGCCGAGGGCAGCCCTCTTCTCTGCTCATTCCTGTCACACCCCCATATTTTATTTACTTATTAAATAAATACAGGTTGTAACGATTGGTTCATTACACGATAGCGGAAGCTGTAATAATGATTTCTAAGACTTGATTAAATATACAATTACTAAAGCTAAGTAATACTATGATTTAAGTTCCTCTAGATCAAAGATAGACTTGAGACTTGATATTCTACGTCCTTCCAGCCTTTAGGAATTGATCCAACATAGCTAGTCTATTCCAACCGCGCCATGGATAAAGGTCACCTGAGAAACATACTTGAAAGTGTCAACACAAAGGTTGGTGAGTTCACAGAGTTAGTTATATTAGTGCTTATAGTTTTTCCCGAAAACATGTACATGACTTTACCGTCATAAAACTAAGTAGTTTTCCCCGAAAAACTATACATGACTTAACCGTCATAATAATAAGTAGTTTTCATTTGAAAACATGCCCATGACCTATCCGTCATGAAATAAGTAGTTTTCCTTTGAAAACATTACCATGACTTAGCCGTCATAAAATATGTTTAAACCTGATCATTTTAACTAATCAGAACCCTTTTGTATAAACATAATCACTTTAACCGGATCCAAAACTCTTTTGTTTAAATTCAATTGTTCGTAAATAGTTTCAGGTGTATGTGATAAACAGAATAAGAATTGTTGACCCATTTGTAAACTAGCTAGGAATACAAATAATATGTTCATACATGAGGCGTAACCAAACCATGACAATTGTACACGCCCCTAATTTCGTTATCCGGTTCTATGCGGCCATAAATCCTCCAGATTGTGGTTAGCGCGACTAACCATGACCGGGAGACGTCACTCTCCATAGTACTATTCATAGGACCCTAGGCTACAGTTAATGGTTACTACGTTGTTCCAGGGGACTTTTCCGGCCTCAAATTGTTGTTCTCATCTCATGTAAACATACAAGTCGTGTCTTATTCTCTTGTTATCCCATAAAATAGTTGTATGTATGTGTTTCCCCCAATCGTTGAGTGTTGTTCATCCGAACAATCGTTGTGTGTTGTTCATCCGAACAATCGTTGTATGTTGTTCATCCAAACAATCGTTGTGTGTTGTTCATCCGAACAATCGTTGTATGTTGTTCATCCGAACAATCGTTGTGTGTTCTTGTGTCCAGCTGTTTAGTTGAGCAAGTTTTCTCCCCGTTTGTTTAAAAACAATTTAAAAACCAGTAGTAAAAGTGGGGCTGGGAGACTCACAAGAAGTTAAACCAAAATGTTCATATTGTCAAACGTATAAACAATGTAATTCATGTTTTCAAAACATAATAAGTAAGTATGTTTCTCCCCCGATGTTTACAAAACAGTAAAGAGTTAAAAGGGGGCCGTGAACTCACCTTGTGTCCGATGAAATCCTAGCAAACAAACTTGTGCTAGTTCTTGTATATCCGTACCCTAATCACACAAGGGTACTAATGTGTTAAAGCTACCCGTCTTATACATAAGTTGTTCATCCGACTTAACAGATCTGATTGCTTTTGTTTTAACTATCTTTTTAGTTTTTCCACAATTGTTTCGTTATAAAATAGTTCTAAGTTACTGCCCCATGGGACTGATGAATGGGTATCGAAACTACATAGTTTCGATTGAACAGAACAGATGTCGAAACTACCTAGTTTCGATTGAGTAAATTGGGTATCGAAACTACCTAGTTTCGATTGGCAAGAATAGTATCGAAACTACCTAGTTTCGATTGGGCAATCGGTATCGAAACTACTTAGTTTCGATTGAGTAAACAGATATCGAAACTACTTAGTTTCGATTGAGTAATAGGTATCGAAACTCCTAGTTTCGATCAACAGGTATCGAAACTCCTAGTTTCGATTGAACAGCAGGTATCGAAACTCCTAGTTTCGATTGAACAGGTATCGAAACTCCTAGTTTCGATTACTGCACTTTGATTGACAGAATTCGTCCTGTATATTTTTATGTTCAAATCTTGAATTTGACACACTTTTCTTGTTATCTTACTTGCGATTGAACCTTTTGTAGGCTTAGATACGGTTTTAAAGAAAATAAAGTGGATAATATCGAGTTTTTACCTTAAAACCGAGATGAAGATGATGAAAGAAAACAGAGAAGAGTCTTGAATCTTCTGTTAAACTTTCTTTAGAACACTTGAAATCTTCTTAAAATACCGAATTGTGGTGGATTTCTGCCTTAAACTGGACTTCGACTAGAAGGAGAATTGGGAAATTGCCGTATGAAAATGAGAAGTATGGAAGGGATTGTGGGATTTCGACTGAGGAGGTATGGTTTTTATCTGAATTTGAGTGTATTAGCAAGTGGGAGAATGGCTCCCCTGACTTTCGGCCGAGAAAGTCAAGCAAGTGGGTTGGATTGTTTGATTTATCAAACAATTAGTTTTAGGTATATATTATTTAGAGTTTCAAATGGTAATTAAATTCGGTTTATACTGGTATGTGAACCGGTAACTCCCAGAATTATCAAAGATTTAAAATGAGACCCTGTACGGTTTTTGTTAGACCTTAATGTCCTTGTTTGTGAAATTAAATAAATCACAAAACAATTATAATGTAAACTTGTTTATAACATGTACGGATATTGACTTGAATTGTCGGGTGTCACATTCTCCCCATGTTAAAAGAATTTCGTCTCGAAATTTAATTTGTGTCCTCCTGAACTGTTGTATCCTTAAACAAGGATGGGTATTTTTGTTTTCATTTGATCCTCTCGTTCAAATGGTTCAACGCACTTAGGGTTAAGCTTGCCACGGTTGCCAAATCTTGCAACCCCGTTCCAATGTGAGACCTTTAACATGACTTTGTCTCCCACTTGGAATTCTAATGGTTTTCGTCTGTTGCTATCTCAACTCTCTTTCGTCTATCTTGAGTGACTTTCAGACGATCTTTTATTTCGACGATTTTTGTTAATGGTTCCCTAGTCAATATCAGGACCAGTCAAATGCTTTTCGCTAGCCTCCGCCCAATATAGCGATGAGTGACACTTAAAACTATACAAAGCCTCAACGGAGCGGCTTTAATGCTGGTATGGTAGTTGGTATTATATGAAAACTCATCCAACGGCGGTGTGTATCCCTATTTCCTCTTAAATCGATTACACACACACGGAGCACATCTTTTAAAGTTTGGATGGTCCTTTTACTTTGACCGTTCATCTAGGGATAATATGCAGTGGTCATGTAAAGGCGTGTGCTCAAGGCTTCTTGTACAAACTGCCAGGTTCTTGACATGAATCGACTGTCCCTTTTAGAGAAAATGGAAACTGGCATACCATGCCTAGCCTTAATTCCCTTAATATTTAGCCTTGCACGCTTCTTACTTTTATCTGTCTCCTTTATTGGTAAGGAATGCGCGGATTTCGTCAAACGACTGACGATTATCATATAGTATCATAGTTGCTAGGTGTTCTGGGTAACTTTGTAATGAAATCCATTAAAATTTGTTCCCATTTCCATTGAGGTATCTCGGGTTGTTATAACAATCCCGACGGTTTCTGATGTTCTGCCTTTACCTTTGAACATGTCAGGCATTTACCGATGTAAATAGCAATTTCTCTTTTCATGTTCGGCCACCAGTAGAGTTCTTTCAGATCCTTATACATTTTATCCGAACCTGGGTGAATGGGGTACCTGGACTTGTGGGCTTCGTCCATAACCAACTCCTGTAAGTTACCAAAACATGGCACCCAAATTCTATTTGTAAAGTATAAAGTATCATCTGATTTTGGCTCTAATTGTCTGATCATTCCTCGTATAGCTTCACTCTGAATGTTTTCTTCTTTGATTGCCTCCTGTTGTGCAATCCGGATTTGAATCGTGAGACTCGCATGAATTGTCAATCCTAGGGCACGAACACGGAGAGTTTTAACCCGTTCTTTACGACTCAAGGCATCTGCTACGACATTTGCCATACCAGGGTGATACTTGATATCACAGTCGTAATCATTCAGTAGTTCTACCCAACGAAGTTGACTCATGTTGAGTTCTTTCTGATTAAAGATGTGCTGGAGACTCTTGTGGTTTGTAAAGATAGTACATTTTGTACCATATAAGAAATGTCTCCAAATCTTGAGTGCAAACACGACAGCACCCAATTTCAGATCGTGAGTCGTATAGTTTTTCTTATGTACTCTTAGCTGTCTGGATGCATACGCTATGACTTTTTCTTCCTACATCAATACACATCCCAGACCTTGGTGTGATGTGTCGCAGTACACGATGAAATTGTAAGTCCCTTCGGAAAGGGATAGGATTGGTGCACTGCAAAGCTTCTGCTTCAACAATTGAAACGCTGATTCTTGTTTATCAGTCCAATCAAACTTTTTGTCCTTCTGAGTTAAAGTGGTCAAAGGCAAGGTTATCTTTGAAAGATTCTCGATAAATCGCCTGTAATATCCTGCCAAACCCAGAAATTTACGCACCTCAGTCGGAGTTCTTGGTGCTTCCCAGTTTTTGATAGCTTCAATCTTGGTTGGGATTACGTTAATACCCTTCTTATTGATGACGTGTCCGAGAAAGTGAACCTCTCGAATCCGAAACTCACACTTAGAGAATTTGGCATAACGCTTCTCATTCCGGAGTAGTTCCAAGATTGATTTCAAATGATGTTCATGTTCCTCATTGGTTTGTGAATATATTGATATGTCATCGATAAATACAATCACGAATTTATTCAAGTATGGCTTGCACACGCGGTTCATTAGATCCATGAAGACGGCCGGTGCATTAGTCAAGCCAAATGGCATAACTAGGAACTCGTAGTGACTGTAACGAGTCCTAAAAGTCGTTTTTGTTATATCTTCTTCCTGAATTTTCAGTTGAGGATATCCTGATTGTAGATCAATTTTAGAATAGAAACTGGACCCTTGAAGTTGATCAAACAAATCGTCTACTCGAGGATGAGGATACCGGTTTTTGATTGTCAGCTTGTTCAACTCTCGATAATTGATGCACCTTCTAAAGGTTCCATCCTTTTTCTTTACAAACAGGACCGGAACTCCCCATGGTGAGAAACTCGGTCTTATGAAAGAATTACTCGGCGAGGTGTCTAAGTTTTTGTTGTATATTGGGTAGAAATGAAAAAGTATGAAAATGAAACTTTATGTTTGTCCCTCTTATGCTTTTCGAAACCATTTTCCCGAACTAAGACTTTTCTCTTATTTCAGGTTTCATCTTTTCTATGATTTTCCCCTCCATGTGCCTTCATGGAGCTAGGAATTGATGTTCCTTGGGAGCTCTTATTTGCGAACTTCGAGTCTAATCACCACTTTACCCCTTTGCTCGCCCTACCTTTCGAGGCAGACTAGCCTTTGGGTTGTAGCGTCCTGATATGTAAACTCATGTCTCGACTACCATACCTTCAAAGTATGTAAGCCATACGAAGTTTGATGTTTGTTTGGGATATTCATATTCCGTCTAGCTGAGGGAATGAATAATAATACTGTAAGAATGGTCTCATCGAATTAGTGTTTTCCCCAAAATGGGCTATGGGTTTGTCAACTCATTAAGTTGGCAGAAAGAGCTGATAGTCAACTATTAGTCATACGGTGTGTATGCACTCCCTTAGTGTTTGAATGGTACTTTGGTGACTTACCATTACGTATTCCACTCATTCAGGTTATAGCCTTAAAATCCTTAGCACAAGGATAAACTTGAGGTAATGAGTGTTGAACGTCGAGACTTTTGTATTCTAACTGAGTCTACTCTAAGAGATCATTTCTTAACAATAGATGCTCTAGAGCTTCCCAATTATAGAAAACTAGGAGTGAAAGATGCAATCACACCTCTCTTCTAGGCTAAATCTGGGATCCATCCAACAAGATGAACTTTGAGGAAGTGCGAGTACAAAAGAGTAATAGATTATTCTTCTCAACTCTTTGTGGACAGTGGCCTGTTGTGAATAGCTCGAGCTTACATCCCTTATGCATATCATGAACTAATGAGATTAGCATGAAATTCCGCATTTGGGACTCCTTTAAGAGTTTTGCATGTCGTTTTAGTTAGTGCGACAATAGTTGTTAGTCCACACTTAGGTTTCTTTGGCATTCGCTTGAGCATCAATCCCGGCTTATCCATTGCAGAGAGGATAGTCAGACTTAAAGGTATATTGAATGTCAATGGCTGCGAGAGCAATCCTGTTTGACCGACATTCTGAAATGTCCGATTTCCTACTTGTCTCATGTCGAGCTTCTACAATATCCATAGGTGCCATGTGTATGCGGGTCAGAATAATATCCTGCCCTATTACTGAAGTTAGTGCATAACACTCTTGGCGTAACTTTTAATCAATTGTGAGATTGAACTGTATGATGGATCCTGAGATTATGCCATAATCTCCCACAATAGTTGTGCAATTACTGTAAGTGTTAGTTGTGGTAACGCTCAATTTGAAGCATTCCTGACAAGTAGAATCTCAAAGAATGAATGTGCGAATTTCTTCGTCGTTCAGGATTTACTAAGGATTGGTTGAATTCAATTTGAATTTCTCTCGTTCCTCCAAAACTAGGAGAATGCTTTGTGAGCACCTAATTGAGAAGTCTGATTTGTTGAGATCCAATCCTTAATCAAGTGATTGAGAACATGAGTTGATCATCAGCTTAGACAACAAGACTCACTAAAGTTCCCATGCACTGCAAATTATGATTACGTGTGCACCCGTAATGATGATTTGCCTTGCCTGATCCCTATAGTGTTTCTTCTATCCCTAGCTTTTAATCAAAAGTGATTTGAAACGATCATTAGATTGCGTTTGCACATTTGTATAGGAGTGTGTATTGTTTTATCGGATTACTGTTAATTATGTGTACCAATACTCATGAATCTGCCGAATATGGCAATTGTCGGATGAGGCTAAGGGTAGAGAGGCACCACCAGTGTCTCTTAAAAAAATGTGCATGGTGAAATTCAGGCACTATGTGTTGGGCAGAGATCCTCAAACGAGTGTCGAGCAACTCATGCTCCAAGTCTGTATATATGCATGGATCCACATGATCCTGATGTATGTCTGGGTCTCTTGACCCTTGGAGTTCTCTCCCATTTAGTCCTGCTTACTCACCTTAAATTCCCTTTTTGTCTGGGCAATCATGCCTGCCATATATCATGGCGAGAGTCTAGGCATCCGATCCGACAACTTATGAAGGAGAGTATTTATACCGCAAATACATTAGAAAGATAGTTGCCTCCATGGCTGGAGTATTTGTGGTGCAGGTATAGGTACAGATTCTGGTACGAGTTCAGCCTGTTATGATACCAATATCGGTAACTGACGATCGTTGTCGTCGTAGTCCAAGCTCAGCTCGTAACTCGATCTTCTAAGGTTGCAGTATGCTGAGTACCCGTTATTCTTGACTCGTAATCCGAACAGTAACATGTTGTAAGTGTTTATTATTTCTACATTATTGTATGTGTTTAAGTGTTCACTACATGTGCCATGTAATTGTATTAGTGTAGCTAATGGTACCCTAGTGTAACTCCATACACTAATAGTCTACACAAATTGTTCGGCAACGGTTGGAATTCCTATGCTCAAGTCTTGGGTGTTTTTAGTGTGATGCAAGTCTTAGAAATCTTGGTCCCTAAATGAGTCCGGTTAGAGCCTAGGTATCACTAAGGACACCTAATTCGCTAAAACCATTGCTCTGATACCAATCTGTCACACCCCCATATTTTATTTACTTATTAAATAAATACAGGTTGTAACGATTGGTTCATTACACGATAGCGGAAGCTGTAATAATGATTTCTAAGACTTGATTAAATATACAATTACTAAAGCTAAGTAATACTATGATTTAAGTTCCTCTAGATCAAAGATAGACTTGAGACTTGATATTCTACGTCCTTCCAGCCTTTAGGAATTGATCCAACATAGCTAGTCTATTCCAACCGCGCCATGGCTAAAGGTCACCTGAGAAACATACTTGAAAGTGTCAACACAAAGGTTGGTGAGTTCACAGAGTTAGTTATATTAGTGCTTATAGTTTTTCCCGAAAACATGTACATGACTTTACCGTCATAAAACTAAGTAGTTTTCCCCGAAAAACTATACATGACTTAACCGTCATAATAATAAGTAGTTTTCATTTGAAAACATGCCCATGACCTATCCGTCATGAAATAAGTAGTTTTCCTTTGAAAACATTACCATGACTTAGCCGTCATAAAATATGTTTAAACCTGATCATTTTAACTAATCAGAACCCTTTTGTATAAACATGATCACTTTAACCGGATCCAAAACTCTTTTGTTTAAATTCAATTGTTCGTAAATAGTTTCAGGTGTATGTGATAAACAGAATAAGAATTGTTGACCCATTTGTAAACTAGCTAGGAATACAAATAATATGTTCATACATGAGGCGTAACCAAACCATGACAATTGTACACGCCCCTAATTTCGTTATCCGGTTCTATGCGGCCATAAATCCTCCAGATTGTGGTTAGCGCGACTAACCATGACCGGGAGACGTCACTCTCCATAGTACTATTCATAGGACCCTAGGCTACAGTTAATGGTTACTACGTTGTTCCAGGGGACTTTTCCGGCCTCAAATTGTTGTTCTCATCTCATGTAAACATACAAGTCGTGTATTATTCTCTTGTTATCCTATAAAATAGTTGTATGTATGTGTTTCCCCCAATCGTTGAGTGTTGTTCATCCGAACAATCGTTGTGTGTTGTTCATCCGAACAATCGTTGTATGTTGTTCATCCAAACAATCGTTGTGTGTTGTTCATCCGAACAATCGTTGTATGTTGTTCATCCGAACAATCGTTGTGTGTTCTTGTGTCCAGCTGTTTAGTTGAGCAAGTTTTCTCCCCGTTTGTTTAAAAACAATTTAAAAACCAGTAGTAAAAGTGGGGCTGGGAGACTCACAAGAAGTTAAACCAAAATGTTCATATTGTCAAACGTATAAACAATGTAATTCATGTTTTCAAAACATAATAAGTAAGTATGTTTCTCCCCCGATGTTTACAAAACAGTAAAGAGTTAAAAGGGGGCCGTGAACTCACCTTGTGTCCGATGAAATCCTAGCAAACAAACTTGTGCTAGTTCTTGTATATCCGTACCCTAATCACACAAGGGTACTAATGTGTTAAAGCTACCCGTCTTATACATAAGTTGTTCATCCGACTTAACAGATCTGATTGCTTTTGTTTTAACTATCTTTTTAGTTTTTCCACAATTGTTTCGTTATAAAATAGTTCTAAGTTACTGCCCCATGGGACTGATGAATGGGTATCGAAACTACATAGTTTCGATTGAACAGAACAGATGTCGAAACTACCTAGTTTCGATTGAGTAAATTGGGTATCGAAACTACCTAGTTTCGATTGGCAAGAATAGTATCGAAACTACCTAGTTTCGATTGGGCAATCGGTATCGAAACTACTTAGTTTCGATTGAGTAAACAGATATCGAAACTACTTAGTTTCGATTGAGTAATAGGTATCGAAACTCCTAGTTTCGATCAACAGGTATCGAAACTCCTAGTTTCGATTGAACAGCAGGTATCGAAACTCCTAGTTTCGATTGAACAGGTATCGAAACTCCTAGTTTCGATTACTGCACTTTGATTGACAGAATTCGTCCTGTATATTTTTATGTTCAAATCTTGAATTTGACACACTTTTCTTGTTATCTTACTTGCGATTGAACCTTTTGTAGGCTTAGATACGGTTTTAAAGAAAATAAAGTGGATAATATCGAGTTTTTACCTTAAAACCGAGATGAAGATGATGAAAGAAAACAGAGAAGAGTCTTGAATCTTCTGTTAAACTTTCTTTAGAACACTTGAAATCTTCTTAAAATACCGAATTGTGGTGGATTTCTGCCTTAAACTGGACTTCGACTAGAAGGAGAATTGGGAAATTGCCGTATGAAAATGAGAAGTATGGAAGGGATTGTGGGATTTCGACTGAGGAGGTATGGTTTTTATCTGAATTTGAGTGTATTAGCAAGTGGGAGAATGGCTCCCCTGACTTTCGGCCGAGAAAGTCAAGCAAGTGGGTTGGATTGTTTGATTTATCAAACAATTAGTTTTAGGTATATATTATTTAGAGTTTCAAATGGTAATTAAATTCGGTTTATACTGGTATGTGAACCGGTAACTCCCAGAATTATCAAAGATTTAAAATGAGACCCTGTACGGTTTTTGTTAGACCTTAATGTCCTTGTGTTGTGAAATTAAATAAATCACAAAACAATTATAATGTAAACTTGTTTATAACATGTACGGATATTGACTTGAATTGTCGGGTGTCACAATTCCCCACTCACGCAACTTCTAGAGAGAGAAAGGAGAGCTCGGGTCTAGAGAGAAAAAGTTGACGGATCGTCCCGGAATTGAGGGAGCACGTTACTGCTAAGCTCGTGAGCAAAACCTCCAAATCACAACCCCAATCCAGGTAACAATTCGACTATAAACTGAGTTTTTGTTTAATTTGGGATTTTGGGGTTTTGGCTAAAAAGGTAACGATTTTGCGGATGAAACTTGAAAATGAGCTTAGGTATAGCATCTAGAATGAAAACCGAACGTTTTGATCTAAGAAAATTGAGATATTGACTCGATCAGACTCGCATGCAAAAACTTCAGATTTTTGGGTAAGTTGATATGTGCAGACCCATCGAAACTACTTAGTTTCGATATGTGCAGACTCATCGAAACTACTCAGTTTCGATATGTGCAAACCCATCGAAACTACTCAGTTTTGATATGTGCAGACCCATCGAAACTACTCAGTTTCGATATGTGCAGACCCATCAGTTTCGACGTATGCATACCCATCGAAACTACCATAGTTTCGATATGAACCCACGATCCGAAGCTAAGATTACACCTAAGTTACTTATTGAAACTAGCAGGTTTCAACATAGGCAACTTATCGAAACTACCAAGTTTCGACATAAGCAACCTATTGAAACTATCAAGTTTCGATAGAAGCAAATCCATCGAAACTACTAGGTTCAAGCATAGTAATGTCTAGTGTCATCTAGGAGCACTACCTTACGAGTATGACTTTATTATACAGATCGTGAGTGACATTAGTGACGCTCAGTAGCCAGCTAAGAGTATTTTAGAAACTACTCATCAGGTGAGTTCTATGTGCCCCCTTCTATGTTATGTGCAAATCATTTTAAATGTTTTAGGGTTGAAGTGTATACGCTAAATGAATAAATGCTATGAATGACAATGTGATCATACGTAATGTACAAATATATATATATTTATATATTTATATGAAAATGAATTACGAACAAAGAATAAAACGTATGTTATAAAGAATGAATGAAAGAATGGGAATCTTGCTTTATATTATATATTGCTTGACCCGAATGTATGTAAATGATATGGACGCTTCGTGAATGACGGCTACTTCGGTAGACGGACGACCACGTGACCATTTTGCAACCGGGACAAAAACGTTCCTTCATAAGCTAGGACGTATAAAAGGCATTTATGGACGGTCGAAGCAAAAACTTATTACATGTAGAACGGTTGCATACATAATAGCCGCGTGGGAAACGGATGCCTTTGGGCAGACGGGCGAATGAACGGACTACGACGATAGGACGGGTTTAGGCGGACGGACAAAGGTTGCCGGACGGATTTATGTTACGACGGACGGTTTCTAGGGCCGGACGGTTTATGAAAAGGGCTACGACGGTAGTTCTCACTGCATGTGTCTTTGTGACTCACGCGACAAGTATGACGGGTTGATCACCCATATGTTTATGACTAATGAACGTTCTCCCCAAAGTAAGTATGTGTGTACATATGTATATACTCAGTATGAATGTTATGTGAGAACAATAAAACAAAGATTATGCAAAAGCACGTATATTATATATAAATATACAATACTTAATGGTAAGATAAATGCTATATATGATTGTTTTTAAACTAGAACTCACCAGCGTTAGCTGATTTTTAGTATACATTTCAGGTGACAAAAGGAAGGGTCGTGTGAAGGCGTGATGGTTACCCGACATCGAGACTGACATCCCACTTTATATATATATATGTTAAGACAAATGTTCTGTTTTTAATTGTTAAGACTTCCGCTGTTATGTTATGCTATGTTACATTATGTAATTCGAATGATCCGCTACTCTCGAATGTTTTTAATTTAAGCTCAGTATTTATGACTATGTTATTGAGTAAATCCAACAAGTGAGGTTACCGAGAAAGGGGCCTTACACCATTTCCACGTGGCTATTTTATATGCAACCGTTCTACATGTAATAACGCATTTGCTTCGACCGTCCATGAGTACCTTTTATACGTCCTAGCTTGCGAAGGAACGTTTTTGTCCCGGTTGCAAAATAGTCACGTGGTCGTCCGCCTACCGAAGTAGCCGTTGTCATCATAGCGTCCATAACGTATTCGTACATTCATAACATGCAATATATAAAATATAAAGCAAGATTTCATTCATTCACGTTATGTCATTCTTTCATTCATTCATTATAATCATACGTTTCATACTTTGTTCATAATTCATTTTCATATATTTATATAATATACTTATTTGTATATCACGTATGATCACATTGGCATTCATATCATTTATTCATTTAGTGTATACAGTTCAGCCCCAAAACATTTAAAATGATTTGCACATAACATAGAAGGGGGCACATAGAACTCACCTGATAAGCTAGTCTTGGTTGTCCTAAACAAAGGCCCAACAACGTCACGTACGATCTGAATTAGGTAGTTAAATACACATCAGACCCAATCCCGACTCTAACGGTTTAATCACACTGAATTAGGCGAACATACTGACTTCACTATCTAGCCTGGTGCCTGCGCACTTAGCAAGTGCGGAGGGCATGGTTCATGCATACTTGACAAGTGCGCAGAACATTCTTCTTGCGTACTTGATAAGCACGCAAGATCTTCCTCCTGTGTACTTGATAAGTACGCATGATCTTCCTCATGCGTACTTGATAAGTATGCAGAACATCCTTCTTGCGTACTTGATAAGTACGCAAGACTTGTTTCCTGAACAAGTTTGAAATTCTTGCATGCTAACCCGATCATGCCAATCTTACAATTTTCTTTGATCAAAATGTGCGGTTTTCATTCCAGATGCTAGTTCTAAGCTTCTTTTCAAGTTTCATCCCTAAAAACGTCTCCTATTTAGCTAAAACCCGAAAAACCCCAAAACGAACAAAAACTCAGTTTAGGGTCGAATCGTTACCTGGATTGGAATTCTGATTCGGGGGTTTTGCTCACGAGCTCAGCAGTAACGTGCTCCTTCAATTTCGGGTCGATCCGTCAACTTTCTTTCTCTAGACCCGAGCTCTCCTTTCTCTCTATAGATTGCAAGTTGTGGTATAAATGAGAGTCTAAGGCTGTCTTGACCCTTATATACCTAGGCTTCCCTCGGCCCATTGGAGCCGAGCCCAAGCCCATATATTTTTCTTTCATTTTTGACGATTACATCTCTATCATATTATTATTTACTTATTTATTATTTTTGGGATGTTACATTCGGAGCTCAAACAGTGGGTTTTTGCTTTGGTTGCTGAATGTGTCACACCCCAACCGACGGCGGAATACGTCGGGGCAGACATGAAGACTGTTCATAAGCACATGATCATCTAAATTTCATATTGTTTATTAAATCAAGATTTCATTACATAAGTTCAATCAAACCAAGTCAAACATACAAGAAATAATGTATTCCCACAAAGTTCATTTGTTTAATTAACTAAGTCCTCAATCCTATGTGTAGCATCTTGTAAATGATCTCAAATATTAGTACCTGAAACATGATGAAAACGAGGTCAACTAAAAATAGTTGGTGAGCATACATAAGTTTTGATACCACAAATAATATCAAGAGTTTGTGTACAATTCATATGAACCATGGTTTAATAAGGTAATTATAGAGAACCACTATAGTTAAACCGGGGCGTACAATCAAACCTTGTGACTGCACACAATGTTATCCCAAATGTAATACCGACAACAATCACCCTACCTGGGTGGGTTTGTCAGACACAATAGATCTATCATTATTACCATCGGCCTGTACAGAGTTAATGATTACACTTGCACTATGCACACATGTATGTAATTGTAGTTTGCACTGATAGTGTTCAAGCATAAGGCACAAATTGCACGCATGTTCAAAATGTTTGAATTGTATAAATTGCAAATAGTTTCAAATGAAATCATGTTCCACCCTAAAGGGGCTATATAAAGTCACCTGGAATGAGTAGTGTTAGTACTAGATACGTGAAAATGCCTGAACTACACGTGTCCTAAAATATGTAAGGACGTAAGTTCTATGAAATGTTGTGCTTGATTATATACAGTAAAAACAATTGGGGGCCGACACTAGACTGTCGGTCCAAGAGTCACTTAGGGAAAAAAGTTAAAAAGAATGAACGTTTGACCAAAAAGAATCGTCTTTCGAACTTGATTTTTTATATATGAACCAAAAGACATTTGTACAAGAATATATACACATCAAAAAGATTTATTAATACCAAAACGAGGCACAAACGATTCAAAATTCAAATCAAGGACATAGAACATGCAAACCTGATTTTGTGGATTCATACCGACATAACTTGTCACACAGCCTTTTCTTATTGCATTTGGGCGTCCACAGCCTACGAATGACTGTTGGTATGCCTGTCCTCTGAAGCACATGTACCATTCTTTCAACATACAACTAGCAAATGTTTATCATGTTATGGTAAGAATTAAGATGAAGTCAGTGTTCCCTACACTTGTCAGGTATAACCTACCCGTCCTCATGGTCTTTTGAGTGCGATGATGAGAGCTTTAGGTCTATGCCAATCGCATAATCAAAGAAGTTAATCAACGAGAATCCTTGGATAGCTAATGGAGCATAACTAGCACGGGTCCGTGAACTGTTCAAGGTATCTTTAAAATGATTTTGAGTCGGGGACAAAGCACGACGGACTTATATGCCCTGATTATGAAATAAGTTTGGACTTACTTGCACGTCAGTCTTACAAGCCATGTTTTTGTCAAGAAAATCCCTTCACAGTCACTGGAACCCAAAAACAAAAATATATAGTACATGTATGTACACACTAACATTGTGTATCTTTTGAGATTATGTTCCTAATGCACGACATTGACATTACGTGCCTTTTGCTCAAGATTGACAAATTCAGTACTAGGATGAACATCATTGGTGTCTTTTGCTAGGATTTGCACATCATTGCATATATTTTATTTACCTGATGCATGTCATTGCGTGTCTTTTTTTTCTTTTTCCTTTTTAATAAGTATATATAATAAGGACTCGCAACCCCTTTATGACAGGACTATGGTTATGTGCAGACCTAGACAAGATGAGTATAGACTTTTCAGCAGTCATTATCTTTGTTACTAAGTTGCATTCTATTTGTTTGAATGCTGAGCCTACTAACATGTCCTTCAGTATAACCGCTTCCCCCCTTTGATCCTATTCAAGGAGTGATAAAATATGTCAATTTAACTATCATTTTCCACAATAACAGTTATGCAGAAGCAGCAATGATGAAACTATTTTTCTTTTCCTTTTCAATTCACATAAATTTTCCCTCGAAAATTTTATTTATAGACAACCTCTTTAAATGGAATTTTCTAAATGAAAGATAAAATATTTTTGCAGCTCGATCATCAACTCATTCTGGTTAAGAAAATATGTTTGCATTTTTGAAAGAAAATATGAACAGAGATATATATACAATGCATGAGGGATAGAAGTTGTTACTCAAAATTCAACAAACCCAATTTCTGCACGAGATCAAGAAACTTGGATTTATCAAATGCCTTCGTAAAGATATCAGCTTTCTTTTTGATCATTGGTGTTTACAGGAAGGACTTGAATATACTCTTTCTCATATGCATCCCGAATGACATGAACCCGCACATCGATGTGCTTTGTTTTTGAATGATAGATTGGGTTCTTCACGATTTTCACACAAGCTTCATTGTCGATGAACATTGGAGTTTGCTTCAAGTTGATACCATAATCCATTATTTGATGCTGAATCCAGAGGATTTGAGAGCAGTAACTCGAAGAAGCGATATACTCAGCTTCTGTAGAAGAGATGGAGACGGAAGTTTGTTTCTTGCATTGCTAGGACACCAAACAATGTCCCAAGTACTGACATCCTCCTGACACGGACTTTCTATCAAGCTGACATCCACTATGATCACTATCAGAGTAGGCACCAAATCAAAGCTACTGGCCTTTATATACTAGTGCCCTAACTTGGGAAAGCCTTTTAGGTAGCGGAAGATTCTTTTCACAGCGATTTCATGGGATTCTTTGGGATTTGTCTGATAACGGGCGCAATAGAAAACAAAAACATGATGTCCGGACGACTGGTAGTGACATATAGAAGAGATCCTATCATAGAACGATAATGGTGTCTGTCAACAGGTTTTCCTTCTGGATCGGCAGAGATGGGAGTTTGAGCAGCAAAAGGTGTTGACGCTGCTTTGGAATCAATCATTTGGAACCTTTTGGCATATCTTGAATGTACTTGGCTTGATGAATCAATGTTCCGTCATGTGACTACTTCACTTCCAATCCGAGAAAAAAACGTGAGCTCACCCATCTTGCTCATTTCAAATTTGGCCTTCATAACGTCATCAAAGTCTCTACAAAGCTTCTCATTGGTTGACCCGAAGATGATGTCTTCCACATAGATCTACACCAGCATAATATCTTTTCCAATCTTCTTCTTGAAGAGATGGAGATGGAAGTTTGTTTCTTGCATTGCCAGGACACCAAACAATGTCCCAAGTATTGACATCCTCCTGACATAGACTTTATGTCAAGCTGATATCCACCATGATCACTATCATTGTAGGAAACCAAATCAAAGCTACTGGCCTTTGGAGACCAGAGCCCTAACTTGGGAGAGCCTTT
Organism: Smallanthus sonchifolius; assembly: GCA_023525975.1. Classification (NCBI taxonomy): domain Eukaryota; kingdom Viridiplantae; phylum Streptophyta; class Magnoliopsida; order Asterales; family Asteraceae; genus Smallanthus; species Smallanthus sonchifolius. Next base: position 24,567,835 of record CM042030.1, on the reverse strand, counting down.
TAGGTAGCGGAAGATTCTTTTCACAGCGATTTCATGGGATTATTAGGGATTTGTCTGATAACGGGCACAATAGAAAACATCGAACATGATGTCTGGATGACTGGTAGTGAGATATAGCAGAGATCTTATCATAGAACGATAATGGTGTCTGTCAATAGGTTTTCCTTCTAGATCGGCAGTGATGGGAGTTTGAGCAGCAAAAGGTGTTGACGCTTGTGACAATCCGACTTTTCATGTTAACTCCGTTAACAATCCCGTTAAATATTCTGTTAAAAACTTAACCCCGTTAACTAAATCCAGTTAAATCTAACCCTAGGGACTAATTCTGTCAGTTCTGTATCTCAAACTCCAGGGATTAGTCCTGCCAAGTCCCAAAACATGATTTGTTGACTCTCAAAGTCAAAATCATAGGCAAATCGATCCTGTTGACTTTAAAGTCAAACACGTAATCAATTGACTCAAATCCGAATCCCACGATCGTTCATGTTGAAATTCTGTAACCGTTATGCACATTATAGCCATAATCGATCATCATTAGATCATTAAACTCAGACATTGATTCGAATTAATCCCAATTATGGGCATTAATCTCATAATCGTCGACACCCGCATCTTCTTCTATCAAATTCACATCATTCATTTGTTATTCTTGCAAATTAATCACCGACGCACCTTGTACGAGTTCCAGAAAAGCGTTTCCACACGTCAATTCTGCAACCGTGCGCGAAGTCGGAGTCCCTCTAGTAGAACTCTATCAATTCTTCATCTATTCTGGTAGATCCTAGCACCTACTGTGTCGTTTTAGCATCTAAATCGTTAACCCTATGATGATTGAATCGTATATCATCGAATTTTACTCGATCCTAATTCTAGGGTTCATCCATATGCGAATTTAGGGGTTTTGATCTTAGGCTTAACCCCAATCCAATTAATTTATATCATCAGTTTCACAACCATGTGTCCATCAAAAGCCCTAAGTTTATTTTATCAATTAAAATCGAATTGGCCGCAACCCGTAACCTAGGGTTTGTTCATAAGTCGATTTGGGGATTTTGGTCTTAAACTTAATCTCCAACTAATTAAACCTCATGAACAGGTTCTCAATGTCCAACTTATTAATAGCCCCATGAATCTAGAAACTGATATTACGAGAATTGAGCAAATCGATCTAGGGTTCTTAATCTAGGGTTTTGAAATTTAAATTGAGCAATAAACGATTGAAATCGTAATGGTTTTGCAATTACACACACCAAACGATTCGAAATTCATTGTCTAGCAAAACCCCTCTGCCCCTGTGCTTAATCGTGACCGAAATCGAGAGAATCGGGACTGGGTTTACTCTCGGTTCACGCAAAGGGGAGAAGCACAGGGAATTTGTGATTAAAAACATTTCAGTCCGGGTTTGGTTGCGATACCCTAGCGGGCGGAGATGGTTAATGTTGTTTGCTGGTGGGGAGGAGACCCGGGTTCGAGTCTCCTCACCCCAGTTTTGGTTTTTAATTATTTTCTAGCTACTATTTTATTATAAAATCAAATGATATATTATTATATGAATATATTAAAATGTTTTAAACCGGAAAAACTCCCGTCGGCTCGGGTTTAGCCTCGTACCTTGTATTTTTAATTAAATTGCATTTAAATATATATTATAACCGTATCACGATTAAAAATAATATATTATAATATCGTTCGGTTATAAAATTTCGTGTAACGTTTTAAAATAATAAATAATGTAGTTATTTATAATATCTTGCACTCGTTGTTATCTTCAAATAAAATAATAAATTCATTAATTTATCGCGTAATTATTATTGTAATACCTTATAGATCTAAAAATAATATATATATATATATTATATTATTTTCGTAGGCCATTATGTAATGACGAAATCGCTCGAATATATTTATTTTATCATTTTGTCATTCATCACGAAACGTATCTATCTTAATACGCATATAAAGAATCCTTGTTCCGTGGACACGTTCGTCTATTCTTTGATCGTTAGAATGTTTCTTAGGACGTTTCTCATTCCGTGTCATTGTTACAATTCCCATTTTATCCCTAATTATTATGTGCATAATTCTAGGGCATACGTAAGCCGTTGCAGGCTGACACTCGAGGTTTCAATCGTATTCTAGTGTGAACTACCTACGCCGTTCAGGTGAGTTTTCACGGCCCCTTTTACTGTTTTAACTTGGGGGAGAAAACATGATTCAACTATTTTGAGATTTTAGTAATTCATATGTTATCAATGTTAAAGCTAAGCATAACACGCTATCACTGAAAGTCCTAAACACACATTGAACCGTTAATATGGATCTTAGCGAAGTAATGTTTAGTAGTACTACAAATCCCACCGGCGTTAGTCGTGCTAACTCGATTGGATATCGAACGGGTGAAATGTTAGCCTACTCACATCGCCGGGGTAGATAGACCTGTGAGGAGGCAAATAAACAAACAGTCAGCTTCGGTTGCGAGCGCTTAATTTAAACATGAACATAGGTTAGCTACCTATAGATACATATTGAATGATCAATAATCTAGTAAACGTTTATTTATATACTGAAACCTGTGAACTCACCAACCTCGTGTTGACAACTTTTCTTACATGTTTTCTCAGGTCGGTAAGATAAGGCACAGGTGCACATATAGGACATGCATGGGATTCTCCTATTGATTGATGTTTTATTAAATTGTTTGGACTTTGTTTTGAATTATGTTTGGTTTGGACTTTTGGACTTTTGGGCGCGTGTGTTTTGCGCATTCACTTTTATTTACGCTTCCGCACTAAACTCTGATTAATATGGTATTTTCATTTGAGTCCCATGTAGAGTCGTTTGATGTAACTAATGACTGAGATCCTGGTTTCTCACTTCCCAAAACGGTAAAACTCTGTTAGTTGAAATTGGGGGTGTGACAGATTGGTATCAGAGCTATTGGTTATAGAGAACTAGGATTGCATACTAGACTATAACCTCACACATTAGTTACATGTCATAAACCTTGGATGTTTAGCACTTATATGTTATTTACAGGAACATGTCGTCAACTCCACGACCATCACCTAAGGCACCTACCGTATCGTCCCCGGAGCCCAAAAGGCACCGGACTAGTTCTAGTAACAACTCGGTGGAACAGGGTGAACCAAGTAATGCACGAGCAAGGAACACGACACTTAATTGGAGTGCATATCCGAAGATGATCCAAAGGTGGACCAAGATGGGAAATGTTCCATGACCCTACTTTGGTTTCACTTCCTCATCCGCTACTTTACCTAGCTTGCCATGCACCATGGAATAAGCTTTTGCAGCTTTTGTGTTTATCATAACTAAGGAATTAAAGGAGATGAAGGAGTCCACTGATGAGATACCCGACATTCTAGAACGAGAGCCACAAATTGAAGAAAACAAGGAGCAAATAGAGCATCTGACCGCTGAACTAGCAGCAACAGATCTGGTCCAGAACCTTTTGGTGGATCAGGTTACCCATTTGGAGACGAGGGTGGACACCTCGGACCAGGATGTAGGAGGGATTCTGGAGATAGTGATTCATCTGGAAGCCCAACTTCAAGTGGCAGACCATGCTGCTGAAGGACTTCGGGAGAGAGTGACTCACCTAGAAGCCCAACTACATGCAGCCCTATTTCAAGAGGACATTCCACTTTCGGACGATGAGGAGGAGCCCTTCGAGGATGAGCCCTTAGAGGAGGAGCCACCCGAGGAGGAACCATTGGAGATCGATGATGCACAATCATACGTTTCCTCCGATGAAGAGGATGCTTGATGATCTTTCCATCCTATCTTTCCTTTTTTTTTATTCATGCTTCATTTATGTTATTTCTCTTTTCAAACCTAGATGGGTAAGGTTGTTCCCATTCAATAAAAGCTTGAGAAGTTTAATGTTTGAGTTATTTATTTTGTAGCCTTACAATTTATTTAATTTTCAAAATGTTAGATGTTGTATTTCCTTACTTGTACATAAATAATGTTTAATATGCGATATATTTCTCATTGTTTTGTATTTGTGAATGTGAAGAATCATGTCGGGAAGAGGACGTCGTGCTGGTGGCCGAGGTACCATCAACATGACATCAGCTGAGCTGACGGCACTAATCAACGATAGTGTGGCAGAGGTTCTCACAGCACAGAATGCTGCAGGTAAAGGCTTTAACTATTGACTAATGAGGTCAATTCATCTCTTAAAGCGCCTTTCCTAAGCTCTATAATCCCATCCCTATATTATGCTTCTAAATCCAGGTCAACAGAATCAGCAGATGTCATGTTGATGGTACCATCAACATGACATCAGCTGAGCTGACGGCACTAATCAATGATAGTGTGGCAGAGGCTCTAACAGCACAGAATGTTGCAGGTAAAGGCTTTAACTATTGACTAATGAGGTCAATTCATCTCTTAAAGCGCCTTTCCTAAGCTCTATAATCCCAACCCTATATTATGCTTCTAAATCCAGGTCAACAGAATCAGCAGCCAGCCTGCACCTTCAAAACATTTATGGACTATAAGCCCCACACCTTTAGTGGAGCTGAAGGAGCTGTCGGACTGCTCCGTTGGTTCGAAAAAGAAGAATCGGTATTTTCCATGTGCAACTGCCCATTGGCCAATCAGGTCAAGTTCGCTTCCAGAACCTTGGAGGGCCCGGCTCTCACTTGGCCAATGCACTACCGTGGGAGGAGTTTAAGACAATGATGAAGGAGTACTGTCCTCGGGATGAAATTCAAAAGTTGGAAGGAGAGTTCTGGAACCTAAAGATAGAAGGTTCAGAAATTGAGCTTTACACCACTCGTTCCCATGAGCTTGCTACCATGTGCCCACACATGGTGACTCCAGACTACAAGAGAATAGAACTGTACATTGGAGGCTTAGTGCCTCAGATTCAGAGTATGGTCACCTCATCCAACCCTACTACCATCCAACAGACGATCAGACTAGCCTACAAGTTGACCGATCAGGCGGTGACTCAAGGAACTCTACCTCCGAGGGGTTCACTCTCTAAATCCACCGACAATCATAAGCCTAAGTTTGATCACAACTCCAACACTCACTCCAACTCCAAGGGATCCGAGGTTAATCAACCTCAGCAACAGCAACAGCAGCATAGGTTTGAGCCTACTACGAACTTCAACCAGATGACCCCTTCAAGTCAAAATCAAGGTGGTTATGCTGGAAAATATCCTAAGTGTAACAAGTGCAACTTCCAACACTTTGGGGTTTGCAACCGTTGTCAGCGGTGTGGCAAAATAGGTCATGCTACCAAAGATTTGCAAGCCAAGCAGCCTTTTCAATAGCCTGGGTCTACAAAGGGTTGTTTCAAGTGTGGGAAGGAGGGACATTTTCGGAAGAATTGTCCTCAGTTAAAGAAGGGAGGTAATGGAAACCACAACCCTAATCAGAATAACAACAATGGCAACAACAACGGCAATAACGGAGGGAATGGTGTGAAGGGACGAGCCTTCGTGCTAGGATCAGGAGAAGCTGGTTATGATCATAATGTGGTCACCGGTAAGTTTCTCTTAAATAATTACTTTGTTTCTTTCCTTTTTGACACTGGTGCTGATAGGAGTTTTATATCAAAGAAACTTAGTGATATGATAAAAGAAACTCCAACTCTGTTAGAAGAGAAATATATAATAGAGATAGCTGATGGTCAAATAATTGAAGCAACTCTCATTCTTAAGGGATGTAAGCTTGAGCTAGCTAGTCGTAAACTTGATATCGACCTTATGCCGGTCACACTTGTTAGTTTTGATGTAATTGTTGGAATGGATTGGTTATCTAAAAACCAAGCTGAAATCATCTGTCATGAGAAAATTGTTCGTATTCCTCTCCCGAGTGGAGAAACCCTTTCCGTTCAGGGAGAAAAGTGTCACACCCCCAAATTCCACTAACGAAGTTCTACCGTTTAGGAAGTGACAACCCAGGATCTCAGTCATTAGTTACATTGAACGACTCTACATAGGACTCAATGAAAATATCATAACATTCAGAGTTTAATGCGAAAGCGTAAAGAAAAGTAAATACGTAAAACACACGCGTCAAGAAAGTCCAAAAGTCCAAACCAGACACAATTCAAAATAGTCCAAACAGTTTAATAAAACATAAATCAAAAGAAGAATCCCATGCATGTCCTATGTGAGCACTTGTGCCTTATCTTAGCGACCTGAGAAAACATGTAAGAAAAGATGTCAACACGAGGTTGGTGAGTTCACAGGTTTCAGTATATAAATAAACATTTACCAGATTATTGATCATTAAATATGTATCTATAGGTAGCTAACCTATGTTCATGTTTAACTTAAGCGCTCGCAACCGAAGATGACTATTTGTTTATTTGCCTCCTGCCAGGTCTATCAACCCCGACGATGTGAGTAGGCTAACATTTCACCCGTTCGATCTCCAATAGCGCGACTAACACGGGTGGGATTTGTCAAACCCAGTAGTACTACTAAACATTACCTTGCTAAGATCCATATTAACAGTTCGATGTGTGTTGAGGACATTCAGTGATAGCGTGTTACGCTTAGCCTTAACATTGATAACATATGAATTACAAAAATCTCAAAATAGTTGAATCATGTTTTCTCCCCTAAGTTAAAACAGTAAAAATGGGCCGTGAAAACTCACCTGAACAGCGTAGGCAGTTCACACTAGAATACGATTGGAACCACGAGTGTTAGCCTGCAACGGCTTACGTATGCCCTAGAATTATACACATAATAGTTAGGGATACAATGGAATATGTGACGACAACACGGGAGATTGAACGTCCTAAAGTAACGCTCTAATAATCAAGAGTAGACGAACGAGTCCACGGGAATAAGAATTCTTTAATTAGTAATTAAGATGACTACGATTTGCGACGAGTGACAAATAATTAAATATAATAAATATATCCGAGCGTTTTTGCCATTAAATAATGTCTAAGAAAATAATATAATATATATTATTTTCAGATTTAACAAGTATCACAAGTGTCAAATAATAAAACTATTATTTTACTCAAGAACATAAACGTGTGTAATAACTATTTATATATTTGTAAACGTTTATATTAAGTTTATTAACGTAGCGAAAATAATATGTTAATATATTATTTTAAATTGAAGTTACGGTTTAAAGATAATATAAATATATTGTCTTACTCGAAATTATAATAATATAATATATTATTACGCAAGTAAAACAATATTAGAATTGAGTTATAAAATCTAAACCCGAGCCCACGGGTGGTTTTATGGGTTAAAACACATTAATATATTAATATAATAATATAGGAATTTATTTTATAATTAAAATCTCAATAAAATGCGCATTTAAAAAGAAAATAGGGGAGGAGGATTCGAACCTGGGTCTCCTCCCCTTAAGCACACACACTTAACCAGTCCCACCCGATAGGGTAATCGCATACAGATCCGGACATAATTGGTTTTAATCAACAAGCCACCGTGATCACCCCTTTCACACCACCCGCGATCGATCCCTAACTCCAATCCCTCAAATCTGGTCGTGATTAGCCAAATTAGCAAAGAGGTTTTGTTAAACGACCTATTACGAGTCTGGGGTGGTTTTAATTCCAAAAACAATACGTTTAAACATGTTTAATTTCTGCTACAAAGTCCGAGAACCCTAGGTATGGATACGAAATCGATTTGACTAATTTGGATGTTAAAAGTGAGTGGATTCATAGGGTTTTTGACAATCGAGTATAGGCGAGTCTGGGGTGGAGTTTAATTCCAAAATCAAGCAGTTTAAGTTCGATTAATTACAGGAATTAGAATCGAAAACCCTAACTTTGAACCTAGAATCAATTCTGTTGAATTCGATATTAAAAATGGTTGGATTCATAGGGTTTTTACTGATTAAGACATTTCAAAACTACTGAGATAGTTTAATTTCATTGAGATCATGCTTAGAATCCAAACCCCCAAATTTCTTATGAACAAACCCTATAAGGCCCCTTTCCCGGGTGACCTCACTTGTTGGATTTACTCATAAACATAGTCATAAAAACTGAGCTTAAATTTAAAACGTTCGAATTCAATCATTTCATAACGTAACATGACATGACATAACAGCGGAAGTCTTTAAAATTAAGTACATAACATTTATCTTAACATATATAAAAGTGGGATGTCAGTCTTGTGCCGGGTAACCTTCACGCCTTCGCACGACCCTTCCTTTCTGTACCTGAAATGTATACTAAAAGTCAGCTAACGCTGGTGAGTTCTAGTTTAAAACTATTAAGTATGATCATTCTTTTCCTTATAAGTATACATAATTATATACATACATTTCTATAAATACGTATTCGTAGCTTTTACTTTTCTTTCTTCCTTCTTATGTGATTACATAGATATGCATTCACCTTTTCTTTCCTTTACATTCATTGGTCATACACATAAGGGTGATCAACCCATCTTTTACTGCGTATATCACAAAGACATACGCCCTTAAGCTACCGTCGTAGCCCTTTTACTCGTCCGGTCCTAGAAACCGTCCGCCTTAACTTCCGTCCGGCCAACCTTCGGTCGTCCGCCTTAACCGTCCTATCGTCGTAGTCCGTCATATTCGCCCGTCTGCCCTAAGGCATCCGTTTCCCACGCGAACTATTGTTTATGCAACCGTTATACTATTTTAGCATTTACTTCGACCGCCCATTTATGCTTTTTGTACGTCCTAGCTTGCGAAGGAACGTATCTTTCTCGGTTGCAAAATAGTCACGTGGTCGTCCGTCTACAGAAGTAGCCGTTAGCTTCGTTTCCATCCATAACGTATACATACATTCATAACATGCAATATAAATAATTATAAAGCAAGATTTCATTTATTTACGTTATGCCATTCTTTCATTCATTCTTTGTAAACATACGTTTCATTCTTTGTTCATGGTTCATTCTCATATATATATATATATAAATTATATATTAGTATATCATGTATGATCACATTAGCATTCATATCATTTATTCATTTAGTGTATACATTTCAGCCCCAAAACATTTAATAAGGTTTGCACATAACATAGAAGGGGGCACATAGAACTCTCCTGAAAAGCTAGTCTTGGTTGTCCTAAACAAAGGTCCAACAACGTCACGTACGATCTGAATTAGGTAGTTAAATACACATCAGACCCATTCCCGACTCTAACGGTTTAATCATTCTAAACATACTGACTTTACTTACTGGTATGCTGCCTGCGCACTTAGTAAGTGCGCAAGGCCTTGATCATGCGTAGAGCATTCTTCTTGCGTACTTGGTAAGTACGCATGATCTTTCTCCTGCGTACCTGCGTACTTGGTAAGTACGCATGATCTTTCTCCTGCGTACCTGCGTACTTGGTAAGTACGTAGGACGTCTCTACTGCGTACTTGATAAGTACGCAGCACCTGTTCTATGGACAAGTCTGAAATTTTGCATGTTAATCCGATGATACTAAACTTACAACTTTCTTTGATTAAAAGGTGCGGTTTTCACTCTAGATGCTAGTTCTAAGCTTATTTTCAAGTTTCATCCATAAAAATGTCTCCTATTTAGCTAAAACCCGAAAAATCCCAAAACGAAGAAAAACTCAGTTTAAGGTCGAATCGTTACCTGGATTGTGATTCTGAGTCGGAGGTTTTGCTCACGAGCTCAGTAGTAACGTGCTCCTTCAATTTCGTGTCGATCCGTCGACTTTCTCTCTCTAGACCCGACTCTCATTTCTCTCTCTAGCTTGCAAGTATTGGTGAAAATGAGAGCTTCAAGGCTGTCTTGGCCTTTATATACCTGGGCTTCGCTCGGCCCGTTGGAGCCGAGCCCAAGCACATCCGTTTTTCTTTTGTTTTATGACGGTTAAGTCTCTTTCGTGCTATTATTTACTAAATTACTATTTTTGGGATGTTACAAGTCTACCCTCCTTAAAGAGGTTTCGTCCTCGAAACTGCTTATAAGTTTAACAATTTATTGTATAGTCCCCTCATCTCGTCTTCTTTTTCCCATGTAGCTTCTGACCCTTTTCTGTGCTTCCATTGTACTTTGACTAAAGGAATCGACTTATTGCGTAGTCGTTTCTCAGCTCGGTCAATAATGGCTATTGGTTCCTCCATATAATTTAGACTGTTATCCACTTCAATATCGTCGTAAGGTATGTGAGCTGTGTCGTCAGCTAAGCTCTTGCGTAAGTGCGACACGTGGAACGTAGGGTGTATTCCACTAAGCTCAACGGGTAGGTCGAGTCTGTAAGCAACTTGACCCACTCTCGCTAAAATCTTGAAAGGTCCGACAAACCTTGGACTTAGTTTGCCACGTCTTCTGAATCGAATGATTCATTTCCATGGTGATACCTTTAACAGTACCACGTCCCCTACTTGAAACTCTAAATCCCTTCTTCTCTTATCCGCGTATAATTTTTGTCTGTCCTTTGCGGCTTTCATTCGAGCCTTGATTTGATCAAATTTCTCGAAAGTAGCTTTGACCACTTCGAGACTTGCAAAATCCTTCTGTCCAATTTCCCCCCAACAAACCGGGGTCCTACATTTCCTCCCGTACAACATTTCAAATGGCGGCATGCCAATAGTCGAGTGATAGCTGTTGTTATATGAAAATTCTGCCAATGGTAGATGGCTGTCCCAGCTCCCACCGAAGTCAATGATACAGGCCCGGAGCATGTCCTCCAAGGTTTGAATGGTCCTTTCTGATTGTCCATCGGTTTGGGGGTGGTAAGCGGTGCTGATGTTCAGTCTAGTGCCTATTGCTTCGTTGAATTTCTTCCAAAACCTTGACGTGAATCTAGTATCCCTGTCGGACACAATCGACAGCGGCATACCATGTCTGCTCACAACTTCCTTGATAAATATTTCTGCTAGTCTTTCTGACGAGGAAGTCTCACGAATTGGCAAGAAGTGAGCACTTTTCGTCAAGCGGTCGATGATCACCCAAATGGTATCATTTCCTTTAGCTGTTCGCGGTAGCTTGGTAATGAAGTCCATCGTGATCTCCTCCCACTTCCATTCCGATATTGGTAGAGGTTGCATTTTACCGCATGGTTTCTGGTGCTCGGCCTTAACTAGAGAACACGTTAGGCACTTGCTCACGTATTCTATCACATCATTCTTCATGCTAGGCCACCAGTATTCTTTCTTCAAGTCTTGATACATTTTGTTTGTCCCGGGGTGGATAGAATAACGAGACTTATGGGCCTCATCGATTATTTTGGCTCTAAGCTCGCCAATCTTAGGTATCCACATTCGGCCAAATCTAGTTCGTACACCGTATGCATTTGCACCTAAATTCCCTTGTTGTCCTACTATTCTTTCCCGTTTTATATTTCCTTCTAATAGTGCTTCATCTTGTGCCTTTAATATTTCACTCATCAAATCTGTTGTTATAACCAGCTGACACGCTTTGATCCGTATAGGTTCCGATTCTTCCTTTCTGCTTAAAGCGTCAGCCACCACATTTGCTTTTCCTGGATGGTACAATATCTCATAGTCATAGTCTTTCAGTAGCTCTAACCACCTCCTTTGCCTCATGTTTAATTCCTTTTGCCCGGAAAAGTACTTCAGGCTTTTTGTGATCGGAGTAAATGGTGCATTTAACTCCATACAAATAGTGCCTCCATATTTTCAGCGCGAAAACTACTGCCGCTAACTCTAGATCGTGTGTTGGGTAGTTAACCTCGTGAATCTTTAGTTTTCGTGAGGCGTAAGCAATTACCTTTCCTCGTTGCATAAGTACGCAACCTAAACCCTGACCCGAAGCGTCAGAGTAGACTTTGGTCTTCATTTCCCTCAGGTAGTGCCAAAACTGGGGCTTGGGTTAATCGTGCTTTAAGTTCCTCAAACGCGTTGTTTTGGGTTGGACCACATTCATATTTCACTTCCTTTCGTGTCAACTTAGTTAGTGGCGAGGCTATTCTTGAAAAGTCTTGAATGAACCTTCAATAGTAGCCTGCCAATCCCAGAAAGCTTCGTATCTCTGTTGGTGTCTTTGGGATGTTCCATTCCTTTACTGTCTCGATCTTTGCAGGATCCACCATAATGCCGTTTGGGTTTATTACATGACCTAGGAATTGGACTTCCCTAAGCCAGAACGCGCATTTGGAGAATTTTGCGTACAACTTCTCCTGCTTTAGCACCTCCAGAACCTCTCTTAGGTGACAGTGGTGATCACCCTCGCTTTTCGAATATACCAGTATGTCGTCTATAAAAACTATCACCGATCGATCCAACGTTGGTCGACATGCTCTATTCATCAAATCCATGAACGCTGCTGGTGCGTTGGTCAATCCGAAGGACATCACGAGAAACTCATAATGCCCATAACGCGTGCGAAACGCGGTCTTTGGTACGTCTTCTTCTCTTACTTTCAACTGATGGTACCCCGACCTAAGATCGATATTTGAGAACCAAGTCGCACCTTGCAGTTGATAAAAAAGGTCGTCTATTCTAGGCAGTGGGTATTTTTTCTTTACTGTCCTCTTGTTCAACTCGCGATAGTCAATGCACATGCGCATGCTGCCGTCCTTCTTCTTTACAAATAGTACCGGAGCGCCCCACGGTGAGATGCTCGGTCTAATAAATCCTTTTTCTGTTAGTTCCTCTAGTTGAGACATCAATTCTTTCATTTCTGACGGAGCCAATCGGTAGGGGGCTTTGGCAACGGGCTCAGCTCCTGGCAATAAGTCAATCTGCAATTCTATTTCCCGATCGGGTGGTAACCCAGGTAGATCCTTAGGGAATACTTCCGGAAAGTTGCACACCACGGGTACATTCTTGAGTTCATTCATTTTCATTCTATCATCAATAACATATGCCAAATAAGCTTCGCAACCGCGCCTCATGTAACTTGCGGCCTTGATCATCGAGATGATGTTCGGCATCATGCAATTCCAATCCACATAAACCGTAATTGGATTGCCGCTTGGAGCTTTGAGGTGTATCCTCTTACGTTTACATATGATTTGAGCTTCATTGGCAGCTAGCCAATCCATACCCAATACTATATCGAATCCTCCTAAGGTGAGAAGGAACAATCTAGAAGGGAACTTATGACCCTCTATTTCTATGATGCAATCCTCTGTTACTTGAAATAATGTCGATGGTAGATTAGCTTTTACATGGACACGGACCCTCTGTGGCAGACCCTTGACATAGTATTTGATCAGACGGTCTTCAGTTTCCACCAAGTCAGGTACCAGTTGGGCCAGCTCATTGAATCTTGAAGTATATTGGCGATGAGTCTTGTTGCCAGCCTTGAAGTTTAGGAACTCGTTCTCCACACGATCAATCTCGTTCTATGGGCAGAACTTTTGGATTATGAGCTTTTTCAGGTCTTCCCATGTCATTCTAGCGATAGCATTTGGCGACTTTGTTCTTTGAATGTTTCTCCACCAACCTAGTGCTTCGTTGGTGAAGGAATGAGCAACATATTTAACCGCCTGATCCGGTCGACACTCGCTGATGTTGATTACATCGTTCGACCTCTCAATCAATTCGAACGTTTCCACCGAATCCTTGTTACCATCAAACTTGGGTGGGTCTCCGTCCTTGAAACCTTTGTAAGTACACCCACGGTTGCTTGATTCCACATTCACTTCATCCCCATCACTGTCGTACACCTTCTCTTCATGGTCTCCTTCATCCTCCTCTCTACTTTTCTTTAGTGCCTCGGATAGTAGATCAGGCAATACTTTCTTCAGAGTGAGTACGACTTCACGGGCTATAGCATCCCTGACCTCGGGTTCTAACTGTATAGTCCCTTGATTGTCGTTCCCAGTTGGGGTCATATCTGTTTCGTGCACACTCTCAGTGTGTTCTGCGTGCACACTCGCTTCCTCTTCAACCCTTTGATACAACGGAGGTCTACCTACTCGGTCGGTGCGACCGCCTCGGCGTCCGGTCCTTCCTCCACCAGCCATAGTTCTTAGTTTTCCTGATAGTTATAAAGGGAATACATCAATGCCATTCCTTCAGATCATAGTTTAGAACAGTACGAGCAAGGTAAATTATTAATTACAGTGACCGGTTTGTGATTACTAATTTACATTGATTTTCGGGTTCAAAACTCTTCAATTCGGTTGTGACATTGTGTCACACCCCCAAATTCCACTAACGGGGTTTTACCGTTTGGAAGGTGACACACCAGGATCTCGGTCATTAGTTACATCAAACGAAACTATATGGGACTTGAAATGTCATAACATAAAAGTTCAGAGTTAATGCGGAAGCGTAAACGTTACAATGAAGTCAAACGTAATTACACGCAACAAGCGTCAATTAATGTAATTAAATAAACTGTTTAAAATATTTGAAATGAATGATATGTCAGTAGGACTCCATGCATGTCCTAAGTGCGCAACCTATGCCAAAGTGACCTGAGAAACATGTAAGAAAAAGTGTCAACACGAGGTTGGTGAGTTCACAGGTTTCAAGTTTGCAATATGAGAGTGTTTTCCAGATTATGTACATTCAATATGCATATCTATATGTAGCTAGCCTATGTTCATGTCTTACTAAAGCGCTCGCAACCGAAGCTGACTGTGTTTGTATGCCTCCTTCCAGGTCTATTAACTCTGGCAAATGTGACTAGGCTAACATTTCACCCGTTCGACCTCCAATCGAGTTAGCGCGACTAACGCGGGTGGGGCTTGTCAAACCCAGTAGTACTACTAAACATTACCTCGCTAAGATCCATATTAACGGTTCGATGTATGATGAGGACTTTCTGTGATAGTGTGTCACGCTTAGCCTCAACAGTAATAACATATGAATTACAAAAATCTAAAATAGTTGTGTCATGTTTTCTCCCCCAACGGGAAAAACATATAACATAACGTTTGTCTGCGTACCTGTTTCTCCCCCATGGGGAAAACAAGTAAAAGTATGATAGTTTGTGTTCATGTTTGTTTCTCCTCAACAGGAAAACAAGTAAAATATATTTGTGTGTAAGCATGTTTCTCCCCCAATAGTAAAACAAGTAAAAAGGGGCCGTGAAACTCACCTGAGTTGAGTGGTAGATGGATTACACGGGAAGTGTGTTAGAATCACGAGTGTAAGTCTCAGACGACTTATGAATGTCCTAGAATTATAAACACATAAGATTAGAGATAAGCACGGGAATATGTCGCGGAAGATCGAACGTCCTAAGGAAACGCTCTAAATATCAAGAGTGGGTGAACGTATCCACGGAATGAGTATTCTTAATTATATTTTTATGATAAATGACAAATAGTACATAAAATCGATCGTTTTGTTATTAACTAGTAGTCTAGTAAAAATAATATTTATTCTATTATTTTCACGATTTAGCGAAACAACCTAATTAATTTAGTTGCGTGACAAAATAATAAGTAATTTAAATAAGAAATTACACTAATTCGAAGCACGACACAAATGATTATTAACATAGTGAAAATAACACATATATATACATATATTATTTTACTTGGAGTCAACGGTTTTAAATGAATAATATGATTATATTTATTTAAACGTGGTAAAAACATTAAATATGGTTTGTAAACCAAGCACAAGCTTACGGGGGTTTCCGGGTTTAAAACATAATCGAATATTGGTATAATAGCATAGGTATTTAAAACTAATTAAATAAAAGCCTTCAAAAAGAAAATAAACAAAACAGTGGAGGGAGACTCGAACCCGGGTCCTCTCCCTGTTAGCATACTGACTTAACCATCTCGGCCGCTAGGCTATCGCATCATAATCTCAAGCCGCGATGGTTTTATCAATCTACAAACAGTGTTCTCCCTTTTCCATCGAGCCGAACCCAAACCCAACTCCAAATTCTTTGATTTCGATCGTGATTTAGACAAATTATCAAAGGGTTTCTGTTGAACGAGGTTACACGAACCTGATGTGAAAGTAAATTGCAAAAATAATTACATTTGGGTCGGTAATTTGAAACTTTAGAACCGAAACTCTAATGAAGAATTACGAACTCATTTGACCAAATTCGATAATATAGCGTGATGAAATCATGGGGCTATTACCAAACAACAATTCTGAATCGAACCCTGTGATTTAATTTGATTAAGATGATGATTGTGGTAAAAACCCCCAAAATCGATTATGGATGAACCCTAGATTACGGATTTAGTTCAATTCGATATTAATTTACGGAATTGATATAGGGTTTTCATTAAACAGGTGTTTGCGAAACTATTAGCATAAAGTAATTTGATTGAAAAAGATTTTGGGTCAAGGTTCGATTAAACCACATTCGCATGAACCCTAGAATCGGGTTCTTGTCCAAATCGATATTGTAAACCCTAATAAGGATAGGTCTTATACTCTAGACATCAAAACGAAAGTGATCGTGCAAGGAATTACCAGTATGCGACTTGAATTGATGGAGATCGAGTGCCACCGTTCTGACCACGACCGAATTCAAACTCCGGTGACCGCGACTGCCTTTCTGGTCAAAATGGCATGTGAAGTGGCTTTAGAAGGGCTCGGTTTAGGAGTGCAGACTGTCAATTTTGATTGTAGTAATCGAATTGAAGCGAATTCGAGAATAGAAATGGTGAAGTCGACGGTTATGCTATGAATCACCATAATTGTGCTTAATTCGGTGAATTAACTGAGATTGAATGTTCCATGATGATTGTGATTATCATTGAAATCGATTTTGGTTACGAATTTCAATCGACAAGATCAAGATAATTGGATTTGAGTCACTATGGTTACGGGTATGACTTTTCAAAAGTCAACAAATTCGTTTTTCTTTGATTGCTGACTTTGGAAGTCAATAAATCGAGTTTTACAATTTCGCAGGACCAGCCCCTAAGGTTTGAGATTAAACATTACCAGAATTAATCCCTGGAGTTTGAATTTAACTAGATTAGCTAACGGGGTTAGGTTTTTAACAGGAAGTTAACGGGATTTGTTAACCGAGTTAACCTGAAAGTTCAGGTTGTCACACATTGACATCTATTGGTTCTAAGTTAAGGTATCTATTTTTATCGAGGTGTAATAACTCTAGTACTTACTTACCGTGTTGGCGTTGGCGTTGGTTACCCATACTGACATCCGTGCGTTGGTCCCATAATCAGTTTGAGTCCAGACATTTAGGGGTGTCTGAATCTCTCAAACTATTGCTCTGATACCAACTTGTAAGGCCCCTTTCCCGGGTGACCTCACTTGTTGGATTCACTCATAAACATAGTCATAAAAACTGAGCTTAAATTTAAAACGTTCGAATTCAATCATTTCATAACGTAACATGACATGACATAACAACGGAAGTCTTTAAAATTAAGTACATAACATTTATCTTAACATATATAAAAGTGGGATGTCAGTCTTGTGCCGGGTAACCTTCACGCCTTCGCACGACCCTTCCTTTCTGTACCTGAAACGTATACTAAAAGTCAGCTAACGCTGGTGAGTTCTAGTTTAAAACTATTAAGTATGATCATTCTTTTCCTTATAAGTATACATAATTATATACATACATTTCTATAAATACGTATTCGTAGCTTTTACTTTTCTTTCTTCCTTCTTATGTGATTACATAGATATGCATTCACCTTTTCTTTCCTTTACATTCATTGGTCATACACATAAGGGTGATCAACCCGTCTTTTACTGCGTATATCACAAAGACATACGCCCTTAAGCTACAGTCATAGCCCTTTTACTCGCCCGGTCCTAGAAACCGTCCGCCTTAACTTTCGTCCGGCCAACCTTCGGCCGTCCGCCTTAACCGTCCTACCGTCGTAGTCAGTCATATTCGCCCATCTGCCCTAAGGCATCCGTTTCCCACGCGAACTATTGTTTATGCAACCGTTATACTATTTTAGCATTTACTTCGACCGCCCATTTATGCTTTTTTGTACGTCCTAGCTTGCGAAGGAACGTATCTTTCCCGGTTGCAAAATAGTCACGTGGTCGTCCGTAACGTATACATACATTCATAACATGCAATATAAATAATTACAAAGCAAGATTTCATTTATTTACGTTATGCCATTCTTTCATTCATTCTTTGTAAATATACGTTTCATTCTTTGTTCATGATTCATTCTCATATATATATATATAAAATATATATTAGTATATCACGTATGATCACATTAGTATTCATATCATTTATTCATTTAGTGTATACATTTCAGCCCCAAAACATTTAATATGGTTTACACATAACATAGAAGGGGGCACATAGAACTCACCTGAAAAGCTAGTCTTGGTTGTCCTAAACAAAGGTCCAACAACGTCACGTACGATCTGAATTAGGTAGTTAAATACACATCAGACCCATTCCCGACTCTAACGGTTTAATCATTCTAAACATACCGACTTTACTTACTGGTCTGCTGCCTGTGCACTTAGTAAGTGCGCAGGGCCTTGCTCATGCGTACTTGACAAGTGCGCAGAGCATTCTTCTTGCGTACTTGGTAAGTACGCATGATCTTTCTCCTGCGTACTTGGTAAGTACGCATGATCTTTCTCCTGCGTACCTGCGTACTTGGTAAGTACGCAGGACGTCTCTACTGCATACTTGATAAGTACGCAGCACCTGTTCTCTGGACAAGTCCGAAATTTTGCATGTTAATCCGATCATGCTAAACTTACAACTTTCTTTGATTAAAAGGTGCGGTTTTCACTCTAGATGCTAGTTCTAAGCTTATTTTCAAGTTTCATCCATAAAAACGTCTCCTATTTAGCTAAAACCCGAAAAATCCCAAACCGAAGAAAAACTCAGTTTAAGGTCGAATCGTTACCTGGATTGTGATTCTGATTCGGAGGTTTTGCTCACGAGCTCAGTAGTAACGTGCTCCTTCAATTTCGTGTCGATCCGTCGACTTTCTCTCTCTAGACCCGACTCTCCTTTCTCTCTCTAGCTTGCAAGTGTTGGTGAAAATGAGAACTTCAAGGCTGTCTTGGCCTTTATATACCTGGGCTTAGCTCGGCCCGTTGGAGCCGAGCCCAAGCCCATCCGTTTTTCTTTTGTTTTATGACGGTTAAGTCTCTTTCGCGTTATTATTTACTAAATTACTATTTTTGGGATGTTACAAACCCTAATTTACGGACCGGGTAAAATTCGATGTTAAAAGGTGAAATTGATAGAGGGCTTTCAATGTATACGAGATTGCGAAACTATTGGTGTAACTTAATTTGATTAAGATTGGGTTTTGGACCGAAACCCCCAAATCATTTTTATGAAGAACCCTAGATATAGGATCACAACGGATTCGATGTTTAAGGGTTGAATTGGTATAGGGCTTTCAATCCAGGCATTGAGACGACACTAAGGATGAGTTCAATTTTATCATTTGATATCAGATTGATAGGGTTCGAGTAAAATGAAGACCGTATGAACCCTAGATGTCGATTGAGTTAAATCCGATAATGTAAGCCCTGATAATGATAGGGCTTACGATCTTGATGTAAAAATGAAGCTAAAGGATGTAAGAGTTACCAAATCATGGTTCGAATTGACTGTGCTCGACCAAAACAGGTGCCGACTTGCGCGAGCTTGTTCTCTGGCGATCCTAACTGCTTCTCCAGCCGAATTGATGCTTGCAACAGGCTCTAACAGGTGCGAAAAAGGTGTTTGTATTCTCAATTCGTGAGAATAATACAATATTTCATCGAATTTGATAGAAGGGGTGACGGTTTCGATGGTTATAATTTGATTAGCTATTAATCGATTTAATTCTTGCGTAATGATAGTAATTAAAGACTCCATGATGGCCGACATTATCATGGTAATGGATTTCAGTTTCGAATTTGGACAGTTGAGAAGGTTTACGGGTTAATTGGATCAAAGATGGACTCAATTTTGACTTTAAAAAGTCAACAGAGATCAATTGCTCTTGATTTTGACTTTGCAAGTGAACATATCAAGTTTAGAGACTTGGCAGGATCAGTCCCTGAAGTTTAAGATCAGGGAATAACAGAATTGGTCCTTGAGGTTTAATATCGAGTTAACTGGGTTAGGTTTTAACAGAAAACTTAACGGAAATTTACTAACTGAGCTAACTTGAAAAGTCGGATTGTCACATCATCCCCTAGTTGAAAGAATTTTCGTCCCAAAAATTAAACAAAATAAAAAAAAATTTCCTGGGATGTCACATCATCCCCTAGTTGAAAGAATTTTCGTCCCGAAAATTGAATAGTATCTTAAGAATTTGACACGGAGTGCTTGAACAGATTAGGATATTTGCACATCATCTGATCCTCGCGCTCCCACATGAACTCCGGTCCGCGCTTTGATTTCCAACGAACTCTGACAATAGGGATTTTACTGTGTTTTAGCGTACTTGTAAGGCCTCTTTCCCGGGTAACCTCACTTGTTGGAATTACTCATAAAATAGTCATAAATACTGAACTTAAATTAAAAACATTATGAAGTAACGGAAGTAAACATCATTCGAATACATAAACATAACAACGAAAGTGTTAACAAAGAAAAACATAATATTGTCTTAACATATATAACAGTGGGATGTCAGTCTCGTGACGGGTAACCATCACGCCTTCGCACGACCCTTCCTTTCTATACCTGAAATATATACTAAAAGTCAGCTAACGCTGGTGAGTTCTAGTTTTAAAACAGTCATACATAGCATTTATCTTATCGTTAAGTATTATATATATATAATATACGTGCATTAGCATATTCTTTGCCTTACTGTTCTCACATAATATTCATACTGAGTATATACATATGTACATACATACTTACTTTGGGGAGAACATTCATTGGTCATACACATAGTGATCAACCCGTCATACTTGTCGCGAATGTCACAAAGACAACGTAGTGAGAACTACCGTCGTAGCCCTTTTCATAAACCGTCCGGCTCTAGAAAACCGTCCGTCGAAACTTAAATCCGTCCGGCAACCTTTGTACGTCCGCTCTTAAACCGTCCAACCGTCGTAGTCCGTCAATTCGCCCGTCTGCCCTATGGCATCCGTTTCCCTCGCGGCTATTATGTATGCAACTGTTCTATATATAATAAGACATTTGCTTCGACCGTCCATGAGTACCTTTTATACGTCCTAACTTGCGAAGGAACGTTTCTATCCTGGTTGAAAAATAGTCACGTGGTCGTCCGTCTACCGAAGTAGCCGTTGTCATAGAAGTGTTCATAACGTTTACATACATTCATAACATGCAATATATATATATATATATATATATAATATAAAGCAAGATTACATTCATTTACGTTATGTCATTCTTTCATTCATTCTTTATAAACATACGCTTCATTCTTTGTTCATAATTCATTTTCGTATATAGGTATATATATATATATATATATATATTTGTATACCATGTATGATCACATTGACATTCATAGCATTTATTCATTTAGTGAATACACTTCAGCCCCAAAACATTTGAATTGATTTGCACATAACATAGAAGGGGCATATAGAACTCACCTGTAAGCTAGTCTCGTCCTGTCCTACACACGATCTGGATTTGTTAATTACACATACATTAGACTTAATCCCGACTCTAACGGTTAAATCATTCTGAATTAAGAGAATATACTGACTTCACTAACAGCCTGCTGCCTGCGCACTTGCTAAGTGCGCAGGACCATACTCAAGCGTACTTGACAAGTACGCAGAACATTCTTCTTGCGTACTTGATAAGTACGCAGGATCTTCCTCATGTGTACTTGATAAGTACGCTGGACATCCTTCTTGCGTATTTGATAAGTACGTAAGACCTGCTTCCCCATCAAGTCCGAAATTCTTGCATGTTGACCCGATCATGCTAATCTTACAACTTTCTTTGATCAAAATGTGCGGTTTTCATTCTAGATGCTAGTTCTAAGCTTATTTTCAAGTTTCATCCATAAAAACGTCTCCTATTTAGCTAAAACCCGAAAAAGCCCAAAACGAACAAAAACTCAGTTTAAGGTCGAATCGTTACCTGGATTGTGATTCTGATGCGGATGTTTTGCTCACGAGCTCAGCAGTAACGTGCTCCTTCAATTTCGGGTAGATCCGTCAACTTTCTCTCTCTAGGCCTGAGCTCTGCTTTCTCTCTCTAGATGTTGCAAATGAGAGAGTTGAGGCTTTCTTGGCCCTTATATAGATGGATTTCCCTCGGCCCGTTGGAGCCCAGCCCGAGCCCATCCATTTTCCTTTCATTTTTGACGATTAAATCTCGATCGCGTTATTTATTTATTTACTATTTTTGGGATGTTACAGTTTTGACCTCCCTATCCATGATTTCGACTGGTTCTTCGACTAAACGCAACTGTTCATCAATGTGTTGTTTCTCAAGAGGAACCGCGAGTGACTCCTCTGAAAGACATTTCTTCAAGTTTAAGATGTGAAAGACGTCGTGTACACCACTAAGTCCTTCAGGTAGGTCTAGTTGATATGCTAATGGACCAATTCTCTTCACTATCTTGAATGGTCCAACATAACGAGGATTCAGCTTGCTCTGTTTCCCAAAATGAATGACACCCTTCCAAGGTGAGAATTTTAACAAGACCATATCCCCTACTTGAAATTATAATGGTTTACGACGCTTATCGGCATAGCTCTTTGACGATCACGAGCTGCTGCCATACGGTTTCTAATTTGAACGATTTTCTCAGAAGTTTCAAGTACGAGTTCAGGACCTGTAAGTTGACTATCCCCAACCTCGGCCCAACAAATAGGAGAACGACATTTCCATCCATATAATGCTTTAAATGGAGCTTCCTTGATGCTAGTGTGATAACTGTTGTTGTAGGAGAACTCTACCAATGGTAGGTGAGACTCCCAGGTGTTAACGAAGTCAATCACACAAGCTCGTAGCATATCCTCCAGAGTTTGAATTGTATGCTCCGTTTGGCCATCAGTTTGAGGATGGTATGCTGTGCTCATATCTAGACGCGTGCCTAAAGCTTTATGTAATGATTGCCATAAAGGAGAGGTGAATCGTGCATCACGATCCGAAATGATAGAGATTGGCACCCCGTGTCGAGAGACTACTTCTTTTAAGTAAATTCGAGTAAGGTTATCCATTTTATCGGTTTCCTTGATTACTAAGAAGTGAGCGGACTTTGTTAAACGATCAACGATTACCCAAATGTTATCACATCCGGAAGGAGTTCGTGGCAATTTTGTGATAAGTTCCATGGATATCTGCTCCCATTTCCACATGGGAATCTCTGGTTGCTGGAGAAGACCAGAAGGCTTTTGATATTCAACTTTGACCTTCGCGCAAGTCAGGCACTTGCTCACAAAGGTGGCTATATCGGCCTTCATCTTTGGCCACCAATACAGCACCTTTAGGTCATGATACATGTTGTCAGAACCTGGATGAATAGAGTAACGAGATTTATGAGCCTCATCCATGACCAGTTCCCTTAAATTTCCGAATATTGGAACCCATATTCGCTCAGCAAAGTAGCGAATACCGTCCGATTTGACCTCGAGTTGTGCCTCCATACCGCGTGTACCTTCTAGCGGTAGGTTTTCCTCTTTCAGAGCTTCAAGTTGAGCATTACGGGTTTTGTCAGGTAATCCGGGGTGAATGTTAAGTTGTAATGCTCGAAATCGTTTGGGCTTGGTTTCCTTTCTACTTAGGTCAACATCTACAACATTAGCCTTACCCGGATGATACAGGATCGCACAGTCATAATCATTCAAGAGTTCGACCCAACGAAGCTGTCTCATGTTCAGCTCTTTCTGCTCAAAGATATGCTGAAGACTCTTATGATCAGTATAGATAGTGCACTTTGTACCGTACAAGTAGTGTATCCATATCTTAAGTGCCAAAACTACGGCTCCCAACTCTAAATCATGAGTGGTGTAGTTTTTCTCGTGAATCTATAGTTGACGTGAAGCATATGCGATCACCTTTTCTCGTTGCATTAGAACACCACCCAGACCCTGAATGGATGCATCATAATACACCACAAAATCATGCGTACTCTCCGGAAGAGCTAGGATAGGTGCACTGCAAAGTTTCTGCTTAAGATGTTGGAATGCTGACTCTTGGTTATCGCCCCAGTTATAGGCTTTACCTTTTTGAGTTAGGGCGGTGAGAGGTTGTGAAATCTTTGAAAATCCCTCGATGAATCGATGGTAATATCCTGCCAATCCCAGAAATTGTCGCATCTCAGTCGGAGTCGTCGGTGCTGACCAATTCTTGATGGCTTCAATCTTTGATGGATCGACATGTATTCCTTTCTCGTTAACCACATGTCCTAAGAATTGAACTTCTCGAATCATGAATTCACACTTGGAAAACTTAGCATATAGCTGCTCCTGCTTAAGTAATTCCAGAATTAAGCGTAGATGTTCCTCATGTTCCTCCTTGTTCTTGGAATAAATAAGAATGTCGTCGATGAGACGATGACAAACTGATCAAGGTATGGTTTACACACATGGTTCATGAGGTTCATGAATACCGCAGATGGGTTGGTTAATCCGAAAGGCACGACCATAAACTCGTAGTGGCCGTACCTTGTCCTGAAAGCAGTCTTAGAGATATCTTCATCTCGGACTCTCAATTGATGGTAACCGGACCTAAGATCTATCTTGTAATAGAAACTTGATCCTTGGATTTGATCAAAGAGACCGTCTATACGAGGCAAAGAATAACGGTTCTTGATTGTGACTTTATTCAGTTCACGGTAGTCGATACACATACGGAAAGTTCCGCCCTTCTTCTTGACAAACAGGACAGGAGCTCCCCATGGCGATGAGCTAGGTCAGATGAAACCTTTATCCAACAATTCCTGTAACTGAGTAGATAGCTCTTGCAATTCACTAGGTGCTAGTCTGTAAGGTGCCCGAGCAATCGGTGCCGCTCCGGGTGCTAGATCGATTTGAAATTCAACTTGACGGTGTGGTGGCAGACCAGGCAAATCCTCTGGAAATACTTTCATAAATTCACGAACGATGGGAATATCATCAATCCCCTTCGGATGGATTTCACATCCCTTTCCAAGAGATCAATCTCTATCCCCTACTTACTGCTTCGGGACACAAGTAGAGGGATGGTGCATTCTGCGCACTCCCCGGTGAGCGGTACTGGTTGTGATTCGCATGTTAATCCGACAGAGTCGCAGGTCGCAGGAAGGTCCTCCTCCACCCTCCACATTTGAACTACTTGGCAAAGCCATTCCCAGTATGATACGTCGATCCTTGGTCCTCTGGGCATGGTCTCTCCAGTGGATTCCGCCATTTTAGTGTAAGATGTTTCCTAACTATGGAGTTTAAGTGGGGTTAGTGTGTGATATGGCGTGACTACAATATCCATATGACATGATGACCGGTTATGCAATGCTTATGCAATGAAAACGTTTTAGTGAGTCATTCAAATTATAGACTAGGTTCCGTTTTAGACTCCTAGTTCGCTATAATCAATGGCTCTGATACCAAGTTCTGTCACACCCCGCCAAGGCGGAAACGCGAGGCGTAATATTCACTGGTTTTCAAAGCATATGATTACCGCAAACACATACATGTAATTGGATACATAATCGAGTTTAAAATATTTACATCACAAAATATCAACTTGAGTTTACAAAAATTTAAGATTTCGTAAATATGACTCAAGACCATGAGTTATACAAGAGAAATCCTCCCAAAAGCCGTATCCACGTGCATGCACGGAACCTACATTGCTAACCTGATGACCATGTTCAATTTCCTGAAAACATACTTAAAAATGTCAACACGAGGTTGGTGAGTTCACAAGTTATTATAAAGAGTTATCATAAACCCAATGTTTAAACCTGCTCATTTTCTGATCAAAACTCTTTGTATGTATTACCAATGAATCCGAATACTAATCCGATCAATTGACCCCATTTGTAAACTTGCAAGGAATACAAAAATGTATGTAATGGTCTATACCGTAACCAAACCCCAACAATTTAGTGCCTCCCCTCGCCTTTCTGCGAGTAAGATAATATGCGATCATTTGGCCATTTGGACCCCTGGTTAGCGCGACTGACCATGACCGGAGGCGTCACCCCCAATAGTACTATCCATAAAATCCCGGGCTAAGTCCATAGCTAATGGTTACTAATTTATTCAGAGGACTTTAAGCGCTTTATTTTTCCCTCAATACACACATACGGTCAGATCATTAGTTCATTCATTTACATACAAAATTCTTTTACAAGTATGTTTCCACCCCAAAATATTTCAAAAACCTAGAAAAAGGGGGTTAGTGAAACTCACCTCGATATAAGTATGTGCTAGCAATTCTTTAAATAAAGCAGACCCCCTTATCCGTATCCTAATTACACAAGGATACTATACCCGTTAAGACTACCCGTCTTAAACGCAAGTTGTTCACCTGACTTAACTATTCCTGTTAAGTTCGACTTTGTTTATTAAAACATTGATTTCTCATGACGACTCGTTGGTGATTATTATTCCAGTCTAGACGCTTTATTTATTTTTCAGAAAACTATTATATTTTCATATTGGTGACTCGTTATGTTTGTCAAAAATAAATATTATTTTTGCAACGTCTTATAACATATTTATATTATAGTCCATGTATAAACACATATAATTATTTCCTATCAATAATTATTTAAAACCACAAATATCATTCAAGTATAATCATGCATGTTTATTATCCTACGTGCTTATCAATCATGTTCACACGGTCAATACAATTTCTCGTTCCGAACGACATTTATTATCTTGTCATGTATCTATATTTTCTTACAAATATCTTCACACAAGTATGTTTATTAAGTCCACATTTATTTAAATGTGTTTCATGATCATACCCTCTATCATGTCTCTAATTTACCAACTTGACAACAATACATACATGTATACATACACAGCAAATCTTCTCTAAGTCTAGCAATTTATCAGCATCCACTTATATATATATATATATATATATATATATATATATATAAGTTTTCCACTTCATGTATGCATGTAAGTATATTTGTAACCTTTTCAACTAATACTAATAATAATATATATACTCATACATACCTTTATTTATTTCCAAGTTAATAAGATTTTAAACACATATAGATATGCTTATCTCGATTTTCATACATGCCTTCATACTCTTAACCATTTTCCAATTTAATATCTACAATTCATGAACATGTATATTCATTTTGATCTCTTTATATTAACATATGATTTCATACAAAAATCTTCCAAGTTAGTAAACTTTATACATTTTTGCTTTACTTTCTTCATCAAATATTCCCGTGTTAATAACTACATCACATGCATACATATATATATGTCTCGATCCATATATATATATGTATGAGTCTCATTTTTCACCCATTATTATACCTTCCCACAATTTATACCTTACATCCCGTCATCATGTGACTAAACAACAACAATTTGTCATAAAATAATCAAACAACAAATCCTACACATATTCACACAATTTTCGGCCCATATATATTTATATATGTATTTTTCACTTATCCAAGTATTTTTACCATTTCAAGTTAATAGAATCAATAATATGCATACCCGTATGTTTCTACAATTTCGATCCTTTTTTTATACATTTACACAAATCTTTTAGTTTAACTCATAACTTAGTATCATGAAATCAAAATAACAAATATCTCACCAATATTTCAAATCAATAATCTATGCATATAAGCCTATTTTCGAACCACATGCATCTTTTTATATAAAAATCTAGTTTTTAAACATAATAAAGTTAAACTTATAAAACCCTTTAGTTTTTCAAATCTATTTGATTATTAGGATGAACAACGAGCTTTTAAACTAAAAATAAAGACAAGAACAATTTGTGGTGTCGAGTTCATACCACTAGACAAGCTAGGTGGAGACAACAAGTAGAAGGTGCTAGATGCTCGTGTTGCTACAAAACTCGACTCCAAGGCTTCCTTGGATCTTTAATCTCCTAGCTACACCCTTAGAGACTTGATTCTTGAATTTTCTAAGTGTAAAGTGTGCAAGTGTGTATGCATGCATCGATTATATGGAAGAGATGGTGAGGGTGGAGTGTTGGTATTATCCTACTCATTGCAAAGTATGGGGAATGTGATTGATTTGACCATTTGCTTGTCTTACACTTGAATGAGCATGGGGTATGACACAAGGGATGGGGAAGTGAGTGAAGTAGTCATGGTGGGTGGCCCCACCTTACAATTCGGCCGAGATAGGGTATGAGGTGGGGGGGTTGGGTCTTGTTCTACTTCTAGTTAGTTTATAGATGTTTAGTTAGGCATATTTTAGGTAGCGTATTCCCGGTAGTCGATCCCGTGATCTAATACTCGGTGTAACACTTTTAACGATCACATAACTTATATGTTTTGGTGTGGTTTGACTAGTCTCCGTAATTTACTAGTTAACCCGTCATAGTTATCACTTTAACTATATAACACGTGTGTACACATAAAATAACATAGAGCCACGTAACAATTATTTATAAATAAACTTTTTATAAATGTTTAGTCACCAATATTTATGTTTTTATGTTAAAGCGTCTCCCTAGACTTTTACTAGAATAACATTTTTGTTAATCACCAACGACCGTACCTTGCGGGTTATTACTGCTTATTTTCCTAGTAATTCATAAAGATTACTATTTTGATATAAGTTTCTTTGCTAGACTCCTTGACTTTACTTAGTCAAAATAAAACTTCAGGAAATATATGTTTTGAACGTGCATTTATGTAATATGGATATTTACCTGAATTACTAGGTGTCACAAGTGCCGCTAGCTCAGCTGCTGTCATGTTGATGGTACCTCGGCCACCAGCATGACCTCCACGTCCTCTTCCCGACATAATTTTTCACATTCACAAATACAAAACAATGAGAAATATATCGCATATTAAACATCATTTATGTACAAGTAAGGAAATACAACATCTAACATTTGAAAAATTAAATAAATTGTAAGGCTACAAAATAAATAACTCAAACATTAAACTTCTCATGCTTTTATTGAATGGGAACAACCTTACCCATCTAGGTTTGGAAAGAGAAATAACATAAACGAAACATGAAAAAAAAGGAAAGATATAATAGAAAGATCAACAAACATCCTCGTCATCCGAAGAAACGTATGATTGTGCATCATCGATCTCCACCGGTTCCTCCACGGGTGGCTCCTCTTCTAAGGGCTCATTCTCGAAGGGATCCTCCTCGAAAGGTTCATCCTCATCGTCCGATAGTGGAATGTCCTCCGGAAATAGGGCTGCTTGTAGTTGGGCTTCTAAGTGAGTCACTCTCTCCCGAAGTCCCTCAGCAGCATGATCTGTTACTTGCAGTTGGGCTTCCAGATTAGTCACTCTCTCTAGAATCCCCCTACATCCTGGTCTGAAGTGTCCACCCTCGTCTCCAAATGTGTAACCCGATCCACCAAAAGGTTATGGACTTGGTCTGTTGCTGCTAGCTCAGCAGTCAAAAGCTCAATTCGTACCTTGTTTTCTTCCACTTGTGGCTCTCTCTCTAGAATGCCCGGTATCTCATCAGTGGAATCCTTCATCTCCTTTAAGTCCTTAGTTATAATAAATACAAAAGCTGCAAAAGCTTGTTCCATGGTACATGGCAAGCTAGGTAAGGTAGCGGATGAGGAAGTAGAACCAAAGTAGGGCGATGGAACATTTCCCATCTCGATCCACCTTTGGATCATCTTCGGATATGCACTCTAATTAAGTTTCGTGTTCCTTGCTCGTGCATTACTAGGTTCACCCTGTTCCACTGAGTTATCACTAGAACTAGTCCGACGCCTTTTAGGCTCCGCAGACGATACGGTAGGTGCCTTAGGTGATGGTGGTGGAGTTGACGATATGATCCTGTAATATAGTATATAAGTGCCAAACTTCCAAGGTTTATGACATGTAACTAATGTGTGAGGTTATAGTCTAGTATGCAATCCTAGTTCTCTATAACCAATGGCTCTGATACCAATCTATCACACCCCCAAATTCCACTAACGGAGTTTTACCATTTGGGAAGTGACAAACCAGGATCTCAGTCATTAGTTACATTGAACGACTCTACATGGGACCCAATGAAAATATCATAACATTCAGATTTTAATGCGGAAGCGTAAAGAAAAGTAAATGCGCTAAACACACGTGCCCAAAAAGTCCAAAAGTCCAAACCAAACACAATTCAAAATAGTCCAAACAGTTTAATAAAAAAAATATAAAAAGAAGAATCCCATGCATGTCCTATGTGTGCACCTGTGCCTTATCTTAGCGACCTGAGAAAACATGTAAGAAAAGATGTCAACACGAGGTTGGTGAGTTCACAGGTTTCAGTATATAAATAAATGTTTACCAGATTATTGATCATTCAATATGTATCTATAGGTAGCTAACCTATGTTCATGTTTAATTTAAGCGCTTGCAACCGAAGCTGACTGTTTGTTTATTTGCCTTCTGCCAGGTCTATCAACCTCGGCGATGTGAGTAGGCTAACATTTCACCTGTTTGATCTCCAATCGAGTTAGCGCGACTAACGCGGGTGGGATTTGTCAAACTCAGTAGTACTACTAAACATTACCTCACTAAGATCCATATTAACGGTTCGATGTGTGTTGAGGACTTTCAGTGATAGCGTGTTACGCTTAGCCTAAACATTGATAACATATGAATTACAAAAATCTCAAAATAGTTGAATCATGTTTTCTCTCCCAAGTTAAAACAGTAAAAAGGGGCCATGAAAACTCACCTGAACAGCGTAGACAGTTCACACTAGAATACGATTGGAACCATGAGTGTTAGCCTGCCTGTAAGCCCCCCTTTCCTGGGTAACCTCACTTGTTGGAATTACTCATAAACATAGTCATAAATACTGAACTTAAATTAAAAACATTCAGAAGTAGCGGAAGCAAACATCATTCAAATACATAACATAACAGCGGAAGTCTTAACAAATAAAAACATAATATTTTCTTAACATATATAAAAGTGGGATGTCAGTCTCGTGCCGGGTAACCATCACGCCTTCGCACGACCCTTCCTTTCTTTACCTGAAATGTATACTAAAAGTCAGTTAACGCTGGTGAGTTCTAGTTTAAAAACAATCATACATAGCATTTATCTTATCATGAGTATTATATGTATATATAAATAATATACGTAACATTCGTGCTTTTGCATAATCTTTGCTTTACTGTTCTCACATAACATTCATACTGAGTATATACATATGTACATACATACTTACTTTGGGGAGAACATTCATTGGCCATACACATAGGGGTGATCATCCCGTCATACTTGTCACGAATGTCACAAAGACAATGCAGTGAGAACTACCGTCGTAGCCCTTTTCACAAACCGTCCGGCTCTAGAAAACCGTCCGTCAAAACATAAATCCGTCCGTCAACCTTTGTCCATCCGCTCTTAAACCGTCCTACCGTCGTAGTCCGTTCATTCGCCCGTCTGCCCTAGGGCATCCGTTTCCCACGTGGCTATTATATATGCAACCGTTCTACATGTAATAAGGCATTTGCTTCGACCGTCCATGAGTACTTTTTATACGTCCTAGCTTGCGAAGGAACGTTTTTGTCCCGATTGTAAAATAGTCACGTGGTCGTCCGTCTACCGAAGTAGTCGTTGTCATCGTAGCAACCATAACGTATTCGTACATTCATAACATGCAATATATAAAATATAAAGCAAGATTTCATTCATTCACGGTATGTCATTCTTTCATTCATTCATTATAATCATACGTTTCATACTTTGTTCATAATTCATTTTCATATATATATAATATACTTATTTGTATATCACGTATGATCACATTGGCATTCATATCATTTATTCATTTAGTGTATACAGTTCAGCCCCAAAACATTTAAAATGATTTGCACATAACACAGAAGGGGGCACATAGAACTCACCTGATAAGCTAACGTTGGCCTAAACAAAGGCCCAACAACGTCACGTACAATCTGAATTAGTTTGTTAAATACACATCACACCCACTCCCGACTCTAACGGTTTAATCACACTGAATTAGGCGAACATACTGACTTCACTATCTAGCCTGGTGCCTGCGCACTTAGCAAATGCGCAGGGCCTGGTTCATGCGTACTTGACAAGTGCGCAGAACATTCTTCTTGCGTACTTGATAAGCACACAGGATCTTCCTCCTGCGTACTTGATAGGTACGCAGGATCTTCCTCATGCGTACTTGATAAGTACGCAGGACATCCTTCTTGCGTACTTGATAAGTACGCAAGACCTGTTTCCTGAACAAGTCCGGAATTCATGCATGCTAACCCGATCATGCCAATCTTACAATTTTCTTTGATCAAAATGTGCGGTTTTCATTCTAGATGCTAGTTCTAAGCTTATTTTCAAGTTTCATCCATAAAAACGTATCATATTTAGCTAAAACTTGAAAAACCCCAAAATGAACAAAAACTTAGTTTAAGGTCGAATCGTTACCTTGATTGTGATTCTGATTCGGAGGTTTTGCTTATGAGCTCAGATCGATCTTTGAGAACCAACTCGCACCTTGCAGTTGATCAAAAAGGTCGTCAATTCTAGGCAGTGGGTATTTGTTCTTTACTCTCCTCTTGTTCAATTCGCGGTAGTCAATGCACATGCGCATGCTGCCGTCCTTCTTCTTTACAAATAGTACCGGATCTCCCCATGGTGAAATGCTCGGTCTGATAAATCCTTTTTCTGTTAATTCCTCTAGTTGAGACATCAATTCTTTCTTTTCTGACGGAGCCAATCGTGTGACACCCGACATTTCAGGTCAATATCCGTACACATTATAAACAAGTTTACATGATAATCATTTTTGTGATTTACTTAATTTCACAAACAAGGACATTAAGGTCTAACAAAAACCGAACATTGTCTCATTTCACATTTTGGTAATTCTAAGAGTTACCGGTTCACGTGTTATATAAACCGACAAATTAGAACACTAGTGGTTAATTTAAATAACCAGAGAAATATATATACATATATATTTTATTTCCACAAACTTTACGTAGAACAATAAATTATTTTCAGAATAAATTTATAATACCGTGGAGGATCTAAACCAGATTTATTTACCCCTTTAAAACTATAATTGATATTAATACCTAAATCTAATTGTTTTGTTATTATAACCCAAACCCCCCAACCCACCCTTGACTTTTGGCCGAAAAAGCCAGAGAAACCCCCCCTCCCTTACTCGACCCATACCTCACCTGAGAAAAACTCAAGTAAAACCATACCACCTCACTAATTTTCTCACAATTCCCATTTTATCACTCATTTTCTTACGGCAAATTCTCCAATTATCTCCAAGATTGAAGTCAAGTTTTAAAGCAAAATCCATCAAAATTCAGTGTTTTAAGGTGTTCCTGAAGAAGAGTTTAACAAAAGATTCAAGACCATTCTCTGTTTTCTCTCATCATCTTCATCACTGTTTTTAAGGTAAAAACTCGATATTTTTCATATTATGTTCTTTAAAACCGTATCTAAACTTACATTTTATTTAAACGCAAGAAAGATAACAAGAAGAGTGTGTCGAATTCAAGTTTAATACATAAAAATATGCCGGACTGATTCTGTCAAAACAGAAGTTCAGTAATCGAAACTAGGAGTTTTGATACCTGTTGCTCAATCGAAACTAGGAGTTTCGATACCTGTTGGTCAATCGAAACTAGGAGTTTCGATACCTTTTACTCAATCGAAACTAGGTTATTTCGACACTCAAATATTCAATCAAAACTAGGAAGTTTCGACACCAAACTACATAACCGAAACTAGGTAGTTTCGATACCCAACTACTCGATCGAAACTAGGTAGTTTCGATCACTACTCAATCGAAACTAAGTAGTTTCGATACTCAATTGCCCCATCGAAACTAAGTAGTTTCGATACCTGTACAACAGTCCCAGTTGGGCAGTAACTCAAAACTATTTTATAACAAAACATGTGTTGGAAAACTAAAACGATATTTAAACAAACACAATCAGATTTACAAGGTCGGTGAACAATTTACAATTAAGACGTTGGTCTTAACAACAATTTACCCTTGGTATCTAGGGTACAAATAGTCAAGGTTGACTACAACAAGCATTATTACAAGTATATACACAAACTCAAGGTGAGTTTCACGGCCCCTTTTTACTATTTTCAAAATTTGGGGGAGAAACATACTTACAACTATTTTATGGGATAACAAGAGAATAAGGCATGACTTTTATGTTTACATGAGATGAGAACAATGATTTGAGGCCGCTAAAGTCCCCTGGAACAACGTAGTAACCATTAACTGTAGCCTAGGGTCCTATGAATAGTACTATGGAGAGTGACGTCTCCCGGTCATGGTTAGTCGCGCTAACCACAATCTGGAGGATTTATGGCCGCATAGAACCGGATAACGAAATTAGGGGCATGTACAATTGTCATGGTTTGGTTACGCCTCATGTATGAACATATTATTTGTATTCCTAGCTAGTTTACAAATGGGTCAACAATTCTTATTCTGTTTATCACATACAACTGAACTATTTATGAACAATCGAAGTTTACAAAGAACTATTTGATTAAACCTGTGAACTCACCAACCTCGTGTTGACGATTTCAAGTATGTTTTTCAGGTAATTGAATGATGACTGCAAGGTTAGCAATGTAGATTACATGCATGCACGATGGATACTACTCAAGGAGGATTTCCCTCGTATAACTCATTGAATTGAGTCATATTTGTGAAATCTTAACTTTTTGTAAACTCAAATTAATTTTTTTTTTTTGTAATGTATAATCTTAATCTTGTTTATGTATCCATTTATCATATATGTGTTTGCGGTAATCATATGCTTTGGAAACCAGTGAACGTCGCGCCTCGCGTTTCCGCCTTGGCGGGGTGTGACAGAACTTGGTATCAGAGCCATTGATTATAGTGAACTAGGAATCTAAATTGGAACCTAGTCTATAATCTAAATGACTCACTAAAACGTTTTCATTGCATAACCAGTCATTTTGTCATATGGATATTGTAGTCACAAGCATGTCGTCACATTCACATTCTGATCCCGTCTCTGACACTGAATCAAACGAGGAACTTTCCGCCTCACATCCCAAAAATTGAGTACAAACCCGTAGCTCCACACCACCTAATGTCGCCTTGGGAGAACCGCCTATTGTCTACCGAAAGACAAGCGGAGGACCAGTTAAAGTGCAAAGTGCCAGGAAGAAGTTTCGACTTCCACGCAAGAGAAACCTGGCAGCCCGTGACCCGAAAGACTTACAGACTGGTGAAGAACCACCTAAGCAAAGACCATGCTACCACCCTACTGTGGGAACTATCCGTTAGATGCCTCGTACTCTGGCACGATGGAGGGAGATGGAGAGCATCCCATCAACCTTTGAGCTCGGAGAGTCTTCCAACTCTCCAACACCCCTACCCCACACTGGGGAAGTCATGGAGCTCACAGTGCCTACCTTGGTAGCTCATGTTCGTATGCACGAAGAGCGTCTTGATGATCTCCTAGACGATATTCGGGCACATGGGGATGCAGCCACGCGACTTCGTCAAGGGCTCGGATCTCGAGTTCAGACTCTGGAAGACCACACCCGAGACATACAGGGTACCACAAACTATCTAGAGTTGAGAGCTGACATGGACTGGCAGTTCACAGTTACGGTCCGAGACATGGTGGAGGCGCTAGAAGAAAGGACGTTGACTGCAGAATTTGTGGCTAGAGCAAGCTTTGTTATGGCAGGACTTGCCAAGATGATTGGATTGTACTCTCACTTCTTCTTCTAAACCTATTATGGGCGGGTTGTGCCCATAGTACATTATGTAGTTTGAAACTTTAGTACTGATGAGGTCATGTGAACCCATCCTTTTTGTATCCTTATCTTTTGGGAACAATGTACTATATACGTTTTAACTATGTATGTAATGGTTTATATTGTAATGATAGTTGTTTACGTTTGATGTTGTTATATCCTTATGTCATGATCTATCATTATTTTTATATAATGTTGTTTCTTTTTAATTGACATGATTAGAAAGAACGTCATGGCACCTAAGCGTAGGACAACCCGTAACACTACTGGTGACAACAACGAGACAATTTCTCCAAATGTGGAACAACTCATAGCACAGCGAGTAGCTGCTACTATGCAACAGTATGAGGCAAACCGAAATAGTGGAGGAGGAAACGGCAGTGGTACCGGCGGAGGAGGTGCAGGAGGTAGCGGTACAGCTGGAGGTTCCGGAGGTTCCGGAGGTAATAGAATAAATAAGCCGTAACAGTTAGTCATGATCCGAATTAATGACGTTATGACTTGTAATTCTACAGATGCTCCAAATAGAAAGTGCTCCTACAAGGCCTTTCTATCTTGCAAACCCCGTAACTTCAATGGCACCGAGGGTGCAGTTGGACTAATGAGATGGATAGAGAAGATGGAATCGGTGATTGATATCAGTGAATGCACTGCTGACTGCATGGTGAAGTATTCTACATGCTCACTCACTGATAAAGCTTTAACTTGGTGGAATTCACAAGTAAAGACTTTGGGAAGGCAGACAGCATATGAGTTGTCATGGGAAGACCTAAAAGCCATGATGATCGAGGAATACTGTCCTCGAAATGAGTTGCAAAAGATCGAATCTGAAATGTGGAATTTACAAATGATAGGAGATGATGTTGCTGGTTACACTGACCGATTCAATGAGTTAGCAATCTTGGTTCCACACATGGTCACCCCAGAATACAAGAAGGTCGAAAGATACTTGTGGGGTCTCGCACCTCAAATCCGAAGTCTAGTGACTTCATCGAACCCTATGGATGCCAAGAGCGCCATAACTCTAGCTTTCAAGCTGAGGGATAATGCTGTGCGTGATGGTTTGTTTGGAAAGAAGGAGACCGAAGAAGGAAAATCTGGAGAAAAGAGGAAATGGTTTGGAAAACCAAGTAATCAAAACAAGAATCAGGCTTACAAGAGACCTGAAACTATGAAGGCCTATGCTGCCAACCTTGAAGGACAAAGTGGATATCTTGGAACACGACCAAAGTGTGACAAGTGTGGATATCATCACAGTGAAAGGTGTATCCAATGTGGAAAATGTAAAAAGTATGGGCATATGACCCATAACTGTTGGAGCAATGAAAATCCTAATAAGACTAATCAAGTAGCAGGACAGGTCAAACCAGGAACAGGAAGGATGAATCAGGGATGCTTTGAGTGTGGAGATCCAAAGCACATCAGAAAAGACTGTCCAAAGTTGAAGAACCGAAACGACAATCAGGCCCGTGGAAGAGCATTTGTGATGGGGGCTGGTGACGCACGACAAGATCCAAACATTGTCACTGGTACGTTCCCGATAAATAATCACTATGCCTCTATACTTTTCGATACGGGTGCTGATATGAGTTTTGTGTCAAATGACTTTAAGTCCCTACTCGGTATTAAGCCCAGCCAACTAGAACAAAAGTATACAATTGAATTAGCGAACGGAAAATTAATTAATACCGGAGAAGTCATTCAGAATTGTACCTTATGTTTTAAGAACCACACATTTAGTATAGATCTGTTACCTGTTGATTTAGGAAGCTTTGACGTTGTTATTGGCATGGATTGGTTGTCAAAGAATCATGCCGAGATTGTTTGTTTTGAGAAGATTGTCCAAATCCCACTCTCAAACGGAGAAATTCTTTTGATTCAAGGTGAGAAGAGTGGAGTAACATTAAGGATGATAAACTGCATGAAAAATCGTAAGTATCTACGTAAAGGCTATTGCGTATTCCTGGCTCACGTCGTCGAGAAGAAACCCAAGGAACGTCGACTTGATGATATACCAATTGTTAAGGATTATCCTGAAGTTTTTCCTGAAGACTTACCTGGTTTACCACCACCGAGGCAAGTCGAATTTTGAATCGATTTGGTACCAGGAGCCGCCCCGGTTGCGCGATCACCATATCGATTAGCACCTTCTGAAATGCAGAAATTATCAAATCAACTCCAAGAGTTGCTAGATAAAGGTTTCATAAGACCGAGTTTCTCACCTTGGGGAGCTCCGGTCCTATTCGTAAAGAAGAAGGATGGAACCTTTAGGATGTGTATTGATTACCGAGAATTAAACAAGCTTACAATCAAAAACCGATACCCACTTCCTCGAATAGATGATTTGTTTGATCAACTACAAGGTTCTAGCTTCTACTCTAAGATCGATCTACGTTCGGGGTATCATCAACTACGAATCCAAGAAGAAGATGTACCGAAGACAGCATTTAGGACTCGTTATGGCCACTACGAATTCCTAATTATGTCGTTTGGTTTGACGAATGCACCGGCTGTTTTCATGGCTCTCATGAACCGAGTGTGCAAACCATACTTGGATAAATTCGTGATAGTATTTATCGATGACATATTGATATATTCACGAACCAAGGAGGATCATGAACATCACCTGAAATTAATCTTGGAGCTACTCAGCAACGAGAAACTTTACGCTAAATTCTCGAAGTGTGAGTTTTGGATCCGAGAAGTGCATTTCCTTGGTTATGTCATCAACAAGGAAGGAATTCACGTTGATCCATCTAAAATTGAAGCGATCAAAAACTGGGAAGCACCAAAGACTCCGACCGAAGTGCGTCAATTTTTGGGTTTGGCTGGCTACTACAGACGATTCATCGAGAATTTTTCAAAAATAGCCTTGCCTTTAACCACATTAACCCAGAAAGAAAAGAAGTATGATTGGAATGACAAGCAAGAGTCAGCTTTCCAATTACTAAAGCAGAAGCTGTGTAGTGCACCAATCTTATCCCTTCCGGAGGGAATCGACAATTTTGTCGTATACTGCGATGCATCACACCAAGGACTTGGTTGTGTGTTAATGCAAAAAGACAAAGTCATCGCATATGCCTCACGACAACTAAAAGTGCACGAAAAGAATTATACGACCCACGACTTGGAATTGGGTGCAGTTGTGTTTGCGCTCAAAATTTGGAGACATTACCTTTACGGTACAAGATGTACTATCTTTACTGATCACAAGAGTCTCCAACATATCTTTGATCAAAAGGAAATTAACATGAGACAACGTCGTTGGGTAGAACTACTAAACGATTATGATTGTGATATCAAGTACCATCCCGGGAAAGCCAATGTCGTAGCGGACGCTTTAAGTCGCAAAGAACGAGTTAAAACTCTTCGTGTTCGTGCCTTAGGATTGACAATTCATACGAATCTTACTACTCAAATTCGGATGGCACAACAAGAGGCAATCAAAGAAGAAAACATTCAGAATGAAGCTTTACGAGGAATGATAAAGCAATTGGAGCCAAAGTCAGATGACACTTTATACTTCATGAATAGAATTTGGGTGACACGTTTTGGTAACTTACGGGAGTTAGTTATGGACGAAGCCCACAAGTCTAGGTACTCCATTCACCCAGGTTCAGATAAAATGTATAAGGATCTAAAAGAATTATATTGGTGGCCCAATATGAAAGGAGATATTGCCACATATGTCAGTAAATGCCTAACGTGCTCAAAAGTAAAAGCCGAACATCAGAAACCGTCTGGTTTGTTACAACAACCTGAAATTCCCCAATGGAAATGGGAACAAATTTCTATGGATTTCATCACAAAATTACCCAGGACTTCCAGTGGTTATGATACCATATGGGTTATTGTCGACCGTTTAACGAAATCTGCTCACTTTCTGCCAATGAAAGAAACTGACAAGACAGAGAAACTTGCAAAGCTTTATATCAAGGAAATTGTGGCTAGGCATGGAGTGCCAATTTCTATTATCTCTGATAGAGACAGCAGATTCGTGTCTAGAATCTGGAAATCATTACAAGAAGCCATGGGCACACGTCTTGACATGAGCACGGCATATCACCCACAAACAGATGGTCAAAGCGAAAGGACCATTCAAACTTTAGAGGATATGCTGCGTGCGTGTGTAATTGATTTCAGAGGTAATTGGGATACTCATTTACCATTAGCTGAGTTTTCCTACAATAACAGCTACCACACGAGCATTAAGGCAGCTCCGTTTGAAGCTTTATATGGTCGTAAATGCCGCTCACCTCTATGTTGGACGGAAGTTGGTGAAAAACACTTGACCGGCCCTAAGATTGTCCAGGAAACCACTGATAAGATTTTCAAAATTAAGGACCGTTTGAAAGCGGCCCGAGATAGACAAAAGAGCTATGCTGATAACCGACGGAAACCATTAGATTTTCAAATTGGTGACCGAGTAATGTTAAAAGTCTCACCATGGAAAGGCGTTGCAAGGTTTGGTAACCGTGGTAAGCTCAACCCTAGATACGTTGGTCCGTTCGAAATACTGGCTAGGGTTGGCCCTGTAGCTTACAAACTCAAGCTACCACAAGAACTAAGCAATGTACATGATACGTTTCATGTATCAAATCTCAAGAAGTGTTTATCAGACGAGACACTAATTATACCGCCTGACGAGATTCACTTTGACGATAAACTTCGCTTCATCGAGGAACCGATTGAGATTTCGGATTGGAAAGTTCAAAAGCTGAGACGTAGTCGGATCAAACTGGTTAAAGTACGTTGGAATTCAAAGCGTGGTCCTGAGTATACATGGGAATGAGAGGACCAAATG
Organism: Smallanthus sonchifolius; assembly: GCA_023525975.1. Taxonomy (NCBI): domain Eukaryota; kingdom Viridiplantae; phylum Streptophyta; class Magnoliopsida; order Asterales; family Asteraceae; genus Smallanthus; species Smallanthus sonchifolius. Next base: position 24,527,291 of record CM042030.1, on the reverse strand, counting down.
AAAACAAAATACCCATCCTTGTTTAAGGATACACCAGTTCAAGACGACACGAATTGAATTTCGGGACGAAATTCTTTTAACAAGGGGAGAATGTGACACCCGACATTTCAGGTCAATATCCGTACACATTATAAACAAGTTTACATGATAATCATTTTTGTGATTTACTTAATTTCACAAACAAGGACATTAAGGTCTAACAAAAACCGAACATTGTCTCATTTCATATTTTGGTAATTCTAAGAGTTACCGGTTCACGTGTTATATAAACCGACAAATTCGAACACTAGTGGTTAATTTAAATAACCAGAGAAATATATATACATATATATTTTATTTCCACAAACTTTACGTAGAACAATAAATTATTCTCAGAATAAATTTATAATACCGTGGAGGATCTAAACCAGATTTATTTACCCCTTTAAAACTATAATTGATATTAATACCTAAATCTAATTGTTTTGTTATTATAACCCAAACCCCCCAACCCATCCTTTACTTTTGGCCGAAAAAGCCAGAGAAACCCCCCCTCCCTTACTCGACCCATACCTCACCAGAGAAAAACTCAAGTAAAACCATACCACCTCACTCATTTTCTCACAATTCCCATTTTATCACTCATTTTCTTACGGCAAATTCTCCAATTATCTCCAAGATTGAAGTCAAGTTTTAAAGCAAAATCCATCAAAATTCAGTGTTTTAAGGTGTTCCTGAAGAAGAGTTTAACAAAAGATTCAAGACCATTCTCTGTTTTCTCTCATCATCTTCATCACTGTTTTTAAGGTAAAAACTCGATATTTTTCATATTATGTTCTTTAAAACCGTATCTAAACTTACATCTTATTTAAACGCAAGAAAGATAACAAGAAGAGTGTGTCGAATTCAAGTTTAATACATAAAAATATGCCGGACTGATTCTGTCAAAACAGAAGTTCAGTAATCGAAACTAGGAGTTTCGATACCTGTTGCTCAATCGAAACTAGGAGTTTCGATACCTGTTGGTCAATCGAAACTAGGAGTTTCGATACCTTTTACTTAATCGAAACTAGGTTATTTCGACACTCAAATATTCAATCGAAACTAGGAAGTTTCGACACCAAACTACATAACCGAAACTAGGTAGTTTCGATACCCAACTACTCGATCGAAACTAGGTAGTTTCGATAACTACTCAATCGAAACTAAGTAGTTTCGATAATCAATTGCCCCATCGAAACTAAGTAGTTTCGATACCTGTACAACAGTCCCAGTTGGGCAGTAACTCAAAACTATTTTATAACAAAACATGTGTTGGAAAACTAAAACGATATTTAAACAAACACAATCAGATTTACAAGGTCGGTGAACAATTTACAATTAAGACGTTGGTCTTAACAACAATTTACCCTTGGTATCTAGGGTACAAATAGTCAAGGATGACTACAACAAGCATTATTACAAGTATATACACAAACTCAAGGTGAGTTTCACGGCCCCTTTTTACTGTTTTCAAAATTTGGGGGAGAAACATACTTACAACTATTTTATGGGATAACAAGAGAATAAGGCACGACTTTTATGTTTACATGAGATGAGAACAACGATTTGAGGCCGCTAAAGTCCCGTGGAACAACGTAGTAACCATTAACTGTAGCCTAGGGTGATATGAATAGTACTATGGAGAGTGACGTCTCCCGGTCATGGTTAGTCACGCTAACCACAATCTGGAGGATTTATGGCCGCATAGAACCGGATAACAAAATTAGGGGCATGTACAATTGTCATGGTTTGGTTACGCCTCATGTATGAACATATTATTTGTATTCCTAGCTAGTTTACAAATGGGTCAACAATTCTTATTATGTTTATCACATACAACTTAACTATTTATGAACAATCGAAGTTTACAAAGAACTATTTGATTAAACCTGTGAACTCACCAACCTCGTGTTGACGATTTCAAGTATGTTTTTCAGGTAATTGAATGATGACTGCAAGGTTAGCAATGTAGATTACATGCATGCACGATGGATACTACTCAAGGAGGATTTCCCTCGTATAACTCATTGAATTGAGTCATATTTGTGAAATCTTAACTTTTTGTAAACTCAGATTATTATTTTTTTTTTGTAATGTATAATCTTAATCTTGTTTATGTATCCATTTATCATGTATGTGTTTGCGGTAATCATATGCTTTGGAAACCAGTGAACGTCGCGCCTCGCGTTTCCGCCTTGGCGGGGTGTGACAAATCGGTAGGGGGCTTTGGCAACGGGCTCAGCTCTTGGCATTAAGTCAATCTGAAATTCTATTTCCCGATCGGGTGGCAACCCAGGTAGATCCTCACGGAACAGTTCCGGGAAGTTGCACACCACGGGTACATTCTTGAGTTCTTTCGTTTTCATTCTATCGTCAATAACATACGCCAGATAAGCTTTGCAACCGCGCCTTATGTAACTTTCGGCTTTGATCATCGAGATAACGTTCGGCATCGTACAATTCCAATCCCTATAAACTGTAATTGGACTGCCGCTAGGAGCTTTGAGGTGTATCCTCTTACGTTTACATATGATTTGAGCTTCGTTGGCAGCTAGCCAATCCATACCCAATACTATATCGAATCCTCCTAAGGTGAGAAGGAATAATCTAGAAGGAAACTAATGGCCCTCTATTTCTATGATACAATCCTCTGTTACTTGGAATACTGCCGAATCTTTACCAACGGCAGTTTGTACACTAAAGGCCTTTACTATGGTATTGATAGTGCAATCTAGTTTATGACTAAATGCATTGGATTTAAAGCTTTTACTAGCACCAGAGTCAAATAAAATAGCAGCATGTTCATCACTAACTAGGAACGTACCTGACACAACATCAGGGTTTCCCTTTGCTTCCTTCTTAGTCTGGGCGTAGGCTCGAGTCCTAGCCTTCGGCTGTTCCCTTTCAGCTTCCTTTTCCTTTTCCTTTCCCGAACCGGATTGTCTGGTTTTCCTACAATTCCTAGTCAGGTGTCCATATCTACCACAACTTTGGCACTTGGCGTCTTTTAAGCAATCTCGGGTGTAGTGTCCCGGCCTCCCGCATTTATAGCACATGGTTGTGCCAACTAAACATTCGCCTTGGTGTTTCCTTGAGAATTTCTTACAAACTTCATACCCTTCTGGCCTAGGCTTCTTCACCTCAGCGGTGTAGTTTCCCTTTCAATTTCCTTTGAACGAGTTCTCCCATTTTCGTTTCGGAGCTTCGGGAGCTGTGTCCTCGTTAGCATAATCATCATAGACGATTCTAGACAGGTTGACTACCGACTCGAAGGTTGAGGGTAGATTAGCTTTCACATGAACACGGACCCTTTGAGGTAAGCCCTTCATATAGTATTTAATCATTCGTTCTTTTGTCTCCACCAGGTGGGGTACTAGTTGAGCGAGCTCATTGAACCTGGAAGTATACTAGCGGTGCGTCTTGCTTCCAGCCTTGAAGTTTAGGAATTCATTTTCCACTCAATTAATTTCGTTCTGGGGACAGAACTTTTGGATTATCAGCTTCTTCAGGTTTTCCCATGTCATTCTGGCAAGAGCGTTTGGCGACTTTGTCCTCTGAATGTTCCTCCACCAACTTAGTGCCTCATTGGTGAAAGAATGAGCAACATACTTACCAGCCTGGTCCGGTCGACACTCGTTGATGTTGATTATATCGTTCATCCTCTCAATCCATTCGAACGTAGCCACTGAATCCTTGTTCCCGTCGAACTTGGGTGGGTCTCCATCCTTGAAACCTTTGTAGGTACACCCACGATTACTTGATTCCACCTTCATTTCATCCCCATCACTGTCATACACCTTCTCTTCATGGTCTCCTTCATCCACCTATCTAATTTTCTTTAGTGCCTCGGATAGTAGATCAGGCAATACTTTCTTCAGAGTAAGTACAACTTCACGGGCAATAGCATCCCCGACCTCGGGTTCCAACTGTAGAGGCCCTTGATTTTCGTCCCCAGTTGGGGTCACTTCTGTTTCGTGCACACTCTCAGTGTGTTCTGCATGCACACTCTCTTCTTCTTCATGTCTTTGATTCAATGGAGGTCTACCGACTTGGCCAGTGCGACCGCCTCGGCGTCCTGTTCTTCCTCCACCAGCCATAGTTCCTAGTTTCCTGATAGTTATAAAGGGAATACATCAATGTCATTTCTTCAGATCATAGTTTGGAACAGTACGAGCAAGGTAAATTGTTAATTACAGTGACCGGTTTGTGATTACTAATTTACATTGCTTTTCGGGTTCAAAACTCTTCAAATCGGTCGTGACATTGACATCCATTGGTTCAAAGTTATGGTATCTATTCTTATCCAAGTGCATTAACTTTAGTACTTACTTACCGAGCTGGCGTTGGCGTTGGTTACCCATACTGACATCCGTGCATTGGTCCCATAATCAACTTGTGTCCAGACATTTAGGGATGTCTGAATCTCTCAAACTATTTCTCTGATACCAACTTGTAAGGCCCCCCTTTCCCGGGTAACCTCACTTGTTGGAATTACTCATAAACATAGTCATAAATACTGAACTTAAATTAAAAGCATTCAGAAGTAGCGAAAGCAAACATCATTCGAATACATAACATAACAGTAGAAGTCTTAACAAATAAAAACATAATATTTTCTTAACATACATAAAAGTGGGATGTCAGTCTCGTACCGGGTAACCATCACGCCTTCGCACGACCCTTCCTTTCTTTACCTGAAATGTATACTAAAAGTCAGTTAACGCTGGTGAGTTCTAGTTTAAAAACAATCATACATAGCATTTATCTTATCATGAGTATTATATGTATATATAAATAATATACGTAACATTCGTGCTTTTGCATAATCTTTGCTTTACTGTTCTCACATAACATTTATACTGAGTATATACATATGTACATACATACTTACTTTGGGGAGAACATTCATTGGCCATACACATAGGGGTGATCATCCCGTCATACTTGTCACGAATGTCACAAAGACAACGCAGTGCGAACTACCGTCGTAGCCCTTTTCACAAACCGTCCAGCTCTAGAAAACCGTCCGTCAAAACATAAATCCGTCCGTCAACTTTTTTCCATCCGCTCTTAAACCGTCCTACCGTCGTAGTCCGTTCATTCGACCGTCCATGAGTTCCTTTTATACGTCCTAGCTTGCGAAGGAACGTTTTTGTCCCGGTTGCAAAATAGTCATGTGGTCGTCCGTCTACCGAAGTAGCCGTTGTCATCGTAGCATGCAAAACGTATTCGTACATTCATAACATGCAATATATAAAATATAAAGCAAGATTTCATTCATTCACGTTATGTCATTCTTTCATTCATTCATTATAATCATACGTTTCATACTTTGTTCATAATTCATTTTCATATATATATAATATACTTATTTGTATATCACGTATGATCACATTGGCATTCATATCATTTATTCATTTAGTGTATACAGTTCAGCCCCAAAAATTTAAAATGATTTGCACATAACACAGAAGGGGGCACATAGAACTCACCTGATAAGCTAGTCTTGGTTGTCCTAAACAAAGGCCCAACAACGTCACGTACGATCTGAATTAGGTAGTTAAATACACATCAGACCCAATCCTGACTCTAACGGTTTAATCACACTGAATTAGGCGAACATACTGACTTCACTATCTATCCTGGTTCCTGCGCACTTAGCAAGTGCGTAGGGCCTGGATCATGCGTACTTGACAAGTGCGCAGAACATTCTTCTTGCGTACTTGATAAGCACGCAGGATCTTCCTCCTGCGTACTTGATAAGTATGCAGGATCTTCCTCATGCGTACTTGATAAGTACGCAGGACATCCTTCTTGAGTACTTGATAAGTACGCAAGACCTGTTTCCTGAACAAGTCCGAAATTCTTGCATGCTAACCCGATCATGCCAATCTTACAATTTTCTTTGATCAAAATGTTTGGTTTTCATTCTAGATGCTAGTTCTAAGCTTATTTTCAAGTTTCATCCATAAAAACGTCTCCTATTTAGCTAAAACCCGAAAACCCCAAAATGAACAAAAACTCAGTTTAAGGTCGAATCGTTACCTTGATTGTGATTCTGATTCGGAGGTTTTGCTCACGAGCTCAGTAGTAACGTGCTCCTTCAATTCCGGGTCGATCCGTCAACTTTCTCTCTCTAGACCCGAGCTCTCCTTTCTCTCTCTAGATTGCAAGTTGTGGAAGAAATGAGAGTGTAATGCTGTCTTGACCTTTATATACTTGGGCTTCCCCCGGCCCGTTGGAGCCGAGCCAAAGCCCATCCATTTTCCTTCATTTTTAATGGTTAAATCCATATTGCGTTATAATTATTTATTTACTATTTCTGGGATGTTACACTGCAACGGCTTACGTATGCCCTAGAATTATACACATAATAATTAGGGATACAATGGAATATGTGACGACAACACGGGAGATTGAACGTCCTAAAGTAACGCTCTAATAATCAAGAGTAGACGAACATGTCCACGGGAATAAGAATTCTTTAATTAGTAATTAAGATGACTACGATTTGCGACGGGTGACAAATAATTAAATATAATAAATATATCCGAGCGTTTTCGCCATTAAACAATGTCTAAGAAAATAATATAATATATATTATTTTTAGATTAACAAGTATCACAAGTGTCAAATAATAAAACTATTATTTTATTCATGAACATAAACGTGTGTAATAACTATTTATATATTTGTAAACGTTTATATTAAGTTTATTAACGAAGCGAAAATAATATGTTAATATATTATTTTAAATTGAAGTTACGGTTTAAAGGTAATATAAATATATTGTCTTACTCGAAATTATAATAATATAATATATTATTACGCTAGTGAAACAATATTAGAATTGAGTTATATAATCTAAACCCGGGCCCATGTGTGGTTTTATGGGTTAAAACACATTAATATATTAATATAATAATATAGGAATTTATTTTACAATTAAAATCTCAATAAAATGCGCATTTAAAAAGAATATAGGGGAGGAGGATTCGTAACCGGGTCTCCTCCCCTTAAGCAGACACACTTAACCAGTCTCACCCGCTAGGGTAATCGCATACAGATCCGGACAGAATTGGTTTTAATCAACAACCCACCGTGATCCCCCTTTCACACTACCCGCGATCGATCCCCAACTCCAATCCCTCAAATCTAGTCGTGATTAGCCAAATTAGCAAAGAGGTTTTGTTAAACGACCTATTACGAGTCTGAGGGTGGTTTTAATTCCAAAAACAACAAGTTTAAACGTGGTTAATTTCTGCCACAAAGTCCGAGAACCCTAGGTATGGATACGAAATCGATTTGACTAATTTGGATGTTAAAAGTGAGTGGAATCATAGGGTTTTTGACAATCGAGTATAGGCGAGTCTGGGGTGGAGTTTAATTCCAAAATCAAGTAGTTTAAGATCGATTAATTACAAGAATTAGAATCGAAAACCCTAACTTTGAACCTGGAATCAATTCTGTTGAATTCGATATGAAAAATGGTTGGATTCATAGGGTTTTTACTGATTAACACATTTCGAAATAACTGAGATAGTTTAATTTCATTGAGATCGTGCTTAGAATCAAAACCCCCAAATTTCTTATGAACAAACCCTAATTTACGGACGGGGTAAAATTCGATGTTAAAAGGTGAAATTGATAGAGGGCTTTCAATGTATACAAGATTGCAAAACTGTTGGTGTAACTTAATTTGATTAAGATTGGGTTTAGGACCGAAACCCCCAAATCATTTTTATGAAGAACCCTAGATCACAGATTTGATGTTTAAGGGTTGAATTGGTATAGGGCTTTCAATCCAGGTATTGAGACGATACCAAGGATGAGTTCAATTTTATCATTTGATATTGGATTGATAGGGTTCGACTAAAACGAAGACCGTATGAACCCTAGATGTCGATTGAGTTAAATCCGATAATGTAAGCCCTGATAATGATAGGGCTTACGATCTTGATGTAAAAATGAAGCTAAAGGATGTAAGAGTTACCAGATCACGGTTCGAATTGACTGTGCTCGACCAAAACAGGTGCCGACTTGCGCGAGCTTGGTCTCCAGCGATCCTAACTGCTTCTCCGGCCGAGTTGATGCTTGCAACAGGCTCTAACAGGTGCGACAAAGGTGTTTGTATTCTCAATTCGTGAGAATAATAAAGTTTTCATCGAATTTGATAGAAGGGGTGACGGTTTCGACGTTTATAACTTGATTAGCCATTAATCGATTTAATTCTTGCGTAATGATAGTAATTAAAGACTCCATGATGGCCGACATTATAATGGTAATGGATTTTAGTTTCGATTTTGGACAGTTGAGAAGGTTTACGGGTTAATTGGATCAAAGATGAACTCAATTTTGACTTTAAAAAGTCAACAGGGATCAGTTGCTCTTGATTTTGACTTTGCAAGTCAACATATCAAGTTTAGAGACTTGGCAGGATCAGTTCCTGAAGTTTGAAATCAGGAATGACAGAATTGGTCCTTGGGATTTAATATCGAGTTAACTGGGTTAGGTTGGAAATTTAGTAACTAAGTTAACTTGAAAAGTCGGATTGTCACAATAAGGTTGGTGCAGTCATGGGCATCATATCCTTTATGAAAGCACATAAATGCCTTCGAAAAGGGCATACTGCTATTTTGGATCTCGTTGCTGAACAGCCATCAGAAGAGAAGAAGATTGATGATATTCCCATCGTTCGTGAATTTCTGGAAGTATTTCCCGAGGATTTGGGTCTGCCACTACAACGTCAAGTTGAATTTCAAATCGATCTAGCACCCGGAGCGGCACCGATTACTCGGGCACCTTACAGGAATTGTTGGATAAAGGTTTCATCCGACCTAGCTCATCGCCATAGGGAACTTCGGTCCTGTTTGTCAAGAAGAAGGACGGAACTTTTCGTATGTGTATCGACTACCGTGAACTGAATAAAGTCACAATCAAGAACAGTTATCCTTTGCCTCGTATAGATGATCTCTTTGATCAACTCCAAGGATCAAGTTTCTATTCCAAGATAGATCATAGGTCCGGTTACCATCAATTGAGAGTCCGAGATGAATATATCTCTAAGACTGCTTTCAGGACAAGGTACGGCCACTATGAGTTTATGGTCAGTTCCTTTCGGATTAACCAAACCACCTGCGGTATTCATGGACCTCATGAACCGTGTGTGTAAACCATACCTTGATCAGTTTGTCATCGTTTTCATCGACGACATTCTCATTTATTCCAAGAACAAGGAGAAACATGAGGAACATCTATGTTTAATCCTGGAATTACTTAAAAAGGAGCAGCTGTATGCTAAGTTTTCCAAGTGTGAATTCTGGATTCGAGAAGTTCAAGTCTTAGGACATGTGGTTAACGAGAAGGGAATACATGTCGATCCATCAAAATTGAAGCCATCAAGAATTGGGCAGCACCGACGACTCCGACTGAAGTGCGACAATTTCTGGGATTGGCTGGATATTACCGTCGATTCATCGAGGGATTCTCTAAGATTGCACAACCTCTCACTGCCTTAACTCAAAAGGGTAAAGCCTATAACTGAGGCGATAACCAAGAGTCAGCATTCCAACATCTTAAGCAGAAACTTTACAGTGCATCTATCCTAGCTCTCCTGGAGGTACGGATGATTTTGTGATGTATTGTGATGCATCCAGTCAGGGTCTGGGTTGTGTTCTAATGCAATGAGAAAAAGTGATCGCATATGCTTCGCGTCAACTAAAGATTCATGAGAAAAACTACACCACTCATGATCTAGAGTTGGGAGCTGTAGTTTTCGCACTTAAGATACGGAGACACTACTTGTACGGTACCAAGTGCACTGTCTACACTGATCATAAGAGTCTTCAACATATCTTCGAGCAGAAAGAGCTGAACATGAGACAGCGTCGTTGGGTCGAGCTCTAGAATGATTATGACTGTGTGATCCGGTATCATCGGGGTAATGTTAATGTTGTAGCTGATGCCCTAAGTAGAAAGGAAACCAAGCCCAAACTAGTTCAAGCACTATAGCTTACTATTCACGCTGGATTAACTGAAAAAATCCGTAATGCTCAACTTGAAGCTCTGAAAGAGGAAAACCTACCGCTGGAAGGTATACGCGGTATGGAAGCACAACTCGAGGTCAAATCTGACGGTATTCGCTACTTCACTGAGCGAATATGGGTTCCAGTATTCGGAAACTTAAGGGAACTAGTCATGGATGAAGCTCATAAATCTCGTTACTCTATTCATCCAGGTTCTGACAAGATGTATCATGACCTAAAGGTGCTGTATTGGTGGCCAAAGATGAAGGCTGATATAGCCACCTATGTGAGCAAGTGACTTGCGCGAAGGTCAAAGTTGAATATCGAAAGCCTTCCGGTCTTCTCCAACAACCAGAGATTCCCATGTGAAAATGGGAACAGATATCCATGGACTTTATAACAAAATTGCCACAAACTCCTACCGGATGTGATACCATTTGGGTAATAGTCGATCGTTTAACAAAGTCCGATCACTTCTTAGCAATCAAGGAAACTGACAAAATGGATAAGCTTACTCGTATTTACTTGAAAGAAGTAGTCTCACGGCACAGGGTTCCAATCTCTATCATTTCGGATCGTGATGCACGATTCACCTCTCGTTTCTGGCAATCGTTACATAAAGCTTTAGGCACGCGTCTAGATATGAGCACAGCATACCATCCTCAAACTGATGGCCAGACAGAGCATACTATTCAATCTCTGGAGGATATGCTACGAGCTTGTGTGATTTACTTCAGTAACACCTGGGAGTCTCACCTACCGTTGGTGGAGTTCTCCTACAACAACAGTAATCACACTAGCATCAAGGCAGCTCCATTTGAAGCACTATATGGATGAAAATGCCGTCCTCCTATTTGTTGGGCCGAGGTTGGGGATAGTCAACTTACAGGTCCTGAACTCGTACTTGAAACTTCTAAGAAAATCGTTCAAATTAGAAACTGTATGGCAGCAACTCGTGATCGTCAAAAGAGCTATGCCGATAAGCGTCGTAAACCATTAGAATTTCAAGTAGAGGATATGGTTTTGTTAAAAGTCTCACCTTGGAAGGGTGTCATTCATTTTGGGAAGTAGGGCAAGCTGAATCCTCGTTATGTTGGACCATTTAAGATAGTGAAGAGAATCGGGCCAGTAGCGTATCAGCTGGACCTACCTGAAGGACTTAGTGGTGTACACAACGTCTTTCACGTCTCAAACTTGAAGAAATGTCTGGCAGACGAGTCACTCGCGGTTCCTCTTGAGGAACTACACATTGATGAACAGTTACGTTTCATCGAATAACCCGTGGAAATTATGGATAGGGAAGTCAAAACGTTAAAACGCAGTAAAATTCCTATTGTTAGAGTCTGTTGGAACTCTAAGCGCGGACCAGAATTCACGTGGGAGCGTGAGGATCAGATGATGCGCAAATATCCTAATCTGTTCAAGCACTCCATGTCAAACTCTTAAGGTACTATTTTAATTTTCGGGACGAAAATTCTTTCAACTAGGGGATGATGTGACATCCGGAAACTTTTTTATTTTATTATTCTTAATTTTCGGAACAAAAATTCTTTCAACTAGGGGATGATGTGACAATCCGACTTTTCATGTTAACTCCGTTAACAATCCCGTTAAGTATTCTGTTAAAAACTTAACCTCGTTAACTAAATCCAATTAAATCTTAACTTTTTAAAAATCTAACCCCAGGGACTAATTTTGTCAGTTCTGTATCTCAAACTCCAGGGATTAGTCCTGCCAAGTCCCAAAACATGATTATTTGACTCTCAAATTCAAAATCATAGGCAAATCGATCATGTTGTCTTTTAAAGCCAAACCCGTAATCAATTGACTCAAATCCGAATCCCACGATCGTTCCTGTTGAAATTCTATAACCGTTATGCTCATTATAGCCATAATCAATCATCATTAGATCATAAAACTCAGACATTGGTTCGAATTAATCCCAATTATGGGCATTAATCTCATAATCGTCGACACCCGCATCCTCTTCTATCAAATTCGCATCATTCGTCTGTTATTCTTGCAAATTGATCACCGACGCACCTTGTACGAGTTCCAGAAAAGCGTTTCCACACGTCAATTCCGCCGTAATTGAAGCCGGAGTAACAGGAGAACAACCGTGTGCGAAGTCGAAGCCCTTCTTGTAGAACTCTATCAATTCTTCATCTATTCTGGTAATTCCTCGCACCTACTGTTTCGTTTTAGCATCTAAATCATTAACCCTATGATGTATGAATCGTATATCATCGAATTTTACTCGATCCTAATTCTAGGGTTCATCCATATGCGAATTTGGGGGTTTTAATCTTAGGCTTAACTCTAATCCAATTAATTTATATCATCAGTTTCGCAACCATGTGTCCATCAAAAGCCCTAAGTATATTTTATCAATTAAAATCGAATTGGCCGCAACCCGTAACCTAGTGTTGGTTCATAAGTCGATTTGGGGATTTTGGTTTTAAACTTAATCTCCATCTAATTAAACCTCATGAACAAGTTCACAATGCCCAACTTATTAATAGCCCCATGAATCCAGCAATTAATATTACAAGAATTGAGCAAATCGATCTAGGGTTCTTAATCTAGGGTTTCAAAATTTAAATTGGGCAATAAACGATTGAAATCGTAATGGTTTTGCAATTAAACACACCAAACGATTGAAATTCATTGTCTAGCAAAACCCCTCTGCCCATGTGCTTAATCGCGACCGAAATCGAGAGAATCGGGACTGTACTCTCTGTTCACGCAAAGGGGAGAAGCATAGGGAATTTGTGATTAAAAACATTTCAGTCCGGGTTTGGTTGCGATACCCTAGCGGGCGGAGATGGTTAAGGTTGTTTGCTGGTGGGGAGGAGACCCGGGTTCGAGTCTCCTCACCCCAGTTTTGGTTTTTAATTATTTTCTAGCCACTATTTTATTATAAAATCAAATGATATATTATTATATGAATATATTAAAATGTTTTAAACCGGAAAATCTTCGTCGGCTCGGGTTTAGCCTCATACCTTGTATTTTTAATTAAATTGCATTTAAATATATATTATAACCGTATCACGATTAAAAATAATATATTATAATATCGTTCGGTTATAAAATTTCGTGTGACGTTTTAAAATAATAAATAATGTAGTTATTTATAATATCTTACACTCGTTGTTATCTTCGAATAAAATAATAAATTCATTAATTTACCGCGTAATTATTATTGTAATACCTTATAGATCTAAAAATAATATATATTATATTATTTTCGTAGGCCGTTAGGTAATGACGAAATCGCTCGAATATATTTATTATATTATTTTGTCATTCGTCACGAAACGTATCTATCTTAATAGGCATATAAAGAATCCTTGTTCCGTGGACACGTTCGTCTATTCTTTGATCGTTAGAACGTTTCTCTTAGGACGTTTCTCATTCCGTGTCGTTGTCACAATTCCCATTTTATCCCTAATTATTATGTGCATAATTCTAGCGCAAACGTAGGCCGTTGCAGGCTGACACTCGAGGTTCCAATCGTATTCTAGTGTGAACTACCTACGTCGTTCAGGTGATTAATATGGTATTTTCATTTAAGTCCCATGTAGAGTCGTTCGATGTAACTAATGACTGAGATCCTGGTTTGTCATTTCCAAAATGGTAAAAATCCATTAGTTGAAATTCGGGTGTGACAACGCTGCTTTTGAATCAGTCATCTGGAACTTTTTGAGCATATCTTGATTGTACTTGGCTTGATGAATTAATGTTCCGTCATGTGACTGCTTCACTTCCAATCCAAGAAAGAACGTGTCACCCATCTTGCTCATTTCAAATTTGGCCTTCATAACGTCCTCAAAGTCTCAACAAAGCTTCTCATTCGTCGACCCAAAGATGATGTCGTCCACATAGATCTGCACCAGCGTAATATCTTTTCCAATCTTCTTCTTGAATAAAGTCATATCAATCTTCCTTTGTTCAAAGCCATTCTATAGAAGATAAGATCATAGAGTATCATACCAAGCCCTTGGAGCCTGAAGAAGTCCGTACAGAGCTTTGTCTAATTTGTAGACTCGACTCGGATAATCTGGATCTTCAAACCCCGGAGGCTGGCATACATAAACTTCCTCCTTGACCTTCCTATATAAGAATGCACTTTTAATGTCCATTTGATAGACCTTAAAGTTCTTGAAACACACATAAGCTAGGAAAATCCTTACTTCCAATCGAGCCGCAGGAGCTAACACTTCCTCATAATCAATCCCTTCTTCCTGAGCAAAACCTTGCATGACCAAACGTGCCTTATTCTTGATGACTACATTTCTTTCATCGGTCTTTGTTCCTGAAGACCCATCGAGTGCCAATAGGGTACTTATTCTTTGGTTGGTTAACTAGATCCCAAACTTTTAATTTCCAGAATTGAGCCAGTTCTTCCAGCATGGCGTCTATCTAGCTCGAGTCTTTCAGGGCCATGGAGATAATCTTTGAAACATCATGTGAGAGAAAACAAGCACATAGGGTCGTGTTGTAAGGAGTTGAATAACTTCTAGTACGAACACCTTTAGTGATTCGCCCAATCACATTCTCCAAAGGATGATTTGATAAAGTTTTGAAAGATGGCCCATCAGCAACTTCAACTTGAGCAGGAAGGTTCGTTAAATTTTCATCAGGAAATCGGCCCATCGTTATTGTCAGAATCATTGTCAGAGTTGACAGAAGGATCATTTGTCAAGTCCTGGTCAATATCACCAGAAGTATTTACACGAGTAGTATCATCAGCCCCAGAATGAGAAGAGGTTAATGTACTGTTAACAGAGATAGACAAAGGATCAGCGATAGCAGGTGTGATTCGTGTTGAAAAAGGCAAAAATTCATCTTCTACTTGGATGGATGGAATGAATGAAGGATCAGCGGATGAAGATGGTGCAGGTACGAGTGGTGCAGGAGGAATGAATTTATTGAAGACAATATCTGCATTATAGAACTAGTCGGGACCGGTTCCAGTATTTGTAGTATTAGCTTCTTGCCAGTCAACGTAATAAGATTCATGCACGATCTTTGTTATTTTGTTGTAAACACGGTAGGCTTTTTGAGATGAAGAATATCCAATAAAATAACATTCGCCACCGACTGCACCAAACTTTGCAAGATTATCAGTTGTGTTCAATAGAGTACATGAACATCCAAAAGCTCTACAGAATTCGATCAGGGGCTTCCTTCCATGAAACAACTCATAAGCAGTCTTATTGTGAGCCTTAACCACAAGAGCATGATTCAAGACATAATTTGTAGTGTTAACTGCTTCAGCCCAGAAAATGATTGGCAACTTTGAATCTATCAGCATTGTTCTAGCAGCTTCAATTAATGTTCGGTTCTTTCTTTCAGCAACTCCATTCTGCTTTGGAGTCCTAGTATCACTGAGAAATCCCCTTGCTTTGTCAAAATTCATCTAGGACATGATTTTTGAACTCGGTGTCATTGTCATTTCTGATAGAAATCACTAAACGCTTGCAGATTTTATCGATTTTGAGAATCAGACTCTTTAATACTTCAGTAGTTTCATCTTTAGTTGCTAAGAAATTAACCCAAGAGTACCTGGAGAAATCATCTGTCACAACCAAACAATAAGAGTTCTTAGAGATGCTTTAAACACTGACGTGACCAAAAAGGTCCATATGAAGTAGTTGAAGAGGAACAGAAATGGAATTCATTGCTTTGGACTTATGCGACTTTTTACGCTGTTTGCCTTTAACACAAGCCATGCATTTTTCAGAAAAATTGAAGTCCTTGGAGGCAAACCTCTCATAAAGTCTTGTTTTACTAAACGATTTATGTTTTTAAAATTCACATGGCCAAGTTGACGATACCAGAGCAGTGATTCAGAGTCAGATGCTTTCGATAGTAAACAAGCCATATAAGCTTTTATTTCAGGATCATTCATGTTGACGATGTAGGTGTTGTTTCTTCTTGGAGTCCTCAACAGAATCCGATCTTCTGGAAACATGATTCCAGGTTTGAGAAAGAGACACTCTGTATTGTTGAACAGCACAGACAGCTGTTTATCACAAACTTGTGATACACTCATCAGATTATAGTAGAGTTATGGAACAAGATTCACTTTCTCAAGAGTGAGAGTTCCATTGCATACAGTTCCTTGTCCTGTAATATTTCCTCCTTTTTCATCACCCGCAAAGGCAACGTATCCCCCATCGATAATTCAGAAGTCAATCAGCAGATCTTTTAGGCCGGTCATGTGACGAGAGAACCCACTATCAACATGCCAAGCATTATCAGTAGTCTTCCCGGGAAATCTCTATCACATACAAGACAATTTATTGAGAAACCGAAACCCAAGTCTTTCTCAATTTGGGTGGAACATCAATTTTAGCATTTCTATCAGTTCTGGTTCTCCACCAACATGTTCCCTTAAGAAAATGATTTACATTTTGACAGATTTTTTCAATTTTATGATATAAAGGATTGTGATCTTGTTGGTGTATGTTAAAATTTCCCACACTATGCATTTTAGGTCATTCAAATTTGACCCAATTATTATGATAAGATGCACTACTGCACTTTCTAACAGTGTGACCGCCCTTCCCATAACAAAAACAATTAACATGCTTAAAAGATTTTCTTTTATGTGGCGGTTGATAAGATGATGAGGATGATTGCTGCTGAACTGGCACTTTGATTTGCTTTTTGCTTTTGCCTTTGATGAATTTCTCCTTCTTTTGATCGACATGAGTGGTTGACGCTTCTTGATCAGATTCTTTATCAACATTTTTCATTTGACCTGCTTTATGATTCCGCGGATGTTTCGACAGATATGTCCGAATCATATGTACTTTCCTCACTGTCTCTTGTAGACAAATAGTATGAGTCACTTTGATAATCACATTGACTTGTTGATGCTGGGGTGAAGACTGGAATTTCTTCTGTCATAAACCTTTCAAACAGATTTCTTGACACAATATCAATCGAATCATTAAAACAATCATCATTCATAGAAATAAAGTTATTACAGCTATTGTGTTCATTACAATCATAGTTAGAGTTAATTATCCTAGAACATGATCCACTACTGCTGTCAACAGAGCCTGAATTACATGACTCTGGATTCTGGGAATTTAAATTCAAAAAAAAAGATAAAAAAGATTCTCGGTTGCATTCCTTGTGACCCAATCCAGCACCACAATCATCCCTAACATCCTCATCCTGTCCTTTTAGACCTGTAGTATTTACATTTGTAGCATAAACAAACAATTTTGCAAGATCGTTTTTAGGATGTGGAGAAGGAATGGGGTCATAATGACCATGAGTGGGAGGGTGAAATAGTTTCCTTTCAAATTCATTCGAATCCAAGTATCCCACCCCTTTTTCACAAAACCAGGAGTATTTTGACAATCTAGCATAGTATCTTGTGCCTTTTTGCTAACATTCCACTTGTCAATAATAATTTGCAATTTAACATATTCATTTCTGGAAGAGGTTAGTTTTTCAGTTAAATCGGTGATCAAAAATTCCTTTCTATAGACAAACTCTTTTAGGGTTTGGATTTCTTGATTTGCTTGGTTCAAACTGACATTGAGAGAAATCTCGCTCTTTTTGATTTGATTAAGGATAGCAAGAGCATCATCCTTCTCACGAATAATCAGTTAGTTTAAAGTGTGATAGTGTCACACCCCCAAATTCAATTAACGGAGTTTTACCATTTTGGAAGGTGACAAACCAGGATCTCAGACATCACTTACTTCAAACGACACTATATGGGATTAAAATGTAATAATATAAAAGATCAAGTTCAGAGTAAAAGTACGGAAGCGTTTAACAAAAGTAAATGCGCAAAACAACGCTCCCAGATTCAAATAATAATAAAACACAATTATTGTTTGATAGTTTGATAGTTGATGATTGAAGTCAAAACACCATGCATGACCTAACTGATCCTATGTAACGACCTGAGAAAACATGTAAGAAAATGAGTCAACACTAGGTTGGTGAGTTCACAGGTTTCAATCATTAGAGATAAAGCATTTGCAAATTATATACATTCAATATGCATATCTAAAGATAGCTAACCAATATTCATGTATTACTAAAGCGTTCGCAACCGAAGCATGATTGGTTGTTTGCCTCCTACCAGGTCTATCAACTTTGGCCAAAAGAGTAGGCTAACATTTCACCCGTTCGACCTACAATCGAGTTAGCGTGACTAATGTGGGTGGGGCTATTCAAACCCAGTAGTACTACTAAACATTACCTCGCTAGTTAAATTAACGGTCCGATGTGTTGTGAGGACTTTCAGTGATAGTGTGTTACGCTTAGTCTCAACAGTGATATCATATGAATTACAGTAACCCAAAAAGGTTGTGACATGTTTTCCCCTCCAATAAAATAAAACAGTAAAAGGGGTTGTGAAACTCATCTGGATTGAGTCACAAAAGAAAGAGATTTGGAACCTCAAGTGTTAGTCTGCACGGCTTACATATGCCCTAGAATTATAAACATAGTAATTAGGGACAACATGGGATTTGTGACGACGACACAGACAGTTAGAACGTCTTAACGCATTCTAAGGATTAATGTGTAGACGAACGTGTCTACGAGAATATAGATTTCTTAATATAATATTTAAGATCAATGCGTTACGTGTCGAACGTCTCTAATACGAATAATATTACATAAATAAATAAATTCGTACGTTTGTATCAATTAATAATGATGTAAGAAAATAACATAATATATATATTATTTTTGAACTCGTAGGAAATATACGATAATCATTTACGTGACAAAATAATAAATATATTATTTTTATTCGAGAGTAAATAATATAAATAAATGCATTATTTACAAGTTACAAACGTTACACGAGATAAATAAACAAGGCGAAATAATATAAAATATATATTATTTTATACTAGGAGTCACGGGTTGAAAATAATATAAACATATTATTTTATTTGAATTCGTGGTTTGAAAATAATATAAATATATTATTTTAAAAGTGAAGATAATAATAATTATAAGTTATAAAACCAAACCCGAGCGTACGGGTGATTTACGGGGTTAAAACACATTTATATTAATATAATAATATGGGTAAGGGTTTTATAATTAAATAATGCCTAAAAATAATTAAAAACAAAAAACCATAGATTTCGACTATGGTTTAGAAGTTAAGCATAGGGGTTCTGATTACGGGGCAAATACAAGCCTGGTGACAAGTTTAATTGGGAAAACATCAACTTTTGAATCGTTAAATTGAGGATTGGATGGCCGAAACCCTAGTTCAAGAACTCAAAATCAAATCGGCGGATTCTGATAATAAAAGTTGTTATAACCATAGGGGTTTTGATTAGTGAAAGATTTCGAAACTAAACATGTAATTTAATTGGATTTAAATCAAGTCTAGGATGATGATCGATTAAACTGGTTTTGCATGAACCCTAGAATCGGGTTCATGCCAATTTTGATGTTGTAAGCCCCAGTAACCATATGGCTTTCATTCTAGAGACTTAAACGAAGCTAATGGTGTGGGATTTTACGAGAATAGGTGTTGAATTGATTGAGATCGACTAGAACAGCAGCCGACCACGACTGGTTTGATCCCCGACAACCTCTGCTGTGATTCCGGTCAAGCTTATGCTTACAGGCGTTTAACAAGTGTTCGATTTAGGTGTGCAGGGTGTTAAATTGTGGAATTATTACAGGGTTTAAATGAATTTGATGGCTACATGATCACTGTCGACAGTTTTGAGTTAAATGTTCATTATTTGAGTTTAAACCGAATCAATGTCCGCATTTAAGATGTTAATGACGGTCGTAAACGGTTTAATCGTGAGGAACGGTTACAAACTCAACAGAAATCGATCATGATCATTTGAATTTGGTTAAAGCCGCGAGTTTGACTTTCAAAAAGTCAAACAGAAATCAAAATTGGATTATTTACAATACTAGTCCCTCTGGTTTCATGTCATGAAGTTATGAAATTGCAGAATTGGTCCTTAGGGTTTAGGTTTGGTTAGTTAGGTTAAGTTTTGGTTATTTGACTTTATAAAAGTCAACAGGAACCAATTATAAGTTAATTACAAGTTAGTCCCTCAAGTTTTGTGTAAAGAGTTTGAATATAGGCAGGATTAGTCCCTGTAGTTTGGCTTGAGGTTAAACAGGTTAATATTTAACTGGATTTGCTAACGGAATTAACTGGAAAAACCGAATTGTCACATCATCCCCTAGTTGAAAGAAATTTCGTCCCGAAAATTAAAATAATAAAAAAAATTCTTAGTTGTCACATCATCCCCTAGTTGAAAGAATTTTCGTCCCGAAAATTAAAATAGTACCTTAAGAGTTTGACGTGGATTGCTTGAACTGATGAGGATACTTGCGCATCATCTGATCCTCACACTCCCATGTGAATTCTGGTCCGCGTTTCGAGTTCCAACGAACTCTGACAATAGGGATTTTACTGCGTCTGATTGTTTTGACTTCCCTATCCATGATTTCTACCGGTTCTTCAATAAAACGTAATTGTTCATCGATGTGTAGTTCCTCAAGAGGAATAGCGAGTGTCTCGTCTGCTAGACATTTCTTCAAGTTTGAGACATGAAAGACGTTGTTTGCACCACTAAGTCCGTCCGGTACGTCCAGTTGATACACTACTGGGCCAATTCTCTTCACTATTTTGAACGGTCCAACATCAGTTTGCCTCGTTTCCCTAAGCGAATTACACGTTTCTAAGGTGAGACTTTGAGTAGAACCATATCACCTACTTGAAACTCTAACGGTTTAGACGCTTGTCGGCATAGCTCTTTTGACGATCACGGGCTGCCGCCATATGGTTTTGAATTTGAACGATCTTTTCAGATGTTTCGTATACAAGTTCGGGACCTGTAAGTTGGTTATCCCCAACTTCAGCCCAACAGATAGGAGATCGGCATTTACGTCCTTACAATGCCTCGAATGGTGCTGCCTTGATGCTAGTGTGATAACCGTTGTTGTAGGAGAACTCCACTAGAGGTAACTGAGACTCCCAAGTGTTACCAAAATCGACCACACAAGCTCATAGCATGTCCTCTAATGTTTAAATGGTACCTTCTGTTTGACCATCAGTTTGAGGATGATACTCCGTACTCATGTCTAGATGCGTACCTAAAGCTTTTTGCAGAGATTACCAGAAATGTGATCTGAATCGAGCTTCTCGATCCGAAATAATAGAAATTGGCATTCCGTGCCGAGAGACTACTTCCTTCAAGTAAACACGAGTAAGTTTTTCCATCTTGTCGGTTTCTTTGATTGCAAGAAAGTGTGCAGATTTTGTCAAGCGATCTACGATCACCCAGATGGTGTCGCATCCGCTAGGGGTTCTGAGTAGTTTAGTTATGAAGTCCATAGAAATTTTCTCCCATTTCCATATTAGGATCTCTGGCTGTTGAAATAGACCAGAAGGATTTTGGTATTCCACCTTGACCTTCGCGCAAGTCAGGCACTTGCTCACATAGGTGACTATATCAGCCTTCATCTTTGGCCACCAATATAGCACCTTTAGGTCGTGGTACATTTTTCCAGAACCTGGATGAATAGAGTATCAAGATTTGTGAGCTTCATCCATAAACAGTTCTCTTAAGTTTCCATACATCGAAACCCATATTTGTGACCTCAAGTTGTTCTTCCATACCGCGTGTGGCTTCTAACGGTAGGTTCTCCTCTTTAAGGGCTTCGAGTTGAGCACTTCGGATTTTGTCAGGCAATCCGGTGTGAATAGTAAGCTATAATGCTCGAACTCATTTGGGTTTAATGTCCTTAATGCTTAGGGAATCGGCTACCACATTAGCTATCACGGGATGATATCTGATTGCACAATCATAGTCATTCAAGAGTTCAACCCAACGACGTTGTCGCATGGTCAACTCTTTCTGTTCAAAGATATGCTGAAGACTCTTGTGATCGGTGTAGATAGTGCATTTGGTTCCCTACAAGTAATTTCTCCATATCTTTAGTGCAAATACTACGACCCCCAACTCTAAATCATGAGTTATGTAGTTTTTCTCATGTATTTTCAGTTGACGAGAAGCATAAGCGATGACCTTCTCGCGTTGCATCAGCACACAACCGAGACCTTGAATAGATGTATCACAGTACACCACAAAATCATCCGTTCCCTTTGGAAGAGATAGGATGGGTGCACTGCATATTTTCTGCTTAAGAAGTTGAAATGCTGATTCCTGGGTATCACCCCCGTTATAAGATTTACTCTTCTGAGGTAAAGCAGTGAGGGGTTGGGCAACCTTTGAAAATCCTTCGATGAAACGACGGTAATAGCCAGCCAATCCCAGAAATTTTCGCACCTCAGTTGGCGTTGTCGGTGCCGCCCAGTTCTTGATTGCTTCTATTTTAGATGGGTCGACATGTATCCCTGTCTCGTTAACTACATGTCCTAAAAATTGCAGTTCACGAATCTAGAATTCGCACTTGGAAAGTTTCACATATAGTTGTTCTTGCTTCAGCAATTCCAGTATTAAACGAAGGTGTTCCTCATGTTCATCCATATTCTTGGAATAAATGAGGATGTCATCGATGAAGACGATGACAAACTGGTTAAGGTATGGTTTACACACACGGTTCATGAGGTCCATGAATACCGCAGGTGCATTGGTCAGTCCGAAAGGCATGACCATAAACTCGTAATGGCCGTACCTAGTCCTGAATGTAGTCTTTGAAATTTCCTCGTCTCGGACTCTCAACTGATGATAGCCGGACCTAAGATCAATCTTGGAATAAAAGCTTGATTCCTGGAGTTTATCAAATAGATCATCGATGCGGGGTAGAGAATATCGGTTCTTGATCGTCACTTTGTTCAGTTCCCGGTAATCGACGCACATGCGGAAAGTCCCGTCCTTCTTCTTGACAAATAGGACTGCAACTCCCCATGGTGATGAGCTAGGTCTAATGAAACCTTTGTCTAACAACTCTTGCAGTTGTGTAGATAGTTCTTGCAATTCACTGGGTGCAAGTTAGTAGGGTGGCCGAGCAATAGGCGCTGCTCCGGGTGCTAAATCAATTTGGAACTCGACCTGTAGATGAGGTGGAAGACCAGGAAAGTCTTCGGGGAATACTTCTGGGTAATCACGAACAATCAGTATGTCATCAATCCTCTTCTCCTCAGATGGCTGCTCGATGACAAGAGCCAAAATAGCAGTACGTCATTTATGTAGATATTTTTGTGCTTTCATGAAGAATATGATGCCCATAACAACACCACTCCTTTCGCCTTGGACAGAGAGGATTTATCCACAAGGAAGAGGAAGGCGAACAATTTTCTTGTAAGGCCCCTTTTTCCCGGGTAACCTCACTTGTTGGATTTACTCATAAACAGTCATAATCACTGAGCTTAAATTTAAAACATTCGAATTCATTCATTACATAACGTAACATGACATGACATAACAGCGGAAGTCTTTTAAAATCAAGTACATAACATTTGTCTTAACATTTATAAATATGGGATGTCAGTCTTGTGCCGGGTATCCTTCACGCCTTCGCACGACCCTTCCTTTCTGTACCTGAAATGTATACTAAAAGTCAGCTAACGCTGGTGAGTTCTAGTTTAAAACTATTAAGTATGATCATTCTTTTCTTTATAAGTATACATAATTATATACATACATTTCTACAAATACGTATTCATAGCTTTTACTTTTCTTTCTTTATTCTTATGTGATTACATATGTATGTATTCACCTTTTCTTTCCTTAACATTCATTGGTCATACACATAAGGGTGATCAACCCTTCTTACGGTACGTATATCACAAAGACACACGCCCTTGAGCTACCGTCGTAGCCCTTTTACTCGTCCGGTCCTAGAAACCGTCCGTCTTAACTTTGGTCCGGCCAACCTTTGGCCGTCCTTCTTTACCGTCCTACCGTCGTAGTCCGTCAAATTCGCCCGTCTGCCCTAAGGCATCCGTTTCCCACGCGAACTATTGTTTATGCAACCGTTATACTATTTTAGCATTTACTTTGACTGCCCTTTTATGCCTTTTGTACGTCCTAGCTTACTAGGAACGTTTCTTTCCCGGTTGCAAAATAGTCACGTGGTCGTCCGTCTACAGAAGTAGCCGTTAGCTTCGTTTCCGTCCATAACGTATACTTACATTCATAACATGCATTAAAAATAATTATAAAGCAAGATTTCGTTTATTTACGTTATGTCATTCTTTCCTTCATTCTTTGTAAACATACGTCTGTATAATAAAGTCATACACGTAAGGTAGTGCTCCTAGATGACATTAGACATTACTATGCTTGAACCTAGTAGTTTCGATGGATTTGCTTATGTCGAAACTTGATAGTTTCGATAGGTTGCTTATGTCGAAACTTGGTAGTTTCGATAGGTTGCTTTTGTCAAAACTTGGTAGTTTCGATAGGTTGCTTATGTCGAAACATGGTAGTTTCGATACGTAACTTAGGTGTAATCTTAGCTTCGGATCGTGGGCTCATATCGAAACTATGGTAGTTTCGATGGGCTTGCATATATCGAAACTGAGTAGTTTCGATGGGTCTGCACATATCGAAACTAAGTAGTTTCGATGGGTCTGCATATATCGTCTTCCCTAAAAAATCTGAAGTTTTTGCATGCGAGTCTGATCGAGTCAATATCTCAATTTTCTTAGATAAAAACGTTCGGTTTTCATTCTAGATGCTATACCTAAGCTCATTTTCAAGTCTGATCGAGTCAATATCTCAATTCCCGAGTCGATCCGTCACTTTCTCTCTCTAGACCCGAGCTCTCTTCTCTCTCTCTAGAACTTGTGAATGGTAGAAAGGAAAGGTTTGGAGCAGGCCTTGCCCTTATATACTTGGGCTTCCTTCGGCTCGTTGGAGCCAAGCCCAAGCCCATCTGTTTTCCTTACGCCATTTAAAAATTATAAATTTCGATCGTGTCATTATTTATTTATTACCAGTTTTGGGGTGTTACAAGTCTACCCCCCTTAGAAAGGTTTCGTCCTCGAAACCAATTATACGTTAAACAACTGAGGGTATAGTTCCCGCATCTCGTCTTCCTTCTCCCATGTAGATTCCGATCCCTTTCTGTGCTTCCATTGAACTTTGACCAATGGGATTGACTTGTTGCGTAGTCGCTTCTCAGATCGGTCAAGGATGGCTATTGGTTCCTCGACATAATTCAGACTGTTATCCACCTCGATCTCATCGTAAGGTATGTGAGCTGTGTCGTCAGCTAGGCATTTGCGTAAGTGTGACACGTGGAACGTAGGGTGTATTCCACTAAGCTCAACGGGTAGGTCGAGTCTGTAAGCAACTTGACCTACTCTCGCTAGAATCTTGAAAGGTCCGACAAACCTTGGACTTAGTTTGCCACGCTTTCTGAATCGGATGATTCCTTTCCATGGTGATACCTTTAACAGTACCATGTCCCCTACTTGAAACTCTAACTCCCTTCTTCTCTTATCCGCGTATGATTTCTGTCTGTCTTTTGCGGCTTTCATTCGAGCCTTGATTTGATCAAATTTCTTGGAAGTAGCCTTGACCACTTCGAGACTTTTCAAATGGCGGCATGCCAATAGTCGAGTGATAGCTGTTGTTATATGAGAATTCTGCCAATGGTAGATGGCTGTCCCAGCTCCCACCGAAGTCAATGATACAGGCCCGGAGCATGTCCTCCAAGGTCTGAATAGTCCTTTCCGATTGTCCATCGGTTTGGGGGTGGTAAGCGGTGCTGATGTTCAGTCTAGTGCCCATTGCTTCGTTGAATTTCTTCCAAAACCTTGACGTGAATCTAGTATCACTGTCGGACACAATCGACAGCGGCATACCATGTCTGCTCACAACTTCCTTGATAAATATTTCTGCTAGTCTTTCTGACGAGGAAGTCTCACGTATTGGCAAGAAGTGAGCACTTTTCATCAAGCGGTCGACGATCACCCAAATGGTATCATTGCCTTTAGCTGTTCGCGGTAGCTTGGTAATGAAGTCCTTCGTGATCTCCTCCCACTTCCATTCCGGTATTGGTAGAGGTTGCATTTTACCGCATGGTTTCTGGTGCTCGGCCTTAACTAGAGAACACGTTAGGCACTTGCTCACGTATTCTGTCACATCAGTCTTCATGCCAGGCCACCAGTATTCTTTCTTCAAGTCTTGATACATTTTGTTTGTTCCAGGGTGGATAGAATAGCGAGACTTATGGGCCTCATCTAGTGTCTTGGCTCTAAGCACGCCAATGTTAGGTATCCACATTCGGCCAAACCTAGTTCGTACACCGTATGCATTTGCATCCAAATTCCCTTGTTGTCCTACTATTCTTTCCCGTTTTATATTTCCTTCTAATAGCGCTTCGTCTTGTGCCTTTGATATTTCACTCATCAAATCTGGTGTTATAATCAGCTGACACGCTTTGATCTGTATAGGTTCCGATTCTTCCTTTCTGCTTAAAGCGTCAGCCACCACGTTTGCTTTGCCTGGATGGTAAAAATTCCCTTGTTGTCCTACTATTCTTTCCCGTTTTATATTTCCTTCTAATAGCGCTTCGTCTTGTGCCTTTGATATTTCACTCATCAAATCTGGTGTTATAATCAGCTGACACGCTTTGATCTGTATAGGTTCCGATTCTTCCTTTCTGCTTAAAGCGTCAGCCACCACGTTTGCTTTGCCTGGATGGTACAATATCCCACAGTCATAGTCCTTCAGTAGCTCTAACCACCTCCTTTGCCTCATGTTTAATTCCTTTTGCCTGAAAAAGTACTTCAGGCTTTTGTGATCGGAGTAAATGGTGCATTTGACTCCATACAGATAGTGCCTCCGTATTTTCAACGCGAAAACTACTGCTGCTAACTCTAAATCGTGTGTTGGGTAATTACACTCTTGAGGTCATTCATTTTCATTCTATCATCAATAACATATGCCAAATAAGCTTCGCAACCGTGCCTCATGTATCTTTCGGCCTTGATCATCGAGATGATGTTCGGCATCGTGCAATTCCAATCCCCAGAAACCGTAATTGGACTGCCGCTAGGAGCTTTGAGGTGTATCCTCTTACGTTTACATATGATTTGAGCTTCGTTGGCAGCTAGCCAATCCATACCCAATACTATATCGAATCCTCCTAAGGTGAGAAGGAATAATCTAGAAGGAAACTTA
Source organism: Smallanthus sonchifolius (assembly GCA_023525975.1). Classification (NCBI taxonomy): domain Eukaryota; kingdom Viridiplantae; phylum Streptophyta; class Magnoliopsida; order Asterales; family Asteraceae; genus Smallanthus; species Smallanthus sonchifolius. The sequence continues at coordinate 24,500,110 of CM042030.1, read as the reverse complement.
TGACCCTCTATTTCTATGATGCAATCCTCTGTTACTTGGAATACTGCCGAATTTTTACCAACGGCTGTTTGTACGCTAAACGCCTTTACTATGATGTTGAGAGTGCAATCTAGTTTACGACTAGATGCATTGGATATAAAGCTTTTACCAGCACTAGAGTCAAATAAAATAGCTACATGTTCATCATTTACTAGGAACGTACCTGACACATCATCAGGGTTTCCCCTTGCTTCCTCCTCGGTCAGGTCGTAGGCTCGAGTCCTCGCCTTCGGCTGTTCCTTTTCTTTTCCCGAACCAGATTGTCTGGTTCTCCTGCAATTCTTGGTTAGATGTCCAAATAGTCCACAACCTTGACATTTAGTGTCTCTTAAACATTCGCGAGAATAGTGCCCCGCCTTCCCACACCTATAACAGACGGTGGAACCAACTAGGCACTCGCCTTGGTGTTTCCTCAAACATTTCTTACAAGCTTCGTATTCTTCAGTTCTTGGCTTCTTAGCCTCAGGTGTATAGTTCCCCTTTCCAGTTCCCTTAGACGCATTTTCCCATTTCCTTTTATGTGTCTCGGGTAACAGACCAGGCAATATGCTCTTCAGTGTCAGTACAACCTCACGGGCAATAGCATCCCTAAGTTTGGGTTCCAATCATAGTCCCATTCATTGTCACCTCCTGGTGGGGTCAAATTAGTGTCACGCACTCTCTCGGTGTATTCCACGTGCATGCTTTCTTCTTTCTCTTGTGTTTGGTTCATTGGCGGTCTACCTACTCGGCCCGTATGGCCGCCTTGGCGTGCAGTTCTTCCTCTACTTGCCATAGTTTTCTAGAAACTTCTGATATGAAAAGGGAATACATCAATATCATTTCTTCAGATCATAGTTTGGAACAGTACGAGCAAGGTAAATTATTAATTACAGTGACCGGTTTGTGATTACTAATTTACATTGCTTTTCAGGTTCAAAACTCTTCAAGTCGGTTGTGACATTGACATCTATTTGTTCTAAGTTAAGGTATCTATTCTTATGCAAATGCATTAACTTCAATACTTACTTATCGTGCTAGCGTTGGCGTTGGTTACCCATGACTGACATCCGTGCGTTGGTCCCATAATCAGTTTGAGTCCATACATTTAGGGATGTCTGAATCTCTCAAACTATTGCTCTGATACCAACTTGTAAGGCCCCTTTTTCCCGGGTAAACTCACTTGTTGGATTTACTCATAAACATAGTCATAATCACTGATCTTAAATTTAAAACATTCGAATTCATTCATTACATAACGTAACATGACATGACATAATAGCGGAAGTCTTTTAAAATCAAGTACATAACATTTGTCTTAACATTTATAAATATGGGATGTCAGTCTTGTGTCGGGTATCCTTCACGCCTTCGCACGACCCTTCCTTTCTGTACCTGAAATGTATACTAAAAGTCAGCTAACGCTGGTGAGTTCTAGTTTAAAACTATTAAGTATGATCATTCTTTTCTTTATAGGTATACATAATTATATACATACATTTTCTACAAATACGTATTCATAGCTTTTACTTTTCTTTCTTTATTCTTATGTGATTACATTGGTATGTATTCACCTTTTCTTTCCTTAACATTCATTGGTCATACACATAAGGGTGATCAACCCTTCTTACGGTACGTATATCACAAAGACACACGCCCTTGAGCTACCGTCATAGCCCTTTTACTCGTCCGGTCCTAGAAACCGTCCGTCTTAACTTTGGTCCGGCCAACCTTTGGCCATCCTTCTTTACCGTCCTACCGTCGTAGTCCGTCATATTCGCTCGTCTGCCCTAAGGCATCCGTTTCCCACGCGAACTATTGTTTATGCAACCGTTATACTATTTTAGCATTTACTTCGACCGCCCTTTTATGCCTTTTGTACGTCCTAGCTTACTAGGAACGTATCTTTCCCGGTTGCAAAATAGTCACGTGGTCGTCCGTCTACAGAAGTAGCCGTTAGCTTCGTTTCCGTCCATAACGTATACTTACATTCATAACATGCAATATTAATAATTATAAAGCAAGATTTCGTTTATTTACGTTATGTCATTCTTTCCTTCATTCTTTGTAAACATACGTCTCATTCTTTATTCATAATTCATTCTCTTATATTTATATATATATAATATATATATTAATACATCACGTATGATCACATTAGCATTCATATCATTTATTCATTTAGTGTATACATTTCAGCCCCAAAACATTTAATAAGGTTTGCACATAAAATAGAAGGGGGCACATAGAACTCACCTGATGAGTAGTTTCTGAGATACACTTAGCTGGTTACTGAGCGTCACTAATGTCACTCACAATCTGTATAATAAAGTCATACATGTAAGGTAGTGCTCCTAGATGACAGTAGACATTACTATGCTTGAACCTAGTAGTTTCGATTGATTTGCTTATGTCGAAACTTGATAGTTTCGATAGGTTGCTTATGTCGAAACTTGGTAGTTTCGATAGGTTGCTTATGTCGAAAGTTGGTAGTTTCGATAAGTAACTTAGGTGTAATCTTAGCTTCGGATCGTGGGCTCATATCGAAACTATGGTAGTTTCGATGGGCTTGCATATATCGAAACTGAGTAGTTTCGATGGGTCTGTACATATCGAAACTAAGTAGTTTCGATGGGTCTGCATATATCGTCTTCCCCAAAAAATCTGAAGTTTCATCCGCAAAATCATTACCTTTTTAGCCAAAACCCGAAAATCCTAAAAATCATAAAAACTCAGTTTATGATCGAACGCTTACCTGGATTGGATTTCTGATTCGGAGGAGATGATCACGAGCACAGCATCAACGTTCTCCTGAATTCCCGAGTCGATCCGTCACTTTCTCTCTCTAGACCCGAGCTCTCTTCTCTCTCTAGAACTTGTGAATGGTAGAAATGAAAGGTTTGGAGCAGCCCTTGCCCTTATATACTAGGGCTTCCTTTGGCCCATTGGAGCCGAGCCCAAGCCCATCTGTTTTCCTTTCGCCATTTAAAAATTATAAATTTCGATCGTGTCATTATTTATTTATTACCAGTTTTGGGGTGTTACATTTCCCCCGACAGACGATCTATGCTTGGTTCTTAGATAACCAGTCCATTCCGAAAATTACATCAAAACTACCGAGTGTGACTGACATGATATCATTGTCAATATTATGACCAGCCAGTTCGAGTTTACAACCCTTAAGAATGTGGGTTGCTTCTATTATCTGTCCATCTGCTATTTCTATGGTGTACTTATCTTCTAACTGGGTTGGAGTTTCTCTTAGTATTTTACTAAGTTTATTAGATATGAAACTCCTATCAGCACCAGTGTCAAAAAGTACATAAGCAAAGTAGTTGTTTAGAAGGAACTTACCGGTAACCACATTGTGGTCGCAACGAGCTTCTCCGGATCCTAGCACAAAGGCTTGTCCCTTTGCACCATTCCCTCCATTATTGCCATTGTTGTTATTATTGCCCTGGTGGTTATTGTTGTTGTTGCCGTTGCCACCCTTCTTTAACTGTGGACAATCCTTTCGGAAATGTTCCTCTTTTCCACATTCAAAACAACCTTTGGTAGAACCCGGTTGTTGGAAGGGCTGCTTGGCTTGTAGTTCACCTCTACAGTCCTTGGCTGCATGGCCTATCTTACCACATCGCTAACAACGTGTAAGGCCCCAAACCCGAGAGGCCTCACTTGTTGGATTTACTCATTCACAAACAATTCTTAAACATGAATATCAAATAACGTAGCAGAAAATTTCATTTAAACATAACGTCATCATTGTTCATACATGCGGAAGCGTAAACATTGTTTAAAACATAAATACATCATAACTAAACATAACGGGATGCCAGTCTTCATAATCAGTCGGGTAACTCCTCTCGCTAGCCAAGCATCACCGTCCATCCTTATAACATGCATTAACTTGAATGTGCACACTAAAAAGTCAGCTACGCTGGTGAGTTCTAGTTTTCGTTTGATTTAAAAAATGGTTCATCATTCAAAACATTCATTAGGGTTTAACATCACGTATAAGAAAACAGGGCCTTTCATTCATAAACCTTCAAACATTTAAACACATTGAACGGATCATTTGTTTAAAACATTTAACATTCATTTAAGTCATACATTACTATCTAAAATATGTATCTTTCTTTACGCGTCTCTGTGTCCCCGAAGGAACCCTACATGTCGTGGACAACCGTTACGTATCGCCGTCATTGCCACAACATTCCATCAATTCCCTTTTTGGTATTGCCCCCAAGGCTAACTGCACGAGGACCGACAATACCCATTCAGTTGCCCCTATGGCTCTCATGTCCATAGACCGACAACCTCCATCAACGGCTATGGCTCTCAGCCATAACACCATTGGATCATAATTTAACCTGACGTAGGGTCACGTTAACCCCTGAGTAACCGTCGTTACTCCATACCAATTGTACAACATCAAACCATTGGCAGGCCACTAAGACACTGCACCTGTTGTTCTTATGGCAACTATGGCTCGCTGTCCATAATCTACCACAAGGCTGGGAATCTCATTACCAGACTTCATTCGTCAATTCCATTCATTCGACAAATTAGATTTGTAATGACTTCTTTAAAACTTTTGCCCTTTTTTTCTTCTCTTTTCATAAAACCTTTTTACCCGTTCTCGAAACCCTTTACTTTACTTTAAACCATTTCTTTATAAACATTCGTTAGTAAACATTCCGTTCATAAAACTTTCTTTCCATAAACCATTTGTTCCAAATCATTTCATTTCGTAAACATAGTTTCATAAACATCATTTCATAAAACATCATTTCATATATATGCACACCAGCCCGAAAAAATTATATAAAACATTTAAAAGAGGCTTCTAGAACTCACCTTATAAGCTAGTCTCAGATCTGTCCTAACTACGACCCAACGAGCGTCACACGTGACCTGAATTGGTTACAAAACACATATATCAAACCTAACCTCAATTCACACTTTTACTCAGCTGATATAGGTGAACTTAATGCTAAGTTCGCTTCCTCTGGCCTAGGCGAAGTTAATAAGTTCGCTTACCTTTGGCCAGGCGAACTTAACTTAGGCGAACATAATATGTTCGCTTACCTTTGGCCAGGCGAACATAATCAGGCGAACTTGATAAGTTCGCCTCCACCAAGCAAACTTGATTGCACCAGCAGTCATCTTCCCAAACAGTCCCGAAATTCACGCATTCGAGTTCGATTATGTCAAAACTTCAACTTTCTTTGCTCAAAACAACTGGTTTTCATTCCAGATACTAAACCTAAGCTTATTCTCAAATTTCATCCGTAAAAACGTCCTATTTTCACCCGGAAACCCAACTTAAGCAAAAATCTTAAATTTAGCTCGAATGGTTACCTGGATGACGATTCTGATTTAGAGGTTTCCTTCACGAGTGCAGGAGGCACGAGCTGGTGCAATCTTGTGCGATTCCGACACTTTCTCTCTCTACAGGTTTTCTCTCTCTAGAATTGCAAAAGAGGAGAAGTGAGGGCCTTTGGCTATTTATAGGGGAGACCTCCCCAAGCCCGGTTCGCGACCGACCCGGCCCGACTTCAGCCCGCTTGAACTCGCTAACTTTATTTCTCTCCATTTTAGGATGTTACACAACGTTGTCTTTCACACGCACTACTATGGTGAAGACCACACTTGTTGCATTTGGGATGTTTCCCAGCATAACCACCTTGACTTTGACCTGCAGAGGTCGACTGGTTGAAGTTCTTTGTAGGTTCAAACCTACGTTGTTGTGTTGTGGTTGATTCAGCTGGAATCCCTTTGTGTTGATACTATTGTCAGACTTACGTTTGTTGTTATCAGTAGGCTTGGATACTGACCTTATGGGAGGTAGTGTCCCTTAGGTAACTGCTTGGTCCGTCAGTTTATGAGCTAGACGGATTGTTTGTTGGATGGAAGTGGGGTTGGATGAGGTAACCATACTCTGGATTTGAGGTACCCATCTGTTGATGAAAATTTCTATCCGTTTGTAGGGTGGGGTAACCATGTGAGGGCACATCCCCGCTAGCTCGTGCGAGCAAGTAGTGTAGAGTTCTATTTCCGAACCCTCCATTTTCAAATTCCAGAATTCTCCCTTGAGCTTCTAGATCTCATCCCTGGGATAGTATTCTTCCTTCATCATGTTCTTAAAGTCCTCCCATAGAGATGCATTGGCCATTTCTAGACCTAGCATTTGAACCTATGAGTTCCACCTTGTTAGGGCAGGACCCTCCAAAGTTCCCGATGCGAATTTGACCCGGTCGGCCACAGGGTAGTTACACATGGAGAAAACAGATTCAACTTTTTCAAAACATCGGAGGAATCCGACAGCTCCCTCAGTTCCACTGAATGTGAGGGGCTTGCAGTCCATAAACGTTTTGAATGTGCAGACGTGCTGATTGTTCTGTGGATTGTTCGCTTGCCCTGGATTGGAAAGAGTATGCTGAGTTTAGGAAAGGGTAGAATAAATATATGCGGTTGGTTGTTTAGAGTTAACGGTTATCGGATTTATCTGCAATGTGTACTGCTAAGGCTGTCGTTAATCAACGCGGTCAGCTTGGCTGCTGTCAGGTTGATATTTCCACGGCCACCGTTGCGACCGCCACGTCCACGTCTGGCCATGTTTCTTCATATTCACAAACACAAGAAATGAGTAAATATACCGCATATTAACATCATTCAAGCATAAGCAAATAAAAAGAAGTGTGTAAAGGCTTGTGGGTTTGTGATCATGGTTCAAGATTTGCTAAAATTATAACGGCTATAGAATAAGTAACTCAAAACAATCAGTTTATTAAGAATTTTATTGGAATGGGAACAACCTTCCCATTTAGGTTTTTAAAACAGAAAGGAAATAACAAAATAAAATAAGATAGAATAGGACATCAAACTCCACTGCTAGCGGACGAGATAACTGACTCATCGTCCTCTTCCTCTACTTCCTCTTGCTCTTCCTCAGGCTCAAAGTCAGGTGCTTCAGCTGGCTCTAAAGCAACTGCAAGTTGTGTCTCTAATTCCCCAATCCTTTCCTGAGATTCTACCTCTGCCTACTCGAGGGTACCCACTCTAGCTTGTAACTCATTTACCTTGTCCACTAATGCATTGTGCAAGTGGTCGGTGCCAGCCAGTTCTGCTACTAGCAGATCCATCCTGTGGTCCGTCTTCTTCTCCCTATTTAACAGACTTGTGATCGCTCTTACTGCGTCTCTCATATTTCGGATCTCTCGATCCATGGTGGCAAAAGATGCTGCAAATGCTTGCTCCAAGTGGCATGGCAGCAATGGTAATTGTGGTCCTGATGATGATGAAGCTCCAAAGTATGGAGATGGAACTCGTTCCTGTCGGACCCACTTCCTAAGTAGACCATGATACCAATCCCAATCACTCCCGTTCCGGATGTGCATGGGCTCTCCATACACAATAGTGTCGTCAATAGGTTTGAGCCGACGTCTCTTTGGCTCCGGTGATGCAATAGCAGGAATATCATGTTCTTGGATGGCTTGTGGCGAAGATGGTGGAGTAGACATGATTCCTGAAACATAAGCGTATCTATCTTAAGTGTCTATGCCAAGTAACTAATGTGTGTGGATATAGTCTAGAATTCAGTCCTAGTTCTCTATAACCAATGTCTCTGATACCAATCTGTCACACCCCCAAATTCCACTAACGGAGTTTTACCATTTTAGAAGGTGACAAACCAGGATCTCAGACATTAGTTACTTCAAACGACACTATATGGGACTTAAAATGTAATAATATAAAAGATCAAGTTCATAGTAAAAGTGCGGAAGCGTTTAACAAAAGTAAATGCGCAAAACAACGCGCCCAGATTCAAATAATAATAAAACACAATTATTGATTGATAGTTTGATAGTTGATGATTGAAGTCAAGACACCACGCATGACCTAACGTGATCCTGCATAACGACCAGAAAAAACATGTAAGAAAACGAGTCAACACTAGGTTGGTGAGTTCACAGGTTTCAATCATTAGAGATAAAGCATTTGCAGATTATGTACATTCAATATGCATATCTAAAGGTACATAACCAATATTCATGTATTACTAGAGAACTCGCAACCGAAGCATGACTAGTTGTTAGCCTCCTGCCAGGTCTATCAACTTTAGCCAAAAGAGTAGGCTAACATTTCACAAATTTGACCTACAATCGAGTTAGCGCGACTAACGCGAGTCGGGCTAGTCAAACCCAGTAGTACTACAAAACATTACCTCGCTAGTAAAATTAACGGTCCGATGTGTTGTGAGGACTTTCAGTGATAGTGTGTTACACTTAGTCTCAATAGTGATATCATATGAATTACAGTAACCCAAAAAGGTTGTGACATGTTGATATGTCTTAAATTATATATGTTTTGCATGCATAATAATCCCCATATTATGGTACTAATTGATTAATAACCTGCAATTGATACTTAAAATGTTAATAATTCACAAATGCAGGTTATTCGGTGCTCCAAGATAAACAAAGCAAAATCCAGCATAAAACATGAAGAAATAAAGCTTTTGGAGGACCAAACCCGAGCATTGACCCCCAAGAAGTCAAATAAGGTCAACACAAGTCAAAACAGCAGCTAAAAGACAAAACTAGAGAGCAGTAGGGCAATGCACGGCCATGCAATGCCATGCACGGCCTTGCAAACCCTATCTTGCTCTCCAAGGGTCCAGTACACTGTCCCGTGTACCCAGTTTGATTCCCGAGGTGTTTGCACGCCCGTACAATCCAATGCACGGGCGTGCATTGCTCATTTTGAGGCATATAAATAGATGGCTTGAGTTCTTCATTGAAGCATCCCTTACACACCCCAAGAACACACCAGAGAAAGCTTATTTCATAGTTAGAGTGTAGTAGTAGTAGTAGTAGTGAGTAGAGAAGCTCTTCCTCCTTGTTCCGCAATAGGGGAGCCTACGAAACTCAACGTTTTGCTACTTAGTATGTCCATTCGTGGCTAGACTCTTTGTATTGCTAGGGTGAAGATGAATTTTGGTGCATGTTAATGTTTAACGTATTAATCCAAGTGATGTGTTTATGTCTTTAACTATTCGTCCTTAAAACCACCATTTTGGTGGGTTTTTATTATTGTCTAAATCCGTCTTTATATTTATGAGTGTTCTTGATTTTTAAAGAGTAAAACCTTTTTAATTAAACTTCTCTTGAAGCTTATACGTCTTTTTACAAGTAGAGATTGATAAGCCAATGCTTGGTTAACACTATTAAGGTCGTACGTCTTTTTACGAACTTATTATGCAACTAAGAATTGGTGAACTTATGTTGGGAACGACACGTATTTATACTTGGTCCCATTTTTACACCGCCTCCCGGTGAGCAAAATATAATCACCTATTTAACTCTAATATAAATCATTTTACGTTCGATGTCTTAAATCAACCCGGAGATGACCATTCGAAGAGCTGAGGGTAATTGTTGTCCTTAACGGGAGGCACTACCACTTGTTAATGCTTTTAAATTTGCAAATCAAATGTCGTGAGGACGAGGCTCTAGCGGTGACCCGGGTCACATATTTGTAGTAGTCATATCACTGGATTTTTCAACTTAACATTATCACGTACCAAGCGGATTCGAAACCCAAAGCAATACTATTCGTAACCTGATCATTTCCGACCTATTTACTTTCCTGTTATTTACTATTCTGTTCGTCACATTTCTGTTACACACTTCACGCACGTTTTTATTTTTCTGCTATTTACTTTACCGCCATTTATTTTCTGTCATTTACTTTCCTGTTCCATAAGCACACAAAACTCACTCACTAATTAAATTGGCTAAACGTTAACAAAAGTTGAGTATTGGAATTCGACCGTGTCCATTGGTTCGATACTTGGTTCTTACCTAAACTATATTACGCTGCGATAGGTACACTTGCCTATTGTGTGTGTTTTTAAGTTAAAGTAATTATCATTTTATAAATTAAAAAACTGATCTCGTAAGACTATCCTAAAAATATATTTATTATATTTTTATATATTAAAAACGACGCATCAAGTTTTTGGCGCCGTTTCCGGGGACACAGTGATTTAAAGAAAAATTCAAGTTAACTGGTTAACCTATCAACATCCGTCTGTTTTTCTGTTACGTTTGTTGCAGGTAGTGTATGATCCATATCTCCACTATTAGTTTATATCAACCTTTAGAAGAGCCTGAAATATTCTTTCACCGCCGAATACGAGAAAACCGTACTATAAGAATGGCCGTTGAAAACCGCACTATTTCCGATTTCGCAAGACCGTCACTAGAGGCTTTGGGGTCTAGTATCACAAGGCCAACGGTTGACGCTAACAACTTTGAGATCAAATCTCATGTGATCCACATGATCCAGTCATCATGCACTTTCCATTGATTACCCGATGATGATCCACATGCCCACATTGCAAATTTCCTTGAAATTTGTGACACTTTCAAACTTAACGGAGTGTTGAATGACGTAATTCGCCTCCGAATGTTTCCCTTTTCCTTAAGGGAACGAGCTAAGGCATGGCTAAACTCTCTTCCTACCGGGTCAATCACTACATGGGATGATCTAGCTCAGAAATTCCTATCGAAATACTTTCCACCAGCTAAAACTGCTAAACTAAGAAATGATATCACCACTTTCACTCAGGATGATGGTGAATCACTATATGAAGCATGGGAATGCCTTAAGGACATGTTAAGGAAATGTCCTCACCATGGGCTAGAAGTTTGGCTTCAAGTGTCATCATTCTACAATGGGTTGCATAATCAAGCTCGTCAGACACTAGACGCTACTACATGTGGTATTTTTGGAAACAAGAGGCCACAAGAAGCTTACAACCTAATTGAGGAAATAGCTATGAACATCTATCAATGGTACTGTCCAAGAAACACCAGGGGAGCTAGGCAAGGAGTTCATTCCGTCGATACTGTCACATCACTTTCTGCTCAAGTAGACGCCCTCACCACTCGACTCAATCAAGTTAGTAAGGGCAAGACCGCCACTGAGGCTACTGAAGAACTAAAGAGTATCACCACTAATACCGAGCAGGTTGACTTTATCGAAACAAATCTCCTACAAAACAACCCCTATAGTAACACCTACAATCCTAGATGGAGGAACCATCCAAACTTCAGCTGGAAGGATAACAACAATCAGGGACAATCTGGCTTCGGACAACAACAACAACAGTTTCAACAAAGACCATCTCAAAACTATCAGCCTTGTCAACAATTTCAGGGAACTAACAAGTCAAGCAACGGGTTAAGCTTAGAGGACGCATTAACTAAGTTAATCTCTACAACTGAAAGTCAAGCCCTTCTAGCGGATTCCTGTCACAAACAATATGAGGAGAAGTTTAGTATTCACGAAGCTGAGTTTAGGACACAGAAAGCAACTCTTCAGTCCATCAAAACGCAATTAGGGCAAATTGCAAAACTTCTATCCGAAAGACAACCAGGGTGTCTCCCTAGTAATACTGAAACCAATCCAAAAGAAAATGTAAGTGCTATCACTATGAGAAATAGCAAGGTTTATCCAGAGCCACCAATGCCAGAACAAGTTCAATCAACAAGGAGAGAGATATTCACCGGAGTACCGCTTCGTCCACATATCATAGAAACAACTACCCAAGAACCACAATTAAAGACAACTCCACCTTCTGCTCAAGTAGATACTCCTCCAAAAGTTCCAACAAAGAGAACATTCCATTCCCACATACCTTACCCAGGAAGGCTAGTAAAGCAGAAGACTGACGAACAATATGAGATATTCATCTAACTATTAAGCCAGATCCATGTCAATCTTCCCTTCCTGAATATCATACAACAAATGCCTAAGTATGGACGTTTCTTGAAAGATTTCCTTATAAACAAAAGAAACATGGAGGAAGCAATAAAAAGGACTAATCATTGTGTCGCTCTCATTGAAAGATGCCTTCCAAAGAAACTTTCAAATCCTGTAAAGTTCTCTCTACCTTGTTCTATCGGACCATTACCAATAACTTTGCACTCGCTGACCTAGGAGCAAGTGTGAATGTAATTCCTTATGTCATGTTTAAAAGATTAAATATTGGGAATCCACGACCTGTCAATGCAACTATCGAACTGGCAGATGGATCAGTCAAATCACCCATAGGAGTCATTGAGAACTTACTAGTAAAAGTCGGCAAGTTTGTCTTCCCTGTTTTAGAAATGGGACCCGACTATTCCTTACCTCTGATTTTAGGTCATCCATTTTTAGCCACTGCTCAAGCCGTTATTGATATGAATGAATAAATCTTGACACTTCGTGTCAAAAAACAATCAGTGACCTACAACATTGGGGGAAATGAATGCCTATCTAATGATCCATTTGAAATTGTCCAATTCATCGATACTAATCTGGACTACCAACTGAAGAAAGGTAAGGAATTCAACAAAGGAAAGAAACTGAATCTTGAGAAGGATTTTGAAAACACTGACTGGATCGATGAGTACTTTGACAAGCTACCAAAATTGAAGGACTTGAATGAAAGAACAAGAGATACGGTGGAAGTCGATGGCTCCCACCCAAAGAAAGACTGATGAAACACGTACGGGTCGGGCTAAAGATCCTTAAATAAACGTAGCGCTTCCGGGAGGCAACCCGATGATCATGAATAAATTGAGAGGTTGGTGCATACGGCAGAATCATGGATCTCAGGTTTGATCTTTCAAATTTAAGTTTATCATACTTCAGCCCCAGGTATGCCCTCTCGATACTAGGACCTTAGTAGCTTAACTACTACCTTTTATTTTCCTTGTCTGCTTTTATGTTTTCCCTTATGTGTCAGGTAGAATAGCATCACCAGATAGTCTCTCTACTTCTTTGAGGAATCACACTCCATCTCTACAACCCGAGGAATCGAAAACCACATCAAATTTTTGTGAAATTCGATGAAGTCTTTGAAGCAAAGTGTTGACAACACCAATAAGTTTTGGCCTTAGGTTATACATCGAATTAACCGAGGGAGTACCAGTTTCTTTTCCCTTAAAACTTCATGCATTTAAATTCCTGCATAGCATTTCATTACATGCATTTGTACATTAAGGGCAATGCACAACTTTAAGTGTGGGGTGGGGAATTAAGAGATTCAGGACTACTTGTAACCTCAAAGCAGTAAAAATTCAACTTGTGATTTTCTACCCATTTGACTAAAACATTACAAAAACCTACCTTTTGCAAAACCCGGAAAATTTTTAAAATTTTAAACTTTAAAACCTCTTTGAGTTCGCCCTAATTAAATAAAAATGAATACATGGCAAGTAGAAACAAATGAATATTATCCATAACGATTCGCTAAACCCTATTCCATCCGTTTTCATGTGAGGAAAATCAAGCCTATTACACAGCATCAAATTTTTGGCGCAGTATATAATTATTCGCATGCTCTTGCGTTTGGTATTACTGAGTGTTTTTCTGTTGAATTTTATGCATAATGAGAACTTGTGTGACTTATACATATCAAGCCATGAACTAGTAGAAGTATGAAAGTGATTGAGGCACCAAGGACTTTATTACCCTTATCCTTAAATCCAAAAATCCCAAAAATGTAATCCGCTTAGATAGCCCTTTGGGCCTTAGCCTTTTCTTTTCTACTACCTACAATTATCATCCAACCAGCTTCTCGTAAACACCGGTTATTGGCTAACTGTCTTCAAAATGTAAAAATTATCCTCTGTCGTTATTTCAACTTTATTACCATTGAGGCAACTTCGGAAAAGAATCTGTTCTACTCAAAGGAATTGGAATATACAAGAAGATGGATGAGTTAGGAAGAAACAGCCGAACTATCTACATAGAATTTATGGAAATATTATATCAAGGAAATTGAGGAAAAAGAGTTATTGAAGAATTTCTCTTGATACAAAAAAAAACAAAAAAAAAACGAAGTTGGTCTTTTACCGGTTAGACCTTAAAGAGCTGGATATGCATTCTTTTGATTTCAATTTGCTTTTCTGCCTTCATTTCGCAAAGCCTGAATTACTGCCCGAACTCCAAGAGAAAGTTTTCAAAGCAACTAGTGATGTAAGAAAACGGTGGTGCAAGCAAGAACAACTGCCACCATTCTGCGGTCTGTCAAAAAGTGTCACCAAAAGAAGAGCCAAAAGATACGAAAAATGTGTGAAGTGTGGCAACTGGAGCTACGATGGAAAATGTAGCAAGAATCAAACTCATTCCCAAAGTGAGTATACGCATCTGATCAAAGTTGTAGCTGTTAGGCGACAAGCCGAAAGTTCCATACGGAGAGGCAGCAATGTGTACTACGCAGTAAAGAAAGAGTTGGCACTAATGAGAGATCTTTGTCTTGGCAATCTGATAATAAACGAGCCCTCGGATTAGTTATACCCTCATGATCCGAGTACTATAAATGAACCTGTTAGTATTTTCCATTTTAAGCCATGAAGCCGTAGTTGAGTGTTTCACGATAGCTGCAGCCCTTTAAACCTTTTAAATCCCTAAAAACCCAAAAAGATTTTCATCTTCACCCCTTTATTTTTATTTTAGGCACATTACAACCCTTTTAAAGTCCTCTTGTTTTATGCATACTACGTAGTTAATTGGTGGAGACTTGATTTGCATACAAGCTTATGATCATTGCATAATTCGATTTGAACTTGAGTGTTCCACTTAACTTACATTATCCATACATATATAACCCTAAAGTTGAGTGAACATTGTGAGGAGTGAAAGTTTATGCATAATTGAAGTTCTAGTAGGCTTGTCAGGGATTCCATCATAGAAAAATACAAAAATAGAATAAGCAACTCAAGAGTTATCCCGGAATTTCCAACTACTTGGAGTTCCATTTCCCTAGTAAAGTTTTTAGTTATGGGTATGATCATGCATGAGTTTGCTTGAGGACAAGCAAAGTCTAAGTGTGGGGTATTATGATATGTCCTATACATGTTTTGCATGCATAATAATCCCCATATTATGGTACTAATTGATTAATAACCTTGCAATTGATACTTAAAACGTTAATAATTCACAATTGCAGGTTATTCGGTGATCCAAGATAAACAAAGCAAAAACCAGCTTAAAACATGAAGAAATCAAGCTTTTGGAGGACCAAACCTGAGCATTAACCCCCAAGAAGTCAAATCAGGTCAAAACAAGTCAAACCAGCAGCTAAAAGACAAGACTGGAGAGCAGTAGGGCAATGCACGTCCGTGCAATGCCATGCACGGTCGTGCAAACCCTATCTTGCTCTCCAAGGGTCCAGTACACTGTCCCGTGTACCCTGTTTGATTCCCGAGGTGTTTGCACGCCCGTGCAATCCAATGCACGGCCATGCATTGCTCATTTTGAGGCCTATAAATAGATGGCTTGAGTTCTTCATTGAAGTATCCCTTACACACCCCAAGAACACACCAGAGAAAGCTTATTTCGTACTTAGAGTGTAGTAGTAGTAGTGAGTAGAGAGGCTCTTCCTCCTTGTTCCATAATAGGGAAGCCTACGAAACTCAGTGTTATGTTAGTTAGTATGGACATTCGTGGCTAGACTCTTTGTATTTCTAGGGTGAAGATGAAGTTTGGTGCATGTTAATGCTTAACGTATTAATCCAAGTGATGTGTTTATGTCTTTAACTATTCGTCCTTAAAACCACCATTTTGGTGGGCTTTTATTATTGTCTAAATATGTCTTTATATTTATGAGTGTTCTTGATTTTTAAAGTGTAAAACCTTTTTAATCAAACTTCTTTTGAAGCTTGTACGTCTTTATACAAGTAGAGATTGATAAGCCAAGGGTTGCTTAACACTATTAAGGTCGTACGTCTTTTTACGAACTTATTATGCAACTAAGAATTGGTGAACTTATGTTAGGAACGACACGTATTTATACTTGGTCCCATTTTTACACCGCCTCCCGGTGAGCAAAATATAATCACCTATTTAACTCTAATATATATCGTTTTACGTTCGATGTCCTAAACCAACCCGGAGATGACCATTAGAAGGGCTGAGGGTAATTGTTGTCCTTAACGGGAGGCACTACCACTTGTTAAAGATTTTAAATTTGCAAATCAAATGTCGTGAGGACGAAGCTCTAGCGGTGACCCGGGTCACATATTTGTAGTAGTCATATCACTGGATTAGTCAACTTAACATTATCACGTACCAAGCGGATTCGAAACCTGTCACACCCCGCCAAGGCGGAAACGTGAGGCGTAACGTTCACTGGTTTTCGAAGCATATGATTACCGCAAACACATACATGATATTGGATACATAACCAAAGTTTAAATGTTTACATCCCAAAACATAACTTAGTTTTTACAAAGTTTAAGATTTCTCAAATATGACTCAAAACCATGAGTTATACAAGTGAAATCCTTCCAAAAGCTGTATCCTCATGTATGTAAGTAACCTACATAGCTAGCCTGGAGACCACGTTTATTTTCCTGAAAACATACTTATAAACGTCAACACGAGGTTGGTGAGTTCACAAATTATTATAAAGAGTTAACATAAACCCAATGTTTAAACCTGATCATTTTCACCTAATCAAAACCCTTTATTTAAACCTGATCAGAACCCTTTTGCTTAAAACCTGATCACTTTAACCTGATCAGAACTCTTTTGCTTAAAACTTGATCACTTTAACCTGATCAGAACTCTTTTGCATGTATTACCAATGAATTTGAATACTAATCCAATCTATTGACCCCATTTGTAAGCTTGCAAGGAATACAAAATAGTATGTAATGTACGAGACTGTAACCAAACCCCGACATTTTGTTCCTCCCCCTCGCCTTTTTGTGAGTAAGACAATATGCGGTCATTCGGCCCTTTTGACCCCTGGTTAGCGCGACTAACCATGACCGGAGGCGTCACCCCCAATAGTACTATCCATATAATCCCGGGCTAAAATAGCTAATGGTTACTAACTTATTCAGAGGACTTTAAGCGCTTTACTTTTCCCTCAATACACACATACGGTCAGATCATTAGTTCATTCATTTACATACAAAAGTCTTTTACAAGTATGTTTCCACCCCAAATCATTTCAAAAACTTTAGAAAAAGGGGGATTAGTGAAACTCACCTTGATATAAGTATGTGCTAGCAAATCTTTAAATAAAGCAGACCGCTTATCCGTATCCTAATTACACAAGGATACTATATCCGTTAAGACTACCCGTCTTAAACGCAAGTTGTTCACCCGACTTAACTATTCTTGTTAAGTTCGACTTTGTTTATTTAAAAACATTGTTTTCTCATGACGACTCGTTGGTGATTATTATTCAAGTCTAGACGCTTTATTTATTTTTCGGAAAACTATTATATTTCCATATAGGTGACTCGTTATACTTGTCAAAAATAAATATTATTTTTGCAATTGTCTTATAATATATTTATATTATAGTCCACGTATAAACACATATAATCATTCTTTAGTAACAATTATATCAATCACAGGTATCGTTCAAGTATTTTCAATGTATGTCTATCTCTATGTGCACATACAATTACTTATTCCGAAAGATATTTATTAACTTGTTTCAGTTCGACATGTATTTATATTTCCTTACAAATATATACACACAAGTATGACTACATTTCAATCATACACTTATTTATTTTTAACTGAAACATCTTTAATTTCGTACACATGAACCTATCTATGGTTATTTCATCATGATATGTGCATGTATGCTTTATATTGTTAGCAAATGTCCCAAACACTTTAATCATAACAATTTCATGCCAATACACATACATATACCTTATGTATAATATTAGGTTTTTTTTTTAACATGATCTTCTTAGTATACATTTCCAGAACCTGATAAGTTATCAATATGTATATCTATATATATCTATATATATATTTGTATTGTCATGTTTTTAACCAATATCATAAACTATTTTTATGAACATACTCCCTAATCATGCATACATATGATTCAATAATTCTCATTTTAACAAGTTTAACACTTTATGAACATACATTTATCAAGTTCTCCAAAACACACCTACATATATATATATATATATATATATCATGTTTCCTTCATGTATGTATCCATATTCAAACCTTTTTATCTAGTGTTAATCATGCTTTTTAACATTTACAACTATCATTATGGTATCAAAACAACCACATATACACCCATACATACAATTTTCGGCTACACACATATATACACATTTACACACATCTTTTTAGTTTATCAATTCTTAACTTAGCATCATGAATTCAAATCAACACATATCTCGTAATTATGTTAAGATATTAACTTATGTATAAAAACTTATCATTTTCGAATTTCATACATCTTTTTATATAAAGTTTATTTTTTAATCATAATAATGTTAAACTTTATAAAAACTCTTTAGCTTTTTAAACCTCCTTTAATTATTAGGATGAACAACCTGTTTTCTCTAAGGAGTAAAGAAAATATAAAAGATGGATGATGGTTTCGTACCACTAGTCAAGCTAGGTGAAGAAAGACGTATGGAAGACACTAGGTGCTCGTCTTGTTATCAAATCCCAACTCATAGACTCCAAACCTTCCTTGAATCTTCAACTCTAACTCAACTTCTCTGTGGATTGTTCTTGAATTCGAAAAATGCAAAGTGTTGGTGTGTGTGTATGTATGCCGTGAGTGTGTATATATATGAGAGAGTGAGAGGTTGTGTGTATAAGTGAGTTCATTTAATGTGATGGAGATGTTGGTGTGGTCTACACTCAAAGAAGTATGGTCTTCTATGACATGGGTATGGTCTCTTATGACATAAGTATGGGCGTGGTGAGGTGATGTTACATGGGTGGGTCCTTCCTTGACTTTTGGCCGAAGTAGGGGGAGAAGGGATGGGGGGTTGGGTGTTGAATTCCGCCAATTCTCATCAAAGGGTGATTGATTTGACGGCTTGACTCTTGCTTGCATACTTGGTTAATAGGGTATGTGCTTATGACAACATGATGGTGGCAAGTATGGTGGAGTGGGTGTGTGGGTGGTCCCACATAGGTATGGCCGAAAATGGGGTAGTAGGGTGGGGGTTGGGTCTTGTCACATCCCATAATTACAATCCCAGTCCTAGTTGGATAGGTTCTGTGGTGGTGTCAACCTTCTAGAGAATTTCGTCCCGAAATTCATTTCTTGTCATCTTGACTTGGAGTGTTCGTGAACAAGGACGGGTACTTGGCTTTCATTTTATCTTCCCGCTCCCACGTATACTCGGGGCCGCGCTTTGAGTTCCAACGTACCTTAACTAATTTAATCCGGCTACGCCTTGTTCTCTTAACCTTCCAATCTGTGACTTCAATGGGTTCTTCAACGAAGTGCAGCTTGTTATCTATGTGAATCTCATCAGGCGGTATAGTTAATGTGTCGTCCGATAAGCACTTCTTGAGATTTGACACATGAATCGTATCATGTACATTGCTTAGTTCTTGTGGCAACTTGAGCTTGTATGCTACAGGGCCAACCCTAGCCAATATTTCAAATGGTTCAACGTACCTAGGGTTAAGCTTGCCACGGTTGCCAAATCTTGCAACTCCTTTCCAAGGTGAGACCTTCAACATGACGCGGTCCCCAACTTGGAATTCTAATGGTTTTCTTCTGTTATCCGCATAACTCTTTTGCCTGTCACGGGCGGCCTTCAGACGATCTTTGATCTTGAAGATCTTATCGGTAGTCTCCTGAATAATCTCAGGACCGGTTAAATGTTTGTCGCCAACCTCCGCCCAACATAGCGGTGAACGACATTTTCGACCATACAAAGCCTCAAACGGAGCGGCTTTGATGCTGGTGTGGTAACTGTTATTGTATGAAAACTCAGCTAGCGGCAAATGAGTATCCTAATTTCCACCGAAGTCGATTGCACACACACGGAGCATATCCTCTAAGGTTTGAATGGTCCTTTCGCTTTGACCATCAGTTTGTGGGTGATATGCCGTGCTTATGTCAAGACGTGTGCCCATGGCTTCTTGTAATGATTTCCAGATTCTAGACACGAATGTGCTGTCTCTATCAGAGATAATAGAAATTGGTACCCCATGCCTAGCCACAATTTCCTTGATATAAAGCTTTGCAAGTTTCTCGGTTTTATCCGTTTCTTTGATGGGTAGGAAATGAGCTGATTTTGTCAAACGATCGACAACTACCCATATCGTGTTATATCCGCTCGACGTCCTGGGCAACTTTGTAATGAAATCCATGGAAATTTGTTCCCATTTCCATTGAGGTATCTCGGGTTGTTGTAACAATCCCGATGGTTTCTGATGTTCTGCCTTTACCTTTAAACATGTCAGGCATTTACCGACATAAATGGCAATTTCTCCTTTCATGTTCGGCCACCAATAGTGTTCTTTCAAATCCTTATACATCTTATCCGAACCTGGGTGAATGGAGTACCTGGACTTGTGGGCTTCGTCCATAACCAACTCCCGTAAGTTACCATAACATGGCACCCAAATTCTATTCATGAAGTATAAAGTATCATCTGACTTTGGTTCCAACTGCTTTATCATTCCTCATAAAGCTTCATTCTGAATGTTTTCTTCTTTGATTGCCTCTTGTTGTGCCATCCGGATTTGAGTCGTGAGACTCGTACGAATTGTCAATCCTAGGGCACGTACATGAAGAGTTTTAACTCGCTCCTTACGACTCAAGGCGTCTGCTACGACATTCGCCTTCCCAGGGTGATACTTGATATCACAGTCGTAATCATTCAGTAGCTCTACCCAACGACGTTGCCTCATGTTGAGTTCTTTCTGATTAAAGATGTGCTGGAGACTCTTGTGATCTGTAAAGATAGTACATTTTGTACCGTATAAGTAATGTCTCCAAATCTTGAGTGCAAACACGACAGCACCCAATTCTAGATCATGAGTCGTATATTTTTTCTCATGGACTTTCAACTGCCTGGATGCATATGCTATGACTTTTTCTCCCTGCATCAATACACATCCCAGACCTTGGTGTGATGCGTCACAGTACACAATGAAATTGTCAGTCCCTTCGGGAAGGGATATGATTGGTGCACTGCAAAGTTTCTGCTTCAGAAATTGAAAGGCTGATTCTTTTTTATCAGTCCAATCAAACTTTTTGTCCTTCTGAGTTAGCATAGTCATAGGCAAAGCTATCTTTGAAAATTTCTCGATAAATCGCCTGTAATAGCCTGCCAAAACCAGAAATTGACGCACCTCAGTCGGAGTTCTTGGTGCTTCCCAGTTTTTGATAGCTTCAATCTTGGATGGATCTACGTGAATACCATTCTTATTGATGACGTGTCCAAGAAAGTGAACCTCTCGGATCCAAAACTCACACTTAGAGAGTTTGGCATAAAGCTTCTCATTCCTGAGTAGTTCTAAGATTAATTTCAAATGATGTTCATGTTCTTCCTTGGTTCGTGAATATATCAATATGTCATCGATAAACACAATCACGAATTTATCCAATTACGGCTTGCACACGCGGTTCATGAGATCCATGAAAACAACCGGTGCATTAGTCAAGCCAAATGGCATAACTAGGAACTCGTAGTGACCGTAACGAGTCCTAAAATCCGTTTTTGGTATATCTTCTTCTTGAATTTTCAGTTGATGATACCCTGATCGTAGATCAATTTTAGAATAGAAACTAGAACCTTGAAGTTGATCAAACAAATCGTCTATTCGGGGAAGAGGATACCGGTTTTTGATTGTCAGCTTATTCAATTCCCGGTAATCAATACACATTCTAAAGGTTCCATCCTTTTTCTTTACAAACAGGACCGGAGCTCCCCATGGAGAGAAACTCAGTCTTATGAAACCTTTGTCAAGTAATTCTTGTAGTTGGCTCGACAGTTCCTGCATCTCGGAAGGGGCTAGACGATACGGAGATCGTGCAACTGGTGCGGCTCCTGGTACTAGGTCGATCCGGAACTCGACTTACCTTGATGGTGGTAATCCTGGTAAGTCCTCGGGAAATACTTTAGGGTAATCCCTAACGATTGGTATATCATCGAGTCGACGTTCCTCGGGTTTCTTCTCGACGATGTGAGCCAGGAATGCACAATAACCCTTGCGTAGATACTTATGAGCTTTCATGCAGTTTATCATCTTCAACATCATTCTACACTTTTCGCCTTGAATTGAAAGAATTTCTCCGCTTGGTAGTGGGATACGTACAATCTTCTCGAAGCATACGATCTCGGCACGATTCTTTGATAACCAATCCATGCCAATAACAATATCAAAACTCCCTAGTTCGACGGGTAGAAGGTCTATACTGAATGTATGGTTTTCTAAACATAAAGTACAACCCCTAATGACCTCTCCGGTTTCTATTAATTTTCCATTTGCTAATTCAATTGTATAACTTTGATCTAGTTTGCTGGCCTTAATACTGAGTAAGGATTTAAAATCATTCGACACAAAGCTCATATCCGCACCCGAATCAAAAAGTACAGAGGCATAGTGATTATTTTTCGGGAACGTACCAGTGACGATGTTCGGGTCCTGGCGTGCGTCCCTTGCACCCATCACAAATGCCCTCCCACGTGCCTGAGCGTTCGTCTGATTCTTCCACTTGGGACAATCCTTCTTGAAGTGCTTCAGGTCACCACATATGAAACATCCCGGTTTAAGTTTCCCCGCTTGGTCGTTAACTCGACAAGCTTGTGTGGTGTGACCAAACCTGTCACACTTCCCACATTTGATACATTCACCGGTGTGCTGATTTCCGCACTTCTTACACCTCGGTAGGCCCCTATCATACTCCTTCCTTTCCGTTGTGATGGCTGCAAAAGCCTTCACAGTTCATTGTTTCTTAAACCCTTGTTTTCCAGATTTGTTACTTGAATTCCCCATCCATTTCCTTTTCTCCCCAGATCTACCTTCCTCATTCTCCTTCCTTCTAAATACTCCATTACGCACTGCGTCATCCCTCAGTTTGAATGCTAAAGTTATAGCACTCTTGGCATCCATTGGATTAGATGAAGTTACCATACTACGAATTTGAGGCGCAAGGCCCCATAGATACCTTTCCACACGCTTATGTTCTGGTGTGACCATATGAGGTACCAGAATTTCCAATTCATTAAAACGGTCAGTGTACCCCGCCACATCATCTCCGATCATTTGTAAGTTCCACATCTCAGTTTCAATCTTTTGCAATTCGTTTTGAGGACAATATTCCTCGATCATCATGTTTTTCAAGTCTTCCCAAGATAATTGATACGCTGTCTCTCTCCCCAAAGTCTTGACTTGTGAATTCCACCAGGTTAAAGCTTTATCAGTGAGTGTGCATGTAGAATACTTCACCATGCAATTAGCGGTGCATTCACTTATATCAATCACCGACTCCATCTTTTCTATCCATCTCATTAGTCCTACTGCACCCTCGATGCCATTAAAACTGCGGGGGTTGCAGGATAGGAAAGCCTTGTAGGTGCACTTCCTATTTGGAGCATCTGTAGAATCACAAGTCATAACGTCATTAATTCGGATCATGACTATGTGTTATGGCTTATTTATTTTTTATTACCTCTGGAACCTCCTGCTGTACCGCTACCTCCTGCACCTCCTCCGCCGGTACCGCTGCCGTTTCCTCCGCCACTATTTCAATTTGCTTCATACTGCTCCATGGCGGCAGCTACTCGCTGTGCTATGAGTTGTTCCACGTTTGAGGAAATCGTCTCGTTGTTGCCACTAGTAGTGTTACGGGGCGTCCTTCGCTTAGGTGCCATGACGTTCGTTCTAACATAACATTTAAAAAGAAACAAAATTATATAATAATAATGATAGATCATGACATAAGGATACAACAACGTCAAACGTAAACAACCATCATCACAACATAAACCATCACATACATAGTTAAAACATACATAGTACATTGTTCCAAAAGACAAGGATACAAAAGGGATGGGTTCACATAACCACATCATTACTAAAGTTTTAAACCACATAACGTGCTACGGGCACAACCCGCCCGTAATAGGTCTAGAAATAGGCAAGCGTTCCTGTCGGAACGGTAGTTGAAGTTAGCATCTGCTCCACGCGTGCCTCAGCTAGAGTAGCCTGAAGTTCAGCATCTATCGCCCTCTGCTCGGCTACTTCTGCCCTCCGTTCGGCTCCGGCGGTCCTCCTCTCCATTTCCGCCAATCTCTTCTCGAACTCCATCATGTGGCTGGATGTATGCTGAAGGGACTGGTCGATTAATTTCTGATCCTCCGCCATCCCATTAACATTTTCCACTAAAGTTGGAAGAGTTGCCAAGTCCCTTCGGATGGACTTCACATTCATCTCCAAGAGATCAATCTCTATCCCTTGCTTACTAGTTCGAGACACAAGTAAAGGGATGGTGCATTCTGCGCACTCCCCGGTGAGCGGCACTGGTTGTGATTCGCATGTCAGTCCGACAGAGTCACAGGTCGCAGGGAGATCCTCCTCCACCCTCCACATTTGAACTACTTGGCAAAGCCATTCCAAGTATGATGCGTCGATCCTTGGTCCTCTGGGCATGGTCTCTCCGGTGGATTCAGCCATTGTTGTGTAAGACGTTTCCTAACTATGGATTTTAAGTGGGGTTAGTGTGTTGACATGGCGTGACTACAATATCCATATTACATGATGACTGGTTATGCAATGCTTATGCAATGCTTATGCAATGAAAACGTTTTAGTGAGTCATTCAAATTATAGACTAGGTTCCATTTTAGACTCCTAGTTCGCTATAATCAATGGCTCTGATACCAAGTTCTGTCACACCCCGCCAAGGCGGAAACGCGAGGCGTAACGTTCACTGGTTTTCGAAGCATATGATTACCGCAAACACATACATGATAATGGATACATAACCAAAGTTTAAATGTTTACATCCCAAAACATAACTTAGTTTTTACAAAGTTTAAGATTTCTCAAATATGACTCAAAACCATGAGTTATACAAGTGAAATCCTTCCAAAAGCTGTATCCTCATGTATGTAAGTAACCTACATTGCTAGCCTGGAGACCACGTTCATTTTCCTGAAAACATACTTAAAAACGTCAACACGAGGTTGGTGAGTTCACAAATTATTATAAAGAGTTAACATAAACCCAATGTTTAAACCTGATCATTTTCACCTAATCAAAACCCTTTATTTAAACCTGATCAGAACCCTTTTGCTTAAAACCTGATCACTTTAACCTGATCAGAACTCTTTTGCTTAAAACTTGATCACTTTAACCTGATCAGAACTCTTTTGCATGTATTACCAATGAATTTGAATACTAATCCAATCTATTGACCCCATTTGTAAGCTTGCAAGGAATACAAAATAGTATGTAATGTACGAGACTGTAACCAAACCCCGACCTTTTTTGCCTCCCCTTCGCCTTTTTGCGAGTAAGACAATATGCGGTCATTCGGCCCTTTTGACCCCTTGTTAGCGCGACTAACCATGACCGGAGGCGTCACCCCCAATAGTACTATCCATATAATCCCGGGCTAAAATAGCTAATGGTTACTAACTTATTCAGAGGACTTTAAGTACTTTACTTTTCCCTCAATACACACATACGGTCAGATCATTAGTTCATTCATTTACATACAAAAGTCTTTTACAAGTATGTTTCCACCCCAAATCATTTCAAAAACTTTAGAAAAAGGGGGATTAGTGAAACTCACCTTGATATAAGTATGTGCTAGCAAATCTTTAAATAAAGCAGACCGCTTATCCGTATCCTAATTACACAAGGATACTATGCCCGTTAAGACTACCCGTCTTAAACGCAAGTTGTTCACCCGACTTAACTATTCTTGTTAAGTTCGACTTTGTTTATTTAAAAACATTGTTTTCTCATGACGACTCGTTGGTGATTATTATTCAAGTCTAGACGCTTTATTTATTTTTCGGAAAACTATTATATTTCCATATTGGTGACTCGTTATACTTGTCAAAAATAAATATTATTTTTGCAATTGTCTTATAATATATTTATATTATAGTCCACGTATAAACACATATAATCATTCTTTACTAACAATTATATCAATCACAGGTGTCGTTCAAGTATTTTCTATGTATGTCTATCTCTATGTACACATACAATTACTTATTCCGAATGATATTTATTAACTTGTTTCAGTTCGACATGTATTTATATTTCTTTCAAATATATACACACAAGTATGACTACATTTCAATCATACACTTATTTATTTTTAACTGAAACATCTTTAATTTCGTGCACATGAACCTATGTATGGTTATTTCATCATGATATGTGCATGTATGCTTTATATTGTTACCAAATGTCCCAAACACTTTAATCATAACAATTTCATGCCAATACACATGCATATACCTTATGTATAATATTTGGGTTTTTTTTTTTTTTTAACATGATCTTCTTAGTATACATTTCCAGAACCTGATAAGTTATCAATATGTATATCTATATATATCTATATATATTTGTATTGTCATGTTTTTAACCAATATCATAAACTATTTTTATGAACATACTCCCTAATCATGCATACATATGATTCAATAATTCTCATTTTAACAAGTTTAACACTTTATGAACATACATTTATCAAGTTCTCCAAAACACACCTACATATATATATATATATATATATATATATATCTATATCATGTTTCCTTCATGTATGTATCCATTTCAAACCTTTTAATCTAGTGTTAATCATGCTTTTTAACATTTACAACTATCATTATGGTATCAAAACAACCACATATACACCCATACATACAATTTTCGGCTACACACATATATACACATTTACACACATCTTTTTAGTTTATCAATTCTTAACTTAGCATCATGAATTCAAATCAACACATATCTCGTAATTATGTTAAGATATTAACTTATGTATAAAAATTTATCATTTTCGAATTTCATACATCTTTTTATATAAAGTTTATTTTTTAATCATAATAATGTTAAACTTTATAAAAACTCTTTAGCTTTTTAAACCTCCTTTAATTATTAGGATGAACAACCTGTTTTCTCTAAGGAGTAAAGAAAATATAAAAGATGGATGATGGTTTCGTACCAATAGTCAAGCTAGGTGAAGAAAGACGTATGGAAGACACTAGGTGCTCGTGTTGTTATCAAATCCGACTCCTAGACTCCAAACCTTCCTTGAATCTTCAACTCTAACTCAACTTCTTTATGGATTGTTCTTGAATTCGAAAAATGCAAAGTGTTGGTGTATGTGTATGTGTGCCATGAGTGTGTATATATATGAGAGAGTGAGAGGTTGAGTGTATAAGTGAGTGCATTTAATGTGATGGAGATGTTGGTGTGGTCTACACTCAAAGAAGTATGGTCTTCTATGACATGGGTATGGTCTCTTATGACATAAGTATGGGAGTGGTGAGGTGATGTTACATGGGTGGGTCCTTCCTTGACTTTCGGCCGAAGTAGGGGTAGAAGGGATGGGGGGTTGGGTGTTGAATTCAGCCAAGTCTCATCAAAGGGTGATTGATTTGACGGCTTGAGTCTTGCTTGCATACTTGGTTAATAGGGTATGGGCTTATGACAACATGATGGTGGCAAGTATGGTGGAGTGGGTGTGTGGGTGGTCCCACATAGGTATGGCCGAAAATGGGGTAGTAGGGTGGGGGTTGGGTCTTGTCACATCCCATAATTACAATCCCAGTCCTAGTTGGATAGGTTCTGTGGTGGTGTCAAGCTTCTAGGTGATTGCGTGATCTAATACTTGGTGTAAAACTTTTAACGATCACATATCTTATATGTTTTTGTGTATTTTGACTTGTTTATTAGACTACTTGTTGATCCCGACCTAGTCATTACTTTAACTAAATCACACGTGTTTTACACATAAAATAACATAGTGACATGTAACAATTATTTATATGTCAACTTTCAAGAGTTTAGTCACCAATATTTGTGTTTTTAAGTTAAAGCGTCTCCCTAGACTTTTACTAGAATAACTTACTTGATAATCACCAACAACCGTACCTTGCGGTTTATTACCGCTTATTTCCCTAGTAATTCATAAAGATTACTATTTTTATATAAGTTTCTTTGCTAGACTCCTTAACTTTACTTATTCAAAATAATACTTCACGAAAATATATGATTTGAACGTGCATTTATGTAATATGGATATTTACCTTAATTACTGGGTGTCACAAAACCCAAAGCAATACTATTCGTAACCTGATCATTTCCGACCTATTTACTTTCCTGTTATTTACTATTCTGTTCGTCACATTTCTATTACACACTTCACGCACGTTTTTACTTTTCCGCTATTTACTTTACCGCCATTTACTTTTCTGTCATTTACTTTTCTGTTCCATAAGCACACAAAACTCACTCACTAATTAAACCAGCTAAACGTTAACAAAAAGTTGAGTATTGGAATTCGACCGTGTCCATTGGTTCGATACTTGGTTTTTACCTAAACTATATTACGCTGCGATAGGTACACTTGTCTATTGTGTGTGTTTTTAAGTTAAAGTAATTATTATTTTATAAATTTAAAACCTGATCTCGTAAGACTATCCTAAAAATATATTTATTATATTTTTATATATTAAAAACAACACATCACATGTTTTCTCCCCCAATAAAATAAAACAGTAAAAGGGGCCGTAAAACTCACCTAGATTGAGTTGTAGATTGAGTCACAAAAGAAAGAGATTTGGAACCTCAAGTGTTTGCCTGCACGGCTTACGCATGCCCTAGAATTATAAACATAGTAATTAGGGACAACTTGGGATCTGTGACGACGACACAAATAGTTAGAATGTCTTAACGCATTCTAAGGATTAATGAGTAGACGAACGTGTCTACGGGAATATAGATTTCTTAATATAATATTTAAGACCAATGTGTTACGTGTCGAACGTCTCTAATACGAATAATATTAAATAAATAAATAAATTCGTACGTTTGTATCAATTAATAATGATGTAAGAAAATAATATAACATATATATTATTTTTGAACTCGTAGGAAATATACGATAATCATTTACGTGACAAAATAATAAATATATTATTTTTATTCGAGCATAAAACCGAGGGTAAATAATACAAATAATTACATTATTTATAAGTTAGAAACGTTACACGAGATAAATAAATGAGGCGAAATAATATAAAATATATATTATTTTATATTATAAGTCACGGGTTGAAAATAATATAAACATATTATTTTATTTGAATTCGTGTTTTGAAAATAATATTAATATATTATTTTAAAAGTGGAGATAATAATAATTATAAGTTATAAAACCAAACACGAGTCTACGGGGGATTTACGGGGTTAAAACACATTTATATATTAATATAATAATATGGGTAAGGGTTTTATAATTAAATAATGCCTAAAAATAATTAAAAACCAAAAACACGGGAGGGGAGACTCGAACCCGGGTCTCCTCCCCATCAGCACATGTGTTTAACTAGTCCCGCCCGCTAGGGTCATCGCAACTGAACCCGGTTCCGAATAGTTTTAAAATACAAGTCTAGTTGGTTCTCCTCCCATACGCATTCTAGTTCGAATCCTGTCCCAAATCCACAGATTTCGACTATGGTTTGGAAGTTAAGCATAGGGGTTCTGATTACGGGGCAAATACGAGCCTCAGGACAAGTTTAATTGGGAAAACATCAACTTTTGAATCGTTTAATTGAGGATTGGATGGCCGAAACCCTATTCAAGAACTCAAAATCAAATCGGCGGATTCTGATAATAAAAGTTGTTATAACCACATGGCTTTTGATTAGTGAAAGATTTCGAAACTAAACATGTAATTTAATTAGATTTAAATCAGGTCTAGGATGGTGATCAATTAAACTGGTTTTGCATGAACCCCATAATCGGGTTCATGCCAAATTTGATGTTGTAAGCCCCTGTAACCGTAGGGCTTTCATTCTAGAGACTTCAACAAAGCTAATGGTGTGGGAATTTACCAGAATAGGTGTTGAATTGATTGAGACCGACTAGAACAGTAGCCGACCACGACTTGTTTGATCCCCAGCAACCTCTGCTGTGATTCCGGTCAAGCTGATGTTTACAGGCGTTTCACAAGTGTTCGACTTAGGTGTGCCGGGTGTTAAATTGGGGAATTATTACAGGTTTTAAACGAATTTGATTGCTACATGATCACTGTCGATGGTTTTGAGTTAAATGTTCATTATTTGAGTTTAAACTGAATC
Source organism: Smallanthus sonchifolius (assembly GCA_023525975.1). Taxonomy (NCBI): domain Eukaryota; kingdom Viridiplantae; phylum Streptophyta; class Magnoliopsida; order Asterales; family Asteraceae; genus Smallanthus; species Smallanthus sonchifolius. The sequence goes on along the minus strand of CM042030.1, from coordinate 24,469,941 downwards.
AATTTCCGCATTTAAGATGTTGATGACGGTCATAAACGGTTTAATCACGAGGAACGGTTACAAACTCAATAGAAATCGATCATGATCATTTGAATTTGGTTAAAGCCATGAGTTTGACTTTCTGAAAGTCAAACAGAAATCAAAATTGGATTATTTACAATACTAGTCCCTCTTGTTTCATGACATGAAGTTTTGAAATGGCAGAATTGGTCCTTATGGTTTAGGTTTGGTTAGTTAGGTTAAGTTTTGGTTAGTTTGACTTTATAAAAGTCAACAGGAACCAATTATAAGTTAATTACAAGTTAGTCCCTCAAGTTTTGTGTAAATGAGTTTGAATATAGGAAGGATTAGTCCCTGTAGTTAGGGTTGAGGCTAAATAGGTTAATATTTAAATGGATTTGCTAACGAAATTAACTCGAAAATCCGAATTGTCACAGATAGTGAACAATCATGTCAACACAGTCAGAGGAACAGAGACGAGATTTTACCTTAGGTGGATACAGCTCAGCAACAGTTTTTCTGCAGATGCATCCTTGATTAGAGCTTCCATCACCATTTGTACACCCGACATTTCGTACATAACTTAAACGCGATTACATATTCCGGATTGACTTAGTTTCATGAATTAGGTACTAAAGTCTAGTAATAGCCATATATTGACCCATTTCATACTTTGGTAATTTTAGGAATTACGGGGTCACGTATAAGCATAACCCGATTAATACGAAAGTTGGTGCCTAACCTAAATGTCCAAAGATCCATAATACATGAAATATATGTTTATACATTCAAATATATATTTCAAAGTCCGCATTTCATTAAATGATTTGTAATGGCGAAAATCAAAGGTTTCACCGTCTACCGACAATCCTAAACGTAACTACACGCAATAAAACATATATACAACCCATATAATAAATGAGTTGAGTGTTTTTCACTAAATTAGTCATAAACTAGTAAACTATAATTTAAAATGTCATTAAAGAATCGAAATCCGCATTAAATTTCTGTTTCGAGCCCTAATCGCGATTAACGCACCTAATGACCTAAATATCCACACTAAATAATCATCTAATCACCTAACTACCCCAACCCCACCCCCCATTGACCTTTGGCCGAGATTTCCCTTATGGGGCCCACCCTACCACCCAAACTCCTTCATACTTGATTTTTATATGTACAAGACATGTTCATTCTCCCAAACCCACACTCCAAGTCTCCATGATTGTTGTAAGGACAAGACCACTTTCATTCAACCACTATAACACTCAACCCATCTTAAACACTCAATATATTCATCCCATATACTCATTTAAAGAATCTAACATTCCATCCACAACAACAATCTACACTTTCTCTCTCTCTTTTCTACGGCTCAACAACAACAATCTACACCTTCATCTTTTCCTTCAAGTTTTCATCCATTATCAAGTTTAAACCCTCCATCTTTTGGTGAATCAAGAAGAATTCCAAGTATTTTCTCAAGGAATCAAGCCAAAGAGTTCAAGATCTTGCTATTTCTCTCTATCAATCATCATCTAAGGTGTTATCTTCCCTAGCTTGTCTAGTGGTAAAGACTTCCTCTATTTCATCTTTATATTCGTAGTATTTTCTTTAAATCATGGTTTAAAATGTATAAGGATCACCCAAAGAAAAATGTATTCTTAAAACTTCTAAACAAGAGCTAAAACTTTGTACAAACAAGTTTTATATGAAAATTGGTCAAAAAGAAAGTTTGTTGGTGACTTTCCTATCGATATGTAAAGATATTAGATTTTTGGGATATAAAAACATGTGTATAGACATTATAATTATTATGAACAACTATGGTGTGTATATATATGTATAATATATAAGTCACACATGTAAATAAACTTGAAATGAAGAGAAATCAACTTATAAATGTGTGAAAAAGCTAGATCTACAATTGTTGAGACATTCGAGGAATTTATCTAATGCCACTCGGATTGAGATAACCAATGTTCGACGGCACCAATACATTATTACATTATACCATAATATGTGACACCCAGTAGTCCAGGTCAATACCTATAGTCATATTTGCACATTCCTATTTTATATTTCTTGGAATATTATCTTTGACATAGTATTGTGTAAGGCCCCAAACCCGGGAGGCCCCACTTGTTGGAATTACTCATTCACAAACAGTTCTTAAACATGAATATCAAATAACGCAGCGGAAAAATTTCATTTAAACATAACTTAATCGTTGTTCATACATGCGGAAGCGTAAACATTGATTAAAACATATTTACATCATAACTAAACATAACGGGATGCCAGTCTTCAAAGCAGTCGGGTAACTCTTCATCTCTAGCCAAGCATCACCGTCCATCCTCATAACCTGCCTTAACCTGAATGTGTACACTTAAAAACGTCAGCTACGCTGGTGAGTTCTAGTTTTCGTTCGTTTTAAGAAATTGTTCATCATTCAAACATTCATTAGGGTTTAACATTCGTATAAGAAAACAGGGCCTTTCATTCGTAAACCTTCGCACATTTAAACACGATCATTTGTTTAAATCATTAACATTCATTTAAGTCATACAATATTATCTAAAATCTGTATCGTTACGCGTCTCTATGTCCCCGTAGGAACTTTTAATGTTGTGGGCAACCGTTACGTATCGCCGTCATTGCCACAACCATACACTACGTAGGGTCAACCGTTACGTATCGCCGTCATTCCCCAACCCTTCAATGCGTGGGGTCAACCGTTACGTATCGCCGTCACTGCCCAACACGCATCTTTCCTTTGGAAATTAACCGTTACGTATCGCCGTCATTAATTTCCCATTACCATTCAATACGTGGGGTCAACCGTTACGTATCGCCGTCATTGCCCAACACGCATCTTTCCTTTGGAAATCAACCGTTACGTATCGCCGTCATTGATTTCCCATTACCTCGTTCGTTAGGATGATCGTCATCACCCGAGTAACCGTCGTTACTCCCTTACCAGTTGTACAACATCAAAACCATTGACATGCCACAGAGACAATGCCCCTGTTGTTCTTGTGGTAACTATGGCTCACTGTCCATAATTTACCACACGGCTGGGAATCACATTCCCAGACTTCATTCGTCAATTCCATTCATTCGACAGATTAGATTTGTAATGACTTCTTTAAAACATTTGCCCCTTTTTGTTTTCTTTTCATAAAACCTTTCCTTCACTTTCAAAACCCTTTACCTTTTCATTAAACCATTTCTTTATAACATTCGTTCGTAAGCATTTCGTTCATAAACTTTCTTTCCATAAACCCTTCGTTCCAAATCAGTTCCTTTCGTAAACGTAGTTTCATAAACATCATTTTATAAAACATCATTTCATAAAACATCATTTCATACGTGTACACACCAGCCCGAAAACATTATATAAAAACATTTAAAAGAGGGCTTCTAGAACTCACCTTATTAGCTAGTCTTGGTTGTCCTAATCAATGGTCCAACCACGTCACTTCCGATCTGAATTGGTTACAAAACACATATATCAGACCTAACCTCGATTCCCACTCTTCTCAGCTGATATAGGCGAACTTAATGCTAAGTTCGCCTCCCCTGGCTTAGGCGAACTTATAAGCGAACTTAATAAGTTCGCTTACCCTGTGGCCAAGCGAACTTAACCCAGGCGAACATAATAAGTTCGCCTACCCTGTGGCCAAGCGAACTTAACCCAGGCGAACATAATAAGTTCGCCTACCCTGTGGCCAAGCGAACTTGCCAAACGAACATAATCAGGCGAACTTGATAAGTTTGCCTCCCCAAGCGAACTTGACAGGCGAACTTGCTAAGTTCGCCTGCAACATCAGTCATCTTCCCCAAAAGTCCCGAAAATTGCGGATTTGGGTTCGGTTATGTCAAAACTTCAACCTTCTTTGCTCAAAACAACCGTTTTTCATTGTAGATACTAAACCTAAGCTTATTCTTAAGTTTCATCCGTAAAAACTTCCGATTTTTCACCCAAAACCCGAAAAACCCTAAAACGAACAAAAACTCAGATTTAGGTCGGATCGTTACCTGAATCGAGCTTCTGATCTGGAGGTTTCCTTCACGAGTGCAAGAGACACGTTCCGGTGCAATCTTTTGCGATTCCGTCACTTTCTCTCTCTACGGTTTTCTCTCTCTAGAATGTCAAAGAGCAGAAGAATGAGTGCCTTGGACTATTTATAGGGAAGACCTCCCCAAGCCCGGTTCGCGACTGACCCGGTCCAACTTCGGCCCACTTGAACTCGTTGACTTTATTTTTTGTCATTTTGGGATGTTACATATTGTCAGGAGTCTAGAAAAGGGACAAGTGTCATATTTAGTAATTTTTAAGAATTACTAGGAAATAAATGATAATAACCCGCATGAACGTTCGTTGGTGATTAAAAGAATGTTATTCCAGAAAAGTCTAGAGACACGTTTGAATATAAAAACATAAATATTGGTGACTAAACTTTTATAAAAAGTTGACACATAAATAATTGTTACATGACTCTATGTTATATTATGTGTATTCATGTATAATACAGTTGTAGTAATAATCTATGTCGGGTTAACTAGTAAAATATTGAGGCTACTCAAACCACACAAAAACACATAAGTTATGAATCGTTTAAAAGTTTTACACTGGGTATTAGATCACGCGATCACCTAGGAGATTTATACCACCAAAGAACCCCACCTATCTAGCCATTAATAGATTTGACAACACCCAACCCCCACCCTATACCCCTCTCGGTCGAAATTGGGTGTAGCCATCCACTCACCCATAAATACTTGCTTACATGTCTAACATGCACACACTCTTCCACTTGAAATCATTACATGCAATTCCCATCATGTCATAAGTAGTAATGATGAAATGGTAGTCAAACACTCAACTCCCATCACTCTATATACATATATAAGGCTCACATACACACACATGCACACCCACTTCCCTTTCAATGATTACATGCAATTCCCATCAACCATAAGTGGTAATGATGAAGATGTGATCAACACTTAACTCCCTCCTCCCTCCCTTGACTGATTCATTTTGGATTTCACCCAATTCCCCTCTCCAAAACCGAAAATGCAAACAATTCCCGTAACTCAGCTTCATGCCAGATTTTCGGTCAACTTGGGAAGGCCATATCTCTATTGTTCCTTGGTCAAATCAATCCATTCTTTTTTTAGAATGAAGCTCTATGTTAACAGAGGAGAACCCAAGTGGAATCACTCAAATCCATGGAGTATTCGACCTCCAAACAGCCGACTCAAGAAGGCCACTCAGTGCAGGTCGAATCTGAACACCTCTTTTCATTTTCCTGTTTTGAGGTATCTACACAACTCCAAATCTAGTAATACTTTTTCACATCTCCTCTGGTTTCAATAAACTTGATTTTAGAGGAAAACCCCAAGTCATTTGGCCTTCTAAAACTATCTAAAAGTCTATTCGAAGTACGCCTAAAAATCTGAGTTTTCAAGAATAAAATAAAACATAAAAGTCTTAGTTTTGGCTTTATTTCTTCATGAATCATGTTTGAATACATATATTTATACACGTACATGTTCATACATAAAATACCAAACTAGAAGGACCATGGACAAGACAAGGACACATCAAATATAAACTACATATATATACTATCACATAAAATAACACTTCGATGATGGTGTTCTTCATAAACCCTTCATTCCATTCATGTGTTATGTTGAAGGATACATGTTCGTGAAGTTATATGATCGTGTGTGACTTACCTGGCAAGACCCGAGGTAGTGTCCAATGATTCAAGAAGACATACGAACGATTATCATCAACATATGAACGTGAAAGGTGTTACTAAAAATATATATTTATGGATAAAATTTGTGATATATATGTGTTGGTGTACGGGTTTGGTTAAATCATGGAAATTCTCTAGGAATTAAAGATTAGTATCCTAATATGAACATTTGATATATGTACATGTAACATATGAAGAGATTCGTTTAAAAATAAATAATCACATGACATCGTGGAACATAAGTGAATATATTTTAAGTTGTTACAAAAATAATATTTATTTTTGGTACACTTAATAAATCACCAATAGGGAAACATATTATTTTCTCGGAAAATATGTAAACGTCTAGACTGGAATAATAATCACCAATGAGTCGTAAATGAAAACCCTATTTTTACTAAACAAAGGCGTACTTAACAGGATTCGTTAAGTCGGATGAACAACTTACGTATAAGACTGGTAGTCTTAACACATTAGTACCCTTGTGTGATTAGGGTACGGATAGACATGAACTCTTAGCGCACTATTATTTGCTAGGATTTCATCGGACACAAGGTGAGTTCACGGCCTCCTTTTATTTTTCTACTGTTTTGTAAACATCGGGGGAGAAACATACTTACTTGTTATGTTTTGAAAACATGAAATACAATTGCTTACACGTTTCACAATATGAACATTTTGGTTTAACTCCTTGTGAGTTTCACTAACCCCTTTTTCTAAGTTTAGAGAAATGTTTTGGGATGGAAATATACTTGTAAAGAATTTACGTATGTAAATGAATGAACAAATGATCAAACCGTATGTGTGCATTGAGGGAACAATAGAGCTCTTAAAGTCCTCGGAATAAAAACTTAGTAACCATTAGCTATGGACTTAGCCCGGGATTCTATGGATAGTACTAGTGGGGGTGACGCTCCCGGTCATGGTTAGTCGCGCTAACCAGGGGTCCAAATGGCCGAATGACCGCATATTATCTTACTCGCAGAAAGGCGAGGGGAGGCACTAAATTGTTGGGGTTTGGTTACGGTCTCGTGCATTACATATTATTTTTGTATTCCTTGCAAGCTTACAAATGGGGTCAATTGATCAGGTTAAAATGTTCAGATTCATTGGTTATACATATAAAGAGTTTTGATCGGAAAACGATCATGTTTAAACATTGGATTTATGACGGTTAAGTCATGGACATGTTTTCGAAGGAAAACTACATATTATATAACGGTTAAGTCATGGAAATGTTTTCGAAGGAAAACTACATATTTTAAGACGGTTAAGTCATGGACATGTTTTCAAAGGAAAACTACTTATTTTATGACAGTTAAGTCATGGACATGTTTTCAAATGAAAACTACATATTTTATAACGGTTAAGTCATGGACATGTTTTCAAAGGAAAACTACTTATTTTATGACGGTTAAGTTATGGACATGTTTTTCAAAGGAAAACTACTTATTTCATGACGGTAAAGTCATGGGCATGTTTTCAAAGGAAAACTACTTATTTTATGACGGTAAAGTCATGGGCATGTTTTCAAAGGAAAACTACTTATTTTATGACGGTAAAGTCATTGGCATGTTTTCAAACGAAAACTACTTATTTTATGACGATTAAGTCATGTATACGTTTTCGGGGAAAACTAACTGTACTAAATGAACAAACTCTGTGAACTCACCAACCTTTGTGTTGACACATTCAAGTATGTTTCTCAGGTAACCTTTAGCCATGGCGCGGTTGGAAATAGGCTAGCTATGTTGGAACAAGTCCTAGTAACCGGACGGGCATAGATTATCAAGTCTCAAGTCGACCATTGAACTAGCAGGACTTAGCTCATTGTATTTATTTAGTTTTAGTAATCGTATATGTAATCAAGTCTTAGAAATCACCATTACAGCTTCCGCTATCGTGTAATGAACCAATCGTTGCAACATGTATTTATTTATTAAGTAAATAAATTTAGGGGTGTGACAGATTGGTATCAGAGCAATGGTTTTAGCGAATTAGGTTTCCTTAGTGACAGCTAGGCTCTAACCGGACTCATTTAGGGACCAAGATTTCTAAGACTTGCATCACACTAAAAACACCCAAGACTTGAGTATAGGAATTCCAACCGTTGCCGAACAATTTGTGTAGACTATTAGTGTATGGAGTTACACTAGGGTATCATTAGCTACACTAATACAATTACATGGCACATGTAATGAACACTTAAACACATACAACAATGTGGAAATAATAAACACTTACAACATGTTACTGTTTGGATTACGAGTCAAGAATAACGGGTACTCAGCATACTGCAACCTTAGAAGATCGAGTTACGAGCGGAGCTTGGGCGACGACGGTAGCAACCGTCAGTTACCGATCTTGGTATCACAACAGGCTGAACCCGTACCAGAATCTGTACCTATACCTGCACCACACCGACAACTACCCTATCCGTGGAGGCAACTTTCTTTCTAACGTATGTGCGGTATAAATACTCTAATTCATGAGTTGCCAGATCGAACGAATAGACTTTCGCCATGAGATGTGGCAGACGGGATTGCCCGGACCAAAGGGAATCCAAGGTGGATAAGCAGTACTAAACGGGGGAGAACTCCATGGGTCAGGAGACACAGACATTCATCAGGATTATGTGGATCCATACGTACATACATACTTGGAGCATGAGTTGCTGGACACTAATTTGAGGATCTCTGCCCTACACATGGTTCCTAACTTCCATACACATTTTATTCTTAAGAGACACTGGTGGTGCCTCTCTACCGTTAACCTCATCCGGTAACAGCCAGATTCGGCAGACTCATGGGTATTGGTACACATAATCAAGAGTAATCCGATAGAACAATACACACTCCTACACAAGTGTGCAAACACGACCTAATGATCATTTCAAATCCTTTTAACTAAAATTTGGGGATGGAAGGAACACTACAGGGATCATGCAAAGTAAATTATCATTACGGGTGCACACGTAATCATGATTTGCAGTGTATGGTAACTTTAGTGAGTCTTGCTTTCCAAGGTAATGATCAACCCATGTTCTCAGTCACTTGATTAAGGATTGGATCTTAACAAATCGGACTTCTCAAATAGGTGTCCACAAAGTATTCTCCTAGTTCGGGAGGAACAAGGGAAATTCAAATTGAATTCAACCAATCCTTAGTGAATCCTGAACGGCGAAGGATTTTGCACATTCATTCTTTGAGATTCTGCTTGTCAAGATGGCTTCAAATTGAGCATTACCACAACCCACAATTACAATAATTGCAAAATTATTGTTGGGGATTATAGCGTAATCTCGGGATCTATCGTACAATTTAGTCTCAGAATTACTTGAAAGTTACGTCAGGAGTGCTATGCACTAGCTCCGGTAATGGGGCAGAAAAATCTTTCTGACCCGCATACACATAGCACCTATGGGGTGTTGTGGAAGCTCGACATGAGACAAGTAGGCAATCTGACATTTCATAATATTTGTCAAACAGGGTTGCTCTCGCAACCATTGACATTCAGTACACCTTTAAGTCCGACTATTCTCCCGGTGATGAATAGGTCGGGGATGATGCTCAAGCGAATACCAAAGAAACCTAAGTGTGGACGGATGACTATTGTCGCACTAACAGAAAAACGACATACAAAACTTTTGAAGGTTTCCCAAATGCGGAATTTTTTGCTAATCTCATTAGCTCATGATATGCATAAGGGACGTAAACATGAGTTGTTCACTATAGACCACTGTCCATAAAGATGCGAGAAGGATAGTTTGATACCCTTTGTACCTGCACTTTCCCAAAGATCATCTTGTTAAATGAATACCATATTTCAGCCTAGAGGAGAGGCGTGATCACATCTTTCGCTCCTAATTTTCTATAATTAGGAAGCTCTAGATCATCTATTGTTAAGAAATGACCTCTTAACGCAGACTCAGTAAGAAAATAAAGTTTTAGAAGTTTAACACTTATTACCTCAATTTTATCCTTGTGCTAAGGATTTTGAGGCTATAACCTATATGAGTGGAATACGTAACAGTAAGTCACCAAAGCACCATTCAAACACTAAGGAAGTGCATACACACTGTATGACTAATAGTTGGCTATCAACCCTTTCTTCCAACTTAATGGGTTGACAAACCCATAGCCCATTTTGGGGAAACACTAATTCGATGAGACCATACTCACAGTATCACTGTTCATTTCCTCACCTAGACGAAATGTGAATATTCCAAACAAACATAGAACTTTGTATGCCTTACATACTTCGAGAGTATGGTCGTCAAGCCATGAGTTTATATATCAGGACGTTGCAACCCAAAGGCTGGTCTGCCTCAGAAAGGTGGTACAAGCAAAGGGTAAAGTGGTGATCAGACTCAAACTTTGCTAGTGAGAGCACACAAGGAATCTTGAAATATTAAATCAATTATGACTTAATGGAAGATCATAGATAACATGAAACCTGAATTAAGAATAAAGTCCTAGTCCGAGAAAATGCTTTCGAAAAGCATAAGAGGGACAAACATAAAGTTTCATTTCCGTACTGTGTCATTACTACCCAATTTTCAACTAAAACCTAGACACCTCGTCGAGTATCTATAGAGATCTGCTTTTGTGACAAAGTGCGTAGACGAATAGAGGGTAGGTGTCAACATACGCTCAAGATTCGCAGGCACCATTCCTTTCATTACCAGGAATGAGCATCACATAACCCTACCATATTTAGGGTAATCAAATAAAGGGGTTCTTGCACGTTTAATATCGTTAGTCGGAGAAGTATTCGCTTTGCTTTCGAATACCGACTACCCAGTAAATGGAATCAAACAATTGAAGCCTAAGTTGGATGATATAGATAGAATTTGAGTACCAGGTATCGGTAGCCTATGTGGGAGGTTATGGATGAAGTCCATAAGCCCAAGTACTTCGTTCATCCAGAATCGAATAAAACGTATAAGGATCCCTAGGAACACCATTATGTGGCAAAACATGAAAGGAGAAATTGCTATCTATGTTGGGAGATACCCGACAGTAAAAGCAGAATGTTAGGAATCACCTGAGTGAACAAAAAAACCGCAGATTCCTCAATGGAAATGGGAGGAGAATTCCATAGATTTCATTACAAATCTACCCAGAACATCTAGCGGTTATGATACTATATGGGTAATCATTAGTCGTTTGACGAAATCCGCTCACTCCCTACCAATCAAGGAGACAGATAAAAGTAAGAAGCGTGCAAGGCTAAATATTAAGGAAATTGAGGCTAGGCATGTTATGCCAGTTTCCATTTTCTCTAATAGGGACAGTTGATTCATGTCAAGAATCTGGCAGTCTGTACAAGAAGCATTGGGCACATGCCTTTACATGAGCACAGCATATCATCCCCAGATGAACGGTCAAGTAAAAAGACCATCCAAACTTTAAAAGATGTGCTCCATGCGTGTGTAATCGATTTCAGAGGAAATAGGGATACTCACCGCCATTGACTGAGTTTTCATACAATAACAGTTACCACACCAGCATCAAAGCCGCTCCGTTTAGGCTTTGTACGGCCGAAAATGTCGTTCACCGCTATGTTGGGCGAAAGTTGGCGACAAGCATTTAACCGGTCCTGAGGTTATTCAGGAGACTACTGACAAGATCTTCAAGATCAAGGATCGTCTAAAGGCCGCTCGTGACAGAAAAAAGAGTTACGCGGATAACAGACGAAGACCACTAGAATTCCAAGTTGGGGACCGCGTCATGTTGAAGGTCTCTCCTAGGAAAGGAGTTGCTAGATTGGGCAACCGTGGCAAACTTAACCCTAGGTACGTAGGACCATTTGAAATATTGGCTAGGGTTAGCACTGTAGCATACAAGCTTAAGTTGCCACAAGAACTAAGCAACGTACATGATACGTTTCATGTGTCAAATCTCAAGAAGTGCTTATCAGACGAGTCATTAATTATACCGCCTGATGAGATTCACATAGATAACAAGCTGCACTTCGTTGAGGAACCCATTGAAGTCACAGATTGGAAGGTTCAGAAAACAAGGTGTAGCCGGGTTAAATTGGTTAAGGTACGTTGGAATTCAAAGCGCGGCCCCGAGTATACGTGGGAGCGGGAAGATAAAATGAAAGCCAAGTATCCGTCCTTGTTCATACAACTTCACGAACTCCAAGTCAAGATGACAAGAACTGAATTTCGGGACGAAATTCTCTTTAACATGGGGAGAATGTGACACCCAGTAGTCCAGGTTAATACCCATAGTCATATTTGCACATTCCTATTTTATATTTCTTGGAATATTATCTTTGACATAGTATTGTCAGGAGTCTAGCAAAGGGATAAGTGTCATATTTAGTAATTTTTAAGAATTACTAGGAAATAAATGATAATAACCCGCATGAACGTTCGTTGGTGATTAAAAAAATGTTATTCCAGAAAAGTCTAGAGACACGTTTGAATATAAAAACATAAATATTGGTGACTAAACTTTTATAAAAAGTTGACACATAAATAATTGTTACATGACTCTATGTTATATTATGTGTATTCACGTATAATACAGTTGTAGTAATAATCTATGTCGGGTTAACTAGTAAAATATTGAGACTACTCAAACCACACAAAAACACATAAGTTATGAATCGTTTAAAAGTTTTACACTGGGTATTAGATCACGCGATCACCTAGGGGATTTATACCACCAAAGAACCCCACCTATCTAGCCATTAATAGATTTGACAACACCCAACCCCCACCCTATACCCCTCTCGGTCGAAATAGGGTGTAGCCATCCACTCACCCATAAATACTTGCTTACATGTCTAACATGCACACACTCTTCCACTTGAAATCATTACATGCAATTCCCATCATGTCATAAGTAGTAATGATGAAATGGTAGTTAAACACTCAACTCCCATCACTCTATATACATATATAAGGCTCACATACACACACATGCACACCCTCTTCCCTTTCAATGATTACATGCAATTCCCATCAACCATAAGTGGTAATGATGAAGATGTGATCAAAACTTAACTCCCTCCTCCCTCCCTTGACTGATTCATTTCGGATTTCACCCAATTCCCCTCTCCAAAACCGAAAATGCAAACAATTCTCGTAACTCAGCTTCATGCCAGATTTTCGGTCAACTTCGGAAAGCCATATCTCTATTGTTCCTTGGTCAAATCAGTCCATTCTTTTTTTAGAATGAAGCTCTATGTTAACAGAGGAGAACCCAAGTGGAATCACTCAAATCCATGGAGTATTCGACCTCCAAACAGCCGACGCAAGAAGGCCACTCAGTGCAGGTCGAATCTGGACACCTCTTTTCATTTTCCTGTTTTAAGGTACCTACACAACTCCAAATCTAGTAATACTTTTTCACATCTCCTCTGGTTTCAATAAAATTGATTTTCGAAGAAAACCCCAAGTCATTTGGCCTTCTAAAACTATCTAAAAGTCTATTCGAAGTACGCCTAAAAATCTGAGATTTCAAGAATAAAATAAAACATAAAAGTCTTAGTTTTGGCTTTATTTCTTCTTGAGTCATGTTTGAATACATATATTTATACACGTACATGTTCATACATAAAATACCAAACTAGAAGGACCATGGACAAGACAAGGACACATCAAATATAAACTACATATATATACTATCACATAAAATAACACTTGGATGATGGTGTTCTTCATAAACCCCTTCATTCCATTCATGTGTTATGTTGAAGGATACATGTTCGTGAAGTTATATGATCATGTGTGACTTACCTGGAAAGACCCGAGGTAGTGTCCTATGATTCAAGAAGACATACGAATGATTATCATCAACATATGAACGTGAAAGGTGTTACTAAAAATATATATTTATGGATAAAATTTGTGATATATATGTGTTGGTGTACGATTTTGGTTAAATCATGGAAATGCTCAAGGAATTAAAGATTAGTATCCTAATATGAACATTTGATATATGTACATGGAACATATGAAGAGATTCGATTAAAAATTAATAATCACATGACATCGTGGAACATAAGTGAGTATATTTTAATTTGTTACAAAAAAAATATTTATTTTTGGTACACTTAATAAATCACCAATAGGAAAACATATTATTTTCTCGGAAAATATGTAAACGTCTAGACTGGAATAATAATCACCAATGAGTCGTAAATGAAAACCCTATTTTTAGTAAACAAAGGCGTACTTAACAGGATTTGTTAAGTCGGATGAACAACTTACGTATAAGACTGGTAGTCTTAACACATTAGTACCCTTGTGTGATTAGGGTACGGATAAACAGGAACTCTTAGCGCACTATTATTTGCTAGGATTTAATCGGACACAAGGTGAGTTCACGGCCCCCGTTTATTTTTCTACTGTTTTGTACACATCGGGGGAGAAACATACTTACTTGTTATGTTTTGAAAACATGAAATACAATTGCTTACACGTTTCACAATATGAACATTTTGGTTTAACTCCTTGTGAGTTTCACTAACCCCTTTTTCTAAGTTTAGAGGAATGTTTTGGGGTGGAAATATACTTGTAAAGAATTTTCGTATGTAAATGAATGAACAAATGATCAGACCGTACGTGTGCATTGAGGGAACAATAGAGCTCTTAAAGTCCTCGGAATAAAAACTTAGTAACCATTAGCTATGGACTAAGCCCGGGATTCTATGGATAGTACTATTGGGGGTGACGCTCCCGGTCATGGTTAGTCGCGCTAACCAGGGGTCCAAATGGCCGAATGACCGCATATTATCTTACTCGCAGAAAGGCGAGGGGAGGCACTAAATTGTTGGGGTTTGGTTACGGTCTCGTGCATTACATATTATTTTTGTATTCCTTGCAAGCTTACAAATGGGGTCAATTGATCAGGTTAAAATGTTCAGATTCATTGGTTATACATATAAAGAGTTTTGATCGAAAAACGATCATGTTTCAACATTGGATATATGACGGTTAAGTCATGGACATGTTTTCGAAGGAAAACTACATATTTTATGACGGTTAAGTCATGTGTCACACCCCCAATTTCAACTAACGGAGTTTTACAGTTTGGAAGTTGACACACCATGATCTCAGTCGTTAGTTACATCAAACGACACTATATGGGACTTGAAATGTCATAACATAAAAGTTCAGAGTTAATGCGGAAGCATAAACGTTGATATAAAATTTAAAGTAGTTACACGCAACAAGCGTCAATCAATATAATTAGGTAAACTGTTTATCGTGTTTGAAATGAATAGAATGACAGTAGGACTCCATGAATGTCCTAACGTGCACCTGTGTCTTAGCTTAGCGTCCTGAGAAAACATGTTAAGAAAAAGTGTCAACACGAGGTTGGTGAGTTCACAGGTTTCAATATATAAATAAACGTTTAACATATTTATTGTACAATCAACATATATACCAAATGAGTAGCTAACCCATGTTCATTGTTTGCTATTACGCTCGCAACCGTAAACTGACTGTTTGTATTGCCTCCCACCAGGTCTATCAACCACGGTGCACGTTTAGGTCAATATTGCATCCGTTCGATATCCAATCGTGTTAGCGCGACTAACGCGGGTGAGGTTTGTAAAACCCAGTAGTACTACCCAACATACCTAGCTATATTCATATTTAAACGGTTCGATGTGAGGACTTTCATGATAGAGTTTACGCATAGTCATAACAATTGATATAAAATGAAGTACAAAAATCAAAAGAGTTTGTATTATGTTTTCTCCCCCAGTTTAAAAGCACTAAAAAGGGGCCGTGAAAACTCAACTGCTTGGCGTTGAAGGTAGTATCACACAAAGGGTAAGTTGGAACCACGTGTGTAAGTCTCAAAAGACTTACGAATGCCCTAAAATTATAAACACATAAATTAGGGATAAAAGAAAAATGGGAAATGTGACAATGACACGGATTGAGAAGCGTCCTAAAGAAACGCTCTAATATTCAAGAGTGGACGAAAGTGTCCACGGAGTTAGGAATTACTTTACACGACGAATGACACGAATAATAATAATTATAACCGGGTGTTTTGTCATTCACAAAAATTAAGAAAATAATAATATATGTATACGAGTAAATAGTATAACCAACTATATTATTATTTAGTCTCAATCGACACATGGTGTTATAAAATGATTTGAAAAAATATAAATATATATTATTTAATAATACGGGTCACGGTTTGAAAATAATATAAACATATTATTTTTATATGAATTTACGGTTTAAAAATAATATAAACATATTATTTTTACTTGATAATAATAACAATATATTAATTATAAAAGTGGGTATAATTTATAAAAATATGTTAATAGCTCAAACCCGAGCCTACGGGTTGTTTTCCGGCTAAAACACATTTATATAATAACATAATATTATAAAGTTTGATTTTTATTAATTAAATATTAACAGAAAAATGACTGTGGGAGCCCGGACTCGAACCCGGGTCTCTCCCACACACGCACACTGTCTTAACCAGTCTCGGCCGCTAGGCTATCGCAAACAAATCCAGTTCTAATTTCTTTTAACATCCAAGCCGGATGTGATTTAGTTCTCCATAGGTACCCAGATCAAATCCCGTCCCATACACCATGAATTCGATTGTGATTTGCCAAAGTATCAAAGGGGTTTTGTTAATCGGGGTATAGCGAATCTAGGGTTGGATTCAATTGAAAAACGATCAAGTTTTAATTCGTTAATTTCTGATTCGAAAAGCTAGAACCCTAGTTTAAGAACACAATTCAAATCAGTTGATTCTGATATTAACAGTGGCTGAATTCATGGGGCTTTCAAAGAGTGATGGATTGCGTTATCCCCATAAATTAATTGAATTTAGATTGTGCCGAGGTTAGAGTTTGATTAATCAGTCTCGACGAAAAACCCTCATTATCCGTTAGTTATGAAATCGATGATAAACATTCAAATTAGGATGGGGCTTTTAAAGTGTAACCGATTACGAAACTAACCATATAGTTCAATTTCATTTTGAATACTCCTAAGTTCGAAATCCCCAAATTGAATAAGGACGAACCCTAGAATTCGCGTTATGAAAAATTCGATGTTAGAATGTTAAATTGATAAAGGGTTTTCATTCTGAGAGTTGTTGCGAATCTACAGGTGTGAATTGATTTGATTAAGAACACATTTAGGGTAGGGTTTGATTAAACTGGTTTCTTATGAACCCTAGAAATCGGTTCATGATTAAATAGATAATGTAAGCCCTAATTAGGTTAGGGCTTTCATTCTACAGACGGAAACGAATCAAAGGAATGCCTCAATTACCCGATTGGATGTTGGATTGATAGAGCCCGACTGAAACTGAGTCCGACGGCGGTTGTAGTGTTCTCCGGCGATGTCTGCTGCTTCTCCGACTAATCTGGTTTGTGCGAAAACTTCAGGGGGTTCGTTAAGTGATTGCAGCGTCTCAATTCGAGAAGAAAATAAAGGGATTTGCCGGATTTGATGATAATCGAATATGGGGTCGACGGTTACGAAACGAACGGCCATATTTTGATTAATTCGCTAATGATGGACGATTTAATTGATAATTAAGGTCGTTAAAGGTAAAAATCGAACGATAACGGTTTCAATTTCCACAGAATTGATTTGCAATTTCGAATTCGATTGAATTTCTACGAGTTTGACTTCAAAAAGTCAAACATAATTACATTGATTTGATTTTTGACTTTGGGGAGTCAATAACTCATGTATTGAGACTTGGCAGGAATAGTCCCTGCATTTCTGAGTTGGATTTGTGATAGAAACAGTCCCTGGGGTTAGATTTAGTTAACGGGGTTAAGTTTTTAATAGGAAACTTAACAGAGTAGTTAACGGAATTAACTTAAAAAGTCGGATTATCACATCATTCCCTAGTTGAAAGAATTTTCATCCCGAAAATTAAAATAAAAAAAATTTAGGGTTTCACATCATTCCCTAGTTGAAAGAATTTTCGTCCCGAAAATTAAATAGTACCTTAGGGATTTGACGCGGAATGCTTGAACAGATTAGGATATTTGCGCATCATCTGATCCTCGCGCTCACAAGTAAATTCTGGTCCGCGTTTCGAGTTCCAACAGACTCGAACAATAGGGATTTTACTGTACTTTAACGATTTGACTTCCCTATCCATAATTTCCACAGGTTCGTCGATGAAACGTAACTGTTCATCAACATGTAGTTCCTCCAGCGGAACTGCGAGTGATTCATCTGCTAGGCATTTCTTTAAATTTGAGACGTGAAAGACGTTGTGTACACCACTAAGTCTTTCAGGTAGGTCCAGTTGATATGCTACTGGTCCGATTATATTAAATATTTTGAAAGGTCCAACGTAACGAGGATTCAGTTTACCTCGTTTTCCGAAACGAATGACACCTTTCCAAGGTGAGACTTTGAGTAAGACCATGTCACCTACTTGAAACTCTAAAGGTTTACGGCGTTTGTCGGCGTAGCTCTTTTGACGATCCCGAGCTGCCGCCATACGGGTTCTAATTTGAACGATCTTTTCGGAAGTTTCAAATACAAGTTCAGGACTTGTGAGTTGGCTATCCCCAACCTCGGTCCAACAAATAGGAGAACGGCATTTCCGTCCATAAAGTGCTTCAAATGGAGCTGCCTTGATGCTAGTGTGATAGCTGTTGTTGTAGGAGAACTCCACCAACGGTAGGTGAGATTCCCAAGTTTTACCGAAATCGATCACACAAGCTCGTAGCATGTCCTCCAGAGTTTGGATAGTACGTTCTGTTTGACCATCGGTTTGAGGATGGTAAGCTATGCTCATATCTAGACGCGTGCCTAATGCTTTATGCAATGATTGCTAGAAACGGGAAGTGAATCGTGCATCACGATCCGAAATAATAGAGATTGGCACTCCGTGCCAAGAGACTACTTCTTTCAAGTATATTCGAGTGAGTTTATCCATTTTGTCGGTTTCTTTGATTACTAGAAAGTGAGCAGATTTTGTTAGGCGATCCACAATTACCCATATAGTATCACATCCGGTAGGGGTTCGGGGTAATTTGGTAATGAAGTCTATGGATATTTGTTCCCATTTCCACATGGGAATTTCAGGTTGTTGCAGAAGACCGGACGGTTTTTGATATTCAACTTTGACCTTCGCGCAGGTCAGACACTTACTAACATAAGTGGCTATATCGGCCTTCATCTTCGGCCACCAATATAGTACTTTTAGATCATGGTACATTTTATCGGAACCCGGATGAATGGAGTAACGAGATTTATGAGCTTCATCCATGATTAGTTCCCTTAAGTTTCCGAACACTGGAACCCATATTCGTTCGACAAAGTAACGAATTCCGTCAGATTTTACTTCAAGTTGTGCTTCCATGCCGCGAGTACCTTCTAACGACAGGTTATCTTCTTTCAAGGCTTCAAGTTGAGCACTACGGATTCCGTCAGGCAATCCAGGGTGAATAGTAAGTTGTAATGCTCGAACTCGTTTGGGTTTTGTTTCCTTTCGGTTTAGTGCATCAGCCATAACGTTAGCTTTACCCGGATGATACCGGATCGCACAGTCGTAGTCATTTAAAAGTTCAACCCAACGACGTTGTCGCATGTTCAACTCCTTCTGCTCGAAGATATGCTGGAGGCTCTTGTGGTCGGTGTAGATTGTGCATTTGGTACCGTACAAGTAATGTCTCCATATCTTAAGTGCAAAAACTACTGCTCCCAACTCTAGGTCATGAGTGGTGTAGTTTTTCTCGTGAACCTTTAACTGACGTGAAGCGTATGCGATTACCTTCTCGCGTTGCATTAAGACACAACCCAGACCTTGAATAGATGCATCACAATACACTACAAAATCATCGGTTCCTTCTGGAAGAGCTAAAATAGGTGCACTGCAAAGTTTCTGTTTGAGGTGCTGGAAAGCTGACTCTTGGTTATCGCCCCAATTATAGGCTTTTCCTTTTTGAGTTAGGGCGGTGAGAGGTTGTGCAATCTTTGAAAATCCTTCGATGAATCGACGGTAATATCCAGCCAATCCCAGAAATTGTCGCACCTCAGTCGGAGTCGTCGGTGCTGCCCAATTCTTGATAGCTTCTATTTTGGACGGGTCGACATGTATCCCTTTTTCATTTACCACATGCCCTAAAAACTGAACTTCTCGAATCCAGAATTCACATTTGGAAAACTTAGCATAAAGTTGCTCTTGCTTAAGTAGTTCCAAAATTAGACGCAGATGTTCCTCATGTTCTCCCTTGTTCTTGGAATAAATAAGGATGTCATCGATTAAAATGATAACAAACTGGTCAAGGTAAGGCTTACACACACGGTTCATGAGGTCCATGAATACCGCGGGTGCGTTGGTTAAACCGAAAGGCATGACCATAAATTCGTAATGGCCGTACCTCGTTCTGAATGCAGTTTTAGAGATATCTTCTTCTCGGACTCTTAACTGATGATAGCCGGACCTAAGGTCTATTTTGGAATAGAAACTTGATCCTTGGAGTTGATCAAGCAGATCATCAATGCGGGGTAGTGGATAATGATTCTTGATGGTTACTTTGTTCCGCTCACGGTAATCGATGTACATGCGGAAAGTTCTGTCCTTCTTCTTGACAAATAGTATCGAAGCTCCCCACGGTGATGAACTAGGTAGGATGAAACCTTTGTCCAATAAGTCTTGCAATTGAGTGGACAGTTCCTGCAATTCACTGGGTGCTAATCGATAAGGTGCCCGAGCGATTGGCGCTGCTCCAGGTGCTAAATCGATTTGAAATTCTACTTGACGGTACGGTGGCAGACTAGGTAAGTTCTAGGGAAATACTTCCGGATAGTTACGTACGATTGGGATATCATCAATTTTCTTCTCCTC
This sequence comes from Smallanthus sonchifolius, assembly GCA_023525975.1. NCBI lineage: Eukaryota > Viridiplantae > Streptophyta > Magnoliopsida > Asterales > Asteraceae > Smallanthus > Smallanthus sonchifolius. Next base: position 24,449,330 of record CM042030.1, on the reverse strand, counting down.
AGATGACTGCTCGGCGACGAGAGCCAAAATAGTAGTATGACCTTTTTGAAGACATTTATGTGCTTTCATGAAAGATATGATGCCTATGACTGCACCATTCCTTTTCCCTTATACAAAAAGGGTTTCTCCACTAGGGAGAGGAAGGCGAACATTTTTTTCACAACAGCTGGCCTCAGGTTGGTTCTTGAATAACCAATTCATACCGACAATAAGGTCGAAACGGCCAAGTGTAACTGGCAGAAGGTCAATGTCAAGTTTATGACTAACCAATACTAGTTTACAGCTGTAAGAATGCGAGTTGTTTCGATCCTCTGAGCGTCTACTATCTCAATAGTATACTTGGCTTTTAATAGAGTTGGAGCACGACACACTAATATGGAATTTGTAAAGTCATACTGAGACTTCTAGTGAAACCCGCGCTTATAAAGCAAGCGTCAGCCAATGCATAGGCTAAGGGAAGAGGTTCACATGTAAGGAAGAAAAGTCTAACGAGATATAGATTCCAGTAACATAAGAGATAGGGTGTATGTTTAAGTAGTTGCGTTCAACTGATGGTTGGTTAGGTTAAATCTTCGTTTCCTAATGTCATTGGATCAACGGAATCATTTCGTGAAGAAAGAAATTCATTTACAAGATTGAATATGCTGGGTATAATTCGTATTAGACTAAGGATTAGTCATCGGATAAGGCAATAGGGTCGAATGAGATTTATTGTTGGAGCGTAAGGGAAAACGTGTTTAGCTTAGAAAGGATTCCACAATTTCCTGCTTACTAAGTTGGAGTCGGTGGGTTTACCATGAGGTTCTATTAAAGTTTCAATCGAGATTGCTTCTTTGATCAAGTTTGAATGAGAGTCGTAAGGTCACTAAGACTCGTACATGGGTGAAAATAACATGATGGATTCCATTAATGATAGTCCAGTGTGTCTGTAAACACCTTCAACCTGATAGTCGCGTTTATCAATTGTTGAACGGGTTTAACTATACCAACTAGTCGTTGAGCGGGTTACAAGAACTTCTACTGACAATGGAAGTTTAAGTTTGTAGATCACTGATTAGGACCATTTATCCACACACTAGGTTTCACCAGGACTTACATGCACCTCAAATTACTATTACGTGTGCACCCGTAATGCTAATTTGCTTTGCATGCTCACCCTTGTTCTTCCTGTCCTGTGTCATAATGTCCTTTAGGTTATATTGTTTAGTATAGAGTGTTGTCAGATATGATAAGTCATTGAAAGGAGTAGTCATCAACCATAAGTTGATCGACTAGGACTCATATCAGTATGAGTAGTCGGGAATAGGTTGATACGAGTATTCACCCGAGTTCAAACACAATACGATAGTCCAATCCAGCGGATTGTAGATGAGAACATGTAACAAACATGTACATGAAGTGCGACTTCGAGAAATGAACTAATTCATGAATACAAGTTATAGGAAGCAGCATAGTAGCCGTCCTTTCAACTGATTCAGGATAGGGTTTGAGTATGCATTGAGCAATGCGTTCTCAAATTTGTGTTCGATCTATTCTCAACAGAATATCGACCAAAGACACGAGCCCATGGCTCGAGAAAGTGATGACGTCTACATGTCAATAGATTCTGCAATAATGCGTGTAACGGTCTGCCTTCATTCGGCGTATTGTTGCTGGTGTGTACAGTAGGGACTCGCCTCCGACGATCCCAATTCCCAAGGAGATATGCGTTAGTGCTGAGTGTCATCCATAACATGGACCTGAGAAAGCCCACCATACCCAACGGGTGATGGTGATGTAAGTGACTCCTCCGAAGGCTCTGTCTCGCTGCCCTCGAACGGGAGTGGATGATGTTCTGGTGATTCCCCGAGTGTCGTCACTGGGAATGATGATGCAATACAAATGATGTGTCCCTTGCCAATTGAGGGTGATACGGATGGTGTTACATGCCTGCACTGCAATGTATAGTTGCTATATGTATCACGCATAAGTGTCTGTGCCGTGTAACTAATGTGTGAGGTTATAGTATAGTATGCAATCCTAGTTCTCTATAACCAATGGCTCTGATACCAATCTGTCACACCCCCAATTTCAACTAACGGAGTTTTACCGTTTGGAAGGTGACACACCAGGATCTCAGTCATTAGTTACATCAAACGACACTATATGGGACTTGAAATGTCATAACATAAAAGTTCAGAGTTAATGCGGAAGCGTAAACGTTGATATAAAATTTAAAGTAGTTACACGCAACAAGCGTCAATCAATATAATTAGGTAAACTGTTTATCATGTTTGAAATGAATAGAATGACAGTAGGACTCCATGCATGTCCTAACGTGCACCTGTGTCTTAGCTTAGCGTCCTGAGAAAACATGTGAATAAAAAGTGTCAACACGAGGTTGGTGAGTTCACAGGTTTCAATATATAAATAAACGTTTACCAGATTTATTGTACAATCAACATATATACCAAATGAGTAGCTAACCCATGTTCATTGTTTGCTATTACGCTCACAACCGTAAACTGACTGTTTGTATTGCCTCCCACCAGGTCTATCAACCACGGTGCACGTTTAGGTCAATATTGCACCCGTTCGATATCCAATCGTGTTAGCGCGACTAACGCGGGTGAGGTTTGTCAAACCCAGTAGTACTACCCAACATACCTCGCTATATTCATATTTAAACGGTTCGATGTGAGGACTTTCATGATAGAGTTTACGCATAGTCATAACAATTGATATAAAATGAAGTACAAAAATCAAAAGAGTTTGTATCATGTTTTCTCCCCCAGTTTAAAAGCAGTAAAAAGGGGCCGTGAAAACTCACCTGCTTGGCGTTGAATGTAGTATCACACAAAGGGTAAGTTGGAACCACGTGTGTAAGTCTCAAAAGACTTACGAATGCACTAAAATTATAAACACATAAATTAGGGATAAAAGAAAAATGGGAAATGTGACAATGACACGGATTGAGAAGCGTCCTAAAGAAACACTCTAATATTCAAGAGTGGACGAAAGTGTCCACGGAGTTAGGAATTACTTTACACGACGAATGACACGAATAATAATAATTATAACCGGGTGTTTTGTCATTCACAAAAATTAAGAAAATAATAATATATGTATACGAGTAAATAGTATAACCAACTATATTATTATTTAGTCTCAATCGACACACGGTGTTATAAAATGATTTGAAAAAATATAAATATATATTATTTAATAATACGGGTCACGGTTTGAAAATAATATAAACATATTATTTTTATATGAATTTACGGTTTAAAAATAATATAAACATAATATTTTTACTTGATAATAATAACAATATATTAATTATAAAAGTGGGTATAATTTATAAAAATATGTTAATAGCTCAAACCCGAGCCTACGAGTTGTTTTCCGGCTAAAACACATTTATATAATAATATAATATTATAAAGTTTGATTTTTATTAATTAAATATTAACAGAAAAATGACTGTGGGAGCCCGGACTCGAACCCGGGTCTCTCCCACACACGCACACTATCTTAACCAGTCCCGGCCGCTAGGTAATCGCGAACAAATCCAGTTCTAATTTCTTTTAACATCCAAGCCGGATGTGATTTAGTTCTCCATAGGTACCCAGATCAAATCCCGTCCCATACACCATGAATTCGATTGTGATTTGCCAAAGTATCGAGGGGGTTTTGTTAATCGGGATATAGCGAATCTAGGGTTGGATTCAATTGAAAAACGATCAAGTTTTAATTCGTTAATTTCTGATTCGAAAAGCTAGAACCCTATTTTAAGAACACAATTCAAATCCATTGATTCTGATATTAACAGTGGCTAAATTCATGGGGCTTTCAAAGAGTGATGGATTGCGAACTTATCCCCATAAATTAATTGAATTTAGATTGTGCCGAGGTTAGAGTTTGATTAACCAGTCTCGACGAAAAACCCTCATTATCCGTTAGTTATGAAATCGATGATAAACGTTCAAATTAGGATGGGGCTTTTAAAGTGTAACCGATTACGAAACTAACCATATAGTTCAATTTCATTTTGAATACTCCTAAGTTTGAAATCCCCAAATTGAATAAGGACGAACCCTAGAATTCGGGTTATGAAAAATTCGATGTTAGAATGTTAAATTGATAAAGGGTTTTCATTATGAGAGTTGTTGCGAATCTACAGGTGTGAATTGATTTGATTAAGAACACATTTAGGGTAGGGTTTGATTAAACTGGTTTCTTATGAAACCTAGAAATCGGTTCATGATTAAATAGATAATGTAAGCCCTAATTAGGTTAGGGCTTTCATTCTACAGACTGAAACGAATCAAAGGAATGCCTCAATTACCCGATTGGATGTCGGATTGATAGAGCCCGACTGAAACTGAGTCCGACGGCGGCTGTAGTGTTCTCCGGCGATGTCTGCTGCTTCTCCGACTAATCTGGTTTGTGCGAAAACTTCAGGGGGTTCGTTAAGTGATTGCAGCGTCTCAATTCGAGAAGAAAATACAGGGATTTGCCGGATTTGATGATAATCGAATATGGGATCGACGGTTACGAAACGAACGGCCATATTTTGATTAATTCGCTAATGATAGACGATTTAATTGATAATTAAGGTCGTTAAAGGTAAAAATCGAACGATAACGGTTTCAATTTCCACAGAATTGATTTGCAATTTCGAATTCGATTGAATTTCTACGAGTTTGACTTCAAAAAGTCAAACATAATTACATTGATTTGATTTTTGACTTTGGGGAGTCAATAATTCATGTATTGAGACTTGGCAGGAATAGTCCCTGCATTTCTTAGTTGGATTTGTGACAGAAACAGTCCCTGGGGTTAGATTTAGTTAACGGGGTTAAGTTTTTAATAGGAAACTTAACAGAGTAGTTAACGGAATTAACTTAAAAAGTCGGATTGTCACATCATGGACATGTTTTCGCAGGAAAACTACATATTTTATGACGGTTAAGTCATGGACATGTTTTCAAAGCAAAACTACTTATTTTATGACGGTTAAGTCATGGACATGTTTTCAAAGGAAAACTACATATTTTATGACGGTTAAGTCATGGACATGTTTTCAAAGGAAAACTACTTATTTTATGACGGTTAAGTCATGGACATGTTTTTCAAAGGAAAACTACTTATTTCATGACGGTAAAGTCATGGGCATGTTTTCAAAGGAAAAACTACTTATTTTATGACGGTAAAGTCATGGGCATGTTTTCAAAGGAAAACTACTTATTTTATGACGGTAAAGTCATTGGCATGTTTTCAAAGGAAAACTACTTATTTTATGACGATTAAGTCATGTATACGTTTTCGGGGAAAACTAACTGTACTAAATGAACAAACTCTGTGAACTCATCAACCTTTATGTTGACACATTCAAGTATGTTTCTCAGGTAACCTTTAGCCATGGCGCGGTTGGAATAGGCTAGCTATGTTGGAACAAGTCCTAGTAACAGGACGGGCATAGATTATCAAGTCTCAAGTCGACCATTGAACTAGCAGGACTTAGATCATTGCATTTATTTAGTTTTAGTAATCGTATATGTAATCAAGTTTTAGAAATCACCATTACAGCTTCCGCTATCGTGTAATGAACCAATCGTTGCAACCTGTATTTATTTATTAAGTAAATAAATTTGGGGGTGTGACATAATATCATGAATCCTTACACATCCAATATCGTTACTTGGTGAAGTATTCGCTTTACCTTTGAATACCGACTACTTAGTGGATTGAACCAAAAATTCTCCCTATGATCTAGAAATGAACTTAGAATACGAAACTCCTATCTGAATGGATTTAATCAATCCTAGAGCTTAAACTAAGTTTCGAGGACGAAACTTCTTTAACGATGGGAGAATGTGACACCCGACATTTCCACGTCAATATTCGTACATAACTTAAACGTGATTACATATTCCGGATTGACTTAGTTGCATGAATTAGGTACTAAAGTCTAGTAATAGCCATATATTGACCCATTTCATACTTTGGTAATTTTAGGAATTACGGGGTCACGTATAAGCATAACCCAACTAATACGAAAGTTGGCGACTAACCTAAATGTCCAAAGATCCATAATACATGAAATATATGTTTATACATTCAAATATATATTTCAAAGTCCGCATTTCATTAAACTATTTGTAACGGCGAAAATCGAAGGTTTCACCGTCTACCGACAATCCTAAACGTAACTACACGCAATAAAACATATATACAACCCATACAATACATGAGTTAAGTGTTTTTCACTAAAGTAGTCATAAACTAGTAAACTATAATTTAAAATGTCGTTAAAGAATCGAAATCCGCATTAAATTTCCGTTTCGAACCCTAATCGCGATTAACGCACCTAATGACCTAAATATCCACACTAAATAATCATCTAATCACCTAACTACCCCAACCCCATCCCCCATTGACCTTTGGCCGAGATTTCACTTATGGGGCCCACCCTACCACCCAAACTCCTTCATACTTGATTTTTTTATGTACAAGCCATGTTCATTCACCCAAACCCACACTCCAAGTCTCCATGATTGTTGTAAGGACAAGACCACTTTCATTCAACCACTATAACACTCAACCCATCTTAAACACTCAATATATTCATCCCATATACTCATTTAAATGAATCTAGCATTCCATCCACCTCTTTCTCTCTCTCTTTTCTACGGCTCAACAACAACAATCTACACCTTCATCTTTTCCTTCAAGTTTTCATCCATTATCAAGCTTAAACCCTCCATATATTGGTGAATCAAGAAGAATTCCAAGTGTTTTCTCAAGGAATCAAGCCAAAGAGTTCAAGATCTTGCTATTTCTCTCTATAAATCATCATCTAAGGTGTTATCTTCCCTAGCTTGTCTAGTGGTAAAGACTTCCTCTATTTCATCTTTATATTCGTAGTATTTTCTTTAAATCATGGTTTAAAATGTATAAGGATCACCCAAAGAAAAATGTTTTCTTAAAATTTCTAAACAAGAGCTAAAACTTTGTACAAACAAGTTTTATATGAAAATTGGTCAAAAAGAAAGTTTGTTGGTGACTTTCCTATCGATATGTATAGATATTAGATTTTTGGGATATAAAAACATGTGTATAGACATTATAATTATTATGAACAACTATTGTGTGTATATATATGTATAATATATAAGTCACACATGTAAATAAACTTGAAATGAAGAGATGTGACACCCGACATTTCCACGTCAATATTCGTACATAACTTAAACGCGATTACATATTCGGGATTGACTTAGTTGCATGAATTAGGTACTAAAGTCTAGTAATAGCCATATATTGACCCATTTCATACTTTGGTAATTTTAGGAATTACGGGGTCACGTATAAGCATAACCCGACTAATACAAAAGTTGGTGACTAACCTAAATGTCCAAAGATCCATAATACTTGAAATATATGTTTATACATTCAAATATATATTTCAAAGTCCGCATTTCATTTAACGATTTGTAACGGCGAAAATCGAAGGTTTTAACGTCTACCGACAATCCTAAACGTAACTACACGCAATAAAAAATATATACAACCCATACAATACATGAGTTAAGTGTTTTTCACTAAAGTAGTCATAAACTAGTAAACTATAATTTAAAATGTCATTAAAGAATCGAAATCCGCATTAAATTTCTGTTTCGAGCCCTAATCGCGATTAACGCACCCAATGACCTAAATATCCACACTAAATAATCATCTAATCACCTAACTACCCCAACCCCATCCCCCATTGACCTTTGGCCGAGATTTCCCTTGTGGGGCCCACCCTACCACCCAAACTCCTTCATACTTGATTTTTATATGTACAAGCCATGTTCATTCACCCAAACCCACACTCCAAGTCTCCATGATTGTTGTAAGGACAAGACCACTTTCATTCAACAACTATAACACTTAACCCATCTTAAACACTCAATATATTCATCCCATATACTCATTTCAATGAATCTAACATTCCATCCACCTCTTTCTCTCTCTCTTTTCTACGGCTCAACAACAACAATCTACACCTTCATCTTTTCCTTCAAGTTTTCATCCATTATCATACTTAAACCCTCCATCTTTTGGTGAATCAAGAAGAATTCCAAGTGTTTTCTCAAGGAATCAAGCCAAAGAGTTCAAGATCTTGCTATTTCTCTCAATAAATCATCATCTAAGGTGTTATCTTCCCTAGCTTGTCTAGTGGTAAAGACTTCCTCTATTTCATCTTTATATTCGTAGTATTTTCTTTAAATCATGGTTTAAAATGTATAAGGATCACCCAAAGAAAAATGTTTTCTTAAAACTTCTAAACAAGAGCTAAAACTTTGTACAAACAAGTTTTATATGAAAATTGGTCAAAAAGAAAGTTTGTTGGTGACTTTCCTATCGATATGTAAAGATATTAGATTTTTGGGATATAAAAACATGTGTATAGACATTATAATTATTATGAACAACTATTGTGTGTATATATATGTATAATATATAAGTCACACATGTAAATAAACTTGAAATGAAGAGAAATCAACTCATAAATGTGTGAAAAAACTAGATCTACAAGAAAAGAAACCCTAAAAATTTAATCTTGGACGTATATGGATGTATGGACATAACACCTTTGGAATAAAGTAAATCCTTGGACAAATCTGACTTGGGACTTTTAGAACATGTCACACATATCATAAAAATCAACTAGTTGGTAAACAAGAGTCAAACAAGTACAAAATTTGAATAGTTGATGATGTTGAGAAACTTAGAACCAAAACAGTAAGCTGGCAGATTCTTAGGTCCGACTTTGGAGTGCCATATCTCAACCAAAAAGGATGAGTCTTAGGTCTAAAATCAAGTACAAGGAGTCAAGAGTCCAACCCAAGTGGTTTCATAAAATTTTGTTGAGTTTTGATGCCTCAAAATGGTCATACGAGAAAAGGTATCAAGGCTGTCTTTTTCGGCAGAATTTTTGTGTCACTTTTGAGGGTTATAAAATGGCCATAACAGGTCCAAACAAGTTGATTACACTTTCTAAAGTTAGTATTTTATGTACATAGTAAAATTTGTAGGGTCTTGGGTCATGAAAATGGGTCCCGGTCAGTCAATTAAAAGGAATCTCCAAGACACTCCAGAACCGAATACTGCTGCCCTCTCTTGTCCGAATAAATATTTAAAAATACTTAAACATGTCATAAGTTATTGATTAATACATCCATGTAACCCTAAGACATGTAGGTATCTTGGTAAAAAATTTCATGACTAAACGAGTTCATTTGGTTAATCAAAATGGCGACACACGGATAACTTAAAATTCAGAAAAATATCTATAGACTAGGGTTGCCTTAATATTGTAGTTTGAAGTGAATAACAACCAAAACCCTAACATAATGTATATACGACAACCTATGGGTAAGCATCCGTTTGTATAACATAAATAATGTATATACGTGTGAATAAATATGAACACGCATCATGAAATTCAATGACAAGTCACCAACGGTTCGTCGGGTCACAATTTCAAAACGTAACATATGTATCGCCAATTCTAACATTTTGGGTGGATATTATACACGTTCAACTTGTATGTTGACATCATATTATAAGGTCTTAAGACAACTGTAACTGTTAGGTCACGGTTAGGACAGTCTTGCATACACATCGGCCTTGCTAGCATTTACACGTTGAAAGCTTATCAGGTGAGTTTCACAGCCCCCTTTTAACTTTTAAATGTTTTGGAAACACCGGGGGGAAAACATACTTGCTTACAAGTTTGAAAACATGAGACATCATTGTTTACTATAGTTGGGAACATCATTGCCTGATACATTCGGGAAAACATAAAACGTACTTACAAACATTTTCATATGGTAGCAAGAAAACAAGACCCGACCTTTATCTTTGCATGAGTTAACACATATAGAGCGCTGGAAGTCCCCTGACCATCATATTTATAACCATTAGCTATAGGTTAGCCTGGGATTCTATGGATAGTACTATTGGGATTGACACCCCCGGTCATGGTTAGTCGCGCTAACCATGAGTCCCTCTGGCCAAATGACCGCATAGTGTTCAAACATTGCTCGTGAGGTATGAGCGAGGGGCAAAACACCTGTGTCATGGTTTGGTTATGCCTCATGTATGTACATATTATTTGTATTCCTAGCTAGTCTACAAATGGGTAAACATTACTTGTTTTGTTTATCATATTCATTGAAATGTTTTCATGCAGATGGATCTGCCAATCACTTATACACCAATGGTTTTGCCATTCGTTTACGTGGAAATGTTTTTATCAATGTTTTCAAGGAAAACAGTTTCATATTATGGCCATATACACAGTATCAATGTTTTCAGGAAAAATGACTTATTTTATGACTATGACGTCATCACATGTTTTCATTGGGAAAACTACTCGTTTTATGACTATGAAGTCATCACATGTTTTCGAGGAAAACAACCTTACATTAAACCCGTGTACATATTTTCAATGTTTTCAAGGAAAACAGTTTCATATTATGGCCATGTATACAATATCAATGTTTTCAAGGAAAATCACTTTACATTGCAACAATCAAACCTGTGAACTCACCAACCTTTGTGTTGACATTTTTAAGTATGTTTTTCAGGTAATTCATAGCCATGGCACGGTTGGAATAGGTTAGCCTTTTGGATTAAACCCTTGAAGCCGAAGGAGTATGATCGTCAAACCTCAAGATGGCTTTCACCTATACATGGTTCTAGGACAATGTACAAGTTTATTATAGTTGTTGTAATGGTGTTCAATATTCAGAAGTCTTTACTTTAGCTTCCGCTGTAATGTTACCAATCGTTGCAACCTTAATTTATTTATTTATTCATTAAGTAAATAAATTTGGGGGTGTGACAGATTGGTATCAGAGCAATGGTTTTAGCGAATTAGGTTTCCTTAGTGACACCTAGGCTTTAACCAGAATCATTTAGGGACCAAAAATTTTAAGACTTGCATCACATTAAAAACACCCAAGACTTGAGTATAGGAATTCCAACCGTTGTCGAACAATTTGTGTAGACTATTAGTGTATGGAGTTACACTAGGGTATCATTAGCTACACTAATACAATTACATGGCACATGTAATGAACACTTAAACACATACAACAATGTGGAAATAATAAACACTTACAACATGTTATTGTTCGGATTACGAGTCAAGAATAACGGGTACTCAGCATTCTACAACCTTAGAAGATCGAGTTACGAGCTGAGCTTGGGCGACGACGAAAGCAATCGTCAGTTATCGATCTTGGTATCACAACAGGCTGAACCTGTACGAGAATCTATACCTATACCTGCACCACAACTACTCCAGCCATGGAGGCAGATATCTTTCTAACGTATTTTCGGTATAAATACTCTCCTTCATAAGTTGTCGGATCGGATGCCTAGACTTTCGCCATGAGATATGGCAGACAGGATTTCCCAGACAGAAGGGAATCCAAGGTGGATAAGCAGGACTAAATGGGAGAGAACTCCAAGGGTTAGGAGACCCAGACATACATCATGATCATGTGGATCCATGTATATATACAGACTTGGAGCATGAGTTGCTCGGCACTCATTTGAGGATCTCTGCCCAAAACATAGTGCCTGACTTTCACCATACACATTTTATTTTAAGAGACACTGGTGGTGCCTCTCTACCATTAGCCTCATCCGACAACAGCCATATTCGGTAGATTCATGAGTATTGGTACACATAATTAAGAGTAATCCAATAAAACAATACACACTCCTGCATAAGTGTGCAAACATGATCTAATGAACATTTCAAATCCCATTGATTTAAAAGTTGGGGATAGAAGGAACACTACAGGGATCATGCAAAGTAAATTATCATTACAGGTGCACACGTAATCATAATTTGCAGTGCATGGGAACTTTAGTGAGTCTTGCTGTCTAAGCTAATGATCAACCAATGTTCTCAGTCACTTGATTAAGGATTGGATCTTAAAAAATCAGACTTCTCAATTAGGTGCTCTCAAAGCAATCTCATAGTTTGGGAGGAACGAGAGAAATTCAAATTGAAATCAACCAATCTTTTGTGATTCCTGAACGACGAAGGATTTCGCACATTCATTCTTTGAGATTCTACTTGTCGAGATAGCTTTAATTTAAGCATTACCACAACCAACACTTACACTAATTGTATAATTATTGTGGGAGATTATAGCATAATCTCAGGATCCATCACACCATTCAGTCTCACAATTACTTGAAATTTATGTTAGGAGTGTTATGCCCTAACTTCGGTGATGGGGCAGAAAATTTGTTCTGACCCGCATACACATAGCACCGATGGGGTATTGTGGAAGCTCGACATGAGACAAGTAGGTAAACTAAAATTTCAGAATATTGGTCAAACAGGGTTGCTCTCATAACCATTGACATTCAGTACACCTTCATGACCGACTATCCTCTCGGTGATGAATAAGCCGAGATTTATTCACAAGTGAATGCCAAAGAAACCTAGGTGTGGACTAACGACTATTGTCGCACTAACCGAAAAATTGACATACAAAACTTTTAAAGGGGTCCCAAATGCGGAATTTCGTGCTAATCTCATTAGTTCATGATATGCATAAGGGGCGTAAGCTCGAGCTGTTCACAACAGACCACTGTCCACAAGGATTAGTGAAGGACAATTTTATTCTTTTTTTTGTACCTGTACTTCCCCAAAGATCATCTTGTTGAATGGATCCCAGATTTCAGCCTAGAGGAGAGGCGTAATCACATCTTTCGCTCCCATTTTTCTAGAACTAGGGAGCTCTAGGAGCATCTATTGTTAAGGAATGAACTCTTAACACAGGCTCAGTAAGAGTACAAATTTTTCGATGTTTAAACACTCATTACCTCAATTTTATCCTTGTGCTAAGGATTTTGAGGCTATAACCTGTATGAGTGGAATACGTATTGGTAAGTCACCAAAGTACCATTCAAACACTAAGGAGGTGCATACACACTGAATGACTTATAGTTGGCCATTGTAAAACTCATAAACCCTTTCTACCGACTTAATGGGTTGACAAACCCGTAGCCCATTTTGGGGAAAACACTAATTTTATGAGACCATTCTCACAGTCCCACTATTCATTCCCTCAGCTAGACAGAATATGAATATCCCAAACAAGCATAGAACTTTTTATGGCACACATACTTCGAGGGTATGGTAGCCAAGTCATGAGCTTACATATCAGGATATTACAACCTAAATGCTAGTCTGCCGCGGGAAGGTAGTGCAAGCAATGGGTAAAGTGGTGATGAAGCTCAACCTTTGTTAGTAAGAGCTCACATAGAACCTTAAAATCTTAAATCCATTACGACCCATGTTAAGGGAAGGTTCTAGATGACACGATACCTGAAATGAGAGTAAAGTTTTAATCCCAGGAAATAATTTCGAGAAGCATAAAAGGGACAAACATGAAGTTTCATTTCTATATTCTATCATTGCTATTCGATTATAGCAAACTGATAGTAATGAAACTGCATCACTAACTCTTGGAACTGGATTAAAAACCCATTCTCATTTTTCTGAACACCCATGAAGACCCACTTATCCTTAATATATGTTAAGACAAGTCAACAATACTATTCTCAATTACTCTGACACTCTCATCTGCTTCATCTAAACGGTAGATGAACCACCGAAATCTTGACGATACAGGAGTACCGTGAGATAGTGTAATCTCGAAATATGGTTCGACATCTATTTCATGAAGATAATTAATCTACACCAAGTTACGAATAACGCACGAGATAAAATTTCCAATAATGAGGATTGATAAGACCAAAGTCAATCTCAGAAGGTCACGTAACCCTTCTGGGGTAATTAAGAAAAATAGCATACGAGGATGCTATTTTCTGGAACTCAATTGAACCAACTTAACCTACATGCGGGTTTCACAGATGAAATACCAGTCAAAATCTTTATGTTGAAAAGACTGAGTGCATCTAGGCATTGATTGATTATGAGAAACAAGCAAGTACCCGGTTTTCAAACCAAAGCCCGAACACCTCGTTACGTAGTTTCTTCCAAAGATCTACTATGATTTGGCCTTCGTACATTAAAATGCATGGACAAATGAAGGGTATGTGCCAACGTACATTCAAACTTCACATGCACCATTTCCTTTCATACCAGTGATGAGTATCGCGTGACTTCATCCTGATGAAAGTAACCTAATAAGGAAATTCTTTGACATCTAATTCGGGATTCTAATTACTCACTCATGCCAAGGAGTGACTTCACTGAGTGTAGTCCATCTGGTTCATAGGGTTCTGACAATGACTTTGTCCCTTAAGGGTATAGCCAACAACGTTCAATTGTTGAGACATTCGAGGAATTTATCTAATGCCACTCGGATTGAGATAACCAATGTTCAACGGCACCAATACATTATTACATTATACCATAATATCATGAATCCTTACACATCCAATATCGTTACTTGGTGAAGTATTCGCTTTACCTTTGAATACCGACTACTTAGTGGATTGAACCAAAAATTCTCCCTATGATCTAGAAATGAACTTAGAATACGAAACTCCTATCCGAATGGATTTAATCAATCCTAGAGCTTAAACTAAGTTTCGAGGACGAAACTTCTTTAACGATGGGAGAATGTGACACCCGACATTTCCACGTCAATATTCGTACATAACTTAAATGGGATTACATATTCCGGATTGACTTAGTTGCATGAATTAGGTACTAAAGTCTAGTAATAGCCATATATTGACCCATTTCATACTTTGGTAATTTTAGGAATTACGGGGTCACGTATAAGCATAACCCAACTAATACGAAAGTTGGTGACTAACCTAAATGTCCAAAGATCCATAATACATGAAATATATGTTTATACATTCAAATATATATTTCAATGTCCGCATTTCATTAAACGATTTGTAACGGCGAAAATCGAAGGTTTCACCGTCTACCGACAATCCTAAATGTAACTTTACGCAATAAAACATATATACAATCCATACAATACATGAGTTAAGTGTTTTTCACTAAAGTAGTCATAAACTAGTAAACTATAATTTAAAATGTCATTAAAGAATCGAAATCCGCATTAAATTTCTGTTTCGAGCCCTAATCGCGACTAACGCACCTAATGACCTAAATATCCACACTAAATAATCATCTAATCACCTAACTACCCCAACCCCACCCCCCATTGGCCTTTGGCCGAGATTTCCCTTGTGGGGCCCACCCTACCACCCAAACTCCTTCATACTTGATTTTTATATGTACAAGCCATGTTCATTCACCCAAACCCACACTCCAAGTCTCCATGATTGTTGTAAGAACAAGACCACTTTCATTCAACCACTATAACACTCAACCCATCTTAAACACTCAATATATTCATCCCATATACTCATTTAAATGAATCTAACATTCCATCCACCTCTTTCTCTCTCTTTTCTACGGCTCAACAACAACAATCTACACCTTCATCTTTTCCTTCAAGTTTTCATCTATTATCAACCTTAAACCCTCCATCTTTTGGTGAATCAAGAAGAATTCCAAGTGTTTTCTCAAGGAATCAAGCCAAAGAGTTCAAGATCTTGCTATTTCTCTCTATAAATCATCATCTAAGGTGTTATCTTCCCTAGCCTGTCTAGTGGTAAAGACTTCCTGTATTTCATCTTTATATTCGTAGTATTTTCTTTAAATCATGGTTTAAAATGTATAAGGATCACCCAAAGAAAAATGTTTTCTTAAAACTTCTAAACAAGAGCTAAAACTTTGTACAAACAAGTTTTATATGAAAATTGGTCAAAAAGAAAGTTTGTTGGTGACTTTCCAATCGATGTGTAAAGATATTAGATTTTTGGGATATAAACACATGTGTATAGACATTATAATTATTATGAACAACTATTGTGTGTATATATATGTATAATATATAAGTCACACATGTAAATAAACTTGAAATGAAGAGAAATCAACTCATAGATGTGTGAAAAAGCTAGATCTACAAGTAAAGAAACCCTAAAAATTTAATCTTGGACATATATGGATGTATGGAGATAACACCTATGGAATAAAGTAAATCCTTGGAAAAATCTGACTTGGGACTTTTAGAACATGTCACACATATCATAAAAATCAACTAGTTGGTAAACAAGAGTCAAACAAGTACAAAATTGGAATAGTTGATGATGTTGAGTAACTTAGAACCAAAACAGTAAGCTGGCAGATTCTTAGGTCCGACTTTGGAGGGCCATATCTCAACCAAAAACTAACCAAAAAGGACGAGTCTTAGATCTAAAATCAAGTACAAGGAGTCAAGAGTCCAACCAAAGTGGTTTCATAAAATTTCGTTGAGTTTTGATGCCCCAAAATGGTCATATGAGAAAAGGTATCAAGGCTGTCTTTTTCGGCAGAATTTTTTTGTCACTTTTGATGGTCATAACATGGCCATAACAAGTCCAAACAAGTTGATTACAGTTTCGAAAGTTAGTATTTTATGTACATAGTAAAAGTTGTAGGGTCTTGGGTCATGAAAATGGGTCCAGGTCAGTCAATTAAAAGGAATCTCCAAGACACTCCAGAACCAAATGCTGCTGCCCTCTCTTGTCCGAATAAATATTTAAAAATACTTAAACATGTCATAAGTTGTTGATTAATACATCCATCTAACCCTAAGACATGTAGGTATCTTGGTATAAAATTTCATGACTAAACGAGTTCATTTGGTTAATCAAAATGGCGACACACGGACAACTTAAAATTCAGGAAAATATCTATAGACTAGAGTTACCTTAATATTGTAGTTTGAAGTGAATAACTAGCAAAACCCTAACATAATGTATATACGACAACCTATGGATAAGAATCTGTTTGTATAACATAAATAATGTATATACGTGTGAATAAATATGAACACGCATCATGAAATTCAATGACAAGTCACCAACCGTTCGTCGGGTCACACTTTCAAAACGTAACACATGTATCGCCAATTCTAACATTTTGGGTGGATCTTATACACGTTCAACTTGTATGTTGACATCATATTATAAGGTCTTAGGACAACTGTAACTGTTAGGTCACGGTTAAGACAGTCTTGCACACACATCGGCCTTGCTAGCATTTACACGTTGAAAGCTTATCAGGTGAGTTTCACAGCCCCCTTTTAACTTTTAAATGTTTTAGAAACACCGGGGGGAAAACATACTTTCTTACAAGTTTGAAAACATGAGACATCATTTTTTACTACAGTTGGGAACATCATTGCCTAATACATTCGGGAAAACATAAAACGTACTTACAAACATTTTCATATAGTAGCAAGAAAACAAGACCCGACCTTTATGTTTGCATGAGTTAACACATATAGAGCGCTGGAAGTCCCCTGACCATCATATTTATAACCATTAGCTATAGGTTAGCCTGGGATTCTATGGATAGTACTATTGGGATTGACACCCCCGGTCATGGTTAGTCGCGCTAACCATGGGTCCCTCTGGCCAAATGACCGCATAGTGTTCAAACATTGCTTGTGAGGTATGAGCGAGGGGCAAAACACCTGTGTCATGGTTTGGTTATGCCTCATGTATGTACATATTATTTGTATTCCTAGCTAGTCTACAAATGGGTCAACATTACTTGTTTTGTTTATCATATTCATTGAAATGTTTTAATGCAGATGGATCTGCCAATCACTTATACACCAATGGTTTTGCCATTCGTTTACGTGGAAATGTTTTTATCAATGTTTACAAGGAAAACAGTTTCATATTATGGCCATATACACAGTATCAATGTTTTCAGGAAAAATGACTTATTTTATGACTATGACGTTATCACATGTTTTCATTGGGAAAACTACTCGTTTTATGACTATGAAGTCATCACATGTTTTCGAGGAAAACAACCTTACATTAAACCCTTGTACATATTTTCAATGTTTTCAAGGAAAACAGTTTCGTTTTATGGCCATGTACACAATATCAATATTTTCAAGGAAAATCACTTTACATTGCAACAATCAAACCTGTGAACTCACCAACCTTTGTGTTGACATTTTTAAGTATGTTTTTCAGGTAATTCATAGCCATGGCACGGTTGGAATAGGTTAGCCTTTTGGATTAAACCCTAGAAGCCGAAGGAGTATGATCGTCAAACCTCAAGATGTCTTTCACCTATACATGGTTCTAGGACAATGTACAAGTTTATTATAGTTGTTGTAATGGTGTTCAATATTCAGAAGTCTTTACTTTAGCTTCCGCTGTTGTGTAATGTTACCAATCATTGCAACCTTAATTTATTTATTTATTCATTAAGTATATAAATTTTGGGGTGTGACACCATTTTCTTGAGTTCCATCACTTGTACTCGTCGGAGAGTTAACTCGATCCGTTGAGCTGGAACTGGGACAGGTGTCCTTCTTTTCATCACTTACCTTCACTGCGTCCATGATCTTGATGTTGGCATTCTCAGTCATACTTCCTTCAGTGTCAATAACCTAACTCTATGTCCCCTGAAAAGCAAATTGTCTAAGGAGAGCAGCAGGACCAATAGAGTCAGAGTTGATGATAATCCTTCTCAGCACCTCATTCTTCTCCTTTTCAACCATACTTGCTTCCATCCCATGAACCACAAACTGTGTAGATGGAGTGTTTTCCACAAGAGCCTTGCACACTTCAACATGAGCTTCTTTAATTTCATTGCTCCAATCAAAGTCGTTAACTACCAAAGCATTTGCTGGTTCTTTAGCCTTCTCAGTTTGTTCTTGGTCATCAGTAATTGCAACAATTGTGGGAAGAGGTAGAGCATCGACAATAGGATGGGGACATTCCCTCTTAAAGTGCCCAAGTTGCTTACATGTGTAGCATCTTAGTTTAGACTTATCAAAACCTGCGGATTTTCCTCCTACACGCTTCTTTCCAGTTCTATCCATAAATATTTTGGCCCTCAGAGTCAACATGTGTAGAGTCTTGCAGTTTTATAAGCTGATGTCATCAATGTATTTTGAACAATGTTAGTTTAGTTTATTTACTTGTAATTTCATTTGATGTAATTTCCTGCTTTTTAGTCTAAGTCTGGGCCACAACTACTTAGTTTCGATTGAGGTTTGTTCAATCGAAACTAGTAGTTTCAATAGATGGTAAGTTTTGATAGGCTTGTTCTTTCACTTGTAAATGCTTAACCGAAACTACTAGTTTCGGTGAGCATAGTTTTGATGCCTGTCAACTTACTATAAATAGCCTAGTTTGAGAATGTTTAGGGTGTGGATAGCGTCTGTAACCCTGAAATTCTTTCTTTCACAGTTTTTCTGAATCAATACACATTTGGAATTAATTCATCTTTTGTTCTTACAATTTCATATCATACTTGTGTTGATTCCTATGTGGTTTGCCTATTTATCTTCACCAATTCTGTTTCTCTCCTCTGTTTCACCACCATACACACAGATTTCGCCTGCGTGTATGTGTAATCGATCTTCTGTGTGATTTCTGATTGAAATCTGGACCTACAATTGGTATCAGAGCCATGGTGGCTCTTTATTGCTCTCGAATCTGCTCCAAAATAAGAGAAAACCCGCCATTGAGACGTTAAACATGAAGAAATCGATGTGTAGCAGGTTCGTGACTGCTTTTCTACATTCACACTATCAAAAACTGAAGATGTAAGGCTTTCTGAAGCATTTTTCAGACCTGGATTGGGAGTATTGAAGTAGCTGAAGGTTGAAGATGCTTAATCGAAACTAGAAGAAGGCTGAAGATTTTGGTCGAAACTAGGTGGCGGCTGAACATGTTCTATCGAAACTACTGATGAAGCCCTAAATCAGAAGTAGAAAACATTGAAACTAGGATATCAAAACTAGAGGGTATCGAAACTACTAGTTTCGGTTGAAGAATCTCTCTATCGAAACTTCTTGCTTCGATACTGTCTCTACCAAAACTAGCATTGTTTCGACCGAAGTGGAGCCTATCAAAACTACATGAAGAACTATCCAAGTACTCTCCAGGATATTCAAAAAAAATAAGGAGGGGAGTTTTGGCTGAAAACTTGGAGACAACATTTTTGGGTTTTAAAAAATTTCGTTTCTTCGGAAATATACATGATTTTCTGCCTGAGCCAGCCGTAATTCGTTTATTTAAAGTTCAAGTTTGAGGAGTGGGTAGCAAAGTCAAGCATATTTGTGATGAACTGGATCATTAGTTGTTGATTACATGGTGATTCGATCCCTTATCTTTTGCCTAGAAATAGGAGGTTCTACACTTCAGGGGAGAATCACCACGAAAGCCTTCGGATTATCAGCAGAGTTATGAAGATGCAAGACAAAGTGAGCCTCCGCTTAAAATTGACCTTTTTTTAGGGGGGGAGAAGGCATAAGTTGATTAAGTGTTCGAGAATGTCAAGAATCTTTGTAGAAAGATGGTTATTTACTGCTAAATACTTGGGATTCAAACCTTTATCAGTTGCCTACAAGATAGGAGGGTCTACACTTAAGGGGGAGAATCGCAACGAAAGGCATTGGATCATCTGTCAATTTATGAAGACGAAAGATTGAGTCAGACAAGAATTGATAGCATCAGTCTAGGGGGAGATTTTTGGGTATAAATTTGAGACTGATGCTATCAATAGAAACTACAGTATCAAAACTACTAGTTTCGGTTGAACAATTGTTCAATCGAAACTACCTAGTTTCGATACCTGTTTTTTAGAGCTTTATGCTCTTGTTTTCTGAGTGTATTCAGGTTTTAGTGATCGATTCTAGGTGACTTTCTATGTATTTTTGGGGTTTTTCTACTTATGGGTTTTCGAAGCACTGTTCCATTAAAATTGTTACTGTTTCATCGATTTCCAGGTGTCTTTGTTCGAGTTTTCCAGATTAAAGGGTATTTTCGTAATCAGGAGTATTATTAGAAGCTTTTCGCCGAATTGGATAGCTATTTCTTTGTTATTTATTTTTTAAGGTGTTCATCAATGGAGATTTTCTGAGTTTGGGAAGAAGACATCGAAACTACTGGGGGGCAATCTCTGCATTTCCGTTATCGAAACATCTTGTCTGTACTTTTGTCTGGAGAAGGTATCATCAAAACTAGTTATTTGTCCTGTTATATTGAAACTTGTAGTTTCTACTGAGTTTGCTGGATTTTCTGCTAACTCTTCATCATCGAAACTAGTTGTTTCTGGATTCTTTTTCTTATATCGAAACTAGAAGTTTCGGGCAAGCCTTGTTCAATCGAAACTAGTTGTTTCGATCAACCATGTTCACCCGAAACTTGCTACTGTTTGATTATTAATTTTCTGAGATTATGGCAACTTCAAGCATCAATGAGTATGCTAGAGGAAACAAACCACCTGTCTTGGTGTCCACTAGAGACTTTGATGATTGGACCAAGAAAATAAAGACTTTCTTTCAGTTCCATGACCTTACTCTTTTGCAGTCAATCACTGATGGTCCACACAAGCCAGTTACTACAACTGTAGATGTTCAACGTCCCAAGCTTGTGTTAGAATATGATGAAAAGGATATTGCCTTAATTGCAAGAGATAACAAGGCTTATGGTTCTTCCTATGGATGTGTTTAACATATTTGCTGAGTATACTACTGCTAAAGATCTTTGGGTTGCTTTATGTACAAGATATGAAGGAAGCACTGAGGTTAGAGAAAGCAAAAGGATCAAGAAGCAATATGAGATGTTTAGTAGTGTCCCTGGAGAACCCATGTCTGAATTGATCAACCGATTCTCAAGCATTGTCTCTAAGTTAAAGGTTTTGGGAACTGAGTATCCCGCTGTTGAGTTAAACAAGAAGCTGCTTGATTCACTGCCCGAGGAATGAAATATGTTCCGAATTGTGACCAAGAAAACTGAAAAGCTAAGTGACTTGTCACAACAAGAAATCTACAGGATTCTGGATTCTTATGAGTTGGAGATAAAAAAGGGTGCAGTCACTCCAACTAATCAGTCTGGAAACACAGCTCTTCTTGCTGGTCAAGATTCCACCACTTCATCCAACAAAACTACAATGGCATACTTTCAAACTGATGTCCCACCTTCAATGTCTGGAGTTCAGCCTACTACTTTATCCACCTCTCAGAAAGCAACCACCATGATCCCCGATGAATATTTGCCTATCATGACTACCTTCATGTCGTGCTATTATGCCCTGATTTCTGGAAACCTGACACCGGTCAGCTTTCAACTTGATGACTTGGAGCAGATCAACCCGAATGATTTGGAGAAGATGGATATTGATTGGTGCATGGCTATGCTGACTCTGAGGGCCAAGAGATTCATCAAGAGGACTGGGATGGATAGATTCAAGCAAGGAAAGACTCTAGGGTTTGACATCAAAAAGGTGAGATGCTACAACTGTGACCAGCTGGGTCATTTTGCAAGGAATTGCAAGGAGCCATCATCAAAGGAGCAACATGAGAAGAAGAACTCATCTGGAAAGCAAGCTGCCATCTCTCCCAAATCCACTACAACTTCCAGCTCCACAGCTCTGGTCTGCCAAGCTGATGGACACTATCATTGGGAGATCAAGAAGGGGAAGCAGCTGACAAGGCACTGATGGAAGCCATTGAAGAAAAGGAGAAATGTGTCATGATTGAACAGCTGAGGATCTCACCACCGTACCAACTGAGGTAATGTCTAGACTTTGCAATGCTAAATCTTGTTTAAATGAAATTTAGAAATATAGATTCATCAACCAGGCCTTGGTCGATGAACGAGATCACATAAAGGTAATGTATGATTCTATGGCTAAAAATGAGAAACTTTACTTAAAAAATTCATGATATTTCTAGAGAAAACCGATCTTTGATTGTACAACTTACTACACAAAAGAATAATAATCAAATTTTAACTGAAAGACTTTAAAAGGCTGAAAAGGCAAATTTTCAAGTTGAACATATGGGTATGGATCAGAAAATTCTTTTTGGAATCATTGACAACCAAATTCATAAAAAAGTCACAGAAGGAATTGGGTATAACTCTCAACCTCCTCCGTATTCCATGTCTGGTAGATTTGCTGATATGCCAGTTCCTCATGTTCCCACACACTTGTTTGCAAATTATCTGCTGATGATTATATCCAAACTTCAGATTCTGACAGTTTTGCTTTCTGTGGAAAGTCAGATTGTGTAGGTTCCGAAGATTATTGTGATAAGAGTTCTAGTCAGGGAAATGTTTTAAATGAACTTGAGTCAGATGAATGTAATAAAATGTCAGTGTCAAAACCAGATATTTGTGAACACGTTGAAAATTTGTATTTTGGTTCTATGCCTTCTGAGCATGACAGTTTGAGAAATGCTATTTTTAAGTTTAAGAATGCTTTACCTTTTGTTCCTAAATCTGTAAATGCTATGAGTTGTATTGCAAACTTTAAAAGTGTAGGAGTTGTTGTGACTGATATTCCATAAGAATCAATGAGCAATTTGGAATTTTTCAGATTAAAGGAAGATCAAAGTATTAAAGAAAGACTTGTTGAAGAAAGAGTTGCCTCTAGTTCTGATGCCTCAACATCACAATCATCTTCATCATCTTGTCATAACAATTATCAGGCGAAGACGTCTTGTGATAAAGTTTTTTTTAGTTGTGGTGAATCCAATCATGTTTCAAAAAGTTGTAAATTGACAACATTTCAGTTTAATGAAGACTTTGTTCCTCAAATTGCTTTAAATTCAATTACACAGTCTAAGTCACCCCATACTAGAGTTTTGAGACGTAAAAGAATAAAAAATGCTAAAAACATATTGAAGAGGATTTGGAAAGTTAAAAATAATGTTCTGTATGATGATCATACTTAATTAAAAGAGGATTTTGATTATGATTTTCGAGAAATGTCTTATCATGATAAGAAATTTCAAGTCAGCATTGGCTGGAGCACAAATATCTAAATATTGTGGTCTGTTAGGTGCAATCAAGAAGGACTGGAGACAACATTTGGCATGTCGACAGTGGAAGCTCAAGGCACATGACAGGGTAGTTTAGTTTGCTGCAAAATTATCATCCAATGAATGGAGATTTTGTTGCATTTGCAGGCAATCCAAAAGGAGGAAAGATTGAGGACAATGAACAGCGTCTAACGGTGTAAATAGTTTAGGGCATGTCAATTTTGTCCCGCAGCTAAAATACAATCTAATGAGTGTGTCTCGGATTTGTGACAAAGACTTCAATGCCCTTTCCAATTCTAGAGAGTGACTGATTCTGAAGCCTGGAGTGGTTATTCCAAAAGAGCTTATTCTTATGCGTCCCCTAGAAGATACAATACTTACAGTCTGGACAAGAACAATCCATCTGGAATTGAATCATGTTTTCTCTCAAAAGCCTCTGAAGATGAATCTTTTCTTTGGCACAAAAGATTGTGGCACGTAAACTTCAAGACCATGAATCGTCTCGTTTGAGGAAACCTAGTCATCGGTTTGCCTCTAAAAGATTTTTCTCCTGTGGAACATTGTCTTTCCTGTTCCAAGGGCAAGCAGTACAAATCAACTCACAAGCCCAAAACTACAAATTCCATTACAAATTCCATTGACTCTCCCCTCCAATTGCTTCACATGGATCTCTTCGGTCCTGTAAGTGTCATGAGTCACGGAAGGAATTCCTACTGCTTGGTGTTAACCGATGATTTCTCTCGATTTACTTGGGTATTCTTCCTGGCAAAGAAAGATGAGACGCCAAAGACTTTGAAGATTCATCTGCTACAAATCGAGAATCTGTTCAATCTAAGCGTGAAGACTGTTCGCAGTGATCATGGGACAGAGTTCAAGAATGCCATTTCGGATTCTTTCTGTGAAAGTAAGGTTATCTCTCGGCAGTTTAGTGCACCTCGCACTCCTCAACAAAATGGTGTAGCTGAACGAAGAAATCGTACATTGATAGAAGCAACAAGAACTATGATCGTTGATTCTAAGCTTCCTTTCACGTTTTGGGCCGAGGCAGTTAACACCGCATGTTTTGTGCAAAATCGAGTTCTCATCACCAAAAGCTGCAACAAAACACCTTATGAAATTGTGTACAAGCGCAAGCCTGTTATTGATTTCTTCAGGAATTTTGGGTGTGTTTGCACAATGCTGAATACTTCTGATCAGCTGAACAAGTTTGATGCCAAAGCGGATGAGTGCTATTTCGGGGGCTATTCCTCTAACCAAAGAGCTTTTCGTGTTTACAACACGAGACGAAGGATTGTGCTGGAGTCCATTGATATCAACTGGCATGAAAGCAATAATACGGACGGAGGGGATGGTCCAGATTGGATTTTTGATGTAGGTTCTTTGTTTAAATCATTTAATCTTCCCGATTTCACTAACATATCTGTCTCAGCTAATCCTCTTATGTCTGTGAATGTCCTAGGTACCTCTATTGCTTCAGGTTCTTCTTTGTCAAGTCAACATATAGATGTTCCTCCTACAATAGCTAATGCTGAATCCACTCAGGACTCCTCAGACTCTGTGGAAACAAGTGAAACTGTTAAAGAAAATAATTACCCAATAGTGGGTGTTGTTTCACAATCATCTGCTGAAGGTCCTATTGATGATGAAGCTGACCTTCCTGATAATAACATTACCAATCTGGATGTACACTTGGAAGAGGATGAGATTCCACAGTTGAGAATTCGCAAGGATCATCCAACAGACAACTTCATTGGTCCACTCAATGTGGAAGTCCGAACTCGTAGTGCCACCGAAGCAATGAACGACGGTCTCTTCACTTGCTTCATTTCTCAACTCGAACCTAAGAATATTAAAGCTGCATTGCTTGAGAACAGTTGGGTGGAGGAAATGCAGGAAGAATTGCAGCAGTTTAACAAGTTACATGTGTGGAATCTAGTAGACCTTCCAAAGAACAAAGTCCCAATCGGCACTCGTTGGGTCTTCCATAACAAGAAGGACGAAGAGTGGTTCAGGGGTTTTATCAAGAAGAAGGGATTGATATTGAGGAAGTCTTTGCACCAGTGGCTCGCTTAGAAGCCATTAGAATGTTTCTCGCCTATGCAGCCTATATGGACTTCACAGTTCATCAAATGGATGTTAAAGGCGCATTTCTATATGGAAAGGTTCAAGAGGAAGTTTATGTTAAGCAGCCATCGGGTTTCATTGATCCAAACTATCTGATAGAGTTTACAAACTTGACAAGGCATTATCAAGCATTTGCTTGATAATGGTTTCACACGAGGGGCAATTGACCAAACTTTGTTCAAAAGAAAGGATGGTGCGGATACCATTTTGTTGCAAATCTATGTTGATGATATCATTTTTGGATCCACAAATCCTTGGTTGTGTAAAGAGTTCGAGGAAGTGATGCGTTCTAAGTTTGAAATGAGCTCTATGGGAGAAATGAAGTTCTTTCTTCATTTGCAAGTAGATTAGTCTAAGTCAAGAATTCTTATCCAACAAGAAAAATATGTCAAAGAAATCCTGACCAAGTTCAAAATGACTGAGTCTCATCCTTACAAGACTCCCGTGGAAGTTCGACCTTGTCTGTCTCCTGACTTGGATGGTGAAAGCGTTTATCAACACCTCTATCGCTTGATGATAGGATCTCTCATGTATCTCATTGCTAGCAGACCAGACATCATGTTTGCAGTGTGCTTGTGTGCACGCTTTCAGGCTAATCCTAAACTCTCTTATTTAATTGTTGTCAAACGTATTTTAAGATATTTGAAGTACAAGCCAAAACTTGGTCTTTGGTATCCCAAAAATAATTTGTTTGATCTTTTGGCATATTCAGATTCAGACTACGGGGGATGCAACTTATACCGAAAATCCACTTCTAGGGTTGTCAGTTCCTTGGCAACCGCCTTGTTTCCTGGCAATGTAAGAAACAGACCACCGTTTCTCAATCCATAGCCGAAGCCGAATACATTGCCGCAGCCCTTTGTTGTTCCCAAGTAAGGTGGATCCACCATCAAATGCTTGATTACGGGATCACTTTCATGAAACCCCCATCCTGTGTGACAACACCGTCGTTCCCCACATCACTAAAAATCCCGTTCAGCATTCAAAAACCAAACACATTGAGATCAAACACCACTTCATCTGTGAATGTGTCAAAAAGAAACATATCAAAATCGTTGAAGTCAAAACCGACAAGCAAACCGCCGATATCTTTACAAAAGCCTTTGATTCTGCCAGATTTGAGAAATTGGTGGAGATGCTCAGCATGAACAACTTTTAGTAACCCTTGTGCATATTGTCTTTTCTATTTAAACTTGTTAATCGGGAAGATTTTCAAAAATATTTATTTTTCTGTATAGTTGTTCTCTTTATCAGCTTTTGAAAGCAAAAATTTTGGGGGAGAAATTGGAACTTGTAGTTAGTTAGTAAGAAAAGATTTGCTTTATCTCGTCAGAATGTAAAGAAAATATTTCTTATCCTCATACTCACTGTAAGTATCAAGTTTTGTTTCAGGAAAATCGGATCCGAACTTGTGAGAAATGATAGAGTCTGATCACACTTCTTGAACATGGAATGGACCATAAGCGATGGTGCTTACTGAGGTATAGCCGGTAGGCCCCATATATGGTTATAACTCTTTAGTAGTGTGAAAATCTAATTCTCAAATCGTACACGTGTGTTTGAACCCATTTTTGAAACATCTAACTCATTTTAAGCTAAGAAAACTGATTCAATCAGATATAGGCTTACGTGTTGGATTCTGATTCATGCGCCAGGTGACCGTCAAAGTAACGAAAGTTACCGCCGATGACCCCGTCTGTTTTGCTTATGCAAAGATCTCAGGAGTTCATCTTTTTCCCATCCATTTGGATGATTTGACCCCTTCTGTTTTGCTTACGCAAAGATCTCAGGTGTTCATCCTTTTCCTATCTGCTTGGATAATTTTACGGCTTCTTATGTTTTGCTTACGCAAAGATCTAGAATGTTCGTACCTTTTTAATATCCACTTGGATGTTTTTCCTTTTACAACTTATGATATCCAGTTGGATTTTATCTTACTTTTGACGGTGATTTTGACTTACCAAGATGGTACTGTGGTTAACCGGTAAGAGATGATAAGATGAATGCGGGTATTTCTTGAGGATTGATAGGCTTTCAAAACCATTTTATTTCAAATTGTGGGGTACGCCGTGTTTCGTGTTCAAATGGTACCGCTTAATCACATGAAATCATTGTACAAACAAATGTTCGGGTTTATCTTGCACAAATATCGGTTATCTTCAGGGAATCACAGTAGCTGAGTACAAAATGAAGTGTTTCAAGAGTTTTGACCAGACATGATCTCACGTTGGATCTTTTCCAAGGCTAAGTGTTCATATCTTTTATTGTTTTTACTTTTATTTTTCATAATAAATTTCTTAATCTTCCTTATTAGCTTGTTTAATTTGTGTACATATGAGAATTTTCCTTAGTTTTTAATCAAGTATCCCATGTCACCCGAAATAACATTCCCACCGAAAGCTCTCAAACCGCCCGAAACTTCCTCCCACTCGAAACTACTTTGCCCTATCGAAACTTGAAGTTTCAACAGGGGCATTTTGGTCTTTTGTCAAGCTAAAATTAAATGTATTCATAATCAGGTTTCTTCCATGCCAAGTTCACTTGAACTCTCCGAACCTTTCACACCTTCTTCACCTGAACTCTCCAAACCTTTCACACCTTCTTCTTCACACACAAAATCTCTCAAATCGGTCTAAGTTTGCAAAATCAGGGTTTCTCATCTGATTCCCCCGTCGACTTCATCATCAGGTACTGATTTTTGTTCATATGTGTGCGATTTTACAAAATGCCAGACCTAGGGTTTCAATTCTGAGAGTTTTACGACTAAATCTTCATAATCTTGGTCGTTTTGTGTGCAAATCTTGTTAATAATCTTGCCATTGTTGATATCTCATTTGTGTATTGCATATTCTTGCAGATTTTTCTACAAATCTCGGTAAGATGGAGTTTCGACACTTACAGGCCTTTCTTAACCTATCTTTTTATCTGTTTAGCTTGTTTGATGATTGTCGATGTGTCTGTATATAAGTTTAGGTCTTTTTCTATATGTTTTGAGTCCCCTTAATTTGTTCAGAATTCAGGCATCGAAACTAGTAGTTTCGATTAAAGGGTGTTTTTCTTTAAAAGGGTCTCAAAAATTTGAATAGGACTTTCAATCGAAACTAGTTGTTTCGATTCCTAAATTTTCCCGAAACTTGTACTTTCGATTGACTTTATTCACCCGAAACTGGTAGTTTCGATAAGGGTTTTTTTGAAATTTTTCTTAATGTCAAAATTTAACAAAAAAAAATTGTTTTGGTTTCTTCTTTGCAGATATGGATCTACTGTTTGTGAAAAGACATAATGTCTGTGCATTTTTAGATGCCAATGATCCAAAGAGTGCAGATTTCGTTCAAGTCCTGAATTTCCTTGCAAACTCCAACATAAGCTTTGCCATCAGTCACAATGTACCAGTCTTTGAATCAACCATAAGGCAGTTCTGGAACACCGCAGAGACTATAATCATTGACAATGTGGAACACATTCGAGCTACTATTCATGATCAGGAGGTGTTATTTTCAGAGGCTACAATAAGACAGGTGTTATTATTTGCTGACAATCATGAGGCACCGGTGGAATTCACATGTTTCTATGCCAAGGATTGTTTTAGAAGACTGGGTCACCCTGATGAGTTCAAGAGTGGGCAAATCATCAAGAATTCCCTTCCATCTCTCTGGAGGTATATTGTGCACATCTTCATCCACTTCTTGTCCATTCGGAAAGGTGGATTTGACTCAGCAAATGCCATGGTGGCTTCTACAATGCTAGGACTGATCAAAGGAAGGGACTACAATTTCTTAGGTCTAGTCTTTAAACAAATGAAAGAAAATCTAACCGGTGCTGCTAGAGATAAATTTTTGGTCTATCCAAGTGTAAGGCCCCTTCTCCCGGGTAACCATACTTGTTGGATTTACTCATAAACATGGTCATAAATACTGAACTTAAATTTAAAACATTCGAATTCAATCATTACATAACGTAACATAACATGACAGCGGAAGTCTTAATAATTAAAAACATAACATTGACTTAACATATATAAAAGTGGGATGTCAGTCTCGTGCTGGGTAACCATCACGCCTTCGCACGACCCTTCCTTTCTTTACCTGAAATGTATACTAAAAGTCAGCTAACGCTGGTTAGTTCTAGTTTAAAAACAATCATACATAGCATTTATCTTATCGTTATGTATTATATATATATAATATACGTGCATTAGCATATTCTTTGTCTTATTATTCTCACATAATATTCATACTGAGTATATACATATGTACATACATTCTTACTTTGGGGAGAACATTCATTGGTCATACATATAGGGGTGATCAACCCGTCATACTTGTCGCGAATGTCACAAAGACAACGCAGTGAGAACTACCGTCGTAGCCCTTTTCATAAATCGTCTGGCTCTAGAAAACCGTCGTCGAAACATAAATCTGTCCGGCAACCTTTGTCCGTCCGTTCTTAAACCGTCATACCGTCGTAGTCTGTTCATTCGCCCGTCTGCCCTAGGGCATCCGTTTCCCACGTGGCTATTATATATGCAACCGTTCTACATGTAATAAGGCATTTGCTTCGACCGTCCATGAGTACCTTTTATACGTCCTAGCTTGCGAAGGAATGTTTTTGTCCCGGTTGCAAAATAGTCACGTGGTCGTCCGTCTACCGAAGTAGTCGTTGTCATCGAAGCGTCCATAACGTTTACATACATTCATAACATGCAATATATATTATATAAAACAAGATTTCATTCATTCACGTTATGTCCTTCTTTCATTCATTCTTTATAATTCTTTGTTCATAATTCATTTTCATATATAGGTATATATATATATATATATATATTTGTATACCACGTATGATCATATTGACATTCATAGCATTTATTCATTTAGTGTATACACTTCAGCCCCAAAACATTTAAAATGATTTGCACATAACATAGAAGGGGGCACATATAACTCACCTGATGAGCTAGTCTCGTCCTGTCCTATCCGCGGTCCAATGAATGCAACACACGATCTGGATTTGTTAATTACACATACATTAGACCTAATCCCGACTCTAACGGTTAAATCATTCTGAATTAAGCGACTATACTGACTTCATTAACGGCCTGCTGCCTGCGCACTTGCTAAGTGCGCAGGACCATACTCATGCATACTTGACAAGTACGCAGGACATCCTTCTTGCGTATTTGATAAGTACGCAAGACCTGCTTCCCCATCAAGTCTGAAATTCTTGCATGTTAACCCGATCATGCTAATCTTACAACTTTCTTTGATCAAAATATGCG
This sequence comes from Smallanthus sonchifolius, assembly GCA_023525975.1. NCBI lineage: Eukaryota > Viridiplantae > Streptophyta > Magnoliopsida > Asterales > Asteraceae > Smallanthus > Smallanthus sonchifolius. Next base: position 24,418,025 of record CM042030.1, on the reverse strand, counting down.
GTTTTCATTCTAGATGCTAGTTCTAAGCTTATTTTCAAGTTTCATCCATAAAAAACGTCTCCTATTTAGCTAAAACACAAAAAAACCCAAAACGGACAAAAACTCAGATTAGGGTCGAATCGTTACCTGGATTGGGATTCAGATTCGGAGGTTTTGCTCACGAGCTCAGTAGTAACGTGCTCCTTCAATTCCGGGTCGATCCGTCAACTTTCTCTTTAGGCCCGAGCTCTCCTTTCTCTCTCTAGATTGCAAGTTGTGGAAATGAGAGTCTAAGGTTGTCTTGACCTTTATATACTTGGGCTTCCCTCGGCCCGTTGGAGCTGAGCCCAAGCCCATCCATTTTCCTTTCATTTTTGACGGTTAAATCTCTATTGCGTTATTATTTATTTATTTACTATTTTTGGGATGTTACACCAAGGTTTCTCCAGATCATTACAATCATCTTCATCCAAACCTGCAACAAGATGGTCATGTGTCCGTTTTTGATAATATGACAACCATTCAGATCTGAGTAGTAAGACTCGTAGGGCACGAACAAGAAGAGTTTTAACTCGTTCTTTGTCACTTAAGGCGTCTGCTACAACATTGGCTTTCCTAGGATGGCACTTGATATCACAATAATAGTTGTTCAATAGTTCTACCTAATGACGTTATCTCATGTTAATCTCTTTTTGATCAAAAATATGTTGAAGACTCTTGTGATCTGTGAAGATAGTACATTTGTACCGTATAGGTAGTGCCTCCAAATCTTGAGTGCAAACACGACGGCGCCCAATTCCAAGTCGTGAGTCATATAGTTTTTCTCATGTACTTTCAATTGTCTGGATGCATAGGCTATAACCTTTTCTTTCTGCATCAGTACACAACCCAGACCTTGGTGTGATGCATCGCAGTACACGACGGAATTATCGGTTCCCTAAGGAAGGGATAGGATTGGTGCACTGCACAACTTTTGTTTTAGTAGCTGGAAAGCTGTTTCTTGTTTATCAGTCCAATCAAACTTTCTGTCTTTTTGGGTTAATGTGGTTAAAGGTAGGGCTATTTTTGAAAAATTCTCAATAAATCGCCGATAGTAGCCGGCTAGCCCCAGAAATTGACGCACCTTAGTCGGAGTTCTTGATGCTTCCCAGTTTTTGATTGCCTCAATTTTGGACAGATCTACATGAATGCCTTTCTTATTGATGACATGTCCAAGAAAATGCACTTCTCGGATCCAAAACTCACACTTAGAGAATTTGGCGTAAAGTTTCTTGTTTCTGAGTAGTTCCAAAATTAACTTCAGATGAAGTATATGATCCTCCTTGGTTCGTAAATATATTAATATATCATCAATAAATAGTATCACGAATTTATCCAAGTATGGCTTGCACATCCTATTCACGAGATCCATAAACACTGTTGGTTCGTTTGTTAAGCCAAACAGTATAACTAGGAACTCGTAGTGGTCGTAACGAGTCCTAAATGCAGTCTTTGGTACATCTTCTTCTTGGATTCGCAGTTAGTGATATCCCAAACGTAGGTCAATCTTGGAGTAGAAACTAGAACCTTGTAATTGATCAAATAAATCGTCTATTCTAGGAAGTGGTTGTCGGTTTTTTATTGTAAGCTTGTTTAATTCCCGATAATCGATCCACATCCTAAAGGTTCCATCCTTTTTCTTTACAAACAGGATCGGGGGTCCCCAGGGTGAGAAGCTAGGTCTTATGAAGCCCTTATCAAGCAACTCATGCAGTTGGTTGGATGACTCTTGCATCTCAGAAGGTGCTAGTCGGTATGGCGATCACGCAACCGGTGCGGCTCCCGGTACCAAATCTATTCAGAATTTGACTTACCTCGGTGGTGGTAGCTCAGGTAAGTCTTCGAGAAAAACTTTGGGATAATCCCTAACGATTGGTCTATCTTCGATTCGACGTTCCTTCGGTTCCTTCTCAACCACGTGAGCCAGAAATGTGTAGTAGCCTTTCGTAGATACTTACGGGCTTTCATGAAGTTTATCATTCTCAGTGTCGTCCCACTCTTTTGTGACACCCACATCCCGGATCACCCGAGATGCCGGTCACTTGTCGGATTTACTCATGAACGTATAGTAAACAGAGATCATACACAGCGGAAGACTTTAAAAAATACTATATTTATTTCATAAAACTTGTCTTAATGTACATTCTAAAAAAGGTATAAACATTTCTATTCTAATGCCTGCCTGCCAGAGAATGCCAGATAGCCCACCACATGCCTCTACTCTAGCCCCTTGCCTTTACTGCAGGAGGCTACGATACACATGCTTAAACATATGTCAGCTTACGCTGGTGAGTTCTAAGTTTTAGTCAAAATATTTTTGACCTCTGTCTCATACATAAATGGATTTATATGACACACATTTAAAACACCACATTAACTTCTTGCCCAAACATAATACTTTAAACTTGCACACATGTCTTTTCGAGGTCATGTTAATCTCCAAGCGGTCGTCACCACTTATACATACCCTTGTACAAGGTGCCATACTATATTCCACAAAGGAATGCACTATATCTCTACGTCTTAAGTTGCAAGATATTATGTGGCATTTGGCCAGACGTGGCAAAACCTTTCCTTTCTTTACAGACCAATATGGTCAAAATTATTGGATCGGTGAATACAAGATGGTTCTATTCTAGTTGAGATTGGCAGAAACAATCACAACTAAACAATGTAAACAAGTAAACAAGAAGAATACTGATAAATGCAATGTGTATTAAGCTTCAAGGATTACAAGATTACAGATAAAACTCTTTAGCAAAAAGCACACTTATACAATGACTCTAAGTACTACTTATATAGTAACTTAGAATCAAGACAGACCCTTGATTCTAAGGATTAGATCTAACACAAGCCGTTGATTTTGTATTGAAGCTATTCTACATGTAACGACAATAAAAACTACAAAAGATATCTTTACTCAAACGTCTTCTTAGGCATCATTGCTTGAGTCTTTGGAAGAAGAGCGTCGTTGTCTTTTATTGTCTTGCACCAGTGACATTCTTTCTGCGTGGAGTGTGTCAGTGATGCAGCAGAAAGTTGTCAGTGGTAATGGTTGCTTTATCGAAGCCAGTCAGCTGCAACGTTTAATCTTCAGTGGGAATGGCTATCAGCAGCAATGTTGTTGATCAGTGGCAAGACACAACTGTCCACAACTGCTATGATATGCCTATCAGCAGCAACTTTGTTCTTCAGCAGATAAGGCTATCTGCAGCCGATTTGTTCTTTAGCAGAAGAACAAGTATCCACTATGGATAAGCTTATCCGCAGCAGTTTGTACTTAGAGAATTTTGTAGCTATCACTCTTTATTTCTACAAACTCCCCCTAGACTGATGCTACCAAAACTCTCTTATTGCTTTTGCTGCTGAAGCTTTTCCATGTTGCAGACTATCCTTTCTACCTCATAGCCTCTTGGGTCCTAGCTGGGATTGTTTAGAGGAAGCTTAGATAGAGTCTTTATGTCTTTGCTTGGCATTTTGAAGATGACCTTGCTTGAACATATCATTTTTTGTCCTTTAACATCAATCAGGATAAACTCGTTGGTATCAGCCTTGAAGGACCAACTGGTGAATGGAGAATGGGTTGAAGAGGTTTGGCATCAATGATTACATCTTTACTAGGGTTGAAGTGATGTTTGATCACTAGCAAAAGATGTCTCCCACCTTCATTCTCTAGCTTATGGGCTTCACCCAACTCCATAATTTTTCTTAGATCTGAGTCTGGGAGTTGCAGTACCTCATCAACAGATTTATAGACTGATATTTTCAGTTCTTCCTTTCCCATGAAAACCTCAAACCATTTATCTTGACTGTTATAAAACCAGAAAATTATTTCTCTTGAGTCTTCTAGTGTGATGGTAGGTTTGGTTTTCTTCTTGGAAGGCTGCTGATGAGGAGGAGCTGGGTGGAAGGATTTGGACTTTGTGGGTGGAGAGGAGAGAGGTCTATGATTGAGAGTGGAAGGTTGTTGAATAGAGGAAGTCGTGGGTGAGGGAGAAGGCTTGGGTTTCTTTTGTTTCCTTTCATCTTCTTGATTAATCACTCTCTTCTTTGAGCCTTTCTTCCCAAGTCTTTCTTCCTCTTCCTTCTTGACTTTAAAGTAAAGGGCTTGCAGGTTAATGAAACTCATGGGACACAACCTTTTTCCACTCTCTCCTCTAGCCTTTATGAAGTCAATCATGACCTTCCTTTCTTCATGGGTTCTTCTGTTAAAGGCAATGGTCTTCTTGGATTTCTGTTTGGCTTTTCCTTCTTCTTCAGCCCTTTTCTTAGTTGCCAATTGACCTTGCTGACCCATGAAGGCTCTGTAGATTTCTTTATTTGATAGTTTCTCAAGGTAGTCTGCATCCTCACTTTGAGAAATCAGAGCCTCTATCCATTCCTCTCTCATTTCTTTGGCTAGTTCATAATCAGTTATTCTGAACTTAGCCTCTCCCTTTTTCTTCTTCTCTCTTTCTTCTTCTTCTTTATTGAATTGTTCCTGCAGTTGAAGAGCTAGAGCTTCATCTTCTTGAATTTGAGAAGCTGCATGAATCTTGACTTTCAGATCATCTAGCTGCTTAGCATAGAGGAGGATCTGTTGTTCTCTAAGGAGTATGGCAGTTTTCCTTTCTTGTGCTTTTCTTAATTCAGCCATCTCCTCTTCTTCTTCTTCTTCTTTCCTCTTTATCCTTCTACTCTTTCAATAACCTTTCTTCATCTTCTTCTGTCATAGGTCTCTTCCCCTTGTCTTTGCTGGATGCCTCTGCTTCAGCTTCATGGACCACAACAACAGATGTAAGATATGCTATTGGGATCTCAACTTCAGCTTCATTGGCATTTTGTGGAATGGACACGGGAAGGACACATTCTTCATCTTCTTCCCATTCAAGACCTGTCACTGCTTTCCATTCTTTCTCCATCTTTTCCTTTTCTCTTCTTCTGTTGTGTTTAATCTGACAGTTGTAGAGGAAAGAAAGGATAGATCCGAGTCAGAGTTGGAGTCATCCATTGCAAGTCGTCCTTCCTTTTCAAGCTTAGCTTTGATGGTTTTTATCATTGCTTGACTCTCTAAGGAATTTACACTGCATATGTGTGACCTTGTGCAGGAAGTCTGAATTTAAAAGTAGAATTTCATTGATGTTGATTGAGAGAGATGATCCATTACTTAGGAAGAATGTGAAGTCAGAAGACCCATTGCTTAACCATCCTAGCAATTCCAAGTCTCTAACCACTATGTTGTAGAGAAATCTTCTCCAACATAGAACTTATTCTTCTGTTAAAGCACTGCTCCTGATCAAGGCAAGTCTTGGAGCCAATCTTTGTTCTGGTGTTGTTGAAGATTATGCATGGTGTTTAGGATAGGCCACCCTGTTTGCTTCTTTTAAGAGCCTTTCAAACCAGGGAAGATTATCCTCCATCAAGACGTAGAACCTATCGATTGCAAGTTCTGTTGAGAGATCTGTAGAGTTGTTGGTGCAGCTTGATAGGTACAGTTCAAGCACTTGGAGTGGATTTAGTGCATTCCAGTTCAGCTCTTCTACCCCACTAAACTTCTTTCCTATCCAGAATCTCTCAGTTGAACCATCATACCTCCAAGCTAGTATGGAGTCAAATTCTAGCGTATTTGAAGACAGTGTGAATTGAGGGGCAATGGTCTGTCTTGATATGGCTGCAGCAGTGGGAAGTATGCTGAATGATGAAGGTGTGTCTTCACTTTGACTTTCATTCTTTAACACCTCATCAACAGCTCGGACAACTAACTTCCAATCCTCAGCAATATCTTCTTCTTCACTGAGTCTGGCAAGTCATGAACTTGAACAAAAGCAGGTCTGAATAGAGAACTTTGAAAGGTTGTCTGCTCTTGTATCCATTCGTCGAGGCTGTCAGCATCGTCTTCCACGGCAACTATCTTCCCCTTTTTGGTTGCATCAATGCACAGAGTCTGGTCAGTTTGAGTGCCCATTGAGACAAGGGATGGAGTAGTCACTGGAGGGCATTGATGGGCTTCATGCATAGAGATTTGTTGCCTTAGTTTTGACACTTTGGCCTCTAGCATTGTCACACCCCAACCGATGGCGGAATCATCGAGGCGGGACATGTAAGACTGTTCATAGCACAAGGTTGACTAAATTGAAATATATTAAAGCCAAATTTCCATTTCACATAATCCAAGTACAAACCAAAATCCAAACAAAGAACAATAAACAATTCATAAACTTCTTAATTTAATATTACTAAGTCCAAATCCTATGTTGAGCACGTCTTGAATCATTCTCATATATTAGGGCCTGAAACATGAATAAAATAAAGTCAACTAAAAAGTTGGTGAGTATAACACAGTTGTATATAGATAGCATATAGTTGAAAACAAATCATTTACAAGACATGAAAAATAAGGCATTTATGGGGAGCTGCTATTGTGTAATCAAGTACAATCAAACCTTAGTAACTAGTATGCAAATTGTGTTGTCGGTATCAATCACCTCCACTTGGGTGGGTTTTTCAGACTCAATAGATCTATCATTGAAAACCGTCGGCTTGTATAGTTAATGATTGCACATAGTTTTCACAAAGACTAGCACAACTAGCACTCGGGCACAAAGCTCAAATTTTGCACACATGTATGTATGTAGGATATTGCACTTGTGTTGTTTGTATAAATGTAGTTGTGAAATGTGTAATGTGTATAAAGTTCATGTTCCACCCCAAAAGTGTAAAAGAGTAAAAGGGGTTGTGAATACTCACTTGATATGAAGATGAAGCTAACAAGGAAATATAGATAGCAAATATAATCCTTGGAATGCACAATTTAACCTATCGAGTAATGTGTATAGTATCAAATACATATACAAAGTTTAAGTTTAAAAATGGACGTTTGAATTTGTGTATAAAACTATTGATTTGTATAAAATATATAGAGTTTGAAGTAAAATATGTTTGAAATAATTTGATTAGGTTTGAATTGAATAAATAAATATATAATTATAGTTTATGAAATAATATTAATTGTAATTAAGTATAAATAAATAAATGATTTTGATTTAAAATGTAAATTAAATAACTAATCATTATTTATAAATTTTGTAACTTAATTATTTAAAACCTCATTTTAAATAAATATAAATTTAATTTTTATAAACTTTTCAATAAATTATATTTATGCCAAGATTAAACTTTTAATCCATTTTTAAATACAGAACACATATATTTATAAGATCTGAAACATTTACTGATTAAAATATAAAAATTATAATTCTGATAAAAAAATTATGAGTCTAGCACGACCGTGCTCAAGCCACGGGCGCGACCGCGCTAGACGGGGCGCGACCGGGTTGATCAACAGGAGCACAATCTAGACAAGACAACAGGCACGACCGTGCCTTGACCAGGCACGATCGTGTCTATGATCTTTAGACACAACAGAGACTAGCCCAGAGGGCATGACAAAGTCTGGACAGGAGGACACGACCGCGCTGCTAATCAGCACGACCGCGCTAAATGAGGCACGGGCGCGCTAGATGATTAGCGCGACCGTGTCTTTTCCAAATCAGACACGAATTGACAAATTCTTGTATTTATAATGATGGAATTGTTAGGGCTTTTGATTAATGGGTTATTACGAGTCTAATAATATAAATTAATTGTATGGAAATCGTGTTTAAGAGTGGAATCGATTAAATCCTTTTTTTATCAATATGCGAATTCTGGTTCAGGACGATTCTTATGATGGAAGCCCCAATTAACAGAGGGCTTTTGATACAGATATTGAAATGAATAAATTAGAGGATTCAATTAACCTGAATAGAAGTGAATCGATAGATGATGGTCAAGAGGAAGCTCCGGCGTCGACGGCTTGGGTTCCGGCGATCTTTGCTGCAACTCCGGTCAATGCAGATAGTCCAGGAGTTTCAGGGATGACTGAGAATCGAGACTTTACTGCTGGATTTGAGAGGATTCGGTTTGAAATACGAATTCTAGTTCTTGGAAAGCTTGAGAGAAAATTTTCTTTGAGTTTCACGAATTTTGATTAATTGGATGAAAGGAGAATAATTGGCAGTATTATTTTTGAAAGCATAACGTAATTCGGTTACGGATTCGAGCAATCGGGCGATTAAAGTTGCAGTTACGATTCAGCTGTTTCGCAGGCGCGACCGTGCCAAAAAATAGGCGCGACCGTGCCTAAGCACCAGGCGCGATCGTTCCAAAGCAGGTCGAGCGACCGTGCCAAAGCACTTGGCGCGACCGTGCTTATACGAAGCACGACCGTGTCTAATTTGGGTTTCTTGACATTTTTCAACTTTAGTCCTTGACTTTTCAGATTTGATAAGTTTGTATAAAATAGTTTCTTGTATAGCGTTTAAATGTATATAACCGAGTAATACTTGCGAATTTGTATAGAATTATTGTATTAAATTTACGGCGAGAAAATAATGAGACATTGCACGAGTATAGAACTTGAAATTGCATTACATTGAATTGAAATAGGAATACTAAAATCAGAAATGTTACAGTCTCCCCATGTTGAGAGAATTTCGTCCCGAAATTTAGCTAGAGGAAACCACATTATTAGTAAAAAGATGAGGGTACTTGAGCTTCATTTGGTCTTCTCGTTCCCAAGTGAACTCAGGACCACGCTTAGATTCCCAACGAACTTTAACGATAGGAATACGACTTCGCTTGAGCTGCTTGACTTCACGATCCATAATTTCTACCGGTTTCTCAACGAAGTGCATCGTTTCATCAATGCGCACGTCGTCGAGCGGTATATGGAGATTTTCATCGGCGAGACACTTCTTTAGATTAGATATATGAAATGTAGGATGCACATTGCCAAGAGATGGAGGTAACTCGAGCTTGTAAGTCACTTTCCCAATCCTTTCAAGGATCTTGAATGGACCAACATAACGAGGTGCTAACTTGCCTTTCTTTCCAAAACGGATCACACCATTCCATGGAGATACCTTAAGAAGAACAAGATCACCGACTTGGAATTCCAAGGGTTTTCGACGTTTGTCGGCATAACTCTTTTGCCGACTCCTCGCTACTCGAATATTGTCACGGATTTGAATAATCTTGTCGGAAGTTTCTTGAATTAACTCAGGACCGGTGATTTGTGCTTCACCAATCTCGTTCCAACAGATCGGAGAACGACACTTGCGACCATAGAGAGCTTTGAATGGAGCCATGTTGATACTTGTGTGGTAGCTATTGTTGTAAGAAAACTCAATAAGGGATAAATGTGAATCCCAATTGCCACCAAAATCGATTACACAAGCTCTAAGCATGTCTTCAAGAGTTTGGATGTTCGCTCGGTTTGACCATCAGTTTGCGGATGGTAAGCCGTGCTCAAATCCAATCGAGTACCAATAGCCTTTTGGAGAGATTGCCAAAATCGAGAAGTGAACTGAGTGTCTCTATCGGATATTATGTTCAAGGGAACACCATGACGGCTCACGATTTCATTAATGTAAATTCGGGCTAATTTCTCCACTTTGAAGTCTTCACGAATAGGCAAGAAGTGGGCAGATTTGGTGAGTCGATCAATGATCACCCAAATACTATCATAACCACTCGAGGTGCGAGGGAGCTTGGTAATGAAATCCATAGCTAAATTCTCCCATTTCCACACGGGAATTTCTGGTTGTTCGAGTAAACCAGAAGGACGTTGATGTTCGGCTTTGACTTTGGAGCAAGTTAAGCATTTGGCCACATAAAGAGCAATGTCTTTCTTCATACCGGGCCACCAATAAAGTTGGCGAAGATCTTGGTACATTTTATCCGCACCAGGATGAATAGAGTAACGAGTCTTATGAGCCTCGTTCATGAGAATTGCACGGAGATCATCGCGATCGGGAATCCAAATACGGTTCAAATAATATAGTAAGCCATTTGGTTTTGATTCAAGAAGAAGTTCAACACCACACGACATTTCTTCATACATATTACCCTCGGTTACCGAGACGTGTTGAGCTTCCAAGATACGGGTTTGAATATCGGATTGAATACGGGCACAATGAAGCATAACATGGTCCTTTCGACTCAAAGCATCGGCTACAACATTCGCTTTGCCGGGATGGTAACAAATCTCGCAGTCGTAGTCGTTAAGGAGTTCGACCCAACGTCGTTGCCTCATATTGAGCTCTTTTTGGTTGAAGATATGTTGAAGACTTTTATGGTCGGTGAATACCACACATTTCGTGCCATATAGGTAATGTCTCCAAATCTTTAACGCGAATACGACCGCACCCAACTCGAGATCGTGCGTCGTATAATTCTTTTCATGAATTTTGAGTTGCCTTGATGCATAAGCGATTACTTTTCCTCGTTGCATGAGGACACAACCAAGACCTTGGTTAGACGCATCACAATAGACAACTAAATCATCATTTCCATCGGGGAGAGTCAAAATGGGAGCATTGCACAACTTATGCTTAAGAGTTTGGAAAGCTTCTTCTTGTTTCGGTCCCCACTCATAAGTTTTACCCTTATGGGTCAAAGCGGTAAGAGGGACCGCAATCTTTGAGAAGTTTGAGATGAAACGACGATAATAACCCGCAAGACCAAGAAATGAACGAACTTCGGTAGGAGTCTTCGGGGCATTCCAATTCTTAGCCGTTTCAATCTTAGCAGGATCAACATGAATACCCTTGTCGTTGACGATGTGACCAAGAAATTGAACTTCTTTTAACCAAAATTCACATTTGGAGAACTTGGCATATAGTTGTTCTTTCTTTAAAAGGTCCAAAACCAATCTAAGGTGTTCTTCATGGTCGGCTTTAGTCTTGGAATAGATTAAGATATCGTCAATGAAAACGATCATGAATTTATCAAGGTACGGTTTGCACACACGGTTCATGAGATCCATGAAAACTGCGGGTCCATTGGTTAACCCGAAAGGCATAACCATGAACTCGTAATGACCATACCTTGTTCGAAAAGCAGTCTTAGGAATGTCATCTTCTTGAACACGGAGCTGATGATAACCGGATCGAAGATCAATCTTCGAGAAGCAAGTAGAACCTTGAAGTTGATCAAAGAGATCATCGATTCTAGGCAAAGGATAACGATTCTTGATAGTAAGCTTATTGAGTTCACGGTAGTCAATACACATGCGAAATGATCCATCCTTCTTCTTAACAAATAAGACGGGTGCACCCCACGGTGAATGACTCGGGCGAATGAAACCTTTGTCGGAGAGTTCTTGAAGTTGACTTGCGAGCTCTTGCATTTCGGAAGGTGCAAGACGATAAGGAGCTCTAGCAACGGGGTTAGCTCCGGGCATAAGATCAATACGGAATTCTACTTGACGAATAGGAGGAAGACCGGATAAATCTTTAGGAAACACTTCGGGAAAATCCCTAATGATAGGAATGTCTTGAATACTCTTCTCCTTGACGTCCTTTTGAACAATATGAGCTAGGAAGGCGATGTACTTCTTTCGTAAGTACATTTGAGCGGTAGTACAAGACATCAATTTAAGACCCTTGCAAGGCTTTTCACCAAAAACCCATAAGGTTTTTCCCGATGGTAGCGGAATTCGTATACACTTTTCAAAGCAAATGACTTCGGCATGATGATTTGATAGCCAATCCATACCTATGATAATATCAAAGCTTCCTAGTGGCATTGGAACAAGGTTGATTGGGAATGCATGATCATTAAGTTCTAAAGAGCAATCATAGATAATAGACTCAATTGTAAGGGAGTCACCATTTGCTATTTCAACGGTGAAGGTTTTCTCTAATTGGGATCGTGTCTTTGCAAGTAAAGGCTCAAAATTTAGTGACAAAAACTTTTATCGGCACCGGTATCGAACAAAATGGAGGCATATTGACTATTAACAAGGAACGTACCATTAACCACGTCGTTGTTGGCTTGAGCTTCGTTGGCGTTTATGTTGAACGCACGCCCACGAGCTCCACCTTGTCTAGCATTTGCAAGTCTTGGACATAGATTACGAAAATGGTTCGGGTCACCACACTCATAGCAAGCACGCCTATTAGCAATGGCGGGAGCACCTTGATTAGCCACTCGCGGGTTGGGTTGGTTCGGTGGATTGACTTGACCCTCAAAAGCTTTAGCCCTACAAATATTGATAGTGTGACCATATATCCCACAATGAGTGCAAAGGCGACATGGGATATTTTGAGGATGATGAAAATTGCAGGTGGCACAAAGAGGATAAATCCCAACATATGGCTTTTTAGCCGGTGCTTGAACTACGGGTGCAGCTTGGTTGACGGGAACAGCAGGAGTAACCACAGCAAAGTTTCTAACTTTCCTCTTTTTGTTATTGCGAGAGGGTTCAGTTGTGGCTTCTTTGTTGTGGGTAGGAGGGGTTACGGTTTCAGTAAGCTTCTTAGAACCCTTTTTGGTAAGAGTTCCAGCTTTAACATGATTATCAGTTAAGGTAGCAGACAGGCGGATGGCATCTTCCAAAGTAGCAGGATTTCTACCTAAGACAGTATCTTGGATTTGTCTTGGTAGCCCACCAATGTACTTTTCGATACAACGAGATAACGGAGTGACCATGTGGGGCACGAGAAGACTCAACTCATGGAACCGAGTTGTATATGCTAAGTTTTCCCCACTATCTTGGGCAAGATCCCAAAATTCGCCCTCTAACTTCTTCACTTCATTTCGAGGACAGAATTCCTCGGTCATAAGCCTTTTGACCTCATCCCAAGGTAAAGCCATAGCTACATCAATACCCCTATTCCTTTTCTCCCCATTCCACCATGTAAGTGCCCGCTTTTGAAGGACACTAGTAGCATGACGAACACGGAGGTTGTCGGGACAGTCACTATTGAGAAAGGTATTCTCAATACTTTCAAACCATTGAAGGAGTCCAGTAGCTCCTTCGGTTCCATAAAACTTTAGGGGATTGCAAGAATTGAAGTGCTTGAAGGTGCATTGAGATGGATTGTTTCCACCATTTCCACCATTACCACCATTATTACCACTATTGCTTCCATTTCCACCATTGCCATTTGTGGCACCATTGGCTTGGGTAAGTTGTGTCACCAATTGGGTAAGAATAGCAGCAATGTCGGAGTTGGAGTTGGCGTTGGCGACGGGAGCACGACGAGGAGGCATTCTACAGATTTTCACAAAACAAGAAAAGATTGTAAGAACTTATGAGAATTGCTAGGATTTAATAGAATGAGAAAACCAAATAAAAGATAGATATTCATAGTTTGGATTGTACTCAAAAGTGGTAAAATCACTTGAATACTAAGGCACATTAAGGTTAATTTAAACTTATATAATTTTCAAGGAGACATGCTTTAGCCTATAGGTAAACACTCATCTCGGGAATTCCCAGGAAAGCATACGGGTCCCTCGGTTGATTGGGATTTATGCGAAATGCTCTCCTAGACAGAAAACCCAAAATACAGGTGTCACCCTTCCAGATTGCACGTGTCCTCAAATAATTTAACAAGTTTAAAAACCTTAACGAAGAAATATAAATTTTTAAAGATTTTTTTTTTTTTTTTTTTTTTTTTGCTTAAAGAATTTTCCACATGCTTAGAAAGAATAAAGATAGAAGAGAAGGTAGAAATATCATGGGATTTTAGGATATAGGAAAGGTATTATTTAAGAAGATCCTAATAAGTCATGAATTTCCTCAAGTAAGGCATCAAATATAATAATAATTTATCATGGTAAGCATGTAGCACATAGCATGTAACACATAGCACAAAATCATGAAATAAAGCATAAATGGGTGTCCTAAAGTTATAGTCTAGGTCAAGATGTCTAATAACCTAAATCTCTATAACCAAGGCTCTGATACCAATCTGTCACACCCCGACCGATGGCGGAATCATTGGGGCGGGACATGTAAGACTGTTCATAGCACAAGGTTGACTAAATTGAAATATATTAAAGCCAAATTTCCATTTCACATAATCCAAGTACAAACCAAAATCCAAACAAAGAACAATAAACAATTCATAAACTTCTTGATTTAATATTACTAAGTCCAAATCGTATGTTGAGCACGTCTTGAATCATTCTCATATATTAGGGCCTGAAACATGAATAAAATAAAGTCAACTAAAAAGTTGGTGAGTATAACACAGTTGTATATAGATAGCATATAGTTGAAAACAAATCCTTTACAAGACATGAAAAATAAGGCATTTATGGAGAGCTGCTATTGTGTAATCAAGTACAATCAAACCTTAGTAACTAGTATGCAAATTGTGTTGTCGGTATCAATCACCTCCACTTGGGTGGGTTTGTCAGACTCAATAGATCTATCATTGAAAACCGTCGGCTTGTATAGTTAATGACTGCACATAGTTTTCACAAAGACTAGCACAACTAGCACTCGGGCACAAAGCTCAAATTTTGCACACATGTATGTATGTAGGATATTGCACTTGTGTTGTTTGTATAAATGTAGTTGTGAAATGTGTAATGTGTATAAAGTTCATGTTCCACCCCAAAAGTGTAAAAGAGTAAAAGGGGTTGTGAATACTCACTTGATATGAAGATGAAGCTAACAAGGAAATATAGATAGCAAATATGATCCTTGGAATGCACAATTTAACCTATCGAGTAATGTGTATAGTATCAAATAGATGTACAAAGTTTAAGTTTAAAAATGGACGTTTGAATTTGTGTATAAAACTATTGATTTGTATAAAATATATAGAGTTTGAAGTAAAATATGTTTGAAATAATTTGATTAGGTTTGAATTGAATAAATAAATATATAATTATAGTTTATGAAATAATATTAATTGTAATTAAGTATAAATAAATAAATGATTTTGATTTAAAATGTAAATTAAATAACTAATCATTATTCATAAATTTTGTAACTTAATTATTTAAAACCTCATTTTAAATAAATATAAATTTAATTTTTATAAACTTTTCAATAAATTATATTTATGCCAAGATTAAACTTTTAATCCATTTTTAAATACAGAACACATATATTTATAAGATCTGAAACATTTACTGATTAAAATATAAAAATTATAATTCTGATAAAAAAATTATGAGTCGAGCACGACCGTGCCTCGGAAGGGCACGATCGTGCTCAAGCCACGGGCGCGACCGCGCTAGACGGGGCGCGACCGGGTTGATCAACAGGAGCACAATCTAGACAAGAAAACAGGCACGACCGTGCCTTGACCAGGCACGATCGTGTCTATGATCTTTAGACACAACAGAGACTAGCCCAGAGGGCATGACAAAGTCTGGACAGGAGGACACGACCGCGCTGCTAATCGGCACGACCGTGCTAAATGAGGCACGGCCGCGCTAGATGATTAGCGCGACCGTGTCTTTTCCAAATCAGACACGAATTGACAGATTCTTGTATTTATAACGATGGAATTGTTAGGGCTTTTGATTAATGGGTTATTACGAGTCTAATAATATAAATTAATTGTATGGAAATCGTGTTTAAGAGTGGAATCGATTAAATCCTTTTTTTATCAATATGCGAATTCTGGTTCAGGAAGATTCTTATGATGGAAGCCCCAATTAACAGAGGGCTTTTGATACAGATATTGAAATGAATAAATTAGAGGATTCAATTAACCTGAATAGAAGCGAATCGATAGATGATGGTCAAGAGGAAGCTCCGGCGTCGACGGCTTGGGTTCCGGCGATCTTTGCTGCAACTCCGGTCAATGCAGATAGTCCAGGAGTTTCAGGGATGACTGAAAATCGAGACTTTACTGCTGGATTTGAGAGGATTCGGTTTGAAATACGAATTCTAGTTCTTGGAAAGCTTGAGAGAGAATTTGCTTTGAGTTTCACGAATTTTGATTAATTGGATGAAAGGAGAATAATTGGCAGTATTATTTTTGAAAGCATAACGTAATTCGGTTACGGATTCGAGCAAACGGGCGATTAAAGTTGCAGTTACGATTCAGCTGTTTCGCAGGCGCGACCGTGCCAAAAAATAGGCGCGACCGTGCCTAAGCACCGGGCGCGATCGTTCCAAAGCAGGTCGCACGACCGTGCCAAAGCACTTGGCGCGACCGTGCTTATACGAAGCACGACCGTGTCTAATTTGGGTTTCTTGACATTTTTCAACTTTAGTCCTTGACTTTTCAGATTTGATAAGTTTGTATAAAATAGTTTCTTGTATAGCGTTTAAATGTATATAACCGAGTAATACTTGCGAATTTGTATAGAATTATTGTATTAAATTTACGGCGAGAAAATAATGAGACATTGCACGAGTATAGAATTTGAAATTGCATTACATTGAATTGAAATAGGAATACTAAAATCAGAAATGTTACAAGCATTTCCACCCTTGCTGTCAATTCCAAGTTATGAAGTTTCAGTCTATCCTCATCCACATTTGTGGAATCCTTGGATCCAGATGGGGCCTTAGTCCTAGCCTCTGCATCCCCATCACCCTGGTTTTCTTGGCACCTAGGAATCCTCTCAGTGAAGAGTGTTTCAAAAGAAACATCCTCATTGTGAGTTGCCATGGTTAGGGTTTTAATGATGTTATCTCTGTCCTCCTGATCAGTTGATGGACCAGGAGTAGTGACAACTCTTTCCACATTCACTCTATCAGTACTCCTAGAGTGAACCTTCTTGGGTGAAGAACTTGGGTTAGGTGCACTAGCAGCCAAGTCAATCAATACCTCCGAGATAGTGGTTGTTGGAGAAGGTATATCATCTTGACAAGGTGCCTCTGCACTTAAGTTCAGAGAAGAAAGATAATGGAATGGCTCAGTGGGTTGTTCTATGGATCCAGGATGTGATCCTAATCCCTATAGAGATGCTTCCATGGAAGTCTCTCTAATGATGTGGCTATCCCTTTTGATATTCTCATCAGAATTTTGGGATTCTGAATAAGGGCTTTTAGGTTGGGATTGGGCCTTTGAGACAAGAAGAGAAGGAGTCTTCTTGCTCCTCTTTCTAGTATATTTTGCTGCAACTGAGGCCCTTTGTTCCAGTTGAGCGATAACAACAAAAACAGGTGTAAGTAATTTCTGTGCCTGTGCATCCTTAGTAGTATGCACAAGGGTTCGAACACTGGAAGCAGATTGTTGTTCAGGATGTGAAGATGAGGGTGTGAGATCAGTATCAGCTGGGATTGCTGAACTGTCACCCTGGGTACTTTGTATGTTCATCATTGTAGATAACAATGGAACATTGACCGTTGAGAACTTTTTGGAAACAGTTCTCATATTTTGAAAAATGTTACTTTTATGACCCAGCATAAGATTGATTTTTATAGGTTTTGAAAGCTCTTTTAATTCATTGTTAAAAACCTCCTGCAAGAACCTTGGGTACATATAAAATTGCTGCTTTGCACCCTCTTGAAAGTTGTATCTTGATCCTTCAAATATGAGATGTGCAAAGTTGAATCCTTGGCCAGTAACCATACCATGAACAGTAGAGGCAAGTGCAGAGCTCACTTGATGCCATCCACTTCTTTTCTGAGATATGCATTGTAGAAGGGAGTTGCATAGATACTTCCATGGGGGGCCCATCAGTGCCTTCTTTATTGTGTATTCATTCTGATTTCCAGTGTACCCTATGGATACAAAGGTCCTCATATAGACATCTTTTGAGTATGAAATGGCAGCCCCATCATCTTGAAGCTTGAGGTGTTTGCGGAGAGTAGCTTCAGAGATGGTGATTTCTTTTCCATCTACATGGGCTTTGATTTGGGGTATCCCCTGTTCGGCAGAGAAGACGGTAGATTTCCAGAAATCCTCCATGTGAGGAATGTAAATGGGTGGGTTGACGGTTAGGGCAAAGTATTGTAACATCCCAAAACTAATAAAAACGAATAAATATAGCAAGACCGGTGACTTAGTCGGAATATTTAAACAAAAGGGAGCGGGTTTGGGCTCGGCTTCAATGGGTCGAGGGAAGCCCAGGCATATAAGAGGCAAGGCAGCCCTCTTCTCTGCTCATTTCCCCACTCACGCAAGTTCTAGAGAGAGAGAGAGAAGAGAGCTCGGGTCTAGAGAGAGAAAGTGACGGATCAACTCGGGAATTCAGGAGAACGTTGCTGCTGTGCTCACGACCATCTTCTCCGAATTAGAAATCCAATCCAGGTAAGCGTTCGATCATAATCTGAGTTTTTAGGATTTTCGATTTTAGCCCAATAGATGACGATTTTGCGGATGAAACTTTAAAATGAGCTTAGGTATAGCATCTAGAATGAAAACCGAACGTTATGATTTAAGAAAAATCAAGATATTGGCACGATCAGATTCTCATGCAGAAACTTCAGATTTTTGGGGAAGATGATTTGTGCAGACTCATCGAAACTACTTAGTTTCGATATGTGCAGACCCATCGAAACTACTTAGTTTCGATATGTGCAGACCCATCGAAACTACTTAGTTTCGATATGTGCAGACCCATCGAAACTACCATAGTTTCGATATATATATATATATATATATATATATATATATATGCAGACCTATCGATACTACCATAGTTTCGATATGCCCACGATCTGAAGC
Organism: Smallanthus sonchifolius; assembly: GCA_023525975.1. NCBI lineage: Eukaryota > Viridiplantae > Streptophyta > Magnoliopsida > Asterales > Asteraceae > Smallanthus > Smallanthus sonchifolius. Next base: position 24,399,552 of record CM042030.1, on the reverse strand, counting down.
TAAGATTACACCTAAGTTACCTATCGAAACTACCAAGTTTCGACTTAAGCAACCTATCGAAACTACCAAGTTTCGATATAAACGAATCCATCGAAACTACTAGATTCAAGCATAGTAATGTCTAGTGTCATCTAGGAGCACTACCTTACGTGTATGACTTTATTATACAGATCGTGAGTGACATTAGTGACGCTCAGTAGCCAGCTAAGTGTATTTCAGAAACTACTCATCAGGTGAGTTCTATGTGCCCCCTTATATGTTATGTGCAAATCATTTTAAATGTTTTGGGGCTGAAGTGTATACACTAAATGATTAAATGTTATAAATGTCAATGTGATCATACATATATATATAAATACTTATATATGAAAATGAATTATGAATAAACAAAGAAGCGTATGATTTTAAAGAATGAATGAAAGAAGGACATAACGTAAAAGAATGAAATCTTGCTTTATATTACATATATATTGCATGTTATGAATGAATGTAAACGTTATAAACCCTTCTATGACAACGGCTACTTCAGTAGACGGACGACCACGTGACTATTTTGCAACCGGGACAAAAACGTTCCTTCGCAAGCTAGGACGTATGAAAAGGTATTAATGGACGGTCGAAGCAAATGCCTTAACTAAAGTAGAACGGTTGCATACATAATGATCGCGTGGGAAACGGATGCCCTAGGGCAGACGGACAAAATGACGGACTACGACGGTAGGACGGTTTAAGAGCGGACGGACAAAGGTTGCCCGACGGATTAATGAATGACGGACGGTTTTCTAGAGCCGGACGGTAATGAAATGGGCTAAGACGGTAGTTCTGACAGCGATGTCTTCGTGACATTCGCGACAAGTATGACGGGTTGATCTCCCTTAAGATTATGGCCAATAAGTGTTCTCTCAAAAAGAAAGTATGTATGTACATATGTATATACCCTCAATGAATTTTATGTGAGAACAGTAAAGTAAAGAATATTTAAAAGTATGAATATATATATATATATACATTATATTCATGATAAGGTAAATATTATGTATGATTGACTTTAAACTAGAACTCACCAGCGTTAGCTTACTTTTAGTATACATTTCAGGTAAAGGAAGAAAAGGTCGTGCGATGGCGTGAAGGTTACCTGACACAAGACTGACATCCCACTTTAATATATGTGTTAAGACTTCCGCTATCAAGTTATGTTATATTATGTAATTGAATGACGAATGATTTGTAATTGAATGATGAATGTCTTTAATTTAAGTTCAATATTTATGACTATGTTTATGAGTAAATCCAACAAGTGAGGTTACTCGGGGAAGGGGCCTTACAAGTTGGTATCAGAGCAATAGTTTGAGAGATTCAGACATCCCTAAATGTCTGGACTCAAACTGATTATGGGACCAACGCACGGATGTCAGTATGGGTAACCAACGCCAACGCAGCACGGTAAGTAAGTACTAAAGTTAATGCTCTTGGATAAGAATAGATACCTTAACTTAGAACAAATAGATGTCAATGTCACAACCCATTTGAAGAGTTTTGAACCCGAAAAGCAATGTAAATTAGTAATCACAAACCGGTCACTGTAATTAATAATTTACCTTGCCCGTACTGTTCCAAACTATGATCTGAAGAAATGACATTGGTGTATTCCCTTTATAACTATCAGGAAATTAAGAATTTATGGCTGGTGGAGGAAGAACAGGATGACGAGGCGGTCGCACTGGCCGAGTAGGTAGACCTCCATTGAAGCAAAGACATGAAGAGGAAGAGAGTGTGCACGCAGAACACACTGAGAGTGTGCACGAAATAGAGGTGACACCAACTGAGAACGATATTCCAGGGCCTATACAGTTAGAACCCGAAGTCAGAGATGCTATTGCCCGCGAGGTCGTACTTACTCTGAAGAACATATTGCCTGACCTACTATCTGAGGCACTAAAGAAAAGTAAAGAAGAGGATGAAGGGAACAATGAAGAGAAAATTTATGACAGTGACGGGGATGAAGTAAAAGTGGCAACAAGCAATCGTGGGTGTACTTACAAAGGATTCAAGGATAGAGACCCACCTAAGTTTGATGGAACCAAGGATTCGGTGGCCACGTTCGAGTGGGTCAGGAGGATGAACGCTGTCATCAACATCAGCGAGTGTCGACCAGACCAAGCTGTTAAGTACGTTGCTCATTCTTTCACCAACGAAGCACTAAGTTGGTGGAGGAACATTCAAAGAACTAAGTCACCCAATGCTATCAACAAGATGACTTGGGAAGACTTGAAAAAGCTCATAATTCAAAAGTTCTGCCCACAGAACGAGATTGATCGTGTGGAGAACGAGTTCCTAAACTTCAAGGCTGGCAGCAAGACTCATCGCCAGTATACATCAAGATTCAATGAACTAGCTCAACTAGTACCACACCTGATGGAAACTGAAGATCGTTTGATCAAGTACTATGTCAAGGGATTGCCACAACGGGTCCGTGTTCATGTAAAAGCTAACCTACCCTCGACCTTCGAGTCGGTAGTCAATCTGTCAAGTATGTGGATTGTTTGGACATCTGACAAAGAACTGCAGGAAGGCCGGCCAATCTGGTTTGGGAAAGGAGAGGGAACAGGAACAACAAAAGGCAAGGACTCGGGCCTATGCCTTAACTAAGGAAGAAGCAAGGGGAAATCCTGATGTCGTGTCAGGTACGTTTCTAGTTAATGATGAACGTGCTGCTATTTTATTTGATTCTGGTGCTAGTAAAAGCTTCATATCAAATGCATTTAGTCGTAAACTGGATTGCACTATCAACACCATAGTAAAAAAAAAAAAAAAGGCCTTTAGCGTACAAACTGCCGTTGGTAAAAATTCGACAGTATTCCAAGTAACAGAGGATTGCATCATAGAAATAGAGGGACATAAGTTTCCTTCTAGATTATTCCTTCTCACCTTAGGAGGATTCGATATAGTATTGGGCATGGATTGGCTAGCTGCCAACGAAGCTCAGATCATATGTAAACGTAAGAGGATACACCTCAAAGCTCCTAACGGTAGTCCAATTACGGTTTATGGGGATTGGAATTGCACGATGTCGAACGTCATCTTGATGATGAAGGCCGAAAGTTACATGAGGCGCGGTTGCGAAGCTTATCTGGCGTATGTTATTGACGATAGAATGAAAATGAAAGAACTCAAGGATGTACCCGTGGTGTGCAGCTTCCCGGAAGTATTCCCTGAGGATCTACCTAGGTTGCCACCCGATCGGGAAATAGAATTTCAGATTGACTTACTACCAGGAGCTGAGCCCGTTGCCAAAGCCCCCTACTGATTGCCTCCATCAGAAATGAAAGAATTGATGTCTCAACTATAGGAATTAACAGAAAAAGGATTTATTAGACCGAGCATTTCACCATGGGGCGCTCCGGTACTATTCGTAAAGAAGAAAGACGGCAGCATGCGCATGTGCATTGACTACCGTGAATTGAACAAGAGGACTAATAAAGAACAAATACCCATTGCCTAGAATAGACGATCTCTTTGATCAACTGCAAGGTGTAAGTTGGTTTTCAAAGATCGATCTTAGGTCGGGTTATCACCAGTTGAAGGTGAGAGAAGAAGATGTACCAAAGACCGCGTTTCGTACGCGTTACGGGCATTACGAGTTTTTAGTGATGTCGTTCGGGTTGACCAACGCACCAGCAGCTTTTATGGACTTGATGAATAGAGTATGCCAACCGATGTTGGATCGCTCAGTGATAGTTTTCATTGACGACATACTAGTTTATTCGAAGAACGAGGGTGATCACCACTGTCACCTAAGAGAGGTCTTGGAAGTGTTAAAGCAGGAAATGTTGTACGCAAAATTCTCCAAATGCGCGTTCTGGCTTAGGGAAGTCCAATTCCTAGGTCATGTGATAAACACAAAAGGCATCATGGTAGATCATGCAAAGATCAAGACAGTAAAGGAATGGAACATCCCGAAGACACCAACAGAGATACGAAGCTTTCTGGGATTGGCAGGCTACTATCGAAGGTTCATTCAAGATTTCTCAAGGATAGCCTCGCCACTAACTAAACTGACACGGAAGGAAGTGAAATATTAATGGGGTCAAACCCAAAACAACGCGTTTGAGGAAATTAAGGCACGATTAACCCAAGCTCCAGTCTTAACACTACCTAAGGGAAATGAAGACTTGGTAGTCTACTCTGACGCTTCAGGGCAGGGTTTAGGGTGCGTACTCATGCAACGAGGAAAGGTAATTGCTTATGCATCGCGGCAACTAAAGATTCACGAGGTTAACTACCCAACACACGATCTAGAACTAGCAGCAGTAGTTTTCGCGTTGAAAATATGGAGACACTATCTGTATGGAGTTAAATGCACCATTTACTTCGATCACAAAAGCCTGAAGTACTTTTTTGAACAAAAGGAATTAAACATGAGACAAAGGAGATGGTTAGAGCTACTGAAAGACTATGACTGTGAGATATTGTACCATCCAGGCAAGGCAAACGTAGTGGCTGACGCTTTAAGTAGAAAGGAAGAATCGGCACCTATCCGGATCAAACCGTGTCAGCTGATTATAACACCAGACCTGACGGGTGAAATATCAAAGGCACAAGATGAAGCACTGTTAGAAAGAAATGTGAAACGGGAAATAATAGTAGGACAACAAGGGAACTCAGATGCAAATGCATACGGAGTACGAACTAGGTTTGGCCGGATGTGGATACCTAAGATTGGCGAGCTTAGAGCCAAAATACTCGATGAGGCCCATAAGTCTCGTTATTCTATCCACCCCGGGACAAACAAAATGTATCAAGACTTGAAGAAAGGGTACTAGTGGCCTGGCATGAAGAGTGATGTGACTGAATACGTGAACAAGTGCTTAACATGTTCACTAGTTAAGGCCGAGCACCAGAAACCATGTGGTAAAATGCAACCTTTACCTATACCGGAATGGAAGTGGGAAGAGATCACAATGGACTTCATTACCAAGCTACCGCGAACAGCTAAAGGCAATGATACCATTTGGGTGATCGTCGACCGTTTGACGAAAAGTGCTCACTTCTTGCCAATACGTGAGACTTCTTCGTCAGAAAGACTAGCAGAAGTATTTATCAAGGAAATTGTGAGTAGACATGGTATGCCGCTGTCAATTGTGTCCGACAGGGATACTAGATTCACATCAAGGTTTTGGAAGAAATTCAATGAAGCAATGGGCACTAGACTGAACATCAGCACCGCTTACCCCCCCCAAACCGATGGACAATCGGAAAGGACCATTCAGACCTTGGAGGACATGCTCCAGGCCTGTATCATTGACTTCGGTGGGAGTTGGGACATCCATCTACCATTGGCAAAATTTTCATATAACAACAGCTATCACACAACTATTGGCATGCCGCCGTTTGAAATGTTGTATGGGAGGAAATGTAGGACCCCAGTTTGTTGGGGGGAAATTGGACAGAAGGAATTTGCAAGTCTCGAAATGGTCAAAGCTACTTCCGAGAAATTTGATCAAATCAAGGCTCGAATGAAAGCTGCAAAAGACAGACAGAGATCATACGCGGATAAGAGAAGGAGGGATTTAGAGTTTCAAGTAGGGGACATGGTACTGTTGAAAGTATCACCGTGGAAAGGAATCATTCGGTTCAGAAAATGTGGCAAACTAAGCCCAAGGATTGTCGGACCTTTCAAGATTTTAGTGAGAGTGGGTCAAGTTGCTTACAGACTCGACCTACCCGTCGAGCTTAGCGAAATACACCCTACGTTCCACGTGTCGCACCTATGCAAGTGCCTAGCTGACGACACAGCTCACATACCTTACGACGAGATCGAAGTGGATAACAGTCTAAATTATATAGAGGAACCGATAGCCATTATTGACCGAGCTGAGAAACCACTACGCAATAAGTCAATCCAATTAGTAAAAGTACAATGGAAACACAGAAAGGGTTCAGAAGCTACTTGGGAAAAAGAAGACGAAATGAGAGGACTATATCCCTAGCTGTTTAACGATTAGCAGGTTTCGAGGACGAAACCTTTCTAAGGAGTGTAGACTTGTAACATCCCAAAAATAATAAAAACGAATAAATATAGCGAGACCGGTGACTTAGTCGGAATATTTAAACAAAAGGGAGCGGGTTTGGGCTCGGCTTCAATGGGCCGAGGGAAGCCCAGGCATATAAGAGGCAAGGCAGCCCTCTTCTCTGCTCATTTCCCCACTCACGCAAGTTCTAGAGAGAGAGAAGAGAGCTCGGGTCTAGAAAGAGAAAGTGACGGATCAACTCGGTAATTCAGGAGAACGTTGCTGCTGTGCTCGTGACCATCTTCTCCGAATTAGAAATCCAATCTAGGTAAGCGTTCGATCATAATCTGAGTTTTTATGATTTTTTAGGATTTTCGGTTTTTGCCCAATAGATGACGATTTTGCGGATGAAACTTTAAAATGAGCTTAGGTATAGCATCTAGAATGAAAACCGAACGTTATGATCTAAGAAAAATCAAGATATTGGCACGATCAGATTCGTATGCAGAAACTTCAGATTTTTGGGGAAGATGATTTGTGCAGACCCATTGAAACTACTTAGTTTCGATATGTGCAGACCCATCGAAACTACATAGTTTCGATATATATACAGACCCATCAAAACTACCATAGTTTCGATATATATATATATATATATATGTATATATATATATGTATATATATATATATGTATATATATGTATATATATATATATGTATATATATATATATATATGTATATATATATATATATATGCAGACCTATCGAAACTACCATAGTTTCGATATGCCCACGATCTGAAGCTAAGATTACACCTAAGTTACCTATCGAAACTACCAAGTGTCGACTTAAGCAACCTATCGAAACTACCAAGTTTCGATATAAACGAATCCATCGAAACTACTAGATTCAAGCATAGTAATGTCTAGTGTCATCTAGGAGCACTACCTTACGTGTATGACTTTTTTATACAGATCGTGAGTGACATTAGTGACGCTCAGTAGCCAGCTAAGTGTATTTCAGAAACTACTCATCAGGTGAGTTCTATGTGCCCCCTTCTATGTTATGTGCAAATCATTTTAAATGTTTTGGGGCTGAAGTGTAAACACTAAATGATTAAATGTTATAAATGTCAATGTGATCATACGTATATATATAAATACTTATATATGAAAATGAATTATGAATAAAGAAAGAAGCGTATGATTTCAAAGAATGAATGAAAGAAGGACATAACGTAAAAGAATGAAATCTTGCTTTATATTACATATATATTGCATGTTATGAATGAATGTAAACGTTATAAACCCTTCTATGACAACGGCTACTTCGGTAGACGGACGACCACGTGACTATTTTGCAACCGGGACAAAAACGTTCCTTCGCAAGCTAAGACGTATGAAAAGGTATTAATGGACGGTTGAAGCAAATGCCTTAACTAAAGTAGAACGGTTGCATACATAATGGTCGCGTGGGAAACGGATGCCCTAGGGCAGACGGACAAAATGACGGACTACGACGGTAGGACGGTTTAAGAGCGGACGGACAAAGGTTGCCCGACGGATTAATGAATGACGGACGGTTTTCTAGAGCCGGACGGTAATGAAATGGGCTACGACGGTAGTTCTGACAGCGATGTCTTCGTGACATTCGCGACAAGTATGACGGGTTGATCTCCCTTAAGATTATGGCCAATAAGTGTTCTCACAAAAAGAAAGTATGTATGTACATATGTATATACCCTCAATGAATGTTATGTGAGAACAGTAAAGTAAAGAATATTTAAAAGTATGAATATATATATATATATACATTATATTCATGATAAGGTAAATATTATGTATGATTGTCTTTAAACTAGAACTCACCAGCGTTAGCTGACTTTTAGTATACATTTCATGTAAAGGAAGAAAAGGTCGTGCGATGGCGTGAAGGTTACCCGACACAAGACTGACATCCCACTTTAATATATGCGTTAAGACTTCCGCTGTCAAGTTATGTTATATTATGTAATTGAATGACGAATGATTTTGTAATTGAATGATGAATGTCTTTAATTTAAGTTCAGTATTTATGACTATGTTTATGAGTAAATCCAACAAGTGAGGTTACCCGGGGAAGGGGCCTTACAAGTATATCTTTGATCGACAAAGAAAATCGAACATATCATCGAACCCCTCAGACTTCTTTCCTTTTATTAAGTATGCTGTGAGGTTGTGGTATGAAGAAAACTTATCATCGAGACGGTTTATGTCTACCTCTGCCATTTGTTGGGTTTGGAGGGAAGGTTGAAGGTTTTGAAAGGTGGTTAAGTATGGAAGGCTTTGAATGCTTATGGAGGTGTGAGAGAAAATTATAAGGGTTAGGTTGAAATTGAATGTCAAGAGGTTATGGAGAAATTGATTTGAGTTATAACGGCAGAGGAGGGAAAAAGCAAACTTACTTGTACAGTACAACCTCATTCACCTTTTACTGTTACAGCTGTAATACACTATAGCAGTCATGGTAAAGACTGAAGGTAATTTTTACAGCGGGTAAAAGTTAATTTAGACTTATTTTTACCCATCAACAGCAAACTTGGTTACTGCGGATGGTTAAGCCTATCCGCTGCAAGCTTTGTTGCGGTGGATGGTTAAGTCTGTCAGCAGCAAACTCAATTGTTGCTGATGGATGCAACGATCTGCAGCAAGGATGTTGCTGCTGACAGCCTTAAAGTTATACGCTGGAAACTTGCTCCTGCTGATAACTTAAAGCAGTCAGTGGCAAATTCTTTGCTGTTGATGGATGCAATAATCTGCAACAAGGATGTTGCTGCTGACAGCCTTAAAGCTATCCGTAGGAAACTTGTTCCCGCTGATAACTTAAAGCATTCAGTGGTAAAATCTTTGCTGCTGATGATTAAACCTGTCAGCAGCAAGAAATGGATGCTGCTGACTTATAACTTTTATTTATAACAAAAGACAAACACATTTACAAAAACAAAATTTTAGAGTCATATTTTAATCAAAGTTCATCATACCAATAGATTCAACTAAATATCTAAATCTAGCTTCATCAAAAGGTTTTGTAAACAAATCAGCATATTGCTCATTGGTATGAACTTGGTTAATATAATTCTCTTTTTCTCACCTTGATTTCTTATGAAGTGATACCTGATGTCAATGTGTTTTGTCTTGGAGTGCTGCACCGGATTGTTTGTGATTGATATAGCACTCATGTTGTCAATGTGAATTGGAGTTGCCATGAAAGTCATCCCATAATCCAGCATTTGATTTTGTATCCAAATGACTTGTGCATAGCAACTTGAAGCTGCAATGTATTCTGCTTCTGTTGTAGAGGTTGAAACGCATGTTTGCTTCTTGCACTGCCATGAAATCAGTCTCCCTCCCAGAAAATGACATCCCCTGATGTGGACTTTTTGTCCAAGTTGCATCCCCCATAATCACTGTCAATGTATGCATACAGATTGAACTTATCATTTCTATAGTACCATAGCCCAAGTCTTGGGGCTTCCTTTAGGTACCTAAAAATTCTCTTGACAGCTTGAAGATGTGAAATCTTTGGAGCTGCTTGGAATCTTGCACAGAGACATACTGCAAACATGATATCTAGCCTTGAGGCAGTGAGATACATGAGAGACCCTATCATTGCACGGTACTGATGTTGATCAGTGTCTTGACCATCTTTGTCTGGAGTTAGCTGATGGTGCACTTGCATAGGGGTTCTTACAGCAGAGCAGTCAGCCATCTTGAATCTTTCCAGAATGCTCTTAACATATTTGGATTGGCTAATGAAGATTCTATTTGGAACTTGTTTGACTTGAAGACCTAGAAAGAAATTTAGTTCACCCATTGAACTCATTTCAAACTTTGAGTGCATCAGGATCTCAAAGTCTTTACACAACTTCTTCTTTGTTGATCCAAAGATGATATCATCTACGTAGATTTGTACTAGTAAGATTTCTCCCCCTTCATCTTTGATAAACAAGGTCTGGTCAATGGCACCTCTTCTGAAGTTGTTGCTTAGTAGATATCCAGACAAAGTTTCATACCAGTCTCTTGGGGCTTGATGTAAGCCATACAGAGCTTTGTCTAGTTTGAACACTTGGTTAGGATGTGCATTATCTACAAAACCTGGAGGTTGTTTGACATATACTTCTTCACCAATCTTCCCATACAGAAAGGCACTCTTGACATCCATTTGATAGACCATGAAATTCTTGGATGCAGCAAATGCCATGAAGATTCTGATGGCCTCTAGCCTGGCAACAGGAGCAAATACTTCATCATAGTCAATTCCCTCTTCCTGAGTGTAGCCTTGAGCTACAAGTCTGGCTTTGTTCTCGACGACAATGCCTCTCTCATCTTGCTTGTTCCTAAATACCCATCTTGTGCCAATGGCAGATTGACCATGTGGAAGATCAACAAGTTTCCAGGCATCCTGTCTCTTGAAATGCAGCAACTCTTCCTGCATTGCCTCAATCCAACTGCTGTGTTGCAGAGCTTCATCTATCTTCTTGGGTTCCACCTGAGATAAAAAACATGAAAACAAACATATATTGGCCTCATGAGATTTGCTTCTTGTTAGAACTCCTTGGTGAACTTGGCCAATAATATTTTCCAGAGTATGTTCCTTGTTGATCCTTTGTGCTGGTACCACCTCCAGTTGTATCCCTTGCTCAAGATTGCTTTGATTTTGATCAGGGATTTCTTCATTCATGGTTGAAGAGTCTTCAATATCAATAGCTACATCAGTATTATCAGCAATAGTATTTGCAGCATCAATCGCATTTACCAAAGAGTCTCCATTCAAATTTTCATTTTCAGACAAGCTGCTGCTGGTGACATTGGAGAGTGTGGTTCTGGCTTCACTTGCTTCAATGGCTTCCATAACAGATGGAGGATCAATGGATGGTCTTCTCAGACTGATAGAAGATTTAGGAAAATCTAGTCTGTAGTCAGAGGAGAAAGTGGAAGCAGGTGTTTGAGAGGAGGTAGACTCCATATTTGAGAAGATGAGAGGCTCAAATATTTGGGTGAAGGAGTCTATGTCAAAGAGCCAGTTTGGGCCTTTTCCCTGTTCATAGAAAATGTGTTCTCTACATTCCACATTGGCTGATTCTTCCACAATTCTTGTTCTTGAGTTTAATACTCTATAGGCCTTGGATTAAGAGGAATAGCCCACAAAATATCCTTCATCAGATTTGACACCAAACTTAGGAAGAACCCCATGTGTGATCAGAATTGTGCATGGACATCCAAAAGGTTTTAGAAATCCAATGTAGAGAACTCTTTAGAACCACAATTCATAAGGTGTCTTCTTGAGAGGCTTGACTATGAGAACTCTATTTTGCACGTAGCAGGCTGTGCTTACTGCTTCTGCCCAGAATGTGAGAGGCAGTTTTGAGTCAGCCAACATAGATCTTGCTGACTCAATTAGAGTTCTGTTTCTTCTTTCAGCAACTACATTTTGTTGAGGAGTTCTTGGAGCACTGTATTACCTTTCTATTCTCTTGCTCTCACAGAAATAGTTCAAAGTGTGGTTCTTGAACTCTGTGCCCTGATCACACCTTATTATCTTTACTTTCTGATTGCTTTGATTCTCTACCCTAAGGATGTAGGATTTGAGAATTTTAGCAGTTTCATATTTTGTTCTCAAGAAGTATACCCATGAGAATCTGGTGTAGTCATCAGTTATCACCAGACAGTATGACTTCTTACCCATTGACCTAAAATTTGTAGGACCAAAGAGATCCATATGCAACAACTATAGTGGAGTATCATTTGTATTCAAAGTCTTGGGCTTGTGAGAACTCTTGTGTTGCTTCCCCTTCAAACAAGCAATGCAATGGTCTTCTAGCTGGAATTCTTTATCAGGAAGCCCTCTGACAAGATTATCCTTCACCAATTTGTTGATGGTTTTGATGTTAACATGGCTTAATCTCTTGTGCCAGAGAGCTGATTAATCAACTGAAGCTTTTGATAGAAAACAGGATACACTGCCAGATGGAGTGACCTCATTCATGTCAAGCACATAAAGATTTTCTTTTCTCTGAGTAGTTAACAAAATATTTTCTGGAGGTTTGGATAATCCAGGAGACAGTACAAGGCATTCTTTATCTATGAACAACATCCAATGCTTCTGATCACAGACCTGGGAAACACTCATGAGATTGAAGTCCAATTCTTTGAAATAGTTTACCTTTTCAATACTCATTCTTTCATTGGACACGGTTCCTTGTCCACTAATAGATCCTCCTTTTGAGTTACTTCCAAAGGCAACATATCCTCTATTGAAATGTCTGAAGTTAGAGAGGATCCGTTGCCTGTAATGTGCCTGGAACAACCACTGTCTACCACCTAGGTGTTATTCTTGTGACCTGGCTGTCCATGCACATGAGAGAGATCTAGTTAGTTGGAGGAATCCAAGAGCTTGCATCCTTGTAGAAAAGGGTTCTCGGATTTTCAGTATCAGCATGTTTGCAATCAACAGAACCAATGATGATTCTTGGAGGAATTTTGACTTTCCAATGCTGAATTGGTGGTTTTCTAGCTCTCTTTGCTTTGTCAGCAGCTGATGTTGCTTTGGCTGCTGACAGATTTGCTTGATCAGCAGCAGATTTTGCTACTGAGGCCTTTGGCTTATCAGCAGCAGATTTTGTTGCTGCTGATTGTTTTACTTGAGCAGCAGCAGACTTGGTTGATGTTGAAGGCTTGTCCTTTGGTTTCTTGGGCTTTACTTGATCAACAACATTTTTGCTGGCTTGTGATGGTTTAACAACAAATGTATTCCCATCCTTCTTTACCTTGTTACCAGATGGTTTCTCTGTAGAAGTTCTTTTGTTGATAGGCTTTTGGTTAATCTGGTTGAAGGGATTAAATTTACAATTTGCAGCAAAGTGGTCTGATTCACCACAGATGATGCAAGATTGTTGAGGTCTTGGCAGCTTCTTCCTTGGTGGGGAGAGGGAGTTTCTGAAATGAGTTTCCTTGGCTTCAAAGCTTCTTACCTTTTTATTCTTGTTCGTCTTTTCAAAAGCATGTTGCTTGTGGTTTCTTTTTTGCTGAAGGTCGTAGAAGCAGGTGTTGGCAGTATGATTGTATTTCCTACACACAAAGCATGATTTTGCCAGTTTGTCCCTCTGAAAGTACACATAGTCCTTTCTTTTGAACAGGTCTTTGAAGTTCCAGGGGTGAGCTTTGTTATGCTCAAATGTGGCTTCTTCTAATGTCTTTTGAACATATAGAGCCCTCTCTCCAGGCACATGACATATGTCAAACACCTTCCTTTGTTGTGATTTGGATAGAGGCTTTGAGTGGGTGGGGGTTGAAGACTGTCCCTTTTCAACAGTTAGCTTTCTTCCTTCTAGAGGATAGCTGATTTTGATTTGTTTGGTTGGCTGAGATACTGGTACAGTTTATGAAGGGATGAAAGGACTTGGATTGTTGGCTTTAAAAGCTTCACATGTAGGGGGTGATGAAGCTTTATTGGTTTCAGTGGAGTCTGAGCATGTTGACTCAGACTCGGATGAAGTAGTGCATTCTTGCACAGGGGTTTCTTGGACAACAGGGTCATGATTTCGGTTGGCCATGTCAAGTTTGGAAAGATTGAAACTTGGTTCATGGATAGCTACATAGTTAGCGGGTAGAGGAACAACATTGTAGGGTTGTTCAACTTGAAATCCAAGACCAGCAGTTACCTTTTCATGGATTTGAGCATCTAAAAGTCTTTGCATCTTTTTGGATGCAAATTCATATTTTTCCACATGGACCTTTTTATCTGCTAATTCGGCCCTTGTAGCTTTTAACTTAACCAGAAGGTCATCAATTTGAGTTTCAAGGTTTGTTTGTTCATGTTTTAATGATGAAATTTCTTTCTTTAAATAATCAATCGTTTCCTTATGACTGTTTTCAACCTTTTTAAATTCAGATTTCATTTGGTGAAATTCTTCATTTTGATCTATGAGATTTTGGTTATGTTTCCTGTATCCAAGGACCTTATCAATACAAGCTTGAGTACACAGATTTTCATATACCTGAGGTGGTACCTCTGATGTGTCTGCCATGAGAGCTTGATTGTTGGCAGGAATATCCTCATACTGGAAGCTCCAGTCAAAGTCAGCAGTTCCAACAACTGCACAAGCTGCAGTTTATGCAGGAGGAGTGGCCTGTTGCTGTCTTGGTTGTGCTTGGTGAGCTTGCCTGATATGAGCAGCAGCTGGGTTTGCCTTTGGTGCCTTGCATTCCCTAGAAAAATGACCAAGTTGGTTACAGTTGTAACACTTCAGTTTGCTTTTGTCCAAGCTAACCCCGGTGTTAGAGTTGTTGATTGGAACGGGTCTTCCTGTTCTTGAGTAGAACCTTTTTTCTCTTAGAGAGAGCATGGCATAGGAGTGTTGTATATCCATTTCTTCTAGATCATCTGGATGAAAACATTCCAGATCTTCCTTGATAAAGGACATATTGCTTGAGTTTTCAGAGACAAAAGCAGCAGAGGTTGATGTTTGAGGTGGGGCTTCAAGAAGAAATGGTGAGTTGTTTGATTGAGAGGTTGGAGTTTGGGGATGAGTGACAATGGGAGGATAATAGTTGCTTGAACTAGGACCTGAGTGGTTGGAGTGGAGGGCAGAAGAGGTGGTGGTGGAAGTTGAGGGTGTTTGGTAGCTTGAGCTTCTTTCCTTGGCCTGAATCATCTCTAATTCATAGGTTTTTAGCATACCGAAAAGCTCAGTCATCTGAAGAGTCTTCAGATTTTTAGTTCTTCTGATGGACACTGTGTAGAGTGTCCAGCAACTGGGTAGAGACCTAATGAACTTCTTGAGAATATCTTCATTCTCCAGCTTCACTTTTGACCACTGCAGCTCACCTACAAGATAAGTATATCTGTTAAATAAAACAGTTAGAGACTCACCTTCCTTCCAGACGAAGTTTTCATATTGCTACTTCAGGATGTCTCTTCTGTTTTCTTTTACTTCCTCTGAACCAGCAAACATCTTCTCAAGAGCCTCCCATAGCTCCTTTGCAGTTTTGTATCCTCTGAAGTTGTGAAAAACTTCATTTGTTAAGCACATCTGGATGGCTCCCAAAGCCTTGAAATCTACCTCCATTTTCTTGATGTCTTCATCAGATTATTTGGAGGATTCCTTGGGAACCAGTGTACCTCCGGAATCAGCGGAGGCCACCATGGGTATGTATGGTCCATCTTTTATGGATTTCCACATCCCATATTCTTGATAGCAGAAGAAACTTTCCATTTTGTTCTTCCACATATCATAGTGTTCTCCAGACACCAGTCTTGGTGGTCTGCTGATGCTTCCGTGTCTTCAACTCCACTGTTTTGTGCCATTTTTGATTGGTGATTAATGGGATGACTTTATCAAAGAGATAGTTTTGAATAGAACCAGAGAATGATTAAACAAGTGTGAGTTTGTTTAATCTGTGAGCCAAAGATTTGATACCACTTGTTGGATCGGTGAATACAAGATGGTTCTATTCTAGTTGAGATTGGCGGAAACAATCACAACTAAACAATGTAAACAAGTAAACAAGAAGAATACTGATAAATGCAATGTGTATTAAGCTTCAAGGATTACAAGATTACAGATAAAACTCTTCAGCAAAAATCACACTTATACAATGACTCTAAGTACTACTTATATAGTAACTTAGAATCAAGACAGTCCCTTGATTCTAAGGATCATATCTAACACAAGCCGTTGATCTTGTATTGAACTAGGACCTGTAAGCCAAGTTCTACAAAAAGTACTATCCACCTTCCAGGGCCGCTTTCGGGATCAAAACCATTCGTTCCAGCCGACGAGCCTTATCACATGGCTTAGGAGAGGTTCAACATGTTGTTGAGTCGATGTCCCCAGCATGGTCTATGAGACTGGGCGATTGTGGAAAAGTTTCTATAATGGTCTCACCTTTGAGAAGCAGCAAATGTTCAACACCGCTGCGGGAGGCCATATCATGGATAAGCTCGAGCCAGACGAGTGTGAGGAGATGTTCGAGAGCTTCGCTCCGGCGGAACATCAGCAGCCATCCACTAGGACCTCCATTCCTAGTGCTAGGATACCCGCCTCTTCTCCTAGGGGTGAGCATCAGGTCACTCCTGATACTAGCGTGAATGCTACACTCGCAGCTATGGCGAACGAGATCAAAGAGCAAAAGCTCAGTGCTCAATGGTGTGAGGTGTGCAGGGGAGGCCACGACACCAGATATTGCCCTGTCAACCAACATGAGCAGGTGAGCTTTGCAGGCAACCAGAACCAGAACCAAGGGTACAACAACTACCATTCTTTTGGCTCGGTATGGAGATCTGGAGGGAACCCACCTGGTATCAAAGGATAAGGAGACTCAGCAACGATTAGATGCGCACGACACTCTATTGAAGAATCAACAGTCGTCATTCATGGATCTGCAACGCACGGTTGGAGACATCACTCAGAGCTTGAAGGGTAGACAAGGAGGGCCGTCTTCAGGCCCAAATGCTTCAGTGATGGCGGTGTCGATCAATAGTCATAGAGAGGAGGAAAGAATAGAAGTGGAAACCTCCCATAGTGCTAACTATGGCATACCTTCGGTTAAAGAGGTGAAGAAGGTAGATTGGAGAGCTCGATTCGCTGAGATCGATGCCAAGATGATTGAAGAGCAGGTGGAGGAGGAGATAGTAGAAGAGATGCCTGCCAAGAAGGCAAAGGAGAAGAAGAAGGGGGTGGAGATGAAGAGCCCCGAGATTGTCCTAAGCCATGTTCCCTACCCAGCTCGCTTGTTGCCACATAAACACGCTAGGGAATACGGCTACTTCTTGAACATTTTCAAACAACTCAAGGTCAATCTCCCACTCATAGAGACCCTCCAGCACATGCCAAAGTATGGCAAGTTCCTCAAAGATCTTCTTTCCAACAAGAAGAGACTAGAGGAGGTCTCTAAAGTCTCACATAGTGAGCAATGCTCTGCAGTGGTGCAGAACAAACTGCTTGAGAAACTGGGAGATTCGAGTCATTTCAGGATTCTGTTTCTGCTAGGCAGTTTGCCCTTGAACCACGCGTTGGCTGACCTAGGTGCTAGCATCAATCTGATGCCATACTCCATATATAAGCAGCTAGACCTTGGTGAACCACAGCCGACACGCATGAGCATCTCCTTGGCTGATCATTTAGTCAAGTATCCACGGGAAATTGTGGAGAATCTATTAGTAAAAGTAGGTAAATTTGTCTTCCCCATGGATTTTGCTATCTTAGACATCGATGCGGATGATAGAGTCCCACTCATCCTCGGGCGCACTGCCAAGGCCCGATGTCTTTGACGGAAAGCTCACACTTCGTGTGAGGGATGAGTCGTTCACTTTTGATGCTACAAAGTCCGTGAAGGATGTTGGCGAGCATAGCCACTCCGTGTGCATGCTTGATGCCTTCATGGACTAACATCAGGACTCTAATCCGTGTGAGATAGATGTTGGTGAGCCCGCCCCTAATTTAGAAGAACCATCTGAGTGGGCTGTAGAGTTAGAGAGATTGCCTGATGATCTGCTGGGGATGATGGCAGAGTTAGATGAGATCATAGGCAAAACCCCAAGTGTGGGAAGTTGGTGGAGAGTGTAGAGGATCCTGAAGATCCTGGTGAAGTTTTAGAGGTAATTTCTTTAGCAGATCCCATTCCTTAGGCTTTACCCGTCACCGTTGTGCGTTCTTAGGGGGGAGCAGCTGAGCCAACCCCTTGTTCTAGCAGCCCTAGGTCTAGGCCACCCTGTAGGAGGACCCGTATGTTGATAGAATCTTCCGATTTTAGGGTAGTGCAAACCCCAATTGTGGGGAAGTCAAAGGGTGATGAACTACTAGGATATTTGAACCGCCTCACCTTCAGACCGGGTAGGTTTAAGTGGTGGTGGAAGGACGTGATTGATAAATGTGATAGAGGTTCACCGTTCGTAAGGAGTTGGAGTGTGCTAAGGATTTGGAGTACCGGGAGACCGTGTAGGGTGAAGGCGATACCGGATAGGATCAAGGAGAAGCCTCCTGATAGGCTTGTTTGAATCTCGGGCAAGTGCCCGAGATGTAGAGTTTGTGTGTAGTGCTTGGTTTGAGTCCGTGTCAATTTTATGTTTTTCGGTATGTGTGTTTTGTGTGTGTCTTGTTTTGTAGGAATTCGCGCTTGATTCGGTGAGGAAAATCGTTGGGAACGAAGTTCTAGGTATGATCTACATTGGTTTTATCATTGGAATGAGTTTTTAAGGAATTTGGGAGAAATTTGTTTTTAAATGATAAAAAAATTTTCAAAGTATAAAAGTTGGAAAATCTCTTAACTTTCTGTTACCAGCAAGTTCCGGCGGTACGCGAGAGTTTGTGTGTGGTCATAGACATTAGGGTTTGTGTTCGTATCTAGGTCATAGAATTTAGGGTTTGTGATTGTTTGTGTGGTTTGCTAGAGATAGTGATACATAGGAGTTGTGATTGAGAGTTATTTAGATATGAATGTGTATCCTGTCTCAATACCCGAGAGGTGAGAGACTATCGTTTTGTCTTCGTCATTAGGAATCTGAGTGTCAGTTGTCTGAGAGGAAGTTGGTTTAGGTGTCTAGTGATTGTTTCTATTCTGAGTCATAGTTCTTATCTTGAGATTACCCCGTGCATTCTTTGAATGTATTGTGGACAGTGAGACTGAGAGGTAATCTGTCTTTTGGGTACTTTATCACTGTTGGAGAGACCGAAATGTAATCCACTATCTGGTGAGTTATTACTTCTTTAGGTTCCTTAGTTGGTGACACCCTGGGATTGATTAGGGATCCACTAGGTAGTCTAGAGTTGTTTCCTTAGAAACCTAGATGCATCATAGTTTCCAGAACCGGTCGAAGTTGTACTTTGCAAGTAGGATTCCGACCTTGGTAGTATTCTCCCTATCTCTTTAGGTTCCTTAGTTTCCCGAACTGGTCGAAGTTGTACTTTGCAAGTAGGATTCCGACCTTGGTAGTATTCTCCCTATCTCTTTAGGTTCCTTAGTTTCCAGAACCGGTCGAAGTTGTCTTTGTCTTGATAACTTGAGTCATTCTTAGTTTATTGCATTCCTTAGTTAAAATAGTAGTGTAGTAAACCCCCCAACCAAATCATTCATTAGTCCGAGTCATAGTCTAGTTTAGCTATAGTAGTATCTCTAGGGTTCGATAACTCGGTTTACCATTAAGCTGTGCTACACTCAATAGGTTCACATGTCTGTCAGTGCGGTTTAGTTCATAGGTACTCCATCTTATTATTTAGGAGTCTAAGTTAGGTTTTATTAGTTTTATATAGACCGTCTGGGCGACATCAATTTCCTAGGTCACGTGGTAAACAAGAAGGGCTTAGACATTGACCCATCCAAGATTGAAGCAATAAGAAACTGGCGAACACCCAAAACCATAACTGAAATACGAAAACTTTTGGGACTTGCCAGATATTACAAAAGGTTTATCAAAAAAATTTCAAAGATTGCGAAACCATTGACTTCTTTGACACAGAAAGACATGAAGTATGATTGGAATGAACTGAAGAAGCATTTCAGTTACTTTAGCAAAAACTTTGCAGCTCACCGATCTTAGCACTACCTGAAGGAAACGAGGACTTCGTAGTCTACTGTGATGCGTCACACCAAGGACTTGGTTGTGTACTGATGCAAACAGAGAAGGTTATCGCATATGTTTCATGACAACTCAAGGTGCACGAAAAGAACTACACCACCCATGACTTGGAATTGGGAGCCATGGTTTTTGCACTCAAAATCTGGAGACACTACCTGTACGGTACCAAATGTATGATTTTCAATGACCACAAAAGTCTCCAACACATCTTTGATCAAAAGGAGTTGAACATACGACAGCGCAGATGTGTCGAATTGCTTAATGATTACGACTGCGCAATCCGTTAGCATCCGGGAAAGGCAAACGTAGATGCTGATGCCCTAAGTAGGAAAGAACAACTCAAACCATGTCGAGTGCTAGCATTAACGTTGACAATCCACACGAATCTACCTATCCAGATACGTGACGCTCAACTCGAGGCTCTCAAGGAGGAAAATTTGGAAAATGAAGGCCTACGAGGCATGGAGAAACTGTTTGAGATCAAATCCGATGATGTGCGTTACTACATGGATCGGATATGGGTACCGAACCATGGGAACTTAAGAGACTTAGTGATGGATGAGGCACATAATTCGAGGTATTCAATTCACCCTGGTTTTGACAAGATGTACCAAGACCTCAAGACAAACTACTGGTGGCCAAACATGAAAGCCGAGATTGCCACATACGTCGGAAAATGTCTAACCTACGCCAAGGTTAAGACGGAATACCAGAACCCATCGGGATTATTACAGCAGCCAGAAATTTCACAATGGAAGTGGGAAAAAATTTCAATGGACTTCGTCACGAAGTTACCCAAAACCCTGAGCGGATACGACACCATCTGGGTGATCGTTGAACGTTTAGCCAAATCCGCACACTTCCTTCCAATCAAAGAAAAGGACAAAATGGAGAAGTTGACCTGGCTTTATCTAAAGGAAGTAGTTTCAAGGCATGGGGTGCCAATCTCCATCATCTCAGATAGGGATAGTTGTTTTACTCCCCGATTCTGGCAATCATTACAAGAAGCGTTGGGAACACGCTTAGATTTGAGCACTGACTATCACCCACAGACAGATGGTCAAAGCCAACGAACCATCCAAACTCTAGAAGATCTATTAAGAGCTTGTGCGATAGATTTTGGCAACAGTTGGGATACTCACTTGCCGTTGGTTGAATTTTCCTACAACAATAGTTACCACACGAGTATCAAGGCAGCACCATTCGAAGCACTTTATGAAAGAAAGTGCAGGTCACCACTCTGTTGGGCTGAAGTCGGAGATAGTCAGCTCACTAGACCAGAGCTTGTCCACGAGACCACCGAGAAAATTTTCAAAATTCGAGATAGACTGAAATCCACTCAAGACAGATAGAAAAGCTACGCTGATCAAAAGCTTAAACCAGTAGAGTTTCAAGTAGGTGACAAAGTGTTACTGAAAGTTGCGCCATGCAAAGGCATAATCCGTTTTGGCAAACGAGGGAAACTGAACCCCCGCTACATAGGACCATTTGCGATCCTGCAAAGGATTGGCCCTGTTACCTACTGACTCAACCTACCGGAAGAGCTACAGAATATCCACAATGTATCCCATGTGTCCAACCTAAAGAAGTGTCTACACGATGTGACACTGAAGATACCTCTCGAGCAGGTACAAATCGATGAACAACTACATTTCGTCAAAGAACCTGTGGAAATAATGGATCGCGAGGTTAAGCAACTGAAAAAAATTCACATTCCGATAGTCAAGGTCCGATGGAATTCTAGACACGGACCAGTTCACATGGGAGCGTGAAGATCAGATGAAGCGCAAGCACCGACGCTTATTTCAGACCACACCATCAGCTATTACCGCAAGCTGAATTTCGGGATGAAATTCCTTTCAACCGGGGGATAATGTGACACCCGAAAAATTTCAGGTTGATATCCATACCCGACTGAGATACATAATACATTATTAGACATGCATCACACTTAATTTTATAGTAATTAAGTCCATTTCACACTTAGAAAGTCAATCCGTTTACACGTGTCGGTAATCCGGAAGATTACACAGTCAAACACGCGTCCTACAGCACGACCATTGGTGATAATTTAAAACAAATACCTAGACATATAATCTGTGTGTGAAAATTATATGTAACACTGTGATTTAATTAATCATACCTGTATGAATTTTTCGATGATTTATAGAAATACTTTTATTTTCAGTACAGTCTGATAGACACGCATATGTACCGACATTTCCAAATAAAAATCTAAAAATTTTATATGTTAAACATACCAATATGAGTCAAATTATTTTTAAATAATTTCATTCATACCTATTCGGGATTTCCGTCAATAAATCGGTCACTATTCGTTTTCCACCACCGGAGTGAAAAGACCCTATAAATACCCCCCCCCATCCACCCATTTCACCACTTCACTCTTTCACCCTCTCTCTCCTCCCTCTCTTCTCCCTTGAGCCGAGACCACCACCCACCACCTTCATCCATCATTTTTTTTTCTTTGATCTTGTTTCCATCAAATCCAAGCCTCCAAGATCAAAAATCAAGCATTTGCAAGAGATTTCATCCATCATTCCATCCATTTTCGAGTTTGGTAAGATCAAAACCCTATTTTTCTTCATTTTTCATCTTCTTGTTCATATGAACATGCATCAAAAGAAAACCCATTTTTATGAAAGATTAGCCACGGATTCTTAAAGGAAATGTGTTTTAAAACTCAAATGGTACATATTGTTGGTGATTTTGAACCCAGATTTTGTTCATAGGCTCGGTTTCCATTTAAGTAAACTTTATTATATGTGCATGTGCTAGATGATGAGATTTTGTTGATTTGATGATGGATTATGTTGTAATAGTAGTTGTAGATGGATAATATGTGCAAACTTTGTTGTCAAAAGTGTTGGATGATACATGCATGCTCGGTTTTGTTATTGTAGGAAACTTTAATTTTGGGTTTCATGATAGATGCCATGTTTAGGGTGATTTGATGCTGGAAAATGGTTAGATATACATAAAGAATGGATAATATGTGTAGATTTGCTAACTAGAACTTTTGGTCAAATGAGTTTTCATGCTTGGTTCTATTTATAGTAACTTTAATTTTTGGGTTTTTGTTAAAAGAAGTTATGATGTGTTTTGTTTGGTGGGAATGATGCATAAACACTAGATATAGAGATTGTATAATTTTTCCGGTAAAATCACATGTCCACAATGCTTTTAAGCTCGTTTTCTAATTTTAGAAACTTTATTTCTTGACATGTATGAAAACTTGATGTTTGGGTGTATTCAAAACATGATGGATTAAAATGCATGTGTATGAGTTTTAGAGCCCGTTTATAAATAAGGAAACTTTATCTTTCCAAAAGATGTGTTTGTGAGTTGTTAACATGATTAGAAGGTTTAAATGACTTAGTAACACTTAACTAAGTGCATTGTATGATAGTATGTGATGTTTATCCATGAACTTGACAATTTGACATGATCTTGCTATAATAGGAAACTTTAATTATCTGAAACTTGCATGTTTTCCTATTTTTAGCAAGTAAACCTTGGGATGTTCTATATGTTTTATAACATGCCTAATTCCATGTACGAACATTAACTTTGCATAGTTGCCATGTTAATAATAAAAAACTTGACTTTCCAATTAGGGAAACTTTAATGTATCAAAAGTTGTGTTTCAAGTTCTAAATTCCAATCGAATGTGCTAATGTGTTTATTAGACGATAATAGACTATTTCAAAGGAGGTTTGAATTCCATATTAGGATTTGAATGTTTAAGTCCAACGTGTCACCAACATTTCGTCAAGTCAAAACATCTTTGAAACGTCAAAGTAACCTTTCAAACAACTCTTTGGATGCATAGAGTTCATAGTCAAGCCTTTACAATACTTAGACCTTAAAGTCCTAAATGTTTCCTAGGGCACAAGTAGGTCGTCTCATTTAGCCGGATTTGCTAAAACTTGCATATCATTACCGCTTTATCAGGTGAGTTCTCACAGCCCCATTTTACTCATTATCCTTTTGGGTGAGATACATGCTCAAATACATTTTTCAAAAATCATATTTCCAGGCTTACAAAGTTACATTAATTAAATAAGTTGTACTGGTGTGTACAAAGTCCTCTCAGAGTCAACTGTTAATTTTTCCATAGCGAGGTGCTCATGAACAGTACTATTGGGTTTAACAACCCTTGCCCGGGTTAGTAGCGCTAACTTGGACCGGAGGTGGAACGGGTACATAATTGACCTAATCCATCCATGTGCATGGCATAAAGAGGCGAACCACATCCTTTTCCTTTTTCAGTGGCTACAGTTGAGCTTTGTGTAGGTCCCTCGGGTGTGGCGGATCGTCACATGCAAGTGGGTCTACTAGTCGGACTGGGTGCGGAATACCCGTGACTAGGTGGAAAGTCAAACAACACAAAGTAAACCAACAAGAGAATCACTTTAAATGTTCTTTCTATTATAAACACTTGAAGGTTACAGAGAGAAGTACTGAGATTACAATTTGCGTATTCGCAACTATGACTGCGTACTTAACTTCTGTCAACCTATCCTATTTATACAAGACCTGATGCCTGCGCACTTAGCAAGTGCGTAGGGCAAAATGCTCTTGCGTACTTAACAAGTTCGCAAAGGTATTCTTGCGTACTTGCTAAGTACGCAGGAGCTTTCTCCTGCGCACTTACAAGTGCACAAAACACTTAGAGAATTATGCAACATTTAATATGTAAAAGTAAATACAACTCAATAAACAAATACATAAAGACTCTTACATACAAATACAATTACAAACATTAAAGTACAAACTAAGACTCTATCTATCCAGAGTGTTTGTCACAGGAAAGTGCTTCAACAAACTCCCCCTTGACAACAGCTCTGGATAATCTTCAGTCTTCAGTCTTCACATCTTCGGTCTTCACAGCACTTGATCTTTAGCTTCCATCTTCTTCTTGTATTCAAGGCAGAACTTAATCACCTTGTCATATTTAGAAGCAAGTAGCTTTGTCCATTCATCAGTGTACACACAATACCTATCTGCTAGTGCCTCCAGATCTTTCATAGAAAAGTTGATGAAGCAGACTTCATCAAATATTCTGATCAGTTCCTTTGGCACTATGTTCCCACTCTCTGAACATACCTTACCCATAATCATAGCCTCGCCCGTCTTTGGATCGACGTACCAGTACCACATGTCACCATGAATATCCTGAGATAACTTACTCAGGGGAATCTTAGTTTCACATCGCACTGGCTTGTATACCAATTTCTTTAAGTGCTTCTTAGTCACAGGATGTCTAGCGTGCTTATCCTTGACTCTCTTGGGCACTTGAGGCTTGAACATCTCGAATTTCCCAGATCTTGCTTCCCGCTGCAGAACCACCCACAAACCCATCGCCACTGCGTGATTAGAATGACCCAACAGCTCTTAGTTTGCTAGGTTCACAAGGTCGTATTTGGGTAAGGAGCTGTACGCTTCACTGGTGGGTTTCAAGTATTGAACCCCCCAGATCTTTTGATTGCGAACAGCTGCTTATCCTCCTTGAACCTTACAGCCAAGATCATCCCTGTTGCTCCTTGTTTGTCTATTATAGACGTCTTTTGCCACACAGGAGCTGGACCCTTTGATGAAGTAAAAGGCATATCTTTTTCTTTCGGTGCCTCTGGGTCCATATGTGTAGGGTCAACTGGGGAGACTTCAGTTGAGGCTTCCACATTACTAGCATGCTCCTGAACCTGTGTCGAGCTGAGCTTCGAAGGATGGAAATTCAAAGATCTCTCCATCTTCTAACTCGTACTCTACTTCCCCGTCACCATTGGGAATTTCAATTACAACATCCTCATCATCATCATCATCCCAATCGTCACCAGAGTCGGTCTCTCCTTCTTCAAGATTAAGGAGAGCATCGATCTGTGCTTCCTTGGAATAGTCAAGCTCTAGGTATAGGATCTCATCATCAAATAAGTCCTTAAGCACGTCAGCCGCTGACTTTCCTTTGTCACCACCACCACCACCAGATGTATCACCACCCTCTTGATGAGTAGACTCCCCCTGAGCCATTGGAATAGCAGAGATGGGCACAATTGCTAAAGCTTGGTGCTCATCTCCACTAGGACCGGCTTCGGGATCCTTGTCTTTGTCGTCATCCTTAGTCAAGTCAACAGGATGACAAGCCTCATCACCAGTAGTTTTGTCCTTCTCTTTCTCTTTATCCCCCTGAGCATCAAGCTTCTTGGTCAGATCAGCGATTAGTTTGACCATCAGCTCATGCTCTTTCCTTTAGGTATCAAACCTCAGCTCCAAGGACGACCTATGACCCAGAATCATTTCATTTGTCTTGATTAGGAGCTCGTTCTGGGCCATGACGTTCTTCAGTCTTTCATCAGTCTCCGTTCTCTAGCTACGTAGG
Source organism: Smallanthus sonchifolius (assembly GCA_023525975.1). Taxonomy (NCBI): domain Eukaryota; kingdom Viridiplantae; phylum Streptophyta; class Magnoliopsida; order Asterales; family Asteraceae; genus Smallanthus; species Smallanthus sonchifolius. The sequence goes on along the minus strand of CM042030.1, from coordinate 24,373,526 downwards.
ATTCTAACTTCGTCTACCATTGAATTAATCTGTTCTTGTTGACCGTCAGATGTCACACCCCGACCGATGGCGGAATCATCGGGGCGGGACATGTAGACTGTTCATAAGCACGAGGTTGACTAAATTGAAATATATTAAACTTCAAAATCCATTACAATCATTCAAACAAAACCAAATCCAAGACAGAAACAGTATTTCAAAACATAGACTTCTTTATTTAAATTAGCTAAGTTCAAAGCCTAAGTGTAGCACATCTTGATCAATCTCACACATTAGAACCTGAAACATGAATAAAATAAAGTCAACTAAAAAGTTGGTGAGTATAACACAGGTTTGTATATAGATAGCATATAGTTGTAAAACAAATCCTTACATAACATGATAAATAAGTCATTTATGGGGAGCAGCTATTGTGTAACGAAGTACAATCAAACCTTTGTAACTAGCATGCAAAATTGTGTTGTCGGTATCAATCACCCCAATCTGGGTGGGTTTGTCAGACTCAATAGATCTATCATTGAAAACTGTCGGCTTAAATAGTTAATGATTGCACATAAGTGTTCACAAAAGTTAGCACACATAGCACTCGGGCATAAAGCTCAAATTGCACACATGAATGTAAATAGGATTTGTATTTGTGTTGTTTGTGTAAATGTAAACATGTAATTTGATAGAGTTCATGTTTCACCCCAAAAGTGTAAAAGAGTAAAAGGGGCTATGAAATACCCACTTGGTTTGAAGGCGTAGCTAACAAAGATAGTAGATAGAATAAGGATCCTTGAAATGCACAAGTTAACCTAGTGTGTAATGCGTATTGTATCATTAGTGTGCACAAAAGTTTAAGTTTAAAGTTGAATTTGAATTTGTGTATAAGGCCATTGATTTGTACTTAAAAGTATGAATAAAATATAAGGTTTTGAAATAACCATTTTTGAAGCATTTTGTTTAAGGTTTGAGTTTGAATAAATAATTAAGAAATTAAATAATTATCGTTTGTGAAAATATTGTAAGTGTTAAATGTAATTAAGTGTAAATAAATAAATGTCTTTGTTTAAATATAAAGTAAATAAATAATCATTATTTTATTTATTTATTTATAAAATATAACTTTACCATTTAAATACTTTTTAAATAAAAGGTTTAGCAACAATTATAATATTAATTTTTTTTCTTATAAACTTTAAATGAATAATTTTCTATTTATTCCAAGATTAAATATTTGATCTTTATAAATAGAATTAAATGCATTTTTATAAAAATCAACTATTTTTATTTTGTAATTTAATCAGAAATATTTATTGTTTGAAAAATATATAAAATTATAATTCTGCCAAAAATTTAACTCACACTCGACCGTGCCTAGGAAGGGCACGATCGTGCTCGAACCACGGGCGCGACCATGCTAGTCAGGGCGCGACCGTGTTGATCAAACAGAGGCTTAACTAACTAAATCATTAGGCACGACCGTGTCTTGGCCAGGCACGATCGTGTCTATGATTCTAAGACACGACTGAGATTAGCCAAAGGGCATGATTGGGTCTGGACAGGAGGACACGACCGCGCTGGTAACCAGCACGACCGCGTCTCATGAGGCACGACCGCGCTAGATGATTAGCGCGATCGTGTCTCTTCCAAATCAGACACGAATTGACTGATTCTTATATTGTTAGTGATGTAAATCATAGGGCTTTTATTTATAGTATTATTACGAGTATGATGGGATGTTTTAATTGTATTAACAACATGTTCAGGGTTGAAATCGATTAAACCATTTTGAATAACACATAGATTCTGATTCAGGATGATTTCTATAGAAGAAGCCCAAATTGATATGGGGCTTTTGATCTATGGACTGAAACGAGTTAGAAAAAGGTTTCAATTACCCGTAACAGCAGTGAGTTGATAGAGAACGGTAGGGAGGAGTTCTGGCGTCGGCGAGTTCGGCTTCCGGCGTCTTCTGCTACGATTCCAACTGCTTCAAATGGTTCAGTAGCTTATGGGAGAATCGTGTGGCGTTTGGTCGGGGGAAATTCACTCCAGAATAGGAGGTTCGATGTTCAAAGGAGAGGATTTTCAAATGACGAGTTTTGTTTTTCTTGAATCGGTTTTCTGATGTTAATTGTTACGTTTGATAATATTATTGTCTTTGATAACGAAAGTGAAACGTATAACGGTTACAACAATCAACGATCTCGCGTTTAAAACTGATTTTACGTTTCAACTGGTACTAGGTGCGACCGTGCCCAAACGAGGCGCGACCGTGCCAAAACGAGGCGCGACCGTGCCTATTAGGGTTTCTTGCTATTTTTCAACATCAGACCTTGTAACTTTAGTCTCTTGCCATATTTGTGTAATTAGATACTTATGTATTGTTTTAACAGGATATAACCAAGTAAAATTTGCGAATTTGCATTGAAATATAGTATTAAATTGATGGTACGAAAAGAAACAAAACAGTGCACTAGAATTGAGTTTGAAATGTATTACATTGAATTGAAAATACCGATACAAAAAATCAGAAATGTTACAGTCTCCCTATGTTGAGGGAATTTCGTCCCGAAATTTAGCTAGAGGAAGCTACGGCATCAGTAAAAAGATGGGGGTACTTGAGCTTCATTTGGTCCTCTCATTCCCAAGAGAATTCAGGACCACGCTTAGACTCCCAACGAACTTTGACAATAGGAATACGATTTCGCTTGAGTTGCTTGATTTCACGATCCATAATTTCTACCGGTTTCTCAACGAAGTGCATCGTTTCATCAATGCGCAAGTCATCAAGTGGTATATGGAGGTTCTCATCAGTGAGACATTTCTTCAGATTAGATACATGAAATGTAGGATGCACATTGCCAAGAGATGGAGGTAACTCAAGTTTGTAAGCCACTTTCCCAATCCTTTCAAGGATTTTGAGTGGACCAACATAGCGAGGTGCTAACTTGCCTTTCTTTCCAAAACGGATCACACCCTTCCACGGAGACACCCTAAGAAGAATGAGGTCACCGACTTGGAATTCCAAGGGTTTTCGTCGTTTGTCGGCATAACTCTTTTGCCGACTTCTCGCTACTCGAATGTTGTCACGGATTTGGATAATTTAGTCAGATGCTTCTTGAATTAGCTCGGGACCGGTGATTTATGCTTCACCAATCTCGTTCCAACAGATAGGAGAGCGACACTTGCGACCATAGAGAGCTTCAAATGGAGCCATGTTGATACTCGTGTGGTAGCTATTATTGTAGGAGAACTCAATTAGGGGTAAATGTGAATCCCAATTGCCACCAAAATCAATTACACAAGCTCTAAGCATGTCTTCAAGAGTTTGGATTGTCCGCTCGGTTTAACCATCAGTTTGGGGATGGTAAGCCGTGCTCAAATCCAATCGTGTGCCAAGAGCAGTTTGGAGAGATTGCCAAAATCGAGAGGTGAACCGAGCATCTCTATTGGAGATTATGTTTAAGGGAACACCGTGATGGCTCACAATTTCGTCGATGTAAATTCGGGCTAGTTTCTCAACCCGATAGTCTTCACGGATAGGCAAGAAATGAGCAGATTTGGTGAGACGATCAATGATCACCCAAATGCTATCATAGCCACTCGAGGTGCGAGGGAGTTTGGTAATGAAATCCATAGCTAAGTTCTCCCATTTCCACACGGGAATTTCCGGTTGTTCAAGCAAACCAGAAGGACGTTGATGTTCGGCTTTGACTTTGGAGCAGGTTAAACATTTGGCAACATAAAGAGCAATGTCTTTCTTCATACCATGCTACCAGTATTGTTGGCGAAGATCTTGGTCCATTTTATCCGCACCAGGATGAATAGAATAACGAGTCTTATGAGCCTCGTTCATAAGAAATGTACGGAGATCATCGTGATCGGGAACCCAAATACGGTTCAAGTAATAAAGTAAGCCATTGGGTTTTGATTCAAGCAGAAGTTCAACACCACACGACATTTCTTCGTACATGTTACCCTCGGTGACTGAGACGTGTTGAGCTTCTAAGATGCGGATTTGAATATAAGTTTGAATTCGGGCACAATGAAGCATAACATGGTCCTTTCGACTCAAAGTGTCGGCTACAACATTTGCTTTGTCGGGATGGTAACAAATCTCGCAGTCGTAGTCGTTAAGGAGTTCAACCCAACGTCGTTGCCACATATTGAGTTCCTTTTGATTGAAGATGTGTTGAAGGCTTTTGTGGTCGGTGAACACCACACATTTTGTGCCATAGAGATAGTCTCCAAATCTTCAATGCGAATACGACCGCACCCAATTCGAGATCGTGCGTCATATAATTATTCTCATGAATTTTAAGTTGTCTTGATGCATAAGCGATTACTTTGCCTCGTTGCATGAGGACACAACCAAGACCTTGGTTAGAAGCATCACAGTAGACAACTAGATCATCATTCCCATCAGGGAGAGTCAAAATAGGGGCATTGCACAACTTTTGCTTGAGAGTTTGGAAAGCTTCTTCTTGTGTCGGTCCCCATTCGTAAGTTTTACCCTTGTGGGTCAAAGCGGTGAGAGGGACATCAATCTTTGAGAAGTTTGAGATGAAACGACGGTAATAACCCGCAAGGCCAAGAAATGAACGAACTTCGGTAGGAGTCTTCGGGGCATTCCAATTCTTAACCGTTTTGATTTTAGCAGGGTCAAAATGAATTCCCTTGTCGTTGACGATATGACCAAGAAATTGAACTTCCTTAAGCCAAAATTCACATTTGGAGAATTTGGCATATAGTTGTTCCTTCTTCAAGAGATCAAAAACCAATCTAAGATGTTGCTCATGATCGGCTTTAGTCTTGGAATAGATTAAGATATCATCAATGAAAACGATCACGAACTTATCAAGGTACGGTTTGCACACACGATTCATGAAGTCCATGAAAACTGCGGGTGCATTGGTTAGTCCAAAAGGCATAACCATGAACTCGTAATGACCATACCTTGTTCGGAAGGCAGTCTTTGGAATATCGTCTTCTTGCACATGGAGTTGGTGATAACTGGATCGAAGGTCTATCTTCGAGAAGCAAGTAGAACCTTGAAGTTGATCGAAGAGATCATCAATTCTAGGCAAGGGATAACGGTTTTTGATGGTAAGCTTGTTGAGTTCGCGGTAGTCAATACACATGCGAAATGATCCATCCTTCTTTTTGACGAATAAGACGGGTGCGCCCCACGGTGAATGACTTGGACGAATAAAACCTTTGTCGGAGAGCTCTTGAAGTTGACTCGCAAGTTCTTGCATTTCAGAAGGTGCAAGATGGTATGGAGCTCTAGCCAAGGGGTTAGCTCCGGGCACAAGATCAATACGAAATTCTACTTGCCGAACGGGTGGAAGGCCGGATAAATCTTCGGGGAACACTTCGGGAAAATCTCGGATAATGGGGATGTCTTGAATACTCTTCTTTTTGACATCTTTTTGAACAATATGGGCCAAAAAGGCCACGTACTTCTTTCTTAAGTACTTTTGAGCAGTAGTGCATGACATTAATTTAAGCCCTTTGCAAGGCTTTTCACCAAAGACTCTTAGTGTTTCTCCCGATGGTAGAGGTATTCGAATACACTTCTCGAAACAGATGACTTCGGCATGATGATTTGATAGCCAATCCATGCCTATGATGTTATCAAAACTTCCTAATGGCATTGGTACAAGATTGATTGGGAATGTATGTTCATTAAGTTCTAGAGAACAGTCATAGATAATAGACTCGATTGTAAGTGAATCACCATTTGCTAATTCGACAGTGAAGGTTTTCTCTAATTGAGATCGTGTCTTGGCAAGTAAAGGTTCAAAGTTAAGTGACACAAAACTCTTATCGACACCGGTATCAAATAAAATGGAGACATGTTGACTATTTACAAGGAACGTACCATTGACCACGTCATTGTTGGCTTGAGCTTCGTTGGCGTTTATGTTGAAAGCACGCCCACGAGCTCCACCTTGTTTAGCATTGGCAAATCTTGGGCATTGATCACGGAAATGGTTCAGGTTGCCACATTCATAACATGCACGCCCATTTGCAATAGCGGGAGTACCTTGATTAGTCACTTGGGTGTTGGTTTGGTTTGGTGGGTTGACTTGGCCCGCAAGAGCTTTGGCCCTACAAACATTGATCGTATGGCCCACAATGATTACAAAGGCGACATGGGATGCTTTGGGGATGATGGTAGTTGCAGGGGGCACAAAGTGGATAGATTCCAACATATGGCTTTTTGGCCGGTGCTTGAACCATAGGTGCAGCTTGGTTAACAGGAATAGCAGGAGTGACCACAGCAAAATTTCTAGCGTTTCTCTTTCGATTATTGCGAGAGGGTTCAGATGTGGCTTCTTTGATGTGGGTAGGAGGGGTTATGGTGTCGGAAACTTTCTTGGTGCCCTTTTTAGTAAGAGTCCCCGCGCCCTTTTTAGTAAGAGTCCCCGCTTTCACATGGTTATCGGTTAAGGTAGCGGACAAACGGATCGCATCCTCAAGTGTTGCAGGATTCCTTCCTAGGACAGTGTCTTGAATTTGTCTAGGTAGTCCCCCAATATACTTTTCAATGCAGCGGGACAAAGGTGTGACCATGTGGGGTACAAGAAGACTCAACTCATGGAACCGAGTCGTATATGCCAAGCTTTCACCACTATCTTGGGCAAGATCCCAAAATTCGGCTTTGAGTTTCTTTACTTCATTTCGGGGACAGAATTCCTCAGTCATTAGCCTTTTAACCTCATCCCAAGGTAAGGCCATTGCTACATCCACACCTCTATTTCTTTTCTCCCCATTCCACCACGTGAGTGCCCGTTTTTGTAGGACACTTGTGGCATGACGAACACGAAGGTTGTCGGGGCAGTCACTATTGAGAAAGGTATTCTCAATGCTTTCGAACCATTGAAGGAGTCCGGTAGCTCCTTCGGTACCATAGAACTTGAGGGGATTACACGAGTTGAAATGCTTGAAGGTGCATTGAGATGGGTTGGCACCACCATTACCACCATTTCCACCATTTGCCCCATGGTTACCATTGGTGGCACCATTAGCTTCAGTGAGTTGAGTTACGACTTATGCAAGGATGGTATCGATGTCGGTGTTGGTGTTGTCCACGGGAGCACGACGAGGAGGCATTCTACAGATTTGCACAACACAAGAAAATATGTAAAAACTTATGAGAATTGCTTGGATTAAAAAAGACAAGATAATGAAATAAAATAGTAAATCATGGTTTGGATTGTACTCAAATAGTGATATAATCACTTGAATACTATGACATATTAAGGTTAATTAAACTTATATAATTTTCAAGGAGACATGCTTTAGCCTATAAGTAAACACTCATCTCGGGCATTCCCAGGAAAGCATACGGGTCCCTCGGTTGATTGGGATTTATGTGAAATGCTTTCCTAGACAGAAAACCCAAAATACAGGTGTCACTCTTCCAGATTGCACGTGTCCTCAAATAATTAGCAAAGTTTAAAAACCTTAACGAGGAAATAAAGAAATTTTTTATGGATTTAGCTTCATGAACTTTCCACATGCTTAGAAAGATAAAGATAGAGAAGAGGATAAGAATATTATGAGGTTTTAGGATATAGGAAAGGATATTGTTTATTTAATTATTATTTAAGTATATTTTAATAAGTCAAGAATTTTGAATAAGTAAGGCATCAAAAATAAAGTAACAGATAATCATAAAGAACATGTAACACATAGCATGTAACACATAACATGTATCACAAAATCATATAAACATGAAGCAAGGTATAAGTGGGTGTCATAAAGTTATAGTATAGGTCAAGGTGTCTAATAACCAAATTCTCTATAACCAAGGCTCTGATACCAATCTGTCACACCCCAACCGATGGTGGATGTGACACCCGACATTTCAGGTCAATATCCGTACATGTTATAAACAAGTTTAAATTATAATTGTTTTGTGATTTACTTAATTTCACAAACAAGGACATTAAGGTCTAACAAAAATCGTACAGGGTCTCATTTCACATTCTGGTAATTCTAGGAGTTACCGGTTCACGTACCAGGATAACCCGACTAAATACGAACATTAGTGGTTAAATTTACACTTAAATCAAATGGTTTGATTTATTTAACCCCACCCACTCCCATTGACCAGAAATCTCGGCCTCAAGGCCATGTGGGTCCATCCCACACCCTAAATTTCAACATCTTCTACTTTCTTAAGCAATCTCCCATACCACCTCATTTTCTATCAATTCATCAAGGCAAAAACCCTCAACCCCTGTCATCTCTCTCTTCTTCTACGACAACAACAAGAATACCTATCTCCACTTTCTTTTGGGGTTCTTCCATAATCGAAGACTTGAATCCTTTATTTCGGTGCTATAAGGAGAGTTCCAAGTGTTTTCTCAAAGGGTTTTAGCAGGAGAAGTCAAGATCATTCTCTTTTTCTCTCAAAAATCGTCATCTCTGTCCAGAGGTAAAAACTCGATATTATCCACTTTATTTTCTTTAAAACCGTATCTAAGCATACAAAAGGTTCAATCGCAAGTAAGATAACAAGAAAAGTGTGTCAAATTCAAGATTTGAACATAAAAATATACAGGACGAATTCTGTCAATCAAAGTGCAGTAATCGAAACTAGGAGTTTCGATACCTGCTCAATCGAAACTAGGAGTTTCGATACCTGTTATTCAATCGAAACTAGGAGTTTCGATACCTATTCAATCGAAACTAGGAGTTTCGATACCAGTTTACTCAATCGAAACTGGGAGTTTCGATACTAGTTGTTCAATCGAAACTAGGTAGTTTCGATACATATTGCTCAATCGAAACTAGATAGTTTCGATACCCTTCTTGCCAATCGAAACTAGATAGTTTCGATACCTAACTACTCAATCGAAACTATGAAGTTTCGATACTCAATTGCCCAATCGAAACTAGGAAGTTTCGACATCTGTTCATCAGTCACATTGGGCAGTAACTTAGAACTGTTTTTATAGCAAAACAAGTGTTGAAAATCTAAGAAGATATTTAAACAAAAGCAACTAGATTTACTAGGTCGATGAACAATTTGCAATATGAGACGTTCGGTCTTAACACGATTTACCCTTTGGTATCTAGGGTACGAATAGTCAAGTTCGGCTAGAACAATTATCATTGCAAGCATACACAAACTCAAGGTGAGTTCACGGCCCCCTTTTAACTCTTTACTGTTTTGTAAACATCGGGGGAGAAACATACTTACTTGTTATGTTTTGAAAACATGAATTACATTGTTTATACGTTTGACAATATGAACATTTTGGTTTAACTTCTTGTGAGTCTCCCAACCCCACTTTTACTACTGGTTTTTAAATTGTTTTTAAACAAACGGGGAGAAAACTTGCTCAACTAAACAGCTGGACACAACAACACACAACGATTGTTCGGATGAACAACACACAACGATTGTTCGGATGAACAACACACAACGATTGTTCGGATGAACAACACTCAACGATTGGGGGAAACACATACTTACAATTATTTTATGGGATAACAAGAGAATAAGGCACGACTTGTATGTTTACATGAGATGAGAACAACAATTTGAGGCCGGAAAAGTCCCCTGGAACAACGTAGTAACCATTAACTGTAGCCTAGGGTCCTATGAATAATACTATGGAGAGTGACGTCTCCCGGTCATGGTTAGTCGCGCTAACCACAATCTGGAGGATTTATGGCCGCATAGAACCGGATAACGAAATTAGGGGCGTGTACAAATTGTCATGGTTTGGTTACGCCTCATGTATGAACATATTATTTGTATTCCTAGCTAGTTTACAAATGGGTCAACAATTCTTATTCTGTTTATCACATACACCTGAAACTATTTACGAACAATTGAATTTAAACAAAGGGTTCTGATCAGGTTAAAGTGATCAGGTATAAACAAAGGGTTCTGATCAGGTTAAAGTGATCAGGTTTAAACAAAAGAGTTTTGATCCGGATAAAGTGATCATGTTTATACAAAAGGGTTCTAATTAGTTAAAATGATCAGGTTTAAACATATTTTATGACGGTTAAGTCATGATAATGTTTTCAAATGAAAACTACTTAGTTTTATGACGGTAAAGTCATGAACAGGTTTTCGGGGAAAAACTATAAGCACTAATATAACTAACTCTGTGAACTCACCAACCTTTGTGTTGACACTTTCAAGTATGTTTCTCAGGTGACCTCTAGCCATGGCGCGGTTGGAATAGGCTAGCTATGTTGGATCAATTCCTAGTAGCTGGAAGGACGTAGAATATCAAGTCTCAAGTCTGTCGTTGATCTAGAAGAACTTAGATCATAGTATTTCTTAGTTTTAGTAATTGTATATGTAATCAAGTCTTAGAAATCATTATTACAGCTTCCGCTATCGTGTAATGAACCAATCGTTACAACCTGTATTTATTTAATAAGTAAATAAAATATGGGGGTGTGACAGATTGGTATCAGAGCAATGGTTTTAGCGAATTAGGTGTCCTTAGTGATACCTAGGCTCTAACCGGACTCATTTAGGGACCAAGATTTCTAAGACTTGCATCACACTAAAAACACCCAAGACTTGAGCATAGGAATTCCAACCGTTGCCGAACAATTTGTGTAGTCTATTAGTGTATGAGTTACACTAGGGTACCATTAGCTACACTAATACAATTACATAGCACATGTAATGAACACTTCAACACATACAATGATGTGAAAATAATAAATAGTAACAACATGTTATTGTTCGGGTTACGAGTCAAGAATAACGGGTACTCAGCATACTGCAACCTTAGAAGATCGAGTTAAGAGCTGAGCTTGAACGATGACGGCGGCGATCGTCAGTTACCGATCTTGGTATCACAACAGGTTGAACTCGTACCAGAATCTGTACCTATACCTGCACCACAACTACTCCAGCCATGGAGGCAACTATCTTTCTAACGTATTTACGGTATAAATACTCTCCTTCATGAGTTGTCGGATCGGATGCCTAGACTCTCGCCATGTTATATGACAGGCATGATTGCCCAAAAAAAAAAAAAGGGAATTTAAGGTGAGTAAGCAGGACTAAATGGGAGAGAACTCCAAGGGTCAAGAGACCCAGACATACATCAGGATCATGTGGATCCATGCATATATACAGACTTGGAGCATGAGTTGCTCGACACTCGTTTGAGGATCTCTGCCCAACACATAGTGCCTGAACTTCACCATGCACATTTTTTTAAGAGACACTGGTGGTGCCTCTCTACCATTAGCCTCATTTGACAACTGCCATATTCGGCAGATTCATGAGTATTGGTACACATAATTAACAGTAATCCGATAAAACAATACACACTCCTGTACAAATGTGCAAACGCAATCTAATGATCGTTTCAAATCACTTTTGATTAAAAGCTAGGGATAGAAGAAACACTATAGGGATCAGGCAAGGCAAATCATCATTACGGGTGCACACGTAATCATAATTTGCAGTGCATGGGAACTTTAGTGAGTCTTGCTGTCTAAGCTGATGATCAACTCATGTTCTCAATCACTTGATTAAGGATTGGATCTCAACAAATCAGACTTCTCAATTTGGTGCTCACAAAGCATTCTCCTAGTTTTGGAGGAACGAGAGAAATTCAAATTGAATTCAACCAATCCTTAGTAAATCCTGAACGACGAAGAAATTCGCACATTCATTCTTTGAGATTCTACTTGTCAGGAATGCTTCAAATTGAGCGTTACCACAACTAGCACTTACAGTAATTGCACAACTATTGTCGGAGATTATAGCATAATCTCAGGATCCATCATACAGTTCAATCTCACAATTGATTGAAAGTTACGCCAAGAGTGTTATGCGCTAACTTCAGTAATAGGGCAGGGTATTATTCTGACCCGCATACACATGGCACTTATGGATATTGTGGAAGCTCGACATGAGACAAGTAGGAAATCGGACATTTCAGAATATCGGTCAAACAGGATTGCTCTCGCAACCATTGACATTCAATATACCTTTAAGTCTGACTATTCTCTCTGCAATAGATAAGCCGGGGTTGATGCTCAAACGAATGCCAAAGAAACCTAAGTGTGGACTAACGACTATTGTCGCACTAACCAAAACGACATGCAAAACCCTTAAAGGATTCCCAAATGCGGAATCTCATGCTAATCTCATTAGCTCATGATATGCATAAAGGACGTAAACTCGAACTATTCACAATAGGCCACTGTCCACAAAGAGTTGAGAAGAATAATTTATTACTCTTTTATACTCGCACTTCCCCAAAGTTCATCTTGTTGGATGGATCCCAGATTTAGCCAAGAAGAGAGGTGTGATTGCATCTTTCACTCCTAGTTTTCTATAATTGGGAAGCTCTAGAGCATCTATTGTTAAGAAATGATCTCTTAGAGTAGACTCAGTTAGAATACAAAAGCCTCGACGTTCAACACTCATTACCTCAAGTTTATCCTTGTGCTAAGGATTTTAAGGCTATAACCTGAATGAGTGGAATACGTAATGGTAAGTCACCAAAGTACCATTCAAACACTAAAGGAGTGCATACACACTGTATGACTAATAGTTGACTATCAACTCTTTCTGCCAACTTAATGAGTTGACAAACCCATAGCCCATTTTGGGGAAAACACTAATTCGATGAGACCATTCTTACAGTATCACTATTCATTCCTTCACATAGACAGAATATGAATATTCCAATCAAACATCGAACTTTGTATGGCTTACATACTTTGAATGTAGGGTAGTCGAGACATGAGTTTACATATCAGGACGCTACAACCCAAAGGCTAGTCTGCCTCGAAAGGTAGGGCGAGCAAAGGGGTAAAGTGGTGATTAGACTCGAAGTTCGCAAATAAGAGCTCCCAAGGAACATCAATTCCTAGCTCCATGAAGGCACATGGAGAGGAAAATCATAGAAAACATGAAACCTGAAATAAGAGAAAAGTCTTAGTCCGGGAAAATGCTTTCGAAAAGCATAAGAGGGACAAACATAAAGTTTCATTTTCATACTTTTTCTTTTCTACCCAATATACAACAAAAACTTGGACACCTCGTCGAGTAATTTTTTTTTCATAAGACCGAGTTTCTCACCTTGGGGAGTTCTGGTCCTGTTTGTAAAGAAAAAGGATGGAACCTTTAGAAGGTGCATCAATTATCGGGAGTTGAACAAGCTGACAATCAAAAACCTGTATCCTCTTCCTCGAGTAGACGATTTGTTTGATCAACTTCAAGGGTCTAGTTTCTATTCTAAAATTGATCTACAATCAGGATATCCTCAACTGAAAATTCAGGAAGAAGATATACCAAAAACGACTTTTAGGACTCGTTACGGTCACTACGAGTTCCTAGTTATGCCATTTGGCTTGACTAATGCACCGGCCGTTTTCATGGACCTAATGAACCGCGTGTGCAAGCCATACTTGAATAAATTCGTGATTGTATTTATCGATGACATATCAATATATTCACAAACCAATGAGGAACATGAACATCATTTGAAATCAATCTTGGAACTACTCCGGAATGAGAAGCGTTATGCCAAATTCTCTAAGTGTGAGTTTCGGATTCGAGAGGTTCACTTTCTTGGACACGTCATCAATAAGAAGGGTATTCACGTAATCCCAACCAAGATTGAAGCTATCAAAAACTGGGAAGCACCAAGAACTCCGACTGAGGTGCGTCAATTTCTGGGTTCGGCAGGATATTACAGGCGATTTATCGAGAATTTTTCAAAGATAGCCTTGCCTTTGACCACGTTAACTCAGAAGGACAAAAAGTTTGATTGGACTGATAAACAAGAATCAGCGTTTCAAGTGTTGAAGCAAAAACTTTGTAGTGCACCAATCATATCCCTTCCCGAAGGAACTGACAATTCCATCGTGTACTGCGACGCATCACACCAAGGTCTGGGATGTGTATTGATGCAAAGAGAAAAAGTCATAGCGTATGCATCCAGACAGCTAAGAGTACATGAGAAAAAAAAAAAATTATACGACTCACGATCTGAAATTGGGTGCTGTCATGTTTGCACTCAAGATTTGGAGATATTTCTTATATGGTACAAAATGTACTATCTTTACAAACCACAAGAGTCTCTAGTACATCTTTAATCAGAAAGAACTCAACATGAGTCAACTTCGTTGGGTAGAACTACTGAATGATTACGACTGTGATATCAAGTATCACCCTGGTAAGGCAAATGTCGTAGCAGATTCCTTGAGTCGTAAAGAACGGGTTAAAACTCTCCGTGTTCGTGCCCTAGGATTGACAATTCATGCGAGTCTCACGATTCAAATCCGGATGGCACAACAGGAGGCAATCAAAGAAGAAAACATTCAGAGTGAAGCTATACGAGGAATGATCAGACAATTAGAGCCAAAATCAGATGATACTTTATACTTTGCAAATAGAATTTGGGTGCCATGTTTTGGTAACTTACAGGAGTTGGTTATGGACGAAGCCCACAAGTCCAGGTACCCCATTCACCCAGGTTCGGATAAAATGTATAAGGATCTGAAAGAACTCTACTGGTGGCCGAACATGAAAAGAGAAATTGCTATTTACGTCGGTAAATGCCTGACATGTTCAAAGGTAAAGGCAGAACATCAGAAACCGTCGGGATTGTTATAACAACCCGAGATACCTCAATGGAAATGGGAACAAATTTCAATGGATTTCATTTCAAAGTTACCCAGAACACCTAGCAACTATGATACTATATGATAATCGTCAGTCGTTTGACGAAATCCGCGCATTCCCTACCAATAAAGGAGACAGATAAAAGTAAGACGCGTGCAAGGCTAAATATTAAGGGAATTAAGGCTAGGCATGGTATGCCAGTTTCCATTTTCACAAAAAGGGACAGTCGATTCATGTCAAGAACCTGACAGTCTGTACAAGAAGCCTTGAGCACACGCCTTTACATGACCACTGCATATCATCCCCAGATGAACGGTCAAAGTAAAAGGACTATCCAAACTATAAAAGATGTGCTCCGTGTGTGCGTAATCGATTTCAGAAGAAATAGGGATACTCACCGCCGTTGGATGAGTTTTCATATAATATCAACTACCATACCAGCATTAAAGCCGCTCCGTTGAGTCTTTGTGTGGTTATAAGTGTCACTCATCGCTATGTTGGGCGGGGGTTAGCGAAAAGCATTTGACTGGTCCTGATATTGGCTAGGAAACCACTGACAAGATCGTCGAAATAAAAGATCGTCTGAAAGCCACTCAAGACAGACGAAAGAGAGTGGAGCTAGCAACAGACGAAAACCATTAGAATTCCAAGTGATAGACAAAGTCACGTTGAAGGTCTCACCTTGGAAAAGAGTGGCAAAATTTGGCAACCGTGGCAAGCTTAATCCTAGGTACGTTGAACCATTTGAATGAGAGGATCAAATGAAAACAAAAATACCCATCCTTGCTTAAGGATACAACAGTTCAAGAGGACACAAATTGAATTTCGGGACGAAATTCTTTTAACATGGGGAGAATGTGACACCCGACATTTCAGGTCAATATCCGTACATGTTATAAACAAGTTTAAATTATAATTGTTTTGTGATTTACTTAATTTCACAAACAAGGACATTAAGGTCTAACAAAAATCGTACAGGGTCTCATTTCACATTCTGGTAATTCTAGGAGTTACCGGTTCACGTACCAGGATAACCCGACTAAATACGAACATTAGTGGTTAAATTTACACTTAAATCAAATGGTTTGATTTATTTAACCCCACCCACTCCCATTGACCAGAAATCTCGGCCTCAAGGCCATGTGGGTCCATCCCACACCCTAAATTTCAACATCTTCTACTTTCTTAAGCAATCTCCCATACCACCTCATTTTCTATCAATTCATCAAGGCAAAAACCCTCAACCCCTGTCATCTCTCTCTTCTTCTACGACAACAACAAGAATACCTATCTCCACTTTCTTTTGGGGTTCTTCCATAATCGAAGACTTGAATCCTTTATTTCGGTGCTATAAGGAGAGTTCCAAGTGTTTTCTCAAAGGGTTTTAGCAGGAGAAGTCAAGATCATTCTCTTTTTCTCTCAAAAATCGTCATCTCTGTCCAGAGGTAAAAACTCGATATTATCCACTTTATTTTCTTTAAAACCGTATCTAAGCATACAAAAGGTTCAATCGCAAGTAAGATAACAAGAAAAGTGTGTCAAATTCAAGATTTGAACATAAAAATATACAGGACGAATTCTGTCAATCAAAGTGCAGTAATCGAAACTAGGAGTTTCGATACCTGCTCAATCGAAACTAGGAGTTTCGATACCTGTTATTCAATCGAAACTAGGAGTTTCGATACCTATTCAATCGAAACTAGGAGTTTCGATACCAGTTTACTCAATCGAAACTGGGAGTTTCGATACTAGTTGTTCAATCGAAACTAGGTAGTTTCGATACATATTGCTCAATCGAAACTAGATAGTTTCGATACCCTTCTTGCCAATCGAAACTAGATAGTTTCGATACCTAACTACTCAATCGAAACTATGAAGTTTCGATACTCAATTGCCCAATCGAAACTAGGAAGTTTCGACATCTGTTCATCAGTCACATTGGGCAGTAACTTAGAACTGTTTTTATAGCAAAACAAGTGTTGAAAATCTAAGAAGATATTTAAACAAAAGCAACTAGATTTACTAGGTCGATGAACAATTTCCAATATGAGACGTTCGGTCTTAACACAATTTACCCTTTGGTATCTAGGGTACGAATAGTCAAGTTCGGCTAGAACAATTATCATTGCAAGCATACACAAACTCAAGGTGAGTTCACGGCCCCCTTTTAACTCTTTACTGTTTTGTAAACATCGGGGGAGAAACATACTTACTTGTTATGTTTTGAAAACATGAATTACATTGTTTATACGTTTGACAATATGAACATTTTGGTTTAACTTCTTGTGAGTCTCCCAACCCCACTTTTACTACTGGTTTTTAAATTGTTTTTAAACAAACGGGGAGAAAACTTGCTCAACTAAACAGCTGGACACAACAACACACAACGATTGTTCGGATGAACAACACACAACGATTGTTCGGATGAACAACACACAACGATTGTTCGGATGAACAACACTCAACGATTGGGGGAAACACATACTTACAATTATTTTATGGGATAACAAGAGAATAAGGCACGACTTGTATGTTTACATGAGATGAGAACAACAATTTGAGGCCGGAAAAGTCCCCTGGAACAACGTAGTAACCATTAACTGTAGCCTAGGGTCCTATGAATAGTACTATGGAGAGTGACGTCTCCCGGTCATGGTTAGTCGCGCTAACCACAATCTGGAGGATTTATGGCCGCATAGAACCGGATAACGAAATTAGGGGCGTGTACAAATTGTCATGGTTTGGTTACGCCTCATGTATGAACATATTATTTGTATTCCTAGCTAGTTTACAAATGGGTCAACAATTCTTATTCTGTTTATCACATACACCTGAAACTATTTACGAACAATTGAATTTAAACAAAGGGTTCTGATCAGGTTAAAGTGATCAGGTATAAACAAAGGGTTCTGATCAGGTTAAAGTGATCAGGTTTAAACAAAAGAGTTTTGATCCGGATAAAGTGATCATGTTTATACAAAAGGGTTCTAATTAGTTAAAATGATCAGGTTTAAACATATTTTATGACGGTTAAGTCATGATAATGTTTTCAAATGAAAACTACTTAGTTTTATGACGGTAAAGTCATGAACAGGTTTTCGGGGAAAAACTATAAGCACTAATATAACTAACTCTGTGAACTCACCAACCTTTGTGTTGACACTTTCAAGTATGTTTCTCAGGTGACCTCTAGCCATGGCGCGGTTGGAATAGGCTAGCTATGTTGGATCAATTCCTAGTAGCTGGAAGGACGTAGAATATCAAGTCTCAAGTCTGTCGTTGATCTAGAAGAACTTAGATCATAGTATTTCTTAGTTTTAGTAATTGTATATGTAATCAAGTCTTAGAAATCATTATTACAGCTTCCGCTATCGTGTAATGAACCAATCGTTACAACCTGTATTTATTTAATAAGTAAATAAAATATGGGGGTGTGACAGTGGAATTGTAACATTTCTGATTTTTAGTATCCGTATTTCAAATTCAATGTAATGCATTTCAAACCAAATTCTAGTGCACTGTTTTGTTCTATTCGTACCATCAATTAAATACAATATTTCGATGTTAATCCGCAAATTTTTACACGGTTATAACCAACTAAAACACTACATAAGTATCTATTTATACAAATATGTCAAAGACCAAAGTTACAAGGTCTGGTGTTGAAAATTTACAACAAACCCTAATAGGCACGGTCGCGCCTCGTTCCGGCACGATCGCGCGCCTTGCTTTGAAACAGTCGCACCCGGTGCCTTGGCACGGTCGCGCCTCATATGGGCACGGTCACGCCTCTTGACAGTTGAAATGTAAAAACGATCTTTAATTCTAAAACTCACTCAATTCCGTAACGGTTATACACGTTTATCTGTTAATAATCATCATTAGACTATTAAGCATCGACATTACACCTGAATTAAAACAAATTATAGATTCCTAAGCTAAAACTGTCAACCCTTCATTCTTGTTCACCAAATTCACTATTCTGGTCTCAATTCTCCCAAACAAACGCATTACCACCATCTCTAAAAACTTCTGAACACATAGGAACAGCCAGAGTTGCAGCAGAAGACGCCGGAGGTCAAAACCGTCGTCACCAGAACAAGTCCGTACCGTACTCCATCGATTCATTATTCTTCCGGGTAATTGAAACCTTCCACACTTTCGTTTCAATTCATAGATCAAAAGCCCCATGTTAATTTGGGCTTTCGTTACGGAAATCACCACGAACCCGAATCCACATTTTCGTTAAAAATTATTTAATCGAATCAAACCTTAGACACGTTTTAAATACAATTAAACTCTACAAAAGATTCGTGATGACCTAATGGGTGAAAGCCCCATGAATTCCAACATCTACAATATAAGAATAAGTCAAATTGAACCTGTTTTGGAACAGACATGGTCGCGCTAATCATACAGCGCGGTCGTGCTTCATGAGACACGGTCGCGCCAAATACCAGCGCGGTCGTGCCTCACACACTCAGACCAGTCGTGCCTTTGGCTAGACTTGGTCATGCTTCAAAACCCTAGACACGGTCGTGCCTAGTCCAGAACACGATCGTGCCTAGAGAACAATCAAATTGTGCATTCTGTTTGATCAACACGGTCGCGCCCTGACTAGCATGGTCGCGCCCGTGGTTAAAACAGGATCATGCCTTTCCCAGGCACGGTCGTGTGTGAGTTAAAATCTTGGCAGAATTATAAATTTTATATATGTTTCAAACCACAAATATTCTGATTAAATTACAAAATAAAAATAGTTGAATTTTATAAAATTGCATTTAATCTTATTTAGAAAGAACAAATATTTAATAAATGAAAATTAATTATTTAAAGTTTATAAAATTTAATTTACAATTATTGTTAAACCATTTAAAAAATATTTAAATGGTTAAGTAACATTTTATAAATAAATAAATAAAATGATTATTTATTTAATTTATATTTAAACAAAAACGATTAATTAATTATACTAACTTATAACTAATACTTACAATGTTCTCATAAACAATAATTATTTACAAACTCAAACACTAATCAAAATGTTCTAAAAATACTCATTCAAACTTTATATATTTTATTCAATACCTCCAATTACAAATCAATGATCTTATTACACAAGTCCAAATACAACTTTAGACTTAAACATTGGTGCACACTATTAATACCTTACACATTACTCCTTAGGTTAACTTGTGCATTTCAAGGATCCTTACTATCTAATATCTTTGTTAGCTACGCCTTCGAACCAAGTGAGTATTTCATAGCCCCTTTTACTCTTTTACACTTTTGGGGTGAAACATGAACATTATTCAAATTACACGTTACATTTACACAAACAACACAAGTACAAATCCTATTTATATTCATGTGTGCAATTTGAGCTTTATGCCCGAGTGCTAGGTGTGCTAACCTTTGTATGCGATTATGTGCAATCATTAACTATACAAGTCGACGGTTTTCAATGATAGATCTATTGAGTCTGACAAACCCACCCAGATTGGGGTGATTGATACCGACAACACAATTTTGCATGCTAGTTACAAAGGTTTGATTGTACATGGTTACACAATAGCTGCTCCCCATAAATGCCTTATTTATCATGTTATGTAAGGATTTGTTTTACAACTATATGCTATCTATATACAAACCTGTGTTATACTCACCAACTTTTTAGTTGACTTTATTTTATTCATGTTTCAGGTTCTAACGTGTGAGATTGTTCAAGATGTGCTACACATAGGATTGGACTTAGTTAATTTAAATAAAAGAACTCTATGTATTTGCAATTTTGTTCTATCTTGGATTTGGTTATGTTTGGATTATTTGCAATGAAATTTGACGTTTAATATATTCAATTTAGTCAACCTTGTGCTTATGAACAGTCTACATGTCCCGCCCCGATGATTCCGCCATCGGTCGGGGTGTGACAGATTGGTATCAGATCCTTGGTTATAGGGAATTAGGTTATTAGACACCTTGACCTAGACTATAACTTTTGGACACCTACTTATGCTATGATTCATGATTTCATGTTATATGCTACAAGCTATATGTTATGTGTTACATGCTATGTGCTACATGCTTACTATGATTAGTTATTATTTTATTTGATGACTTATTTATTAAAAATCCATGACTTATTAGTATATACTTAAATAATAAATTAAATAAACAATATCTCTTCCTATATCCTAAAACCTCATAATACTCTTATCTCCTTCTCTATCTATATTTTTCTAACATGTGGAATCTTCATGAAGCTAAATCCATAAAATTTTCTTTATTTCCTCGTTATGGTTTTTAAGCTTTGTTAATTATTTGAGGACACATGCAATCTGGAAGAGTGACACTTGTATTTTGGGTTTTCTGTCTAGGAAAGCATTTCGCATAAATCCCAATCAACCGAGGGACCCGTATGCTTTCCTGGGAATTCCCGAGATGAGTGTTTACTTATAGGCTAAAGCATGTCTCTTTGAAAATTATATAAGTTTAATTAACCTTAATGTGTCATAGTACTCGAGTGATTATATCACTATTTGAGTATAATCCAAACTATGATTATCTATTTATTTTGTTATCTTATTCTATTAAATCCAAACAATTCTCATGAGTTCTTACATCTTTTCTTGTCCTGTGAAAATATGTAGAATGCCTCCTCGTCGTGCTCCCGCCACCAACACCAATACAGACATTGCTGCTATTCTTGCACAACTCGTGACACAACTCACACAAGCTAATAGTGCCACCAATGGCAACAACGGTGGTAATGGTAGCAATAGTGGAAATGGTGGTAATGGTGGAAATGGTGGTAACAACCCATCTCAATGCACCTTCAAGCACTTCAACTCGTGCAATCCTCTCAAGTTCTATGGTACCGAAGGAGCTATTGGACTCCTTCAATGGTTCGAAAGCATTGAGAATACCTTTCTCAATAGTTACTGCCCCGACAACCTTCGTGTTCTTCATGCCACAAGTGTCCTACAAAAACGGGCACTCACGTGGTGGAATGGGGAGAAGAGAAATAGAGGTGTGGATGTGGCAATGGCCTTACCTTGGGATGAGGTTAAAAGGCTAATGACCGAGGAATTCTGTCCTCGAAATGAAGTAAAGAAACTTGAAGCCGAATTTTGGGATCTTGCCCAAGATAGTGGTGAAAACTTGGTGTACACAACTCGGTTCCATGAGTTGAGTCTTCTTATGCCCCACATGGTCACTCCTTTGTCCCGCTGCATTGAAAAGTATATTGTGGGACTGCCTAGACAAATTCAAGATACTGTCCTAGGAAGGAATCCCGCAACACTTGAGGATGCTATCCGTTTATCCGCTACCTTAACTGATAACCATGTGAAAGCGGGAACACTTACTAAAAAGGGCACCAAGAAAGTTTCTGACACTATAACCCCTCCTACCCACAGCAAAGAGGCCACAACTGAACCCTCCCGCAATAATAGGAATAGGAAGACTAGAAACTATGCTGTGGTCACTCCTGCTATTCCTGTTAACCAAGCTGCACCTATGGTTCAAGCACCGGTCAAAAAGCCATATGTTGGAATCTACCCACTTTGTGCCACTTGTAACTACCATCATCACAAAAGCATCCCATGTCGCCTTTGTACTTATTGTGGGAGATATGGCCATACAGTTAATGTTTGTAGGACCAAAGCTCTTGCGGGCCAAGTCAACTCACCAAACCAAACCAACACCCAAGTGGCTAATCAAGGTGTACCCGCTATTGCAAATGGGCGAGAATGTTATCAATGTGGCAACCCGAACCATTTCCGTGATCAATGCCCAAAGTTAGTCAATGCTAGACAAGGTGGAGCTCGCGGGCGTGCTTTCAACATAAATGCCAATGAAGCTCAAGCCAAAAATGACGTGGTCAATGGTACGTTTCTTATTAATAGTCAATATACCTCCATTTTATTCGATACCGGTGCCGATAAAAGTTTTGTGTCACTTAATTTTGAACCTTTACTTGCAAAGACACGATCCCAATTAGAGAAAACCTTCACCGTTGAGGTAGCAAATGTTGACTCCCTTACAATTGAATCCATTATCTATGATTGCTTTTTAGAACTTAATGATCACACATTCCCAATCAACCTTGTTCCAATGCCACTAGGGAGCTTTGATATCATCATAGGCATGGATTGGCTATCGAATCATCATGCCGAAGTCATTTGCTTTGAGAAGTGTATTCGAATACCTCTACCATCGGGAGAAACGTTGAGAGTCTTTGGTGAAAAGCCTTGCAAAGGGCTTAAATTAATGTCATGCACTACTGCTCAAAAGTACTTACGAAAGAAGTACGTGGCCTTTTTGGCCCATATCGTTCAAAAGGATGTTAAAAAGAAGAGTATTCAAGATATCCCCATTATCCGAGATTTTCCTGAAGTATTCCCCGAAGACTTATCCGGCCTTCCACCCGTTCGCCAAGTAGAATTTCGCATTGATCTTGTGCCCGGAGCTAACCCCGTGGCTAGAGCTCCATACCGTCTTGCACCTTCTGAAATGCAAGAACTTGCAAGTCAACTTCAAGAGCTCTCCGACAAGGGATTCATCCATCCGAGTCATTCACCGTGGGGTACACCCGTCTTATTCGTTAAAAAGAAGGATGGATCATTTGCATGTGTATTGACTACCGCGAACTCAACAAGCTTACTATCAAAAACTGTTATCCTTTACCTAGAATTGATGACCTCTTTGATCAACTTCAAGGTTCTACTTGCTTCTCGAAGATTGATCTTCGATCTGGTTATCACCAACTCCGTGTGCAAGAAGACGATATTCCAAAGACTGCCTTCCTAACAAGGTATGAACATTACGAGTTCATGGTTATGCCTTTTGGACTAACCAATGCACCCGCAGTTTTCATGGATCTCATGAATCATGTGTGCAAACCGTACCTTGATAAGTTCGTGATCGTTTTCATCGATGACATCTTAATCTATTCCAAGACTAAATCCGATCATGAGCAACATCTTAGATTGGTCTTGGATCTCTTGAAGAAAGAACAACTATATGCCAAATTCTCCAAATGTGAATTTTGGTTAAAAGAAATTCAATTTCTTGGTCACATTGTCAGCGACAAGGGTATTCATGTTGACCCTGCTAAGATCGAAACGGTTAAGAATTGGAATGCCCCGAAGACTCCCACTGAAGTTCGTTCATTTCTGGGTCTTGCGGGATATTACCGTCGTTTCATCTCAAACTTCTCTAAAATTGATGTCCCCCTTACCGCTTTGACCCACAAGGGTAAGACTTATGAATGGGGACCAAAGCAGGAAGAAGCTTTCCAAACCCTTAAGAAAAAGTTGTGCAATGCTCCCATTTTGACTCTCCCTGATGGGAATGATGATTTAGTTGTCTACTGTGATGCTTCTAACCAAGGTCTTGGTTGTGTTCTTATGCAACGAGGCAAAGTAATCGCTTATGCATCAAGGCAACTTAAGATTCATGAGAAGAATTATACGACGCACGATCTCGAGTTGGGTGCGGTCGTATTCGCATTAAAGATTTGGAGACATTATCTATATGGCACAAAATGTGTGGTGTTCACCGACCACAAAAGTCTCCAACACATCTTCAATCAAAAGGAACTCAATATGAGGCAATGACGTTGGGTTGAACTCCTTAACGACTATGACTGCGAGATTCGTTACCATCCCGGCAAAGCGAATGTTGTAGCCGACGCTTTGAGTCGAAAGAACCATGTCATGCTTCACAATGTTCGAATTCAAACCGACATCCAAAACCGCATCTTAGAAGCTCAACACGTCTCAGTCACCGAGGGTAACATGTACGAAGAAATGTCGTGTGGTGTTGAACTTCTACTTGAATCAAAACCCAATGGCTTACTTTATTACTTGAATCGTATTTGGATTCCCGATTGCGATGATCTCCGTACATTTCTCATGAAGGAGGCTCACAAAACTCGTTATTCTATTCATCCTGGTGCGGATAAAATGTACCAAGATCTTCGCCAACAATATTGGTGGCTCGGTATGAAAAAAGGACATTGCTCTTTATGTTGCCAAATGTTTAACCTGCTCCAAAGTCAAAGCCGAACATCAACGTCCTTCTGCTTTACTTGAACAACCGGAAATTCCCGTGTGGTAATGGGAAAACTTAGCTATGGATTTTATTACCAAACTCCCTCGCACCTCGAGTGGTTATGATAGTATTTGGGTGATCATTGATCGTCTCACCAATACTGCTCATTTCTTGCCTATCCGTGAAGACTATCTGGTTGAAAAACTAGCCCGAATTTACATTGATGAATGTGTGAGCCGTCATGGTGTTCCCTTGAACATAATATCCGATCGAGATGCCCGGTTCACTTCTCGATTTTGGCAATCTCTCCAAACTGCTCTTGGCACACGATTGGATTTGAGCACGGCTTACCATCCCCAAACTGATGGTCAAACCGAGCGAACAATCCAAACACTTGAAGACATGCTTATTGCTTGTGTAATCGATTTTGGTGGAAATTGGGATTCACATTTATCCCTCATTGAGTTCTCTTACAATAATAGCTATCACACAAGTATCAACATGGCTCCATTCGAAGCTCTTTATGGTCGCAAGTGTCGTTCTACTATCTGTTGGAACGAGATTGGTGAAGCACGAATCACCGGTCCCGAGCTAATTCAAGAAACATCCGACAAGATTATTCAAATCCGTGACAACATCCGAACAGCGAGAAGTCGGCAAAAGAGTTATGCCGATAAACGACGAAAACCCTTGGAATTCCAAGTCGGTGACCTTGTTCTTCTTAAGGTGTCCCCGTGGAAGGGTGTGGTCCGTTTTGGAAAGAAAGGCAAGTTAGCCCCTCGCTACGTTGGTCCATTCAAAATCCTTGAAAGAATTGGGAAAGTGGCCTACAAACTCGAATTACCTCCATCTCTTGGCAATGTGCATCCTACATTTCATGTATCAAATCTGAAGAAATGTCTTGCCGATGAGAATCTCCATATACCGCTTGATGACGTGCACATTGATCAAACGATGCACTTCGTTGAGAAACCGGTAGAAATTATGGATCGTGAAATCAAGCAACTCAAGCGAAGTCGTATTCCTATTGTCAAAATTCGTTGGGAGTCTAAGCGTGGTCCTGAGTTCACTTGGGAACGAGAGGACCAAATGAAGCACAAGTACCCCCATCTTTTCACTGATGCCATAGTTTCCTCTAACTAAATTTAGGGACGAAATTCCCTCAACATGGGGAGACTGTAACATTTCTGATTTTTAGTATCCGTATTTCAAATTCAATGTAATGCATTTCAAACCAAATTCCAGTGCACTGTTTTGTTCTATGCGTACCATCAATTAAATACAATATTTCGATGTTAATCCGTAAATTTTTACACGGTTATAACCAACTAAAACACTACATAATTATCTATTTATACAAATATGTCAAAGACCAAAGTTACAAGGTTTGATGTTGAAAATTTACAAGAAACCCTAATAGGCACGGTCGCGCCTCGTTCCGGCACGATCGCGCCAAGTGCCTTAGCACGGTCGCGCGCCTTGCTTTGTAACGGCCGCGCTCGGTGCCTTGGCACGGTCGCGCCTCATATGGGCACGGTCGCGCCTCTTGACAGTTGAAACGTAAAAACGATCTTTAATTCAAAAACTCACTCAATTCCGTAACGGTTATACACGTTTATCTGTTAATAATCATCATTAAACTATTAAGCATCGACATTACACCTGAATTAAAACAAATTATAGATTCCTAAGCTAAAACCGTCGACCCTTCATTCTTGTTCACCAAATTCGCTATTCTGGTCTCAATTCTCCCAAACAAACGCATTACCACCTTCTCTAAAAACTTCTGAACGCATAGGAACAGCCGGAGTTGCAGCAGAAGACGCCGGAGGTCAAAACCGTCGTCACCGGAACAAGTCCCTACCGTACTCCATCGATTCATTATTCTTCCGGGTAATTGAAACCTTCCACACTTTCGTTTCAGTTCATAGATCAAAAGCCCCATGTTAATTTGGGCTTTCGTTACGGAAATCACCACGAACCCGAATCCACATTTTCGTTAAAAATTATTTAATTGAATCAAACCTTAGACACGTTTTAAATACAATTAAACTCTACAAAAGATTCGTGATGACCTAATGGGTGAAAGCACCATGAATTCCAACATCTACAATATAAGAATAAGTCAAATTGAACCTGTTTTGGAACAGACACGGTCGCGCTAATCATACAGCGCGGTCGTGCTTCATGAGACACGGTCGCGCCAAATACCAGCGCGGTCGTGCCTCACACACTCAGACCAGTCGTGCCTTTGGCTAGACTTGGTCATGCTTCAAAACCCTAGACACGGTCGTGCCTAGTCCAGAACACGATCGTGCCTAGAGAACAATCAAATTGTGCATTCTGTTTGATCAACACGGTCGCGCCCTGACTAGCATGGTCGCGCCCGTGGTTCGAACACGATCATGCCTTTCCCAGGCACGGTCGTGTGTGAGTTAAAATCTTGGCAAAATTATAAATTTTATATATTTTTCAACCACAAATATTCTGATTAATTACAAAATAAAAATAGTTGAATTTTATAAAATTGCATTTAATCTTATTTATAAAGAACAAATATTTAATAAATGGAAAATTAATTATTTAAAGTTTATAAAATTTAATTTACAATTATTGTTAAACCTTTCATTTAAAAAGTATTTAAATGGTTATGTTACATTTTATAAATAAATAAATAAAATGGTTATTTATTTAATTTATATTTAAACAAAAACGATTAATTAATTATACTAACTTATAACTAATACTTACAATGTTTTATTAAACAATAATTATTTACAAACTCAAACCCTAATCAAAATGTTCTAAAAATACTCTTTTAAACTCTATATATTTTATTCAATACCTCCAATTACAAATCAATGACCTTATTTCACAAGTCCAAATGCAACTTTAGACTTAAACATTGGTGCACACTATTAATACCATATACATTACTCATTAGGTTAACTTGTGCATTTCAAGGATCCTTACTATCTAATATCTTTGTTAGCTACGCCTTCGAACCAAGTGAGTATTTCATAGCCCCTTTTACTCTTTTACACTTTTGGGGTGAAACATGAACATTATTCAAATTACACATTACATTTACACAAACAACACAAGTACAAATCCTATTTACATTCATGTGTGCAATTTGAGCTTTATGCCCGAGTGCTAGGTGTGCTAACCTTTGTATGAGATTATGTGCAATCATTAACTATACAAGCCGACGGTTTTCAATGATAGATCTACTGAGTCTGACAAACCCACCCAGATTGGGGTGATTGGTACCGACAACACAATTTTGTATGCTAGTTACAAAGGTTTGATTGTACATGGTAACACAATAGCTGCTCCCCATAAATTCCTTATTTATCATGTTATGTAATGATTTGTTTTACAACTATATGCTATCTATATACAAACCTTTTTTATAGTCACCAACTTTTTATTTGACTTTATTTTATTCATGTTTCAGGTTCTAACATGTGAGATTATTCAAGATGTGCTACATATAGGATTGGACTTAGTTAATTTAAATAAAAGAACTCTATGTATTTGCAATTTTGTTCTATCTTGGATTTGGTTATGTTTGGATTATTTGCAATGAAATTTGACGTGTAATATATTCAATTTAGTCAACCTTGTGCTTATGAACAGTCTACATGTCCCGCCCCGATGATTCCGCCATCGGTCGGGGTGTGACAGGAATCATCGGGGCGGGACATGTAGACTGTTCATAAGCACGAGGTTGACTAAATTGAAATATATTAAACTTCAAATTCCATTACAATCATTCAAACAAAACCAAATCCAAGACAGAAACAATATTTCAAAACATGGACTTCTTTATTTAAATTAGCTAAGTCCAAAACCTAAGTGTCACACCCTCGCCAAGGCGGAAACGCGCGGTGCGACGTAACATGGTTTCCAAAGCATATGATTACCACAAACACATACATGATAAATGGATACATAAATAAGTTTAAGGTTTTACATTACAAAAATGTAATCTGAGTTTACAAAAAGTCAAGATTTCACAAATATGACTCAATTCAATGAGTTATACAAGAGAAATCCCCTCAAAAGTTGTATCCATCGTGCATGCATGTAATCTACATTGCTAACCTTGCGATCACGTTCAATTACCTGAAAAACATACTTAAAATCGTCAACACGAGGTTGGTGAGTTCACAGGTTTAATCAAATAGTTCTTTGTAAACTTTGTTCGTAAATAGTTTCAGGTGTATGTGATAAACAGAATAAGAATTGTTGACCCATTTGTAAACTAGCTAGGAATACAAATAATATGTTCATACATGAGGCGTAACCAAACCATGACAATTGTACACGCCCCTAATTTCGTTATCCGGTTCTATGCGGCCATAAATCCTCCAGATTGTGGTTAGCGCGACTAACCATGACCGGGAGACGTCACTCTCCATAGTACTATTCATAGGACCCTAGGCTACAGTTAATGGTTACTACATTGTTCCAGGGGACTTTAGCGGCCTCTCTTGTTGTTCTCATCTCATGTAAACATAAAAGTCGTGCCTTATTCTCTTGTTATCCCATAAAATAGTTATAAGTATGCTTTTCCCCCAAATATTGAAAACAGTAAAAAGGGGCCGTGAAACTCACCTTGAGTTTGTGTATACTTGTAATGATACTTGTTGTAGTCAACCTTGACTATTCGTACCCTAGATACCAAGGGTAAATTGTGTTAAGACCGAACGTCTTATATTGCAAATTGTTCACCGACTTTGTAAATCTGGTCGTTTTTGTTTGAATATCTCCTTAGTTGTTCAACACTTGTTTTGTTATAAAAACAGTTTTGAGTTACTGCCCAAATGGGACTGTTGACCAGGTGTCGAAACTTCTTAGTTTCGATTGGGCATATGTGTATCGAAACTACTTAGTTTCGATGGAGTAGTCAGGTGTCGGAACTACCTAGTTTCGATTGAGTAAGTGTTATCGAAACAATCTAGTTTCGATTGACAAGAAGGGTATCGAAACTACCTAGTTTCGATTGAGCAATATGTATCGAAACTACCTAGTTTCGATTGAACAGCTAGTATCGAAACTCCTAGTTTCGATTGAGTAACAGGTATCGAAACTACTTGTTTCGATTGAGTATAGGTATCGAAACTTCATAGTTTCGATTACTGGACTTCTGTTTGACAGAATCAGTCCTGCATATTAATGTTTTAAAACTTGAATTTGACACACTTTTCTTGTTATCTTACTTGCGATTGAACATTTTGTATGCTTAGATACGGTTTTTAAAGAGAATAAAGTAGATGGTTTTGAGTTTTTACCTTAAAACAGTGACGATGATAATGAGAGAAAACAAAGAATGGTCTTGACTCTTTTGTTAAACTCTTCTCCAGGAACACTTTAAAACACTGAATTTTGATGGATTTTGCTTTAAAACTTGACTTCAATCTTGAAGAGAATTGGAGAATTTGCCGTAAGAAAATGAGTGATAAAATGGGAATTGAGAGGAAAATGAGTGAGGTGGTATGGTTTTACTTGAGTTTTTCTCAGGAGAGGTATGGGTCGAGGTGTGGGTTTTCTCTGGCTTCGGCCGAGAAAGTCAAGAAAAATGATTTGAATGTTAATAATTAAATTTAAGTATTAGTTTATTATTATGTAGTGTTTCAATTGGGTAATTAAATTCGGTTTATACTGGTATGTGCACCGGTAACTCACATAATTACCAAAAATTTAAAATGAGACCATGTACGGTCTTTGTAGGACCTTAATGTCCTTGTTTGTGAAATTAAATAAATCACAAAAATAATTATAACGTAAACTTGTTTATAATGTGTATGGATATTGACCTGAAATGTCGGGTGTCTCATTCTCCCCTTGTTAAAAGAATTTCGTCCCGAAATTCAATTCGTGTTATCTTGAACTGGTGTATCCTTAAACAAGGATGGGTATTTTGTTTTCATTTGGTCCTCTCGTTCCCATGTATACTCAGGACCACGCTTTGAGTTTCAACGTACTTTAACCAGTTTGATCCGACTGCGTCTCAGCTTTTGAACCTTCCAATCTGATATCTCAATCGGTTCCTCGATGAAATGAAGTTTATCATCAATGTGAATTTCTTCAGGCGGTATGATCAAAGTCTCG
Organism: Smallanthus sonchifolius; assembly: GCA_023525975.1. NCBI lineage: Eukaryota > Viridiplantae > Streptophyta > Magnoliopsida > Asterales > Asteraceae > Smallanthus > Smallanthus sonchifolius. Next base: position 24,342,721 of record CM042030.1, on the reverse strand, counting down.
TCTGGTAGACACTTTTTAAGATTTGACACATGAAACGTATCATGTACATTGCTTAGTTCTTGTGGCAACTTGAGCTTGTAAGCTACAGGGCCAATCCTAGCCAGTATTTCAAATGGTCCAACGTATCTAGGGTTGAGTTTACCATGGTTACCAAACCTCGCAACGCCTTTCCATGGTGAGACTTTTAACATTAATCGGTCACCAATTTGAAATTCTAATGTTTTTCGTCTGTTATCAGCATAGCTCTTCTGTCTATCTCGGGCGGCTTTCAGACGGTCCTTAATTTTGAAGATCTTATCAATGGTTTCCTGGACAATCTCAGGGCCTGTCAAATGTTTTTCACCAACTTTCGCCCAACATAGCGGTGAGCGGCATTTACGACCATATAAAGCTTCAAACGGTGCTGCTTTAATGCTCGTATGGTAGCTGTTATTGTAGGAAAACTCTGCTAACGGTAAATGAGTATCCCAATTTCCTTCGAAATCAATTACACACGCACGGAGCATATCTTCTAGTGTCTGGATAGTCCGTTCACTTTGACCATCTGTTTGTGGGTGATATGTCGTGCTCATGTCAAGACGTGTGCCCATGGCTTCTTGTAATGATTTCCAGATTCTAGACACGAATCTGCTGTCTCTATCAGAGATAATAGAAATTGGCACTCCATTCCTAGCCACAATTTCCTTGATGTAACTTCATGATGAAATCCATAGAAATCTGTTCCCATTTCCATTGAGGTATCTCGGGTTGTTGTAACAATCCCGACGGTTTCTGATGTTCTGCCTTTACTTTTGAACATGTCAAGCATTTACCGACATAAATAGCAATTTCTCCTTTCATGTTCGGCCACCAATAGTGTTCTTTCAGATCCTTATACATCTTATCTGAACCTGGGTGAATGGAGTACCGGGACTTATGGGCTTCATCCATAACCAACTCCCGTAAGTTACCAATACATGGCACCCAGATTCTATTCATGAAGTATAAAGTATCATCTGACTTTGGTTCCAACTGTCTTATCATTCCTCGTAAAGCTTCATTATGAATGTTTTCTTCTTTGATTGCCTCTTGTTGTGCCATCCGGATTTGAGTCGTGAGACTCGTATGAATTGTCAATCCTAGGGAACGAACACGAAGAGTTTTAACTCGTTCCTTGCGACTTAAGGCATCTGCTACGACGTTTGCCTTACCCGGGTGATACTTGATATCACAGTCGTAATCATTCAGTAGCTCTACCCAACGACGTTGTCTCATGTTGAGTTCCTTTTGATCGAAGATATGTTGGAGACTCTTGTGATCAGTAAAGATAGTGCAACTTGTACCGTAAAGATAATGTCTCCAAATCTTGAGTGCAAACACCACTGCGCCCAACTCCAAGTCATGGGTCGTATAATTCTTTTCGTGCACTTTTAGTTGTCGTGAGGCATAAGCGATGACTTTGTCTCTTTGCATTAACACACAACCAAGTCCTTGGTGTGATGCATCGCAGTATACGACAAAGTTGTCGATTCCCTCAGGAAGGGATAAGATCGGTGCACTACACAGCTTCTGCTTCAGCAATTGAAAAGCTGACTCTTGCTTGTCATTCCAATCAAACTTCTTTTCTTTCTGGGTTAATGTGGTTAAAGGCAGGGCTATTTTTGAAAAATTCTCGATGAAACGCCTGTAATAGCCTGCCAAACCCAGAAATTGACGCACTTCAGTCGGAGTTCTTGGTGCTTCCCAGTTTTTGATAGCTTCAATCTTGGATGGGTCTACGTGAATACCATTCTTATTGATGACGTGTCCGAGAAAGTGAACTTCTCGGATCCAAAACTCACACTTAGAGAATTTAGCATAAAGCTTCTCCTTCCTGAGTAATTCTAAGATTAATTTCAGATGCTGTTCATGATCCTCCTTGGTTCGTGAATATATCAATATGTCATCGATAAACACAATCACGAATTTATCCAAGTACGGCTTGCACACGCGGTTCATGAGATCCATGAAAACAGCTGGTGCGTTCGTCAAACCAAATGGCATAACTAGGAATTCGTAGTGGCCATATCGAGTCCTAAATGCTGTCTTTGGTACATCTTCTTCTTGGATTCTTAATTAATGATACCCTGAACGTAGATCGATCTTAGAATAGAAGCTAGAACCTTGTAGTTGATCGAACAAATCATCTATTCGAGGAAGAGGATACCGGTTTTTGATTGTAAGCTTGTTTAATTCTCGGTAATCAATACACATCCTAAAGGTTCCATCCTTTTTCTTTACGAATAGGACCGGAGCTCCCCAGGGTGAGAAACTCGGTCTTATGAAACCTTTATCAAGCAACTCTTGAAGTTGATTTGATAATTCCTGCATTTCAGAAGGTGCTAATCGATATGGTGATCGCGCAACTGGTGCGGCTCCTGGTACCAAGTCGATTAGGAATTCGACTTGCCTCGGTAGTGGTAATCCAGGTAAGTCTTCAGGAAAAACTTTGGGGTAATCTTTAACGATTGGTATGTCTTCAAGTCGACATTTCTCGGGTTTCTTCTCGACGACGTGCGCCAGGAATACGCAATAGCCTTTACGTAGGTACTTACGAGCTTTCATGCAGTTTATCATCCTCAATGTCACTCCACTCTTCTCACCTTGAACCGAAAGAACTTCTCCGTTCTGGAGAGGAATATGAACAATCTTCTCAAAACAAACAATCTCGGCGTGATTCTTCGACAACCAATCCATACCAATAACAACATCAAAACTTCCCAAATCAACGGGTAGTAGGTCTATACTAAATGTGTGGTTTTTAAGACATAAGGTACAACTTTGAATGACTTCTCCGGTATTAATTAATTTTCCGTTTGCTAATTCAATTGTATAATTTTGGTCTAGTTTGCTGGGTTTAATACCGAGTAGGGACTTAAAGTCATTTGACACAAAACTCATATCAGCACCCGTATCAAAAAGTATAGAGGCATAGTGATTATTTATCGGGAACGTACCAGTGACAATGTTTGGATCTTGTCGTGCGTCACCAGCCCCCATTACAAACGCTCTTCCACGGGCCTGATTGTCGTTTCGGTTCTTCAACTTTGGACAGTCTTTTCTAAAGTGCTTTTGATCTCCACACTCAAAGCATCCCTGATTCATCCTTTCTGCTCCTGTGTTGACCTTTCCTGCTACTTGATTGGTCTTATTAGGGTTCGCATTGTTCCAACAGTTATGGGCTAGATGCCCATGCTTTTTACATTTTCCACACTGGGTACACCTTCCACTGTGATGATACCCACATTTGTCACACTTTGGTAGTGTTCCAAGATATCCTTTTTGTTCCACGGTGTTGACAGCATAGGCTTTCATAATTTTGGGTCTCTTGTAAGCTTGATTCTTGTTTTGATTACTGGGTTTTCCAAACCATTTCCTCTTTTCTCCAGACCTTCCTTCCTCGGTCTCCTTCTTCTCAAACAAACCATCACGCACAGCATTATCCCTTAGCTTGAATGCTAGAGTTATAGCGCTCTTGGCATCCATGGGGTTCGATGAAGTCACCATGCTTCGGATTTGAGGTGCGAGACCCCACAAGTATCTTTCAATCTTCTTGTATTCTGGGGTAACCATGTGTGGAACCAAACTTGCTAACTCATTGAATCGGTCAGTGTAACCAGCCACATCATCTCCTATCATTTGTAAATTCCACATTTCAGATTCGATCTTTTGCAACTCATTTCGAGGACAGTACTCCTCGATCATCATGGCTTTTAGATCATCCCAAGATAGCTGGTAGGCAGTCTGCCTTCCTAAGGTTTTCGTCTGAGAATTCCACCAGGTTAATGCTTTGTCAGCAAGTGTGCAAGTGGCATATTTCACCATACAGTCAGCTGTGCATTCACTAATATCAATTACAGATTCCATCTTCTCAATCCACCTCATCAGGCCTACTGCACCCTCGGTGCCATTGAAGTTGCGAGGGTTGCAGGATAGAAAAGCCTTATAAGTGCACTTCTTGTTCGAAGCATCTGTAGGGTCACAAGTCAATATTTTAATAATGTTGTTAACTTAGATCGCGACTGTGTTATGGAGGTGTTTACACATCCTATTACCTCCAGAACCTCCAGTAGTGCCACTGCCTCCTGCACCTCCTCCGCTACCACTACCATTTCCTCCGACGTTATTCCGATTGGCTTCGTACTGCTCCAAGGCGGCGGCTACACGTTGTGATATGAGTTGCTCAACTTCTGCGGAAATCGTCGTGTTGTTTTCACCAGTAGTGTCACGCGGTGTCCTTCTTTTGGGTGCCATGGGTCTGAAGTCGAAATGGGGTTAGTGTGTGACGATATTCAGTGTCTACGACATCCGTACAATAGGATGATAAGTTATGAAATGCATATGTAATGAAAAACGTCTCAGTGAGTCATTTAAATTATAGACTAGGTTCAATTTTTAGACTCCTAGTTCGCTATAATCAATGGCTCTGATACCAATCTGTCACACCCTCGCCAAGGCGGAAACGCGAGGTGCGACGTAACATGGTTTCCAAAGCATATGATTACCGCAAACACATACATGATAAATGGATACATAAATAAGTTTAAGGTTTTACATTACAAAAATGTAATCTGAGTTTACAAAAAGTCAAGATTTCACAAATATGACTCTATTCAATGAGTTATACAAGAAAAATCCCCTCAAAAGTTGTATCCATCGTGCATGCATGTAATCTACATTGCTAACCTTGCGATCACGTTCAATTACCTGAAAAACATACTTAAAATCGTCAACACGAGGTTGGTGAGTTCACAGGTTTAATCAAATAGTTCTTTGTAAACTTTGTTCGTAAATAGTTTCAGGTGTATGTGATAAACAGAATAAGAATTGTTGACCCATTTGTAAACTAGCTAGGAATACAAATAATATGTTCATACATGAGGCGTAACCAAACCATGACAATTGTACACGCCCCTAATTTCGTTATCCGGTCTATGCGGCCATAAATCCTCCAGATTGTGGTTAGCGCGACTAACCATGACCGGGAGACGTCACTCTCCATAGTACTATTCATAGGACCCTAGGCTACAGTTAATGGTTACTACATTGTTCCAAGGGACTTTAGCGGCCTCTCTTGTTGTTCTCATCTCATGTAAACATAAAAGTCGTGCCTTATTCTCTTGTTATCCCATAAAATAGTTATAAGTATGCTTTTCCCCCAAATATTGAAAACAGTAAAAAGGGGCCGTGAAACTCACCTTGAGTTTGTGTATACTTGTAATGATACTTGTTGTAGTCAACCTTGACTATTCGTACCCTAGATACCAAGGGTAAATTGTGTTAAGACCGAACGTCTTATATTGCAAATTGTTCACCGACTTTGTAAATCTGGTCGTTTTTGTTTGAATATCTCCTTAGTTGTTCAACACTTGTTTTGTTATAAATACAGTTTTGAGTTACTGCCCAAATGGGACTGTTGACCAGGTGTCGAAACTTCTAAGTTTCGATTGGGCATATGTGTATCGAAACTACTTAGTTTCGATGGAGTAGTCAGGTGTCGGAACTACCTAGTTTCGATTGAGTAAGTGTTATCGAAACAATCTAGTTTCGATTGACAAGAAGGGTATCGAAACTACCTAGTTTCGATTGAGCAATATGTATCGAAACTACCTAGTTTCGATTGAACAGCTAGTATCGAAACTCCTAGTTTTGATTGAGTAACAGGTATCGAAACTACTTGTTTCGATTGAGTATAGGTATCGAAACTTCATAGTTTCGATTACTGGACTTCTGTTTGACAGAATCAGTCCTGCATATTAATGTTTTAAAACTTGAATTTGACACACTTTTCTTGTTATCTTACTTGCGATTGAACATTTTGTATGCTTAGATACGGTTTTTAAAGAGAATAAAGTAGATGGTTTTGAGTTTTTACCTTAAAACAGTGACGATGATGATGAGAGAAAACAGAGAATGGTCTTGACTCTTTTGTTAAACTCTTCTCCAGGAACACTTTAAAACACTGAATTTTGATGGATTTTGCTTTAAAACTTGACTTCAATCTTGAAGAGAATTGGAGAATTTGCCGTAAGAAAATGAGTGATAAAATGGGAATTGAGAGGAAAATGAGTGAGGTGGTATGGTTAAATCTCCATAATTGAAGGGTTGACTTAGAGGATCAATGGTGGTTTTTGGGATTGAGAATGTGATGAGGGTTGTAGGAGTTATGGTAGGGGTGATGGTGACTGACTCCGTGAGAATTGGAGTAGTCACCGCCACCTGAGCAGATGTGGTAGGGAGGGTCACTATCACAGGAATCTCCTCTGTGATTGAAGTGACGGCCACTTCAAGTTGCACCTGTGGCCTCCTCCTCCTACGGTAGAGTTGCTGTGAAGGTGGGGTGGAGGCTGAATCAGGACTAGCAGCTGAAACTTGTACTTGCTACTGAGCCTCCACCTCACTGGGGATAGAAAGATGTTGCCTATCGCCCCTGTTTTTATGAATGCTTTCTCTTCTTTGTCTCTGTATAGCAGCGTCAGAGTCAGAGTCTGGCTCATATTCACTGCTAGAAGACTGTCGCTTTTTCTTGGAGGACGACTCAGGTAGGGTTACCTTTGTTGTTCTCCTTGGGTGTACCTGTGATGGCGCATCATCGGAATCAGAAGAATCTGACTCTGTCGCTTCCGAGTCGGATCCCACAGCACCATCATTTCCTCCTTCTTCGTCTCCATTATCAGACGATCCATCTTCACTTTCCACTTCCTCCTGTTGTTGATGTTGTTCATCGGAGTGTTCACTCAATTCAGGCTCCGAATCATGACTATACCATCTCCAGTCACCTGGTGCCACATATGCTTCATTTATGAGGTGGCCAAAGAGTTCTGTATGCACAGGGGTAGGTTCTACACTGCCTGGCTTTAAGAATTGTGCAAACACACTTTTTGTCCACCCTCTTCACTTGCAGTCTCTCCCCTATAGCAGGTAGGTTTGGCAACACGTCGTTAATAAAAAGTTGCACAAACCTAGGGTATAATAAGAACCTAAACCTGTCCGCCGTGTTGATCTGGTCATTGATGGCTTTGAATATGTAGCGGGAGAAGTTGTAGCCCTTATTGAGAGATAGGCCCACCATGGCTGCTGCAAGGTCATGACCCATGGCATCCTTTCTAGCTTTCCTTAAGGAGATGCACATGATCATGACGTGGGCGAAGTATCTCCATTGGTCTAGCACCCACATCTTCTTATATGAAGCATAGTCTCTCGCACCAACATATCCCATTCTTTGCCTCCAAAAGCCGTCCACAAAGTAGTCTGGATAAGCTGTCGGGTTGGTCGAGAGATCTCTGAATTGCAGGACCCTTCTAATAGAATATTCAGAAAAGGCGATAGCATGGCCAGCAAAGGTAGCCCTTTTAACATTGGGAGTTACCGTGCAGTCATGCTCCGCAGTCTCCCAAAACTGCTCCAGATAGGGTCTTGAAACAATAGGGTCAGCAGAAATAGCGTAGCTGATTCTTGAACGGTTCAAGAAATCAACTATTTCTCTATACTGCAGTACTGCACCCTTCCATTCTGGTTCAGTGTTAGCTAACAGATTGAATTCGTTAGGAAATGCCCGAGCCATAATCTGCAAAAACACACGGAAAACATAATCAGAACAAGTATCATTGGAAATGAATAAAAATGACTTAGTATAACAGTTACTCTTTGAACTGAAATTTCAGACTTAGAAATTTTTCCCAAGTGTTGGTCCTGCGTACTTAGCAAGTACGCAGGAATTTCCTCTTGCGTACTTAACAAGTACGCATGAATTGCTTCGTGCGTACTTGTTAAGTGCGCAGGAAACGCACTTGGTGAAAAATTTCAGAATTTGAAAAATTCAACAGGAGTTCAAACAACGGGTAGATTAGGTCGCCACTAGGTCGGAATCGATGATTCTACCCTATGGGACCAACACACCAAAACATTGCTTAACTTGTCCAATTTTGACCTAAATGAACACTCAGATGAGACGACGATCAAACGAGGTTCAAATGGCAAAATCAAAGACTAAAAATGGACGATTAAGGGTCTAGCACGGGTTCTATACAATTTTTAGTTATCAAGTTTTATCAAAACAACCAATGATTTGTTCAAAACCGTGATTCAAACCCTAATTAATTTTACAGTCGAAATCGGTCCATACTAAGTGATTATGTGGATGGATTAAGCCTAGTTTCTCACCGATTGATTGTAATGAAATGATGAAACTAGCAACGGGACGAAAAATTGGTTTAGGAACACTTTAATTTTTGAGTAAAAGTCGGAGGGAATTTGAACCGGTTTGAAAGTGATGAAACTCTGAAATTTTTCTAAGTCCAGTTTATATACCCCACGCAAAAAGGTCATGCGTACTTAGCAAGTGTGCACGCTTTAACTCTTGCGTACTTACAAGTGCGCAAGACTTAACTCTTGCGTACTTGTTAAGTACGCTGGGCTTACTTCAAGCGCACTTACAAGTATGCACAAACCCTTAAGTGCGCAAACTTTCAACTCAAATTTATGAAGTTTTTCAAGTCAAATAACGAACAAGATAAAAATATTCAATCAGGAGGATTCAAATACAATTCAGGAAGGTTAAACACAAATATTTTTGGATTTTCTGTATAAAATTGAACTATGCATAAACTTAAAATCTTTTTGATCTTTTCTCACAGAAATATACAAGTATTAACACAAACTATTTTTGATCAAAGACACGAGCAGAGGATCATATCAGGCTATCTTATAGCAAAAACGATACAATATAAACATCAAAGAGTATGGGATCATGTCATGGATTACTATTTATTCATACGTAATAATCATAAAAACAAGTAATTCAAGTTGACAATTGTCACACCCCAACCGACGGCGGAAACGTCGGGGCGGGACATGTATACTGTTCATGAGCACATGGTTGACTAAATTGAAATATATTAATCATTCAAATTCATTTCAAGTATTCAAGATAAAACCAAATCAAACCAAGTACATAAAATGAAATACATAATCTTTTATTTTAAAATTATCTAGGTCCAAAACTTAAGTGTAGCAAGTCTTGATCAAAATCACACATTAGTACCTGAAACATGAATAAAATAAGGTCAACTAAAAAGTTGGTGAGCATACACAGGTTTGTATATAGATAGCGTATAGATTATGAATAAACAAATCCTTACATAACATGATAAAATAAGGCATTTATGGAGAGCAGCTATTGTGTAACCAAGTACAATCAAACCTTTGTAACAAGCATGCAAAATTGTGTTGTCGGTAACAATCACCCCAATCTGGGTGGGTTTGTCAGACTCAATAGATCTATCATTGTTTACCGTCGTCTTGAATAGTTAATGATTGCACATAAATTGCACACAAAAGTTAGCACAACTAGCACTCAGGCATAAACCTCAAATTGCACACATGAATGTAAAGAGGATTTGTATTTGTGTAGTTTGTGTAAATGTATGCAATAGTTTATATAGTGTTCATGTTCTACCCCAAAAAGTGTAAAAGAGTAAAAGGGGCTATGTAATACTCACTTGATTCAAAAGGCGTAGCTAACACGAGAGACTAGATAGTAACAAGATCCTTGTAATGCGCAACGTTAACCTAGAGTGTAATATGTATGGAATTAATAGTGTGCACAATAGTTTATGTCTAAGTCTAGGATTGAATTAGATGTGTGTTCAAAGAGTTGGAGTTTGTAGGCGTTAAGTTTTGTTAAGTATAACCTAAATAAACAATCTTTGCTTAATCATAGATTAAATAAATAATTGATACTTTATTTATTTATTTATTTATAAAAAAATATGTACTTAGTCATTTAGTGATAAAAATGTATCGAGCGTTTTATATTAAATATAAATTTAGTAAATAACTTTTGTTAATCTATTTTTATCAATATGTATCTAAGTGTAGGGTTTCATAATAAGTATAAATTTAATTTTGTAGGTTTAAATAAATAACTTCTATTTATTTTAGAATAGAAATTTGATCTTTTTAAATCAATTATTTTTATTTGAAAATTCATTTGAAATGCTTATTGTTTTTAAAATATAAAATTTAGTATTCTGCCAAGATTTTCTCACACACATGACCGTGCTTGGGATAAGGCACGATCGTGCTAGGACCACGACCGTGCTAGTCAGGACGCGACCGTGTTGATCAAACAGAAGACATAACTAAGCTGTTTACTAGGCACGACCATGTCTGGGCCAGGCACGACCATGTCTAGGGTTCTGAGGCACGACCATGTCTAGGGTTCTGAGGCATGACCAAGTCTAGCCAAGGGGCACGACCGGGTCTGAGTGTGTGGCACGACCGCGCTTGGATTGGCACGACCGTGTCTCCATGAGGCACGACCGCGCTAGGAGATTAGCACGACCGTGTCTGTTCCAAAACAGAAACGAATTGACTATTTCTTATGATAGTAGTGTTAGAAATCATAGGGCTTTCACCCATTAGGTTATTACGAGTCTTTTTGTATAGATTAATTCTATTTAAAACATGTCCAGAACCGGAATCGATTAAACCATTTTTGAATGAAACATAGATTCGGGTTCGTGTTAATTTCCATATTGTAAGCCCCAATTGAGTTGGGGCTTTTGATCTATAGACTAATTCGAATGTGTATGAGGTTTCAATTACCAGAATAGATGACGGATTGATAGTGCTCAACTGTGATGTGTTCCGTCCGGCGACTCCGACTTCGTCTCTGGACAAAATGGAATACGCGAGAGCTTGACAGAGGTTCGTACGAGGTGTGAGAGTAGTTTGTTTGCGCAGAAACAATTCCAAATGGTCGGATTCGAGTGGTATGATAATGAGGTCGGCGGTTTTGAAATGAATACTCATAATGGAGTTTATTTGTTGCAAATACGATGATTAAAAGACTTAATTATGTTTGTTAATAGTAGGGACGTGTGGAACGGTTACGAATTCGAATGTCACTATGATTAAAGACTGTATTTACGTTTTAACTGACGAGAGGCGCGACCGTGCCCATAAGAGGCGCGACTGTGCCTATTAGGGTTTCTGGTTATTTACAAAATCAGCCCTTGCAACTTCAGCTTTGACAGAATTAGCTTGGTTAGGACTTAACAGAACACCTAATGGGATTACTAACTGAGTTAACTCTAGGAGGTGTTACCACGTAATTATGAGTTCTAAAACTTTGAATTAAAATACGTTCATCTAATAATTAATGAGGCATAGGTTTGAACAAGTATAGGATTTAATGTAGTGTTGTTATTTTATTAAGTAAAATAAATTAAAATAGGGTCGAAAAATCAGAGATGTTACAACAACTTTATAAGATTTGAAACCATAAGTATCTTTGTATCATGTTCTTGTGTATTAATGAATTAATTATTATATATACAACGTGTACCCCACGGATATGCTACAATAATGTAAATTGCACTATCTCAAGGCATCTAAGATTTTCCCAATGATTTTCTAAATTTTCATAATGAAGTTACATCTATTAGCACAGGAAAAAATCAAGCAGAATCCATAAGGATTATCAGGAATCATAAGATTCAGAATCGAGTGATTCATTTGTCTTGGTTTCATTTGATTTTCTTCATTGAATATCGGTATGATGATTCAGGATAATATATATGGTGTTTGAATAAAGTAAGGGGATCCAACTTTTCTCTGGATTTAATTTCAATGAATCAAGAGTGATTCAAGGGTGAATTCATGTTCAACGGTTGATGTAGAGACATGTCTTGATTCAATCTTCCCTTGCATACTTGTGAGTATGGGCAGTGAGATGAACCGCATTAATTGTGCTAACGACATAACCCGAAACTGATCTCAGAAGAAAATTGTTGCCAAAGTCTAATATCCTGTATCTGATAATGATTTTTTCAATTCTTTTACGCACACACACTTGCAAACATGGGTTCAAATCACAGTTGTAATTTAGACTTCAGTTTCCACACTATTAGTGATTCAAAGACGCATACAGCCTACTGACAATTCAATTTACTTGTAAATAAACAGATTAAAAAACATAATAATTTAAACAATTAAGTAAGCATGACGCAATCATTTCCCATATGAGCAGTCTGTGACATTTAGATCATTTCTGATGTACTATCATTTCCTCTTTTCTCAAGTTAACTTTGAAATTTTCTCCATTTTCTATTTTGTTTTTGATTTTGTAAAATATTTTGAAACTTAAAAGAACTATACAGAAAATTTAAAAGAAATAAAATTTAACTTCCATGAATTGAATTGATTTAAGAAAAATTAATTGTCACTCAGGATTGAACATTCCTATCAAGTTGACAAGATGCTCAAAACGGGATCGATCAAATGCCTTTGTGAAAAGGTCAGCAAGATTGTCATCCGTGTGAACTGTTACAAGTTCAATTAAATGCTTTTCAGCACAATCACAGATGAAATGATGGCGAATTTCTATATATTTAGTTTTGGAATGTTTCACCGGGTTAGTTGTGATGGACATGGTGGCATTGTTGTCAATGAATAAAGGAGTTCCAGTGAAGTTTAAGCCGTAGTCTCTCAATTGCTGCTGAATCCACAATATCTGAGAACAAGCGCTCGCCGCAGCAATGCATTCTGCTTCATAAGTTGAGATAGAAACCGTTGACTGCTTCTTACACTTGTGTGAAATCTCCATAATTGAAGGGTTGACTTAGAGGATCAATGGTGGTTTTTGGGATTGAGAATGTGATGAGGGTTGTAGGAGTTATGGTAGGGGTGATGGTGACTGACTCCGTGAGAATTGGAGTAGTCACCGCCACCTGAGCAGATGTGGTAGGGAGGGTCACTATCACAGGAATCTCCTCTGTGATTGAAGTGACGGCCACTTCAAGTTGCACCTGTGGCCTCCTCCTCCTACGGTAGAGTTGCTGTGAAGGTGGGGTGGAGGCTGAATCAGGACTAGCAGCTGAAACTTGTACTTGCTGCTGAGCCTCCACCTCACTGGGGATAGAAAGATGTTGCCTATCGCCCCTGTTTTTATGAATGCTTTCTCTTCTTTGTCTCTGTATAGCAGCGTCAGAGTCAGAGTCTGGCTCATATTCACTGCTAGAAGACTGTCGCTTTTTCTTGGAGGACGACTCAGGTAGGGTTACCTTTGTCGTTCTCCTTGGGTGTACCTGTGATGGCGCATCATCGGAATCAGAAGAATCTGACTCTGTCGCTTCCGAGTCGGATCCCACAGCACCATCATTTCCTCCTTCTTCGTCTCCATTATCAGACGATCCATCTTCACTTTCCACTTCCTCCTGTTGTTGATGTTGTTCATCGGAGTGTTCACTCAATTCAGGCTCCGAATCATGACTATACCATCTCCAGTCACCTGGTGCCACATATGCTTCATTTATGAGGTGGCCAAAGAGTTCTGTATGCACAGGGGTAGGTTCTACACTGCCTGGCTTTAAGAATTGTGCAAACACACTTTTTGTCCACCCTCTTCACTTGCAGTCTCTCCCCTATAGCAGGTAGGTTTGGCAACACGTCGTTAATAAAAAGTTGCACAAACCTAGGGTATAATAAGAACCTAAACCTGTCCGCCGTGTTGATCTGGTCATTGATGGCTTTGAATATGTAGCGGGAGAAGTTGTAGCCCTTATTGAGAGATAGGCCCACCATGGCTGCTGCAAGGTCATGACCCATGGCATCCTTTCTAGCTTTCCTTAAGGAGATGCACATGATCATGACGTGGGCGAAGTATCTCCATTGGTCTAGCACCCACATCTTCTTATATGAAGCATAGTCTCTCGCACCAACATATCCCATTCTTTGCCTCCAAAAGCCGTCCACAAAGTAGTCTGGATAAGCTGTCGGGTTGGTCGAGAGATCTCTGAATTGCAGGACCCTTCTAATAGAATATTCAGAAAAGGCGATAGCATGGCCAGCAAAGGTAGCCCTTTTAACATTGGGAGTTACCGTGCAGTCATGCTCCGCAGTCTCCCAAAACTGCTCCAGATAGGGTCTTGAAACAATAGGGTCAGCAGAAATAGCGTAGCTGATTCTTGAACGGTTCAAGAAATCAACTATTTCTCTATACTGCAGTACTGCACCCTTCCATTCTGGTTCAGTGTTAGCTAACAGATTGAATTCGTTAGGAAATGCCCGAGCCATAATCTGCAAAAACACACGGAAAACATAATCAGAACAAGTATCATTGGAAATGAATAAAAATGACTTAGTATAACAGTTACTCTTTGAACTGAAATTTCAGACTTAGAAATTTTTCCCAAGTGTTGGTCCTGCGTACTTAGCAAGTACGCAGGAATTTCCTCTTGCGTACTTAACAAGTACGCATGAATTGCTTCGTGCGTACTTGTTAAGTGCGCAGGAAACGCACTTGGTGAAAAATTTCAGAATTTGAAAAATTCAACAGGAGTTCAAACAACGGGTAGATTAGGTCGCCACTAGGTCGGAATCGATGATTCTACCCTATGGGACCAACACACCAAAACATTGCTTAACTTGTCCAATTTTGACCTAAATGAACACTCAGATGAGACGACGATCAAACGAGGTTCAAATGGCAAAATCAAAGACTAAAAATGGACGATTAAGGGTCTAGCACGGGTTCTATACAATTTTTAGTTATCAAGTTTTATCAAAACAACCAATGATTTGTTCAAAACCGTGATTCAAACCCTAATCAATTTTACAGTCGAAATCGGTCCATACTAAGTGATTATGTGGATGGATTAAGCCTAGTTTCTCACCGATTGATTGTAATGAAATGATGAAACTAGCAACGGGACGAAAAATTGGTTTAGGAACACTTTAATTTTTGAGTAAAAGTCGGAGGGAATTTGAACCGGTTTGAAAGTGATGAAACTCTGAAATTTTTCTAAGTCCAGTTTATATACCCCACGCAAAAAGGTCATGCGTACTTAGCAAGTGTGCACGCTTTAACTCTTGCGTACTTACAAGTGCGCAAGACTTAACTCTTGCGTACTTGTTAAGTACGCTGGGCTTACTTCAAGCGCACTTACAAGTATGCACAAACCCTTAAGTGCGCAAACTTTCAACTCAAATTTATGAAGTTTTTCAAGTCAAATAACGAACAAGATAAAAATATTCAATCAGGAGGATTCAAATACAATTCAGGAAGGTTAAACACAAATATTTTTGGATTTTCTGTATAAAATTGAACTATGCATAAACTTAAAATCTTTTTGATCTTTTCTCACAGAAATATACAAGTATTAACACAAACTATTTTTGATCAAAGACACGAGCAGAGGATCATATCAGGCTATCTTATAGCAAAAACGATACAATATAAACATCAAAGAGTATGGGATCATGTCATGGATTACTATTTATTCATACGTAATAATCATAAAAACAAGTAATTCAAGTTGACAATTGTCACACCCCAACCGACGGCGGAAACGTCGGGGCGGGACATGTATACTGTTCATGAGCACATGGTTGACTAAATTGAAATATATTAATCATTCAAATTCATTTCAAGTATTCAAGATAAAACCAAATCAAACCAAGTACATAAAATGAAATACATAATCTTTTATTTTAAAATTATCTAGGTCCAAAACTTAAGTGTAGCAAGTCTTGATCAAAATCACACATTAGTACCTGAAACATGAATAAAATAAGGTCAACTAAAAAGTTGGTGAGCATACACAGGTTTGTATATAGATAGCGTATAGATTATGAATAAACAAATCCTTACATAACATGATAAAATAAGGCATTTATGGAGAGCAGCTATTGTGTAACCAAGTACAATCAAACCTTTGTAACAAGCATGCAAAATTGTGTTGTCGGTAACAATCACCCCAATCTGGGTGGGTTTGTCAGACTCAATAGATCTATCATTGTTTACCGTCGTCTTGAATAGTTAATGATTGCACATAAATTGCACACAAAAGTTAGCACAACTAGCACTCAGGCATAAACCTCAAATTGCACACATGAATGTAAAGAGGATTTGTATTTGTGTAGTTTGTGTAAATGTATGCAATAGTTTATATAGTGTTCATGTTCTACCCCAAAAAGTGTAAAAGAGTAAAAGGGGCTATGTAATACTCACTTGATTCAAAAGGCGTAGCTAACACGAGAGACTAGATAGTAACAAGATCCTTGTAATGCGCAACGTTAACCTAGAGTGTAATATGTATGGAATTAATAGTGTGCACAATAGTTTATGTCTAAGTCTAGGATTGAATTAGATGTGTGTTCAAAGAGTTGGAGTTTGTAGGCGTTAAGTTTTGTTAAGTATAACCTAAATAAACAATCTTTGCTTAATCATAGATTAAATAAATAATTGATACTTTATTTATTTATTTATTTATAAAAAAATATGTACTTAGTCATTTAGTGATAAAAATGTATCGAGCGTTTTATATTAAATATAAATTTAGTAAATAACTTTTGTTAATCTATTTTTATCAATATGTATCTAAGTGTAGGGTTTCATAATAAGTATAAATTTAATTTTGTAGGTTTAAATAAATAACTTCTATTTATTTTAGAATAGAAATTTGATCTTTTTAAATCAATTATTTTTATTTGAAAATTCATTTGAAATGCTTATTGTTTTTAAAATATAAAATTTAGTATTCTGCCAAGATTTTCTCACACACATGACCGTGCTTGGGATAAGGCACGATCGTGCTAGGACCACGACCGTGCTAGTCAGGACGCGACCGTGTTGATCAAACAGAAGACATAACTAAGCTGTTTACTAGGCACGACCATGTCTGGGCCAGGCACGACCATGTCTAGGGTTCTGAGGCACGACCATGTCTAGGGTTCTGAGGCACGACCAAGTCTAGCCAAGGGGCACGACCGGGTCTGAGTGTGTGGCACGACCGCGCTTGGATTGGCACGACCGTGTCTCCATGAGGCACGACCGCGCTAGGAGATTAGCGCGACCGTGTCTGTTCCAAAACAGAAACGAATTGACTATTTCTTATGATAGTAGTGTTAGAAATCATAGGGCTTTCACCCATTAGGTTATTACGAGTCTTTTTGTATAGATTAATTCTATTTAAAACATGTCCAGAACCGGATTCGATTAAACCATTTTTGAATGAAACATAGATTCGGGTTCGTGTTAATTTCCATATTGTAAGCCCCAATTGAGTTGGGGCTTTTGATCTATAGACTAATTCGAATGTGTATGAGGTTTCAATTACCAGAATAGATGACGGATTGATAGTGCTCAACTGTGATGTGTTCCGTCCGGCGACTCCGACTTCGTCTCTGGACAAAATGGAATACGCGAGAGCTTGACAGAGGTTCGTACGAGGTGTGAGAGTAGTTTGTTTGCGCAGAAACAATTCCAAATGGTCGGATTCGAGTGGTATGATAATGAGGTCGGCGGTTTTGAAATGAATACTCATAATGGAGTTTATTTGTTGCAAATACGATGATTAAAAGACTTAATTATGTTTGTTAATAGTAGGGACGTGTGGAACGGTTACGAATTCGAATGTCACTATGATTAAAGACTGTATTTACGTTTTAACTGACGAGAGGCGCGACCGTGGCCATAAGAGGCGTGACTGTGCCTATTAGGGTTTCTGGTTATTTACAAAATCAGCCCTTGCAACTTCAGCTTTGACAGAATTAGCTTGGTTAGGACTTAACAGAACACCTAATGGGATTACTAACTGAGTTAACTCTAGGAGGTGTTACCACGTAATTATGAGTTCTAAAACTTTGAATTAAAATACGTTCATCTAATAATTAATGAGGCATAGGTTTGAACAAGTATAGGATTTAATGTAGTGTTGTTATTTTATTAAGTAAAATAAATTAAAATAGGGTCGAAAAATCAGAGATGTTACAACAACTTTATAAGATTTGAAACCATAAGTATCTTTGTATCACGTTCTTGTGTATTAATGAATTAATTATTATATATACAACGTGTACCCCACGGATATGCTACAATAATGTAAATTGCACTATCTCAAGGCATCTAAGATTTTCCCAATGATTTTCTAAATTTTCATAATGAAGTTACATCTATTAGCACAGGAAAAAATCAAGCAGAATCCATAAGGATTATCAGGAATCATAAGATTCAGAATCGAGTGATTCATTTGTCTTGGTTTCATTTGATTTTCTTCATTGAATATCGGTATGATGATTCAGGATAATATATATGGTGTTTGAATAAGGTAAGGGGATCCAACTTTTCTCTAGATTTAATTTCAATGAATCAAGAGTGATTCAAGGGTGAATACATGTTCAACGGTTGATGTAGAGACATGTCTTGATTCAATCTTCCCTTGCATACTTGTGAGTATGGGCAGTGAGATGAACCGCATTAATTGTGCTAACGACATAACCCGAAACTGATCTCAGAAGAAAATTGTTGCCAAAGTCTAATATCCTGTATCTGATAATGATTTTTTCAATTCTTTTACGCACACACACTTGCAAACATGGGTTCAAATCACAGTTGTAATTTAGACTTCAGTTTCCACACTATTAGTGATTCAAAGACGCATACAGCCTACTGACAATTCAATTTACTTGTAAATAAACAGATTAAAAAACATAATAATTTAAACAATTAAGTAAGCATGACGCAATCATTTCCCATATGAGCAGTCTGTGACATTTAGATCATTTCTGATGTACTATCATTTCCTCTTTTCTCAAGTTAACTTTGAAATTTTCTCCATTTTCTATTTTGTTTTTGATTTTGTAAAATATTTTGAAACTTAAAAGAACTATACAGAAAATTTAAAAGAAATAAAATTTAACTTCCATGAATTGAATTGATTTAAGAAAAATTAATTGTCACTCAGGATTGAACATTCCTATCAAGTTGACAAGATGCTCAAAACGGGATCGATCAAATGCCTTTGTGAAAAGGTCAGCAAGATTGTCATCCGTGTGAACTGTTACAAGTTCAATTAAATGCTTTTCAGCACAATCACGGATGAAATGATGGCGAATTTCTATATATTTAGTTTTGGAATGTTTCACCGGGTTAGTTGTGATGGACATGGTGGCATTGTTGTCAATGAATAAAGGAGTTCCAGTGAAGTTTAAGCCGTAGTCTCTCAATTGCTGCTGAATCCACAATATCTGAGAACAAGCGCTCGCCGCAGCAATGCATTCTGCTTCACAAGTTGAGATAGAAACCGTTGACTGCTTCTTACACTGCCAGGAGACCAGTCTGTCTCCTAAGAATTGACATCCACCAGAAGTTGACTTTCTGTCAAGGTTACAACCGCCATAGTCTGAATTGTAACATTTCTGATTTTTCCATGTAACCGTTTTTGATGCAATGCACAAGTATTCAATTTCAATTCTTGTACATTAACTATGCTATAAGTACTTATATACGATTGATTATGTTGCAATAATAGCTGAAACAAACCTTCGTCATCTCACTAAACTCGAGGATCAAATTCGACTAAAACTCAAAGCGACGCTAAGACTACAAAGATACAAGGACTATTCTTGAAATTTCCAAAAAAATCTACACAAGCACGCTCGCGCTTAGCATAAGCACGGTCGCGCTTATAGTTTCAACCACGATCGTGCTCACTATGAGGCACGGTCGCGCCTCCGACGCAGTTTGACTTCTGAAAAGTCAAACCGACTCAAATCTTGTCCAAAAATAGAATTGAGACGCGTTTTAGAAACCGCGGTGTATACAGAAGTCGATATTCGGTAAATTAAGACCTAGACACGGCCCAATACACATCCAATCGAACGAATCCTTGCAATTTTACCCGGACTTTCCATTTTTAATCGAATCGTGTAATTATGATAGAATCAAACGAATTAAACTATTATAATAACTTCGTACGACTTCCATAAACCTATCTCAACCCAAAAATCGTCTGATCATCACCGCTATTCCTCTGCCGATCCTCGAGAACCACGATTTCTTCCTCGAAGCCGACGTCACTCGTTGCCCCATTCTAAACAGGTTAGTAGTAGTCCAATTGGTTCGTCTCTTCACCCTGATCAAAAGCCCTAAACTAATTCGTTGCTACATTACACAAATAATCAGATTTTAAAACTTGGTTTTGAAATAAAAACGATTTAATCAAACTGCACAATGGATGTGTTATAAACGTAATTAATTAGTAGGGTTGGGTTCGCAAACATCCATTGAACGAAAGCCCTGTAATATCAAACGATTTTATTACAAGGATTAAGCGAATTGTGTTCTGGACAAGACCAGACACGGTCGCGCTCATCATGGAGCGCGGTCGTGCCTGACCTAGCACAGTCGTGCCCGAGTCATGGCCTGGTCGTGTTTGTCGAGCAAACAAAGTCCTGACCTAAACCAACCCTAGACGCGGTCGTGCCGGACACGAGCACGGTCGTGCTCTACGGACAGACCCTTTTGAAGCCTTCTGACTCGACCACGGGCGCGCCTCAGACACCACGGTCATGCCCGGACAAGAGCGCGGTCGTGCCTTTCACGAGCGCGGTCGTGCTACTTAAAAACAGAATCTTTATTTTTATTTTCTCCTTATTGAACTCGATAAGCTATATTAAATAACAATTCCTATAGTTATTTTTATATAAATACTTATATATCTCACACTTGGCCTTAAACGAAAATTATTTATTTAAACCTACTTTTAAATGAATAATATACCATAAAACGAACCCTAATCGTACCATCAACCAAATTCACTTCCGATATAATCTAACACAAACAATAACACAAGATTATACGTTTATTTATTAAGTCGAATCTAGCGAATCCACAACACACCGCCATTACATACTTGCTTGTGTGACCTACACTCTGCATAACAAGTGAGTTACATAGCCCCTCTTTTACTCTATTTACAAAACTTTTTGGGGTGGAACATGCGTTCAATTACTATGTTTTCAATTATACACGAATACAGTTTCCATCTTACATACATGTATGCAATTCTGTGCTTTATGCTTGAGTGCTAGGTGTGTAGACTATATACGCTATTCACAATCATTAACTATTAGCCGACAGTATACAGTGATAGTACTATTGAGTCTGACAAACCCACCCAGGTAGGGTGACTGTTGCTGACAACACGATTTGATTTCATTTACAAAGGTTTGATTGAATACACAGGTCACACGATGGTTTCTCTCCATAAATGCCTTTATTGACATGTTTTGTATGAACTGTATACACACAACACGTTTTTGTTATCACACAACAAAACCTATGTTTTCTCATCAACTCTTGTAGTTGACCCTCTCATTTTAACCATGTTTCAGGTACCAATGTTTGAAGTGATCAAGATATGCTACACATAGGATTTGGACCTAGTTTTAATTGAACCAGTTATATTTTGATGTAATTTTCATTATTGTTTGGTGGATTGAATCTATGTTTTGTTGAACTTGTTTGATTGCAATGAAAACGATTATTAATTATTTAAACTTTAGTAAACCATGAGCAATGAACAGTCTGCACGCTTCACGCCCCGATGTTTCCGCCGTCGGTTGGGGTGTGACAGATTGGTATCAGAGCCTTGGTTATAGGGATTTAGGTTATTAGACACCTTGACCTAGACTATAACCCTAGGACACCCATTATTTACCATACTCTATGAATATATGATATGCTACATGCTATGTGTTACATGCTATGTGTTACATGCTTACCATATTTTATTTTATCATGGTACCTAAATTGTTAGAATTCATAACTTACTAGACTATATCTAAACAGTAAATTAGATAAAATAACGTCCCTACCCTTACCCTAAACCTCATAACCTTCTTGTCTACTTCTTTATCATTATCATCATAGCATGTGGAATCTTCATGGAGTTAAATCTATAAAATTTAATTATTTCTTCGTTAAGGTTTTAAACTTTGTTAATCATTAGAGGACACGTGCAATCTGGAAGGGTGACACCTGTATTCCAGGTTTTCTGTCTAGGAAAGCATTTCGTATAAATCCCAATCAACCGAGGGACCCGTATGCTTTCCTGGGAATTCCCGGGATGAGTGTTACTTATAGGCTAAAGCACGTCTCCTTGAGAGTTATATAAGTTTAATTAACCTTAATGTGTCACAGTATTCAAGTGATTATGTCACTATTTGAGTACAATCCAAACTAGGAATATCAGTTTTTGTTTGGATATTTTTACATGTTACCCTAAGTAATTTCAATACATGCTACAATACATGATAGTTTATGTATCACACTACTTGATAACCCTTGTGCTTACATTCATTACTATCTACATACTACCTATGTGTTTCATTAAAGTGTTATCCTAAGTTTTAAACACACAAACACACACACCAAAGTTTTCATACACCCTTAAATTCACACATATAATGCCACCACCCTTGTGATCTAAATCTAAACTATTGAGCCTAAGGCCCACCAATAATAAACTAAGAAGCCCATCTATCTTTCAGGAAGAAGAAGTCCACTGAATGCATAAACCTTACATTCGGGCCACAAGGCCCAGTCCATAATAATTCTCATCATGACCATGAGCCCAACAATAGTACTATTAATACATGATGGCTGGAAGAGTGTGTAGGCCCATGGGGGATTCTGGCTAAGGAAAGACAGGGCACTTAAGTGTGTTTTAGTGACCCACCCCCCTTTCCTGGGAATGCTCCTCAGGGATGCATGCTTATAGGTCAAGTGTGTTTCTAAAATACTATTGTGGAGACTCGGTGTTATGACTAGTCAAACTCTAAACCTATGAGATCCCCTACATCTAACACTCGATATTTCACTATCACTTACAACCTTTTCATTGTTTCTCTGCTAGATATGGACTCCTACACTCCTTCCTCCCCTGTATACCGCCCCAGAGTAGAATCTGATTGGGAAGAAGACATCGGGACACCAGTATATCGGTCACCAACACCTCCAGCTGCTAGACCAAGAGTTGATGTAAGTGCAGATTGGACTAGGAACACCGGCCCAAGACTTCGAACACCTGGATCACCCCCATTAAGAGACCCGTATCTGATGCCCGACCCGTATCATCCTAACCCTTGGGCAAGGCATACCATGGCACCCATTAGTGCTATGGGAATCCCAATCAGCGACATTCACCGATATGTGAGGACCTCCGAGTTTGAGAGGCAAAGGATGGAGCACGAAGTAATACACGACTTGCAAGGACAAAGAATGGATAGCCTAGTGAATCAATTAGGGCACCAAAAGGAGTTAATTTCCATCCTCGAAAGAGAAATGCTTGAGAATCGCACGGAAACAGCTAGGGCCGAGGCCAGATCAACTACCCGAATGACCATAGCGGTGCTCGTCTCGGTGATTATCTCCCTTCTAGTGGGAAACTACCAGAGGCGTTAGCAGAAATTTCTATTTATTGTCCTTAAATTTCCAACTTGAAAACTTTTCCTTATGTTTTTGAATAATGTCTACCATTTCAGCATTTAATAAATTTTATATTTTTCCAAATTCTAAAGTTATTATTCATTGTTCATCCATCATATTTTCATTAAGATCCCTCAAGTATCACCTTCATCATTCAATACGATTTCATCTTCTTCGTAACCAAATCATCATATTGGATTTAAACAACCTCGTTATTTTCAAAACCAAACGTTTATCGAAATTTTAAAATATCATAAACATAAATTTCCCATAAACATTTTCGCTTTACAAGGAAAAATTAATACAACCTACTTTATGGAAATATTACTTCAAATTGATACAAGCATGATTTTCCTCATTACAGTAATTATTTTTAAACATTGGCTATATTAATATACGACTACTTGTTTAGCCAATAAGTCATCTTAAAATAATCCCTTCATAATAATTGAATTTTTTTTTTAAATTTAAAGATTTTTCCTGTAAATGGTCTATTCATTTAGGTTATTTAACTCAATAGTTTCATTACTTTATACATCTATAACCAAGAACAATTTACAATTTCCTATTTTCAAACAAAGATCAATTATTTGTAAACACATTCCTCTGAGTGTTTTCAGAACCCCTCGTTACTTTTCACTTGCCGCTTCAAGAGACGATCCGTACCGCGTAGATGTTAAACATCCCCACAAACCTCAACGATATTTAAAGGGGCTAGAAACTAACTACCACATCTTACAAGAACGACAATAACACACTTCTCCGCAACACTAAATCGTATACAAAACCCGTCAGTACACATCACCCGCGAAGTTCAATACTCACGTTCACAATATATTCAATGCAATCTTATGGTACATAAAACTCAATTATTCTCAATATATCCAATACTACACAAATTACATAATACATGAAACTAGTTTGCCAACAAATCACAATTTGCTCGATTAATCACGTAATGCACGAAATAGGTTTAATTGCAATACACATACTACTGGTTTGAGCACATGATACACGAAACTTAAATTGTTTGCAATATACGTGATTGCGTCATTGATACATAGTTCTAGATTGACCACACTATACATGAAACTCATTTTGTTACAAAGCACTTTATACTAAATGGTGTACATTATACAAAATACATGATGCTAAGTTGCTAACACTATACATGAGATCCATTTCCTACAATACACATGATACTATGTTGTTTACATTACACCTTAGAGCTTATTGATTTACAAAATACAAGACGCTAAATTATTTACGCTATATATGAGACCTATTTGATTACAAACTACGTGGTACTAGATCATACATGAGACTTGTGTGTTTACTATATACTCGAAACAAAATTGCTTACAATATTTGCAATAGATTGATTACATCATACACAAGACATGGTCATGCACTTTGTACTCCAAAGTTGAAGACCATAATACATTGAAACGACTCGGGGTTTGACGTATTCTTGTTCAAACACGAGCAAACTAAGAAACTCTAAGTGTTACTACTTTACTAGTCTTTAGTTGCGAACTGACCTGATTAGGGACATAGTTACTTGGTAGCGACTTTTATGTGTAATCAATAGAAGTGATCATAGTGAAAATTGTGCCCCTTACCCGCACACAACGAAACGATCTATACGGACCATACGATGATTTGAATAATTACGGGTGCACACAGAATTATACAAATCAGCGCAGGGAAAGCATAGTGAAATTTCGTCGTGTGTTATGACCAAAAACCTATCATGATATATGACAACGAGACTAATGTGATGTGACAAGGGCATGGTGGATACGCCGCTGGTACTTCCTATACATAAGTGTTCCTGTCATATTATAAGTAGTAGCGTTGTTTGTATCACGAGAAGTTTTATGAGATTCTGACATTGACTAATGTTTGTGAAATCTCTTAGCCATTAACAATTCTTGAGCACATTAGACCACATCACAAACAAACACTAATCATCAAATCTCCATCGTTCCCATTTCAAGTAATGCAATGTTATCTTTAAAAGGCTAGAGTATTCTTGATAGTCTTCTCCTTAAACCTTCTCAAACTAAATCCGCTACCACCCTCTATGCCCGACATGATGACAAGTTCTAATCTTGAGTATCGGACCCGAACCCTGTCATCCATCACCACACCTCTTCACTAATGCAGCAGCCTCAACCAGTTGAATTTCGGGACGAAATCCCCTCAACATGGGGTGACTGTAACATTTCTGATTTTTCCATGTAACCGTTTTTGATGCAATGCACAAGTATTCAATTTCAATTCTT
Organism: Smallanthus sonchifolius; assembly: GCA_023525975.1. Lineage (NCBI taxonomy): Eukaryota > Viridiplantae > Streptophyta > Magnoliopsida > Asterales > Asteraceae > Smallanthus > Smallanthus sonchifolius. Next base: position 24,317,140 of record CM042030.1, on the reverse strand, counting down.
GTACAATAACTATGCTATAAGTACTTATATACGATTGATTATGTTGCAATAATAGCTGAAACAAACCTTCGTCATCTCACTAAACTCGAGGATCAAATTCGACTAAAACTCAAAGCGACGCTAAGACTACAAAGATACAAGGACTATTCTTGAAATTTCCAAAAAAATCTACACAAGCACGGTCGCGCTTATAGTTTCAACCACGATCGTGCTCACTATGAGGCACGGTCGCGCCTCCGACGCAGTTTGACTTCTGAAAAGTCAAACCGACTCAAATCTTGTCCAAAAATAGAATTGAGACGCGTTTTAGAAACCGCGGTGTATACAGAAGTCGATATTCGGTAAATTAAGACCTAGACACGGCCCAATACACATCCAATCGAACGAATCCTTGCAATTTTACCCGGACTTTCCATTTTTAATCGAATCGTGTAATTATGATAGAATCAAACGAATTAAACTATTATAATAACTTCGTACGACTTCCATAAACCTATCTCAACCCAAAAATCGTCTGATCATCACCGCTATTCCTCTGCCGATCCTCGAGAACTACGATTTCTTCCTCGAAGCCGACGTCACTCGTTGCCCCATTCTAAACAGGTTAGTAGTAGTCCAATTGGTTCGTCTCTTCACCCTGATCAAAAGCCCTAAACTAATTCGTTGCTACATTACACAAATAATCAGACTTTGAAACTTGGTTTTGAAATAAAAACGATTTAATCAAACTGCACAATGGATGTGTTATAAACGCAATTAATTAGTAGGGTTGGGTTCACAAACATCCATTGAACGAAAGCCCTGTAATATCAAACGATTTTATTACAAGGATTAAGCGAATTGTGTTCTGGACAAGACCAGACACGGTCGCGGTCATCATGGAGCGCGGTCGTGCCTGACCTAGCACAGTCGTGCCCGAGTCATGGCCTGGTCGTGTTTGCCGAGCAAACAAAGTCCTGACCTAAACCAACCCTAGACGCGGTCGTGCCGGACACGAGCACGGTCGTGCTCTACGGACAGACCCTTTTGAAGCCTTCTAACTCGACCACGGGCGCGCCTCAAACACCACGGTCATGCCCGGACAAGAGCGCGGTCGTGCCTTTCACGAGCGCGGTCGTGCTCCTTAAAAACAGAATCTTTATTTTTATTTTCTCCTTATTGAACTCGATAAGCTATATTAAATAACAATTCCTATAGTTATTTTTATATAAATACTTATATATCTCACACTTGGCCTTAAACGAAAATTATTTATTTAAACCTATTTTTAAATGAATAATATACCATAAAATGAACCCTAATCGTACCATCAACCAAATTCACTTCCGATATAATCTAACACAAACAATAACACAAGATTATACGTTTATTTATTAGGTCGAATCTAGCGAATCCACAACACACCGCCATTACATACTTGCTTGTGTGACCTACACTCTGCATAACAAGTGAGTTACATAGCCCCTCTTTTACTCTATTTACAAAACTTTTTGGGGTGGAACATGCGTTCAATTACTATGTTTTCAATTATACACGAATACAGTTTCCATCTTACATATATGTATGCAATTCTGTGCTTTATGTTTGAGTGCTAGGTGTGTAGACTATATACGCTATTCACAATCATTAACTATTAGCCGACAGTATACAGTGATAGTACTATTGAGTCTGACAAACCCACCCAGGTAGGGTGACTGTTGCTGACAACACGATTTGATTTCAGTTACAAAGGTTTGATTGAATACACAGGTCACACGATGGTTTCTCTCCATAAATGCCTTTATTCACATGTTTTTTATGAACTGTATACACACAACACGTTTTTGTTATCACACAACAAAACCTATGTTTTCTCACCAACTCTTGTAGTTGACCCTCTCATTTTAACCATGTTTCAGGTACCAATGTTTGAAGTGATCAAGATATGCTACACATAGGATTTGGACCTAGTTTTAATTGAACCAGTTATATTTTGATGTAATTTTCATTATTGTTTGGTGGATTGAATCTATGTTTTGTTGAACTTGTTTGATTGCAATGAAAACGATTATTAATTATTTAAACTTTAGTAAACCATGAGCAATGAACAGTCTGCACGCTTCACGCCCCGATGTTTCCGCCGTCGGTTGGGGTGTGACATGAATCAGTGTAGGCTTTGAAGTCGAATGACTGCTGCTTAGAGTACCAAAGACCCAATCGGGGTTTCCCTTTCAGATATCTGAAAATCCTCTTCACGGCTATCATATGTGACTCCTTCGGTTGTGACTGAAACCTTGAGCACAAGCACACAACAAACATTATATCGGGTCTTGAAGCTGTGATATACATAAGTGATCCATCATCCCACGGTACAATCTGCTATCTACATCCTTTCCATCTTTGTCAGGATGCAGACCATGATTGGCTGGGATAGGTGTGCCATAAGTACTGCTATCATTCATCTTGTATATTGACAAGATGTCCTGCACATACTTAGTTTGATGTAGATAAATGCCATCCTCTCTTTGACTGACTTGCAGACCCAGGAAGAACGACAATTCACCCATATTACTCTTCAAACTTGGACTTCATCACCTGCTTGAATTTCCTGCACATCCCTTCATTGGTAGATCCAAAAATAATGTCGTCGACGTATACTTGTACAAGAAGAATGTCACCTCCTGTTTTCCTAATGAAGAGAGTCGAGTTAATATGTCCACGGTCGAAACCATTAGATAGTAGATGCTTAGATAATGTCTCATACCATGCCCGCGGTGCTTGATGAAAACCATAAAGTGCTTTGTCGAGCTTATACACTTTATTGATATTATGCGGATCTTCAAAGCCGGGAGGTTGAGTGACATAGACCTCTTCATGAACTTTACCATAAAGGAAAGCACTCTTCACATCAAGTTGATAGACCTTGAAGCCGACATATGTGGCATAAGCCAAGAACAGTCGAATGGCCTCAATTCTAGCAACTGGGGCATATACTTCCATGTAATCCAAGCCCTCTTTGTTGGGTATAGAAATGAGACTGATGCTGTCAATAGAAACTACAATATCGAAACTAGTAGTTTCGGTTGAACTTTTGTTCAATCAAAACTAGTAGTTTGGTTGAACATTTGTTCAATTGAAACTACCTAGTTTCGATGCCTGTTTTTCAGGCCTGTTTGGCAGGTGGCTTGGAAAAAAAGGCACATGAGGCCTCCTATATATAGTAGAATACCCATTAGGAGTGAGTGTGTCTGTAGAGGGAATCACCACCCCTGGGGGAGCTCACCCTGGGGTGAGACTAATTGTTAGTGTATGATCGAGCGTTTATTTTCATTTCAATCAAAGAATCATACGTTTTATGCTTTCAATTATCTGTTCTTTTCATTTTCATATGTTTCTGTTCGTGTATGTGATTCCCGCACCCGTCTCTACCCATTTCTGATTCGAGAGTGATACCGGATCAAGGGATTCCGCCCCTTGATCCGGACTGTTTAATGGATTTCTCCGCAGATCTATTCTCTCAGGTCTGCTCAGGACCTACAAGTGGTATCAGAGCCATGGTGCCTCTCATTGCTCTCTAATCTTCTTGAAAAACAGAGAAAAACCCGCCATTGAGACGTTAAACATGAAGAAATCGATGTGTAGTAGGTTAGTGACTGCTGTTCTACATTTCCACTTTCAAAATCTAAAGATGTAAGGCTTTTGAAGCATTTTTCAGACTTGGATTGGGGGTATCAAAGTAGCTGAAGGTTGAAGATGGTCAATCGAAACTATGTGGCGGCTGAACATTTTCTATCGAAACTACTGGTGTTGCCCTAAATCAGAAGTAGAAGACATCGAAACTAGGCTGTCGAAACTAGGCTGTCGAAACTAGGCTATCAAAACTAGAGGGTATCGAAACTACTAGTTTCGGTTGAAGAATCTCCTATCGAAACTACTAGTTTCGATTGAAGAATCTCTCTATCGAAACTTCTTATTTCGATACTGCCTCTATCGAAACTATCCTTGTTTCGACTGAAGTAGAGCCTATCGAAACTACAGGCAGAACTGTCCAAGTACTTTCCAAAAACAAAAAAATAGTTTTTTGGAATTTTTCTTGGATAAATTTTTTAACATGATATTGCATAGAAGGAGGGGAGTTTTGGAAGAAAACTTGGAGACAACCTTTTTCGGGTTTTTGAAAATTTCGTTTCTTCGGCAATATACACGATGTTCTGCCTGATTCAGCCGTAATTCCTTTTATTAAAGTTCAAGTTTGGGCAGCGGGTAACAAGTCAAGCATATTTGTCACAAACCGGATCATTAGTTGTTTATTGGTGATTCGATACCTTATCTTTTGCCTAGAAATAGGAGGGTCTACACTTCAGGGGGAGAATTACCATGAAAGACTTCAAATTATCAGCAGAGTTATGAAGATGCAAGACAAAGTGAGCCTTTGCTTGAAATTGACCTTTTTTTTAGGGGGAGAGAAGGCAAAAGTTGATCAAGTGTTCGTGAATGTCAAGAATCTTTGTAGAAAGATGGTTATTTACTGCTTAATACTTGGGATTCAAACCTTTATCAATTGCCTACAAGATAGGAGGGTCTACACTTGAGGGGGAGAATCACAACGAAAGGCTTTGGATCATCAGTCATTCCATGAAGACGAAAGACAGAGTCAGACAAGATTTGATAGCATCAGTCTAGGGGGAGATTGTTGGGTATAGAAATGAGACTGATGCTGTAAATAGAAACTACAGTATCGAAACTAGTAGTTTCGGTTGAACTTTTGTTCAATCGAAACTAGTAGTTTTGGTTGAACATTTGTTCAATCGAAACTACCTAGTTTTGATGCCTGTTTTTCAGGCCTGTTTGGCAGGTGGCTTGGAAAACAAGGCACATGAGGCGTCCTATATATAGTAGAATACCCATTAGGAGTGAGTGTGTATGTAGAGGGAATCACCACCCCAGGGGGAGCTCACCCTGGGGTGAGACAAATTGTTAGTGTATGATCGAGCGTTTATTTTCATTTCAATCAAAGAATCATACGTTTTATGCTTTCAATTATCTGTTCTTTTCATTTTCATATGTTCCTGTTCGTGTATGTGATTCCCGCACCCGTCTCTACCCATTTCTGATTCGAGAGTGATACCGGATCAAGGGATTCCGCCCCTTGATCCGGACTGTTTAATGGATTTCTCCGTTCAGGTCTGCTCAGGACGTACACTCTTGCTGATAAAAACCATGAACAACCAATCTTGATTTGTTCTTCACAACAACATGACGATCATCCGTCTTGCATTTGAACACCCATCTGGTTCTAATCGGCTGAAAGCCTTTTGGCAAGTCAACCAAATCCCACACGTGCAACTTTTGGAATTGAGACAATTCATCTTGCATCGCCTCAATCCAGCATTTGTCAGTGAGAGCCTCCTTCACATTCTTCGGCTCTAATTGGGACACGAATGCAGCATGCACACATGTTTCTATGACACCAGTGTCAAGTATCTTTGTGTAAAGACTAGTGTTCTCAGTGATGGTTCGATGACGAGTCTGAACACCGGCATAAGGATCACCAATAATGTTGTCGATTGGATGATTCCTATGCACTCTCGTCTCCGATACAATCGGTTCCTGAATTTCTGAATCTAGATTCGTGCTTAACTCCCCCATTTCCTGTGTTCCAGAGGAAGAGGATTCAATGTTAATTGGATCAGCTGGAGCTTCATTTCCTACAGTTATGTTTGTATTGGCTTGAGCGTCATCTCCAACAACATGAACATCTTCACTGTTATCATTGTCATGAGTTCCAGATGCAGATACAGCATTGGAATCAGGAGTTATAATTGGTACAGTAGCACGAGTAGAGAAACTGGAGTCATTGTTGCCACCCAATAATTCATAAACATTTGCGCCGTCAACTGCAGATAGATCAGGAAGATTGAATGACTAGAATAGTGCATCATAATCAAAACCTCAAGCTGGACCTGTTGGTTCAGGGGGAATGCTGTGTTTAATACAATCCACTTCGAACCATTCCTCGACAGTACGAGTTCCTATGTTGTACACTCTCTTGCAAGGCGACTTGGCAATGTACCCTAAGAAGATGCCTTCCACCGCTTTTGCATGAAACTCAGACTGGCGGTCTTTATACTGTAGCAACAAGGAACAGGGACTACCAAAAGGAACTAGGTAATCAAGATTGGGAAGTCGATTTTTGATCAACTTGTAACAAATCTTGTTGTGCCTCTTCACAACCAGAACTCTGTTTAAGACGTGACAAGCTGTATTAACGGCTTCTGCCCAGAAAGTGATAGGATGCTTTGCATCCGACAGCATAGTCCTTGCAGTCTCAATCAGTGTTCTGTTCTTCCTTTCAGCAACTCTATTCTGCTGAGGCGTGTACGGCGTGCTGAATTCGTGACGGATCCCTTTCTTGAGACAAAAAAGCTCCATCGAATTATTCTTGAACTCAGTTCCGTTGTCACTCCTTATTCTTCTAACCTTCAGCATGCAAATAAATTCCAAGCTCAGGATCAAGTATTGAAGAATATCAACAGTCTCGTCCTTAGTAACTAAAAAATGCACCCAAGAAAAACATGAGAAATCATCAGTTACAGCCAGACAGAACGACTTGCATCCATTACTCCTGATACTTATGGGGCCAAACAGATCCATGTGTAATAGCTCTAAAGGGGTATCAATAGAGTTTTGGAGCTTGGGCTTGTGAGACTTCCGTTGCTGTTTGCCCTTTTTACAAGGCATACAGTCATCTGCAACGGTAAATCTCAGCTTAAGAACCCCGGTTACCAAACTGTTTCGGACAAGATGATTCATTTTACGATACGAAATATGTCCAAGTTTCCTATGCCACAAGATAGAGTCAAGCTATGTTGCTTTTGTAAGCAAACAGGTAGCAACTGATGAGGTGGTTGTTGCCATGCTCATATCGATCTGATAGGTGTTGTTTGTTCTTGGCGCTCTCATCAGGATCCAATCTTCAGGAACTTCAAAACCAGGTTTGAGAATCAGGCATTCTGACTTGTCAAACATCACCGAGTACTCCTTGTCGCACATTTAGGAGACACTCAACAGGTTATGCTTCAGCTGCTCGCAAAAGTTGACATTGTCAAAGCTGACACAACCGTTCGAAACCACGCCTTGACACGTGATGCTGCCGCCTTTCTCCGACAAAGGCCACATAGCCGCCTCTGAATGGTTAACATCTTGAAGCAAGGCCATGTTTCTTGTCATGTGCCGGGAGCATCCACTATCTACATACCGGCGGTTAGAGATAGTACCCTTCGGACGTCCCTGCACGAGTCACAAAAGAATTAGTTAGATTTGGAGACCCAAGCCATTGTGGTCTTGGGTCGTCCATCCTTTTCAAAATAAACTATTTCCTTTAACTCACAGTCGTGATGTCTGTTCAAAACGGATGAATCTTTAAAGGAATTAGAACTAGGAGATTGAGAATTTTTGGATTTGGCAGTCCAGGATCTCTTCTGTTTCTTAACCGGGACAGGAGACTTTGATTCAACTACAGCAGGTGAACATGTGGAAGCTTCACCTGATTGAACTGAAGTCAGCTGTTCTAGCTTTCTCAACCTCTTGTTCCTTCTCCTTCTCTGTGGTTTAGAGAGTCTAGCCACAGGTTTCTCACCAGTACGTGTACTACCAGAGGTAGATTGTAAGGCCCCAAAACCGGGTAACCTCACTTGTTGGATTTACTCATAAACATAGTCATTAATTACTAAACTTTTAATTAAAAACATTCAAACACAGCGGAAACATTCAACATTTAAGTATATTACAGCGGAAGTCTTAACATTCAAAACATTAACCATTGTCTAATAAAAACATAAGGTGGGATGTCAGTCAGACGCCGGGCAGCCTTCACGCCTTCGCACGACCCTTGCCTTTGTTACCTGAAATGTATACTAAAAGTCAGCTAACGCTGGTGAGTTCTAGTTTAATGCGATTAGATATAAACATTCTTATCTTTACTTTATAAGTATGAATTATTATAAGGTCATTCATATAAATACGTATTCATAACTTTTTCTTTTCTTTCATCTTTCTTTTCTTTATTTTTGTGATTACATATATATATATGCATTCACCCTTTTCTTTTCTTTTCTTTACATTCCTTCTTCAACATTCTTATGTGATTACATAGATATGCATTCACCTTTACTTTCTTTACCATTTATTGGTCATACACATATGGGTGATCAACCCGTCATTTACTGCGTATATCACAAAGATATACGCCCTTGAGCTACCGTCGTAGCCCTTTTACTCGTCCGGTCCTAGAAACCGTCCGCCTTAACTTTTGGTCCGGCCACCCTTCGGCCGTCCGAAATAACTTTAAGTCCGGCCACCCTTCGGCCGTCCGACATAATCGCCCGTCTGCCATAAGGCATCCGTTTCCCACTTGAACTAATTATACAGCCGAATTATTGACTTAGCGACTTACTCCACCGTAGTGGCCTTTATTTAGTATACCTTTCTAGACTTACTGTTTCTGGCTGCATAATAGTCAAGTGGTCGTCCATCTACCGTAGTAGTCGTTAGCTTCGTTTCCGTCCATAACGTATACATACATTCATAACATGCAATATATATTTATAAAGCAAGATTTCATTCATTTACGTTATGCCATTCTTTCATTCATTCTTTGTAAACATACGTTTCGTTCTTTATTTAATATTCATACTTCCTTTTTCATATGTATCTACACATATACCTTAATATATCACGTATGATCACATTGACATTCATATCGTTTATTCATTTAGTGTATACACTTCAGCCCCAAAACATTTATAAATCATTTGCACATAACACAGAAGGGGGCACATAGAACTCACCTGATGAGTAGTTTCTGTAATACACTAAGCTGGCTACTGAGCTTCACTAATGTCACTCACGATCTGTATAATAAAGTCATACACATAAGATGGTGCTCCTAGATGACACTAGACATTACTATACTCGATCTTAGTAGTTTCGATGGGTTTACTTATATCGAAACTTGATAGTTTCGATAGATTGCCTCTGTCAAAACTTGTAGTTTCGATAGGTTGCTTCTGTCGAAACTTGTAGTTTCGATAGGTAGTTTCGATAGATAGTTTCGATAGGTTGTTTCGATAGATAACATATGTATTATCTTAGCTTCGGATCGGGGGCTCATATCGAAACTATGGTAGTTTCGATTGGGTCTGCATATATCAAAACTGGGTAGTTTCGATAGGTCTGCACATATCGAAACTAAGTAGTTTCGATGGGTCTGCACATCGCCTTCCCCAAAAAATCCGAATGTTCTGCATGCGAATCTGATCATGTCGATATCTAAGTTTTCTTTGATCAAAACGTTCGTTTTTCATTCTAGATGCTATACCTAAGTTCACTTTCGAGTTTCCACCGCAAAATCGTTATCTTTTAGCCCAAACCCGAAACTACCCAAAACGAACAAAAACTCATAATGTGATCAAATCATTACCTGGATTGGATTTTTGATTAAGAGGATATGATCACGAGAACAGCAGCAACGTTCTCCTGAATTCCCGTGTTGATCCGTCACTTTCTCTCTCTAGACCCGAGCTCTCCTTTCTCTCTCTAAAAGTTGCGTGAGTTTGGGGAAATGAGCAGGGAAGAGGGCTGCCTTCCCTCTTATGCGCATGGGCTTCCCTAGGCCCATTGAAGCCGGGCCCAGGCCCGCTCCCTTTTTATTTAAATATTCCAACTAAATCACCGGTCTTGCTATATTTATTCGTTTTATTATTTTTGGGATGTTACAAGTCTACCCTCCTTAAAGAGGTTTCGTCCTCGAAACTGTTCATACGTTAAACAATTGAGGGTATAGTCCCCTCATCTCGTCTTCCTTTTCCCATGTAGCTTCTGACCCTTTTCTGTGCTTCCATTGTATCTTGACTAACGGTATCGACTTATTGCGTAGTCGTTTTTCAGCTCGGTCAAGAATGGCTATTGGTTCTTCTACATAATTTAGACTGTTATCCACTTTGATCTAGTCGTAAGGTATGTGAGCTGTGTCGTCAGCTAGGCACTTGCGTAAGTGCGACACGTGAAACGTAGGGTGTATTCCACTAAGCTCAATGGGTAGGTCGAGTCTGTAAGCAACTTGACCCACTCTTGCTAAAATCTTGAAAGGTCCGACAAACCTTGGACTTAGTTTGCCACGCTTCCTGAATCGGATGATTCCTTTCCATGGTGATACTTTCAACAGTACCATGTCCCCTACTTGAAACTCTAAATCCCTCCTTCTCTTATCCGCGTATGATTTCTGTCTGTCTTTTGCGGCTTTCATTCGAGCCTTGATTTGATCAAATTTCTCAGAAGTAGCTTTGACCACTTCGAGACTTGCAAAATCCTTCTGTCCAATTTCCCCCCAACAAACCAGGGTCCTACATTTCCTCCCATACAACATTTCAAATGGTGGCATGCCAATAGTTGTGTAATAGTTGTTGTTATTTGAAAATTCTGCCAATGGTAGATGGCTGTCCCAACTCCCACCGAAGTCAATGATACAGGCCCGGAGCATGTACTCTAAGGCCTGAATGGTCCTTTCCGATTGTCCATCGGTTTGAGGGTGGTAAGCGGTGCCGATGTTCAGTCTAGTGCCCATTGCTTCATTGAATTTCTTCTAAAACCTTGATGTGAATCTAGTTTCCCTGTCGGACACAATTGACAGCGGCATACCATGTCTGCTCACAATCTCCTTGATAAATACTTCTGCTAGTCTTTCTAACGAAAAAGACTCACGTATTGGCAAGAAGTGAGCACTTTTCGTCAAACGGTCGACGATCACCCAAATGGTATCATTGCCTTTAGCTGTTCGCGGTAGCTTGGTAATGAAGTCCATTGTGATCTCTTCCCACTTCCATTCCGGTATTGGTAAAGGTTGCATTTTACCGCATGGTTTCTGGTGCTCGGCCTTAACTAGAGAACACGTTAGGCACTTGCTCACGTATCCTGTCACATCATTCTTCATGCCAGGCCACCAGTATTCTTTCTTCAAGTCTTGATACATTTTGTTTGTCCCGGGGTGGATAGAATAGCGAGACTTATGGGCCTCATCGAGTATTTTGGCTCTATGCTCACCAATCTTAGGTATCCACATCCGGCCAAACCTAGTTCGTACTCCGTATGCATTCGCATCTAAGTTCCCTTGTTGTCCTACTATTCTTTCCCGTTTCAAATTTCTTTCTAACAATGCCTCATCTTGTGCCTTTGATATTTCACCCATTAAGTCTGGTGTTATAATCAACTGACACGCTTTGATTCGGATAGGTGCCGATTCTTCCTTTCTACTTAAAGCGTCGGCCACTACGTTTGCCTTGCCTGGATGGTACAATATTTCACAGTCATAGTCTTTCAGTAGCTCTAACCACCTTCTTTGTCTCATGTTTAATTCCTTTTGTTCGAAAAAGTACTTCAGGCTTTTGTGATCGGAGTAAATGGTGCATTTAACTCCATACAGATAGTGTCTCCATATTTTCAACGCGAAAACTACTGCTGCTAGTTCTAGATCGTGTGTTGGGTAGTTAACCTCGTGAATCTTTAGTTGCCGCGATGCATAAGCAATTACCTTTCCTCTTTGCATGCGTACGCACCCTAAACCCTGCCCTGAAGCGTCAGAGTAGACTACCAAGTCTTCATTTCCCTCAGGTAGTGTTAAGACTGGAGCTTGAGTTAGTCGTGTCTTAAGTTCCTCAAACGCGTTGTTTTGGGTTGGACCCCATTCATACTTTACTTCCTTCCGTGTCAGTTTGGTTAGTGGCGAGGCAATTCTTGAGAAATCTTGAATGAACCTTCGATAGTAGCCTGCCAATCCTAGAAAACTTCGTATCTCTGTTGGTGTCTTTGGGATGTTCCATTCCTTTACTGTCTCGATCTTTGCAGGATCCACCATGATGCCGTTTGGGTTTATTACATGACCTAGGAATTGGACTTCCCTAAGCCAGAACGCGCATTTGGAGAATTTTGCGTACAACTTTTCCTGCTTTAGCACCTCCAGAACCTCCCTTAGGTGACAGTGGTGATCACCCTCGCTTTTCGAATATACCAGTATGTCGTCTATAAAAACTATCACAGATCGATCCAACATGGGTCGACATACTCTATTCATCAAGTCCATAAACGCTGCTGGTGCGTTAGTTAATCCGAAGGACATCACGAGAAACTCATAATGCCCATAACGCGTGCGAAACGCGGTCTTTGGTACGTCTTCCTCTCTTACTTTCAACTGATGGTAACCCGACCTAAGATCGATCTTTGAGAACCAATTCGCACCTTGTAGTTGATCAAAAAGGTCGTCTATCCTGGGCAGTGGGTATTTGTTCTTTACCGTTCTCTTGTTCAATTCGCGGTAGTCAATGCACATGCGCATGCTGCCGTCCTTCTTCTTTACAAATAGTACCGGAGCGCCCCATGGTGAGATGCTCGGTCTAATAAATCCTTTTTCGGTTAGTTCCTCTAGTTGAGACATCAATTCTTTCATTTCTGACGGAGCCAATCGGTAGGGGGCTTTGGCAACGGGCTCTGCTCCTGGCAGTAAGTCAATCTGAAATTCTATTTCCCGATCGGGTGGCAACCCAGGTAGATCTTCAGGGAATACTTCCGGAAAGTTGCACACCACGGGTACATTCTTGAGTTCTTTCGTTTCCATTCTATCATCAATAACATACGCCAGATAAGCTTCGCAACCGCGCCTCATGTAACTTTCGGCCTTAATCATCGAGATGGCGTTCGGCATAGTGCAATTCCAATCCCCATAAACCGTAATTGGACTGCCGCTTGGAGCTTTGAGGTGTATTCTTTTACGTTTACATATGATTTTAGCTTCATTGGCAGCTAGCCAATCCATACCCAATACTATATCGAATCCTCCTAAGGTGAGAAGGAACAACCTAGAAGGAAACTTATGACCCTCTATTTCTATGATACAATCCTCTGTAACTTGGAACACTGCCGAATTTTTACCCACGGCAGTTTGTACGCTAAAGGCCTTTACTATGGTGTTGATAGTGCAATCCAGCTTACAACTAAATGCAGTTGATATGAAGCTTTTACTAGCACCAGAGTCAAATAAAATAGCAGCATTTTCATCATTTACTAGGAACGTACCTGACACAACATCAGGGTTTCCTCTTGCTTCTTCCTCGGTCAAGGCATAGGCACGAGTCCTTGCCTTTTGCGGTTCTTGCTCCCTACCTTTTCCCGAACCACATTGGCCGGCCTTCCTGCAGTTCTTTGTCAGATGTCCCAAAAGTCCACATACTTGACACTTGACGTTTCTTATACATTCCCGGGAGAAGTGCCCTGGCTTCCCGCACTTATAGCATGTGGTGGTGCCGACTCGACACTCGCCAAGATGTTGCCTTCCACATTTCTTGCAAGTTTCATATTCATCAAATCTTGGCTTCTTAGTTTCAGCTGTTACGTTCCCTCTTCCGGTGCCTCTGGACGGGTTCTCCCATTTTCTCTTTTGTGTCTCAGGTGACGGGTCCTCATTGGCGTAGTCGTCGTAGACGATTCCGCTCAGATTTACTACCGACTCGAAGGTCGTGGGTAGGTTAGCTTTTACATGAACACGGACCCGCTGTGGCAGCCCCTTAACATAGTACTTGATCAAACGGTCTTCAGTTTCTACCAGGTGGGGGACTAGTTGAGCTAGCTCATTGAATCTCGAAGTGTACTGGCGGTGCGTCTTGTTTCCAGCCTTGAGGTTTAGGAATTCATTTTCCACTCGATCAATTTCGTTCTGTGGACAGAACTTTTGGATGATCAGCTTCTTCAAGTCGTCCCATGTCATTCTGTTTATAGCATTTGGGGACTTAGTTCTCTGAATATTCCTCCACCAACTTAGTGCTTCGTTGGTGAAAGAGTGAGCAACGTATTTAACAGCCTGGTCTGGTCGACACTCGCTGATGTTGATTACCGCATTCATCCTCTCAATCCATTCAAGTGTTACCACTGAATCCTTGCTCCCATCGAACTTGGGTGGGTCTCCGTCCTTAAAGCCTTTGTAAGTACACCCACGGTTGCTCGATCCTATCTTTATTTCATCCCCATCGCTATCATATACTTTCTCTTCCTTGTCCCCTTCATCTTCCTCTTTACTTTTCTTTATTGCCTCGGATAGTAGATCAGGCAATACCTTCCTCAAAGTAAGCACAACTTCACGGGCAATAGCATCCCTGACTTCAGGTTCCAACTGTATCGGCCCTGGACTGTCGTCCTTAACTGGGGTCACTTCTGTTTCGTGCACACTTTCGGTGTGCCCTGCGTGCACACTCTCTTCTTCTTCGATTCTTTGGTTCAACGGAGGTCTACCTCGTCGGCCAGTGCGACCACCACGAGGTCCTGTTCTTCCTCCACCAGCCATAGCTCTTAATTTCCTGATAGTTAAAGAGGGAATACATCAATTTCATTTCTTCAGATCGTAGTTTCGAACAGTACGAGCAAGGCAAATTCTTAATTACAGTGACCGGTTTGTGATTACTAATTTACATTGCCTTTCGGGTTCAAAACTCTTCAAATCAGTCATGGCATTAACATCTATTTGTTCTAAGTTATGGTATCTATTCTTATGCAAGAGCATTAACTTTATTACTTACTTACCGTGCTAGCGTTGGCGTTGGCTACCCGTACTGACATCCATGCGTTGGTCCCATTATCAGTTTGAGTCCAGACATTTAGGGATGTCTGAATCTCTCAAACTATTGCTCTGATACCAACTTGTAAGGCCCCAAAACCGGGTAACCTCACTTGTTGGATTTACTCATAAACATAGTCATTAATTACTGAACTTTTAATTAAAAACATTCAAACACAGTGGAAACATTCAACATTTAAGTATATTACAGCGGAAGTCTTAAAATTCAAAACATTAACCATTGTCTAATCAAAACATAAGGTGGGATGTCAGTCACACGCCGGGCAGCCTTCACGCCTTCGCACGACCCTTGCCTTTGTTACCTGAAATGTATACTAAAAGTCAGCTAACGCTGGTGAGTTCTAGTTTAATGCGATTAGATATAAACATTCTTATCTTTACTTTATAAGTATGAATTATTATAAGGTCATTCGTATAAATACGTATTCATAACTTTTGCTTTTCTTTCATCTTTCTTTTCTTTATTTTTGTGATTACATATATATATATGCATTCACCCTTTTCTTTTCTTTACATTCCTTCTTCAACATTCTTATGTGATTACATAGATATGCATTCACCTTTACTTTCTTTACCATTTATTGGTCATACACAGATGGGTGATCAACCCGTCATTTACTGCGTATATCACAAAGATATACGCCCTTGAGCTACCGTCGTAGCCCTTTTACTCGTCCGGTCCTAGAAACCGTCCGCCTTAACTTTTGGTCCGGCCACCCTTCGGCTGTCCGAAATAACTTTAGGTCCGGCCACCCTTCGGCCGTCCGACATAATCGCCCGTCTTCCATAAGGCATCCGTTTCCCACGTGAACTAATTATACAGCCGAATTATTGACTTAGCGACTTACTCCACCGTAGTGGCCTTTATTTAGTCTACCTTTCTAGACTTACTATTTCTGGCTGCATAATAGTCAAGTGGTCGTCCGTCTACCGTAGTAGTCGTTAGCTTCGTTTCCGTCCATAACGTATACATACATTCATAACATGCAATATATATTTATAAAGCAAGATTTCATTCATTTACGTTATGCCATTCTTTCATTCATTCTTTGTAAACATACGTTTCGTTCTTTATTTAATATTCATACTTCCTTTTTCATATGTATCTACACATATACCTTAATATATCACGTATGATCACATTGACATTCATATCGTTTATTCATTTAGTGTATACACTTCAGCCCCAAAACATTTATAAATCATTTGCACATAACACAGAAGGGGGCACATAGAACTCACCTGATGAGTAGTTTCTGTAATACACTAAGCTGGCTACTGAGCTTCACTAATGCCACTCACGATCTGTATAATAAAGTCATACACATAAGATGGTGCTCCTAGATGACACTTGACATTACTATACTCGATCTTAGTAGTTTCGATGGGTTTACTTATATCGAAACTTGATAGTTTCGATAGATTGCCTCTGTCGAAACTTGTAGTTTCGATAGGTTGCGTCTGTCGAAACTTGTAGTTTCGATAGGTTGCTTCTGTCGAAACTTGTAGTTTCGATAGGTAGTTTCGATAGATAGTTTCGATAGGTTGTTTCGATAGATAACATATGTAATATCTTAGCTTCGGATCGGGGGCTTATATCGAAACAATGGTAGTTTCGATTGGGTCTGCATATATCGAAACTGGGTAGTTTCGATAGGTCTGCACATATCGAAACTAAGTAGTTTCGATGGGTCTGCACATCGCCTTCCCCAAAAAATCCGAATGTTCTGCATGCGAATCTGATCATGTCGATATCTAAGTTTTCTTTGATCAAAACGTTCGTTTTTCATTCTAGATGCTATACCTAAGTTCACTTTCGAGTTTCATCCGCAAAATCGTTATCTTTTAGCCAAAACCCGAAACTACCCAAAACGAACAAAAACTCATAATGTGATCGAATCATTACCTAGATTGGATTTTTGATTAAGAGGATATGATCACGAGAACAGCAGCAACGTTCTCCTGAATTCCCGTGTTGATCCATCACTTTCTCTCTCTAGACCCGAGCTCTCTTTTCTCTCTCTAAAAGTTGCGTGAGTTTGGGGAAATGAGCAGGGAAGAGGGCTGCCTTCCCTCTTATGCGCATGGGCTTCCCTCGGCCCATTGAAGCCGGGCCCAGGCCCGCTCCCTTTTTATTTAAATATTCCAACTAAATCACCGGTCTTGCTATATTTATTCGTTTTATTATTTTTGGGATGTTACATAGATACACAAGGTACAGCAGGTTACGTTACCTTTCTTGAAACAGATGGTTTAGCTTCAAATTTGATCTTAGGCTTTACCATCGGTTTGACTGGTGGTTTCACCACATTTTGTTTTGGACGTTTGGGATGTTCACTGATGGCGACTTAGGGATAATTGCTGGTTATGAAACAACATGTCGTTTCCCTTGGTTCTTTGAAGGACAGTTCACAAGAATGTGACCAACCAAGCCACAGTGAAAACAATTCCTCTTGCCTATATAAGTTCTCTTGTAAGGCTCATTAGATCTGGCCTTAGATAACTCAGCATTATGAGCAGGAGGAGTTGGTTTATGAACAGGAGTCTGAACCTTTACAGTTTGGTTTTTGGGAGTATAGTATTTTTGAAAATTTTCTTTGTAACCAAGCCCATAGTGAGCTGAAAAAGCCTCTTTCTTTGCTTGGTTAAGATTTTTATAACCCCCATAAAGGATTACCTTTAGTTTATCATTTATTTCAATGATATCGGGTTCAGTTAAAATGCAATTATCACCATTAGTGATAATGTTTTTCTTTACTTTCTGTTCAGTTAACAACTCCTCAGATACTACTCCTTCAGGGCAAGTGTTAACCGACCCATCTTCAGAAGCAGTAACGAACTCCTCACTAGATGTGGAGTTAGCCTTACTTGAGGATTCATCCTTTTTAGCGGAACCATCCTTATCAGAGGACTCATCTAGACAAGTAAGATCAATGTCTATTAAGCTATTGACAAACTTCCCGCTTACTCGTGGAGGAATAGCATTAGTATCCAGCCCTAATCCATTCATTTGTCTCACTACAGATTCGTAGTGTTCCACCACAAAACGAGAGTTTTTCAACTTCTCATTAGAACATTTTAACTGCAAGATCTCATTTTACAGTTTGTTAATTTCATTGTTCCGTTTTTCCAACCCCCTGTATGCAACATCCAAGTGAAGCTGTTGCTCGCTTATTTTTAGAGAATATTCACATTTTTCCTTTTTCAACGTTTCAATTGAATCTTTAAAACGTTTTTCGTTTTCTTTATAGTTTAGAGCTGCCATACTTAGGGGTTCGATTTTGTCTTGAAGCCTAGAATTTTCAAGTTTTAGCCCTAGAAATTTGGAACATGAAATAACAGAAAAAGGATTAGAATCTACCTCAGACGATGAACTTGTTGCTTCTCCAATGGCCATGAGAGCAACAACAGTAGTCGATTCCTCTTTATCAGCTACAGAAGCTTCCTTTTCTTCAGCTTCCTTCACCTCCTCTGTAACAGCAGTAGTAGATTCTTCTAGGTCAGCCATAGAAGCTTCCTTTTTCTCAGCTTCCATCATCTCCATGATCTCAGCCATGAGACCAACCTAAGTTTGAGCAATGATGGCGTCCTCCAGATGAACACCCCAATCAAAGTTGTCGTCCTGTTGAGCTACCAGTGCATTGGACGTTCCAGTTTAGCTTTGATTGTGGTTGTTTGAGTTGTTATAGCCATGGCTGTTTCCTTGGCTATGTCTGGTAAAACCCGAGGCCGGTGCTCTGTCTTTTTTACATTCACGAGCAAAGTGTCCATAGTTTAGACACTTATACCTTTTGGCCTTGGATTTGTCAAACCCGACCTTGGCACTAGAATGCCCGCCAATGAACTTTCTTCCTGTTCTGTTCAGGAAATGCTTGGCTCTCCTCAATATCATGGCCATATTCCATTGAATATCCATGTCATCAGGATCCACTTGATTAATGTCTTCTTCTATTGTTTCAGGATCCCTTAGCTTGCCGCCAATGAAGTTCTCATAGGCAAGCATACATGATGAGAATAATGCTACGTGATCTTTAGCTATTTTGGCTATAGCTGATTGATTAGCTGAAGTTGTAGCGGGAGGATTTCATGAGGTATGTTGATGATGAGATCCAGAACCAGATCCGGATGCTGCATAACATGCATGACCAGCACAAGTTTTTACAGTTTCTTCCTCAAGAGAGTTTCCAGAGAAAAGGGCAATTCCAGAGCCCGATGACTTGGTTGTAGAAGACGTCCCATGATACATAGAAGGGTCTTGTATCTGAGGTCTTCCTGAGCTCTCTTTTCTTTTTAGGTTCATGTCATGAGCTTGAACCATTCCAATTGCCTCCTCCACTATCAACTCATAGAATTTTGGATTTTCCCTCATCAGGGTTGTGACATCTCAAATTTGGGTGGCAAAGCATCCAAAAACTTTTCCACCAGCTCTTCATCTGGATACCTGAGTTCAAAAGCCTTCAACTCAGTCTGTAGATGTTAGAATCTAGAGATGAGGTCATCTAAAGATTCGTTCTCTAAAAATCTGAAGGATTCATACTGCTTCCGGAGTAGATCCCTCTTACTCTTCTTGATATCACTATTTCCTTTGAATCTTTTCTGTAAAGCTTTCCAAAGATCCTTAGAATTGTCATAACCTCAAAAACTGTGGAACAACTCCCGATTTAATGCCATAGTGATTGAACCAAGAGCCTTCTTTTCTCAATCATAAGCTTTCTTTTCTTCGTCAGAAAGTTTAGAGATAGGTTTGGGCATGGTTTCATCAAGATAGATGTGTGTGGGATGCTTATATCCCTCAAGGATTGGTATCCACAGCAATGAGTCGGTATATGAAATGTAGTGCTCAAAACGTGCTTTCCAATTAGAATAATCGTTTACGTTCAGCAACTTTGGCGGTTTCTGTGGTGTACCGATCTCATTATCATAGTTTAAAAGGTTTCCAAGATTCTAAAGATTCGACATCGTGAACACTTAGTCAAATTTCAGAAAAATCAGACACAGTTGCGCACTTGACATTGGCCTTGCGCACTTGAGAAATGGTCTTGCGTATTTAAGATTTGCTCTTGCGTACTTGATAAGTACGCAGGAGTAAATGATAAGTACGTAGGAGTAAATGATAAGTACGCAGGATATAACTTAAGTTCGCACAAGATCAGTCTTGCGCACTTGTAAGTACGCAGGAGATTAGTCTTGCGTATTTAGTAAGTACGCAACAGAACTGTACTTTTTGCCAGAAATGGTAAGTACGCACAACACCTTTTCAGTAACTCTCACCAAACTATTCCGGTCACTGGAAAATCGCCGGAGATGGTAAAAATTGGACTGATGAACAATGCAAATGAGCCAAAGGGTCAGAAACTTGTTTCTAACCAACCTTTGATACTCAAATCACTCAAATACACAACAAAATTCGGTTTTTGAGTGATTTTTTGCTTCTAAAATAGTGCTCAAGAGCTACCCCTATTTTATCACAAAAATCAACAAAAATACATCCTTTTGCTTGTAAAATCTCTGTAGAAACTCTCCAAACTCACTCACAACACTCGAAATCAGGAGCAATACTTCATCATTTCTCTGTAAACTATGACCAGCTTCATCATCACGTCACTCAAATCCTCAAAAAGCATAACTAGCCAACTCAAGGATTTTATTCTTTTATTTCTTTGCAAAGATCCAAAGCAGCAAATCCTTGGGTTCAAGTTGTTCCAGTATTCATCCCCTATTAAAGAAGTCATCCCGTATTACAGACTACGTACCGAAGGAGCACACATCTCTCATCTAAGCTCACGGTCCAGGGGTCGGGAGAGCTCTTCCCGACCCGGACACCTCTCGACCTAGTTCCACCTACAAATGAAGACAAGTCTTCTATTTATAGGGGAAGGAACATTACCTGCGTACTTGTCTAAGTACGCAGGGTTTGGTCATGCGTACTTGACAAGTACGTAAGGAAAAAGCCTTGCGTACTTACTAAGTACGCAGGACCAAACTGGTGTGCAGGCTAAGTACTCAGGAACACCCTCCTGCGTACTAGCCATGTACACCGATACATAGAATTTAATCTATAGTTACTAAAACGTGCTTCTACAAACTCCCTCTTAACTATAGCATCAAATTCTATCTATCTCTAACACTGATATACATCAGTTTACAAAGAATGTCCTAACAGACTCCCTCTAAACTAATGACATCACGTGTCTTCTGGTGAGACTTGATCTTCTGGCATTCCACTGGAGATCTTCAAATCTTCAAACTTCAGTCTTCAGTTGTCGAGTGATGACAAACCTGACTTCCTCTAACTGTAGCTTTCATTGTAGACCAAACCAAGTGCTTCAATAAGAACCAACTAACCCAACACAACTCATTGTAGTTCATCCTCTCAGCAGTAGCAACCTCCACCCTGACTTAGAATTCTGAGTCTGACAATGTCTTCCTAAACAGGTAATAATAGTAGACTAAGACAACTCCAAATCAGCTCAATAACTTGCATCAAACTAATCAGCTCCCATAGGAATTCCAGTAAGATAAACTTAAGTCTTCAACCAGATGTGTCCAACTCTACCCTGTATCTTCACGAGTCAACCAAATTCCCGAAGATGTTCATTTCCAATATCCCCTTTCAGTTTAAGCTCCATCTGACTAGACCAGAAACAAGGGTATGTTTCCTATCCCATCGGCCAATGATAAAAGGTTCCATCTTCAACTAATAATCCAACGAATATCCAGCTTCATCTTGAAGACACACGATAGAATCAAACATGAAAAATATAGTTTACACGAGAAATCACGGTTGAGATCCATGTTACGTCAAAGAGGTATATATATAGGAAGTACCAACGGCTTTTCCACCACCTCTTTATTGTCTCGTGAATACTAGATTTTATCCCCCTCATTTCTCTGTAAACTATGACCAGCTTCATCATCACGTCACTCAATTCCTCAAAAAGCACAACTAGCCAACTCCAGGATTTTATTCTTTTATTTCTTTGCAAAGATCCAAAGCAGCAAATCCTTGGGTTCAAGTTGTTCCAGTATTCATCCCCTATTAAAGAAGTATCCCGGATACTCGTAGCTTACATATTCAGGTTTGAATACCTAAACAAGATGATTCTTTTTCCGAAAGACCCAAAGCAGCCACATCTTCACAAATAGAACGAGACCTTTAGCCGATGACGACCCAATTGCTCCCATTAGTTCAGCATTCATACCCTATTAAATAAGTATCCCGGATACTCGTAGCCTACATTTTCAGGTATGGACCCTTAAACAATGTATGACAAGTGGTATCATCCAACAAAAATCTCGTCCGTGTTTCGCCAAGCCACATCATATACAAATTCTGGTTCGAAAAAACCAAAATTACTATCTTCTCAAAAATGGGCCGAAACACACATAAAAATGATCACTAAAAATTTTGGCCAAGAAAAGTGTTCCCACCAAAAAACTTTTTTTTTTTGAATCCCAGATGCTAGTCCATGCGTACTTAGTAAATACGCACATAAAGGGTGCTCATGCGTATTTAGTAAATACGCAAAGCCAAGTGCTCATGCGTATTTGATAAGTTCGCAAAATGCCCATGCGTACATGCTAAGTACGCAGAGTCAAATACTCATGCGTACTTAACAAGTATGCAGGACAACTTCTCTTGCGTACTTAGTAAGTACGCAGGACAAAACCCATGCGTACTTAGTAAGTACGTAGAAAAGCTGAATTTGCGAACTTATCAAAAAGTAACAGCGTTCTTGACGGATCTTGAGGATAATGCTCGAAAAGTGATGGATCTGAGAAATTGATGCTTCCAAAAGCTTAGAAATCATCATCTAACAAACCCTTAGCCTTCCAAACACCAAATGAAGTGATAACAAACTCGGATTTTAGGATTTTTGCAAGAAAAAGTAGCGAACTATTATAAGTCAGATCTGCTCAAAACCCTAAAACCCAAAACTGGAACACAAATCAACGAACACTGAGGCTCTGATACCACTGGTAGGTCCCGGGAGCCTTGTCACGCAGCGGATATACACGGACCTGTTTTGCGATTTGTGTGGGAACAAAGAAACGAGACAGAGAAAACATGAACAAAGACAAAAGATAATGAAATGACACGTAATCCATAACAAAGAAGTCATCCCGTACTACAGACTACATACCAAAGGAGCACACATCTCTCATCTAAGCTCACGGTCCAGGGGTCGGGAGAGCTCTTCCCGACCCGGACACCTCTCGACCTAGTTCCAGAGTTCCACCTACAAATGAAGACAAGTCTTCTATTTATAGGGGAAGGAACATTAACTGCGTACTTGTCTAAGTACGCAGGGTTTGGTCATGCGTACTTGACAAGTATGCAAGGCAAAAGCCTTGCGTACTTACTAAGTACGCAGGACCAAACTGGTGTGCAGGCTAAGTACTCAGGAACACCCTCCTACGTACTAGCCACGTACACCGATACATAGAATTTAATCTATAGTTACTAAAACATGCTTCTACACTTTGGATGATGGACTTATGATAATTTTTGGTTTTGTCTGATCAACAATGATTGTGTAGAGTACATATGCTTTTCCATGCATTTCCAATATATGATTTCCCAATACATTTCATGATATGATTTTCCATTACATTTAACATGTGAACTCATGAACATTATGTTGACCCATTTTTGTATGTTTATCTCAGGTCATTGAATGCATAGGATATGTGGCTAGGATGTACCCACAGGAGTCACACACTATTCTTGTATGGCATCCTATTTTGACGAACGCTTTTAAATCATTTGTTTTAGCGTTGTAAACTTTTAAACATTGCTTCCACACATTTACTTTGAACTTTGTCAAACTTATTTTGGGCTTGTCCGAGCCATGCATTTAAAACAGGTCTTTTGAAAACCATTTAGTGGTCGTTCAAAGTAATTCAATGATAAAGATCCTCTCGAGTCACGCCCCTCGGGTATAGCCCGGAAGTGGAATTTGGGGGTGTGACAATTTTTATGCACACGAGTTTGTGGAATCACTGTTTCTTGGATCAGTGCATCAAGATTAGACGGTATCTCCCCCTCACTTTGTGTCGGTGTTGATGAATCATTGACTATATTCTGGAGATCACTAGATGACTCCTGAAATACAATCTCCTAATCTACACTGTCACTGTCATGATGGACACCAGAAGATGAAGCTTCATTTGGATTAATTGGAGGAGGAACGACAATAGGAATAACATATCTCGGTTCAATAATAGGATCATCATTGTTACAGCAAGACTGAATCATAAGCTATGCTTCATCAGGAGACACTTCAGGAGGAACATTGAAAGATCTTAACAACGCATCATAATCAAATGCCTAAGATGGTCCTTTAGCATTATGAGGAACAATGCGATTATGAGAATCAATGTGAAACCACTCCTCAATTTGTCTGGTTTCCTTATTAAACACTCGTTTGTTATGAGAATTGGCAACATAACCTAAGAAAATTCCTTCAATTGCCTTCTCATTGAACTTTGTTTGAACATCCCAAGTCTTTAACAAGGTACATGGATTACTAAAAGGTAACAAATACTGCAAATTTGGCTTTCGATTGTTCAGCAGTTCATAGCATGTTTTATTTTGTTTCTTCATGATTAAAACACGATTAAGCACATGACATGCTGTGTTCACTGCCTCTGCCCAAAAAGTAACTGCAACTTCGATTCGGATAACATGGTACGCGCCATCTAAATCGATGTATGATTTTTTCGTTCAGCTACACTGTTTTGTTGAGGAACATATGGTGCACTTACTTCATGGTGAATTCCTTTTTGAAGACAAAATAATCCCATATCACCATTCTTGAACTCTGTTCCATTATCACTTCGAATTATCCTGACTTTCTGTTTGAATAGATTCTCTAGTCCCACAATTAGAAACTTAAGAATTTCAGTCGTCTCATCCTTTGAAGCAAGAAATTTACCCAAGAGAACCTTGAAAAGTCATCAGTCACTACTAAACAATATGATTTCCCACCTTCACTCTTAACGCTAATTGGTCCGAACAAGTCCATGTGCAACAACTCGAGAGGTGTCACAATAGAATTAATCAACTTTGAGTTATGGGACTTTCGGTGTTGCTTCCCCTTTTACATGGTAGACAGTCTTCGTTCACTGAAAATCTCATAGCATGCACACCGGTAAGAAGCCCATTCCTTACCAAATAGTTCATTTTTTGAAAATTAATGTGAGCCATCTTCCAGTACTATAAAGTTGATTCGGATTCTGAAGCTTTAGAAAGTAAACACGTTGGGACAGATGAAGTTGTTGTCGCCGTACTCATATCAAGCACATACGTGTCATTCTTTCTCGGAGCTCTCATTAAAATCCAATCTTGAGGAATCTCAAACCCTGGCTTCAAAACCAAACATGAAGATTTATGAAATGAAATGTGAAATCTTTGTCACATACTTGCGATACGCTCAACATATTATGCTCAAGTTGTTCCAGTAATTTACCTTTTTGAAGCTCAAACATCCATTTGAAACTATGCCTTGGCCTGAGATATTACCACCCTTTTTACCGGCAAAAGCAACATAGCCACCATCAATTTTCTTCAAATCGTCAAGCAAAGAAATATTTCCAGGCATGTGACGAGAACAACCACTATATACATAACATGTATTGCGGATAAGCCTCCTTGGTTGTCCCTGTACAATCAAGAAACATGTAGTTAGTCGTTGAGACCCAAGCCATTGTGGTCTTGGGTCGACCATTCACATCAAAATAAACAACTTCTATCAACTCACAATTCAAATTATCATAAACTCTTGGTACTTGAGACGAACGAGAATCAAACGATGATTTTTTGAAAACCTTATTTCATTATTAGTTTGCACAATTTTAGGTTTTGAAAAATCATTATTATTTGTTGTAAAAGAATTTTCTTGTTCTGATTCTAACAACTTCTTCAATCGTTTCTTACGTCGTCGTCTTTGAGGACGAGATAATTTTGCCTCAGTTGGTGAATTATTATTCACAACACCCTTTGGTCTCACATCAGATGGTCGAATGCCAACTTGACTCATAACACCAGGTCTAACAACCCTTGCTTTACCAACATTCTGTTTAGGAACATCAAACATCCTCAAAACAGATTGAACCTCGACAAGGTTGTTCACAGAAGATTTTGGTACAGCTTGTCTCACAAATGTAGACTTTTGGACCACTGTAGGCTTAATAGCATTTGGTCTTTTCAGAATCTGTGTCACTTGTGGAATTTTAGAACCCTGTGGTTTATTTTTCACTACTGACTTGTCAACAGGCTTAACAACTGGATGAATCTTCTCTGGAATGACAGGCTTCTTATCTTGATTCTTATAAGCACAGTTGATCAATATATGTCCAACCTCACTGCAATGGAAACGTGTACGTCTCTCCTTATATTGTCGAACATAAGAAGCTTTCCTTGGACTATCCTTACTACCAGATGATTCACCAACATAAACACTTGTATTCTTTGGACAACAAGAATCTCCAAAAGATTGAGTGTGTGTAGTCTCTGATTTTTCCAACTTCACTTTCTCCATAATGAAATTTAATGTGCTCTTGTTAGAAATCTTTGTAATTTCAGTATTGATATTTCCAAACTTGATAAAACCATGTTGACCCAAACCTGGTTTTGACTGCTCATGCTCATCAGGTTCTGTCAAAATGCAACGATCACGAGTAACTTGTTTCATGACTTTTGGTTCCTCAATCTTAACTTCTTTAGGATCTCCCTCAACTCTGGCGTCATCAAAACATTGATCGTCACTTTCATCCTCATACACCATGTCTTCTCCCGTAACTGGATTGACTTTCAAAACTATCTTGGGTTCCAAATATGAATCCTTCACAGCTTCAGGATCAACAGTGTAATTACCATTGAATGGTGGAGGAAATCCTAAACCACTTTTCTGTTTGCTACTTTCATTCTTATCATTGTAAAAAAATGATGAATGGTTGTAGCCATCAAGTTTCCTATTCAACCTTATTACCTCAGCTTGTGAATGAGACAACTCAGTCTTCTTCTTTTCTAACTCTGAGTATGCAATATCAATCGTATATGCTTGTTCCTTAACCCTTAAATTAAGAGAATTGATATCCATTTTCAAAGCTTCAACTCTTTCAATAAAGAGTTTCTCAGTCTCTCTCAATGTTTGATTTACAAAATTCATAGATTTCATGTCACAAATGAGATTTGTATTTTCATCCATTAATCTCATGATCTTTCCTTGAAAATTAACACATTTAGAACACACTTTATCACAGTTAGTATCTTTTACCTTTGAAGATTCAGAAGTATCTGCCATATAAGCTTTCTCTTTAACTTCTTCTTGGACTCTTGTACTTCCGGGTACAGTTTTCTCAGAAACATAAAACTTCCTCATGAATGCAATCTTCAGAAACAATCTCTTCAGCTTCAGAACTACCAGCTTCACTAGAACTCTATGAACTATCATCCTCTGAAGAATCAACATAATTAACTTCATCCATAAAAGCTTGATTCATAGTTCCCACAAATATCATCCAAATGAATACCCCAATCATAACTGTCATCTCCTTGAACTACTAGAGCTAACAAAGAATTTGAAAAATTCTGATTGGTTTGATGGTTTCCTTGAGATTGATTTTGATTCTAACATTCAACCTTTGGCTTATCACAGTCTTTGGCAAAATAACCATAATTTTGACAATTATAGCATCGGACCTTTGACTTATCAAATCCCATTTTTGATCTGCTGTTTGCACCAATGAACTTTCTCCCTATCTTCTTAAGGGAATCTTTAGCCTGACACATAATCATAGTCATATTCCATTGTATGTTTATTTCTTCCAAGTCAATTGGGTCAGTCTGTTTGAAATCTTCTTCAATTATTTTAGGATCGGCTTATTTACCACCCACAAAATTTTCATACGACACAAGGAAAGATGAAAATAATGTCATGTAATCATCAGCCACTTTAGCATTAACAGAATTAGAACAATTTGTTTGAGAACCAGATCCAGAGGAATATGATGTTGTTGTAGAAAAACTAGAATAACAAGTTGAACTTGAAGCATTTTCAGAACGAGAATCATGACCATCTCCAGCACCAGAAAATAATGCCACACCCGCACCAGTTTTAGATGATGTTTTGGAAAAGTACATAGAAGGATCTTGCACATGCTCCAAATTTGTTTCTTTCTTCTTCATGTTAAGATCATAAGCTTGATGTTTACCAAGTACATCTTCCAATGACATTGATTTCTTTCAAATACACATACACGGAGTGCGGAATCCAACGCATACATGTTACGTAATGACAATGACAAATCAAGTAGAACAATGAACACAAAAGGTAAAAAACTTCTCTATTTTCTATTGCTCTCCATATGTTCAACAGATTACAAGAACACATATGGAAAATAAACAAACTAACACTATTTATAGGCAAAGTATTGCCTGTAGGCGAACTTATCAAGTTCAGCAGAACCTTGGCTTAGGCGAACTTGACAAGTTCGCCTATTACAAAACTTATCTGTAATACTCGGATAATTCCCAAGTTAAATAAGGGTTAAAGATGTCAGGAATTGAAGTCCAGGGGTTGAATTGTAAATATACAAAAGATTAAGGGTTAAAAATGAAGAATCTTGAAATTTGGTTGATGTCGGACCGATATCTCACCCCATGTCGGTCCGACATGTGCAGAGGAAGGAAATCATGAGAAGATAACACGTCATCAGACGCGTGTCTGACGACTCAGCCCCAAGTCGGACCGATATGCTTTTATATGTTGGTCCAATATTTGGGTGCCACCCTAAATAAGCTGCCATAAAGGATGTCGGACCGATATGATCGTATATGTCGGTCCGATATGAGGATGTCAGACAGATATGCTCCTAGATGTCGGTCCGATATGGGTCCGTTTTCATCGTTAAAATAGATGGCTCAAGCTCAGCCATTTCACACATAATTACACCTTCATTTACACACACTTAAGCTATGGTGTTCCATTCCCGAGCCGTGGTTTGCATACGAGGGTCCGGTTTCTAGCAAAATGCCTGCAAACTGCCGTAGATAGTGCCAAGGTAAGGTTTTCAAACACCTTGTGGTTTCTTTGTACAACGCTAAGATAGGGATATTGATTATGATCTTGTCGGATATAATTTAGGGTTATATCAAGGTGTTGATTGTTATATTTGATTTAGAAGGAGGTTCTGCTTGAGGTGAGTTTCTCTAAACTGTGCTCAATATAAAATGTTTTGAAATGATTTTATCGAACAAGTCGGATCCTGATTTGAATTCCATGTATATATACCTGTGAATAGCACTTATTACATTCGAGTTGGGATGAGGCTGAGGGGCAAGACTGATCCTCTTGTTTTTAGACTGGTCCTTGTGTTGCCAGTAGCCAAAAGGTCTTAGTATATACACTAAAAGCTCAGGGTCCTTGTGCGGCCAATGGGTAGGGATTGGGATGGATGGTTGTTTCGTATTGTGAATATGATTGTGAAAACATGATTTGTTTATGAACTCACTAGCTTTGTGCTGATCCAAAATGTTTTCAAATGTTTTTGAGCACAGGAGACCACAAGCTTGTAGTTAGCATTCCAGGAGATGTACAAGTGTTTTGAGATAGGGATGACTGAGGGAAGGTTCTTTGGTAACCGTAAGGCCCAAGTGAATGGCACGTTCTCCCTGAACTATAAGTCCAGAGTTATATGTGTTCCTTCTAGGAACAATATGTTGTATTAACTAGTCAGTCCTTATTGTAAAACATTATTATACATGAAATGAAATAGTTATGACTTTCAAGTCTTCTGCTGGGTATTTTTGGTATCAACGTCATAGTAACTAGAAGGCGACCTTCTGACTGGTATGTAGTTATCCGACAAACGGAATATTTTGTCTAAGGAAGGAGTGGTGTATAAATCTCTCCTAGACCCGTTGTTCTTTCTTGGGAACATATCTATTAGAGGTACTACTCTTGTGAGATAATTGTCCTGTGATACGGGTGTGACAAGATGGTATCAGAGAAACAATTTAAGGGAGTTAGATACTAATAGGAAAGATTAGTATCTAGACATAAACTAAGAGCTCTGAGAATAGCTGGAATGCCATAAGATATAGGTTAAGGTGTTGATAATCATTATGAATATAACGGGTGATATCAAGAAAACAGATATTAATTACATTCTTGGCCAAATGTCTTTAATTCCTGATTTTCTGGATCATAACCAGTTATACGAATTCTGATGTCATACCTATGTGTGCATAGGTAACAATGGTTGGAAGAGGAAGAGGTAGAGGAAGAGGTCGTACTCCGATTACTAGGTCTCGTAGACAGACTTAAAATACCACCGACACTAACGATCATCCTAAAACGAACGAAAACAATAATAACATAAATCCCCATGTTGAAATGGTTATGTTTGAGGCCCAATTCCAATATGTTGTGGCTAGTGAGGTAACAAAGGCACTAAGAACATCGTTACCTGGATTGCTAGATGAAGTCCTCACAAGGAGGATGGGTACTAGAACTGCTGGAGGAGGAACCAACAACGTAGAAGGAGCAAACGGAAATGCCAACACTAGTTCTGTGACTAGAACCGAGAATCATGAACTACGTAATTACAAATCCTTTGAAGGATGTAAACCCAAGCTGTTTGACGAAAAGAAAGGAGCCATTGATGCTACTCAATGGATCACAAAGATGGAAGCAGTTATTAAACTTAGTGAGTGCAGAAGCGATCAGGCAGTCAAGTTTGCTGCCAATTCCTTAGAAACCACAATGTTAGACTGGTGGGAGTCGGTAAAGCAAGACAAAGGAGCAAGGTATGGGTAACATGAAATGGAACGAGTTCAAGGAACTAATTCTATAACATCTATGTCCTCAAAACAAGGTTGATAAGATTGAGGAAGAATTTCAGCGTCTCGAGGCTGGAACTATAACGCATCAGGAGTATGCGACAAAGTTTGATGAAATTGTTGGACCCTGAGAAACTGATGCATTCCTGATATTTATAGGGGCTAGAGTGTATCTTTTGTAAAGTTAAGTTTTTGGGTAGCTACTCTTATGGCGGTTGCCGACCGACTGTCGACAGTCGGCAATCTGATTAGCGACTCTTGCTATCTTCTCTATAAATAGCAACCCAAGAACCTATCTAAGTTGCTCTTGATTCACATGTTGTTATTATAGTCACATAGAGAGCCGATAGGAGTTTGTTTGTGTTTTCTTTGTAATCCAGGTGCTAATCTGTAATCGTTTAACAAGTGGATCTAATAGAATCATGTGGTTTATGTTCTTGTTTGTGTTGCTCTTCACCTTGTATTTCTCATTATCATCAACAATCAACTTCTCTATAGCTTATTTGTTGGTTGTTTCCTGACTAGAATCATTCTAGCACGGGACCATATCATCAGGACCTACAATTTGGTATCAGAGCCTTCTATGCTCTTGATTTTAGTGATTTTTGTGAGTTTTTGGGGTTTTTTTGAAATCTAAATTTCTTTGTTTTTTGGCTTGATTTGTATCAAGTTCTGAAATTGATACTGAAAATCACTCAGAAACATGTTTGTGAAGAGTTTGACAGATCTAATCGTCATTTTGGTTTAGATCTGGGCATTTAGTGATTGTTTTTGGTGTTATTGTGTGAAAAAGTGTGACACCCAGTATTTCAGGTCAATGTCCATATTACATAAATGCACGGTCATAACATATACTTCCTGAAGTTTTATTTTGACTAAGTAAAGTCAAGGAGTCTAACAAAGGAAATTATATCAAAATAGTAATTTTTAAGAATTACTAGGAAAATAAACCGTAATAACCCACAAAGATATTAAAGCGGGTATTAATGTCGGGTAATATACCGCATCAAAATCGATCACATCATCATCATGATTGCTTTGCTTACACAACACTCAAGAGTCATAATCATCATGATTATGACCAAAGATGCAAGCAACATAAAGATCACATCACCATCATTATATCCTTGCTTATACTCCACTCCAGCATCAAATCTTAATGATGATGACTTATTGAGATCTATACTCAACCCATGTTTCATTTAATAATTATATATATATATATATATATATATATGTATATATATATATATATCTAGGTATATAGATATAAAGTTTTAATCACTAAAAGTTCCTACACCGAGTATTATATCACGGTGTCACCAACCGGGTGTATTCTAACTAGAACCGACCTAACTAGCCATTAGATTTCAACTAAATGACTTGAAAACACCCAAACCCCCACCCCATACCCTATCTCGGCCGAAATTCAGAGAAGGCCCCATTCCCACTTCCCACTTCTCTCACATTCTAATTATCTATACTAAAACCCATACCTCATGACTTCAAAGTTTAGATAAAAACCATACCACCTCATTTTCTATCAATTCATCCATCAAGAGCAAAAACTCACAACCCCTGTCATCTCTCTTTTCTTCTACGACAACAACAAGAATATCTATCTTCCCTTTCTTTTGGTGTTCTTCCATAATCGAAGACTCGAATCCTTTATTTTGGTATTATAAGGAGAGTTCCAAGTGTTTTCTCAAAGGTTTTTAGCAGGAGAAGTCAAGGTCATTCTCTTTTTCTCTCAAAAATCATCATCTCTATCCAGAGGTAAAAACTCGATACCATCCATATTATTTTCATTAAAACCGTAGCTAAACATACAGTTTACTCGAACGTAAGAAAAATAACCAGAAAAGTGTGTCGAATTCAAGATTAAAACATGAATATATGCGTATGTGTATGAATAAAGTTTTGAAACTGATCCTGTCAATCAAAATTTCAGTAATCGAAACTATAGTTTCGATACCTGTTTACTCAATCGAAACTAGCTAGTTTCGATACCTGTTTACTCAATCGAAACTAGGTAGTTTCGATACTTGTTGCTCAATCGAAACAAGGTAGTTTCGATACCTTTCTTGCCCAATCAAAACTAGGAAGTTTCGATACCCAGTTTGCTCAATCGAAACTAGGTAGTTTCGACAACTCCTCTGTTCAATCGAAACTAGGTAGTTTTGATACCTGTTTCAGGTCCATTGGGCAGTAACTTAGAACTATTTTAAAACGAAACAAGTGTTGAAAAACTAAAAAGATATTTAAACAAAAGCAATCAGATTTGCTAAGTCGGTGAACAACTTGCGTTTAAGACAAGTAGTCTTAACATGTTTAATACCCTTGTGTGATTAGGGTACGGATAGACAAGAACTATTAGCACAAGGTTGTTGCTAGGATTTCATCGAACACAAGGTGAGTTCACGGCCCCTCTTTTAGCTTTTTAATGTTTTATAAACATCGGGGGAGAAACATACTTACATAACATATTTGAAAATATGAAACATATTTGCTTACATGTTTGACAATACGAACATTTTGGTTTAACTTTTGTGACACAATTACTTACAATATCTGAAAGCATGAAAAATAAATGATTGATACATTTTAGAAAACATGAAACACATTTACAAACATTTTCATATGGTAACCAGAGAACAAGACCCGACCTTTATGTTTGCATGAGTTAACACATATAGAGCGCTGGAAGTCCCCTGACCTTCATATTTATAACCATTAGCTATAGGTTAGCCTGGGATTCTATGGATAGTACTATTGAGATTGACACCCCCGGTCATGGTTAGTCGCGCTAACCAAGGGTCCCTCTAGCCAAATGACCGCATAGTGTTCAAACATTGCTCGTGAGGTATGAGCGAGGGGCAAAACACCTGTGTCATGGTTTGGTTATGCCTCATGTATGTACATATTATTTGTATTCCTAGCTAGTCTACAAATGGGTCAACATAACTTGTTTTGTTTATCATATTCGTTGAAACGTTTTCGTGCAGAAGGATCTGCCAATCACTTATACACCAATGGTTTTGCCATTCTTTTACGTGGAAATGTTTTTATCAATGTTTTCAAGGAAAACAGTTTCATGTTATGGCCATGTACACAATATCAATGTTTTCAGGAAAAATGACTTATTCTATGACTATGACGTTATCATATGTTTTCATTGGGAAAACTACTCGTTTTATGACTATGAAGTCATCATATGTTTTCATTGGGAAAACTACTCGTTTTATGACTATGAAGTCATCACATGTTTTCGAGGAAAACAACCTTACATTAAACCCGTGTACATATTTTCAATATTTTCAAGGAAAACAGTTTTGTATCATGGCCATGTACACAATATCAATGTTTTCAAGGAAAATCACTTTACATTGCAACAATCAAACCTGTGAACTCACCAACCTTTGTGTTGACATTTTTAAGTATGTTTTTCAGGTAATTCATAGCCATGGCACGGTTGGAATAGGCTAGCTATAATTGGATAAATTCCTACTAGCTGGAAGGACATAGATTATCCGGCCTCAAGTCTACCGTTGATCTAGAAGAACTTAGATCATTGTATTACTTAGTCTTAGTATTTGTGTATGTATTCAAGTCTTAGAAATCACTATTACAGCTTCCGCTATCATGTAATGAACCAATCGTTGCAACCTGTATTTATTTATTTATTCATTAAGTAAATAAATCTGGGGATGTGACAGATTGGTATCAGAGCAATGGTTCTAGCGAATTAGGTTTCCGTAGTGATACCTAGGCTCTAACCGGACTCATTTAGGGACCACGATTTCTAAGACTTACATCACACTAACCCAAGATTTGAGTATAGAAATTCCAACCATTGCCGAACAATTTGTGTAGACTATTAGTGTATGGAGTTACACTAGGGTATCATTAGCTACACTAATACAATTACATGGCACATGTAGTGAACACTTTAACGCATACAACAATGTGGAAATAATAAACTCTTACAACATGTTACTATTCGGATTACGAGTCAAGAATAACGGGTACTCAGAACCTTAGAAGATCGAGTTACGAGCTGAGCTTGGGCGACGACGGTAGTAATCGCCAGTTACCGATCTTGGTATCACAACGTGCTGAATCCGTACCAGAATCTGTACCTATACCTGCACCACAACTACTCCAGCCATGGAGGCAGCTATCTCTCTAACGTATTTGCGGTATAAATACTCTCCTTCATAAATTGTCGGATCGGATGCCTAGACTTTCGCCATGATATATGGCAGACATGAGTGCCCAGACAGAAGGGAATTCAAGGTAAATAAGCAGGACTAAATGGGAGAGAACTCCAAGGGTCAGGAGACCCAGACATACATCAGGATCATGTGGATCCATGCATATATACAGACTTGGAGCAGGAGTTGCTCGGCACTCATTTGAGGATCCCTGCCCAACACATAGTGCCTGAATTTCACCATACACATTTTATTTTAAGAGACACTGGTGGTGCCTCTTTACCATTAGCCTCATCCGACAACATCCATATTCGGCAGATTCATTAGTATTGGTACACATAATTAAGAGTAATCCGATAGGATAATACACACTCCTGCACAAATGTGCAAACGCAATCTAATGATCCTTTCAAATTCCTTTTGATTAAAAGTTGGGGATAAAAGAAACACTATAGGGATCAGGCAAGGCAAATTATCATTACGGGTGCACACGTAATCAAAATTTGTAGTGCATGGGAACTTTAGTGAGTCTTGTTGTCCAAGCTAATGATCAAACCATGTCCTCAATCACTTGATTAAGGATTGGATCTTAACAAATCAGATTTCTCAATTAGGTGCTCATAAAGCATTCTCCTAGTTTTGGAGGAACGAGAGAAATTCAAATTGAATTCAACCAATCCTTAGTAAATCCTGAACGACGAAGGAATTCGCACATTCATTCTTTGAGATTCTACTTATCAGGAATGCTTCAAATTGAGCGTTACCACAACTAACACTTACAGTAATTGCACAACTATTGTGGGAGATTATAGCGTAATCTTAGGATCCATCATACAGTTCAATCTCACAATAGCTTGAAAATTACGCCAAGAGTGTTATGCACTAACTTCGGTGATGGGGCATAAAATTTATTCTGACCCGCATACACATAGCACCGATGGGGTATTGTGGAAGCTTGACATGAGACAAGTAGGTAGTCTAAAATTTTAGAATATTGGACAAACAGGGTTGTTCTCACAACCTTTGACATTCAGTACACCTTTAAGTCTGACAATTCTTTCGGTGATAAATAAGCCGTGATTTATTCTCAAGCGAATGCCAAAGAAACCTAGGTGTGGACTAACGACTATTGATGCAATAACAGAAGGACGACGTACAAAACTCTTAAAGGAGTCCCAAATGCGGAATTTCTTGCTAATCTCATTAGCTCATGAGTTTACATATCAGGATGTTACAACCCAAAGGCTGGTCTGCCTCAGAAGGGTGGTACAAGCAACGGGTAAAGTGGTGATTAGACTCGAACTTTGCTAGTGAGAGCACACAAGGAATCTTGAAATATTAAATCAATTATGACCCATTTTAAAGGAAGATCATAGATAACACGAAACCTGAATTAAGAATAAAGTCTTAGTCCGAGAAAATGCTTTCGAAAAGCATAAGAGGGAAAAACATAAAGTTTCATTTCCGTACTGTGTCATTACTACCCAGTATTCAACTAAAACCTAGACACCTCGTCGAGTAATGTCACACCCCAACCGACGGCGGAAACGTCGGGGCGGGACATGTAGACTGTTCATAAGCTCATGGTTTACTA
Source organism: Smallanthus sonchifolius (assembly GCA_023525975.1). Taxonomy (NCBI): domain Eukaryota; kingdom Viridiplantae; phylum Streptophyta; class Magnoliopsida; order Asterales; family Asteraceae; genus Smallanthus; species Smallanthus sonchifolius. The sequence goes on along the minus strand of CM042030.1, from coordinate 24,280,829 downwards.
ATAGTTGTAATAATTACACAAATGATTTCATTTCATAGCTCAAATAGACAATTACAACATTTACAAAAGTCATAAATACATGTATGTCTTTATTAAGTTTAAAACTAGGTCCTCAATCCTAAGTGAAGCAATTTGAAATCAAACATCCGTACCTGAAACATGATAAAATGATAGGGTCAACTATAAATAGTTGGTGAGCATACATAGGTTTTGACACCACAAGTAAAGTTCAAATGTTTTGTGTAAAATTCATATGATGCATGGTTTATAAAGCATTTATGGAGAATCTAAGTTAAGCTAGTTGCACAAATGAAACCTTGTAACTGAAGGGCATAACAACACATGTTATCCTGATGTGAATGTAGGGCATAACAACACATGTTATCCTGATGTAAATGTAGGGCATAACAACACATGTTATCCTGATGTAAATGCAGGGCATAACAACACATGTTATCCTAATGTAAATGTGGGGCATAACAACACATGTTATCCTAATGTAAATGTAGGGCATAACAACAAATGTTATCCTGATGTAAAGAGGTAATGATTACACGAGTGTATTATGTATAAGTAGCCTTAACAAATAACATTCAAGCATAAAGCACAAATAAACACATATGATCATATTATAGAATTGTACGTGTGTAATTGCAAATAGTATTTGTTGTGCAATCATGTTTCACCCCAAAAATGTATAAAAGGAAAAAGGGGCTATGTAAACTCACCTTGCAAGTTTAGAGGGTTGAACTTGAACTTGTAGTAACTTGGATTCAATGCCTTAAGGATTGCCTAAGTTAAGTTTGTTACGTTAGAAACACGTTATGGATAGTCAAGGGGTTGCAATGTAATTAGTTGAAAGTGGTTGTTGTACACTAGAGTGGTTATCATTCCAGAGTAGTACCTCTAACAGAAAAGTTCCCAGGAAAGAGTTGGCTAGATCAGAACCCCGTCTTTTCCTAGCCAGAACTTTAATGTTTGTCAGATAACTACATACTGGTTTGAAAGTTACTCTATTTGCATACTTAACCAAGTTTAGGGTGAGTTTGGTAAGCTTGGAAAGTATAAGGGCTAAAGTGAAAATATGAGTTTAGTATAGATAGAAATAAATTTAATTGAATATTAATTGAATATTAAAGGGTTTTAAAAATAAGGAGTTTTGGTAAAAACATGGTTTTTTTGAAATTGAAAGGAATATAAAGATCAAAACCAAGTTTTTAAATAAAGTTTGAACAAGTTTAATTAAAATAAGGCTTTTGATCTTGGATAGATCTATGATTATAACATAAACATGTTAGGGATCATAGATCTAGCTAGTTATGATGAACTTTTAAAAAGAAAAGTATGAACAGGTAAGAACATAAGAAGAACTTACTTAGAATGGAAGGATTTAAACTAGAATCTTCCAAAAGATGAGAAGAACAACCTTTAGTTGCTAGAGAGCCCTAGAGGATTGTTGAGGTGTGAAAATGAATGAGGTTTAAGGCTCTATTTATAGGTGAGACTAAGGGACTTATTCGCAAAAATCAATTTGTTGATAAGGACTAGGATTGCAAAAGGTGAAGAATAGTATTTAATGCTCATTAATGTTATGTTTGACTCCATAATTCATATTTAAAATTATTTTTATAAAGTTTATAAAATCTTAAATATGTTACTTGTTTAATTACAAATGTTTATAAAAAAAATGTCTTTCATTTTTATAAAGACTACAATTTGTGTAAATGGTTTACTAAAATAGATATATGTTTACATATTTATTTAAAATTAAATACATACATTTAGAAAATGTAAACTCTTGATTAATGCTCATAAATTTTAAAACTTACAATTTGTATAGATGATTAATTTAATAACATCAAATACATATATCATATATACATATTTATAATTAGATTCCTATATCTATATAGAACAATATGTAAAAACGTGATTAAAGATGTATAAGTCCTATATCAAAAGTTGTATAATTGATTTATTTGATATAATCATAAATATATATATATATATATATATATGAATGTACATACATATGTTATATATATAATAGGAGGGTAATATTTAAATGTAAGATCAAAAATCTAAATTGATAGATGTTAAAATAATAATTAAAGTGACATATTGTTTTGAACAAGTATGGGGTTCATTAGGAGTGTCGTTACTGTATAAAGTAAAATAATGTAGTATTAGAAAAATCTTGGATGTTACAAGTAATTCTTTCCTAAGATCTATAGAGATCTGCTTTTGTGACAAAGTGCGTAGACGAATAGAGGGTATGTGTCAACATACGCTCAAGATTCGCAGGCACCATTCCTTTCATTACCAGGAATGAGCATCACATAACCCTACCATATTTATGGTAATCAAATAAAGGGGTCCTTGCACGTTCAATATCGTTAGTCGGAGAAGTATTCACTTTGCTTTCGATTACCGACTACCTAGTAAATGGAATCAAACAATTGAAGCCTAAGTTGGATGATACAGATAGAATTTGAGTACCACGTATCGGTAGCCTATGTGGGAGGTTATGGATGAAGTCCATAAGCCCAAGTACTTCGTTCGTCCAGAATCGAATAAAATGTATAAGGATCCCGAGGAACACCATTATGTGGCGAAACATGAAAGAAGAAATTGCTATCTGTGTTGGGTGATACCCGACAGTAAAAGCAGAATGTTAAGAATCACCTGAGTGAACACAAAAACCACAAATTCCTCAATGGAAATGGGAGGAAAATTCCATAGATTTCATTTCAAATCTACCCAGAACACCTAGCGTCTATGATACTATATGGGTAATTGTCAGTCGTTTGACGAAATCCGCTCACTCCCTACCAATAAAGGAGACAGACAAAAGTAAGAAGCGTGCGAGGCTAAATATTAAGGAAATTGAGGCTAGGCATGGTATGCCAGTTTCCATTTCCTCTAATAGGGACATACGATTCTTGTCAAGAATCTGGCAGTCTGTACAAGAAGCCTTGGGCACACGCCTTGACATGAGCACTGCATATCATCCCCAGATGAACGGTCAAGGTAAAAGGACCATCCAAACATTAAAAGATGTGCCCCGTGCGTGTGTAATCGATTTCAGAGGAAATAGGGGTACTCATTGCCGTTGGCTGAGTTTTCATATAATAACAACTACCATACCAGCATTATAACCGCTCCGTTGAGGCTTTGTATAATTGTAAGTGTCGCTCATCGCTATGTTGGGAGGAGGTTGGCGAAAAGCATTGACTGGTCCTAATATTGGCTAGGAAACCATTGACAAGATCGTCAAAATCAAAGATCGTCTGGAAGCCACTCAAGACAGACGAAAGAGAGTTGTGCTTGCAACAGACGAAAGCTATTAGAATTCCAAATTAGAGACCGAGCCTTATTAAAGGTCTCACCTTGGAAAGGAGTTGCCAGGTATGGCAACTGTAGCATAACCATAAATACATCAGATCGTTAGATATACGGGCTAGGGTTGGCCCAGTAACCTACAAGCTTACGTTGTCACGGAGGATTTAGCAATATACATGATTTGCTTCATGTATCAAATCTCAAGAAGTGTTTATCAGACAAGACGTTAATTATACCGCCTGATGAGAATCACTTAGACGACAAATTGCACTTCATTGAGGAACCGATTGAAGTCACAGATTGGAAGGTTCAGAAAACAAGGCGTAGCCGGGTTAAATTGGTTAGGGTACGTTGGAATTCAAAGCGCGGCCCCGAGTATACGTGGGAGCGGGAAGATAAAATGGAAGCCAAGTATCCGTCCTTGTTCACGAACACTCCAAGTCAAGATGACAAGAACTGAATTTCAGGACGAAATTCTCTTTAACATGGGGAGAATGTGGCACCTAGTATTTCAGGTCAATGTCCATATTACATAAATGCACGTTCATAACATATACTTCCTGAAGTTTTATTTTGACTAAGTAAAGTCAAGGTGTCTAACAAAGGAAATTATATCAAAATAGTAATTTTTAAGAATTACTAGGAAAATAAACCGTGATAACCCACAAAGATATTAAAGCGGGTGTCACACCCCGACCGATGGCGGAATCATCGGGGCGGGACATGTGAGACTGTTCATAGCACATGGTTGACTAAATTGAAATATATTAAAGTCAAATTTGCATTACAAGAAATCCAAGTACAAGATCAAATTCAAACAAGAAACATAACAACTCATAAATTCTTGATTTATTTTGCTAAGTCCAAATCCTATGTTGAACACGTCTTGAATCAATCTCACATATTGGGGCCTGAAACATGAATAAAATAAAGTCAACTAAAAAGTTGGTGAGTATAACACAGTTGTATATAGATAGCATATAGATGAAAACAAATCCTTTACATGACATGATAAATAAGGCATTTATGGGGAGTAACTATTGTGTAACCAAATGTACAATCAAACCTTGTAACTAGCATGCAAAACAAATGTGTTGTCGGTTTCAATCATCGCATACCATGGGTGGGTTTGTCAGACTCAATAGATCCATCATTGAAAACCGTCGGCTTGTATAGTTAATGATTGCACATAAGAGCATACAAAGGTTAACACACCTAGCACTCGGGCACAAAGCTCAAATTTTTGCACACATGTATATATATAGGATTTTTGCACTTGTGTTGTTTGTGTAAATGTAAATGTGTAATGTGTAATGAGTATAGAGTTCATGTTCCACCCCAAAAGTGTAAAAGAGAAAAAGGGGTTGTGAATACTCACATGGTATGGAAGTGAAGCTAACAAGGAATATAGATAGCAATTAAGATCCTTGAAATGCACACTTTAACCTAAAGAGTAATATGTATTGAATCACATAGATGCATAAAGTTTAAGTCTAAAATGAAAGTTGGATTTGTATATAAAACCATTGGTTTGTATTTAAAAAGTGTTGGATAAGAAAAACGTATAAAGTTTGGGGTAAAATATGTTTGAAACAATTTAATTAGGTTTGAATTAAATAAGTAAGTGTATAACTATAGTTTATGAAATAATATAAATATTAATTGTAATTAAGTATAAATAAATAAATGGTTTTTTGATTTAAAATGTAAATTAAATAACTAATCATTATTTATAAATTTTGTAACTTAAAATATCATTCAAGTAAAGATAATAAATATTAATTAATTTTTTTTATAAACTTTTCAATAAATTCTTTTTGTGCCAAGATTAAACTTTTAATCTATTTTTAAATACAGAAAACATATTTTTATAAAATCTGTAATGTTTACTAATTAAAATATATAAAATTGAAATTCTGTTAAAAATTATGAGTCTAGCACGACCGTGCCTCGGAAGGGCACGATCGTGCTCAAGCCACGGGCGCGACCGCGCTAGCCGAGGCGCGACCGGGTTGATCAACAGGAGCACAATCTAGACAAGTTTGACAGGCACGACCGTGCCTTGGCCCGGCACGGTCGTGTCTATGATCTTTGGACACAACAGGGACTAGCCCAGAGGGCATGACAAGGTCTGGACAGGAGGACACGACCGCGCTGATAAACGGCACGACCGCGCTAAAAGAGGCACGACCGCGCTAGATGATTAGCGCGACCGTGTCTATTCCAATTCAGACACGAATCGAGAATTTCTTGTATTTTAATTGGTGAAATTGTTAGGGCTTTTCATTTATGGGTTATTACGAGTGTTCTGAGATATTTTAATTGCATTAATAACATGATTAGGAGTGATTTCGATTAAACCATTTTTCTTATAAAAAGGATTCTGGTTCTGAATGATTCCTGTAATGAAAGCCCGAATTGACGGAGGGCTTTTGATACATGGACCGAAACGAAAGAGAGGGATGATTTAATTACCTCAAAAAGAAGGGAATTGATAGCGATCAGAAGAAGGGAGTTCCGGCGACGGCAAGATTGGCTTCCGGCGGCTTCTGCTGCGATTCCGGCTGATCCAACCCTTTAGAAACCTTAGAAATGATCGGAGGATCGAGTTCCTTGAATAATTGGTAGAATTTTGATCGAAAACAGAGATTCGAGGCTTGGGAGATAATTTGGACGTTTTTCTTGAGAGAATATGCAATCGAATGGTAATGATCATAAATGGCAAAATTATTTTCTTTGTCAATGAAAATGAAACGTATCGGTTTTGAATTTCGAACAATCGGGCGTTTTGAAACTGCATTTACGTTTCGACTGTTACGCAGGCGCGACCGTGCTAAAGCACTTGGCGCGACCGTGCTAGGATGAAGCACGACCGTGCTAACCAGGGTTTTCTTGATATTTTTCAACTTTAGTCCTTGACTTTTTCAGGTTTGATAAGTTTGTACCAAATAGTTTCTTGTATAGCGTTTAAATGTAGATAATCGAGTAAAACTTGCGAATTTGTATAGAATCATTGCATTAAATTTACGGCGAGAAAATAATGAGACATTGCACGAGTATAGAACTTGAAATTGCATTATATTGAATTGAAATAGGAACACTAAAAAAATCCGAGATGTTACAGTCTCCCCATGTTGAGAGAATTTCGTCCCGAAATTTAGCTAGAGGGAACAACCTTATTAGTGAAAAGATGGGGGTACTTGAGCTTCATTTGGTCTTCTCGTTCCCAAGTGAACTCAGGACCACGCTTAGATTCCCAACGAACTTTGACTATAGGAATACGACTTCGCTTGAGTTGCTTGACTTCACGATCCATAATTTCCACCGGCTTCTCAACGAAGTGCATCGTTTCATCAATGCGCACGTCGTCAAGCGGTATATGGAGATTTTCATCAGCGAGACACTTCTTTAGATTAGATATATGAAATGTAGGATGCACATTGCCAAGAGATGGAGGTAACTCGAGCTTGTAAGCCACTTTCCCAATCCTTTCAAGGATTTTGAATGGACCAACATAACGAGGTGCTAACTTGCCTTTCTTTCCAAAACGGACCACACCCTTCCAAGGAGACACCTTTAGAAGAACAAGGTCACCGACTTGGAATTCCAAGGGTTTTCGACGTTTGTCGGCATAACTCTTTTGCCGACTCCTCGCTACTCGAATATTGTCACGGATTTGAATGATCTTGTCGGATGTTTCTTGAATTAACTCGGGACCAGTGATTTGTGCTTCACCAATCTCACTCCAACAGATAGGAGAATGACACTTGTGACCATAGAGAGCTTCGAATGGAGCCATGTTGATACTTGTGTGGTAGCTATTGTTGTAAGAAAACTCAATAAGGGATAAATGTGAATCCCAATTGCCACCAAAATCGATTACACAAGCTCTAAGCATGTCTTCAAGAGTTTGGATTGTTCGCTCGGTTTGACCATCAGTTTGCGGATGGTAAGTCGTGCTCAAATCCAATCGAGTACCAAGAGCCTTTTGGAGAGATTACCAAAATCGAGAAGTGAACCGAGTGTCTCTATCAGATATAATGTTCAAGGGAACACCATGACGGCTCATAATTTCATCAATGTAAATTCGGGCTAATTTCTCCACTTTGAAGTCTTCACGAATAGGCAAGAAGTGGGAAAATTTGGTGAGTCGATCAATGATCACCCAAATACTATCATAACCACTCAAGGTGCGAGGGAGCTTGGTAATGAATTCCATAGCTAAATTCTCCCATTTCCACACGGGAATTTCTGGTTGTTCGAGTAAACCAGAAGGACGTTGATGTTCGGCTTTGACTTTGGAGCAAGTTAAGCATTTGGCCACATAAAGAGCAATGTCTTTCTTCATACCGGGCCACCAATAAAGTTGGCGAAGATCTTGGTACATTTTATCCGTACCAGGATGAATAGAATAACAAGTCTTATGAGCCTCGTTCATGAGAATTGCACGGAGATCATCGCGATCAGGAATCCAAATACAGTTCAAGTAATATAGTAAGCCATTTGGTTTTGATTCAAGAAGAAGTTCAACACCACACGACATTTCTTCATACATATTACCCTCGGTTACCGAGACGTGTTGAGCTTCCAAGATACGGGTTTGAATATCGGATTGAATACGGGCACAATGAAGCATAACATGGTCCTTTCGACTCAAAGCATCGGCTACAACATTCGCTTTGCCGGGATGGTAACGAATCTCGCAGTCGTAGTCGTTAAGGAGTTCGACCCAACGTCGTTGCCTCATATTGAGTTCTTTTTGGTTGAAGATATGTTGAAGACTTTTGTGGTCGGTGAATACCACACATTTCGTGCCATATAGGTAATGTCTCCAAATCTTTAACGCGAATACGACTGCACCCAACTCGAGATCGTGCGTCGTATAATTCTTTTCATGAATTTTGAGTTGTCTTGATGCATAAGCGATTTCTTTTCCTCGTTGCATGAGGACACAACCAACACCTTGGTTAGAAGCATCACAATAGATAACTAGGTCATCATTTCCATCGGGAAGAGTTAAAATGGGAGCATTGCACAACTTATGCTTAAGAGTTTGGAAAGCTTCTTCTTGTTTCGGTCCCCATTCATAAGCTTTACCCTTATGGGTCAAGGCGGTAAGAGGGACAGCAATCTTTGAGAAGTTTGAGATGAAACGACGATAATAACCCGCAAGACCAAGAAATGAACGAACTTCGGTAGGAGTCTTCGGGGCATTCCAATTTTTAACCGTTTCGATCTTAGCAGGATCAACATGAATACCCTTGTCGTTGACGATGTGACCAAGAAATTGAACTTCTTTTAACCAAAATTCACATTTGGAGAACTTGGCATATAGTTGTTCTTTCTTTAAAAGGTCCAAAACCAATCTAAGGTGTTCTTCATGGTCGGTTTTAGTCTTGGAATGGATTAAGATATCGTCAATGAAAACGATCACGAATTTATCAAGGTACGGTTTGCACACACGATTCATGAGGTCCATGAAAACTGCAGGTGCATTGGTTAACCCGAAAGGCATAACCATGAACTCGTAATGACCATACCTTGTTCAAAAAGCAGTCTTAGGAATGTCATCTTCTTGAACACGGAGCTGATGATAACCAGATCGAAGATCAATCTTTGAGAAGCAAGTAGAACCTTGACGTTGATCAAAGAGATCATCGATTCTAGGCAAAGGATAACGGTTCTTGATAGTAAGCTTATTGAGTTCGCGATAGTCAATACACATGCGAAATGATCCATCCTTCTTCTTTACAAATAAGACGGGTGCACCCCACGGTGAATGACTCGGCGAATGAACCCTTTATCGGAGAGTTCTTGAAGTTGACTTGCGAGCTCTTGCATTTCGGAAGGTGCAAGACGATAAGGAGCTCTAGCAACGGGGTTAGCTCCGGGCATGAGATCAATACGGAACTCTACTTGACGAACGGGAGGAAGACCGGATAAATCTTTAGGAAAAACTTCGGGGAAATCCCGAATGATCGGAATGTCTTGAATACTCTTCTCCTTGACATCCTTTTGAACAATATGAGCTAAGAAAGCAATGTACTTCTTTCGTAAGTACTTTTGAGCGGTAGTACAAGACATCAATTTAAGACCCTTGCAAGGCTTTTCACCAAAAACCCTTAATGTTTCTCCCGATGGTAGCGGAATTCGGATACACTTTTCAAAGCAAATGACTTCGGCATGATGATTTGATAGCCAATCCATACCTATGATAATATCAAAGCTTCCTAGTGGCATTGGAACAAGGTTGATCGGGAATGCATGATCATTAAGTTCTAAAGAGCAATCATAGATAATAGACTCAATTGTAAGGGAGTCACCATTTGCTATTTCAACGGTGAAGGTTTTCTCTAATTGGGATCGTGTCTTTGCAAGTAAAGGCTCAAAATTAAGTGACACAAAACTTTTATCGGCACCGGTATCGAACAAAATGGAGGCATATTGACTATTAACAAGGAACGTACCATTAACCACGTCATTGTTGGCTTGAGCTTCGTTGGCGTTTATGTTGAACGCACGTCCACGAGCTCCACCTTGTCTAGCATTTGCAAGTCTTGGACATTGATTACGAAAATGGTTCGGGTCACCACAATCATAACAAGCACGCCCATTAGCAATGGCGGGAGCACCTTGGTTAGCCACTTGAGGTACGGTTTGGTTTGGAGGGTTGACTTGGCCCGTAAGGGCTTTGGTCCTACAAACATTAACCGTATGACCATATCTCCCACAATTAGTACAAAGGCGACATGGGATGTTTTGGGGATGATGGTAGTTGCAGGTGGCACAAAGTGGGTAAATTCCACCATATGGCTTTTTGACCGGTGCTTGAACCATAGGTGCAGCTTGGTTGACGGGAACAGCAGGAGTAACCACAGCAAAATTTCTAACCTTCCTCTTTTTGTTATTGCGAGGGGGTTCAGTTGTGGTTTCTTTGTTGTGGGTAGGAGGGGTTACGGTTTCAGCAGTTTTCTTAGAACCCTTTTTAGTAAGAGTTCCAGCTTTCACATGATTATCAGTTAGGGTAGCAGACAGGCGGATGGCATCTTCCAAGGTAGCAGGATTTCTACCTAAGACAGTATCTTGGATTTGTCTTGGTAGCCCACCAATATATTTCTCAATACAACGAGACAAAGGAGTGACCATGTGGGGCACTAGAAGACTCAACTCATGGAACCGAGTTGTATATGCTAAGCTTTCCCCACTATCTTGGGCAAGATCCCAAAATTCGGCCTCTAACTTCTTCACTTCATTTCGAGGACAGAATTCCTCGGTCATAAGCCTTTTGACCTCATCCCAAGGTAAGGCCATAGCTACATCAACACCCCTATTCCTTTTCTCCCCATTCCACCAAGTAAGTGCCCGCTTTTACACTTGTGGCATGACGGACGCGGAGGTTGTCGGGAAAGTCACTATTGAGAAAGGTATTCTCAATACTTTCAAACCATTGAAGGAGTCTAGTAGCTCCTTCGGTTCCATAAAACTTTAGGGGATTGCAAGAATTGAAGTGCTTGAAGGTGCATTGAGATGGATTATTTCCACCATTTCCACCATTACCACCATTATTACCACTATTGCTTCCATTTCCACCATTGCCATTAGTGGCACCATTGGCTTGGGTGAGTTGTGTCACCAATTGGGTAAGAATAGCAACAATGTCGGAGTTGGCGTTGGCGGCGGGAGCACGACGAGGAGGCATTCTACAGATTTTCACAAAACAAGAAAAGATTGTAAGAACTTATGAGAATTGCCAGGATTTTAATAGAATGAGATAATCAAATAAAAAGATAGGTATTCATAGTTTGGATTGTACTCAAAAAGTGATAAAATCACTTGAATACTATGGCACATTAAGGTTAATTTAAACTCATATAATTTTCAAGGAGACATGCTTTAGCCTATAGGTAAACACTCATCTCGGGAATTCCCAGGAAAGCATACGGGTCCCTCGGTTGATTGGGATTTATGCGAAATGCTTTCCTAGACAGAAAACCCAAAATACAGGTGTCACCCTTCCAGATTGCACGTGTCCTCAAATAATTAAACAAGTTTAAAAACCTTAACGAAGAAAATAAAAATTTTAAGATCTTTGCTTCAAGAATTTTCCACATGCTTAGAAAGAATAAAGATAGAAAATAAGGTAGAAATGTCATGGGGTTTTAGGATATAGGAAAAGGTATTATTTAAGAAGATCCTAATAAGCCATAAATTTCTAACAAGTGAGGTACCAAATATAATAAACAATTTATCATGGTAAGCATGTAGCACATAGCATGTAACACATAGCACAAAATCATGAAGCATAGTATAAGTGGGTGTCCTAAAGTTATAGTCTAGGTCAAGATGTCTAATAACCTAAATCCCTATAACCAAGGCTCTGATACCAATCTGTCACACCCCGACCGATGGCGGAATCATCGGGGCGGGACATGTGAGACTGTTCATAGCACATGGTTGACTAAATTGAAATATATTAAAGTCAAATTTGCATTACAAGAAATCCAAGTACAAGATCAAATTCAAACAAGAAACATAACAACTCATAAAATTCTTGATTTATTTTGCTAAGTCCAAATCCTATGTTGAACACGTCTTGAATCAATCTCACATATTGGGGCCTGAAACATGAATAAAATAAAGTCAAGTAAAAAGTTGGTGAGTATAACACAGTTGTATATAGATAGCATATAGATGAAAACAAATCCTTTACATGACATGATAAATAAGGCGTTTATGGGGAGTAACTATTGTGTAACCAAATGTACAATCAAACCTTGTAACTAGCATGCAAAACAAATGTGTTGTCGGTTTCAATCACCGCGTACCATGGGTGGGTTTGTCAGACTCAATAGATCCATCATTGAAAACCGTCGGCTTGTATAGTTAATGATTGCACATAAGAGCATACAAAGGTTAACACACCTAGCACTCGGGCACAAAGCTCAAATTTTTGCACACATGTATGTATATAGGATTTTTGCACTTGTGTTGTTTGTGTAAATGTAAATGTGTAATGTGTAATGAGTATAGAGTTCATGTTCCACCCCAAAAGTGTAAAAGAGAAAAAGGGGTTGTGAATACTCACATGGTATGGAAGTGAAGCTAACAAGGAATATAGATAGCAATTAAGATCCTTGAAATGCACACTTTAACCTAAAGAGTAATATGTATTGAATCACATAGATGCATAAAGTTTAAGTCTAAAATGAAAGTTGGATTTGTATATAAAACCATTGGTTTGTATTTAAAAAGTGTTGGATAAGAAAAACGTATAAAGTTTGGGGTAAAATATGTTTGAAACAATTTAATTAGGTTTGAATTAAATAAGTAAGTGTATAACTATAGTTTATGAAATAATATAAATATTAATTGTAATTAAGTATAAATAAATAAATGGTTTTTTGATTTAAAATGTAAATTAAATAACTAATCATTATTTATAAATTTTGTAACTTAAAATATCATTTAAGTAAAGATAATAAATATTAATTAATTTTTTTTATAAACTTTTCAATAAATTCTTTTTGTGCCAAGATTAAACTTTTAATCTATTTTTAAATACAGAAAACATATTTTTATAAAATCTGTAATGTTTACTGATTAAAATATATAAAATTGAAATTCTGTTAAAAATTCTGAGTCTAGCACGACCGTGCCTCGGAAGGGCACGATCGTGCTCAAGCCACGGGCGCGACCGCGCTAGTCGGGGCGCGACCGGGTTGATCAACAGGAGCACAATCTAGACAAGTTTGACAGGCACGACCGTGCCTTGGCCCGGCACGGTCGTGTCTATGATCTTTGGACACAACAGGGACTAGCCCAGAGGGCATGACAAGGTCTGGACAGGAGGACACGACCGCGCTGATAAACGGCACGACCGCGCTAAAAGAGGCACGACCGCGCTAGATGATTAGCGCGACCGTGTCTATTCCAATTCAGACACGAATCGAGAATTTCTTGTATTTTAATTGGTGAAATTGTTAGGGCTTTTCATTTATGGGTTATTACGAGTGTTCTGAGATATTTTAATTGCATTAATAACATGATTAGGAGTGATTTCGATTAAACCATTTTTCTTATAAAAAGGATTCTGGTTCTGAATGATTCCTGTAATGAAAGCCGGAATTGACGGAGGGCTTTTGATACATGGACCGAAACGAAAGAGAGGGATGATTTAATTACCTCAAAAAGAAGGGAATTGATAGCGATCAGAAGAAGGGAGTTCCGGCGACGGCAAGATTGGCTTCCGGCGGCTTCTGCTGCGATTCCGGCTGATCCAACCCTTTAGAAACCTTAGAAATGATCGGAGGATCGAGTTCCTTGAATAATTGGTAGAATTTTGATCGAAAACAGAGATTCAAGGCTTGGGAGATAATTTGGACGTTTTTATTGAGAGAATATGCAATCGAATGGTAATGATCGTAAATGGCAAAATTATTTTCTTTGTCAATGAAAATGAAACGTATCGGTTTTGAATTTCGAACAATCGGGCGTTTTGAAACTGCATTTACGTTTCGACTGTTACGCAGGCGCGACCGTGCCAAAGCACTTGGCGCGACCGTGCTAGGATGAAGCACGACCGTGCTAACCAGGGTTTTCTTGATATTTTTCAACTTTAGTGCTTGACTTTTTCAGGTTTGATAAGTTTGTACCAAATAGTTTCTTGTATAGCGTTTAAATGTAGATAATCGAGTAAAACTTGCGAATTTGTATAGAATCATTGCATTAAATTTACGGCGAGAAAATAATGAGACATTGCACGAGTATAGAACTTGAAATTGCATTATATTGAATTGAAATAGGAACACTAAAAAAATCCGAGATGTTACAGCGGGTATTAATGTCGGGTAATATACCGCATCTAAATCGATCACATCATCATCATGATTGCTTTGCTTACATAACACTCAAGAGTCATAATCATCATGATTATGACCAAAGATGCAAGCAACATAAAGATCATATCACCATCATTATATCTTTGCTTATACTCCACTCCAGCATCAAATCTTAATGATGATGACTTGTTGAGATCTATACTCAACCCATGTTTCATCTAATATTTATATATATATGTATATATATATATATATATCTAGGTATATAGATATAAAGTTTTAATCACTAAAAGTTCCTACACCGAGTATTATATCACGGTGTCACCTACCGGGTGTATTATAACTAGAACCGACCTAACTAGCCATTGGATTTCAACTAAATGACTTGACAACACCCAAACCCCCAACCCATACCCTATCTCGGCCGAAATTCAGAGAAGGCCCCATTCCCACTTCCTACTTCACTCACATTCTAATTATCTATACTAAAACCCATACCTCATGACTTCAAAGTTTATATAAAAACCATACCACCTCATTTTTTATCAATTCATCTATCAAGAGCAAAAACTCACAACCCCTGTCATCTCTCTTTTCTTCTACGACAACAACAAGAATATCTATCTTCACTTTCTTTTGGTGTTCTTCCATAATCGAAGACTCGAATCCTTTATTTCGGTATTATAAGGAGAGTTCCAAGTGTTTTCTCAAAGGTTTTTAGCAGGAGAAGTCAAGATCATTCTCTTTTTCTCTCAAAAATCATCATCTCTGTCCAAAGGTAAAAACTCGATACCGTCCATATTATTTTCTTTAAAACCGTAGCTAAACATACAGTTTACTCGAACGTAAGAAAAATAACCAGAAAAGTGTGTCGAATTCAAGATTAAAACATGAATATATGCGTATATGTATTAATAAAGTTTTGAAACTGATCCTGTCAATCAAAATTTCAGTAATCGAAACTATAGTTTCGATACCTGTTTACTCAATCGAAACTAGGTAGTTTCGATACCTGTTTACTCAATCGAAACTAGGTAGTTTCGATACCTGTTGCTCAATCGAAACAAGGTAGTTTCGATACCTTTCTTGCCCAATCGAAAATAGGAAGTTTCGATACCCAGTTTGCTCAATCGAAACTAGGTAGTTTCGACATCTGCTCTGTTCAATCGAAACTAGGTAGATTCGATACCTGTTTCAAGTCCATTGGGCAGTAACTTAGAACTATTTTATAATGAAACAAGTGTTGAAAAACTAAAAAGATATTTAAACCAAAGCAATCAGATTTGCTAAGTCGGGTGAACAACTTGCGTTTAAGACAAGTAGTCTTAACATGTTTAATACCCTTGTGTGATTAGGCTACGGATAGACAAGAACTATTAGCACAAGGTTGTTGCTAGGATTTCATCGAACACAAGGTGAGTTCACGGCCCCTCTTTTAGCTTTTTAATGTTTTATAAACATCGGGGAGAAACATACTTACATAACATATTTGAAAATATGAAACATATTTGCTTACATGTTTGACAATACGAACATTTTGGTTTAACTTTTGTGACACAATTACTTACAATATCTGAAAGCATGAAAAATAAATGATTGATACATTTGAGAAAACTTGAAACACATTTACAAACATTTTCATATGGTAACAAGAGAACAAGACCCGACCTTTATGTTTGCATGAGTTAACACATATAGAGCGCTGGAAGTCCCCTGACAATCATATTTATAACCATTAGCTATAGGTTAGTCTGGGATTCTATGGATAGTACTATTGGGATTGACACCCCCGGTCATGGTTAGTCGCGCTAACCATGGGTCCCTCTGGCCAAATGACCGCATAGTGTTCAAACATTGCTCGTGAGGTATGAGCGAGGGGCAAAACACATGTGTCATGGTTTGGTTATGCCTCATGTATGTACATATTATTTGTATTCCTAGCTAGTCTACAAATGGGTCAACATTACTTGTTTTGTTTATCATATTCATTGAAACGTTTTCGTGCAGATGGATCTGCCAATCACTTATACACCAATGGTTTTGCCATTCTTTTACGTTATCAATGTTTTCAAGGAAAACAGTTTCATGTTATGGCCATGTACACAATATCAATGTTTTCAGGAAAAATGACTTATTCTATGACTATGACGTTATCATATGTTTTCATTTGGAAAACTACTCGTTTTATGACTATGAAGTCATCATAAGTTTTCATTGGGAAAACTACTCGTTTTATGACTATGAAGTCATCACATGTTTTCGAGGAAAACAACCTTACATTAAACCCGTGTACATATTTTCAATATTTTCAAGGAAAACAGTTTCGTATCATGCCCATGTACACAATATCAACGTTTTCAAGGAAAATCACTTTACATTGCAACAATCAAACCTGTGAACTCACCAACCTTTGTGTTGACATTTTTAAGTATGTTTTCAGGTAATTCATAGCCATGGCACGGTTGGAATAGGCTAGCTATAATTGGATAAATTCCTACTAGCTAGAAGGACATAGATTATTGTTGGATCGGGATCTACCTTGATCCAATGATTCAACACATTAACCGAACCAAATCGTGCGGAATCCGATTTGATTGGCAATCCAATCTATGACACGGATCGGGTCGTAAGAAACGAGTGGATTAGACGACGAATCGAAGGTTTCTATCGACCCTTTGGTGTAGAGAAGTTGGATACAAGACCTGGAAACTCTCAATGGCCAAACGCCACTCATCCATGCGTACGAGTGAGCCATTCTGCTCATCCATTCGTACGAGTGAGCCATTCTTCTCATCCATTCGTACGAGTGAGCCATTCTTCTCATCCATTCGTACGAATGGGACAATCCCCTTATGCAAATTAAACTTTTCAGGTTAAATGGGATATCCGACCACATTGGTCTTGACAACAATTTGATTATGAAGTAATTTACATTTAATTATGAAGTGAGGGATCAATTATGAAGTTTTGGAATAGGTTATGAAGTAAAGGAACGATTTGATCAATCAGGAAGTCAAGCGGTTTTCAAATTTGGTTGATAACAGTCGTTCGAGTCTTATCGAATAATCTAAAATTCAGAAAAAAATAAAATCTTTTTGGATTTTTTGAATATGTAATACTAAAAATAATATCAACAAGATATATACACACATGTCTTAGTAAGAATGATCCTTATGAGAAATCATACAGACTTAATGACTAATGATCTGAGACATTTTGAATTTTGTAGATACAACTATACAATGGTATTTACACATCTTTTTGTGAGAAAGATCCGAACATGGGATCAGTACTAGACTCATAGCAATCATCAACATTGCAAATTATCTGAGCTTTAAGTACACTTAGCCAAAATGCGATCATTGATATGTTTGTCCATCTTAAACTTATGCATACCTTTTCTCAACACTTACAAGATGATCTTGAAGGATTAAGTCCATTATCTGTGTGTCCCACACTAGTTAAGAATTGACTTGAATTACTTTTCAAAACATGTTAATGTTTCAAATCATCACAACTTACTTAACCAGTCATCATAAGTTCATGAGATCTCAGTTATTCCATGTTACTTCTTTACTACACCAAGTTTTTTTTTTTTTTTTTTTTTTTTAGTATTCACAGTGACAGCCATCAGCTCATGGATGGCTTCAGCCAGGTATTTACAAGGCAATATGGCACGTATTCAGCTAACGGTGTTTGTGTTCATCTTATCCCATGGATGGCTTCAACCAGGCTGCAACCCGGTAATATGGCACATATACGGATTCGGATTCATACTTTTATTTTATTCTTAATCGCATGGACGGCTTCAGCCAGGTATTTACAAGGCAATATGGCACGTATACGACTTCGGAATCTAATTTTTTTAATTTTATAACTACTTTCTGATATCTCATTAAACCGATGATAACTGGTGTGCATAGAATGAGAAACACCTTCAGTATGTAGATGCATATTATGTCCCTAATCCCTTGTAATATGTATTTCATCTATGTTTAATGTAACTATTTGATGTATTAATGAAATTACATGTTTATCCTTAATGTTTACTCATATATAACGACTGTGTATTAAATGATCTGATAAATATCGATAACGTTGATCAATCGTGCTATTGAAAGGCCCATTCGCACGAATGGATCATGAGAATGATCCATTCGCACGAATAGATCATGAGAATGATCCATTCGCACGAATAGATCATGAGAATGATTCATTCACTAGAATAAGTCATGAGAATGATTCATTCGTACGAATGAACCATTCTGATGATTCATTCTTACGAATTAACCATTCTCATGATCTATTCGCACGAATGAGTCCATTCACATGGCTCATTCGTACGAATGGCCTCTGCACTATATATAGAAGTTTCACTTCATGAGAACAAAAGAAAAGATACAACACATATACACATACTGTCCAGAGTAGAACAAAACCAAAAACAGAACACACAAACGCTCTGATACCACCTTGTTGGATCGGGATCTACCTTGATCCAATGATTCAACACATTAACCGAACCAAATCGTGCGGAATCCGATTTGATTGGCAATCCAATCTATGACACGGATCGGGTCGTGAGAAACTATTGGATTAGACGACGAAACGAAGGTTTCTATCGACCCTTTGGTGTAGAGAAGTTGGATACAAGACCTGGAAACTCTCAAGAACAGAGATTCGACAATACAGGTGCAGAGAGTTTGTGTGTTCTGTTCTTGGTTTTGTTCTACTCTGGACAGTATGTGTATATGTGTTGTATCACTTTTTTTTTGTGCTCATGAAGTGAAACTTCTATATATAGTGCAGAGGCCATTCGTACGAATGAGCCATGTGAATGGACTCATTCGTGCGAATAGATCATGAGAATGGTTAATTCGTAAGAATGAATCATCAGAATGGTTCATTCGTACGAATGAATCATTCTCATGACTTATTCTAGTGAATGAATCATTCTCATGATCTATTCGTGCGAATGGATCATTCTCATGATCCATTCGTGCGAATGGGCCTTTCAATAGCACGATTGATCAACGTTATCGGTATTTATCAGATCATTTAATACACAGTCGTTATATATGAGTAAACATTAAGGATAAACATGTAATTTCATTAATACATCAAATAGTTACATTAAACATAGATGAAATACATATTACAAGGGATTAGGGACATAATATGCATCTACAATTATCCGGCCTCAAGTCTACCGTTGATCTTGAAGAACTTAGATCATTGTATTACTTAGTCTTAGTATTTGTGTATGTATTCAAGTCTTAGAAATCACTATTACAGCTTCCGCTATCATGTAATGAACCAATCGTTGCAACCTGTATTTATTTATTTATTCATTAAGTAAATAAATCTGGGGGTATGATGTTGCTCTTGAGCCGAATGTTCAGGGCCGTCTCTCTTGCTTGAGCCGACTGTTGCTTCATCTGGTGGATTGTGTGTGTTTCCAGCGATTCTCTTAGTAAATGCAAGTTTACGACTCACTTGTGTGAGGTGGCGACTCTTCTGAGCCGACACTCCGAGTGAGATTTTCTAATCACCTTGTGGTGGTGCCACTTGTCCATTTTCATCAGTCGACTCTTTCGAGCCGACTATTTTCCTGACTCTGAGCCGACTCTATGATTTTCTCATTTTCTACATTTGCTTGTGTTTTCTTTGATTCAAGATGTCTGTTACTTCTATTACCCAAGTTGATTTGGAGATCGGCTCCATGTCTAGACCTCCTAAGCTCCTATCCACCGATGATTTCCCTAACTGGAAGAACCGCATGAAGGCGTACTTTTACGTGACTTACTTCGGTCAGTGGGTCTCGACCACCAATGGTCCACACTGTCCAATGATCACTGGAGCTGATGGTGTTGTAGCTCAAACTGATCCCACTTCTTATACAAAAAATGACAAACTTCTGATCCTAAGAGATTATAAAGCCTTCGGTGCTATCAATATGGCTCTTCCATCCGACATCATGAACATGTTCCAGGAGTACAAGACTGCTCAAACTTTATGACAGGCGTTGTGTGACTCTTATGAAGGAAATTCATACTAGAAAGAAGGGAAGAAAGATATGCTCTAGAAAAAATATGATACCTTTGGGAGTATCAAAGGTGAAGGCTTGTCTAAACATATCTCAAGGTTCATGGAAATTTCAAGCAAAATGCAACAAGTCGGGGTTGTCATTAGAAATTCTGATCTGATCAAGAAGCTGCTAGACTCTCTACCTCAAGAATGGAGCATACAATGTATGTTGATCAAAAGACAGTATGTGAATGAAACGTCCACTCTATCTGATGTAATCAATACCCTAAGGTCCTTTGAAATGGACATTAATGTAGAACCAAAGACTGATTGCTACCAAATTATTCTAAGTACAATTGCTGCTGATAGGCTTATCAGCAGCAGTCAACACTTGTTGCTGCTGATAGGCTTATCAGCAGCATTCAACACTTGTTGCTGCTGATAGGCTTATCAGCAGCCTTCAACACAAGTTGCTGCTGATGGGCTTATCAGCAGCAGTATTCTCAACTTTGCTGCTGATAGCTTTATTCACTGAAGACCAAACGTTGCAGCTGACTATCCATGCCAAGCGTCTCTGACAACTTTCTGCAAAAGCAACTGCCACACTCCAAGCAGAAGGAACCTCAGTGGTGCAACCAATAAAGGACCTTGTTGCGCGTCTCCAAGCATGCAAACAATGATGCCTAAGAAGACGCTTCAATAAAGTTATCTAGATTAGCCTTTGCGTATAATTTAGATTAATAAACAAGATCAACGGTCTGTGTTCGATCTGATCCTCAGAATCAAGGGTTTGTCTTGATTCTGAGTTACTATAAATACTGTGTAAACACTTCATAGTAAGTGTGCTTGAGTGTGCTTGAGTGTGCTTGAGTGTGCTTGAGTGTGCTTGAGTGTGCTTGAATGTGCTTTTTAGTTTGCTTTCAAAGTGCCTTGAAAGAGTTTTTGCTTGTAATCCTGTAATCACAGCAGATCAATACAACAGTGCATTTATCAGTATTCTTGCTGTTTTACTTGTTTACTTTGTTAGTTGCTATTGTTTCCGCCAATATCAACTAGAATAGAATCACCTTGTAATCTCACGATCCTACAAGTGGTATCAGAGCTTTGGCTCAAGATTAAACAAACTAACATTTGTTTAATCACTTTCTGATTCTATTCTAAACTCTATTCTTAATCAAGTCACACAAAACAGAAATGGCACAAAGTAATGGATTTGAAGACATCGGCAGTATCAACCGACCACCGAGGTTGGTGTCTGGGGAGGACTATGATATGTGGAAAAACCGTATGGAAAGCTTCTTCTGCTACCAAGAATACGGAATGTGGAAATCCATAAGGGATGGACCTTATATCCCCATGGTGGCCTCGGCTGACTCTGGAGGACCACTAGTCCCGAAGGAACCCTCCAAGTATTCTGAAGAAGACATCAAGAAAATGGAGGTGGACTTCAAGGCATTAGGAGCTATCCAAATGTGCCTTCCAAATGAAGTTTTTCACAACTTCAGGGCTTACAAAACCGCAAAGGAGTTATGGGAAGCCCTGGAGAAGATGTTTGCTGGATCTGAGGAGGTCAAAGAAAACAGACGTGACATCCTCAAGCAACAGTATGAGAACTTCGCCTGGAAGGAAGGTGAGTCACTAACAGTTTTATATAACAGGTACACGTATCTGGTAGGAGAACTGCAGTGCTCCAAGGTGACCCTGGAAAATGAAGACATTCTGAAGAAGTTCATAAGATCTCTTCCCACCTGTTGGACACTATACACTGTGTCCATCAGAAGAACGGAGAATCTAAAGACTCTCCAGATGACTGAGCTCTTTGGCATGCTTAAAACCTATGAATTAGAAATGATTCAGGCTAAAGAAAGGAGCTCCAGTTATCAATCAGCCACCACTTCCTCCACCAACACCTCAGCACTTCACTCTGATCATTCTGGTCCTAGTGCAAGCAACTACCATCCTCCCATTGTCACTCATCCTCAAACACCAACTGTTTCACAATCCAACTCATCTCCATTTCTTCTAGAAGCGCCTCCTCAACAGTCAACCTCTACTGCCTTTGTCTCTGACAGCTTAAGCAGCATGTACTTCATTAAGGAGGATTTGGAATGCTTTCATCCAGATGATCTGGAAGAAATGGATATTCAGCACTCTTATGCAATGCTCTCCCTCAGAGCAAAAAGGTTCTACTCTAGAACCGGAAGATCTGTTCCAAACAACAACTCAAACACCAGAGTTGGTTTGGATAAAAGCAAGATCCGGTGTTACAACTGTAACCAAATGGGTCACTTTGCCAGGGAGTGCAAGGCACCAAAAGCCAATCAGGGTGCCAGCCATCAAAAACAAGCCTATCAGCAGCAAGCCTATCAAGGACAGCCCAGGCAGCAGCAGCAGCAGCAAGGAACTCCTCCAGCACAAACTGCAGCATGTTCAAATGTTGGAACTACAGACTTTGACTGGAGTTTTCAATATGAAGATGTTTCTGCCTCCAACCAAGCACTTATGGCAGACAATGCAGAGATACCACCTCAGGTATTTGAACATCTTTGCTCTCAAGCTTGCATTGACAAAGTTTTAGGTTATAGAAAGCATAACCAAAATCTGATAGATCAAAATGAAGAGTTTTATCAAATGAAGTCTGAATTCAAAAAGGTCGAAGATACTTACAAAGAAAAAATTAACTGTCTTAAGAAAGAGATTTCTTCATTAAAACACGAACAAACTAATCTAGAAACTCAGATTGATGATCTATTAGTAAAACTTAAAGCTACCAGAGCTGAACTGGCTGAACAGAAAGTTCATGTTGAAAAATATGAATTTTCATCTAAAAAACTACAAAGATTGTTAGATATTCAAGTCCATGAAAGAGTAAGAACTGGACTTGGATATCATAGTGACGAGTACCAGACAGTTCCTCCTCCTGCTGATTATGTTGCCATTCACCAACCAAGCTTCAATACTGCAAACCTTGACATGGCAAACCAAACCCTTGATCCTTTAATGGATGCATGTGTTGTGGAAAACTGCTCCACCTCTTCAGAATCTGAGTCAACCTGCTCAGACAATTGTGAAACTAGTGCAGTCCCATCTGCTCCTATCTCTGAAGCTGTTCTAAACAAAGCTGAATTTCCTGTTGTTACTCCAGCTATTCCAGCACCAATCCCATTCAAACAAATCAAGATTAGCTATCCTCCAGGTGGAAGAAAGCTAAACATTGAAAAGGGAGAGACATCAGGTTTCACCAACCCAAAGTCTCAGTCAAAGCCAATCACAAAGAGAAGGGTGTTTGATATCTTTCATGCACCTGGAGAAAAGGTTCCTTATGTTCAAAAGACACTAGAAGAAGCCACTTTTGAACATAACAAAGCTCATCCCTGGAACTTCAAAGATTTGTTTCAAAGAAAGGACTATGTGCACTTTCACAGGGACAAGATAGCACTATCTTGCTTTGTGTGTGGCAAATACAATCACACAGCCAGCACCTGCTTTCACTACCTTGATCACCAAAGAAACTCAAAGCAGCATGCCTTTGAGAAAACAAACAGAAACAAACAGGTAAGAAGCTATGATGCAAAGGTAACAAAGTTCAGGAAGTCTCTATCCCCTCAAAGAGTGAAGATGCAGAAACCTCAACAAACTTGCATCATATGTGGGGAATCAAACCACTTTGCTGCAACATGCAAGTTCAACCCTTTTAATCAAGTTGCAAATCGTCCATCTGTGTTCAGCCCATCAGCAGCAAACAAAATCGCTGCTGATAAAGTAAAGTCCAGGAAACCAAAAGCAAAGCCTTCAGCAGCAAAAGTCTCTGCTGCTGACAAAGGAAAATCAAAAACAACGACATCAGCAGCAAAAGTGTCTGATGCTGACAAAGCAAAATCCAAAACAAAGCATCAAGAAGCAAAGACTGCCACTGCTCCAGCAAAGCCTTCAGCAGCAAAAGTCTCTGCTGCTGACAAAGGAAAATCAAAAACAACTGCATCAGCAGCAACAAAATCGGCTGCAAATAAGCCAAAATTGTTAGCAACAAAATCTTCTGCCGACAATGTAAAGAAAGCTAGAAGACCACCAGCACAACAATGGAGGGTCAAACAATCTCCAAGCATAACAAGTGATTCCATTGACTGCAAGCTTGCTGACAATGGCAAATTAGCAACGATTATCTACAATGCTGCAAGCTACAATGTTCCTCCCACTAATTAGATATTTCCCATGTGCAGGGACAGCTAGGCAACAAACACAACACTTGGGTGGTAGATAGCGGCTGTTCGAGGCACATGACAGGCAACAGGTCCATCCTCTCTAACTTCAGACTTTTCAATGGAGGATATGTTGCCTTTGGGAGTGACTCAAAGGGTGGATCTATCACTGGACAAGGAACTGTGTCAAATGAAAGAATGAGTATTGAAAGAGTCAACTATGTTAAAGAACTTGACTTCAATCTCATGAGTGTTTCCCAAGTATGTGATCAAAAGCATTGGATGCTCTTCACTGACAAAGAGTGTTTCGTGTTAGCCCCTGGCCTATCTAAACCCCCTGCAGAGAAGATTCTCCTAACTGCTAATAGAAAGGACAACTTATATGTGCTTGACATGAATGAAGTCACTCCTTCTGGTAGTGTTTCATGTTTTCTGTCAAAGGCATCAGTTGATGAATCCGCTCTCTGGCACAGGAGGTTAAGCCATGTTAACATCAAAACAATTAATAAATTAGTGAAGGACAATCTTGTCAGAGGACTTCCTGACAAAGAATTCCAGCTAGATGATCACTGCATTGCCTGCTTGAAGGGAAAACAACACAAGAGTTCCCACAAGCCCAAGACATTAAACACAAATGACACCCCTCTCCAGCTACTGCATATGGATCTCTTCGGTCCTACGAATGTCATGTCAATGGGCAAAAAGTCATATTGTCTGGTGATAACTGATGACTTCTCCAGATTCTCATGGGTATTCTTCCTAAGAACAAAGGATGAAACTGCTGAGATTCTCAAAACCTATATTCTCAGGGTAGAGAATCAAAGCAATCTGAAGGTAAAGATCATAAGGTGTGATCAGGGAACAGAGTTCAAAAATCACACTCTGAACAGTTTCTGTGAGAGCAAGGGAATTGAAAGGCAATACAGTGCTCCAAGAACCCCTCAACAAAATGGGGTTGCTGAAAGAAGAAATAGGACTCTAATCGAATCAGCAAGATCTATGCTGGCTGACTCAAAGCTGCCCCTTACTTTCTGGGCGGAAGCAGTAAGCACAGCTTGTTATGTGCAGAATAGAGTCCTTATTGTTAAGCCTCTCCAGAAAACACCCTACGAACTATGGCTCAAAAGAGTTCCCTACATTGGCTTCCTAAAGCCTTTTGGATGTCCATGTACCATCCTCATCACAAATGGGGTTCTTCCTAAATTCGGTGCAAAGTCTGATGAAGGTTACTTTGTGGGTTACTCCTCTCAATCAAAGGCCTACCGAGTATTCAATTCTAGGACTCGGATTGTGGAAGAATCTGCCAATGTGGAATGCAGGGAACATGTTGTCTGTGAACAAGGCAAAGGTCCTAACTGGCTCTTTGATATAGACTCCTTCACCCAGATATTTGAGCCCCTCATTTTCTCAAATATGGAGTTTTCTTCTTCAAAATCAACATCTTCTGCCTCAACCTCTTCTTCTGACTACAGACTGGATTTTCCCAGTCCCTACATCAGGATGAAAAGGCCATCCATTGATCCTCCATCAGTGGCAGAAGCTATTGAAGCCAGTACAGGTGAAGCCGGCACTTCCAACACCACAAGAAGCAATCTCTCTAACCAAGAAATCTATAATGAAGCCTCCTCAATTCATACTGAAGAGGCCTCTGATGCTACTACTGCTGACCATGTGGAACACAATAACCAGAACCTCCAGGCTCCTCTCCTCACAACTGAAGACAATCCTGATCTAAACCAAAGTAATCTTGAAGAGGGAATACGGCTGGATGTGATACCAGCACAGAAAATAAACAAAGAGCATCCTCTGGAAAACATCATTGGCCAAATCCACACAGGTATCCAGACAAGAAGTAAGTCTCATGAAGCCAACATTTGTTTGTTCTCTTGTTTTCTATCTCAGGTAGAACCCAAAAGGATTGATGAAGCTCTCAAACACAACAGCTGGATTGAAGCAATGCAGGAAGAATTGCTGCAATTCAAAAGACAAGATGTTTGGAAGCTTGTTGATCTTCCACCTGGTCAAACAGTCATTGGAACAAGATGGGTCTTCAGAAACAAACAAGATGAAAGGGGCATCGTGGTCAAAAACAAAGCCAGACTGGTAGCTCAAGGTTACACTCAAGAAGAAGGCATTGACTATGATGAAGTTTTTGCTCCTGTTGCCCGTCTGGAAGCCATCAGAATCTTTCTGGCATATGCAGCATCCAAAAGCTTTATGGTCTATCAAATGGATGTGAAGAGTGCCTTTTTGTATGGCAAGATTGGTGAAGAGGTCTATGTCAAACAGCCTCCAGGCTTTGTAGATCCTGCACATCCAAATAAGGTCTTAAAACTGGACAAAGCTCTCTATGGCTTACACCAAGCCCCAAGAGCCTGGTATGAAACTTTATCTGGATATCTACTTAGCAACAACTTCAGAAGAGGGGCCATTGATCAGACATTATTCATCAAAGATGAAGGGGGAGAAATTTTGTTGGTCCAGATTTATGTTGATGACATTATCTTTGGATCTACAAGAAAGAAGCTCTGCAAAGACTTTGAAGTTCTGATGCATTCCAAATTTGAAATGAGTTCAATGGGTGAACTAAATTTCTTTTTAGGACTTCAAGTCAAACAGGTACCAAATGGAATCTTCATAAGTCAATCCAAGTATGTCAAAAGCATCTTGGAGAGGTTCAAAATGGCTGACTGCTCTGCTGCAAGAACTCCTATGCAAGTGCACCATCAATTATCTCCGGACAAAGAAGGACAGGACACTGATCAACATCAGTACCGAGCAATGATAGGGTCTCTTATGTATCTCACTGCCTCACGACCAGATATCATGTTTGCAGTTTGTCTCTGTGCAAGATTTCAAGCAGCTCCAAAAGTGTCTCATCTTCAAGCTGTCAAAAGGATCTTTAGATACCTAAAGGGAGCTCCAAAACTTGGGCTATGGTATCCAAAGAATGGAAATGTCAATCTCTATGCCTACACTGACAGTGACTATGGGGGTTGTAACCTGGACAAAAAGTCCACATCTGGGGGATGTCAATTTCTTGGAGGAAGGCTCATCTCATGGCAATGCAAAAAGCAAACATGTGTCTCTACTTCAACAGCTGAAGCAGAATACATTGCAGCTTCAAGCTGCTGTGCACAGGTCATCTGGATCCAAAATCAAATGCTTGACTATGGAATGACCTTCATGCAGACTCCAATTCACATTGACAACATGAGTGCTATCTCCATCACGAATAATCCAGTCCAGCATTCCAAGACTAAGCACATCGACATCAGGTATCACTTTATCAGGGATCAAGCTGAGAAAAAGAGAATTGTCCTATCCAAGGTTCACACAAATGAGCAATATGCTGATTTGTTCACTAAACCTTTTGATGAAGCAAGATTTCGATATCTAGTTGAATCAATTGGCATGATGAACTTTGAATAAGACATGTCTCTAATTTTTATCTTTCCTTGTAAATATGTCTATGTCTTTGTTCTTAATAAAATGTTAATATCAGCAGCACTTTTTCACTGCTGACAGGTTTACTCTTCAGCAGCAAAGCCTTTGCCACTGATCTATTTAAGTTATCAGCAGGAACAAGTTTCCTGCGGATAGCTTTAAGGCGGTCAGCAGCAACATCTTTGCTGCGGATGAATACATCCATCAGCAGCTACCAAATCTGCTGCTGAAAGACTTAACTATCCGCAGCAACCAAGTTTGCTGCTGATGGGTAAAACAAGTCTACATTAACTTTTACCCACGGTAAAAACTACTCTCAGTCTTTACCATGACTGCTCGAGTGTTTTACAGCTGTAACAGTGAAAAGTAAAAAGGGTTGTACTGTACAAGAAAATTTGCTTTTTCCCTCGTCTGCCGTTATATCAAAATCCCAAACGTCCCCACAACCTCTTCATATTCAATTTCAAACCTAACTTCCATCACTTTCTCTCCCGTCCCCACAGCATTCCAAGCCCTCCATACTTAACCACCATTCAAACACCCTTCCCTCTTCCCTCCAAATCCATAACAATGGCAGGCGCGGACATAAACAACCCCAACGACAAGTTTTCCCCATATCACAACCTAACTGCATACCTAATCAAGGGCAAGAAATCCGAAGGATTCGATGATATGATCGACTTCCTTTGTCGGTCCAAAATCCGCCATGCCCTAACAGTCAACCCAACCATCTACACTTCCCACATGGAAAATTTTTGGAGCTCAGCCGTGTATTCCACTGAACAGGGCACTCCTCAAATCAAAGGCACAGTAGACGGCAAGGAGATAATCATCACTGAAGCCAAGCTCCGCCAACACCTCAAGCTTCAGGATGAAGGGGACGCCATCTCTTACCCAAGAGACGTATACATGAGGACCTTTGTATCCATAGGGTACACTGGAAATCAAACAGAGTATACAATAGAGAAGGCACTCATGGGTCCCAAATGGAAGTATCTCTGCCACACTCTTCTCCAATGCATATCCCAGAAGAGGAGTGGCTGGAACCAACTTAGCTCCGGACTTGCGTCGGCAGTTCACGGTATGATAACAGGGGCAGGTTTCAATTTTTCCCACCTCATTCTTGAAGGTTTGAGATACAACCTTCAAGAAGGGGTGAAAGCACAGTTCTTCATGTACCCAAGATTCTTGCAGGAAGTGTTCAATATTGAGCACCAAGATCTTTCAAAAACTGCAAGAATCTACTCAATACTGGGACATAAGAACAACATTTTTCAGAGCATGAGAACAGTTTCATCAAAGTTCTCAGGGGCCGATGTTCCATTGTTATCTACAATGTTGAACACGCAAAGTGCCCAGGGTGACAGTTCAGCAAACCCAGCTGATACTGATCCCACACCCTCCTCCTCACTGCCACAAATTCAAACTACTGTTTCCCTTGATCGAACCCCTGTGCATTCTACTGAGGATGCACAGGCACATACATCACTCTCCCACAGTTTGATTGCTCAACTGGAACACAGGGCCCCAGTTGCAGCCAAGTATACAAGAAAGAGGGGCAAGAGAACTCCTTCTTCTCTTGCCTCCAAGGCCCAAACCCAAGCCAACATCCCTCACTCAGAATCACAACATTCTAGTGAGAATATCATAAGGGAATGCCACATTGTTAGAGAGACTCCTTCGGAAGTCTCTCTATTAGGATTAGGATCACTTCCCGGATCCATAGATCAGCCCTTTGAGCCATTCCTATCTTCCTTGAACTTAAGTGTTGAGGAACCTGACCAAAGTGATGTACCTTCTCCAACTACCACTATTCAGGAGGTACTGATTGGTCTTGCTTCCAAAACACCCAACCCAAGTTCTTCACCCTTGGAGGTCCACTCTGGGAGTATTGAAAGAGTGGATGTGGTAGAGGCTGTCACTACTGCTGGTCCATCAACTGACCAGGAGGACAGTGACAACATCATTAAGACCTCAACCACGGCAACTCATGGTGAGGGTGTTTCCTTGGAAACTCCCTTCACTGAGAGGAATCCCAGGCGCCAAGAAACCATGGGTGATGGGGATGCTGAGGCTAGGCCTACGGCCCCATCTAGGTCCAAGGATTCCACAACTGTGGATGAGGACAGACTGAAACTTCATAACTTGGAATTGACGGCCAGGGTGGCTATGCTAGAGGCTGAAATGTCCAAACTAAGACACCAAGTCGCTATGCATGCAGCCCATAAATGCCCAACTCTAGCCACTCCCTCTCTTGTATCAGTAGGCACCCAAACGGATGCTTACCTGTCTGCTGATGCAACCAAAAAGGGGGAGATGGTTTCTATGGAAGAAGATACAGACAGTCTGGACGACTGGATTCAAGAGCAGTTTGTTCTTCAAAGCTCACAATACAAGCCAGCTTTTGTCCAAGTTCATGACTTGCCAGCCCCAGATAACGAAGACGAAGAGATATCTGAAGACTGGCAGTTGGTCGTCAGGGCTGTCGATGAAATGCTGAATGATGCTGAAGACACAGAACAAACAAATGCATCATTCAGCATCCTTCCACAAGCAGCAGCCATCATAAGTCATACATCTGCCCCCCACTTCCCACTGACATCCACACAGCTAGAGTTTGATATTATACTAGCTTGGGGGTACGATGGGAAAACTGAGAGGTTTTGGATAGGTCGGGAGTTTAGCGGAGTAGAAGAGCTAGACTGGGATTTAATTCATCCATTTGAAATCCTTGACCTATATGATCTCATCTGCATCAACAACTCATCAGACCTCTCAGCAGACCTTTCCATTGACTTGTTCTATGACTTGATGGAGGACAACCTACCCAACTTCATAAGACTAATCAAAGAACTAAAACGGGTAGAGTCTCCTGAGTCATCTCAGGCTGCAGAAAGAAGACTGTCTCCCAACAATCTTCAAATCACAAGGAGCAGTCTTCTCAATGAAGAAGAAGTTCTGAGCCTGAAAAGACTCCTGTACAAGACAATGGTCAAGGACTTAGATGTGGTTGGATGGTCTAGCAATAAGTCCTTTGACCATAATCTTCTTCTAAGCAACAGCACCTCTCTCACCATCAACACCAGGGACATTCTTCAGCTACCCTCAGACTTTCTACTAAAGATCTACCAACTAAGATTCAACATCTGCAACATCAATTCATCAGAGAGTCAGGGAATGATGCAAACTGTCAGAGCCCATCTTGTAAATGAAGGTTGGATTGAGGGGTATGAGTCTGTGTCAAACTCTGACACTGACTCCAACTCATCTTCTCCCAGAGTTGACATTAATTCTGCAGCCTATGGGTTAAGATCATCAATTAAGGATCAACTAAGAGAGATAACAGATCATGAGTCCCAAACCAACCAACCAAATGTGCTTTCCTTGTCAATCTCCGAAGATGCCGATGAAGCCGAGGCTGAGATTCCAACAGTTCCACAATCAACTGTTGCTGTGATCAGTGAAGCCAGAGCAGAGGCATCCAATTTTGATAAAGGAAAGGGCACTATGACTAAAGAGGATGAAGAGAGATTGCTAAAAGAAAAGAAGGAGAAAGAAGAAAGGAGAAGAAAGAGAGAAGAAGAAGAGATGGCTGAAGAGATGGCTTATCAAACGAAGCATCAAGAAAGAAAGACAGCCTTACTCCTAAGACAACAAACAATCCAGCTGTATGCCAAACAGCTGGATGAGATGAAAGTTAAAATCCATGCAGGGTCTCAAGTGGAGGAAGATGAAAATCTTGCCAGACAGCTGCAGGAAAAGTTTGCCAAGGAAGAAGAAGAAGAGAATGAAAAGAAGAAGAAGGAAGATGCTAAGTTTAGAATCACTGATTCTAAATTAGCAAAAGAATTAAGAGAAGAGTGGACTGAAGCTCTGATCTCTCAAGGTGAGGATGCAGACTACCTTGAGAAACTTTCAAACAAAGAGATTTACAGAGCCTTCATGGGTCAGCAGGGTCAATTGGCTAGCAAGAAAAAGGCTGAAGAAGAAGAAAAAGCCAAGCTACAGTCCAAGAAGACCATTGCACTGAATAAAAGAACCCATGAAGAAAGGAAGGTCATGATTGACTTCCTTAAGGCTAGAGGAGACAGTGGAAGGAGGCTAGGTCCAATGAATTTCATGAACCTGCAAGCCCTCTACTTCAAGGTTAAAAAGGATGAGGAAGAAAGACTAGGGAAGAAAGGCTCCAAGAAAAGGGTACTTATCAAAGAAGAAGAAAAACCAAAGACAAAGAAACCCAAGCCTTCTCCCTCACCTACCTCTTCCTCAGTCCATCATCCTTCCACTCTCCTCCCCAAACCTTCCACTCCTCCACCCAACAAGTCCAAATCATCCCACCCAGCTCCCACTCATCAACAGCCTCCCTTGAAGAAATCAAAATCCTCATCTAAACCTGAAGACTCAAGAGACATTGTTGAATGGGTCCACAATCCACAGGGTCAAAGGTTTGAGATCTTCAGGGGGAGAACTGAAAGAAGAAGATCTACATACAGGTCTGTTGATGAGGTTCTGCAACTACCAGATTCAGACCTAAGAAGAATTTTGGAGCTGGGTGAAGCTCATGAGCCTGCAAATGAGAGAGGGAAACATCTTATGCTAGCAATCAGACATTACTTCAACCCTAGCAAAGATGTGGTCATGGATATCAAACCACTCAAGTCCCACTCTCCATTTGTATCTTGGTCCTACAATGCTGACTTGGATGAGTTCACACTAACTGATGCCAAGAAGCAGCAGATGAGATGTTCAAGCAAAGCAATCTTCAAAATGCAACCCAAAGACATCAAGACTCTGTCTGAACTTCCACTGAACAATCCCAGCAAGGATCCAAGAGGATATGAGGTTGAAAGGATAGTCAGACACATGCAAAAGCTTCAGCAGCAAAGTGATTAGAAGAATTTTGGTTGCATCAGTCTAGGGGGAGTTTGTAGAACCAAAGACTGATTGCTACCAAATTATTCTAAGTACAATTGCTGCTGATAGGCTTATCAGCAGCAGTCAACACTTGTTGCTGCTGATAGGCTTATCAGCAGCATTCAACACTTGTTGCTGCTGATAGGCTTATCAGCAGCCTTCAACACAAGTTGCTGCTGATGGGCTTATCAGCAGCAGTATTCTCAACTTTGCTGCTGATAGCTTTATTCACTGAAGACCAAACATTGCAGCTGACTATCCATGCCAAGCGTCTCTGACAACTTTCTGCAAAAGCAACTGCCACACTCCAAGCAGAAGGAACCTCAGTGGTGCAACCAATAAAGGACCTTGTTGCGCGTCTCCAAGCATGCAAACAATGATGCCTAAGAAGACGCTTCAATAAAGTTATCTAGATTAGCCTTTGCGTATAATTTAGATTAATAAACAAGATCAACGGTCTGTGTTCGATCTGATCCTCAGAATCAAGGGTTTGTCTTGATTCTGAGTTACTATAAATACTGTGTAAACACTTCATAGTAAGTGTGCTTGAGTGTGCTTGAGTGTGCTTGAGTGTGCTTGAGTGTGCTTGAGTGTGCTTGAATGTGCTTTTTAGTTTGCTTTCAAAGTGCCTTGAAAGAGTTTTTGCTTGTAATCCTGTAATCACAGCAGATCAATACAACAGTGCATTTATCAGTATTCTTGCTGTTTTACTTGTTTACTTTGTTAGTTGCTATTGTTTCCGCCAATATCAACTAGAATAGAATCACCTTGTAATCTCACGATCCTACAATTAAAAAGCGTCAAATGAATCAAACAGGGTACACCAAAACCATGGAACTAACTAATGCAGCTTTTATTGCTCCACCCTCATCAAACAATGATGCTAGCTCATCTGGAGCTATTCCTGCTATGGGTTCCGTTCTCGTCACCAATCATTAGAATCTGCCAAGTAATGAATCAAAAAGTAATAGTACTTATGTTCCAAACTCATCAAGTGAAGACATGGCTCTGTTTGGTCTATTCGTCAACAGTTATCAAGCTCTTATTTCGGAAGAATTGAAGGCTGGGGTGCGCCACATTGAAGATGTTTTCCAAGTTGATCCGGATGACATGAAGAGGTTGATCTACAGTGGCAAATGGCTATGCTGACTCTTATGGCTAAGAGATTCATGGATAGAACAGGAAAGAAGCGTCTTGGTGGAAAGTCTGCAGCGTTTGACAAGTCTAAGCTGAGATGTTACAACTGTAAACAACTCGGGCACTTCAAGAGGGAATGTCCCCATCCCATTACCGATACTTTGCCTCTTCCCACCATTGTTGCAATTATTGATGGCCAAGAACAGACTGAGAAAGCAAAGGAACTAGCAAATGTACTCATAGTGAATGAATTTAATTGGAGTAATGAAATTGGAGAAGCTCAGGTTGAGGTGTGCAAGGCTCTCATGGCCAACATTCCTTCAAAATAATTCATGGTTCATGGAATGGAAGCAAGTCTTATGGAAAGGGAAAAGAATGAGGTTCTAAGAAAGATAATCATCAACACTGACTCTATTGGACCTGCTGCTCTCCTTAGACAATTTGCCATTCAAGGGACAGACAGTCAGGTCATTGATACTGCCGGAAGCATGAAAGAGAATGCCAACATCAACCTCATGGATGTAGTGAAGGTCAGTAATGAGAAGATGGATACCTGCCCCAGTTCCAACTCAACTGATCAAGTTAACTCTCCCACCAGTGCAAGTGATGGAACTCAAGCCAACGGTGATGGAAGCTCTGATCAAGGATGCATCTGCAGGAAAACCGCTACTGAGCTGATTCCACCTAAGGTAAAATCTCGTCTATATTCCTCTGATTGTGTTGACATGATTGTCCACTATCGCACTTTAAACAAACTCATTATTCGTGAAAAGGATGACACTCTTGCTATACTTAATAAAATCAAGCAAAGCGAGGTTACACTCAAAGTTAGTTTGAACAAAGCTAATCAAGAAATCCAATCCCTTAAAGAATTTGTCTGTAGAAAAGAATTTTTGATCACAGATTTAACTGAAAACTAACTTCTTCCAGAAATGAATCTGTTAAATTGCAAATTATTATTGACAAGTGGAATGTTAGCCCAAAGGCATAAGATACTATGTTGGATTGTCAAAATACTCCTGGTTTTGTGAAAAAAGGGGGTGGGATACTTGGATTCCAATGACATTGAGAGGAAGTTGTTTCACCCTGCCACCCATGGTCATTTTGACCCTATTCCGTCTACACATCCTCAAAATGATCTTGCAAAATTGTTTGTTTCTGCAACTAATGTACATACTGTAGGTTTAAAAGGACAGGATGAGGATGTTAGCGATGATTGTGGTGCTGGATTGGGTCACAAGGAATACAACCGAGAATCTGTTTTATCTTCGTTTTTGAATTTAAATTCCCAGAATCCAGAGTCATGTAATTCAAGCTCTGTTGATAGTAGTAAATCATGTTCTAGGATAATTAACTCTACCTCTAATTGTAATGAACACAATAGCTGTAATGACTTTATTTCTATGAATGATGTTTGTTTTAATGATTTGGTTGATACTGTGTCAAGAAATCAGTTTGAAAGGTTTATGACAGAAGAAATTCCAGTGTTTACCCCAACAAAGTGATAGTCAAAGTGAATCAGAATACCTGTCTACAAGAGATAGTGAAGAAAGTGCATATGATTCGGACAGATCGGTTGAAACATCCGTGGAATCATACAATGCACATGATGGGGAAGCAAATCAATGACCAATGTTGATAAAGAATCTGATCAAGAATCGTCAAACACTCATGTTGATCAAAAGAAGGAGAAATTCATCAAAGGCAAAAGCAAAAAGCAAATCAAAGTGCTCAATAGCAATCATCCTCATCATCTTATCAACCGCCACATAAAAGAAAATCTTTTAAGCATTGTTAGGGGTCATTTCTCAACTAGGGATCCTGGATCTTCGATGTACATCGGTATCCTGACAGGTTTAGGTATCCTTAATTTCTATATTATTTAACCGTTGTATATTTCTTTTTTCTTGATTAATACCCAGGTAAACCGTGCCAAGTTAAGTCCATCCCTGAATAATCGGTCTTGAAGTCAAAGAGAACGTGTAGAAGACACGTGGAGAGGCGTCCAACGGTCATATTAGAGAACTTAGTCAATTTAGGGATTCTCGGATAGTTAGTTAGCTTATCTTTTTGTATATAATCAACAGCTTGATCGGTTAGGAGACACGATACACAACACCATTAGCACTACACACTTGCAACAATCTCTGTAACACTTAGATATCGATCATTTACTGCTCACATTGTAATCTTTTTCATCTATTTATAAAATACTAGGAGGCAAGTGACTTTCAGTCACTTCCCGAGGTTTTATGCCGGAGATCCTCAAGGATTAAGGGCTTTCCTCGTACATCATCATGTCAATCTTTACGTTTGCGTTGATAACTTTGCATCTTGATCAAGCACACTACCTCATAAACTAAGTTTGGATACAAAATTAGTCTTGATAATTTTTACCCAAAACAATTTGGCGCCCACCGTGGGGCAAGTGGTGCTTTTTATCTTCAAATCTTTACTAAAGTTTACATTCAATCATTATCTTTCAAAACTGATTTAAAAAATGTGGTCCCAATCCAAAAACGTTTCTGTTTCTACTCCATTTTCAAGCTCTGGGGTGAAAAACCGTCTTCCTCCTCCATTCGAAAGGAATGTCAATCAGCCGAAGAAGACTACTTCTATAGGTTTTTGGGATCCGGGATACCTGCTGGAGGACCTGTGCTAGTTTTATATCCTCAATCTGTTCTCAGAAATGAAGCAACAGATGGAGCAACAGAAGAAGACTAACATGATGCTGTTCAGAGAGCTTGAAAAGGTCAAAGAGTCAAAGAAACCAATGGAAGTGACAACTCCGCTGCAACCAATGATCCTAGACTTTAATTATTCGGGATCCTCAGGAATCCATAAGGGAGATTTTCTTCCAATGCAAGTAGGAATCACTACAGTTAGCCCAACTCCGGCTGTCAGAGTTACTACTAATCAGGATCTTGGAGTCACTTCGGGATCATCATTCCGAAATCCTGATAACAGTAACACTTTCAATCAATTTTCAAACACTAACGAATTTGTGTAGGATACAGGAATCACTCCGTCCATGGCCAAGAAGTTGAAGTAGTTAAGAGAGATGATCTCCAGTGTACCAGGCATAGTCCAACATATACCAGAGATGTCCTCTACCAGTCACAGGATCTCTAGATTTGCTCCACCAATATGTAATGCTGAGATCCCCAAGCGCTTCCAGACTCCTAACATGAAGTTGTATTATGGAACTACGGATCCCGAGGAGCACATCGCGCAATACAGGAGGAGAATGGAGATAAACCCCATCCCCTTGGACTTAAAGGAGGCCTGTTATGCAAAGGCTTCGGCTCTACTTTAACAGGATCAACCTTAAAATGGCTACTTAATGTTTCACCTTATTCAATTACTTCATTTGCTCATTTGATCAACTTAATTAACAATTAATTCTCTTACAGCAGAATGTTTGAAAGGTTAACAAGTGATTTATATAGGATAAATCAGAACATCAGAGATTCCCTTTGGGATTATGTCAGCAAGTTCGGCCGGGAATCCCTGGATATCCCGAACCTTGACGTTGCCACTGCAGTCCAAGCATTCAAGATGGGGCTAAAAACGGATTCTCAATTTTACAAAGACCTTGTCATGAATCCTTGCAGGAACCTTGATGAAGTCAGGAACCAGGCATTGAGGTTTGTAAGGCTCGAGGATGATAAAAAGATCCTGTAAAGGATGGATGCTCCAACTACCTATAGTCAGCCCAATCGAAAGACTGAGTCCACTCCCATCAAGCCTTACAGACACAAGCCTTATTCTAAACCTAACAATCACAGAATTAATGTTGTGGAAGATGACGAAGACGAGGAAGAATATCCTAACTTGTCCGAATATTTTTTTTCTCTTGATACAACCAGATTACTATTTGCTATGCAGTATCTTGGAGAAAAAGCCAGATGGTCTCACAAGTTTGAAAAGAACCCTGGATGGAAGGACAAGTCCAAGTGGTGTGCATTCCACGAGGACTTCGGCCATGTGACAAAAGACTGCATTGCTTTACGGAAAGAGATAAGCTATCTCTTAAGCAAAGGGCATCTCAAAGAATTTCTAGGCAAGGGAAAGAACAAGACTAAAGATCATGAAAGGATCTTTAAAAGAGCAAAATCCCCGACGCCAGATGCCAAGGTAATAGGTTTTATATATGGTGGATCTGATATTTGTGGCACTTCTTACTCTGCAGCAAAAAGGGATACCAAGGAGGCAAAGATGAAAAAAGGGGACAGGCCTATCAGAACCTCCAGCTTAACTGAGGAAAAGCTGATATCTTTCGACGAAAATGACAGGAATGACGTACATGATCCTCATCACTATGGTTTAGTAATCACTCTGTATATTGCAAACCATTTCATCCGAAGGATACTGATTGACCGAGGGAGCTCGGTGAACATAATTCAGCATGAAGTCCTGAAGAAAATGGGGATCCCGGATTCTGAAATTATTTCAAAATCCTCAGTTCTGGTAGGATTCAACGGAGAAGTTAAAAACACAGTCGGAGAGATAAAGCTACTGATGTATATCGATTGGGTAAACTCTATATAGAAATTTTGTATTATTGATTCATTATCTTGCTATAATATCATTCTAGGAAGGTCATGATACACGACATGAAGGCAGTACCCTCAACATACCATAAGTGTGTAAAAATGCCAACCCTTTGGGGGGTAGTGAAGATTAACAGTGGTTGACAAGAAGCTAAGGATTGCTACCCCTCTTCAATGAAAGCCTCCGCTAGAACCAGGCAAGCATAGCAACTAAAGAAACAAGCCCAAGACGTCTTGGAAACCAAAGAACAAGATGTTAAGGAAGTATCCCTAAATGAGGAGGATCCTGACGTCAAGGTGCTTGTCGGAACCAATATACCCAAGGATATTGAACAAGATCTCTTAGAGTTACTAAAGAGTAGAACTTCAACCTTTTCTTGAAAACATGAAGACATGACAGGTATCTCTAAAGATATTATTACGCATAAATTGGGTGTCGATAATAGTTTCAGGCCAATACACCAAAAGAGGACAAAGTTTGCACCAGAAAGGAATGCGGTTATCCAAGAAGAGGTCGAGAGACTATTAAAAGCAGGAATGATAAGGGAAGTGAAATTCCCAAGGTGGTTAGCTAATGTGGTGGTGGTCCAGAAGAAGAACGGGAAATGGAGAGTCTGCATAGACTTCACTGACTTTGTTGAAGCAATTCTTGTGACATGCACTTTGAAGATTGTTTTTACTTATGTATTGTCTTTCTGTATTTGTATTTGTGTTTTAGCGACTGTATGTTTTGGTTTATCGAGTTGTAATCATGTTCGTAGTTACTTGTTGTTGAATTTGTCTTTGTTTAGTTTTGGGCGCACTTTACAAGTGCGCAGGTTGCTTAACATGCGTACTTAGCAAGTACGCAAGAACATTGTCTACGTACTTGCTATACGCAAGAACAAAGCCCTGCGCACTTAGCAAGTGCGCAGGTAGCAGGTCTAGTATATATAGTTGGTTTGTGTTGTGATTAAGTACGCACTCATTTGCACACTTTGATCGGCTGTGATTATCAATAGACGAATTTCAAAGTATCTTGTGTTTGTTGTCGGTTTACTTTGTGTTGATTGAATCTCCACCTAGTCACGAGCATTCCGCACCCGGTTAGACTAGCCAACGCACTTGCATGTGACGATCCTTGTAAAAAGAATTTTCGACACGATCTACATCCTTTTTACAAGGAAAAGTGACCGATTTTCATGATTTTTGTGATAAAATAGAGGTAGCACTTTAGCGCTATTTTAAAAGCAAAAATCCTTCAAAATCCGACCTTTTTGTTGTTTGTTTGATTGTTTTGATAATCAAGGGTTTGTTAGAAACTAGTTTCTAACCTTTTGGGTTGATCAATTTGTTCAAAACTTCAATTTTTTAAGATTTGAGCATTTTCCGGCGATCGGAAATAGTTGGTGGAGCAGTTGAAAAAGCAACCTGCGTACTTACCTTATTTGGTAAAAATGACAGTCTTTCTGCGTACTTGCTAAGTACGCAAGACCATTCTTGTGCATACTTAATTTTTCTTCCTACGTACTTAACATATACTCCTGCGTACTTACTATGTAGGCAAGAGCAAATCTCAAGTGTGCAAGACCAAACTTTTAAGTGCGCAAGGCTAGTTCCAAGTGCGTAAGTTGTGCAAAATTTCTGATTTTTGACTAAGTTAATCACTATGTCAAATATTCAGAGCATTAGTAGTTTGCTAAACTATGATAACGAGATAGGGACTCCACAGAAACCACCAAAGCTGCTTAATGTAAATGATTATTCGAACTGGAAAGCACGCTTTGATGAGTATATCTCGTATACTGATTCCACCATATGGATACTAATTCTTGAGGGATATAAACATCCAACCTATCTGTTTCTTGATGAAATTGTTCCCAAACCTATCTCCAAGCTAGATGAAGAAGAGAAGAAGTCTTATGACCGAGAAAAGAAGGCACATGGCTCTATAACTATGGCCTTGACTAGGGATCTATTTCACAGTTTCAGAGGTTATGATACTTCTAAGGATCTCTAGAAGGCTTTGCAGAAGAGGTTCGAGGGAAACAGTGACGTCAAGAAAAGCAAGAGAGCTACTGAGTAAGCAGTATGAGTGCTTCAGATACTTAGAGAATGAATCTATTGATGAACTTATTTCTAGATTCTATCACCTGAAAACAGAGCTAAACTCTTATGAACTCAAGTATCCTGATGATGAATTGGTGGAGAAGTTTCTTGATTCTTTGCCACCAAAATTTGACATGTATACCACACTGTTGAGAGAGAACCCAAAGTTTTATGAGATGACAATTGATGATGCAATTGGAAAGGTTCAAGCATACGACATGAACCTGAAAAATAAAGAAAGTTCTGGAAGACCTCAGATTCAAGATCCTTCTATGTATTATGGAGTCTCTTCCACATCAAAGTCATTTGGTTCTGGAATTGCCTTGTTCTCTGGGACTCCTCATGAAGATGATAATTCTAATGGTTGTGGTGGTCATACTTGTTTTGCTGCATCAGGATCTGGTTCTTACTACCAACATTCCTCAAGAAGCCCTACCTCTACCCCTTCAGCAAACCAATGTGCTATTGCCAAGATAGCTGAAGATCATGTGGCATTGTTATCATCCTGCATGCTTGCCTACAAGAACTTCATAGGTGGGAAGCTAACGGATCCTGAAACCATTGAAGAAGACTTTAATCAGGTGGATCCGGATGATATGGATGATATGGATATTCAATGGAACATGGCCATGATCTTGAGGAGGGCTAAGCGTTTTCTGAACTGAACAGGTAGGAAGTTCATTGGTGGGCATTCTAATTCCAAGGTTGGATTTGATAAATCTAAAGCTAAGTGCTACAAATGTAATATCTTTGGGCATTTCGCAAAGGAATGTCAAAAGGATAAAGCACCAGCTTCGGGTTACACTAGACCAAGCCAGGGAAACAACCAAGGGTACAACAATCAGAACAACCGCATTCAGAATCAAAGTGGAGCATCCAGTGCATTAGTGGTTCAATAGGACGAGTGCTTTGATTGGGGTGTTCATCTGGAAGATGCCATACTTGCACAGACTCAAATAGGTTTAATGGCAGAGATTGTTGAGTTGATGAAGGCTGAGGAAAGGGAAGCATATGTTGCTAACCAACAAGAATCTACATCTGCGTTTGCTCTCATGGCTATTGGAGAAGCATCCAGTTCGTCAACTGAGGTAGATTCTAATCCTTTCGTTGTTGTTTCTTGTTCCAAATGTCTTACCTTGAAGGACGAGAATGTTCGTATCCATGATCAACTCGAACCCTTACGCATTGCAGCTCTAAGTTATAAAGAAAATGAAAAACGGTTTAATGATTCAATTGAAAGTCTTAAGAAAGAAAGACACGAGTTTTCAATTAAAATCAGTGAACAACAATTTCACTTAGATGTTGCATACAAGGGGTTAGAGAAAAGAAATGTCGGGATCCCCAAACTGCAAATGAAATCCTGTAGTTGAGTGGCAAACTTGAGAAGTTGAAAAATTCTCGCTTTGTGGTGGAACACTACGAGTCTGTGGTGAGAAAAGTGAGTGGTAAAGGTTTAGGTACTAATACCATTCCTCCACTAGTAAGCGGCAAGTTTGTCAACTGGCCGATGGACATTGATTTGCTTTCTTGGATGACTCTTTGAGCAAGGAAGAATCCTCTAACAAGGATGATTCCTCAAGTAAGGCTAAGTCAGTTTCTGATGAGGAGTTCTTCTCTGATAAAGGTTCTGAGAACACCAAGGTCGAGGGTGTTGTCTCAGAAGAGTTGATTAATGAACATAAAATTGAGAAAAAAATTGTCATTAATCGTGACAATTGCATTTTAACTGAACCTGAAACAACTGAGTCCAACGATAAACTAAAAATGATGCCTTATGGAGGTTTCAAGTCCATAAAGCAAGTAAAGAAATAAGCTTTTGTTAATCATTTGAGTAAGAATCATCATGAAAACATGGAAAAACATTTTACTCCTAAAAGCAAATCAGGTCAAGCACAAGATGTTGTTAATGTTCATTAAACAACTCCCATTGCTCATCAAGCCGAGTCATCTGCATCCAAAAGTAGAAAACCCTTCAAGAGGACGTACAAAGAAAAACGAGCTTGCTTTCACTGTGGTATGGTCGGTCACATCCGGGTGAACTGTCCTGATAAGAACCAAGGGAAATGGCCAGCTATTCAACAACAAGTTGTTTCTCCTAAGACACCATCAGTGAAGCAACTCAAGAGTCCCAAATCAAATGTGGTGAAGCCACCAATGAAACCAATGGTTAAGCCACCGAAAAAAAAATGTGGCTGAACCATCTGTTCCTAAAGGGGTAAAGCAAGTTGTTAAACCTAGTGTATCTACCTCTGGTAGTACACAAACTGGTGAGAAGCACGTGGTGAAACTTTCTAAGCCACAGAGGAGAAGAAGGAACAAAAGGTTGAGAAAACTTGAACAGCAGCTAGCTGGTAGTCAACCAGGTGAAGCTTCCACTAGTTCACCCAAATTTGAGACTAGCAAGCCTATTGCTCAGATGGAAAAGAAGAAAAGGTCCTGGATCAAGAAAACAGAAAGTTCTCAATCTTCTGATCCCAAATCTTCTAAGGATTCACCCATTTTTTATAGTCATGATTGTGAATTAGTTGAGGTAGTTTATTTTGAGAAAAACGGACGACCCAAGACCACCATGGCTTGGGTCTCCAAATCTAATTAATTTCTTGTGACTCGTGCAGGGACATCCGAAGGGAACTATCTCTAACCGTTGGTACGTAGATAGTGGATGCTCCAGGCACATGACAGGAAATATGACTTTGCTTCAAGATGTTAAACCATTCAGAGGCGACTATGTGGTCTTTGTAGGCGAGAAGGGCGGTAGTATTACTTTTCAAGACGTGGTTTCCAATGGATGTATAAGCTTCGAAAATGTCAACTATTGTCAGCTGAAGTATAACTTGTTGAGTGTATCTCAAATGTGTGACAAGGAGTACTCAGTTATGTTTGACAAGTCAAAATGCTTGGTTCTCAAACCTGGTTTTGTGGTTCCTGACGATTGGGTTCTGATGAGCACGCCAAGGACAAACGACTCCTATCAGATTGATATGAGCGTGGCCACAACCTCCTCATCAGTTGCTACTTGTTTGCTTACAAAAGCGACAAAACTTGACTCAATCTTGTGGCATAGGAAACTCGGAGACATTTTGTTATCGTAAAATGAATCATCTTGTCCAAAACGGTTTGGTAACTAGGATTCCTAAGCTGAGATTTACCATTGTAGATGATTGTATGCCTTGTAAAAAGGGCAAACAGCATCGGAAATCTCACAAGCCCAGGATCCAAAACTCTATCGATACCCCTTTGGAGCTCCTACATATGGATTTGTTTGGGCCCATAAGTATCAGGACTATTGGAGGTAAGTCATACTGTCTAGTTGTAACTGATGATTTCTCACGTTTTTCTTGGGTGCATTTCTTAGGAATTGCCAACCCATTGGGGAGTAGTGAAGATTAACAGTGACCAGCAAGAGGCTAAGAATTGCTACACTTCTTTGATGAAAGCCTCCATCAAAACCAGGCAAGCATAGCAATTAACAAAGTAGGCCAGGGATGTTCTAGAAGCTAAAGAGCAGGATGTCAAAGAGGTATCCCTG
Source organism: Smallanthus sonchifolius (assembly GCA_023525975.1). Classification (NCBI taxonomy): domain Eukaryota; kingdom Viridiplantae; phylum Streptophyta; class Magnoliopsida; order Asterales; family Asteraceae; genus Smallanthus; species Smallanthus sonchifolius. The sequence continues at coordinate 24,236,755 of CM042030.1, read as the reverse complement.
GATGCTGAAAATCCAGATGTAAAGATCCTTGTAGGGAGCAATATCCCTGAAGATATTGAAAAAGATATCCTGAACTTCCTGAAGGGCATAAAAGCAACCTTCGCATGGAAGCACGAGGACATGATAGGTATATCTCAAGATATCAAAACTCATAAACGTTGAATTGATAAAAGTTTTAGGCCAATACATCAAAAGTGAAGGAAATTTTCTCCTAAGTGAAACTTAATCATCCAAGAAGAGGTGGAAAGACTTCTCAAGTCTGGAATGATAAGGGAAGTAAAATTCCCAAGGTGGCTAGCCAACATAGTAGTAGTCCAGAAGAAGAACGGGAAGTGGAGAGTTTGTGTAGACTACACGGACCTCACCAAGCCGTGTCCTAAAGACCCCTTCCCACTACCACACATATACTCTATGGTCGACGCCACAGCAGACCACGAAATGCTTACTTTCATGGATGCTTCATTAGGATTCCTACAAATTCAGATGGAACCCTCAGACCAGGAGGATACTTCGTTCATGACTCCTACAGGTATTTATTGTTATATTTCTATGCCTTTTGGTTTGAAAAATGCATGTGCTACATACCAAAGGCTGGTGAACATGATGTTCCAAAAGAAACTAGCGGACACCATGGAGGTCTACATAAATGACATGGTGGTAAAATCAAATAGAGTTGAGAATATCTCAGGGACCTTAAAGAAGCATTTGATATCCTGGACCAATACAATATGAAGTTGAACCCTTCGAAATGTCACTTCGGAGTGAGGGCAGGAAAGTTCTTAGGCTATATGGTGACCAAAAGAGGAATAGAAGCCAGTCTAGAACAAATCAAAGCTATCATCAACCTGAAATCCCCAGCAAACACAATGGATGTCGAGAGACTAACTGGCAGAGTAGCAGCACTCAACAGATTTATATCAAGATCCTCAGAAAAATGCAAGGAATTCTACGACATCCTGAAGAAGAACAAGAGATTCGAATTGGAACAGAAGTATGAACAAGCACTCCAATCATTGAAGGAATACTTGTCATCAGCTCCTCTACTGATGAAACCAGAAGACGGTGAACCATTATCCCTATACTTAGCAGTATCCCGAAGCACTGTAAGTGCTGTGTTAGTTAAGGATCATGAAGGACAACAACATCCGGTATATTATGTAAGTAAAAGTTTGCTACCAGCGGAAACCAGGTACTCTCATTTAGAAAAATTAATTTTAGCTTTAATAATGGCATCAACTAAACTAAGACATTAATTTGAAACTCATACTATTCATGTTAAGACTAACTACCCTATTAAGTGTGTCTTAAGAATGCCAGAGATGTCAGGAAGGATGGCTAAATGGTCAGTCAAGCTTAGCGCCTATGACCTCATATATGAACCTAGAACAACAATAAAGTCTCAGGCACTGGCGGACTTTGTGGCTGATTTCAACAGTGATATCCAACAAGAAGCAGATTTAGAAGTCCAACAACTAGAAGAATCAAAGGACAAATGGACTTTATTCATAGATGGTGCTTCAAACTTAAGAGGAACAGGACTGGGAATCATACTAAAATCGTCACAAGGGGACATATTACCCCAGTCCATAAGCTGTGAGTTCCAGGCTACGAATAATGAAGCAGAGTATGAGGCGCTGATAGCAGGATTACAATTAGCCAGGGATATCAAGATCAGGTATCTTCGGGTATATGTAGACTCATTATTAATTGCTAATCATTTCAATGGTTCGTATGCAGTAAAAGGTGAGAAGCTAGCCAAATATCTCACAATAGTTAAACAATTATCCATGGAATTCAAAACTTTTAACATTACACAGGTGCCTAGAGAAGATAACACTGAGGCTGATGCCTTAGCAAACCATGCTTCAGCTCTTAGAATACAAGAAGATAACAAAATACCTATCATACACATTCCGAGCCCGACAATTAAGAAGGTAAATGAAGTATCCAACACTGAAGAAGAAGCAGACATTCGGAATCTTGAACCTATTCCAGGATCCTGGATTTCACCTATTAATAAATACTTGTAGGATGGTGAAATCCCAAGTGATGAAAAGAACCACAAGGCTTTTCGCATGAGAATGTCTCGTTTTATAATTTTCAAGAATGTTTTGTATAGAAAATCAATTGCAGGTCCATACTTGAGATGCTTGGAGGATCCTGAAGCACATGAAGTCCTGAAAGATTTACACGAAGGAGATTGTGGTAATCATACCGGGGTAGAGCGCTATTTTAAAGGATTCTGAGGACAGGATATTACTGGCCTGCCATGAGGAAAGATGCTGTGACTTACTCTCAAAAATGTGACGCTTGCCAGAGACACAACAAACATACTCCATCAACCGGACGAACCTTTATATCCAATCATCTCTCCATGGCCATTCATGAAATGGGGAATGGATATCGTCGGCAAACTCCCCAAAGCACCAGGAGGAAAGGTCTTCATGCTAGCAATGACGGATTACTTCTCTAAATGGATCGAAGCTGAGGCATTTGTCCAAGTCAGAGAGAAAGAAGTCATCTCCTTCATCAAGCGCAATATCCTAACGAGATTTGGGATCTCGACGGAGATTGTATGTGATAATGGATCTCAGTTCATTGGCAATAGAACAACTGACTTCTGTGCCAGTTAGGAAATCAAAATGATAACTTCTACCCAAGCACATCCTTAAGCCAATGGACAAGCAGATTCTAGCAACAAGATCATCGTTAACAACCTTAAGAAGAGATTAGGAGCAAAGAAAGGAAGATGGGCTAAAAAGCTACCGTTTGTACTTTGGGCAGATAGGACAACCACGAAGAAGGCAACAAGGCAAACACCATTCTCCTTGGTATTTGGAACTGAAGCAATGATCCTGATAGAGATGGTTATCCCTACTGCCAGAACCAATCTACAAAATCCAGAGACCAACAAAGAAGCTCTTGCTCAGGATCTCGACACTATGGATGAGCTCAGGGATCTTGCCAAAGTTCGCATTGTAGCTTATCAGCAAAGAATAGCAAAATCGTACAACAAAAACATAAGGGTTAGAAGATTCTGAGTTGGTGATCTCGTATTAAGAAAGGCATTCCAAAATACAACCAACCCCAATGATGGAAAGCTTGCACCAAAATGGGAAGGCCCATACTTGATTGATTCAGAAGCAGGCAAAGGTGCGTACTGGTTGGCTACTATGGAAGGAGAAATCCCGCCAAGATCCTGGAACGCCATCCATCTCAAAACCTACTTTATGTAAGTTGGAATTTATATCCTAACTAAAAATGGTACGTCTTCTTTCCATAATTATTTTTATTATTGTTATTCTTGATCAAAGTACTGACTTGAGTGTCGGAGGGGTGTTAACCAGGCTAACACCCACCTTCACCAAGATTTCTTGTTTTAGAGGAAGTATGTCCAGGGATCCCGACAGAAGAAAGAGATTGTCCATCTCTCATAAGTTTGGGTATCTTGAAATACCTCGAAGGTTTAAACGGCTTTCGCCTTTCTAAGTATTGGGTTAATACACCCCTCATGGAGCGCACGACATCCAATTATAGTTCAAGGTGGTGCGACCAGTCCATGTAACAGTGGCTGATAATTTCATCACTATTGGCTATATATTAGGTGCTACGAATATAACAGACGTGTTATTACTCAAGTTTCTCCCGATCATTTAACACTTACGTGTTAAAGCTAAGGTCTTTAGCATTTTCATGCTAACTCAGAATTGGCCTTGCCAACGATATTGGCTTAACCCACGATTATTTGGCCTTGCCCACGATATTGTCTTAGCCCACGATTATTTGGCTTAGCCCACCTTATTGGCTTAGCCCACGTTTTCTAGCTTGGCCCACGATTTTAAATATGTAACACTTACGTGTTAACTCAAAAACTTGTCATCAATATGCTAACTCAGGATTCTTAAAGAAGTTAAAAACTAATGAGAATCTCGAAGTATAAGCCTACGACGTATTCAATGACTGTACACAAGGGACAACCAAAGGTTGCTGTATTTCGGACTCCGTGATATAATTCGGTATGTCTATATGTCCAAATTCGTACTCAGCAAAGGTATGTGTTACTAATTTTTCAATTACAAGAAGATTTTAAAGTTGAATGACTAAGTCATGATACGTTTGGTACTCTTTAAAACCAAATTGTGTTTTCCTATGTCTAAATTTGATAAAAACCTGGGAATTTATTATTAAAGATCCGCTATCCTGAAAATATGTTCGAACATATCTCATGGTTTTATCACATAGAGATCCTAATTTTCTAAAACATGTCTAAGCAAACCAAACACAGAACAATCATGGCAAATAGTCATAAACCGTCTACTAACATTAAAAGTGCAGGAAAGTGTCCCGGATTTCATCCAAAAAAGGAACCATCCACCCGGTCCACAAGTTGTCTATCCCATGACGGATCCCAGAAGAGGAAAAAGTAAAATTGTTCATCAACCAAAGACATGAAAGGAAATTGTTTCAAGACAAGTTATCAAACAGAAAAACCATAAATACGAAGGCTCAGGCATAGGCTTCATTACCCTCATCGCCTTGATCAACTTGATTCCCAGCAACAACAGCTCCACGCTCTTCTGCTACCTTCGCTGAACCCTCAGTCTCGTCTTCGGTCACCAATTTGCTCCCATCCTCCTCCAGCACCAGGTCTCTTCCTATCTCAGCAACAAGCCTCTTCCACCCTTTTGCATCCCAAGCAGTCCTATCAAAATTCTTATCCTCAGTTTCTTTAGCCATTTTAATTCTAGCTTGAAGAATGGACATTACGGCTGAGGCTTTAGCCTGTTCGGTGAACTTATCAAGATCCCGGGCATGTTGGAGATGCACGTCCTGCAGTTCTGCTTTCACATTGCTGAGATTCTTGGTGACATCAGATAGCTTTTTGCTCTTGGCAGCCTCGCTCTTTTGCAATTCAGCAATCTTCAACTTGATCACCTCAACCTCCATTGAATGCTGATCGTAGAACGTGACCATTTTATCCATAGCCTATTATATACAATATATATATGTTAATATAAATGCAGGATTAAATTCAAGATCCAGAATAATAGACATTTCTTACCAAATGGCTGAAGTTATGCAGCTCCAACCGTCATATTTGAACGACCAAGCATGTAGAAGACGCATAGAACGACCTCCAACCGTCATATTTGAAGACCTGGTCGATTCCGGGATACTTGGATAGTTAGTATGATCTATGTATAAAATCAGCAGCTTGGTCGATTAGAATACACATAACAACACACTTAGCAATAGAGTACACTCGCAATCAGTCTTGTAACACTTAGATATCGATCACTTGCTGCTCAACACTTGTAATTTTTTTTCCATTTATTGAAGTAACGAGGCAGGTGTCGATTATGACGGAGATCCTGAACGATCAGGGGCTTTCCTCGTAAACATCCGTGTCATGTTTTACGTTCTTACCTTGTTTTACATAGATTTTACAAGCACACTACCTCATAAACGAAATTTGGTTACAAAGTTAGTCTTATTAATTAAGTAATCACAACACAAACCAGCTATATATACTAGACCTGCTGCTTGTGTACTTGCTAAGTATGCAGGTTAAGCAACCTACGCACTTGTTAAGTGCGCACAACACTAAACAAAGACAAATATAACGACAAGTACCTACGAACATGATTACAACTCGATAAACCAAAACATACAGACGCTGAAATACAAATACAGAAAGACTATACATAAGTAAAAACAATCTTTAGAGTGCATGTCACAAGAATTGCTTCAGCAAACACCCCCTTGACAGCAGCTGTGGAGATGTCTTCAGTCTCTTATGCAGGTAGTATTTATCTAACAACATCATATCAGAGGTTCCCCAAGGTCAAAATCCATGAGCCCAAGGACGACTATGTCAAATTTGAGCTTCGTGAAACCGACTCCAGCATGGCTAACGTGCTCCACGTCAGCAACTCAAAATGACGTATATAGAAAGATTCAGGAAGGTATCCCTGAATAATCCTATTCTTCCTCCTCTCAGCCTCTTGTTCAGGAACATACTTATTGTCTGAACTCCTTCGTCTTTGTCTTTTGGAGGATGCCTCGGGAAGGGAAACTTTCGCCATTCTCCGTGGGTGTGTTTGATCTGGTGCATCATCAGAGTCAGATGAATCAGATTCAGTCGCCTCAGAATCTGACTCTTCAGCACCATCTCCTCCTTCTTCTTCATCACCTCCATCACCAGTCATCTCTTCAAGAACATGAGAGAAACAACATTAGATCAAACAAAATCATTGGAGGTATTAATTATAAGTATACAACTTGTACCCCACAGTTCTACTACAGTAATTTAAATTACCCTATCTCAAGGCATCTAAAATTTTCCCAAAGATTTCCAAATCTACATAATGAAGTTACATCATTTAGCATAGAAGAAATCAAGCAGAATCCATAAGGATTATCAAGAATCATAAGATTTAGAATCAAGTGATTCATTTGTTTTGGTTTGATAGGTTTTTCTTCTGTGAATATCATATGATGATTCAGGTTAATAAATATGGTGTCCGGGGATTTGGGTAAGGGGATCCAACTTTTATCTGGATTTGATTTCAATGAATCAGGTATGATTCAAGGGTGAATATATGCTCAACGGTTGATGTCAAGACATATCTTGGCCCAACTTCCCATTGCATGCTTGTGAGTATGGGCAGTGAAGTGAACCCAAAAAGTGTGCTAAATACATAACCCGAAACTAGTCTCATAAGAAAATACTTGCCAAAATCTTACATCCTTTATCTGATAATGATCTTTTTGCATTCTTTTACACACACACACACAAACATGGGTTCAAATAACAGTTGTAGTATTTATTTAGTTTCCACACTACTAATTGAAACAACTAAGACACTCAAGTAAGCATGACGTAATCATTTCCCATATGTGCAGTCTAAGACGTTTAGATCACTTACCGATGTACTATCATTTCCTCTTTTCTTCAAATGACTTTCAAATTTTCTTGAATTTCTATTTTGTTTGGATTTTTCGGAAGATATTAAATAAAGAGAAAAAGAACTGTTTTGGGTAACAATTAATAAGACTAACTTTGTAACCAAATTTTGTTTGTGAGGTAGTGTGCTTGTAAAATCAGTGTAAAACAAGGTAAGAACGTAAAACATGACACATATGTTTACGAGGAAAGCCCTTGATCGTTCAGGATCTCCGGCATAAAACCTCGGGAGGTGACAATCGACACCTGCCTCGTTACTTCAATAAATGGAAAAAAAATTACAAGTGTTGAGCAGCAAATGATCGATATCTAAGTGTTACAAGACTGATTGCGAGTGTATTCTATTGCTAAGTGTGTTGTTATGTGTATTCTAATCGACCAAGCTGCTGATTTTATACAGAGATCATACTAACTAACTATCCGAGAATCCCGGAATCGACCAGGTCTTCAAATATGACCGTTGGAGGTCGTTCTACGCGTCTTCTACATGCTTATTTCAACTTCCAGACCGATTCTTCAGAGATTAAATTGACTTCACGTGTTTTACCGTATTGATCAAGATAGAGGAAAGATACAACGGTAAGATAATAAGAAAATTAAGGATACCGAAACCTGTTAGGATACCGAAGTATGTTGAAGATCCAGGATCCCTAGCCATAAAAGTGACCCCTAACATTTGTCCCCAAAATTTGACAGCTGTCCAAGGAAGTTACAGCTGTAAAAATTTTAAAAATTCAAAATTCAAAAATTCAAGTGGCGCATGATGAGACGTGGTGCGGTAAACAAGGTAATGATACGGCTTCGTTCGAGGTAGTTATCATTACCTCTTTATAATTACCCTTCTTCTTAACTCCGATATTGTCTTCTATATCTCTAGGATTTCAGGTAAAAACCCTCTTTCCTTTACATTTTAGCTTTCCGATTTATACCAAAAATGTCTAAGAAGACCACTCGATCATCTTCAACATCTGCTTTCTAACCCTAATTCCGAAAAATGCACTTTTATTGACCATGATATCAAATCCTTAGAGTCAAGGGGATCCTTTCCCAAAAAACACCATCTTTAGACCTTTCGACCCTAAGACAAGGCCGGATTTCACTTCCGATACGTGGGACTGTTTTCCGTCCTTTCCGTTTACCATCGGCTTTTCTTACCCTTCCCATCCTTTACCAGTGACTTTTTCAAGAAGACTGGTTTGAGCTTTGCTCAAATCATGCCCATGATTTGGCGAACCCTGCACATTTTGGAAATCTTGATTCGTAACCACACTCTTGACTTCACCATCTCTGAACTAGCTTACGTCTATAATCTAAGAAGTCGCGGTTCTTCTCGCTTTCTATTCCAAATCAAGTCTGGCCAAAGTCATTTGATTCTCAAAATAACCCAGAACGATTCCAACTTGAAAAACAATTTCTTCTTCGTGAGAAGGGACTCGATCCCTAATGGGAATAAACAGACGGTGAAATGGATTAAAAAGGGTAGGATTACATTTGCCGGATCCTTGTGATTCTTGGCATTCAAGATATTGACTCTTAATTTTCTCTTATTGTTTTACAGCGCCTAGGTTTTCAGAAGTCGCTCCTACTACCGAGGATACTGCCAAAAGAGTTGCATTTTTCTACAGTATTGAGCCGATTGAAAGAACTTTCAAGGTCGGGGCTCCATCAGTGGAAGAAAGCTTAGAAACCTATCCTTCCGACTCGGAGATGCCTGGTAAGAAAAATCATAGTATTTTATTAGTCAATAATATTAGTAATGAACTAACCTGCTTTTTTGATTTAGGAATCCGCAAACCAAACTCCAAATTTGCTCTTGAGGATATTGACAGTATGCTTTCCAAGGATAAGGTTATCAAAAAGGAGCCTAAGCAATCCGCTACTCCAATGCTCAAATCGGATCTTCCTAAGCCTGAGGTCTCTACTGTTCATCCTAAGCCATTTTCTAGCAAGAAGCGAAAAGCCATCGATCTTGCTGAACTTGGATGAACTGAGTTTTTCAAGAAGACCGGTTTGAGCTATGCTCAGATCATGCCCATGATTTGGCGAACCCTGCATATTTTGGAAATCTTGATTCGTAACCACGCTCTTGACTTCACCATCTCTGAACTAGCTTACGTCTATAATATAAGAAGTCACGGTTCTTCTCGCTTTCTATTCCAAATCAAGTCTGGCCAAAGTCATTTGATTCTAAAAGCAACCCAGAACGATTCCAACTAGAAAAACAATTTCTTCTTCGTGAGAAGGGACTCGATCCCTGATGGGAATAAAATGCCGGTGAAATGGGTTAAAAAGGGTAGGATTCCATTGGCAGGATCCTTGTGATTCTTGGCATTCAGGATATTGACTCTTAATTTTCTCTTATTGTTTTACAACGCCGAGGTTTTCAGAAGTCGCTCCTGCTACCGAGGATACTGCCAAAAGAGTTGTATTTTTCTATAGTATTGAGCCGATTGAAAGAACTTTCAAGGTCGGGGCTCCATCAGCGGATGAAAGCTCAGAAACCAATCCTTTCGACTCGGAGATCTCTGGTAAGGAAAAATCATAGTATTTTATTAATCAATAATATTAGTAATGAACTAACCTGTTATTTTGATTTTGGAATCCGCAAACCAAATTTGCTCTTGAGGATATTGATAGTATGCTTTCCAATGACAAGGCCATCAAAAAGGAGCCTAAGCAATCCGCTACTCCAATGCTCAAATCGGATCTTCCTAAGCCTGAGGTCTCTACTGCTCATCCTAAGCCATCTTCTAGCAAGAAGCGAAAAGCCATCGCTCTTGCTGAACTGGGCTAAATTGAGTTTTTAAAGAAGACCGGTTTGAGCTATGCTCAGATCGTGCCCATGATTTGGCGAACCCTGCATATTTTAGAAATCTTGATTCGTAACCACGCTCTTGACTTCACCATCTCTGAACTAGCTTACGTCTTTAATCTAAGAAGTCACAGTTCTTCTCGCTTTCTATTCCAAATCAAGTCTGGACAAAGTCATTTGATTCTCAAAACAACCCAGAACGATTCCAACTAGAAAAACAATTTCTTCCTCATGAGAAGGGACTCGATCCCTGATGGGAATAAACTGCTGGTGAGATGGATTAAAAAGGGTAGGATTCTATCTACAAGATCCTTGTGATTCTTGGCATTCAGGATATTGACTCTTAATTTTCTCTTATTGTTTTACAGCGCCGAGGTTTTCAGAAGTCGCTCCTGCTACCGAGGATACTGCCAAAAGAGTTGCATTTTTCTACAGTATTGAGCTGATTGAAAGAACTTTCAAGGTCGGGGCTCCATTAGTGGAAGAAAGCTCAGAAACCTATCCTTCCGACATGGAGATGTCTGGTAAGGAAAAATCATAGTATTTTGTTAGTCAATAATATTAGTAATGAACTAACCTGTTATTTTAATTTAGGAATCCGCAAACCAAACTCCAAATTTGCTCTTGAGGATATTGACAGTATGCTTTCCAAGGACAAGGCTATCAAAAAGGAGCCTAAGCAATCCGCTACTCCGATGCTCAAATCGGATCTTCCTAAGCCTGAGGTCTCTACTGCTTATCCTAAGCCATCCTCTAGAAAGAAGCGAAAAGCCATCGATCTTGCTGAACTGGTCATTCGGGAATGCTCTGATTTTGCTGATGCTCACTTCAGCCATTTGGTAAGAAATGTCTATTATCCTGGATCTTGAATTTAATCCTACATTTATATTAACATATATATATTGTATATAATAGGTTATGGATAAATTGGTCATGTTCTACGATCAGCTTTCAATGGAGGTTGAGGTGAGCAAGTTGAAGATTGCTGAATTGCAAAAGAGCGAGGCTGCCAAGTGCAAAAAGCTATCTGATGTCACCAAGTATCTCAGCAATGTGAAAGCAGAACTGCAGGACGTGCATCTCTAACATGCCCGGGATCTTGATGAGTCCACCGAATAGGCTAAAGCCTCAGCCGTAATGTCCATTCTTCAAGCCAGAATTAAAATGGCTAAAGAAGTTGAGGACAAGAATTTTGATAGGGCTGCTTGGGATGTACATGGGTGGAAGAGGCTTGTTGCTGAGATGGGAGGAGAGCCAGTGCTGGAGGAGGTTGTGAGAAAATTGGTGACCAAAGATGAGACCGAGGGTTCAGCGAAGGTAGCAGAAGAGCATGGAGCTGTTGTTGCTGGAAAGCAAGTTGACCAAGGCGATGAGGGTAATGACGCCTAGACCTGAGCCTTGGTATTTATGGTTTTTCTGTTTGATAACTTGTCTTGAAACAATTTCCTTTCATGTCTTTGGTTGATGAAAATTTTTACTTTTTCCGCTTTTGGGATCCCTGTCATGGGATAGACAACTTGTGGACTGGGTGGATGGTTCCTTTTTTGGATGAAACCAGAGACACTTTCCTGCACTTTTAATGTTAGTAGACGGTTTATGACTATTTGCCATGATTGTTATGTGTTTGGTTTGCTTAGACATGTTTTAGAAAATTAGGATCTCTATGTGATAAAACCTTGAGATATGTTCGAACATATTTTCAGGATAGCGGATCTTTAATAATAAATTCATATGTTTTTATCAAATTTAGACTTAGGAAAACACAATTTGGTTTTAAAGAGTACCAAACGTATCATGACTTAGTCATTCAGCTTTCAAATTTTCTTGTAATTGAAAAATTAGTAACACATACCTTTGTTGAGTACGAATTTGGACATATAGACATACCGAATTATATCACGGAGTCCGAAGTACAGCAACCTTTGGTTGTCCCATGTGTACAGTCATTGAATACGTCGTAGACCTATACTTCAGGATCCTCATTAGTTTTTAACTTGTTTATGGATCCTGAGTTAGCATATTGATGCCAAGTTTTTGAGTTAACACGTAAGTGTTACATATTTAAAATCATGGGCCAAGCTAGAAAACATGGGCTAAGCCAATAACGTGAGCTAAGCCAATAACGTGGGCTAAGCCAAATAATCATGGGCTAAGCCAATATCGTGGGCAAGGCCAAATAATCGTGGGCTAAACCAATATCGTGGGCAAGTCCAATTTTGAGTTAGCATGAAAATGCTAAAAACCTTAGCTTTAACACGTAAGTTTTAAACGATCGGGAGAAACTTGAGTAATAACACGTCTGTTATATTCGTAGCACCCAATATATAGCCAATAGTGATGAAATTATCAGCTACTGTTACATGGACTGGTCGCACCACCTTGAACTATAATCGGATATCGTGCGCTCCTGGCGGGGTGTATTAACCCAATACTTAGAAACGCGAAAGCCGTTTAAACCTTTGAGGTATTTCAGGATACCCAAACTTAGGAGAGATGTCCAATCTCTTTCTTCTTGCGGGATCCCTAGAGATACTTCCTGCAAAACAGGAAATCTTGGTGAAGGTGGGTGTTAGCCAGGCTAACACCCCTCCGACGCTCAAGTCAATACTTTGATCAAGAAAAACAATAATAAAAATAATTACGGAAAGAAGACGTACCATTTTTAGTTAGGATATAAATTCCAACTTACAAAAAGTAGGTTTTGAGATGGATGGCGTTCCAGGATGTTGGCAGGACTTCTCCTTCCATAGTAGCCAACTAGTACACACCTTTGCCCACTTCCGAATCAATCAAGTATGCCCCTTCCCATTTTGGTGCAAGCTTTCCATCATTGTGGTTGGTAGTATTTTTGCATGCCTTTCTTAATACGAGATCACCTGCTCGGAATCTTCTAACCCTTATGTTTTTGTTGTATGACTTTGCTATCCTCTGCTGATAAGCTGCAATGCGAACTTTGGCAAGATCCCTAAGCTTCTCCACAGTATCGAGATCCTGAGCAAGAGCTTCGTCGTTGGTCTCTAAAGATTGAAAGTTGGTTATGGCAGTAGGGATAACCATCTATGTCGGGATCATTGCTTCAGTTCCAAATACCAAAGAGAATGGAGTCTTCCTTGTCGCATTTTTCGTGGTTGTCCTATCCGCCCAAAGTACAAACGGTAGCTCTTCAGCCCATCTTCCTTTCTTTGCTCCTAATCTCTTCTTGAGGTTGTTAACGATGATCTTGTTGCTAGATTCTGCTTGTCCATTGGCTTGAGGATGTACTGGGGTAGAAGTTATCATTTTGATTCCCCAACTGGCACATAAGTCAGTTGTTCTCTTGCCAATGAACTGAGATCCATTATCACATACGATCTCCGTCGGGATCCCAAATCTCGTCAGGATATTGCGCTTGATGAAGGAGTTGACTTCTTTCTCTCTACAAATGCCTCAGCTTAGATCCATTTAGAGAGGTATTTCGTCGTTGCTAGCATGAAGACCTTTCCTCCTGGTGCTTTGGGGAGTTTGCCGACGATATCCATTCCCCATTTCATGAATGACCATGGAGAGATGATTGGATATAAAGGTTCGGCCGGTTGATGGAGTATGTTGCTGTGTCTCTGGCAAGCGTCACATTTTTTAGAATAAGTCACAGCATCTTTCCTCATGGTAGGCCAGTAATATCCTGTCCCCAGGTTCCTTGAAAATAACGTGTCACACCCCCAAATTCATTTACTTAGTGAATAAATAAACAAATTAAGGTCGCAACGATTGGTAACATTACACAACAGCGGAAGTTAAAGTAAAGACTTCTGAATATTGAACACCATTACAAATACTATAATAAACTTGTACATTGTCCTAGAACCATGTATAGGTGAAAGCCATCTTGAAATTTGACGATCATACTCCTTCGGCTTCTAGGGTTTAATCCAAAAGGCTAACCTATTCCAACCATGCCATGACTATGAATTACCTGAAAAACATACTTAAAAATGTCAACACAAAGGTTGGTGAGTTCACAGGTTTGATTGTTGCAATGTAAAGTGATTTTCCTTGAAAACAATGATATTGTGTACATGGCCATGACACGAAACTGTTTTCCTTGAAAACATTTAAAATATGTACACGGGTTTAATGTAAGGTTGTTTTCCTCGAAAACATGTGATGACTTCATAGTCATAAAACGAGTAGTTTTTCCAATGAAAACATGTGATGACTTCATAGTCATAAAACGAGTAGTTTTTCCAATGAAAACATGTGATGACTTCATAGTCATAAAACGAGTAGTTTTCCCAATGAAAACATGTGATGACTTCATAGTCATAAAACGAGTAGTTTTCCCAATGAAAACATGTGATGACTTCATAGTCATAAAACGAGTGGTTTTTCCAATGAAAACATGTGATGACTTCATAGTCATAAAACAAGTAGTTTTCCCAATGAAAACATGTGATGACTTCATAGTCATAAAACGAGTAGTTTTTCCAATGAAAACATGTGATGACTTCATAGATATCTATGAAGTCATCACATGTTTTCATTGGAAAAACTACTCGTTTTATGACTATGAAGTCATCACATGTTTTCATTGGGAAAACTACTTGTTTTATGACTATGAAGTCATCACATGTTTTCATTGGGAAAACCACTCGTTTTATGACTATGAAGTCATCACATGTTTTCATTGGAAAAACTACTCGTTTTATGACTATGAAGTCATCACATGTTTTCATTGGAAAAACTACTCGTTTTATGACTATGAAGTCATCACATGTTTTCGAGAAAAACAACCTTACATTAAACCCGTGTACATATTTTAAATGTTTTCAAGGAAAACAGTTTCGTGTCATGGCCATGTACACAATATCATTGTTTTTAAGGAAAATCACTTTACATTGCAACAATCAAACCTGTGAACTCACCAACCTTTGTGTTGACATTTTTAAGTATGTTTTTCAGGTAATTCATAGTCATGGCATGGTTGGAATAGGTTAGCCTTTTGGATTAAACCCTAGAAGCCGAAGGAGTATGATCGTCAAACTTGAAGATGGCTTTCACCTATACATGGTTCTAGGACAATGTACAAGTTTATTATAGTATTTGTAATGGTGTTCAATATTCAGAAGTCTTTACTTTAACTTCCGCTGTTGTGTAATGTTACCAATCGTTGCGACCTTAATTTGTTTATTTATTCACTAAGTAAATGAATTTGGGGGTGTGACAGATTGGTATCAGAGCCAATGGTTTTAGCGAATTAGGTTTCCGTAGGGTCACCTAGGCTCTAACCAGACTCATTTAGGGACCAAAAATTCAAAGATTTGCATCACACTAAGAACACCCAAGACTTGAGCATAGCAATTCCAACTGTTGCCGAGCAACTTGAGTAGATCATTAGTGTATGTAGTTACACTAGGGTAGCATTTGCTACACTAATATATAATACAATTACATAGCACAAGGAATAAACATTTAACACATACAACAACGTGTAAATAATACACATCTACAACATTACTCAACGAATTATCACTATTCAGATTACAAATCAAGCCACTCATGTATCTAGTTCAACTATGGAGTTAGTTTCCTTTTCCAACCTATGTTTTCTCCACTTGGTGTGATATGTATACCCTCCTTCATGATCTGTTGGGTTGGATGATTAAAACTTTCGCCATGAGATATGGCAAACGGGACTACCCAATCGGAAGAGAACCCGAGGTGGATATGTAGGACTAAACGGGAGAGAACTCCACGGGTCAGGAGAGCCATAGACTCATTGGGATCATGTGGATCCACACATACAAACAAACTTGGAGCATGAGTTGCTAGACACTGATTTGAGGGTCTCTACCCTGACATAGTCCATGACTTCCACCGCACACGTCCTGATATTAGAAGACACCGGTTGTGTCTCTCTACCATTAACACCATCCAACAACAGCTTTAGTCGGCAGATCCATGGGTGCTGATACCATGACTATGAGTACTCCGATAGAACATAGACACTCTTACGCAAGAGTGCAGCACGATGACACAAACTAATGAACATTACAGATTCATTTTAGTTGAGAGCTTGAGATAGAGAAAACACTAGAGGGACCATGCGAAATAAATTATCATTACGGGTGCACACGTAATCATAATTTACGGCGCATGAGAAGTCTGGTGAGTCTTACTATCCGAGTTAATGTTCATGATTAATCTGTATTCCTAATCTCAATTCACAGTCACACGATTAATGATCGAAATTACCATAACCAAAGGGTTTAGCCTAAAGGCATAGGAGGATGCGATAGGCTATCACAAGTGATTGGAAGTATACATCATCTCCTTCATCTTCGAATCCTAATGGATCTAAAATTCTTATCGAGACTTCATGGGCATGTCGATCTTGACTGAGGCACTGAAGATGTCTATTCTCAGTTAATTTGACCTCAATACTCGGATCGAATTTAGAAATTCCTTGTAAAGAATTGTTTCACCTTTTGAGGTTCAGCTATAAAAATTTTCTTTTTTCGATCTCATTACTTATCTACCAACGCTTGTGGCTGATCTTCGGTCTAGCTTGAGTCAGACCTTAACATTTTTGAGTTCCCTATTGAATTTTCATGTAACATTCTCGCAGTTCTGGAAGAACGGGAGAAATTCAATTGGATCTAACAAACTATTAGTGGATCTTGAGCGATGAAGATTTTCACTTATCCATTTTTACTTGCTAATTCATGTCCTTTGAGATCTTACTTGCCACGAAAACCCCATGTTGACCCTTACAACGATCAACACTTGCAGTAATTGCACAACTATTATCGGAAAACACGGCATAATCTCAGGGTCTGTCTTACAATTAAGTATCACACTTACTGAAATTTACATCGGAAGTGCTATGCACTAACTCCTGTAATGGGATGGAAATTTATTCTGACTCTCTTACGCGTGACACCTATAGGGTATTGTGGAAACCCGACTTGAGACTAATGGATAATCTTACAAACTTTTGTGCTTGTATTTTTCCAGGAATCATTTTGTTGGCTGAATCTCTGACTTCATACCGCAAGAGAGACGTATCCACATCTCTTACTCTCAGCCTTCTATAGTTAGAGAGCTCTAGAGCGCCTACTCTTAGAAAACGACTTCTTAACACATACTGAGGGAAAATACAAAGCTTTGACATTTAACACTCATTACCTCAATTTTATAGCTTAAACCGTTGGACTAGGGACTTAAAGGCTATAACCGATATGAGTGAAATACGTACTGGTAAGTCGTGACAATACCATTCGAATGCCAGGGAAGTTGCAGACAAACTGTAGTATCAGTTGTTAGCAAATTCTTAAACTCCGTGATCCATTCCGACCAACTTTGATAGGAAATAAAGAACCTAAGTCAAAATCCGAGGATTTAATTCTGTGTACGCTACCAGGAAGATGAACAAAGGACGAATCAATTCCGGATGTTTTACTTGACTGTCGTCTATTTCCTAACATCCGCTTAATGAGAAGTCAAGCCTTTGATTAAACAAACCATGATTTCACATCGCAGTCTACCAATTTAGTGGGTTAGCAAGCGCTGAATCAGTTTCGGGGAAACACCATTCTTATGAGGCTACTTCCACGATGCGACTGTTTACCTTCTCATCTAGACGAACCGCGACTTTTCCAAGCAAACATAGAACTTCTTAAGACTTATCTATTTCGTGGACATGATAGTCAGGTCATGAGTTCACAAATCAAGATATTACAGCCTAAATACCAGACTACAGTAGAAGTGCAGTGCAAACGATGGTAATGAGGTATTAAACTAAAACTTCGCCAGTGAAACCATACGAGAAATCTTGAAACCTTTAATCCGTTGTGACCAATGTTGATGGAAAAATCTCATATGGCACAGAACCTAATATGAGAGTATAACTTTAAGTCCCAGAAAATGCCTTCGTGGAGTATAAGGGAACAATCATAACGTTTCGTTTATGAATTCTGTCACTACTATCCGAGTACAAGAAGGTGATGGATATGCAGTTAGAAAACGAATAAGTGAAACTATGTCACTAACACTTAGCAACTGTTTGAGAGCCATTCTCACTTTTCCTTGAACCCCATGAAGATTATTAATCTTTAGTATCTGTTGAGCCTAGCCAACTAAAATATTCTCAAATACTTTGATATTCTATTTCTTCTTCATCTAGATTCACCTTCATCTTTAGATGAACCTTAAAAAAAAAAAAATCTAGATGATTCAATGAGACTACGAGAATTTATTGTGGCGAGTTTGTTAATCGATATCCGTTTCGTTTAGATTTCAATCTAAATCAAATTACGGATAACATACGTGATGATGTTATCAGTAATGGAATTTGATAAAAACTAGGATCAATCTCAGGAGATCATGTCTCCGTAAAATTTTATCCCATATCATAGTTGTTTAATTCGTTAACTAGACAACTACTGACGTTCCATTAAACCATTCCAGCTCCTTTGTGAGAAATTGTATACACTGACATTATTGTCTTGAACTCAATTGAATCAGTTTAACCTACATACTGATTAGACAGACAAAATGTCAAAATTAAAATCTTTCATTCTAGAAGATTGAATGCACCAAGATGTTGACCCGTCACGATGAACGGTCGATTACCTGATTTGGACTAACACATGGACATCTCATTAAAGAATCTGACCTATCTTTACCAAATGCTTGATAAATTTCTTTTAGATCCTAGCACGATTTGGTTTTCTGTTGAGAAAACCCGAATATGAATAATGAAGTATGTACCTATATACTTTCGGAAATCCGTGTGCATGAACGCACTTTTGTCTTTCATTATGAATGATAATGATCATACAGTTCCACTCTAATGAGAATGATCACATAATGAAATGCTTCGTCATCTGATCCTTGATTGTTTATTTTGGTGTGTGAGTTGTTCACTTGGTTAGTGAAAACTCATTATTATAATTCACATCGACCAGGCAATTCTCTTGATGACTTACTCATTACATGAAAGTGACCCCACTGATTTTAATCCCTTTGTTCATGGGACTCTAGTAATGAGTTTATCACTTCAGGGTATAGCCAACGCCGTTCCCTTGACGATATATTCAAAGAAAATTCCTAAATCTACTCATTCGATTTAAGGTATACTCAACAGTAACGTTATACGGTTACATTATAAGAGAATATCTCAAATCCGTACACATCCAATATCGTTAATTGGTGAGATATCCACCTTATCTTCGTATACCAACTGCTATTTGGAATGAGTCGACATTCTTCGTAAGAATCCAAAAATGGAAAAGGATACGAAATCCTAATCCATGTGTTAATATCAAATTTCGAGGACAAAATTTCTTTAAGGATGGGAGAATGTGACACCTGCAAAATTTCAGAATCCAAAACTCAGTTGTTGGGCTAAAACCCAACTAGGCCCAATAAGGCCCAATAGGAAGTCAAGTCCATTTGAGGCCCGGTAAGGATCCAAGCCCGTTAGAAATCCAAATTTACACAATCCGAATATCATATTAGTCACACGATTTCATTTAATGACTCGTTACGCGATTCTGAGAATTTAAGAAAAGATATAAGAACGTGCGCGGTTCAGAAATTCTAAACGTTAAACGTGTTAAACAACGGTTTTTACCAGGTATTCGACAGAACGATTAAATGAATTAATGAATTATTAATATTAAGTATTAATATTCATTTGAAAAGACTGTTCGGATAAATACACGTGTAGTACGTGTATACGAATGTTAAACCACTTTAGATCCTCGTAAAACTAACGATAGCGGTACGGTTATTACCGATACGACAAATATTATAAATATTTGTTTATAATAAAAATGTTATTAATAACCGGAGAGTGAAACGATAAATCCGACGAACAGACTCACACACGCGTTGTCAGCTCATACCGACTCGAATATTCTCCGGTAATAAGCTAACAAAATAAATTATTTGAATATTTATTTTAGTATTAATATTTATATTAGGAACGACAAATATTAATCGGGAACTAAATACATGACGATATTTTGGGTTTGACACGCGTTACTGGTAGGTAGCCTACCCACTTAAAACTCTAGATATATATATATATATAATCTTCTTATCTTTTTCCTCATTTGCAAAACAATCACACACACTTGTGTGTGTTTCTAGAGAGAGAACCGAGAGGAAGAAGGGGAATGGAGGGGCCGGCCACCCTTCCGGCGGCCTCCTCCGGCGGACGAAGACGACAACACAGCGGCGAGCATGACGGAGGCGGAGTCCGGCCGAGCAGCCGGCGGCGTGCAACGGCGGATCACAGCGGACCGGCGAGTGGCGGCAAGTGCACCACCTCATCTGATAGATCTCGACGTCCTGAGTCCGATGGTGGTGGTGGTTTGCACTAGATCGCGACGGTGGTGGAGATTCCGGCCAAAAACACTTTTCCGGCGACCTCGACAAATGGGGCTTTTGCTAGAAAAGGGTTCCTAAAGGTCCGATCTACACAAACGAAGAAGTTTGGGTCGAAAAAGTGAAGCTTTCCGGCCAAAACCACCAAATCCGGTCACTGTCCAGTTTTCCGGTGGCGGCCGGCGGCGGAGACTGGCGGCGCTGGTGGGGCTTGGCGAGACGAGTTCATGGCCGCTTGAATCACCTCAATCGGAGTTCGTATGATCAAGTTATGAGCGAAACAAGTTTCTTCTCGCGTCGTGCTCAGCTTTTCGTACAAAACCGCTTAGAACGGCTTGTAGGCTAAGGTATGACCCGAAACACTTATATATCTATTGTCAGGTAGTAGCACGGGACCTATAAATTTTGTCAGGGACGTCCTTTGAGAACGTTTTTCGGGCACGTTAAATTGTATTATAATTATATAGTTTTTATATATTTATCAAATAATTGTCGAATTGAAGTATGACTTTAGTATTAGGATCTAAAGTGCGGTTTATTGGATTATTGGTGTAAGTTGATGTTGTGATTGGACAATTGGATATTGTCGGGTTTAGCCAAAAACAAACGGGACTCTGCCCAATTTTCGTTAAAAATAAAGAATTTGGTTTCTACAACTTAGATGTCCTCAACATGGGTTGGGTTTAGATTTGAAACCGTAATGTTAGGGCACGATCCTAGTTATATTGTTGTTGATATTGACAACACTTGTTTGAACAATAGGAACCGTTTAGGATCGTTGCGCTCACTTGTTGTCAGTTGAGCTTGTGATCGCATTTGCTGGACTTGAGGTGAGTTCACTGTCCCCTTTTAACTTTTAATGTTTTAGAAACATCGGGGGAGAAACATACTTCCATAACACGTTTGAAAACACGAAACATCATTACTTGATACATCTTAGAAAACATGGAACACATACTTATAAACATTTTCATATGGTAACAAGAAAACAAGACCCGACCTTTATGTTTGCATGAGTCAACACGTTTGGAGCTCGTAAAGCCCCCTGACCATCATATTTTATAACCATTAGCTAAGGATAGCCTGGGATTCTATGGATAGTACTATTGGGATTGACACCCCCGGTCATGGTTAGTCGCGCTAACCATTGGTCCCTCTGGCCAAATGACCGCATAGTGTTCAAACATTGCTCGTGAGGTATGAGCGAGGGGCAAAACACTTGTGTCATGGTTTGGTTATGCCTCATGTATGTACATATTATTTGTATTCCTAGCTAGTCTACAAATGGGTCAACATTACTTGTTTTGTTTACCATATTCATTGAAACGTTTTCGTGCAGATGGATCTGCCAATCACTTATACACCACTGGTTTTGCCATTCGTTTACGTGAAAATGTTTTTATCAATGTTTTCAAGGAAAACAGTTTCATATTATGGCCATGTACACATTATCAATGTTTTAAGGAAAAACGACTTATTTTATGACTATGACGTCATCACATGTTTTCGTTGGGAAAACTACTCGTTTTATGACTATGAAGTCATCACATGTTTTCCTTAAAACATTGATAATGTGTACATGGCCATAATATGAAACTGTTTTCCTTGAAAACATTGATAAAAACATTTTCACGTAAACGAATGGCAAAACAACGTCATAGTCATAAAATGAGTAGTTTTCCCAATGAAAACATGTGATGACTTCATAGTCATAAAACGAGTAGTTTTCCCAATGAAAACATGTGATGACGTCATAGTCATAAAATAAGTCGTTTTTCCTTAAAACATTGATAATGTGTACATGGCCATAATATGAAACTGTTTTCCTTGAAAACATTGATAAAAACATTTTCACGTAAACGAATGGCAAAACCATTGGTGTATAAGTGATTGGCAGATCCATCTGCACGAAAACGTTTCAATGAATATGGTAAACAAAACAAGTAATGTTGACCCATTTGTAGACTAGCTAGGAATACAAATAATATGTACATACATGAGGCATAACCAAACCATGACACAGGTGTTTTGCCCCTCGCTCATACCTCACGAGCAATGTTTGAACACTATGCGGTCATTTGGCCAGAGGGACCAATGGTTAGCGCGACTAACCATGACCGGGGGTGCCAATCCCAATAGTACTATCCATAGAATCCCAGGCTATCCTTAGCTAATGGTTATAAAATATGATGGTCAGGGGGCTTTACGAGCTCCAAACGTTTTGACTCATGCAAACATAAAGGTCGGGTCTTGTTTTCTTGTTACCATATGAAAATGTTTATAAGTATGTGTTCCATGTTTTCTAAGATGTATCAAGTAATGATGTTTCGTGTTTTCAAACGTGTTATGGAAGTATGTTTCTCCCCCGATGTTTCTAAAACATTAAAAGTTAAAAGGGGACAGTGAACTCACCTCAAGTCCAGCAAATGCGATCACAAGCTCAACTGACAACAAGTGAGCGCAACGATCCTAAACGGTTCCTATTGTTCAAACAAGTGTTGTCAATATCAACAACAATATAACTAGGATCGTGCCCTAACATTACGGTTTCAAATCTAAACCCAACCCATGTTGAGGACATCTAAGTTGTAGAAACCAAATTCTTTATTTTTAACGAAAATTGGGCAGAGTCCCGTTTGTTTTTGGCTAAACCCGACAATATCCAATTGTCCAATCACAACATCAACTTACACCAATAATCCAATAAACCGCACTTTAGATCCTAATACTAAAGTCATACTTCAATTCGACAATTATTTGATAAATATATAAAAACTATATAATTATAATACAATTTAACGTGCCCGAAAAACGTTCTCAAAGGACGTCCCCGACAAAATTTATAGGTCCCGTGCTACTACCTGACAATAGATATATAAGTGTTTCGGGTCATACCTTAGCCTACAAGCCGTTCTAAGCGGTTTTGTACGAAAAGCTGAGCACGACGCGAGAATAAACTTGTTTCGCTCATAACTTGATCATACGAACTCCGATTGAGGTGATTCAAGCGGCCATGAACTCGTCTCGCCAAGCCCCACCAGCGCCGCCGGTCTCCGCCGCCTCCGCCGGAAAACCGGACAGTGACCGGATTTGGTGGTTTTGGCCGGAAAGCTTCACTTTTTCGACCCAAACTTCTTCGTATGCGTAGATCGGACCTTTAGGAACCCTTTTCTAGCAAAAGCCCCATTTGTCGAGGTCGCTGGAAAAGTGTTTTTGGCCGGAATCTCCACCACCGTCGCGATCTAGTGCAAACCACCACCACCATCGGACTCAGGACGTCGAGATCTATCAGATGAGGTGGTGCACTTGCCGCCACTCGCCGGTCCGCTGTGATCCGCCGCTGCGCGCCGCCGGCTGCTCGGCCGGACTCCGCCTCCGTCATGCTCGCCGCTGTGTTGTCGTCTTCGTCCGCCGGAGGAGGCCGCCGGAAGGGTGGCCGGCCCCTCCATTCCCCTTCTTCCTCTCGGTTCTCTCTCTAGAAACACACACAAGTGTGTGTGATTGTTGTGCAAATGAGGAAAAAGATAAGAAGATTATATATATATATATATCTAGAGTTTTAAGTGGGTAGGCTACCTACCAGTAACGCGTGTCAAACCCAAAATATCGTCATGTATTTAGTTCCCGATTAATATTTGTCGTTCCTAATATAAATATTAATACTAAAATAAATATTCAAATAATTTATTTTGTTAGCTTATTACCGGAGAATATTCGAGTCGGTATGAGCTGACAACGCGTGTGTGAGTCTGTTCGTCGGATTTATCGTTTCACTCTCCGGTTATTAATAACATTTTTATTATAAACAAATATTTATAATATTTGTC
Source organism: Smallanthus sonchifolius (assembly GCA_023525975.1). Taxonomy (NCBI): domain Eukaryota; kingdom Viridiplantae; phylum Streptophyta; class Magnoliopsida; order Asterales; family Asteraceae; genus Smallanthus; species Smallanthus sonchifolius. The sequence goes on along the minus strand of CM042030.1, from coordinate 24,212,778 downwards.
GTATCGGTAATAACAGTACCGCTATCGTTAGTTTTACGAGGATCTAAAGTGGTTTAACATTCGTATACACGTACTACACGTGTATTTATCCGAACAGTCTTTTCAAATGAATATTAATACTTAATATTAATAATTCATTAATTCATTTAATCGTTCTGTCGAATACCCGGTAAAAACCGTTGTTTAACACATTTAACGTTTAGAATTTCTGAACCGCGCACGTTCTTATATCTTTTCTTAAATTCTCAGAATCGCGTAACGAGTCATTAAATGAAATCGTGTGACTAATATGATATTCGGATTGTGTAAATTTGGATTTCTAACGGGCTTGGATCTTTACCGGGCCTCAAATGGACTTGACTTCCTATTGGGCCTTATTGGGCCTAGTTGGGTTTTAGCCCAACAACTGGGTTTTGGATTCTGAAATTTTGCAGGTGTCACATAACGCTCTACCCCCGGTATGATTACCACAATCTCCTTTGTGTAGAACTTTCAGGATTTCATGTGCTTCAGGATCCTCCAAACATCTCAAGTATGGACCTGCAATTGATTTTCTATACAAAACATTCTCGAAAATTATAAAACGAGACATTCTCATGCGAAAAGCCTTGTGGTTCTTTTCATCACTTGGGATTTCACCATCCTGCAAGTATTTATTAATAGGTGAAATCCAGGATCCTGGAATAGGTTCAAGATTCTGAATGTCTGCTTCTTCTTCAGTGTTGTATACTTCATTTACCTTCTCAATTGTCGGGCTCAGAATGTGTATGATAGGTATTTTGGTATCTTCTGGTATTATAAGAGCTGAAGCAAGGTTTGCTAAGGCATCAGCCTCAGTGTTATCTTCTCTAGGCACCTGTGTAATGTTAAAAGTTTTGAATTTCATGGATAATTGTTTAACTATTGTGAGATATTTGGCTAGCTTCTCACCTTTTACTGCATACGAACCATTGAAATGATTAGCAATTAATAATGAGTCTACATATACCCGAAGATACCTGATCTTGATATCCCTAGCTAATTGTAATCCTACTATCAGCGCCTCATACTCTACTTCATTATTCGTAGCCTGGAACTCACAGTTTATGGATTGGGGTAATATGTCCCCTTGTGGTGATTTTAGTATGATTCCCAGTCCTGTTTCTCTTATGTTTGAATCACCATCTGTGGAAGAACATTAAGTAGCCATTTTAAGGCTGATCTTGTTAAGATAGAGCCGAAGCCCTTGCACAGACAAGCTTCCTTTAGGTCTAAAGGGATGGGGTTGACCTCCATCCTTTCTCTGTATTGCGCCACATGTTCCTCAGGGTCCGTAGTTCCATCGTACAAATTCATGTTAGGGTTGACCAAGCCAGAGCTCGAAGACGAAGCAGAAACAGAAATGTTTTTGGATTGAGACGACATTTTTGAAATCATTTGGTAAGATATTGATTGAACACAAACTTTAGTAAAGATTTGAAGATAAAAAGCACCACTTGCCCCACTGTGGGTGCCAAATTGTTTTGGGTAAAAAATTAATAAGACTAACTTTGTAACCAAATTTCGTTTGTGAGGTAGTGTGCTAGTAAAATCAATGTAAAACAAGGTAAGAACGTAAAAAGTGACTTGGATGTTTACGAGGAAAGCCCTTGATCGTTCAGGATCTCCGGCATAAAACCTCGGGAGGTGACAATCAACACCTGCCTCACTACTTCAATAAATGGTAAAGAATTACAAGTGTTGAGCAGCTAATGATCGATATCTAAGTGTTACAAGACTAATTGCGAGTGTATTCTATTGCTAAGTGCGTTGTTGTGTTGTAAGGCCCCAAACCCGGGAGGCCTCACTTGTTGGATTTACTCATTCACAAACAGTTATTAAACTTTAATATCAAATAACGCAGCGAAAAATTTCATTAAAACATACTCATAACATTGTTCAACATGCGAAAGCGTAACATAGTCTAATACATAAACATAACATAAACTAATCATAACGGGATGCCAGTTTTCATGATCAACCGGGTAACTTTTCTCGCTTGCCAAGCATCACCGTCCATCATCCATACCTGCCTTACCGCTGGTGAGTTCCATCAGAACACAAGTCCTTACCTAACCCTTTCTAAGGCATACTATACATGTAAATATATACTACCTTCATACCTGATGCTGTGGCTCGAGTTACCCGTACTGGAATCCGCTTTCGGTCCCATTCACAGTTTAAGTTCAGACACGGGGAGTCTCCGAATCTCTCAAACTATTTCTCTGATACCAACTTGTAAGGCCCCAATCCCGGGAAGCCTCACTTGTTGGATTTACTCATTCACAAACAGTTATTAAACTTGAATATCAAATAACGCAGCGGAAAAATTCATTAAAACATACTCATAACATTGTACAACATGCGGAAGCGTAACATAATCTAATACATAAACATAACATAAACTAATCATAACGGGATGCCAGTCTTCATGATCAACCGGGTAACTCTTCTCGCTTGCCAAGCATCACCGTCCATCATCCATACCTGAATGTGCATACTAAAAAGTCAGCTACGCTGGTGAGTTCCAGTTTTTAATTCGATTTAATAAATGGTTCATCATTCAATAATTCATTAGGGTTTAACATCATGTACAAGAAAAAATGGCCTTTCGTTCATCACTAAAAACCTTTAAACATTTATCATCATCATAAACATGTTGAACGGATCGTTCGTTTAAAACATTTAACATTTATTATACATTACTATTTAAATCTGTATTACCATTCGTTCTGTCATTTAGTATTGTATTGCCCCTAAGGCTTAACTGCACGAAGACCGACAATACAATACATTCCGTCAATTCCCTATTGTATTGCCCCTAAGGCTTAACTGCACAAAGACCGACAATACAATACATTCCGTCAATTCCCTTTTGTATTGCCCCAAGGCTTAACTGCATGAGGACCGACAGTACCCATTTAGTTGCCCCTATGACTCTCATGTCCATAAACCGACAACTTCCATCGACGGCTATGGCTCATGGCCATAACACCTTCGGATCATAATTTAAATTTTATGGGGTCACGTTAACCCATGAGTAACCGTCGTTACTCCCATACCAGTTGCACAACATCATAACCATTGGCAGGCCACCAAGACACTGCCCCTGTTGCTCTTATGGAAAGTTTGGTTCGCTGTCCATAATCTACCACAAGGCTGGGAATTACATTCCCAGACTTTATTCGTCAATTCCATTCATTCGACAGATTAGATTTGTAATGACTTCTTTAAAACCTTTGCCCTTTTTCTTTTCTTTTGATAAAACCTTTCATTCATTTTCGAAACGCTTTACCTTTAGTTTAAACCATTTCTTTATAAACATTTCGTTCGTAAACATTCCATTCATAAAACTTTCTTTCCATAAAAAGTTCATTCCAAATTATTTCATTTCGTAAACATAGTTTCATAAGCATCATTTTATAAACATAGTTTCATAAACATCGTTTCGTAAAAACATCATTTCATATGTATGCACACCAGCCCGAAAACATTATATAAAACATTTAAAAGAGGGCTTCTAAAACTCACCTGATAAGCTAATCCGGGTTTTCCTAAACAAATGTCCCACTACGTCACTTCCGATCTGAATTGATTAGTTAAATACACATCAGACCAAATCCCGACTCTAACGGTTTAACCTTCTAAACATACCGACTTTACCTAATCAGCCTGATGTCTGAGCACTTAGCAAGTGTGCAGGGCCTTGCTCTTGCGTACTTAATAAGTGCGCAAACCTCGCTTCATGCGTACTTGATAAGTACGCATGATCCTCTTCTTGCGTACTTGATAAGTACGCAGGACCCTCTTCATGCGTACTTGATAAGTACGCAGGATCTGCTTCCCCGCAAAAACCCTATCTTTCGCATTCGGGTCTGATCTCGTCAAGATCCCGAACTTGTTTACATTCAAAACGTTTGCCTTTCATTAAGGAACTCAAATCTATGTTTTTCTTCCAGTTTCATCCGTAGAAACGTCACATTTCGTCCAAAAACCCGAAAAACCCAAAAACGAACAAAAAACTCAGATCTAGGTTGGATCATTACCTGTATCAAGCTTTTGATTCGGAGGTTCTTCTCACGAGCTATGGAGCAACGCACCTCTTCAATCTCGGGTCGATCCGCCAACTTTCTCTCTCTATGGTTTCTCTCTAGAACTTGTAAATGAGAGAAATGTGGAGTGACTTAGGCTATTTATAGAGGAAGCTCCCCTATGTTCGCTCGTTCAAGCCCGCCAGCCCATCCGGTCCAGCCCGTCATGCCTCATTTGTTTATTTTGTTATTATAATTGCCGTTTTATATTTTGGGATGTTACAAGTCTACCTCCTTACAATAGGTTTCGTCCCCAAAACCTATCATAAGTCAAATAGTTGAGGGTACGACTTCCTCATTTCCGTCTCCGTTTCCTAAGTAGATTTCGATCCCTTTTGGTGCTTCCATTGGACTTTAACCAATTGAATAATCTTTTTACGCAAAAGCTTCTCCTTTTTGTCTAAGATGGCCACGGGTTCTTCGATGTAGTTAAGGCTGTTGTCGACTTCGATGTCAGTACGTGGTACGTGAGCCGATTCATCCGCCAAACACTTTCGTAAGTGTGATACATGGAAGGTAGGATGAATCCCACTTAACTCATTAGGCAACTCTAGCCGATAAGCGACTTCACCAACCCGTGCCATTATCCTGAATGGTCCGACAAACCTCAGACTTAACTTTCCTTTCTTCTTGAATCGTATGATTCTCTTCCAGGGTGACACATTCAACATTACTCTGTCCCCAACATCAAACTCAATAGGCCTTCGTCGTTTATCCGCATAGGATTTCTGAAGATCTTGTGCGGCCTTCATTTGTGCTTTGATTTGATCAAACCTTTCTGACGTTTCTCTTACTACTTCAAGACTCCCTAATTCCTTTTGTCGAATCTCACCCCAACAAATCGGGGTCCTGCATCTCCTCTCATACAACATTTCGTAAGGCGGCATGCCTATAGTCGTGTGATGACTATTGTTATAGGAGAATTCGGCTAACGGCAGATGGCTGTCCCAACTGCCGCCAAAATCGATAATACAATCACGAAGCATATCCTCCAATGTCTGAATGATCCTTTCGGACTGACCATCTGTTTGTGGGTGGTATGCCGTGCTAACATTGAGTCTCGTGCCCATCGCCACGTGAAATCTTTTCTAGAACCTCGATGTGAATCGTGTTTCCGGTTAGATATGATCGTCAAAGGCATCCCATGCCGTGATACTACTTCGTTAATAAATACTTTCTGACGAGAACGTCTCGTGAATAGGTAGTAAATGAGCACTCTTCGTTAAACAATTACCCAAATGGTGTCATGACCTTTAGTTGTGCGAGGTAGCTTGGTTACGAAGTCCATGGTAATGTGTTCCCACTTCCATTCTGGTATATCAAGTGGTTGAATCTTTCCATACGGTTTCTGGTGTTCGGCCTTTACTTGTGAGCAAGTTAAGCACTTGCTTACATACTTTGTCACCTCATGTTTCATCCCAGGCCACCAGTATTCCTTCCTCATATCTTGGTACATTTTATTGGCACCAGGATGGATAGAGTACCGAGACTTATTAGCCCCATCCAAGATTTTGGTTCTAAGCTCGCCACCCATAGGTATCCATACCCCGTCCAAAACGTGTCCTAACACCAAGGGTGTTACATTCCAACTTGTCCTGTTGGCCAACCATCCTTTCCTTCTTTATGTTTTCTTCATTAACAGCTTCATCTTGAGCTCTTTCAATTTCCCTCATCACATCTGATGTCACCACCAACTGGCAAGCTTTCACTCCTATAGGAGCAGGCACATCCTTTCGGCTTAGAGCGTCTGCCACCATGTTTGCCTTTCCAGGATGGTATATGATTTCACAGTCATAGTCTTTCAATAGTTCCAACCATCGTCTCTGCCTCATATTAAGTTCTCTTTGTTCGAAGATGTACTTCAAACTTTTGTGGTCGGAGTAAATAGTAAACTTCACCCCGTGCAGGTAGTGCCTCCAGATTTTCAATGCGAATACGACAGCAGCAAGTTCCAAATCGTGAGTCGGATAATTAGCTTCCTGAATCTTCAACTTCCGTGACACATATGCGATCACTCTTCCGCGTTGCATCAACACGCATCCCAATCCCTGACCCGAAGCGTGAGAGTATACCACTAAGTCTTTATTGCCCTCGGGAAGGGCCAAGACTGGAGCTTTGGTTAGCTTCTCTTTCAATTCCTTAAACGCCTCATCCTGGGTCGAACCCTATTCGTACTTTACCTCCTTTCGAGTCAACTTTGTCAATGGCGAAGCTATTTTCCAGAAATCCAGGATGAATCTCCGATAGTAGCCTGCCAATCCCAAGAAACTACGGATTTCAGTTGGCATCTTAGGAATATTCCATTCCCTTACCGTCATTATCTTCGCTGGGTCAACCATAATTCCATTCGGGTTGATGACATGACCTAGGAATTGGACTTCCCTAAGGCAGAACGCGCATTTAGAGAACTTAGCATACAACTTTTCCTTCTTTAGAGCCTCCAAAACCTCCTTTAAGTGACATGCATGATCACCCTCATTCTTGGAGTAGATGAGGATGTCATCGATGAACACAATTACCGATCGGTCTAGCATCGGTCGACACACCCTATTCATTAAATCCATGAACGCTGCGGGGGTGTTCGTCAATCCGAAAGACATTACGCGAAACTCTAAATGTCCATAACGCGTGCGAAATGCAGTTTTCGGTATGTCTTCTTCCCTCACCTTCAACTGATGGTACCCGAATCGAAGGTCGATTTTTGAGAACCAACTTGCGCCTTGCAATTGATCAAACAGGTTGTCGTTCCTTGGTAAAGGGTACTTGTTTTTCACCGTTCGTTTGTTCAACTCGCGATAATCAATACATATTCTCATCGAACCATCCTTCTTCTTCACAAACAACACCGGAGCACCCCATGGCGAGATGCTCGGTTGTATAAATCCCTTCTTAAGTAGTTCGTCTAATTGGACAATAAGTTCTTTCATTTCCACAGGTACTAGTCGATATGGAGCCTTAGCCACGGGCTGGGCATCTGGTACTAAGTCGATTCGAAATTCAATCTCTCTGTCGGGTGGTATCCCAGGCAACTCCTCTGGAAACACCTCCGGGTACTCGCGTACCACGGGTACATCGTCTAGTTCCTTCACTTCCTTACACTTGTCAATTACATATACCAGATAAGCCTCGCATCCGTGCCTCAAGTAATTTGTTGCCTTAATCATCGAGATGACGTTTGGCATTGGGGCGTCACGATCTCCAAAAACCTCGACTTTGCTACCATTCGGAGCCTTGAGTCGGATTATCTTTTGTTTACATATGATTTTTGCTTCGTTAGCAGTTAACCAATCCATACCTAACACGACATCAAACCCTCCCAAAACCATAACAAACAATCTGACAGGGAACCTATGACCTTCTATCTTTATCATGGAGTTGTTAACTACATCGGTCACTCTCGCAGTTCTACCCTCAGCGGTTTCTACGCTAAAGGCCCTTTCTAGGTTACTGACGATGTACTTCACTCGTTGACAAAACGTCACAGATATAAAACTCTTACTGGCACCCGAATCAAATAACACAGAAACAAAAGTGTTGTCAAGGATAAACGTACCTGACGCCACATCGGGGTCTGCCCTGGCTTGGTCTTGCGTCAGTGCGTACGCACGAGTCTTTGCTCGGGGCCTCTCTTCTTTCTTCTCGACACCCTTCCCTTTCCCAGATTCGCCCATCTTCGGTTTCGGGCATTCCCTACTCAGATGACCGACATCCCCACAGTTATAGCACTTGAAATGTTGTGGGCACTCACAGGAGTAGTGCCCGGTCTTGCCACACTTAAAGCATAAGTTAGATCCCAGTCTACATTCACCTACATGCTCCCTTCCACACTTCTTACAAAAAGTCGGCTCATTCACCCGAGCCCTCTTATCACGAGTCCCAAACATCTTTCTATCAGTTCGCTTGTTTGAGAAGCTCGGTCTCTTCTTCGGTTCCTCAATGGCAGCATCGTTTAATGCCAGATCATCATACACCACACCACTGAGTTCCACCACCGAATCATAGGTGCTAGGGGTGTTTGCTTTGATAAAGGTGCGGACCTTGTCCGGCAGCCCTTGAATGTAACAGGAAACCTTTCTCTCCTCAGTCGTGATAAGGTGTGGCACCAGACGTGCCAGTTCATTGAACCGTGTGGTGTACTGCCGGTGCGTCATGCTCTCGGCCTTAATCCCAAGAAATTCCCTTTCTACCTTTTTGATCTCATTTCTTGGACAGAAATTCTTGATCACTAAAGTTTTCAAATCAGCCCACATTATCGCATCCACAACCTCGCTCCCTTTTGCTTGACGTACACCTTCCCACCAATGGGATGCTTCCTCTCTTAAGGAGTTAGCAGCAAATTTCACAACTTGATCCGTTAGACACTCGCTCAGGCGAATGGCAGCTTCCATACGGATTACCAAATCAAAAGTAGCCACCGCGTCCTTCTTCCCAGTCAATGCCGGTGGGTCACATGCCTTAATGGACTTATAGTCGCAACCACGGTTAAGCGGTGCGTTGATTGCCTCAGTGTTTGGGGTATCAACGGCCGTGTTAGACCCACCTTCCCCATTAACCTTCTTCAATGCTTCAGCTAACAGACCTGGCAGAGAAGTCTTCATCAACTCTGTGAACTCTCGAGCTATAGCTGCTCTCACTTCTGGTTCAAAAGTGAAAGGTTGTTCTTCAATCTGTGTCTGCTCAGTTCCATGCACACTAACCGCCGGTTCAGTGTGAACACTTCCTTCTTCACTATACTCTTGGCGCGCAGGGGTCACGCCACGCCGACCATTTCGACCGCTGGTACGACCACCGGTACGACCCCCACCACGTCTTCCGTTTCCTCTCCTCGTTCTATAAGACAAGGAATCCAATGTCATCACGCTAGTTAACAAATAAAATTCAATAAGCATTGTAAGATGTTAATATACACTTGTCATCTGCAATTAACCATTACACTACCTTTCGATTTCTATTTGACCACCTTTGTGATTCCATCATAACACAAGTCCTTACCTAACCCTTTCTAAGGCATACTATACATGTAAATATATACTACCTTCATACCTGATGCTGTGGCTCGAGTTACCCGTACTGGAATCCGCTTTCGGTCCCATTCACAGTTTAAGTTCAGACACGGGGAGTCTCCGAATCTCTCAAACTATTTCTCTGATACCAACTTGTAAGGCCCCAATCCCGGGAAGCCTCACTTGTTGGATTTACTCATTCACAAATAGTTATTAAACTTGAATATCAAATAACGCAGCGGAAAAATTCATTAAAACATACTCATAACATTGTTCAACATGCGAAAGCGTAACATAGTCTAATACATAAACATAACATAAACTAATCATAACGGGATGCCAGTCTTCATGATCAACCGGGTAACTCTTCTCGCTTGCCAAGCATCAACGTCCATCATCCATACCTGAATGTGCATACTAAAAAGTCAGCTACGCTGGTGAGTTCCAGTTTTTCATTCGATTTAATAAATGGTTCATCATTCAATAATTCATTAGGGTTTAACATCATGTACAAGAAAAAATGGCCTTTCGTTCATCACTAAAAACCTTTAAACATTTATCATCATCATAAACATGTTGAACGGATCGTTCGTTTAAAACATTTAACATTTATTTAAGTCAAACATTACTATCTAAATCTGTATTACCATTCGTTCCGTCATTTAGTATTGTATTGCCCCAAAGGCTTAACTGCACGAACACCGACAATACAATACATTCCGTCATTTCCCTATTGTATTGCCCCTAAGGCTTAACTGCACGAAGACCGAAAATACAATACATTTCGTCAATTCCCATTTGTATTGCCCCCAAGGCTTAACTGCACGAGGACCGACAATACCCATTTAATTGCCCCTATGGCTCTCATGTCCATAAACCGACAACTTCCATCGACGGCTATGGCTCACGGCCATAACACCGTCGGATCATAATTTAACCTTCATGGGGTCACGTTAACCCCTGAGTAACCGTAGTTACTCCCATACCAGTTGTACAACATCATAACCATTGGAAGGCCACCAAGACACTGCCCCTGTTGCTCTTATGGCAATTGTGGCTCGCTATCTATAATCTACCACAAGGCTGGGAATTACATTCCCAGACATCATTCGTCAATTCCATTCATTCGACAGATTAGATTTGTAATGACTTCTTTAAAACCTTTGCCCTTTTTCTTTTCTTTTCATAAAACCTTTCATTCATTTTCGAAACCCTTTACCTTTAGTTTAAACCATTTCTTTATAAACATTTCGTTCGTAAACATTTCATTCATAAAACTTTCTTTCTATAAACCGTTCATTCCAAATCATTTCATTTCGTAAACATTTTGTAAACATAGTTTCATAAGCATCATTTTATTAACATAGTTTCATAAACATCGTTTTGTAAAAACATCATTTCATATGTATGCACACCAGCTCAAATACATTATATAAAACATTTAAAAGAGGGCTTCTAGAACTCACCTGATAAGCTAATCCGGGTTGTCCTAAACAAAGGTCCCACTACGTCACTTTCGATCTGAATTGATTAGTTAAATACACATCAGACCAAATCCCAACTCTAACAGTTTATCCTTCTAAACATACCGACTTTACCTAATCAGCCTGATGTCACACCCCGACCGATGGCGGAATCATCGGGGCAGGACATGTAAGACTGTTCATGAGCACAAGGTTGACTAGATTGTAATATATTAAATCCATTCCCATTCAAACAAACACGAAACAAGTTCAAAGTACATAATGAAATACAATTTGTCTTTGATTTAATATTACTAGGTCCAAAGCCTATGTGTAGCATGTCTTGATCAAACTCAAATGAAAGCACCTGAAACATGAATAAAATAAGGTCAACTAAAAAGTTGGTGAGTATAACACAAATTTGTACATAGATAGCATATAGTTTGTAAACCAAATCCTTTACATAACATGATAAATAAGGCATTTATGGGGAGCAGCTATTGTGTAACCAAACGTACAATCAAACCTTTGTAACTAGCATGCAAAACAAAGTGTGTTGTCGGTTTCAATCACCGCGTACCATGGGTGGGTTTGTCAGACTCAATAGATCCATCATTGAAAACCGTCGGCTTGAAAAGTTAATGATTGCACATAATAGCATACAAGAGGTTAACACACCTAGCACTCGGGCATAAAGCTCAAATTGCACACATGAATGTAAGTAGGATTTGTACTTGTGTTGTTTGCGTAAATGTAAACATGTAAGTTGAATAGTGTTCATGTTTCACCCCAAAAATGTAAAAGAGTAAAAAGGGGTTGTGAATACTCACTTGTTTCGAAGGCGTAGCTAGCACAAATACTAAATAGTATAATGATCCTTGAGATGCACAAGATAACCTAAAGTGTAATATATTGCATTAATAATGCACAATAGTCTAAGTCTAAGTCTATGGTTGAATTGGATGGGGTTAGTGATTTGGTACTTGAAAGTAAAATAGAAGATTCGAAATGAATATTTTTAGAACATTTTAAATAAGGTTTGATTTTGGGATAATTACTTAAGTAAATTAAATAATTATAGTTTATGGAAATAACGTAGGTATTATATGTAATTTAGTATAACTAAATAAATATTTTTGTTTAGTTATAAATCAAATAAATAATTATTAACTTATTTATTTATTTATAAAATGTAACTTAAACATAACAATATTATTTAAGAGTAGAGTTTATGAATTAAATGTTGAACTTTAAATAATTTCCATTTATTTTAAGATTAAATACTTGATCTTTTCTAAATAAACAATAATACAGGTTTTTATAATTTCAATCATTTTTATTTTAAAAATAAATCTGAAATACTATTTGTAAAAAGAAATAAAAATTATAAATATTCTGTCAACACACACGACCGCGCCTAGACAGGGCACGACCGTGCTCGGACCACGGGTGCGATCGCGCCAGCCAGGGCGCGACCGTGTTGATCAACAGAGGACATAGTTAAGTAAATCACTAGGCAAGACCGTGCCTTGGACAGGCACGCCCGTGTCTATGCTTCTGGGGCACGACCAAGTCTAGCCAACGAGCATGACTGTGTCTGAGCAGGAGGCACGACCGCGCTAGAAGTCGGCACGACCGCGTCTCCCGAGGCACGACCGCGCTAGATGATTAGCGCGACCGTGTCTCTTTCAAAACAGACACGAATTGGTTGATCCTTATATTGATGGAGTCGGGATTGATAGGGCTTTCATTCACAAGATTATTACGAGTCTTTTGGTGTAGATTAATTGCTTTTAAAACATTTTTAAAGTCATATTCGATTAACCCATTTTGGAATGAAACATAGATTCTGATTCGGGATGATTTCTATAATGGAAGCCCAAATTAATATGGGGCTTTTGATATATGGATTGAAACGAACAAGAGGAATGATTCAATTACCTAAAACAGAAAGGAATTGATAGCGATCGGTAGAAGGGAGTTCCGGCGACGGAGAAAGTGGCTTCCGGCGGCTTCTGCTGCTATTCCGGCTGTTCCAACTCCTTCAGCAACCTTAGAGATGATTGGAGGATTGAGTTTCTTGATTATTTGGTAGCAACGGGATCGAAAATAATGATTCGAGGCTTGGGAGAAATATTGGATGGCTTTTCTTGAGAGAATTTGCAATTGGATGATAGTAATCGAAATAGACGATTATTTTCTTTGATACAGGAAATGAAACGCACATAGTATTCGAATTCGAACGACCAAGCGTTTTGAAACTGCATTTACGTTTTGACTGTTACTCAGGCGCGACCGTGCCAATAATAGACGCGACCGTGCCAGACGAGGCGCTACCGTGCCAACACGTGGCGCGACCGTGCCTACTAGGGTTTCTGGTTATTTACAGATTCAGCCCTTGCAACTTCAACTTTGACAGAATTAGCTTGGTTAGGATTTAACGAAAAATTAACGGGATTACTAACTGTATTAACTCTAGGAGGTGTTACCACATGATTAAGAGTTCTATATCTTCGAATTGAATACAATCGGCTAACAATTAATGAGGTGTAGGTTTGAACAAGTATATGATTTAATGTCGTATTGTTATTTTATTAATTAAAATAAATTCAAATAGGGTCGGAAAATCAGGAATGTTACAGTCTCCCCATGTTAAGGGAATTTCGTCCCGAAATTTAGATAATGGAGGCTGCTAAGATCAAGAAGGAGGAGGGAGTTTTTGATTCTCGCTGAATTTTGATTGTTGGATTTCAAAGGGGTGTAACGGTTGACATTGTTTAAGAAGAAGATTGGACGAATAATAAAATGAAGGTGAGATGTATTATTTGAAATGGAAATGGGGGGAATTTTAAAATTTTGAGTTGGTGTAAGATGTAGACTAATGTGCTCAAAATTGTTAAAGGGTAAAAGATTTCACAAACATTGGTCTAGGTCAAAACTTCACGTGACACGAACAACGCTACTTTTGATAATATGATAGGACACTTATATATAGGAAGTACCATAGGCGTATCCACCATACCCTCGTCATATCACATCAGTCTCGTCGTTACATATCATGATAAGTTTTAGGTCACAACACACTACAAAATTTCACTATAGTTTCCATGCGCTGATTTTTATAATTCCGTGTGCACCCGTAAATATTCAAATCATCGTATGGTCCGTATAGATCATTCCATTGTGTGCGGGTAAGGGCACAATTTCACTATTATCACGTCTATTGTTTACACACAAAAGTCGCTAACAATTAATTATGCATCAAATCAGATAAGTTTGCAACCAAAGAGTAGTAAAGTAGTAACACTGAAAGTTTCTTAGCCTGCTCGTGTTTGAACTAGAATACGTCAAACCCCGAGGCGTCTAAATGTATCATGGTCTTCAACTTTGGTGTACAAAGTGCATGACCATGTCTTGTGTATAATGAAATCGATCCATTGTAATAATTGTAAGCAAATTTTGTTTCGAGTATATAGTAAGCACATAAGTCTCATGTATGTAAAGTAAACAATTTAGCATCTTGTATTTTGTAATCGGTAAACCATAACGTGTAATGTAAACAACATAGTATTATGTGTATCGAAGGAAATGGACCTCATGTATAGTGTTAGCAACGTAGCATCATGTATCTTGTATAGTGTACACCGTTTAGTATAAAGTACTTTGTAATCAAACAAGTTTCATGTACAGTGTGGTCAATCTAGAATTATGTATCAATGAAGCAATTCTTATGTATCACGTAGATTGCAAACAAGTTCTGTGTATCATGTGCTCGATCCAATAGCATATGTATTGCAAATAAACATGTTTCGTGCATTACGTGATCAATCGAGCAAATTGTAATTTGTAGGCAACTAGTTTCATGTATCATGTGGTTGCGTTGGGTATATTGTAAACGGGCATACATGAGTTTTGAACTTCGCGTGCGATGTGTACTAACGGGTTTTGCATGTGATCGAGTGTTGCGGATAAACGTTTTGTTTGGCGTCCTTGATCATGTGGTAGTTAGGTTCAAGTCCTCAAATCTCATTGATGTTGGTGGGAAAAGGTTAACGTTTACGCGGTATAGATCGTCTCTTGAAGCGTCAAGTGAAAGGTAGTGAGGAGGTTTTGGAATTATTCGGGAATTATGTTTACCAATACGGGCCTTTGTTTGAATATAGAAAGTGGGAAAATGTCTTTGGTTGAAGATATATAAAGTAGTGAGATCACTGAATCGCATATTTTAAATGGATATGCAATTTATGAGAAAATATTTTTTTTAACTTAAATTTTCAACTATTGGCTAAATAAGTTGTAGTATATTAATTTAGCCAACTTTAGAAATATTTACTTTAATGAAGAAAAATCAAAATTATTTATCAGAAGAAAGAAATTAATATTTTTATAAAAATGGTTGCATTAACCTTTCCTATTAGGTAAAAAGTTTTATGGAAAATTTATGTTTTTGGTATTATCTAAAATTTCGTTAAACATTTTATTTAAACAAGATAACGAGGTTTTGTTTAAATAAAAAAAAAATAGGATGATTTATTTAATGAAAGAGATTGTTGGTAATGTACTAAATCATGTTGAATGAAAGAAGTAATATTTGAGAAGGTTTGATGAAAATATAACAGGTGTAATTTACGTTCCACGGATCAAATCAATGAAAAATAACTGTAGAGTTGAAATATATGGAATTGACTGAATACTGAAATGTTAAACATTATTCAAAACATAGGGTAATGGTTTTCAAATTGAAAATTTAAAGGAAATCAGTAGAAGCTTCTTCTAACGTCTCAGGTAGCTTTCCACTAGGAAGAAAATAATCGCCAAGATGAACACCGCTATGGTCACTCTAGTAGTAGATCTGGCTTCAGCCCTGGCGGTCTCCGTGCGATGCTCTTGAACTTCCTTTTCGAGGATGGAGATCAACTCCTTTTGGTACCCTAATTGGTTTGCTAGACTATCAATTCTTTGTCCTTGTAAATCGTGTATTATCCCCTGCTCTAACCTTTGCCTCTCAAATTATGAGGTTCTTACATATTGATGGAGGTCATGGGTTGGAATCCCCATAACACCAGTGGGTGCTATGGTTTGTCTTACCCAAGGGTTAGGATGGTATGGGTCGGGCATTAGGTATGGGTCTCTTAGTGGGGGTGGCAATTGATTGTGGAGGTGTGGTGTATGATATGGGTTTATGGGTACGGGTGATCCAGGTGTTCGAAGTCTCGGGTCGGTGTTCCCAATCCCGTACGCCCTTACATCGAACCTTGGCCTAGCGGGTGGGGGTGTTGGTGTTCGATAAACGGGTGTCTCCGTGTCTTCTTCCCAATCAGATTCTGATCCAGGACGGTAAACCGGGGAGGGAGGAGCGTAGGAGTCCATGTCTAACAGAAAAACAATGAAAAAGTTGTAAGTGATAATGAAATATGAAGTGTCAAATATAGAAGTTCTTATGGGTTTTAGAGTTTGACTAGTCATAACGCCGAACCTTCACGATAGTATTTTAGAAATACACTTGACCTATAAGTAATGTATCCCTAAGGAGAATTCCCAGGAAAGAGGGGTGGGTCACTAAGACACACTTAAGTACCCTATCTTTCCTTAGCCAGAATTCCTCTTGGGCTTACACACTCTTCCAGCCATCATGTATTAATAATACTATTGTTGGGCTCATGGTTAAGATGAGAATTGTTGTGGACTGGGCTTTGAGGCCCAAGGTAAGATTTATACATTTAAGTGGGCTTCTTCTTCTTGAAGGATAGATGGGCTTCTTGGTTTATTATTGGTGGACATTAGGCCCAATAATTTAAGTCTTTGCTCATAAAGGTGATGGTATCATGTATGGGAGTCTAAATGTGTATGAACAATTTGGTGAGTATGTGTGTGTGTCAACTTAGGATAGTGTTTAAATAATTTAAGTAGGTAGCTATGAATAGAAGGAAAAGTTGACACATAAACTATTGAATATTGTATCATGTAATGTAATTATATAGTATAACATATGAAGATATTCACATAGGAAATATTCATATAGCATGTAGGTAGTAATGAGTGTAGGCACAAGAGTTATCAAGTAGTGTGACACATAAGTCATTATGTATTGTATGTAGTGTGAGTACTTAGGTTGGCATGTAAGAAAAAAAAAATAATCACACATGAATTGATAATGTAACATGTAGTAGTATAGCATTGTATGGGTGTCCTAAAGTTATAGTCTTGGTCAAGAGTGTCTAATAACCTAGTTCCCTATAACCAAGGCTCTGATACCAATCTGTCACACTCCGACCGATGGCGGAATCATCGGGGCGGGACATGTAAGACTGTTCATGAGCACAAGGTTGACTAGATTATAATATATTAAATCCATTCCCATTCAAACAAACACGAAACAAGTTCAAAGTACATAATGAAATACAATTTGTCTTTGATTTAATATTACTAGGTCCAAAGCCTATGTGTAGCATGTCTTGATCAAACTCAAATGAAAGCACCTGAAACATGAATAAAATAAGGTCAACTAAAAAGTTGGTGAGTATAACACAAATTTGTACATAGATAGCATATAGTTTGTAAACCAAATCCTTTACATAACATGATAAATAAGGCATTTATGGGGAGCAGCTATTGTGTAACCAAACGTACAATCAAACCTTTGTAACTAGCATGCAAAACAAAGTGTGTTGTCGGTTTCAATCACCGCGTACCATGGGTGGGTTTGTCAGACTCAATAGATCCATCATTGAAAACCGTCGGCTTGAAAAGTTAATGATTGCACATAATAGCATACAAGAGGTTAACACACCTAGCACTCGGGCATAAAGCTCAAATTGCACACATGAATGTAAGTAGGATTTGTACTTGTGTTGTTTGCGTAAATGTAAACATGTAAGTTGAATAGTGTTCATGTTTCACCCCAAAAATGTAAAAGAGTAAAAAGGGGTTGTGAATACTCACTTGTTTCGAAGGCGTAGCAAGCACAAATACTAAATAGTATAATGATCCTTGAGATGCACAAGATAACCTAAAGTGTAATATATTGCATTAATAATGCACAATAGTCTAAGTCTAAGTCTATGGTTGAATTGGATGGAGTTAGTGATTTGGTACCTGAAAGTAAAATAGAAGATTCTAAATGAATATTTTTAGAACATTTTAAATAAGGTTTGATTTTGGGATAATTACTTAAGTAAATTAAATAATTATAGTTTATGGAAATAACGTAGGTATTATATGTAATTTAGTATAATTAAATAAATGTTTTTGTTTAGTTATAAATCAAATAAATAATTATTAACTTATTCATTTATTTATAAAATGTAACTTAAACATAACAATATTATTTAAGAGTAGAGTTTATGAATTAAATGTTGAACTTTAAATAATTTTTATTTATTTTAAGATTAAATACTTGATCTTTTCTAAATAAACAATAATACAGGTTTTTATAATTTCAATCATTTTTATTTTAAAAATAAATCTGAAATACTATTTGTAAAAAGAAATAAAAATTATAAATATTCTGTCAACACACACGACCGCGCCTAGACAGGGCACGACCGTGCTCGGACCACGGGTGCGATCGCGCTAGCCAGGGCGCGACCGTGTTGATCAACAGAGGACATAGTTAAGTAAATCACTAGGCACGACCGTGCCTTGGACAGGCACGCCCGTGTCTATGCTTCTGGGGCACGACCAAGTCTAGCCAACGAGCATGACTGTGTCTGAGCAGGAGGCACGACCGCGCTAGAAGTCGGCACGACCGCGTCTCCCGAGGCACGACCGCGCTAGATGATTAGCGCGACCGTGTCTCTTTCAAAACAGACACGAATTGGTTGATCCTTATATTGATGGAGTCGGGATTGATAGGGCTTTCATTCACAAGATTATTACGAGTCTTTTGGTGTAGATTAATTGCTTTTAAAACATGTTTAAAGTCATATTCGATTAACCCATTTTGGAATGAAACATAGATTCTGATTCGGGATGATTTCTATAATGGAAGCCCAAATTAATATGGGGCTTTTGATATATGGATTGAAACGAACAAGAGGAATGATTCAATTACCTAAAACAGAAAGGAATTGATAGCGATCGGTAGAAGGGAGTTCCGGCGACGGAGAAAGTGGCTTCCGGCGGCTTCTGCTGCTATTCCGGCTGTTCCAACTCCTTCAGCAACCTTAGAGATGATTGGAGGATTGAGTTTCTTGATTATTTGGTAGCAACGGGATCGAAAATAATGATTCGAGGCTTGGGAGAAATATTGGATGGCTTTTCTTGAGAGAATTTGCAATTGGATGATAGTAATCGAAATAGACGATTATTTTCTTTGATACAGGAAATGAAACGCACATAGTATTCGAATTCGAACGACCAAGCGTTTTGAAACTGCATTTACGTTTTGACTGTTACTCAGGCGCGACCGTGCCAATAATAGACGCGACCGTGCCAGACGAGGCGCGACCGTGCCAACACGTGGCGCGACCGTGCCTACTAGGGTTTCTGGTTATTTACAGATTCAGCCCTTGCAACTTCAACTTTGACAGAATTAGCTTGGTTAGGATTTAACAGAAAATTAACGGGATTACTAACTGTATTAACTCTAGGAGGTGTTACCACATGATTAATAGTTCTATATCTTCGAATTGAATACAATAGGCTAACAATTAATGAGGTGTAGGTTTGAACAAGTATATGATTTAATGTCGTATTGTTATTTTATTAATTAAAATAAATTCAAATAGGGTCGGAAAATCAGGAATGTTACACCTGATGCCTGCGCACTTAGCAAATGCGCATGGCCTTGCTCTTGCATACTTAATAAGTGCGCAAACCTCGCTTCATGCGTACTTGATAAGTACACATGATCCTCTTCCTGCGTACTTGATAAGTACGCGGGACCCTCTTCCTGCGTACTTGATAAGTGCGCAGGATCTGCTTCCCCGCAAAAACCCTAACTTTCGCATTCGGGTCTGATCTCGTCATGATCCCGAACTTGTTTACATTCAAAACGTTTGCCTTTCATTAAGGAACTCAAATCTATGTTTTTCTTCCGGTTTCATCCGTAAAGACGTCACATTTCGTCTAAAAACCCAAAAAACCCAAAAACGAACAAAAAACTCAGATCTAGGTTGGATCGTTACCTGTATCGAGCTTCTGATTCGGAGGTTCTTATCACAAGCTATGGAGCAACGCACTTCTTCAATCTCGGGTCGATCCGCCAACTTTCTCTCTTTACGGTTTCTCTCTCTAGAACTTGTAAATGAGAGAAATATGGAGTGACTTAGGCTATTTATAGAGGAAGCTCCCCTATGTTCGCCCGTTCAATCCCGCCGGCCCATCTGGCCCGGCCCGTCATGCCTCATTCGTTTATTCCGTTATTATAATTGTCGTTTTATATTTTGGGATGTTACATGTGTGTATTCTAATCGACCAAGCTACTGATTTTACACAGAGATCATACTAACTAACTATCTGAGAACCCTGGAATCGACCAGGTCTTCAAATATGACGGTTGGAGGTCGTTCTACGCGTCTTCTACACGCTTATTTCAACTTCCAGGTCGATTCTTCAGGGATTAAATTGACTTCACGTGTTTTACCTGCGTATTGATCAAGATAGAGGAAAGATACAATGGTTAGATAATAAGGAAATTAAGGATACCGAAACATGTCAGGATACCGAAGTATGTCGAAAATCCATGATCCCTAGCCATAAAAGTGACCCCTAACAGTAACCGGCTGTAATTATCAATAGACGAAGTTTAAAGTATCTTGTGTTTGTTGTTGGTTTACTTTGTGTTGATTGAATCTCCACCTAGTCACGGGCATTCTGCACCCGGTTAGACTAGCCAATACACTTGCATGTGACGATCCGAGACACCCGGGGACCTACAGACTTGAACAAAGCATGTCCTAAAAATCCTTTTCCACTGCCACACATTGACTCAATGGTCGACACTACAGCAGGCCACAAGATGCTGACATTCATGGATGCTTCATCAGGATTCCAACAGATTCAGATGGAACCCTCAGACCGGAAGAATACCTCGTTCATGACTCCCACATGTATTTATTGTTATATTGGTATGCCTTTTGGTATGAAAAATGCAGGTGCTACATACCAGAGGCTAGTGAACCTAATGTTCTAGGAGAAACTAGGGGACACGATGGAAGTATACATAGATGACATGGTGGTAAATTCAAAGAAAGCTGAGGATCATCTCAAAGACCTTAGAGAATCTTTTGATATCCTGGACCAGTACAACACGAAGCTAAATCCCTAGAAATGCCATTTCGGAGTGGGGGCAGGAAAATTTATGGGCTACACGGTAACCAAGAGGGGAATAGAGGCCAGTCCTGAGCAAATCAAGGTGATCATCAATCTGAAATCCCCAGCAAACACCAAGGCTGTCTAGAGACTGACCAGCAGGATAGCAACACTCAACAGATTCATATCAAGATCCTCAGAAAGGTGCAAAGAGTTCTACGACATCCTAAGGAATAACAAAAGAATCGAATGGGAAGAGAAGCATGAACGAGCACTCCAATCATTGAAAAAATACTTTTCATCAGCTCCTCTATTGATGAAACCAGAAGACAGTGAACCATTATCCCTGTACTTGGCAGTATCCCGAAGCACAATAAGTGTTGTACTAGTCAAGGATGACGAGGGACAAGAACATATGGTATACTATGTAAGTAAAAGTTTGCTGGCAGCAGAAACCAGGCACTCTCATTTAGAAAATTTAATAATGGCATCCACTAAACTCATACATTATTTTGAAACTCATGCTATTCATGTTCAGACTAACTATCCTATTAAGTGTGTCTTATGAAACTAGAACAACAATAAAGTCTCAGGAACTTGCGGACTTTGTGGCTGATTTCAGCAGTGATATCAAACCTGAAGCGGATCTTGAAGTCCAGCAATTGGAAGAATCTAGGATATGTGGACATTGTTCGCTGATGGTGCATCAAATATGAGAGGAATAGGTCTAGGGATCATACTGAAATCGCCACAAGGGGACATAATACCCCAATCCATAAATTGTGAGTTCCAGGCTACGAATAATGAAGCGAAATATGAGGCGCTGATAGCAGGATTGCAACTGGCCAGGGATATCCAAATCAGGTATGTCCAGGTATATGTAGATTTATTGTTAATTGCTAAATATCTCACAATAGTTAAGCAATTATCTATGGAATTCAAAATTTTTACTGTAACACAGGTACCTAGAGAAGATAATGCTGAGGCTGATGCCTTAGCAAACCTTGCTTCAGCAATCAAGATACCAGAAGATATTAAAATACATATCATACATATCTTGAGCCTAGCAATTGAGAAGATAAATGAAGTACCCAACACAGAAGAAGAAGCAGATATTCGGGATCCTGAACCTAGTCAAGGATCCTAGATTTCACCTATTAAGAAATATTTGCAGGATGGTGAGATCCCAAGTGATGAAAAGAACCACAAGGATTTTCACATGAGGGTATCTCGTTTTATAATTTTACATGTTTTGTATAGAAAGTCTATTGCAGGTCCATACTAAAGATGCTTAGAGGATCCTGAAGTACATTAAGTCCTGAAAGATATACATGAAGGTGACTGTGGCAATCACATTGGGGGCAGGGCGTTATTCTAAAGGATTCTAAGGATAGGATATTACTGGCCTACCATCAGGAAAGATGCTATGATGTATTCCCAGAAATGTGACGCCTGCCAAAGACAACAATATACTCCATCAACCGGCCGAACCTTTACATCTAATCATCTCTCCATGGCCAATCATGAAATGGGGAATGGATATAGTCGGCAAACTTCCCAAGGCACCAGTAGGAAAAGTTTTTATGCTAGCAATGACAGATTACTTCTCTATATGGATTGAAGCTGAGGCATTTGTCCAAGTAAGAGAAAAAGAGGTCATCTCCTTCATCAAGCGCAACATCCTGACAAGATTTGGGATCCCGACAGAGATAGTATGTGATAATGGATCGTAGTTCATTGGAAAGAGAACAACTGACTTCTGTGCCAGTTGGGGAATCAAAATGATAACTTCTACTCCAGTACATCCTCAAGCCAATGGACTGGCGGAGTCCAGCAACAAGATCATCATCAACAACCTCAAGAAAAGATTAGGAGCAAAGAAAGGAAAACGAGTAGAGGAATTAGCCTTCGTCATCTGGGTAAATAGAACAAACGCTAAGGGTGCGACGGGTCAGACTCCATTCTCATTAGTATTTGGAACAGCAGCATTGATCCACACTGAGATGGTGATCCCTATAGCAAGATCCGGCCTTCAGAATCCTGAAACCAACAATGAAGCTCTTGCTCAGGATCTCGACACTATGGATGAGCTCAGGGATCTTGCTAAAGTTTGTATTGCAGCTTATCAGTAGAGGATAACCAAATCGTATAACAAAAACATAAGGATCAGAAGATTCAAAGTTGGTGACCTAGTACTGAGGAAGGCATTCCAAAAAACTACCAACCCCAGCTATGGGAAGCTTGCACCGAAATGGGAAGGCCCATACTTGATTGATTCTAAACCAGGCAAGGGTGCCTACTGGTTGGCAACTATGGAAGGAGAATGTCACATCCCCAAATTTATTTACTTAATAATAAAATACAGGTTGCAACGATTGGTTCATTACACGATAGCGGAAGCTTTAATAGTGATTTCTAAGACTTGAATACATACACAAATACTAAGACTAAGTAATACAATGATCTAAGTTCTTCTAGATCAACGACAGACTTGAGACCGGATAATCTATGTCCTTCCAGCTAGTAAGAATTTATCCAATTATAGCTAGCCTATTCCAACCGCTCCATGGCTAAAGGTTACCTGAGAAACATACTTGAAAGTGTCAACACAAAGGTTGGTGAGTTCACAGAGATTGTTAACTTAGTACATTTAGTTTTCCCCAAAAAACTAGACATGACTTAACCGTCATAAAATAAGTAGTTTTCCTTTGAAAACATGCCCATGACTTTACCGTCATAAAATAAGTAGTTTTTCTTTGAAAACATGCCCATGACTTTACCGTCATAAAATAAGTAGTTTTCCTTTGAAAACATGCCCATGACTTAACCGTCATTAAATAAGTAGTTTTCCTTTGAAAACATGCCCATGACTTTACCGTCATAAAATAAGTAGTTTTCCTTTGAAAACATATACATGACTTAACTGTCATCAAATAAGTAGTTTTCCTTTGAAAACATGCCCATGACTTTACCGTCATAAAATAAGTAGTTTTCCTTTGAAAACATATACATGACGTCTTTGTAATTCCAACGTTCTCAAAACGTTCAAACATGATCATTTTCCGATCAAACAGTTTATATCTATAACCAATGAATTTGAACATTACCTTGACCAATTGACCCCATTTGTAAGCTTGCAAGGAATACAAAATAATATGTAATGCACGAGACCGTAACCAAACCCCAACTTTTTGTGCCTCCCCTCGCCTTTCTGCGAGTAAGACAATATGCGGTCATTAGGCCATTTGGACCCCTGGTTAGCGCGACTAACCTTGACCGGGGGCGTCACCCCCAATACTACTATCCATAGAATCCCGGGCTAAATCCATAGCTAATGGTTACTAAGTTTTTATTCCGAGTACTTTAAGCGCTTTATTTTTCCCTCAATGCACACATACGGTCTGATCATTTGTTCATTCATTTACATACGAAAATTCTTTACAAGTATGTTTCCACCCCCAAAACATTTCAAAAACTTAGAAAAAGGGGTTAGTGAAACTCACAAAGAGTTAAACCAGAATGTTCATATTGTCAAACGTATAAGCAATTGTATTTCATGTTTTCAAAACATAACAAGTAAGTATGTTTCTCCCCCGATGTTTACAAAACAGTAGAAAAATAAAAGGGGGCCGTGAACTCACCTTGTGTCCGATGAAATCCTAGCATATAACCTTGTGCTAATAGTTCCTGTCTATCCGTACCCTAATCACACAAGGGTACTAATGTGTTAAGACTACCCGTCTTATACGTAAGTTGTTCATCCGACTTAACGAATCCCGTTAAGTATGTCTTTGTTTATCTAAAACAATGTTTTCTCATGACGACTCATTGGTGATTATTATTCCAGTCTAGACGCTTTTTTTATTTTCCGGAAAAATATTATATTTCCATATTGGTGACTTGCTACGTTCATCAAAAATAAATATTATTTTTGCAACATCTTATAATATATTCTTATTGTGTTACACGTATAACCATGTAATTATTTTTTACCAATAATTATATAAATCACAGATATCGTTCAAGTATGTCCTACGTATGTATATTCCTACGTGCATATAATCCACGTTAACACGTTCACATACATCACTGTTGGCTATATCTTGGATCCTACGAATGTAACAGACGTGTTACTAACTAAGGTTTTTAGCTTTTTCATGCTAACTCAAGTTTTTGGCTTATCCCAAGCATTTAACACTTACGTGTTACACCTAAGGTTTTTATGATTTTCATGCTAACGCGTATTCTGGCTTGGCCCACGATTTTAAGTTATCACAAGTATTTAACATCCTTAAGCGGATTGAAGACTTATTGAGGATCCTTAGGTACAATCACTAAGTCTACGACGTATTCAATTATTACAAGGGACAACTGACAATTGTTATACTATGAACTCCATGCTATAATCTGGTATGCATATCTACCCGGCTTAGTACTCAAAAAAGCTATGTGTTACTTATTTTTCAGTTAAAAGAAGATTTCAGATTTGAATGACTAAGTCATGATATGTTTGGTATTCTTACATAACATCTATCAAAACCAAACTATATTTTTCAAAGTTAAAGTTTGATAAAAACCCAAGAACTTATTTATGAATAATTATTAAGGATCCGGTATCCTGAAAATATATCTAAATCTATTTTTCTAAGTATCTTAAAGTCTCTACGTAGAGATCCTAATTTTCTAAAACATGTCAAAGCAAACCAAACATGTAACAATCATGGAAAATAGTCATAAATCGTCTACTAACATTCAAAATGCAGGAAAGGAAAGTAATACGGGCTTCGTCCAAAACCTGGACCCATCCACCCGGATTCACATGTTATTAAATTGTCTATCCCATGCAGGGATCCCAAAAGCCTAAATAATAAATTGTTTATCAACCACAAACGTAAAAGGAAATTGTTTTAAAACAGGTAACTAAAAGAACAATGAAAGAACCACAAATTTCAGGGCTCATGCCTAGGCATCATTGCCCTCATTGCCCCGGTCCACCTGCTTCCCATCATCACCAGCTCCAACTTCCTCAGCCACCTTGCTAGTCTCCACAACTTCACCACCAAGTTTAGCAAGAGAAGAGCGCCATCCCTGAAGATCCAAGGCTGCACGGTCAAAACCTTCAACAGCGGCTTGTTCAGCCATCTGGATCCTAGATTGGAGAATGAAGCGGCCGCAGACTTCTTGGCATCATCCACAATCTGTTGCAACTTCTGCTCATATTAGGTTGAACTCTCCTTCAACTTGTCCTTCTGGGTCTGAATCTCATTCTCCAAGTATTTTGTCTTGGAGGCTAAGATTTTCTTCAAATCCGCGACCTTCTCAAGAGCTTCCTCAACACTCTTCTCTGCTGTGGACAAGTTGACATTCAGCTTCTCTAGACCTTGCAAAATTCGAACACATGGGTGATTTAGGGATCCTGACATCAAATTAGGGATACCAAAAAATTACTTACTAGATTCAGCAAGCCTTGTAGCTTCTTGATGGTTTCAACAGAGTCCATACCCACAAAGAATTCCAAGTCCATCACATCGGTTGTGTTCCTTTTCTTGCTTCCTGAAGCTTTAGACCGGATAACAGGAGCACGGCACTTCGTGGTTGCTGGTGTGGAACCATCCTTCTTGACAAAAACAGCCCCTGACAAAAGGCTATCAAGATCAGACAAAGCAAACTGGGAGCTTGACTTCGGGATTTCTACATAAAGATAAAGTAATTCAGAATCATAACATATGGTAATATAAATGCAAATTATACTATACCTGAAGACATCTCGGGTTCGGATTACTGATTGTTAAAGCTAGCTTCACTAATAGTGGACTCGACACGAAAGGACCTCTCCGCGACAGGTATCTCCAATAACGCTTACTATCTTTTATCTGTGTCGCTTCTTGTAGGAACCATTTCAGCAAATTTAGGAGCTGCACGAGGGTAAAACAAAGATCATTAGCAACAGATGAAATATAATATGAATTACATGGATCCTAGTTATTTCCTACACTTCTTAACCCATTCAAGCGACAATAGATTCCCACCAGGAATTGAATCTCTCCTTACATAAAAGAATTTTCCCTTCCAGTCTGTAAAATCCCAAAAATAATAAAAACGAATAAATATAGCGAGACCGGCTATTTAGTCGGAATATTTAAACAAAAGGGAGCGGGCTTGGGCTCGGCTTCAATGGGCTGAGGGAAGCCCAGGTATATAAATAAGGCAAGGCAGCCCTCTTCCCTGCTCATTCCACACTCACGCAGCTCCTAGAGAGAGAAAGGAAAGCTCGGGTTTAGAGAGAGAAAGTCGACGGATCGTCACGAGATTGGAGGAGCACGTTACAGCTGAGCACGTGAGCAAAACCTCCGAATCAGAATTTCAATCCAGGTAACGATTCGATCACATTATGAGTTTTTGTTCGTTTTGGGAAGTTTTGGGTTTTGGCTAAAAAGATAACGATTTTGCGGATGAAACTTGAAAGTGAGCTTAGGTATAGCATCTAGAATGAAAAACGAACGTTGTGATCAAAGAAAAATTTAGATATCGACTCGATCAGACTTGCATGCAAAAACTTCAGATTTTTTGGGAAGACGATGTGCCGACCCATCGAAACTACTTAGTTTCGATATGTGCAGACCCATCGAAACTACTTAGTTTCGATATGTGCAGTAGTTTCGATATGTGCAGACCCATCGAAACTACTTAGTTTCGATATGTGCAGTAGTTTCGATATGTGCAGACCCATCGAAACTACTTAGTTTCGATATGTGCAGTAGTTTCGATATGAGCAGACCCATCGAAACTACTTAGTTTCGATATATGCATACCCATCGAAACTACCATAGTTTCGATATAAGCCCACGATCCGAAGCTAAGATTACACCTAAGGTACTTATCGAAACTACCAAGTTCCGACAGAAGCAACCTATCGAAACTACCAAGTTTCGACAGAAGCAACCTATCGAAACTACTAAGTTTCGACAGAAGCAACCTATCGAAACTACCAAGTTTCGACAGAAGCAACCTATCGAAACTACCAAGTTTCGATAAAGCAAACCCATCGAAACTACTAAGTTCAAGCATAGTAATGTCTAATGTCATCTAGGAGCACTACCTTACGAGTATGACTTTATTATACAGATCGTGAGTGACATTAGTGACGCTCAGTAGCCAGCTTAGTGTATTTCAGAAACTACTCAACAGGTGAGTTCTATGTGCCCCCTTTTATGTTATGTGCAAACTTTATTAAATGTTTTGGGGCTGAAATGTATACACTAAATGAATAACAGTTATGAATGTCAATGTGATCATACGCGGTATACAAATATATATATATATATACATATCTTTACACGAAATAGAATTATGAATAAAGAATGAAACGTATGATTTTTAAAGAATGAACGAAAGTATGACACAACGTGTAAAGAAGAAATCTTGCTTTATATCCATGTATATATTGCTTGCCAAGTATAAGAAAATGTTATGGACGCTTCGATGATAACGGCTACTTCGGTAGACGGACGACCACGTGACTATCGTACAACCGGGACAAGTGCGTTCCTTCATCAGCTAGGACGTACGAATGCCACAAGTGCGTTCCTTCATCAGCTAGGACGTACTAAAGTTATTAACAGACGGTCTAAGAAAAATTGGCATCTTATAGTAGAACGGTTGTATAAATAATAGTCGCGTGGGAAACGGATACCTTCGGGTAGACGGGCGAATTACGGCCTACGACGGTAGGACGGTTGTAGGTCATGACGGACGGACAAAGGTTGCCGGACGGTTGTAAGAATAAAATGACGGACGGCACTTGTTGACGGACGGTTGTAAGTATCGGTGGGCCATGACGATGGACCGCGGCGATTGTCTTTGTGACCTTCGCAACCAAAAGACGGGTTGATCACCCTTAAGAGTATTACCCATGAATGTAAAGAAAAGAAAAGAAAAGGTGAATGCATATATATGTGTAATCACAAAATAAAGAAGAAAGAGAAGCAAAAGTTATGAAAATAAATGAGACCAATGATGTGAATATATATCTATTTGTATTTACGAAGAATGATAAATGAGAAGAAATTCAAGTCAATGTGTACTTATATAAGTGTATATATATAATTATGCATACTTGTAAAGAAAAGAATATTTATACCTAATTGCATTAAACTAGAACTCACCAGCGTTAGCTGACTTTTAGTATACATTTCAGGTAAAGGAAGATGAGGTCGTGCAATGGCGTGGAGGTTACCCGACACGAGACTGACATCCCTCTTTTGTTTTATATGTCTTCGAACAATGTGTTATGTTTTTAATTGTAAAGACTTCCGCTGTTATGATTATGTAAATGGGATGACGAATGTTTTTAATATAAATTCAGTATTTTATGACTATGTTTATGAGTAAATCCAACAAGTGAGGTTACCCGGGAAAGGGGCTTTACAAGTTGGTATCAAAGCAACAGTTTGAGAGATTCAGACATCCCTAAATGTCTGGACTCAAACTGATTATGGGACCAATGCACGGATGTCAGTCATGGGTAACCAACGCCAGCACGATAACTAAGTATTGAAGTTAATGCACTTGGATAAGAATAGATACCTTAACTTAGAACAAATAGATGTCAATGTCACAACTGACTTGAAGAGTTTTGAACCCAAAAAGCAATGTAAATTAGTAATCACAAACCGGTCACTGTAATTAATAATTTACCTTGCTCGTACTGTTCCAAACTATGATCTGAAGAAATGACATTGATGTATTCCCTTTATAACTATCAGGAAACTAAGAACTATGGCTGGTGGAGGAAGGACAGGACGCCGAGGCGGTCGCACTGGCTGAGTAGGTAGACCACCGTTGAACCAAATATTTGAAGAAGAAGAGAGTGTGCACGCAGAACACACCGAAAGTGTGCACGAAAAAGAAGTGACCCCAACTAGGGACGACAATCCAGGGCCTATACAGTTGGAACCCGAAGTCCGGGATGCTATAGCCCGAGAAGTTGTGCTCACTATGAAGAACATATTGCCTGACCTACTATCTGAGGCACTAAAGAAAAGCAAAGAAGAGGATGAAGGAGACAATGGAGAGAAAGTATATGATAGTGATGGGGATGAAATAAAGATAGGATCGAGCAACCGTGGGTGTACTTACAAAGGCTTTAAGGATGGAGACCCACCCAAGTTCGATGGGAGCAAGGATTCAGTGGCAACGCTTGAATGGATTGAGAGGATGAATGCTGTAATCAACATCAGCGAGTGTCGACCAGACCAGGCTGTTAAATACGTTGCTCATTCTTTCACCAACGAAGCACTAAGTTGGTGGAGGAATATTCAAAGAACTAAGTCACCAAAAGCTATAAACAGAATGACATGGGACGACTTGAAGAAGCTGATCATCCAAAAGTTCTGTCCACAGAACGAAATTGATCGAGTGGAAAATGAATTCCTAAACCTTAAGGCTGGAAACAAGACGCACCGCCAGTATACTTCGAGATTCAATGAGCTAGCTCAACTAGTACCCCACCTGGTAGAAACTGAAGACCGTTTGATCAAGTACTATGTTAAGGGGTTGCCACAACGGGTCCGTGTTCATGTAAAAGCTAACCTACCCTCGACCTTCGAGTCGGTAGTGAATCTGAGCGGAATCGTCTACGACGACTACGCCAATGAGGACCCGGCACCTGAGACACAAAAGAGAAAGTGGGAGAACCCGTCTAGAGGTACCGGAAGAGGGAACGTAACTACTGAAAATAAGAAACCAAGGTCGGATAAATATGAAACCTGCAAGAAATGTGGTAGGCAATATTTTGGCGAGTGCCGGGTCGGCTCCACCACATGTTACAGGTGTGGGAAGGCGGGGCACTATTCTCGTGACTGCTTAAGAGATACTAAATGCCAAGTATGTGGACTGTTTGGTCACCTGACTAGGGATTGCAGAAAAACCAGACAATCTGGTTCGGGAAAAGAAAAGGAACAGGAAAAAACCAAAGACTAGGACTCGAGCTTACGCCCTGACTGAGGAGGAAGCAAGGGGAAATCCTGATGTTGTGTCAGGTACGTTCCTAGTTAATGAAGAACATGCGGCTATATTATTTGACTCGGGTGCTAGTAAAAGCTTTATATCAAATGCATTTAGTCATAAACTGAATTGCACTATCAACACAGTAGTAAAGGCCTTTAGTGTACAAACTGTCGTTGGTAAAAATTCGGCAGTATTCCAAGTAACAGAGGATTGCATAATATAAATAGAGGGTCATAAGTTTCCTTCTAGATTATTCCTTCTCACCTTAGGAGGATTCGATATAGTATTGGGTATGGATTGGTTAACTACCAACGAAGCTCAAATCATATGTAAACGTAAGAGGATACACCTCAAAGCTCCTAGCGGATGTCCAATTACGGTTCATGGGGATTGGAATTGCACAATGCCGAACATCATCTCGATGATCAAGGCCGAAAGTTACATGAGGCGCGGTTGCGAAGCTTATCTGGCATATGTTATTGACGATAGAATGAAAACGAAAGAACTCGAGAACATACCCGTGGGGTGCAATTTTCCGGAAGTATTCCCTGAGGATCTACCTGGGTTGCCACCCGATCGGGAAATAAAATTTCAGATTGACTTACTGCCAGGAGCTGAGCCCGTTGCCAAAGCCCCCTACCGATTCACTCCGTCAGAAATGAAAGAATTGATGTCTCAACTACAAGAATTAACAGAAAAAGGATTTATTAGACCGAGCATTTCACCATGGGGCGCTCCGATACTATTCGTAAAGAAGAAAGACGGCAGCATACGCATGTGCATTGACTACCGTGAACGGAACAAGAGGACAGTAAAGAACAAATACCCACTACCTAGAATAGATGACCTTTTTGATCAACTACAAGGTGCGAGTTGGTTCTCAAATATCGATCTTAGGTCGGGTTACCATCAGTTGAAAGTAAGAGAGGAAGACGTACCAAAGACCGTGTTTCGCACGCGTTATGGGCATTATGAGTTTCTCGTAATGTCTTTCGGACTGACCAACGCACCAGCAGCATTTATGGATTTGATGAATAGAGTATGTCGACCCATGTTGGATCGATCAGTGATAGTTTTTATAGACGACATACTGGTATATTTGAAAAGAGAGGGTGATCACCACTGTCACCTAAGGGAGGTTCTGGAGGGGCTAAAGCAGGAAAAGTTGTACGCAAAATTCTCAAAATACGCGTTCTGGCTTAGGGAAGTCCAATTCCTAGGTCATGTAATAAACCCAAACGGCATCATGGTGGATCCTGCAAAGATCGAGGCAGTAGAGGGATGGAACGTCCCAAAGACACCAATAGAGATACGAAGTTTTCTGGGATTGGCGGGCTACTATCGAAGGTTCATTCTAGATTTTTCAAGAATAGCCTTGCCACTAACTAAGTTGACACGGAAGGAAGTGAAGTATGAATGGGGTCAAACCCAAAACAACGCGTTTGAAGAACTTAAGGCATGATTAACCCAAGCTCCAGTCTTGACTCTACCTGAGGGAAATGAAGACTTGGTAGTCTATTCTGACGCTTCGAGGCAGGGTTTGGGGTGCGTACTTATGCAACGAGGAAAGGTAATTGCTTACGCATCGCAGCAACTAAAGATTCACGAGGTTAATTATCCAACACACGATTTAGAGTTAGCAGCAGTAGTTTTCGCGTTGAAAATATGGAGGCACTACATGTATGGAGTTAAATGCACCATCTACTCCGATCACAAAAGCTTGAAATATTTTTTCGAACAAAAGGAACTAAAAATGAGGCAACGAAGGTGGTTAGAGCTACTGAAAGACTATGACTGTGAAATATTGTACCATCCAGGCAAGGCAAACGTAGTGGCTGACGCTTTAAGTAGAAAGGAAGAATCGACACCTATCCGGATCAAAGCGTGTCAGCTGATTATAACACCAGATTTGATGGGTGAAATAGCAAAAGCACAAGATGAAGCACTGTTAGAAAGAAATGTGAAACGGGAAAGAATAGTAGGACAACAAGGGAACTTGGATGCAAATGCATACGGTGTACGAACTAGGTTTGGCCGAATGTGGATACCTAAGATTGGCGAGCTTAGAGCCAAAATACTTGATGAGGCCCATAAGTCTCGCTATTCTATCCACCCCGGGACAAACAAAATGTACCAAGACTTGAAGAAAGAATACTGGTGGCCTGGCATGAAGAATGATGTGACAGAATACGTGAGCAAGTGCCTAACGTGTTCTCTAGTTAAGGCCGAGCACCAGAAACCATGCGGTAAAATGCAACCTCTACCAATACCGGAATGGAAGTGGGAGGAAATCACGATGGACTTCATTACCAAGCTACCGCGAACAGCTAAAGGCAATGATACCATTTGGGTGATCGTCGACCGCTTGACGAAAAGTGCTCACTTCTTGCCAATACGTGAGACTTCCTCATCAGAAAGACTAGCAGAAATATTTATCATGGTAGTTGTGAGCAGAAATGGTATGCCGCTGTCGATTGTGTCCGACAGGGATACTAGATTCACGTCAAGGTTTTGGAAGAAATTCAACGAAGCAATGGGCACTAGACTGAACATCAGCACCGCTTACCACCCCCAAACCGATGGACAATCGGAAAGGACTATTCAGACCTTGGAGGACATGCTCCGGGCCTTTATCATTCACTTCGGTGGGAGCTAGGACAGCCATTACCATTGGCAGAATTTTCATATAACAACAGCTATCACTCGACTATTGGCATGCCACCATTTGAAATGTTGTATGGGAGGAAATGTAGGACCAGGTTTGTTGGGGGGAAATTGGACAGAAGGATTTTGCAAGCCTCGAAGTGGTCAAAGCTACTTCCGAGAAATTTGATCAAATCAAGGCTCGAATGAAAGCCGCAAAAGACAGATAGAAATCATACGCGGATAAGAGAAGAAGGGAGTTAGAGTTTGAAGTAGGGGACAGGGTACTATTAAAGGTATCACCATGGAAAGGAATCATCCGATTCAGAAAGCGTGGCAAACTAAGTCCAAGGTTTGTCGGACCTTTCAAGATTTTAGCAAGAGTGGGTCAAGTTGCTTACAGACTCGACCTACCCGTTGAGCTTAGTGGAATACACCCTACGTTTCACGTGTCGCACTTACGCAAGTGCCTAGCTGACGACACAGCTCACATACCTTACAACGAGATCGAAGTCGATAACAGTCTAAATTATGTAGAGGAACCGATAGCCATTCTTGACTGAGCTGAGAAACGACTACGCAATAAGTCAATTTGATTAGTAAAAGTACAATGAAAACACAGAAAGGGTTCAGAAGCTACTTGGGAAAAAGAAGACGAAATGAGAGAACTATATCCCCAGCTGTTTAACGATTAGCAGGTTTCGAGGACGAAACCTTTCTAAGGAGGGTAGACTTGTAACATCCCAAAAATAATAAAAATGAATAAATATAGCGAGACCGGCGATTTAGTCAGAATATTTAAACAAAAGGGAGCAGTCTTGGGCTCGGCTTCAATGGGCCGAGGGAAGCCCAGGTATATAAATAAGGCAAGGCATCCCTCTTCCCTGCTCATTCCACACTCACGCAGCTCCTAGAGAGAGAAAGGAAAGCTCGGGTCTAGAGAGAGAAAGTCGGCGGATCGTCACGAGATTCGAGGAGCACGATACAGCTGAGCCCGTGAGCAAAACCTCCGAATCAGAATTTCAATCCAGGTAACAATTCGATCACATTATGAGTTTTTGTTCGTTTTGGGAAGTTTCGGGTTTTGGCTAAAAATATAACGATTTTGCGGATGAAACTTGAAAGTGAGCTTAGGTATAGCATCTAGAATGAAAAACGAACGTTGTGATCAAAGAAAAATTTAGATACCGACTCGATCAGACTTGCATGCAAAAACTTCAGATTTTTGGGGAAGACGATGTGCAGACCCATCGAAACTACTTAGTTTCGATATGTGCAGACCCATCGAAACTACTTAGTTTCGATATGTGCAGTAGTTTCGATATGTGCAGACCCATTGAAACTACTTAGTTTCGATATGTGCAGTAGTTTCGATATGTGCAGACCCATCGAAACTACTTAGTTTCAATATGTGCAGTAGTTTCGATATGTGCAGACCCATCGAAACTACTTAGTTTCGATATGTGCAGTAGTTTCGATATGTGCAGACCCATCGAAACTACTTAGTTTCGATATGTGCAGTAGTTTTGATATGAGCAGACCCATCGAAACTACTCAGTTTTGATATATGCATACCCATCGAAACTACCATAGTTTCGATATAAGCCCACGATCCGAAGCTAAGATTACACCTAAGTTACTTATCGAAACTACCAAGTTCCGACAGAAGCAACCTATCGAAACTACCAAATTTCGACAGAAGCAACCTATCGAAACTACCAAGTTTCGATAAAGCATACCCATCGAAACTACTAAGTTCAAGCATAGTAATGTCTAATGTCATCTAGGAGCACTACCTTACGAGTATGACTTTATTATACAGATCGTGAGTGACATTAGTGACGCTCAGTAGCCAGCTTAGTGTATTTCAAAAACTACTCATCAGGTGAGTTCTATGTGCCGCCTTTTTATGTTATGTGCAAACCATATTAAATGTTTTGGGGCTGAAATGTATACACTAAATGAATAACAGTTATGAATGTCAATGTGATCATACGTGGTATACAAATATATATATATATATATATATATATATATATATATATATGCATATCTTTACACGAAATAGAATTATGAATAAAGAATGAAACGTATGATTTTTAAAGAATGAACGAAAGTATGACATAACGTGTAAAGAAGAAATCTTGTTTTATATCCATGTATATATTGCTTACCAAGTATAAGAAAACGTTATGGACGCTTCGATGATAACGGCTACTTCGGTAGACGGACGACCACGTGACTATCGTACAACCGGGACAAGTGCGTTCCTTCATCAGCTAGGACGTACGAATGCC
The DNA here is from genome assembly GCA_023525975.1 of Smallanthus sonchifolius. Classification (NCBI taxonomy): domain Eukaryota; kingdom Viridiplantae; phylum Streptophyta; class Magnoliopsida; order Asterales; family Asteraceae; genus Smallanthus; species Smallanthus sonchifolius. The sequence goes on along the minus strand of CM042030.1, from coordinate 24,177,001 downwards.
ACAAGTGTGTTCCTTCATCAGCTAGGACGTACTAAAGTTATTAACGGACGGTCTAAGAAAAATTGGCATCTTATAGTAGAACGGTTGTATAAATAATAGTCGCATGGGAAACGGATACCTTCGGGTAGACGGGAGAATTACGGCTTACGACGGTAGGACGGTTGTAATTCATGACGGACGGACAAAGGTTGCCGGACGGTTGTAAGAATAAAATGACGGACAGCACTTGTTGCCGGACGGTTGTAAGTATAGGTGGGCCATGACGATGGACCGCGGCGATTGTCTTTGTGACCTTCGCAACCAAAAGACGGGTTGATCACCCTTAAGAGTATTACCCATGAATGTAAAGAAAAGAAAAGAAAAGAAAAGGTGAATGCATATATATGTGTAATCACAAAATAAAGAAGAAAGAGAAGCAAAAGTTATGAAAATAAATGAGACCAATGATGTGAATATATATCTATATGTATTTACGAAGAATTATAAATGAGAAGAAATTCAAGTCAATGTGTACTTATATAAGTGTATATATATAATTATGCATACATGTAAAGAAAAGAATGTTTATACCTAATTGCATTAAACTAGAACTCACCAGCGTTAGCTGACTTTTAGTATACATTTCAGGTAAAGGAAGATGAGGTCGTGCAATGGCGTGGAGGTTACCCGACACGAGACTGACATCCCTCTTTTGTTTTATATGTCTTCGAACAATGTTATGTTTTTAATTGTAAAGACTTCCGCTGTTATGATTATGTAAATGGGATGATGAATGTTTTTAATATAAATTCAGTATTTTATGACTTTGTTTATGAGTAAATCCAACAAGTGAGGTTACCCGAGAAAGGGGCTTTACACAGTCAGTATCGTTCTGGGTGGCCTTTGGGATTAGATGAGTTCACCTAGACTTAAGCTGAAGGACGAAACGAGAAAAGCCATGGGTTCTTAAGTTATAAACGTTATAAATAGATGAAAAAGATTACAAGGTGAGCAGTAAATAATCTATATGTAAGTGTTACAGAGATTGTTGCAAGTGTATAGTGCTAATGGTGTTGTGTATCGTGTCTCCTAATCGATCAAGGTTCTGATTATATACAAAAAGATAAGTTAACTAACTATCCGAGAATCCCGGAATCGACTAAGTCCTCTAATATGACCGTTGGAGGCCACTCCAAGCGTCTTCTACACGTTCTCTTTGAATTCAAGATCGATTCTTCAGGGATGAACTTGACTTGGCACGTTTTACCTGCGTATTAATCATGAAAGAAGAAAGAAACAACGGTTAAATAATATAGAAATTAAGGATACCGAAACCTGTCAGGATACCGAAGTTCATCGAAGATCCAGGATCCCTAGTTGAGAAATGACCTCTAACAATTATCCCCAAATTTAACAGCTGTCAATCTCATCGACATCTATAAAATTTTAAAATTCAATTTGTAAATGATGACAGGGTTGCGAAATGACCATTTTCGATTTTCGAGGCGATTTAACCATTGCAGCTTGCAGGATAAAACCATTATTACCCTCTTCTTCTTCTTCATTCTCATCTTCTTCAAGGTCGAAGAAGGTAAAAAATCCTTTCTGTGATTTATGAATCCTTTCTATTCACTAAGCTTTCGTGATCATGGGTAAGAAAATGACCAGATCGACAGCTTCAATCGTCACCGACACGATAGATTTTTCACGAACTAAGGGATCCTTGACCATTCTGATCTTGAACTTTTCTCTTTCACCGACCAGGACAAAAAACTGCTGAAATCAAACAATGTTTTTCCTCAAAAAAACCGTTTTCAGGTCTTTCGATTCTACAACAAAAGCTAATTTGATCTCTGAAACTTGGGTTTGTTTTCATGGTTATCCTTTCACTTTGGGTCTGTCTTATCCCTTTCCACCACTCATTACTGAGTTCTTCAAGCTTACTAGCCTGAGCTATTCCCAAATCACGCCCATGGTTTGGATAATTCTAGCAACTCATTTTAAATATATTAAACTACAGCGGAAGTCTTTCTAAAATATTAATTGCTATTTAATGTCGTTAGGTTAACTCACAAAAGATTGAACACCAATCCGAGTAGCACCGCTCCTAAGCCAAGATACCTCATGTAGCAGACTCACCTGCAAAACAATCTAACGTACACATAAAGTCAGCTACGCTGAGTGAGTTCTAATAGTTTAGTTTAATTAAAAGCCAACTCGTCTCAAAAGTTATTTAAGCTTCACTCAGGACCCACGGTCCTTATAAAATAGATCCACAACTCATTAACCACCCGATATCCCCTGTTATCACCCGATATCCCATAATAACTCATTACCCATGACTCATCCCATAATAATAATAATCCCGCAGTCTCATCGACATAGATCGAACTTACTACACTTGTAACATCCCAAAAATAAAACGACAGTTATAATAACGAGTTAGAATGCAAGAACGAACGGAATAAACGAACGAGGCATGACAGGCTAGAAGGGGGCGAACATAGGGGAGCCTCCCCCATAAATAGCCTAAGTCACCACCCTTTTCTCTCATTTGCAACATCTAGAGAGAGAAACCGTAGAGAGAGAAAGTTGGCGGATCGACCCGAGATAGCCAAGTGTTGCTCCATAGCTCGTGAGAAGAACCTCCTGATCAGAAGCTCGATACAGGTAACGGTCTAGCCTAGATCTGAGTTTTTGTTTGTTTTGGGGTTTTTTGGGTTTTGGATGAAAAGGTAACGTTTTTATGAATGAAACTGGAAGAAAAACATAGATTTGAGTTCTTAAACGAAACGTTTTGAATGTAAATAAGTTTGGGATCTTGACGTGATCAGATCTGCATGCGAAAGTTAGGGTATTTGCGGACAAGCAGCTCCTGTGTACTTATCAAGTAAACAAGAAGAAGGTCATGAGTACTTATCAAGTACGCATGAAGCAGGTCCTTCGTACTTATCAAGTACGCAAGAAGAAGGTCATGCGTTCTTATCAAGTACGCATGAAGCAAAGCCTGCATACTTATCAAGTACGCATGAAGCGAAGTCTACGCACTTATTAAGTACACAAGAAGAAGGCCCTGCGCACTTGCTAAGTGCGCATGCATCAGGCTAGTTAGTAAAGTCAGTATAGTCGCCTAATTCAGAATGGTTAAACCGTTAGAGTCGGGATTAGGTCTGATGTGTATTTAACTAATCAATTCAGATCGGAAGTGACGTTGTTGGACCTTTGTTTAGGACAACCCAGATTAGCTTATCAGGTGAGTTTTAGAAGCCCTCTTTTAAATGTTTTAATTAAATGTTTTTGGGCTGGTATGCATACATACGAAATGATGTTTATGAAATGATGTTTACGAGATGATGTTTATGAAATGTTTTGCCAAATGAAGTTTAGGAAAGGTTTACGAAAGAGATGATGTTTTGTTTAATAAAACGTATGAACGCTTTAACTAAAATGAGGTAAAGGTTTTATGAAAGTCACGAATGAACGAATCTGCCACGAGTTCCTACGGGAGCTAGGGTATGTATGTATGTATGTATGTATGTTATGGCCTTACCCTGACGAGGGGCCTTTGTGGCTGGCTAACGGTTGTACAACTGGTTCATGATGGGGTGACGACGGTCACCCTTGGGATTACCGGGATCCCGATGGAGGGTACTATTCCTTACGGGGAAATAGTGCCTAAGTTATGTTCTGTCTACCTAGAGGTAACGAGCCTTAGGAGACATATGTTTGGGCCACCTAGAGGTAACGATCCTTAGGAGACCTGGGTGACAGATGACATAGAGGTAACGAGCCTTAAGTTCATCCGCTAGTATGCGATGTATGGAATTGACGATTATGAGAAGGCGCATATTTGGTTCATGTTGACTTATGTTACGATGTTATGATGATGTTAAGTTATTGCATGTTTTACGTACGCTTTTATTAAACAAATGTATGTTATGTTTTTCGCAAAATGTTTATGTTAATGTTTTATGTAAAGCTAGAACTCACCAGCGTAGCTGACCTTTTAGTATGCACATTCAAGTTAAGGAAGGGTATGATGATGAACGGTGATGCTGGGCGGCTTCATGAGTTACCCGGATGATATGAAGACTGGCATCCCGTTATGATTAGTTATGTTATGTTTATGTATTAGACTATGTTACGCTTCCGCATGTTGAACAATGTTTTGATTATGTTTTAATGAAATTTTTCACAGCGTTATTTTGATATTCAAGTCTAAGAACTGTTTTTCAATGAGTAAATCCAACAAGTGAGGCCTCCCGGGTTTGGGGCATTACAAGTTGGTATCAGAGCAATAGTTTGAGAGATTCGGACACTCCGAGTGTCTTAAACTGTGAATGAGACCGAAAGCTGATGCCAGTACGTGTAACTCGAGCCACAGCATCAGGTATGAAGGTAGTATATATTTACATGTTTAGTATGCCTTAGAAAGGGTTAGGTAAGGACTTGTGTTCTGATGGAATCACAAAGGTGGTCAAATAGAAATTGAAAGGTAGTGTAATGGTTAATTGCAGATGGCCAGTGTATATTAACATCTTACAGTGCTTGTTGAATTCTATTTGTTAACTAGCGTGATGATATTGGATTCCTTGTCTTATAGAACGAAATGGCAAGGAGAGGAAACGGAAGGCGTGGCGGGGGTCGTACCGGTAGTCATAACGGTGGGCGCGGTAGGACCCCTGCATGCCAAAAGTACAGTGAAGAAGGAAGTGTTCACACTGAGCCAGAAGTTAGTATGCATGGGATTGAGCCGACTTATGTCGAAGAACAACAATTAAATTTTGAACCGGAAGTGAGAGCGGCTCTGGCACGCGAGTTCACTCTGTTGATGAAGGTTTTTTGCCAGGACTGTTGGCAGAAGTGTTAAAGAAGGCTAGTGATACGGGTGGGTCTAACACGGCGGTTGGTACCCCGAACACTGAGGCAATCAACGCACCGCTTAACCGTGGTTGCGACTATAAGTCCTTCAAGGCATGTAATCCGCCGGTTCTCACTGGAAAGAAAGACACAGTGGCTACGTTTGATTGGGTGATCCGTATGGAAGCTGCCATTTGTCTGAGCGAGTGTCGAGCGAATCAAGTTGTGAAATTCGCTGCTAACTCCTTGAGAGAGAAGCATCCCATTGGTGGGAAGGTGTACGTCAAGCCAAGGGGGACGAGGCTGTGGATGCGATGATGTGGATGATTTGAAAACTTTGATGATCAAGAATTTATGTCCAAGGAATGAGATCGAAAAGGTAGAAAGAGAATTTCTAGGGATTAAGGCCGGGAGCATGACGCACCGGCAGTACACCACACGGTTCAATGAACTGGCACGTGTGGTGCCACATCTTGTCACGACTGAGGAAAGAAATATTGCCTGCTACATTCAAGGGCTGCCGAACCAGGTCCGCACCTATGTTAAGGCAAGCGCCCCTACTACATATGATTCGGCAGTAAAACTGAGCGGCGTGGTATTTGATGATCTGGCGCTGAATGTCGTTGCCATTGAAGAGCCTAAGAAGATGCTGAGTTTCCCTGCTAAGCGATCGGTTGGGAAGTTGTTTGGGGCTCGGGAAAATAGGCCAGGGTAGGTGAGACGGCAGTCTGTGGAAAATATGGGGTAAGACATGCGGGTGAATGTCGGCTAGGGACAAATCTGTGCTACAAATGTGGCAAGACTGGGCACTACTCCCGTGAATGCATGCAAATGCTTTAATTGTGGTGAAAGCAGCCACATGAGCCGGGAATGCACCAAACCAAGAATGGGTGAAGTGGGAAAAGGGAAAGTCCCCGAGAAGAAAGAAGAGAGGCCCTAAGCAAAGACTCGTGCGTACGCACTGACGCAAGAACAAGCCAGGGCAGACCCCGATGTGGCGTCAGGTACGTTCATCCTTAACAACACTTTTGTTTCTGTGTTATTTGATTCGGGTGCCAGTAAGAGTTTTATATCTACGACCTTTTGTAAACGAGTGAAGTACACTGTCAGTAAGCTAGAAAGGGCCTTTAGCGTAGAAACCGCTGAGGGTAGAACTGCGAGAGTGACCGATGTAGTTAACAAATCCATGATAAAAATAGAAGGTCATAGGTTCCCTGTCAGATTGTTTGTTATGGTTTTGGGAGGGTTTGATGTCGTGTTGGGTATGGATTGGTTAACTGCCAACGAAGCACAAATCATATGTAAACGAAAGATAATACGACTCAAGGCTCTGGATGGTAGCAAAGTCGAGATTTTTGGAGATCGTGACGCCCCGATGCCAAACGTCATCTCGATAATTAAGGAAACAAATTACTTAAGGCACGGATGCGAGGCTTTTCTGGTGTATGTAATTGACAAGTGTAAGGAAGTGAAGGAACTAGACGATGTACTTGTGGTACGCGAGTACCCGGAGGTGTTTCCAGAGGATTTGCCTGGGATACCACCCGACAGAGAGATTGAGTTCCGAATCGACTTAGTACCAAATGCCCAGCCCATGGCTAAGGCACAATATCGACTAGCACCAGTGGAGATGAAAGAACTTATGGCCCAATTAGTCGAACTACTTCAGAAGGAATTTATACAACCGAGCATCTCGCCTTGGGGTGCTCCGGTGTTGTTTGTGAAGAAGAAGGATGGTTCGATGAGAATGTGTATTGATTATCGCGAGTTGAACAAATGAACGGCGAAGAACAAGTACCCTTTACCAAGGATCGACGACATGTTCGATCAATTGCAAGGCACAAGTTGGTTCTCAAAAATCGACCTTCGATCCGGGTACCATCAGTTGAAGGTGAGGGGAGAAGACATACCGAAAACTGCATTTCTCATGCGTTATGGACATTTCGAGTTCCGCGTAATGTCTTTTGGATTGACGAACGCCCCCGCAGCGTTCATGGATTTGATGAATAGGGTGTGTCGACCGATGCTGGACCGATCAGTAATTGTATTCATCGATGATATCCTCATCTACTCCAAGAATGAGGGTGATCACGCATGTCTCTTAAAGGAGGTGTTGGAGGCTCTGAAGAAGGAAAAGTTGTATGCTAAGTTCTCTAAATGCGCGTTCTGGCTTAGGGAATTCTAATTCCTAGGTCACGTCATTAACCTGAACGGCATTATGGTTGACCCGGCAAAGATAATTATGGAAAGGGAATGGAATATTCCTAAGACGCCAACTGAAATCCGCAGTTTCTTGGGATTGGCAGACTACTATGAGAGATTCATCCAGGATTTCTCGAAAATAGCTTTGTCGTTGACAAAGTTAACTCGGAAGGAGGTAAAGTACGAATGGGGTTCGACCCAGGATGAGGCATTTAAGGAATTGAAGGAAAAGCTAACCAAAGCTCCAGTCTTGGCCCTTCCCGAGGGCAATGAAGACTTAGTGGTATACTCTGACGCTTCGAGTCAGGTATTGGGATGCGTGTTGATGCAACGCGGGAGAGTGATCACGTATGCATCACGGCAGTTGAAGATTCATGAAGCTAATTATCCGACTCACGATTTGGAACTTGTTGTTATCGTATTCGCATTGAAAGTCTGGAGGCACTACCTTTACGGGGTGAAGTTTACTATTTACTCCGACTACAAAAGTTTGAAGTACTTCTTCGAACAAAGGGAACTTAATATGAGGAAGAGACGATGGTTGGAACTATTGAAAGACTATGACTGTGAAATCATATACCATCCTAGAAAGGCAAACGTGGTGGCAGACGCCCTAAGCCGAAAGGATGTGCCTGCTCCTATTAGAGTGAAAGCTTGCTAGTTGGTGGTGACATCAGATGTGATTAGGGAAATTGAAAGAGCTCAAGATGAAGCACTTAAGGAAGAAAACATAAAGAAGGAAAGAATGGTTGGCCAACAGGACAAGTTGGAATATAACACCCTTGGTGTTAGGACACGTTTTGGGCGGGTATGGATACCTATGGGTGACGAGCTTAGAACCAAAATCCTGGATGAGGCTCATAAGTCTCGGTACTCTATCCATCCTGGTACCAATAAAATGTACCAAGATCCGAGGAAGGAATACTGGTCGCCTGGAATGAAACATGAGGTGACAAAGTATGTCAGCAAGTGCTTGACTTGCTCACAAGTAAAGGCCGAACACCAGAAACCGTATTGATAGATTCAACCACTTGATATACCGAAATGGAAGTGGGAACACGTTACCATGGACTTCATAACCAATCTACCTCGCACAGCTAAAGGTCATGACACCATTTGGGTAATTGTGGACCGTTTAACGAAGAGTGCTCATTTCCTACCTATTCGCGAGACGTTCTCGTCGGAAAGGTTAGCGGAAGTATTTATTAATGAAGTAGTAGCATGGCATGGGATGCCTTTGACGATCGTATCTAACCGAGACACACGATTCACATCGAGGTTCTAGAAAAGATTTCACGTGGCGATGGGCACGAGACTCAATGTTAGCACGGCATACCACCCACAAACAGATGGTCAGTCCGAAAGGATCATTCAGACATTGGAAGATATGCTTCGTGCTTGTATCATCGATTTTGGCGGCAGTTGGGACAGTCATCTGCCGTTAGCCGAATTCTCCTACAACAATAGTCATCACACGACGATAGGCATGCCGCCATACAAAATGTTGTATGGGAGAAGATGCAGGACCCTGGTTTGTTGGGGTGAGATTGGACAGAAGGAATGAGGTAGTATTGAAGTCGTAAGAGAAACGTCGAAAAGGTTTGATCAAATCAAAGCATGAATGAAAGCCGCACAAGATCGTCAGAAATCCTATGCAGATAAACGACGAAGGCCTATTGAGTTTGATGTTGGGGACAGAGTAATGTTGAAAGTGTCACCCTGGAAGGGAATCGTACGATTCAGGAAGAGAGAAAAGTTAAGTCCGAGGTTTGACAGACCATTCAGGATAATGGCACGGGTTGGTGAAGTCGCTTATCGGTTAGAATTGCCTAATGAGTTAAGTGGGATTCATCCCACCTTCCATGTATCACACTTGCGAAAGTGTTTGGCGGATGAATCGGCTCACGTACCACTTACTGACATCGAGGACGACAACAGCCTTAACTACATCGAAGAACCCGAGGCCATCTTAGACAGAAAGGAGAAGCGTTTGCTTAATAAGATGATTCAATTGGTTAAAGTCCAATGGAAGAACCGAAAGGGATCGGAATCTAATTGGGAAACGGAGACGGAAATGAGGAAGTCGTACCCTCAACTATTTGACTCATGATAGGTTTCGGGGACGAAACCTATTGTAAGGGGGGTAGACTTGTAACATCCCAAAAATAAAACGACAGTTATAATAACGGGTTAGAATGTGAGAACGAACGGAATAAACGAACGAGGCATGACGGGCTAGAAGGGGCAAACATAGGGGAGCCTCCCCTATAAATAGCCTAAGTCACCACCCTTTTCTCTCATTTGCAACATCTAGAGAGAGAAACCATAGAGAGAGAAAGTTGGCGGATCGACCCAATATTCCAGCCAAGTGTTCCCCCATAGCTCGTGAGAAGAACCTCCGGATCAGAAGCTCGATACAGGTAACGATCTAGCCTAGATATGAGTTTTTGTTCGTTTTGGGGTTTTTCGGATTTTGGATGAAAAGGTAAGGTTTTTACGGATGAAACTGGAAGAAAAACATAGATTCGAGTTCTTAAACGAAAAGCAAACGTTTTGAATGTAAATAAGTTTGGGATCTTGACGTGATCAGATCTGCATGCGAAAGTTAGGGTTTTGCGGAGAAGCAGATCCTGCGTACTTATCAAGTACGCAAGAAGAAGGTCATGAGTACTTATCAAGTACGCATGAAGCAGGTCCTTCGTACTTACCAAGTACGCAAGAAGAAGGTCATGCGTACTTATCAAGTACGCATGAAGCAAAGCCTGCGTACTTTTCAAGTACGCATGAAACGAAGTCTGCGCACTTATTAAGTACGCAAGAACAAGGCCCTGCGTCAGTAAAGTCAGTATAGTCGCCTAATTCAGAATGGTTAAACCGTTAGAGTCGGGATTAGGTCTGATGTGTATTTAACTAATCAATTCAGATCGGAAGTGACGTTGTTGGACCTTTGTTTAGGACAGCCCAGATTAGCTTATCAGGTGTGTTCTAGAAGCCCTCTTTTAAATGTTTTAATTAAATGTTTTTGGGCTGGTGTGCATACATACGAAATGATATTTATGAATGATGTTTACGATATGATGTTTACGAAATGATGTTTACGAGATGATGTTTATGAAATGTTTTGCCAAATGAAGTTTACGAAAGGTTTACGAAAGAGATGATGTTTTGTTTAATAAAACGTACGAATGCTTTAACTAAAATGAGGTAAAGGATTTATGAAAGTCACGAATGAACGAATCTGCCACGAGTTCCTTTGTGGCTGGCTAACGGTTGTACAACTGGTTGATGATGGGGTGACGACGGTCACCCATGGGATTACTGTAATATCCATGATTTCCTGTCACTATTTTAATTTATTTTATACGATAGTGGCACATCATTTCAAATCTATTTCGCCCGTGAACCTATTTAACACTAATCATTATTTTAACACGTAACAATTTGAAGTTTCATCCTTACGTAAATATATTATTTCATAGTTAGATTTAACTAACAAATATATGTGCATCTATATATATGTGCTTTTTGTAATAAACAAATCAGTACATAAACTTGACGAGTTTTAAATCTGTATTTACAACTTTTCATATGTATGTATGTATCTATTTATAAAAAAATATATGCAACTATATATATAAGATGGATGATATTAAAAAAAAACCATTCTTATTTTATAATTTATAAATATATAAAACATATATGTATTTGTTTGTATGAAGTATACGGGTTAAACTTATTATTTTTATAAAACCTAGTTATTTATAAAGCTTTAAAGCTTTTAAAACGAAAATCAACTCATAAATATATATATACACACACACACACATATATATATATATATATATATATACAATTATTTATAAGTTTAACACATTGGTCTTGAACCCCCTTAGGCATTTGGACTCCAAATTCTGAACCCACACTTGCATTTGGACCTTGAACCACGAGCTTGAACCCCAATCATGGATCTTGAACCCTTAGTCGTCCTCTTTGACTTTCCAAAAGTCAACCGAAACGAATTCCTGTAATTAGACACTATAATCGATCAAAGCCGGATTTTTTTGACTTACCATATTTACATGAATGATTCTCGACCAGATTCCAATCCAATTGACATGTCAAGTTAGCGAGTTTTACGACTTAATTCAAATTCAAACAAGTTTGACTATCCAGAGTCAAACTGAGCCAAAATTATCTTCAGATCATAGATTTAAAACGCGTAATTGCCCACAAATCACGCGCAATCAGTCATAACATGAATACAGACTTATTACACGACCCAATTCACTCTCAATCATAGAATTAACGCGTGAGGTGGTGCCGACATTTGTCATATACAAGGCTAAACCAAATCAGATAATTAAAGCGAAATTGATTCACCAGAACACTCCCTCACTTTCGCAATCAATTTTACAAACTCCTAAAACCCGCAATTGACTTGCATTGCAACTCTGAAGCCTTGTCTGGATCGTAGAACACCGAGCCTGGAACCAAAGCCGTTCATCCCCTAGATACCACAATTACAGGTAATGCTTATACCTTTAGCTTCATTTTGATTCTAGGAATGAAAGCCCTATGGTTCCGAGGTCGATCAGTTGTTTAATTGAATCGATTTAAGAGCTAGGTTTCACAGTTGCGATTTGGGGAAGAAAGGGTTCTGGAGTTTAGTTGTTAAGGGATTAATTGATTTGAAACTTGTCAAGACAGCAGCCCAGTTCCACTGGTTAAGACGCAAGACCCATGAACACGCGGTCACGGGTTCTAAACCCACGACCCGCGTATAACACTCCTTTTTTGCGCGTTTCCCTTAACCAGACCCGACCCTCTGTTGTGTACAAGTTAATACTTAACAGACCGTTTTCAGTGTCACGGGTGAGTCCCCTGGCCCAGCGGTTATGTAACATCCCAAAAATAGTAATTTAGTAAATAATAACGCGAAAGAGACTTAATCGTCATAAAACAAAAGAAAAACGGATGGGCTTGCGCTCGGCTCCAACGGGCCGAGGGAAGCCCAGGTATATAAGGGCCAAGACAGCCTTGAAGCTCTCATTTTCACCAACACTTGCAAGCTAGAGAGGAAAGGAGAGTCGGGTCTAGAGAGAGAAAGTCGACGGATCGACACGAAATTGAAGGAACACGTTACTACTGAGCTCGTGAGCAAAACCTCCGAATCAGAATCACAATCCAGGTAACGATTCGACCTTAAACTGAGTTTTTCTTCGTTTTGGGATTTTTCGGGTTTTAGCTAAATAGGAGACGTTTTTATGGATGAAACTTGAAAATAAGCTTAGAACTAGCATCTAGAGTGAAAACCACACCTTTTGATCAAAGAAAGTTGTAAGATTAGCATGATCGGATTAACATGCAAAATTTCGGACTTGTCCAGAAAACAGGTGTTGCGTACTTATCAAGTACGCAGTAGGGACGTCCTGTGTACTTACCAAGTACGCAGGTACGCAGGAGAAAGATCATGCGTACTTACCAAGTACGCAGGTACGCAGGAGAAAGATCATGCGTACTTACCAAGTACGCAGGAGAAAGATCATGCGTACATACCAAGTACGCAAGAAGAATGCTCTGTGCACTTATCAAGTACGCATGAGCAAGGCCCTGCGCACTTGCTAAGTGCGCAGGCAGCAGACCAGTAAATAAAGTCTGTATGTTTAGAATGATTGAACCGTTAGAGTTGGGGTTGGGTCTGATGTGTATTTAAACTACCTAATTCAGATTGTACGAGACTTTGTTGGACCTTTGTTTAGGACAACCAAGACTAGCTTTTCAGGTGAGTTCTATGTGCCCCTTCTATGTTACGTGCAAACCTTATTAAATGTTTTGGGGCTGAAATGTATACACTAAATGAATAAATGATATGAATACTAATGTGATCATACGTGATATACTAATATATTATATATATATATATACGAAAATGAATTATGCACAAAGAATGAATCGTGTGATTTTATAGAATGAATGAAAGAATAACACAAAGTGTAAGAATGAAATCTTGCTTTATATCCATGTATATATTGCTTGCCAAGTATAAGAAAAAGGTTATGGACGCTTTGATGATAACGGCTACTTCGGTAGACGGACGACCACGTGACTATTTTGTAACCGGGACAAATACGTTCCTTCATCAGCTAGGACGTACGAAAGCCATTAATGGACGGTCGAAGCAAATGGCATATTATGAATAGTAGAACGGTTGCATAAATAATAGTCATATGGGAAACGGATACATTCGGGTAGACGGGCGAATTACGGCCTACGACGGTAGGACGGTTGTAAGTCATGACGGACGGACACAAGTTGCCGGACGGTTGTAAGAATAAAATTACGGACGGACACGAGTGTCGGACGGTTGTAAGAATGGCGGGCCATGACGATGGACCGTGGCGTTTGTCTTTGTGACATTCGCAAACAAATGACGAGTTGATCACCCTTAAGTGTATGACCCATGAAAGTTAAGAAAAGAAAAGGTGAATACATATATATATATATATATATGTAATCACAAAAGAAAGATGAAAGAAAAGCAAAAGTTATGAATATGTATATATTTATATATATGTAATTACAAAAGAAAGATGAAAGCAAAAGAAAAGTTATGAATACGTATACAAAAGAAAGATGAAAGAAAAACAAAAGTTATGAATGTATATAATTATGTATACTTATAAAGAAAAGAATGATCATACTAAATAGTTTAAAACTAGAACTCACCAGCGTTAGCTGACTTTTAGTATACATTTCAGGTACAGAAAGGAAGGGTCGTGCGAAGGCGTGAAGGTTACCCGGCACGAGACTGACGTCCCACTTTTATTTATGATAAGACAATGTTATGTACTAAATTTTAAGACTTCCGCTGTTATGACATGTAATTTGAATGATGTTTGCTTCCGCTACTTCTGAATGTTTTAAATTTAAGCTCAGTAATTATGACTATGTTTATGAGTAAATCCAACAAGTGAGGTACCTGGGAAAGGGGCCTTACAAGTTGGTATTAGAGCAATAGTTTGAGAGATTCAGACATCCCTAAATGTCTGGACTCAAGCTGATTATGGGACCAACGCACGGATGTCAGTCATGGGTAACCAACGCCAACACGATAAGTAAAACTGAAGTTAATGCACTTGGATAAGAATAGATACCTTAACTTAGAACAAATAGATGTCAATGTCACAACCGATTTGAAGAGTTTTGAACCCAAAAAGCAATGTAAATTAGTAATCACAAACCGGTCACTGTAATTAATAATTTAACTTGCTCGTACTGTTCTAAACTATGATCTGAAGGAATGGCATTGATGTATTCCCTTTACATATCAGAAAATTCAAGAAAACTATGGCAAGTAGAGGAAGAACTGCACGCCTAGGCGGCCACACAGGTCGAGTAGGTAGACCGCCATTGAACCAAGGACAAGAGGAAGAAGAAATCATGCACGTCAAACACACCGAGAGAGTGCATGGCACTAATGTGACCCCACCGGGAGGTGACAATGAAGAGGCACTACGATTGGGACCCGAACTTAGGGATGCTATTGGCCGTGAGGTTGTAATGACACTGAAGAGCGTATTGCCTGGTCTGTTACCTGAGACACAGAAAAGGAAATGGGAAAACGTGTCCTAGGGAAATGGAAAGGGGAACTATACAGCTGAGGCTAAGAAGCCAAGGACTGAAGAATACGAAGCTTGTAAGAAATGTTTAAAGAAACACCAAGGCGGGGCACTATTCTCGCGACTGTTTAAGACACACTAAATGCCAAGGTTATGGACTATTTGGACATCTGATCAAGAATTTCAGGAGAACCAGACAATCTGGTTCGGGAAAAGAAAAGGAACAGCCGAGGGCAAGGACTCGAGCCTACGCTCTAACTGAGGAGGAAGCAAGGGGAAACCCTGATGTTGTGTCAGGTACGTTCCTAGTTAATAATGAACATGCTGCTATTTTATTTGACTCTGGTGCTAGTAAAAGTTTTATATCCAATGCATTTTGTCGTAAACTAGGATGCACTATCAACACCATAGTAAAGGCCTTTAGCGTACAAACTGCCGTTGGTAAAAATTTGGCAGTATTTCAAGTAACAGAGGATTGCATCATAGAAATAAAGGGTCATAAGTTCCCTTCTAGATTGTTCCTTCTCACCTTAGGAGGATTCGATATAGTATTGGGTATGGATTGGCTAGCTGCCAACGAAGCTCAAATCATATGTAAACGTAAGAGGATACACCTCAAAGCTCCAAGCGGCAGTCCAATTATGGTTTATGGGGATTGGAATTGCACGATGCCGAACATCATCTCGATGATCAAGGCCGAAAATTACATGAGGCGCGGTTGCGAAGCTTATTTGGCATATGTTATTGATGACAGAATGAAAATGAATGAACTCAAGAATATACCCGTGGTGTGCAACTTTTCGGAAGTATTCCCTGAGGATCTACCTGGGTTACCACCCGATCAGGAAATAGAATTTCAGATTGACTTATTGCCAGGAGCTGAGCCTGTTGCCAAAGCCCCCTACCGATTGGCTCCGTCAGAAATGAAAGAATTGATGTCTCAACTAGAGGAACTAATAGAAAAAGGATTTATTAGGCTGAGCAACTCACCGAGGGGCGCTCCGGTACTATTTGTAAAGAAGAAGGACGGCAGCATGCGCATGTGCATTGACTACCGCGAGTTGAACAAGAGGACAGTAAAGAACAAATACCCACTGCCTAGAATAGACGACCTTTTTGATCAACTGCAAGGTGCGAGTTGGTTCTCAAAGATCGATCTTAGGTCGGGGTACCATCAGTTGAAAGTAAGAGAAGAAGACGTACCAAAGACCGCGTTTCACACGCGTTATGGGCATTATGAGTTTCTCGTGATGTTCTTCAGATTGACCAACGCACCAGCAGCGTTCATGGATTTGATTAATAGAGTATGTCGACCAATGTTGGATCGATCGGTGATAGTTTTTATAGGCGACATACTGGTATATTCGAAAAGCGAGGGTGATCACCAGTGTCACCTAAGAGAGGTTTTGGAGGTGCTAAAGCAGGAAAAGTTGTACGCAAAATTCTCCAAATGCGCGTTCTGGCTTAGGGAAGTCCAATTCCTAGGTCATGTAATAAACCCAAACGACATTATGGTGGATCCTGCAAAGATCGAGACAGTAAAGGAACGGAACATCCCAAAGACACCAACAAAGATACGAAGCTTTCTGGGATTGGCAGGCTACTATCGAAGGTTCATTCAAGATTTTTCAAGAATAGCCTTTTTTTTGGGTAAAGGGTTTACCCCGGTGAATTTTATATCAAACAAACAAAAGAACAAAACAAGTGAGGAATAGAGCATCCCCTAGTTCTCTAGCATGACATACCATACCAGAGTTTACAAGCAAGAAACAGACTAGAGCTAACAAAGCACCCCAACTCACAAGTCAAACACGACACACTACATTACACAACTCGCTATAACTATGAACCACAATCATCATCTTCTATCAGGAGGCCACGCGGCAAGCTCCAATCCTGTAAGATCCTCTCCACTTGACTCGTCCGCTTGAACCGCGTAGTGTGAAGTTTCATCCTGACTGTAGCTAAAATCACCTCTACAAGTCGATCCGCACTCCTTTTTTTGTAGAAAACAATCTCAGATTCCTTTCCTGCCACACAAAGTACGCTGCAGCACCAACGACTAGCTTCCCAATCACATGTTTCGCATTCTTAGACTTAGCAAACCGCAACAGATGATCAGAAATGCTATCCCAAGTATTTCGAACAGTTTCCATTCCAGCTCTACCTTTAACTCCCTTCCAAACCTGTGTCCCATAAGAGCATTCAAAAAACAGGTGCTTATGAGAGTCCGGACCTGATGTACACAAGGAACAGCATAGGAGGTTAAAATTAGTGTTTCCCGAAGTATACCACCTGCACATTATATCCTGCGTCTTTAGTTTCTTATTAACCAGGAACCACATGAAAAATGAGTGACGAGGAATAGATTGAGGAAACCAAACCATGTCAGCCCACGGAACCTCATTCTGTATGAACCAGATATCATCCCACACAATAGAGGCACTATACTCCGTTCTTTCCCTGATCTAGATCTCCACACCAATCTATCTTTACTAAGCGGATTAAGTACAATATTGTGCATATTCTGAAGGACCGGATATCGGTTAACCCAGTCATTCGGCCATACCCCCATTCCATGGTCGCACATATCCGCTACCTTGGAAGTCATTCTGAACCCAGCGTTTGCAATCACTCTAGGAGTTATGAACGAACTCAACGGACAAAATTCATCCCATTTATCAAACCAAGCTGAGGTTAGAGTCCCATCCCCAAGTTTAGTCCAAATATGGTGTTGAACAATAGGCCGAATAGTTAACAATTTCCTCCAGCTCCATGTGACGTTGTTCCGTAATGGAATATCCCAAAAGTTTCTATCCCGAATACGATAAGCATGCATCCATTTAACCCATAAATATTCCCGACGAGTAAGAAGGCTCCATATATGAGCAGCCATAAGAGCATTATTCATATCGAAAATCCTACGAATACCCAAACCTCCTTCCCTTTGCGGCACACACACCCGATCCCACCTCACCTTCGCCTTGCCTTTAATGTCGTTCCCTTGAGCCCAAAGGAATAGCTTCATCTTTCCTTCAAGATCATAAATAATACGTTTCGGTAAAATGAATACCGATGCCCAATAAATATGCATCGAAGAGAGGACAGATCGAATCAGCTGTAATCTCCCACCAAACGATAAGCACTTATTTTTCCAATCTGTAATTGTTAGGACATGTTTTGTAACTGTTGATAAAATTTTGTGTAAGTTCTGCTAGAGGCGAACTTAATAAGTTCGCCTAGCCTATCAGAGGCGAACTTAATAAGTTCGCTTAAGGCCATCAGAGGCGAACTTATTAAGTTCGCTTAGCCTGTGAGAGGCGAACTTGATCAGTTGTGTATAAATAGCAAAACAGACCATAACAGCTTAAGATTACACAGAACAGAGGAGAGAAGAGACGATATCAGGAGGGACTGAGAATTATGTAAATTGTGTAAACTGATATTGTAGTGGAATAAAAAGAGCGTTTATTTACACCGTTGTTGATTGAGTCACACGAGCACGTTGATCATGGATTCCGCACTTTATCACCGTGTCTAACCGTGAGTCTAGAGATCCGTCACGCACCGAATTTGGGACCTACAAGTGGTATCAGAGCTATTGCTCTTGATTAGCAAAAGATTCGTGGTGTTTTCGTGTCCAATCAACATCAAATTCATCATTTTTGAGTTTTTCATTTCAATGGAGTTTTCAAGACTGTTTTGATTTTGATTTGGTGATTTTGAAGACGAAATTAACGAAATTGATCCGATAACAAGTTTCTGTTTGACAAATTACATAATCCTACGGTCCAATTTTGATTAATTCCTTCAAATCAGTGATTAATGATGATTTCAACATGTTTCTGGTTCGCGGTATCTGTTTGAAATGTTCTTGATTTTGAATCTGCTGAAGCAAGCGAACTTGCTGAATCTGTTGTGCATGCGAACTTAAGGAAGCGAACTTAATAAGTTCGCTTGGTGAATAATAAGCGAACTTAATAAGTTCGCTTGGTGCATGGTAAGCGAACTTAATCAGGCGAACTTAACAAGTTCGCTTCGGGTCAGTTTCAGGCGAACTTAATTCTGTAAGCGAACTTATCAAAAAAAAAAAAAAAATATGTCAATTTTATGTGATATTAATGATATTGGAACTATGCCACCGAGACTTTTGTGCATATCAGATTTTCATAGCTGGAAAGTCCGGTTCGAACAGTTCGTATCAGTCACTGATGAAAACTTTTGGACATCCATGTTCGAAGGATATGTTCATCCTACTTATGACTATATGGGATATTATGATGTTCCTAAACCAGTGACAGCTCTTACTAAACTAGAAAAGCAGAAGTTTGATCGAGAAATGAAGACGCTTGAAACTTTAAAATTGTCTTTACCAAAAGAAATCATTCATAGTCTCGGGAAGTGTCCAACTTCACGTGATCTATGGGAAACTTTGAAGAAAAAGGGTGAAGCTACTACTCAAGCATTTGTGGTCTTGATCAAAGAAGATTTAGTGAAGCAGTGTGATACTGAAAGTGATTCTTCTGCAGTTTTAACTGATTGTGAGAGTATTCGTTCTGGTGAAAGTACTCAGTCTACTGTGAGTGATGTAGATACTGAAGTAAGCTTTCAGACAGTTGAAGATGATCTCAGTAAATCAGAAACTGATGCAGAGCCTGTCATTGTTGATCAAGCTGATGATGACGTATTCATGGCTCCTGGTGCATCTGGTTCAGAAGTAAAAACTGAGGTAATTTCTAACTCTGAGACGTTTTGTTCTAACTGTATGTCAGTGAAGGATAAAATGATGAGGGTTATGGATGACAACGTCAACCTCATTTGTGATATGAAATCGATGCACACGGTAAATCAGAAATTAAAGGATAATGAGATTGTGTGTATTGAGAGAATAGAATCGTTGAAGAGGGATATAAGTTCAATGACGTTGAAGATCAAAGAGCAGGCATATCACCTGGATATGTCCTTTGCAGAAATTGAGAAAAGAAATAATGATCTTGTTGAGAAAGATAAAGAACTAGCTGAATCTAAAGCTGAAGTGATCAGCTTGCATAGAAAGTTAGAAAGCTTTGGAAATTCATCATTCCTATTAGGATATTATCATGAAAATACTAAAGAGGGGAACGGAACTACTGGTATTGGATATGTTCCTCCACCATTCAACGGAAATTATTCTGTTACACCTGAGATTATAAATGATGAGGATTTAGATCCTAAGACTGTGTTGAAGGTGAATCCAGTCACAGGTGAAGATATGGTGTATTCTGATGAGAGTGATGATGAATATTTTGATGAAGCTAAGGTAGAGGGGATACCAAAAGCTGTTAAGAAAGAAGACTCAAAGGTTGATTCTAATTCATCTGGAAATTCTACATTTGGAAGTTCTTCAAATTCAAGGAGAGTTCCATATGTCAGAGATTATAAAGACAGGCGTACATGTTTTCATTGTAATGAGATAGGACACATTGTGGTGAACTGTCCTTACAAAAATAAAGGAAAGAAGCATGTAGTTCCTGAGAAGATGAAGCCTGAATCAAAACCTGTTGCAAAATCTGGCGTTCCAGAGAAAATAAAGCAAAAAGAAGTTCGTGTAGGAGAATCTTCTTCAAATGCATCTAATCATGTGAAGATTCCTTATATGAGAGAATATAGTGAGAAGAGATCTTGCCTTTACTGTGGTATTGTTGGTCACATTCGGATTGCTTGTCCTCACAAAGCCAAAGGTAACCGACATGTTACTCCAGAAATAGTAAGAACTCCTGGTAAGCCTTATGTTAACCCAAATGTGGTTAAACCTCATGTTATACCAAAGGGTAATTCAAAATCTGAGGTTAGGCTTTCTAGACCTCAAAGACGGAGGAGAAACAGAAGATTGAGAAAACTTTTAGAACAACAAGAGTTTTCACAACCAAATCAATTTTCAAATGAAATAAATTGTTCAAACACTTCACATTTTAAGCTAAAAGAACTTAATAAACAGAAGTTTGTTTGGAAATCTAAAGTTTCTGTTTCTGACTCGTCGGAACAATCTCCAAAAATCGATGAGAGATTCGATTGTGAGTGGAGTGAGGTTTATTATTTTGATACAGATGGACGACCCATGACTACCATGGCTTGGGTCCCAATATCAAATTAATGTTTCTTGTTAGATGTGCAGGATTTACCAAGAGGGACTATTAATACCATTTTGGTTGTTGATAGTGGTGGTTCTTAGCACACGACAGGGAATGACATATGTAAGAGTAACGAGTTGTTGATAACTGAGAAGATATTTGATTCAACGACTTGATGCTCAAGGGGGAGAATATGTCACACACAATGTTTTGTAAAGAGTTTTACAAAGTCCAAATGATAACCTAAAACTTAGGATGACGATGGTGAGCATAAAGTCGTTGATGCAACCATTTGACTAGTTGAGGGGGAGTCTACAGGACAGGGGAGTACAGAACTGTGTTGGTGACAGAGGCAATGACATTTAATTACAGGATTACATTGGTTTGAGTTTTTAATTGATTGACTTGCTTAATCCTGAGTAACCAAGTAAAATGTTTTTCTTAAAATGTTTTCATGGAAGATTTTATTTTTGTTTGTTTTACTTTCTTTGAAAAAGCCAAACAAATTGAAAAAGATAAAATCGACATTACTTGAAGTTAAAGGAGAGATGATAGTACATCAGTAGATGTTCAGTCACACATGACCTTAGTTGGACTTTATGATGCTTATCTAACATATCTGTGATAAATGTTTTGATCAGAACTTCTTAGACTACACAGTATGAGAAATGATAGCTACATAACTGCTTATGCTTAATAAAAATTGATGCTTGATGCTTATATTTTAATTTAGATACTAGTATGTAGTCTGAATTGTCAATAGGCTATGAGTATCTTTGGTCCATTAGTAGTGTGACAACATAATGATCTTTGTGACAACTGTGATTTGAACCCATGGTATGCCGGGTGTGTGTGTAAAAGATCATTATCAGATAAAGAATATATGATCTAAAGTACTTCATGAGACCAGTATCGGTTATGTCGTTAAACACAATTTTTCAGTTCACTTCACTGCCCATGCCCTGAAAAACATGCAATGTGTTGTTGAACTAAGATATGTTTCTGACAACATCTGTTGGAACATATACTAGCCCTTGGATCAATATCCTGATTCCATTGAATATATCCAGATAACAGTTGGATCACGCTACCCTATGTCATTGAATCAATCGATTCCTTGATCAATCTTTCTGTTACTATGAATCATGATACTTAATCCAAACCAAGACATTTGAATCATTCGATTCTGAATCATTCTGATTCTCTACTTGATATTATCCTGTGTTTATCGGTATAATTCATCCTGGAGATTGAATATTATCTTGCAATGATCTTATATGTCTTGAAGATAGTGCAAATTTATTTTTCTGTTGGCATATTTGTGGGGTACACGTTGTATTACAAAATAAATGGTACCTTAATTCACAAGAACATGGGACAAAGATATTGATGGTTTCAATTCTTATAATATTGACAACTTAGATTGACATGTTATGTGTTGCAAATTCGTATGTAATAAGCATGTTATGATCTGATCTCATCTTCTTTAAAGTTCTTCGCGTATCATTACATGTTTTGGTTGAAGCTTAAAGATTTGATCTTATCTGATATAAAGAAATGATGAATCTGGATAGGATACCATTTGATACTATATGGATTGTTTATCCAAGATGTGTGATTGATGCATTGTTTTTACTGATATGATCTTCTTACTCGTGATGTTCGACCAAAAAGATGTGATTTTGTATTTTACATTTCAGTTTGTACAGAGAAAAACCAAAAAGATTTTGTGTTTCTTATGTTTGAAAAACCAAAAAGATTTTATTTTTCCAGCTTCCATGGAAATCTTAATTGTTGGTTATTCTTGGTTGTTCTCCTTTGCATAAATGAATATTGCAGACAGAAGTTGACAAGGGGTCCTTCTCCCAAGTTTTCGTCTAGAAAGAGAGAGAGTGTGCAGATGAACAAGGCGAAGACTTCAACTTGTTTGATGATATATGAAGACGGATGACAATCTTCTGAAGCTGTTGTCAAGGGGGAGTCTGTTGGAGCATATTCTGGTGACAACGAGCTTGAAGATATTATGTCTTAGTCTTAGAGTCTTTGACTTGTAATTGATAGAATTGTTAGCAACAGTTAAAGGGGAGTCTGTTAGGACATGTTTTGTAACTGTTGATAAAATTCTGTGTAAGTTCTGCTAGAGGCGAACTTAATAAGTTCGCCTAGCCTATCAGAGGCGAACTTAATAAGTTCGCCTGGGCTATCAGAGGCGAACTTAATAAGTTCGCTTAAGGCCATCAGAGGCGAACTTATTAAGTTCGCTTAGCCTGTGAGAGGCGAACTTAATAAGTTCGCCTAATGCAGATCAGTTGTGTATAAATAGCAGAACAGACCATAACAGCTTAAGATTACACAGAACAGAGGAGAGAAGAGACGATATCAGGAGCGACTGAGAATTATGTAAATTGTGTAAACTGATATTGTAGTGGAATAAAAAGAGCGTTTATTTACACCGTTGTTGATTGAGTCACACGAGCACGTTGATCATGGATTCCGCACTTTATCACCGTGTCTAACCGTGAGTCTAGAGATCCGTCACGCACACCGTGTCTAACCGTGAGTCTAGAGATCCGTCACGCACCGAATTTGGGACCTACAGTAATTCAATTCTCCATGTTTTCCACAAGCCTCTTACAATCTTTATAAAGAAGTCTAGTAGAAATAAGAGGTACCCCAAGATAACGAACAGGCAACATACCCTCCTCAAACGGCATGATACTTCGAATCCGGTCTCTAACTGCAATCGGAACATTGCCCAAGAAAACTGTGCTCTTATTCATACTAAGGATAAGACCTGACATGCTCTTAAATAAGTTTATGGCCTCTACAATAACTTTAGCTGAACAATGATCACCCCGGGCAAACAAAAATAAGTCATCCACAAAACAGAGGAATTTTTTTGTTGATGGAGGATTTTGAACCTATAAGAATAGCCTTGCCACTAACTAAGTTGACACGGAAGGAAGTGAAATATGAATGGGGTCCAACCCAAAACAGCGCGTTTGAGGAACTTAAGGCACGATTAACCTAAGCTTCAGTCTTGGCACTACCTGAGGGAAATGAAGACTTAGTAGTCTACTATGACGCTTCGGGTCAGGGTTTAGGTTGTGTACTTATGCAACGAGGGAAGGTAATTGCCTACGCCTCGCGACAACTAAAGATTCACGAGGTTAACTATCCAACACACGATCTAGAGTTAGCAGCAGTAGTTTTCGCGTTGAAAATATGGAGGCACTATCTGTATGGAGTCAAATGCACCATTTACTCCGATCACAAAAGCCTGAAGTACTTTTTCAAGCAAAAGGAATTAAACATGAGACAAAGGAGGTGGTTAGAGCTACTGAAGGACTATGACTGTGAGATTTTGTACCATCCAGGCAAGGCAAACGTAGTGTCACACCCTCGCCAAGGCGAAAACGCGAGGTGCAACGTTCATGGTTTCCAAAGCATACGATTACCGCAAACACGTACATGATAAATGGATACATAGACAAGTTTAAAGTTTTACATTCCAAAATGTAAATTGAGTTTACAAAAAGTGAAGATTTCGCAAATATGACTCTATTACAATGAGTTATACAAGAGAAATCCCCCAAAAGTTGTATCCATCATGCATGCATGTAATCTACATTGCTAACCTTGCGATCACGTTCAATTTCCTGAAAAACATACTTAAAATTGTCAACACTAGGTTGGTGAGTTCACATGTTTAATCAAATAGTTCTGCGTAAAATTCAATTGTTCCTAAATAGTTTCAGGTGCATGTGATAAACAGAATAAGAATTGTTGACCCATTTGTAAACTAGCTAGGAATACAAATAATATGTTCCTACATGAGCCGTAACCAAACCATGACAATTGTACACGCCCCTAATTTCGTTATCTGGTTCTATGCGGCCATAAATCCTCCAGATTGTGGTTAGCGCGACTAACCATGACCGGGAGACGTCACTCTCCATAGTACTATTCATAGGACCCTAGGCTACAGTTAATGGTTACTAAATTGTTCCAGGGGACTTTAGCGGCCTCAAATCGTTTAACTCATGTAAACATAAAAGTCGAGTCTTATTCTCTTGTTATCACATAAAAATAGTTGTAAGTATGTTCTTCCCCCAAATATTTGAAAACAGTAAAAGGGGCCGTGAAACTCACCTTGTTTTTGTGTATGTTAGCAATGATAATTGTTCCAGTCAACCTTGACTATTCGTACCCTAATTACAAAAAGGGTAATTCTTGTTAAGACCGAACGTCTTATATGCAAATTGTTCACCGACTTAGTAAATCTGATTGCCTTTGTTTAAAATATCTTCTTAGTTTTTCAACACTTGTTTCGTTATAAAATAGTTTTAAGTTACTGCCGACTGGGACTGATGAACAGGTATCGAAACTACATAGTTTCGATTGAACAGAACAGGACATAATAGATGTCGAAACTACCTAGTTTCGATTAAGCAAACTGGGTATCGAAACTACCTAGTTTCGATTGAACAATAGGTATCGAAACTTCCTAGTTTTGATTGAGTACTAGGTATCGAAACTCCTAGTTTCGATTGAGTAATAGGTATCGAAACTCCCAGTTTCGATTGAGTAATAGGTATCGAAACTATAGTTTCGATTACTGAACTTTGATTGACAGAATCAGTCCTGCATATTTTTATGTTTTAAATCTTGAATTTGACACACTTTTCTTGTTATCTTACTTGCGTTCGAACGATTTGTATGTTTAGCTACGGTTTTTAAAGAAAATAATATGAATAATATTGAGTTTTTACCTAAAACAGATAATGATGATTTTGAGGGAAACAGAGAATAATCTTGAGCTCCTTAGCTTGATTCTTAAGAAAAACACTTGGAACTCTTCTTATAGCACCGAAATATGGTGGAT
The DNA here is from genome assembly GCA_023525975.1 of Smallanthus sonchifolius. Classification (NCBI taxonomy): domain Eukaryota; kingdom Viridiplantae; phylum Streptophyta; class Magnoliopsida; order Asterales; family Asteraceae; genus Smallanthus; species Smallanthus sonchifolius. The sequence goes on along the minus strand of CM042030.1, from coordinate 24,151,346 downwards.
TTTGCCTTAAAATGGACTTCGACTTGAAGGAAAATGGGGAAATTGCCGTAAGAAAATGAGAAGTATGAAAGGGATTGTGAGATTTTGACTGAGGAGGTATGGTTTTTATCTTAATTCTCGCAGGCATGTATGGGTTTTTCTAAATGTGAGTGAAGTAGAAAGTGGGAGAATGGCTCCTCTGACTTTCGACCGAGAAAGTCAAGGAAGTGGTTTGGGTTAATAATAATTAGATTTAAGTATTAATTTATTAATGGTATTAATATCAATTAGAGTTTTAAAGGGTAATTTAATTTGGTTTAGGTTCTCCACGGTATTATAAATTTATTAAGTTTATGGCTCGTTAACGAAAGATATTGAAATCTTGGATTGTATAATTCGTTGAGGTGATTATTTGTAGGTATATATACCTAATGGTGACGCTACATGGTAACGTCTTCGAAGAGTCCATTATTTTACTTTTACGTATATTATATGATTTAGTCTTAAAAATAAATCATAGTTCAACGTAAATTTTATGTAATATATATATATATTTCTTGGTTATTTAATTTAATCCCTAACGTTCGCATTTAGTCGGGTTATCCTGGTACGTGAACCGGTAACTCCTAGAATTACCAACTATGAAATGAGACCATGTACGGTTTTTGTTAGGCCTTAATGTCCTTGTTTGTGAAATTAAATAAATCACAAAAACAATTAAAATGTAAACTTGTTTATAACATGTACGGATATTGACCTGAAATGTCGGGTGTCACATTCTCCCCATGTTAACAGAATTTCGTCCCGAAATTCAATTCGTGCCATCTTGAACTGGTGCATCCTTAAACAGGGAGGGGTATTTCGTTTTCATTTGATCTTCTCGTTCCCATGTATACTCAGGACCACGTTTTGAGTTCCAACGTACTTTAAGCAGTTTGATTCGACTACGTCTCAGCCTTTGAACTTTCCAATCTGAAATCTCAATCGGTTCCTCGATGAAATGCAACCTGTCGTCTATGTGAATCTCATCAGGCGGTATAATTAACTTCTCGTCTGATAAACACTTCTTGAGATTTGATACATGAAACGTATCATGTACATTGCTTAGTTCTTGTGGCAACTTGAGCTTGTAAGCTACAGGGCCAACCCTAGCCAGTATTTCAAACGGTCCAACGTATCTAGGGTTGACCTTACCACGGTTACCAGACCTTGCAACGCCTTTCCATGGTGAGACTTTTAACATTACTCGGTCACCAATTTGAAATTCTAATGGTTTTCGTCTGTTATCAGCATAGCTCTTCAGTCTGTCTCGGGCCGCTTTCAGACGGTCCTTAATTTTGAAGATCTTATCAGTGGTTTCCTGGACAATCTCAGGACCTGTCAAATGTTTTTCACCAACTTCCGCCCAACATAGCGGTGAGCGGCACTTACGACCATATAAAGCTTCAAATGGAGCTGCCTTAATGCTCGTGTGGTAGCTGTTATTATAGGAAAACTCTGCCAACGGTAAATGAGTATCCCAATTTCCTCCGAAATCAATTACACACGCACGGAGCATATCCTCTAAAGTTTGAATGGACCTTTCGCTTTGACCATCTGTTTGTGGGTGATATGCCGTGCTCATGTCAAGACGTGTGCCCATGGCTTCTTGTAATGATTTCCAGATTCTAGAAACGAATCTGCTGTCTCTATCAGAGATAATAGAAATTGGCACTCCATGCCTAGCCACAATTTCCTTGATATAAAGCTTTGCAAGTTTCTCGGTTTTATCCGTCTCTTTGATAGGTAGAAAATGAGCTGATTTTGTCAGACTATCGACAATTACCCATATTGTGTCATAACCGCTGGACGTCCTGGGTAACTTCATGATGAAATCCATAGAAATCTGTTCCCATTTCCATTGAGGTATCTCGGGTTGTTCTAACAATCCCGACGGTATCTGATGTTCTGCCTTTACCTTTGAACATGTCAGGCATTTACCGACATAAATAGCAATTTCTCCTTTCATGTTCGGCCACCAATAATATTCTTTCAGATCCTTATACATCTTATCTGAACCTGGGTGAATGGAGTACCTGGACTTGTGGGCTTCGTCCATAACCAACTCGGGTAAATTACCAAAACATGGCACCCAAATTCTATTTGCAAAGTATAAAGTATCATCTGATTTTGGCTCTAACTGTCTGGTCATTCCTCGTAAAGCTTCACTCTGAATGTTTTCTTCTTTAGTTGCCTCCCATTGTGCCATCCGGATTTGAGTCGTGAGACTCGTATGAATTGTCAATCCTAGGGCACGAACACGGAGTGTTTTAACCCGTTCTTTACGACTTAAGGCGTCTGCTACAACATTGGCTTTACCAGGGTGATACTTGATATCACAGTCGTAATCATTCAGTAGTTCTACCCAACGACGTTGCCTCATGTTGAGTTCTTTCTGATTAAAAATGTGTTGGAGACTCTTGTGGTCTGTAAAGATAGTACATTTTGTACCGTATAAGTAATGTCTCTAAATCTGGAGTGCAAACACAACTGCGCCCAACTCCAAGTCATGGGTCGTATAATTCTTTTCGTGCACTTTTAGTTGTCGTGAGGCGTAACGTTCACTGGTTTTCAAAGCATATGATTATCGCAAACACATACATGATATTGGATACATAATCAAAGTTTAAATGTTTACATCCCAAAACATAACTTAGTTTTTATACAAAGTTTAAGATTTCTCAAATATGACTCAAAACCATGAGTTATACAAGTGAAATCCTTCCAAAAGTTGTATCCTCATGTATGTAAGTAACCTACATTGCTAGCCTGGAGACCACGTTCATTTTCCTGAAAGCATACTTAAAATGTCAACTCGAGGTTGGTGAGTTCACAAATTATTATAAAGAGTTATCATAAACCCAATGATTAAACCTGATCATTTTCACCTGATCAAAACCCTTTATTTAAACCTGATCACTTAAACCAGATCAAAACGCTTTTGCTTAAACCTGATCACTTTAATCTGATCAGACCTCTTTTGTTTAAACTTGATCATTTTAACCTGATCAAAACTCTTTTGTTAAACCTGATCATAACTCTTTTGTTTAAACCTGATCACTTTAACCTGATAAAAACTCTTTTGCATGTATTACCAATGAATCTGAATACTAATCCGATTTATTGACCCCATTTGTAAGCATGCAAGGAATACAAAATAGTATGTAATGTACGAGACCGTAACCAAACTCCAACATTCTGTGCCTCCCCCCGCCTTTCTACGAGTAAGACGATATGCGGTCATTCGGCCATTTGGACCCCTGGTTAGCGCGACTAACCATGACCGGAGGCGTCACCCCCAATAGTACTATCCATATAATCCCGGGCTAAAATAGCTAATGGTTACTAACTTATTCAGAGGACTTTAAGCGCTTTACTTTTCCCTCAATACACACATATGGTCAGATCATTAGTTCATTCATTTACATACAAAAGTCTTTTACATGTATGTTTCCACCCCAAATCATTTCAAAAACTTTAGAAAAAGGGGGATTAGTGAAACTCACCTTGATGCTAGCAAATCTTTAAATAACAGCAGACCCGCTTATCCGTATCCTAATTACACAAGGATACTATACCCGTTAAGACTACCCGTCTTAAACGCAAGTTGTTCACCCGACTTAACTATTCCTGTTAAGTTTGACTTTGTTTATTTAAAACATTGTTTTATCATGACGACTCGTTGGTGATTATTATTCAAGTCTAGACGCTTTATTTATTTTCCGGAAAAACTATTATATTTCCATATTGGTGACTCATTATGTTTGTCAAAAATAAATATTATTTTTGCAATCGTCTTATAATATATTTATATTATAGTCCATGTATAAACACATATAATTATTCTTTACTAACAATTATATCAATCACAGGTATCGTTCAAATATTTTCTATGTATGTCTATCTCTATGTGCATATACAATTACTTGTTCCGACCGATATTTATTAACTTGTTTCAGTTCGGCATGTATTTATATTTCCTTACAAATATATACACACAAGTATAACTACATTTCAATCATACACTTATTTCTTTTTAAGTGAAACATCTTTAATTTCGTGCACATGAACCTATCTATGATTATGTCATCACGATATGTGCATGTATGCTTTTTATTGTTACCAATTGTCCCAAACACTTTAATCATAACAATTTCATGCCAATACACATACATATACTTTATGTATAATATTAGGGTTTTTAACATGATCTTCTTTGTATACATTTCCAGAACTTGTTAAGTTATCAATATGTATATATATATCTATATATATATATATATGTATATATATATATTGTCATGCTTTTTATCCAACATCATAAACTATTTTTATGAACATACTCCATAATCATGCATACATATGATTCAATAATTCTCATTTTAACAAGTTTAACACTTTATGAACATACATTTATCAAGTTTTCCAAAACACACCTACATGTATATATCTATATATCATGATTCCTTCATGTATGTATCCATGTTCAAACCTTTTTATCTAATGTTAATCATGCTTTTAACATCTACAACTATCATTATGGTATCAAAACAACAACATATACACTTATACCTACAATTTTTGGCTACACACATATATACACATTTACACACATCTTTTTAGTTTATCAATTCTTAATTTAGCATCATGAATTCAAATCAACACATATTTCATAAATATGTTAAGATAATAACTTATGTATAAAAACTTATCATTTTCGAATTTCATACATCTTTTTATATAAAATCTAGCTTTTAAATCATAAAAATGTTAAACTTTATAAACTCTTTAGCTTTTTAAACCTCCTTTAATTTTGGATGAACAACATGCTTACTTTAAGGAAGTAAAGAAAATATAAAAGATGAATGACGGTTTCGTACCACTAGACGAGCTAGGTGAAGAAAAATGTATGGAAGACACTAGGTGCTCGTGTTGTTATCAAGTCCCGACTCCAAGACTCCAAACCTTCCTTGAATCTTCAACTCTAACTCAAACTTCTCTAGGGTTTTTGCTCTTGAAATTGAAAGATATAAAGTGTTTGTGTGTGTGCATGTGTGAGCCGTGAGTGTGTATATATATGAGAGAGTGAGAGGTTGAGTGTGTAAGTGGGTGCATTTAATGTGATGGAAGATGTTGGTGTGGTCTACACTCAAAGAGGCATGGCCTTCTATGACATGGGTATGGGAGTGGTGAGGTGGTGTTAAGAGGGTGGGGCCCTCTATTCTCTGCCGAAGTGGGGGAGAAGGGATGGGGGTTGGGTGTTGCATTCAACCTAATCATGGCAAGGGATGGGTGACTTGATGGTTTGACCCTTGCTTGCACACTTGGTTAATAGGGTATGGGCTTATGACAACCATGATGGTGGTAAGCATGGTGGAGTGGGTGTGTGGGTGGTCCCACATAAGTATGGCCGAAATGGGGTAGTAGGGTGGGGGTTGGGTCTTGTCACATCTCATAATTACAATCCAAGTCTTAGTTAGATAGGTTCTTTGGTGGTGTCAAACTTCTAGGTGATCGCGTGATCTAATACCCGGTGTAGGACTTTTTATGATCAACTATCCTTATGTATTTTTGACTTGTTTATTAGTTTACTAGTTGACCCCGACCTAGTCATCACTTTAACTAAATCACACGTGTTTTACACATAAAATAACATAGCGACATGTAACAATTATTTATATGTCAACTTTCAAGAGTTTAGTCACCAATATTTGTGTTTTTATGTTAAAGCGTCTCCCTAGACTTTTACTAGAATAACATCCTTGTTAATCACCAACGATCGTACTTTGCGGGTTATTATTGCTTATTTCTCTAGTAATTCATAAAGATTACTATTTTGATATAAGTTTCTTTGCTAGACTCCTTGACTTTACTTAGTCAAAATAATACTTCAGGAAAATATATGATTTGAACGTGCATTTATGTAATATGGATATTCACCTGAATTACTGGGTGCCACATTCTCCCCATGTTAAAGAGAATTTCGTCCCGAAATTCAGTTCTTGTCATCTTGACTTGGAGTGCTCGTGAACAAGGACGGGTACTTAGCTTTCATTTTATCTTCCCGCTCCCACGTATACTTGGGGCCACGCTTTGAGTTCCAACGTACCTTAACCAATTTAATCTGGCTACGCCTTGTTCTCTGAACCTTCCAATCTATGACTTCAATGGGTTCCTCAACGAAGTGCAGCTTGTTATCTATGTGAATCTCATCAGGCGGTATAATTAACGTGTCGTCTGATAAGCACTTCTTGAGATTTGATACATGAAACGTATCATGTACATTGCTTAGTTCTTGTGGCAACTTGAGCTTATATGCTACAGGGCCAACCCCAGCCAATATTTCAAATGGTCCAACGTACCTAGGGTTAAGCTTGCCACGGTTGCCAAATCTTGCAACTCCTTTCCAAGGTAAGACCTTCAACATGACGCGGTCCCCGACTTGGAATTCTAATGGTTTTCGTCTGTTATCCGCGTAACTCTTTTGTCTGTCACGGGCGGCCTTCAGACGATCTTTGATCTTGAAGATCTTGTCAGTAGTCTCCTGAATAATCTCAGGACCGGTTAAATGTTTGTCGCCAACCTCCGCCCAACATAGCGGTGAACGACATTTTCGACCATACAAAGCCTCAAACGGAGCGGCTTTGATACTGGTGTGGTAACTGTTATTGTATGAAAACTCAGCTAGTGGCAAATGAGTATCCCAATTTCCACCGAAGTCAATTGCACACGCACAGAGCATATCCTCTATGGTTTGAATGGTCCTTTCACTTTGACCATCTGTTTGTGGGTGATATGCCGTGCTCATGTTAAGACGTGTGCCCATGGCTTCTTGTAATGATTTCCAGATTCTAGACACGAATCTGCTGTCTCTATCAGAGATAATAGAAATTGGCACTCCATGCCTAGCCACAATTTCCTTGATATAAAGCTTCGCAAGTTTCTCGGTTTTATCAGTTTCTTTGATGGGTAGAAAATGGGCTGATTTTGTCAAATGATCGACAACTACCCATATCGTGTCATACCCTCTCGACGTCCTGGGCAAATTTGTAATGAAATCCATTGAAATCTGTTCCCATTTCCATTGAGGTATCTCGGGTTGTTGTAACAATCCCGATGGTTTCTGATGTTCTGCCTTTACCTTTGAACATGTCAGGCATTTACCTACATAAATAGCAATTTCTCCTTTCATGTTCGGCCACCAATAGTGTTCTTTCAGATCCTTATACATCTTATCCGAACCTGGGTGAATGGAGTACCTGGACTTGTGGGCTTCATCCATAACCAACTCCCGTAAGTTACCAATACATGGCACCCAAATTCTATTCATGAAGTATAAAGTGTCATCTGACTTTGGTTCCAACTGTCTGATCATTTCTCGTAAAGCTTCATTCTGAATGTTTTCTTCTTTGATTGCCTCTTGTTGTGCCATCCGGATTTGAGTCGTGAGACTCGTATGAATTGTCAATCCTAGGGCACGAACACGAAGAGTTTTAACCCGTTCCTTACGACTCAAGGCATCTGCTACGACGTTTTCCTTACCAGGGTGATACATGATATCACAGTCGTAATCATTCAGCAGCTCTACCCAACGACGTTGCCTCATGTTGAGTTCTTTCTGATTAAAGATGTGCTGGAGACTCTTGTGGTCTGTAAAGATAGTACATTTTGTACCGTATAAGTAATGTCTCCAAATTTTTAGTGCAAACACGACAGCACCCAATTCCAGATCGTGAGTCGTATAATTTTTCTCATGGACTTTCAGCTGTCTGGATGCATATTGTCACACCCCGACCGATGGTGGAATCATCGAGGCGGACAATGAAATGATTGTTCATAAGCACATGATCTACTAAGGTTGCATAATTCATTAATAAGATTTAAATACCAAATATCCAAATACAATTCAAGTTACAACACCCTATTCTAGAATATTACACATAATTATGTTAGTAGGTCCAAAAGCCTTATGTGTAGCACCTTCAACACATAGTCACACAATCACATATCTTCACCTGAAACGTAATCCAAAACAAGTGTCAACTACGAGAGTTGGTGAGTTTACATATGTTTAAATAAGGTAAAAGTTTAGTTAAAAACATTTATACAATTCATAGTTTGAAATGGTATGATATGGCATAATGTGGAGAATTCACTATATGTATACCAATTGTAAGCATGTAATTGTGTATATAAGCATAAAGGTTTAACGTGATAGGCATAGCATACCGCTACCCTAAAAGTGATAGGCATGGAATCAAGACTATGTGGGTTACACATAATTTAGACCATCCTAAAAGTATTCATAGCATAACAAGTGATCAAGCACAAAAGCACAATAATCTACACATGTAAACACAAGTTGAATTGTATGTAAGTAAGCACAGATTACGTTTCACCCCAAAATGTATAAAAATGTAAATAGGGGATATGTAACTCACCTTGCAAGCGGGTATTTGTCCACGCGTGTAGGTGATAAGTATGTTGAAGTCTAAGCACAATGAAACCCTATGTAGATAAATGGGTATTATTGTATGTTTATATGTATGTGCGTATTCGTATTTAAATGAGTATAGGTTTTATAATAATATCCTTAATATTTATTTGTATAAAATGTGGTAGAAGATGAATACGGTTTTGTAAAACTTTGACTTATAAAATATTACATTTTTAAATAATTAATCATTATGTTTAATGTATTTAAACAATAATAATAAATAAAAAGATAAGTCTTTATTTGACTAATTATGTTGATATTTTATATATTAAAATTTATTTTAACAAGTTTATAAAAAAAAACATTGCTAGTGTTTATATAAAGAAAATGAGACATTTTATATATTAAATGTATTTTAATAAGTTTATAAAAATGTTACAAGATTTATAAAAATATAGGACATTTTATATATAAAAATGTATTTAAATAAGTTTATAAAAGTATTACAAGATTTATAAAAATATAAGATATTTTATATATAAAAATGTATTTAAATAATATTACAAGATTTATAAAAATGGAATAGTCTTTGTGAAAAATTATATGTTTTAAAATCATTGTACAAATTAACTTTTGGAAGACTTTGTATTTTTATAAAATTCCAAATTAAGGATTTAAACTTCTCGAGAAAAATATATTTTTAATAACACTTGCATTTTATAAATCATAAATTACCTATTTTAAATTTCGTGAAAACATTATATTTTAAATAACGCGTATTTTTATTTATTTATAAAAATGTTATTGTATTAATTTTCGTGGGTTCAAATAATTAAATAACTTATGAAAAACTTCGGTTTTATTTATTTTATAAATTTTAACGGGTTTGAATATGTTCAAAAGTTGGGTTAAAAATAAACGGGCCGAGTCAACGGGTTTGAAATAATTTTTAGTGGGTTATAAATATTTAGAAATAATTAAATGGTTTTTAAAACATTTAATTTAGATAATTAATAATAAAGAATATACAAATGGTTTTTAAATTAATTAATTTAACACATATACAATAAATGAAATAAGATTTTAATAGCCAAATGGGTCGGACCGGGTCGGCCCAGACCCGAATCCAGGTTCAGGAAGTGAAACGGGTCAGAGGGGGCTCAAAATGAGAAAAAGGGGGTTGGGCCGGAGGCCATAGGTTTCGAACCCGGGACCTTATACTCATCGAACACGACACTGACCAGCCGGGTTATAGCCCATCGCTGGTCAGTATCACACTAATTAATTGATAACCACTTCGAGGATTGCCCACTGGTTCTCGGCAACGACTAGGAGTCGTGTCCGGGTAATCTCGTTTGGCCGGGAATCAGTGGGCTATGGCCTGGATTATGCTCGAAATTTTTAGCACTAGGATAGACGAAGGTTTAGGGATGAAATATGATGATAATACCTGAACCGAAGGGGGTCGGCGAAGTCGAGGACGAAGCCGAGAATACCCAGAGCTGGAACCAGACCTTGGGGTCGAATTGGAACTCCAATTTAGAGGTGGGGCTTCGGAAAGAAGGCACGAGTCTAAGGGTGATGCCAATTTAGGGAGAGAGAGCAATACAAGGGAGAATGGGGTTCGAGAGGGACCGGCAATGGTTTTTATACCCGAAGGAATTCCGTATGATGGAACCAGAAATTGGCTCCACAATTGGGTTCGGACAGGTCTTACGAAACTAACGAGCCCTCTTTTAGTCGTTGAGATACTGTGTGTCGGCCGAATTTCATTGGGTTGACTTCGGTTTCATTAATGGCGTCGTGGGAATCTGATGATGAAAAAGTAAATTGGTCGGGGGAACATGGTCACACGAGGAAGGCGAGTACGATGGTGCAGGTTTTAGGTGTTGAGGTGTGGAGGGAGAGGGCTGTCGGGGCTTGCCGGAAAGCTTTTGGTCCGCCGGACAAGGGGAAAAGGTGACCGGATAAACGATTTTTGTTTTGACCGTTTTAGTCCCTGGAGTTTGGTTTAGTACGAAATAAACCTTAAAATAATTACGGATGGGTCCTTGTAGATTGATTTGTACACCTTTAGTCCCTTAACTGAATTCTGTTTTAAACCTTGTAGTTTGATTAAATACAAAACGACCCCTAAACTTTTATTAAATAAATTAATTTAATTTCTTTTAAACTTTAATTAATTTAAATTATATTGATTATGTTTCATAAACTCATTTTTTATTAAAACTAATTATTTTTAAATAATTATTTTGTTGAAATAATGCTTTATTTATTTAAATAATTAAGTTTATTTAACTTAAATTCTTTTAACCTAAATAAAACTTAAGTATATGTAATTTTATAAAACTTATGTTTTTATTAAAATTAATCATTTTGAATGGTTAATTTAATAAAATTGAAAACCATTGATTTATTTATATAAATTATTTAATTTAATAAGATAATTTGTGTAGTTTATAACCTTCAAATATTTTTAAAATTTAATTTAAAAATACATAAATTGAAATTTGTCAACACACCAATTTGTATAAATTTGATTAAATCTACGTGTATATGTTTTGAAATAAAATGTTAATATTTACACGATAAATTTCACAATGAAAATTTTTGAAATGTCACAGTCTCCCCAAGTTGAAGGAATTTCGTCCCGAAATTCGATTAGCGATGGTTATAGAAGCGGAAAAAGGGATGCCAACGGATTTAGAATAGAATTAATCACAAAAGGGAGACCAGAGGGAAATGGAGTAGGATAACGGATGACAGCTTAATTTGAGTCGAGTTGATAATTAGTTGATCTAATAGTATAGTGAGACTTGAACATACAATTGTTCATACACGCATGAATGTAAACTACATGAAACCATACTTAGCAATATTGGTGCCAATCACCTCGTGACATGGCATTTTCCTTTAAAACTCCACCCCACGGGTGTTCATATTTTTAAAATTTGCAAAAACATTTTCAAAAACCGGTCCTCCTCTTAGTACTTATGCACAGTTTATACTTGTTATATCAAGTGGGTTTATGTATAGGGTGTACCAGCGGCTAACCCACCACCCATTTGATATACCGGGGATTTCCCGTGCATAATTACTAGGATTTAGATCATTTTAATTAAATCACCTTTCTCAATTGAAAATTGTACAATGAAATGCATATAATTTGTAAACGTTATCACGTCTATGAGTGGTTTTATAGTACAAATATGTCTAACAATTCAAGAACCGATCCTCTTCCTAGTACTTATGCATGGTTTATACTCGTTATATCAAGTGGGTTTATGTATAGGGTGTACCAGCGGCTAACCCACCACCCCTTTGTTATACCGGGGATTTCCCGTCCGCTATTTCCATGATATGCGAGTTATCAAAATTGGTTGGTTGTTTAGCAAATAGTTGGTTAAAAACAAGAGACACAATCTTGAATATTGAATAAAACGGATGTATAAAGATAGTGAACAAGGGAACGTACCGTTGACAGTGTTGTCATTGGCCGGAGCCTCGTTAGCATTTATATTAAATGCTCGTCAACGGAAAGTAGTAACAACGTGTCCATAGCGTCCACATTTTGAGCATAGACGGCATGCAGCATGCGGGGCATGGTGATACTTGCAAGTAGGGCATTGGGGAAATGAACCTACATAATTTCTCAGGATTTGACCCGCAGGAGTAACTTGGGTCACAGGTACGGCAGGAATGACGGCCGCAAAGTTTTGGGCCTTACGCTTCCTATCATGATGGGAAGATTTGGGTTCTTCATCTTTGTCGGACACAGGAGTAGCAGCTTTGTCGACCACTTTCTTGGTACCCTTCCTGGATAAGGTACCCGCTTTGACGTGATTGTCAGTCAACACAGCAGACAAACGGATAGCGTCTTCGAGAGTGGAGGGATTACTTCCCAATACGGTGTCTTGGAGCGACATAGGCAGTCCACCTATGTATTTCTCAATTCCCCGCGCTAAGGGAGTAACCATGTGGGGCACGAGCAGACTTAGTTCTTGAAAACGAGTGGTGTAAGCCAAATTCTCTCCGCTATCTTGGGTGAGATCCCAAAATTCAACTTCGAGCTTCCTCATTTCGTTGCGAGGACAGAACTCGTCATTCATAAGTCGTTTCATTTCGTCCCAAGACAAGGACATAGCAGATTCGTTGCCTCGAGTACGTTTCTCACCGTTCCACCAGGTGAGCGCTCGTTTTTGGAAGACGCTGGCAGCATAACGGACTTTGAGGTTGTCGGGACAATCGCTGTTTAGGAAAGTACTATCCATACTTTCAAACCATTGAAGAAGGCCAGTAGCACCTTCCGTCCCGAAGAATTTGGTGGGGTTGCAAGAATTGAAATACTTGAATGTGCAGTATGGTGGGTTTGCACCGTTCCCTTGCGTATTAGACCCATCACTGTTGTTGTTAGCTTGGATCATTTGGCCTACTAGTTGAGTAAGTAGTGCAGCAAGGTCAGTGTTGGGATTGCTGGAGTTAGCATTAGCTGCGCGACGGGGAGGCATTCTATAAAATACCACGAGAAAAGACAAAATTTTATGAGACTTCGGACAAAATAGGCATGCATGTGCCACAGTTGGTAGACTGTTCACAATAATGTAAGCAGGAATGCGAGATGACACTCATCATGTCGCATGATAATGTATGTAAGTTCTGACTAAAACTGATCACATAATTCATTCAAAATTTATAACACTAAAGAATAGGGGAAATAAGCCATGAAATCTATTCCTGGGAGGATATGATAACATGGATCATTATTCGCGCGATAGGAATGGCCGGGATTCGCATGCACTACAAATCGTTATTACGTGTGCACCCGTAATAATGATTTGTTTTGCATGTTCGTCTAGTTCTTCCTACCTTGCTATAATGTCCCCAAATTTGAGTTTAAGTTCGGATTGTATTCTTGCGAATACATTGACTTATCAACGTTAAATAATTCCTCAAAGCTTTCAAGGAGACATGCTTTAGCCTATAGGTAAACACTCACTTCAGGAATTCCCAGGAAAGCATACGGGTCCGTTTATTTGGATTTATATGAAATGCTTTCCTAGACAGAAAACCCAATGTACAGGTGTCACCCTTCCAGATTGCACGTGTCCTTTACTGGTTTTAAGAAATTAAGTCGTTGACGAGATTTTCAAGATTTTAAAAAACTTGAGAGTCTATGAGTATAAAATGTGTAGGAATGTTGCAATTAATATGGATTAGGAAAGAGTATGGATAAGGATGGGTAGTGTATTTATTTGCATAAGTTTGTTTGTCAAATGTGTATGTAAAGCATGTATCATGTGTTTAAAGCCTTGTATGTATGTGTATAAGTCTCATGTACCAAACTTGGGAAATTTCAAATAATACCTAACTACAAATAATTCACATAGCAAATAATCATTTAGTATGTAACACATAAAAAGGGAGTCCTAAGGTTATAGTCTAGGTCATCGTGTCTAATAACCTAATTCCCTATAACCATGGCTCTGATACCAATCTGTCACACCCCGACCGATGGCGGAATCATCGAGGCGGACAATGAAATGATTGTTCATAAGCACATGATCTACTAAGGTTGCATAATTCATTAATAAGATTTAAATACCAAATATCCAAATACAATTCAAGTTACAACACCCTATTCTAGAATATTACACATAATTATGTTACTAGGTCCAAAAGCCTTATGTGTAGCACCTTCAACACATAGTCACACAATCACATATCTTCACCTGAAACGTAATCCAAAACAAGTGTCAACTACGAGAGTTGGTGAGTTTACATATGTTTAAATAAGGTAAAAGTTTAGTTAAAAACGTTTATACAATTCATAGTTTGACATGGTATGATATGGCATAATGTGGAGAATTCACTATATGTATACCAATTGTAAGCATGTAATTGTGTATATAAGCATAAAGGTTTAACGTGATAGGCATAGCATACCGCTACCCTAAAAGTGATAGGCATGGAATCAAGACTATGTGGGTTACACATAATTTAGACCATCCTAAAAGTATTCATAGCATAACAAGTGATCAAGCACAAAAGCACAATAATCTACACATGTAAACACAAGTTGAATTGTATGTAAGTAAGCACAGATTACGTTTCACCCCAAAATGTATAAAAATGTAAATAGGGGATATGTAACTCACCTTGCAAGCGGGTATTTGTCCATGCGTGTAGGTGATAAGTATGTTGAAGTCTAAGCACAATGAAACCCTATGTAGATAAATGGGTATTATTGTATTTTTATATGTATGTGCGTATTCGTATTTAAATGAGTATAGGTTTTATAATAATATCCTTAATATTTATTTGTATAAAATGTGGTAGAAGATGAATACGGTTTTGTAAAACTTTGACTTATAAAATATTACATTTTTAAATAATTAATCATTATGTTTAATGTATTTAAACAATAATAATAAATAAAAAGATAAGTCTTTATTTGACTAATTATGTTGATATTTTATATATTAAAATTTATTTTAACAAGTTTATAAAAAAAAAACATTGCTAGTGTTTTTATAAAGAAAATGAGACATTTTATATATTAAATGTATTTTAATAAGTTTATAAAAATGTTACAAGATTTATAAAAATATAAGACATTTTATATATAAAAATGTATTTAAATAAGTTTATAAAAGTATTACAAGATTTATAAAAATATAAGATATTTTATATATAAAAATGTATTTAAATAATATTACATGATTTATAAAAATGGAATAGTCTTTGTGAAAAATTATATGTTTTAAAATCATTGTACAAATTAACTTTTGGAAGACTTTGTATTTTTATAAAATTCCAAATTAAGGATTTAAACTTCTCGAGAAAATTATATTTTTAATAACACTTGCATTTTATAAATCATAAATTACCTATTTTAAATTTCGTGAAAACATTATATTTTAAATAACGCGTATTTTTATTTATTTATAAAAAATGTTATTGTATTAATTTTCGTGGGTTCAAATAATTAAATAACTTATGAAAAACTTCGGTTTTATTTATTTTATAAATTTTAACGGGTTTGAATATGTTCAAAAGTTGGGTTAAAAATAAACGGGCCGAGTCAACGGGTTTGAAATAATTTTTAGTGGGTTATAAATATTTAGAAATAATTAAATGGTTTTTAAAACATTTAATTTAGATAATTAATAATAAAGAATATACAAATGGTTTTTAAATTAATTAATTTAACACATATACAATAAATGAAATAAGATTTTAATAGCCAAATGGGTCGGACCGGGTCGGCCCAGACCCGAATCCAGGTTCAGGAAGTGAAACGGGTCAGAGGGGGCTCAAAATGAGAAAAAGGGGGTTGGGCCGGAGGCCATAGGTTTCGAACCCGGGACCTTATACTCATCGAACACGACACTGACCAGCCGGGCTATAGCCCATCGCTGGTCAGTATCACACTAATTAATTGATAACCACTTCGAGGATTGCCCACTGGTTCTCGGCAACGACTAGGAGTCGTGTCCGGGTAATCTCGTTTGGCCGGGAATCAGTGGGCTATGGCCTGGATTATGCTCGAAATTTTTAGCACTAGGATAGACGAAGGTTTAGGGATGAAATGTGATGATAATATCTGAACCGAAGGGGGTCGGCGAAGTCGAGGACGAAGCCGAGAATACCCAGAGCTGGAACCAGACCTTGGGGTTGAATTGGAACTCCAATTTAGAGGTGGGGCTTCGGAAAGAGGGCACGAGTCTAAGGGTGATGCCAATTTAGGGAGAGAGAGCGATACAAGGGAGAATGGGGTTCGAGAGGGACCGGCAATGGTTTTTATACCCGAAGGAATTCCGTATGATGGAACCAGAAATTGGCTCCACAATTGGGTTCGGACAGGTCTTACGAAATTAACGAGCCCTCTTTTAGTCGTTGAGATACTGTGTGTCGGCCGAATTTCATTGGGTTGACTTCGGTTTCATTAATGGCGTCGTGGGAATCTGATGATGAAAAAGTAAATTGGTCGGGGGAACATGGTCGCACGAGGAAGGCGAGTACGATGGTGCAGGTTTTAGGTGTTGAGGTGTGGAGGGACAGGGCTGTCGGGGCTTGCCGGAAAGCTTTTGGTCCGCCGGACAAGGGGAAAAGGTGACCGGATAAACGATTTTTGTTTTGACCGTTTTAGTCCCTGGAGTTTGGTTTAGTACGAAATAAACCTTAAAATAATTACGGATGGGTCCTTGTAGATTGATTTGTACACCTTTAGTCCCTTAACTGAATTCTGTTTTAAACCTTGTAGTTTGATTAAATACAAAACGACCCCTAAACTTTTATTAAATAAATTAATTTAATTTCTTTTAAACTTTAATTAATTTAAATTATATTTATTATGTTTCATAAACTCATTTTTTATTAAAACTAATTATTTTTAAATAATTATTTTGTTGAAATAATGCTTTATTTATTTAAATTATTAAGTTTATTTAACTTAAATTCTTTTAACCTAAATAAAACTTAAGTATATGTAATTTTATAAAACTTATGTTTTTATTAAAATTAATCATTTTGAATGGTTAATTTAATAAAATTGAAAACCATTGATTTATTTATATAAATTATTTAATTTAATAAGATAATTTGTGTAGTTTATAACCTTCAAATATTTTTAAAATTTAATTTAAAAATACATAAATTGAAATTTGTCAACACACTAATTTGTATAAATTTGATTAAATCTACGTGTATATGTTTTGAAATAAAATGTTAATATTTACACGATAAATTTCACAATGAAAATTTTTGAAATGTCACACATATGCTATGACTTTTTCTCTCTGCATCAACACACATCCCAAACCTTGGTGTGATGCGTCACAGTACACAATGAAATTGTCAATCCCTTCGGGAAGGGATAGGATTGGTGCACTGCAAAGTATTTGATTCAGCAATTGAAAATTTGATTCTTGTTTATCAGTCTAATCAAACTTTTTGTCCTTCTGAGTTAACGTGGTCAAAGGCAAGGCTATCTTTGAAAAATTCTCGATGAATCGCCTGTAATAGCCTGCCAAACCCAGAAATTGACGCACCTCAGTCGGAGTTCTTGGTGCTTCCCAGTTTTTGATAGCTTCAATCTTGGATGGATCTACGTGAATACCATTCTTATTGATGACGTGTCCGAGAAAGTGAACCTCTCGGATCCAAAACTCACACTTAGAGAATTTAGCATAAAGCTTCTCATTCCTGTGTAGTTCCAAGAGTAATTTCAAATGATGTTCATGTTCCTCCTTGGTTCGTGAATATATCAATATGTCATCGATAAACACAATCACGGATTTATCCAAGTACGGCTTGCACACGCGGTTCATGAGATCCATGAAGACGGCCGGTGCATTAGTCAAGCCAAATGGCATAACTAGGAACTCGTAGTGACCGTAACGAGTCCTAAAAGTCGTTTTTGGTATATCTTCTTCCTGAATTTTCAGTTGATGATACCCTGATCGTAGATCAATTTTAGAATAGAAACTGGAACCTTGAAGTTGATCAAACAAATCGTCTATTCGAGGAAGAGGATACCGGTTTTTGATTGTCAGCTTGTTCAATTCCCGGTAACCAATGCACATTCTAAAGGTTCCATCCTTTTTCTTTACAAATAGAACCGGAGCTCCACATGGTGAGAAAATCGGTCTTATGAAACCTTTGTCAAGTAATTCTTTTAATTGGCTCGACAGTTCCTGCATCTCGGAAGGGGCTAGACGATACGGAGATCGTGCAACTGGTGCGGCTCCTGGTACTAGGTCGATCCGGAACTCGATGATGGTGGTAATCCAGGTAAGTCCTCGGGAAATACTTCAGGGTAATCCCTAACGATTGGTATGTCCTCAAGTCCACATTCCTCGGGTTTCTTCTCGACGATGGGAGCCAGGAATGCACAATAACCCTTGCGTAGATACTTATGAGCTTTCATGCAGTTTATCTTCTTCAACATCGTTCTACACTTTTCGCCTTGAATTGAAAGAATTTCTCCGCTTGGTTGTGGGATACGTACGATCTTCTTGAAGCATACGATCTCGGCACGATTCTTTGATAACCAATCCATGCCAATAAAAATATCAAAACTCCCTAGTTCAAGGGTAGAAGGTCTATACTGAATGTATGGTTTTCTAAAAATAAAGTACAACCCTTAATGACCTCTCCGACTTCTATTAATTTCCCATTTGCTAATTCAATTGTATAACTTTGATCTAGTTTGCTGGCGTTAATACCGAGTAAGGTTTTAAAATCATTCGACACAAAGCTCATATCCGCACCCGAATCAAAAAGTACAGAGGCATAGTGATTATTTATCAGGAACGTACAAGTGACGATGTTCGGGTCCTAGCGTGCGTCCCTTGCACCCATCACAAATGCCCTCCATGTTGCCTGAGCGCTGTTCTGGTTCTTCCAATTGGGACAATCCTTCTTGAAGTGTTTCAGGTCACCACATATAAAACATCCCGGTTTAAATTTCCCCGTTCGGTCGTTAACTCGACAAGCTTGTGTGGTGTGACCAAACCTGTCACACTTTCTACATTTGATACATTCACCGGTGTGCTGATTTCCGCACTTCTTACACCTCGGTAGGCCCCTATCATACTCCTTCCTTTCCATTGTGTTGGCTGTAAAAGCCTTCACAGTTCCTTGTTTCTTAAACCCTTGTTTTCCAGATTTGTTACTTGAATTTCCCATCCATTTCCTTTTCTCCCTAGATTTACCTCCTCATTCTCCTTCCTTCTAAACACTCCATTACGCACTGCGTCATCCCTCAGTTTGAATGCTAAAGTTATAGCACTCTTGGCATCCATTGGATTAGATGATGTTACCATACTATGAATTTGAGGCGCAAGGCCCCACAGATACCTTTCCACACGCTTATGTTCTGGTGTGACCATATGAGGTACCAGAATTGCCAATTCATTAAAACGGTCGGTGTACCCCGCCACATCATCTCCGATCATTTGTAAGTTCCACATCTCAGCTTCAATCTTTTGCAATTCGTTTCGTGGAAAATATTCCTCAATCATCATATTTTTCAAGTCTTCCCAAGATAATTGATACGCTGTCTCTCTCCCCAAAGTCTTGACTTGTGAATTCCACCAGGTTAAAGCTTTATCAGTGAGTGTGCATGTAGAATACTTCACCATGCAGTCAGCGGTGCATTCACTTATATCAATCACCGACTCCATCTTTTCTATCCATCTCATTAGTCCTACTGCACCCTCGGTACCATTAAAACTGCGGGGGTTGCAGGATAGGAAGGCCTTGTAGGTGCACTTCCTATTTGGAGCATCTGTAGAATCACAAGTCATAACGTCATTAATTCGGATCATGACTATGTGTTATGCCTTATTTATTTTTATTACCTCCGGAACCTCCTGCTGTACCGCTACCTCCTGCACCTCCTCCGCCGGTACCCGCTGCCGTTTCCTCCGCCACTATTTCGATTTGCTTCATACTGCTCCATGGCGGCAGCTACTCGTTGTGCTATGAGTTGTTCCACGTTTGGGGAAATCGTCTCGTTGTTGCCACTAGTAGTGTTACGGGGCGTCCTTCGCTTAGGTGCCATGACGTTCTTTCTAACATAACATTTAAAAAGAAACAACATTATATAATAATAATGATAGATCATGACATAAGGATACAACAATGTCAAACGTAAACAACCATCATCACAACATAAACCATCACATACATAGTTAAAACATACATAGTACATTGTTCCAAAAGACAAGGATACAAAAGGGATGGGTTCACATGACCACATCAGTACTAAAGTTTTAAACTACATAATGCGTTACGGGCACAACCCGCCCGTTATAGGTCTAAAAGTAGAAGTGGGAGTACAAACCAATCATCATGGCAAGTCCCGTCATGACAAGGCTAGCCCTAGCCACAAACTCTGCAGCCAAAGTCCTCTCTTCCAGCGCCTCCACCCTGTCTCGGACCGTGATAGTCAACTGCCAACCCATATCAGCTTTCATCTCTAGATAGTCAGTGGCACCCTGTATACCTCGGGTGCTGTCCTCCAGAGTCTGCACTCGAGATCCGAGCCCTTGACGTAGTCGTGTGGCTGCATCTCTATGTGCCTAGATATCATCTAGGAGGTCATCAAGATGCTCCTTGTGCGTATAAACACGTGCTACCAATGTAGGCACTGTGAGCTCCATGGCTTCCCCAGTGTGGTGTAGGGGTGTTGGGGAGTTGGAGGACTCCCCGAGCTCAAAGGTAGAGGGGATGCTCTCTATCTCCCTCCATCGTGCCAGTGTACGGGGCATCCAGTTGATAGTCCCCATAGTAGGGTGATAGCAGGTTCGTTGCCTAGGTGGTTCCTCATCAGTCTCCAAGTCTTCCGGGTCACGGGATGCCAGAGTCCTCTTGCGTGGCAATCGAACCTTCTTCCTAGCACTCTTTACCATAACTGGTCCTCCACTTTTCTTTCGGTAGACGATAGGCGGTTCTCCCAGGGCGACATTGGGTGGTGTGGAGCTGCGGACTTGCACTCGACCTCTGGGGCGTGCGACGGGAAGTTCCTCATAGGATTCAGAGGCAGAGACGGGGTCGGAGTGTGACGACATGCTTATGACTACAATATCCATATGACAAGATGAATGGTTATGCAATGCTTATGCAATGAAAACATTTTAGTGAGTCATTCAAATTATAGACTAGGTTCCATTTTAGACTCCTAGTTCGCTATAATCAATGGCTCTGATACCAAGTTCTGTCACACCCCGCCAAGGCGGAAACGCGAGGCGTAACGTTCACTGGTTTTCAAAGCATATGATTATCGCAAACACATACATGATATTGGATACATAATCAAAGTTTAAATGTTTACATCCCAAAACATAACTTAGTTTTTATACAAAGTTTTAGATTTCTCAAATATGACTCAAAACCATGAGTTATACAAGTGAAATCCTTCCAAAAGCTGTATCCACATGTATGTAAGTAACCTACATTGCTAGCCTGGAGACCACGTCCATTTTCCTGAAAACATACTTAAAAATGTCAACACGAGGTTGGTGAGTTCACAAATTATTATAAAGAGTTATCATAAACCCAATGATTAAACCTGATCATTTTCACCTGATCAAAACCCTTTATTTAAACCTGATCACTTAAACTTGATCAAAACTCTTTTGCTTAAACCTGATCACTTTAATCTGATCAGACCTCTTTTGTTTAAACTTGATCATTTTAACCTGATCAAAACCCTTTTGTTAAACCTGATCACTTTAACCTGATCATAACTCTTTTGTTTAAACCTGATCACTTTAACCTGATCAAAACTCTTTTGCATGTATTACCAATGAATCTGAATACTAATCCGATCTATTGACCCCATTTGTAAGCTTGCAAGGAATACAAAATAGTATGTAATGTACGAGACCGTAACCAAACCCCAACATTCTTTGCCTCCCCCCGCCTTTCTGCGAGTAAGACGATATGCGGTCATTCGGCCATTTGGACCCCTGGTTAGCGCGACTAACCATGACCGGAGGCGTCACCCCCAATAGTACTATCCATATAATCCCGGGCTAAAATAGCTAATGGTTAATAACTTATTCAGAGGACTTTAAGCGCTTTACTTTTCCCTCAATACACACATACGGTCAGATCATTAGTTCATTCATTTACATACAAAAGTCTTTTACATGTATGTTTCCACCCCAAATCATTTCAAAAACTTTAGAAAAAGGGGGATTAGTGAAACTCACCTTGATGCTAGCAAATCTTTAAATAACAACAGAACCGCTTATCCGTATCCTAATTACACAAGGATACTATACCCGTTAAGACTACCCGTCTTAAACGCAAGTTGTTCACCCGACTTAACTATTCCTGTTAAGTTCGACTTTGTTTATTTAAAACATTGTTTTATCATGACGACTCGTTAGTGATTATTATTCAAGTCTAGACGCTTTATTTATTTTCCGGAAAAACTATTATATTTCCATATTGGTGACTCATTATGTTTGTCAAAAATAAATATTATTTTTGCAATCGTCTTATAATATATTTATATTATAGTCCATGTATAAACACATATAATTATTCTTTACTAATAATTATATCAATCACAGGTATCGTTCAAGTATTTTCTATGTATGTCTATCTCTATGTGCACATACAATTACTTGTTCCGACCGATATTTATTAACTTGTTTCAGTTCGGCATGTATTTATATTTCCTTACAAATATATACACACAAGTATAACTACATTTCAATCATACACTTATTTATTTTTAACTGAAACATCTTTAATTTCGTGCACATGAACCTATCTATGATTATGTCATCACGATATGTGCATGTATGCTTTTTATTGTTACCAAATGTCCCAAACACTTTAATCATAACAATTTCATGCCAATACACATACATATACTTTATGTATAATATTAGGGTTTTTAACATGATCTTCTTCGTATACATTTCCAGAACTTGTTAAGTTATCAATATGTATATCTATATCTATATATATATATATGTATATATATATATATATATATATTGTCATGCTTTTTATCCAACATCATAAACTATTTTTATGAACATACTCCATAATCATGCATACATATGATTCAATAATTCTCATTTTAACAAGTTTAACACTTTATGAACATACATTTATCAAGTTTTCCAAAACACACCTACATATATATATCTATATATCATGATTCCTTCATGTATGTATCCATGTTCAAACCTTTTTATCTAATGTTAATCATGCTTTTAACATCTACAACTATCATTATGGTATGAAAACAACAAAATATACACTTATACCTACAATTTTTGGCTACACACATATATACACATTTACACACATCTTTTTAGTTTATCAATTCTTAATTTAGCATCATGAATTCAAATCAACACATATTTCATAAATATGTTAAGATAATAACTTATGTATAAAAACTTATCATTTTCGAATTTCATACATCTTTTTATATAAAATCTAGCTTTTAAATCATAAAAATGTTAAACTTTATAAACTCTTTAGCTTTTTAAACCTCCTTTAATTTTGGATAACATGCTTACTTTAAGGAAGTAAAGAAAATATAAAAGATGAATGACGGTTTCGTACCACTAGACGAGCTAGGTGAAGAAAAACGTATGGAAGACACTAGGTGCTCGTGTTGTTATCAAGTCCCGACTCCTAGACTCCAAACCTTCCTTGAATCTTCAACTCTAACTCAAACTTCTCTAGGGTTTTTGCTCTTGAAATTGAAAGATACAAAGTGTTTGTGTGTGTGCATGTGTGAGCCGTGAGTGTGTATATATATGAGAGAGTGAGAGGTTGAGTGTGTAAGTGGGTGCATTTAATGTGATGGAAGATGTTGGTGTGGTCTACACTCAAAGAGTCATGGCCTTCTATGACATGGGTATGGGAGTGGTGAGGTGGTGTTAAGAGGGTGGGGCCCTCTATTCTCGGCCGAAGTGGGGGAGAAGGGATGGGGGGTTGGGTGTTGCATTCAACCTAATCATGGCAAGGGATGGGTGACTTGATGGTTTGACCCTTGCTTGCACACTTGGTTAATAGGGTATGGGCTTATGACAACCATGATGGTGGTAAGCATGGTGGAGTGGGTGTGTGGGTGGTCCCACATAAGTATGGCCGAAATGGGGTAGTAGGGTGGGGGTTGGGTCTTGTCACATCTCATAATTATAATCCAAGTCTTAGTTAGATAGGTTCTTTGGTGGTGTCAAACTTCTAGGTGATCGCGTGATCTAATACCCGGTGTAGGACTTTTTATGATCAACTATCCTTATGTATTTTTGACTTGTTTATTAGTTTACTAGTTGACCCCGACCTAGTCATCACTTTAACTAAATCACACGTGTTTTACACATAAAATAACATAGCGACATGTAACAATTATTTATATGTCAACTTTCAAGAGTTTAGTCACCAATATTTGTGTTTTTAAGTTAAAGCGTCTCCCTAGACTTTTACTAGAATAACATCCTTGTTAATCACTAACGATCGTACTTTGCGGGTTATTATTGCTTATTTCCCTAGTAATTCATAAAGATTACTATTTTGATATAAGTTTCTTTGCTAGACTCCTTGACTTTACTTAGTCAAAATAATACTTTAGGAAAATATATGATTTGAACGTGCATTTATGTAATATGGATATTCACCTGAATTACTGGGTGTCACACCTCGGTGGTGGTAATCCAGGTAAGTCTTCAGGAAAAGCTTCGGGGTAATCCTTAACGATTGGTATGTCTTCAAGTCGACGTTCCTCGGGTTTCTTCTCGACGACGTGAGCCAGGAACACGCAATAGCCTTTACGTAGGTACTTACGAGCTTTCATGCAGTTTATCATCCTCAATGTCACTCCACTTTTCTCACCTTGAATCGAAAGAACTTCTCCGTTCGGGAGAGGAATATGAACAATCTTCTCAAAACAAACAATCTCGGCGTGATTTTTCGATAACCAATCCATACCAATAACAATGTCAAAACTTCCCAGATCAACGGGTAACAGGTCTATACTAAATGTGTGGTCTTTCAAACATAGAGTACAACCCTGAATGACTTCTCCAGTTTTAATTAATTTTCCGTTTGCTAATTCAATTGTATAATTTTGGTCTAGTTTGCTGGGCTTAATACCGAGTAGGGACTTAAAGTCATTTGACACAAAACTCATATCAGCACCCGTATCGAAAAGTATAGAGGCATAGTGATTATTTATCGGGAACGTACCAGTGACAATGTTTGGTTCTTGTCGTGCGTCACCAGCCCCCACCACAAACGCTCTTCCACGGGCCTGATTGTCGTTTCGGTTCTTCAACTTTGGACAGTCTTTTCTAAAGTGCTTTGGATCTCCACACTCAAAGCATCCCTGATTCATCCTTTCTGCTCCTGGGTTGACCTTTCCTGCTACTTGATTGATCTTATTAGGGTTCGCATTGCTCCAACAGTTATGGGCTAGATGCCCATGCTTTTTACACTTTCCACATTGGGTACACCTTCCACTGTGATGATACCCACATTTGTCACACTTCGGTAGAGTTCCCAGATATCCTTTTTGTTCCATAGTGTTGACAGCATAGGCTTTCATAGTTCCAGATCTCTTGTAAGTTTGATTCTTGTTTTGATTACTTAGTTTTCCGAACCATTTCCTCTTTTCCCTAGACCCTCCTTCCTCGGTCTCCTTCTTCTCAAACAAACCATCACGCACAGAATTACCTCTTAGCTTGAAAGCTAGAATTATAGCGTTCTTGGCATCCATAGGGTTCGATGAAGTTACTAGGCTTCGGATTTGAGGAGCAAGACCCCACAAATATCTTTCAACCCTCTTGTATTCTGGGGTAACCATGTGTGGAACTAAACTTGCTAACTCATTGAATCGGTCAGTGTAACCAGCCACGTCATCTCCTATCATTTGAAGGTTCCACATTTCAGTTTCGATTTTCTGCAATTCATTTCGAGGACAGTACTCCTCGATCATCATGGCCTTTAGATCATCCCAAGATAGCTGGTAGGCAGTCTGTCTTCCCAAGGTTTTCATCTGAGAATTCCACCAGGTTAATGCTTTGTCAGCAAGTGTGCAAGTGGCATATTTCACCATACAGTCAGCTGTGCATTCACTAATATCAGTTACAGATTCCATCTTCTCAATCCACCTCATCAGGCCTACTGCACCCTCGGTGCCATTGAAGTTGCGAGGGTTGCAGGATAGAAAGGCCTTATAAGTGCACTTCTTGTTCGAAGCATCTGTAGGGTCACAAGTCAATATTTTAATAATGTTGTTAACTTAGATCGCGACTGTGTTACAGAGGTGTTTACACATCCTATTACCTCCAGATCCTCCAGTAGTGCCACTGCCTCCTGCATCTCCTCCGCTACCACTACCATTTCCTCCGCCGTTATTCCGATTGGCTTCGTACTGCTCTAAGGCGGCGGCTACACGTTGGGATATGAGTTGCTCAACTTCTGCGGAAATCTTCGTGTTGTTTTCACCAGTAGTGTCACGTGGTGTCCTTCTTTTGGGTGCCATGGGTCTGAAGCCGAAATGGGAATGTGTGACGATATTCAGTGTCTACGATATCCGTACAATATGATGATAAGTTATGAAATGCATATGCAATGAAAAACGTCTCAGTGAGTCATTTATATTATAGACTAGGTTCAATTTTAGACTCCTAGTTCGCTATAATCAATGGATCTGATACCAATCTGTCACACCCTCGCCAAGGCGGAAACGCGAGGTGCGACGTTCATGGTTTCCAAAGCTTATGATTACCGCAAACACATACATGATAAATGGATACATAGACAAGTTTAAAGTTTTACATTCCAAAATGTAAATTGAGTTTACAAAAAGTGAAGATTTCGCAAATATGACTCTATTACAATGAGTTATACAAGAGAAATCCCCCAAAAGTTGTATCCATCGTGCATGCATGTAATCTACATTGCTAACCTTGCGATCACGTTCAATTTCCTGAAAAACATACTTAAAATTGTCAACACTAGGTTGGTGAGTTCACAAGTTTAATCAAATTGTTCTGTGTAAAATTCAATTGTTCGTAAATAGTTTCAGGTGCATGTGATAAACAGAATAAGAATTGTTGACCCATTTGTAAACTAGCTAGGAATACAAATAATATGTTCCTACATGAGCCGTAACAAAACCATGACAATTGTACACGCCCCTAATTTCGTTATCCGGTTCTATGCGGCCATAAATCCTCCAGATTGTGGTTAGCGCGACTAACCATGACCGGGAGACGTCACTCTCCATAGTACTATTCATAGGACCCTAGGCTACAGTTAATGGTTACTAAATTGTTCCAGGGGACTTTAGCGGCCTCAAATCGTTTAACTCATGTAAACATAAAAGTCGAGTCTTATTCTCTTGTTATCACATAAAAATAGTTGTAAGTATGTTCTTCCCCCAAATATTTGAAAACAGTAAAGGGGCCGTGAAACTCACCTTGTTTTTGTGTATGTTAGCAACGATAATTGTTCCAGTCAACCTTGACTATTCGTACCCTAATTACAAAAAGGGTAATTCTTGTTAAGACCGAACGTCTTACATGCAAATTGTTCACCGACTTAGTAAATCTGATTGCCTTTGTTTAAAATATCTTCTTAGTTTTTCAACACTTGTTTCGTTATAAAATAGTTCTAAGTTACTACCGACTGGGACTGATGAACAGGTATCGAAACTACATAGTTTCGATTGAACAGAACAGGACAGAATAGATGTCGAAACTACCTAGTTTCGATTAAGCAAACTGGGCATCGAAACTACCTAGTTTCGATTGAACAATAGGTATCGAAACTACCTAGTTTCGATTGAGTACTAGGTATCGAAACTCCTAGTTTCGATTGAGTAATAAGTATCGAAACTCCCAGTTTCGATTGAGTAATAGGTATCAAAACTATAGTTTCGATTACTGAACTTTGATTGACAGAATCAGTCCTGCATATTTTTATGTTTTAAATCTTGAATTTGACACACTTTTCTTGTTATCTTACTTGCGTTCGAACGATTTGTATGTTTAGCTACGATTTTTAAAGAAAATAATATGAATAATATTGAGTTTTTACCTAAAACAGAGAATGATGATTTTGAGGGAAACAGAGAATGATCTTGAGCTCATTAGCTTGATTCTTGAGAAAAACACTTGGAACTCTTCTTATAGCACCGAAATATGGTGGATTTTGCCTTAAACTGGACTTCGACTTGAAGGAAAATAGGGAAATTGCCATAAGAAAATGAGAAGTATGAAAGGGATTGTGAGATTTTGACTGAGGAGGTATGGTTTTTATCTGAATTCTCGCAGGCATGTATGGGTTTTTCTAAATGTTAGTGAAGTAGAAAGTGGGAGAATGACTCCTCTGACTTTCGGCCGAGAAAGTCAAGGAAGTGGTTTGGGTTAATAATAATTTGATTTAACTATTAATTTATTAATGGTATTAATATCAATTAGAGTTTTAAAGGGTAATTTAATTTGGTTTAGGTTCTCCACGGTATTATAAATTTATTAAGTTTATGGCTCGTTAACGAAAGATATTGAAATCTTGGATTGTATAATTCGTTGAGGTGATTAGTTGTAGGTATATATACCTAATGGTGACGCTACATGGTAACGTCTTCGAAGAGTCCATTATTTTACTTTTACGTATATTATATGATTTAGTCTTAAAAATAAATCATAGTTCAACGTAAATTTTATGTAATATATATATATATATATATATTTTTCTTGGTTATTTAATTTAATCCCTAACGTTCGCATTTAGTCGGGTTATCCTGGTACGTGAACCGGTAACTCCTAGAATTACTAACTATGAAATGAGACCATGTACGGTTTTTGTTAGGCCTTAATGTCCTTGTTTGTGAAATTAAATAAATCACAAAAACAATTAAAATGTAAACTTGTTTATAACATGTACGGATATTGACCTGAAATGTCGGGTGTCACACGTAGTGGCTGACGCTTTAAGTAGAAAGGAAGAATCGACACCTATCCGGATCAAAGCGTGTCAGCTGATTATAACGCCAGATTTGATTAGTGAAATATCAAAGGCACAAGATGAAGCACTATCTGAAAGAAATATAAAACGGGAAAGAATAGTAGGACAACAAGGGAATTTAGATGCAAATGCATACGGTGTACGAACTAGGTTTGGCCGGATGTGGATACCTAAGATTGGCGAGCTTAGAGCCAAAATACTCGATGAGGCCCATAAGTCTCGTTATTCTATCCACCCCGAGACAAAAAAAATGTATCAAGACTTGAAGAAAGAGTACTGGTGGCCGGGCATGAAGAATGATGTGACTGAGTACGTGAACAAGTGCTTGACGTGTTCACTAGTTAAGGCCGAGCACCAGAAACCATGCGGTAAAATGCAACCCTTACCAATACCGGAATGGAAGTGGGAGGAGATCACGATGGACTTCATTACCAAGCTACCGCGAACAGCTAAAGGCAATGATACCATTTGGGTGATCGTCGACCGCTTGACGAAAAGTGCTCACTTCTTGCCAATACGTGAGACTTCTTCGTCAGAAAGACTAGCAGAAATATTTATCAAAGAAGTTGTGTGTAGGCATGGTATGCCGCTGTCGATTATGTCCGATAGGGATACTTGATTCACGTCAAGGTTTTGGAAGAAATTCAATGAAGCAATGGGCACTAGACTGAACATCAGCACCGCTTACCACCCCCAAACCGATGGACAATCGGAAAGGACCATTCAGACCTTGGAGGACATGCTCCGGGCCTGTATCATTGACTTCAGTGGGAGTTGGGACAACCATCTACCCTTGGCAGAGTTTTTATATAACAATAGCTATCACTCGACTATTGGCATGCCGCCATTTGATATGTTACTGAGCTCGTGAGCAAAACCTCCGAATCAGAATCAGAATCCAGGTAACGATTCGACCTTAAACTGAGTTTTTCTTCGTTTTGGGATTTTTCGGTTTTTAGCTAAATAAGAGACGTTTTTATGGATGAAACTTGAAAATAAGCTTAGAACTAGCATCTAGAGTGTAAACCGCACCTTTTGATCAATGAAAGTTGTAAGATTAGCATGATCGGATTAACATGCAAAATTTCGGACTTGTCTAGAAAACAGGTGCTGCATACTTATCAAGTACGCAGTAGGGACGTCCTGCGTACTTACCAAGTACGCAGGAGAAAGATCATGCGTACTTACCAAGTACGTAGGAGAAAGATCATGCGTACTTACCAAGTACGCAAGAAGAATGCTCTGCGCAATTGTCAAGTACGCATGAGCAAGGCCCTGCGCACTTGCTAAGTGTGCAGGCAGCAGACCAGTAAGTAAAGTCAGTATGTTTAGAATGATTGAACCGTTAGAGTCGGGGTTGGGTCTGATGTGTATTTAAACTACCTAATTCTGATCGTACGAGACGTTGGACATTTGTTTAGGACAACCAAGACTAGCTTTTCAGGTGAGTTCTATGTGCCCCCTTCTATGTTATGTGCAAACCTTATTAAATGTTTTGGGGCTGAAATGTATACACTAAATGAATAAATGATATGAATGCTAATGTGATCATACGTGATATACTAATATATATTTTATATATTATACGAAAATGAATTATGCACAAAGAATGAATCGTATGATTATATAGAATGAATGAAAGAATAACACAAAGTGTAAGAATGAAATCTTGCTTTATATCCATGTATATATTGCTTGCCAAGTATAAGAAAAAGGTTATGGACGCTTCGATGATAACGGCTACTTCGGTAGACGGACGACCACGTGACTATTTTGTAACCGGGACAAATACGTTCCTTCATCAGCTAGGACGTACGAAAGCCATTAATGGACGGTCGAAGCAAATGTCATATTATGAATAGTAGAACGGTTGCATAAATAATAGTCATATGGGAAACGGATACCTTCGGGTAGACGGGCGAAATACGGCCTACGACGGTAGGACGGTTGTAAGTCATGACGGACGGACATAAGTTGCCGGACGGTTGTAAGAATAAAATTACAGACGGACACCAGTGCCGGACGGTTGTAAGAATGGCGGGCCATGACGATGGACCGTGGCGTTTGTTTTTGTGACATTCGCAAACAAATGACGGGTTGATCACCCTTAAATGTATGACCCATGAAAGTTAAGAAAAGAAAAGGTGAATACATATATATATATATATGTAATCACAAAAGAAAGATGAAAGAAAAGCAAAAGTTATGAATACGTATATATTTATATATATGTAATTACAAAAGAAAGATGAAAGCAAAGCAAAAGTTATGAATACGTATACAAAAGAAAGATGAAAGAAAAGCAAAAGTTATGAATGTATATAATTATGTATACTTATAAAGAAAAGAATGATCATACTTAATAGTTTAAAACTAGAACTCACTAGCGTTAGCTGACTTTTAGTATACATTTCAGGTATAGAAAGGAAGGGTCGTGCGAAGGCGTGAAGGTTACCCGGCATGAGACTGACATTCCACTTTTATTTATGATAAGACAATGTTATGTACTAAATTTTAAGACTTCCGCTGTTATGACATGTAATTTGAATGATGTTTGCTTCCACTACTTCTGAATGTTTTAAATTTAAGCTCAGTAATTATGACTATGTTTATGAGTAAATCCAACAAGTGAGGTTACCCGGGAAAGGGGCCTTACAGGTTAACGCGTGATGCTCGCACCGGGCAGACCCGGGTTCGATTCCGGGCAAGCCCGTTTGTTTTTCAAACCCGCTTAGAGAACTCCAAAAACTATAAAAATTTATTTTTATAAACTTTACAAACATTAGAACAGATTGAAACTTGTTTTACAATTTTTGCATAAAAATCTCTATTTTTATAAAATTATATATTGAATACTCAATTTAAATTAGGTATTTATTTTGAGTAAAATATTTACAAAATTTGGGACAATTTTATAAACACTTTATACAAAGTTTTATAAAATTTAAACTTTATTTTTAACACAATAAAATCAGATTTATAAATTTTCAATATGAATTCATTTTATTTTGAATTTATAACTAAAAATTTGTACATTAAATATTTAATGTAAAAATCTAAATATTTAAATAAAAAAGTTTGATTTTATAAAATTTATAAAATATTAACTTTATTTAAAACGATCAAATACTTATTTCTAAATGATAAATAAATAAATAAAATTTATTTATTATAACCTTAAAAGTTAAATGTATATTTATCATTAAACTCTATACATAAATAATATTTACACAACTTCATATTTACGCATCTTTATAAATAAATAAATAGAGTAAAAATTATTTATTTAATTCATATTTAATATAATGCGTCCGCTATTTTTATAACTAAATAAATAAGTTACATACCTTTATAAATAAATAAATAAGGTAGCAATTATTTATTTAATTTATATTTAAACAAAATTGGTTATTTAGGCTATACTTAAATGCTTCTGATGGTGCTGATTCAGAAAATATTGATTCTGATGCTGCATCAGGTGTTGCTGAGGAGGATATTGTTCTTACTCAAAATGCTTCTGATGGTGCTGATTCAGAAAATATTCCCATTGCCAAAGTATTCATGGCAGACATGTCTGATCCGTCTAAGGTAAAAGGCTCTGTTTGTCATATTTACTGTTCTAACTGCATTTCTGTTAAAGATAAATTGCAAAAGGTCATGGATGATAACACAAACTTGATTTGTGACATGAAATCGATGCATACTGTTAATCAGAAACTAAAAGATAATGATAAATTGTGCATCGATGGAATTGAGTCTTTGAAAAGAGATTTAAATTCTCTGGGGTTGAAATATAAAGAGCAAGGTTATCATCTAGATATGGCTTATGCTGAGATAGAAAAACGTAATGAAGTTGTTGCTCAAAAAATAAAGAAATATCTGACAAAGAATCTGATGATACATCTAGATATGGCTTTGACGAACCAGCTAATTTTGTTGCTTCCTTGATCATTACTCCTCCAAGATCTAAAGATACATCTCCAGTTATAACTCCTGTTCCTCCAGTTATTACTCCTACCGCTAGTCCTTCAGTTCCACAATCGTCAGCTGGTCCGTCAAAGCCTTCTGATTCTGAAAGGATTTTGTTATGTAAAAGTCACTAAGTGTTTATTCAAGTTTACCTAGAGGCGAACTTGTTAAGTTCGCCTGGTCTAACAGAGGCAAACTTAATAAGTTCGCTTAAGTCTATCTGAGGCGAACTTGTTAAGTTCGCTAAGTCTGTTAGAGGCGAACTTAATAAGTTCGCTTATAGCAGGTCAGATGTCTATATAAGTGTTTACAGAGTCAGTCGAATTAGAGAGAACAGATCAGACAGAACAGAGAATTATCTGATTGAGTCTGTAAACACCATTGTGATTTGGAATACAATTGTGAAGGTTATTTACTTGATTGTCTACATTGTCTTTTGTGCGTATAAACATTGATTCGTTGGATTCCGCACTTCAAGTTAACGTCACGTCTTATCATGAGATCGATCCGTAGAAGCGCCAGAGGACCTACAAAATTTGAAATAAAATGATTTTATTTTGAGATTTCCTTTAAATTTTTGCTTGCGGGTTTTGAACACGGGCCATCTGGTCTGATGGTGCAGTGGCCTAACCAGTCAGACTAGGTGGTTTCGCTGACTAACTAGAAACCCAAAAATTTAAATATGAAAAGTACGCTTTATCAAATCCCCAAATCAGAAATACATTCATAAGAACAAGAACCCTAATTCTATTCGTGTTTGCTGGGTTCTGTTCTTACAATTGGATATGGGGCTTTTGATAAGGACTCGAAAACGAGTCGAATGACACCAAGACTTACGGATTTGGATTGGGCACGATTGCAGGCGGCTACCCTCTCGGTCTCGTCGTTCTTGATGCTTGATTTGGTTCCAGACGCGGAATGAGATGCGATTAGCGGTTCAGAAAGGTTGTAATAGACTAGGCGAAGGTGTACGCAAGATTTAATTCGTTTAATTTCACGCGGATTAGCTGTTTTGATTTTAATTTGACCGAAATGGATGGGGAGGCCTGATTACACGTAAATTCAATGAATTGAGAGTGAATCGGGTCCTGTTAATGGTCTAGGTACGTACGTGATTGAACTGCGAGTGATTTGCGGGATTAAGACGTGTTAGTTTTCTTGAATTGAATGTAATTGATACGGATTTGACTATGTAAAGTCAAATCCTTTCAAATTCAAATTTGACCGCGTGATTGAACGAATTGATTTGTTGTTTGGGTCTGGATTGGGCCGATTTATTGCTTGTACACGAGATAGAACCCAAGGGACTCGATTTGATCCATGTCGTGGCTTGGATTGAAAGGATTCGGCCCTGTTTGACTTTTGAAAGTCAAACAGGTCAATTTTTTGGGAGTTTTGGTTCAATTCTGACTTTTATAAGTCAGTCCATATACATTTACGAGTTCAAGATAAGAAGGCGGGGTTCAAGGTTTGAGGGTTCAAGCGTTTAGGCGGTTAGGGTTCAAATCATCGCGTATGGTTAGGTGTATGTATTTGTATGATGTATGTTCGTGTATGTTTACCTATGCATGACTATATATATATATATATATGTATATGTATGCATTTGTATAGAAATTTTGAGAATATGGTGAGACAGAATTTGAGAATTTTCATGAGTTAGAGTTCAAATTGTTTGTACAAAATAACATAAAATATTGCACTAGAACGGGTTTGAAGGTGTTACATTGAATTGCAAATAAATAAAATCAGAAATGTTACAGTATCCCCATGTTGAGGGAATTTCGTCCCGAAATTTAGCTAGTTGAGGCTACTGGATCAGCAAAAAGATACGGGTACTTGAGCTTCATTTGGTCCTCAAGTTCCCAAGTGAACTTAGGTCCACGCTTAGATTCCCAACGAACTTTGACAATAAGAATACGGCTTTGTAACATCCCAAAAATAAAATGACAGTTAAAATGATGAAATAAACGAACGAGGCATGTTGGGTAGGGCCGGATAGGCCGGCGGGCTGGAAGGGGAGCCTCCCCTATAAATAGCTTAGACCTCCATCATTTCTCTCATTTGTAAGTTCTAGAGAGAGAAACCGTAGAGAGAGAAAGTTGGCGGATCGACCCGAGATTGCAGCAAAGTGTTGCTCCATAGCTCGTGAGAAGAACCTCCGGATCAGAAACTCGATTCAAGTAACTATCGGGCCTAAATCTGAGTTTTTGTTCGTTTTTGGGTTTTTCGGGTTTTGGGTGAAAAGGTAACGTGTTCACGGATAAAACTGAAAGATAAACATAGATTTGAGTTCCTTAATGGAAAGCAAACGTTTTGAAGTAAACAAGTTCGGGATCTTGACGTGATCAGACCCGAAGACGAAACTTAGGGTTTTTGCGAAGAAGCAGTTCGTGCGTACTTATCAAGTACGCATGAAGATGATCCTGCGTACTTACCAAGTACGCAAGAAGAGGATCCTGTGTACTTATCAAGTATGCATGAAGAGGGTCATGCGTACTTATCAAGTACGCATGAAGAAGGTACTGCGTATTTATCAAGTACGCATGAAGCAAAGTCTGTGCACTTATTAAGTATGCAAGAACAAGTCCCTGTGCACTAGCTAAGTGCGCAGGCATCAGGGTGGTTGAGTAAAGTTAGTATGTTTAGAATGGTTAAACCGTTAGAGTCGGTATTGGTCTGATGTGTATTTAACTAATCAATTCAGATCGGAAGTGACGTTGTTGGAACTTGTTTAGGACAACCCAAATTAGCTTATCAGGTGAGTTCTAGAAGCCCTCTTTTAAATGTTTTATATAATGTTTTCGGGCTGGTGTGTATACATATGAAATGATGTTTTACGAAATGATGTTTATGAAACTATGTTCATAAAATGATGCTTATGAAACTATGTTTACGAAATGAAATGATTTGGAATGAACGGTTTATGGAAAGAAAGTTTTATGAATGGAAGGTTTACGAACGAAATGTTTATAAAGAAATGGTTTAACTAAAGGTAAAGAGTTTCGAAAATGAATGAAAAGGTTTTATGAAAAGAAAAGAAAAAGGGCAAAGGTTTTAAAGAAGTCATTACAAATCTAATCTGTCGAGTGAATGGAATTGACGAATGATGTCTGGGAATGTAATTCCCAACCTTGTGGTAGATTATGGACAGCGAGCCATATTTGCCATAAGAGCAACAGGGGCAGTGTCTTGGTGGCCTGCCAATGGTTTTGATGTTGTACAATTGGCAGGGAGTAAAGACGGTTACTCAGGGGTTAACGTGACCCTATGTAAGGTTAAATTATGATCCGACGGTGTTATGGCCGTGAGCCATAGCCGTCGATGGAAGTTTTCGGTCTATGGACATGAGAGCCATAGGGGAAACTGAATGGGTATTGTCGGTCCTCATGCAGTTAAGCCTTGGGGGCAATACAAAAGGGAATTGACGGAATGTATGGTATTGTCGGTCTTCGTGCAGTTAAGCCTTAGGGGCAATACCATACTAAATGACGGTACGAATGGTAACACAGATTTAGATAGTAATGTATGACTTAAATGAATGTTAAATGTTTTAAACAAATGATCCGTTCAATGTGTTTATGATGACGATAAATGTTTGAAGGTTTTTAATGATGAACGAAAGGCCCTGTTTTTCTTATACAAGATGTTAAACCCTAATGAATGATTGAATGATGAACCATTTCTTAAATCGAATGAAAACTAGAACTCACCAGCGTAGCTGACTTTTTAGTGTGCACATTCAGGTTAAGGCAGGTTATGAGGTTGGACGGCGATGCTTGGCTAGCGATGAAGAGTTACCCGGATGCTTATGAAGACTGGCATCATGTTACGTTTTGTTTTCATTAAGTTATGTTTAAACATGTTTACGCTTCCGTATGTTGAACAATGTAATGGTTATGTTTTAATGAAGTATTTTCCGCTGCGTTATTTGATATTCAAGTTTAAGAACTGTTTGTGAATGAGTAAATCCAACAAGTGAGGCCTCCCGGGTTTGGTGCCTTACAAGTTGGTATCAGAGTAATAGTTTGAGAGATTCGGACACTCCCCGTGTCTGAACTTAAACTGTGAATGGGACCGAAAGCGGATGCCAGTACGGGTAACTCGAGCCACAGCATCAGGTATGAAGGTAGTATATATTTACATGTATAGTATTCCTTAGAAAGGGTTAGGTAAGGACTTGTGTTCTGATGGAATCACAAAGGTGGTCAAATAGAAATCAAAAGGTAGTGTAATGGTTAATTGCAGATGGCCAGTGTATATTAACATCTTACAGTACTTATTGAATTTTATTTGTTGGCTAGCGTGATGACATTAGATTCCTTGTCTTATAGAACGAAATGGCAAGGAGAGGAAACAGAAGACGTGGTGGGGGCCGTACCGGCGGTCGAAATGGTGGGCGTGGCAGGACCCCTGCACGCCAAGAGTATAGTGAAGAAGGAAGTGTTCACACTGAACCGACGGTTAGTATGCATGGAACTGAGCAGACACAGATTGAAGAACAACCTTTCACTTTTGAACTAGAAGCGAAAGCAGCTATAGCTCGAGGGTTCACCGAGTTGATGAAGACTTCTCTGCCAGGTCTGTTAGCTGAAGCATTGAAGAAGGTTAATGGGGAAGGTGGGTCTAGCGCGGCAACTGGTGCCCAGAACAACGAGACTGACAACGCGCCGCCTGCTCGCGGAAGCGACTATAAGTCGTTTAAAGCATGTGACCCGCCGGTCCTGACTGGAAAGAAAGACGCGGTAGCTACGTTTGACTGGGTAATCCGTATGGAGGCTGCCATCCGTCTCAGCGAATGCCGGGCAGATCAAGTGGTGAAATTTGTTGCTAACTCCTTGAGAGAAGAAGCGTCCCATTGGTGGGAAGGAGTGCGACAAGCTAAGGGAGATACAACTATTGACTCCATGTTATGGAATGATTTGAAGGCGTCAGTTATTAAGAATTTTTGCCCAAGGAACAAAATTGAGAAGGTGGAGAGGGAATTTCTGAATTTAAAGGCTGGTAACATGACTCACCATCAATACACCACCCGGTACAATGAGTTGGCACGACTGGTGCCACACCTAATTACTACCGAAGAGAGAAAGATTTCTTGTTATATCCAGGGACTGTCGGACAAGGTCCGCACCTTTATCAAAGCAAACACTCCTACCACTTTCGATTCGGTGGTGGAACTCAGTGGTGTGGTGTATGATGATCTGGCATTAAACGATGCCGCCATTGAGGAACCGAAGAAGAGACCGAGCTTCTCAAACAAGCGAACTGGTGGAAAGATGTTTGGGACTCGTGATAAGAGGGCTCGGGTGGATGAGCCGACTATTTGTAAGAAGTGTGGAAGGGAGCATACAGGTGAATGTAGACTGGGATCTAACTTGTTCTTTAAGTGTGGCAAGACCGGGCGCTACTCCCGTGAGTGCCCACAACACTTCAAGTGCTATAACTATGGGGATGCCGATCATCTGAGTAGGGAATGCCCGAAACCGAAGATGGGCGAATCTGGGAAAGGGAAGGGTGCCGAGAAGAAAGAAGAGAGGCCCCGAGCAAAGACTTGTGCGTACGCGCTGACGCAAGACCAAGCTAGGGCAGACCCCGACGTGGCGTCAGGTACGTTCATCCTTGACAACACTTTTGTTTCTCTGTTATTTGATTCAGGTGCCTGTAAGAGTTTTATATCTACGACTTTTTGTAAATGAGTACACTGTCAGTAAGCTAGAAAGGGCCTTTAGCGTAGAAACCGCTGAGGGAAGAACTGCGAGAGTGACCGATGTAGTTGACAACTCTACGATAAAAATAGAAGGTCATAGGTTCCTTGTCAGATTGTTTGTTATGGTTTTGGGAGGGTTTGATGTCGTGTTAGGTATGGATTGGTTAATTGCCAACGAAGCACAAATCATATGTAAATGAAAGATAATCCGACTCAAGGATTCGAATGGTAGCAAAGTCAAGGTTTTTGGAGATCATAACGCCCCGATGCCAAACGTCATCTCGATGATTAAGGCAACAAATTACTTGAGGCGCGGATGCGAGGCTTATCTGGTATACGTAATTGACAAGTGTAAGGAAGTGAAGAAACTAGACGATGTACCCATGGTACGCGAGTACCCGGAGGTGTTTCCAAAGGAGTTTCCTGGGATACCACCCGACAGAGAGATTGAATTTCGAACCGACTTAGTACTAGATGCCCAGCCCATGGCTAAGGCTCCATATCGACTAGCACCTGTGGAAATGAAAGAACTTATGGTCCAATTAGAAGAACTACTTGAGAAGGGATTTATACAACCGAGCATCTCGCCATGGGGTGCTCTGGTGTTGTTTGTGAAGAAGAAGGATGGTTCGATGAGAATGTGTATTGATTATCGCGAGTTGAACAAACGAACGGTGAAGAACAAGTACCTTTTACCAAGGATCGACGACCTGTTCGATCAATTGCAAGGTGCAAGTTGGTTCTCAAAAATCGACCTTCGATCCGGGTACCATCAGTTGAAGGTGAGGGAAGAAGACATACCGAAAACTGCATTTCGCACGCGTTATGGACATTTCGAGTTCCGCGTAATGTCTTTCGGATTGACGAACGCCCCTCAGCGTTCATGGATTTAATGAATAGGGTGTGTCGACCGATGCTGGACCGATCGGTAATTGTGTTCATCGATGATATCCTCATCTACTCCAAGAATGAGGGTGATCACGCATGTCACTTAAAGGAGGTGTTGGAGGCTCTGAAGAAGGAAAAGTTGTATGCTAAGTTCTCTAAATGCGCGTTCTGGCTTAGGAAAGTCCAATTCCTAGGTCACGTCATCAACCCGAACGGCATTATGGTTGACCTAGCGAAGATAATGACGGTAAGGGAATGGAATATTCCTAAGACGCCAACTGAAATCCGTAGTTTCTTGGGGTTGGCAGGCTACTATCGGAGATTCATCTAGGATTTCTCAAAAATAGCTTCGCCGTTGACAAAGTTGACTCGGAAAGAGGTAAAGTATGAATGGTGTTCGACCCAAGATGAGGCGTTTAAGGAATTGAAGAAGAGGCTAACCCAAGCTCCAGTCTTGGCCCTTCCCGAGGGCAATGAAGACTTAGTGGTATACTCTGACGCTTCGGGTCAGGGATTGGGATGCGTGTTGATGCAACGCGGGAGAGAGATCGCGTATGCGTCACGACAGTTGAAGATTCACGAAGCTAATTATCCGACCCACGATTTGGAACTTGCTGCTGTCGTATTCGCATTGAAAATCTGGAGGCACTACCTTTACAGGGTGAAGTTTACTATTTACTCCGACCATAAAAGTTTGAAGTACTTCTTCGAACAAAATGAACTTAATATGAGGCATAGGCGATGGTTGGAACTGTTGAAAGACTATGACTGTGAAATAATATACCATCCTGGAAAGGCAAACGTGGTGGCTGATGCTCTAAGCCGAAAGGATGTGCCTACTCCTATTAGAGTGAAAGCTTGCCAGTTGGTGGTAACATCTGATGTGATGAGAGAAATTGAAAGAGCTCAAGATGAAGCACTTAAGGAAGAAAACATAAAGAAGGAAAGGATGGTTGGCCAACAGGACAAGTTGGAATATAACACCCTTGGTGTTAGGACACGTTTTGGATGGGTAAGGATACCTATGGGTGGCAAGCTTAGAACCAAAATCTTGGATGAGGCTCATAAGTCTCGGTACTCTATCCATCCTGGTACCAATAAAATGTACCAAGATCTAAGGAAGGAATACTGGTGGCCTGGAATGAAGCATTAAGTGACAAAGTACGTAAGTAAGTGCTTGACTTGCTCGCAAGTAAAGGCCGAACACCAGAAACCGTATGGAAAGATTCAACCACTTGATATATCGGAATGGAAGTGGGAACACATTACCATGGACTTCATAACCAAGCTACCTCACACAGCTAAAGGTCATCACACCATTTGGGTAATTGTGGACCGTTTAACGAAGAGTGCTCATTTCCTACCTATTCGCGAGATGTTCTCATCGGAAAGGTTAGCGGAAGTATATATTAACGAAGTAGTAGCACGGCATGGGATGCCTTTAATGATCGTATATGACCGGGACACACGATTCACATCGAAGTTCTGGAAAAGATTTCACGAGGCGATGGGCACGAGGCTTAATATCAGCACGGCATACCACCCAGAAACGGATGGTCAGTCCGAAAGGACCATTCAGACATTAGAGGATATGCTTCGTGCTTGTATTATCGATTTTGGCGGCAGTTGGGACAGTCATCTGCCTTTAGCCGAATTCTCCTACAACAATAGTCATCACACGACTATAGGCATGCCGCCTTACGAAATGTTGTATGGGAAGAGATGCAGGACCCCGATTTGTTGGGGTGAGATTGGAGAAAAGAAATTAGGGAGTATTGAAGTAGTAAGAGAAATGTCAGAAAGGTTTGATCAAATCAAAGCACGAATGATGGCCGCACAAGATCGTCAGAAATCCTATGCGGATAAACGACGAAGGCCTATTGAGTTTGATGTTGGGGACAGAGTAATGTTGAAAGTGTCACCCTGGAAGGGAATCATACGATTCAGGAAGAGAGGAAAGTTAAGTCCGAGGTTTGTCGGACCATTCAGGATAATGGCACGGGTTGGTGAGGTCGCTTATCGGTTAGAGTTGCCTGATGAGTTAAGTGGGATTCATCCTACCTTCCATGTATCACACTTGTGAAAGTGTTTGGCGGATGAATCAGATCACGTGCCACTTACTGACATCGAGGTCGACAACAACCTTAACTACATCGAAGAACCCGTGGCCATCTTAGACAGAAAGGAGAAGCGTTAGCGTAATAAGATTATTCAATTGGTTAAAGTCCAATGGAAGCATCGAAGGGGATCAGGAGCCACTTGGGAAATGGAGAAGGAAATGAGGGAGTCGTACCCTTATATATTTGACTTATGATAGGTTTCGGGGACGAAACCTATTGTAAGGGGGGTAGACTTGTAACATCCCAAAAATAAAACGACAGTTAAAATGACGAAATAAACGAACGAGGCTGGAAGGGGTGCCTCCCCTATAAATAGCTTAGACCTCCATCATTTCTCTCATTTGCAAGTTCTAGAGAGAGAAACCGTAAACAGAGAAAGTTGGCGGATCGACCCGAGATTTTAGCAAAGTGTTGCTCCATAGCTCGTGAGAAGAACCTCCGGATCAGAAACTTGATTCAGGTAACGATCGGGCCTAAATCTGAGTTTTTGTTAATTTTTGGGTGAAAAGGTAACGTTTTCACGAATAAAACTGAAAGATAAACATAGATTTGAGTTCCTTAATGGAAAGCAAACGTTTTCAAGTAAACAAGTTCGGGATCTTGACGTGATCAGACCCGAAGACGAAAGTTAGGGTTTTTGCGAAGAAGCAGTTCGTGCGTACTTATCAAGTACGCATGAAGATGATCCTGCGGACTTACCAAGTACGCAAGAAGAGGATCCTGCGTACTTATCAAGTACGCATGAAGAGGGTCATGCGTACTTATCAAGTACACATGAAGACGGTACTGCGTATTTATCAAGTACGCATTAAGCAAAGGCTGCGCACTTATTAAGTACGCAAGAACAAGTCCCTGCGCACTTGATAAGTGCGCAGGCATCAGGCTGGTTGAGTAAAGTTAGTATGTTTAGAATGGTTAAACCGTTAGAGTCCGTATTGGTCTGATGTGTATTTAACTAATCAATTCAGATCGGAAGTGACGTTGTTGGACCTTGTTCAGGACAACCCAAATTAGCTTATCAGGTGAGTTCTAGAAGCCCTCTTTTAAATGTTTTATATAATGTTTTTGGCTGGTGTGCATACATATGAAATGATGTTTTACGAAACGATGTTTATGAAACTATGTTTATAAAATGATGCTTATGAAACTATGTTTACGAAATGAAATGATTTGGAATGAACGGTTTATGGAAAGAAAGTTTTACGAATGGAAGGTTTACGAACGAAATGTTTATAAAGAAATGGTTTAAACTAAAGGTAACGGGTTTCGAAAATGAATGAAAAGGTTTTATGAAAAGAAAAGAAAAAGGGAAAAGGTTTTAAAGAAGTCATTACAAATCTAATCTGTCGAATGAATGAAATTGACGAATGAAGTCTGGGAATGTAATTCCCAACCTTGTGGTAGATTATGGACAGCGAGCCATAGTTGCCATAAGAGCAATAGGGGCAGTGTTTTGGTGGCCTGCCAATGGTTTTGATGTTGTACAATTGGTAGGGAATAAAGACGGTTACTCAGGGGTTAACGTGACCCTATGTAAGGTTAAATTATGATCTGACGGTGTTATGGCCATGAGCCATAGGCGTCGATGGAAGTTTCGGTCTATGGACATGAGAGCCATAGGGGAAACTGAATGGGTATTGTCGGTCCTCGTGCAGTTAAGCCTTGGGGGCAATACAAAAGGGAATTGACGGAATGTATGGTATTGTCGGTCTTCGTGCAGTTAAGCCTTAGGGGCA
Organism: Smallanthus sonchifolius; assembly: GCA_023525975.1. NCBI lineage: Eukaryota > Viridiplantae > Streptophyta > Magnoliopsida > Asterales > Asteraceae > Smallanthus > Smallanthus sonchifolius. Next base: position 24,107,957 of record CM042030.1, on the reverse strand, counting down.
ATACCATACTAAATGACGGTACGAATGGTAACACAGATTTAGATAGTAATGTATGACTTAAATGAATGTTAAATGTTTTAAACAAATGATCCGTTCAATGTGTTTATGATGAGGATAAATGTTTGAAGGTTTTTAATGATGAACGAAAGGCCCTGTTTTTCTTATACATGATGTTAAACCCTAATGAATGATTCAATGATGAACCACTTCTTAAATCGAACGAAAACTAGGACTCACCAGCATAGCTGACTTTTTAGTGTGCACATTCAGGTTAAGGAAGGTTATGAGGTTGGACGGCGATGCTTGGCTAGCGATGAAGAGTTACCCGGACGCTTATGAAGACTAGCATCATGTTATGTTTTGTTTTCGTTAAGTTATGTTTAGACATGTTTACGCTTCCGTATGTTGAACAATTTAATGGTTATGTTTTAATGAAGTATTTTCCGCTGCGTTATTTGATATTCAAGTTTAAGAACTGTTTGTGAATGAGTAAATCCAACAAGTGAGGCCTCCCGGGTTTGGGGCCTTACAGGCTTGGCTTGAGTTGTTTGATTTCACGATCCATAATCTTTACGGGTCTCTCAACGAAGTGCATCATTTCATCAATGCGCACGTCATCAAGAGGTATATGGAGATTCTCGTCAGTAAGACATTTCTTTAGATTGGACACATGAAATGTAGGATGCACATTGCCAAGTGATGGAGGTAGCTCGAGTCTGTAAGCCACTTTCCCATTCCTTTTAAGGATCTTGAATGGACCCACATAGCGAGGAGCTAGCTTTCCTTTCTTTCCAAAACGGATCACACTCTTCCATGGAGACACTTTTAGAAGGACAAGATCACCGACTTGGAATTCCAAGGGTTTTCGTCGTCTGTCGGTATATCTCTTTTTGCCGACTCCTCGCTACTCGAATGTTGTCACGGATTTAAATGATCTTGTCATATGTTTCTTGGATTAACTCGGGACCGGTGATTTGGGCTTCACCAATCTCGTTCCAACAAATAGGAGAACGGCACTTACGCCTATAGAGATGTTCAAATGGTGCCATATTGATACTTGTGTGGTAGCTATGGTTGTAAGAGAACTTAATTAGGTATAGATGTGAATGCCAGTTGCCACCAAAATCAATTACACAGGCTCTAAGCATGTCCTCAAGATTTTGGATTGTACGCTCGGTCTGATCATCAGTTTGGGGATGGTAAGTCGTGCTCAAATCCAATCATGTACCAAGAGCAGTTTGGAGGGATTGCCAGAAACGGGAGGTTAAACGAGCATCTCTATCGGAGATTATGTTTAGTGGAACACCGTGACGACTCACAATTTCGTCAATGTAAATTCGGGCCAATTTCTCAACCCGATAGTCCTCACGGATAGGCAAGAAGTGAGCAGATTTGGTGAGGCGGTCAATGATCACCCAGATGCTATCATAACCACTTAAGGTGCGAGGGAGTTTGGTAATGAAATCCATAGCTAAATTCTCCCATTTCCACACAGGAATTTTTGGTTATTCAAGTAAACCGGATGGATGTTAGTGTTCGGCTTTGACTTTGGAGCAAGTTAGGCATTTGACAAAATAGAGAGCAATGTCTTTCTTCATACCGGGCCACCAATATTGCTGATGAAGGTCTTGGTACATTTTATCCACACCAGAATGAATAGAATAATGAGTCTTGTGAGCCTCGTTCATGAGAAATGCACGGAGATCATCGCGATCGGGAACCCAAATACGGTTCAAGTAGTAAAGTAAACCATTGGGTTTAGATTCCAGCTGAAGTTCAACACCACATGACATTTCATCGTACATGTTACCCTCGGTGACCGAGACGTGTTGAGCTTCTAGGATACGATTTTGAATGTCGGTTTGAATTCAGACACAATGAAGCATGACATGGTCCTTTCGACTCAAAGCATCGGCTACAACATTCGTTTTGTGGGATGGTAACGAATCTCGTAGTCGTAGTTGTTAAGGAGTTCAACCCAGCGTCGTTGCCTCATATTGAGTTCTTTTTGGTTGAAGATGTGTTGGAGACTTTTGTGGTCGGTGAACACCACACATTTTGTGCCATAAAGGTAATGTCTCCAAATCTTCAATGCGAATACGACCGCACCCAACTCGAGATCATGCGTCGTATAATTCTTCTCATGGATCTTAAGTTGCCTTGATGCATAAGCGATCACCTTGCCTCTTGCATGAGAACACAACCGAGACCTTGGTTGGAGGCATCACAGTAGACAACTAGATCGTCATTCTCATCAGGGAGAGTCAAAATAGGAGCATTGCACAACTTCAGTTTGACAACAATCTTAGAGAAATTTGAAATGAAACGACGATAATATCCCTCAAGACCAAGAAACGAACGAACTTCGTTGGGGGTCTTAGGGGTATTCCAATTCTTAACAGCTTCAATCTTAGCAAGGTCAACATGAATTCCCTTTTCATTGACGATATGAACCAGGAATTGAACCTCCTTTAGCCAAAATTCACATTTGGAGAACTTGGCATATAGTTGCTCTTTCCTCAAGAGGTCCAAAACCAACCTAAGGTGTTGTTCATGATCGGCTTTAGTATTGGAGAAGATTAAGATATCGTCAATGAAGACGATCACGAATTTGTCAAGATATGGCTTGCACACCCGATTCATGAGGTCCATCAAGAACCGTTATCCTTTGCCTAGAACTGATGATCTCTTTGATTAACTTCAAGGCTCTACTTGTTTCTCAAAGATTGATCTTCGATCTGGTTATCACCAACTCCATGTGCAAAAGGAGGATATTCCAAAGACTGTCTTTCGAACAAGGTATGGCCATTACGCGTATGGTCGTAAGTGTCGTTCTCCTATCTGTTGGAACGAGATTGGTGAAGCACAAATCACCGGTCCCGAGTTAATCCAAGAAACATCCGACAAGATCATTCAAATCCGTGACAACATTCGAGTAGCGAGTAGTCGGCAAAAGAGCTATGCCGACAGACGACGAAAACCCTTTGAATTCCAAGTCGGTGATCTTGTTCTTCTAAAAGTGTCTCCATGGAAGGGTGTGATCCTTTTGGAAAGAAAGGTAATCTATCTCCTCGCTATGTGGGTCCATTCAAGATCCTTGAAAGGATTGGGAAAGTGGCTTACAGACTCGAGCTACCTCCATCACTTGGCAATGTGCATCCTACATTTCATGTGTCCAATCTAAAGAAATGTCTTACTGACGAGAATCTCCATATACCTCCTGATGACGTGCGCATTGATGAAACGATGCACTTCATTGAGAGACCCGTAGAGATTATGGATCGTGAAATCAAACAACTCAAGCGAAGCCGTATTCCTATTGTCAAAGTTCGTTAGGAATCTAAGCGTGGACCTGAGTTCACTTGGGAACTTGAGGACCAAATGAAGCTCAAGTACCCGTATCTTTTTGCTGATCCAGTAGCCTCAACTAGCTAAATTTCGGGACGAAATTCCCTCAACATGGGGATACTGTAACATTTCTGATTTTATTTATTTGCAATTCAATGTAATATGTTCAAACCCGTTCTAGTGAAATATTTTATGTTATTCGTACATACTCATCCAATTAAATCATAGTCTTAGACATAGATTTTTGTACACATTATTAATTCAACATACATTACACACTAGGTTAACATTGTGAAATTTCAAGGATCATTTTGCTGTCTAGTCTCGCGTGCTAGCTACACCTTTGAATCATGTGAGATTCATATCCCCTTTTACTTTTACTTTTGGGGTGAAACATGTATACATATGTCTTGATAACTTAACCTTTTTGTAACAATTAACATCATAACAAGGTTCAAATTATACTAACATTGATCTACAACGTCTTAAGCTTTCTCTCATCCGAAACGATAATGCTTAGACCCTAAGATTTTGGTAAATAAATTTCCTTTAATTATTAAAAGTCTAAATTTTTGTTTTAAATATTTGATATACAATTTTAATAATAAAACCAAAAGAGCTGACCAATATAGCGGCTTGCGGGTTTCGAACCCGGGCCTTCTGGTCTGATGGTGCAGTGGCCTAACCAGTCAGACCAGGTGGTTTCGCTGATTAACTAGAAACCCAAAAGTTTAAATACAAAAAGTACGCTTTATCAAATCCCCAATTTAGAAATACATTCATAAGAACAAGAACCCTAATTCGATTCGTGTTTGATGGGTTCTGTTCTTACAATTGGATATGGGGCTTTTGATAAGGACTCGAAAACGAGTCGAATGATACCAAGATTTACGGATTTGGATTGGGCACGAATGCAGGCGGCTACCCTCTCGGTCTCGTCGTTCTTGATGCCTGATTTGGTTCCAGACGCGGAATGAGATGCGATTAGCTATTCAGAAAGGTTGTAATAGACTAGGCGAAGGTGTACGTATGATTTAATTCGTTTAATTCACGCGGATTAGCTGTTTTAATTTTAATTTGACCGAAATGGACGGGGAGGCCTGATTTCGCGTAAATTCACTAAAGTGAGAGTGAATCGGGTCCTGTTAATGGTCTAGGTACGTACGTGATTGACCTGCGAGTGATTTGCAGGATTAAGACGCGTTAGTTTTCTTGAATTGAATGTAATTGATATGGATTTGACTATGCAAAGTCAAATCCTTTCAAAATTCGAATTTGACCGCGTGATTGAATGAATTGATTTGTTGTTTGGGTGTGGATTGGGCCGATTTATTGCTTGTACACGAGATAGAACCCACGGGACTCGATTTGATCCATATCGTGGCTTGGATTGAAAGGATTCGGCCCTGTTTGACTTTTGAAAGTCAAACATGTTGATTTCTTAGGAGTCTTGGTTCAATTCTGACTTTTATAAGTCAATCCATTTACATTTACGAGTTCAAGATAAAAAGGTGGGGTTCAAGGCTCGAGGGTTCAAATGTTTAGGCGGTTAGGGTTCAAATCATCGTGTATGGTTACGTGTATGTATTTGTATGATGTATGTACGTGTATGTTAACCTATGCATGCCTATATATATATACGCATTTGTATAGAAATTTTGAGAAAATGGTGAGACAGAATTTGAGAATTTTCATGAGTTAGAGTTCAAATTGTTTGTACGAATAACATAAAATATTTCACTAGAACGGGTTTGAACGTGTTACATTGAATTGCAAATAAATAAAATCAGAAATGTTACGGCCGAAGCTCCCCGTCTGACATATCTGGTACGCTTTGTCTTAGCCATCAGTACCTGCACAAGATAGAATGTTGGAGTGACTACTATGGGTGTCAAATTCAGAATATGAGAGTAATCATAGACTGCCAAATTACGGTGATCAAATGCAATTTGGTGGTCCACATTACTGCTTGGATTCTAAACCTTCCCCATCGTATTCACACTATCTTTCTATCTTTCACACACCACGGATGCACATGCATCCCACATAATAATCTTGCAACAATATCACACCATCCAAGATTACACACAAAATTACTAAATCATATCGACACACCAAACTATCCCACATAGTCACAATTAATGCTAATCCGCATTACTCCGCTCACATCATAGCCTCATTCAATCACGTCACACAACTTCATGTAGTTCTACATAACACTAGCACACATCAAGATCCCACACGGAACCATAAGTCACTTACTTACACAAATCACTTTACTTAGTCTAACACTACACAAATGGTAAATAATAATTACTTCTCAACTCGAAAGACGTACCACTTGGCTCGCGGTTACTCGTGGTGGCATTCGTTTCACCCTCGTCCCATTTTCAGTTTAAGTTAAGGCATTTTATTTGTTTAAAACTCCAGTTTTCTCTTAAATCTCGGCTCTGATACCAACTTGTAAGGCCCCAAACCTGACACCCTACAGTTGGTTCTCATAAAGGGTTATTCTCTTGAAAATACTCATTTTAAATATATTAAACTACAGCGAAAGTCTTTCTAAAACATTAATTGCTATTTTATGTCGTTAGGTTACCTCACGAATGCGTGCACACCAATCCGAATAGCACCGCTCCTAAGCCAAGATACCTCATCTAGCAGACTCATCTGCAAAACAATCTAACGTACACACAAAGTCCGATACGCTGAGTGAGTTCTAATAGTTTAGTTTAATTAAAAGCCAACTCGTCTCAAAAGTCATTTAAACTTCACCCAGGACCCACGGTCCTTATAAAATAGATCCATAATTCATTAACCATTAGATAACCCCTATTATCGCCCGATATCCCATAATAACTCATTACCCTTGACTCATCCCATAATAATAATAATCTCGCAGTCTCATCGACATAGATCGAACTTACTACACTAATATCTCATTCTCAAGTACACGCATTAACTCGACACCTGATTAACACAACAACTCCGTAAACATCAACTTACCCAGCCTTGACCAAGGCTCTTACAAATCAACTGACATAACAGTTATAAACACTACATCACAATCATGACGCAATGGTCAATCTAACTCTACTCACCACATTAATTATATATCATGCACAATAAATATAACTCAACGCTTGTATGCAATTTAACACAATTATATAAGCACGCAAATACATACCTCATTACTGCATCCTCGTCAGGGTTATCCCCGTCGGGATACTCTTCATAAGTTCAACTCCATCCTTGTTACAGGGCCCCGCCACTAAAAATAGCGACACACTCGTCATCTATGATGACTACCCAGCCACCCATATGGTGACTATATAATCTACCATACAGTGACTACCAGAGCATACGTACAATGATGACCCCAAAGGACTCCGTCCTCCACACCACTGTTGACCCAACACATGGACAACAATGCAAGCACATAAAGCAACACATATAACACATAACATCATACTCTATTTACATTACTCATTAACTACACCTGCACCCCACACGTAGCACTAGGATAACATATCCTACACGTGTTCATAAGAGTTTAACTTATAACCCGACTCGCCCCGACTAACTCATAACACAATACAATGCTAATGTAGCAACACACATACTAATACTATGTCTCATTATCTAAGCACCTACTACGTACATGCACACCCTGTGATACCTTATAGTCATACTCGTATGACCTTTATTTACAATCCCGACTCACCCATGTTAGGTCACTATACGTGTAACATCTCTGAGTTTATTATCTTTAATTGCAATTCAATATAACACATTTCAAACCCGGTTCTAGTGCAATATTTTATTTTATTCGTGCAAACAATTTAACCCTAGAAATCAATGGAAATTCTAAATCCTACATCATCTGTATCGCAAAATCTCTATACAAATATATATATAGACGTGCATATGTATATATTTACACATATTACAAGTGCGTACACATATATACGTTAAATTAAAAAGTAAACCTAACAGTGATTGAAACCCTAACCATTTGAAACCCAATTAAACCCACACACCCACAATTTTGACTTATGTTATCAATTTTGACCTCCAAAAGTCAAAGCAACCCAAAATGCATACCAATCCAAGGCTGTCCTGACCCAAATTGGTGCAATTGGACTCCCATGCCTGGAGTAATCGACCATACATCACCCTTAGGCCAAATTGGAAGCCAAAATCAGTTAAAAAAAACGCGGCTTATTTCAAATTGAAACGCGTTTGACTCCTTAGAGTGAAACCGAGCTAAATTAGGAAGGAATTCGTGAATTAAGACTTGATTGATGACAGCAAATCACTCGCAAAGCAAATCCATATGTACCTAGACCACTATCAGGACCGAATTCAAGTTCAAATCGTTGAATTAACTCGTAATTAGTCGCCCACGACTATTACGATCAATTTGAAATCAATACGGTTATTGTAGGAGAAATTAATCAAATTGAACCATCCTCCCACTCTCGTATACGTCCAAACAAACTCTCCCGACCTGTGATTAAACCGCATTTCACCTCTAGACGCCTGTCGAACACCAAGATCGGTCGAGGAAATCGCGTAGCCGAATGCATTCGTGCCCAAATCAATCGAGAAAGTTTGTACATCATTCGGTTCGTTTTTTAGTGCACACCGATAGCCCCATATCAATTCATCAGAACAAGTTTAATCGGATTCGATTTCGAGTTGAATTCATAACCTGTTCATACGGGATTCAAATTGGGATCCTTTTGTTTTAACGTATTTAAACATGTGGGTTTCTTACTATAACAGCGAGACCACCTGGTCCGGCCGGTAGGTCATTGCACCGCCGAACCAGGTGGCGTGGGTTCGAAACCCACCATCACCGCCATTTTTGTTGTTTCCTTTAATACCTGAACCCGGCTGCTTAGTTGAGACATGTTAAAACTAATACGAACCGAGTTAACATCAGTAGATCACCCCTCGGTCCAGCGGTTTGTCCATCCGACCCACACACCCCAGACCCGGGTTGTGACCTGTTTTATTTTTTAAACCAACTTTTACAACTACAAAATTTATATAAAAATTATATTTATGAATTCCACATTAATTAGAGCAGAATACAAAAAGTTTTACAATTTTTGGAAAAAACCACTATTTTAATAAAATAATTTATTGAATACTCAATGTAAATTATGTATTTATTTTGGGTAAATTATTTATAAAATTTGATAACAATTTTTATAAACACTCTATACAAGTTTTATAAAATTTAAACTTTATTTTAACACAACAAAATCGGATTTATGAAAATTTCAATATGAATTCATTTTATTTTGAAATTTCAACAAAAAAATTGTACGTTGAATATTTAATGTAAACACCTAAATATTTAAATAAAAAAAACTTTTGATTTTATAAAATTTATAAAATATTAACGTTATTTAAAACAATCAAATACTTATTTTCAAAATGATAAATAAGTAAATAAATTTATTTATTTTAATCTACACTAAAAATATATAATCACTATTAATATGTCAACACTATTTACATATCTTTATAACTAAATAAATAAAGTAAAATTATTTATTTAATTTTTATCTAATATAATTCACATTATTTTTTTTTTGTAACTAAATAAATACATAACAACTATTTAAGTTATTTAGTTATTTAAACCCAAATTCAATTATTCTAAAAACTATTTATTTCAATCCTTCATTTTATACAACACCCGTTGTTAAGTACAAACGATTAACACCTACAACTTCAACCCGTTGTACACACACCCAATTAAGCCCTAGACTTAGACATAGGCTTTTGTACACGCTATTAACTCAATATACATTACACACTAGGTTAACGTGGTGAGTTACAAGGATCTTTTGCTACCTAGTCTTGCGTGTTAGCAACACCCTTGAATCAAGTGAGTATTACATAGCCCCCTTTTTTTTACACTTTTTGGGGTGATTCATGAATTTTATACAAACAATAACTTACATTTACACAAACTACACAAATACAAATCCTATTTACATTCATGTGTGCAAATTTGAGCTTTATATTTGAGTGCTAGGTGTGTTAACTTTTGTGTGCAAATTTTGTGCAATGATTAACTAATTAAGCCGACGGTTAACAATGATAGATCTATTGAGTCTGACAAACCCACCCAGATTGGGGTGATTGTTACCGACAACACAATTGCATGCTAGTTAGAAAGGTTTGATTGTACTTTAGTTACACAATAGCTGCTCCCCATAAATGTCTTATTTATCATGACATGTAAGGATTTGCTTATTTATATTTATACACTATCTATGTACAAACCTATGTATGCTCAACAACTTTTTAGTTGACCCTATTTTATTCATGTTTTAGGTGCTAACGTGTGAATTTGAGCAAGACATTCTACACTTAAGTTGGACCTAGTTAATTTAAATTCAAAGAACAATTTGTATTTTTATTTATGTACTTGTTGAATTTTGCTATTTGTGTTTGAATGGTTGGAAATGAAATTGATGATTAAATATTGAAATCTAGTGAACCTTGTGCTCATGAACAGTCTACATGTCCCGCCCCGACGTTTCCGCCGTCGGTTGGGGTGTGACAGATTGGTATCAGAGACTTGGTTATAGGGAACTAGGTTATTAGACACCCTTGACCTAGACTATAACTTTAGGACACCCACTTATACCATACTTCATGATTATGTGATTATATGCTACCTGCTATGTGTTACATGCTTATTATATTAATATTTATTTCATTATGGTGCCTTATTTGTTAGAGTTCATGAATTATTAGACTATACTTAAATAATAAATTAAATAAAACAATATCCCTACCCTTACCCTAAACCTCATAACCTTCATGCCTACTTCTTTATCATTATCATCATAGCATGTGGAATCTTCATGGAGTTAAATCTATAAAAAAAAATTCTTTATTTCCTCGTTAAGGCTTTTAAACTTTGTTAATTATTTGAGGATATGTGCAATCTGGAAGGGTGGCACCAGTATTCTGGGTTTTCTGTCTAGGAAAGCATTTCGTATAAATCCCAATCAACCGAGGGACCCGTATGCTTTCCTGGGAACTCCCGGGATGAGTGTTTACTTATAGGCTAAAGCATGTCTCCTTGAAAAATTATATGAGTTTAATTAACCTTAATGTGTCACAGTATTCAAGTGATTATATCACTATTTGAGTACAATCCAAACTATGACTTACTATTTTATTTGTTATCTTATCTTTTATATTCAATCAACCTTCATAAGTTCTTACATCTCTTCTTGTGTTGTGCAAATCTGTAGAATGTCTCCCCGTCGTGCTGCCGTGGCCAACAACAACACTGATATTGCTGCTATCCTTGCACAACTTGTAACTCAACTCACTCAAGTTAATGGTGCCACAAACGGTAACCATGGAACTAATGGTGGTGGTAGTGCCAACCCACCGCAATGTACCTTCAAGCACTTCAATTCATGTAACCATCTCAAGTTCTATGGTACCGAAGGAGCTACGGGATTCCTTCAATGGTTTGAATGTATTGAGGGCACCTTCCTCAATAGTGACTGCCCCGATGACCTTCGTGTCCGTCATGCCACAAGTGTCTTCCAAAAACGGGCACTCACGTGGTGGAATGGGGAAAAGAGAACCAGAGGTGTAGAGGCAACCATGGCCTTACCATGGGATGAGGTTAAGAGGCTAATGACCGAAGAGTTCTGTCCTCGGAACGAAGTAAGGAAGTTGAAAGCTGAGTTTTGGTATCTTACCCAGGACAGTGGTGAAAGTCTGGCATATACGACCCGGTTTCATGAACTGAGTCTTCTTGTGCCCCACATGGTCACACCCTTATTCCGCTGCATTGAAAAGTAGATTCAGGATACTGTCTTAGGGAGAAATCCCGCAACACTCGAAGATGCTATCCGTTTATCTGCTACATTAACCGACAACCACGTGAAAGCAGGTACTCTGACTAGGAAAGGCACCAAGAAAGCTCCCGACACCACAACCCCTCCCGTACACATCAAGGAAGCCAAAACTGAACCCTACCACAATAACAGAAAAAGAAAGGCTAGAAATTTTGCTGTGGTCACTCCTGCTATCCGTGTTAACCAAGTTGCTCCCATGGCTCAAGCACCAGTCAAGAAGTCATATGTGGGGACCTACCTGCTCTGTGCCACATGCAATTATCACCATCCCCAAACCATTCCCTGTCGCCTTTGCACTCACTGTGGGAAGTATGGCCATACGGTCAATGTTTGTAGAGCCAAAGCACTTGTAGGCCAAGTCAACCCACCAACCCGAACCAATCAACAAGTGACTAATCAAGGTGTCCCCGCCATAGCAAATGGGCGTGCTTGTTATGAATGTGGCAACCCAAACCACTTCCGTGACCAGTGCCCGAAGTTTATCAATGCTAGATAAGGCGGAGCTCGTGGGCGTGTTTTCAACATCAACGCCAATGAAGCTCAAGCGAACAATGATGTGGTCAACGGTACGTTCCTTGTTAATAGCCAATATGCCTCCATTTTATTTGATACCGGTGCGGATAAGAGTTTCGTGTCACTTAACTTTGAACCCTTACTTGCAAAAACATGGTCCAAATTAGAGAAAACCTTCACTGTAGAAGTAGCAAATGGTGACTCCCTTACAATAGACTCTGTTATCCACGACTGTTCTCTAGAACTCAATGATCATACATTTCCAATCAACCTCGTGCCAATGCCGCTAGGAAGTTTTGATATCATCAAAGGCATGGATTGGCTGTCAAGTCACCATGCCGAAGTAATCTGTTTTGAGAAGTGCATCCGAATACCCCTTCCGTCAGGGGAAACGTTGAGAGTCTTTGGTGAAAAACCTTGCAAAGGACTCAGGTTAATGTCATGCACTACTGCTCAAAAGTACTTACGAAAGAAGTACGTGGCCTTCTTAGCTCATATTGTTCGAAAGGATGTCAAAGAGAAGAATATTCAAGATATCCCCATCATCCGGGATTTTCCCGAAGTATTCCCCGAAGAATTATCCGGTCTTCCACCCGTTCGGCAAGTAGAATTTCGCATTGACCTTGTACCCGGAGCTAACTCAGTGGCTAGAGCTCCATACCGTCTTGCACCTTCCGAAATGCAAGAACTTGCAAGCCAACTCCAAGAACTCTCCGACAAGGGCTTCATCCGTCCAAGTCATTCACCGTGGGGTGCACCTGTCTTATTCGTCAAGAAGAAGGATGGATCTTTCCGCATGTGTATTGACTACCGCGAACTCAACAAGTTTACCATCAAGAACCGTTATCCATTGCCTAGAATTGATGATCTCTTTAATCAACTTCAAGGCTCCACTTGCTTCTCGAAGATTGATCTTCGATCTGGTTATCACCAACTCCGTGTACAAGAAGAAGATATTCCAAAGACTGCCTTCCGAACAAGGTATGGTCACTACGAGTTCATGGTCATGCCTTTTGGGCTAACCAATGCACCCGCGGTTTTCATGGACCCCATGAATCATGTGTGCAAACCATACCTCGACAAATTCGTAATCATCTTCATTGATGACATCTTAATCTAGTCCAAGACTAAATCCGATCATAAACAACACCTTAGATTGGTTTTGGACCTCTTGAGAAAAGAGCAACTATATGCCAAGTTCTCCAAATGTGAATTTTGGCTAAAGGAGGTTCAATTCCTGGGTCATATCGTCAACGAAAAAGGAATTCATGTGGACCCTGCTAAGATCGAAGCTGTTAAGAATAGGAATGCCCCTAAGACCCCCACCGAAGTTTGTTCATTTCTGGGTCTTGCGGGATATTATCGTTGTTTCATTTCAAATTTCTCTAAGATTGCTGTTCCACTCACCGCTTTGACCCACAAGGGTAAACCTTATGAATGGGGACCAAAGCAAGAAGAAGCCTTCCAAACTCTCAAGTAAAAGTTGTGCGATGCTCCTATTTTGACTCTCCCCGACGGGAATGATGATCTAGTTGTCTACTGCGATGCTTCCAACCAAGGTCTCGATTGTGTCCTCATGCAACGAGGTAAAGTAATCGCTTATGCATCAAGGCAACTTAAGATTCACGAGAAGAATTATACAACGCATGACCTCGAATTGGGTGCGGTTGTATTCGCATTGAAGATTTGGAGACATTACCTCTATGGCACTAAATGTGTGGTGTTCACCGACCACAAAAGTCTCCAACACATCTTCAACCAAAAAGAACTCAATATGAGGCAACGATGTTGGGTTGAACTCCTTAACGACTATGACTGCGAGATTCGTTACCATCCTGGCAAAGCGAATGTTGTAGCTGACGCTTTGAGTCGAAAGGACCATGTCATGCTTCATTGTATCCAAATTCAAACCGACATTCAAAACCGCATCTTAGAAGCTCAACACGTCTCAATCACCGAGGGTAACATGTACGAGGAAATGTCGTGTGGTGTTGAACTGCTGCTTGAATAAAAAACCAATGGCTAATTGTATTACTTGAACCGTATTTGGGTTCCCGGTCACGATGATCTCCGTACATTTCTCATGAACGAGGCCCACAAGACTCATTATTCTATCCATCCTGGTGCGGATAAAATGTACCAAGACCTTCGCCAACAATATTGGTGGCCCGGTATGAAGAAAGACATCGCACTCTATGTTGCCAAATGTCTAACTTGCTCCAAAGTCAAAGCTGAAAATCAACGTCCTTCCTGTTTACTTGAACAACCGGAAATTCCCGTGTGGAAATGGGAGAACTTAGCTATGGATTTTATTACCAAACTCCCTTGCACCTCAAGTGCTTATGATAGCATTTGGGTGATCATTGACCGCCTCACCAAATCCGCCCATTTCTAACCCATCCGTGAAGACTATCGGGTTAGGAAATGGGCCCAAATTTACATAGATGAAATTGTGAGTCGTCACGGTGTTCCCTTAAACATAATCTCCGATAGAGATGCCCCATTTGAAGCTCTCTATGGCCGTAAGTGCCGTTCTCCTATCTGTTGGAACGAGATTGGTGAAACACAAATCACCGGTCCCGAGCTAATCCAAGAAACATCCGATAAGATTATTCAAATCCGTGACAACATTCGAGTAGTGAGGAGTCGGAAAAAGAGTTATGCCGATAAACGACGGAAACCTTTGGAATTCCAAATTGGTGACCTTGTTCTTCTAAAGGTGTCTCCATGGAAGGGTGTGATCCGTTTTGGAAAAAAGGCAAATTAGCACCTCGCTATGTGGGCCCATTCAAGATCCTTGAATGGATTGGGAAGGTGGCTTACAAACTCGAGTTACCTCCATCACTCGGCAATGTGCATCCTACATTTCATGTGTCCAACCTAAAGAAATGCCTTGCCGAAGAGAATCTCCAATACCTCTTGACGATGTGCGCATTGACGAAACGATGCACTTCGTGGAGAGACCAGTGGAGATCATGGGCCGCGAGATCAAGCAACTCAAGCGAAGCCGTATCCCTATTGTCAAAGTACGATGGGAATCTAAGCGTGGACCTGAATTTACTTGGGAATGTGACCAAATGAAGATCAAGTACCCTTACCTCTTTACTGATACAGTCGCCTCAACTAGCTAAATTTCGGGACGAAATTCCCTCAACATAGGGATGCTGTAACATCTCTGAGTTTATTATCTTTAATTGTAATTCAATATAACACATTTCAAACCCGGTTCAAGTGCAATGTTTTATTTTATTCGTGCAAACAATTTAACCCTAGAAATCAATGGAAATTCTAAATCCTACATCACCTGTATCTCAAAATCTTTATACAAATATATATATAGACGTGCATATGTATATATTTACACATATTACAAATGCGTACACATATATACGTTAAATTAAAAAGTAAACCTAACAGTGATAGAACCCCTAACCATTTGAACCCTAATTAAACCCCCACACCCACAATTTTGACTTGTGTTATCAATTTTGACCTCCAAAAGTCAAAGCAACCCAAAATTCATACCAATCCAAGGCTGTCCCGACCCAAATTGGTGCAATTGGACTCCCATGCCTGGAGTAACCGACCATACATCACCCTCAGGCCCAATTGGAAGCCAAAATCAGTTAAAAAAATGCGGCTTATTTCAAATTGAAAGGCGTTTGACTCCTTAGAGTCAAACCGAGCTAAATTAGGTAAGAATTTGCGAATTAAGACTCGATTGATGACAACAAATCACTCGCAAAGCAAATCCATATGTACCTAGACCACTATCAGGACCTAATTCAAGTTCAAATCGTTGAATTAACTCGTAATCAGTCGCCCACGACTATTACGATCAATTTGAAATCAATACGATTATTGCAAGAGAAATTAATCGAATTGAACCATCCTCCCACTCTCGTATAAACTCTCCCGACCCGTGATTAAACCGCATTTCACCTCTAGACGCCTGTCGATCACCAAGATCAGTCGAGGATATCGCGTAGCCGACTGCATTCATGCCCAAATCAATCGAGTAAGTTTTTACATCATTCGGTTCATTTTTCAGTGCACACTGATAGCCCCATATCAATTCATCACAACAAGTTTAATCAGATTCGATTTCGAGTTGAATTCATAACCTGTTCATACGGGATTCAAATTGGGATCCTTTTGTTTTAACGTATTTAAACTTGTGGGTTTCTTACTATAACAGCGAGACCACTTGGTCCGGTCGGTAAGTCATTGCACCGCCGAACCAGGTGGCGTGGGTTCGAAACCCTCCATCACCGCCATTTTTATTGTTTCCTTTAATACCTGAACCCGGCTGCTTAGTTGAGTCATGTTAAAACTAATGTGAACCGAGTTAACATCAGTAGATCACCCCTCGGTCCAGCGGTTTGTCCATCTGACCCACACACCCCAGACCCGGGTTCGAGTCCCTGTGACCTGTTATATTTTTTAAACCAACTTTTACAACTACAAAATTTATATAAAAATTATTTTTATGAATTCCACATTAATTAGAGCAGAATACAAAAAGTTTTACAATTTTCGGATAAAAACCTCTATTTTTATAAAATAATTTATTGAATACTCAATGTAAATTATGTATTTATTTTGGGTAAATTATTTATAAAATTTGATGACAACTTTTATAAACACTCTATACAAGTTTTATAAAATTTAAACTTTATTTTAACACAACAAAATCAGATTTATGAAAATTTCAATATGAATTCATTTTATTATGAAATTTCAACAAAAAAAAAATTGTACATTGAATATTTAATGTAGAAACCTAAATATTTAAATAAAAAAAAACTATAAGGCCCCTTTTCCCCGGTGACCTCACTTGTTGGATTTACTCATAAACATAGTCATTAATTACTGAACTTTTAATTAAAAACATTCAAACATAGCGGAAACATTCAACATCTGAGTACATTACAGCGGAAGTCTTAACATTCAAAACATTATCCATTGTCTAAACAAAACATAAGGTGGGATGTCAGTCACATGCCGGGCAGCCTTCACGCCTTCGCACGACCCTTTCCTATGTTACCTGAAATGTATACTAAAAGTCAGCTAACGCTGGTGAGTTCTAGTTTAAAACTATTAAGTATGATCATTCTTTTCTTTTTAAGTATACATAATTATATACATATATTTCTACAAATACGTATTCATAGCTTTTACTTTTCTTCTTCATTCTTATTTGATTACATAGATATGTATTCACCTTTTCTTTCCTTAACATTCATTGGTCATACACATAAGGCTGATCAACCCATCTTACGGTACGTATATCACAAAGACATACGCCCTAGAGCTACCGTCGTAGCCGTTTTACTCGTCCGGTCCTAGAAACCGTCCGCCTTAACTTTGGTCCGGCCGACCTTCGGCCGTCCTTCTTTACCGTCCTACCATCGTAGTCCGTCATATTCGTCCATCTGCCCTAAGGCATCCGTTTCCCACGCGAACTATTGTTTATGCAACCGTTATACTATTTTAGCATTTACTTCGATCGCCCTTTTATGCTTTTTGTACGTCCTAGCTTACTAGGAACGTATCTTTCCCGGTTGCAAAATAGTCACGTGGTCGTCCGTTTACAGAAGTAGCCGTTAGCTTCATTTCCGTCCATAACGTATACTTATATTCATAACATGCAATATAAATAATTATAAAGCAAGATTTCGTTTATTTACGTTATGCCATTCTTTCCTTCATTCTTTGTAAACATACGTTGCAGTCTTTATTCATAATTCATTCTCTTATATATATATATAAAATATATATTAATACATCACGTATGATCATATTAGCATTCATATCATTTATTCATTTAGTGTATACATTTCAGCCCCAAAACATTTAATAAGGTTTGCACATAACATAGAAGGGGGGCACATAGAACTCACCTGATGAGTAGTTTCTGAGATACAGTTAGCTGGTTACTGAGCGTCACTAATGTCACTCACTATCTGTATAATGAAGTCATACTCGTAAGGTAGTGCCACTAGACATTACTATGCTTGAACCTAGTAGTTTCGATGGATTTGTTTATATCGAAACTTGATAGTTTCGATAGGCCGCTTATGTCGAAACTTGGTAGTTTCGATAGGCCGCTTATGTCGAAACTTGGTAGTTCCGATAGGCTGCTTATGTCGAAACTTGGTAGTTTCGATAGGCTGCTTATGTCGAAACTTGGTAGTTTCGATAGGTTGCTTATGTCGAAACTTGGTAGTTTTGATAGGCTGCTTATGTGTAATATTAGCTTTGGATCGTGGGCTCATATCGAAACTATGGTAGTTTCGATAGGTTGCACATATCGAAACTGGATAGTTTCGATGGGTCTGTACATATCGAAACTATGTAGTTTCGATGGTTCTGCACATATCGAAACTAAATAGTTTCGATAGGTCTGCACAGATCGTCTTCCCAAAAATTCGAAGTTTTTGCATGCGCGTCTGATCGAGTCAATATCTCATTTTTCTTAGATCAAAACGTTCGGTTTTCATTCTAGATGCTAAACCTAAGTTCATTTTCAAGTTTCATCCGCAAAATTATTACCTTTTTAGCCAAAACCCGAAAATCCTAAAAAGTCATAAAAACTCAGATTATGATCGAACGCTTACCTGGATTGGATTTCTGATTCGGAGAAGATGGTCACGAGCACAGCAGCAACGTTCTCCTGAATTCCCGAGTTGATCCGTCACTTTCTCTCTCTAGACCCGAGCTCTCTTCTCTCTCTCTAGAACTTGCTTGAGTGGGGAAATGAGTAGAGAAGAGGGCTGCCTTGCCTCTTATATGCCTGGGCTTCCCTCGGCCCATTGAAGCCGAGCCCAAGCCCGCTCCCTTTTGTTTAAATATTCCGACTAAGTCACCGGTCTCGCTATATTTATTCGTTTTATTATTTTTGGGATGTTACAAGTCTACCCTCCTTAGAAAGGTTTCGTCCTCGAAACCTGCTAATCGTTAAACAGCTGGGGATATAGTCCTCTCATTTCGTCTTCTTTTTCCCAAGTAGCTTCTGAACCCTTTCTGTGTTTCCATTGTACTTTTACTAATGGGATTGACTTATTGCGTAGTCGTTTCTCAGCTCGGTCAATAATGGCTATCGGTTCCTCTATACAATTTAGACTGTTATCCACTTCGATCTCGTCGTAAGGTATGTGAGCTGTGTCGTCAGCAAGGCACTTGAGTAGGTGCGACACGTGGAACGTAGGGTGTATTTCGCTAAGCTTGACGGGTAGGTCGAGTCTGTAAGCAACTTGACCCACTCTCGCTAAAATCTTGAAAGGGCCGACAAACCTTGGACTTAGTTTGCCACGTTTTCTGAACTGAATGATTCCTTTCCACGGTGATACTTTCAACAGTACCATGTCCTCTACTTGAAACTCTAAATCCCTCCTTCTCTTATCCGCGTATGATTTCTGTCTGTCTTTTGCGGCTTTCATTCGAGCCTTGATTTGATCAAATTTCTTGGAAGTAGCTTTGACCACTTCGAGACTTGCAAAATCCTTCGTTCCAATTTCCCCCCAACAAACCGGGGTCCTACATTTCCTCCCATACAACATCTCAAACGGCGGCATGCCAATAGTTGTGTGATAGCTGTTGTTATATGAAAATTCTGCCAATGGTAGATGGCTGTCCCAACTCCCACCGAAGTCAATGTTACCGGCCAGGAGCATGTCCTCCAAGGTCTGAATGGTCCTTTCCGATTGTCCATCGGTTTGGGGGTGGTAAGCGGTGCTGTTGTTCAGTCTATGTCACACCCAGCCAAGGCGGAAACG
This sequence comes from Smallanthus sonchifolius, assembly GCA_023525975.1. Classification (NCBI taxonomy): domain Eukaryota; kingdom Viridiplantae; phylum Streptophyta; class Magnoliopsida; order Asterales; family Asteraceae; genus Smallanthus; species Smallanthus sonchifolius. The sequence continues at coordinate 24,088,408 of CM042030.1, read as the reverse complement.
CGAGGCGCGACGTTCATAGTTTTTCAAAGCATATAATTATTGCAAACGCATACATACAACTGGATACATGAATTAAATTTAAGGTTTTACAGCCCAAAAATAGTATTTGAAGTTACAAAATATTAAGATTTTGCAAATATGACCCGAACATTATGGGTTATACAAGAAAAATCTTCAAAAGTTGTATCCACCGTGTATGCATGAACCCTACGTAGTATTACCCTTGCTATCACGTTCAGTTTCCTGAAAAACATACTTGAAAATGTCAACACTAGGTTGGTGAGTTCACAGGTTTTATATATGAATACAATGAACAAACCAATTGCATGAAAATGATCTTTACGTATATAATAAGCAAAACAAGTAATGTTTGACCCATTTGTAAACTAGCTAGGAATACAAATAATATGTACATACATGAGGCATAACCAAACCAAGACCAGGTGTTTTGCCCCTCACTCGTACCTCACGAGCAATATTAGAACACTATGCAGTCATTTGGCCAGAGGGACATGGTTAGCGCGACTAACCATGACCGGGGGTGTCAGACCCAATAGTACTATCCATAGAATCTCAGGCTAATCTATAGCTAATGGTTATAAATATGATGATCAGGGGACTTTACGAGCTCCAAATGTGTTCACTCATGCATACATAAAGGTCGGGTCTTGTTTTCTTGTTATCATATAAAAATAGTTATAAGTATGTTCTTCCCCCAAATAGTAGAAAACAGTAAAAAGGGGCCGTGAAACTCACCTTGAGTTTGTGTATGCTTGTAACGATATTTGTTCTAGTCAACTTGACTATTTGTACACTAGATACGAAAGGGTAAATTGTGTTAAGACCAAATGTCTCATATTGCAAATTGTTCACCGACTTTGTAAATCTGGTTGTGTTTGTTTAAAATTTCTTCTTAGTTGTTCAACACTTGTTTTGTAGTAAAAACAGTTCTTAGTTACTGCTAAATGGGACTGATGACCAGGTATCGAAACTACCTAGTTTCGATTGAACAGGTCAGAACAGAACAGAGGTCGAAACTACCTAGTTTCGATTAAGCAAACTGGGTATCGAAACTCCTAGTTTCGATTGAGTACTAGGTATCGAAACTCCTAGTTTCGATTGAATAATAGCTATCGAAACTACCTAGTTTCGATTGAGTAAACAGGTATTGAAACTCCTAGTTTCGATCAAAGAGGTATCGAAACTCCTAGTTTCGATCAAACTGGTATCGAAACTCCTAGTTTCGATTGAGAAACATGTATCGAATCTATAGTTTCGATTACTGCAATTCTGCTTGACAGAATCAGTCCTGCATATTTTTATGTTTTAAACTTGAATTCGACACACTTTTATTGTTTGCGATTGAACATTTTGTATGCTTAAATACGGTTTTTAAAAAAAATAGAGTGGATAGTTTGGAGTTTTTACCTTAAAACAGTGACGATGATGATGAGAGAAAACAGAGAATGGTCTTGACTCTTTTGTAGAATTTTCTTTAAAACACTTGAAATCTTCTTAAAATACCGAATTGTGGTAGGATTTTGCCTTAAAACTTGGCTTCAATTTGAAGAGAAATGAGAGATTTTCGTAAGAAAATGAGAGAGTTAAAAGATTTGTGAGAGTTTTGAGTGAAAGGGTATGGGTTATATCTGAAAATATGGTAAAATGGGACGTGAGAATTGGGGGAATGGTTTTCTCTGCACTTCGGCCGAATAGTCAAGGGTGGGTGGTTTGGGTCAAAATAAATCAAACAATTTGTTTTTACCACTAATTTATTAATGGTATTAACATCCATTAGAGTTTTAAAGGGGTAAATAAATCCGGTTTAGATCCTCCACGGTATTATAAATTTATTCTGAAAATAATTTATTGTTCTACGTAAAGTTTGTGGAAATAAAATACATATGTATATATATTTCTCTGGTTATTTAAATTAACCACTAGTGTTCGAATTTGTCGGTTTATATAACACGTGAACCGGTAACTCCTAGAATTACCAAAATGTGAAATGAGACAATGTTTGGTTTTTGTTAGACCTTAATGTCCTTGTTTGTGAAATTAATTAAATCACAAAAATAATTGAAATGTAAACTTGTTTAATACATGTACGGATATTGACCTGAAATGTCGGGTGTCACATTCTCCCCTTGTTAAAAGAATTTCGTCCCGAAATTCAATTCGTGTCGTCTTGAACTGGTGTATCCTTAAACAAAGATGGGTATTTTGTTTTCATTTGGTCCTCTCGTTCCCATGTATACTCAGGACCACGCTTTGAGTTCCAACGTACTTTAACCAGTTTGATCCGACTACGTCTCAGCTTTTGAACCTTCCAATCTGAAATCTCAATCGGTTCCTCGATGAAGTGAAGTTTATCGTCAATGTGAATCTCGTCAGGCGGTATAATTAGTGTCTCGTCTGATAAACACTTCTTGAGATTTGATACATGAAACGTATCATGTACATTGCTTAGTTCTTGTGGTAGCTTGAGTTTGTAAGCTACAGGGCTAACCCTAGCCAGTATTTCGAACGGACCAACGTATCTAGGGTTGAGCTTACCATGGTTACCAAACCTTGCAACGCCTTTCCATGGTGAGACTTTTAACATTACTCGGTCACCAATTTGAAATTCTAATGGTTTCCGTCGGTTATCAGCATAGCTCTTTTGTCTATCTCGGGCCGCTTTCAAACGGTCCTTAATTTTGAAAATCTTATCAGTGGTTTCCTGGACAATCTCAGGGCCTGTCAAGTGTTTTTCACCAACTTCCGCCCAACATAGCGGTGAGCGGCATTTACGACCATATAAAGCTTCAAACGGAGCTGCCTTAATGCTCGTGTGGTAGCTGTTATTATAGGAAAACTCTGCTAATGGTAAATGAGTATCCCAATTACCTCCGAAATCAATTACACACGCACGGAGCATATCTTCTAATGTTTGGATAGTCCTTTCACTTTGACCGTCCGTTTGTGGATGGTAGGCTGTGCTCATGTCTAGGCGCGTGCCTAAGGCTTCTTGTAACGACCTCCAAATCCTTGACACAAAACGACTATCCCTATCAGAGATAATAGAAACTGGCACTCCGTGTCTTGCCACAATTTCTTTAATGTAGAGTCTTGTAAGTTTCTCTGATTTGTCGGTTTCTTTAATTGGCAGAAAGTGAGCAGATTTCGTTAAACGGTCGACAATTACCCATATGGTATCATAACCACTGGACGTCTTGGGTAATTTCGTGATAAAATCCATAGAAATTTGTTCCCATTTCCATTGGGGAATTTCAGGTTGTTGTAATAATCCCGACGGTTTCTGATGTTCCGCCTTTACCTTTGAACACGTTAAGCACTTACTGACATACGTGGCAATATCTCCTTTCATATTGGGCCACCAATATAATTCTTTTAGATCTTTATACATTTTATCTGAACCCGGGTGAATGGAGTACCTAGACTTGTGGGCTTCGTCCATAACCAACTCCCGTAAATTACCAAAACATGGCACCCAGATTCTATTCATGAAGTATAAAGTGTCATCTGACTTTGGTTCCAACTGTCTTATCATTCCTCGTAAAGCTTCCTTATGAATGTTTTCTTCTTTGCTTGCCTCTTGTTGTGCCATCCGGATTTGAGTCGTGAGACTCGTATGAATTGTCAATTCTAGGGCACGAACACGGAGTGTTTTAACTCGTTCCATGCGGCTTAAGGCGTCTGCCACGACATTGGCTTTACCAGGGTGATACTTGATATCACAGTCGTAATCATTCAGTAGCTCTACCCAACGACGTTGTCTCATGTTGAGTTCCTTTTGATCGAAGATATGTTGAAGACTCTTGTGATCAGTAAAGATAGTGCATCTTGTACCGTAAAGATAATGTCTCCAAATCTTGAGTGCAAACACAACCGCGCCCAACTCCAAGTCATGGGTCGTATAATTCTTTTCGTGCACTTTTAGTTGTCGTGAGGCATAAGCGATGACTTTGTCTCTTTGCATTAACACACAACCAAGTCCTTGGTGTGATGCATCGCAGTATACGACAAAGTTGTCGATTCCCTCAGGAAGGGATAAGATCGGTGCACTACACAGCTTCTGCTTCAGTAATTGAAAAGTTGATTCTTGTTTATCAGTCCAATCAAACTTTTTGTCCTTCTGAGTTAACGTGGTCAAAGGCAAGGCTATCTTTGAAAAATTCTCGATGAATCGCCTGTAATAGCCTGCCAAACCCAGAAATTGACGCACTTCAGTCGGAGTTCTTGGTGCTTCCCAGTTTTTGATAGCTTCAATCTTGGATGGATCGACGTGAATTCCTTCCTTGTTGATGACATGTCCAAGAAAATGCACTTCGGATCCAAAACTCACACTTTGAGAATTTAGCATAAAGCTTCTCATTCCTAAGTAGTTCTAAGATTTATTTCAAATGATGTTCATGTTCCTCGGTTCGTGAATATATTAATATGTCATCAATAAATACTATCACGAATTTATCCAAGTATGGCTTGCATACGCGGTTCATGAGATCCATGAAAATAGCTGGTGCGTTCGTCAAACCAAATGGCATAACTAGGAACTCGTACTGACCGTAACGAGTCCTAAAAGCCGTTTTTGGTATATCTTCTTCCTGAATTTTCAGTTGATGATAACCTGATCATAGATCAATTTTAGAATAGAAGCTAGAACCTTGTAGTTGATCGAACAAATCGTCTATTCGAGGAAGTGGATATCGGTTTTTGATTGTAAGCTTGTTTAACTCTCGGTAATCAATACACATCCTAAAGGTTCCATCCTTTTTCTTTACGAACAAGACCGGGGCTCCCCAGGGTGAGAAACTCGGTCTTGTGAAACCTTTATCAAGCAATTCTTGCAGTTGATTAGATAATTCCTGCATCTCGGAAGGTGCTAGTCGATACGGTGACCGTGCAACCGGGGCGGCTCCTGGTACTAAGTCGATTCGGAATTCGACTTGCCTAGGTGGTGGTAATCCAGGTAAGTCTTCAGGAAAAACTTCGGGGTAATCCTTAACGATTGGTATGTCTTCAAGTCGACGTTTCTCGGGTTTCTTCTCGATGACGTGAGCCAGGAATACGCAATAGCCTTTACGTAGGTACCTACGAGCTTTCATGCAGTTTATCATCTTCAATGTCACTCCACTTTTCTCACCTTGTACCGAAAGAATTTCTCCGTTTGGGAGAGGAATATGAACGATCTCGGCGTGATTCTTCGACAACCAATCCATACCAATAACAACGTCAAAACTTCCCAAGTCAATAGGTAACAGGTCTATACTAAAGGTGTGGTCTTTCAAACATAGAGTACAACCCTGAATGACTTCTTCGGTTTTAATTAATTTCCCGTTTTCTAATTCAATTGTATAATTTTGTTCTAGTTTGCTGGACTTAATACCGAGTAGGGACTTAAAGTCATTTGACACAAAACTCATATCAGCACCCGTATCGAAAAGTATAGAAGCATAATGATTGTTTATCAGGAACGTACCAGTGACAATGTCAGGGTCCTGGCGTGCGTCCCCAGTTCCCATCACGAACGCTCTTCCTCGGGCCTGATTGTTATTCTGATTATTCAACTTGGGGCAATCTTTCCTGTAGTGCTTCAGATCTCCACATTCGTAGCATCCTTGCTTAATCTTATCGGTGGGGTTGGCATTGAGTCGACATGTCTGCGCTCGATGCCCAAACTTTCTACACCTTTCACATTGAGTGCATTTCCCCACATGGTGATACCCGCACTTATCACACCTCGGTTGGGGGCCAGCATAACCCCTTTTCTCCACAGCGTTAGCAGCAAAAGCTTTCACAGTCTCTTGTCTCTTATAGGCTTGATTCCTAAATTGGTTATTTGGTTTTCCCACCCATTTCCTCTTTTCTCCTAACTTTCTTTCCTCAGTTTCCTTTTTCTCGAACAAACCATTACGAACAACATCATCCCTTAGTTTGTAGGCTAAGACTATGGCATTCTTGGTATCCATGGGGTTCGACGAAGTCACCATACTACGAATTTGAGGTGCGAGACCCCACAAGTACCTTTCAACCTTTTTGTACTCTGGCGTGACCATGTGTGGCACCAAGATTGCTAGTTCATTGAACCTGTCAGTGTAACCAGCCACATCATCCCTATCATTTGAAGGTTCCACATTTCAGTTTCGATTTTCTGCAATTCATTTCGAGGACAGTACTCCTCGATCATCATGGCCTTTAGATCATCCCATGACAACTCATATGCTGTCTGCCTTCCCAAAGTCTTTACTTGTGAATTCCACCAGGTTAAAGCTTTATCAGTAAGCGTGCATGTAGAATACTTCACCATGCAGTCAGCGGTGCATTCACTAATATCAATCACAGATTCCATCTTCTCAATCCACCTCATCAGGCCTACTGCACCCTCGGTGCCATTGAAGTTGCGAGGGTTGCAGGATAGAAAGGCCTTATAAGTGCACTTCATGTTCGAAGCCTCTGTAGGGTCACAAGTCAAAATTTTAATAATGATGTTAACTTAGATCGTGACTGTGTTACAAAGGTGTTTACACATTCTATTACCTCCAGAACCTCCAGCAATGCCACTGCCTCCTGCACCTCCTCCGCTACCACTACCATTTCCTCCGACGTTATTCCGATTGGCTTCGTACTGCTCCAAGGCGGCGGCTACACGTTGTGATATGAGTTGCTCAACTTCTGCAGAAATCGTCGTGTTGTTTTCACCAGTAGTGTCACGCGGTGTCCTTCTTTTGGGTGCCATGGGTCTGAAGTCAAAATGGGGTTAGTGTGTGACGATGTTCAGTGTCTACGATATCCGTACAATATGATGATAAGTTATGACATGCATATGCAATGAAAAACGTTTTAGTGAGTCATTTAAATTATAGACTAGGTTCAATTTTTAGACTCCTAGTTCGCTATAATCAATGGCTCTGATACCAATCTGTCACACCCAGCCAAGGCGGAAACGCGAGGCGCGACGTTCATAGTTTTTCAAAGCATATAATTATTGCAAACGCATACATACACCTGGATACATGAATTAAATTTAAGGTTTTACAGCCCAAAAATAGTATTTGAAGTTACAAAATATTAAGATTTTACAAATATGACCCGAACATTATGGGTTATACAAGAAAAATCTTCAAAAGTTGTATCCACCGTGTATGCATGAACCCTACGTAGTATTACCCTTGCTATCACGTTCAGTTTCCTGAAAAACATACTTGAAAATGTCAACACTAGGTTGGTGAGTTCACAGGTTTTATATATGAATACAATTAGCAAACCAATTGCATGAAAATGATCTTTACGTATATGATAAGCAAAACAAGTAATGTTTGACCCATTTGTAAACTAGCTAGGAATACAAATAATATGTACATACATGAGGCATAACCAAACCAAGACCAGGTGTTTTGCCCCTCACTCGTACCTCACGAGCAATATTAGAACACTATGCAGTCATTTGGCCAGAGGGACCCATGGTTAGCGCGACTAACCATGACCGGGGGTGTCAGACCCAATAGTACTATCCATAGAATCTCAGGCTAATCTATAGCTAATGGTTATAAATATGATGATCAGGGGACTTTACGAGCTCCAAATGTGTTCACTCATGCATACATAAAGGTCGGGTCTTGTTTTCTTGTTATCATATAAAAATAGTTATAAGTATGTTCTTCCCCCAAATAGTACAAAACAGTAAAAAGGGGCCGTGAAACTCACCTTGAGTTTGTGTATGCTTGTAACGATATTTGTTCTAGTCAACTTGACTATTTGTACCCTAGATACGAAAGGGTAAATTGTGTTAAGACCAAATGTCTCATATTGCAAATTGTTCACCGACTTTGTAAATCTGGTTGTGTTTGTTTAAAATATCTTCTTAGTTGTTCAACACTTGTTTTGTAGTAAAAACAGTTCTAAGTTACTGCTAAATGGGACTGATGACCAGGTATCGAAACTACCTAGTTTCGATTGAACAGGTCAGAACAGAACAGAGGTCGAAACTACCTAGTTTCGATTAAGCAAACTGGGTATCGAAACTCCTAGTTTCGATTGAGTACTAGGTATCGAAACTTCTAGTTTCGATTGAATAATAGCTATCGAAACTACCTAGTTTCGATTGAGTAAACAGGTATTGAAACTCCTAGTTTCGATCAAATAGGTATCGAAACTCCTAGTTTCGATTGAGAAACATGTATCGAAACTATAGTTTCGATTACTGCAATTCTGCTTGACAGAATCAGTCCTGCATATTTTTATGTTTTAAACTTGAATTCGACACACTTTTATTGTTTGTGATTGAACATTTTGTATGCTTAAATACGGTTTTTAAAGAAAATAGAGTGGATAGTTTGGAGTTTTTACCTTAAAACAGTGACGATGATGATGAGAGAAAACAGAGAATGGTCTTGACTCTTTTGCAGAATTTTCTTTAAAACACTTGAAATCTTCTTAAAATACCGAATTGTGGTAGGATTTTGCCTTAAAACTTGGCTTCAATTTGAAGAGAAATGAGAGATTTTCATAAGAAAATGAGAGAGATAAAAGGTTTGTGAGAGTTTTGAGTGAAAGGGTATGGGTTATATCTGAAAATATGGTAAAATGGGACGTGAGAATGGGGGGAATGGTTTTCTCTGCACTTCGGCCGAATAGTCAAGGGTGGGTGGTTTGGGTCCAAATAAATCAAACAATTTGTTTTTACCACTAATTTATTAATGGTATTAACATCCATTAGAGTTTTAAAGGGGTAAATAAATCCGGTTTAGATTCTCCACGGTATTATAAATTTATTCTGAAAATAATTTATTGTTCTACGTAAAGTTTGTGAAAATAAAATACATATGTATATATATTTCTCTGGTTATTTAAATTAACCACTAGTGTTCGAATTTGTCGGTTTATATAACACGTGAACCGGTAACTCCTAGAATTACCAAAATGTGAAATGAGACAATGTTCGGTTTTTGTTAGACCTTAATGTCCTTGTTTGTGAAATTAATTAAATCACAAAAGTAATTGAAATGTAAACTTGTTTAATACATGTACGGATATTGACCTGAAATGTCGGGTGTCACAGTCTAGTGCCCATTGCTTCATTGAATTTCTTCCAAACCCTTGATGTGAATCTAGTATCCCTGTCGGACACAATTGACAACGGCATACCATGTCTGCTCACAATTTCCTTGATAAATACTTTTGCTAGTCTTTCTGACGAAGAAGTCTCACGTATTGGGAAGAAGTGAGCACTTTTCGTCAAACGGTCGACGATCACCCAAATGGTATCATTGCCTTTAGCTGTTCGCGGTAGCTTGGTAATGAAGTCCATTGTGATCTCTTCCCACTTCCATTCCGGTATAGGTAAAGGTTGCATTTTACCGCATGGTTTCTGGTGCTCGGCCTTAACTAGTGAACACGTTAAGCACTTGTTCACGTATTCAGTCACATCACTCTTCATGCCAGGCCACCGGTACTCTTTCGTCAAGTTTTGATACAGTTTGTTTGTCCCGGGGTGGATAGAATAACGAGACTTATGGGCCTCATCGAGTATTTTGGCTCTAAGCTCGCCAATCTTAGGTATCCACATCCGGTCAAACCTAGTTCGTACTCCGTATGTATTTGCATCTAAGTTCCCTTGTTGTCCTACTATTCTTTCCCGTTTCACATTTCTTTCTAACAGTGCTTCATCTTGTGCCTTTGATATTTCACCCATCAAGTCTGGTGTTATAATCAGTTGACACGCTTTGATCCGGATAGGTGCCGATTCTTCCTTTCTACTTAAAGCGTCAGCCACTACGTTTGCCTTGCCTGGATGGTACAATATCTCACAGTTATAGTCTTTCAGTAGCTCTAACCATCTCCTTTGTCTCATGTTTAATTCCTTTTGTTTGAAAAAGTACTTCAGGCTTTTGTGATAGGAGTAAATGGTGCATTTAACTCCATACAGATAGTGTCTCAATATTTTCAACGCGAAAACTACTGCTGCTAATTATAGATCGTGTGTTGGGTAGTTAACCTCGTGAATCTTTAGTTGCCGCGATGCATAAGCAATTACCTTTCCTCGTTGCATGAGTACGCACCCTAAACCCTGCCCTGACGCGTCAGAGTAGACTACCAAGTCTTCATTTCCCTCAGGTAGTGTTAAGACTGGAGATTGGGTTAATCGTGCCTTAAGTTCCTCAAACACGTTGTTTTGGGTTTGACCCCATTCATATTTCACTTCCTTCCGTGTCAGTTTAGTTAGTGGCGAGGCCTTCCTTGAGAAATCTTGAATGAACCTTCGATAGTAGCCTGCCAATCCCAGAAAACTTCGTATCCCTGTTGGTGTCTTTGGGACGTTCCATTCCTTTACTGTCTCGATCTTTGCAGGATCTACCATGATTCCGTTTGGGTTTATTACGTGACCTAGGAATTGGACTTCCCTAAGCCAGAACGCGCATTTGGAGAACTTTGCGTATAACTTTTCCTGCTTTAACACCTCCAGAACCTCTCTTAGGTGACAGTGGTGATCACCCTCGCTTTTTGAATACACCAGTATGTCATCTATAAAAACTATCACCAATCGATCCAACATTGGTCGACATACTCTATTCATCAAATCCATGAACGCTGCTGGTGAGTTGGTCAATCCGAAGGACATCACGAGAAACTCATAATGCCCATAATGCGTACGTCTTCTTCTCTTACTTTCAACTGATGGTAACCCGACCTAAGATCGATCTTTGAGAACCAACTCGCACCTTGCAGTTGATCAAAAAGGTCGTCTATTCTAGGTAGTGGGTATTTGTTCTTTACTGTTCTCTTGTTCAATTCGCGGTAGTCGATGCACATGCGCATACTGCCCTCCTTCTTCTTTACAAATAGTACCGGAGCGCCCCATGGTGAGATGCTCGGTCTAATAATCCTTTCTCGGTTAGTTCCTCTAGTTGAGACATCAACTCTTTCATTTCTGACGGAGCCAATCGGTAGGGGGCTTTGGCAACGGGCTCAGCTCCTGGCAGTAAGTCAATCTGAAATTCTATTTCCCGATCGGGTGGTAACCCAGGTAGATTCTCAGGGAATACTTCCGGAAAGTTGCACACCACGGGTACATTCTTGAGTGCTTTCGTTTTCATTCTATCGTCAATAACATACGCCAGATAAGCTTCGCAACCGCGCCTCATGTAACTTTCGGCCTTGATCATCGAAATGATGTTCGGCATCATGCAATTCCAATCCCCATAAACCGTAATTGGGCTGCCGCTTGGAGCCTTGAGGTGTATCCTCTTACGTTTACATATGATTTGAGCTTCGTTGGCAGCTAGCCAATCCATACCCAATACTATATCGAATCCTCCTAAGGTGAGAAGGAATAATCTAGAAGGAAACTTATGTCCCTCTATTTCTATGATGCAATCCTCCGTTACTTGGAATACTGCCGAATTTTTACCAACGGCAGTTTGTACGCTAAAGGCCTTTACTATGGTGTTGATAGTGCAATCCAGTTTACGACTAAATGCATTTGATATGAAGCTTTTAGTAGCACCAGAATCAAATAAAATAGCAGCACGTTCTTCATTTACTAGGAACGTACCTGACACATCATCAGGGTTTCCCCTTGCTTCCTCCTCGGTCAGGGCGTAGGCTCGAGTCCTCGCCTTCGGTTGTTCCTTTTCTTTTCCCGAACCAGATTGTCTGGTTCTCCTGCAATTCTTGGTTAGATGTCCAAATAGTCCACAACCGTGGCATTTAGTGTCTCTTAAACATTCGCGAGAATAGTGCCCCACCTTCCCACACCTATAACAGACGGTGGAACCAACTAGGCACTCGCCTTGGTGTTTCCTCAAACATTTCTTACAAGCTTCGTATTCTTTAGTTCTTGGCTTCTTAGCCTCAGCTATATAGTTCCCCTTTCCAGTTCCCTTAGACGCGTTTTCCCATTTCCTTTTATGTGTCTCGGGTAACAGACCAGGCAATATGCTCTTCAGTGTCAGTACAACCTCATGGGCAATAGCATCCCTAAGTTCGGGTTCCAATCGTAGTGCCCCTTCATTGTCACCTCCCGGTGGGGTCACATTAGTGTCATGCACTCTTTCGGTGTATTTCACGTGCATGCTTTCTTCTTTCTCTTGTCTTTGGTTCATTGGCGGTCTACCTACTCGGCCCGTATGGCCGCCTTGGCGTGCAGTTCTTCCTCTACTTGCCATAGTTTTCTAGAAATTTCTGATATGAAAAGGGAATACATCAATGTCATTTTTCTCAGATCATAGTTTGGAATAGTACGAGCAAGGTAAATTATTAATTACAGTGACCGGTTTGTGATTACTAATTTACATTGCTTTTCGGGTTCAAAACTCCTCAAGTCGGTTGTGACATTGACATCTATTTGTTCTAAGTTAAGGTATCTATTCTTATCCAAGTGCATTAACTTCAATACTTACATATCGTGCTGGCGTTGGCGTTGGTTACCCATGACTGACATCCGTGCATTGATCCCATAATTAGTTTGAGTCCAGACATTTAGGGATGTCTGAATCTCTCAAACTATTGCTCTGATACCAACTTGTAAGGCCCCTTTTCCCGGGTGACCTCACTTGTTGGATTTACTCATAAACATAGTCATTAATTACTGAACTTTTAATTAAAAACATTCAAACACAGTGGAAACATTCAACATCTGAGTTCATTACAGCGAAAATCTTAACATTCAAAACATTATCCATTGTCTAAACAAAACATAAGGTGGGATGTCAGTCACATGCCGGGCAGCCTTCACGCCTTCGCAGGACCCTTTCCTTTGTTACCTGAAATGTATACTAAAAGTCAGCTAACGCTGGTGAGTTCTAGTTTAAAACTATTAAGTATGATTATTCTTTTCTTTATAAGTATACATAATTATATACATACATTTCTACAAATACGTATTCATAGCTTTTACTTTTCTTCTTCAATCTTATGTGATTACATAGATATGTATTCACCTTTTCTTTCTTTAACATTCATTGGTCATACACATAAGGGTGATCAACCCATCTTACGGTACGTATATCACAAAGACATACGCCCTAGAGCTACCGTCGTAGCCCTTTTACTCGTCCGGTCCTAGAAACCGTCCGCCTTAACTTTGGTCCGGCCGACCTTCGACCGTCCTTCTTTACCGTCGTAGTCCGTCATATTCGCCCGTCTGCCCTAAGGCATCCGTTTCCCATGCGAACTATTGTTTATGCAACCGTTATACTATTTTAGCATTTACTTCGACCGCCCTTTTATGCTTTTTGTACGTCCTAGCTTGCTAGAAACGTATCTATCCCGATTGCAAAATAGTCACGTGGTCGTCCGTCTACAGAAGTAGCCGTTAGCTTCATTTCCGTCCATAACGTATACTTACATTCATAACATGCAATATAAATAATTATAAAGCAAGATTTCGTTTATTTACGTTTTGCCATTCTTTCCTTCATTCTTTGTAAACATACATTTCATTCTTTATTCATAATTCATTCTCTTATATATATATAAAATATATATTAATACATCACGTATGATCACATTAGCATACATATCATTTATTCATTTAGTGTATACATTTCAGCCCCAAAACATTTAATAAGGTTTGCACATAACATAGAAGGGAGGCACATAGAACTCACCTGATGAGTAGTTTCTGAGATACAGTTACCTGGTTACTGAGCGTCACTAATGTCACTCACGATCTGTATAATGAAGTCATACTCGTAAGGTAGTGCCACTAGACATTACTATGCTTGAACCTAGTAGTTTCGATGGATTTGTTTATATCGAAACTTGATAGTTTCGATAGGCCGCTTATGTCGAAACTTGGTAGTTTCGATAGGCTGCATATGTCGAAACTTGGTAGTTTCGATAGGCTGCTTATGTCGAAACTTGGTAGTTTCGATAGGCTGCTTATGTCGAAACTTGGTAGTTTCGATAGACTGCTTATGTGTAATCTTAGCTTCGGATCGTGGGCTCATATCGAAACTATGGTAGTTTCGATAGGTTGCACATATCGAAACTAGGTAGTTTCGATGGGTCTGTACATATCGAAACTATGTAGTTTCGATGGTTCTGCACATATCGAAACTAAATAGTTTCGATAGGTCTGCACAGATCGTCTTCCCAAAAATCCGAAGTTTTTGCATGCGCGTCTGATCGAGTCAATATCTCATTTTTCTTAGATCAAAACGTTCGGTTTTCATTCTAGATGCTAAACCTAAGTTCATTTTCAAGTTTCATCCGCAAAATCGTTACCTTTTTAGCCAAAACCCGAAAATCCTAAAAATTCATAAAAACTTAGATTATGATCGAACTCTTACCTGGATTGGATTTCTGATTCGGAGAAGATGGTCACGAGCACAGCAGCAACGTTCTCCTGAATTCCCGAGTTGAGCCGTCAATTTCTCTCTCTAGACCCAAGCTCTCTTCTCTCTCTCTAGAACTTGCGTGAGTGGGGAAATGAGCAGAGAAAAGGGGAAATGAGCAGAGAAAAGGGCTGACTTGCCTCTTATATGCCTGGGCTTCCCTCGGCCCATTGAAGGCGAGCCTAAGCCCGCTCCCTTTTGTTTAAATATTCTGAAAAAAAATAATAAAACGAATAAATATAGCGAGACCGGTGATTTAGTTGCAATATTTAAACAAAAGGGATCGGGCTTGGGCTCGGCTTCAATGGGCCAAGGGAAGCCCAGGTATATAAGAGGCAGGGCAGCCCTCTACTCTGCTCATTCCCCACTCACGCAACTTTTAGAGAGAGAAAGGAGAGCTCGGGTCTAGAGAGAGAAAGTTGACGGATCATCCCGGAATTGAGGGAGCACGTTACTGCTAAGCTCGTGAGAAGAACCTCCGGATCAGAATCTCGACACAGGTAATGATCTTGCCTAAATCTGAGTTTTTTGTTTGTTTTTGGGATTTTCGGGTTTTGGCTAAAACGGTAACGATTTTGCGGATGGAACCTGAAAATGAGCTTAAGTATAGCATATAGAATGAAAACCGAACGTTTTGATCTAAGAAAAGTTGAGATACTGACTCGATCAGACTCGCATGCAAAAACTTCAGATTTTTTGGAAGACAATCTGTGCAGGCCCATCGAAACTACTAGTTTCGATATGTGCAGGTCCATCGAAACTACCTAGTTTCGATATGTGCAGACCCATCGAAACTACCTAGTTTCGATAGGCTGCTTATGTGTAATCTTAGCTTCGGATCGTGGGCTCATATCGAAACTATGGTAGTTTCGATAGGTTGCACATATCGAAACTGGGTAGTTTGGATGGGTCTGTACATATCGAAACTATGTAGTTTCGATGGTTCTGCACATATCGAAACTAAATAGTTTCGATAGGTCTGCACAGACCGTCTTCCCAAAAATCCGAAGTTTTTGCATGCGCGTCTGATCGAGTCAATATCTCATTTTTCTTAGATCAAAACGTTCGGTTTTCATTCTAGATGCTAAACCTAAGTTCATTTTCAAGTTTCATCCGCAAAATCGTTACCTTTTTAGCCAAAACCCGAAAATCCTAAAAAGTCATAAAAACTCAGATTATGATCGAACGCTTACCTGGATTGGATTTCTGATTCGGAGAAGATGGTCACGAGCACAGCAGCAACGTTCTCCTGAATTCCCGAGTTGATCCGTCACTTTCTCTCTCTCTAGAACTTGCGTGAGTAGGGAAATGAGCAGAGAAGAGGGCTACCTTGCCTCCTATATGCCTGGGCTTCCCTCGGCCCATTGAAGCCGAGCCTAAGCCCGCTCCCTTTTGTTTAAATATCCCAAAAAAAATAATAAAACGAATAAATATAGGGAGACCGGTGATTTAGTCGCAATATTTAAACAAAAGGGGGCGGGCTTGGGCTCGGCTTCAATGGGCCGAGGGAGGCCCAGGTATATAAGAGGTAGGCAGCCCTCTACTCTGCTCATTCCCCACTCACGCAACTTTTAGAGAGAGAAAGGAGAGCTCGGGTCTAGAGAGAGAAAGTTGACGGATCATCCCGGAATTGAGGGAGCACGTTACTGCTAAGCTCGTGAGAAGAACCTCCGGATCAGAATCTCGATACAGGTAATGATCTTGCCTAAATCTAAGTTTTTTGTTCGTTTTTGGGATTTTCGGGTTTTGGCTAAAAAGGCAACGATTTTGCGGATGGAACCTGAAAATGAGCTGAAGTATAGCATATAGAATGAAAACCGAACGTTTTGATCTAAGAAAAGTTGAGATACTGACTCGATCAGACTCGCATGCAAAAACTTCAGATTTTTGGGAAGACAATCTGTGCAGGCCCATCGAAACTACTAGTTTCGATATGTGCAGGTCCATCGAAACTACCTAGTTTCGATATGTGCAGACCCATCGAAACTACCTAGTTTCGATATGTGCAGACCCATCGAAACTACCAAGTTTCGACATAAGCAGCCTATCGAAACTACCAAGTTTCGACATAAGCAGCCTATCGAAACTACCAAGTTTCAACATAAGCAAATATCGAAACTACCAAGTTTCGACATAAGCAGCCTATCGAAACTACCAAGTTTCGACATAAGCGGCCTATTGAAACTATCAAGTTTCGACATAAGCAAATCTATCGAAACTACTAGGTTTAAGCATAGGGATGTCAAGTGTCATCTAGGAGCACTACCTTACAAGTATGGTTTTATTATAACAGTTCGTGAGTGACATTAGTGACGCTCAGTAGCCAGCTAAGAGTATTTCAGAAACTGTTTATCAGGTGAGTTCTAGAAGCCCTCTTTTAAATGTTTTAATAATGTTTTTGGGCTGGTGTGCATACGTAACGATGTAACGATTTTATAAAACGATGTTTATGAAGGTTGTATGTAACGTATTATAAAATGAGGTTTATGAGTGATGTTAGAAGGAAAGGTTATGAAGGAAGAGTTTATGAAATATTTTGCCAAAAGAAGTTTATGAAGTGTGTTAATGATGAATGTTTTAATAAAACGTACGAATGCTTTAACTGAAGTTTTTGAAGTAAAAGAAGCGAAGGTTTATGAAAGTCACAAACGAACGAATCTGCCAAATATTCCTTAGGGAATGAAGGTTAAGGGATGGGAAGTATGTTATGGGCCTTTACCTTTTAGGGTCCTTTGTGGCTGGCCAACTGTTGTACAACTGGGCCGATGACGGTCGTCAGGGGATTATCGTGATCTTTGAAGTTTGGTACGATTTACCTTACGGGGTAGTCGTGCTTGAAGTTTGGTACTTGCGCCCTACGGGGTGCAGTGCTTGAAGTTTGGTACGCCCTATCCTTTGGGACGCCGTGCTTGAAGGGTTGGATGACCTAAGTATCGGGCCCTAGGAGTTCCTCACCCGAAGGACAGTACGGTGATGATGGGCCTAGTGGTGGTGATCCTTAGTTTATTCAACCAGTATGTAACGTAGGGATTTGACAGTTACGAGAAGGCGCAGATTCGATATGTTCGTTGACTTATGTTTATGAAGTGTTATGTTTTGTTATTGCATTATTTTACGTACTCTTTTTATTAAATGAAGTATGAAGTTATGTTTTTGGCAAATTATTTGAAGTTAAAGTTTTATGTTAAAACTAGAACTCACCAGCGTAGCTGACTTTTTAGTATGCACATTCAGGTTAAGGCAGGTATGGATGATGGACGGTGATGCTTGGCAAGCGAGAAGAGTTACCCGGTTGATCATGAAGACTGGCATCCCGTTATGAGTAGATTAAGATATGTTTATGTAATAGACTATGTTCCACTTCCGCATGTTAAACGATATAAATTCTATGTTTTAATGAAATTTTCCGCTGCGTTATTTGATAATCAAGTTTAAGAACAGTTTGTAAATGATTAAATCCAACAAGTGAGGCCTCCCGGGTTTGGGGCCTTACAAGTTGGTATCAGAGCAATAGTTTGAGAGATTCGGACACTCCTAGTGTCTGAACTTAAACTGTGAATGGGACCGAAAGCGGATGCCAGTACGGGTAACTCGAGCCACAGCATCAGGTATGAAGGTAGTATATATATTTACATATATAGTATGCCTTAGAAAGGGTTAGGTAAGGACCTGTGTTCTGATGGAATCACAAAGGTGGTCAAATAGAAATCGAAAGGTAGTGTAATGGTTAATTGCAGATGGCCAGTGTATATTAACATCTTACAGTACTTATTGAATTTTATTTGTTAACTAGCGTGATAACATTGGATTCTTGTCTTATAGAACAAAATGGCAAGAAGAGGAAACGGAAGGCGTGGTGGCCGTACCGGTGGTCGTACCAGCGGTCGAAATGGTGGGCGTGGCAGGATCCCTGCGCGCAAAGAGAATAGTGAAGAAGGAAGTGTTCACACTGAACCGGCGGTTAGTGTGCATGAAGCTGAGCAGACACAGGTTGAAGAACAACCTTTCACTTTTGAACCAGAAGTGAGGGCAGCTATAGCTCGAGAGTTCTCCGAGTTGATGAAGGCTTCTCTGCCAGGTCTGTTAGCTGAAGCGATGAAGAAGGTTAACGAGACGGGTGGGTCCAACACGACAGTTGGTACCCCGAACACTGAGGCAATTAACGCACCGCTTAACCGTGGTTGCGACTATAAGTCCTTTAAGGCATGTGACCCACCGATCTTGACTGGGAAGAAGGACGCGGTGGCTACGTTTGATTGGGTAATTCGTATGGAGGCTGCCATTCGTCTGAGCGAATGTCGAACGGATCAAGTTGTGAAATTTGCTGCTAACTCCTTGAGGGAGGAAGCATCGCATTGGTGGGAAGGTGTACGTCAAGCAAAAGGGAGCGAGGTTGTGGATGCGATGATGTGGGCTGACTTGAAAACTTTGGTGATCAAGAATTTCTGCCCAAAGAATGAGATTGAGAAGGTAGAGAGGGAATTTCTGGGTTTGAAGGCCGGGAGCATGACACACCGGCAGTACACAACCCGATTCAATGAACTGGCACGTCTGGTGCCACATCTTGTTACGTCTGAAGAAAGAAAGATTGCATGCTACATTCAAGGGTTGCCGGACAAAGTCCGCACCTTTGTTAAGGCAAACGCCCCTACTACCTATGATTCGGTAGTAGAACTGAGCGGCGTGGTATTCGATGATCTGGCGCTGAATGTCATTGCCATTGAAGAGCCTAAGAAAAAGTTGAGTTTTCCTGCTAAAAGATCGGGTGGGAAGTTGTTTGGGGCTCGGGACAAGCAGGCCAGGGTAGGCGAGACGACAGTCTGTGGAAAATGTGGGGTAAGACATGCGGGTGAATGCCGGTTAGGATCGAATCTGTGATTTAAATGCGGCAAGACCGGACATTACTCCCGTGAATGCCCGCAAGGCTACAGATGCTACAATTGTGGGGAAAATGGTCATATGAGTCGGGAATGCACCAAGCCCAGGATGGGTGAAGCCGGGAAAGGGAAAGGCCCGGAGAGGAAAGAAGAGAAGCCCCGAGCAAAGACTCGTGCGTACGCGCTGACGCAAGACCAGGCCAGGGTAGACCCCGACGTGGCGTCAGTTACGTTCATCCTTAACAACACTTTTGTTTCTGTGCTATTTGATTCGTGTGCCAGTAAGAGTTTTATATCTGCAACTTTTTGTAAACGAGTGAAGTGCACTGTTAGTAAGTTAAAAAGGGCCTTCAGCGTAGAAACCGCTGAGGGTAGGATTGCGAGAGTAACCGATGTAGTTGACAAATCCACGATAAAAATAGAAGGTCATGAGTTCCCTGTCAGATTGTTTATTATGGTTTTGGGAGGGTTCGATGTCGTGTTAGGTATGGACTGGCTAACTGCCAATGAAGCGCAAATTATATGCAAGCGAAAGATAATCCGACTCAAGGCTCCAGATGGTAGCAAAGTCGAGGTTCTTGGAGATCGGGACGCCCCGATGCCAAACGTCATCTCGATGATTAAGGCAACAGATTATTTGAGGCGCGGATGCGAGGCCTATCTGGTGAACGTGATTGACAAGTGTAAGGAAGTTAAGGAACTAGACAATGTACCCGTGGTACGCGAGTACCCGGAGGTGTTTCGAGAGGATTTGCCTGGGATACCACCCGACAGAGAGATTGAATTTCGAATCGACTTAGTACCAGATGCCCAGCCCGTGGCTAAGGCTCCTTATCGACTAGCACCAGTAGAGATGAAGGAACTAATGACGCAACTAGACGAGTTACTTGAGAAAGGATTTATACGACCGAGCATTTCGCCTTGGGGTTCTTTGGTGTTGTTTGTGAAGAAGAAAGACGGTTCGATGAGAATGTGTATTGATTATCGCGAGTTGAACAAACGTACTGTGAAGAACAAGTACCCGTTACCAAGGATCGACGACCTGTTCGATCAATTGCAAGGCGCAAGTTGGTTCTCGAAAATCGACCTTCTGTCCGGGTATCATCAGTTGAAGGTTAGGGAAGAAGACATACCAAAAACTGCATTTCGCACACGTTATGGACATTTCGAGTTCCGTGTTCATGGATTTGATGATTAGAGTTTGTCGACCAATGCTGGATCGATCGGTAATCGTGTTCATCGATGATATCCTCATTTACTCCAAGAATGAGGGTGATCACGCGTGTCACTTGAAGGAGGTATTGGAAGCTCTGAAGGAGGAAAAATTGTATGCAAAGTTCTCCAAATGCGCGTTCTGGCTTAGGGAAGTCCAATTCCTAAGTCACGTCATCAACCCGAACGGCATTATGGTTGACCCAGCAAAGATAATGACGGTAAGGGAATGGAATGTTCCTAAGACGCCAAATGAAATCCGCAGTTTCTTGGGATTGGCAGGCTACTATTAGAGATTCATACAGGACTTCTCGAAAATAGCTTCGCCGTTGAGAAAGTTGACTCGGAAAGAGGTAAAGTATAATGGGGTTCGACCCAAGATGCGGCGTTTAAGTAATTGAAGGAGAAGCTAACCCAAGCCCCAGTCTTGGCCCTTCCTGAGGACAATGAAGACCTAGTGGTATACTCTGACGCTTCGGGTCAGGGATTGGGATGCGTGTTGATGCAACGCGGGAGAGTGATCGCGTATGCGTCGCGGCAGTTGAAGATTCACGAAGCTAATTATCCGACTCATGATTTGGAACTTGCTGCTGTCGTATTCGCATTGAAAATCTGGAGGCACTACCTTTACGGGGTGAAGATCACTATTTACTCCGACCACAAAAGTTTGAAGTACTTCTTCGAACAGAAGGAACTTAATATGAGGCAGAGGCGATGGTTGGAACTATTGAAAGACTATGACTGCGACATAATATACCATCCTGGAAAGGCAAACGTGGTGGCTGACGCTCTAAGCCGAAAGGATGTGCCTACTCCTATTAGAGTGAAAGCTTGCCAGTTAGTGGTAACATCGGATGTGATGAGGGAAATTGAAAAGGCTCAAGATGAGGCACTTAAAGAAGAAAACATAAAGAAGGAAAGGATGGTTGGCCAACGGGACAAGTTGGAATATAACACCCTTGGTGTTAGGACACGTTTTGGACGGGTGTGGATACCTATGGGTGGCGAGCTTAGAACCAAAATCTTGGATGAGGCTCATAAGTCTCGTTACTCTATCCATCCCGGTACCAATAAAATGTACCAAGATCTGAGGAAGGAATACTAGTGGCCGGGAATGAAACATGAAGTGACAAAGTATGTAAGCAAGTGCTTGACTTGCTCACAAGTAAAGGCCGAGCACCAGAAACCGTATGGAAAGATTCAACCACTCGATATACCAGAATGGAAGTGGGAACACATTACCATGGACTTTATAACCAAGCTACCTCGCACAGCTAAAGGTCATGACACCGTTTGGGTAATTGTGGACCGTTTGACGAAGAGTGCTCATTTCCTACCTATTCGCGAGACGTTCTCGTCGGAAAGGTTAGCGAAAGTATTTATTAACGAAGTAGTAGCACGACATGGGATGCCTTTGATGATAGTATCCGACCGGGTCACACAATTCACATCGAGGTTCTGGAAAAGATTTCACGAGACTTAACATCAGTACGGCATACCACCCGCAAACGGATGGTCAGTCCGAAAGGACCATTCAGACATTGGAGGATATGCTTCGTGCTTGTATTATCGATTTTGGCGACAGTTGGGACAGTCATCTGGCATTAGCCGAATTCTCCTACAACAATAGTTATCACACGACGATAGGCATGCCGCCTTACGAAATGTTGTATGGGAGAGATGCAGAACCCCGGTTTGTTGGAGTGAGATTGGACAGAAGGAACTAGGGAGTCTGGAAGTAATAAGGGAAACGTTGGAAAGGTTTGATCAAGTCAAAGCACGAATGAATGCCGCACAAGATCGTCAAAAATCCTACGCGGATAAACGGCGAAGGCCTATTGAGTTTGATGTTGGGGACAGAGTAATGTTGAAAGTGTCACCCTAGAAGGGAATCATACGATTCAGGAAGAGTGGAAAGTTAAGTCCGAGGTTTGTCAGACCGTTCAGGATAATGCACGGGTTGGTGAAGTCGCTTATCGGTTAGAGTTGCCTGATAAGTTAAGTGGAATTCATCCTACCTTCCATGTATCACACTTGTGAAAGTTTTTGGCGGATGAATCGGCTCACATACCACTTACTGACATCGAGGTAGACAATAGCCATAACTACATCGAAGAACCCGTGGCCATCCTAGATCGAAAGGAGAGACGTTTACGTAATAAAGTTATCCAATTGGTTAAAGTCCAATGGAAACATCAAAAGGGATCGGAAGCCACTTGGGAAACAGAGACAGAAATGAGGGAGTCGTACCCTCAACTATTTGACTTATGATAGGTTTCGGGGACGAAAGCTATTGTAAGGGGGGGTAGACTTGTAACATCCCAAAAAAAAATAATAAAACGAATAAATATAGCGAGACCGGTGATTTAGTCAGAATATTTAAACAAAAGGGAGCGGGCTTGGGCTCGGCTTCAATGGGCTGAGGGAAGCCCAGGTATATAAGAGGCAGGGCAGCCCTCTACTCTACTCATTCCCCACTCACGCAACTTCTAGAGAGAGAAAGGAGAGCTCGGGTCTAGAGAGAGAAAGTTGACGGATCATCCCGGAATTGAGGGAGCACGTTACTGCTAAGCTCGTGAGAAGAACCTCCGGATCAGAATCTCGATACAGGTAATGATCTTGCCTAAATCTGAGTTTTTTGTTCGTTTTTGGGATTTTCGGGTTTTGGCTAAAAAGGCAACGATTTTGCGGATGGAACCTGAAAATGAGCTTAAGTATAGCATATAGAATGAAAACCGAACGTTTTGATCTAAGAAAAGTTGAGATATTGACTCGATCAGACTCGCATGCAAAAACTTCAGATTTTTGGGAAGAAAATCTGTGCAGGCCCATCGAAACTACTAGTTTCGATATGTGCAGGTCCATCGAAACTACCTAGTTTTGATATGTGCAGACCCATCGAAACTACCTAGTTTCGATATGTGCAGACCCATCGAAACTACCTAGTTTCGATATGTGCAGACCCATCGAAACTATCAAGTTTCGACATAAACAACCTATCGAAACTATCAAGTTTCGATATAAGCAAATCTATCGAAACTACTAGGTTTAAGCATAGGGATGTCAAGTGTCATCTAGGAGCACTACCTTACAAGTATGGCTTTATTATAACAGATCGTGAGTGACATTAGTGATGCTCAGTAGCCAGCTAAGAGTATTTCAGAAACTGTTTATCAGGTGAGTTCTAGAAGCCCTCTTTTAAATGTTTTAATAATGTTTTTGGGCTGGTGTGCATACGTAACGATGTAACGATTTTATAAAACGATGTTTATGAAGGTTGTATGTAACGTATTATAAAATGAGGTTTATGAGTGATGTTAGAAGGAAAGGTTATGAAGGAAGAGTTTATGAAATATTTTGCCAAAAGAAGTTTATGAAGTGTGTTAATGATGAATGTTTTAATAAAAGGTACAAATGCTTTAACTGAAGTTTTTGAAGTAAAAGAAGCGAAGGTTTATGAAAGTCACAAACGAACGAATCTGCCAAATATTCCTTAGGGAATGAAGGTTAAGGGATGGGAAGTATGTTATGGGCCTTTACCTTTTAGGGGCCTTTGTGGCTGGCCAACTGTTGTACAACTGGGGCGATGACGGTCGTCAAGGGGATTATCGTGATCCTTGAAGTTTGGTACGATTTACATTACGAGGTAGTCGTGCTTGAAGTTTGGTACTTGCGCCCTACGGGGTGCAGTGCTTGAAGTTTGGTACTTGCGCCCTACGGGGTGCAGTGCTTGAAGTTTGGTACGCGCTATCCTTTGGGACGCCGTGCTTGAAGGGTTGGATGACCTAAGTATCGGGCCCTAGGAGTTCCTCACCCGAAGGACAGTACGGTGAGGATGGGCCTAGTGGTGGTGATCCTTAGTTTATTCAACCAGTATGTAACGTAGGGATTTGACGGTTACGAGAAGGCGCAGATTCGATATGTTCGTTGACTTATGTTTATGAAGTGTTATGTTTTGTTATTGCATTATTTTACGTACGCTTTTTATTAAATGAAGTATGAAGTTATGTTTTTGGCAAATTATTTGAAGTTAAAGTTTTATGTTAAAACTAGAACTCACCAGCGTAGCTGACATTTTAGTATGCACATTCAGGTTAAGGCAGGTATGGATGATGGACGGTGATGCTTGGCAAGCGAGAAGAGTTACCCGGTTGATCATGAAGACTGGCATCCCGTTATGAGTAGATTAAGATATGTTTATGTAATAGACTATGTTTCGCTTCCGCATGTTAAACGATGTAACGACTATGTTTTAATGAAATTTTCCGCTGCGTTATTTGATAATCAAGTTTAAGAACTGTTTGTGAATGAGTAAATCCAACAAGTGAGGCCTCCCAGGTTTGGGGCCTTACACGGATCCTCCTCGACCCGTTTAGAAACCCAAAAAATGGATGGGCTTGGGCTCGGCTCCAACGGGCCGAGGGAAGCCCAGGTATATTATGGCCAAGACAGCCTTGATTCTCTCATTTCTACCACAACTTGCAATCTAGAGAGAGAAAGGAGAGCTCGGGTCTAGAGAGAGAAAGTTGACGGATCAGAATTCCAATCCAGGTAACGATTCGACCCTAAACTGAGTTTTTGTTCGTTTTGGGGTTTTTCGGGTTTTAGCTAAATAAGAGACGTTTTTATGGATGAAACTTGAAAATAAGCTTAGAACTAGCATCTAGAATGAAAACCGCACATTTTGATCAAAGAAAATTATAAGATTGGCATGATCAGGTTAGCATGTAAGAATTTCGGACTTGTTCACGAAACAGGTCTTGTGTACTTATCAAGTACGCAAGAAGGATGTCCTGCGTACTTATCAAGTACGCCTGAGGAAGATCCTGCATACTTATCAAGTACACAGGAGGAAGATCCTACGTGCTTATCAAGTACGCAAGAAGAATGTTCTGCGCACTTGTCAAGTACGCATGAACCAGGCCCTGCGCACTTGCTAAGTGCGCAATCTAGATAGTAAAGTCAGTGTGTTCGCCTAATTCAATATGATTAAACCGTTAGAGACGGGACTGGATCTGATGTGTATTTAACTACCTAATTGAGATCGTACGTGACGTTGTTGGGCCTTTGTTTAGGACAACCAAGACTGGCTTATCAGGTGAGTTCTATGTGCCCCTTCTGTGTTATGTGCAAATCATTTTAAATGTTTTGTGGCTGAAGTGTATGCACTAAATGAATAAATGATATGAATGTCAATGTGATCATACGTGATATACTAATATATTTATATATATATGAAAATGAATTATGAACAAAGAATGAAACGTATGTTTACAAAGAATGAATGAAAGAATAGCATAACGTAAATAAATGAAATCTTGCTTTATAATTATATATATTGCATGTTATGAATGTATGTATATGTTATGGACGGAAACGAAGCTAACGGCTACTTCTGTAGACGGACGACCACGCGACTATTTTGCAACCGGGAAAAATACGTTCCTTCGCAAGCTAGGACGTACAAAAGGCATTAATGGGCGGTCGAAGTAAATGATTTAATAGTATAACGGTTGCATAAACAATAGTTCGCGTGGGAAACGGATGCCTTAGGGCATACGGGCGAATATGATGGACTACGACGGTTGGACGGTTATGACGGACGGCCGAAGGTTGGCCGGATGGTTTTAAGGAGGACGGTTTTAAGGAGGACGGTTTCTAGGACCGGAGGAGTAAAAGGGCTACGATGGTAGCTTAAGTGTGTATGTCTTTGTGATATACGCAGTAAAAGACGAGTTGATCACCCTTATGTGTATGACCAATGAATGTTTAGGAAAGTAAAGGTGAATGCATATCTATGTAATCACATAAGAATGATGAAAGAAAACCAAAAGTTATCAATACGTATTTATGTGCTCGCACATGAACGGCAAATGAAGGTCAATGATATGTTAATGTGTATTTATATAAATGTATATATAATATGCATACTTTTAAAGAAAAGAACGTTCATACCTAATCGCTTTAAACTAGAACTCACCAGCGTTAGCCTACTTTTAGTATACATTTGAAGTAAAGAAAGGAAGGGTCGTGCGAAGGCGTGATGGTTACCCGGCAAGCGACTGACATCCCACTCTTAATTGTTAAGAAAATGTTATCTTTTTAATTGTTAAGACTTCCGCTGTTATGTTATGTATTTGAACGATGTATGTTTTCACTATTCTCGAATGTTTCTAATTTAAGTTCAGTATTTATGACTATGTTTATGAGTAAATCCAACAAGTGAGGTTACCCGGGAAAGGGGCCTTACAAGTTGGTATCAGAGCAATAGTTTGAGAGATTCAGACATCCCTAAATGTCTGGACTCAAGCTGATTATGGGACCAATGCACGGATGTCAGTATGGGTAACCAACGCCCACGCCAGCACGGTAAGTAAGTACCAAAGTTAATGCACTTGGATAAGAATAGATACCTTAACTTAGAACAAATAGATGTCAATGTCACAACCGTTTTGAAGAGTTTTGAACCCGAAAAGCAATGTAAATTAGTAATCACAAACTGGTCACTGTAATTAATAATTTACCTTGCTCGTACTGTTCCAAACTATGATCTGAAGAAATGACAATGGTGTATTCCCTTTATAACTATCAGGAAAGTAAGAACTATGGCTGGTGGAGGGAGGACCGGACGCCGAGGCGGTCGCACTGGCCGAGTAGGTAGACCTCCGTTGAATCAAAGGCTTGAAGAGGAAGAGAGTGTGCATGAAGAACACACTGAGAGTGTGCACGAAACAGATGTGACCCCAACTGGGAACGAAAATCAAGGGACTATACAGTTGGAACCCGAGGTCAGGGATGCTATTGCCCGTGAAGTTGTACTCACTCTGAAGAAAGTATTGCCTGATCTACTATCCGAAGCACTAAAGAAAAGTAGAGAGGAGGATGAAGGAGACCATGAAGAGCAAGTGTATGACAGTGATGGGGATGAAGTAAAGGTGGGATCAAGCAACCGTGGGTGTACTTATAAAGGTTTCAAGGAAGAGACCCACCCAAGTTCGATGGGAACAAAGATTCAGTGGATACGTTCGAATGGATTGAGAGGATGAACGCTGTAATCAACATCAACGAATGTCGACCAGACCAGGCTGTTAAGTATGTTGCTCATTCTTTCACCAATGAGGCACTAAGTTGGTGGAGGAACATTCAGAGGAAAAAGACGCCAAACGCTCTTGCCAGAATGACATGGGAAGACCCGAAGAAGCTGATAATCCAAAAGTTCTGTCCCAGAACGAAATTGATCGAGTGGAAAATGAATTCCTAAACTTTAAGGCTGGCAACAAGACTCACCGCCAGTATACTTCTAGGTTCAATGAGCTAGCTCAACTGGTACCCCACCTGGTGGAGACAGAAGAACGAATGATTAAGTACTATGTGAAGGGTCTACCTCAAAGGGTCTGTGTCCATGTGAAAGCTAACCTACCCTCGACCTTCGAGTCGGTAGTAAATCTGAGCGGAATCGTCAACGATGATTATGCCAATGAGGATCCGGCACCTAAGACATAAAAGAGAAAGTGGCAGAACCTATCTAGAGGCACCGAAAAAAGGAATGTACAACTGAAATTAAGAAACCAAGGTCGGATGAATATGAAACATGCAAGAAATGTGGAAGGCATCATCTCGGCGAGTGTCGAATCGGCACCACCACATGCTATAAGTGCGGGAAGCCGGGGCACTTCTCCCAAGAATGCATAAAAAACGTCAAGTGTCAAGTATGTGGATTGTTTGGACATTTGAAAAAGAACTGCAGGAAGGCCGGCCAATCTGGTTCGGGAAAAGAAAGGGAACAGGAACAACAAAAGGCAAGGACTTGGGCCTCTGCCTTAACTGAGGAAGAAGCAAGAGGAAACCCTGATGTCGTGTCGGGTATGTTTTCTAGTAAATGATGAACATGCTGCTATTTTATTTGACTCTGGTGCTAGTAAAAGCTTTATATCAAAAGCATTTAGTCGTAAACTGGATTGCACTATCAACTCCATAGTAAAGGCCTTTAGCGTACAAACTGTCGTTGGTAAAAATTCGGTAGTATTCCAAGTAACAGAGGATTGCATCATAGAAATAGAGGGCCATAAATTTCCCTCTAGATTATTCCTTCTCGCTTTAGGGGGATTCGATATAGTATTGGGTATGAATTGGCTAGCTGCCAACGAAGCTCAAATCATATGTAAACGTAAGAGGATACACTTCAAAGCTCCTAGCGGCAGTCCAATTACGGTTTATGGGGATTGGAATTGCACGATGCCGAACGTCATCTCGATGATCAAGGCCGAAAGTTACATGAGGCGTGGTTGCGAAGCTTATATGGCGTGTGTTATTCACGATAGAATGAAAACAAAAGAACTCAAGAATGTACCTGTGGTGTGCAACTTCCCGGAAGTGTTCCCTGAGGATCTACCTGGGTTGCCACCTGATCGGGAAATAGAATTTCAGATTGACTTAATGCCAGGAGCTGAGCCCGTTGCCAAAGCCCCCTACCGATTGGCTCCGTCAGAAATGAAAGAATTGATGTCTTAACTAGAGGAATTAACAGAAAAAGGATTTATCAGACCGAGCATTTCACCATGGGGAGCTCCGATACTATTTGTAAAGAAGAAGGATGGCAGCATGCGCATTAACTACCACAAATTGAACAAGAGGACAGTAAAGAACAAATACCCAGTACCTAGAATTGACGACCTTTTTGATCAACTGCAAGGTACGAGTTGGTTCTCATAGATCGATCTTAGGTCGGGTTACCATCAGTTGAAAGTAAGAGAAGGAGACGTACCAAAGACTGTGTTTTGCACGCGTTAGGGCATTATGAGTTTCTCGTGATGTCCTTCGGATTGACCAACGCACCAGCAGCGTTCATGGACTTGATGAATAGAGTATGTCCACCCATGTTGGATCGATCAGTGATAGTTTTTATAGACGACATACTGGTATATTCGAAAAGCGACGGTGATCACCACTGTCATCTAAGAGAGGTTTTGGAGGTGCTAAAGCAGGAAGAGTTGTACGCAAAATTCTCTAAATGCGCGTTCTGGCTTAGGGAAGTCCAATTCCTAGGTCATGTGATAAACCCAAATGGCATCATGGTAGATCCTGCAAAGATTGAGGCAGTAAAGGAATGGAACGTCTCGAAGACACCAACAGAGATACGAAATTTTCTGGGATTGGCAGGCTACTATCGAAGGTTCATTCAAGATTTCTCAAGAATAGCCTCGCCACTAACTAAACTGACACGGAAGGAAGTAAAATATGAATGGGGTCCAACCCAAAACAACGCATTTGAGGAACTTAAGACACGATTAACCCAAGCTCCAGTCTTGACACTACCTGAGGTAAACGAAGACTTGGAAGTCTACTCTGACGCTTCGGGTCAGGGTTTAGGTTGCGTACTTATGCAACAAGGAAATGTAATTGCTTACGCCTCGCGGCAACTAAAGATTCATGAGGTTAACCCAACTCACGATCTAGAGTTGGCGGCAGTAGTTTTCGCGTTGAAAATATGGAGGCATTATCTGTATGGAGTTAAATGCACCATTTACTCCGATCACAAAAGCTTGAAGTACTTTTTCGAACAAAAGGAATTAAACATGAGACAAAGGAGGTTGTTAGAGCTACTGAAGGACTATGATTGTGAGATATTGTACCATCTAGGCAAGGCAAACGTAGTGGCTGACGCTTTAAGCAGAAAGGAAGAATCAGAACCTATCCGAATCAAAGCGTGTCAGCTGATTATAACGCCTGATTTGATGAGTGAAATATCAAAGGCACAAGATGAAGCACTATTAGAAAAAATATAAAACGGGAAAGAATGGTAGTACAACAAGGAAATTTGGATGCAAATGCATATGGTGTACGAACTAGGTTTGGCCGGATGTGGATACCTAAGATTGGCGAGCTTAGAGCCAAAATACTCGATGAGGCCCATAAGTCTCGCTATTCCATCCACCCCGGGACGAACAAAATGTATCAAGACTTGAAGAAAGAGTGCTGGTGGCCTGGCATGAAGAATGATGTAACAGAGTATGTGAGCAAGTGCCTAACGTGTTCTCTAGTTAAGGCCGAGCACCAGAAACCATGCGGTAAAATGAAACCTTTACCAATACCGGAATGGAAGTGGGAGGAGATCATGATGGACTTCATTACCAAGCTACCGCGAACAGCTAAAGGAAATGATACCATTTGGGTGATCGTCGACCGCTTGACGAAAAGTGCTCACTTCTTGCCAATATGTGAGACTTCTTCATCTGAAAAGCTAGCAGAAATATTTATCAAGGAAATTGTGAGCAGACATGGTATGCCGCTGTCGATTATGTCCGACAGGGATACGAGGTTCACGTCAAGGTTTTGGAAGAAATTCAATGAAGCGATGGGCACTAGGCTGAACATTAGCACCGCTTACCACCCCCAAACCGATGGACAATCGGAAAGGACCATTCAGACCTTGGAGGACATGCTCTGGGCCTGTATAATTGACTTCGGTGGAAGCTGGGACAGCCATCTACCATTGGCAGAATTTTCATATAACAACAGCTATCACTCAACTATTGGCATGCCGCCATTTGAAATGTTGTATGGGTGGAGATGTAGGACCCCGGTTTGTTGGGGCAAATTAGACAAAAGGATTTTGCAAGTCTCGAAGTGGTAAAAGCTACTTCCGAGAAGTTTGATCAAATCAAGGCTCGAATGAAAGCCGGAAAAGACAGACAGAAATCATACGCGGATAAGAGAAGAAGGGATTTAGAGTTTCAAGTGGGGGACATGGTACTGTTAAAGGTATCACCATGGAAAGGAATCATTCGATTCAGAAAACGTGGCAAACTAAGTCCAAGGTTTGTTGGACCTTTCAAGATTTTAGCGAGAGTGGGTCAAGTTGCTTACAGACTCGACCTACCCGTTGAGCTTAGTGGAATACACCATACGTTCCACGGGTCGCACTTACGCAAGTGCCTAGCTGACGACACAGCTCACATACCTTACGACGAGATCGAAGTGGATAACAGTCTAAATTATGTGGAGGAACCATTAGCCATTATTGACCGAGCTGAGAAACGACTACGCAATAAGTCGATTCATCTAGTTAAAGTACAATGGAAGCACAGAAAAGGGTCAGAAGCGACGTGGAAGAAAGAAAATGAGATGAGGGGACTATACCCTCAATTGTTTAGCGTATAAACGGTTTCGAGGACGAAACCTCTTTAAGTAGGGTAGACTTGTAACATCTTAAAAATAGTAAATAAGTAATTAATAACGCGATAGAGATTTAATCGTCAAAAATGAAAGAAAAATGGATGGGCTTGGGCTCGGCTCCAACGGGCCGAGGGAAGCCCATGTATATAAGGGCCAAGACAGCCTTGAATCTCTCATTTCTACCATAACTTGCAATCTAGAGAGAGAAAGGAGAGCTCGGGTCTAGAGAGAGAAAGTTGACGGATCGACCCGAAATTGAAGGAGCATGTTACTGCTGAGCCCGTGAGCAGAACCTCTGAATCAGAATTCCAATCCAGGTAACGATTCGACCCTAAACTGAGTTTTTGTTTGTTTTGGGGTTTTTCGGGTTTTAGCTAAATATGAGACTTTTTATGGATGAAACTTGAAAATAACATTAGAACTAGCATCTAGAATGAAAACCGCACATTTTGATCAAAGAAAATTGTAAGATTGGCATGATCAGGTTAGCAGGCTAGAATTTCGGACTTGTTCAGGAAACATAAGTACGCAAGAAGGATGTCCTGCGTACTTATCAAGTACGCATGAGGAAGATCCTACGTACTTATCAAGTACGCAGAAGGAAGATCCTGCGTGCTTATCAAGTACGTAAGAAGAATGTTCTGCGCACTTGTCAAGTACGCATGAACCAGGCCCTACGCACTTGCTAAGTGCGCAGGCATCAGGCTAGATAGTGAAGTCAGTATGTTCGCCTAATTCAGTATGATTAAACCGTTAGAGACGGTACTGGGTTTGATGTGTATTTAACTACCTAATTCAGATCGTACGTGACGTTGTTGGGCCTTTGTTTAGGACAACCAAGACTAGCTTATCAGGTGAGTTCTATGTGCCCCCTTCTATGTTATGTGCAAATCATTTTAAATATTTTGGGGCTAAAGTGTATACACTAAATAAATAAATGATATGAATGCCAATGTGATCATACGTGATATACTAATATATTTATATATATATGACAATGAATTATGAACAAAGAATGAAACATATGTTAACAAAGAATGAATGAAAGAATAGCATAACGTAAATAAATGAAATCTTGCTTTATAATTATATATATTGCATGTTATGAATGTATGTATACGTTATGGACGGAAACGAAGCTAACGGCTACTTCTGTAGACGGACGACCACGCGACTATTTTGCAACCGGGAAAAATACGTTCCTTCGCAAGCTAGGACGTACAAAAGGCATTAATGGGCGGTCGAAATAAATGCTTTAATAGTATAACAGTTGCATAAACAATAGTTCGCGTGGGAAACGGATGCCTTAGGGCATACGGGCGAATATGACGGACTACGACGGTAGGACGGTTATGACGGACGGCCGAAGGTTGGCCGGATGGTTTTAAGGAGGACGGTTTCTAGGACCCGAGGAATAAAAGGGCTACGATGGTAGCTTAAGGGTGTATGTCTTTGTGATATATGCAGTAAAAGACGGGTTGATCACCCTTATGTGTATGACCAATGAATGTTTAGGAAAGTAAAGGTGAATGCATATCTATGTAATCACATAAGAATGATGAAAGAAAACCAAAAGTTATGAATACGTATTTATGTGCTCGCACATGAACGGCAAATGAAGGGCAATGATATGTTAATGTGTATTTATATAAATGTATATATAATTATGCATACTTTTAAAGAAAAGAACGTTCATACCTAATCGCTTTAAACTAGAACTCACCAGCGTTAGCTGACTTTTAGTATACATTTCAGGTAAAGAAAGGAAGGGTCGTGCGAAGGCGTGATGGGTACCCGCCAAGCGACTGACATCCCACTCTTACTTGTTAAGAAAATGTTGTATTTTTAATTGTTAAGACTTCCGCTGTTATGTTATGTATTTGAACGACGTTTGTTTTCACTACTCTCGAATGTTTCTAATTTAAGTTCAGTATTTATGACTTTGTTTATGAGTAAATCCAACAAGTGAGGTTACCCGGGAAAGGGGCCTTACACACATACTTATATCTTGCAAGTCCTAAATCTCTTGAGTGTTTTGTCTAACATTTTTCATGCTTTATTTTTAAGACGTTATTACGTTTTATTATTTAATATAAATATTTCCATGATTATTAACCTTAACTATGCACATACATGTTTCTCATATATACATACATATACCTAGCAACTTGTTTAAGTTAAGAAAATAAACATACACCCGAACATATATTTATCAAGATCTTCACATTTATATACATATACACATATATTTCACTTATCTAAGTATTATTCATAGTTTTTAATTTACTATTTCCCTTTTTAATATCATAAATCATTCTTTTAATTCAACAACTATAACTTATCATATATAATCAAAACAACAACGTATATACCCATGCATGCAAAATTCGGCCCTTTATGTATATATTTATAGAACTTTTAGTTTAACAACTCATAACTTAGCATTATGAAATCAAAATAACAAATATCTCATAAAATATTTCAAGACAATAATCTATGTATATAAGCTTATTATTTTCGAACCACATACATCTTTTTATATAAAATCTAGTTTTTAAACATAATAAAGTTAAACTTATAAAACTCTTTAGCTTTTCAAATCTCTTTGATTATTAGGATGAACAACGTGCTTTATTCAAGAAATAAAGAGGATTTTAGAGATGGATGTCGGTTTCATACCGCTAGATAAGCTAGGTGAAGAATCATGAGAATACGGTGAGAAATGGCTTGGTTCCCTAGCTACAACCGATCCTTGATTCTTCAAGAACTCCTTGAATCTTCAAGCTTCTAACCAAACTTTCCTTGGGTTTTTGATCTTGGATTTTTGAAAGAGATTGTGTATGTGTGTGCATGTGTGCCGTATACATGTGTATATGGTGGAGTAGGAGTTGAATGCTTGATTAGATGTCCGTTTATTGCTTATTTGATTGATTTCATTTGCATGTCATCATCACTTGGAAGAGAGCATGCATGTGTGCCAAGTATACTAGCATTAAATGTGTTAGTGGAGAGGGGCTAGGCCCTCTTTTTCTGAAATACACTTAGTGTATACATTTCAGCCCCAAAACATTTAATAAGGTTTGCACATAACATAGAAAGGGGGCACATAGAACTCACCTAATGAGTAGTTTCTGAAATACACTAAACTGGATTCCGAGCGTCACTAATGTCACTCACGATCTGTATAATAAAGTCATACTCGTAAGGTAGTGCTCCTAGATGACATTAGACATTACTATGCTTGAACTTAGTAGTTTCGATGGACTTGCTTTATCAAAACTTGGTAGTTTCGACAGGTTGCTTCTGTCGAAACTTGGTAGTTTGGACAGGTTGCTTCTGTCGAAACTTGGTAGTTTCGACAGGTTGCTTCTGTCGAAACTTGGTAGTTTCGACAGGTTGCTTCTGTCAAAACTTGGTAGTTTCGACAGGTTGCTTATGTCGAAACTTGGTAGTTTCGACAGGTTGCTTCTGTCGAAAACTTGGTAGTTTCGACAGGTTGCTTCTATCGAAACTTGGTAGTTTCGATACGTAACTTAGGTGTAGTCTTAGCTTCGGATTGTGGGCTTATATCGAAACTATGGTAGTTTCGATGGGTATGCATATATCGAAACTGAGTAGTTTCGATGGGTCTGCACATATCGAAACTACTGCACATATCGAAACTAAGTACTTTCGATGGGTCTGCACATATCGAAACTAAGTAGTTTCGATGGGTCTGCACATCGTCTTCCCCAAAAATCTGAAGTTTTTGCATGCAAGTTTGATCGAGTCAGTATCTAAATTTTTCTTTGATCACAACGTTTGTTTTTCATTCTAGATGCTATACCTAAGCTCGCTTTCAAGTTTCATCCGCAAAATCGTTATCTATTTCGCCAAAACCCGAAACTTCCCAAAACGAACAAAAACTCATAATGTGATCGAATCGTTACGTGGATTGTAATTTTGATTCGGAGGTTTTGCTCACGGGCTCGACTGTAACGTACTCCTCCAATCTTGACACGATCCGTCGACTTTCTCTCTCTAGACCCGTGCTCTATTCTCTCTCTCTAGAAACTAAGATTGGTGGAAAATGAGAAGTTTGGGCAGCCCTTGCCCTTATATTCTTGGGCTTCCTTCGTCCCGTTGGAGCCGAGCCCAAGCCCATTCATTCTTCTTTTGTCATTTGAAAATTATAATTTCGATCGTGCCATTATTTATTTATTACTAGTTTTGGGATGTTACACATTACACACATGTTTGATTCATCATAGTCAAATGAAACTAAATTCGTTTCCAAATCAAGGAAAATCAACGCGTTTATGAACCTCAAATCACGCTCAGGGATTAATCGCATGTATTCAAACCCGAATACCGACTCAATCCACTGGAAATTAAACGAATTCATAGAATATATCAATCCCGTAGCCGTTTCCCTCAATCACGAATCAATCGAACAATTTGAATAAAATTGGAGCTTGTAACCTACTCTCACACTTTCGCCTACCCTATTTCAAACTCTCCCAACTTTCAATTCCCCCACATTGCACCTCTGGATCGCTGTCAAGCTCCAAGAATACCCAACTATTGCTTCCTGTCGATCGTCTCCATTTCGTAATCATTTCAGGTTCTTCCTCTAGTCATTTGGGCTCGTCATCAATACAACGATACTATTAAAACATAGATTAATCTTATGCTAGCTAGACGATTAGCAACAACTTGTTCGTGTGATTTCCAAACTACATATTACAGGTGAGTATTACATAGCCCCTTTTTCACTTTTACACATTTTGGGGTGAAACATGAAGTCTATACACACAATTGTTTACATTTACATAAACTACACAAACACAAATCCTCTTTACATTCATGTATGCAAAATTTGAGCTTTATGTTTGAGTGCTAGGTGTGTTAACTGTTTGTGTGCAATTTATGTGCAATCATTAACTATTCAAGCCGACGGTTAACAATGATAGATCTATTGAGTCTGACAAACCCACCCAGATTGGGGTGAATGTTACTGACAACACAATTTGCATGCTAGTTACAAAGGTTTGATTGTACTTTAGTTACACAATAGTTGCTCCCCATAAATGCCTTATTTTATTATGTTATGTAAGGATTTGATTATTTACATCTATACACTATCTATGTATAAACCTGTGTATGCTCACCAACTTTTTAGTTGACCTTATTTTATTCATGTTTCAGGTGCTAATGTGTGATTTTGATCAAGACTTGCTACACATAAGTTTTGGACCTAGTTAATTTTAATAAAGAATTGATGTATTTCATTTTATGTACTTGGTTTGATTTTG
This sequence comes from Smallanthus sonchifolius, assembly GCA_023525975.1. Classification (NCBI taxonomy): domain Eukaryota; kingdom Viridiplantae; phylum Streptophyta; class Magnoliopsida; order Asterales; family Asteraceae; genus Smallanthus; species Smallanthus sonchifolius. Next base: position 24,051,511 of record CM042030.1, on the reverse strand, counting down.
GTTTGTCTTAAATCTTTGCAATGAAATTGAATGATTAATATATTTCAATTTAGTCAACCTTGTGCTCATGAACAGTCTACATATCCCGCCCCGACGTTTCCGTCGTCGGTTGGGGTGTGACATTCTTGAACTGGGTGTGGTTTGTCACCTATGTGAATCTCACCATACGGTATGATTAACGTTTCGTCTAATAAACACTTCTTTAGTTTTGACACATGAAACGCATCGTGTATACTGCTTAGTTCCCCGTGACAACTTAAGCTTGTAGGTTACTGGGCCAACCCTAGCCCGTATATCAAATGGTCTGATGTATTTATGGTTATGTTTAGTGAGACCTTTAACAAGGCTCTGTCTCCAATTTGGAATTCTAATGGCTTTCGTCTGTTTCTAGCACAACTCTCTTTCGTTTGTCTTGAGTGGCTTTCAGACGATCTTTGATTTCGACGATATTGTCAATGGTTTCCTGGCAAATCTTAGGACCAGTCAAATGTTTTTCACCAACCTCCGCCCAACATAGCGATGAGCGACATTTACAACAATACTAAGCCTCAACGGAGCGGCTTTAATGCTAGTATGGTAACTATTATTATACAAACTCAGCCAATGGTAATCGAGTATCCCACTTTCCTTTGAAATCGATTACACACGCACGGAACACATCTTTTAAAGTTTGGATGGTCCTTTTACCTTGACCGTTCATCTGGGATGACATGCAGTGCTCATGTCAAGGCGTGTGCCCAAGGCTTCTTGTACTGACTGCCAGATTCTTGACATGAATCAACTGTCTCTATTAGAGAAAATGGAAACTGGCATACCATGCCTAGCCTCAATTTCCTTAATATTTAGCCTTGCACGCTTCTTACTTTTATCTGTCTCCTTGATTGGTAGGGAGTGAGCGGATTTCGTCAAACGACTGATGATTACCCATATAGTATCATAGCCGCTAGATGTTCTGGGTAAATTTGTAATGAAATCTATGGAATTCTCCACCCATTTCCATTGAGGAATCTGCTGTTTTTGTGTTCATTCAGGTGATTCCTAACATTATGCTTTCACTGTTGGGTATCTCCCAACATAGATAGCAATTACTCTGTCACACCCCCAAATTTATACTAACGGAGTTTTACCGTTTGGGAAGTGATGAACCAGGATCTCAGTCATTAGTTACATCAAACGACACTATATGGGACTTGAAATGTCATAATATAAAAGTTCAGAGTTAATGCGGAAGCGTAAACATTAAAATGAAGTCAAAAATAATTACACGCAACGAGCGTCAATTAATGCAATTAAATAAATTGTTTAAAATATTCGAAATGAATGATATGATAGTAGGACTCCATGCATGTCCTAAGTGCGCAATTTGTGCCAAAGCGACCTGAGAAACATGTAAGAAAAAGTGTCAACATGAGGTTGGTGAGTTCACAGGTTTCAAGTTGCAATAAGATAGTGTTTGTCAGATTACGTACATTCAATATGCATATCTATAGGTAGCTAGCCTATGTTCATGTCTTACTAAAGCGCTCGCAACCGAAGCTGACTGTTTATGTATTTGCCTCCTGCCAGGTCTATCAACTCTGGCAAATGTGAGTAGGCTAACATTTCACCCGTTCGATCTCCAATCGAGTTAGCGCGACTAACGCGGGTGGGATTTGTCAAACCCAGTAGTACTACTAAACATTACCTCGCTAAAATCCATATTAACGGTTCGATGTATGATGAGGACTTTCTGTGATAGTGTGTCACGCTTAGCGTCAATAGTAATAACATATGAATTACAATAATCTAAAATAGTTATGTCATGTTTTCTCCCCCAACGGGAAAAACATGTAACATAATGTTTGTCTGCGTACCTGTTTCTCCCTCACGGGGAAAACAAGTAAAAGTATGATAGTTTGTGTACATGTTTGTTTCTCCTCAACAGGAAAACAAGTAAAATATGTTTGTGTGTAAGCATGTTTCTCCCCCAATAGTAAAACAAGTAAAAAGGGGCCGTGAAACTCACCTGCGTTGCGTTGTAGGTAGTATCACAAAAGTATGAGATTTGCAAACTCAAGTGTTAGCCTGCACGGCTTACGTATGCCCTATAATTATAAACAAGTAAGTTTGGAACAAGTTGGGATTTGTCACAGCGACACGAAAGGCTAGAATGCCCTAACGCTTTCTAAGGATTTAAGAATAAACGAACGAGTGGACGGAGTTTTATATATATAAATAAATATGTACATATCTTATTGTAATGATTTTCGAAAATTCGCGTTACACGTCGAATGTTAATAACGGATAATAATTAAATAATTATTTTAATGCATTTGAGTCGTTTATAGAGGTTAGGAAAATAATATAGTTTATATATTATTTTTAAGTACGAAAGATTTACTAAATAATCCTTGGAGTGGAAAAATAATAAATATATTATTTTTAATTGGGGTAAATAACGTAGGTAAATAATATAATATCGTATATATTATTTATAGTTTTTAAAACAAATGTCACACAAGGAAATTGAATGAGTTGAAAATAATATAATTTACATATTATTTTATTAACATCGAATACAGGTTGAAAATAATATTATTATATTATTTTATACGAGATTACGGTTTGAAAATAATACGAATACGTATTTTTTTTAAGTGGAAATAATAATACATTTGGTAACAAAATTCAAACCCGAGCCCACGGGTTGTTTCCCGGGCTAAAACACGTTTATATAATATTATAATGATATAGGGTTTGATTTTTATTAATTTAATATAATAAAAAGTCGCTCAAAAATATATTGTGGGAGCCCGGTCTCAAACCCGGGTCTCCTGCAAAGGGTTCCAAGGTTTCAACCACCACAACCCGCTTGGGTATTGCAAACGAATCCGGACTGAAAGAGTTTTAACACACAAGACCTTTGTGTTCTTCCCCTACATCACGATCCGATCCAATCCCATCCCTAAACCCCTGAAATCGATCGTGATTGACCATAAGGTCATAGGGGTTTTGCTAATCGGTCCCTTGCGAACCCGTAGGTGTGATTAATTGTCAAAAACATCAAATCCAGGTTTTTAATTGCTTGTTTATTTCTCGAAAACCCTAGGTTCTAACCTCAGATCGAAATGGCCAATCTGGGTGAATTTATTAGTTGAAATCACAGGGCTTTTGACGAGTAGAGGATTTTGAACCTGTTCATGTAATTTAATTTGATTTAGGTTAAGTGTAGGTTAGGGTTCGACTAAACTAATATCGCGATGAACCCTAAGATCAGATTATGTTAAAATCGATAATGTAAGCCCCAATTTGTTTAGGGCTCTCAATCTACAGACTAAGACGAAACTGAGGTTGTGTTAGTTTACCAAAATGGAATTCAGATTGATGGTGTTCGGCCAAGACGAGTTCCGACTTAAGTGGCTTGAAATCCTGCGACACCGGCTTCATCTTCGATCGAATTAGATGGTGTAACCAGTTCAGGGGAGTTCTTTTGAAGTGCACAGATGCTTGATTGTGGGAAATAACAAACCGAATGATCGAATTGATGGTCTTAGACACGAGAGTCGACGGTTACGATTTTAAGGTTCTTAATTGGATTAATCAGTACCAAATGATCATGTTAAATGTTGCAATGATGATAGATAATGCCATTAACACACATTTACAGTTACGAGATGAAACGGATTTGGGATATTGATCTTGAATTTGGATCAAAAGGATCGACTTTTGACTTTCAAAAGTCAAAGAGGTTGAGTTTGGGTTTATTACAGAATCAGTCCCTGTAATCTAAGTGTATAGGTTTGAGTTTTTTACAGATTTGGTCCGTGTGGTTTTGAAATTAGATAACTGAGTTAAGAACATGGTTAGTTAACTGTCAAAAGTCAATAGGAGCACAATTATATGCATTTTGACCTCAAAGTCAACATGATTATGGTTTGGCAGATTTAGTCCCTGGAGTTAGAGGTAGAGTTAACTAGATTAGGATTTAACCGGATTTTGTTAACGAAGTTAACCCTAATTAGCCGGATGTCACATCATCCTTTAGTTGAAAGAATTTTCGTCCTGAAAATTAAAATAAATAAATAAAATTTCCCGGGATATCACATCATCCCCTAGTTGAAAGAATTTTCGTCCCGGAAATTAAAATAGCACCTTAAGAATTTGACGAGGAGTGCTTGAACAGATTTAGATATTTACGCATTATCTGATCCTCGCGCTCCCATGTGAATTCCGGTCTGCGTTTCGAGTTCCAACGAACTCTTACAATAGGGATTTTACTGCGTTTTAACGTTTTGACTTCCCTATCCATAATTTCCATAGGTTCTTCGATAAAACGCAATTGTTCATCAATGTGTAGTTCCTCGAGAGGAACCGCGGGTGATTCGTCTGCTAGACATTTCTTCAAATTTGCCTCGTTTCTTTTCAATATCTTGAATGGTCCAACATAACGAGGATTCAGTTTGCCCCGTTTCCCAAAACGAATGACACCCTTCCAAGGTGAGACTTTTAGAAGAACCATGTCGCCTACTTGAAACTCTAACAGTTTATGACGCTTATCGGTGTAGCTCTTTTGACGATCACGAGCTGCCGCCATACGGTTTCGAATTTGAATGATCTTTTCAGAGGTTTCGAATACAAGTTCGGGACCTGTAAGTTGGCTATCCCCAACTTCAGCCCAACAGATAGGAGATCGGCATTTACGTCCGTACAATGCCTCGAATGGTGCTGCCTTGATGCTAGTGTGATAACTGTTGTTGTAGGAGAACTCCACTAAAGGTAAGTGAGACTCCCAAGTGTTACCGAAGTCGATCACACAAACTCGTAGCATGCCCTCTAAGGTTTGAATGGTACGTTTCGTTTGACCATCAGTTTGAGAATGATACGCCGTACTCATATCTAGACGCGTACCTAAAGCTTTTTATAGAGATTGCCAAAAATGTGATGTGAATCTAGCGTCTCGATCCGAAATGATAGAAATTGGCACTCCGTGCTGAGAGACTACTTATTCCAACTAAAGACGAGTAAGTTTCTCTATCTTGTCAGTTGATATGATGGCTAAGAAGTGAGTAGATTTTGTCAAGCAATCGACAATCACCCAGATGGTGTCGCATCCACTAAGAGTTTGGGGAAATTTGGTTATGAAGTCCATAGAGATTTGTTCCCATTTCCACATTGGGATCTCTAGCTGTTGAAGTAAGCCAGAAGGCTTTTGGTATTCCACTTTGACCTCTGCGCAAGTCAGGCACTTGTTCGCATAGGTGGCTATATCGGCCTTTATCTTCGGCCACCAATATAACACTTTAAGATCATGGTACATTTTCCCAGAACCTGGATGGATAGAGTATTGGGATTCGTGTGCTTCATCCATAAGCAGCTCTCTTAAGTTCCCATACACCGGAACCCATATTCGCTCTGCCATGTAGCGAATGCTATCTGATTTGACCTCCAGTTGTCCTTCTATTCCGCGTGTGGATTCCAGCGGTAGGTTATCCTCTCTAAGGGCTTCGAGTTGAGCAATTCGGATTTTGTCAGGTAATCCGAGGTGAATAGTAAGTTGTAATGCTCGAACTCATTTAGGTTTGGTGTCCTTACGGCTTAGGACATCGGCTACTACATTAGCCTTCCCCGGATGGTGTCTGATTGAACAGTCATAGACGTTTAAGAGTTTGACCCAACGACGCTGTCGCATGTTCAACTCTTTCTGCTCGAAGATATGCTGAAGACTCTTGTGATCGGTATAGATGGTGCATTTGGTACCGTACAAGTAATGTCTCCATATCTTAAGTGCGAAAACTACAGCTCCCAACTCTAAGTCATGAGTGGTGTAGTTTTTCTCGTGAACCTTTAGTTGACGTGAAGCGTATGCGATCACCTTTTCGCGTTGCATTAAGACACAACCCAGACCCTGAATAGACGCATCACAATACACCACAAAGTTATCGGTTCCTTTCGGAAGAGCTAGAATAGGTGCACTGCCAAGTTTCTGTTTGAGGTGTTGGAATGTTGATTCTTGGTTATCGCCCTAACTATAAGCTTTATCCTTTTGAGTCAAGGTAGTGAGAGGTTGTGCAATCTTTGAAAATCCTTCGATGAATCGCCGGTAATATCCAGCCAATCCCAGAAATTGTCGCACCTCAGTCGGAGTCGTCGGTGCTGCCCAATTCTTGATGGCTTCTATCTTTGATGGGTCGATATGTATTCATTTCTCATTAACCACATGCCCTAGAAACTGAACTTCCCGGATCCAGAATTCACACTTGGAAAACTTAGTATACGGTTGCTCTCGCTTAAGTAATTCCAAAATTAGGTGTAGATGTTCCTCATGTTCTTCCTTGTTCTTGGAATAAATGAGGATGTCTTCGATGAACACGATGACAAATTGGTCAAGATACGGTTTACACACACGGTTCATGAGGTCCATGAATACCGCAAGTGCGTTGGTTAATCCGAAAGGCATGACCATAAACTCGTAATGGCCGTACCTTGTCCTGAATGCAGTCTTAGAGATATCCTCTTCTCGGACTCTTAACTGATGGTAACCGGACCTAAGATCTATTTTGGAATAGAAACTTGATACTTGGAGTTGATCAAAGAGGTCATCTATGCGAGGCAAGGGTAGCGATTCTTGATTGTGACTTTATTCAGCTCACGGTAGTCAATACACACACGGAAAGTCCCGTCCTTCTTCTTAACAAACAATACCGGAGCTCCCCATGGCAATGAGCTAGGTCGAATGAAACCTTTATCCAACAAATCTTGTAACCGAGTGGACAATTTTTGTAATTCACTAGGTGCTAATCTATATGGTGCCAGAGCGATCGGTGCCGCTCCGGGTGCTAGATTGGATTGGAATTCAACTTGATGGTGTGGTGGCAGACCAGGCAGATCCTTGGGAAATACCTCCAAAAATTCACGATCGATGGGAATATCATCAATCTTCTTCTCTTCTGATGGATGCTCAGCAACGAGACCCAAAATGGCCGTATGCCCCTTTCGAAGGCATTTCTGCGCTTTCATAAAGGATATGATGCCCATGACTGCACCAACTTTTTCGCCCTGAACGGAAAGGGTTTCTCCATTTGGGAGAGGAATACGAACAATTTTCTCATGACAGAAAATTTCAGCTTGGTTTTTAGATAACCAATCCATGCCAACAATTACATCAAAACTACCAAGTGTGACCGGCATAAGGTCGATATCAAGTATATATCTAGCTAGCTCAAGCTTACATCCCTTAAGGATGTGTGTTGCTTCAATTATTTGGCTATTAGCTATCTCTATTATATACGTAGCTTCTAATAGAGTTGGAGAACGACCGCACCAGTAAGAAATATGTGAAGTCATGCTGAGACTTCTAGTGAGAACCGTGCTTGTAAAGTAAGCGTTGGTCAATGCAAAGGCTAAGGGAAGAGGTTCGCATGTAGGAAAAGAAATTTTTATGAGATACCATTTTCAGTAATACCAGGGACAGGTTATTTGTTTAAGTGGTAACGTTCCACCTGATGGTTGGTTGCATTAAATCCCCGTTTTCCAACGTCATTGGGATTACTGGATATGTTGGGGTATATATCAAATTAGACCAAGGATTAGTCACAGGATGAGGTAACAAGGTCAAATGAAATCTATTGTTGGAGTGTAAGGAATAACGTGTTAGTTTAGAAAGAACTCCTCAAATTATGCTTACATAGTTGGAGTCGATAGATTTACCATGAGGTTCTACCAGAGTTTCAATTGAGTTGGATTTCTGTGATCCCGTTTGGATGAGAGGTTTAATTTCACTAAGACTCTTACATGAGTGAGATAAAATGATGGTTTCTATGGATGATAGTTCAGTGTGTTCGTAAATACCTTCAACATGATAGTCGCGTCTATCAACTGTTGAATAGGTTTAATGATACCAACTAGTCGTTGAGCAGGTTACAAGAACTTCTACTGACAGTGGAATTTTAAGTTTGTAGATCACTGATTAGGACCATTTATCCACACACTAGGTTTCACCACGACTTACATGCACCTCAAATTACTATTACGTGTGCACCCGTAATGATAATTTGCTTTACATGCTCACCCTAGTTCTCCCCGTCCTGTGTCATAATGTCCTTTAGTTTGTATTGCTAAGTACAGAGTGTTGTCAGATATGACAAGTCATCGAAAAGCTTAGTCATCACCCATAAGTTGATCAACTAGGACTCATATCAGGATGAGTAGTCGAGAATCGTTTGATCCGAGTATTCAGTCGAGTTGAAACACAATGCGAGAGTCCAATCCAACGGATTGTAGATGAGAGCATGCACATGAATCAAACATGTACATGAAATGCGACTTCGAGAATAGAAACTAATTCATGAGTACAAGTTACAGGAAGCAGCAAAGTAGCCGTCCTTCCAACCAAGTCAGGATAGAGTCTGAGTATGCAATGAGCAATGAGTTCTCAACTTTGTCTTCAATCTATCTTCAACATAATATCTACCAAAGTCGCGAGCCCATGGCTCGGGAAAGTGATGACATCTACGTGTCAATGGATTCTACAATAATGCGTGCAACGGTCTGCCTTCACTCGATGTATTATTGATAGTGGGTAAAATAGGGACTCGCCTCCGACGATCCCAACTCCAAAAGAGATATGCGTTAGTGCTGAGTGCCGTCCATAACATGGACCTAAGAAATCCCACCATACCCAACAGGTGATGGTGATATAAGTGACTCCTCCGAAGGCTCCATCTCGCTGTCCTCGGACGTGAGTGGATGATGTTTTGGTGATTCCCCGAGTGTCATCACTGGGAATAATGATGCAATGCAAATGATGTGTCCATTGCCAACTGAGGGTGATACGGATGGTATTAACATGCCTGCACTGCAATGTATGAATAGATGGTATATGTATCAGGTATAAGTGTCTGTGTCGTGTAACTAATGTGTGAGGTTATAGTCTACTATGCGATCCTAGTTCTCTATAACCAATGGCTCCGATACCAATCTTTCACACCCCCAAATTTCAACTATGTGACATCCGGCCCCTCATACCAACAATATTGTCCGTTTTGCCCACTAAGAGCTCACGGATTTGTTTTTGGTTGCCCGGGTGAAAACTTCCCAGGGTCACCCATCCCTGGATTACTCCCACCCGAGCACGCTTAACTGTGGAGTTCTCCTCTCATCCACTACATTAAGCCCCAAAACGCGTTGTTGATTTAAGAGGCAGGACATTCCTTATGAACCAAGGATCTCTCTTGGGCACGGTCGATGTGGGATTTGCCTAGGGTGTTACAATCACCCCCCTCCTTTTGGACTCATCATCATCGATGAGGTTTGCCCCACCATCCAATTCAGGGATGTGGGATTTGCCTAAGGTGTCCTCCTGAACACCCCCGGGGACTCAACCGTGTAAGGCCCCATTCCCGGGTAACCTCACTTGTTGGATTTACTCATAAACATAGTCATAAATACTGAGCTTAAATTTAAAACATTCGAATTCATTCATTTCATAACGTAACATAACGTGACATAACAGCGGAAGTCTTAATAATTAAATACATAACATCGTCTTAACATATATAAAAGTGGGATGTCAGTCTTGTGCCGGGTAACCTTAACGCCATCGCACGACTCTTTCTTCCACTACCTGAAATGTATACTAAAAGTCAGCTAACGCTGGTGAGTTCTAGTTTAAAGACAATCATACATAATATTTATCCTATCAATAATATAATTTATATATGTATACATAACATACGTAATATTCATGCTTTTACATATTCTTTACTTTACTGTTCTCACATAACATTCATATTAAGTATATACATATGTACATACATACTTACTTGGGGAGAACACTTATTGGCCATAATCTTAAGGGAGATCAACCCATCACACTTGTCGCGAATATCATAAAGACATCGCAGTGAGAACTACCGTCGTAGCCCTTTTCATTAACCGTCCGGCTCTAGAAAACCATCCGTCGAAACTTAAATCCGTTCGGCAACCTTTGTCCGTCCGCTCTTAAACCGTCCTACCGTCGTAGTCCGTCCTTTTGTCCGTATGCCCTAGGGCATCCGTTTCCCACGCGACCATTATGTATGCAACCGTTCTACTTGATTTAAGGCATTTGCTTCGACCGTCCATTAGTGTCTTTTTATACGTCCTAGCTTGCGAAGGAACGTTTTTGTCCCGGTTGCAAAATAGTCACGTGGTCGTCCGTCTACCGAAGTAGCCGTTGTCATAGAAGGGTTCATAACGTTTACATACATTCATAACATGCAATATATATAATATAAAGCAAGATTTCATTCATTTACGTTATGTCCTTCTTTCATTCATTCTTTATAATCATACGTTTCATTCTTTGTTCATAATTCATTTTCATATATAAGTATATATATATATTTGTATACCACGTATGATCACATTGACATTCATAGCATTTATTCATTTAGTGTATATACATTTCAGCCCCAAAACATTTAAAATGATATGCACATAACATAGAAGGGGGCACATAGAACTCACCTGATAAGCTAGTCTTGGTTGTCCTAAACAAAGGTCCAACAACGTCACGTATGATCTGAATTAGGTAGTTAAATACACATCAGACCCAATCCCGACTCTAACGGTTTAATTATTCTAAACATACTGACTTTACTTACTGGTCTGACAAGTACGCAGAACATTCTTCTTACGTACTTGATAAGTACGCATGATCTTCCTCATGCGTACTTGATATCTTTCTTGCGTACTTGATAAGTACGAAAGACCTGCTTCCTGGATAAGTCTGAAATTCTTGCATGTTAATCTGATCATGCCAATCTTGCAATTTTCTTTGATCAAAAGGTGTGGTTTTCATTCTAGATGCTAGTTCTAAGCTTATTTTCAAGTTTCATCCATAAAAAAGTCTCCTATTTAGCTAAAACCCGAGAAACCCCAAAACGAAGAAAAACTCAATTTAAGGTCGAATCGTTACCTGGATTGTGATTCTGATTCGGAGGTTTTGCTCACAAGGTCAGTAGTAACGTGCTCCTTCAATTTCGGGTCGATCCATCAACTTTCTCTTTCTAGACCCGAGCTCTCCTTTCTCTCTCTAGGTTGCAAGTTTTGGTGGAAATGAGAGTTCTTGTTCTGTCTTGACCCTTATATACTTGGGCTTCGCTCGGCCCGTTGGAGCCGAGCCCAAGCCCATCCATTTTCTTTCATTTTTTTTTACGATTAAATCTCTATCGCTTTATTATTTACTTATTTACTATTTTTGAAATGTTACAAACTAACGGAGTTTTACCATTTGGGAAGTGACGAACCAGGATCTCATTCATTAGTTACATCAAACGACACTATATGGGACTTGAAATGTCCTAACATAAAAGTTCAGAGTTAATGCGGAAGTGTAAACAATAAAATGAAGTAAAAAATAATTACACGCAACGAGCGTCAATTAATGCAATTAAATAAACTGTTTAAAATATTCGAAATGAATGATATGACAGTAGGACTCCATGAATGTCCTAAATGCGCAACCTGTGCCAAAGCGACCTGAGAAACATGTAAGAAAAAGTGTCAACACGAGGTTGGTGAGTTCAAGGTTTCAAGTTTGCAATAAGAGAGTGTTTGTCAGATTATGTACATTCAATATGCATATCTATAGGTAGCTAGCCTATGTTCATGTCTTACTAAAGCGCTCGCAACCGAAGCTGACTGTTTATGTATTTGCCTCCTGCCAAGTCTATCAATTCTGGCAAATGTGAGTAGGCTAACATTTCACCCGTTCGATCTCCAATCGAGTTAGCGCGACTAACGCGGGTGGGATTTGTCAAACCCAGTAGTACTTGTAACATTTCGGATTTTAGTATGCCTATTTCAGTTCAATGTAATGCAATTTCAAGTTCTATACTCGTGCAATGCCTCATTATTTTTCTCGTCGTAAAATTTAATGCAATGATCCTATACAAATTCGCAAGTTTTACTCGATTATTTACATTTAAACGCTATACAAGAAACTATTTGGTACAAACTTATCAAACCTGAAAAGTCAAGGACTAAAATTGAAAAACATCAAGAAACCCTAGTGAGCACGGTCATGCTTCGTTCTAGCACGGTCGCGCCAAGTGCTTTGTCACGGTCGCGCGACCTGCTCTGGAACGATCGCGCCCGGTGCCTAGGCACGGTCGCGCCTCTCCTTGGCACGGTCGCGCCTGCGTAACAGAAAAACGTAAATGCAGATTAATCACCCGATCGTTCGAATCCGAAACCGTTATACGTTTCTTTTCCCCTTAACAATTGTATTACCACTTTTCAAATCCCAAACGCCTCAGTATTCATTTGCAAGAAAACTCTCTCAAAGCTTTTCGACCCAAATGCTCCCAACTCAGTAGCAGAATCGAGATATCAAACCATCTCTGAAGCTTCCGGACTATCTGGATTGACCGGAGTTGCAGTAAAGATCGTCGGAACTCGAACCGTCGTCGCCGGAGCTTCCTTCCAACCGTTCTCTATAAATTCGTTTCGTTTCAGGGTAAATATAATCGTCTTCTCATTCATTTCAGTATCATTATCAAAAGCCCTCATCCAATTTGGGCTTCCACAATAGAAATCGACCAGAATCAGAAACCATGTTTTCAATAAAAATGATTTAATCGAACCCATACTTAAACCCGATTTCCATACAATTAAGGTATATGAAAAGACACGTAATAACCTATTAATCAAAAGCCCTAACAATTCCAGTGTTTAAAATACAAGAAATTCTCGATTCGTGTCTGATTTAGATTAGACACGGTCGCGCTAATCATCTAGCGCGCCCGTGCCTCGTTTAGCGCGGTCGTGTCGACTAGAAGCGCGGTCGTGTCATCCGTCCAGACCTTGTCATGCCCTTTGGGCTAGTCTCTGTTGTGTCTAAAAATCATAGACGCGACCGTGCCGGGCTAAGGCACGGTCGTGCCTGATGACTTGTCTAGATTGTGCTCCTGATTGATCAACCCGGTCGCGCCCCGACTAGCGCGGTCGCGCCCGTGGCTTGAGCACGATCGTGCCCTTCCGAGGCACGGTCGTGCCCTTCCGAGGCACGGTCGTGCTAGACTCAGAATTTTTTAACAGAATTATAATTTTTATATTTTAATCAGTAAATGTTTCAGATTTTATAAAAATATGTTTTCTGTATTTAAAAATAGATTAAAAGTTTAATCTTGGCATAAATGTAATTTATTGAAAAGTTTATAAAAATTAAATTTATATTTATCATCTTACACTTAAATGATATTTTAAATAATTAAGTTACAAAATTTATAAATAATGATGACTTATTTACTTTACATTTTAAATCAAAATCGTTTTATTTATTTATACTTAATTACAATTAATATTGACATTATTTCATAAACTATAGTTATACACTTATTTATTTAATTCAAACCTAATTAAATTGTTTCAAACATATTTTACCTCAAACTTTATATATTTTATTCAATCCTTTTTAAATACAAACCAATGGTTTTACATACAAATCCAACTTTCATTTTTAAACTTTATACATCTATGTGATTCAATGCATATTACTATTTAGGTTAAAGTGTGCTTTTCAAGGATCTTTTTGCTATCTATATTCCTTGTTAGCTTCACTTCCATACCAAGTGAGTATTCACAACCCCTTTTACTCTTTTACACTTTTGGGGTGGAACATGAACTCTATACTCATTACACATTACACATTACACATTTACATTTACACAAACAACACAAGTGCAAAAATCCTATTTACATACATGTGTGCAAAAATTTGAGCTTTGTGCCCGAGTGCTAGGTGTGTTTAACCTTTGTATGCTCTTATGTGCAATCATTAACTATACAAGCCGACGGTTTTCAATGATGGATCTATTGAGTCTGACAAACTCACCCATGGTACGCGGTGATTGAAACCGACAACACATTTGTTTTGCATGCTAGTTACAAGGTTTGATTGTACATTTGGTTACACAATAGTTACTCCCCATGAACGCCTTATTTATCATGTCATGTAAAGGATTTGTTTTCAACTATATGCTATCTATATACAACTGTGTTATACTCACCAACTTTTTAGTTGACTTTATTTTATTCATGTTTCAGGCCCCAATATGTGAGATTGATTCAAGACGTGTTCAACATAGGATTTGGACTTAGCAAAATAAATCAAGAATTTTATGAATTGTTTATGTTTCTTGTTTGAATTTGATCTTGTACTTGGATTTATTGTAATGCAAATTTGACTTTAATATATTTCAATTTAGTCAACCATGTGCTATGAACAGTCTTACATGTCCCGCCCCGATGATTCCGCCATCGGTCGGGGTGTGACAGATTGGTATCAGAGCCTTGGTTATAGGGATTTAGGTTATTAGACATCTTGACCTAGACTATAACTTTAGGACACCCACTTATGTTATGCTTCATGATTTTGTGCTATGTGCTACATGCTATGTGCTACATGCTTACCATGATTAATTATTATTATATTTGCTACCTTCTTTGTTAGAAATGCATGACTTATTAGGATATTCTTAAATAATAATTAAATAAATAACATCCTTTCCTATGGCCTAAACCTCTTATTATTCTTATCTTCTTTTTCTATCTTTATCCTTTCTAAGCATGTTGAAAATTCTTGAAGCAAAAATCTTTAAATAAAATTTTTATTTCTTCGTTGAGGTTTTTAAACTTGTTAAATTATTTGAGGACACGTGCAATCTGGAAGGGTGACACCTGTATTTTGGGTTTTCTGTCTAGGAAAGCATTTCGCATAAATCCCAATCAACCGAGGGACCCGTATGCTTTCCTGGGAACTCCCGAGATGAGTGTTTACCTATAGGCTAAAGCATGTCTCCTTGAAAATTATATGAGTTTAAATTAACCTTAATATGCCTTAGTATTCAAGTGAATTTTTGTCACTTTTGAGTACAATCCAAACTATGATTATCTATCTTTTATTTTGTTATCTCATTCTATTAAATCCTAGCAATTCTCATAAGTTCTTACAATCTCTCTTGTCTTGTGTTTCAAATCTGTAGAATGCCTCCTCGTCGTGCTCCCGCCGCTAACGCCAACTCCGACATTGCTGCTATCCTTACTCAATTGGTGACACAACTCACCCAAGCCAATGGTGCCACTAATGGCAATGGAAGCAATAGTGGTAATAATGGTGGTAATGGTGGAAATGGTGGTAATCCATCCCAATGCACCTTCAAGCACTTCAATTCGTGCAATCCCCTAAAGTTTTATGGAACCGAAGGAGCTACCGGACTCCTCCAATGGTTCGAAAGTATTGAGAATACCTTTCTCAATAGTGACTGTCCCGACAACCTCCGTGTTCGTCATGCTACTAGTGTCCTTCAAAAGCGGACACTTACATGGTGGAATGGGGAGAAAAGGAATAGGGGTGTTGATGTAGCTATGGCCTTACCTTGGGATGAGGTCAAAAGGCTTATGACCGAGGAGTTCTGTCCTCGCAATGAAGTGAAGAAGTTAGAGGCTGAATTTTGGGATCTTGCCCAAGATAGTGGGGAACACTTGGCTTACACAACTCGGTTCCATGAATTGAGTCTTCTTGTGCCCCACATGGTCACTCCATTATCTCGTTGCATCGAAAAGTACATTGGTGGGCTACCAAGACAAATTCAAGATACTGTCTTAGGTAGAAATCCTGCTACTTTGGAAGATGCCATCCGCCTGTCTGCTACCCTAACCGATAATCATATTAAAGCTGGAACTCTTACCAAAAAGGGTTCTAAGAAAGTTGCTGAAACCGTAGCCCCTCCTAACCACACCAAAGAAGCTACAACCGAGCCCTCTCGCAACACTAGAAAGAGGAAGGTTAGAAATTTTGCTGTGGTTACTCCTGCTGTTCCCGTGAACCAAGCTGCACCTATGGTTCAAGCACCAGTCAAAAAGCCATATGGTGGAATTTACCCACTTTGTGCCACCTGCAACTATCATCATCCCCAAAACATCCCATGTCGCCTTTGTACTTATTGTGGGAGATATGGTCATACGGTTAATGTTTGTAGGACCAAAGCCCTTACGGGCCAAGTCAACCCTCCAAACCAAACCGTACCTCAAGTGGCTAATCAAGGTGCTCCCGCCATTGCTAATGGGCGTGCTTGTTATGAGTGTGGTGACCCGAATCATTTTCGTAATCTATGTCCAAGGCTCGCAAATACTAGACAAGGTGGAGCTCGTGGGCGTGCTTTCAACATTAACGCCAACGAAGCTCAAGCCAACAACGACGTGGTTAATGGTACGTTCCTTGTTAATAGTAAATATGCCTCCATTTTGTTCGATACCGGTGCCGATAAAAGTTTTGTGTCACTTAATTTTGAGCCTTTACTTGCAAAGACACGATCCCAATTAGAGAAAACCTTCACCGTTGAAATAGCAAATGGTGACTCCCTTACAATTGAGTCTATTATCTATGATTGCTCTTTAGAACTTAATGATCATGCATTCCCAATCAACCTTATTCCAATGCCACTAGGAAGCTTTGACATTATCATAGGTATGGATTGGCTATCAAATCATCATGCTGAAGTTATTTGCTTTGAAAAGTGCATCCGAATTCCGCTACCTTCGGGAGAAACCTTAAGGGTTTTTGGTGAAAAGCCTTGCAAGGGTCTTAAATTGATGTCTTGTACTACTGCTCAAAAGTACTTGCGAAAGAAGTACATCGCCTTCCTAGCTCATATTGTTCAAAAGGATGTCAAGGAGAAGAGTATCCAAGACATTCCCATTATTCGAGATTTTCCCGAAGTGCTTCCTAAAGATTTATCCGGTCTTCCTCCCGTTCGTCAAGTCGAGTTCCGTATTGATCTCATGCCCGGAGCTAACCCTGTTGCTAGAGCTCCTTATCGTCTTGCACCTTCCGAAATGCAAGAGCTCGCAAGTCAACTCCAAGAACTCTCCGATAAAGGGTTCATTCGCCCGAGTCATTCACCGTGGGGTGCACCCGTCTTATTTGTAAAGAAGAAGGATGGATCATTTCGCATGTGTATTGACTATCGCGAACTCAATAAGCTTACTATCAAGAATCGCTATCCTTTGCCTAGAATCGATGATCTCTTTGATCAACTTCAAGGTTCTACGTGTTTCTCGAAGATTGATCTTCGATCTGGTTATCATCAGCTCCGTGTTCAAGAAGATGACATTCCTAACACTACTTTCCGGACAAGGTATGGTCATTACGAGTTCATGGTTATGCCTTTTGGATTAACCAATGCACCCGCAGTTTTCATGGACCTCATGAATCGTGTGTGCAAACCGTACCTTGATAAATTCGTGATCGTTTTCATTGACGATATCTTAATCTATTCCAAGACTAAAGCCGACCATGAAGAACACCTTAGATTGGTTTTGGACCTTTTAAAGAAAGAACAACTATATGCCAAGTTCTCCAAATGTGAATTTTGGTTAAAAGAAGTTCAATTTCTTGGTCACATCGTCAACGACAAGGGTATTCATGTTGATCCTGCTAAGATTGAAACGGTTAAGAATTGGAATGCCCCGAAGACTCCTACCGAAGTTCGTTCGTTCCTTGGTCTTGCGGGTTATTATTGTCGTTTCATCTCAAACTTCTCAAAGATTGCTGTCCCTCTTACCGCCTTGACCCATAAGGGTAAAGCTTATGAATGGGGACCGAAGCAAGAAGAAGCTTTCCAAACTCTTAAGCAAAAGTTGTGCAATGCTCCCATCTTGACTCTCCCTGATGGAAATGATGATCTAGTTGTCTATTGTGATGCTTCTAACCAAGGTCTTGGTTGTGTCCTCATGCAACGAGGAAAAGTGATCGCTTATGCATCAAGACAACTCAAAATTCATGAAAAGAATTTTACGACGCACGACCTCGAGTTGGGTGCGGTCGTATTCGCGTTAAAGATTTGGAGACACTACCTATATGGCACGAAATGTGTGGTATTCACCGACCACAAAAGTCTTCAACATATCTTCAACCAAAAAGAACTCAATATGAGGCAACGACGTTGGGTCGAACTCCTTAACGACTACGACTGCGAGATTCGTTACCATCCCGGCAAAGCGAATGTTGTAGCCGATGCTTTGAGTCGAAAAGACCATGTTATGCTTCATTGCGCCCGTATTCAATCCGATGTTCAAACCCGTATCCTGGAAGCTCAACACGTCTCGGTTACCGAGGGTAACATGTATGAAGAAATGTCGTGTGGTGTTGAACTTCTTCTTGAATCTAAACCCAATGGCTTACTATATTACTTGAACCGTATTTGGGTTCCCGATCGCGATGATCTCCGTGCAATTCTCATGAACGAGGCTCATAAGACTCGTTATTCTATTCATCCTGGTGCGGATAAAATGTACCAAGATCTTCGTCAGCTTTATTGGTGGCCCGGTATGAAGAAGGACATTGCTCTTTATGTTGCCAAATGCTTAACTTGCTCCAAAGTCAAAGCCGAACATCAGCGTCCTTCTGGTTTACTCGAACAACCAGAAATTCCCGTGTGGAAATGGGAGAATTTAGCTATGGATTTCATTACCAAGCTCCCTCGCACCTCGAGTGGTTATGATAGTATTTGGGTGATCATTGATCGACTCACCAAATCTGCCCACTTTTTGCCTATCCGTGAAGACTTCAAAGTGGAGAAACTTGCCCGAATTTACATTGATGAAATTGTGAGCCGTCATGGTGTTCCCTTGAACATAATATCTGATAGAGACGCTCGGTTCACTTCTCGATTTTGGCAATCTCTCCAATCTGCTCTTGGTACTCGTTTGGATTTGAGCACGGCTTACCATCCCCAAACTGATGGCCAAACCGAGCGAACAATCCAAACTCTTGAAGACATGCTTAGAGCTTGTGTAATCGATTTTGGTGGCAATTGGGATTCACATTTATCCCTTATTGAGTTTTCTTATAACAATAGCTACCACACAAGTATCAACATGGCTCCATTCGAAGCTCTCTATGGTCGCAAGTGTCGTTCTCCGATCTGTTGGAACGAGATTGGTGAAGCACAAATCACCGGTCCCGAGTTAATTCAAGAAACTTCCGACAAAATTATTCAAATCCGTGACAATATTCGAGTAGCGAGGAGTCGGCAAAAGAGTTATGCCGACAAACGTCGAAAACCCTTGGAATTTCAAGTCGGTGATCTCGTTCTTCTTAAGGTATCTCCATGGAAGGGTGTGATCCGTTTTGGAAAGAAAGGCAAGTTATCACCTCGTTATGTTGGTCCATTCAAAATCCTTGAAAGGATTGGGAAAGTGGCTTACAAGCTCGAGTTACCTCCATCTCTTGGCAATGTGCATCCTACATTTCATATAGTCTAAAGAAGTGTCTCGCCGACGAAAATCTCCATATACCGCTTGACGACGTGCGCATTGATGAAACGATGCACTTCGTTGAGAAGCCGGTGGAAATTATGGATCGTGAAGTCAAGCAACTCAAGCGAAGTCGCATTCCTATCGTTAAAGTTCGTTGGGAATCTAAGCGTGGTCCTGAGTTCACTTGGGAACGAGAAGACCAAATGAAGCTCAAGTACCCTCATCTTTTTACCATTAATGTTGTTTCCTCTAGCTAAATTTCGGGACGAAATTCTCTCAACATGGGGAGACTGTAACATTTCGGATTTTAGTATGCCTATTTCAGTTCAATGTAATGCAATTTCAAGTTCTATACTCGTGCAATGCCTCATTATTTTTCTCGTCGTAAAATTTAATGCAATGATCCTATACAAATTCGCAAGTTTTACTCGATTATTTACATTTAAACGCTATACAAGAAACTATTTGGTACAAACTTATCAAACCTGAAAAGTCAAGGACTAAAATTGAAAAACATCAAGAAACCCTAGTGAGCACGGTCGTGCTTCGTTCTAGCACGGTCGCGCCAAGTGCTTTGGCACGGTCGCGCGACCTGCTCTGGAACGATCGCGCCCGGTGCCTAGGCACGGTCGCGCCTCTCCGTGGCACGGTCGCGCCTGCGTAACAGAAAAACGTAAATGCAGATTAATCACCCGATCGTTCGAATCCGAAACCGTTATACGTTTCTTTTCCCCTTAACAATTGTATTACCACTTTTCAAATCCCAAACGCCTCAGTATTCATTTGCAAGAAAACTCTCTTAAAGCTTTTCGACCCAAATGCTCCCAACTCAGTAGCAGAATCGAGATATCAAATCATCTCTGAAGCTTCCGGACTATCTGGATTGACCGGAGTTGCAGTAAAGATCGTCGGAACTCGAGCCGTCGTCGCCGGAGCTTCCTTCCAACCGTTCTCTATAAATTCGTTTCGTTTCAGGGTAAATATAATCGTCTTCTCATTCATTTCAGTATCATTATCAAAAGCCCTCATCCAATTTGGGCTTCCACAATAGAAATCGACCAGAATCAGAAACCATGTTTTCAATAAAAATGATTTAATCGAACCCATACTTAAACCCGATTTCCATACAATTAAGGTATATGAAAAGACACGTAATAACCTATTAATCAAAAGCCCTAACAATTCCAGTGTTTAAAATACAAGAAATTCTCGATTCGTGTCTGATTTAGATTAGACACGGTCGCGCTAATCATCTAGCGCGGCTGTGCCTCGTTTAGCGCGGTCGTGTCGACTAGAAGCGCGGTCGTGTCATCCGTCCAGACCTTGTCATGCCCTTTGGGCTAGTCTCTGTTGTGTCTAAAAATCATAGACGCGACCGTGCCGGGCTAAGGCACGGTCGTGCCTGATGACTTGTCTAGATTGTGCTCCTGATTGATCAACCCGGTCGCGCCCGTGGCTTGAGCACGATCGTGCCCTTCCGAGGCACGGTCGTGCTAGACTCAGAATTTTTTAACAGAATTATAATTTTTATATTTTAATCAGTAAATGTTTCAGATTTTATAAAAATATGTTTTCTGTATTTAAAAATAGATTAAAAGTTTAATCTTGGCATAAATGTAATTTATTGAAAAGTTTATAAAAATTAAATTTATATTTATCATCTTACACTTAAATGATATTTTAAATAATTAAGTTACAAAATTTATAAATAATGATGACTTATTTACTTTACATTTTAAATCAAAATCGTTTTATTTATTTATACTTAATTACAATTAATATTGACATTATTTCATAAACTATAGTTATACACTTATTTATTTAATTCAAACCTAATTAAATTGTTTCAAACATATTTTACCTCAAACTTTATATATTTTATTCAATCCTTTTTAAATACAAACCAATGGTTTTACATACAAATCCAACTTTCATTTTTAAACTTTATACATCTATGTGATTCAATGCATATTACTATTTAGGTTAAAGTGTGCTTTTCAAGGATCTTTTTGCTATCTATATTCCTTGTTAGCTTCACTTCCATACCAAGTGAGTATTCACAACCCCTTTTACTCTTTTACACTTTTGGGGTGGAACATGAACTCTATACTCATTACACATTACACATTACACATTTACATTTACACAAACAACACAAGTGCAAAAATCCTATTTACATACATGTGTGCAAAAATTTGAGCTTTGTGCCCGAGTGCTAGGTGTGTTTAACCTTTGTATGCTCTTATGTGCAATCATTAACTATACAAGCCGACGGTTTTCAATGATGGATCTATTGAGTCTGACAAACCCACCCATGGTACGCGGTGATTGAAACCGACAACACATTTGTTTTGCATGCTAGTTACAAGGTTTGATTGTACATTTGGTTACACAATAGTTACTCCCCATGAACGCCTTATTTATCATGTCATGTAAAGGATTTGTTTTCAACTATATGCTATCTATATACAACTGTGTTATACTCACCAACTTTTTAGTTGACTTTATTTTATTCATGTTTCAGGCCCCAATATGTGAGATTGATTCAAGACGTGTTCAACATAGGATTTGGACTTAGCAAAATAAATCAAGAATTTTATGAATTGTTTATGTTTCTTGTTTGAATTTGATCTTGTACTTGGATTTATTGTAATGCAAATTTGACTTTAATATATTTCAATTTAGTCAACCATGTGCTATGAACAGTCTTACATGTCCTGCCCCGATGATTCCGCCATCAGTCGGGGTGTGACAGTACTACTAAACATTACCTCGTTAAGATCCATATTAACGGTTCGATGTATGATGAGGACTTTCTGTGATACTGTGTCACGCTTAGCCTCAACAATAATAGCATATGAATTACAATAATCTAAAATAGTTATGTCATGTTTTCTCCCCCAACGGGAAAAACATGTAACATAATGTTTGTCTGCGTACCTGTTTTTCCTCCACGGGGAAAACAAGTAAAAGTATGATAGTTTGTGTACATGTTTGTTTCTCCTCAATAGGAAAACAAGTAAAATATGTTTGTGTGTAAGCATGTTTCTCCCCCAATGGTAAAACAAGTAAAAAGGGGCCGTGAAACTCACATGCATTGCGTTGTAGGTAGTATCACAAAAGTATGAGATTTGTAATCTCAAGTGTTAGCCTGCATGGCTTACGTATGCCCTAGAATTATAAACACATAAGTTAGGAATAAGTTGGGATTTGTGACAGCGACACGAAAGGCTAGAACGCCCTAACGCTTTCTAAGGATTTAAGAATAAACGAACGAGTCGACGGAGTGTTATATATATAAATAAATATGTACACATCTTATTGTAATGATTTTAGGAAATTCGCGTTACGCGTCGAATGTTGATAACAGATAATAACTAAATAATTATTTTAATGCGTTTGAGTCGTTTATAAAGGTTAGGAAAATAATATAGTTTATATATTATTTTTAAGTACAGGATTTACTAAATAATCTTTGGAGTGGAAAAATAATAAATATATTATTTTTAATCGGGGTAAATAACGTAGGTAAATAATATAATATCGTATATATTATTTATAGTTTTTAAAACAAATGTCACACAAGGAAATTGAATGAGTTGAAAATAATATAATTTATATATTATTTTATTAACATCGAATACAGGTTGAAAATAATATTTTTACATTATTTTATACGAGATTACCGTTTGAAAATAATACGAATACGTATTTTTTTTTAAAGTGGAAATAATAATACATTTGGTTACAAAATTCAAACCCGAGCCCACGGGTTGTTTCCCGGGCTAAAACACATTTATATAATATTATAATGATATAGGGTTTGATTTTTATTAATTTAATATAATAAAATGTCGCTCAAAAATAAATTATGGGAACCCGGTCTCGAACCCGGGTCTCCTGCGAAGGGGCCCGCTTGGGTATTGCAAACGAATCCGGACTGAATGAGTTTTAACACACAAGACCTTTGAGTTCTTCCCCTACATCACGATCCGATCCAATCTCATCCCTAAACCCCTGAAATCGATCGTGATTGACCATAAGGTCGTAGGGGTTTTGCTAATCGGTCCCTTGCGAACCCGTAGGTGTGATTAATTGTCAAAAACATCAAATCCAGGTTGTTAATTGCTTATTTATTTCCTGAAAACCCTAGGTTCTAACCTCAGATCGAAAGGGCCAATCTGGGTGAATTTATTAGTTGAAATCATAGGGCTTTTGACGAGTAGAGTTCGAACCTGTTCATGTAATTTAATTTGATTTAGGTTAAGTGTAGGTTAGGGTTCGACTAAACTATTATCGTGATGAACCCTAAGATCAGATTATGTTAAAATCGATAATGTAAGCCCCAATTTGTTTAGGGCTCTCAATCTACAGACTAAGACGAAACTGAGGTTGTGTTAGTTTACCAAAATGGAATTCAGATTGATGGTGTTCGCCCAAGACGAGTTCCGACTTGAGTGGCTTGAAATCCAGCGACACAGGCTTCATCTTCGATCGAATTAGATGGTGTAACCAGTTCAGGGGAGTTCTTTTGAGGTGCACAGATGCTTGATTGTGGGAAATAACAAACCGAATGATCAAGTTGATGGTCTTAGATATGAGAGTCGACGGTTACGACTTTAAGGTTCTTAATTGGATTAATTCGTACCCAATGATCATGTTAAATGTTGCAATGATGATAAATAATGCCATTAACACACATTTACAGTTACGAATTGAAACGGATTTGGGATATTGATCTTGAATTTGGATCAAAAGGATCGACTTTTGACTTTCAAAAGTCAAAGAGGTTGAGTTTGGGTTTATTACAGAATCGGTCCATGTAATCTATGTGAGGTTTGAGTTTTTGACAAATTTGGTCCGTGTGGTTTTGAAATTAGATAACTTAGTTAAGAACATGGTTAGTTAACTTTCAAAAGTCAACATGAACACAATTATGTGCATTTTGACCTCAAAGTCAACATGATTATGGTTTGGCAGATTTACTCCCTGGAGTTAGAGGTAGAGTTAACTATATTAGGATTTAACCAGATTTTGTTAACGGAGTTAACCCTAATTTGCCGGATGTCACATTCTCCTTTCATGTTTCGCCACATAATGGAGTTCCTCGGGATCCTTATACGTTTTATTCGATTTTGGATGAACAGAGTACTTGTGCTTATGGACTTTATCCATAACCTCCCACATAGGCTACCGATACTTGGTACCCAAATTCTATCTGTATCATCCAACTTAGGCTTGAATTGTTTGATTCCATTTACTTGGTAGTCGGTAGAACCCCTTTTTTTTATTACCCTCAGTATGGTAGGGTTATGTGATGCTCATTCCTGGTAATGAAAGGAATGGTGCTTGTGAATCTTGAGCGTATATTGACCCATACCCTCTATTCGTCTACGCACTTTGTCACAAAGGCAGATCTATATAGATCTTAGGAAAGAATTACTCGACGAGGTGTCCAGGTTTTAGTTGAATATTGGGTAGTAATAACACAGTACGGAAATGAAACTTTATGTTTGTCCCTCTTATGTTTTTCAAAAGCATTTTCCGGGACTAAGACTTTTCTCTTGTAAGGCCCCAAACCCGGGAGGCCTCACTTGTTGGATTTACTCATTCACAAACAGTTCTTAAACAGGAATATCAATTAACACAGTGGAAAATACTTCATTAAATCATAACTATTACATTGTTCGTACATGCGGAAGCGTAAACATTGCTTAAAACATAAATAAACTAAAGAAAAACATAACAGGATTGCCAGTCTTCAAAAGCAGTCGGGTAACTCTTCATCTCTATCCAAGCATCACCGTCCATCCTCATAACCTGCCTTAACCTGAATGTGCATACTAAAAAGGTCAGCTACGCTGGTGAGTTCAAGCATTTCATAAAAACTTTAACATCAACATTTGTCAAAAACATATCATTCATTCGTTTAGTAAAACCTTTCACAAAAGCATGTAATAATCTAACATCTTTAAAAAGGTTTCGTACCCATATCATCATCAACATCATAATCCTAAACACCGTTTAAACGGATCGTTCATTAAAACTTTTAACATTCATTTAAGTCATACATTATCGTTATCTAATTCTGTATCTTACTTTACGCGTCACAGTGTCCCCGAAGGAACCTTTGGTGTTGTGGGCAACCGTTACGTATCGCCGTCATTGCCACAACCATACACTACGTGGGGTCAACCGTTACGTATCGCCATCATTGCCCAACCATTCATTACGTGGGGTCAACCGTTACGTATCACCGTCATTGCCCAACACGCATCTTTCCTTTGGAAATCAACCGTTACGTATCGCCGTCATTGATTTCCTTTACCCTTTACACTTAGGATGATCGTCATCACTCGAGTAACCGTCGTTACTCCCTTACCAGTTGTACAACATCAAAACCATCGACAGGCCACCAAGACACTGCCCTGTTGTTCTTATGGTAACTATGGCTCGCTGTCCATAATTTACCACAAGGCTGGGAATCACATTCCCAGACTTCATTCGTCAATTCCATTCATTCGACAGATTAGATTTGTAATGACTTCTTTAAACCTTTACCTCTTTCCCTTTTCATTAAACATTTCCTCATTTAGACCGTTCATAAACATTCGTAAACCTTTTTGGCAAAAACACTTCATAACATTTCCTTTCGTAAACATCGTTTCGTTAAAACATCATTTCGTTAAAACATCATTTCGTAAGTATGCACACCAGCCCAAAACATTTAACAAAACATTTAAAAGAGGGCTCTAGAACTCACCTGATACGCTATTATGGGTTGTCCTAAACGAAGGTCCAACAACGTCACTTCCGATCTGAATTGATTAGTTAAATACACATCAGACCAATCCCGACTCTAACGGTTTAACCATTCTAACATACTGACTTCACTTAACCAGTTCTGATGTCTGCGCACTTGGCAAGTGTGCAGACCCTGCTGCCTGCGCACTTATCAAGTGCGCAGGTCCCTCCTCATGCGCATTTAGCAAGTGCGCAGGTCCCTCCTCCTACGCACTTAGCAAGTGCGTAGGTCCCTCCTCCTGCGCACTTAGCAAATGCGCAGGACCTGCTCCGTGCGCACTCAGCAAGTGCGCACGACCTGTTCTTCGCGAAAAACCCTAACTTTCGCATTCGGGTCTGATCGTGTCAAGATCCCGAACCTGTTGCATTCAAAACGTTCGTTTCCCATTAAGGAACTCAAATCTATGATTATCTTTCAGATTCATCCGTTCAAACCTTACCTTTTCACCCAAAACCCGAAAAACCCAAAAACGAACTAAAACTCAGATTTAGGTCGGATCGTTACCTGAATCGAGTTTCTGATCCGGAGGTTCTTCTCACGAGTTATGGAGTAACACTTTGCTGAAGTCTCGGGTCGATCCGCCAACTTTCTCTCTCTACGGTTTCTCTCTCTAAAAGTTGCAAATGAGAGAAAAGGGGTGGCATAGGCTATTTATAGCCCGCTGACCCATCCGACCCGACTCGTCATGCCTCGTTCATTTATTCCGTTATTATAACTGTCGTTTTATTTTTGGGATGTTACAAGTCTACCCCCCTTACAATAGGTTTCGTCCCCGAAACCTCATCATAAGTCAAATAGGTGAGGGTACGACTCCCTCATTTCCTTCTCCGTTTCCCAAGTGGCTTCCGATCCCTTTCGATGCTTCCATTGGACTTTGACCAATTGGATAACTTTATTACGTAAACGTTTCTCCTTCCGATCAAGGATGGCCACGGGTTCTTCGATGTAATTAAGGCTGTTGTCAACCTCGATGTCAGTAAGGGGTACGTGAGCCGATTCATCCGCCAAACACTTTCGCAAGTGTGATACATGGAAAGTAGGATGAATCCCACTTAACTCATCAGGCAACTCCAACCGATAAGCGACTTCCCCAACCCGTGCCATTATCTTGAATGTTTCGACAAACCTCGGACTTAACTTTCCACTCTTTCTGAATCGTATGATTCCCTTCCATGGTGACACTTTCAGCATTACTATGTCACCAATATCAAACTCAATAGGCCTTCGTCGTTTATCCGCATACGATTTCTGACGATCTTGTGCGGCCTTCATTCGCGCTTTGATCTGATCAAACCTTTCCGACGTCTCTCTTACGACTTCGAGACTTCCTAATTCCTTCTGTCCAATCTCACCCCAACAAACCGGGGTCCTACATCTTCTCCCATACAACATTTCGTAAGGCGGCATGCCTATCGTCATGTGATGACTATTGTTGTAGGAGAATTCAGCTAACGGCAGATGGCTGTCCCAACTGCCACCGAAGTCGATAATACAAGCACGGAGCATATCCTTCAATGTCTGAATGGTCCTTTCGGACTGACCATCCGTTTACGGGTGGTATGCTGTGCTGATGTTAAGCCTCGTGCCCATCGCCTCGTGAAATCTTTTCCAGAACCTCGATGTGAATCGTGTGTCCCGGTCAGATACAATCGTCAAAGGCATCCCATGCCGTGTTACTACTTCGTTAATAAATACTTCCGCTAACCTTTCCGACGAGAACGTCTCACGAATAGGTAGGAAATGAGCACTCTTCGTTAAACGGTCCACAATTACCCAAATGGTGTCATGACCTTTAGCTGTGTGAGGTAGCTTAGTTATGAAGTCCATGGTAATGTGTTCCCACTTCCATTCCGGTATATCAAGTGGTTGAATCTTTCTATACGGTTTCTGGTGCTCGGCCTTTACTTACAAGCAAGTCAAGCACTTGCTTACATACTTCGTCACATCACGTTTCATTCCAGGCCAGCAGTATTCCTTTCTCAGATCTTGGTACATTTTATTGGTATGAACAGCTACGTGGGAAAAAGAAGACAAGATGAGGGGACTATACCCTCAATTGTTTAACGTATGAACAGTTTCGAGGACGAAACCTCTTTAAGGAGGGTAGACTTGTAACATCCAAAAATAATAAAACGAATAAATATAGCGAGACCGGTGATTTAGTCAGAATATTTAAACAAAAGGGAGCGGGCCTGGGCTCGGCTTCAATGGGCCGAGGGGAGCCCAGGTATATATATAAGGCAAGGCAGCCCTCTTCCCTGCTCATTCCACACTCACGTAGTTTCTAGAGAGAGAAAGGAGAGCTCGGGTCTAGAGAGAGAAAGTCGACGGATCATCACGAGATTGGAGGAGCACGTTACAGCTGTGCTCGTGACCTTCTTCTCCGAATCAGAAATCCAGTCCAGGTAAGCGTTCGATCATAATCTGAGTTTTTATGACTTTATAGGATTTTCGGGTTTTGGCTAAAAAGGTAACGATTTTGCGGATGAAACTTGAAAATGAACTTAGGATTAGCATCTAGAATGAAAACCGAACGTTTTGACCTAAGAAAAATGAGATATTGACTCGATCAGACGCGCAGGCAAAAGCCTCGGATTTTTGGGGAAGAAGATCTGGGCAGACCTATCGAAACTACATAGTTTCGATATGTGCAGAACCATCGAAACTACATAGTTTCGATATGTGCAGAACCATTGAAACTACATAGTTTCGATATGTACAGACCC
Organism: Smallanthus sonchifolius; assembly: GCA_023525975.1. Taxonomy (NCBI): domain Eukaryota; kingdom Viridiplantae; phylum Streptophyta; class Magnoliopsida; order Asterales; family Asteraceae; genus Smallanthus; species Smallanthus sonchifolius. The sequence goes on along the minus strand of CM042030.1, from coordinate 24,022,699 downwards.
ATCGAAACTACCCAGTTTCGATATGTGCAGACCCATCGAAACTACCATAGTTTCGATGTGAGCCACGATCCGAAGCTAAGATTACACGTAAGTTACTTGTCGAAACTACCAAGTTTCGACAGAAGCAACCTATCGAAACTACCAAGTTTCGACAGAAGCAACCTATCGAAACTACCAAGTTTCGACAGAAGCAACCTATCGAAACTACCAAGTTTCGACAAAAGCAACCTATCGAAACTACCAAGTTTCGATAAAGCAAATCCATCGAAACTACTAAGTTCAAGCATAGTAATGTCTAATGTCATCTAGGAGCACTACCTTACGAGTATGACTTTATTATACAGATCGTGAGTGACATTAGTGACGCTCAGTAGCCAGCTTAGTGTATTTCAGAAACTACTCATCAGGTGAGTTCTATGTGCCCCCTTCTATGTTTTGTGCAAATCATTTTAAATGTTTTGAGGCTGAAGTGTATACACTAAATGATTAAATGTTATAAATGTCAATGTGATCATACGTATATATATAAATACTTATATATGAAAATGAATTATGAATAAAGAAAGAAGCGTATGATTTTAAAGAATGAATGAAAGAAGGACATAACGTAAAAGAATGAAATTTTGCTTTATATTACATATATATTGCATGTTATGAATGAATGTAAACGTTATAAACCCTTCTATGACAACGGCTACTTCGGTAGACGGACGACTACGTGACTATTTTGTAACCGGGACAAAAACGTTCCTTCGCAAGCTAGGACGTATGAAAAGGTATTAATGGACGGTCGAAGCACATGCCTTAACTAATGTCGAACGGTTGCATACATAATGGTCGCGTGGGAAATGGATACCCTAGGGCAGACGGACAAAATGACGGACTACGACGGTAGGACGGTTTAAGAACGGACGGACAAAGATTGCCGGACGGATTAACGAATGACGGACGGTTTTCTAGAGCCGGACGGTAATGAAATGGGCTACGACGGTAGTTCTGAGAGCGATGTCTTCATGACATTTGCGACAAGTATGACGGGTTGATCTCCCTTAAGATTATGGCCAATAAGTGTTCTCTCAAAAAGAAAGAATGTATGTACATATGTATATACCCTCAATAAATGTTATGTGAGAACAGTAAAGTAAAGAATATTAAAAGTATGAATATATATATATATAAATACATTATATTCATGATAAGGTAAATATTATGTATGATTGTCTTTAAACTAGAACTCACCAGCGTTAGCTGACTTTTAGTATACATTTCAGGTAAAGGAAGAAAAGGTCGTGCGATGGCGTGAAGATTACCCGACACAAGACTGACATCCCACTTTAATACATGTGTTAAGACTTCCGCTGTCAAGTTATGTTATGTTATGTAATTGAATGATGAATGTTTTAATTTAAGTTCAGTATTCATGACTATGTTTATGAGTAAATCCAACAAGTTAGGTTACCCTGAAAGGGGCCTTACAAGTTGGTATCAGAGCAATAGTTTGAGAGATTCAGACATCCCTAAATGTCTTGACTCAAACTGATTATGGGACCAACGCACGGATGTCAGTCATGGGTAACCAACGCCAGCACAGTAAGTAAGTAAGTACTAAGGTTAATACATTTGGATAAGGATAGATACTCAAACCTAGAACCAATAGATGTCAATGTCATGACCAATTTGAAGAGTTTGGAACCCGAAAAGCAATGTAAATTTCTAATCACAAACCGGTCACTGTAATTAAAAATTTACATTGTTCGTACTATTTGAAGACTATGATCTGAGAGAATGACATTGATGTATTCCCTTTATGACCATCAGGAAAAACTATGAACTATGGCTGGAGGAGGGAGAACTGGACGCCGAGGCGGTCGCACTGGCCGAGTGGGTAGACCTCCAGTGAATCGAAGAAGTGAAGAGGAAGAGAGTGTGCACGCAGAACACACTGAGATTGTGCACGAAACTAATGTGACCCCAACTGGGGACAGCAATCAAGGGCCTATACAGTTGGAACCCGAGGTTCGGGATGCTATTGCCCGCGAGGTTGTACTTACTCTGAAGAACATATTGCCTGACCTATTATCTGAGGCACTAAAGAAAAGCAAAGAAGAGGATGAAGGGAACAATGAAGAGAAAATTTATGACAGTGACGGGGATGAAGTAAAAGTGGCATCAAGCAATCGTGGGTGTACTTACAAAGGTTTCAAGGACGGAGACCCACCTAAGTTTGATGGAACCAAGGATTCGGTGGCTACTTTCGAATGGATTGAGAGGATGAACGCTGTAATCAACATCAGCGAGTGCCGACCGGACCAGGCGGTTAAATATGTTGCTCATTCTTTCACCAATGAAGCACTAGGTTGGTGGAGAAACATTCAAAGAACAAAGTCGCCAAATGCTATTGCCAGAATGACATGGGAAGACCTGAAGAAGCTCGTAATCCAAAAGTTCTGCCCACAGAATGAGATGATCATGTGGAGAACGAGTTCCTAAACTTTAAGGTTGGCAACAAGACTTATCGCCAGTATACTTCAAGATTCAACGAACTGGCCCAACTGGTACCACACTTGGTGGAAACCGAAGAACGTATGATCAAATACTATGTCAAGGGTCTGCCGCAAAGGGTCCGTGTTCATGTAAAAGCCAACCTAGCCTCGACCTTCGAGTCGGTAGTCAACATGTCTGGAATCGTCTACGATGATTATGCCAATGAAGACCCGGCACCTGAGACACAAAAGAGAAAGTGGGAGAACCCGTCTAGAGGCACCAGAAAAGGGAAAGAAACAGCTGAAATTAAGAAACCAAGGATGGACGGATATGAAACATGCAAGAGATGTGGAAAGCAACATCTGGGTGAGTGTCGAATCGGCACCACCGTGTGTTATAAGTGCGGGAGGCCGGGGCACTACTCCCGAGATTGTTTGAAGGACGTCAAATGTCAAGTATGTGTATTGTTTGGACATCTGATAAAGAACTGCAGGAAGGCCGGCCAATCTGGTTCGGGAAAAGAGAGGGAAAAGGAACAGCCGTAGGCTAGGACTCGGGCCTATGCCTTAACTGAGGAAGAAGCAAGGGGAAATCCTGATGTCGTGTCAGGTACGTTTCTAGTTAATGATGAACGTGCTGCTATTTTATTTGATTCTGGTGCTAGTAAAAGCTTCATATCAAATGCATTTAGTCGTAAACTGGATTGCACTATCAACACCATAGTAAAGGCCTTTATCGTACAAACTGCCATTGGTAAAAATTCGGCAGTATTCCAAGTAACATAGGATTGCGTCATAGAAATAGAGGGACATAAGTTTCCTTCTAGATTGTTCTTTCTCACCTTAGGAGGATTCGATATAGTATTGGGCATGGATTGGCTAGCTACCAACGAAGCTCAGATCATATGTAAACGTAAGAGGATACACCTCAAAGCTCCTAACGGTAGTCCAATTACGGTTTATGGGGATTGGAATTGCACGATGCCGAACGTCATCTCGATGATGAAGGCCGAAAGTTACATGAGGCGCGGTTGCGAAGCTTATCTGGCATATGTTATTGACGATAGAATGAAAACGAAAGAACTCAAGGATGTACCCGTGGTGTGCAGCTTTCCGGAAGTATTCCCTGAGGATCTACCTGGGTTGCCACCCGATCGGGAAATAGAATTTCAGATTGACTTACTGCCAGGAGCTGAGCCCGTTGCCAAAGCCCCCTACCGATTGGCACCGTCAGAAATGAAAGAATTAATGTCTCAACTAGAGGAACTAACAGAAAAAGGATTTATTAGGCCGAGCATCTCACCGTGGGGCGCTCCGGTATTATTTGTATAGAAGAAAGACGGCAGCATGCGCATGTGCATTGACTACCGTGAGTTGAACATGAGAACAGTAAAGAACAAATACCCACTGCCTAGAATAGACGACCTTTTTGATCAACTGCAAGGTGCGAGTTGGTTCTCAAAGATCGATCTTAGGTCGGGTTACCATCAGTTGAAAGTAAGAGAAGAAGACGTAGCAAAGACCGCGTTTCGCACGCGTTATGGGCATTATGAGTTTCTCGTGATGTCTTTCGGATTGACCAACGCACCAGCAGCGTTTATGGATTTGATGAATAGAGTATGTCGACCCATGTTGGATCGATCAGTGATAGTTTTTATAGACGACATACTGGTATATTCGAAGAACGAGGGGGATCACGACTGTCACCTAAGAGAGGTCATGGAAGTGTTAAAGCAGGAAAGGTTGTATGCAAAATTCTCCAAATGCACGTTCTGGCTTAGGGAAGTCCAATTCCTAGGTCATGTGATAAGCACAAAAGGCATCATGGTAGATCCTGCAAAGATCGAGACAGTAAAGGAATGGAACGTTCCAAAGACACCAACAGAGATACTAAGCTTTCTGGGATTGGCAGGCTACTATCGAAGATTCATTCAAGATTTTTCAAGAATAGCCTTGCCACTTACTAAGTTGACACGGAAGGAAGTGAAGTATGAATGGGGTCAAACCCAAAACAACGCGTTTGAGGAACTTAAGGCACGATTAACCCAAGCTCCAGTCTTAACTCTACCTGAAGGAAATGAAGACTTGGTAGTCTATTCTGACGCTTCGGGGCAGGGTTTGGGGTGCGTACTTATGCAAAGAGGAAAGGTATTTGCTTACGCATCGCGGCAACTAAAGATTCATGAGGTTAATTATCCAACACACGATTTAGAGTTTTTAGCAGTAGTTTTCGCGTTGAAAATATGGAGGCACTACTTGTATGGAGTTAAATGCACTATCTACTCCGATCACAAAAGCTTGAAATATTTTTTCGAACAAAAGGAACTAAACATGAGGCAAAGAAGGTGGTTAGAGCTACTGAAAGACTATGACTGTGAAATATTGTACCATCCAGGCAAGGCAAACGTAGTGGCTGACGCTTTAAGTAGAAAGGAAAAATCGACACCTATCCGGATCAAAGCGTGTCAGCTGATTATAACACCAGATTTGATGGGTGAAATAGCAAAAGCACAAGACGAAGCGCTATTAGAAGGAAATATAAGACGGGAAAGAATAGTAGGACAAAAAGGGAATTTGGATGCAAATGCATACGGTGTACGAACTAGGTTTAGCCGAATGTGGATACCTAATATTGGCGAGCTTAGAGCCAAAATACTTGATGAGGCCCATAAGTCTCGCTATTCTATCCACCCCGGGACAAACAAAATGTACCAAGACTTGAAGAAAGAATACTAGTGGCCTGGCATGAAGAACGATGTGACAGAATACGTGAGCAAGTGCCTAACGTGTTCTCTAGTTAAGGCCGAGCACCAGAAACCATGCGGTAAAATGCAACCCTTACCAATACCAGAATGGAAGTGGGAGGAGATCACGATGGACTTCATTACCAAGCTACCGCGAACAGCTAAAGGCAACGATACCATTTGGGTGATCGTCGACCGCTTGACGAAAAGTGCTCACTTCTTGCCAATACGTGAGACTTCTTCATCAGAAAGACTAGCAGAAATTTTTATCAAGGAAATTGTGAGCAGACATGGTATGCCACTGTCAATTGTGTCCGACAGGGATACTAGATTCACTTCAAGGTTTTGGAAGAAATTCAATGAAGCAATGGGCACTAGACTGAACATCAGCACCGCTTACCACCCCCAAACCGATGGACAATCGGAAAGGACCATTCAGACCTTGGAGGACATGCTCCGGGCCTGTATCATTGACTTCGGTGGGAGCTGGGACAGCCATTTACCATTAGCTGAATTTTCATATAACAACGGCTATCACACAACTATTGGCATGCCGCCATTTGAAATGTTGTATGGGAGGAAATGTAGGACCCCGGTTTGTTCGGGGGAAATTGGACAGAAGGATTTTGCAAGTCTCGAAGTGGTCAAAGCTACTTCCGAGAAATTTGATCAAATCAAGGCTCGAATGAAAGCCGCAAAGGACAGACAGAAATCATACGCGGATAAGAGAAGAAGGGATTTAGAGTTTCAAGTAGGGAACATGGTACTGTTAAAGGTATCACCATGGAAAGGAATCATCCTATTCAGAAAGCATGGCAAACTAAGTCCAAGGTTTGTCGGACCTTTCAAGATACTAGCAAGAGTGGGTCAAGTTGCTTACAGACTCGACCTACCCGTTGAGCTTAGTGGAATACACCCTACGTTCCACGTGTCGCACTTACGCAAGTGCCTAGCTGACGACACAGCTCACATACCTTACGACGAGATCGAAGTGGATAAAAGTCTAAATTATATAGAGGAACCGATAGCCGTTCTTGACCGAGCTGAGAAACGACTACGCAATAAGTCGATACCGTTAGTCAAGATACAATGGAAGCACAGAAAAGGGTCGGAAGCTACGTGGGAAAAAGAAGACGAGATGAGGGGATTATACCCTCAATTGTTTAACGTATGAAGTTTCGAGGACGAAACCTCTTTAAGGAGGGTAGACTTGTAACATCCCAAAAATAATAAAACGAATAAATATAGCGAGACCGGTGATTTAGTTGGAATATTTAAACAAAAGGGAGCGGGCCTGGGCTCGGCTTCAATGGGCCGAGGGGAGCCCAGGTATATATATATATATAAGGCAAGGCAGCCCTCTTCCCTGCTCATTCCACACTCACGCAGTTTCTAGAGAGAGAAAGGAGAGCTCGGGTCTAGAGAGAGAAAGTCGACGGATCGTCACGAGATTGGAGGAGCACGTTACAGCTGTGCTCGTGACCATCTTCTCCGAATCAGAAATCCAATCCAGGTAAGCGTTTGATCATAATCTGAGTTTTTATGACTTTATAGGATTTTCGGGTTTTGGCTAAAAAGGTAACGATTTTGCGGATGAAACTTGAAAATGAACTTAGGATTAGCATATAGAATGAAACCCGAACGTTTTGACCAAAGAAAAATGAGATATTGACTCGATCAGACACGCATACAAAAACTTCGGATTTTTGGGGAAGACGATCTAGGCAGACCTATCGAAACTACATAGTTTCGATATGTGCAAAACCATCGAAACTACATAGTTTCGATATGTGCAGAACCATCGAAACTACATAGTTTCGATATGTATAGACCCATCGAAACTACCATAGTTTCGATATGAGCCACGATCCGAAGCTAAGATTACACCTAAGTTACTTGTCAAAACTACCAAGTTTCGACAGAAGCAACCTATCGAAACTACCAAGTTTCGACAGAAGCAACCTATCGAAACTACCAAGTTTCGACAGAAGCAACCTATCGAAACTACGAAGGTTCGATAAAGCAAATCCATCGAAACTACTAAGTTCAAGCATAGTAATGTCTAATGTCATCTAGGAGCACTACCTTACGAGTATGACTCTATTATACAGATCGTGAGTGACATTAGTGATGCGCAGTAGCCAGCTTAGTGTATTTCAGAAACAACTCATCAGGTGAGTTCTATGTGCCCCCTTCTATGTTTTGTGCAAATCATTTTAAATGTTTTGGGGCTGAAGTGTATACACTAAATGATTAAATGTTATAAATGTCAATGTGATCATACGTATATATATAAATACTTATATATGAAAATGAATTATGAATAAAGAAAGAAGCGTATGATTTTAAAGAATGAATGAAAGAAGGACATAACGTAAAAGAATGAAATTTTGCTTTATATTACATATATATTTCATGTTATGAATGAATGTAAACGTTATAAACCCTTCTATGACAACGGCTACTTCGGTAGACGGACGACCACGTGACTATTTTGCAACCGGGACAAAAACGTTCATTCGCAAGCTAGGACGTATGAAAAGGTATTAATGGACGGTCGAAGCACATGCCTTAACTAATGTAAACGGTTGCATACATAATGGTCGCGTGGGAAACGGATGCCCTAGGGCAGACGGACAAAATGACGGACTACGACGGTAGGACGGTTTAAGAACGGACGGACAAAGGTTGCCGGACGGATTAATGAATGACGGACGGTTTTCTAGAGCCGGACGGTAATGAAATGGGCTACGACGGTAGTTCCGACTGCGATGTCTTCGTGACATTCGCGACAAGTATGACGGGTTGATCTCCCTTAAGATTATGGCCAATAAGTGTTCTCTCAAAAAGAAAGTATGTATGTACATATGTATATACCCTCAATGAATGTTATGTGAGAACAGTAAAGTAAAGAATATTAAAAGTATGAATATATATATATAAATACAATATATTCATGATAAGGTAAATATTATGTATGATTGTCTTTAAACTAGAACTCACCAGCGTTAGCTGACTTTTAGTATACATTTCAGGTAAAGGAAGAAAAGGTCGTGCGATGGCGTGAAGATTACCCGACACAAGACTGACATCCCACTTTAATACATGTGTTAAGACTTCCGTTGTCAAGTTATGTTATGTTATGTAATTGAATGATGAATGTTTTAATTTAAGTTCAGTATTCATGACTATGTTTATGAGTAAATCCAACAAATGAGGTTACCCTGAAAGGGACGTTACACGTTACGTATCACCGTCATTGCCCAACCATTCATTACGTGGCGGTCAACCATTACGTATCGCCGTCATTGCCCAACACGCATCTTTCCTTTGGAAATCAACCGTTACGTATCGCCATCATTGATTTCCCTTTCCCTTTTCACTTAGGATGATCGTCATCACCCGAGTAACCGTCGGTACTCCCTTACCAGTTGTACAACTTCAAAACCATCGATAGGCCACCAAGACACTGCCCTGTTGTTCTTATGGTAACTATGGCTCGCTGTCCATAATCTACCACAAGGCTGGGAATCACATTCCCAGACTTCATTCGTCAATTCCATTCATTCGACAGATTAGATTTGTAATGACTTCTTTAAACCTTTACCTCTTTCCCTTTTCATTAAACATTTCCTCATTTAGACCGTTCATAAACATTCGTAAACCTTTTTGGCAAAAACACTTCATAACATTTCCTTTCATAAACATCGTTTCGTTAAAACATCATTTTGTTAAAACATCATTTCGTAAGTATGCACACCAGCCCAAAACATTTAACAAAACATTTAAAAGAGGGCTCTAGAACTCACCTGATACGCTATTATGGGTTGTCCTAAACGAAGGTCCAACAACGTCACTTTCGATCTGAATTGATTAGTTAAATACACATCAGACCAATCCCGACTCTAACGGTTTAACCATTCTAACATACTGACTTCACTTAACCAGTTCTGATGTCTGCGCACTTGGCAAGTGCGCAGACCCTGCTGCCTGCGCACTTATCAAGTGCCAAGACCCTGCTGCCTGCGCACTTATCAAGTGCGCAGGTCCCTCCTCCTGCGCACTTAGCAAGTGCGCAGGTCCCTCCTCCTGCGCACTTAGCAAGTGCGCAGGACCTGCTCCGTGCGCACTTAGCAAGTGTGCACGACCTGTTCTTCGCAAAAAACCCTAACTTTCGCATTCGGGTCTGATCATGTCAAGATCCCGAACCTGTTGCATTCAAAACATTCGTTTTCCATTAAGGAACTCAAATCTATGATTATCTTTCAGTTTCATCCGTTCAAACCTTACATTTTCACCCGAAACCCGAAAAACTCAAAAACGAACTAAAACTCAGATTTAGGTCGGATCTTTACCTGAATCGAGTTTCTGATCCGGTGGTTCTTCTCACGAGTTATGGAGTAACACTTTGCTGAAGTCTTGGGTCGATCTGCCAACTTTCTCTCTCTACGGTTTCTCTCTCTAAAAGTTGTAAATGAGAGAAAAGGGGTGGCATAGGCTATTTATAGCCCGCTGACCCATCCGACCCGACTCGTCATGCCTTGTTCGTTTATTCCGTTATTATAACTGTCGTTTTATTTTTGAGATGTTACATCTCTTATTTCAGGTTTCATGTTTTCTAGGATTTTCCTCTCTATGTGCCTTCATGGAGCTAAGATTTGATGTTCCTTAGGAGCTCTTACCTGTGAAGGTCGAGTCTAATCACCACTTTACCCGTTAATTGCATTATCTTCCCGTGGCAGACTAGCATTCAGGTTGTAACATCCTGATATGTAAGCTCGTGATTTGGCTACCATACCCTTGAATTATATGTTTGTTTAGGATATTCATATTCCGTCTAGCTGAGGGAATGAATAGTGGGACTGTGAGAATGGTCTCATAGAATTAGTGTTTTCCCCAAAATGGGCTATGGGTTTGTCAACCCATTAAGTTGGTAAAAAGGGTTTATGAGTTTTACAATGGCCAACTATAAGTCATTTAGTGTGTATGCACCTCCTTAGTGTTTGAATGGTGCTTTGGTGACTTACCATTACGTATTCCACTCATACAGGTTATAGCCTCAAAATCCTTAGCACAAGGATAAAATTGAGGTAATGAGTGTTAAACATCAAAAATTTTGTACTGTTACTGGGCCTGCGTTAAGGGGTCATTCCTTAACAATAAATGTTCCAAGAGCTTCCTAGTTCTAGAAAACTGGGAGTGAAAGATGTGATCACGCCTCTCCTCTAGGCTAAAATTTGGGTCCATTCAACAAGATGATCTTTGGGGAAGTGCGGGTACAAAAGAGCATAAAATTATCCTTCACTAATCCTTGTGGACAGTGGTCTGTTGTGAACAGTGATCTGTTGTGAACAGCTCGAGCTTACGCCCCTTATGCATATCATGAACTAATGAGATTAGCACAAAATTCTGCATTTGGGACCCCTTTAAAAGTTTTGTACGTCGTCCTTCTGTTATTGCATCAATAGTCGTTAGTCCACACCTATGTTTCTTTGGCATTCGCTGGAGTATAAATCACGGCTTATTTATCACCGAATGAATAGTCAGAATTAAAGGTGTACTGAATTTCAAAGGTTGTGAGAATAACCCTATTTGTCCAATATCCCAAAATGTCAGATTACCTACTTGTCTCATGTCGAGCTTCCAAAATATCCATAGGTGCCATGTGTATGCGGGTCATAATAACATTCTGCCCCATTATTGAAGTTAGTGCATAGCACTCTTGGCGTAACTTTCAAGCAATTGTGAGATTTAACTGTATGATGGATCCTGAGATTACGCTATAATCTCCTAGTAATTGTGCAATTATTGTAAGGGTTAGTTGTCACACCCCGCCAAGGCGGAAATGCGAGGCGTCACATTCACTGGTTTCCAAAGCATATGATTACCGCAAACACACATGATATTGGATACATAATCAAAGTTTAAACGTTTACATCCCAAAAGATAATTTAGTTTTTAAGATTTCGCAAATATGACTCAAGACCATGAATTATACAAGTGAAATCCTTCCAAAAGCTGTATCCTCATGTATGTATGTAACCTACATTGCTAGCCTGGAGACCACGTTCAATTTCCTGAAAACATACTTAAAAATGTCAACATGAGGTTGGTGAGTTCACAAATTATTATAAAGAGTTATCATAAACCAAATGTTTAAACCTGATCATTTTAACCTGATCAAAACTCTTTGTATGTATTACCAATGAATACGAATACTAATCCGATCAATTGACCCCATTTGTAAACTTGCGAGGAATACAAAAATGTATGTAATGTACGAGACCGTAACCAAACCCCAACAATTTAGTGCCTCCCCTCGCCTTTCTGCAAGTAAGATAATATGCGATCATTTGGCCATTTGGACCCCTGGTTAGCGCGACTAACCATGACCGGAGGCGTCACCCCCAATAGTACTATTCATATAATCCCGGGCTAAGTCCATAGCTAATGGTTACTAATTTATTCAGAGGACTTTAAGCGCTTTATTTTTCCCTCAATACATACATACGGTCAGATCATTAGTTCATTCATTTACATACAAAATTCTTTTACAAGTATGTTTCCACCCCAAAACATTTCAAAAACTTAGAAAAAGGGGTTAGTGAAACTCACCTCGATATAAGTATGTGCTAGCAAATCTTTAAATAAAGCAGACCCGCTTATCCGTATCCTAATTGCACAAGGATACTACACCCATTAAGACTACCCGTCTTAAACACAAGTTGTTCACCCGACTTAACTATTCCTGTTAAGTTCGTCTTTGTTTAATTAAAACATTGTTTTCTCTTGACGACTCGTTGGTGATTGTTATTCCAGTCTAGACGCTTTATTTATTTTCCGGAAAACTATTATATTTCCATATTGGTGACTCGTTATGTTTGTCAAAAATAAATATTATTTTTGTAACATCTTATAATATATTTATATTATAGTCCATGTATAAACACATAATTACTTCTTCCCAATAATTATACAAGTATCGTTCATGTATTTTCTATGTATGTCCATCTCTATGTACACATACAATTACTTGTTCCGAACGATATTTATTAATTTGTTTATGTTTAACATGCATTTATTCGTACTAATTTATGCACACAAATATAAATATAGTCCAACGATTCAACATATATTCAAACATATTTCATGATAACATAATATTATTTATCCTTTTTAACCGGGCGTCTTTAATGTCACACCCCAACCGACGGTGGAAACGTCGGGGCGTGAAGCGTGCAGACTGTTCATTGCTCATGGTTTACTAAAGTTTAAATAATTAATAATCGTTTTCATTGCAATCAAACAAGTTCAACAAAACATAGATTCAATCCACCCAACAATAATGAAAATTACATCAAAATATAACTGGTTCAATTAAAACTAGGTCAAAATCCTATGTGTAGCATATCTTGATCACTTCAAACATTGGTACCTGAAACATGGTTAAATGAGAGGGTCAACTACAAGAGTTGGTGAGAAAACATAGGTTTTGTTGTGTGATAGCAAAAACTTGTTGTGTGTATACAGTTCATACAAAACGTGTCAATAAAGGCGTTTATGGAGAGGAACCATCGTGTGACCTGTGTATTCAATCAAACCTTTGTAACTGAAATCAAATCGTGTTGTCAGCAACAGTCACCCTACCTGGGTGGGTTTGTCAGACTCAATAGTACTATCACTGTATACTGTCGGCTAATAGTTAATGATTGTGAATAGCGTATATAGTCTACACACCTAGCACTCAAGCATAAAGCACAGAATTGCATACATGTATGTAAGATGGAAACTGTATTCGTGTATAATTGAAAACATAGTAATTTAACGCATGTTCCACCCCAAAAAGTTTTGTAAATAGAGTAAAAGAGGGGCTATGTAACTCACTTGTTATGCAGAGTGTAGGTGGCACAAGCAAGTATGTAATGGCGGTGTGTTGTAGATTGCTAAGTTCGACCTAATGAACAATGTATATGTGTTATTGATTTGCGTTATTTAATGACGGAAGTGAATTTGTCATTCTTAAACGTGTAGGGTTTGTCTTAAAAATAATAATTAACTATGTTATTTATTATATATATTTATTTGTATTAGTTTAGGTAATAGAATATTTATTTAAAATATAAGTTTAAATAAAAAAATGTTCATTCGGAACAGTGTAAGGTATTCTAGTAATTAGTTTATAAAAATAATTATTTAAACTGTTATTTAATTTATTTATCAAATTAACAGAATAAAAATAAAAATAAAGATTCTGTTTAAGTGATGAGCACGACCGTGCTTGTATATGGCACGACCGCGCCCGGCACGTACGCGACCGCGCTTGGTCGGTAACGCGCCCGTGGTTGGTCAGAAGTCAAAACAAGAGTCTGGTCCTGAGACACGACCGCGTCCGTATCCGGCACGACCGCGCCTAGGGTTTTGACTAGGTCAGGACTTGGTTTGATCGGTAAACACGACCGGGCCTCTTACGGGGCACGACTGTGCTTGGTCAGGAACGACCGCGCTCATAGGCTGGCGCGACCGTGTCTGGTCAATTCCAGAAGCAATTCGCCTGATTCTTGTAATAAAACAGATTAGAAACTTAGGGTTTTCATTGATATGATGTTTGCGAATCGAATTACACCATTTAATTAGGTTTATATTCTGTTTATCGTGTCGATCGTTTAAAACCATTTTTTTATCAAAACTCAGATTCAATTTTGTAAAATCATGTAATGTGGTTACGAATTAAGTTAGGGCTTTCGATTAGCTTGGACAGACGATCCTAATGAACTATTACTAACCTGTTTTGAATGGGCAACAAGTGCAGACGGCTACGGGGAGACTTCGCGGCTTTTTCTTGATCGACAGACGAGATAGAGATGATGGAATGATGGATTTAGGGTTTAGGGAAGTTTATATATGTCTCAGGTTGGTATGGGCTTAACTTAATTCGTTTGATTCTTGCCCCAAATACTTGATTCGTTTTAAAAAAAAGTCGGTTTAGAATTTGCGAGTATTTGGACGATTGCATGTGTATTTGGTCGTGTTTTAGTCTCAATTAGCCGAATATCTTCTTCTGCAAGTTTCGCGACCTTCTAAACGTGTTTACAATCTATTTTTGGACAAGATTTGAGTCGGTTTGACTTTGCGGAGTCAAACTGTAAACGAGGCGCGACCGTGCTTAATGTTAAGCACGACCGTGGTCATGGCACAAGCGTGACCGTGCTTAGGACTAAGCACGACCGTGCTTGTGTTGGTTTTGGAAATATCAAGACTAGTCCTTGTAGTTTTGTAATATTGATGTTGTTTTGAGTTTTGGTCAAGTTTGGTCCTCGAGGTTTGTAAGATTGTTTTCGTTAATATTGTATTATAATGAACGCGTGTATGCTTGTAAGTGTATATGAACAATAAATGTAAGGTTGAAATCTTTTATTGCACGGCATAAAATACATAGGAAAAACATGAAAATCAGAAAGGTTACAGTATCCCCATGTTGAGGGAATTTCGTCCCGAAATTCAACTGGTTGAGGCTACTGCTTCAGCAAAAAGATGTGGGTACTTGAGCTTCATTTGGTCTTCTCGTTCCCAAGTAAACTCGGGTCCTCGTTTAGATTCCCAACGAATCTTGACAATAGGAATACGGCTGCGCTTGAGTTGTTTTATCTCACGATCCATAACCTCGACTGGTTTTTCAACGAAGTGCATCGTTTCATCAATGCGCACATCGTCAAGAGGTATATGAAGGTTTTCATCAGCAAGACACTTCTTGAGGTTGGACACATGAAATGTAGGATGTACGCTGCCAAGTGATGGAGGTAACTCGAGCTTGTAAGCCACTTTCCCAATCCTTTCAAGGATCTTGAATGGACCCACATAGAGAGGTGCTAGCTTGCCTTTCTTCCCAAAACGGATCACCCCCTTCCAAGGAGACACCTTTAGAAGTACAAGATCACCAACTTGGAATTCCAAGGGTTTGCGTCGTTTGTCGGCATAGCTCTTTTGCCGACTCCTCGCAACTCGAATGTTGTCACGGATTTGGAAAATCTTGTCGGAGGTTTCTTGAATTAACTCGGGACCGGTGATTTGTGCTTCACCAATCTCGTTCCAACAGATGGGAGAACGACACTTACGACCATAGAGAGCTTCAAACGGAGCCATGTCGATGCTGGTGTGGTAACTATTGTTGTAGGAAAATTCGATAAGTGCCAAATGTGAATCCCAATTGCCACCAAAGTCGATGACACAGGCTCTCAGCATGTCTTCCAGGGTTTGGATTGTTCACTCGGTCTGACCATCAGTTTGGGGATGGTAGGCCGTGCTCAAATCCAATCGTGTACCAAGTGCCTTTTGAAGAGATTGCCAAAACCGAGAAGTGAAACGAGCATCTCTATCGGAGATTATGTTCAAAGGAACGCCGTGACGACTCACGATCTCGTCAATATAAATTCGGGCCAATTTCTCAACCTTATAGTCTTCACGGATAGGCAAGAAGTGTGCGGACTTAGTGAGACGGTCAATGATCACCCAGATGCTGTCATAACCGCTCGAAGTGCGAGGGAGTTTAGTGATGAAATCCATAGCTAGATTCTCCCATTTCCACACGGGGATTTCCGGTTGTTCAAGTAACCCAGAAGGACGTTGATGCTCAGCTTTGACTTTAGAACATGTGAGACATTTTGCTACAAACAAAGCAATGTCTTTCTTCATACCAGGCCACCAATATTGTGGATGAAGATTTTGGTACATTTTATCCGCACCAGGATGGATAGAATATCGAGACTTGTGTGCTTCGGTCATGATGAATGCTCGGAGATCGTTACGATCGGGAACCCAAATACGATTTAGAAAATAAAGCAAGCCATTGGTCTTAGTCTCTAATTGGAATTCAGCACCACAAGACATTTCCTCATACATATTGCCCTCGGTAACCGAGACATGTTGAGCTTCTAGAATACGAACTTGTATATCGGAATGGATCTTGACACTTTGAAGCATGACATGTTCCTTGCGGCTTAGTGCATCGGCTACAACATTAGCCTTGCCGGGATGATAACGAATTTCGCAATCGTAATCGTTGAGGAGTTCAACCCAACGTCGTTGTCTCATGTTGAGTTCCTTTTGGTTGAAGATATGTTAGAGGCTTTTGTGGTCGGTGAACACCACACATTTCGTGCCATAGAGATAATGTCTCCAAATCTTCAACGCAAATATGACAGCACCCAACTCCAGATCATGCGCCGTATAATTCTTCTCATGGATTTTGAGTTGTATTGATGCATAAGCGATCACCTTGCCTCGTTGCATGAGAACGCAACCAAGACCTTGGTTTGAAGCATCACAGTAAACAACTAGATCATCTTCACCTTCAGGAAGGGTGAGGATAGGAGCATTGCACAACTTTCGCTTGAGAATTTGAAAGGCTTCTTCTTGTTTCGGTCCCCACTCATAGGGTTTACCTTTTTGGGTTAAGGCAGTGAGGGGAACAGCGATCTTGGAGAAATTAGAGATGAACCTTCGATAGTAACCTACTAAGCCAAGAAACGAACGAACTTCGGTAGGGGTTTTAGGAGCTTTCCAATTCTTAACAGCTTCAATTTTGGCGGGGTCAACATGAATTCCCTTTTCATTGACAACGTGACCCAAAAATTGAACTTATTTTAGCCAAAATTCACATTTGGAGAACTTGGCGTATAGCTGTTCGGTTTTCAAGAGATCCAAAATCAACCTAAGGTGTTGTTCATGATCTTCCTTGGTCTTGGAATAGATCAAGATGTCATCAATGAACACGATAACAAATTTATCAAGGTATGGTTTGCACATGCGATTCATGAGGTCCATGAAGACAGCAGGTGCATTGGTTAGCCCAAAAGTCATAACCATGAACTCGTAGTGACCATATCTCGTTCGGAAGGCAGTCTTGGGAATATCCTCCTCTTGCACACGGAGTTGATGATAACCAGATCGAAGATCAATCTTCGAGAAGTAGGTAGAACCTTGGAGTTAATCGAAGAGATCGTCAATCCTAGGTAAAGGGTAGCGGTTTTTGATTGTAAGCTTGTTGAGTTCTCGATAGTCAATACACATGCGGAAAGAACCGTCCTTCTTTTTAACAAATAAGACCGGCGCACCCCACGGTGAATGACTCGGGCGTATGAACCCTTTGTCGGCGAGTTCTTGAAGTTGACTTGCAAGTTCTTGCATCTCGGAAGGTGCAAGCCGGTATGGAGCTTTAGCCACCGGGTTTGCTCCAGGTACAAGATCGATGCGAAATTCCACTTGCCGAACAGGTGGAAGACCTGGTAAGTCATCAGGAAAAACTTCAGGAAAATCCCGAACGATGGGGATGTCTTGTACACTCCTCTTCTTGTCTTCTTTTCGGATAACGTGGGCTAGGAAAACCATGCACTTCTTTCGTATATACTTTTGGACGGTAATGCATGACATTAGTTTGAGTCCTTTGCAAGGTTTCTCACCAAGGACCTTCAACGTTTCGCCGGATGGGAGTGGTATACGGATGCATTTTTCAAAGCACATGACTTCGGCGTGGTGCTTCGACAACCAATCCATACCTACGATGACGTCAAAACTTCCTAATGGCATTGTTATGAGGTTGATTGGAAAGGTGTGTTTATTTAGTTCTAGGGAGCAATCATAAATGATGGTGTCAATTGCAACGGTGTTACCATCGGCTACCTCAACGGTAAAGGTTTTCTCTAGTTTAGACCGGGTTTTTGCAAGTAACGGTTCGAAGTCTAGTGACACAAAACTTTTATCGGCTCCAGTATCAAATAGTATAGAAGCATAATGATTAGTCATAAGGAACGTACCGTTAACCACATCAGTGTTGGCCTGAGCCTCATTGGCGTTGATGTTGAAAGCACGCCCATGAGCTCCGCCTTGATTAACATTGATCAGTCTTGGGCACTGGTTACGAAAGTGGTTTGGGTCACCACATTCGAAGCAAGCACGTCCATTTGCAATGGCGGGGATGGCTTGGTTAGTTGCTTGATGATTGGCTTGATTTGCTGGGTTGGTTTGGTTGGCAAGTGCCTTGGCTCGACAAATATTGGCTGTGTGGCCATGTTTCCCGCAGTGGTTGCAAAGGCGACAAGGTATGTTTGGAGGGTGATGGTAGTTGCAGGTGTTGCAAAGTGGGTGGTTGCCCCCATAGGGTTTCTTTGTTGGGTTTTGAGCCATGGGTGCAACTTGATTTACTGGAGCAGCCGGAGTGATTACAGCACAGTTCTTGACCTTTCTCTTCCTAGTGTTGCGGTATGGTTCAGTTAAGACTTCTTTGACATGAGCGGGAGGTGTTGTTGTGTCAGAAACTTTCTTGGCACCCTTTCTTGTAAGTATACCCGCTTTAACATGATTGTCAGTAAGTGTAGCTGATAAACGGATAGCATCCTCCAGAGTAGCAGGATTTCCTCCTACCACAGTATCTTGAATTTGTCTAGGTAGACCACCAATGTACTTTTCAATACACCTAGACAGAGGTGTAACCATGTGTGGCACAAGTAGACTCAGCTCGTGAAAACGGGTGGTGTATGCTAAGCTTTCACCACTATCTTGAGCAAGATCCCAAAATTCCGCTTCTAGCTTTTTCATCTCATTTCGAGGACAGAATTCCTCAGTCATGATCCTTTTCAATTCATCCCATGGCAGTGCCATTGCTACATCCACTCCCCTAGTCCTTTTCTCACCATTCTACCAAGTAAGCGCCCTTTTTTGAAAGACACTAGTAGCATGACGAACACGGAGGTTGTCGGGACAGTCGCTATTGAGGAAAGTGCTCTCAATGCTTTCAAACCATTGAAGGAGTCCCGTGGCTCCTTCGCTGCCATAGAATTTGAGGGGATTACAGGAGTTGAAGTGTTTGAAGGTGCATTGTGGCGGGTTGGCACCACCACCACCTCCAGTAGCAGCACTTCCACTGGCATGGCCATTATTGTTGTTGTTGGCTTGGGTAATTTGGTTCACCAGCTGTGTGAGTAAAGCAGCCAGGTCAGTGTTATTGCTGTTGTTGCTGTTGTCACGACGGGGAGGCATTCTACAGATTTAGACACAATAAGAGTTGTGAGATTTTCTTGGATTAAATAGAAGAATAAATAGATGTAAGTAGTTCATAGTTTGGATTGTACTCAAATAGTGACATAATCACTCGAGTACTATGACATATTAAGGTTAATTTAAACTCAGATAATTATCAAGGAGACGTGCTTTAGCCTATAAGTAAACACTCATCCCGGGAATTCCCAGGAAAGCATACGGGTCCCTCGGTTGGTTGGGATTTATACGAAATGCTTTCCTAGACAGAAAACCCAGAATACAGGTGTCACTCTTCCAGATTGCACGTGTCCTTTAACAATTAAACAAAGTCTAAAAACCTTAACGGGTGTAAAAGGAAATTTTATAGACCCAAGTCTAAGAATATGATTCAGGTTATGTTGATGATGACATGGAAGCAGGCATGAAGGATATGTGGTTTAGGATATGGGTAGGGATATTGTTTATTTAAGTTGTTATTCATATATACATATAAAACATGTAGCATATATCATATAGCATGTAGCACATAGCATGTAAATCATGAAGCATGGCATAAGTGGGTATCCTAAAGTTATAGTCTAGGTCAAAGGTGTCTAATAACCTAATTCCCTATAACCAAGGCTCTGATACCAATCTGTCACACCCCAACCGACGGCGGAAACGTCGGGGCGTGAAGCGTGCAGACTGTTCATTGCTCATGGTTTACTAAAGTTTAAATAATTAATAATCGTTTTCATTGCAATCAAACAAGTTCAACAAAACATAGATTCAATCCACCAAACAATAATGAAAATTACATCAAAATATAACTGGTTCAATTAAAACTAGGTCAAAATCCTATGTGTAGCATATCTTGATCACTTCAAACATTGGTACCTGAAACATGGTTAAATGAGAGGGTCAACTACAAGAGTTGGTGAGAAAACATAGGTTTTGTTGTGTGATAGCAAAAACGTGTTGTGTGTATACAGTTCATACAAAACGTGTCAATAAAGGCGTTTATGGAGAGGAACCATCGTGTGACCTGTGTATTTAATCAAACCTTTGTAACTGAAATCAAATCGTGTTGTCAGCAACAGTCACCCTACCTGGGTGGGTTTGTCAGACTCAATAGTACTATCACTGTATACTGTCGGCTAATAGTTAATGATTGTGAATAGCGTATATAGTCTACACACCTAGCACTCAAGCATAAAGCACAGAATTGCATACATGTATGTAAGATGGAAACTGTATTCGTGTATAATTGAAAACATAGTAATTGAACGCATGTTCCACCCCAAAAAGTTTTGTAAATAGAGTAAAAGAGGGGCTATGTAACTCACTTGTTATGCAGAGTGTAGGTCGCACAAGCAAGTATGTAATGGCGGTGTGTTGTAGATTGCTATGTTCGACCTAATGAACAATGTATATGTGTTATTGATTTGCGTTATTTAATGACGGAAGTGAATTTGTCATTCTTAAACGTGTAGGGTTTGTCTTAAAAATAATAATTAACTATGTTATTTATTATATATATTTATTTGTATTAGTTTAAGTAATAGAATATTTATTTAAAATATAAGTTTAAATAAAAAAATGTTCATTCGGAACAGTGTAGGGTATTCCAGTAATTAGTTTATAAAAATAATTATTTAAACTGTTATTTAATTTATTTATCAAATTAACAGAATAAAAATAAAAATAAAGATTCTGTTTAAGGGATGAGCACGACCGTGCTTGTATATGGCACGACCGCGCCCGGCACGTACGCGACCGCGCTTGGTCGGTAACGCGCCCGTGGTTGGTCAGAAGTCAAAACAAGAGTCTGGTCCTGAGACACGACCGCGTCCGTATCCGGCACGACCGCGCCTAGGGTTTTGACTAGGTCAGGACTTGGTTTGATCGGTAAACACGACCGGGCCTCTTACGGGGCACGACTGTGCTTGGTCAGGAACGACCGCGCTCATAGGCTGGCGCGACCGTGTCTGGTCAATTCCAGAAGCAATTCGCCTGATTCTTGTAATAAAACAGATTAGAAACTTAGGGTTTTCATTGATATGATGTTTGCGAATCGAATTACACCATTTAATTAGGTTTATATCCTGTTTATCGTGTCGATCGTTTAAAACCATTTTTTATCAAAACTCAGATTCAATTTTGTAAAATCATGTAATGTGGTTACGAATTAAGTTAGGGCTTTTGATTAGCTTGGAGAGACGATCCTAATGAACTATTACTAACCTGTTTTGAATGGGCAACAAGTGCAGACGGCTACGGGGAGACTTCGCGGCTTTTTCTTGATCGACAGACGAGATAGAGATGATGGAATGATGGATTTAGGGTTTAGGGAAGTTTATATATGTCTCGGGTAGGTATGGGCTTAACTTAATTCGTTTGATTCTTGCCCCAAATACTTGATTCGTTTTAAAAAAAAGTCGGTTTAGAATTTACGAGTATTTGGACGATTGCATGTGTATTTGGTCGTGTTTTAGTCTTAATTAGCCGAATATCTTCTTCTGCAAGTTTCGCGACCTTCTAAACGTGTTTACAATCTATTTTTGGACAAGATTTGAGTCGGTTTGACTTTGCGGAGTCAAACTGTAAACGAGGCGCGACCGTGCTTAATGTTAAGCACGACCGTGGTCATGGCACAAGCGCGACCGTGCTTAGGACTAAGCACGACCGTGCTTGTGTTGGTTTTGGAAATATCAAGACTAGTCCTTGTAGTTTTGTAATATTGATGTTGTTTTCAGTTTTGGTCAAGTTTGGTCCTCGAGGTTTGTAAGATTGTTTTCGTTAATATTGTATTATAATGAACGCGTGTATGCTTGTAAGTGTATATGAACAATAAATGTAAGGTTGAAATCTTTTATTGCACGGCATAAAATACATAGGAAAAACATGAAAATCAGAAAGGTTACAGTATCCCCATGTTGAGGGAATTTCGTCCCGAAATTCAACTGGTTGAGGCTACTGCTTCAGCAAAAAGATGTGGGTACTTGAGCTTCATTTGGTCTTCTCGTTCCCAAGTAAACTCGGGTCCTCGTTTAGATTCCCAACGAATCTTGACAATAGGAATACGGCTGCTCCTAGATGACACTAGACATTACTATGCTTAAACCTAGTAGTTTTGATGGATTTGCTTATGTCGAAACTTGGTAGTTTTGATAGGTTGCTTATGTCGAAACTTGGTAGTTTCGATAGGTTGCTTATGTCGAAACTTGGTAGTTTCGATAGGTTGCTTATGTCGAAACTTGGTAGTTTCGATAGGTTGCTTATGTCGAAACTTGGTAGTTTCAATAGGTTGCTTATGTCGAAACTTGGTAGTTTTGATAGGTTGCTTATGTCGAAACTTGGTAGTTTCGATAGGTACCTTAGGTGTAATCTTAGCTTCGGATCGTGGGCTCATATCGAAACTATGGTAGTTTCGATGGGCCTGCATATATCAAAACTGAGTAGTTTCGATGGGTCTGCACATATCGAAATTGAGTAGTTTCGATGGTCTGCACATATCGAAACTAAGTAGTTTCGATGGGTCTGCATATATCGTCTTCCCCAAAAATATGAAGTTTTTGAATGCGAGTCTGATCGAGTCAATATCTCAATTTTCTTAGATCAAAACGTTCGGTTTTCATTCTAGATGCTATACCTAAGCTCATTTTCAAGTTTCATCCGCAAAATCGTTACCTTTTTAGCTAAAACCCGAAAATCCTAAAAAATCATAAAAACTCAGATTATGATCGAACGCTTACCTGGATTGGATTTCTGATTCGGAGGAGATGATCACGAGCACAGCAGCAACGTTCTCCTGAATTCCCGAGTCGATCCGTCACTTTCTCTCTCTAGACCCGAGCTCTCTTCTCTCTTTCTAGAACTTGTGAATGGTAGAAATGAAAGGTTTGGAGCAGCCCTTGCCCTTATATACTTGGGCTTCCTTCGGCCCGTTGGAGCCGAGCCCAAGCCCATCTGTTTTCCTTTCGAAATTTAAAAATTATAAATTTCGATCGTGTCATTATTTATTACCAGTTTTGGGATGTTACAAGTCTACGCCCTTAGAAAGGTTTCGTCATCGAAACCAATTATACGTTAAACAATTGAGGGTATAGTTTCTGCATCTCGTCTTCTTTCTTCCATGTAGATTCCGATCCCTTTCTGTGCTTCCATTGAACTTTGACCAATGGGATTGACTTGTTGCGTAGTCGCTTCTCAGATCGGTCAAGGATGGCTATTGGTTCCTCGACATAATTCAGACTGTTATCCACCTCGATCTCATCGTAAGGTATGTGAGCTGTGTCGTCAGCTAGGCATTTGTGTATGTGTGACACGTGGAACGTAGGGTGTATTCCACTAAGCTCAACGGGTAGGTCGAGTCTGTAAGCAACTTGACCCACTCTTGCTAGAATCTTGAAAGGTCCGACAAACCTTGGACTTAGTTTGCCACGCTTTCTTAATTGGATGATTCCTTTCCATGGTGATACCTTTAACAGTACCATGTCCCCTACTTGAAACTCTAACTCCCTTCTTCTCTTATCCGCGTATGATTTTTGTCTGTCTTTTGCGGCTTTTGATCAAATTTCTCGGAAGTAGCTTTGACCACTTCGAGACTTGCAAAATCCTTCTGTCCATTTTCTCCCCAACAAACCGGGGTCCTACATTTCCTCCCATACAACATTTCAAATGGCGGCATGCCAATAGTCGAGTGATAGCTGTTGTTATATGAGAATTCTGCTAATGGTAGATGGCTGTCCCAGCTCCCACCGAAGTCAATGATACAGGCCCGGAGCATGTTCTCCAAGGTCTGAATAGTCCTTTCCGATTGTCCATCGGTTTGGGGGTGGTAAGCGGTGCTGATGCTCAGTCTAGTGCCCATTGCTTCGTTGAATTTCTTCCAAAACCTTGACGTGAATCTAGTATCCCTGTCGGACACAATCGACAGCGGCATACCATTTCTGCTCCCAACTTCCTTGATAAATATTTCTGCTAGTCTTTCTGAAGAGGAAGTCTCACGTATTGGCAAGAAGTGAGCACTTTTCGTCAAGCGGTCGACGATCACCCAAATGGTATCATTGCCTTTAGCTGTTCGTGGTAGCTTGGTAATGAAGTCCATCGTGATCTCCTCTCACTTCCATTCCGGTATTGGTAGAGGTTGCATTTTACCGCATGGTTTCTGGTGCTCAGACTTAACTAGATAACACGTTAGGCACTTGCTCACGTATTCGGTCACATCATTCTTCATGCCAGGCCACCAGTATTCTTTCTTCAAGTCTTGATACATTTTGTTTCTCCTGGGGTGGATAGAATAGCGAGACTTATGGGCCTCATCGAGTATTTTGGCTCTAAGCTCGCCAATCTTAGGTATCCACATTCGGCCAAACCTAGTTCGTACACCGTATGCATTTGCATCCAAATTCCCTTGTTGTCCTACTATTCTTTCCCGTTTTATATTTCCTTCTAATAGCGCTTCGTCTTGTGCCTTTGATATTTCACTCATCAAATCTGGTGTTATAATCAGCTGACACGCTTTGATATGTATAGGTTTCGATTCTTCCTTTCTGCTTAAAGCGTCAGCCACCACGTTTGCTTTGCCTGGATGGTACAATATCTCACAGTCATAGTCCTTCAGTAGCTCTAACCACCTCCTTTGCCTCATGTTTAATTCCTTTTGCCCGAAAAAGTACTTCAGGCTTTTGTGATCGGAGTAAATGGTGAATTTGACTCCATACAGATAGTGCCTCCATATTTTCAACGCGAAAACTACTGCTTCTAACTCTAAATCGTGTGTTGGGTAATTAACCTCGTGAATCTTTAGTTGCCACGATACGTAAGCAATTACCTTTCCTCGTTGCATAAGTACGCACCCCAAACCCTGCCTCGAAGCGTCAGAATAGACTATCAAGTCTTCATTTCCCTCAGGTAGAGTTAATACTAGAGATTGGGTTAATCGTGCCTTAAGTTCTTCAAACGTGTTTTTTTGGGTTTGACCCCATTCATACTTCACTTCCTTCCATGTCAACTTAGTTAGTGGCAAGGCTATTCTTGAAAAATCTTTAATGAACCTTCGATAGTAGCCCGCCAATCCCAGAAAACTTCGTATCTCTGTTGGTGTCTTTGGGACGTTCCATTCCTTTACTGTCTCGATCTTTGCAAGATCCACCATGATGCCGTTTGGGTTTATTACATGACCTAGGAATTGGAATTCCCTAAGCCAGAACGCGCACTTGGAGAATTTTGCGTACAACTTTTCCTGCTTTAGCACCTCCAGAACCTCCCTTAGGTGACAGTGGTGATCACCCTCGCTTTTCGAATATACCAGTATGTCGTCTATAAAAACTATCACTGATCGATCCAACATGGGTCGACATACTCTATTCATCAAATCTATAAACGCTGCTGGTGCGTTGGTTAATCCGAAAGACATCACGAGAAACTCATAATGCCCATAACGCGTGCGAAACGCGGTCTTTAGTACGTCTTCTTCTCTTACTTTCAACTGATGGTAACCCGACCTAAGATCGACCTTTGAGAACCAACTCGCACCTTGCAGTTGATCAAAAAGTTCGTCTATTCTAGGCAGTGGGTATTTGTTCTTTACTGTTCTCTTGTTCAACTCACGGTAGTCAATGCACATGCGCATGCTGCCGTCTTTCTTCTTTACAAATAGTACCGGAGCGCCCGGTGAGATGCTCGGCCTAATAAATCCTTTTTCTGTTAGTTCCTCTAGTTGAGACATTAGTTCTTTCATTTCTGACGGCGCCAATCGGTAGGGGGCTTTGGCAACGGGCTCAGCTCCGAGCAATAAGTCAATCTGAAATTCTATTTCCCGATCAGGTGGTAACCCAGGTAGATCCTCAGGAAATACTTCCGGAAAGTTGCACACCACGGGTACTTTCTTGAGTTCATTCATTTGCATTCTATCATCAATAACATATGCCAAATAGGCTTCGCAACCGCGCCTCATGTAACTTTCGGCCTTGATCATCGAGATGATGTTTGGCATCGTGCAATTCCAATCCCCATAAACCGTAATTGGACTGCCGCTAGGAGCTTTGAGGTGTATCCTCTTACGTTTACATATGATTTGAGCTTCGTTGGCAGCTAACCAATCCATACCCAATACTATCCTCCTAAGGTGAGAAGGAATAATCTAGAAGGAAACTTATGGCCCTCTATTTCTATGATACAATCCTCTGTTACTTGGAATACTGCCGAATTTTTACCCACGGCAGTTTGTACGCTAAAGGCCTTTACTATGGTGTTGTTAGTGCAATCCAGTTTCCGACTAAATGCATTTGATATGAAGCTTTTACTGGCACCAGAGTCAAATAAAATAGCAGCATTTTCATCATTTACTAGAAACGTACCTGACACAACATCAGGGTTTCCTCTTGCTTCTTCCTCAGTCAGTGCATAGGCTCGAGTCCTAGCCTGCGGCTGTTCCTTTTCCTGAACCAGATTGGCCGGCCTTCCTGCAGTTCTTTGTCAGATGTCCAAACAATCCACATACTTGACACTTGACGTTTCTTACACATTCTCGAGAGAAGTGCCCCGGCTTCCCGCACTTATAGCATGTGGTGGTGCCGATTTTACATTCGCCAAGATGTTGCCTTCCACATTTCTTGCATGTTTCATATTCATCCGACCTTGGCTTCTTAGTTTCAGTTGTTACGTTCCCTTTTCTGGTGCCTCTAGACGGGTTCTCCCACTTTCTCTTTTGGGTCTCTGTTGGTGGGTCCTCATTGGCATAATCGTCGTAGACGATTCCGCTCAGGTTCACTACCGACTCGAAGGTCGAGGGTAGGTTGGCTTTCACGTGGACACGGACCCTTTGAGGTAGGCCCTTCACATAATACTTGATTATTCGCTCCTCTGTCTACACCAGGTGGGGCACCAGTTGAGCTAGCTCATTGAACCTAGAAGTATACTGGCGGTGTGTCTTGTTGCCAGCCTTAAAGTTTAGGAATTCATTTTCCACTCGGTCAATTTCATTCTGGGGACAGAACTTCTGAATTATTAGCTTCTTTAGGTCTTCCCATGTCATTCTTGCAAGAGCGTTTGGGGACTTTGTCCGCTGGATGTTCCTCCACCAACCTAGTGCTTCATTGGTGAAAGAATGAGCAACATATTTAACCGCCTGGTCCGGTCGACACTCGCTGATGTTGATTACAGCGTTCATCCTCTCAATCCATTCGAGTGTTGCCACTGAATCCTTGCTACCATCAAACTTGGGTGGGTCTCCATCCTTGAAACCTTTGTAAGTACACCCACGATTGCTTGATGGCACTCTTACTTCATCCCCGTCACTGTCATAAATTTTCTCTTCATTGTTCCCTTCATCCTCTTATTTGCTTTTCTTTAGTGCCTCAGATAGTAGGTCAGGCAATATGTTCTTTAGAGTGAGCACAACTTCACGGGCCACAGCATCCCTGACTTCGGGTTCCAACTGTATAGGCCCTGGATTGTCGTCCCTAGTTGGGGTCACTTCTGTTTCGTGCACACTTTCGGTGTGTTTTGCGTGCACACTCTCTTCTTCTTCTTCAAATCTTTGGTTCAACGAAGGTCTACCTACTCGGCCAGTGCGACCGCCTCGGCGTCCTGTCCTTCCTCCACCAGCCATAGTTCTTAGTTTCCTGATAGTTATAAAGGAAATACATCAATGTCATTTCTTCAGATCATAGTTTGGAACAGTACGAGCAAGGTAAATTATTAATTACAGTGACCGGTTTGTGATTACTAATTTACATTGCTTTTCAGGTTCAAAAATCTTCAAGTCGGTTGTGACATTGACATCTATTTGTTCTAAGTTAAGGTATCTATTCTTATCCAAGTGCATTAACTTCAATACTTACTTATCGTGCTGGCGTTGGCGTTGGTTACCCATGACTGACATCCGTGCGTTGGTCCCATAATCAGTTTGAGTCCAGACACTTAGGGATGTCTGAATCTCTCAAACTATTGCTCTGATACCAACTTGTAAGGCCCCTTTTCCCGGGTAACATCACTTGTTGGATTTACTCATAAACATAGTCATAATCACTGAGCTTAAATTTAAAACATTCGAATTCATTCATTACATAACGTAAAATGACATGACATAACAGCGGAAGTCTTTTAAAATTAAGTACATAACATTTGTCTTAACATTTATAAATATGGGATATCAGTCTTGTGCCGGGTATCCTTCACGCCTTCGCACGACCCTTCCTTTCTGTACCTGAAATGTATACTAAAAGTCAGCTAACGCTAGTGAGTTCTAGTTTAAAACTATTAAGTATGATCATTCTTTTCTTTATAAGTATACATAATTATATACATACATTTCTACAAATACGTATTCATAGCTTTTACTTTTCTTTCTTTATTCTTATGTGATTACATAGGTATGTATTCACCTTTTCTTTCTTTATTCTTATGTGACTACATAGGTATGTATTCACCTTTTCTTTCTTTATTATTATGTGATTACATAGGTATGTATTCACCTTTTCTTTCTTTATTCTTATGTGATTACATAGGTATGTATTCACCTTTTCTTTCTTTATTCTTATGTGATTACATAGATATGTATTCACCTTTTCTTTCCTTAACATTCATTGGTCATACACATAAGGGTGATCAACCCATCTTACGGTACGTATATCACAAAGACATACGCCCTTGAGCTACCGTCGTAGCCCTTTTACTCGTCCGGTCCTAGAAACCGTCCGCCTTAACTTTGGTCCGGCCAACCTTCGGCCGTCCGTCTTACCCATCCTACCGTCGTAGTCCGTCATATTCGCCCGTCTGCCATAAGGCATCCGTTTCCCACGCGAACTATTTTTTATGCAACCGTTATACTATATTAGCATTTACTTCGACCGCCCTTTTATGCTTTTTATACGTTCTAGCTTGCGAAGGAACGTTTCTTTCCCGGTTGCAAAATAGTCGCGTGGTCGTCCGTCTACAGAAGTAGCCGTTAGCTTCATTTCCATCCATAACGTATACATACATTCACAACATGCAATATAAATAATTATAAAGCAAGATTTCATTTATTTACGTTATGCCATTCTTTCCTTCATTCTTTGTAAACATACGTTTCATTCTTTGTTTATAATTCATTCTCATATATATATAACATATATATTAGTACATCACGTATGATCACATTAGCATTCATATCCTTTATTCATTTAGTGTATACATTTCAGTCCCAAAACATTTAATAAGGTTTGCACATAACATAGAAGGAGGCACATAGAACTCACCTGATGAGTAGTTTCTGAGATACACTTAGCTGGTTACTGAGCGTCACTAATGTCACTCACAATCTGTATAATAAAGTCATACACGTAAGGTAGTGCTCCTAGATGACACTAGACATTACTATGCTTGAACCTAGTAGTTTTGATGGATTTGCTTATGTCGAAACTTGATAGTTTTGATAGGTTGCTTATGTCAAAACTTGGTAGTTTCGATAGGTTGCTTATGTCGAAACTTGGTAGTTTCGATAGGTTGCTTAGGTCGAAACTTGGTAGTTTCGATAGGTTGCTTATGTCGAAACTTGGTAGTTTCGATAGGTTGCTTATGTCAAAACTTGGTAGTTTTGATAGGTAACTTAGGTGTAATCTTAGCTTCGGATCGTGGGCTCATATCGAAACAATGGTAGTTTTGATGGGGCTGCATATATCGAAACTGAGTAGTTTCGATGGGTCTGCACATATCGAAACTGAGTAGTTTCGATGGGTCTGCACATATCGAAACTAAGTAGTTTCGATGGGTCTGCAAATATCGAAACTAAGTAGTTTCGATGGGTCTGCATATATCGTCTTCCCCAAAAATCTGAAGTTTTTGCATGCGAGTCTGATCGAGTCAATATCTCAATTTTCTTAGATCAAAACGTTCAGTTTTCATTCTAGATGCTATACCTAAGCTCATTTTCAAGTTTCATCCGCAAAATCTTTACCTTTTTAGCCAAAACCCGAAAATCCTAAAAAATCATAAAAACTCAGATTATGATCGAACGCTTACCTGGATTGGATTTCTGATTCGGAAGAGATGATCACGAGCACAGCAGCAACGTTCTCCTGAATTCCCGAGTCGATCCGACACTTTCTCTCTCTACACCCGAGCCCTCTTCTCTCTCTCTAGAACTTGTGAATGGTAGAAATTAAAGGTTTGGAGCAGCCCTTGCCTTTATATACTTGGCTTCCTTCGGCCCGTTGGAGCCCATCTGTTTTCCTTACGCCATTTAAATATTATAAATTTCGATCGTGTCATTATTTATTTTGTACCAGTTTTGGGATGTTACACAAAGTTAAACTTATAAAACCCTTTAGTTTTTCAAATCTATTTGATTATTAGGATGAACAACGAGCTTTTAAACTAAAAATAAAGACAATAAAGTGTAGTGTCGGTTTCTTACCGCTAAACAAGCTAGGTGAAGAACAACGATTAGAAGGATGGTAGAGACTCTTGATACTACCAAAACCCGACTTCTATGCTCCAAGACTCCCTTGACTCTTTAAGCACCTAGTTAAGCTCCTAAAGACTTGGTTCTTGGATTTTGAAGTGTAAAGTGTGCAAGTGTGTATGCATGCATCGATTTTTATGGAAGAGATGGTGAGAGTTTGAGTGTTCTACACACTATCATCATGGCATAGAATGATGGATTTGATGGATGTAACTC
The DNA here is from genome assembly GCA_023525975.1 of Smallanthus sonchifolius. Classification (NCBI taxonomy): domain Eukaryota; kingdom Viridiplantae; phylum Streptophyta; class Magnoliopsida; order Asterales; family Asteraceae; genus Smallanthus; species Smallanthus sonchifolius. The sequence goes on along the minus strand of CM042030.1, from coordinate 23,991,794 downwards.
ATGGCTATATTTTGGGTTGAATGGGTATGGTCCTAATGACACAAAGAGTGGCACAAGAAAGATTTGATGGTTCAAGTGGGTGGCCCCACTTGTGTTGGGCCGAAAGAGAGGTTAGAGGGGTGGGGGTTGGGTCTTGTCATTTCAAGTGTCATCATTCACATGTTTAGGTAGATGATATTTAGGTAGTGTATACCCGGTAAGTGATCCCGTGATTTAATACAAGGTATAGGACTCTTAATGATCAATTAATTTTATATATTATTGTTGTCTGCCTAGTCTCAATAGTTTACTAGTCAAACCCGACGTAGTTATTATCCTAGCTATAAAATACACGTACACACATATAAATATCTTATGACCATGTAATAAACATTTTTATGTTAACTTTTAAAAGTTCAGTCACCAATATTTATGTTTTTATGTTAAAGTGTGTCTCTAGACTTTACTTGGATAAAATTCTTGTTAATCACCAACGATCGTACTTTGCGGGTTATTACTGCTTATTTTCCTAGTAATTCATAAAGATTACTATTTTGATATAAGTTTCTTTGCTAGACTCCTTGACTTTACTTAGTCAAAATTAAACTTCAGGAAATATATGTTTTGAACGTGCATTTATGTAATATGGATATTTACCTGAATTACTGGGTGTCACATTCTCCCCATGTTAAAGAGAATTTGGTCCCGAAATTCAGTTCTTGTCATCTTGACTTGGAGTGTTCGTGAACAAGGACGGATAGTTGGCTTTCATTTTATCTTCCCGCTCCCACGTATACTCAGGGCCGCGCTTTGAATTCCAACGTACCTTAACCAATTTAACCCGGCTACGCCTTGTTTTCTGAACCTTCCAATCTGAGACTTAAATGGGTTTCTCAACGAAGTGCAGCTTGTTATCTATGTGAATCTCATCAGGCGGTATAATTAATGTGTCGTCTGATAAGCACTTCTTGAGATTTGACACATGAAACGTATCATGTACATTGCTTAGTTCTTGTGGCAACTTGAGCTTGTATGCTACAGGGCCAACCCTAGCCAATATTTCAAATGGTCCAACGTACCTAGGGTTAAGCTTGCCACGGTTGCCAAATCTTGCAACTCCTTTCCAAGGTGAGACCTTCAACATGACGCGGTCCCCAATTTGGAATTCTAACGGTCTTCGACTGTTATCCGCGTAACTCTTTTGCCTGTCACGGGCGGCCTTCAGACGATCCTTGATCTTGAAGATCTTGTCGGTAGTCTCCTGAATAACCTCAGGACCGGTTAAATGCTTGTCGCCAACTTCTACCCAACATAGCGGTGAACGACATTTTAGACCATACAAAGCCTCAAATGGAGCGGCTTTGATGCTGGTGTGGTAACTGTTATTGTATGAAAACTCAGCCAGCGGCAAATGAGTATCCCAATTTCCACCGAAATCAATTGCACACGCACGGAGCATATCCTCTAAAGTTTGAATGGTCCTATCACTCTGACCATCTGTTTGCGGGTGATATGCCGTGCTCATGTCAAGACGTGTGCCCATGGCTTCTTGTAATGATTTCCAGATTCTAGACACGAATCTGCTGTCTCTATCAGAGATAATAGAAATTGGCACTCCATGCCTAGCTACAATTTCCTTGATATAAAGCTTTGCAAGTTTCTCGATTTTATCCGTCTCCTTGATGGGTAGAAAATGAGCTGATTTTGTCAAACGATCGACGATTACCCATATAGTGTCATATCCGCTCGACGTCTTGGGTAACTTTGTAATGAAATCCATGGAAATCTGTTCCCATTTCCATTGAGGTATCTCAGGTTGTTGTAACAATCCCGACGGTTTCTGATGTTCTTCCTTTACCTTTGAGCATGTCAGGCATTTACCGACATAAATAGCAATTTCTCCTTTCATGTTCGGCCACCGGTAGAGTTCTTTCAGATCCTTATACATTTTATCCGAACCTGGGTGAATGGAATACCTGGACTTGTGGGCTTCGTCCATAACCATCTCCCGTAAATTACCAAAACATGGCACCCAAATTCTATTTGCAAAGTATAAAGTATCATCTGATTTTGGCTCTAACTGTTTGATCATTCCTCGTAAAGCTTCACTCTGAATGTTTTCTTCTTTGATTGCCTCCTGTTGTGCCATCCGGATTTGAGTCATGAGACTCGTATGAATTGTCAATCCTAGGGCACGAACACGAAGAGTTTTAACCCGTTCCTTACGACTCAAGGCATCCGCTATGACGTTTGCCTTACCTGGGTGATACTTGATATCATAGTCCTAATCATTCAGTAGCTCTACCCAACGACGTTGCCTCATGTTGAGTTCTTTCTGATTAAAGATGTGCTGGAGACTCTTGTGGTCTGTAAAGATAGTACATTTTGTACCGTATAAGTAATGTCTCCAAATATTGAGTGCGAACACGACAGCACCCAATTCCAGATCGTGAGTCGTATAATTTTTCTCATGGACCTTCAGCTATCTGGATGCATACGCTATGACTTTTTCTCTCTGCATCAACACACATCCCAGACCTTGGTGTGATGCGTCGCAGTACACGATAAAATGGTCAGTTCCTTCGGGAAGGGATAGGATTGGTGCACTGCAAAGCTTCTGCTTCAACAATTGAAAAGCTGATTCTTGTTTAGCAGTCCAATCAAACTTTTTGTCCTTCTGAGTTAACGTGGTCAAAGGCAAGGCTATCTTTGAAAAATTCTCGATAAATCGCCTGTAATAGCCTGCCAAACCCAGAAATTGACGCACCTCAGTCGGAGTTCTTGGTGCTTCCCAGTTTTTGATAGCTTCAATCTTGGACGAATCTACGTGAATACCCTTCTTATTGATGACGTGTCCGAGAAAGTGAACCTCTCGGATCCAAAACCCACACTTAGAGAATTTGGCATAAAGCTTCTCATTCCTGAGTAGTTCCAAGATTAATTTCAAATGATGTTCATGTTCCTCCTTGGTTCGTGAATATATTAATATGTCATCGATAAACACAATCACAAATTTATCCAAGTATGGCTTGCACACGCGGTTCATGAGATCCATGAAAACGGCTGGTGCATTAGTCAAGCCAAATGGCATAACTAGGAACTCGTAGTGACCGTAACGAGTCCTAAAAGCTGTTTTTGGTATATCTTCTTCCTGAATTTTCAGTTGATGATACCCTGATCGTAGATCAATTTTAGAATAGAAACTGGAACCTTGAAGTTGATCAAACAAATCGTCTATTCGAGGAAGAGGATACCGATTTTTGATTGTCAATGCACATTCTAAAAGTTCCATCCTTTTTCTTTACAAACAGGACCGGAGCTCCCCATGGTGAGAAACTCGGTCTTATGAAACCTTTGTCAAGTAATTCTTGTAGTTGGCTCGACAGTTCCTGCATCTCGGAAGGGGCTAGACGATACGGCGATCGTGCAACTGGTACGACTTCTGGTACTAGGTCGATCCGGAACTCGACCTGTCTTGATGGTGGTAATCCTGTTAAGTCCTCGGGAAATACTTCAGAGTAATCCCTTACGATTGGTATGTCATCGAGTCGACGTTCCTTGGGTTTCTTCTCGACGATGTGAGCCAGGAATGCACGATAACCCTTGCGTAGATACTTATGAGCTTTCATGCAGTTTATCGTCTTCAACATCATTCTACACCTTTCGCCTTGAATTGAAAGAATTTCTCCGCTTGGTAGTGGGATACGTACAATCTTCTCGAAGCATACGATCTCGGCACGATTCTTTGATAACCAATCCATGCCAATAACAATATCAAAACTCCCTAGTTCGACGGGTAGAAGGTCTATACTGAATGTATGGTTTTCTAAACATAAAGTACAACCCCTAATGACCTCTCCGGTTTCTATTAATTTCCCATTTGCTAATTCAATTGTATAACTTTGATCTAGTTTGCTGGCCTTAATACCGAGTAAGGATTTAAAATCATTCGACACAAAGCTCATATCCGTACCCGTATCAAAAAGTACAGAGGCATAGTGATTATTTATCAGGAACGTATCAGTAACGATGTTCGGGTCCTGGCGTGCATCCCTTGCACCCATCACAAATGCCCTCCCATGTGCCTGAGCGTTCATCTGATTCTTCCACTTGGGACAATCCTTCTTGAAGTGCTTCAGGTCACCATATATGAAACATCCCGATTTAAATTTCCCCATTCGATTGTTAACTCGACAAGCTTGTGTGGTGTGGCCAAACCTATCGCATTTTCCACATTTGATACATTCACCGGTGTGATGATTTCCGTACTTCTTACACCTCGGTAGGCCCCTATCATACTCCTTCCTTTCTATTGTGTTGGCTGCAAAAGCCTTCACAGTTCCTTGTTTCTTAAACCCTTGTTTTCCAGATTTGTTACTTGAATTTCCCATCCATTTTCTTTTCTCCCCAGATCTACCTTCCTCGTTCTCCTTCCTCACAAACAATTCCTTACGTACCGCATCATCCCTTAGCTTGAATGCTAAAGTTGTAGCACTCTTGGCATCTATTGGATTAGATGATGTTACCATGCTAAGAATTTGAGGCGCAAGGCCCCACAGATACCTCTCAACGCGCTTATGTTCTGGTGTGACCATATGCGGTACTAGAATCGCCAATTCATTGAAACGGTCGGTGTACCCCGCCACATCATCTCCTATCATCTGCAGGTTCCACATCTCAGTCTCAATCTTTTGCAATTCGTTTCGAGGACAATACTCGTCAATCATCATGTTTTTCAAGTCTTCACAAGACAATTGATACGCTGTCTCTCTCCCCAAAGTCTTCATTTGAGTATTCCACCAAGTTAAAGCTTTATCTGTGAGCGTGCATGTAGAATACTTCACCATGCAGTCAGCGGTGCATTCACTAATATCAATCACCGACTCCATCTTTTCTATCCATCTCATTAGACCTACGGCACCCTCTGTGCCATTGAAACCGCGGGGGTTGCAGGATAGGAAGGCCTTGTAGGTGCACTTCCTATTTGGAGCATCTGTAAAATCACAAGTCAGAACGTTATTAATTTGGATCATGACTATGTGTTACGGCTTATTTATTCTATTACCTCCGGAACCTCTGCTGTACCGCTACCTCCTGCACCTCCTCCACCGGTACCGCTGCCGTTTCCTCCGCCACTATTTCGTTTTGCTTCATACTACTCCATGGCGGCAGCTACTCGCTGTGCTATGAGTTGTTCCACGTTTGGGGAAATCGTCTCGTTGTTGTCACCAGTAGTGTCACGTGGTGTCCTTCGCTTAGGTGCCATAACATTTTAAAAAGAAACAACATTATATAAAAATAATGATAGAACATGACATAAGGATACAACAACATCAAACGTAAACAACCATCATCACAACATAAACCATCACATACATAGTTAAAACATACATAGTACATTGTTCCAAAAGACAAGGATACAAAAGGGATGGGTTCACATGACCACATCAGTACCAAAGTTTCAAACTACATAATGCGTTACAGGCACAACCCGCCCGTAATAGGTCTAGAAATAGGAAAGTCTTCCTGTCGGAACGGTAGTTGAGGTCAGCATCTGCTCCACACATGCCTCAGCTAGAGTAGCCCGAAGTTCAGCATCTATCGCCCTCTGCTCGGCTACCTCTGCCCTCCGTTCGGCTGTGGCGGTCCTCCTCTCCATCTCCTCCAATCTCTTCTCGAACTCCATCATGTGACTGGATGCATGCTGAAGAGACTGGTCGATTAATCTCTGATCCTCCGTTATCCCATTAACATTTTCCACTGAAGTTGGAAGAGTTACCAAGTCCCTTCGGATGGATTTCACATCCCTTTCCAAGAGATCAATCTCTATCCCCTGCTTACTGCTTCGGGACACAAGTAGAGGGATGGTGCATTCTGCGCACTCCCCGGTGAGCGGTACTGGTTGTGATTCGCATGTTAATCCGACAGAGTCGCAGGTCACAGGAAGGTCCTCCTCCACCCTCCACATTTGAACTACATGGCAAAGCCATTCCCAGTATGATACGTCGATCCTTGGTCCTCTGGGCATGGTCTCTCCAGTGGATTCCGCCATTTTAGTGTAAGACGTTTCCTAACTATGGAGTTTAAGTGGGGTTAGTGTGTGACATGGCGTGACTACAAAATCCATATGACATGATGACCGGTTATGCAATGCTTATGCAATGAAAACGTTTTTGTGAGTCATTCAAATTATAGACTAGGTTCCGTTTTAGACTCCTAGTTCACTATAATCAATGGCTCTGATACCAAGTTCTGTCACACCCCGCCAAGGCGGAAACGCGAGGCGTAACATTCACTGGTTTCCAAAGCATATGATTACCGCAAACACATACATGATATTGGATACATAATCAAAGTTTAAACGTTTACATCCCAAAAGATAATTTAGTTTTTAAGATTTCGCAAATATGACTCAAGACCATGAGTTATACAAGTGAAATCCTTCCAAAAGCTGTATCCTCATGTATGTATGTAACCTACATTGCTAGCCTGGAGACCACGTTCAATTTCCTGAAAACATACTTAAAAATGTCAACACGAGGTTAGTGAGTTCACAAATTATTATAAAGAGTTATCATAAACCAAAAGAGTTATCATAAACCAAATGTAACCTGATCATTTTAACCTGATCAAAACTCTTTGTATGTATTACCAATGAATACGAATACTAATCCGATCAATTGACCTCATTTGTAAACTTGCAAGGAATACAAAAATGTATGTAATGTACAAGACCGTAACCAAACCCCAACAATTTAGTGCCTCCCCTCGCCTTTCTGCGAGTAAGATAATATGCGATCATTTGGCCATTTGGACCCCTGGTTAGCGCGACTAACCATGACCGGAGGCGTCACCCCCAATAGTACTATTCATATAATCCCGGGCTAAGTCCATAGCTAATGGTTACTAATTTATTCAGAGGACTTTAAGCGCTTTATTTTTCCCTCAATACACACATACGGTCAGATCATTAGTTCATTCATTTACATACAAAATTCTTTTACAAGTATGTTTCCACCCCAAAACATTTCAAAAACTTAGAAAAAGGGGTTAGTGAAACTCACCTCGATATAAGTATGTGCTAGCAAATCTTTAAATAAAGCAGACCCGCTTATCCGTATCCTAATTACACAAGGATATTATACCCGTTAAGACTACCCTTCTTAAACACAAGTTGTTCACCCGACTTAACTATTCCTGTTAAGTTCGTCTTTGTTTAATTAAAACATTGTTTTCTCATGACGACTCGTTGGTGATTATTATTCCAGTCTAGACGCTTTATTTATTTTTCGGAAAACTATTATATTTCCATATTGGTGACTCGTTATGTTTGTCAAAAATAAATATTATTTTTGTAACGTCTTATAATATATTTATATTATAGTCCATGTATAAACACATAATTACTTCTTCCCAATAATTATACAAGTATCGTTCATGTATTTTCTATGTATGTCCATCTCTATGTACACATACAATTACTTGTTCCGAATGATATTTATTAATTTGTTTATGTTTAACATGCATTTATTGGTACTAATTTATGCACACAAATATAAATATAGTCCAACGATTCAACATATATTCAAACATGTTTCATGATAACATAATATTATTTATCCTTTTTAACCGGGCGTCTTTAATTTCATGCGCCTAATTTTGATTATGATTATCCCATAATAATATATGCCTATATGACTCTCATATTTACTAATGTTCTAGACATTAAATCATATCAATATTTCATGTCAAATACATACCCACAACTTGCAAATTCCCAATTCTTAAAGTATGTAACATTTTTCGTGGCATGTTTGCAAGACATGAATACATTTGTTATTTTATGTTTATATACTTTTGATCATACAACTACATGAATATACCCATTTATCCCGATTTCTATATGCATTTATACACATCTTCAACTCAACCTTATGATCATGTATATTTCTCTATTATCATTACAATACATGTTTTATATAACTAACTACACATTGTCTTGCAATTTTCGCCCAAGCATGCATATATATAAACAAGTCTTAGTTTTTATATTTCTAATGTTTACTTTGTGATACACTAATCATGCTTTTTATTTCAAATTTCACATTTTTTTTCATCAAATACTTGAAACACAAAAGATGTATACGTAAACTACACATTTTCGACCCATATATATATATATATATATATATTTTTTCACTTATCCAAGTATTATTACCATTTCAAGTTAATAGATTCACTAATATGCATACACATATGTTTCTACAAATTCGATCCTTTTTATATATTTACACAAATCTTTTAGTTTAACTCATAACTTAGTATCATGAAATCAAAATAACAAATATCTCACCAATATTTCAAATCAATAATCTATGCATATAAGCCTTTTTTCGAACCACATGCATCTTTTTATATAAAATCTAGTTTTTAAACATAATAAAGTTAAACTTATAAAACCCTTTAGTTTTTCAAATCTATTTGATTACTAGGATGAACAACGAGCTTTTAAACTAAAAATAAAGACAATAAATTGTAGTGTCGGTTTCTTACCGTTAAACAAGCTAGGTGAAGAACAACGATTAGAAGGATGGTAGAGACTCTTGATACTACCAAAACCCGACTTCTATGCTCCAAGACTCCCTTGACTCTTTAAGCTCCTAGTTAATCTCCTAAAGACTTGGTTCTTGGATTTTGAAGTGTAAAGTGTGCAAGTGTGTATGCATGCATCGATTTTTATGGAAGAGATGGTGAGAGTTTGAGTGTTCTACACACTATCATCATGGCATAGAATGATGGATTTGATGGATGTAACTCATGGCTATATTTTGGGTTGAATGGGTATGGTCCTAATGACACAAAGAGTGGCACATGAAAGATTTGATGGTTCAAGTGGGTGGCCCCACCTGTGTTCGGCCGAAAGAGAGGTTAGAGGGGTGGGGGTTGGGTCTTGTCATTTCAAGTGTCATCATTCACATCTTTAGGTAGATGATATTTAGGTAGTGTATACCCGGTAAGTGATCCCGTGATTTAATACAAGGTATAAGACTCTTAATGATCAATTAATTTTATATATTATTGTTGTCTGCCTAGTCTCAATAGTTTACTAGTCAAACCCGACGTAGTTATTATCCTAGCTATAAAATACACGTACACACATAAAAATATCTTATGACCATGTAATAAACATTTTTATGTTAACTTTTAAAAGTTTAGTCACCAATATTTATGTTTTTATGTTAAAGCGTGTCTCTAGACTTTACATGGATAAAATTCTTGTTAATCACCAACGATCGTACTTTGCGGGTTATTACTGCTTATTTTCCTAGTAATTCATAAAGATTACTATTTTGATATAAGTTTCTTTGCTAGACTCCTTGACTTTACTTAGCCAAAATAAAACTTCAGGAAATATATGTTTTGAACATGCATTTACGTAATATGGATATTTACCTGAATTACTGGGTGTAACATTAGTTGTGGTAACGCTCAATTTGAAGCATTCCTGACAAGTAGAATCTCAAAGAATGAATGTGCTAATTCCTTCGTCGTTCAGGATTCACTAAGGATTGGTTGAATTCAATTTGATTTTCTCTCGTTCCTCCAAAATTAGGAGAATACTTTGTGAACATCTAATTGAGAAATCCGATTTGTTAAGATCCAATCCTTAATCAATTGACTGAAAACATGGTTTGATCATTAGCTTGGACAGCAAGACTCACTAAAGTTCCCATGCACTGCAAATTATGATTACGTGTGCACCCGTAATGATAATTTACTTTTCATGATCCCTGAAGTGTCCTATCCCCAACTTTTAAATCAATGGGGTTTGAAATGTTCATTAGATCGTGTTTGCAAACATGTGTAGGAGTGTGTATTGTTTTATCGGATTACTCTTAATTATGTATACCAATACTCATGAATCTGCCGAATATGGCTGTTGTCGGATGAGGCTAATGGTAGAGAGGCACCACCAGTGTCTCTTAAAATAAAATGTGTATGGTGAAAGTCAGGAACTATGTGTTGGGCAGAGATCCTCAAATGAGTGTCAAGCAACTCATGCTCCAAGTCTGTATATATGCATGGATCCATATGATCCTGATGTATGTCTGGGTCTCCTGACCCTTGGAGTTCTCTCCCATTTAGTCATGCTTATCCACCTTGGATTCCCTTCTGTCTGGGCAATCCTGTCTGCCATATCTCATGGCGAAAGTCTAGGCATCTGATCCGACAACTTATGAAGGAGAGTATTTATACCGAAAATACGTTAGAAAGATAGCTGCATCCATGGATGGTGTAGTTGTGGTGTAGGTATAGGTACAGATTCTGGTACGGGTTCAGCCTGTTGTGGTACCAAGATCGGTAACTGACGATTGCTGCCGTCGTCGCCCAAGCTCAGCTCGTAACTTGATCTTCTAAGGTTGCAGTATGCTGAGTACTCGTTATTCTTGACTCGTAATCCGAACAGTAACATGTTGTATGTGTTTATTATTTCCACATTGTTGTATGTGTTTAAGTGTTCATTACATGTGCCATGTAATTGTATTAGTGTAGCTAATGATACCCTAGTGTAACTCCATACACTAATAGTCTACACAAATTGTTCGGCAACGGTTGGAATTCCTATACTCAAGTCTTGGGCGTTTTTAGTGTGGGGCAAGTCCTAGAAATCTTGGTCCCTAAATGATTCTGGTTAGAGCCTAGGTGTCACTATGGAAACCTAATTCGCTAAAACCATTGCTTTGATACCAATCTGTCACACCCCCAAATTTATTTACTTAATAAATAAATATAGGTTGTAACGATTGGTTCAATACACGATAGCGGAAGCTGTAATAGTGATTTCTAAGACTTGATTACATATACGATTACTAAAACTAAATAAATACAATGATCTAAGTCCCTCTAGTTCAATGGTCGACTTGAGACTTGATAATCTATGCCCGTCCGGTTACTAGGAATTGTTCCAACATAGCTAGCCTATTCCAACCGCTCCATCGCTAAAGGTTACCTGAGAAACATACTTGAAAGTGTCAACACAAAGGTTGGTGAGTTCACAGAGTTTGTTAATTTAGTACAGTTAGTTTTCCCCGAAAAACTAGACATGACTTAACCGTCATAAAATAAGTAGTTTTCCTTTGAAAAGATATACATGACTTAACCGTCATAAAATAAGTAGTTTTCCTTTGAAAACATATACATGACTTAACCGTCATCAAATAAGTAGTTTTCCTTTGAAAACATATGCATGAATTAACCATCATCAAATAAGTAGTTTTCCTTTGAAAACATATACATGACTTAACTGTCATCAAATAAGTAGTTTTCACCCGAAAACGTATCTATGACTTAACCGTCATAAAATAAGTAGTTTTACCCGAAAACATTGCCCATGACATTACCGTCATAAATAAGTACAAATAATTCTAAACGCATATGATAAACGAAACAAGTGTTATTGATCCATTCCTAAGCTAGCTAGGCTTACAAATACCTATGTCCATACATGAAACCGTAACCAAACCCCAACAATTTAATGCCCCTCCTCGCCTTTCTGCGAGTAATATAATATGCGGTCATTCGGCCATTTGGACCCCTGGTTAGCGCGACTAACCATGACCAGAGGCGTCACCCCCAATAGAATCCGTAGAATCCCGGGCTAAATCCATAGCTAATGGTTACTAAGTTTGTATTTCGGGGACTTTAAGCGCTATATTGTTCACCATGTATGACATAGTGTTAGTGTCTTGTTTCCTTGTTATCATATAAAATGTTTGCAATGCTTTCCCAATTGTATAAAACAACAATGTTTCGACATATATTAAACAATACTGTAATACTGTCACACCCCGACCGATGGCGGAATCATCGGGGCGGGACATGTAGACTGTTCATAAGCACAAGGTTGACTAGATTGAATATATTAAACATCAAATTTCATAACAAGTAGTCCAAACACAACCAAATCCAAGATAGAACAAAATTGAAATACATAGAATTCTTCTATTTAAATTAACTAAGTCCAAGCCTATGTGTAGCACATCTTGATCAATCTCACACATTAGAAACTGAAACATGAATAAAATAAAGTCAACTAAAAAGTTGGTAAGTATAACACAGGTTTGTATATAGATAGCATATAGTTGTAAAACAAATCCTTACATAACATGATAAATAAGGCATTTATGGGGAGCAGCTATTGTGTAACCAAGTACAATCAAACCTTTGTAACTAGCATGCAAAATTGTGTTGTCGGTATCAATCACCCCAATCTGGGTGGGTTTGTCAGACTCAATAGATCTATCATTGAAAACCGTCGGCTTGAATAGTTAATGATTGCACATAAGTGTTCACAAAAGTTAGCACACATAGCACTCGGGCATAAAGCTCAAATTGCACACATGAATGTAAATAGGATTTGTATTTGTGTTGTTTGTATAAATGTAAACATGTAATTTGATAGAGTTCATGTTTCACCCCAAAAGTGTAAAAGAGTAAAAGGGGCTATGAAATACTCACTTGGTTTGAAGGCGTAGCTAACAAAGATACTAGATAGAATAAGGATCCTTGAAATGCACAAGTTAACCTAGTGTGTAATGCGTATTGTATCATTAGTGTGCACAAAAGTTTAAGTTTAAAGTTGAATTTGAATTTGTGTATAAGCCCATTGATTTGTACTTAAAAGTATTGAATAAAATATATGGTTTTGAAATAACCATTTTTGAAGCATTTTGTTTAAGGTTTGAGTTTGAATAATTAATTAAGTAAATTAAATAATTATCGTTTGTGAAAATATTGTAAGTGTTAAATGTAATTAAGTGTAAATAAATAAATGTTTTTGTTTAAATATAAAGTAAATAAATAATCATTATTTTATTTATCTATTTATAAAATGTAACTTAACCATTTAAATACTTTTTAAATGAAAGGTTTAGCAACAATTGTAAATTTAATTTTTTTCTTATAAACTTTAAATAAATAATTTTCTATTTATTTCAAGATTAAATATTTGATCTTTCTAAATAGAATTAAATGCATTTTCATAAAAATCAACTATTTTTATTTTGTAATTTAATCAGAAATATTTATTGTTTGAAAAATATATAAAATTATAATTCTGTCAAAAATTTAACTCACACACGACCGTGCCTGGGAAGGGCACGATCGTGCTCGAACCACGGGAGCGACCATGCTAGTCAGGGCACGACCGTGTTGATCAAACAGAGGCTTAACTAACTAAATCATTAGGCACGACCGTGCCTTGGGCAGGCACGATCGTGTCTATGATTCTAAGACACGACTGAGATTAGCCAAAGGGCAAGATTGGGTCTGGGCAGGAGGACACGACCGCGCTGGTAACCAGCACGACCGTCTCTCTTCCAAATCAGACACGAATTGACTGATTCTTATATTGTTAGTGATGTAAATCATAGGGCTTTTATTTATAGTATTATTACGAGTATGATGGGATGTTTTAATTGTATTAACAACATGTTCAGGGTCGAAATCGATTAAACCATTTTGAATAACACATAGATTCTGATTCGGGATGATTTCTATAATGGAAGCCCAAATTAATATGGGGCTTTTGATCTATGGACAGAAATGAGTTAGAAAAAGGTTTCAATTACCCGTAAGAGAGCGAATTGATAGAGAATGGTAGGGAGGAGTTCTGGCGTCGGCGAGTTCGGCTTCCGGCGTCTTCTGCTACGATTCCGGCTGCTTCAAATGGTTCAGTAGCTTCTGGGCGAATCGTGTGGCGTTTGGTTGGGGGAAATTCACTCCAGAATAGGAGGATCGATGTTCAAAGGAGAGGATTTTCAAATGGGGAGTTTTGTTTTTTCTTGAATCAGTTTTCTGATGTTAATTGTTACGTTTGATAATATTATTGTCTTTGATAACGAAAGTGAAACGTATAACGGTTACAACAATCAACGATATCGCGTTTAAAACTGATTTTACGTTTCAACTGGTACTAGGCGCGACCGTGCCAAAGCACTTGGCGCGATCGTGCCTATTAGGGTTTCTTGCTATTTTTCAACATCAGACCTTGTAACTTTAGTCTCTTGCCATATTTGTATAATTAGATACTTATGTATTGTTTTAACAGGATATAACCGAGTAAAATTTGCGGATTTGCATTGAAATATAGTATTAAATTGATGGTACGAAAAGAAACAAAACAGTGCACTAGAATTTGAGTTTGAAATGTATTACATTGAATTGAAAATACTGATACTAAAAATCAGAAATGTTACAGTCTCCCCATGTTGAGGGAATTTCGTCCCGAAATTTGGCTAGAGGAAGCTACGGCATCAGTAAAAAGATGGGGGTACTTGAGCTTCATTTGGTCCTCTCATTCCCAAGTGAATTCAGGACCACGCTTAGACTCCCAACGAACTTTGACAATAGGAATACGACTTCGCTTGAGTTGCTTGATTTCACGATCCATAATTTCTACTGGTTTCTCAATGAAGTGCATCGTTTCATCAATGCGCACGTCATCAAGTGGTATATGGAGGTTCTCATCAGCGAGACATTTCTTCAGATTAGATACATGAAATGTAGGATGCACATTGCCAAGAGATGGAGGTAACTCGAGTTTGTAAGCCACTTTCCCAATCCTTTCAAGGATTTTGAACGGACCAACATAGCGAGGTGCTAACTTGCCTTTCTTTCCAAAACGGATCACACCCTTCCACGGAGACACCTTAAGAAGAACGAGGTCACCGACTTGGAATTCCAAGGGTTTTCGTCGTTTGTCGGCATAACTCTTTTGTCGAATTCTCGCTACTTGAATGTTGTCACGGATTTGGATAATTTTGTCGGATGTTTCTTGAATTAGCTCGGGACCGGTGATTTGTGCTTCACCAATCTCGTTCCAACAGATAGGAGAACGACACTTGCGACCATAGAGAGCTTCAAATGGAGCCATGTTGATACTCGTGTGGTAGCTATTATTGTAGGAGAACTCAATTAGGGGTAAATGTGAATCCCAATTGCCACCAAAATCAATTACACAAGCTCTAAGCATGTCTTCAAGCGTTTGGATTGTCCGCTCGGTTTGACCATCAGTTTGGGGATGGTAAGCCGTGCTCAAATCCAATCGTGTGCCAAGAGCAGTTTGGAGAGATTGCCAAAATCGAGAGGTGAACCGAGCATCTCTATCGGAGATTATGTTTAAGGGAACACCGTGACGGCTCACAATTTCGTCGATGTAAATTCGGGCTAGTTTCTCAACCCGATAGTCTTCACGGATAGGCAAGAAATGAGCAGATTTGGTGAGACGATCAATGATCACCCAAATGCTATCATAGCCACTAGAGGTGCGAGGGAGTTTGGTAATGAAATCCATAGCTAAGTTCTCCCATTTCCACACGGGAATTTCCGGTTGTTCAAGCAAACAAGAAGGACGTTGATGTTCGGCTTTGACTTTGGAGCAGGTTAAACATTTGGCAACATAAAGAGCAATGTCTTTCTTCATACCAGGCCACCAGTATTGTTGGCGAAAATCTTGGTACATTTTATCCGCACCAGGATGAATAAAATAATGAGTCTTATGAGCCTCGTTCATAAGAAATGTACGGAGATCATCGCGATCGGGAACCCAAATACGGTTCAAGTAATAAAGTAAGCCATTGGGTTTTGATTCAAGCAGAAGTTCAACACCACACGACATTTCTTCGTACATGTTACCCTCGGTGACTGAGACGTGTTGAGCTTCTAAGATGCGGATTTGAATATCGGTTTGAATTCGGGCATAATGAAGCATAACATGGTCCTTTCGACTCAAAGCTTCGGCTACAACATTCGCTTTGCCGGGATGGTAACGAATCTCGCAGTCGTAGTCGTTAAGGAGTTCAACCCAACGTCGTTGCCTCATATTGAGTTCCTTTTGATTGAAGATGTGTTGAAGGCTTTTGTGGTCGGTGAACACCACACATTTTGTGCCATAGAGATAGTGTCTCCAAATCTTCAATGCGAATACGACCGCACCCAATTCGAGATCGTGCGTCGTATAATTCTTCTCATGAACTTTAAGTTGTCTTGATGCATAAGCGATTACTTTGCCTCGTTGCATGAGGACACAACCAAGACCTTGGTTAGAAGCATCACAGTAGACAACTAGATCATCATTCCCATCAGGGAGAGTCAAAATAGGGGCATTGCACAACTTTTGCTTGAGAGTTTGGAAAGCTTCTTCTTGTTTCGGTCCCCATTCGTAAGTTTTACCCTTGTGGGTCAAAGCGGTGAGAGGGACAACAATCTTTGAGAAGTTTGAGATGAAACGACGGTAATAACCCGCAAGTCCAAGAAATGAACGAACT
Source organism: Smallanthus sonchifolius (assembly GCA_023525975.1). Classification (NCBI taxonomy): domain Eukaryota; kingdom Viridiplantae; phylum Streptophyta; class Magnoliopsida; order Asterales; family Asteraceae; genus Smallanthus; species Smallanthus sonchifolius. The sequence continues at coordinate 23,975,487 of CM042030.1, read as the reverse complement.
TCGGTAGGAATCTTCGGGGCATTCCAATTCTTAACCGTTTCGATTTTAGCAGGGTCAACATGAATTCCCTTGTAAGGCCCCTTTTCCCGGGTAACGTCACTTGTTGGATTTACTCATAAACATAGTCATAATCACTGAGCTTAAATTTAAAAAATTCAAATTCATTCATTACATAACGTAACATGACATGACATAACAGCGGAAGTCTTTTAAAATTAAGTACATAACATTTGTCTTAACATATATAAACATGGGATGTCAGTCTTGTGCCGGGTAACCTTCACGCCTTCGCACGACCCTTCCTTTCTGTACCTGAAATGTATACTAAAAGTCAGCTAACGCTGGGGAGTTCTAGTTTAAAACTATTAAGTATGATCATTCTTTTCTTTATAAGTATACATAATTATATACATACATTTCTACAAATACGTATTCATAGATTTTACTTTTCTTTCTTCATTCTTATGTGATTACATAGGTATGTATTCACCTTTTCTTTCTTTATTCTTATGTGATTACATAGGTATGTATTCACCTTTTCTTTCTTTATTCTTATGTGATTACATAGATATGTATTCACCTTTTCTTTCTTCATTCTTATGTGATTACATAGATATGTATTCACCTTTTTTTTCCTTAACTTTCATTGGTCATACACATAAGGGTGATCAACCCATCTTACGGTACGTATATCACAAAGACACGCCCTTGAGCTACCGTCGTAGCCCTTTTACTCGTCCGGTCCTAGAAACCGTCCGCGTTAACTTTGGTCCGGCCAACCTTCGGTCGTCCGTCTTACCCATCCTACCTTCGTAGTCCGTCATATTCGCCCGTCTGCCATAAGGCATCCGTTTCCCATGCGAGCTATTGTTTATGCAACCGTTATACTATATTAGCATTTACTTCGACCGCCCTTTTATGCTTATTATACGTCCTAGCTTGCGAAGGAACATTTCTTTCCGGTTGCAAAATAGTCACGTGGTCGTCCGTCTACAGAAGTAGCCGTTAGCTTCGTTTCCGTCTATAACGCATACATACATTCATAACATGCAATATAAATAATTATAAAGCAAGATTTCATTTATTTACGTTATGCCATTCTTTCCTTCATTATTTGTAAACATATGTTTCATTCTTTGTTTATAATTCATTCTCATATATATATAAAATATATATTAGTACATCACGTATGATCACATTAGCATTCATATCATTTATTCATTTAGTGTATACATTTCAGTCCCAAAACATTTAATAAGGTTTGCACATAACATAGAAGGGGGCACATAGAACTCACCTGATGAGTAGTTTCTGAAATACACTTAGTTGGTTACTGAGCGTCACTAATGTCACTCACGACCTGTATAATAAAGTCATCCACATAAGGTAGTGTTCCTAGTTGACACTAAACATTGCTAAGCTCGAACCCAGTAGTTTCGATAGGTAGTTTATATCGAAACTATGGTAGTTTCGGGTCATAGTTCATATCGAAACTGGAGTAGTTTCGGATCATGGTTCATATCGAACTAGAGTAGTTTCGGGTCGTGGTTCATATCGAACTATGTGCTAAATAGAAACTACTTTGTTCAATAGAAACTACTTAGTTCAATAGAAACTACTTTGTTCAATCGAAACTATTTTGTTCAATCGAAACTACTTGTTCAATCGAAACTACTTGTTCAATAGAAACTAATCTGTTCAATAGAAACTACTTTGTTCAATAGAAACTACTTTGTTCAATAGAAACTATTTTGTTCAATCGAAACTACTTCGTTCAATCGAAACTATTTTGTTCAGTCGAAACTACTTGTTCATTCGAAACTACTTGTTCAATAGAAACTAATCTGTTCAATAGAAACTACTTTGTTCAATAGAAACTACTTTCTTCAATAGAAACTATTTGTTCAATAGAAACTATTTTGTTCAATAGAAACTACTTTCTTCAATAGAAATTAGTATCTCAAGAACAAATTCGGATATGATCTTTAAATATGTAAAGCTTCCAACTTTAATCGTTCAAAAGACTTGATATCATCATATATCCGTAACTCATATACCACTCTTTGCTAAAAGCGTAAACTTTATGTGAAGTTGTTACCTTTGTAAGATTTTGCTGACAAGCATACGAGTAGCTCAAAACTATAGCAAACGAACTCCGATTGAGATGATTCAAGCGTCCACGGAACCGTCTCGATGATATCTACCAGATCACCACTTAGCCTCCACCGGAAACCACCTCCGACGTCGCCGGAAAAACGAAACAGTTGCCGGAATCTCTTAAAAATCGCTGTACTGTTTGTGTCAGCAAAACCCGACCTCCAGTCATCCAAATCAAAAACCCGACGGTGGAAGTCTTCCTTTATGTTCTATGAAGCTCCAGTAAAATTTTGAGAATGATCCGACGGTTAAATCTCCTAGGATCATCCGATCTTTGAAGTTGTGTACCCTAAAAACGGGATTTCGTCCCTTCTTCTCTTTTCTCTTTTCTCTTGGACTAAATATGGAGGAGAAAAATAGGTGGGTTGCACCTATTTAAGCCTACTAATATAACCCTAGCTTCCTTTTCAATTCATTTATTTTTTTTTTACGTTTTCTACCACTGACTTTACTTTAAATTACAATTTAATGTTTTTTTTTATATTTTTTTTTATATTTGCTTCTGAAAACGGGATGTTACAAGTCTACCCAACTTACAAAAGGTTTCGTCCTCGAAACCTGTTACAAGTAAAATGTTGAGGGCATACTTCTCTCATCTGTGCTTTGGTTTCTCAAACAGTTTCTGATCCCTGTCTATATTTCCACTGTACTTTAAACTTGTCGGATTACATGGCTACGTATTCGCTTCCCTCTCTTGTCTAGGACTTCCATGTGCTCTTCAATGTAGTTCAAATTGTTACCTACCTTCATGTCCATAATTTTCACATGTGCTGATTTTCAATCTCGTGCCGATTCATTCACGAGTTCTTTTCAGAACATTGACATGAATTGTGTGTCTCAGTTAGGTACAATCGACAATGGTACCCAATTTCGTGCTATCATCACACTAATGACTACTCTGGCTAACTCTTCTGATGAGCTCTCTTCAACACTTAGGAGTGTTTCTTTGGTAATCTTAATCCCAATCGAAATCTCATGTTTTATGTAGTAGATAATTTGGGCTGTTACACTCCATAAACACTTTGGATGTTATATTAAATAGTAAACCCTACTTCACTCTTATGCAGATCTCGTGGGTGGACTTAACTTGAATCCACCAAGTACTTGCGTAGATTTGTCATGCCAAGCGGCCATGAACTTGTTTCAACATTTAGAAATCCTAGTATCCTTGTTGAAATTGTCCACTATGTTCTTTAGGCAGTTGCTATCAACCTCTTTCTAAGTTGCTTTGGTCATTACGTGCACCTCATAAATTATCCGTGGTGTATTCGCCCACGAAGGGCCATACTATGTCCTCGAAACCTGTTACAAGTAAAATGTTGAGGGCATACTTCTCTCATCTGTGCTTTGGTTTCTCAAACAGTTTCTGATCCCTGTCTATATTTCCACTATACTTTAAACTTGTCGGATTACATGGCTACATATACGCTTCCCTCTCTTGTCTAGGACTTCCATGTGCTCTTCAATGTAGTTCAAATTGTTACCTACCTTGATGTCCATAATTTGCACATGTGCTGATTTTCAATCTCGTGCCGATTCATTCACGAGTTCTTTTCAGAACATTGACATGAATTGTGTGTCTCAGTTAGGTACAATCGACAATGGTACCCAATTTCGTGCTATCATCACACTAATGACTACTCTGGCTAACTCTTCTGATGAACTCTCTTCAACACTTAGGAGTGTTTCTTTGGTAATCTTAATCCCAATAGAAATCTCATGTTTTATGTAGTAGATAATTTGGGCTGTTACACTCCATAAACACTTTGGATGTTATATTAAATACTAAACCCTACTTCACTCTTATGCAGATCTCGTGGGTGGACTTAACTTGAATCCACCAAGTACTTGCGTAGATTTGTCATGCCAAGCGGCCATGAACTTGTTTCAACATTTAGAAATCCTAGTATCCTTGTTGAAATTGTCCACTATGTTCTTTAGGCAGTTGCTATCAACCTCTTTCTAAGTTGCTTTGGTCATTACGTGCACCTCATAAATTATCCGTGGTGTATTCGCCCACGAAGGGCCATACTATGTCGTTCCTGAATGAATCATACTATTTTACTCCTGAATGAGTTCTACTATCTTGTTCCCGAATGAACCATATCATTTTGTTCCCGTATGAACCATTATGTTCTGTTCCCGAAGGAACCATATTATTTCGTCCTTGTAGGAACCATTCCGTTGCGTTCCTGAAGGAACCATATTGTTTTGTTCCTGAAGGAACCATAACATTTCATTCCCGAAGGAACCATATGAAGCATTACTCTATCGTATTCAAACTTGTCGGGAAGGTACTCATTCAGACGAAACACTAGGTATACAATCCTTACATTCCTATTCCTGTACACGAAACTCCCTTCTTGGCATCCCTTGTGACCTAAGCATACATTTTCTAACTTTTCATGGTCGTTAACATTTTCTGTATGTGATTCTTTTAGGATTTCGTTCATAGGTTTCATTACGGATAGATGACACGTGTGGTGATACTCGATCATTCCTTCCCTTTCTAGTCTCATTGTGTTCCTTATTGGCTTTTCAATTTGAGTAGTCACGTTCTATTGTCTTGTCTTAATCACTGTAGAGTGCTTTCTGACTCTTGAGTCCTTGTTAGTACTCATTTCTTTCTTCACATCATTGTTCAGAACTTGAACTTCACAATTATTCTAACATTCAAACCCTAGGTTGGATCTGTTTTCATTTGGTTTTGCCTGCACGCCCTAATTAGCATCGTGGTTCCAGTCATTTCTTATCGTTGATATATCTATTTTATCATCTCAGTGAATACTCTTAGTAGTTTATCTAAGATTGTATTCTTCATGGAAAAATGTCATTTGTGCATTCGAGTACTCGTATTTTCTTTGAACATATAGTTGTGTGGTTATTTTATTCATTTTTTTATGTACACTTGACCGTAGGTCCACGGTCATTCATCGTATCGCGTTTGCTTTAAGCATTGACAATTCATGTTCAGAAGCACTTTCTAAACGTATGTTCATCTAACATATGTAGTACTCACATCTCGTGCTAAGTTGTGATCCTTGACAGCTACTTTCTCAATTTGAATCAAACAAGTGTTGAGTTCTTCAAATTCTACTTAATCAGTCTCGTCGTTCGCGGTTTGTCATGCGAAGTAATCTTCTCACTGGGCTTGACAGGCGCTTTTATCGTCCTTATACTAATCATCTTTCGGTGCAATCTTTCCTGTTCCTTTGTCTTTGCTTGACTTACTACTTTGTTAGTTGTTGCATCTGGTTCCGAACCAGGTTTCTTCAGTCTTTCTAAACTTGTTCCTTAGTGTTACTCAACTTCAGCAACTCCATTTAAAGCCTCGTTCCTTCTCGTTCCACCTTTGTTATGCCGTTGTTGTCATCATTCGTCTTGCTAATCCGTTGCGATCATCATTACTTAAGTGACTAATCTCATAGTCCTGCTTGGAGTGATTTAATTGTTTTTGGTGACATGTGTATTAATCTACATGATAAGGTTCATCAGTATGCACAATCACATGTAAATTTACAATTACGTGGATCATGACGTAATTGCCAACTTACCTTACTTGTGAATTCCTGACTCGTCTTATAATGCTTCATAATTTAAATGTCTTTTATAAATGGTGTTTAATCCATGTATCATTCTTCCCTTTCTGAACTCCTTGTTGATGGAAGTCGTTCATGAATGTTCGTTATTAGTCTACTCGGACCGTTGATATTTCGTCATCTTTGTTTCTTTGTGGTTTATTGAACTTTTTGCTCGTTGTTTGTGATTCACCTCACACAGACCTCACCGTTCTTATAATTTGTGTGCATTTCGTAGTATTAGACTAACATCCAATTCACTCTCTATGGTGAGTACATACGACGGATGACAAATCGAGACACCCTTACACAGTAAAAGTTTGATAACAGTAGCTACGTGTTATTATTAATCATTTACTGTACCCATGTGCTCAAATTGTCTACCATCTTATGTCCTATGTGTAACTATTCATATCAGTAGTGATATTGGTAACTAAGGCATGTGTCCTATGCTAAGAAATCTACCCTGAGTTATATATATTGACATTGATACTTACTAACTTGTTTTGGCGTTGGAGTTGGCTACCCGTACTGACATCCTTGCGTTGGTCCCATTATCAGCTTGAGTCTAGACATTTAGGGATGTCTAAATCTCTCAAACTATTGCTCTGATACCAACTTGTAAGGCCCCTTTTCCCGGGTAACCTCACTTGTTGGATTTACTCATAAACATAGTCATAATCACGGAGCTTAAATTTAAAACATTCAAATTCATTCATTACATAACGTAACATGACATGACATAACAGCAGAAGTCTTTTAAAATTAAGTACATAACATTTGTCTTAACATATATAAACATGGGATGTCAGTCTTGCGCCGGGTAACCTTCACGCCTTCGCACGACCCTTCCTTTCTGTACCTGAAATGTATACTAAAAGTCAGCTAACGCTGGTGAGTTCTAGTTTAAAACTATTAAGTATGATCATTCTTTTCTTTATAAGTATACATAATTATATACATACATTTCTACAAATACGTATTCATAGCTTTTACTTTTCTTTCTTCATTCTTATGTGATTACATAGGTATGTATTCACCTTTTCTTTCTTTATTCTTATGTGATTACATAGGTATGTATTCACCTTTTCTTTCTTTAGTCTTATGTGATTGCATAGATATGTATTCACCTTTTCTTTCTTCATTCTTATGTGATTACATAGATATGTATTCACCTTTTTTTTCCTTAACTTTCATTGGTCATACACATAAGGGTGATCAACCCATCTTACGGTACGTATATCACAAAGACATACGCCCTTGAGCTACCGTCGTAGCCCTTTTACTCGTCCGGTCCTAGAAACCGTCCGCCTTAACTTTGGTCCGGCCAACCTTCGGTCGTCCGTCTTACCCGTCCTACCGTCGTAGTCCGTTATATTCGCCCGTCTACCATAAGGCATCCGTTTCTCACGCGAGCTATTGTTTATGCAACCGTTATACTATATTAGCATTTACTTCGACCGCCCTTTTATGCTTTTTATACGTCCTAGCTTGCGAAGGAACATTTCTTTCCCGGTTGCAAAATAGTCACGTGGTCGTTCGTCTTCAGAAGTAGCCGTTAGCTTCGTTTTCGTCTATAACGTATACATACATTCATAACATGCAATATAAATAATTATAAAGCAAGATTTCATTTATTTACGTTATGCCATTCTTTCCTTCATTCTTTGTAAACATATGTTTCATTCTTTGTTTATAATTCATTCTCATAATATATAAAATATATATTAGTACATCACGTATGATCACATTAGCATTCATATCATTTATTCATTTAGTGTATACATTTCAGCCCCAAAACATTTAATAAGGTTTGCACATAACATAGAAGGGGGCACATAGAACTCACCTGATGAGTAGTTTCTGAAATACACTTAGTTGGTTACTGAGCGTCACTAATGTCACTCGCGACCTGTATAATAAAGTCATCCACATAAGGTAGTGTTCCTAGTTGACACTAAACATTTCTAAGCTCGAACCCAGTAGTTTCGATAGGTAGTTTATAGTTTCGGGTCATAGTTCATATCGAAACTAGAGTAGTTTCGGATCATGGTTCATATCGAACTAGAGTAGTTTCGGGTCGTGGTTCATATCGAACTATGTGCTCAATAGAAACTACTTTGTTCAATAGAAACTACTTTGTTCACTAGAAACTACTTTGTTCACTAGAAACTACTTTGTTCACTAGAAACTACTTTGTTCAATAGAAACTACTTTGTTCAATCGAAACTACTTTGTTCAATCGAAACTATTTTGTTCAATCGAAACTATTTTGTTCAATCGAAACTACTTGTTCAATCGAAACTACTTGTTCAATAGAAACTAATCTGTTCAATAGAAACTACTTTGTTCAATAGAAACTACTTTGTTCAATAGAAACTATTTTGTTCAATCGAAACTATTTTGTTCAATCGAAACTACTTGTTCAATCGAAACTACTTGTTCAATAGAAACTAATCTGTTCAATAGAAACTACATTGTTCAATAGAAACTACTTTCTTCAATAGAAACTATTTGTTCAATAGAAACTATTTTGTTCAATAGAAACTACTTTCTTCAATAGAAACTAGTATCTCAAGAACAAATTCGGATATGATCTTTAAATATGTAAAGCTTCCAACTTTAATCGTTCAAAAGACTTGATATCATCATATATCCGTAACTCATATACCACTCTTTGCTAAAAGCGTAAACTTTATGTAAAGTTGTTACCTTTGTAAGATTTTGCTGACAAGCATACGAGTAGCTCAAAACTATAGCAAACGAACTCCGATTGAGATGATTCAAGCGTCCACGGAACCGTCTCGATGATATCTACCAGATCCCCACTTAGCCTCCACCGGAAACCACCTCCGACGTCACCGGAAAACTAAAACAGTCGCCGGAATCTCTTAAAAATCGCTGTACTGTTTGTGACAGTAAATCCCAGCCTCCAGTCAACCAAACTTAATATTGAGGAGAAAAATAGGTGGGTTGCACCTATTTAAGCCTACTAATATAACCCTAGCTTCCTTTTCAATTCATTTATTTTTTTTACGTTTTCTACCCAGACTTTACTTTAAATTACAATTTCATGTTTTTTTTTTTAATTTTTTTTTTTATATTTGCTTCTGAAAACGGGATGTTACATCCCTTGTCGTTGACGATATGACCAAGAAATTGAACTTCCTTAAGCCGAAATTCACATTTGGAGAATTTGGCATATAGTTGTTCCTTCTTCAAGAGATCCAAAACCAATCTAAGATGTTGCTCATGATCGGCTTTAGTCTTGGAATAGATTAGTCCAAAAGGCATAACCATGAACTCGTAATGACTATACCTCGTTCGGAAGGCAGTCTTTGGAATATCGTCTTCTTGCACATGGAGTTGGTGATAACCGGATCGAAGGTCAATCTTCGAGAAGCAAGTAGAACCTTGAAGTTGATCAAAGAGGTCATCAATTCTAGGCAAAGGATAACGGTTTTTGATAGTAAGCTTGTTGAGTTCGCGGTAGTCAATACACATGCGAAATGATCCATCCTTCTTTTTGATGAAAAAGACGGGTGCACCCCACGGTGAATGACTTGGACGAATGAATCCCTTGTCGGAGAGCTCTTGGAGTTGACTCGCAAGTTCTTGAATTTCAGAAGGTGCAAGACGGTATGGAGCTCTAGCCACGGGGTTAGCTCCGGGCACAAGATCAATACGAAATTCTACTTGCTGAACGGGTGGAAGGCCGGATAAATCTTCGGGGAACACTTCGGGAAAATCTTGGATAATGGGGATGTCTTGAATACTTTTCTTTTTGACATCTTTTTGAACGATATGGGCCAAAAAGGTCACGTACTTCTTTCGTAAGTACTTTTGAGCAGTAGTGCATGACATTAATTTAAGCCCTTTGCAAGGCTTTTCACCAAAGACTCTTAGTGTTTCTCCCGATATACACTTCTCGAAACAGATGACTTCGGCATGATGATTTGATAGCCAATCCATGCCTATGACGATATCAAAACTTCCTAATGGCATTGGTACAAGATTGATTGGGAATGTATGTTCATTAAGTTCTAGAGAACATTCATAGATAATAGACTCGATTGTAAGTGAATCACCATTTGCTATTTCGACAGTGAAGGTTTTCTCTAATTGAGATCATGTCTTGGCAAGTAAAGGTTCAAAGTTAAGTGACATATTGACTATTTACAAGGAACGTACCATTGACCACGTCATTGTTGGCTTGAGCTTCGTTAGCGTTTATGTTGAAAGCACGCCCACGAGCTCCACCTTGTCTAGCATTGGCAAATCTTGGGCATTGATCACGGAAATGGTTCGGGTTGCCACATTCATAACATGCACGCCCATTTGCAATAGCGGGAGTACCTTGATTAGTCACTTGGGTGTTGGTTTGGTTTGGTGGGTTGACTTGGCCTGCAAGAGCTTTGGCCCTACAAACATTGACCGTATGGCCATATCTCCCACAATGAGTACAAAGGCGGCATGAGATGCTTTGGGGATGATGGTAGTTGCAGGTGGCACAAAGTGGATAGATTCCAACATATGGCTTTTTGGCCGGTGCTAGAACCATAGGTGTAGCTTGGTTAACAGGAATAGCAGGAGTGACCACAGCAAAATTTCTAGCCTTTCTCTTTCGATTATTGCAAGAGGGTTCAGATGTGGCTTCTTTGATGTGGGTAGGAGGGGTTATGGTGTCGGAAACTTTCTTGGTGCCCTTTTTAGAAAGAGTCCCCGCTTTCACATGGTTATCGGTTAAGGTAGCGGACAAATGGATCGCATCCTCAAGTGTTGCAGGATTCCTTCCTAGGACAGTGTCTTGAATTTGTCTAGGTAGTCCCCCAATATACTTTTCAATGCAGCGGGACAAAGGTGTGACCATGTGGGGCATAAGAAGACTCAACTCATGGAACCGAGTCGTATATGCCAAGCTTTCACCACTATCTTGGGCAAGATCCCAAAATTTGGCTTCGAGTTTCTTTACTTCATTTTGAGGACAGAATTCCTCAGTCATTAGCCTTTTAACCTCATCCCAAGGTAAGGCCATTGCTACATCCACACCTCTATTTCTTTTCTCCCCATTCCACCACGTGAGTGCCCGTTTTTGTAGGACACTTGTGGCATGACGAACAGGAAGGTTGTCGGGGCAGTCACTATTGAGAAAGGTATTCTCAATGCTTTCGAACCATTGAAGGAGTCCGGTAGCTCATTCGGTACCATAGAACTTGAGGGGATTACACGAGTTGAAATGCTTGAAGGTGCATTGAGATGGGTTGGCACCACCATTACCACCATTCCCACCATTTGCCCCATGGTTACCATTGGTGGCACCATTAGCTTGAGTGAGTTGAGTTACGAGTTATGCAAGGATGGTAGCGATGTCGATGTTGGTGTTGGCCACCGGAGCACGACGAGGAGGCATTCTACAGATTTGCACAACACAAGAAAATATGTAAGAACTTATGAGAATTGCTTGGATTAAAAAGGACAAGATAATGAAATAAAATAGTAAATCATGGTTTCGATTGTACTCAAATAGTGATATAATCACTTGAATACTATGACATATTAATGTTAATTAAAGTTATATAATTTTCAAGGAGACATGCTTTAGCTTATAAGTAAACACTCATCTCGGGCATTCCTAGGAAAGTATACGGGTCCCTCGGTTGATTAGGATTTATGCGAAATGCTTTCCTAGACAGAAAACCCAAAATACATGTGTCACTCTTCCAGATTTCACGTGTCCTCAAATAATTAGCAAAGTTTAAAAACCTTAACGAGGAAATAAAGAAATTTTTTATGGATTTAGCTTCATGAAGTTTCCACATGCTTAAAAAGATAAAGATAGAGAAGAGGATAAGAATATTATGAGGTTTTAGGATATAGGAAAGGATATTTTTTATTTAATTATTAATTAAGTATATTTTAATAAGTCATGAACTTTTAATAAGTAAGGCATAAAAATAAAGTAACAGATAATCATAAAGAACATGTAACACATAGCATGTAACACATAACATGTAGCACAAAATCATATAAACATGAAGCATGGTATAAGTGGGTGTCCTAAAGTTATAGTCTAGGTCAAGGTGTCTAATAACCTAATTCCCTATAACCAAGGCTCTGATACCATTCTGTCACACCCCGACCGATGGTGGAATCATCGGGGCGGGACATGTAGACTGTTCATAAGCACAAGGTTGACTAGATTGAATATATTAAACATCAAATTTCATAACATGTAGTCCAAACACAACCAAATCCAAGATAGAACAAAATTGAAATACATAGAGTTCTTCTATTTAAATTAACTAAGTCCAAGCCTATGTGTATCACATCTTAATCAATCTCACATATTAGAACCTGAAACATGAATAAAATAAAGTCAACTAAAAAGTTGGTGAGTATAACACAGGTTTGTATATAGATAGCATATAGTTGTAAAACAAATCCTTACATAACATGATAAATAAAGCATTTATGGGCAGCAACTATTGTGTAACCAAGTACAATCTGTCACAACCCCAAATTTTATTTAATTAATAAATAAATACTGGTTGCAACAATTGGTTCATTACACGATAGCGGAAGTTGTAATAGTGATTTCTAAGACTTGATTACATATACGATTACTAAGACTAAATAAATACAATGATCGACTTGAGACAATGATTACATATACGATTTCTAAGTTCCTCTAGATCAATGGTCGACTTGAGACTTGATAATCTATGCCCGTCCGGTTACTAGGAATTGTTCCAACATAGCTAGCCTATTCCAACCGCGCCATGGCTAAAGGTTACCTGAGAAACATACTTAAAAAGTGTCAACACAAAGGTTGGTGAGTTCACAGATTTTGTTATTTTAGTGCAGTTAGTTTTCCCCGAAAACGTATTCATCGAGATGACGTTCGGCATCGTGCAATTCCAATCCCCATAAACCGTAATTGGACTACCGTTAGGAGCTTTGAGGTGTATCCTCTTACGTTTACATATGATCTGAGCTTCGTTGGCAGCTAGCCAATCCATGCCCAATACTATATCGAATCCTCCTAAGGTGAGAAGGAACAATCTAGAAGGAAACCTATGTCCCTCTATTTCTATGACGCAATCCTCTGTTACTTGGAATACTGCCGAATTTTTACCAACGGCAGTTTGTACGCTAAAGGCCTTTACTATGGTGTTGATAGTGCAATCAAGTTTACGACTAAATGCATTTGATATGAAGCTTTTACTAGCACCAGAATCAAATAAAATAGCAGCACGTTCATCATTAACTAGAAACATACCTGACACGACATTAGGATTTCCCCTTGCTTCTTCCTCAGTTAAGGCATAGGCCCGAGTCCTAGCCTGCGGCTGTTCCTTTTCCCGAACCAGATTGGCCGGCCTTCCTGCAGTTCTTTGTCAGATGTCCAAACAATCTACATACTTGACATTTGACGTCCTTCAAACAATCTTGGGAGTAGTGCCCCGGCCTCCCGCACTTATAACACACGGTGGTGCCGATTCGACACTCGCCCAGATGTTGCTTTCCACATCCCTTGCATGTTTCATATCCGTCCATCCTTGGTTTCTTAATTTCAGCTGTTTCTTTCCCTTTTCCGGTGCCTCTAGACGGGTTCTCCCACTTTCTCTTTTGTGTCTCAGGTGCCGGGTCTTCATTGGCATAATCGTCGTAGACGATTCCAGACAGGTTGACTACCAACATGAAGGTCGTGGGTAGGTTGGCTTTTACATGAACACGGACCCTTTGCGGCAGACCCTTGACATAGTATTTGATCATACGTTCTTCGGTTTCCACCAAGTGTGGTACCAGTTGGGCCAGCTCGTTGAATCTTGAAGTATACTGGCGATAAGTCTTGTTGCCAGCCTTAAAGTTTAGGAACTCGTTCTCCACACGATCAATCTCATTTTGTGGGCAGAACTTTTGGATTACGAGCTTCTTCAGGTCTTCCCATGTCATTCTGGCAATAGCATTTGGCGACTTTGCTCTTTGAATGTTTCTCCACTAACCTAGTGCTTCATTGGTGAAAGAATGAGCAACATATTTAACCGCCTGGTCCGGTCGGCACTCGCTGATGTTGATTACAGCGTTCATCCTCTCAATCCATTCGAAAGTAGCCATCGAATCCTTGGTTCCATCAAACTTAGGTGGGTCTCCGTCCTTGAAACCTTTGTAAGTACACCCACGATTTCTTGATGCCACTTTTACTTCATCCCCGTCACTGTCATAAATTTTCTCTTCATTGTTCCCTTCATCCTCTTCTTTGCTTTTCTTTAGTGCCTCAGATAATAGGTCAGGCAATATGTTCTTCAGAGTAAGTAGAACCTCGCGGGCAATAGCATCCCAAACCTCGGGTTCCAACTGTATAGGCCCTTGATTGCCGTCCCCAGTTGGGGTCACATTAGTTTCGTGCACACTCTCAGTGTGTTCTGCGTGCACACTCTCTTCCTCTTCACTTCTTCGATTCAATGGAGGTCTACCCACTCGGCCAGTGCGACCGCCTCAGCATCCAGTTCTCCCTCCTCCAGCCATAGTTCCTAGTTTTTCCTGATGGTCATAAAGGGAATACATCAATGTCATTCTCTCAGATCATAGTCTTGAAACAGTACGAACAAGGTAAATTTTTAATTACAGTGACCGGTTTGTGATTAGAAATTTACATTGCTTTTCAGGTTCCAAACTCTTCAAATTGGTCATGACATTGACATGTATTGGTTCTAGGTTTGAGTATCTATTCTTATCCAAATGTATTAACCTTAGTACTTACTTACTGTGCTGGCGTTGGCGTTGGTTACCCATGACTAACATCCGTGCATTGGTCCCATAATCAGTTTGAGTCCAGACATTTAGGATGTCTGAATCTCTCAAACTATTGCTCTGATACCAACTTGTAAGGCCCCTTTCCGGGTAACCTCACTTGTTGGATTTACTCATAAACATAGTCATGAATACTGAACTTAAATTAAAAACATTCATCATTCAATTACATATCATTCGTCATTCAATTACATAACATAACATAACTTGACAGCGGAAGTCTTAACAAAATGGGATGTCAGTCTTGTGTCGGGTAATCTTCACGCCATCGCACGACCTTTTCTTCCTTTACCTGAAATGTATACTAAAAGTCAGCTAACGCTGGTGAGTTCTAGTTTAAAGACAATCATACATAATATTTACCTTATCGTGAATATAATGTATATATATGAATATCTTCATACTTTTAAATATTCTTTACTTTGCTGTTCTCACATAACATTCATTGAGGGTATATACATATGTACATACATACTTTCTTTTTGAGAGAACACTTATTGGCCATAATCTTAAGGGAGATCAACCCGTCATACTTGTCGCGAATGTCACGAAGACATCACTGTCAGAACTACCGTCGTAGCCCATTTCATTACCGTCTAGCTCTAGAAAACCGTCCGTCATTCATTAATCTGCCCGGCAACCTTTGTCCGTCCGTTCTTAAACCGTCCTACCGTCGTAGTCCGTCATTTTTTCCGTCTGCCCTAGGGCATCCATTTCCCACGTGACCATTATGTATGCAACCGTTCTACATTAGTTAAGGCATGTGCTTCGACCGTCCATTAATACCTTTTCATACATCCTAGCTTGCGAAGGAACGTTTTTGTCCCGGTTGCAAAATAGTCACGCGGTCGTCCGTCTACCGAAGTAGCCGTTGTCATAGAAGGGTTTATAACGTTTACATTCATTCATAACATGCAATATATATGTAATATAAAGCAAGATTTCATTGTTTTACGTTATGTCCTTCTTTCATTCATTCTTTAAAATCATACGCTTCTTCTTTATTCATAATTCATTTTCATATATAAGTATTTATATATATACGTATGATCACATCGACATTTATAACATTTAATCATTTAGTGTATACACTTCAGCCCCAAAACATTTAAAATGATTTGCACATAACATAGAAGGGGGCACATAGAACTCACCTGATGAGTAGTTTCGGAAATACACTAAGCTGGCTACTGAGCGTCACTAATGTCACTCACGATCTGTATAATAAAGTCATACTCGTAAGGTAGTGCTCCTAGATGACATTAGACATTACTATGCTTGAACTTAGTAGTTTCGATGGATTTGCTTTATCGAAACTTGGTAGTTTCGATAGGTTGCTTCTGTCGAAACTTGGTAGTTTCGATAGGTTGCTTCTGTCGAAACTTGGTAGTTTCGATAGGTTGCTCCTGTCGAAACTTGGTAGTTTCGATAGGTTGCTTCTGTCGAAACTTGGTAGTTTCGATAGGTTGCTTCTGTCGAAACTTGGTAGTTTCGACAGGTACTTAGGTGTAATCTTAGCTTCGGATCGTGGCTCATATTGAAACTATGGTAGTTTCGATGGGTCTGCACATATCGAAACTATGTAGTTTCGATGGTTCTGCACATATCGAAACTATGTAGTTTCGATGGTTCTGGACATATCGAAACTATGTAGTTTCGATAGGTCTGCACAGATCGTCTTCCCCAAAAATCCAAAGTTTTTGCATGCGCGTCTGATCGAGTCAATATCTCATTTTTTTCTTAGGTCAAAGTGTTCGGTTTTCATTCTAGATGCTAATCCTAAGTTCATTTTCAAGTTTCATCCGCAAAATCGTTACCTTTTTAGCCAAAACCCGAAAATCCTATAAAGTCATAAAAACTCAGATTATGATCGAACGCTTACCTGGATTGGATTTCTGATTCGGAGAAGATGGTCCCGAGCACAGCTGTAACGTGCTCCTCCAATCTCGTGACGATCCGTCGACTTTCTCTCTCTAGACCCGAGCTCTCCTTTCTCTCTACAAGCTGCGTGAGTGTGGAATGAGCACGGAAGAAGTCTGCCTTGCCTTATATATATACCTGGGCTTCCCTCGGCCCATTGAAGCCGAGCCCAAGCCCGCTCCCTTTTGTTTAAATATTCCGACTAAATCACCGGTCTCGCTATATTTATTCGTTTTATTATTTTTGGGATGTTACACCCATTTAGTCATGCTTATCCACCTTGGATTCCCTTCTGTCTGGGCAATCCTGTCTGCCATAACTCATAGCGAAAATCTAGGCATCCGATCCGGCAACTTATGAAGGAGAGTATTTATACCGTAAATACGTTAGAAAGATAGCTGCCTCCATGGCTAGAGTAGGTGTGGTGAAGGTATAGGTACAGACTCTGGTACGGGTTCGGCCTGTTGGGATACCAAGATCGATAACTGACGATTGCTGCCGTCGTCGCCCAAGCTCAGCTCGTAACTTGATCTTCTAAGGTTGCAGTATACCGAGTACCCGTTATTCTTGACTCGTAATCCGAACAGTAACATGTTGTATGTGTTTATTATTTCCACATTGTTGTATGTGTTTAAGTGTTCATTACATGTGCCATGTAATTGTATTCGTGTAGCTAATGATTCCCTAGTGTAACTCCATACACTAATAGTCTACACAAATTGTTCGGCAACGGTTGGAATTCCTATACTCAAGTCTTGGGCGTTTTTAGTGTGGGGCAAGTCCTAGAAATCTTGGTCCCTAAATGATTCTAGTTAGAGCCTAGGTGTCACTAAGGAAACCTAATTCGCTAAAACCATTGCTCTGATACCAATCTGTCACACCCCCAAATTTTATTTAATTAATAAATAAATACAGGTTGCAACGATTGGTTCATTACACGATAGCGGAAGCTGTAATAGTGATTTCTAAGACTTGATTACATATACGATTACTAAGACTAAATAAATACAATGATCTAAGTTCCTCTAGATCAATGGTCGACTTGAGACTTGATAATCTTTGCCCGTCCGGTTACTAAGAATTGTTCCAACATAGCTAGCCTATTCCAACCGCGCCATGGCTAAAGGTTACCTGAGAAACATACTTGAAAAGTGTCAACACAAAGCTTGGTGAGTTCACAGATTTTGTTATTTTAGTGCAGTTAGTTTTCCCCGAAAACGTATACATGGCTTAACCGTCATAAAATAAGTAGTTTTCCTTTGAAAACATATACATGGCTTAACCGTCATAAAATAAGTAGTTTTCCTTTGAAAACATATACACGACTTTACCATCATAAAATAAGTAGTTTTCCTTTGAGAACATATAGATGACTATACCGTCATAAAATAAGTAGTTTTCATTTGAAAAAATGTCTATGACTTTACTGTCATAAAATAAGTAGTTTTCCTTTGAAAACATATACATGACTTTACCGTCATAAAATAAGTAGGTTTCCTTTGAAAACATGTCCATGACTTTACTGTCATAAAATAAGTAGTTTTCCTTTGAAAACATATACATGACTTTACCGGCATAAAATAAGTAGTTTTCCTTTGAAAACATGCCCATGACTTTACCGTCATAAATTAAGTAGTTTTCCTTTGAAAACATGCCCATGACTTTACCGTCATAAATTAAGTAGTTTTCATAATTCCAACGTTTAATCATGATCATTTTCCGATCAAACTCTTTGTATGTATTACCAATGAATCCGAATACTAAACCGATCAATTGACCCCATTTGTAAACTTGCAAGGAATACAAAATAATATGTAATGTACGAGACCGTAACCAAACTCCAACTTTCTGTGCCTCCCCTCGCCTTTCTACGAGTTAAGACAATATGCGGTCATTCGGCCATTTGGACCCCTGATTAGCGCGACTAATCATGACCGGAGGCGTCACCCCCAATAGTACTATCCGTAGAATCCCGGGCTAAGTCCATAGCTAATGGTTACTAATTTATTCCGATGAATTTAAGCGCTTTATTTTTCCCTCAATACACACATACGGTCCGATCATTAGTTCATTCATTTACATACAAAAATTCTTTACAAGTATGTTTCCACCCCAAAACATTTCAAAAACTTAGAAAAAGGGGTTAGTGAAACTCACAAGGAGTTAAACTAGAGTATCCATGTTTTTCCAAAACATAATTAGTTAAGTATGTTTCTCCCCCGATGTTTACAAAATAGTAAAGAGTTAAAAGGGGCCGTGAGACTCACCTTGTGTCTGATGAAATCCTAACAAACAACATTGTGCTAATAGTTTTTGTCTGTCCGTACCCTAATCACATAAGAGTACTAATGTGTTAAGACTATCCGTCTTAAATGCAAGTTGTTCACCCGACTTAACAATCCCGTTAAGTACGCCTTTGTTTAGTAAAAATAGTGTTTTCATTTACGACTCATTGGTGATTATTATTCCAGTCTATACGCTTACATATTTTCCGAGAAAATAATATGTTTCCCTATTGGTGACTTATTAAGTGTACCAAAAATAAATATTATTTTTGTAACGACTTATAGTATATTCACATATGTTCCACGATGTCATGTGATTATTTATTTTTAACCGAATCTCTTCATATGTCCCATGTCCATATATCAAATGTTCATATTAGGATACTAATATTTAATTCCAAGAACATTTCCATGCTTTAACCAAAACCGTACACCAACACATATATATCACAAATTTTATCCATAAACATATATTTCTAGTAACACCTTTCACGTTCATATGTTGATGATAATCGTTCGTATGTTTTCTTGAATCATAAGACACTACCTCGGGTCTTGCCAGGTAAGTCACACATGATCATATAACTTCACTAACATGTATCCTTCAACATAACACATGAATGGAATGAAGGGTTTATGAGGAACACCATCATCCAAGTGTTATTTTATGTGATAGTATGTATATATGAAATTTATATTTGATGTGTCCTTGTCTTGGTCATGGTCCTTCTAGCTTATTATTATATGTATGAACATGTTTGTGTATAAATATATGTATTCACACATGAATCCTAAAGAAATAAAGCCAAAACTCATCAAGACTTTTATGTTTTATTTTGTTCTTGAAAACTCAGATTTTTAGGCGTACTTCGAATAGACTTTTAGATGGTTTTAGAAGACCAAATGACTTGAGGTTTTCTTCTAAAATCAAGTTTATTCAAACCAGAGGAGATGTGAAAAAGAATTACTGGATTTGGAGTTGTGTAGGTACCTCAAAACAGGAAAATGAAAAGAGGTGTCCAGATTTGACCTGCACAGAGCGGCCTTCTCGCGCCGGATGTTTGGAGGTCGAATACTCCATGGATTCGAGTGATTCCACTTGGGTTCTTCCGTCTTAACATGGAGCTTCATTCTAGAAGAAGAATGGACCAATTTAGCCAAGTAACGAAGGAGATATGGGCTTGCAAAGTTGGGTAAAAATCAGGCAGAAAATGAGTTACGGGATTTTGGGTATTCTTCCGGTTTTGGGGCTTGTTAGAGAGTTTAATCTTGGATTATTTTGAAAGGGTGTGTGAATGTGTGTGCATGTGTGTGTCGTATGTATGTATATATATGGTGTAGTGGGATTTTAATGCTTGGTTGGATGACCATTTAATGCCCATTTGATTGATTAAACTTGTATGCCATCATCACCAAGGAGAAGTGCATGCATGTGTGCCAAGTACCCAAACATGGCAAAATCATTAGAGGTGGGTGATGGGAATTGCATGCCATCATTAACTTGGAAGAGAGGTGTGCATGTGTGCCAAGTATGCATGCATTCAATGAGTTTTCAGCCGAGAGGGGGGTGGGTGGGGGGTTGGGTGTTGTCTTGTCTATTAATGACCAAATAAGTGGGTTGTTTTATTGGTATAAATCCTCTAGGTGATTGCGTGATCTAATACCTGGTGTAAAAAATTTTAAATGGTTCAATACTTGTATGATTTTATGTGGTTTGTCTAGTTTCCATTTTTTTTACTAGTTAACCCAACATAGTCACTACTATACTATATTATACATGAACATACGTAAAATAATTTAGAGTCATGAAACAATTATTTAAGTGTCAAATTTTTATAAAAGATTAGTCACCAATATATACGTTTTTATATTAAAACGTGTCCCTAGACTTTTACCGGAATAAAATCTCGTTAATCACCAATGAACGTTCAATGCGTTTATTATCATTTATTTCCTAGTAATTCTTAAAAATTACTAAATATGACACTTGTCCCTTTGCTAGACTCCTGACAATACCGTGTCAAAGATAATATTCCAAGAAATATAAAATAGGAATGTGCAAATATGACTATGGGTATTGATTTGGACTACTGGGTGTCACACAATCAAACCTTTGTAACTAGCATGCAAAATTGTGTTGTCGGTATCAATCACCCCAATCTGGGTGGGTTTGTCAGACTCAATAGATCTATCATTGAAAACCGTCGGCTTGAATAGTTAATGATTGCACATAAGTGTTCACAAAAGTTAGCACACATAGGACTCGGGCATAAAGCTCAAATTGCACACATGAATGTAAATAGGATTTGTATTTGTGTTGTTTGCGTAAATGTAAACATGTAATTTGATAGAGTTCATGTTTCACCCCAAAAGTGTAAAAGAGTAAAAGGGGCTATGAAATACTCACTTGGTTTGAAGGCGTAGCTAACAAAGATACTAGATAGAATAAGGATCCTTGAAATGCACAAGTTAACCTAGTGTGTAATGCGTATTGTATCATTAGTGTGCATAAAAGTTTAAGTTTAAAGTTGAATTTGAATTTGTGTATAAGGCCATTGATTTGTACTTAAAAGTATTGAATAAAATATAAGGTTTTGAAATAACCATTTTTGAAGCATTTTGTTTAAGGTTTGAGTTTGAATAATTAATTAAGTAAATTAAATAATTATCGTTTGTGAAAATATTGTAAGTGTTAAATGTAATTAAGTGTAAATATATAAATGTCTTTGTTTAAATATAAAGTAAATAAATAATCATTATTTTATTATTTATTTATAAAATGTAACTTAACCATTTAAATACTTTTTAAATGAAAGGTTTAGCAACAATTGTAAATTTAATTTTTTTCTTATAAACTTTAAATGAATAATTTTCTATTTATTCCAAGATTAAATATTTGATCTTTCTAAATAGAATTAAATGCATTTTTATAAAAATCAACTATTTTTATTTTGTAATTTAATCAGAAATATTTATTGTTTGAAAAATATATAAAATTATAATTCTGTCAAAAATTTATCTCACACACGACCGTGCCTGGGAAGGGCACGATCGTGCTCGAACCACGGGCGCGACCATGCTAGTCAGGGCGCGACCGTGTTGATCAAACAGAGGCTTAACTAACTAAATCATTAGGCACGACCGTGCCTTGGCCAGGCACGATCGTGTCTATGATTCTAAAACATGACTGAGATTAGCCAAAGGGCATGATTGGGTCTGGACAGGAGGACACGACCGCGCTAGATGATTAGCGCGACCGTGTCTCTTCCAAATCAAACACGAATTTGACTGATTCTTATATTGTTAGTGATGTAAATCATAGGGCTTTTATTTATAGTATTATTACGAGTATGATGGGATGTTTTAATTGTATTAACAACATGTTCAGGGTCGAAATCAATTAAACCATTTTGAATAACACATAGATTCTGATTCGGGATGATTTCTATAATGAAAGCCCAAATTAATATGGGGCTTTTGATCTATGGACTGAAACGAGTTAGAAAAAGGTTTCAATTACCCGTAAGAGCAGCGAATTGATAGAGAACGGTAGGGAGGAGTTCCGGCGCCGGCGAGTTCGGCTTCCGGCGTCTTCTGCTACGATTCCGGCTGCTTCAAATGGTTCAGTAGCTTCTGGGAGAATCGTGTGGCTTTTGGTTGGGGGAAATTCACTCCAGAATAGGAGGATCGATGTTCAAAGGAGAGGATTTTCAAATGAGGAGTTTTGTTTTTCTTGAATCGGTTTTCTGATGTTAATTGTTACGTTTGATAATATTATTGTCTTTGATAACGAAAGTGAAACGTATAACGGTTACAACAATCAACGATCTCGCGTTTAAAACTGATTTTACGTTTCAACTGGTACTAGGCGCGACTGTGCCCAAACGAGGCGCGACCGTGCCAAAACGAGGCGCGACCATGCCTATTAGGGTTTCTTGCTATTTTTCAACATCAGACCTTGTAACTTTAGTCTCTTGCCATATTTGTATAATTAGATACTTATGTATTGTTTTAACAGGATATAACCGTGTAAAATTTGCGGATTTGCATTGAAATATAGTATTAAATTGATGGTACGAAAAGAAACAAAACAGTGCACTAGAATTTGAGTTTGAAATGTATGACATTGAATTGAAAATACCGATACTAAAAACCAAAAATGTTACAAATACTTAATGTAAGTATGTTTCTCCCCCGCAGTTTACAAAACATTAAAAAGCGAAAGGGGTGAACTCACCTTATGTCTGATGAAATCCAAGCAAATAACAGTGTGCTAAGAGTTCATGTCTATCCGTACCCTAATCACACAAGGGTACTAATGTGTTAAGACTACCCGTCTTATACGTAAGTTGTTCATCCGACATAACGAATCCCGTTAAGTACGCCTTTGTTTAGTAAAAATAGTGTTTTTATTTACGACTCATTGGTGATTATTCTTCCAATCTAGACGCTTACATATTTTTCGAGAAAATAATATGTTTCCCTATTGGTGACATATTAAGTGTACCAAAAATAAATATTATTTTTGTAACAACTTAAAATATATTCACTTATGTTCCATGATGTCATGTGATTATTTACTTTTAACCGAATCTCTTCATATGTTCCATGTACATATATCAAATGTTCATATTAGGATACTAATCTTTAATTCCTAGAACATTTCCATGATTTAACCAAAACCGTACACCAACACTTATATATCACAAATTTTATCCATAAACATATATTTTTTAGTAACACCTTTCACGTTCATATGTTGATGATAATCGTTCGTATGTCTTCTTGAATCATAGGACACTACCTCGGGTCTTGCCAGGTAAGTCAAACATGATCATATAACTTCACGAACATGTATCCTTCAACATAACACATGAATGGAATGAAGGGTTTATGAAGAACACCATCATCCAAGTGTTATTTTATGTGATAGTATATATATATATGCAGTTTATATTTGATGTGTCCTTGTCTTGTCCATGGTCCTTCTAGTTTGGTATTTTATGTATGAACATGTACGTGTATAAATATATGTATTCAAACATGACTCATGAAGAAATAAAGCCAAAACTCATCAAGACTTTTATGTTTTATTTTGTTCTTGAAAACTCAGATTTTTAGGCGTACTTCGAATAGAATTTTAGATGGTTTTAGAAGACCAAATGACTTGGAGTTTTCTTCTAAAATCAATTTAATTTAAACCAGAGGAGATGTGAAAAAGAATTACTAGATTTGGAGTTGTGTAGGTACCTCAAAACAGGAAAATGAAAAGAGGTGTCCAGATTCGACCTACACTAAGCGGCCTTCTTGCGCCGGCTGTTTGGAGGTTGAATACTCCATGGATTCGAGTGATTCCACTTGGGTTCTTCCTTCTTAACATGGAGCTTCATTCTAGAAGAAGAATGGACCGATTTGGGCAAGTAACGAATGAGATATGGTCTTGCAAAGTTGACCAAAAATCTGGCATGAAGCTGAGTTACGGGAATTGTTTGCATTTTCGGTTTTGGAGAGGGGGGATTGAGGGTGATTTCTTCTTGAAGTACTAGGGCTTGGCACTTGAATTTTTGGGTATGTGTGTGTGTTATTTGAGCCTAGAAAGGGAGGTAGCAAGAGAAAGTTCTTGCTTTGTTTCCATACACACCTATATATACCATGTAGATGTAGTGTAAGCTTGTCCAAGATCGTCATCATGAGATGGATTGAGTGGAGTGTTGGAGAAACAAGTATGGTGACTTGATGGTGGTTTGGTGGTGTCGTGATGTAAGGCCCCTTTCCCGGGTAACCTCACTTGTTGGATTTACTCATAAACATAGTCATAATTACTGAGCTTAAATTTAAAACATTCAGAAGTAGCGGAAGCAAACATCATTCAAATTACATGTAATAACAGCGGAAGTCTTAAAATTTGGTACATAACAATGTCTTATCATAAATAAAAGTTGGATGTCAGTCTCGTGTCGGGTAACCTTCACGCCTTTGCACGACCCTTCCTTTCTGTACTTGAAATGTATACTAAAAGTCAGCTAACGCTGGTGAGTTCTAGTTTTAAACTATTAAGTATGATCATTCTTTTCTTTATAAGTATACATAATTATATACATTCATAACTTTTGCTTTTCTTTCATCTTTCTTTTGTATACGTATTCATAACTTTTGCTTTGCTTTCATCTTTCTTTTGTAATTACATATTTATAAATAGATACGTATTCATAACTTTTACTTTTCTTTCATCTTTCTTTTGTGATTACATATATATATATGTATTCATGTGGTCGTCCGTCTACCGAAGTAGTCGTTATCATCGAAGCGTCCATAAACTTTTTCTTATACTTGGCAAGAAATATATACATGGATATAAAGCAACATTTCATGCTCACACTTTGTGTTATTCTTTCATTCATTCTATATAATCATACGATTCATTCTTTGTGCGTAATTCATTTTCGTATATATATATAAAATATATATTAGTATATCACGTATGATCACATTAGCATTCATATCATTTATTCATTTAGTGTATACATTTCAGCCCCAAAACATTTAATAAGGTTTGCACATAACATAGAAGGGGGCACATAGAACTTGCCTGAAAAGCTAGTCTTGGTTGTTCTAAACAAAGGTCCAACAACGTCACGTACGATCTGAATTAGGTAGTTTAAATACACATCAGACCCAACCCCGACTCTAACGGTTTAATCATTCTAAACATACCAACTTTACTTACTGGTCTGCTGCCTGCGCACTTAGTAAGTGCGCAGGGCCTTGCTCATGTGTACTTGACAAGTGCGCAGAGCATTCTTCTTGCGTACTTGGTAAGCACGCATGATCTTTCTCCTGCGTACCTGCGTACTTGGTAAGTACGCATGATCTTTCTCCTGCGTACCTGCGTACTTGGTAAGTACGCAGGACGTCCCTACTGCGTACTTGATAAGTACGCAGCACCTGTTTTCTGGACAAGTCCGAAACTTTGCATGTTAATCCGATCATGCTAATCTTACAACTTTCTTTGATCAAAAGGTGCGGTTTTCACTCTAGATGCTAGTTCTAAGCTTATTTTCAAGTTTCATCCATAAAAACGTCTCCTACTTAGCTAAAACCCGAAAAATCCCAAAACGAAGAACAACTCAGTTTAAGGTCGATCCGAGATCAGTAGTAACGTGCTCACGAGCTCAGTAGTAATGTGCTCCTTCAATTTCGTGCCGATCCGTCGACTTTCTCTCTCTAGACCCGACTCTCCTTTCTCTCTCTAGCTTGCAAGTGTTGGTGAAATAATGAGAGCTTCAAGGCTGTCTTGGCCCTTATATACTTGGGCTTCCCTCGGCCCGTTGGAGGCGAGCCCAAGCCCATCCATTTTTCTTTCATTTTTTGACGATTAAATCTCTATCGCGTTATTAATTACTTATTTTCTATTTTTGGGATGTTACAAGTCTACCCTCCTTAAAGATGTTTCGTCCTCGAAACCGTTTATACGTTAAACAATTTAGGGTATAGTCCCCTCATCTCGTCTTCTTTTTCCCATGTAGCTTCTGACCCTTTTTTGTGCTTCCATTGTATTTTGACTAAAGGAATCGACCTAATGCGTAGTCGTTTCCCAGCTTGGTCAATGATGGCTATCGGTTCCTCTACATAATTGAGACTGTTATCCACTTCGATCTCGTCGTAAGGTATGTGAGCTGTGTCGTCAGCTAGGCACTTGCGTAAGTGCGACACGTGGAACGTAGGGTGTATTCCACTAAGCTCAACAGGTAGGTCGAGTTTGTAAGCAACTTGACCCACCCTTGCTAAAATCTTGAAAGGTCCGACAAACCTTGGACTTAGTTTGCCACGTCTTCTGAATCGGATGATTCCTTTCCATGGTGATACCTTTAACAGTACCATGTCCCCCACTTGAAACTCTAAATCCCTTCTTCTCTTATCCGCGTATGATTTCTGTCTGTCTTTTGCAGCTTTCATTCGAGCCTTGATTTGATCAAATTTCTCGGAAGTAGCTTTGACCACTTCGAGACTTGCAAAATCCTTTTGTCCAATTTTCCACCAACAAACCGGGGTCCTACATTTCCTCCCATACAACATTTCAAATGGTGGCATGCCAATAGTCGAGTGATAGCTGTTGTTATATGAAAACTCTGCCAAGGGTAGATGGCTATCCCAACTCCCACCGAAGTCAATGATACAGGCCCGGAGCATGTCCTCCAAGGTCTGAATGGTCCTTTCTAATTGTCCATCGGTTCGGGGGTGGTAAGCGGTGCTGATGTTCAGTCTAGTGCCCATTGCTTCATTGAATTTCTTCCAAAACCTTGACGTGAATCTAGTATCCCTATCGGACACAATCGACAGCGACATACCATGTCTACTCACAACTTCTTTAATAAATATTTCTGCTAGTCTTTCTGACGAAGAAGTCTCACGTATTGGCAAGAAGTGAGCACTTTTCGTCAAGAGGTCGACGGTTACCCAAATGGTATCATTGCCTTTAGCTGTTCGCGGTAGCTTGGTAATGAAGTCCATCGTGATCTCCTCCCACTTCCATTCCGGTATTGGTAAGGGTTGCATTTTATCGCATGGTTTCTGGTGCTCGGCCTTAACTAGTGAACACGTCAAGCACTTGTTCACGTACTCAGTCACATCATTCTTCATGCCCGGCCACCGGTACTCTTTCTTCAAGTCTTGATACATTTTGTTTGTCCCGGGGTGGATAGAATAATGAGACTTATGGGCCTCATCGAGTATTTTGGCTCTAAGCTCGTCAATCTTAGGTATCCACATCCGGCCAGACCTAGTTCGTACACCGTATGCATTTACATCTAAATTCCCTTGTTGTCATACTATTCTTTCCCGTTTTATATTTCTTTCAGATAGTGCTTCATCTTGTGCCTTTGATATTTCACTCATCAAATCTGGCGTTATAATCAGCTGACACGCTTTGATCCGGATAGGTGTCGATTCTTCCTTTCTACTTAAAGCGTCAGCCACCACGTTTGCCTTGCCTGGATGGTACAATATCTCACAGTCATAGTCCTTCAATAGCTCTAACCACCTCCTTTGTCTCATGCTTAATTCCTTTTGCTTGAAAAAGTACTTCAGGCTTTTGTGATCGGAGTAATTGGTGCATTTGACTCCATACAGATAGTGCCTCCATATTTTCAACGCGAAAACCACTGCTGCTAACTCTAGATCATGTGTTGGGTAGTTAGCCTCGTGAATCTTTAGTTGCCACGAGACGTAAGCAATTACCTTTCCTCGTTGCGTAAGTACGCACCCCAAACCCTGCCCCGAAGCATCAGAATAGACTACCAAGTCTTCATTTCCCTCAGGTAGAGTCAAGACTGGAGCTTAGGTTAATCGTGCCTTAAGTTCTTCAAACGCGTTGTTTTGGGTTTGACCCCATTCATACTTCACTTCCTTCCGTGTCAACTTAGTTAGTGGCAAGGCTATTCTTGAAAACTCTTGAATGAACCTTCGATAGTAGCCTGCCAATCCCAGAAAACTTCGTATCTCTGTTGGTCTCTTTGGGACGTTCCATTCCTTTACTGTCTCGATCTTTGCAGGATCCACCATAATGCCGTTTGGGTTTATTACATGACCTTGGAATTGGACTTCCCTAAGCCAGAACGCACATTTGGAGAATTTTGCGTACAACTTTTCCCGCTTTAGCACCTCCAGAACCTCCCTTAGGTGACAGTGGTGATCACCCTCGCTTTTCAAATATACCTGTATGTCGTCTATAAAAACTATCACTGATCGATCCAACATGGGTCGACATACTCTATTCATCAAATCCATAAACGTTGCTGGTGCGTTGGTCAATCCGAAGGACATCACGAGAAACTCATAATGCCCATAACGCGTGAGAAACACGGTCTTTGGTACGTCTTCTTCTCTTACTTTCAACTAACGGTAACCCGACCTAAGATCGATCTTTGAAAACCAACTTGCACCTTGCAGTTGATCAAAAAGGTCGTCTATTCTAGGCAGTGGGTATTTGTTCTATACTGTCCTCTTGTTCAACTCGCGGTAGTCAATGCACATGCGCATGTTGCCGTTCTTCTTCTTTACAAATAGTACCGGAGCGCCCCACGGTGAGATGCTCGGTCTAATAAATCCTTTTTCTCTTAGTTCCTCTAGTTGAGACATCAACTCTTTCATTTCTGACGGAGCCAATCAGTAGGGGGCTTTGGCAACGGGCTCAGCTCCTGGCAATAAGTCAATCTGAAATTCTATTTCCCGATCGGGTGGTAACCCAGGTAGATCCTTAGGGAATACTTCCGGAAAGTTGCACACCACGGGTACATTCTTGAGTTCATTCATTTTCATTCTATCATCAATAACATATGCCAAATAAGCTTCGCAACCGCGCCTCATGTATCTTTCGGCCTTGATCATCGAGATGATGTTCGGCATCGTGCAATTCCAATCCCCATAAACCGTAATTGGACTGCCGCTAGGAGCTTTGAGGTGTATCCTCTTACGTTTACATATGATTTGAGCTTCGTTGGCAGCTAGCCAATCCATACCCAATACTATATCGAATCCTCCTAAGGTGAGAAGGAATAATCTAGAAGGGAACTTATGACCCTCTATTTCTATGATGAAATCCTCTGTTACTTGAAATACTGCTGAATTTTTACCAACGACAGTTTGTACGCTAAAGACCTTTACTATGGTGTTGATAGTGCAACCTAGTTTACGACTAAATGCATTGGATATAAAACTTTTACTCGCACCAGAGTCAAATAAAATAGCAGCATGTTCGTTATTAACTAGGAACGTACCTGACACAACATCAGGGTTTCCCCTTGCTTCCTCCTCAGTCAGGGCGTAGGCTCGTGTCCTAGCCTTTGGCTGTTCTTGTTCCTTTTCTTTTCCTGAACCAGATTGTCTGGTTTTTCTGCAACTCTTGGTCAGATGTCCAAACTATCCACAACTTTGGCATTTAGTGTCTCTCAAACTGTCACGAGAATAGTGTCCCACCTTCCCACACCTATAACATGTGGTGGTGCCGACTCGACACTCGCCAAGATGTTGCCTTCCACATTAGTGCTTCGTTGGTGAAAGAATGAGCAACATATTTAACTGCCTGGTCCGGTCGACACTCGCTGATGTTAATTACAGCGTTCATCCTCTCAATCCATTCGAGCGTTGCCACTGAATCATTGCTCCCATCGAACTTGGGTGGGTCTCCGTCTTTGAATCCTTTGTAAGTGCACCCACGATTGCTTGATCCCATTTTCACTTCATCCCCATCACTATCTTACACTTTCTCTTCATGGCCTCCTTCATCATCCTCTTTACTTTTCTTTAGTGCCTTGAATAGTAGATCAGGCAATACTTTCTTCAGAGTGTGCACAACTTCATGGGCAATAGCATCCCTGACTTCGGGTTCCAACTGTATCGGCCCTGGATTGTCGTCTCCAGTTGGGGTCACCTCTGTTTCGTGCGCACTCTCAGTGTGTTCTGCGTACACACTCTCTTCCTCCTCATGCCTTTGATTCAATGGTGGTCTACCGACTCGGCCAGTACCACCGCCTCGGCGTCCTGTTCTTCCTCCACCAGCCATAATTCTTAGTTTCCTGATAGTTATAGAGGGAATACATCAATGGCATTTCTTCAGATCATAGTTTGGAACAGTACGAGCAAGGTAAATTATTAATTACAGTGACCGGTTTGTCATTACTAATTTACATGGCTTTTGGGGTTCAAAACTCTTCAAATAGGTTGTGACATTGACATCTATTTGTTCTAAGTTAAGGTATCTATTCTTATCCAAGTGCATTAACTTTAGTACTTACTTACCGTGCTAGCGTTGGCGTTGGTTACCCATACTGACATCCGTGCGTTGGTCCCATAATCAGCTTGAGTCCAGACATTTAGGGATGTCTGAATCTCTCAAACTATTGCTCTGATACCAACATGTAAGGCCCCTTTCCCGGGTAACCTCACTTGTTGGATTTACTCATAAACATAGTCATAATTACTGAGCTTAAATTTAAATCATTCAGAAGTAGCGGAAGCAAACATCATTCAAATTACATGTCATAACAGCGGAAGTCTTAAAATTTAGTACATAACATTGTCTTATCATAAATAAAAGTGGGATGTCAGTCTCGTGCCGGGTAACCTTCACGCCTTCGCACGACCCTTCCTTTCTATACCTGAAATGTATACTAAAAGTCAGCTAACGCTGGTGAGTTCTAGTTTTAAACTATTAAGTATGATCATTCTTTTCTTTATAAGTATACATAATTATATACATTCATAACTTTTGCTTTTCTTTCATCTTTCTTTTGTATACGTATTCATAACTTTTGCTTTGCTTTCATCTTTCTTTTGTAATTACATATTTATAAATATATACGTATTCATAACTTTTGCTTTTCTTTCATATTTCTTTTGTGATTACATATATATATGTATTCACCTTTTCTTTTCTTAACTTTCATGGGTCATACACTTAAAGGTGATCAACTCGTCATTTGTTTGCGAATGTCACAAAGACAAACACTGTCACAACCCCAAATTCATTTACTTAGTGAATAAATAAACAAATTAAGGTCGCAACGATTGGTAACATTACACAACAGCGGAAGTTAAAGTAAAGACTTCTGAATATTGAACACCATTACAAATACTATAATAAACTTGTACATTGTCCTAGAACCATGTATAGGTGAAAGCCATCTTGAAGTTTGACGATCATACTCCTTCGGCTTCTAGGGTTTAATCCAAAAGGCTAACCTATTCCAACCATGCCATGACTATGAATTACCTGAAAAACATACTTAAAAATGTCAACACAAAGGTTGGTGAGTTCACAGGTTTGATTGTTGCAATGTAAAGTGATTTTCCTTGAAAACAATGATATTGTGTACATGGCCATGACACGAAACTGTTTTCCTTGAAAACATTTAAAATATGTACACGGGTTTAATGTAAGGTTGTTTTTCTCGAAAACATGTGATGACTTCATAGTCATAAAACCAGTAGTTTTCCCAGTGAAAACATGTGATGACTTCATAGTCATAAAACGAGTAGTTTTCCCATTGAAAACATGTGATGACTTCATAGTCATAAAACGAGTAGTTTTACCAATGAAAACATGTGATGACTTCATAGTCATAAAACGAGTAGTTTTCCTAGTGAAAACATGTGATGACTTCATAGTCATAAAACGAGTAGTTTTCCCAATGAAAACATGTGATGACTTCATAGTCATAAAACGAGTAGTTTTTCCAATGAAAACATGTGATGACTTCATAGTCATAAAACGAGTAGTTTTTCCAATGAAAACATGTGATGACTTCATAGTCATAAAACGAGTAGTTTTCCCAATGAAAACATGTGATGACTTCATAGTCATAAAACGAGTAGTTTTTCCAATGAAAACATGTGATGACTTCATAGTCATAAAACGAGTGGTTTTTCCAATGAAAACATGTGATGACTTCATAGTCATAAAACGAGTAGTTTTCCCAATGAAAACATGTGATGACTTCATAGTCATAAAACGAGTAGTTTTTCCAATGAAAACATGTGATGACTTCATAGTCATAAAACCAGTGGTTTTCCCAATGAAAACATGTGATGACTTCATAGTCATAAAATGAGTAGTTTTCCCAATGAAAACATGTGATGACTTCATAGTCATAAAACGAGTAGTTTTTCCAATGAAAACATGTGATGACGTCATAGTAATAAAATAAGTCGTTTTTCCTTAAAACTTTGATAATGTGTACATGGCCATAATATGAAACTGTTTTCCTTGAAAACATTGATAAAAACATTTTCACGTAAATGAATGGCAAAACCATTGGTGTATAAGTGATTGGCAGATCCATCTGCACGAAAACGTTTCAATGAATATGGTAAACAAAACAAGTAATGTTGACCCATTTGTAGACTAGCTAGGAATACAAATAATATGTACATACATGAGGCATAACCAAACCATGACACAGGTGTTTTGCCCCTCGCTCATACCTCACGAGCAATGTTTGAACACTATGCGGTCATTTGGCCAGAGGGACCCATGGTTAGCGCGACTAACCATGACCGGGGGTGTCAATCCCAATAGTACTATCCATAGAATCCCAGGCTATCCTTAGCTAATGGTTATAAAATATGATGGTCAGGGGGCTTTACGAGCTCCAAACGTGTTCACCCATGCAAACATAAAGGTCGGGTCTTGTTTTCTTGTTACCATATGAAAATGTTTATAAGTATGTGTTCCATGTTTTCTAAGATGTATCAAGTAATGATGTTTCGTGTTTTCAAACGTGTTATGGAAGTATGTTTCTCCCCCGATGTTTCTAAAACATTAAAAGTTAAAAGGGGACAGTGAACTCACCTCAAGTCCAGCAAATGCGATCACAAGCTCAACTGACAACAAGTGAGCGCAACGATCCTAAACGGTTCCTATTGTTCAAACAAGTGTTGTCAATATCAACAACAATATAACTAGGATCGTGCCCTAACATTATGGTTTCAAATCTAAACCCAACCCATGTTGAGGACATCTATGTTGTAGAAACCAAATTCTTTATTTTTAACGAAAATTGGGCAGAGTCCCGTTTGTTTTTGGCTAAACCCGACAATATCCAATTGTCCAATTACAACACCAACTTACACCAATAATCCAATAAACCGCACTTTAGATCCTAATACTAAAGTCATACTTCAATTCGACAATTATTTGATAAATATATAAAAACTATATCATTATAATACAATTTAACGTGCCCGAAAAACGTTCTCAAAAGACGTCCCCGACAAAATTTATAGGTCCCGTGCTACTACCTGACAATAGATATATAAGTGTTTCGGGTCATACCTTAGCCTACAAGCCGTTCTAAGCGGTTTTGTATGAAAAGCTGAGCACGACGCGAGAAGAAACTTGTTTCGCTCATGACTTGATCATACGAACTCCGATTGAGGTGATTCAAGCAGCCATGAACTCGTCTCGCCAAGCCCCACCAGCTCCGCCGGTCTCCGCCGCCGCCGCCGTCGCCGAAAAACCGGACAGTGACCGGATTTGGTGGTTTTGGCCGGAAAGCTTCACTTTTTCGACCCAAACTTCTTCGTATGCGTAGATCGGACCTTTAGGAACCCTTTTCTAGCAAAAGCCCCATTTGTCGAGGTCGCCGGAAAAGTGTTTTTGGCCGGAATCTCCATCACCGTCGCGAATCAGAGGGAACCGTCACCACCTTTGGAATCAGGGTGACGAGACCTAGTGGGCTAGGTGGTTCACTCGCCGCCACTCGCCGGCACCGCCGCCGCCGACGTCGTGCTGCGCCGTCTGCCGCCGCAGGTCTGCCGGAGTCCGGCCACTGCTCTCACTCTCCCCCATTTTCACATTTTGTGTGTGTTAGATTTGTTTGGATAAATGAAGAGAATGAGGGGTGTTCTAGTACTTATAGGCGGGGTTTTAACGAGTTTAATTCGTGTAACGAACCCGTCTCCGTCATGTTCTTGCGTTAATCGATTGCTCAATCTTTATTTTAAAATTCTTAGAGCTTTAAAACGTCATTAATAATATTATCCACGTATTTTAAGCCGTGAGATTTAAGTTTCGGTTGATGAACGAACATGTACGCGTTGGTACCACGTTTTCACGCATTCGTTCTTTTTAAACGTTTTCGCTCCGAGTTTGTAGAATATTATTTTACCAATGATATTAAAATATTATTTGTTATATTTGTCGTATCGCATACGTATCGGTAACAATCGTACTGTTATTGTCCGTTTTATGAGCATCTAACGCGAATTAGCATCCGTTTATACGTACTACGCGTGTATTTATCTATATAGTCTTTCATCTGAATATTAATACTTGATGTAAAATAATTCATTATCTTTCATAATCGTTCTGACGAATATCTGTTAGTGACTGATGTCTAACACGTTAAACGTTTAAAATACCGAATCGCGTACGTGCATCCATTCTTTCTTAAATTCTCATAACTGCGTAACAAGTCACTAGACTAAGCCGTGTGACTAATATGATATTCGGATTGTGTAAATTGAAACCTCTAACGTGCTTGGGTTCTTATTGGGACTCATTGGGCCTAGTTGGGCATAGTCCAACAACTAGGTTTTAGATGCAGTAATTTTTGTAGGTGTCACATTCTCCTCTCCTTAAAGAAATTTCGTCCTCGAAATTTGTCATAGATGCATGGATTAGGATTTCGTGTCCTTGTTCCATTTTCGGATTCTTAGAGAGAATGTAGGCTCATTCCAAATATCAGTCGTTAATCTAAATAAAGTGGATATCTCAACACTAATGATATTGGAGGTGTAAAGATTTGAGATGTCATTGTATCATGTAACCGTGTGTCGTTTCTGTTGAGCATGCATTACTTCAAATAAGTAGATTTAGGAAAGTATTTGAATATGTCGCTAAGTGAACAACGTTGACTATGCTACGAAGTGATAAAGTCATCACTAGAGTTCCCTGATCAAAATGAATTATAACCGGAGTGGTCATATTCGTGTAATGTATTAGTCATTAAGAGAATGTCTAATCAGTGTGGGTTCAGTTAGTGAGTTTTCACAAATCAAGTGAACAAGTCACACCAGAATAGCAATCAAGGATTAAACGTTGTAACACTTCGTTTTGAGATCCATCGCATAAATGTGAAACTGTATGATCATCATCATTGGTAATGAATAACGAAAGTGCATTCATGCACACGGATTTCCAGGAGTATATGGGTACATACTTTTTATTCAGATCCGGGTTTTCTGTCATGAAAGCAGAATCATGATGGAATCTGACGAAAATTTATCGAAAGTTCAGTAAAGATATGTCAAAAGGTTTGATGAGATGTTCAGGTCTTAGTTCAAGATCAGGTACCAGACTGTTTCTTGTAACGAGTCAATGCCTTGATGTATTCAAATCTTTCTAGAACAAAAGATTCTACGGACATTTCATCGGTCTAACCAGTAGGTGGGTTAAACTGATTCGATTGAGTTCCACGAAATAATATCAGCGTAAGCACTTTCTCACAAGGAAATTTTAATGGTTTAGCAAAACGTTAGTAGTTGTCTAGATCGTGAATTGGACAACTGTCATATGGATTATAAAACTTCATGAAGGCATGATCTCTTGAGATTAGCCTTGGTTTTATCCAATTACGTTACTCGTGACTCCATCGCACATGTCATTCGTAACCTGGATTAGATACAGAACTTAACAAAATAGGTGTCGAGCAATACGATCGAAGCAATAGAGATTTCCTAGTAACATTGTATCATGCAGATTTTTGAATCGTTCAGATTCCTATGATCTCTCTTAAGATGGAAGTGAAATCTCGATGAAGAAAGAGAATGTCAAAGTATTTGGGAATGGTCTAGTTATCTTGACTCAACATATATTAAAGATAAATGGATCTTCATAGGGTTCAAAGGAAAGTGTTTGTGAATACTCTAGCTTTCGTGTGGAAAAGTCGTGGTTCGTCTAAATGAGGAAGTAAATATCACATCGTGGAAGTAGTCTCATAGGAATAGTGTCTCCTGAAGTTGATTCTGTGTTCGCCAATCATTGAATTGGTGAGCTTTGATGTAATCTCGTTTTTAGTTTAGACTGAGTCTTGACTCTCTTTAGATAGATATTAGAAATAGACAAGAATCAAGTATAACTTCAAAAGTTATTTAGGTTCCTTACAGAAATGTAAAGATATCTCGAAGGAACTTGGAAGAATGAATGTACATTAAAAGGGAATTTGACAAGTCAAAAGAAATGTATATGTGTAGACTTACAAGAGAGTAATGTCAACTACAGTTCGTCCGTTGTTCGTCTTCCTAGTTGCGTACGGTTTTAAATGGTCATCGATCGTAGATCAGAGAATTAAATCCTCAGATTTCAAATTAGGTCCGTGATTTTCTATCGAAGTTGGTTGAAATGAATCACAAGGGTTCAGAATTTGTCTCT
Organism: Smallanthus sonchifolius; assembly: GCA_023525975.1. NCBI lineage: Eukaryota > Viridiplantae > Streptophyta > Magnoliopsida > Asterales > Asteraceae > Smallanthus > Smallanthus sonchifolius. The sequence goes on along the minus strand of CM042030.1, from coordinate 23,938,804 downwards.
CGACTTAGCGATGAAGAGGGCCGAATTGATTAGTTGCCAACAACTGGTAGTACATTATGCTTGTAAAGTCCTTGGCCTTTGAATGGTATTGTCACGACTTACCAGTACGTATTTCACTCATATCGGTTATAGCCTTTAAGTCCCTAGTCCAAGGGTTTAAGCTATAAAATTGAGGTAATGAGTGTTAAATGTCAAAGCTTTGTATTTTCCCTCAGTATGTGTTAAGAAGTCGTTTCCTAAGAGTAGGCGCTCTAGAGCTCTCTAACTATAGAAGGCTGAGAGTAAGAGATGTGGATACGTCTCTCTTGCGGTATGAAGTCAGAGATTCAGCCAACAAAATGATTCCTGGAAAAATACAAGCACAAAGGTTTGTAAGATTATCCATTAGTCTCAAGTCGGGTTTCCACAATACCCTATAGGTGTCATGCGTAAGAGAGTCAGAATAAATTTCCATCCCATTACAGGAGTTAGTGCATAGCACTTTCGATGTAAATTTCAGTAAGTGTGATACTTAATTGTAAGACAGACCCTGAGATTATGTCGTGTTTTTCGATAATAGTTGTGTAATTACTGCAAGTGTTGATCGTTGTACGGGTCAACATGGGGTTTTCGTGGCAAGTAAGATCTCAAAGGACATGAATTAGCAAGTAAAAATGGATAAGTGAAAATCTTCGTCGCTCAAGATCCACTAAGAGTTGATTAGATCCAATTGAATTTCTCCCGTTCTTCCAGATCTGCGAGAATGTTACATGAAAATTCAATAGGGAACTCAAAAATGTTAAGGTCTGACTCAAGCTAGACCGAAGATCAGCCACAAGCGTTGGTAGATAAGTAATGAGATCGACAAGAGAAAATTTTTATAGCTGAACCTCAAAAGGTGAAACAATTCTTTACAAGGAATTTCTAAATTCGATCCGAGTATTGAGGTCAAATTAACTGAGAATAGACATCTTCAGTGCCTTAGTCAAGATCGACATGCCCATGAAGTCTCGATAAGAATTTTAGATCCATTAGGATTCGAAGATGAAGGAGATGATGTATACTTCCAATCACTTGTGATAGCCTATCGCATCCTCCTATGCCTTTAGGCTAAACCCTTTGGTTATGGTAATTTCAAACATTAATCGAGTGACAGTGAATTGAGATTAGGAATACAGATTAATCATGAACATTAACTCGGATAGTAAGACTCACCAGACTTCTCATGCGCCGTAAATTATGATTACGTGTGCACCCGTAATGATAATTTATTTCGCATGGTCCCTCTAGTGTTTTCTCTATCTCAAGCTCTCAACTAAAATGAATCTGTAATGTTCATTAGTTTGGGTCATCGTGTTGCACTCTTGCGTAAGAGTGTCTATGTTCTATCGGATTACTCATAGTCATGGTATCAGCACCCATGGATCTGCCGACTAAAGCTGTTGTTGGATGGTGTTAATGGTAGAGAGACACAACCGGTGTCTTCTAATATCAGGACGTGTGCGGTGGAAGTCATGGACTATGTCAGGGTAGAGACCCTCAAATCAGTGTCTAGCAACTCATGCTCCAAGTTTGTTTGTATGTGTGGATCCACATGATCCCAATGAGTCTATGGGTCTCCTGACCCGTGGAGTTCTCTCCCGTTTAGTCCTACATATCCACCTCGGGTTCTCTTCCGATTGGGTAGTCCCGTTTGCCATATCTCATGGCGAAAGTTTTAATCATCCAACCCAGCAGATCATGAAGGAGGGTATACATATCACACCAAGTGGAGAAAACATAGGTTGGAAAAGGAAACTAACTCCATAGTTGAACTAGATACATGAGTGGCTTGATTTGTAATCTGAATAGTGATAATTCGTTGAGTAATGTTGTAGATGTGTATTATTTACACGTTGTTGTATGTGTTAAATGTTTATTCCTTGTGCTATGTAATTGTATTATATATTAGTGTAGCAAATGCTACCCTAGTGTAACTACATACACTAATGATCTACTCAAGTTGCTCGGCAACGGTTGGAATTGCTATGCTCAAGTCTTGGGTGTTCTTAGTGTGATGCAAATCTTTGAATTTTTGGTCCCTAAATGAGTCTGGTTAGAGCCTAGGTGACCCTAAGGAAACCTAATTCGCTAAAACCATTGGCTCTGATACCAATCTGTCACACCCCCAAATTCATTTACTTAGTGAATAAATAAACAAATTAAGGTCGCAACGATTGGTAACATTACACAACAGCGGAAGTTAAAGTAAAGACTTCTGAATATTGAACACCATTACAAATACTATAATAAACTTGTACATTGTCCTAGAACCATGTATAGGTGAAAGCCATCTTGAAGTTTGACGATCATACTCCTTCGGCTTCTAGGGTTTAATCCAAAAGGCTAACCTATTCCAACCATGCCATGACTATGAATTACCTGAAAAACATACTTAAAAATGTCAACACAAAGGTTGGTGAGTTCACAGGTTTGATTGTTGCAATGTAAAGTGATTTTCCTTGAAAACAATGATATTGTGTACATGGCCATGACACGAAACTGTTTTCCTTGAAAACATTTAAAATATGTACACGGGTTTAATGTAAGGTTGTTTTCCTCGAAAACATGTGATGACTTCATAGTCATAAAACGAGTAGTTTTCCCAGTGAAAACATCTGATGACTTCATAGTCATAAAATGAGTAGTTTTCCCAATGAAAACATGTGATGACTTCATAGTCATAAAACGAGTAGTTTTCCCAATGAAAACATGTGATGACTTCATAGTCATAAAACGAGTAGTTTTCCTAGTGATAACATGTGATGACTTCATAGTAATAAATGAGTAGTTTTCCCAATGAAAACATGTGATGACTTCATAGTCATAAAACGAGTAGTTTTTCCAATGAAAACATGTGATGACTTCATAGTCATAAAACGAGTAGTTTTTCCAATGAAAACATGTGATGACTTCATAGTCATAAAACGAGTAGTTTTCCCAATGAAAACATGTGATGACTTCATAGTCATAAAACGAGTAGTTTTTCAAATGAAAACATGTGAAGACTTCATAGTCATAAAACGAGTGGTTTTTCCAATGAAAACATGTGATGACTTCATAGTCATAAAACGAGTAGTTTTCCCAATGAAAACATGTGATGACTTCATAGTCATAAAACGAGTAGTTTTTCCAATGAAAACATGTGATGACTTCATAGTCATAAAACAAGTGGTTTTCCCAATGAAAACATGTGATGACTTCATAGTCATAAAATGAGTAGTTTTCCCAATGAAAACATGTGATGACTTCATAGTCATAAAACGAGTAGTTTTCCCAATGAAAACATGTGATGACTTCGTAGTCATAAAACGAGTAGTTTTCCCAATGAAAACATGTGATGACGTCATAGTCATAAAATAAGTCGTTTTTCCTTAAAACATTGATAATGTGTACATGGCCATAATATGAAACTGTTTTCATTGAAAACATTGATAAAAACATTTTCACGTAAACGAATGGCAAAACCATTGGTGTATAAGTGATTGGCAGATCCATCTGCACGAAAACGTTTCAATGAATATGGTAAACAAAACAAGTAATGTTGACCCATTTGTAGACTAGCTAGGAATACAAATAATATTTACATACATGAGGCATAACCAAACCATGACACAGGTGTTTTGCCCCTCGCTCATACCTCACGAGCAATGTTTGAACACTATGCGGTCATTTGGCCAGAGGGACCCATGGTTAGCGCGACTAACCATGACCGGGGGTGTCAATCCCAATAGTACTATCCATAGAATCCCAGGCTATCCTTAGCTAATGGTTATAAAATATGATGGTCAGGGGGCTTTACGAGCTCCAAACGTGTTCACCCATGCAAACATAAAGGTCGGGTCTTGTTTTCTTGTTACCATATGAAAATGTTTATAAGTATGTGTTCCATGTTTTCTAAGATGTATCAAGTAATGATGTTTCGTGTTTTCAAACGTGTTATGGAAGTATGTTTCTCCCCCGATGTTTCTAAAACATTAAAAGTTAAAAGGGGACAGTGAACTCCCGTTTGTTTTTGGCTAAACCCGACAATATCCAATTGTCCAATTACAACACCAACTTACACCAATAATCCAATAAACCGCACTTTAGATCCTAATACTAAAGTCATACTTCAATTCGACAATTATTTGATAAATATATAAAAACTATATTATTATAATACAATTTAACGTGCCCGAAAAACGTTCTCAAAAGACGTCCCCGACAAAATTTATAGGTCCCGTGCTACTACCTGACAATAGATATATAAGTGTTTCGGGTCATACCTTAGCCTACAAGCCGTTCTAAGCGGTTTTGTACGAAAAGCTGAGCACGACGCGAGAAGAAATTTGTTTCGCTCATAACTTGATCATACGAACTCCGATTGAGGTGATTCAAGCGGCCATGAACTCGTCTCGCCAAGCCCCACCAGCGCCGCCGGTCTCCGCCGCCGGCCGCCGCCGTCGCCGGAAAACCGGACAGTGACCGAATTTGGTGGTTTTGGCCGGAAAGCTTCACTTTTTTGACCCAAACTTCTTCGTATGCGTAGATCGGACCTTTAGGAACCCTTTTCTAGCAAAAGCCCCATTTGTCGAGGTCGCCGGAAAAGTGTTTTCGGCCGGAATATCCATCACCGTCGCGAATCAGAGGGAACCGTCACCACCTTTGGAATCAGGGTGACGAGACCTAGTGGGCTAGGTGGTTCACTCGCCGCCACTCGCCGGCACCGCCGCCGCCGACGCCGTGCTCCGCCGTCTGCCGCCGCAGGAATGCCGGAGTCCGGCCACTAATCTCACTCTCCCCCATTTTCACCTTTTGTGTGTGTTAGATTTGTTTGGATAAATGAAGAGAATGAGGGGTGTTCTAGTACTTATAGGCGGGGTTTTAACGAGTTTAATTCGTGTAACGAACCCGTCTCCGTCATGTTCTTGCGTTAATCGATTGCTCAATCTTTATTTTAAAATTCTTAGAGCTTTAAAACGTCATTAATAATATTATCCACGTATTTTAAGCCGTGAGATTTAAGTTTCGGTTGATGAACGAACATGTACGCGTTGGTACCACGTTTTCACGCATTCGTTCTTTTTAAACGTTTTCGCTCCGAGTTTGTAGAATATTATTTTACCAATGATATTAAAATATTATTTGTTATATTTGTCGTATCGCATACGTATCGGTAACAATCGTACTGTTATTGTCAGTTTTATGAGCATCTAACGCGAATTAGCATCCGTTTATATGTACTACGCGTGTATTTATCTGTATAGTCTTTCATCTGAATATTAATACTTGATGTAAAATAATTCATTATCTTTCATAATCGTTCTGACGAATATCTGTTAGTGACTGATGTCTAACACATTAAACGTTTAAAATACTGAATCGCGTACGTGCATCCATTCTTTCTTAAATTCTCATAACTGCGTAACAAGTCACTAGACTAAGCCGTGTGACTAATATGATATTCGGATTGTGTAAATTGAATCCTCTAACGTGCTTGGGTTCTTATTGGGCCTCATTGGGCCTAGTTGGGCATAGTCCAACAACTAGGTTTTTGATGCAGTAATTTTTGTAGGTGTCACAAACGCCACGGTCCATCGTCATGGCCCGCCATTCTTACAACCGTCCGGCACTGGTGTCCGTCCGTAATTTTATTCTTACAACCTTCCGGCAACTTGTGTCCGTCCGTCATGACTTACAACCGTCCTACCGTCGTAGGCCGTAATTCGCCCGTCTACCCGAAGATATCCGTTTCCCATATGACTATTATTTATGCAATCGTTCTACTATTCATAATATGCCATTTGCTTCGACCGTCCATTAATGGCTTTCGTACGTCCTAGCTGATGAAGGAACGATTTGTCCCAGTTACAAAATAGTCACGTGGTCGTCCGTCTACCGAAGTAGCCGTTATCATCGAAGCGTCCATAACCTTTTTCTTATACATGGCAAGCAATATATACAAGGATATAAAGCAAGATTTCATTCTTACACTTTGTGTTATTCTTTCATTCATTCTATATAATCATACGATTCTATCTGTGTGTATAATTCATTTTCGTATATATATAAAATATATATTAGTATATCACGTATGATCACATTAGTATTAATATCATCTATTCATTTAGTGTATACATTTCAGCCCCAAAACATTTAATAAGGTTTGCACATAACATAGAAGGGGGCACATAGAACTCACCTGAAAAGCTAGTCTTGGTTGTTCTAAACAAATGTCCAACAACGTCACGTACGATCTGAATTAGGTAGTTTAAATACACATCAGACCCAACCCCGACTCTAACGGTTTAATCATTCTAAACATACCGACTTTACTTACTGGTCTGCTGCCTGCGCACTTAGTAAGTGCGCAGGGCCTTGCTCATGCGTACTTGACAAGTGCGCAGAGAATTCTTCCTGCGTACTTGGTAAGTACGCATGATATTTCTCCTGCGTACTTGGTAAGTACGCATGGTCCTGCGTACCTGCATACTTGGTAAGTACGCATGATCTTTCTCCTGCGTACCTGCGTACTTGGTAAGTACGCAGGACGTCCCTACTGCGTACTTGATAAGTACGCAGCACCTGTTTTCTGGACAAGTCCGAAATTTTGCATGTTAATCCGATCATGCTAATCTTACAACTTTCTTTGATCAAAAGGTGCGGTTTTCACTCTAGATGCTAGTTCTAAGCTTATTTTCAAGTTTCAGCCCTAAAAAGTCTCCTATTTAGCTAAAACCCGAAAAATCCCAAAACGAAGAACAACTCAGTTTAAGGTCGAATCGTTACCTGGATTGTGATTCTGATTCGAAGGTTTTGCTCACGAGCTCAGTAGTAACGTGCTCCTTCAATTTCGTGTCGATCCATCGACTTTCTCTCTCTAGACCCGACTCTCCTTTCTCTCTCTAGCTTGCAAGTGTTGGTGAAATAATGAGAGCTTCAAGGCTGTCTTGGCCCTTATATACCTGGGCTTCCCTCGGCCCGTTGAAGCCGAGCCCAAGCCCATCCATTTTTCTTTCATTTTTGACGATTAAATCTCTATCGCGTTATTAATTACTTATTTACTATTTTTGGGATCTTACACGTGACCCACAAGAGAAATAGGGAGGAGGAGTGTTGGACTCAATCTAATCATCACAAGACATGGTGTGAGGATATGGATTTAATCTTGCTTGACATCTTGGGCAAAAGAATATGGAGGTTATGACAACCATTATGAGAAATGTGGTGAAGTAGGCAAAGTGGGTGGCTCCCACCTAGTTTCGGTCGAGATTGGACATGAGGTGGGGGTTGGGTCTTGTCAAATCTTGTAGGTACATTCTAAGCATTATTTGGGTGGCTTTTAGGTGGTGTGAACCCGGTAGGTGATCCCATGATATAACACCCGGTGTAGGAACTTTTACTGATGTAAACTTTATATCTATATAACTAGATATTTATATATATATATATATATACATATATATATATATATATATAATTATTAGATGAAACATGTTGAGTGTAGATCACAACAAATCATCATCATTACGATTTGATGCTGGAGTGGAGTACAATCAAAGATATAATTATGGTGATGTGATCTTTAAGTTGCTTATACTCTTGATCATAACCATGATGATTATGAAGCTTGAGTGTTGTGTAAGCAAAGTAAATCATGATGAAGATGTGATCGATTTAGACGCGGTATATTACCCGAAAATATTACCCGCCTTAATATCTTTAATTATTAAGATGTCCTACATTTTGTGTAGTTTGACTAGCTTTAATAATCTGCTAGTGAATTCCCGACATGGTTATTACTTTAACTATATCATACATGTATACACATAAAATAACTCAAGGTCATGCAACCAACATTTTATGTCCATTTTTTAAGGTTTAGTCACCAATATATATATGTTTTTATATTAAAACGTGTCCCTAGACTTTTACCGGAATAAAATCTCATTAATCACCAACGAACGTTCAATGCTTTTTTATCGTTTATTTCCTAGTAATTCTTAAAAATTACTAAATATGACACTTGTCCCTTTGCTAGACTCCTAACAATACTATGTCAAAGATAATATTCCAAGAAATATAAAATAGGAATGTGCAAATATGACTATGGGTATTGACCTGGACTACTGGGAGTCACATAACCAAACCCCAACAATTTAATGCCTCCCCTCGCCTTTCTGCGAGTAAGATAATATGCGGTCATTCGGCCATTTGGACCCCTAGTTAGCGCGACTAACCATGACCGGGAGCGTCACCCCCAATAGTACTATCCATAGAATACCGGGCTAAGTCCATAGTTAATGATTACTAAGTTTTTATTCCGAGGACTTTAAGCATTTTATCTTTCCCTCAATGCACACATACGGTCTGATCATTTGTTCATTCATTTACATACAAAAAAATTTTACAAGTTTGTTTCCACCCCAAAACATTTCAAAATCTTAGAAAAAGGGGGTTAGTGAAACTCACCTCGATAGAAGTATATGCTAGCAAATATTTGAATAAAAGCAGACCCGCCAATCCGTATCTTATTTACACAAGGATACTAAACACGTTAAGACTACCCGTCTTAAACGCAAGTTGTTCACCCGACTTAACTATTCCTGTTAAGTACGTCTTAGTTTATTTAAACAAAGTTTTCTCGTAACGACTCATTGGTGATTATTATTCCAGTCTAGACGCTTTACTTATTTTTCAAGAAAATATTATATTTCCATATTAGTGGCTTAATATATGTACCCAAAAATAAATATTATTTTTGCAATATCTTGTATTATTTCACATTATAGTTACGTATAAACACATAATTATTTCTTTCCAATAAGTATACAAGTACCGTTCAAGTATTTTCTATGTATGTCTATCTCCATGAGCACATAATTCATGTTAACACGCCCACATACAATTACTTGTTCTGAACGAAATTTATTATCTTGTTATGTACTTATATATTTACCCATATATTCCTAAAAGTATACTTATTAATTCAACATATATTTAACTATGTTTCACAATAGCATGTGTTCATATATACTTATACCGAAACTTCTTTTTAATTTCATACACATAATTCCTCTTATGATCTTTATAATTTCTACGTGTCTTAGACATTTTAATCATATCAACTTTCATGTCAAACACATACTTATATCTTGCAAGTCCTAAATCTCTTGAGTGTTTTGTCTAACACTTTTCATGCTTTATTTTTAAGACGTTAATACGTTTCATTATTTAATATAAATATTTCCATGATTATTAACCTTAACTATGCACATACATGTTTCTCATATATACATACATATACCTAGCAACTTGTTTAAGTTAACAAAATAAACATACACCCGAACATATATTTATCAAGATCTTCACATTTATATACATATACACATATATTTCACTTATCTAAGTATTATTCATAGTTTTTAATTTACTATTTCCCTTTTTAATATCATAAATCATTCTTTTAATTCAACAACTATAACTTATCATATATAATCAAAACAACAATATATATACCCATGCATGCAAAATTCGGCCCTTTATGTATATATTTATAGAACTTTTAGTTTAACAACTCATAACTTAGCATTATGAAATCAAAATAACAAATATCTCATAAAATATTTCAAGACAATAATCTATGTATATAAGCTTATTGTTTTCGAACCACATACATCTTTTTATATAAAATCTAGTTTTTAAACATAATAAAGTTAAACTTATAAAACTCTTTAGCTTTTTAAATCTCTTTGATTATTAAGATGAACAACGTGCTTTATTCAAGAAATAAAGAGGATTTTAGAGATGGATGTCGGTTTCATACCGCTAGATAAGCTAGGTGAAGAATCACGAGAAGACGGTGAGAAATGGCTTGGTTCCCTAGCTACAACTGATCCTTGATTCTTCAAGAACTCCTTGAATCTTCAAGCTTCTAACCAAACTTTCCTTGGGTTTTTGATCTTGGATTTTTGAAAGAGATTGTGTATGTGTGTGCATGTGTGCCGTATACATGTGTATATGGTGGAGTAGGAGTTGAATGCTTGATTAGATGTCCATTTATTGCTTATTTGATTGATTTCATTTGCATGTCATCATCACTTGGAAGAGAGCATGCATGTGTGCCAAGTATACTAGCATTAAATGTGTTAGTGGAGAGGGGCTAGGCCCTCTTTTTCGGCCGAGAGGGTGTGGGTGGGGGGTTGGGTGTTGTCTAATCTACTAATGACTAGATAAGTGGGTTGTTTTGGTGGTATAAATCCTCTAGGTGATTGCATGATTTAATACCTAGTGTAAAAACTTTTAAACGGTTCATTACTTGTATGATTTTATGTGGTTTGTCTAGTTTCAATTGTTTACAAGTTAACCCGACATAGTCACTACTATACTATATTATACATGTATACACATAAATAACTTAGAGTCATGTAACAATTATTTATGTGTCAACTTTTTATAAAAGATTAGTCACCAATATTTATGTTTTTTTTATATTCAAACGTGACTCTAGACTTTTCTGGAATAATATTCTTTTTAATCACCAACGACTGTATTTTGCGGGTTATAACTGCGTATCTTTTTCTAGTAATTCTTTAAAATTACTAATCATGAAATAAGTTCCTTTGCTAGACTCCTTAACTTTACTTAGTCAAAATAAAACTTCAGGAAATATATTTTATGAACGTGCATTTATGTAATATGAATATTGACCTGAAATGCTGGGTGTCACAATGATCCTGAAACAAAAACTTTTATGGCTTGCTTACTGTTGAAAGCATTTGACTCTGAATCACCGCTCTTGTGTAACATCCCAAAAATAATAAAACGAATAAATATAGCGAGACCGGTGATTTAGTCAGAATATTTAAATAAAAGGGGACGGGCTTGGGCTCGGCTTCAATGGGCCGAGGGAAGCCCAGGTATATAAGAGGCAGGGCAGCCTTCTTCTCTGCTCATTCCCCACTCACGCAACTTCTAGAGAGAGAAAGGAGAGCTCGGGTCTAGAGAGAGAAAGTTGACGGATCATCCCGGAATTGAGGGAACACGTTACTGCTAAGCTCGTGAGAAGAACCTCCGGATCAGAATCTCGATACAGGTAATGATCTTGCCTAAATCTGAGTTTTTGTTCGTTTTTGGGATTTTCGGGTTTTGGCTAAAAAGGTAACGATTTTGCGGATGGAACTTGAAAATGAGCTTAGGTATAGCATCTAGAATGAAAACCGAACGTTTTGATGTAAGAAAAATTGAGATACTGACTCGATCAGACTCGCATGCAAAAACTTCAGATTTTTGGGAAGACGATCTGTGCAGGCCCATCGAAACTACTAGTTTCGATATGTGCAGACCCATCGAAACTACCTAGTTTTGATATGTGCAGACCCATCGAAACTACCTAGTTTCGATATGTGCAGAACCATCGAAGCTACCTAGTTTTGATATGTGCAGACCCATCGAAACTACCTACTTTCGATATGTGCAGACCCATCGAAACTACCATAGTTTCGATATGAGCCCACGATCCGAAGTTAAGATCACACCTAAGTTACTTATCGAAACTACCAAGTTTCGACATAAACAACCTATCGAAACTATCAAGTTTCGATATAAGCAAATCCATCGAAACTACTAGGTTTAAGCATAGGGATGTCTAGTGTCATCTAGGAGCACAACCTTACAAGTATGGCTTTATTATAACAGATCGTGAGTGACATTAGTGACGCTCAGTAGCCAGCTAAGAGTATTTCAGAAACTGCTTATCGGGTGAGTTCTAGAAGCCCTCTTTTAAATGCTTTATATAATGTTTTCGGGCTGGTGTGCATGCATATGAAATGATGTTTTACGAAACGATGTTTATGAAACTATGTTTATAAATGATGCTTATGAAACTATGTTTATGAAATGAAATGATTGGAATGAACGGTTTATGGAAAGAGAGTTATGAACGGAATGTTTACGAACGAAATGTTTATAAAGAAATGGTTTAAACTAAAGGTAAAGGGTTTCTAAAATGAATGAAAGGTTTTATGAAAAGAAAGGAAAAAGGGCAAAGGTTTTAAAGAAGTCATTACAAATCTAATCTGTTGAATGAATGGAATTGACGAATGAAGTCTAGGAATGAGATTCCCAGCCTTGTGGTAGATTATGGACAGTGAGCCATAGTTGCCATAAGAGAAACAGGGGCAGTGTCTTGGTGGCCTGCCAATGGTTAGATGTTGTACAACTGGTAAGGGGGTAACGACGGTTACTCGGGTGATGACGATCATCCTAAGGGAAAGAGGTAAAGGGAAATCAATGACGGCGATACGTAACGGTTGATTCCCAAAGGAAAGATGCGTGTTGGGCAATGACGGCGATACGTAACGGTTGACCCCACGTATTGAATTGGGAAATCAATGACGGCGATACGTAACGGTTGATTCCCAAAGGAAAGATGCGTGTTGGGCAATGACGGCGATTCGTAACGGTTGACCCCACGTATTGAATGGTTGTGGCGATGACGACAATACGTAGCGGTTGCCCACAACATCAAAGGTTCCTTCGGGGACACAGAGACGCTTAAAGAAAGATACAGATTGTAGATAGTAATGTATGACTTAAATGAATGTTAAATGTTTAAACAAATGATCCGTTCAATGTGTTTATTATGAGGAAAAATGTTTGAAGGTTTTTCAATGATGAATGAAAGGCCCTGTTTTCTTATACGTGAAGTTAAACCCAATTGAATGTTTTGAATGATGAACCATTTCTTAAATCGAATGAAAACTAGAACTCACTAGCGTAGCTGACTTTTTAGTATGCACATTCAGGTTAAGGCAGGTATGGATGATGGACGGTGATGCTTGGCAAGCGAGAAGAGTTACCCGGTGGATCATGAAGACTGGCATCCCGTTATGATTAGTTTATGATATGTTTATGTAATAGAATATGTTACGCTTCCGTTGTTAAACAATGTAATGATTATGTTTTATTGAAGTATTTTCCGCTGCGTTATTTGATAATCAAGTTTAAGAACTGTTTGTGAATGAGTAAATCCAACAAGTGAGGCCTCCCGGGTTTGGGGCCTTACAAGTTGGTATCAGAGCAATAGTTTGAGAGATTCGGACACTCCCAGTGTCTGAACTTAAACTGTGAATGGGACCGAAAGCGGATGCCAGTACGGGTAACTCGAGCCACAGCATCAGGTATGAAAAGTGGAGTATGTGTATGTAGTATGCCTTAGAAAGGGTTAGGAAAGGACTTGTGTTCTGATGGAATCACAAAGGTGGTCAAATAGAAATCGAAAGGTAGTGTAATAGTTAATTGCAGATGGCCAGTGTATATTAACATCTTACAGTACTTGTTGAATTTTATTTGTTAACTAGCGTGATGACATTGGATTTCTTGTCTTATAGAACGAAATGGCCAGGAGAGGAAACGGAAGGCGGGGTGGCCGTACCGGTGGCCGAAATGGTAGGCGTGGCAGGACCCCTGCGCGCCAAGAGTATAGTGAAGAAGGAAGTGTTCACACTGAACCGGTGGTTAGTGTGCATGAAGCTGAGCAGACACAGGTTGAAGAACAACCTTTCACTTTTGAACCAGACGTAAGAACAGCTATAGCTCGAGAATTCTCCGAGTTGATGAAGGCTTCTCTGCCAGGTCTGTTTGCTGAAGCGATGAAGAAGATTAACGAGACGGGTAGGTCCAACACGGCAGTTGGTACCCCGCACACTGAGGAAATTAACGCACCGCTTAACCGTGGTTACGACTATAAGTCCTTTAAGGCATGTGACCCACCGGTCTTGATTGGGAAGAAGGACGCAGTGGCTACGTTTGATTGGGTGATTCATATGGAGGCTGCCATTCGTCTGAGCGAATGTCGAACGGATCAAGTTGTGAAATTTGCTGCTAACTCCTTGAGGGAGGAAGCATCCCATTAGTGGGAAGGCGTACGTAAAGCAAAAGGGAGCGAGGTTGTGGATGCGATGATGTGGGCTGACTTGAAAACTTTGGTGATCAAGAATTTCTGCCCAAAAAACGAGAATGAGAAGGTAGAGAGGGAATTTCTCGGTTTGATGGCCGGGAGCATGACGCACCGGCAATACACAACCCGATTCAATGAACTGGCACGTCTGGTTTCACACCTTATCACGACTGAGGAAAGAAAGATTTCCTGTTACATTCAAGGACTGCCGGACCAGGTCCGCACCTATGTTAAGGCAAACGCCCCTACGACCTATGATTCGGTAGTAGAACTGAACGGCGTGGTATTTGATGATCTGGTGCTGAATGTCGCCGCCATTGAGGAACCGAAGAAGAGACCGAGCTTCTCGAACAAGCGAACTGGTGGAAGGATATTTGGGACTCGTGATAAGAGGGCTCGGGTGAATGAGTAGACTGTTTGTAAGAAGTGTGGAAGGGAGCATGTAGGTGAATGCAGACTTGGATCTAATTTATGCTTTAAGTGTGGCAAGACCGGGAACTACTCCCGCGAATGCCCACAACACTTTAAGTGCTATAATTGTGGGGATGCCGGTCATCTGAGTAGGGAATGCCCGAAACCGAGAATGGGTGAAGCCGGGAAAGGGAAAGGCCCGGAAAGGAAAGAAGAGATGCCCCGAGCAAAGACTCGTGCATACGCACTGACGCAAGAACAAGCCAGGGCGGACCCCGACGTGGCGTCAGGTACGTTCATCCTTGACAACACTTTTGTTTCTGTGCTATTTGATTCGGGTGCCAGTAAGAGTTTTATATCTGTGACTTTTTGTAAATGTCACACCCCGACCGATGGCGGAATCATCGGGGCGGGACATGTAAGACTGTTCATAGCACATGGTTGACTAAATTGAAATATATTAAAGTTAAATTTCCATTACAAATAATCCAAGTACAAAACCAAATTCAAACAAGAAACATAAAACAACTCACAAAATTCTTGATTTAACTTGCTAAGTCCAAATCCTATGTCGAACACGTCTTGAATCAATCTCACATATTGGGGCCTGAAACATGAATAAAATAAAGTCAACTAAAAAGTTGGTGAGTATAACACAGTTGTATGTAGATAGCATATAGTTGAAAATAAATCCTTTACAAAACATGATAAAATAAGACATTTATGGGGAGCAGCTATTGTGTAACCATGTACAACCAAACCTTGTAACTAGCATGCAAAAAAATTTGTGTTGTCGGTTTCAATCACCGCGCACCATGGGTGGGTTTGTCAGACTCAATAGATCTATCATTGAAAACCGTCGGCTTGTATAGTTAATGATTGCACATAATCGCATACAAAGGTTAGCACAACTAGCACTCGGGCACAAAGCTCAAATTTTGCACACATGTATGTAAATAGGATTTTTGCACTTGTGTTGTTTGCGTAAATATAAATGTGTAATGTGTAATGTGTATAGAGTTCATGTTCCACCCCAAAAGTGTAAAAGAGTAAAAAGGGGTTGTGAATACTCACTTAGTATGGAAGTGTAGCTAACAAAGATTATAGATAGCAAATATGATCCTCGAAATGCATAATTTAACCTAAAGAGTAATGTGTATTGAATCAAATAAATGCATAAAGTTTAAGTCTAAAATGAAAGTTGAATTTGTGTATAAAACTATTGATTTGTATTTAAAAGTATTGAATAAAATATATAGAGTTTGAAGTAAAAATATTTTTGAAACAATTTGATTAGGTTTGAATTGGATAATTGAATAAATATAAAATTATAGTTTATGAAATAATGTAAATATTAATTGTAATTAAGTATAAATAAATAAATGATTTTTGATTTAAAATGTAAATTAAATAAATAATCATTATCTTATTTATTTATAAATTTTGTAACTTAATTATTTAAAATATCATTTAAGTGTAAGATAATAAATATAAATTTAATTTTCATAAACTTTTAAATAAATTATATTTATACCAAGATTAAACTTTTTATCAATTTTTAAATACAGAAAACATATTTTTATAAAATCGAAACATTTATTGATCGAAAAATATAAAATTATAATTCTGTTACAATTTCTGAGTCACACACGACCATGCCTCGGAAGGGCACGATCGTGCTCAAGCCAGGGGCGCGACCGCGCTAGTCGGGGCACGACCGGGTTGATCAACAAAGGGCACAAACTAGACCAGTCAACAGGCACGACCGTGCCTTGGCCCGGCACGGTCGTGTCTATGATCTTTAGACACAACAGAGACTAGCCCAAGGGGCATGACAAGGTCTGAACAGGAGGACACGACAGCGCTGCTATTCGGCACGACCGCGCTACATGAGGCACGGCCGCGCTAGATAATTAGCGCGACCGTGTCTCTTCCAAATCAGACACGAATTGAACAAATCTTGTATTTATAGCGTTGGAATTGTTAGGGCTTTTGATTATTGGGTTGTTACGAGTCTTTTGGGATATTTTAATTGTATTAACAACGTTTTTAACAGCGGATTCGATTAAATTATTTTAAATAAAACATCGATTCTGATTCGGGGTAAATTCTATGATGGAAGCCCAAATTATTATGGGGCTTTCGATATAGAGACTAATTAACTGAAATAAATGATTTCAATTACCCGAAAACAGTAGAGGATTGATAGAGATCGGCAAGAAGGAGTTCCGGCGTAGACGGCTTGAGTTCCGGCGATCTTTACTGCAACTCCGGCCAATCCAAATAGCCTGGGAACTTCAGGGATGATTGAGTATCGAGACTCTGCTGCTGGATTGAGAGGATTTGGGTCGAACAGCGGAGTCTAGTTTCTTGGAAGGCTTGAGAGAGAGTTTTTCGAGATTGATAGGATTAAGATGGAGCGTTTGAGAATTTGAAATTTGCATTACTCGCGTAAATGAAAAAGAAAACGGTGGGCGTTTATGGATTCTTGACGATCGGTGATTAAAAGTGTATTTACGTTTTGACAGTTACGCAGGCGCGACCGTGCCAAGATAGGTGCGACCGTGCTTAGGCATCGGGCGCGATCGTTCCAGGACCAGTCGCGCGATCGTGCCGAGGCACTTGGCGCGACCGTGCCAGGACGAAGCACGACCGTGCTAACTAGGGTTTCTTGATAATTTTTCAACTTTAGTCCTTGACTTTTCAGGTTTTATAAATTTGAAATAAATAGTTTCTTGCAATGAGTTTAAGTGTATATAATCGAGTAAAACTTGCGAACTTGCATTGAATCATTGCATTTAATTTATGGCGAGAAAAATAATAAGATAGTGCACGAGTATTGAATTCAAAATTGCATTACATTGAATTGAAATATGAATACTAAAAATCAGAAATGTTACAGTCTCCCCATGTTGAGAGGATTTCGTCCCGAAATTTAGCTAGAGGAAACAACAGTATCGGTAAAAAGATGAGGGTACTTGAGCTTCATTTGGTCTTCTCGTTCCCAAGTGAACTCAGGACCACGCTTAGATTCCCAACGAACTTTAACGATAGGAATGCGACTTCGCTTGAGCTGCTTGACTTCACGATCCATAATTTCCTCCGGCTTCTCAACGAAGTGCATCGTTTCATCAATGTGCACGTCGTCAAGCGGTATATGGAGATTTTCATCAGCGAGACACTTCTTTAGATTAGATACATGAAATGTACGATGCACATTGCCAAGAGATGGAGCTAACTCGAGAGCTTGTAAGCCACCTTCCGAATCCTTTCAAGGTTCTTGAATGGACCAACATAACGTGGTGCTAACTTGCCTTTCTTTCCAAAACGGATCACGCCCTTCCATGGAGACACCTTAAGAAGAACAAGATCACCGACTTGGAATTCCAAGGGTTTTCGACGTTTGTCGGCATAACTCTTTTGCCGACTCCTCGCTACTCGAATATTGTCACGGATTTGAATAATCTTGTCAGATGTTTCTTGAATTAACTCAGGACCGGTGATTTGTGCTTCACCAATCTCGTTCCAACAGATAGGAGAACGACACTTGCGACCATAGAGAGCTTCGAATGGAGCCATGTTGATACTTGTGTGGTAGCTATTGTTGTAAGAAAACTCAATGAGGGGTAGATGTGAATCCCAATTGCCACCAAAATCGATTACGCAAGCCCTAAGCATGTCTTCAAGTGTTTGGATTGTTCGCTCGATTTGACCATCAGTTTGGGGATGGTAAGCCGTGCTCAAATCCAATCGTGTGCCAAGAGCAGTTTGGAGAGATTGCCAAAATCAAGAAGTGAACCGGTCATCTCGATCATATATTATGTTCAAGGGAACACCATGACGACTCACGATTTCGTCGATGTAAATTCGGGCTAGTTTCTCAATCCGATAGTCTTCACGGATAGGCAAGAAATGAGCAGATTTGGTGAGTCGATCAATGATCACCCAAATACTATCATAACCACTCGAGGTGCGAGGGAGTTTGGTAATAAAATTCATGTCTAAGTTCTCCGATTTCCACACGGGATTTTCCGGTTGTTCAAGCAAACCAGAAGGACGTTGATGTTCGGCTTTGACTTTGGAACAAGTTAAGCATTTTGCAACATAGAGAGCAATGTCCTTTTTCATACCGGGCCACCAATATTGTTGGCGAAGATCTTGGTACATTTTATCCGCACCAGGATGAATAGAATAACGAGTCTTGTGAGCCTCGTTCATGAGAAATGTATGGAGATCATCGCGATCGGGAACCCAAATACGGTTCAAGTAATATAGTATGCCATTGGGTTTTGATTCAAGAAGGAGTTCAACACCACATGACATTTCTTCGTACATATTACCCTCGGTTACCGAGACGTGTTGGGCTTCTAAGATACGGGTTTGAATATCGGTTTGAATACGGGCACAATGAAGCATAACATGGTCCTTTCGACTCAAAGCATCGGCTACAACATTCGCTTTGTCGGGATGGTAACGAATCTCGCAGTCGAAGTCGTTAAGGAGTTTGACCCAACGTCGTTGCCTCATATTGAGTTCCTTTTGGTTGAAAATATGTTGAAGACTTTTGTGGTCGGTGAATACCACACATTTCGTGCCATACAGGTAATGTCTCCAAATTTTTAACGCGAATACGACCGCACCCAACTTGAGATCGTGCGTCGTATAATTCTTCTCATGAACTTTGAGTTGCCTTGATGCATAAGCGATTACTTTGCCTCGTTGTATGAGAACACAACCAAGACCTTGGTTAGAAGCATCACAATAGACAACTAAATCATCATTCCCATCGGGGAGAGTCAATATAGGAGCATTGCACAGCTTTTGCTTGAGGGTTTGAAAAGCTTCTTCTTGTTTCGGTCCCCATTCATAAGTCTTACCCTTGTGGGTCAAAGCGGTAAGAGGGACAACAATCTTTGAGAAGTTTGAGATGAAACGACGATAATAACCCGCAAGACAAAGAAATGAACGAACTTTGGTAGGAGTCTTCGGGGCATTCCAATTCTTAACCGTTTCAATCTTAGCAGGATCAACATGAATACCCTTGTCGTTGACGATGTGACCAAGAAATTGAACTTCTTTTAGCCAAAATTCGCATTTGGAGAATTTGGCATATAGTTGTTCTTTTCTCAAGAGGTCCAAAACCAATCTAAGGTGTTGTTCATGATCGGCTTTAGTCTTGGAATAGATTAAGATATCATCAATGAAGACGATCACGAATTTATCAAGGTACGGTTTGCACACACGATTCATGAGATCCATGAAAACTGCGGGTGCATTGGTTAACCCGAAAGGCATAACCATGAACTCGTAATGACCATACCTTGTTCGAAAAGCAGTCTTAGGAATGTCATCTTCTTGAACACGAAGCTGATGATAACCGGATCGAAGATCAATCTTCGAGAAGCAAGTAGAACCTTGAAGTTGATCAAAGAGATCATCGATTCTAGGAAAAGGATAACGGTTCTTGATAGTAAGTTTGTTGAGTTCGCGGTAGTCAACGCATATGCAAAATGATTCATCCTTCTTCTTAACAAATAAGACGGGTGCACCCCACGGTGAATGACTTGGGCGTATGAAACCTTTGTCGGAGAGCTCTTGAAGTTGACTTGCAAGCTCTTGCATTTCGGAAGGTGCAAGACGATAAGGAGCTCTAGCAACGGGGTTAGCTCCAGGTATAAGATCAATACGGAACTCTACTTGACGAACGGGAGGAAGACCGGATAAATCCTTAGGAAAAACTTCGGGGAAATCCCGAATGATAGGAATATCTTGGATACTCTTCTCCTTGACATCAAGCAATGTACTTCTTTCGTAAGTACTTTTGAACGGTAGTACACGACATCAACTTAAGTCCCTTGCAAGGCTTTTCACCAAAAACTCTTAAGGTTTCTCCCGATGGTAGCGGAATTTGGATACACTTTTCAAAGCAAATGACTTCGGCTTGATGATTTGATAGCCAATCCATACCTATGATAATATCAAAGCTTCCTAGTGGCATTGGAACAAGGTTGATTGGGAATGTGTGATCATTAAGTTCTAAAGAGCAATCATAGATAATGGACTCTATTGTAAGGGAGTCACCATTTGCTACTTCAACGGTAAATGTTTTCTCTAATTGGGACCGAGTCTTTGCAAGTAAAGTTCCAAATTAAGTGACACAAAACTTTTATCGGTTCCGGTATCGAATAAAATGGAGGCATATTGACTATTAACAAGAAACGTACCATTGACCACGTCATTGTTGGCTTGAGCTTCGTTGGCGTTTATGTTGAACGCACGCCCACGAGCTCCACCTTGTCTAGCATTTGCAAGTCTTGGACATTGATCACGAAAATGGTTCGGGTCACCACACTCATAGCAAGCACGCCCATTAGCAATGGCGGGAGCACCTTGATTACCCACTTGGGGTACAGTTCGGTTTGGAGGGTTGACTTGGCCCGTAAGAGCTTTGGTCCTACAAACACTAACCGTATGACCATATCTCCCACAATAAGTACAAAGGCGACATGGGATGTTTTGGGGATGATGGTAGTTGCAAGTGGCACAAAGTGGGTAGATTCCACCATATGGCTTCTTAGCCGGCGCTTGAACCATAGGTGCAGCTTGGTTGATGGGAACAGCAGGAGTAACCACAGCACAATTTCTAACTTTCCTCTTTCTATTATTGCGAGAGGGCTCGGTTGTGGCTTCTTTGTTGTGAGTAGGAGGGGTTACGGTTTCAGAATCTTTCTTAGTACCCTTCTTAGTAAGTGTTCCCGCTTTCACATGGTTATCAGTTAAGGTAGCGGGTAGACGAATAGCATCCTCCAGAGTAGCAGGATTTCTACCTAAGACAGTATCTTGGATTTGTCTTGGTAGCCCACCAATATACTTCTCGATACAATGGGACAAAGGAGTGACCATGTGGGGCACTAGAAGACTCAACTCATGGAACCGAGTTGTATATGCTAAGCTTTCCCCGCTATCTTGGGCAAGATCCCAAAATTCAGCTTCTAACTTTTTCACTTCATTTCGAGGACAGAACTCCTCGGTCATAAGCCTTTTGACCTCATCCCATGGTAAGGCCATAGCTATGTCAACACCCCTATTCCTTTTCTCCCCATTCCACCATGTAAGTGCCCGTTTTTGTAAGACACTTGTAGCATGACGAACACGGAGGTTGTCGGGACAGTCACTATTGAGAAAGGTATTCTCAATGCTTTCGAACCATTGAAGGAGTCCAGTAGCTCCTTCGGTACCATAGAACTTTAGAGGATTGCACGAGTTGAAGTGCTTGAAGGTACATTGAGATGGATTGTTACCACCATTTCCACCATTATTACCACTATTGCTTCCATTTCCACCATTGTTTCCATTGGTGGCACCATTGGCTTGGGTGAGTTGTGTAACCAATTGGGTAAGAATAGCAGCAATGTCGGTGTTGGCGTTGGTTGTGGGAGCACGACGAGGAGGCATTCTACAGATTTTCACAAGACAAGAAAAATTGTAAGAACTTATGAGATTTGATTGGATTTAATAGAATGAGATAACAAAATAAAATAGATATTCTTAGTTTGGATTGTACTCAAAAGTAAAATCACTTGAATACCATGACACATTAAGGTTAATTAAACCTATAAAATTTTTCAAGAAGACATGCTTTAGCCTATAAGTAAACACTCATCTCGGAAATTCCCAGGAAAGCATACAGGTCCCTCGGTTGATTGGGATTTATGCGAAATGCTTTCCTAGACAGAAAACCCAAAATACAGGTGTCACCCTCCAGATTGCACGTGTCCTCAAATAATTTCACAAGTTTAAAAACCTTAACGAAGAAATAAAAAAAAAAATTTAAAAGATTTTTGCTTCAAGAGTTCTTCCACATGCTAGGAAAGGATAAAGATAGAAAGAAGATAGAATTATTATGAGGTTTTAGAATATAGGAAAGGATATTATTTATTTAATTATTATTCAAGAAGATCCCAATGAGTCATGAATTTCTAACAAATAAGGTATCAAGTATAATAATAATTAATCATGGTGAGCATGTAGCACATAGCATGTAACACATAGCACAAAATCATGAAATATATCATAAGTGGGTGTCCTAAAGTTATAGTCTAGGTCAAGGTGTCTAATAACCTAATTCCCTATAACCTGACTCTTATACCAATCTGTCACACCCCGACCGATGGCGGAATCATCGGGGCGGGACATGTAAGACTGTTCATAGCACATGGTTGACTAAATTGAAATATATTAAAGTTAAATTTCCATTACAAATAATCCAAGTACAAAACCAAATTCAAACAAGAAACATAAAACAACTCATAAAAGTCTTGATTTAACTTGCTAAGTCCAAATCCTATGTTGAACACGTCTTGACTCAATTTCACATATTGGGGCCTGAAACATGAATAAAATAAAGTCAACTAAAAAGTTGGTGAGTATAACACAGTTGTATGTAGATAGCATATAGTTGAAAACAAATCCTTTACAAAACATGATAAAATAAGGCATTTATGGGGAGCAGCTATTGTGTAACAATGTACAACCAAACCTTGTAACTAGCATGCAAAAAAAATTGTGTTGTCGGTTTCAATCACCGCGCACCATGGGTGGGTTTGTCAGACTCAATAGATCTATCATTGAAAACCGTCGGCTTGTATAGTTAATGATTGCATATAATCGCATACAAAGGTTAGCACAACTAGCACTCGGGCACAAAGCTCAAATTTTGCACACATGTATGTAAATAGGATTTTTGCACTTGTGTTGTTTGCGTAAATGTAAATGTGTAATGTGTAATGTGTATAGAGTTCATGTTCCACCCCAAAAGTGTAAAAGAGTAAAAAGGGGTTGTGAATACTCACTTGGTATGGAAGTGTAGCTAACAAAGATTATAGATAGCAAATATGATCCTCAAAATGCACAATTTAACCTAAAGAGTAATGTGTATTGAATCAAATAAATGCATAAAGTTTAAGTCTAAAATGAAAGTTGAATTTGTGTATAAAACTATTGATTTGTATTTAAAAGTATTGAATAAAATATATAGAGTTTGAAGTAAAAATATTTTTGAAACAATTTGATTAGGTTTGAATTGGATTTTTGAATAAATATATAATTATAGTTTATGAAATAATGTAAATATTAATTGTAATTAAGTATAAATAAATAAATGATTTTTGATTTAAAATGTAAATTAAATAAATAATCATTATCTTATTTATTTATAAATTTTGTAACTTAATTATTTAAAATATCATTTAAGTGTAAGATAATAAATATAAATTTAATTTTCATAAACTTTTAAATAAATTATATTTATACCAAGATTAAACTTTTAATCCATTTTTAAATACAGAAAAAATATTTTTATAAAATCGAAACATTTATTGATCGAAAAATATAAAATTATAATTCTGTTACAATTTCTGAGTCACACACGACCGTGCCTCGGAAGGGCACGATCGTGCTCAAGCCAGGGGCACGACCGGGTTGATCAACAGAGGGCATAAACTAGACCAGTCAACAGGCACGACCGTGCCTTGGCCCGGTACGGTCGTGTCTATGATCTTTAGACACAACAGAGACTAGCCCAAAGGGCATGACAAGGTCTGGACAGGAGGACACGACCGCGCTATTATTCGGCACGACCGCGCTACATGAGGCACGGCCGCGCTAGATGATTAGCGCGACCGTGTCTCTTCCAAATCAGACACGAATTGAACAAATCTTGTATTTATAGCGTTGGAATTGTTAGGGCTTTTGATTATTGGGTTGTTACGAGTCTTTTGGTATATTTTAATTGTATTAACAACGTTTTTAACAGGGGATTCGATTAAATTATTTTAAATAAAAAATCGATTCTGATTCGGGGTAAATTCTATGATGGAAGCCCAAATTATTATGGGGCTTTCGATATATAGACTAATTAACTGAAATAAATGATTTCAATTACCCGAAACAATAGAGGATTGATAGAGATCGGCAAGAAGGAGTTCCGGCGTCGACGGCTTGAGTTCCGGCGATCTTTACTGCAACTCCGGCCAATCCATATAGCCTGGGAACTTCAGGGATGATTGAGTATCGAGACTCTGCTGCTGGATTGAGAGGATTCGGGTCGAACAGCGGATTCTAGTTTCTTGGAAGGCTTGAGAGAGAGTTTTTCGAGATTGATAGGATTAAGATGGAGCGTTTGAGAATTTGAAATTTGCATTACTCGCGTAAATGAAAAAGAAAACGGTGGGCGGTTACGGATTCTTGACGATCGGTGATTAAAAGTGTATTTACGTTTTGACAGTTACGCAGGCGCGACCGTGCCAAGATAGGCGCGACCGTGCTTAGGCATCGGGCGCGATCGTTCCAGGACCAGTCGCGCGATCGTGCCGAGGCACTTGGCGCGACCGTGCCAGGACGAAGCACGACCGTGCTAACTAGGGTTTCTTGATAATTTTTCAACTTTAGTCCTTGACTTTTCAGGTTTTATAAATTTGAAATAAATAGTTTCTTGCATAGAGTTTAAGTGTATATAATCGAGTAAAACTTGCGAACTTGCATTGAATCATTGCATTTAATTTATGGCGAGAAAAATAATAAGATAGTGCACGAGTATAGAATTCAAAATTGCATTACATTGAATTGAAATATGAATACTAAAAATCAGAAATGTTACAGTAAACGAGTGAAGTGCATTGTTAGTAAGCTAAAAAAGGGCCTTCAGCATAGAAACCGCTGAAGGTAGGACTGCGAGAGTAACCGATGTAGTTGACAACTCCACGATAAAAATAGAAGGTCATGAGTTCCCTGTCAGATTGTTTGTTATGGTTTTGGGAGGGTTCGATGTCGTGTTAGGTATGGATTGGCTAACTGCCAATGAAGCGCAAATCATATGCAAACGAAAGATAATCCGACTCAAGGCTTTGGATGGTAGCAAAGTCGAGGTTTTTGGAGATCGGGACGCCTCGATGCCAAACGTCATCTCGATGATTAAGGCAACAGATTACTTTAGGCGCGGATGCGAGGCTTATCTGGTGTACGTGATTGACAAGTGTAAGGAAGTGAAGGAACTAGACGATGTACCAGTGGTACGCGAGCAACCGGAGGTGTTTCCAGAGGATTTGCCTGGGATACCACCCGACAGAGAGATTGAATTTCGAATCGACTTAGTACCAGATGCCCAGCCCGTGGCTAAGGCTCCATATCGACTAGCGCCAGTGGAGATGAAGGAACTTATGGTCCAACTAGACGAGTTACTTGAGAAAGGATTTATCCAACCGAGCATCTCGCCATGGGGTGCTCCGGTGTTGTTTGTGAAGAAGAAAGACGGTTCGATGAGAATGTGTATTGATTATCGCGAGTTGAACAAATGTACCGTGAAGAACATGTACCCGTTACCAAGGATCGACGACCTGTTCGATCAATTGCAAGGTGCAAGTTGGTTCTCGAAAATCGACCTTCGGTCCGGGTATCATCAGTTGAAGGAGAGGGTAGAAGACATACCAAAAACTGCATTTTGCACACGTTATGGACATTTCGAGTTCCGCGTGATGTCTTTTGGAATGACGAATGCCCCCGCAGCGTTCATGGATTTGATGAATAGAGTTTGTCGACCAATGCTGGATCGATCGGTAATCGTGTTCATCGATGATATCCTCATTTACTCCAAGAATGAGGGTGATCACGCGTGTCACTTGAAGGAGGTATTGGAAGCTCTGAAGAAGGAAAACTTGTATGCTAAGTTCTCCAAATGTGCGTTCTGGCTTAGGGAAGTCCAATTCCTAGGTCACGTCATCAACCCGAACGACATTATGGTTGACCCAGCAAAGATAATGAATGTAAGGGAATGGAATGTTCCTAAGACGCCAACTGAAATCCGCAGTTTCTTGGGATTGGCAGGCTACTATCGGAGATTCATCCAGGACTTCTCGAAAATAGCTTCGCCGTTGACAAAGTTGACTCGGAAGGAGGTAAAGTATGAATGGGGTTCGACCCAAGATGCGGCATTTAAGGAATCGAAGGAGAAGCTAACCCAAGCCCCAGTCTTGGCCCTTCCCGAGGGCAATGAAGACCTAGTGGTATACTCTGACGCTTCGGGTCAGGGATTGGGATGCGTGTTGATGCAACGCGGGAGAGTGATCACATATGCGTTGCGGCAGTTGAAGATTCACGAAGCTAATTATCCGACTCACAAGTTGGAATATAACACCCCTGGTGTTAGGACACGTTTTGGACGGGTATGGATACCTATAGTTGGCGAGCTTAGAACCAAAATCTTGGATGAGGCTCATAAGTCCCGTTACTCTATCCATCCCGTTACCAATAAAATGTACCAAGATCTGAGGAAGGAATACTGGTGGCCTGGAATGAAATATGAAGTGACAAAGTATGTAAGCAAGTGCTTGACTTGCTCACAAGTAAAGGCCGAGCACCAGAAACCGTATGGAAAGATTCAACCACTTGATATACCAGAATGGAAGTGGGAACACATTACCATGGACTTCATAACCAAGCTACCTCGCACAGCTAAAGGTCATGACACCATCTGGGTAACTGTGGACCGATTAACAAAGAGTGCTCATTTCCTACCTATTCTTGAGACGTTCTCGTCGGAAAGGTTAGCGGAAGTATTTATTAACGAAGTTGTAGCACGACATGGGATGCCTTTGACGAGAGTATCCGACCGGGACACACGATTCACATCGAGGTTCTGGATAAGATTTCACGAGGCGATGCGCACGAGACATAATATCAGTACGACATACCACCCGCAAACGGATGGTTAGTCCGAAAGGACCATTCAGACGTTGGAGGATATGCTTCGTGCTTGTATTATCGATTTTGGCGGCAGTTGGGACAGTCATCTGCCATTAGCCGAATTCTCCTACAACAATAGTTATCACACGACGATAGGCATGCCGCGTTACGAAATGTTGTATGGGAGAAGATGTAGAACCCCGGTTTGTTGGGGCGAGATTGGACAGAAGGAATTAGGGAGTCTGGAAGTAATAAGGGAAACGTCGGAAATATTTGATCAAGTCAAAGCACAAATGAAGGCCGCACAAGATCGTCAAAAATCCTACGCGGACAACCGGCGAAGGCCTATTGAGTTTGATGTTGGGGACAGAGTAATGTTGAAAGTGTCACCCTGGAAGGGAATCATACGATTCAGGAAGAGAGGAAAGTTAAGTCCGAGGTTTGTCGGCCGTTCAGGATAATGGCACGGGTTGGTGAAGTCGCTTATCGGTTAGAGTTGCCTGATGAGTTAAGTGGAATTCATCCTACCTTCCGTGTATCACACTTGCGAAAGTGTTTTGCGGATGAATCGGCTCACGTACCACTTACTGACATCGAGGTAGACAATAGCCTTAACTACATCGAAGAACCAGTGGCCATCCTAGATCGAAAGGAGAGACGTTTACGTAATAAAGTTATCCAATTGGTTAAAGTCCAATGGAAACATCGAAAGGGATCGGAAGCCACTTGGAAAACGGAGATAGAAATGAGGGAGTCGTACCCTCAACTATTTGACTTATGACAGGTTTCGGGGACGAAACCTATTGTAAGGGGGGTAGACTTGTAACATCCCAAAAAATAATAAAACGAATAAATATAGCGAGACCGGTGATTTAGTCAGAATATTTAAATAAAAGGGGACGGGCTTGGGCTCGGCTTCAATGGGCCGAGGGAAGCCCAGGTATATAAGAGGCAGGGCAGCCCTCTTCTCTGCTCATTCCCCACTCACGCAACTTCTAGAGAGAGAAAGGAGAGCTCGGGTCTAGAGAGAGAAAGTTGACGGATCATCCCGGAATTGAGGGAGCACGTTACTGCTAAGCTCGTGAGAAGAACCTCCGGATCAGAATCTCGATACAGGTAATGATCTTGCCTAAATCTGAGTTTTTGTTCGTTTTTGGGATTTTGAGGTTTTGGCTAAAAAGGTAACGATTTTGCGGATGGAACTTGAAAATGAGCTTAGGTATAGCATCTAGAATGAAAACCGAACGTTTTGATCTAAGAAAAATTGAGATACTGACTCGATCAGACTCGCATGCAAAAACTTCAGATTTTTGGGAAGACGATCTGTGCAGGCCCATCGAAACTACCTAGTTTTGGATATGTGCAGACCCATCGAAACTACCTAGTTTCGATATGCGCAGACCCATCGAAACTACTCAGTTTCGATATATGCATACCCATCGAAACTACCATAGTTTTGATATGAGCCCACGATCCGAAGTTATCATACCTAAGTTACTTATCGAAACTACCAAGTTTCGCCATAAACAACCTATCAAAACTATCAAGTTTCGATATAAGCAAATCCATCGAAACTACTAGGTTTAAGCATAGGGATGTCTAGTGTCATCTAGGAGCACTACCTTACAAGTATGGCTTTATTATAACAGATCGTGAGTGACATTAGTGACGCTCAGTAGCCAGCTAAGAGTATTTCAGAAAAAGCTTATCGGGTGAGTTCTAGAAGCCCTCTTTTAAATGCTTTATATAATGTTTTTGGGCTGGTGTGCATGCATATGAAATGATGTTTTACGAAACGATGTTTATGAAACTATGTTTATAAATGATGCTTATGAAACTATGTTTATGAAATGAAATGATTGGAATGAACGGTTTATGGAAAGAGAGTTATGAACGGAATGTTTACGAATGAAATGTTTATAAAGAAATGGTTTAAACTAAAGGTAAAGGGTTTTGAAAATGAATGAAAGGTTTTACGAAAAGAAAGGAAAAAGGGCAAAGGTTTTAAAGAAGTCATTACAAATCTAATCTGTCGAATGAATGGAATTGACGAATGAAGTCTGGGAATGAGATTCCCAGCCTTGTGGTAGATTATGGACAGTGAGCCATAGTTGCCATAAGAGCAACAGGGGCAGTGTCTTGGTGGCCTGCCAATGGTTTGATGTTGTACAACTGGTAAGAGGGTAACGACGGTTACTCGGGTGATGACGATCAACCTAAGGGAAAGAGGTAATGGGAAATCAATGACGGCGATACGTAACGGTTGATTCCCAAAGGAAAGATGCGTGTTGGGCAATGACGGCGATATGTAATGATTGACCCCACGTATTGAATTGGGAAATCAATGACGGTGATACGTAACGGTTGATTCCCAAAGGAAAGATGCGTGTTGGGCCACGACGGCGATTCGTAACGGTTGACCCCACGTATTAAATGGTTGTGGCAATGACGGCGATACGTAGCGGTTGCCCACAACATCAAAGGTTCCTTCGGGGACACAGAGACGCTTAAAGAAAGATACAGATTGTAGATAGTAATGTATGACTTAAATGAATGTTAAATGTTTAAACAAATGATCCGTTCAATGTGTTTATTACGAGGAAAAATGTTTGAAGGTTTTTCAATGATGAATGAAAGGCCATGTTTTCTTATACGTGAAGTTAAACCCTAATGAATGTTTTGAATGATGAACCATTTCTTAAATCGAATGAAAACTAGAACTCACCAGCGTAGCTGACTTTTTAGTATGCACATTCAGGTTAAGACAGGTATGGATGATGGACGGTGATGCTTGGCAAGCGAGAAGAGTTACCCGGTGGATCATGAAGACTGGCATCCCGTTATGATTAGTTTATGTAATAGAATATGTTACGCTTCCATTGTTAAACAATGTAATGATTATGTTTTATTGAAGTATTTTCCGTTGCGTTATTTGATAATCAAGTTTAAGAACTGTTTGTGAATGAGTAAATCCAACAAGAACTGTTATTGAAGTATTTTTCGCTGCATTTTGCACACGTTATGGACATTTCGAGTTCCGCGTGATGTCTTTTGGAATGAGAACGCCCCCGCAGCGTTCATGGATTTGATGAATAGAGTTTGTCGACCAATGCTGGATCGATCGGTAATCGTGTTCATCGATGATATCCTCATTTACTCCAAGAATGAGGGTGATCACGCGTGTCACTTGAAGGAGGTATTGGAAGCTCTGAAGAAGGAAAACTTGTATGCTAAGTTCTCCAAATGTGCGTTCTGGCTTACGGAAGTCCAATTCCTAGGTCACGTCATCAACCCGAACGACATTATGGTTGACCCCGCAAAGATAATGACTGTAAGGGAATGGAATGTTCCCAAGACGCCAACTGAAATCCGCAGTTTCTTGGGATTGGCAGGCTACTATCGGAGATTCATCCAGGACTTCTCGAAAATAGCTTCGCCGTTGACAAAGTTGACTCGGAAGGAGGTAAAGTATGAATGGGGTTCGACCCAAGATGTGGCGTTTAAGGAATTGAAGGAGAAGCTAACCCAAGCCCCAGTCTTGGCCCTTCCCGAGGGCAATGAAGACCTAGTGGTATACTCTGACGCTTCGGGTCAGGGATTGGGATGCGTGTTGATGCAACGCGGGAGAGTGATCACATATGCGTTGCGGCAGTTGAAGATTCACGAAGCTAATTATCCGACTCACGATTTGGAACTTGCTGCTGTCGTATTCGCATTGAAAATCTGGAGGCACTACCTTTATGGGGTGAAGTTCACTATTTACTCCGACCATAAAAGTTTGAAGTACTTCTTCGAACAGAAGGAACTTAATATGAGGTAGAGGCGATGGTTAGAACTATTAAAAGACTATGACTGTGAAATAATATACCACCCTGGAAGGGCAAACGTGGTGGCTGACGCCCTAAGCCGAAAGGATGTGCCTACTCCTATTAGAGTGAAAGCTTGCCAGTTGGTGGTAACATCGGATGTGATGAGAGAAATTGAAAAGGCTCAAGATGAGGCACTTAAAGAGGGAAACATAAAGAAGGAAAGGATGGTTGGCCAACGGGACAAGTTGGAATATAACACCCCTGGTGTTAGGACACGTTTTGGACGGGTATGGATACCTATAGGTGGCGAGCTTAGAACCAAAATCTTGGATGAGGCTCATAAGTCCCGTTACTCTATCCATCCCGGTACCAATAAAATGTACCAAGATCTGAGGAAGGAATACTGGTGGCCTGGAATGAAATATGAAGTGACAAAGTATGTAAGCAAGTGCTTGACTTGCTCACAAGTAAAGGCCGAGCACCAGAAACCATATGGAAAGATTCAACCACTTGATATACCAGAATGGAAGTGGGAACACATTACCATGGACTTCATAACCAAGCTACCTCGCACAGCTAAAGGTCATGACACCATCTGGGTAATTGTGGACCGATTAACAAAGAGTGCTCATTTCCTACCTATTCTAGAGACGTTCTCGTCGGAAAGGTTAGCGGAAGTATTTATTAACGAAGTAGTAGCACGACATGGGATGCCTTTGACGATAGTATCCGACCGGGACACACGATTCACATCGAGGTTCTGGAAAAGATTTCACGAGGCGATGCGCACGAGACTTAATATCAGTACGACATACCACCCGCAAACGGATGGTCAGTCCGAAAGGACCATTCAGACGTTGGAGGATATGCTTCGTGCTTGTATTATCGATTTTGGCGGCAGTTGGGACAGTCATCTGCCATTAGCCGAATTCTCCTACAACAATAGTTATCACACGACGATAGGCATGCCGCCTTACGAAATGTAGTATGGGAGAAGATGTAGAACCCCGGTTTGTTGGGGCGAGATTGGACAGAAGGAATTAGGGAGTCTGGAAGTAATAAGGGAAACATCGGAAATATTTGATCAAGTCAAAGCACGAATGAAGGCCGCACAAGATCGTCAAAAATCCTACGCGGACAAACGGCGAAGGCCTATTGAGTTTGATATTGGGGACAGAGTAATGTTGAAAGTGTCACCCTGGAAGGGAATCATACGATTCAGGAAGAGAGGAAAGTTAAGTCCGAGGTTTTTCGGCCGTTCAGGATAATGGCACGGGTTGGTGAAGTCGCTTATCGGTTAGAGTTGCCTGATGAGTTAAGTGGAATTCATCCTACCTTCCGTGTATCACACTTGCGAAAGTGTTTTGCGGATGAATCGGCTCACGTACCACTTACTGACATCGAGGTAGACAATAGCCTTAACTACATCGAAGAACCCGTGGCCATCCTAGATCGAAAGGAGAGTCGTTTACGTAATAAAGTTATCCAATTGGTTAAAGTCCAATGGAAACATCGAAAGGGATCGGAAGCCACTTGGAAAACGGAGACAGAAATGAGGGAGTCGTACCCTCAACTATTTGACTTATGACAGGTTTCGGGGACGAAACCTATTGTAAGGGGGGTAGACTTGTAACATCCCAAAAAATAATAAAACGAATAAATATAGCGAGACCGGTGATTTAGTCGGAATATTTAAATAAAAGGGGACGGGCTTGGGCTCGGCTTCAATGGGCCGAGGGAAGCCCAAGTATATAAGAGGCAGGGCAGCCCTCTTCTCTGCTCATTCCCCACTCACGCAACTTCTAGAGAGAGAAAGGAGAGCTCGGGTCTAGAGAGAGAAAGTTGACGGATCATCCCGGAATTGAGGGAGCACGTTACTGCTATGCTCGTGAGAAGAACCTCCGGATCAGAATCTCGATACAGGTAATGATCTTGCCTAAATCTGAGTTTTTGTTCGTTTTTGGGATTTTGAGGTTTTGGCTAAAAAGGTAACGATTTTGCGGATGGAACTTGAAAATGAGCTTAGGTATAGCATCTAGAATGAAAACCGAACGTTTTGATCTAAGAAAAATTGAGATACTGACTCGATCAGACTCGCATGCAAAAACTTCAGATTTTTGGGAAGACGATCTGTGTAGGCCCATCGAAACTACCTAGTTTTGGATATGTGCAGACCCATCGAAACTACCTAGTTTCGATATGCGCAGACCCATCGAAACTACTCAGTTTCGATATATGCATACCCATCGAAACTACCATAGTTTCGATATGAGCCCACGATCCGAAGTTATCACACCTAAGTTACTTATCGAAACTACCAAGTTTCGCCATAAACAACCTATCAAAACTATCAAGTTTTGATATAAGCAAATCCATCGAAACTACTAGGTTTAAGCATAGGGATGTATAGTGTCATCTAGGAGCACTACCTTACAAGTATGGCTTTATTATAACAGATCGTGAGTGACATTAGTGACGCTCAGTAGCCAGCTAAGAGTATTTCAGAAAAAGCTTATCGGGTGAGTTCTAGAAGCCCTCTTTTAAATGCTTTATATAATGTTTTTGGGCTGGTGTGCATGCATATGAAATGATGTTTTACGAAACGATGTTTATGAAACTATGTTTATAAATGATGCTTATGAAACTAAGTTTATGAAATGAAATGATTGGAATGAACGGTTTATGGAAAGAGAGTTATGAACGGAATGTTTACGAATGAAATGTTTATAAAGAAATGGTTTAAACTAAAGGTAAAGGGTTTTGAAAATGAATGAAGGGTTTTATGAAAAGAAAGGAAAAAGGGCAAAGGTTTTAAAGAAGTCATTACAAATCTAATCTGTCGAATGAATGGAATTGACGAATGAAGTCTGGGAATGAGATTCCCAGCCTTGTGGTAGATTATGGACAGTGAGCCATAGTTGCCATAAGAGCAACAGGGGCAGTGTCTTGGTGGCCTACCAATGGTTTGATGTTGTACAACTGGTAAGGGGGTAACGACGGTTACTCGGGTGATGACGATCAACCTAAGGGAAAGAGGTAATGGGAAATCAATGACGGCGATACGTAACGGTTGATTCCCAAAGGAAAGATGCGTGTTGGGCAATGACGGCGATATGTAACGATTGACCCCACGTATTGAATTGGGAAATCAATGACGGCGATACGTAACGGTTGATTCCCAAAGGAAAGATGCGTGTTGGGCCACGACGGCGATTCGTAACGGTTGACCCCACGTATTGAATGGTTGTGGCAATGACGGCGATACGTAGCTGTTACCCACAACATCAAAGGTTCCTTCGGGGACACAGAGACGCTTAAAGAAAGATACAGATTGTAGATAGTAATGTATGACTTAAATGAATGTTAAATGTTTAAACAAATGATCCGTTCAATGTGTTTATGACGAGGAAAAATGTTTGAAGGTTTTTCAATGATGAATGAAAGGCCATGTTTTCTTATACGTGAAGTTAAACCCTAATGAATGTTTTGAATGATGAACCATTTCTTAAATCGAATGAAAACTAGAACTCCCCAGCGTAGCTGACTTTTTAGTATGCACATTCAGGTTAAGGCAGGTATGGATGATGGACGATGATGCTTGGCAAGCGAGAAGAGTTACCCGG
This sequence comes from Smallanthus sonchifolius, assembly GCA_023525975.1. Lineage (NCBI taxonomy): Eukaryota > Viridiplantae > Streptophyta > Magnoliopsida > Asterales > Asteraceae > Smallanthus > Smallanthus sonchifolius. The sequence continues at coordinate 23,904,263 of CM042030.1, read as the reverse complement.
TGGATCATGAAGACTGGCATCCCGTTATGATTAGTTTATGATATGTTTATGTAATAGAATATGTTACGCTTCCATTGTTAAACAATGTAATGATTATGTTTTATTGAAGTACTTTCCGCTGCGTTATTTGATAATCAAGTTTAAGAACTGTTTGTGAATGAGTAAATCCAATCAAGTATTTTCCGCTGCGTTATGTAATAGAACTTGATTATGTTTTATTGAAGTATTTTCCGATGCGTTATTTGCTAATTTCCTTGATAAATATTTCTGCTAGCTTTTCAGACGAAGACGTCTCATGTATTGGCAAGAAGTGAGCACTTTTCGTCAAGCGGTCAACGATCACCCAAATGGTATCATTGCCTTTAGCTGTTCGCGGTAGCTTGGTAATGAAGTCCATCGTGATCTCCTCCCACTTCCATTCCGGTATTGGTAAAGGTTGCATTTTACCACATGGTTTCTGGTGCTCGGCCTTAGCTAGAGAAGACGTTAGGCACTTGTTCACGTACTCAGTCACATCATTCTTCATGCCCGGCGACCAGTACTCTTTCTTCAAGTCTTGATACATTTTGTTTGTCCCAGGGTGGATAGAATAGCAAGACTTATAGGCCTCATCGAGTATTTTGCCTCTAAGCTCGCCAATCTTAGGTATCCACATCCGGCCAAACCTAGTTCATACACCGTATGCATTTGCATCCAAATTTCCTTATTGTCCTACTATTCTTTCCCGTTTAATATTTCTTTCTAATAGTGCTTCATCTTGTTCCTTTGATATTTCACTCATCAAATCAGGCGTTATAATCAGCTGACACGCTTTGATTCGAATAGGTTCCGATTCTTCCTTTCTGCTTAAAGCGTCAGCCACTACGTTTGCCTTGCCAGGATGGTACAATATCTCACAATCATACTCCTTCAGTAGCTCTAACCACCTCCTTTGTCTCATGTTTAATTCCTTTTGTTCGAAAAAGTACTTCAGGCTTTTGTGATCGGAGTAAATGGTGCATTTAATTCCATACAGATAGTGCCTCCATATTTTCAACGTGAAAACTACTTTCGGCAACTCTAGATCGTTAGTTGGGTAGTTAACCTCATGAATATTTAGTTTTCGCGAGGCGTAAGCAATTACCTTTCCTCGTTCCATAAGTACGCAACCTAAACCCTGACCCGAAGCGTCAGAGTAGACTACCAAGTCTTCATTTCCCTCAGGTAGTGTTAAGACTGAGCTTGGGTTAATCGTGTCTTAAGTTCCTCAAACGCGTTGTTTTGGGTTGGACCCCATTCATATTTTACTTCCTTCGGTGTCAGTTTAGTTAGTGGCGAGGCTATTCTTGAGAAATCTTGAATGAACCTTCGATAGTAGCCTGCCAATCCCAGAAAACTTCGTACCTCTGTTGGTGTCTTCAGGACGTTCCATTCCTTTTCTGCCTCAATCTTTGCAGGATCTACCATGATGCCGTTTGGGTTTATCACATGACCTAGTAATTGGACTTCCCTAATCCAGAACGCGCATTTAGAGAATTTTGCGTACAACTCTTCCTGCTTTAGCACCTCCAAAACCTCTCTTAGGTGACAGTGGTGATCACCCTCGCTTTTCGAATATACCAGTATGTCGTATATAAAAACTATCACTGATCGATCCAACATCGATCGACATACTCTATTCATCAAATCCATGAACGCTGCTGGTGCGTTGGTCAATCCAAAGGACATCACGAGAAACTCATAATGTCCATAACGCGTGCGAAACGCGGTCTTTGGTACATCTTCTTCTCTTACTTTCAACTGATGGTAACCCGACCTAAGATCGATCTTTGAGAACCAACTCGCACCTTGTAGTTGATCAAAAAGGTCGTCTATTCTAGGCAGGGGGTATTTTTTCTTTACTGTCCTCTTGTTCAATTCGCGGTAGTCAATGCACATGCGCATGCTACCGTCCTTCTTCTTTACAAATAGTACTGGAGCGCCCCATGGTGAAATGCTCGGTCTGATAAATCCTTTTTCTGTTAATTCCTCTAGTTGAGACATCAATTCTTTCATTTCTGAATGAGCCAATCGGTAGGGGGCTTTGGCAACGGGCTCAGCTCTTGGTAGTAAGTCAATCTGAAATTCTATTTCCCAATCGGGTGGCAACCCAGGTAGATCCTCAGGGAATACTTCCGGAAAGTTGCACACCACGGGTACATTCTTGAGTTCTTTCGTTTTCATTCTATCGTCAATAACATACGCCAGATAAGCTTCGCAACCGCGCCTCATGTAACGTTCGGCCTTGATCATCGAGATGACGTTCGACATCGTGCAATTCCAATCCCCATAAACCGTAATCGGATTGCCGCTTGGAGCTTTGAGGTGTATCCTCTTACGTTTACATATGATTTGAGCTTCGCTGGCAGCTAGCCAATCCATACCCAATATTATATCGAATCCTCCTAAGGTGAGAAGGAATAATCTAGAAGGAAACTTATGGCCCTCTATTTCTATTATGCAATCCTCTGTTACTTGGAATACTGCCGAATTTTTACCAACGACAGTTTGTACGCTAAAGGCCTTTACTATGGCGTTGATAGTGCAATCTAGTTTACGACTAAATGCATTGGATATAAAGATTTTACTAGCACCAGAGTCAAATAAAATAGCAGCATGTTCATCATTAACTAGGAACGTACCTGACACAACATCAGGGTTTCCCCTTGCTTCCTCTTCAGTCAAGGCGTAGGCTCGAGTCCTCGCCTTCGGTTGTTCCTTTTCAGCTTCATTTTCCTTTCCCGAACCGGATTGTCTAGTTTTCCTATAATCCCTAGTCTGGTGTCCATATCTTCCACAACTTTGGCACTTGACGTCCTTCAAACAATCTCGAGAGTAGTGCCCCGGCCTCCCGCACTTATAACACATGGTTGAGCCAACAAGACATTCGCCTCGGTGTTTCTTTGAGCATCTCTTACAAACTTCATACCCTTCTGCCCTAGGCATCTTTGCCTCAGCGGTGTAGTTTCCCTTTCCATTTCCTTTGAACGAGTTCTCCCATTTCCGTTTTGGAGCTTCGGGAGCTGTGTCCTCGTTAGCATAATCGTCATAGACGATTCCAGACAGGTTGACTACCGACTCGAAGGTCGCTGGTAGATTAGCTTTTACATGAACACGGACCCTTTGAGGTAGGCCCTTTACATAGTACTTAATCATTTGTTCTTCTGTCTCCACCGGGTGGGGTACCAGTTGAGCTTGTTCATTAAACCTAAAAGTATACTGGCGGTGCGTCTTGCTGCCAGCCTTAAAGTTTAGGAATTCATTTTCCACTCGATCAATTTCATTCTGGGCACAAAACTTTTGGATTATCAGCTTCTTCAGATCTTCCCATGTCATTCTGGCAAGTGCGTTTGGCGACTTTGTCCTCTGAATGTTCCTCCACCAACTTAGTGCCTCATTGGTGAAAGAATGGGCAACATACTTAACAGCCTGGTCCGGTCGACACTCGATGATGTTGACTACAACGCTCATCCTCTCAATCCATTCGAACGTAGCCACTGAATCCTTATTCCCATCGAACTTGGGTGGGTCTCTATCCTTAAAACCTTTGTAAGTACACCCACGATTGCTTGATCCCACCTTTACTTCATCCCCATCACTGTCATACACTTTCTCTTCATGGTCTCCTTCATCCTCCTCTCTACTTTTCTTTAGTGCCTCGGATAGTAGATCAGGCAATACTTTCTTCAGAGTGAGTACAACTTCACGGGCAATAGCATCCCTGACCTCGGGTTCCAACTGTAGAGACCCTTGATTGTCGTTCCCAGTTAGGGTCACATCTGTTTCGTGCACACTCTCAGTGTGTTCTGCGTGCACACTCTCTTCCTCTTCATGTCTTTGATTCAATGGAGGTCTACCGACTCAGCCAGTGCGATCGCCTCGGCGTCCTGTTCTTCCTCCACCAGCCATAATTCCTAGTTTTCTGATAGTTATAAAGGGAATACATCAATGTCATTCCTTCAGATCATAGTTTTAGAATAGTACGAGCAAGGTAAATTTTTAATTACAGTGACCGGTTTGTGATTACTAATTTACATTTCTTTTCGGGTTCAAAACTCTTCAAATCGGTTGTGACATTGACATCTATTTGTTCTAAGTTAATGTATCTATTCTTATCCAAGTGCATTAACTTTAGTACTTACTTACCGTGCTGGCGTTGGCGTTGGTTACCCATACTGACATCCGTGCGTTGGTCCCATAATCAGTTTGAGTCCAGACATTTAGGGATGTCTGAATCTCTCAAACTATTGCTCTGATACCAGCTTGTAAGGCCCCTTTTCCCTGGGTAACCTCACTCGTTGGATTTACTCATAAACATAGTCATAAAAATTGAACTTAAATTAAAACATTCGAGAGTAGCGAAAACAAACATCATTCAAATATATAACATAACAGCGGATGTCTTAACAATTAAAAACACAACATTTTTAGTTAACAATCAAAAGTGGGATGTCAGTCACTTGCCGGGTAACCATCACGCCTTCGCACGACCCTTCCTTTCTTTACCTGAAATGTATACTAAAGGTCAGCTAAAGCTGGTGAGTTCTAGTTTAAAGACAATCATACATAGCATTTATCTTATCATGAGTATTATATGTATGTATATATAATATACGTAACATTCGTGCTTTTCATATTCTTTGCTTTATTGTTCTCTCATAACATTAATATTGAGAATATACATATGTATATACATTCTTACTTGGGGAGAACATTTATTGGCCATACACATAGGGGTGATCAACCCGTCATACTTGTCACGAATGTCACAAAGACAACGCAATGAGAACTACCGTCGTAGCCCTTTTCATAAACCGTCCGGCTCTAGAAAACCGTCCGTCGAAACATAAATCCGTCCGGCAACCTTTTTCCGTCCGCTCTTAAACCGTCCTACCGTCGTAGTCCATCATTTGTCCGTCTGCCCTAGGGCATCCGTTTCCCACGTGACTATTATGTATGCAACCGTTCTACATGAGTTAAGGCATTTGCTTCGACCGTCCATGAGTGCCTTTTATACGTCCTAGCTTGCGAAGGAACGTTTTTGTCCCGGTTGCAAAATAGTCACGTGGTCGTCCGTCTACCGAAGTAGCCGTTGTCATCGAAGCGTCCATAACGTTTACATACATTCATAACATGCAATATATATATAATATAAAGCAAGATTTCATTCATTCATGTTATGTCATTCTTTCATTCATTCTTTATAATCATTTGTTTCATTCTTTGTCCATAGTTCATTTTTCATATATATATATATATATATATATATAATATATACTTATTTGTATATCACGTATGATCACATTGGAATTCATAACATTTATTCACTTAGTGTATACAGTTCAACCCCAAAACATTTAAAATGATTTGTACATAACATAGAAGGGGGCACATAGAACTCACCTGATAAGCTAGTCTTGGTTGTCCTAAACAAAGGCCCAAAAATGTTACGTACGATCTGAATTAGGTTGTTAAATACACATCAGACTCAATCCCGACTCTAACGGTTTAATCATATTTAATTAGGCGATCATACTGACTTCACTATCTAGCCTGATGCCTGCGCACTTAGCAAGTGCGCAGGGCCTGGTTAATGCGTACTTGACAAGTGCGCAGAACATTCTTCTTGCGTACTTGATAAGCACGCAGGATCTTCCTCCTGCATACTTGATAAGTACACAGAATCTTCCTCATGCGTACTTGATAAGTACGTAGGACATCCTTCTTGCGTACTTGATAAGTACGCAAGACCTGTTTCCTGAACAAGTCCGAAATTCTTGCATGCTAACCCGATCATGCCAATCTTACAATATTCTTTGATCAAAATGTGCGATTTTCATTCTAGATGCTAGTTCTAAGCTTATTTTCAAGTTTCATCCATAAAAACGTCTCCTATTTAGCTAAAACCCGAAAAACCCTAAAACGAACAAAAACTCAGTTTAGGGTCGAATCGTTACCTGGATTGGAATTCTGATTCGGAGTTTTTGCTCACGAGCTCAGCAGTAACGTGATCCTTCAATTTCGGGTCGATCCGTCAACTTTCTCTCTCTAGACCCGAGCTCTCCTTTATCTCTCTAGATTGCAAGTTGTGGTAGAAATGAGAGTCTAAGGCTGTCTTGACCCTTATATACCTGGGCTTCCCTCGGCCCGTTGGAGCCGAGCCCAAGCCCATCCATTTTTCTTTCATTTGTGACTATTACATCTCTATCGTATTATTATTTACTTATTTATTATTTTTGGGATGTTACAAATGTTAAAAGGGAAATAGTAAAATAAAAACTAGGAATAATACTTGGATAAGTAAAATATATGTGTATATGTATATATATGTGTGTGATCGCATGAAACATGTAATATATATATTTATGTGTGTTTGAAGTTGGAAACTTGGTAAATTGATAAGCATGAAAAGCATGAGTTCATATAAAAGGATTTAAACATATACTTGAATGAATGAACTAGAGTATGTATGAGTGTTTAGCAACCAAAAAATGTGTAAATATAATCATAACTTGGAATGAACTATGAAACGACTAAATAATTGAAATCATATATATGATTATAACTTGTGTATAATGTGGAACGTGGACTTGATTAATGAAATCTAAAGACGTTCGGGTTAAAATAAATGATTGTAGGTATTCACTAAACATATTTAAATATATGTTGAAATATGGTTATACGTGTGTGTAGATATTGGTGAAAATATAAATATATGTCAAGTTAGTACATGTCGTTCGGAACAAGTAATCATAAATGGGTGTGTTAACATGGATTATGTGCACATAGGAGTAGTCATACGTATAACATACTTGATCAATATCTATGATTTTGTATAATTATTGGAAAGAAATAATTATGTGTTCATAAGTGTCTTTAATGTAAAATATTATAAAATATTGCAAAAATAATACTTATTTTTGAATATATATAATAAGTCACCAATGTGGAAATATATATATACTTTTTCGGAAAATAAGTAAAGTGTCTAAACTTGAATAATAATCATCAACGAGTCATTACAAGAAAACATTGTTTTAAATAAACAAAGCCGTACTTAACAAGAATAGTTAAGTCGGGTGAACAACTTGCGTTTAAGACAGGCAGTCTTAACATGTTTAGTATTCTTGTGTAAATAGGATACGGATAGGCGGTGATGCTATTATTTGAAATATTTGCTAGCATTTACATCTGTCGAGGTGAGTTTCACCTTTTTATTTTTTTTCCTAAGTTTTTGAAATGTTTTGGGGTGGAAACACATTTATAAAGAATTTTCGTATGTAAATGAATGAACTAATGATCAGACCGTATGTGTATATTGAGGGAAAAATAAAGCGCTTAAAGTCCTAGGAATAAAAATTAGTAACCATTAGCTATGGACTTAGCCCAAGCTTTTATGGATAGTACTATTGGGGGCGACGCCTCCGGTCATGATTAGTCGCGCTAATTAGGGGTCCAAATGGCCGAATGACCGCATATTGTCTTAACTCGCAGAAAGGCGAGGGGAGGCACAAAAAGTTGGGGTTTGGTTACGGTCTCGTACATTACATATTATTTTGTATTCCTTGTAAGTTTACAAATGGGGTCAATTGATCGGGTTAGTATTCGGATTCATTGGTAATACATACTAAGAGTTTTGATCGGTAAATGATCAGGTTTAAACAATGTATTTATGATAACTCTTGATAATAATTTGTGAACACACCAACCTCGTGTTGACGTTTTTAAGTATGTTTTCAGGAAATTGAACGTGATCTTCAGGCTAGCAATGTAGGTTGCATACATACATGTGGATACAGCTTTTGGAAGGGTTTAACTAATATAACTCATGGTCTTGAGTCATATTGCGAAATCCTAAACTTTGTACAATTTAAATTATGTTTTGGGATGTAAATATTTTTAAACTTGGTTATGTATCCAATTTCAGTATGAGTTTGCAATAATCATATGCTTTGGAAACCGTGAATGTTACGCCTCGCGTTTCCGCCGTGGCGGGGTGTGACAAGTGATAGTTTTTATAGACGACATACTGGTATATTCGAAAAGCGAGGGTGATCACCACTGCCACCTAAGAGAGGTTCTGGAGGTGCTAAAGCATGAAAAGTTGTACGCAAAATTCTCCAAATGCGCGTTCCGGATTAGGGAAGTCCAATTCCTAGGTCATGTCATAAACCCAAACGGCATTATGGTGGATCCTGCAAAGATTGAAACCGTAAAAGGTTGGAACATCCCCGAAACGCCAACAGAGATACGAAGTTTCTGGGATTGGCAGGATACTATCGAAGATTCAATCAGGATTTCTCGAGAATAGCCTCGCCGCTGACAAAGCTAACACGTAAGGAAGTAAAGTACGAATGGGGTCCAACCCAAAACAATGCGTTTGAGGAACTTAAGATACGATTAACCCAAGCTCCAGTCTTGACACTACCTGAGGGACATGAAGACTTGGTAGTCTACTCTGACGCTTCGGGTCAGGGTTTAGGTTGCGTACTTATGCAACGAGGAAAGGTAATTGCTTACGCCTCGCGACAACTAAAGATTCATGAGGTTAACTACCCAACTCACGATCTAGAGTTGGCGGCAGTAGTTTTTGCGTTGAAAATATGGAGGCATGTAATATCCCAAAAATAAAAGGACAGTTAAAATAACGGAATAAACGAACGAGGCATGTCGGGTCGGGTCGGATGGGCCGGCGGGCTGGAAGGTGAGCCTCCCTTATAAATAGCAAGGTCACCACCCATTCTCTCATTTGCAACTTCTAGAGAGAGAAACCATAGAGAGAGAAAGTTGGCGGATCGACCTGAGATTTGAGAAGTGTGTTGCCCAAGAGCTCGTGAGAAGAACCTCCGGATCAGAAACTTGATTCAGGTAACGATTTGGCCTAAATCTGAGTTTTAGTTCATTTTTGGGTGAAAAGGCAACGTTTTTACGGATGAAACTGAAAGATAAACATAGATTTGAGTTCCTTAATGGAAAATAAACGTTTTGGATGCAAACAGGTTCGAGATCTTGACGAGATCAGACCTGAATGCGAAAGTTAGGGTTTTGCGAAGAAACAGGTCGTGTGCACTTACCAAGTGCGCACGGAGCAGGTCCTGCGTACTTATCAAGTATGCAGGAAGAGTGCACTACGTACTTATCAAGTACGCAGGAAGAGGATCCTGCGTACTTATCAAGTACGCAGGAAGCAGGGTCTGCGCACTTGCTAAGTGCGCAGGAAGAGGATCTTGCGTACTTATCAAGTACGCAGGAAGCAGGGTCTGCGCACTTGCTAAGTGCGCAGGCATCAGGCTGGTTAAGTAAGTTAGTAGGTTTAGAATGGTTAAACCGTTAGAGTCGGTATTGGTCCGATGTGTATTTAACTAATCAATTCAGATCAGAAGTGACGTTGTTGGGCCTTTCTTTAGGACAACCGAGACTAGCTTATAAGGTGAGTTCTAGAAGCCCTTCTTTAAATGTTTTAATTAAATGTTTTTGGGCTGGTTTGCATACATACGGAATGACGTTTTGAAATGAGGTTTACGAAACGAGGTTTACGAAATGAGGTTTACGAAACGAGGTTTACGAAATGAGGTTTACGAAATGATGTTTACGATGTGATGTTTACGATATGTTTACGGGATGATGTTTATGAAATGTTTTGCCAAATGAAGTTTACGAAAGATTTACGAAAGAGATGATGTTTTGTTTAATAAAACGTACGAATGCTTTAACTAATAAGAGGTAAAGGTTTTATGAAAGTCACGAATGAACGAATATGCCACGAGTTCCTATGGGAGCTAAGGTATGTATGTATGTATTGGCCTCACCTTACGGGGGGCCTTTGTGGCTTGCTAACGGTTGTACAACTGGTTGATGATGGGGTGACGACGGTCACCCATGGGATTACCGGGATCCCAATGGAAGGTACTATTCCTTGCGGGGAAATAGTGCCTAAGTTATGTTTGGTCTACCTAGAGGTAACGAGCCTTAGGAGACATATGTTTGGTCTGCCTAAAGGTAACGAGCTTTAGGAGACGTATGTTTGGTCTACCTAGAGGTAACGAGCCTTAGGAGACATATGTTTGGTCCACATAGAGGTAACGAGCCTTAGGGGACCTGTGTGACAGATGGCTTAGAGGTAACGAGCCTTAAGTTCATCCGCTGGTATGCGATGTATGGAATTGACGGTTACGAGAAGGCGCAGATTCGGTTCATGCTGACTTATGTCGATGATGTTAAGTTATTGCATGTTTTACGTACGCTTTTGTTAAACAAATGTATGTTATGTTTTTGGCAAAATGTTTATGTTAAGGTTTTATGTAAAGCTCCTCACCAGCGTAGCTGACTTTTTAGTATGCACATTCAGGTTAAGGGCAGGTTATGGTGATGGACGGTGATGCTTGGCAAAAGAGAAGAGTTACCAGGATGATATGAAGACTGGCATCCCGTTATGAGTTGTTTATGTTATGTTTATGTATTTGATAACGTTACGCTTCCGCATATATGAACAAGTTTTAATTATGATGAATGATTCCGCTGTGTTATTTTGATATTCAAGTTTAAGAACTGTTTGTTAATGAGTAAATCCAACAAGTGAGGCCTCTCGGGTTTGGGGCCTTACAAGTTGGTATCAGAGCAATAGTTTGAGAGATTCGGACACTCCCAGTGTCTGAACTTAAACTGTGAATGGGACCGAAAGCGGATGCCAGTACGGGTAACTCGAGCCACATCATCAGGTATGAAGGTAGTATATATTTACATATACAGTATGCCTTAGAAAGGGTTAGGTAAGGACTTGTGTCCTGATGGAATCACAAAGGGGGTCAAATAGAAATCGAAAGGTAGTGTAATGGTTAATTACAGATGGCCAGTGTATATTAATATCTTACAGTACTTATTGAATTTTATTTGTTAACTAACGTGATGACATTGGATTCCTTGTCTTATAGAACGAAATGGCAAGGAGAGGAAACGGAAGACGTGGTGGGGGCCGTACCGGCGGTCGTACCGGTGGACGTAACGGTGGGCACGGCAGGACCCCTGCGCGCCAAGAGTATAGTGAAGAAGGAAGTGTTCACACTGAACCGGCGGTTAGTGTGCATGGAACTAAGCAGACACTAGTTGAAGAACAGCCTTTCACTTTTGAACCTGAAGTGAGAGCAGCTATAGCTCGAGAGTTCACAGAGTTGATGAAGACTTCTCTGCCAGGTCTGTTAGCTAAGGCATTGAAGAAGGTTAATGGGGAAGGTGGGTCTAACACGGCGGTTGATACCCCGAACACTGAGGCAATCAACGCACCGCTTAACCGTGGTTGCGACTATAAGTCCTTTAAGGCATGTGACCCACTGGTCGTCACTGGAAAGAAGGACGCGGTGGCTACATTTGATTGGGTGATCCGTATGGAAGCTGCCATTCGTCTGAGCAAATGTTAAACGGATCAAGTTGTAAAATTTGCTGCTAACTCCTTGAGAGAGGAAGCATCCCATTGGTGGGAAGGTGTACGTCAAGCAAAAGGGAGCGAGGTTGTGGATGCGATGGTGTGGGCTGACTTGAAAACTTTGGTGATCAAAATTTTCTGCCTAAGGAACGATATTGAGAAGGTAGAGAGGGAATTTCTGGGTTTGAATGCCGGGAGCATGACGCACCGGCAGTACACCACACGGTTCAATGAACTGGCATGTCTGGTGCCACATCTTGTCACGACGGAGGAAAGAAAGATTGCATGCTACATTCAAGGGCTGCCGCACCAGGTCCGCACCTATGTTAAAGCAAACGCCCCTACTACCTACGATTCGGTAGTAGAACTAAGCGGAGTGGTATTTGATGATCTGGCGCTGAATGTCGTTTCCATTGAAGAGCCCAAGAAGAAGTTGAGTTTTCCCGCTAAGCGATCGGGTGGGAAGTTGTTTGGGGCTCGGGACAAACAGGCCAGTGTATGCGAGACGGCAGTCTGTGGAAGATGTGGGGCGAGACATACGGGTGAATGTCGGATAGGGACAAATATGTGCTACAAATGTGGCAAGACTGGGCACTACTCCCGGGAATACAGGCAAGGCATTAAATGTTATAATTGTGGTGAAAGTGGTCATATGAGCCGGGAATGCACCAACCCCAGAATGGGTGAAGCCGGGAAGGGGAAAGGCCCGGAGACGAAAGAAGAGAGGCCACGAGCAAAGACTCGTGCGTACGCACTGACGCAAGAACAAGCCAGGGCAGACCCCGACGTGGCGTCAGGTACGTTCGTCCTTGACAAGACTTTTGTTTCTGTGTTATTTGATTCGGGTTCCAGTAGGATTTTTATATCTGTGACCTTTTGGGAACGAGTGAAGTACACTGTCAGTAAGCTAGAAAGGGCCTTTAGAGTAGAAACTGCTGAGGGTAGAACTGCGAGAGTGACCGATGTAGTTGACAACTCCACGATAAAAATAGAAGGTCATAGGTTCCTTGTTAGATTGTTTGTTATGGTTTTGGTAGGGTTCGATGTCGTGTTAGGTATTGATTGGCTAACTGCCAATGAAGCGCAAATTATATGCAAACGAAAGATAATCCGACTCAAGGCTCCAGATGGTAGCAAAGTCGAGGTTCTTGGAGATCGTGACGCCCCAATGCCAAACGTCATCTCGATGATTAAGGCAACAGATTACTTGAGGCGTGGATACGAGGCTTATCTGGTGTACGTAATTGACGAGTGTAAGGAAGTGAAGGAGCTAGACGATGTACCCGTAGTACGCGAGTACCCGGAGGTGTTTCCGGAGGATTTGCCTGGGATACCACCTGACAGAGAGATTGAATTTCGAATCGACTTAGTACCAGATGCCCAGCCCGTGGCTAAGGCTCCATATCGACTAGCACCATTGGAGATGAAAGAGCTAATGGCACAACTAGACGAGTTACTTGAGAAAGGATTTATCCAACCAAGCATCTCGCCGTGGGGTGCTCCGGTGTTGTTTGTGAAGAAGAAAGACGGTTCGATGAGAATGTGTATTGATTATCGCGAGTTGAACAAACGTACGGTGAAGAACAAGTACCCTTTACCAAGGATCGATGACCTGTTCGATCAATTGCAACGTGCAAGTTGGTTCTCAAAAATCGACCTTCGGTCTTGGTACCATTAGTTGAAGGTGAGGGAAGAAGACATACCGAAAACTGCATTTCGCACGCAATATGGACATTTCGAGTTCCGCGTGATGTCTTTTGGATTAACGAACGCCCCCGCAGCGTTCATGGATTTAATGAGTAGGGTGTGTTGACCGATGCTGGACCGATCGGTAATCGTCTTCATCGATGATATCCTCATCTACTCCAAGAATGAGGGTGATCACACGTGTCACTTGAAGGAAGTATTGGAAGCTCTGAAGAAGGAAAAGTTGTATGCTAAGTTCTCCAAATGCGCGTTCTGGCTTAGGGAAGTCCAATTCCTAGGTCACGTTATCAACCCGAACGGCATTATGGTTGACCCAGCTAAGATAATGACGGTAAGGGAATGGAATATTCCTAAGACGCCAACTGAAATCCTTAGTTTCTTGGGATTGGCAGGCTACTATCGGAGATTCATCTAGGATTTCTCGAAAATAGCTTCGCCGTTGAAAAAGTTGACTCGGAAAGAGGTGAAGTATGAATGGGGTTCGAGCCAAGATGCGGCGTTTAAGGAATTGAAGAAGAGGCTAACCCAAGCTCCAGTCTTGGCCCTTCCCGAGGGCAATGAAGATTTAGTGGTATACTCTGACGCTTCGGGTCAGGGATTGGGATGCGTGTTGATGCAACGCGGAAGAGTGATTGCGTATGCGTCACGACAGTTGAAGATTCACGAAGCTAATTATCCAACCCACGATTTGGAACTTGCTGATGTCGTATTCGCATTGAAAATATGGACGCACTACCTGTACGGGGTGAAGTTTACTATTTACTCTGACCACAAAAGTTTGAAGTACTTCTTCGAACAAAGAGAGCTTAATATGAGGCAGAGACGATGGTTGGAACTCCTGAAGGATTATGACTGTGAGATCATGTACCATCCTGGAAAGGCAAACATGGTGGCTGACGCTCTAAGCCGGAAGGATGTGCCTGCTCCTATTAGAGTGAAAGCTTGCCAGTTAGTGGTAACATCAGATGTGATGAGGGAAATTGGAAGAGCTGAAGATGAAGCACTTAAGGAAGAAAACATTAAGAAGGAAAGGATGGTTGGCCAACAGGACAAGTTGGAATATAACACCCTGGGTGTTAGGACACGTTTTGGGCGTGTATGGATACCTATGGGTGGCGAGCTTAGAACCAAAATCTTGGATGAGGCTCATAAGTCTCGTTACTCTATCCACCCCGGTACCAACAAAATGTACCAAGATCTGAGGAAGGAATACTGGTGGCCTGGAATGAAACACGAAGTGACAAAGTACGTAAGCAAGGGCTTGACTTGCTCGCAAGTAAAGGCTGAACACCAGAAACCGTATGGAAAGATTCAACCACTGGATATACCGGAATGGAAGTGGGAACACATTACCATGGACTTCATAACCAAGCTACCTCGCACAGCTAAAGGTCATGATACCATTTGGGTAATTGTTGTAAGGCCCCAAACACGGGAGGCCTCACTTGTTGGATTTACTCATTCACAAATAGTTCTTAAATAGGAATATCAAATAACGCAGCGGAAAATACTTCATTAAATCATAACTATTACATTGTTCGTACATGCGGAAGCGTAAACATGGCTTAAAACATAAATAAACTAAAGCAAAACATAACGGGATTGCCAGTCTTCAAAAGCAGTAGGGTAACTCTTTATCTCTAGCCAAGCATCACCGTCCATCCTCATAACCTGCCTTAACCTGAATGTGCACACTAAAAAGGTCAGCTACGCTGGTGAGTTCTAGCATTTCATAAAAACTTTAACATCAACATTTGCCAAAAACATATCATTCATTCGTTTAGTAAAACCTTTCACAAAATCATGTAATAATCTAACATCTTTAAAAAGGTTTCGTACCCATATCATCATCAATATCATAATCATAAACACCGTTTAAACGGATCGTTCATTAAAACTTTTAACATTCATTTAAGTCATACATTATCGTTATCTAATTCTGTATCTTACTTTACGCGTCACAGTGTCCCCGAAGGAACCTTTGGTGTTGTGGGCAACCGTTACATATTGCCGTCATTGCCACAACCATACACTACGTGGGGTCAACCGTTACGTATCAGCCCAAAACATTTAAAAGAGGGCTCTAGAACTCACCTGAAATGCTATTATGGGTTGTCCTAAACAAAGGTCCAACAACGTCACTTCCGATCTGAATTGATTAGTTAAATACACATCAGACCATGCCCGACTCTAACGGTTTAACCATTCTAACATACTGACTTCACTTAACCAGTTCTGATGCCTGCGCACTAGGCAAGTGCGTAGACCCTGCTGCCTGCGCACTTAGCAAGTGCGCAGACCCCGCCTCCTGCGCACTTAGCAAATGCGCAGGTTGTTGGGTATAATTTTGAGACTGATGCTGTCAATCGAAATTACAGTATCGAAACTAATAGTTTCGATTGAACTTTTGTTCACTCGAAACTACTAGTTTCGAGTGAACTTTTGTTCACTCGAAACTACTAGTTTCGATCGAACTTTTGTTCACTCAAAACTACTAGTTTCGGTTGAACTTTTGTTCAATCGAAACTAGGTAGTTTCGATACCTGTTTTTCAGGCCCATTGGCGGTGGCTTGGAAAACAAGGCACATGGTTCTCCTATATATATTAGAAAACCTTGTTAGGTTTGTGTGTGTCTGTAAGAGGGAATCACCACCCCAGGGGGAGCTCACCCTGGGGTGAGACTAATTGTTAGTGTATGATCGAGCTTTTAAATTTCATATCAATCAAAGTATCATACGTTTTTATGCTTTCAATTAGCTGTTCTTCTTCATTTTCATATGTTTCTGTTTGTGTATGTGATTCCCGCACCCGTCTCTACCATTTCTGATTCGAGAGTGATACCGGATCCAGAGATATCGAAACTAGGTAGTTTCGATACCTGTTTTTCAGGCCCATTGGCGGTGGCTTGGAAAACAAGGCACATGGTTCTCCTATATATATTAGAAAACCTTGTTAGGTTTGTGTGTGTCTGTAAGAGGGAATCACCACCCCAGGGGGAGCTCACCCTGGGGTGAGACTAATTGTTAGTGTATGATCGAGCTTTTAAATTTCATATCAATCAAAGTATCATACGTTTTTATGCTTTCAATTAGCTGTTCTTCTTCATTTTCATATGTTTCTGTTTGTGTATGTGATTCCCGCACCCGTCTCTACCATTTCTGATTCGAGAGTGATACCGGATCCAGAGATTCCGCCTCTCGATCCGGGCTGTTTCGTGTATTTCTTCGCAGATCTGTTGTTTCAGGTCTGATCAGGACCTACACAGGTCCCTCATCCTGCGCACTTAGCAAGTGCGCAGGACCTGCTCCGTGCGCACTTAGCAAGTGCGCACGACCTGTTCTTCGCGAAAAACCCTAACTTTCGCATTCGGGTCTGATCATGTCAAGATCCCGAACCTGTTTGCATTCAAAACGTTCATTTTCCATTAAGGAACTTAAATCCATGATTATCTTTCAGTTTCATCCGTTCAAACCTTACCTTTTCACCCAAAACCCGAAAAACCCAAAAACGAACTAAAACTCAGATTTAGGTCGGATTATTACCTGAATCGAGTTTCTGATCCGGAGGTTCTTCTCACGAGTTATGGAGTAACACTTTACTGAAGTCTCAGGTCGATCCGCCAACTTTCTCTCTCTACGGTTTCTCTCTCTAAAAGTTGCAAATGAGAGAAAAGGGGTGGCATAGGCTATTTATAGCCCGCTGACCCATCCGACCCGACCCGTCATGCCTCGTTCATTTATTCCGTTATTATAACTGTCGTTTTATTTTTTGGATGTTACAAGTCTACCCCCCTTACAATAGGTTTCGTCCCCGAAACCTTATCATAAGTCAAATAGATGAGGGTACGACTCCCTCATTTCTTTCTCCGTTTCCCAAGTGGCTTCCGATCCCTTTCGATGCTTCCATTAGACTTTAACCAACTGGATAACTTTGTTACGTAAACGTGT
The DNA here is from genome assembly GCA_023525975.1 of Smallanthus sonchifolius. Taxonomy (NCBI): domain Eukaryota; kingdom Viridiplantae; phylum Streptophyta; class Magnoliopsida; order Asterales; family Asteraceae; genus Smallanthus; species Smallanthus sonchifolius. The sequence goes on along the minus strand of CM042030.1, from coordinate 23,887,172 downwards.
CTCCTTCCGATCAAGGATGGCCACGGGTTCTTCGATGTAATTAAGGTTGTTGTCAACCTCGATGTCAGTAAGTGGTACGTGAGCCGATTCATCCGCCAAACATTTTCGCAAGTGTGATACATGGAAAGTAGGATGAATCCCACTTAACTCATCAGGCAACTCCAACCGATAATCGACTTCCCCAACCCGTGCCATTATCTTGAATGGTCCGACAAACCTCGGACTTAACTTTCCTCTCTTTCTGAATCGTATGATTCCCTTCCATGGTGACACTTTCAGCATTACTCTGTCACCAATATCAAACTCAATAGGCCTTCGTCGTTTATCCGCATAAGATTTCTGACGATCTTGTGCGGCCTTCATTCGTGCCTTGATTTGATCAAAACTTTCCGACGTTTCTCTTACCACTTCCAGACTTCCTAACTCCTTTTGCCCAATCTCACCCCAACAAACCGGGGTCCTACATCTTCTCCCATACAATATTTCGTAAGGCGGCATGCCTATCGTCGTGTGATGACTATTGTTGTAGGAGAATTCGGCTAACGGCAGATGGCTGTCCCAACTGCCACCGAAGTCGATAATACAAGCACGGAGCATATTAAGCCTCGTACCCATAGCCTCTTTGTAACATCCCAAAAATAAAACGACAGTTAAAATAACGAAATAAACAAACGAGGCATGTCGGGTCGGGTCGGATGGGCCGGCGGGCTGGAAGGGGAGCCTCCCCTAAATAGCCAAGGTCACCACCCATTCTCTCATTTGCAACTTCTAGAGAGAGAAACCGTAGAGAGAGAACGTTGGCGGATCGACCTGACATTTGAGAAGTGTGTTGCTCTAGAGCCCGTGAGAAGAACCTCCGGATCAGAAACTTGATTCAGGTAACGATTTGGCCTAAATCTGAGTTTTAGTTCGTTTTTGGGTTTTTCGGGTTTTGGGTGAAAAGGCAACGTTTTTACGGATGAAACTGAAAGATGAACATAGATTTGAGTTCCTTAATGGAAAACAAACGTTTTAGATGCAAACATGTTCGAGATCTTGACGAGATCAGACATGAATGCGAAAGTTAGGGTTTTGCGAAGAAACAGGTCGTGCGCACTAACCAAGTGCGCACAGAGCACTGCGTACTTATCAAGTACGCAGGAAGAGGATCCTGCGTACTTATCAAGTACGCAGGAAGCAGGGTCTGCACACTTGCTATGTGCGCAGGAAGAGGATCTTGCGTACTTATCAAGTACGCAGGAAGCAGGGTCTGCGCACTTGCTAAGTGCGCAGGCATCAGGCTGGTTAAGTAAGTTAGTATGTTTAGAATGGTTAAACCGTTAGAGTCGGTATTGGTCCGATGTGTATTTAACTAATCAATTCAGATCAGAAGTGACATTGTTGGGCCTTTGTTTAGGACAACCGAGACTAGCTTTTAAGGTGAGTTCTAGAAGCCCTTCTTTAAATTTTTTAATTAAATGTTTTTGAGCTAGTGTGCATACATACGGAATGACGTTTTGAAATGAGGTTTACTAAACGAGGTTTACGAAATGAGGTTTACGAAATGATGTTTACGATGTGATGTTTACGATATGTTTACGGGATGATGTTTATGAAATGTTTTGCCAAATGAAGTTTACGAAAGGTTTACGAAAGAGATGATGTTTTGTTTAATAAAACGTACGAATGCTTTAACTAAAAAGAGGTAAAGGTTTTATGAAAGTCACGAATGAACGAATCTGCCACGAGTTCCTACGGGAGCTAAGGTATGTATGTATGTATGTATTGGCCTCACCTTACGTTGACTTATGTTGATGTTGACTTATGTTGATGATGTTAAGTTATTGCATGTTTTTCGTACGCTTTTGTTAAACAAATGTATGTTATGTTTTTGGCAAAATGTTTATGTTAAGGTTTTATGTAAAACTAGAACTCACCTGCGTAGCTGACTTTTTAGTATGCACATTCAGGTTAAGGGCAGGTTATGGTGATGAACGGTGATGCTTGGCAAGAGAGAAGAGTTACCCGGATGATATGAAGACTAGCATCCCGTTATGAGTTGTTTATGTTATGTTTATGTATTTGATAACGTTACACTTCCGCATGTATGAACAAGTTTTAATTATGATGAATGAATGATTCCGCTGCGTTATTTTGATATTCAAGTTTAAGAACTGTTTGTAAATGAGTAAATCCAACAAGTGAGGCCTCCCGGGTTTGGGGCCTTACAAGGCACTATCTGTATGGTGTTATGTCACACCCCGCCAGGGCGGAAACGCGAGGCACGACGTTCACTGGTTTCCAAAGCATATGATTACCGCAAACACATACATGTAATTGGATACACAACTGAATTTAAAATATTTACATTACAAAATATCAACTTGAGTTTACAAATGTTTAAGATTTCGCATATATGACTCAAGACCATGAGTTATACAAGAGAAATCCTCTCAAAAGTTGTATCCACGTGCATGCATGTAACCTACATTGCTAACCTGATGACCGCGTTCAATTTCCTGAAAACATACTTAAAACTGTCAACACGAGGTTGGTGAGTTCACAAGTTATTATGAAGAGTTATCATAAACCCAATGTTTAAATCTGATCTTTTTACCAATCAAAACTCTTTGTTAAACCTGATCATTTTAACCTGATCAGTACTCTTTCGTTTAAACCTGATCACTTTAACCTGATCAGAATTCTTTTTGTCAAACCTGATCACTTTACCCTGATCAGAACTCTTTACTTTAAAACCTGATCACTTTACCCGGATCAGAACTCTTTTGATAAACCTGATCACTTTACCCTGATCAGAACTCTTTTGTGTAAAACCTGATCACTTTACCCGGATGAGAACTCTTTTGATAAACCTGATCACTTTAACCTGATCAGAACTCTTTTGTGTAAAACCTGATCACTTTAACCTGATCAGAACTCTTTTGTATGTATTACCAATGAATATGATTACTAATCCGATCTATTGACCCCATTTGTAAGCTTGCAAGGAATACAAAATAGTATGTAATGTACGAGACCGTAACCAAACCCCAACTTTCTGTGCCTCCCCTCGCCTTTCTGCGAGTAAGACAATATGCGGTCATTCGGCCATTTTGACCCCTGGTTAGCGCGACTAACCATGACCGGAGGCGTCACCCCCAATAGTACTATTCATATAATCCTGGGCTAAATCCATAGCTAATGGTTACTAATTTATTTCGAGGACTTTAAGCGCTTTACTTTTCCCTCAAAACACACATACGGTCAGATCATTAGTTCAATTCATTTATACACAAAAGTCTTTTACAAGTATGTTTCCACCCCAAATCATTTCAAAACTTTAGAAAAAGGGGGATTAGTGAAACTCACCTCGACAGTATGAATGCTAGCAAATATTTGAATAACAGCAGATTCGCCTATCCGTATCCTAATTACACAAGGATAACATACACGTTAAGACTACCTGTCTTAAACGCAAATTGTTCACTTGACTTAGCCGATCTGATTACTTTTGTTTTAATTATCTTTTTAGTTTTTCCAACCTTGTTTTGTTATGAAAATAGTTCTGAGTTACTGCCTTATGGGGCTGATGAACAGGTATCGAAACTTTCTTAGTTTCGATTGAACAGAACAGATGTCGAAACTTCCTAGTTTCGACAGGGCAAAACAGGTATCGAAACTCCTAGTTTCGATTACGTAATAGGCATCGAAACTACCTAGTTTCGATTAAGCAATATGTATCGAAACTACCTAGTTTCGATTGAACAAACAGATATCGAAACTCCTAGTTTCGATAGAACAACCGGTATCGAAACTTCTAGTTTCGATTGAATAACTGGTATCGAAACTCCCAGTCTCGATTGACCAACAGGTATCGAAACTATAGTTTCGATACCTGCACTTTGATTTACAGAAATCACTCTGTATATTTTTATGTTCAAATCTTGAGTTTAACACAGTTTTCTTGTTATCTTACTTGCGTTTGAACGATTTGTATGTTTAGTTACGGTTTTTACAGCAAATAAAAGCGATAATAGCGAGTTTTTACCTCAAACAGGGAATGGTTTCTGAGAGAAACAGAGAAGATAGTCTTGAATTCTTTTGTTAAGCTTTCTTCAAGAACACTTGAAATTCTCCTTATGACACCGAATTATGGTGATTTTCGCTTTAAAACTGGACTTCGAGATGAAAGAGAATTGTGAAATTGCCGTAAGAGAAATGAGAAAGATTGGAAGTGAAGGTGAGGTTTCGACTGAAGAGGTATGGTTTTCCTCTGAATTTGAGTGAAATAGGCAAGTGGGAGAATGGCTCTCTGACTCTCGGCCAAGAAAGTCAAGAAATAGTTTGGGGTTAATGATAACAAATTTTTAAGTATTAATTTATTATGGTATCAGTATCAATTAGAGTTTTAAAGGGGTAATTTAATTCAGTTTCGATTCTTCACGGTATTATAATTTTTAACCATTTTATGGCTCGTTGAAGAAAATATTAGAATCTTGGCTCAACGTAAATTTTGTGTAATATATATATATATATATATATTTTTCTGGTTATTTTATTTAACCATTTACGTTCGCATTAAGTCGGGTTATCCTGCTTACTTTTTCTAGTAACTCTTTACGGTTTACTAGACTTGGAACAAACTTCTTTGCTAGACTTCTTGACTTTACTTAGTCAAAATAAAATATCAGGAAATAATAATTATGAACGTGCGTTTATGAAATGTGGATATTGACCTGAAATGCTGGGTGTCACATTCTCCCCATGTTACAGAGAATTTCGTCCCGAAATTCAGTTCTTGTCACTCTGACTTGGTGTGTTCGTAAACAATGACGGGTACTTGGATTTCATTTTATCTTCCCGCTCCCACGTATACTCGGGGCCGTGCTTTGAATTCCAACGTACCTTGACCAGCTTAACACGGCTGCGCCTTGTTCTCTGAACCTTCCAATCTGTGACTTCCATAGGTTCGTCAATGAAGTGTAACTTGTCGTCTATGTGAATCTCATCAGGCGGTATAATTAACGTCTCGTCTGATAAACACTTCTTGAGATTTGATACATGAAACGTATCATGTACATTGCTTAGTTCTTGTGGCAACTTGAGCTTGTAAGCTACAGGGCCAACCCTAGCCAATATTTCAAATGGTCCAACGTACCTAGGGTTAAGCTTGCCACGGTTGCCAAATCTTGCAACTCCTTTCCAAGGTGACACCTTTAACATGACTTTGTCTCCTACTTGAAATTCTAAAGGTCTTCGTCTGTTATCCGCATAACTCTTTTGTCTGTCACGGGCGGCCTTCAGACGATCCTTGATTTTGAAAATCTTATCTGTGGTCTCTTGAATAACTTCAGGACCGGTTAAATGTTTGTCACCAACCTCTGCCCAACATAGCGGTGAACGACATTTTCGACCATACAAAGCCTCAAACGGAGCGGCTTTGATGTTGGTGTGATAACTGTTATTGTATGAAAACTCAGCTAGCGGCAAATGAGTATCCCAATTTCCACCGAAGTCAATTGCACACGCACGGAGCATATCCTCTAAGGTTTGAATGGTTCTTTCACTTTGACCATCTGTTTGTGGGTGATATGCCGTGCTCATGTTAAGACGTGTGCCCATGGCTTCTTGTAATGATTTCCAGATTCTTGACACGAATCTGCTGTCTCTATCAGAGATAATAGAAATTGGTACTCCATGCCTAGCCACAATTTCCTTAATATAAAGTCTTGCAAGTTTCTCGGTTTTATCCGTCTCTTTGATGGGTAGAAAATGAGCTGATTTCGTCAAACGATCGACGATTACCCATATAGTGTCATACCCGCTCGACGTCTTGGGTAACTTTGTAATGAAATCCATGGAAATCTGTTCCCATTTCCATTGAGGTATCTCGGGTTGTTGTAATAATCCCGACGGATTCTGATGTTCTGCTTTTACTTTTGAACATGTCAGGCATTTACCGACATAAATAGCAATTTCTCCTTTCATGTTCGGCCACCAGTAGAATTCTTTCAGATCTTTATACATTTTATCCGAACCTGGGTGAATGGAGTACCTGGACTTGTGGGCTTCGTCCATAACCAACTCCCGTATGTTACCAAAACATGGCACCCAAATTCTATTCATGAAGTATAAAGTGTCATCTGACTTTGGTTCCAACTGCTTTATCATTCCTCGTAAAGCTTCATTCTGACTGTTTTCTTCTTTGATTGCTTCTTGTTGTGCCATCCGAATTTGAGTCGTGAGACTCGTATGAATTGTCAATTCTAGGGCACGAACACGGAGTGTTTTAACTCGTTCTTTACGACTTAAGGCATCTGCTACGACGTTTGCTTTGCCAGGGTGATACTTGATATCACAGTCGTAATCATTTAGTAGTTCTACCCAACGACGTTGCCTCATGTTGAGTTCTTTCTGATTAAAGATGTGCTGGAGACTCTTATGGTCTGTAAAGATAGTACATTTTGTACCGTATAAGTAATGTCTCCAAATCTTGAGTGCAAACACAACTGCACCCAATTCCAAGTCGTGGGTCGTATAATTCTTCTCGTGCACTTTTAGTTGTCTGGATACATATGCTATGACTTTTTTCTTTCTGCATCAACACACATCCCAAACCTTGGTGTGATGCGTCACAGTACACAATGAAATTGTCAGTCCCTTCGAGAAGGGATAGGATTGGTGCACTGCAAAGTTTTTGCTTCAGCAATTGAAAAGCTGATTCTTGTTTATCAGTCCAATCAAACTTTTTGTCCTTCTGGGTTAACGTGGTCAAAGGCAAGGCTATCTTTGAAAAATTCTCGATGAATCGCCTGTAATAGCCTGCCAAACCCAGAAATTGACGCACCTCAGTCGGAGTTCTTGGTGCTTTCCAGTTTTTGATAGCTTCAATCTTGGATGGATCCACATGGATACCCTTCTTATTGATAACATGTCCGAGAAAATGAACCTCTTGGATCCAAAACTCACACTTAGAGAATTTAGCATAAAGTTTCTCATTCCTGAGTCGTTCCAAGATTAATTTTAAATGATATTCATGTTCCTCCTTGGTTCGTTAATATATCAATATGTCATCGATAAACACAATCACGAATTTATCCAAGTACGGCTTGCACACGCGGTTCATGAGATCCATGAAAACAGCTGGTGCATTAGTCAAGCCAAATGGCATAACTAGGAACTCGTAGTGACCGTAACGAGTCCTAAAAGCCGTTTTTGGTATATCTTCTTCCTGAATTTTCAGTTGATGATACCCTGATCGTAGATCAATTTTAGAATAGAAACTGGAACCTTGAAGTTGATCAAACAAATCGTCTATTCGAGGAAGAGGATACCGATTTTTGATTGTCAGTTTGTTCAACTCTCGATAATCAATGCACATTCTAAAGGTTCCATCCTTTTTCTTTACAAATAGGACCGGAGCTCCCCATGGTGAGAAACTCGGTCTTATGAAACCTTTGTCAAGTAATTCTTGTAGTTGACTCGACAGTTCCTGCATCTCGGAAGGGGCTAGACGATACGGAGATCGTGCAACTGGTGCGGCTCCTGGTACTAGGTCGATCCGAAACTCGACTTGTCTTGATGGTGGTATTCCTGTTAAGTCTTCGGGAAATACCTCCGAATAATCTCTGACGATTGGTATGTCCTCAAGTCGACATTCTTCGGGTTTCTTCTCGACGATGTGAGCCAGGAATGCACAATAACCCTTGCGTAGATACTTATAAGTTTTCATGCAGTTTATCATTTTTAACATCGTTATACACCTTTCGCCTTGAATTGAAAGAATTTCTCCGCTTGGTAGGGGAATACGTACAATCTTCTCGAATCATACTATCTCGGCATGATTCTTGGTAAACCAATCCATACCAATAACAATATCAAAATTCCCTAATTCGACGGGTAGAAGGTCTATACTGAATGTACGGTTTTCTAAACATAAAGTACAACCCCTAAAGACCTCTCCGGTTTCTATTAATTTCCCATTTGCTAATTCAATTGTATAACGTTGATCTAGTTTGCTGGCCTTAATACCGAGTAAGGATTTAAAATCATTCGACACAAAGCTCATATCCGCACCCGAATCAAAAAGTACAGAGGCATAGTGATTATTTATCGGGAACGTACCAGTGACGATGTTCGGGTCCTGGCGTGCGTCCCTTGCACCCATCACAAATGCCCTCCCTGGTGCCTGAGCGTTGTTCTGATTCTTCCACTTGGGAAAGTCCTTCTTGAAGTGTTTTAGATAACCACATACAAAACATCCCGATTTAATTTTCCCCAATCTGTTGTTAGTTCGACAAGCTTGAGTGGTGTGACCAAACTTGTCGCATTTTCCACACTTTATGCAAACACCGGCATGATGATTTCCACACCTCTTACATCTTGGTAGGCCCCTATCATACTCCTTTCTTTCCACTGTGTTGGCTGCAAAAGCCTTCACAGTTCCTTGTTTCTTAAACTCTTGTTTTCCTGGTTTGTTACTTGAATTTCCCATCCATTTCCTTTTCTCCCCAGATTTACCTTCCTCATTCTCCTTCCTCACAAACAATTCATTACGTACTGCATCATCCTTTAGTTTGAATGCTAAAGTTATAGCACTCTTGGCATCTATTGGATTAGATGATGTTACCATGCTTCGAATTTGAGGCGCAAGGCCCCACAGATACCTTTCAACACGCTTATGTTCTGGTGTGACCATATGCGGTACCAGAAGTGCCAATTCATTGAAGCAGTCGGTGTACCCCGCTACATCATCCCCTATCATCTGTAGGTTCCTGTAGGTTCCACATCTCAGTTTCAATCTTTTGCAATTCGTTCCGAGGACAGTATTCCTCAATCATCATGTTTTCAAATCTTCCCAAGACAATTGGTACGCTGTTTCTCTCCCCAAAGTCTTCATTTGAGTATTCCACCAAGTTAAAGCTTTATCAGTGAGCGTGCAGGTAGAATACTTCACTATGCAATCAGCGGTGCATTCACTTATATCAATCACCGACTCCATATGTTCTATCCATCTCATTAGTCCTACTGCACCCTCGGTGCCATTAAAACTGCGGGGTTTGCAGGATAGGAAGGCCTTGTAGGTACACTTCCTAGTTGGAGCATATGCAGGATCACAAGTCATAACGTCATTAATTCGGATCATGACTATGTGTTATGGCTTATTTATTTTTATTACCTCCGGAACCTCCGGAACCTCCTGCTGTACCGCTATCCCCTGCGGTACCGCTACCTCCTGCACCTCCTCCGCTATTTCGGTTTGCTTCATACTGCTCTATGGCGGCAGCTACTCGTTGTGCTATTAGTTGTTCCATGTTTGGGGAAATTGTCTTGTTGTTGTCACCAGTAGTGTTACGGGGTGTCCCACGCTTAGGTGCCATGACGTTATTTCTAACATGTCAATTAAAAAGAAACAACATCATATATCAATAATGATAGATCATGACATAAGGATACCACAACATCAAACATGAACAACTATCATTACAACATAAACCATTACATACATAGTCAAAACATACATAGTACATTGTTCCCAAAAGACAAGGATACAAAAGAGATGAGTTAACATGACCTCATCAGTACTAAAGTTTTAAACTACATAATGTACTATGGGCACAACCCGCCCATAATAGGTTTAAAAGAAGAAGTGGGAGTACAACCCAATCATCATGGCAAGTCCTGCCATGACAAAGCTAGCTCTTGCCACAAATTCTGCAGCCAAAGTCCTCCCCTCCAACGCCTCCACCATGTCTCGGACCGTGAGAGTGAACTGCCAGTCCATATCAGCTCTCAACTCGAGGTAGTCAGTGGCACTCTGTATGTCTCGAGTGCTATCCTCCAGAGTCTGTACTCGAGATCCGAGCCCTTGACGTAAGCGCATGGCTGCATCCCCCTGTGCCCGAATATCATCTAGGAGATCATCAAGACGCTCTTCGTGTGTATGAACACGAGCTACCAAGGTAGGCATGGTGAGCTCCATGGCTTCCCCAGTGTGGGGTAAAGGTGTTGGAGAGTTGGAAGACTCTCTGAGCTCAAAGGTAGATGGGATGCTCTCAATCTCCCTCCATCGTGCCAGAGTATGAGGCATCCAACGGATAGTTCCCACAGTAGGGTGATAACAGGGTCGTTGCCTCGGTGGTTCCTCATCGGTCTCCAAGTCTTTCGGGTCACGGGCTGCCAGGTTTCTCTTGCGCGGAAGTCGAACCTTCTTCCTAGCACTTTACACTTTAATTGGTCATCCGCTTTTCTTTTGGTAGAATATAGGCGGTTCTCCCAGGGCGACATTGGGTGGTGTCGAGCTGCGAACTTGTACTCGATTTTTAGGGCGTGTGGCGGGAAGTTCTTCGTTGGATTCAGAGTCAGAGACGGGGTCAGAGTGTGAATGCGATGACATACTTGTGACTACAATATCCACATGACATGATGACTGGTTATGCAATGCTTATGCAATGAAAACATTTTAGTGAGTCATTCAAATTATAGACTAGGTTCCATTTTTAGACACCTAGTTCGCTATAATCAATGGCTCTGATACCAAGTTCTGTCACACCCCGCCAGGGCGGAAACGCGAGGCACGACGTTCACTGGTTTCCAAAGCATATGATTACCGCAAACACATACATGTAATTGGATACATAACTGAATTTAAAATATTTACATTACAAAATATCAACTTGAGTTTACAAATGTTTAAGATTTCGCATATATGACTCAAGACCATGAGTTATACAAGAGAAATCCTCTCAAAAGCCGTATCCACGTGCATGCATGTAACCTACATTGCTAACCTGATGACCGCGTTCAATTTCCTGAAAACATACTTAAAACTGTCAACACGAGGTTGGTGAGTTCACAAGTTATTATAAAGAGTTATCATAAACCCAATGTTTAAATCTGATCTTTTTACCGATCAAAACTCTTTGTTAAACCTGATCATTTTAACCTGATCAGTACTCTTTCGTTTAAACCTGATCACTTTAACCTGATCAGAATTCTTTTTGTTAAACCTAATCACTTTACCCTGATCAGAACTCTTTACTTTAAAACCTGATCACTTTACCCGGATCAGAACTCTTTTGATAAACCTGATCACTTTACCCTGATCAGAACTCTTTTGTGTAAAACCTGATCACTTTACCCGGATCAGAACTCTTTTGATAAACCTGATCACTTTAACCTGATCAGAACTCTTTTGTGTAAAACCTGATCACTTTAACCTGATCAGAACTCTTTTGTATGTATTACCAATGAATATGATTACTAATCCGATCTATTGACCCCATTTGTAAGCTTGCAAGGAATACAAAATAGTATGTAATGTACGAGACCGTAACCAAACCCCAACTTTCTGTGCCTCCCCTCGCCTTTCTGCGAGTAAGACAATATGCGGTCATTCGGCCATTTTGACCCCTGGTTAGCGCGACTAACCATGACCGGAGGCGTCACCCCCAATAGTACTATTCATATAATCCCGGGCTAAATCCATAGCTAATGGTTACTAATTTATTTCGAGGACTTTAAGCGCTTTACTTTTCCCTCAATACACACATACGGTCAGATCATTAGTTCAATTCATTTATACACAAAAGTCTTTTACAAGTATGTTTCCACCCCAAATCATTTCAAAACTTTAGAAAAAGGGGGATTAGTGAAACTCACCTCGACAGTATGAATGCTAGCAAATATTTGAATAACAGCAGATTCGCCTATCCGTATCCTAATTACACAAGGATAACATACACGTTAAGACTACCTATCTTAAACGCAAATTGTTCACTTGACTTAGCCGATCTGATTACTTTTGTTTTAATTATCTTTTTAGTTTTTCCAACCTTGTTTTGTTATGAAAATAGTTCTGAGTTACTGCCTTATGGGGCTGATGAACAGGTATCGAAACTTTCTTAGTTTCGATTGAACAGAACAGATGTCGAAACTTCCTAGTTTCGACAGGGCAAAACAGGTATCGAAACTCCTAGTTTCGATTACGTAATAGGCATCGAAACTACCTAGTTTCGATTAAGCAATATGTATCGAAACTACCTAGTTTCGATTGAACAAACAGATATCGAAACTCCTAGTTTCGATAGAACAACCGGTATCGAAACTTCTAGTTTCGATTGAATAACTGGTATCGAAACTCCCAGTCTCGATTGACCAACAGGTATCGAAACTATAGTTTCGATACCTGCACTTTGATTTACAGAATTCACTATGTATATTTTTATGTTCAAATCTTGAGTTTGACACCGTTTTCTTGTTATCTTACTTGCGTTTGAACGATTTGTATGTTTAGTTACGGTTTTTACAGCAAATAAAAGCGATAATAGCGAGTTTTTACCTCAAACAGGGAATGGTTTCTGAGAGAAACAGAGAAGATAGTCTAGAATTCTTTTGTTAAGCTTTCTTCAAGAACACTTGAAATTCTCCTTATGACACCGAATTATTGTGATTTTCGCTTTAAAACTGGACTTCGAGATGAAAGAGAATTGTGAAATTGCCGTAAGAGAAATGAGAAAGATTGGAAGTGAAGGTGAGGTTTCGACTGAAGAGGTATGGTTTTCCTCTGAATTTGAGTGAAATAGGCAAGTGGGAGAATGGCTCCCTGACTCTCGGCCAAGAAAGTCAAGAAATAGTTTGGGGTTAATGATAACAAATTTTTAAGTATTAATGTATTATGGTATCAGTATCAATTAGAGTTTTAAAGGGGTAATTTAATTCAGTTTCGATTCTTCACGGTATTATAATTTTTAACCATTTTATGGCTCGTTGAAGAAAATATTAGAATCTTGGCTCAACGTAAATTTTGTGTAATATATATATATATATATATATATATATATTTTTTTTTCTGGTTATTTTATTTAACCATTTACGTTCGCATTAAGTCGGGGTATCCTGCTTACTTTTTCTAGTAACTCTTTACGGTTTACTAGACTTGGAACAAACTTCTTTGCTAGACTTCTTGACTTTACTTAGTCAAAATAAAATATCAGGAAATAATAATTATGAACGTGCGTTTATGAAATGTGGATATTGACCTGAAATGCTGGGTGTCACATGTTAAATGCACCATTTACTCCGATCACAAAAGCCTGAAGTACTTTTTCGAACAAAAGGAATTAAACATGAGACAAAGGAGGTGGATAGAGCTACTGAAGGACTATGATTTGTGAGATATTGTACCATTCAGGCAAGGCAAACGTAGTGGCTGACGCTTTAAGCAGAATGGAAGAATCGGAACCTATCCGAATCAAAGCGTGTCAGCTGATTATAACGCCTGATTTGATGAGTGAAATATCAAAGGCACAAAATGAAGCACTATTAGAAAGAAATATAAAACGGGAAAGAATAGTAGGACAAGAAGGAAATTTGGATGCAAATGCATACGGTGTACGAACTAGGTTTGGCCGGATGTGGATTCCTAAGATTGGCGAGCTTAGAGGCAAAATACTCGATGAGGCCCATAAGTCTCGCTATTCTATCCACCCTGGGACAAACAAAATGTATCAAGACTTGAAGAAAAAGTACTGGTGGCCTAGCATGAAGAATGATGTGACTGAGTACGTGAACAAGTGCCTAACATGTTCTCTAGTTAAGGCCGAGCACCCGAAACCATGCGGTAAAATGCAACCTTACCAATACCGGAATGGAAGTGGGAGGAGATCACGATGGACTTCATTACCAAGCTACCGCGAACAACTAAAGGTAATGATACCATTTGGGTGATCGTCGACTGCTTGACGAAAAGTGATCACTTCTTGCCAATATGTGAGACTTCTTCATCTGAAAAGCTAGCAGAAATATCTATCAAGGAAATTGTGAGCAGACTTGGTATGCCGCTGTCGATTGTGTCCGACATGGATACGAGGTTCACGTCAAGGTTTTGGAAGAAATTCAATGAAGCGATAGGCACTAGGATGGACATCAGCACCGCTTACCACCCTCAAACTTATGGTCAATCTGAAAGGACCATTCAGACCTTGGCGGACATGCTCCGGGCCTATATCATTGACTTCGGTGGGAGCTGGGACAGCCATCTACCATTGGTAGAATTTTCATATAACAACAGCTATCACTCAAATATTGGCATGCCGCCATTTAAAATGTTGTATGGGAGGAAATGTAGGACCCCGGTTTGTTGGGGGGAAATTAGACAAAAGGATTTTGCAAGTCTCGAGGTGGTCAAAGCTACTTCCGAGAAATTTGATCAAATTAAGGCTCGAATGAAAGCCGCAAAAGACAGACAGAAATCATACGCGGATAAGAGTAGACGGGATTTATAGTTTCAAGTAGGGGACATGGTACTGTTAAAGGTATCACCATGGAAAGGAATCATTCGATTCATAAAACGTGGCAAACTAAGTCCAAGGTTTGTCGGACCTTTCAAGATTTTAGCGAGAGTGGGTCAAGTTGCTTACAGACTCGACCTACCTGTTGAGCTTAGTGGAATGCACCCTACGTTCCACGTGTCGCACTTACGCAAGTGCCTAGCTGACGACACAGCTCACATACCTTACGATGACATCGAAGTAGATAACAGTCTAAATTATGTGGAGGAACCAATAGCCATTATTGACCGAGCTGAGAAACGACTACGCAATAAGTCGATTCAATTAGTTAAAGTACAATGGAAGCATAGAAAAGGGTCAGAAGCGACATGGGAAAAAGAAGTCGAGATGAGGGGACTATACCCTCAATTGTTTAACGTATAAACGGTTTCTAGGACGAAACCTCTTTAAGGAGGGTAGAATTGTTACATCCCAAAAATAGTAAATAAATAATAATAACGCAATAGAGATTTAACCATCAAAAATGAAAGAAAAATGGATGGGCTTGGGCTCGGCTCCAACGGGCCGAGGGAAGTCCAAGTATATAAAGGTCAAGATAGCCTTAGACTCTCATTTCTTCCACAACTTGCAATCTAGAGAGAGAAAAGAGAGCTCGGGCCTAGAGAGAGAAAGTTGACAGATCGACCCGGAATTGAAGGAGCACGTTACTACTAAGCTCGTGAGCAAAACCTCTGAAACTGAATCCCAATCCAAGTAATGATTCGACCCTAATCTGAGTTTTTGTCCGTTTTGGGGTTTTCAGGTTTTAGCTAAATAGGAGACGTTTTTATGGATGAAACTTGAAAATAAGCTTAGAACTAGCATCTAGAATGAAAACCACACATTTTGATCAAAGAAAGTTGTAAGATTAGCATGATCGGGTTAACATGCAAGAATTTCAGACTTTATAGGGAAGCAGGTCTTGCGTACTTATCAAATACGCAAGAAGGATCCGTTGCGTACTTATCAAGTACGCATGAGGAAGATCCTGCGTACTTATCAAGTACGCAAGAAGAATGTTCTGCGTACTTGTCAAGTACGCATGAGTATGGTCCTGCGCACCTAGCAAGTGCGTAGGCAGCAAGCCGTTAGTGAAGTCAGTATAGTCGCTTAATTCAGAATGATTTAACCATTAGAGTCGGGATTAGGTCTAATGTATGTGTAATTAACAAATTCAGATCATGTGTGGCACTCATTGGACCGCGGATAGGACAGGACGAGACTAGCTCATTAGGTGAGTTATATGTGCCCCCTTTTATGTTATGTGCAAATCATTTAAATGTTTTGGGGCAGAAATGTATACATTAAATGAATAAATTCTATGAATATCAATGTGATCATACGTGGTATACAAATATATATCTATACCTATATATGAAAATGAATTATGAACAAAGAATGAAAGGTATGATTATAAAGAATGAATGAAAGAAGGACATAACATGAGTGAATGAAATCTTGTTTTGTATTATATATTGCATGTTATGAATGTATGTAAACGTTATGGACACTTCGATGACAACGGCTACTTCGGTAGACGGACGACCACATGACTATTTTGCAACAGGGACAAAAACGTTCCTTCGCAAGCTAGGACGTATAAAAGGTACTCATGGACGGTCGAAGCAAATGCCTTATTACATGTAGAATGGTTGCATATATAATAGCCACGTGGGAAACGGATGCCCTAGGGCAGACGGGCGAATGGACGGACTACGACGGTAGGACGGTTTAAGAGCGGACGGACAAAGGTTGCCGGACGGATATATGTTTCGACGGACAGTTTTCTAGAGCCGGACGGTTTATGAAAAGGGCTACAACGGTAGTTCTCACTGCGTTTTCTTTGTGACATTCGTGACAAGTATGACGGGTTGATCACCCCTATGTGTATGACCAATGAATGTTCTCCCCAAAGTAAGTATGTATGTACATATGTGTATACTCAGTATGAATATTATGTGAGAACAGTAAGGCAAAGAATATGCTAATGCACGTATATTATATATATATATATATATATATATATATATATATTATACTTAACGATAAGATAAATGCTATGTATGATTGTTTTTAAACTAGAACTCACCAGCATTAGCTGACGTTTAGTATACATTTTCGGTAAAGGAAGGAAGGGTCGTGCGAAGGCGTGATGGTTACCCGGCACGAGACTGACATCCCACTTTTATATATGTTGAGACAATATTATGTTTTTATTTGTCAAGACTTCCGCTGTTATGTTATGAATTCGAATGATGTTTAGTTCCGCTACTTCTAAATGTTTTTAATTTAAGTTCAGTATTTATGACTATGTTTATGAGTAATTCCAACGAGTGAGGTTCCGCGGGAAAGGGGCCTTACATAAATGGATGACCACGTGACTCTTTTGCAATCGGGACAAAAACGTTCCTTCATAAGCTAGGACGTATAAAAGGCACTCATGGACGGTCGAAGCAAATGCCTTATTACATGTAGAATGGTTGCATACATAATAGACGTGTGGGAAACGGATGCCTTTGGGCGGACGGGCGAATGAACAAACTACGACGGTAGGACGGGTTTAGGCGGACGGACAAAGGTTGCCGGACGGATTTATGTTACGACGGACGGTTTATGAAAATGACTACGATGGTAGTTCTCACGGCGTTTGTCTTTGTGACACACGCGACAATTATGACGGGTTGATAACCCATATGTGTATGACCAATGAATGTTCTCCCCAAAGTAAGTATGTATATACTCAGTACGAATGTTATGTGAGAACAGTAAAACAAAGAATATGCAAAAGCATGTATATTATATATATAATACTTAATGATAAGATAAATGTTATGTCTGATTGTTTTTATACTAGAACTCCGAAGGCGTGATGGTTACCCGGCACGAGACTGACATCCCACTTTTATATATGCTAAGACAATGTTATGTTTTAATTGTTAAGACTTCCGCTGTTATGTTATGTTATGTTATGTTATGTTATGTTATGTTATGTTATGTATTCGAATGATGTTTGCTTTCGCTACTCTTGAATGCTTGTAAATTAAATTCAGTATTATGACTATGTTTATGAGTAAATCCAACAAGTGAGGTTACCTAGGAAAGGGGCCTTACAAGTTGGTATCAGAGTAATAGTTTGAGAGATTCAGACATCCCTAAATGTCTGGAATCAAGCTGATTATTGGACTAACGCACGGATGTCAGTATGGGTAACCAACGCCAACGCCAGCACGGTAAGTAAGTACTAAAGTTAATGCACTTGGATAAGAATAGATACCTTAACTTAGAACAAATAGATGTCAATGTCACAACCGATTTGAAGAGTTTTGAACCCGAAAAGCAATGTAAATTAGTAATCACAAACCGGTCACTGTAATTAAAAATTTACCTTGCTCGTACTGTTCTAAAACTATTATCTGAAGGAATGGCATTGATGTATTCCCTTTATAACTATCAGGAAACTAGAAACTATGGCTGGTGGAGGAAGAACCCGACGCCGAGGCGGTCGCACAGGCCGAGTCGGTAGACCTCCATTCAATTAAAGACATGAAGAGGAAGAGAGTGTGCATGCAGAACACACTGAGAGTGTGCATGAAACAGATGTGACCCCAACTGGGAACGACAATTAAGGGCCTCTACAGTTGGAACCCGAGGTCAGGGATGCTATTGCCGTGAAGTTGTACTCACTTTGAAGAATGTATTGCCTGATATACTATTCGAGGCACTAAAGAAAAGTAGAGAGGAGGATGAAGGAGACCATGAAGAGAAAGTGTATGACAGTCATGGGGATGAAGTAAAGGTGGGATCAAGCAATCGTGGGTGTACTTACAAAGGTTTCAAGGACGGAGACCCACCCAAGTTCTATGGGAACAAGGATTTAGTGGCTACGTTTGAATGGATTGAGAGGATGAATTTTGTAATCAACATCAGCGAGTGTCGACCGGACCAGACTGTTAAGTATGTTGCTTATTCATTCACTAATGAGGCACTAAGTTGGTGGAGGAACATTCAGAGGACAAAGTCGCCAAACGCTCTTGCCAGAATGACATGGGAAGACCTGAAGAAGCTGATAATTCAAAAGTTCTGTCCCCAGAACGAAATTGATCGAGTGGAAAATGAATTCCTAAACTTTAAGGCTGGCAGCAAGACGCACCGCCAGTATACTTCTAGGTTCAATGAGCTAGCTCAACTAGTACCCCACCTGGTGGAGACAGAAGAACGAATGATTAAGTACTATGTGAAGGGCCTACCTCAAAGGGTCCGTGTTCATGTAAAAGCTAATCTACCATCGACCTTCGAATCGGTAGTCAACCTGTCTGGAATCGTCTATGACGATTATGCTAACGAGGACACAGCTCCCAAGCTCCGAAACGGAAATGGGAGAACTCGTTCAAAAGAAACGGAAAGGGAAACTACACCGCTGAGGTGAAGAAGCCTAGGGTAGAAAGGCATGACGTTTGTAAGAAATGCTTAAAGAAACACCAAGGCGAATGTCTTGTTGGCTCAACCATGTGTTATAAGTGCGGGAGGCCGGGGCATTACTCCCGAGATTGCTTAAAGGACGTCAAGTGCCAAAGTTGTGGAAGATATGGGCACCTGACTAGGGATTGCAGGAAAACCAGCCAATCCGGTTCGGGAAAGGAAAAGGAAGCTGAAAAGGAACAGCCAAAGGCTAGGACTCGAGCCTACGCCCTGAGTGAGGAGGAAGCAAGGGGAAACCCTGATGTTTTGTCAGGTACGTTCCTAGTTAATGATGAACATGCTGCTATTTTATTTGACTCTGGTGCTAGTAAAAGTTTTATATCCAATGCATTTATTCGTAAACTAGATTGTACTATCAACACCATAGTAAAGGCCTTTAGCGTATAAACTACCGTTGGTAAAAAATCGGCAGTATTCCAAGTAACAGAGGATTGCATCATAGAAATAGAGGGCCATAAGTTTCCTTCTAGATTATTCCTTCTCACCTTAGGAGGATTCGATATAGTATTGGGTATGGATTGGCTAGCTGCCAACGAAGCTCAAATCATATGTAAACGTAAGAGGATACACCTCAAAGCTCCTAGTGGCAGTCCAATTACGGTTTATGGGGATTGGAATTGCATGATGCTGAACGTCATCTCCATGATCAAGGCCGAAAGTTACATGAGGTGCGGTTGCGAAGCTTATCTGGCGTATGTTATTGACGATAGAATGAAAACGAAAGAACTCAAGAATGTACCCGTGGTGTGCAACTTTCCGAAAGTATTCTCTGAGGATCTACCTGGGTTGCCACTCGATCGGGAAATAGAATTTCAGATTGACTTACTGCCAAGAGCTGAGCCCGTTGCCAAAGCCCCCTACCGATTGGCTCAGTCAGAAATGAAAGAATTGATGTCTCAACTAGAGGATTTAACAGAAAAAGGATTTATCAGACCGAGCATTTCACCATGGGGCGCTCCAGTACTATTTGTAAAGAAGAAGGACGGCAGCATGTGCATTGTCACACCCCGACCGATGGCGGAATCATCGAGGCCGACAATGGAGTGATTGTTCAAAAGCACATGATAACTAAAATGTTGCATAATTCATTAATTAAATTTAAAGACAACAAAGATCCAAATACAATACATTTCAAATGACCTAATCTAGTTCAAAACATTGATTTATTTAACTAGGTCCATAGTTCTTAAGTGGAGGAATCTTCGGCAAGCAATCACATATCCAAACCTGAAACATTATTTAAATCAAGTGTCAACTAAAAAAAAGTTGGTGAGTACATAGGTTTTGTAGTTCCGATAAGTAGTAGATAAAAATGTTTGCAACTCGTTGTTTATCTTGTTAAACATAGTATATATATGGTGTATCGTTTATCTACTCATGATTCAAACCTTGTTTGACGCGCTTGAACATAGCACAACAGCTATGCCCGGTATGTTTGAATATAGTTACCCACTATATCCGGTATGTTTGAATATAACACGCGGCTATATCCGAGTATGCAGTAATAAACACCCTAACCGGGTGGGCTGGTCAGGCACAATAGATCTATTAATATTACTGTTGGTTTTCTTGTGTTTAAAGCAAATGATTGTACACCCAAGATAATAAGCATATAATCCACATGAATAACACGTATAAACAATTTGATTTAGTAGCATGAAATAATGTTTCACCCCAAAGTATGTCAAAATGTAAAATAGGGGCTATGTAACTCACCTTGCAAGCGGGTATTTTTCCACGCGTGTAGGTGATAAAGATGTTGAAGTCTAAGCACGTTGAAACCCTATGTAGACAAATGGGTATTATTGTATGTTTACATGTGCGTATTAGTATTTAATTGTGTATAGGTTTATAATAACATTTCTTAGTGTTATTTGCATAAAAGTTGGTCCAGGTTTACTTGAAAGTACTGATTTGATCGAAACTGTTTATAGTTGTGACAGGTATCGAAACTGTGTTCAATCGAAACTACTAGTTTCGATTGATCATTTACAAGTGATACACAGAACTGTCAAAACTACTATCTATCGAAACTACTAGTTTTGATTGATCATTTATAAGTGATACACAGGCTGTCGAAACTACCATCTATCGAAACTACTAGTTTCGATTGACCATTTACTCAATCGAAACTAAGTAGTTTCGATGGCCCAGACTTTAGAAAATAAAACAGTAATTTTTCAGAACAATAGTTTGTCCGGTAATCGATGTTTTGGAGTCGTGACTTCAATTGGTTCAGCTTGCCTTATGATAACAGAAGGTAAAGAAACAAAATTGAGGATTCTTACGTGGTTGCAAAGGGGCTGGACGGCAGAGTCTTAAATCTGAGAATGTCCGGAATGAGAATCGAGCTTCTGGATGGGATTAGCCTCTACAACCTTGGTCACAGCTTCACACAGAGATGTAGATTGTAATGGTGCCTTCAATTTGGAGTGAGATTGGGTGGAAGAGGGGTAGCGAGCTCGAGCAGGTCCGACTATGGCTATTTATAGCCGAGTTCGTTTCTTATGACAAAGCGTGCAATTGGGCACGTCCCGACACTCGTCTGGACGAGACGAAGCTAACGAGCGATTAAATACGCGTGGAGGTTGACTCTCGGGCTCGAATTCGAGGTGTCGGTTCTCGGCCACTAACAAGATCAGGCGATTCGTATGTTTTGGAGACCAATTGGTCGGGGCCTTTTGTTCGCATGGGGAAGACGGGTTCAGGGATGCCTGTAGCGGCTGTCGAGGTGCAGGGAACAGCCCTGTCGGGGTGTTCGTCGGAAAAATGCTTTACCCGCCGGACCAAGGAACATGGTGACCGGAAGGTCGATTTGGGAATTGGCAGATTTGGTCCTTGTAGTTTGGTTTTGATTTAATTCGGCCCCTGAGATAATTACGGATGAGTCCTTGTAGTTTGATTTGTATAGAAATAGTCCCTCAAATGATTTTTGCTTAAAACCTTCTAGTTTGAAAAGTTTCAAAACAACCCCTTAACTTTTATAAAAATAATATTTTTAATTTCTTTAGATTTTCAAATATATTTTATAAACTTATATTATTATTATCGTTATAAATAATTTTTATAAGAGTTAGTTATCTTATTTAAATATGTTATTTTATTAAATCTGAAACTTTTTAAATTTAGATTTTTATATAAAATTTTATATAAGTTTAAAACGTATTTATTTTTAATTATTTTAAATCCATAAAATAAATATATATTTTGTACAAAATTAAATAAAACACTTGCATTTCATTTAGTTAAAAATGATTACATGATATATATTACAAATGCGTGAATAAAAATCCGGAATGTCACATGCATCGACTACCGTGAACTGAACAAGAGGACAGTAAAGAACAAATACCCACTTCCTAGATTAGATGACATTTTTGATCAACTGCAAGGTGCGAGTTGGTTCTCAAAGATCGATCTTAGGTCGGGTTACCATCAGTTGAAAGTAAGAGAAGAAGACGTACCAAAGACCGCGTTTCGCACACGTTATGGGCATTATGAGTTTCTCGTGATGTCCTTCGGAATGACCAACGCACCAGCAGCGTTCATGGACTTGATGAATAGAGTATGTCGACCAATGTTGGATCGATCAGTGATGGTTTTTATAGACGACATACTGATATAGTCGAAAAACGAGGGTGATCACCACTGTCACCTAAGAGAGGTTTTGGAGGTGCTAAAGAAGGAAGAGTTGTACGCAAAATTCTCCAAATGCGCATTCTGGCTTAGGGAAGTCCAATTCCTAGGTCATGTGATAAACCCAAATGGCATCATGGTAGATCCTACAAAGATTGAGGCAGTAAAGAAATGGAACGTCCCGAAGACACCAACAGAGATACGATGTTTTTTGGGATTGGCAGGCTACTATCGGAGGTTCATTCAAGATTTCTCAAGAATAGCCTCACCACTAACTAAACTGACATGGAAGGAAGTAAAATATGAATGGGTCCAAAACAACGCGTTTGAGGAACTTAAGACATGATTAACCCAAGCTCTAGTCTTGGCACTACCTGAAGGAAATGAAGACTTGGTAGTCTACTCTGACGCTTCGGGTCAAGGTTTAGGATGTGTAGTTGTGCAACGAGGAAAGGTAATTGCTTACGCCTCGCAACAACTAAAGATTCACGAGGTTAACTACCCAACTCACGATCGGGAGTTAGCGGCAGTAGTTTTTGCATTAAAAATATGGAGGCACTATATGTATGGAGTTAAATGCACCATTTACTCCGATCACAAGAGGTTGAAGTACTTTTTCAAACAAAAGGAATTAAACATGAGACAAAGGAGGTGGTTAGAGCTTCTGAAAGGCTATGACTGTGAGATATTGTACCAACCAGGCAAGGCCAACGTGGTGGCTGACGCCTTAAGTAGAAAGGGAGAATCGGCACCTATCCGGATCAAAGCGTGTCAGCTAATTATAACGCCAGATCTGATGAGTAAAATATCGAATGCACAAGATGAAGCACTATTAGAAAGAATAATAAAACGAGAAAGAATAGTAGGACAACAAGGGAATTTGGATGTAAATGCATACGGTGTACGGACGAGGTTTGGACGGATGTGGATACCTAAGATTGGTAGGCCCATAAGTCTCGCTATTCAATCCACCCCGGGATAAACAAAATGTATCAAGACTTGAAGAAAGAGTACTGGTGGCCCGGCATGAAGAATGATGTGACCGAGTACGTGAACAAATGCCTAACGTGTTCACTAGTTAAGGCCGAGCACCAGAAACCATGTGGAAAAATGCAACCTTTACCAATACCGAAATGGAAGTGGGTGGACACGATGGACTTCATTACCAAGCTACCGTGAACAGCTAAAGGCAATGATACCATTTGGGTGATCGTCGACCGCTTGATGAAAAGTGCTCACTTCTTGCCAATACGTGAGACTTCTTCGTCAGAAAGACTAGCAGAAATGTTTATCTAGGAAATTGTAAGCAGACATGGTATGCCTCTGTCGATTGTGTCCGACTGGGATACTAGATTCACGTCAAGGTTTTGGAAGAAATTCAATGAAGCGATGGGCACTAGACTGAACATCAGCACCGCTTACCACC
The DNA here is from genome assembly GCA_023525975.1 of Smallanthus sonchifolius. Taxonomy (NCBI): domain Eukaryota; kingdom Viridiplantae; phylum Streptophyta; class Magnoliopsida; order Asterales; family Asteraceae; genus Smallanthus; species Smallanthus sonchifolius. Next base: position 23,863,322 of record CM042030.1, on the reverse strand, counting down.
CCCAAACCGATGGTCAATTGGAAAGGACCATTCAGACCTTGGAGGACATGCTCCAGGCCTGTATAATCGACTTCGATGGGAGCTGGGACAGCCATCTACCATTGGCAGAATTTTCATATAACAACAGCTACCACTCAACTATTAGCATGCCGCCGTTTGAAATGTTGTATGGAAGGAGATGTAGGACCCCAGTTTGTTGGGGGGAAATTGGACAAAAGGATTTTGCAAGTCTCGAAGTGGTCAAAGCTACTTCCGAGAAATTTGATCAAATAAAGGCTCGAATGAAAGCCGCAAAAGACAGACAGAAATCATACGCAGATAAGAGAAGAAGGGATTTAGAGTTTCAAGTAGGGGACATGGTACTGTTAAAGGTATCACCATGGAAAGGAATCATTCGATTCAGAAAATGTGGCAAACTAAGTCCAAGGTTTGTCGGACCTTTCAAGATTTTAGCGAGAGTGGGTCAAGTTGCTTACAGACTCGACCTACCCGTTGAGCTTAGTGGAATACACCCTACGTTCCATGTGTCGTACTTACGCAACTGCCTAGCTGACGACACAGCTCACATACCCTGCTGAGAAACGACTACGCAATAAGTCGATTCATTTAGTTAAAGTACAATGGAAGCACAGAAAAGGGCCAGAAGCGACATGGGAGAAAGAAGACGAGATGAGGGGATTATACCCTCAATTGTTTAACGTATAAACGGTTTCAAGGACGAAACCCCTTTAAGGAGGGTGGACTTGTAACATCCCAAAAATAGTAAATAAATAAATAGCGATCGACATTTAATCGTCATAGATGAAAGGAAAATGGATGGGTTTGGGCTCGGCTCCAACGGGCCGAGGGAAGCCCATGTATATAAGGGCCAAGACAGCCTCAAACTTGCAAACTTCCACCATTTGCAAAGTTAGATAGAGAAAGGAGAGCTCGGGCCTAGAGAGAGAAAGTTGATGGATCGACCCGGAATTGAAGGAGCACGTTACTGCTGAGCTCGTGGGCAAAACCTCCTAATCTGAATCCCAATCCAGGTAACGATTCGACCCTAAACTGAGTTTTTGTTTAATTTAGGATTTTCGGGTTTTAGCTAAATAGTGTTTTTACGGATGAAACTTGAAAATAAGCTTAGGACTAACATCTAGAATGAAAACCGCACGTTTTGAACAAAGAAAGTTGTAAGATTGGCACGATCAGATCCACATGCGAAAGTTAGGGTTTTTCCGGGGAAGCAGGTCCTGCGTACTTATCAAGTACGCAAGAAGCAGATCCTGCGTACTTATCAAGTACGCAAGAAGAATGTTCTGCGTACTTAGCAAGTACGCAAGAACAAGGCCCTGCACACTTGCTAAGTGCGCAGGTAACAGGCCGGTTAGTAAAGTCAATATAGTTGCCTAATTCAGAATGATTTAACCGTTAAAGTCGGGATTAGGTCTGATGTATGTGTAAATAATCAATCCAGATCGTGTGTGGCACTCATTGGGCCGCTGTTAGGACAGGACGAGACTAGCCCATCAGGTGAGTTCTATGTGCCCCCTATATGTTATGTGCAAACCTTATTAAATGTTTTGGGGCTGAAGTGTATACGCTAAATGAATAAATGTTATAAATGCCAATGTGATCATACGTGATATATACATATACGTATCAAAATAAATGATGAACAAAGAATGAAACGTATGTTTATAAAGAATGAATGAAAGAATGACATAACGTGAATGAATAAAATCTTGCTTGATATTTTATATATTGCATGTTATGAATGTATGTAAACGTTAAGGACGCTTCGATGACAACGGCTACTTCGGTAGATGGACGACCACGTGACTATTTTGCAACCGGGACAAAAACGTTCCTTCATAAGCTAGGACGTATAAAAGGCACTCATGGACGGTAGAAGCAAATGCCTTATTACATGTAGAACGGTTGCATACATAATAGCCGCGTGGGAAATGGATGCCTTTGGGCAGACGGGCGAATGAACGGACTACGACGGTAGGACGGGTTTAGGCGGACGGACAAAGGTTGCTGGACGGATTTATGTTACGACGGACGGTTTCTAGGGCCAGACGGTTTATGAAAAGGACTACGACGGTCGTTCTCACGGCGTTTGTATTTGTGACTCACGCGACAATTATGACGGGTTGATCACCCATACGTGTATGACCAATGAATGTTATCCCCAAAGTAAGTATGTATATACCCAGTATGAATGTTATGTGAGAACAATAAAACAAAGAATATGCAAAAGCACGTATATTATATATATAATACTTAACGATAAGATAAATGTTATGTCTGGTTGTTTTTACACTAGAACTCACCAGCGTTAGCTGACTTTTAGTATACATTTCATGTAAAGAAAGGAAGGGTCATCCAAAGGCGTGATGGTTACCCGACACGAGACTGACATCCCACTTTTATATATGCTAAGACAATGTTATGTTTTAATTGTTAAGACTTCCGCTGTTATGTTATGTTATGTATTCGAATGATGTTTGCTTTCGCTACTCTTGAATGCTTGTAAATTAAATTCAGTATTATGACTATGTTTATGAGTAAATCCAAAAAGTGAGGTTACCCAGGAAAGGGGCCTTACATTAATACATTTGGAAACATTGTTGAGAAAACATTGCAAACATTTTTATATGATAACAAGGAAACAAAACACTAACATTATGTTGTGCATGAGGAACAATAGAGCGCTAAAATTCCCCAGAACAACATTAAAATTTTGTAACCATTAGCTATAATCTTAGCCTGGGATTCTATGAATAGTACTATTGGGGTGACGCCCCCCATCATGGTTAGTCGGGCTAACCGGGACTTGAAGGGTCAAATGGCCGCATATTGTCTTATTCTCGTGGTATAGCGAGGGAGGGGCATTCATTTGTCATGGTTTGGTTACGGTTTCATGTATGAACATAGGTATTTGTAAGCCTAGCTAGCTTACAAATGGATCAATAACACTTATTTTGTTTATCATATGCGTTTAAAATTATTTGTACGTATTTAAGACGGTAATGTCATGGGCATGTTTTCGGGTAAAACTATCTATTTATGACGGTAATGTCATGGGCATGTTTTCGGGTAAAACTACTTATTTTTATGACGGTTAAGTCATGTATATGTTTTTGGGGAAAACTACTTATTTTATGACGGTAAGGTCATGTATATGTTTTCGGGGAAAACTACTTATTTTTATGACGGTTAAGTCATGTATATGTTTTCGGGGAAAACTACTTATTTTATGACGGTAAGGTCATGTACATGTTTTCGGGGAAAACTATTTATTTTATGACGGTAAGGTCATGTACATGTTTCGGGGAAAACTAATTATTTTTATGACGGTTAAGTCATGTATATGTTTTCGGTGAAAACTACTTATTTTTATGACGATTAAGTCATGTAATCAAGTCTTACAAATCACTATTACAGCTTCCGCTATTGTGTAATGAACCATTTATTGCAACCATTATTTATTTATTAAGTAAATAAATTTGGGGGTGTGATGTGGTGTGCCAAAAATTTCAAAAACAAACAGATATTATCTTAACGTGGTACATATCACCCTATATTGACAGTTTCAGTATTACCGACACCCTAAGATGAGTACCCACACAATATCCTGATTTAATTACGTGATTAAGCATAAGTAACACTCACATGATATTTAAGCTCTACTAACTGATTGGGTATACCAAAGCATCACTAATTAGACACGTTTTCAATTATTTTATCATTTAAACTCAACAAATAGATCCAGTTGTACTATCATTTTCTAAATATAAGCAGTTATTTCCAAGGACATTTTTCAAAATTTTTAAATTTTTGTATTTTTGAATTTTTATAAACAAAACAAACTAGACAAACTAAGACACTCACATCCCCACACTTGAAAGACACATTGTCCTCAATGTGAAGCAAAACACAACTAAAAAAAATGCAAAAATAAAAATAGGAATCGACTTAGCTGGTAATGATATGCATGAATGGAAATCCAGCTTCCTTTATCCTCATGTGCACCGTATAGCATTTCGGTCGCGGTTGCACAGACTACTGGGCTGCCCTTACAAACTAGATAAGATCATAATCGACCCCACCTGAATTGAGATTGAGTATGGACGGGATGATAAAACCTGCAAAATAAACCTCACAACAAACCCGCAACATTAAACTGACTCAAATTAAAATAAAGGCTCGACTGACTCAAATGAGTCACTAAGACTCAAGATAGATAGCATGCAGAGAAACGTACCCGATGAGTGGCAAACACATAGACATGAAAGCTACAGCAAGGTAGATCATCGGTCATGAACGGTTTCAGTTTCCCAATGGTTGGTGGTCGGTGGATATGAAGGTGAATGGTGGTGGTAGGGTATGGTAAGGAATGATGGATGATGATAAATATGGTGTTATGGATGATGAATATGTGGTGGTAAATGGTGGATGTGGAAAACCATGGAAAACAAGAAGTAAGGGCAAATCAGAGAGGCCCCGCGTACCGTGAAAAAGCCAGGACCACGCCTCCCGTACCGCAAGACAATGAAATTCAGGCCGGCTAAATCCGAGACGTCTGGCGTACCGCGAGAGACCTCTGGAATTACCTCACGTAACGCGAGAACCCTCTGGTGATAGAAAGTTTTGAGGGTTTTTGTACTTAGAAAATTCTTGTCCCCTCAAACTTTTTTTTACAAAAATTTCATAAAAACCTATTCCAAGCATAAAGACATATGTAAAAATACATGAAACTTCATTCCCGGTGATTTCCTCACCGAATCAAGCGCGAATTCCTGCAAGACATGACACAAACAAAACACAAACCAAAAAACACAAAAAATGACATGGAATTAAACCAAAGAATGCACACAAACTCTACATCCGCCCGAGATTCAAACAAGCCTATCAGGAGGCTTCTCCTTGATCCTAACTGGTATTGCCATCATCCTATGCAGTCTCCCAGTTCTCCACAACTTTAGCATACTCCTACTCTTATTAAACCTCAAACCTCTAGGACGTATATCTTTCCACCACAACTTAAATCTACCCAGTCCAAAAATGATATGCATTAAATATCCTAGTAACTTCTCACCCATAAACTTCCCCACACTTGGGGTTTTCACTACCCTAAAATCGGAAGATTCTATCAACGTACGGGTGCTCTTACGGGGTGGCCTAGACCTAGGGGTGCTAGAACAAGGGGTTGGCTCAGCTGCTCTCCCCTCAGAACGCACAACGATGATGGGCAAAGGCTCAGTAATGGGATCTGCTAAAGAATTTACCTTTAAACCTTCACCTGGATCTTCAGGATCCTCTACACTCTCCACCAACTTCCCCACACTTGGGTTTTGCCTAAGATCTCATCAAATTCTGCCAACATCTCCAGCAGATCATCAGGCTCCTCATCGTCCCCGTACTCATCTGGCTCTTTTAACAGTCTCTCTAACTCTACCGCCCACTCAGAAGGTTCTTCTAAATTAGGGTCGGGCTCACAAACTTCTATCTCACACGGATTAGAATCCTGATGGTAGTTCATGAAGGCATCAAGCATGCGCACGGAGTGGCTATGCTCGCCAACATCCTTCACGGACTTTGTAGCATCCAAAGTGACCGCTTCATCCCCCACGCGAAGTGTGAGCTTTTCGTCAAAGACATCGATCAATGCCTTGGCGGTGCGCAAGAACAGGCGCCCGAGGATGAGTGGGACTCTATCATCCGCATCCATGCCTAAGATAACAAAATCCACAGGGAAGACTGTCACACCCCGCCAAGGCGGAAACGCGAGGTGTAACGTTCACTGGTTTCCAAAGCATATGATTACCGTAAACACATACATAATGATTGGATACATAATCAAATTTAAAGTTTTTCATCCCAAAATATCTATTTGAGTTTACAAAAGATTAAGATTTCACAAGTATGACCCATAACGATGAGTTATACAAGGGAAATCTCCCAAAAAGCCGTATCCGCTCATGCATGCATGTAATCCTACATTGCTAACCATTGTGACCACGTTCAATTTTTTGAAAAACATACTTAAAAAGTGTCAACACGAGGTTGGTGAGTTCATAGGTTTTGATCAAATATTCTTGTAGTTCCAACGTTTACAAACGTTTAAATGAATAAGTTTTTCGATCAAATAGTACATATATATAACCAATGAATTGAACATTTCCTGACCAATTGACCCCATTTGTAATCTTGCAAAGAATACAAACAATAATGTAGCGCACGAGACCATAACCAAAACCATGACAATGAATGCCCCTACCTCGCTATACCACGAGAATAAGACGATATGCGGTCATTTGGCCATATGGACCCCTAGTTAGCGCGACTAACATTGACCGGGGGCATCACCCCTAGTAGTACTATCCACATAATCCCAGGCTAAGACCATACCTAATGGTTACTAAATATGGTTGTTCCAGGGGACTTTACAAGCTCTATAATTGTTCCCTCAATGCACATATAACGATCTGGTATTTGTTCATTCATTTCAATATATGAAAAGTAGTTATAAGTATATTTCCTCCCCAAAACCTTTCAAAAACCAGAAAAGAGGAATAATGAATTCATAAGGAGTTAAACCAGAGTATACATGTTTTTCCAAAACATAATTAGTTAAGTATGTTCCCCCCGATGTTTATAAAACAGTAAAGAGTTAAAAGGGGGCCGTGAAACTCACCTCGACCGAATGCTAGCAAAAACTTGAATAACCGTAAACCCCGCTTATCCGTACCCTAAATACACGAGGATACCTTACTTGTTAAGACTAACCGTCTTAAATGCAAGTTGTTCACCCGACTTAACGAATCCCGTTAAGTACGTCTTTAATTAATGAAACAATGTTTAAACGCGACGACTCATTGGTGATTATTATTCAAGTCAGGACGCTTATTTATTTCCCGAGAAAATATTATGTTTCTATATCGGTGACTTGATACGTGTACCAGAAATAAATATTTATATTATAATTCACGTATAACCATGTACTTATTTCTTACCAATAAATATATAAAATCACAAATATCGTTCAAGTATGTTCTACGCATGACAATTATCCTACGTGCACATAAACCACGTTAACACGTCCACATGCAATTACTTGTTTCGAACGACATTTATTAACTTGTTTCCATTCAACATGCATTAATTTATACCAATATATGCATACGAGTATATTCAACAATTCAACGTATACTAAAACACGTTAAATATTAACATGTGATCATCTATTTATTTTTAACCCAAGGTAATTAGATTTCTCGTATTCATGACATGTAAGGCCCCAAACCCGGGAGGCCTCACTCATTGGATTTACTCATTCACAAACAGTTCTTAAACATGAATATCAAATAACGCAGCGGAATCATTCATTCAACATAACTAAAAACTTGTTCATACATGCGGAAGCGTACATTGTCACATACATAAACTTAACATAAACAACTCATAACGGGATGCCAGTCTTCATGATCGACCGAGTAACTCTTCTCGCTTTCCAAGCATCACCGTCCATCGTCCATACCTGCCTTAACATGAATGTGCACACTAAAAAGTCAGCTACGCTGGTGAGTTCTAGCATTTCATAAAAACTTTAACATCAACATTTTCCAAAAACGTATCATTCATTCAGTAAAACCTTTCACAAAAGCATGTAATAATCTAACATCTTTAAAAAGGTTTCGTACCCATATCATCATCTACATCATAATCATAAACACCGTTAAACGGATCGTTCATTAAAACTTTTAACATTCATTTAAGTCATACATTATTATCTAAATCTGTGTGACCCTTCGTTCCGTCATTTAGTATGGTATTGCCCCTAAGGCTTAACTGCACGAAGACCGACAATACCATACATTCCGTCAATTCCCTTATGGTATTGCCCCTAAGGCTTAACTGCACGAAGACCGACAATACCATACATTCCGTCAATTCCCTTTTTGGTATTGCCCCCAATTCTAACTACGCGAGGACCGACAATACCCATTCAGTTGCCCTTATGGCTCTCATGTCCATAAACCAACAACTTCCATCGACGGTTATGACTCTCAGCCATAACATCGTCGGATCATAATTTAACCTTACATAGGGTCACGTTAACCCCTGAGTAACCGTCGTTACTCCCTTACCAGTTGTACAACATCATAACCATTGACATGCCACAGAGACACTGCCCTTGTTGTTCTTGTGGCAACTATGGCTCGCTATCCATAATCTACCACAAGGCTGGGAATCTCATTCCCAGACTTCATTCGTCAATTCCATTCATTCGACAGATTAGATTTGTAATGACTTCTTTAAAACCATTACCTCTTTCTCTTCTCATTAAACATTTCCTCATTTAGACCATTCATAAAGCATTCGTAACCCTTTTTGGCAAAAACATTTCAAAACCTTTCCTTTCGTAAACATCGTTTCAACATTTCAAAACCTTTCCTTTCGTTAAACATCATTTCGTTAAAACATCATTTCGTTAAATATCATTTCGTTAAACATCATTTCGTAAGTATGCACACTAGCCCAAAAACATTAACAAAACATTTAAAAGAGGGCTCTAGAACTCACCTGATACGCTAATATGGGTTGTCCTAAACGAAGGTCCCACAACGTCACTTCCGATCTGAATTGATTAGTTAAATACACATCAGACCAATCCCGACTCTAACGGTTTAACCATTCTAGCATACTCACTTCACTTAATCAGTTCTGATGTCTGCGCACTTAGCAAGTGCGCAGACCCTGCTGCCTGCGCACTTATCAAGTGCGCAGACCCTGCCTCCTGCGCACTTAGCAAGTGCGTAGGTCCCTCCTCCTGCGCACTTAGCAAGTGCGCATGTCCCTCCTCCTGCGCACTTAGCAAGTGCGCAGGACCTGCTCCGTGCGCACTTAGCAAGTGCGCACGACCCGTTCTTCGCGAAAAACCCTAACTTTCGCATTCGGGTCTGATCATGTCAAGATCCCGAACCTGTTGCATTCAAAACGTTCGTTTTCCATTCAGGAACTCCAATCCATGATTATCTTTCAGTTTCATCCGTTCAAACCTTACCTTTTCACCCAAAACCCGAAAAACCCAAAAACGAACTAAAACTCAGATTTAGGTCGGATCGTTACCTGAATCGAGTTTCTGATCTGGAGGTTCTTCTCACGAGTTATGGAGTAACACTTTGCTGAAGTCTCGGGTCGATCCGCCAACTTTCTCTCTCTACGGTTTCTCTCTCTAAAAAGTTGCAAATGAGAGAAAAGGGGTGGCATAGGCTATTTATAGCCCGCTGACCCATCCGACCCGACCCGCCATGCCTCGTTCGTTTATTCCGTTATTATAACTGTCGTTTTATTTTTTGGGATGTTACAAGTCTACCCCCCTTACAATAGGTTTCGTCCCCGAAACCTATCATAAGTCAAATAGATGATGGTACGACTCCCTCATTTCCTTCTCCGTTTCCCAAGTGGCTTCCGATCCCTTTCGATGCTTCCATTGGACTTTAACCAATTGGATAACTTTATTACGTAAACGTTTCTCCTTCCGATCAAGGATGGCCACGGGTTCTTCGATGTAATTAAGGCTGTTGTCAACCTCGATGTCAGTAAGTGGTACGTGAGCCGATTCATCCGCCAAACACTTTCGCACGTGTGATACATGGAAAGTAGGATGAATCCCACTTAACTCATCAGGCAACTCCAACCGATAAGCGACTTCCCCAACACATGCCATTATCTTGAATGGTCCGACAACCCTCGGACTTAACTTTTCTCTCTTTCTGAATCGTATGATTCTCTTCCATGGTGACACTTTCAGCATTACTCTGTCACCAATATCAAACTCAATAGGCCTTCGTCGTTTATCCGCATAGGATTTCTGACGATCTTGTGCGGCCTTCATTCGCGCTTTGATCTGATCGAACCTTTCCGACGTCTCTCTTACGACTTCGAGACTTCCTAATTCCTTCTGTCCAATCTCACCCCAACAAACCGGGGTCTTACATCTTCTCCTATACAACATTTCGTAAGGCGGCATGCTTATCGTAGTGTGATGACTATTGTTGTAGGAGAATTCAGCTAACGGCAGATGGCTGTCCCAACTGCCACCGAAGTCGATAATACAAGCACAGAGCATATCCTCCAATGTCTGAATGGTCCTTTCGGACTGACCATCCGTTTGTAGGTGGTATGCTGTGCTGATATTAAGCCTCGTGCCCATCGCCTCGTGAAATCTTTTCCAGAACCTCGATGTGAATCGTGTGTCCCGGTCAGATACAATCGTCAAAGGCATCCCATGCCATGCTACTACTTCGTTAATAAATACTTCCGCTAACATTTTCGACGAGAACGTCTCGCGAATAGGTAGGAAATGAGCACTCTTCGTTAAACGGTCCACAATTACCCAAATGGTGTCATGACCTTTAGCTGTGCGAGGTAGCTTAGTTATGAAGTCCACGGTAATGTTTTCCCACTTCCATTCCGGTATATCAAGTGGTTGAATCTTTCCATATGGTTTCTGGTGCTCGGCCTTTACTTGCGAGCAAGTCAAGCACTTGCCTACATACTTCGTCACATCACGTTTCATTCCAGGCCACCAGTATTCCTTCCTCAGATCTTGATACATTTTATTGGTACCGTGATGGATAGAGTAACGAGACTTATGAGCCTCATCCAAGATCTTGGTTCTAAGATTGCCACCCATAGGTATCCATACCCGTCCAAAACGTGTCCTAACACCAAGGGTGTTATATTCCAACTTGTCCTGTTGGCCAACCATCCTTTCCTTCTTTATGTTTTCCTCCTTAAGTGCCTCATCTTGAGCCTTTTTAATTTCTCTCATCACGTCCGATGTTACCACCAACTGGTAAGCTTTCACTCTAATAGGAGTAGGCACATCCTTTCGGCTTAGAGCGTCAGCCACCACGTTTGCCTTTCAAGGATGGTATATTATTTCACAGTTATAATCTTTTAGGAGTTCTAACCATCGCCTCTGCCTCATATTAAGTTCCTTTTGTTCGAAGAAGTACTTCAAACTTTTGTGGTCAGAGTAAATAGTAAATTTCACCCCGTAAAGGTAGTGCCTCCAGATTTTTAATGCAAATACGACAGCAGCAAGTTCCAAATCATGAGTCGGATAATTAGCTTCATGAACCTTCAACTGCCGTGACGCATACACGATCACTCTCCCACGTTGCATCAACACGCATCCCAATCCCTGACCCGAAGCGTCAGAGTACACCACTAGGTCTTCATTTCCCTCGGGAAGGGCCAAGACTGGAGCTTGGGTTAGCCTCTTCTTCAATTCCTTAAACGCCTCATCTTGGGTCGAACCCAATTCATACTTAACCTCTTTCCGAGTCAACTTTGTCAACGGCGAAGCTATTTTCGAGAAATCCTGGATGAATCTCCGATAGTAGCCCGCCAATCCCAAGAAACTACGGATTTTAGTTGGCGTCTTAGGAACATTCCATTCCCTTACCGTTACTATCTTTGCTGGGTCAACCATAATGCCGTTCGGGTTAATGACGTGACCTAGGAATTGGACTTCCCTAAGCCAGAACGCGCATTTGGAGAACTTAGCATACAACTTTTCTTTCTTCAGAGCCTCCAACACCTCCTTTAAGTGACATGCGTGATCACCCTCATTCTTGGAATAGATGAGGATATCATCGATAAACACGATTACCGACCGAACCAGCATTGGTCGACAAACTCTATTCATCAAATCCATGAACGCTGCAGGGGCGTTCGTCAATCCAAAAGACATTACGCGGAACTCAAAGTGTCCATAACATGTACGAAATGCCGTTTTCGGTATGTCTTCTTCCCTCACCTTCAACTGATGGTACCCGGATCGAAGGTCGATCTTTGAGAACCAACTTGCGCCTTGTAATTGATCGAACAGGTCGTCGATCCTTGGTAACGGGTACTTGTTCTTCACGGTATATTTGTTCAACTCGCGATAATCAATACACAATATCATCAAACCGTCTTTCTTGTTTACGAACAACACCGGAGCACCCCAAGGTGAGATGCTTGGTTGGATAAATCCTTTCTCAAGTAACTTGTCTAGTTGTACCATAAGTTCTTTCATTTCCACTGGTGCTAGTCGATATGGAGCCTTAGCCACAGGCTGGGCATCAGGTACTAAGTCGATTCAGAACTCAATCTCTCTGTCGGGTGGTATCCTAGGCAAATCCTCTGGAAACACCTCCGGGTACTCGCGTACCACGGGTACATCGTCTAGTTCCTTCACTTCCTTACACTTGTCAATCACGTACACCAGATAAGCCTCGCATCCGCGCCTCAAGAAATTTGTTGCCTTAATCATCGAGATGACGTTTGGCATCGGGACGTCACGATCTCCAAAAACCTCGACTTTGCTACCATCCGGAGCCTTGAGTCGGATTATCTTTCGTTTACATATGATTTGTGCTTCGTTGGCAGTTAACCAATCCATACCCAGCACGACATCAAACCCTCCCAAAACCATAACAAACAATCTGACAGGGAACCTATGACCTTCTATTTTTATCGTAGAGTTGTCAACTACCTCGGTCACTCTCACAGTTCTACCCTCAGCGGTTTCTACGCTAAAGGCCCTTTCTAGTATACTGACAACGTACTTCACTCTCTTACAAAAAGTCGCAGATACAAAACTCTTACTGGCACCCGAATCAAATAACACAGAAACAAGAGTGTTGTCAAGGACGAACGTACCTGACGCCACGTCGGGGTCCATTCTGGCCTGGTCTTGCGTCAGCGCGTACGCACGAGTCTTTGCTCGGGGCCTCGCTTCCCTCTTCTCATGGCCTTTTCCCTTCCCGGCTTCACCCATTCTTGGTTTGGTGCATTCCCGGCTCAGATGACCTGCATCCCCACAGTTATAGCACTTGTAGTGTTGTATGCACTCACGGGAGTAGTGCCCGGTCTTGCCACACTTAAAGCACAAGTTAGATCCCAGTCTACATTCACCTACATGCTCCTTTCCACACTTCTTACAAACAGTCGGCTCATCCACCCGAGCCCTTTTATCGTGAGCCCCAAACATCTTTCCACCAGTTCGCTTGTTTGAGAAGCTCGGTCTCTTCTTTGGTTCCTCGATGGCGGCGACATTCAGTGCCAGATCATCAAATACTACGCCTCTCAGTTCTACTACCGAATCATAGGTAGTAGGGGCGTTTGCCTCAACATAGGTGCGGACCTGGTCCGGCAACCCTTGAATGTAGCAGGAAATTTTTCTCTCCTCCGTCGTAACAAGATGTGGCACCAGACGTGCTAGTTCATTGAATCGGGTTGTGTATTGCCGGTGCGTCATGCTCCCGACCTTCAAACCCAGAAATTCACTCTCTACCTTCTCAATCTTGTTCCTAGGGCAGAAATTCTTGATCACCAAAGTTTTCATGTCAGCCCACATCATCGAGTCAATAACCTCATCCCCCTTAGCCTGACGTACACCTTCCCACCAGTGGGATGCTTCCTCCCTCAATGAGTTAGCAGCAAACTTCACTACTTGATTAGCTCGACACTCGCTCAGACGGATGGCGGCTTCCATACGAATTACCCAATCAAAAGTAGCCACCGCGTCCTTCTTCCTAGTCAGGACCGGCGGGTCACATACCTTAAAGGACTTATAGTCGCATCCGCGAGCAGGCGGTGCGTTGTCGGTCTCGTTGTTCTGGGCACCAGTTGCCGCACTAGATTCGCCTTCCCCACTAACCTTCTTTAATGCTTCAGCCAACAGACTTGGCAGAGAATTCTTCATCAACTCGGAGAACTCTCGAGCTATGGCTGCTCTCACTTCTGGTTCAAAAGTGAAAGGTTGTTCTGCAACTTGTGTCTCTTCAGTTCCATGCACACTAACCGTTGGTTCAGTGTGAACACTTCCTTCTTCGCTGTGCTCTTGGCGCGCAGGAATCCTGCCACGCCCACCATTTCGACCGCCGGTACGACCACCGGTACGGCCACCACGCCTTCCGTTCCCTCTCCTCGCCATTTCGTTCTATAAGACAAGAAATCCAATGTCATCACGCTAGTTAACAAATAAAATTCAATAAGTACTGTAAGATGTTAATATACACTAGCCATCTGCAATTAACCATTACACTACCTTTCGATTTCTATTTGACCACCTTTGTGATTCCATCAGAAAACAAGTCCTTACCTAACCCTTTCTAAGGCATAATACATACACATATTTTACTTTTCATACCTTATGCTTTGGCTCGAGTTACCCGTACTGGCATCCGCTTTCGGTCCCATTCAAAGTTTAAGTTCAGACACTGAGAGTGTCCGAATCTCTCAAACTATTGCTCTGATACCAACTTGTAAGGCCCCAAACCCGGGAGGCCTCACTCATTGGATTTACTCATTCACAAACAGTTCTTAAACATGAATATCAAATAACGCAGCGGAATCATTCATTCAACATAACTAAAAACTTGTTCATACATGCGGAAGCGTACATTGTCACATACATAAATTTAACATAAACAACTCATAACGGGATGCCAGTCTTCATGATCGACCGGGTAACTCTTCTCGCTTGCCAAGCATCACCGTCCATCGTCCATACCTGCCTTAACCTGAATGTGCACACTAAAAAGTCAGCTACGCTGGTGAGTTCTAGCATTTCATAAAAACTTTAACATCAACATTTGCCAAAAACGTATCATTCATTTAGTAAAACCTTTCACAAAAGCATGTAATAATCTAACATCTTTAAAAAGGTTTCGTACCCATATCATCACCAACATCATAATCATAAACACCGTTAAACGGATCGTTCATCAAAACTTTTAACATTCATTTAAGTCATACATTATTATCTAAATCTGTGTTACCCTTCGTTCTGTCATTTAGTATGGTATTGCCCTAAGGCTTAACTGCACGAAGACCGACAATACCATACATTCCGTCAATTCCCTTATGGTATTGCCCCTAAGGCTTAACTTCACGAAGACCGACAATACCATACATTCCGTCAATTCCCTTTTTGGTATTGCCCCCAAGGCTAACTGCGCGAGGACCGACAATACCCATTCAGTTGCCCTTATGACTCTCATGTCCATAAACCGACAACTTCCATCGACGGTTATGACTCTCAGCCATAACATCGTCGGATCATAATTTAACCTTAAATAGGGTCACGTTAACCCCTGAGTAACCGTCGTTACTCCCTTACCAGTTGTACAACATCATAACCATTGACATGCCATAGAGACACTGCCCCTGTTGTTCTTGTGGCAACTATGGCTCGCTGTCCATAATCTACCACAAGGCTGGGAATCTCATTCCCAGACTTCATTCGTCAATTCCATTCATTCGTCAGATTAGATTTGTAATGACTTCTTTAAAACCTTTACCTCTTTCTCTTCTCATTAAACATTTCCTCATTTAGACTGTTCATAAAGCATTCGTAACCCTTTTTAGCAAAAACATTTCAAAACCTTTCCTTTCGTAAACATCGTTTCAACATTTCAAAACCTTTCCTTTCGTTAAACATCATTTCGTTAAAACATCATTTCGTTTAACATCATTTCGTTAAATATCATTTCATTAAACATCATTTCGTAAGTATGCACACCAGCCCAAAAACATTAACAAAACATTTAAAAGAGAGCTCTAGAACTCACCTGATACGCTAATATGGGTTGTCCTAAACGAAGGTCCCACAACGTCACTTCCGATCTGAATTGATTAGTTAAATACACATCAGACCAATCCCGACTCTAACGGTTTAACCATTCTAACATACTGACTTCACTTAATCAGTTCTGATGTCTGCGCACTTAGCAAGTGCGCAGACCCTGCTGCCTGCGCACTTATCAACTGCGCAGACCCTGCCTCCTGCGCACTTAGCAAGTACGTAGGTCCCTCCTCCTGCGCACTTAGCAAGTGCACAGGTCCCTCCTCCTGCGCACTTAGCAAGTGCGCAGGACCTGCTCCGTGCGCACTTAGCAAGTGCGCACGACCTGTTCTTCACGAAAAACCCTAACTTTCGCATTCGGGTCTGATCATGTCAAGATCCCGAACCTGTTGCATTCAAAACGTTTGTTTTCCATTAAGGAACTCCAATCCATGATTATCTTTCAGTTTCATCCGTTCAAACCTTACCTTTTCACCCAAAACTCGAAAAACCCAAAAACGAACTAAAACTCATATTTAGGTCGGATCGTTTCCTGAATCGAGTTTCTGATCCGGAGGTTCTTCTCACGAGTTATGGAGTAACACTTTGCTGAAGTCTCGGGTCGATCCGCCAACTTTCTCTCTCTACGGTTTCTGTCTCTAAAAAGTTGCAAATGAGAGAAAAGGGGTGGCATAGGCTATTTATAGCCCGCTGACCCATCTGACCCGACCCGCCATGCCTCGTTCGTTTATTCCGTTATTATAACTGTCGTTTTATTTTTTGGGATGTTACATGACAACATCCTATGTCATCAACTATAAACAACTTAGAAACATATGAATGATATATAATTATTTGGTCCCTTCATTACTCATTCCGAGTTAACAATTTTCCATCATTCACATATATATTTATATATTAACTTATTTACTTATTTACATGCATATGTTTAACAACTTTCCAAGTTCTACCACTTATGATCAAAATCCCATATATCTATATGTTTCGGTTTCTAAACATGCATACATACACTTATTTAACAACTATGATCATGCATATTTATACTTATTTTGATCTCTTTATATGAATATCTTTTTACATTTAACAATCTTTCCAAATCACCATTCTTTAAACACACATATACATATACATGTTTCATACGATTATATATATATATATATATATATTGTTTTGAGTAAAAATTATGTAAACTAACTTTGTAACCAAATTTCGTAAGTGAGGTAGTGTGCTTGTAAAATCAATGTGAAACAATGCAAAACCGTAAAGAGTGACAAGGTTGTTTACGAAGATAGCCCTTGATCATTCAAGATCTCCGGCATAAAACCTCGGGAGGTGACAATCGACACCTGACTTGTTTCTTCAATAAATGATAAAGAATTACAAGTGTTGAGCAGCAAATGATTGAATACTAAGTGTTACAGAGCTTCTCGCGAATGTTTTGTAATGCTAAGTGAAGTGTGTGTTGCTAATCAATCAAGTCGTTGATTAAATACAGAAAATGATCCTAACTAACTTTTCGAGGATCTCGGATTTCGGATCATGCATCATTCAGGATCCTGCTTGAGATTTAACCCACAACAATTGTCCCCAAAATTTGACAGCTGTACACCAAAATTACAGCTGTTAAATTTTCAAAATTCGAATTCTGAGAGATAAGCGGCTGCACGATAAGACGTGGCGTTATAATCGAAGGCGGACACGGCGTCGTTTGAAGTAGTTGTCGTTACTCCTCTATAATTACTTTTCTTTTTTATTAATCCCAGACCTCATCTTCTACCTCTCTCTCTGGGATTCCAGGTAAAAAGCTTTCTTTCTCCTCTTAAGTCTCTGATTTTTACATCAAAAAATGTTAGAACCTAGTAGTCTATAGAAATCAATTATCGACTGAAAATAGTACAACTCTAAGGTTTTGGGTCAAAAACTAAGTTTTCGAGCGAAAAGTGTTTTCGGCCGAAAACACTTTTCGATCAGAATTTTTCGGTCGAAATTCTTTATAGTATAAATATGTTGTCTTTTGTATTTTCAAGTAGAGGATTTCACATTTTGTATAGTCTGATTCAGGAGTGTCAAAGTGAAATCAAATCTTGTAGTTGTTGACTCAAAGTGTAATTACCAGAGATACTCAATGGAAATCATTAGTTTGATTGTGTATTTCATGTTTGTGGCGTTTCTCAATCTAGTTCGTGCTTGATTCGATCTTATCGGTGTTAGTTGATTTTTGGATTGTTTCCGCCTTTCTAGAAGCTGTTTGAAGATTAAAGACTTGACTATCAAAGGATCAGAAGGGATTACAAGTGGTATCAGAGCTGTTGGTTAAAGCTCTTGGTATTCAAGAAGTTTTTTTTTTTTATCAAATTTGATCGAATCAGAGTGTTTTTATGTGCCTTTGTTGTACTTTAAGAGCTAAAAGTGAGGGAGATGAAGTCTACACTTGGTTTGGAGGCTTGATTTTGGATTCGGATTGTTGCTGATAGTTTTTGGTCAATTGAAGTGTTCTTGGGAAGAATTGTCCGAAAAGTGTGTTTGAAGGAGTCGATATCTACTTTTTGATCGAAAAGTTGTTTGGTCATCAGTTTTCGACCGAAAAGTGTTCAAAATCTTCAGAATTGTCCGGAATCTCCTGTGTTCGAAATCTTGACTTTTTGACCAAAAAGTCTTGTATGAAATAGTTTTTGACCGAAAAGTCCTGAGTTGGAAGTTTTTTAGTTTTTTACTAAGTACTAAAAGTACAAGTTTAAGATGGCTGGTAAGGTTTACGATACTGAAAGAGTTGTGAGAAAGTCGCCACCAATGTTGAAGTCAATATCAGAGTTTTCCTGGAAGATTATGATGAAAGCATATTTCAAGTTCACTGAGCATACTCTATGGGAGTCAATCGTAAAAGGTCCTCATATACCGAAAACTGCGAATGCCGATGGGTTATACAAGGGAAATCTCCCAAAAAGCCGTATCCGCTCATGCATGCATGTAATCCTACATTGCTAACCATTGCGACCACGTTCAATTTCCTGAAAAACATACTTAAAAAGTGTCAACACGAGGTTGGTGAGTTCACAGGTTTTGATCAAATATTCTTGTAGTTCCAACGTTTACAAACGTTTAAATGAATAAGTTTTTCGATCAAATAGTAAATATATATAACCAATGAAATGAACATTTGCTGACCAATTGACCCCATTCGTAAGCTTGAAAAGAATACAAACAATAATGTAATGCACAAGACCATAACCAAACCATGACAATGAATGCCCCTACCTCGCTATACCACGAGAATAAGACGATATGCGGTTATTTGGCCATATGGACCCCTAGTTAGCGCGACTAACCATGACCGGGGGCATCACCCCTAATAGTACTATCTACATAATCCCAGGCTAAGACCATAGCTAATGGTTACTAAATATGGTTGTTCCAGGGGACTTTATGTCACACCCCAACCGACGGCGGAATCATCGGGGCGGGACATGTAGACTGTTCATGAGCACAAGGTTGACTAAATTGTAATATATTAAACATCAATTTCATTTCAAATAATCCAAACACAACCAAATCCAAGAAAGAACATAATTGAAATACATAAAATCCTTTATTCAAATTAACTAAGTCCCAAAGCCTATGTGAAGCAATTCTTGATCAAGTCACACATTAGTACCTGAAACATGAATAAAATAAAGTCAACTAAAAAGTTGGTGAGTATAACACAGGTTTGTATATAAATAGCATATAGATTGTAAAACAAATCCTTACATAACATGATAAAATAAGGCATTTATGGAGAGCTGTTATTGTGTAACCAAGTACAATCAAACCTTTGTAACTAGCATGCAAAATTGTGTTGTCGGTAACAATCACCCCAAACTGGGTGGGTTTGTTAGACTCAATAGATCTATCATTGTAAATCGTCGGCTTAAATAGTTAATGATTGCACATAAATCGCACACAAAAGTTAGCACAACTAGCACTCAGGCATAAAGCTCAAATTGCACACATGAATGTAAAGAGGATTTGTATTTGTGTTGTTTATGTAAATGTAAACAATAGTATTGTATAATGTTCATGTTCCACCCCAAAAAGTGTAAAAGAGTAAAAGGGGCTATGTAATACTCACTTGATTCGAAGGCGTAGTTTACACAAAATACTAGATAGAAATATGGATCCTTGAAATGCACAAGTTAACCTAAAGTGTAAAGTATATTGTATTAATAGTGTGCACAAAAGTTTAAGTCTAAAGTTGCATTTGGACTTATGTAAAAAGTCATTGATTTGAACTTGAAAGTATTGAATAAAATATAAAGTTTGAAACGAATATTTTTGGAACATTTTGATTTAAGGTTTGAAATTGATTAACTAAATAAGTAATAAGTATTAAATGTAATTAAGTATAAATAAATAATTGTTTATATTTAAATATAAATTAAATAAATAACCACTTGAGGTTAATGTTAATGTTGGAATTCATGGGGCTTTCACCCATTAGATCTTCACGAGTCTTTTTGTATAGATTAATTGTATTTAAAACGCGTCTAAGGTTCGATTTGATTAAAATACTTTTTGAACGAAATATAGATTTGGTTTCGTGGTGATTTCCATATTGCAAGCCCAAATTAAGATGGGGCTTTTGATCTATGAACTGAATCGATTGAGAAAAAGGTTTCAATTACCCGGAAGAGTAGCGAATTGATAGAGAACGGTAGGGAGGAGTTCCGATGTCGGCGAGCTTGGCTTCCGGCGTCTTCTGCTACGATTCCGGTTGCTTCAAATGGGTCAGTAGCTTCTGGGAGGATCGTGTAGCGCTTGGTTGGGGGAATTCACTCCAGAGTAGGAGGATCGATGTTCAAATGAGAGGATTTTGATTTTTACTTGAGACGAATCGGGTTTCTGATGTTGTGATTACAATTGATAATATTATTTTCTTTGTTAATGAAAGTGAAACGCATATCGGTTACGAAACTCAACAATCTCGCATTTAAAACTGCATTTACGTTTCAACTGATACTAGGCGCGACCGTGCCTAAGCTAGGCGCGACCGTGCCTAGGCAACGGGCGTGATCGTTCCAAAGCGAGTCAAGCGACCGTGCCAAAGCGCTTGGCGCGACCATGCCAGAATGAGGCGCGACCATGCCTGTTAGGGTTTCTTGTTACTTTTCAACATCAGACCTTATAACTTTAGTCTTTGACATATTTGTATAAATAGATACTTATGTAGTGTTTAGTAGGTTATAACCGAGTAAAATTTGTGGATTTGCATTGAAATATAGTATTTAATTGATGGTACGAATAGAACAAAACGGTGCACTAGAATTGGGTTTGAAATGCATTACATTGAACTGAAATACGGATACTAAAAATCAGAAATGTTACAGTCTCCCCATGTTGAGGGAATTTCGTCCCGAAATTTAGCTAGAGGAAGCGACGGCATCAGTAAAAAGATGGGGGTACTTGAGCTTCATTTGGTCCTCTCGTTCCCAAGTAAATTCAGGACCACGCTTAGATTCTCAACGGACTTTGACAATAGGAATACGACTTCGCTTGAGCTGTTTGATTTCACGATCCATGATTTCTACCGGTCTCTCAACGAAGTGCATCGTTTCATCAATGTGCACGTCGTCAAGAGGTATGTGAAGATTTTCGTTAGCAAGGCATTTCTTCAGATTAGACACATGAAATGTAGAATTCACATTGCCAAGTGATGGAGGTAACTAGAGTTTGTAAGCCACTTTCCCAATCCTTTCAAGGATTTTGAATGGACCCACATAGCGAGGTGATAATCTGCCTTTCTTTCCAAAACGGATTACACCCTTCCACGGAGACACCTTTAGGAGAACAAGGTCACAGACTTGGAATTCCAAGGGTTTTCGTCGTTTGTCGGCATAACTCTTTTGCCGGCTCCTCGCAACTCGAATGTTGTCACGGATTTGGACAATCTTGTCGGATGTTTCTTGAATTAGCTCGGGACCGGTGATTTGTGCTTCACCAATCTCGTTCAAATAGATAGGAGAACGACACTTGCGACCATAGAGAGCTTCAAATGGAGCCATGTTGATACTCGTGTGGTAGCTATTATTGTAAGAGAACTCGATTAGGGATAGATGTAAATCCCAATTGCCACCAAAATCAATTACACAAGCTCTAAGCATATCCTCAAGAGTTTGAATTGTTCGTTCGGTCTGACCATCAGTTTTGGGGATGGTAGGCCATGCTCAAATCCAATCGTGTACCAAGGGCAGTTTGGAGAGATCGCCTAAAATGAGAGGTGAACCGAGCATCTCTATCGGAGATTATGTTTACGAGAACACCGTGACGGCTCATAATTTCATCAATGTAAATTCGGGCTAGTTTCTCAACCCGATAGTCTTCACGGATAGGCAAGAAATGAGCAGATTTGGTGAGACGGTCAATGATCACCCAAATGCTATCATAACCACTTGAGGTGCGAGTGAGTTTGGTAATAAAATCCATAGCTAAGTTCTCCCATTTCCACACGGGAATTTCTGGTTGTTCAAGCAAACCGGAAGGACGTTGGTGTTTGGCTTTGACTTTGGAGCAAGTTAGACATTTGGCAACATAGAGAGCAATGTCTTTCTTCATACCGGGCCACCAATATTGTTGGCGAAGATCGTGGTACATTTTATCTGCACCAGGATTAATAGAATAACGAGTCTTGTGAGCCTCGTTCATGAGAAATGTACGAAGATCATCGCGATCGGGAACCCAAATACTGTTCAAGTAATAAAGTAAGCCATTGGGTTTTGATTCAAGCTGAAGTTCAACACCACATGACATTTCCTCGTACATGTTACCCTCGGTGAATGAGACGTGTTGAGCTTCTAAGATGCGATTTTGAATGTCAGTTTGAATTCGGACACATTGAAGCATGACATGGTCCTTTCGACTCAAAGCGTCGGCTACAACATTCGCTTTGCCGGGATGGTAATGAATCTCGCAGTCATAGTCGTTAAGGAGTTCAACCCAACGTCGTTGTCTCATATTGAGTTCTTTTTGGTCGAATATGGGTTGGAGACTTTTGTGGTCGGTGAACACCACGCATTTCGTGCCATAGAGGTAATGTCTCCAAATCTTCAGTGCAAATACAACCGCACCCAACTCGAGATCGTGCGTCATTTAATTCTTCTCGTGAATCTTGAGTTGTCTTGATGCATAAGCGATTACTTTTCCTCGTTGCATGAGGACACAACCGAGACCTTGGTTGGAAACATCACAGTAGACAACTAGATCATCATTCCCATCAGGGAGAGTCAAGATAGGTGCATTGCACAACTTTTGCTTGAGAGTTTGGAACGCTTCTTCCTGTTTTGGTCCTCATTCATAAGTTTTACCCTTGTGGGTCAAAGCGGTAAGAGGGACAGCAATCTTAGAGAAATTTGAGATAAAACGACGATAATATCCTGCAAGACCAAGAAATAAACGAACTTCGGTGGGGGTCTTCAGGGCATTCCAATTCTTAACCGCTTCTATCTTAGCAGGGTCAACATGAATTCCCTTGTCGTTGACGATATGACCAAGAAATTGAACTTCTTTTAGCCAAAATTCACATTTGGAGAATTTGGCATATAGTTGTTCCTTCCTCAAGAGGTCCAAAACCAACCTAAGGTGTTGTTCATGGTCGGCTTTAGTCTTGGAGTTGATTAAGATATCGTCAATGAAGACGATCACAAATTTATCAAGGTACGGTTTGCACACACGATTCATGAGATCCATGAAAACCGCGGGTGCATTGGTTAGGCCAAAAGGCATGACCATGAACTCGTAGTGACCATATCTTGTTCGGAATGCAGTCTTTGGAATATCTTCCTCTTGTACACGGAGTTAGTGATAACCCGATCGAAGATCAATCTTCGAGAAGCAAGTAGAACCTTGAAGTTGATCAAAGAGGTCATCAATTCTAGGCAAGGGATAACGGTTCTTGATGGTAAGCTTGTTGAGTTCGCGGTAGTCAATACACATGCGGAATGATCCATCCTTCTTTTTGACGAATAAGACGGGTGCACCCCACGGTGAATGACTTGGACGGATGAAGCCCTTGTCGGAGAGCTCTTGGAGTTGACTTGGAATTTCTTGCATTTTAGAAGGTGCAAGACGGTAAGGAGCTCTAGCCACGGGGTTAGCTCCCGGCACAAGATCAATTCGAAATTCTACTTGTCGAACGGGTGGAAGACCGGATAGATCTTCGGGAAATTCCCGAATGATGGGAATGTCTTGGATACTCTTCTCTTTGACATCCTTTTGAACAATATGAGCTAAGAAGGCTATGTACTTCTTTCGTAAGTACTTTTGGGCGGTAGTACATGACATCAACTTAAGTCCTTTACAAGGCTTTTCACCAAAGACTCTTAATGTTTCTCCCGACGGTAGAGGTATTCGGATGCACTTCTCAAAACAGATGACTTCCGCAAGATGATTCGATAGCCAATCCATGCCTATGATGACATCAAAACTCCCTAGTGGCATTGGTACAAGGTTGATTGGAAACGTATGATCATTAAGTTCTAGGGAGCAATCATAGATAATGGAGTCAATTGTAAGAGAGTCACCATTTGCTACTTCGACGGTAAAGGTTTTCTCTAATTGGGATCGTGTCTTAGCAAGTAAAGGTTCGAAGTTAAGTGACACAAAACTTTTACCGGCACCGGTATCAAATAAAATGGAGGCATATTGACTATTAACAAGTAACGTGCCATTGACCACTTCATTGTTGGCTTGAGCTTCATTAGCGTTTATGTTGAAAGCACGCCCACGAGCTCCGCCTTGTCTAGCATTGGTAAATCTTGGGCATTGGTCACGGAAATGATTTGGGTCGCCACATTCATAACAAGCACGCCCATTTGCAATAGTGGGAACACCTTGATTAGCCACTTGTGGGTTGGTTCGGTTTGGGGGGTTGACTTGGCCCGCAAGAGCTTTGGCCCTACAAACATTAACCGTATGGCCATATCTCCCACAATGAGTACATAGGCGACATGGGATGCTTTGGGGATGATGATAATTGCATGTGGCACAAAGCGGGTAGACCCCAACATATGGCTTTTTGGCTGGTGCTTGAACCATTGGTGCTGCTTGATTAACAGGAATAGCAGGAGTGACCATAGCATAGTTTCTAGCCTTTCTCTTCCTGTTATTACGGGAGGGTTCAGTTGTGGCTTCTTTGATGTGGGTGGGAGGAGTTGCAGTGTCGGAGACTTTCTTTGTGCCCTTTTTAGTAAGAGTCCCCGCCGTCACATGGTTATCTGTTAAGGTAGCGGATAAACGGATAGCATATTCAAGTGTTGCGGGATTTCTCCCTAGGACAGTATCTTGAATTTTCCTAGGTAATCCACCAATATATTTTTCAATGCAGCGGGATAAAGGTGTGACCATGTGGGGCACGAGGAGACTCAACTCATGGAACCGAGTTGTATATGCCAAGCTTTCACCACTATCTTGAGCAAGATCCCAAATTCGGCTTCGAGTTTCTTTACCTCATTTCGAGGACAGAATTCCTCAGTCATTAGCCTTTTAACCTCATCCCAAGGTAAGGCCATTGCTACATCCACACCCCTATTCCTCTTTTCTCCATTCCACCACGTGAGTGCCCGTTTTTGTAAGACACTTGTGCCATGTCGAACACGAAGGTTATCAGGGCAGTCACTATTGAGAAAGGTATTCTCAATACTTTCGAACCATTAAAGAAGTCCCGTAGCTCCTTCAGTACCATAAAACTTGAGGGGATTACATGAGTTGAAATGCTTGAAGGTGCATTGAGATGGGTTGGCACCACCATTTCCACCATTACCACCATTTGCCCCATGGTTACCATTGGTGGCACCATTAGCTTGAGTGAGTTGAGTTACGAGTTGCGCAAGGATGGTAGCGATGTCGGTGTTGGTGTTGGCCACGGGAGCACGACGGGGAGGCATTCTACAGATTTACACAACACAAGAAAATATGTAAGAACTTATGAGAATTGCTTGGATTAAAAAGGACAAGATAATGAAATAAAATGGTTAATCATAGTTTGGATTGTACTCAAATAGTGATATAATCACTTGAATACTACGTCACATTAAGGTTAATTAAACTCATATAATTTTCAAGCAGACATGATTTAGCCTATAAGTAAACACTCATCCCGAGAATTCCCAGGAAAGCATACGGGTCCCTCGGTTGATTGGGATTTATGCGAAATGCTTTCCTAGACAGAAAACCCAGAATACAGGTGTCATCCTTCCAGATTACACGTGTCCTCAAATAATTAACAAAGTTTAAAAACCTTAACGGGGAAATAAAGAAAATTTTTATAGATTTAGATCCATGAAGTTTCCACATGCTAAGAAGATAATGATAGAGGAGTAGGTAAGAATATTATGAGGTTTTAGAGTATAGGTAGGAATATTGTTTATCTAATTATTATTTAAGCATAGTCTAATAAGTCATGAATTTTTAATAAGTAAGGCACCAAAAATAAAATAATAACTAATCATAGAAAACATGTAACACATAGCATATAACACATAGTATGTAACACATTACATGTAGCACATATCACATAATCATGAAGCATGGCATAAGTGTGTGTCCTAAAGTTATAGTCTAGGTCAAGGGTGTCTAATAACCTAGTTCCCTATAACCAAGGCTCTGATACCAATCTGTCACACCCCAACCGACGGCGGAATCATCGGGGCGGGATATGTAGACTGTTCATGAGCACAATGTTGACTAAATTGTAATATATTAAACATCAATTTCATTTCAAATAATCTAAACACAACCAAATCCAAGAAAGAACATAATTGAAATACATAAAATCCTTTATTCAAATTAACTAAGTCCCAAAGCCTATGTGAAGCAATTCTTGATCAAATCACACATTAGTACCTGAAACATGAATAAAATAAAGTCAACTAAAAAGTTGGTGAGTATAACAAAGGTTTGTATATAAATAACATATATATTGTAAAACAAATCCTTACATAACATGATAAAATAAGGCATTTATGGAGAGATGCTATTATGTAACCATGTACAATCAAACCTTTGTAACTAGCATGCAAAGTTGTGTTGTCGGTAACAATCACCCCAAACTGGGTGGGTTTGTCAGACTCAATAGATCTATCATTGTAAACCGTCGGCTTGAATAGTTAATGATTGCACATAAATCGCACACAAAAGTTAGCACAACTAGCACTCAAGCATAAAGCTCATATTGCACACATGAATGTAAAGAGGATTTGTATTTGTGTTGTTTGTGTAAATGTAAACAATAATATTGTATAATGTTCACGTTCCACCCCAAAAAGTGTAAAAGAGTAAAAGGGGTTATGTAATACTCACTTGATTCGAAGGCGTAGTTTACACAAAATACTAGATAGAAATATGGATCCTTGAAATGCACAAGTTAACCTAAAGTGTAAAGTATATTGTATTAATAGTGTGCACAAAAGTTTAAGTCTAAAGTTGCATTTAGACTGGTGTAAAAAGTCATTGATTTGAACTTGAAAGTATTGAATAAAATATAAAGTTTGAAACGAATATTTTTAGAACATTTTGATTTAAGGTTTGAAATTGATTAACTAAATAAGTAATAATTATTGTTTATAAAAATAATGTAAGTATTAAATGTAATTAAGTGTAAATAAATGATTGATTATATTTAAATATAAATTAAATAAATAACCATTTCTTTATTTATTTATTTATAAAATATGTAACTTAACCATTAAAATACTTTTTTAATTGTGAGGTTTAACAATAAGTGTAAATTTAATTTTATAAACTTTAAATAACAAATTCTATTTATTCCCAGATTAAAGATTTGGTCTTTTTAAATAGAGTCAAATACATTTTTATAAAAATCAATTATTTTATTTTGAAAATTAATCTGAGACATTCATTGTTTGTAAAATATAAAAATTGTAATTTTGCCAAGAAATTCTAACTCACACACGACCGTGCCTGGGAAGGGACACGATCGTGCTCTAACCACGGGCGCGACCGTGCTAGTCAGGGCGCGACCGTATTGATCAAACAGAGGGCATAACTAACCAAATCATTAGGCACGACTGTGCCTTGGCCAGGCACGATCGTGTCTATGATTCTAAAACACGACTGAGACTAGCCAAAGGGCATGACTGGGTCTGAGCAGGAGGCACGACCGCGCTGGTATTTGGCGCGACCGTGTCTCATGAAGCACAATTGAGCCAGAATGCTAGCGCGACCGTGTCTGTTTGAAAACATATTCAATTTGACTAATTCTTATATTGTTAATGTTGGAATTCATGGGGCTTTCACCCATTAGGTCATCACGAGTCTTTTTGTATAGATTAATTGTATTTAAAACGTGTCTAAGGTTCGATTTGATTAAAATACTTTTTGAACGAAATATTGATTTGGTTTCGTGGTGATTTCCATATTGCAAGCCCAAATTAAGATTGGGCTTTTGATCTATGAACTGAATCGATTGAGAAAAAGGTTTCAATTACCCGGAAGAGTAGCGAATTGATAGAGAACGGTAGGGAGGAGTTCCGATGTCGGCGAGCTTGGCTTCCGGCGTCTTCTGCTACGATTCTGGTTGCTTCAATTGGGTCAGTAGCTTCTGGGAGGATCGTGTAGCGCTTGGTTGGGGGAAATTCACTCCAGAGTAGGAGGATCGATGTTCAAATGAGAGGATTTTGATTTTCTTGAGACGAATCGAGTTTCTGATGTTAATGATTACAATTGATAATATTATTTTCTTTGTTAATGAAAGTGTAACGCATATCGGTTACGAAACTCAACAATCTCGCATTTAAAACTGCATTAACGTTTCAACTGGTACTAGGCGCGACCGTGCCTAGGCAACGGGCATGATCGTTCCAAAGCGAGTCACGCGACCGTGCCAAAGCACTTGGCGCGACCGTGCCAGAATGAGGCGCGACCATGCCTGTTAGGGTTTCTTGTTACTTTTCAACATCAGACCTTGGAACTTTAGTCTTTGACATATTTGTATAAATGGATACTTATGTAGTGTTTAGTAGGTTATAACCGAGTAAAATTTGCGGATTTGCATTGAAATATAGTATTTAATTGATGGTACGAATAGAACAAAACAGTGCACTAGAATTGGGTTTGAAATGCATTACATTGAACTGGAATACGGATACTAAAAATCAGAAATGTTACAGTCTCCCCATGTTGAGGGAATTTCGTCCCGAAATTTAGCTAGAGGAAGCGACGGCATCAGTAAAAAGGTGGGGGTACTTGAGCTTCATTTGGTCCTCTCGTTCCCAAGTAAATTCAGGACCACGCTTAGATTCCCAACGGACTTTGACAATGGGAATACGACTTCGCTTGAGCTGTTTGATTTCACGATCCATGATTTCTACCGGTCTCTCAACGAAGTGCATCGTTTCATCAATGTGCACGTCGTCAAGAGGTATGTGAAGATTTTCGTTAGCAAGGCATTTCTTCAGATTAGACACATGAAATGTAGGATGCACATTGCCAAATGATGGAGGTAACTCGAGTTTGTAAGCCACTTTCCCATTCCTTTCAAGGATTTTGAATGACCCACATAGCGAGGTGATAATCTGCCTTTCTTTCCAAAACGGATTACACCCTTCCACGGAGACACCTTTAGGAGAACAAGGTCACCGACTTGGAATTCCAAGGGTTTTCATCGTTTGTCGGCATAAATCTTTTGCCGACTCCTCGCAACTCGAATGTTGTCACGGATTTGGATAATTTTGTCAGATGTTTCTTGAATTAGCTCGGGACCGGTGATTTGTGCTTCACCAATCTCGTTCCAACAGATAGGAGAACGACACTTGCCACCATAGAGAGCTTCAAATGGAGCCATGTTGATACTCGTGTGGTAGCTATTATTGTAAGAGAACTCGATTAGGGATAGATGTGAATCCCTATTGCCACCAAAATCAATTACACAAGCTCTAAGCATATCCTCAAGAGTTTGAATTGTTCGTTCGGTCTGACCATCAGTTTGGGGATGGTAGGCCGTGCTCAAATCCAATCGTGTACCAAGGGCAGTTTGGAGAGATCGCCAAAAACGAGAGGTGAACCGAGCATCTCTATCGGAGATTATGTTTACGAGAACACCGTGACGGCTCACAATTTCATCAATGTAAATTCAGGCTAGTTTCTCAACCCGATAGTCTTCACGGATAGGCAAGAAATGAGCAGATTTGGTGAGACGGTCAATGATCACCCAAATGCTATCATAACCACTTAAGGTGCGAGTGAGTTTGGTAATAAAATCCATAGCTAAGTTCTCCCATTTCTACACGGGAATTTCTGTTTGTTCAAGCAAACCGGAAGGACGTTGGTGTTTGGCTTTGACTTTGGAGCAAGTTAGACATTTGGCAACATAGAGAGCAATGTCTTTCTTCATACCGGGCCACCAATATTGTTGGCGAAGATCGTGGTACATTTTATCTGCACCAGGATTAATAGAATAACGAGTCTTGTGAGCCTCGTTCATGAGAAATGTACGAAGATCATCGCGATCGGGAACCCAAATACTGTTCAAGTAATAAAGTAAGCCATTGGGTTTTGATTCAAGCTGAAGTTCAACACCACATGACATTTCCTCGTACATGTTACCCTCTGTGACTGAGACGTGTTGAGCTTCTAAGATGCGATTTTGAATGTCAGTTTGAATTCGGACACATTGAAGCATGACATGGTCCTTTCGACTCAAAGCGTCGGCTACAACATTCGCTTTGCCGGGATGGTAACGAATCTCGCAGTCATAGTCGTTAAGGAGTTCAACCCAACATCGTTGTCTCATATTGAGTTCTTTTTGGTTTAAGATGGGTTGGAGACTTTTGTGGTCGGTGAACACCACGCATTTCGTGCCATAGAGGTAATGTCTCCAAATCTTCAGTGCAAATACAACCGCACCCAACTCGAGATCGTGCGTCATTTAATTCTTCTCATGAATCTTGAATTGTCTTGATGCATAAGCGATTACTTTGCCTCGTTGCATGAGGACACAACCGAGACCTTGGTTGGAAACATCACAGTAGACAACTAGATCATCATTCCCATCAGGGAGAGTCAAGATAGGTGCATTGCACAACTTTTGCTTGAGAGTTTGGAACGCTTCTTCTTGTTTTGGTCCCCATTCATAAGTTTTACCCTTGTGGGTCAAAGCGGTAAGAGGGACAGCAATCTTAGAGAAATTTGAGATAAAACGACGATAATATCCTGTAAGACCAAGAAATAAACGAACTTCGGTGGGGGTCTTCGGGGCATTCCAATTCTTAACCGCTTCGATCTTAGCAGGGTCAACATGAATTCCCTTGTCGTTGACGATATGACCAAGAAATTGAACTTCTTTTAGCCAAAATTCACATTTGGAGAATTTGGCATATAGTTGTTCCTTCCTCAAGAGGTCCAAAACCAACCTAAGGTGTTGTTCATGGTCGGCTTTAGTCTTGGAGTAGATTAAGATATCGTCAATGAAGACGATCACAAATTTATCAAGGTACGGTTTGCACACACGATTCATGAGATCCATGAAAACCGCGGGTGCATTGGTTAGGCCAAAAGGCATGACCATGAACTCGTAGTGACCATATCTTGTTCAGAATGCAGTCTTTGGAATATCTTCCTCTTGTACACGGAGTTAGTGATAACCCGATCGAAGATCAATCTTCGAGAAGCAAGTAGAACCTTGAAGTAGATCAAAGAGGTCATCAATTCTAGGCAAGGGATAACGGTTCTTGATGGTAAGCTTGTTGAGTTCGCGGTAGTCAATACACATGCGGAATGATCCATCCTTTTTTTTGACGAATAAGACGGGTGCACCCCACGGTGAATGACTTGGACGGATGAAGCCCTTGTCGGAGAGCTCTTGGAGTTGACTTGCAATTTCTTGCATTTCAGAAGGTGCAAGACGGTAAGGAGCTCTAGCCACGGGGTTAGCTCCGGGCACAAGATCAATTCGAAATTCTACTTGTCGAACGGGTGGAAGATCGGATAGATCTTCGGGAAAATCCCGAATGATGGGAATGTCTTGGATACTCTTCTCTTTGACATCCTTTTGAACAATATGAGCTAAGAAGGCTATGTACTTCTTTCGTAAGAACTTTTGGGCGGTAGTACATGACATCAACTTAAGTCCTTTACAAGGCTTTTCACCAAAGACTCTTAATGTTTCTCCCAACGGTAGAGTTATTCAGATGCACTTCTCAAAAAAGATGACTTACGCATGATGATTCGATATCCAATCCATGCCTATGATGACATCAAACTCCCTAGTGGCATTGGTACAAGGTTGATTGGAAACGTATGATCATTAAGTTCTAGGGAGCAATCATAGATAATGGAGTCAATTGTAAGAGAGTCACCATTTGCTACTTCGACGGTAAAGGTTTTCTCTAATTGGGATCGTGTCTTAGCAAGTAAATGTTCGAAGTTAAGTGACACAAAACTTTTATCGGCACCGGTATCAAATAAAATGGAGGCATATTGACTATTAACAAGGAACGTGCCATTGACCACATCATTGTTGGCTTGAGCTTCATTAGCGTTTATGTTGAAAGCACGCCCACGAGCTCCGCCTTGTCTAGCATTGGTAAATCTTGGGCATTGGTCACGGAAATGATTTGGGTCGCCACATTCATAACAAGCACGCCCATTTGCAATAGTGGGAACACCTTGATTAGCCACTTGTGGGTTGGTTCGGTTTGGGGGGTTGACTTGGCCCGCAAGAGCTTTGGCCCTACAAACATTAACCGTATGGCCATATCTCCCACAATGAGTACATAGGCGACATGGGATGCTTTAGGGATGATGATAATTGCATGTGGCACAAATCGGGTCGACCCCAACATATGGCTTTTTGGCTGGTGCTTGAACCATAGGTGCTGCTTGATTAACAGGAATAGCAGGAGTGACCATAGCATAGTTTCTAGCCTTTCTCTTCCTGTTATTACGGGAGGGTTCAGTTGTGGCTTCTTTGATGTGGGTGGGAGGAGTTGCAGTGTTGGAGACTTTCTTTGTGCCCTTTTTAGTAAGAGTCCCCGCCGTCACATGGTTATCTGTTAAGGTAGCGGATAAACGGATAGCATATTCAAGTGTTGCGGGATTTCTCCCTAGGACAGTATCTTGAATTTTCCTAGGTAATCCACCAATATATTTTTCAATGCAGCGGGATAAAGGTGTGACCATGTGGGGCACGAGGAGACTCAACTCATGGAACCGAGTTGTATATGCCAAGCTTTCACCACTATCTTGAGCAAGATCCCAAAATTTGGCTTTGAGTTTCTTTACCTCATTTCGAGGACAGAATTCCTCAGTCATTAGCCTTTTAACCTCATCCCAAGGTAAGGCCATTGCTACATCCACACCCCTATTCCTCTTTTCTCCATTCCACCACGTGAGTGCCCGTTTTTGTAAGACACTTGTGGCATGACGAACACGAAGGTTATCAGGGCAGTCACTATTGAGAAAGGTATTCTCAATACTTTCGAACCATTAAAGAAGTCCCGTAGCTCCTTCAGTACCATAAAACTTGAGGGGATTACATGAGTTGAAATGCTTGAAGGTGCATTGAGATGGGTTGGCACCACCATTTCCACCATTACCACCATTTGCCCCATGGTTACCATTGGTGGCACCATTAGCTTGAGTGAGTTGAGTTACGAGTTGCGCAAGGATGGTAGCGATGTCGGTGTTGGTGTTGGCCACGGGAGCACGACGGGGAGGCATTCTACAGATTTACACAACACAAGAAAATATGTAAGAACTTATGAGAATTGCTTGGATTAAAAAGGACAAGATAATGAAATAAAATGGTTAATCATAGTTTGGATTGTACTCAAATAGTGATATAATCACTTGAATACTATGTCATGTTAAGTTTAATTAAACTCATATAATTTTCAAGCAGACATGCTTTAGCCTATAAGTAAACACTCATCACGGGAATTCCCAGGAAAGCATATGGGTCCCTCGGTTGATTGGGATTTATGCGAAATGCTTTCCTAGACAGAAAACCCAGAATACAGGTGTCATCCTTCCAGATTGCATGTGTCCTCATATAATTAACAAAGTTTAAAAACCTTAACGGGGAAATAAAGAAATTTTTTTATAGATTTAGATCCATTAAGTTTCCACATGCTAAGAAGATAATGATAGAGGAGTAGGTAAGAATATTATGAGGTTTTAGAGTATAGGTAGGAATATTGTTTATCTAATTATTATTTAAGCATAGTCTAATAAGTCATGAAATTTTTAATAAGTAAGGCACCAAAAATAAAATAATAACTAATCATAGAAAACATGTAACACATAGCATATAACACATAGTATGTAACATTACATGTAGCACATATCACATAATCATGAAGCATGGCATAAGTGTGTGTCCTAAAGTTATAGTCTAGGTCAAGGGTGTCTAATAACCTAGTTCCC
The DNA here is from genome assembly GCA_023525975.1 of Smallanthus sonchifolius. NCBI lineage: Eukaryota > Viridiplantae > Streptophyta > Magnoliopsida > Asterales > Asteraceae > Smallanthus > Smallanthus sonchifolius. The sequence goes on along the minus strand of CM042030.1, from coordinate 23,829,271 downwards.
TATAACCAAGGCTCTGATACCAATCTGTCACACCCCAACCGACGGCGGAATCATCGGGGCGGGATATGTAGACTGTTCATGAGCACAAGGTTGACTAAATTGTAATATATTAAACATCAATTTCATTTCAAATAATCCAAACACAACCAAATCCAAGAAAGAACATAATTGAAATACATAAAATCCTTTATTCAAATTAACTAAGTCCCAAAGCCTATGTGAAGCAATTCTTGATCAAATCACACATTAGTACCTGAAACATGAATAAAATAAAGTCAACTAAAAAGTTGGTGAGTATAACACATGTTTGTATATAAATAACATATATATTGTAAAACAAATCCTTACATAACATGATAAAATAAGGCATTTATGGAGAGATGCTATTATGTAACCAAGTACAATCAAACCTTTGTAACTAGCATGCAAAATTGTGTTGTCGGTAACAATCACCCCAAACTGGGTGGGTTTGTCAGACTCAATAGATCTATCATTGTAAACCGTCGGCTTGAATAGTTAATGATTGCACATAAATCGCACACAAAAGTTAGCACAACTAGCACTCAAGCATAAAGCTCAAATTGCACACATGAATGTAAAGAGGATTTGTATTTGTGTTGTTTGTGTAAATGTAAACAATAATATTGTATAATGTTCACGTTCCACCCCAAAAAGTGTAAAAGAGTAAAAGGGGTTATGTAATACTCACTTGATTCGAAGGCGTAGTTTACACAAAATACTAGATAGAAATATGGATACTTGAAATGCACAAGTTAACCTAAAGTGTAAAGTATATTGTATTAATAGTGTGCACAAAAGTTTAAGTCTAAAGTTGCATTTAGACTTGTGTAAAAAGTCATTGATTTGAACTTGAAAGTATTGAATAAAATATAAAGTTTGAAACGAATATTTTTGGAACATTTTGATTTAAGGTTTGAAATTGATTAACTAAACAAGTAATAATTATTTTTTATAAAAATAATGTAAGTATTAAATGTAATTAAGTATAAATAAATGATTGTTTATATTTAAATATAAATTAAATAAATAACCATTTCTTTATTTATTTATTTATAAAATATGTAACTTAACCATTAAAATACTTTTTTAATTGTGAGGTTTAACAATAAGTGTAAATTTAATTTTATAAACTTTAAATAACAAATTCTATTTATTCCCAGATTAAAGATTTGGTCTTTTTAAATAGAGTCAAATACATTTTTATAAAAATCAATTATTTTATTTTGAAAATTAATCTGAGACATTCATTGTTTGTAAAATATAAAAATTATAATTCTGCCAAGAAATTCTAACTCACACACGACCGCGCCTGGGAAGGGACACGATCGTGCTCTAACCAGGGGCGTGACCATGCTAGTCAGGGCGCGACCGTATTGATCAAACAGAGGGCATAACTAACCAAATCATTAGGCACGACCGTGCCTTGGCCAGGCACGATCGTTTTCTATGATTCTAAAACACGACTGAGACTAGCCAAAGGGCATGACTGGGTCTGAGCAGGAGGCACGACCGCGCTGGTATTTGGCGCGACCGTGTCTCATGAAGCACGACCGCGCTAGAATGCTAGCGCGACCGTTTCTGTTCGAAAACAGATTCAATTTGACTAATTCTTATATTGTTAATGTTGGAATTCATGGGGCTTTCACACATTAGATCATCACGAGTCTTTTTGTATAGATTAATTGTATTTAAAACGTGTCTAAGGTTCGATTCGATTAAATCATTTTTGAATGAAATATAGATTCGGTTTCGTGGTGATTTCCATATTGCAAGCCCAAATTAAGATGGGGCTTTTGATCTATGAACTGAAACGATTGAGAAAAAGGTTTCAATTACCCGAAAATGTAGCGAATTGATAGAGAACGGTAGGGAGGAGTTCCGGTGTCGGCGAGCTTGGCTTCCGGCGTCTTCTGCTACGATTCTGGCTGCTTCAAATGGGTCAGTAGCTTCTGGGAGAATCGTGTAGCGTTTGGTTGGGGGAAATTCACTCCAGAGTAGGAGGATCGATGTTCAAATGAGAGGATTTTGATTTTCTTGATACGAATCGGGTTTCTGATGTTAATGATTACAATTGATAATATTATTTTCTTTGTTAATGAAAGTGAAACGCATATCAGTTACGAAACTCAACGATCTCGCGTTTAAAACTGCATTTACGTTTCAACTGGTACTAGGCGCGACCGTGCCCAAGCGAGGCGCGACCGTGCCTAGTCCCCGGGCGGGATCGTTCCAAAGCGAGTGTAACTTCCCAAAAAAATAAAACGAAAGTTAAAATGATGAAATAAACGAACGAGGCATGTCGGGTCGGGCCGGATAGGCCGGCGTGCTGGAAGGGGAGCCTCCCCTATAAATAGCTTAGATTCTCCACCATTCCTCTCATTTGCAAGTTCTAGAGAGAGAAACTATAGAGAGAGAAAGTTGGCGGATCGACCCAAGATTTCAACAAAGTGTTGCTCCATACCTCATGAGAAGAACCTCCGGATCGGACACTAGATTCAGGTAACGATCGGGCCTAAATCTGAGTTTTTTGTTCGTTTTTGGGTTTTTCGGTTTTGGGTCAAAAAGTAACGTTTTAACGGATAAAACTGAAAGATAAACATAGATTTGAGTTCCTTAATGGAAAACGAATGTTTTGAATGTAAACAAGTTCGGGATCTTGACGAGATCAGACCTGAATGCGAAAGTTAGGGTTTTGCGAAGAAACAGATCGTGCGTACTTATCAAGTACGCACGGAGCAGGTCCTGCGTAGTTATCAAGTACGCAGGAAGAGGATCCTGCGTACTTATCAAGTACGCAGGAAGCATGGTCTGCGCACTTGCTAAGTACGCAGGCATCAGGCTGGTTGAGTAAAGTCAGTATGTTTAGAAGGTTAAACCGTTAGAGTCGGGATTGGGTCTGATGTGTATTTAACTAATCAATTCAGATCAGAAGTGACATTGTTGGGCCTTTGTTTAGGACAACCGAGACTAGCTCATAAGGTGAGTTCTAGAAGCCCTTCTTTAAATGTTTTAATTAAATGTTTTTGGGCTGGTGTGCATACATATGGAACGATGTTTTGAAATGAGGTTTACGAAACGATGTTTATGAAATGATGTTTACGATGTGATGTTTATGAAATGAAGTTTACGTGATGATGTTTATGAAATGTTTTGCCAAATAAAGTTTACGAAAGGTTTACGAAAGAGATGATGTGTTGTTTAATAAAACGTACAAATGCTTTAACTAAAATGAGGTAAAGGTTTTATGAAAGTCACGAATGAACGAATCTGCCATGAGTTCCTACGGGAGCTAAGGTATGTATGTATGTATGTATGTATTGGCCTCACCTTACGGGGAGCCTTGTGGCTAGCTAACGGTTGTACAACTGGTTGATGATGGGGTGACGACGGTCACCCATGGGATTACCGGGATCCCGATGGAAGGTACTATTCCCTGCGGGGAAATAGTGCCTAAGTTATGTTCTGTCTACCTAGAGGTAACGAGCCTTAGGAGACATATGTTTGGTCTACCTAGAGGTAACGAGCCTTAGGAGACGTATGTTTGGTCTACCTAGAGGTAACGAGCCTTAGGAGACATATGTTTGGTACACCTAGAGGTAACGAGCCTTAGGGGACCTGAGTGACGGATGACTTAAAGGTAACGAGCCTTAAGTTCATCCGCTGGTATGCGATGTATGGAATTGACAGTTACGAGAACGCGCAGATTCGGTTCATGTTGACTTATGTTATGATGTTATGTTACGATGATGTTAAGTTATTGCATGTTTTACGTACGCTTTTGTTAAACAAATGTATGTTATGTTTATGGCAAAATGTTTATGTTAAGGTTTTATGTAAAGCTAGAACTCACCAGCGTAACTGACTTTTTAGTGTGCACATTCAGGTTAAGGCAGGTATGGGTGATGGACGGTGATGCTTGGCAAGCGAGAAGAGTTACCCTGTTGATCATGAAGACTGGCATCCCGTTATGATTAGATTATGATATGTTTATGTAATAGACTATGTTACGCTTCCGTTGTTAAACAATGTAATGGTTATGTTTTATTGAAGTATTTTCCGCTGCACTATTTGATAATCAAGTTTAAGAACTGTTTGTAAATGAGTAAATCCAACAAGTGAGGCCTCCCGGGAAAGGGGCCTTACAAGTTGGTATCAGAGCAATAGTTTGAGAGATTCAGACACTCCCAGTGTCTGAACTTAAACTGTGAATGGGACCGAAAGCGAATGCCAGTACGGGTAACTCGAGCCACAGCATCAGGTATGAAGGTAGTATATATTTACATGTATAGTATGCCTTAGAAAGGGTTAGGTAAGGACTTGTGTTCTGATGGAAATCACAAAGGTGGTCGAATAGAAATCGAAAGGTAGTGTAATGGTTAATTGCAGATGGCCAGTGTATATTAACATCTTACAGTACTTATTGAATTTTATTTGTTAACTAGCGTGATGACATTGAATTCTTGTCTTATAGAACAAAATGGCAAGAAGAGGAAATGGAAGGCGTGGTGGGGGCCGTACCGGTGGTCGTAACGGCGGTCGCGGCAGGACCCCTGCGCGCCAAGAGTATAGTGAAGAAGGAAGTGTTCACACTGAACCGGCGGTTAGTGTGCATGGAATTGAGCAGACACTGGTTGAAGAACAACCTTTCACTTTTGAACCTGAAGTGAGAGCAGCTATAGCTCGAGAGTTCACAGAGTTGATGAAGACTTTTCTGCCAGGTCTGTTAGCTGAGGCATTAAAGAAGGTTAATGGGGAAGGTGGGTCTAACACGGCGGTTGATACCCCGAACACTGAGGCAATCAACGCACCGCTTAACCGTGGTTGCGACTATAAGTCCTTTAAGGCATGTGACCCACCGGTCTTGACTGGGAAGAAAGACGCGGTGGCTACGTTTGATTGGGTGATCCGTATGGAAGCTGCCATTCGTCTAAGCGAATGTCGAACGGATCAAGTTGTAAAATTTGCTGCTAACTCCTTGAGAGAGGAAGCATCCCATTGGTGGGAAGGTGTACGTCAAGCAAAAGGGAGCGAGGTTGTGGATGCGATGGTGTGGGCTGACTTGAAAACTTTGATGATCAAGAATTTCTGCCCAAGGAACGAGATTGAGAAGGTAGAGAGGGAATTTCTGGGTTTGAAGGCCGGAAGCATGACGCACCGGCAGTACACCACACGGTTCAATGAAGTGGCACGTTTAGTGCCACATCTTGTCACGACTGAGGAAAGAAAGATTGCATGCTACATTCAAGGGCTGCCGGACCAGGTCCGCACCTATGTTAAGGCAAACGCCCCTACTACCTACGATTCGGTAGTAGAACTGAGCGGAGTGGTATTTGATGATCTGGCGCTGAATGTCATTGCCATTGAAGAGCCCAAGAAGAAGCTGAGTTTTCCCGCTAAGCGATCGGGTGGGAAGTTGTTTGGGGCTCGGGACAAACAGGCCAGGGTAGGCGATACGGCAGTCTGTGGAAGATGTGTGGTGAGACATACGGGTGAATGTCGGATAGGGACAAATCTATGCTACAAATGTGGTAGGACTGGGACTACTCCTGGGAATGCAGGCAAGGCATTAAATGTTATAATTGTGGTGAAAGCGGTCATATGAGCCGGGAATGCACCAAGCCCAGAATGGGTGAAGCTGGGAAAGGGAAAAGCCTGGAAAAGAAATAAGAGAGGCCCCGAGCAAAGACTCGTGCGTATGCCAGTAAGGTACGTTCATCCTTGACAACACTTTTGTTTCTGTGTTATTTGATTCGGGTGCCAGTAAGAGTTTCATATCTGCGACTTTTTGTAAATGAGTGAGGTACACTGTGAGTAAGTTAGAAAGGGCCTTTACCGTAGAAACCGCTGAGGGAAGAACTGCGAGAGTGACCGATGTAGTTGACAACTCCACGATAAAAATAGAAGGTTGTAGGTTCCCTGTAAGGTTGTTTGTCATGGTTTTGGGTGGGCTTGATGTCGTGTTAGGTATTGATTGGCTAACTGCCAATGAAGCGCAAATTATATGCAAACGAAAGATAATCCGACTCAAGGCTTCGGATGGTAGCAAAGTCGAGAATTTTGGAGATCGTGACGCCCCGATGCCAAACGTCATCTTGATGATTAAGACAGCAGATTACTTGAGGCACAGATGCGAGGTTTATCTGGTGTATGTGATTGACAAGTGTAAGAAAGTGAAGGAACTAGATGACGTGCCCGTGGTACGCGAGTACCCGGAGGTGTTTCCAGAGGATTTGCCTGGGATACCACCCGACAGAGAGATTGAGTTCTGAATCGACTTAGTACCAGATGCCCAGCCCGTGGCTAAGGCTCATATCGACTAGCACCAGTGGAGATGAAAGAATTAATGGCACAACTAGACGAGTTACTTGAGAAAGGATTTATCCAACCTGCATCTCGCCATGGGGTGCTCCTGTGTTGTTTGTGAAGAAGAAAGACGGTTCGATGAGAATGTGTATTGATTATCACGAGTTGAACAAATGTACGGTGAAGAACAAGTACCCTTTACCAAGGATCGATGACCTGTTCGATCAATTACAGGGCGCAAGTTGGTTCTCAAAAATCGACCTTCGATCCGGGTACAATCAGTTGAAGGTGAGAGAAAAAGACATACCAAAAACCGCATTTCGCACGCGTTATGAACATTTCGAGTTCCGCGTGATGTCTTTTGGATTGACGAACTCCCCCGCAGCATTCATGGATTTAATGAATAGGGTGTGTCGACCGATGCTGGACCGATCGGTAATTGTGTTCATCGATGATATCCTCATCTACTCCAAGAATGAGGGTGATCACGCATGCCACTTAAAGGAGGTGTTGGAGGCTCTAATAAAGGAAAAGTTGTATGCTAAGTTCTCCAAATGCGCGTTCTGGCTTAGGGAAGTCCAATTCTTAGGTCATGTAAGTAACCCGAACGACATTATGGTTGACCCAGCAAAAATAGTGACGGTAAGGGAATGGAATATTCCTAAGACGCCAACTGAAATCCGCAGTTTCTTGGGATTGGCAGGCTACTATCAGAGATTCATCCAGAATTTCTCAAAAATAGCTCCGCCATTAGCAAAGTTGACTCGGAAGGAGGTAAAGTACGAATGGGGTTTGACCCAGGAAGAGGCGTTTAAGGAATTAAAGGAGAAGATTCACGAGGGTAATGAAGACTTGGTGGTATACTCTGACGCTTTGGGTCAGGGATTGGGATGCGTGTTGATGCAACGCGGAAGAGTGATCGCGTATGCGTCACGGCAGTTGAAGATTCACGAAGCTAATTATCCGACTCACGATTTGGAACTTGCTGCTGTCGTATTTGCATTGAATATCTGGAGGCACTACCTCTACGGGGTGAAGTTTACTATTTACTTCGATCACAAAAGTTTAAAGTACTTCTTCGAACAAAGAGAGCTTAATATGAGGCAGAGACGATGGTTGGAACTCCTGAAAGATTATGACTGTGAGATCATGTATCATCCTAGAAAGGCAAACGTGGTGGCTGACGCTCTAAGCCGAAAGGATGTGCCTGCTCCTATTAGAGTGAAAGCTTGCCAGTTAGTGGTAACATCAGATGTGATGAGGGAAATTGAAAGAGCTCAAGATGAAGCACTTAAGGAAGAAAACGTAAAGAAGGAAAGGATGGTTGGCCAACAGGACAAGTTGGAATATAACACCTTTGGTGTTAGGACACGTTTTGGGCGGGTATGGATACCTATGAGTGGCGAGCTCAGAACCAAAATCTTGGATGAGGCTCATAAGTCTCGATACTCTATCCACCCTGGTACCAACAAAATGTACCAAGATCTGAGGAATGAATACTGGTGGCCTGGAATGAAACATGAGGTGACAAAGTACGTAAGCAAGTGCTTGACTTGCTCACAAGTACAGGCCGAGCAGCAGAACCGTATGGAAAGATTCAACCACTCGATATACCGGAATGGAAGTGGGAACACATTACCATGGACTTCATAACCAAGCTACCTCGCACAGCTAAAGGTCATGATACCATTTGGGTAATTGTGGACCGTTTAACGAAGAGTGCTCATTTCCTACCTATTCGTGAGACGTTCTCGTCAGAAAGGTTAGTGGAAGTATTTATTAACGAAGTAGTAGCACGGCATGGAATGCCTTTGACGATCGTATCTGACCGGGACACACGATTCACATCGAGGTTCTGGAAAAGATTTCACGAGGCGATGGGCATGAGGCTCAATGTTAATACGGCATACCACCCACACACGGATGGCCAGTCTGAAAGGACCATTCAGAGATTGGAGGATATGCTTCGTGCTTGTATTATCGATTTTGGCGGCAGTTCGGATAGTCATCTGCCGTTAGCCGAATTCTCCTACAACAATAGTCATCACACGACGATAGGCATGCCGCCTTACGAAATGTTGTATGGGAGAAGATGTAGGACCCCGGTTTGTTGGGGTGAGATTGGACAGAAGGAATTAGGAAATCTTGAAATAGTAAGAGAAACGTCAAAAAGGTTTGATCAAATCAAAGCACGAATGAAGGCCGAAAAGATCGTCAGAAATCCTATGCGGATAAACGACGAAGGCCTATTGAGTTCGATGTTGGGGACAGAGTAATGTTGAAAGTGTCACCCTGGAAGGGTATCATACGATTCAGGAAGAGAGGAAAGTTAAGTCTGAAGTTTGTCGGACCATTCAGGATAATGGCACAGGTTGGTGAAGTCGCTTATCGGTTAGAGTTGCCTGATGAGTTAAGTTGGATTCATCCTACCTTCCATGTATCACACCTGCGAAAGTGTTTGGCGGATGAATCGGCTCACGTACCACATACTGACATCGGGGTCGACAACAGCCTTAATTACATCGAAGATCCCATGGCCATCTTAGACAAGAAGGAGAAGCGTTTGCGTAATAAGATTATCCAATTGGTTAAATACCAATGGAAACATCGAAAGGGATCGAAAGCCACTTGGGAAACGGAGAAGGAGATGAAGGAGTCGTACCCTCATCTATTTGACTTATGATAGGTTTCGGGGACGAAACCTATTGTAAGGGGGTAGACTTGTAACATCCCAAAAAAAATAAAACGACAGTTAAAATGATGGAATAAATGAACGAGGCATGTCGGGTCGGGCCGGATGGGCCGGCGGGGTGGAAGGGGAGCCTCCCCCATAAATAGCTTAGACTCTCCACCATTCCTCTCATTTGCAAGTTCTAGAGAGAGAAACCATAGAGAGAGAAAGTTGGCGGATCGACCCGAGATTTCAGCAAAGTGTTGCTCCATAGCTCGTGAGAAGAACCTCTAGATCGGAAACTAGACTCAGGTAACGATCGGGCCTAAATCTGAGTTTTTTGTTCGTTTTTGGGTTTTTCGGATTTTGGGTGAAAAAGTAACGTTTTCATGGATAAAACTGAAAGATAAACATAGATTTGAGTTCCTTATTGGAAAACGAACGTTTTGAATGTAAACAGGTTCGGGATCTTGACGTGATCAGACCTGAATGCGAAAGTTAGGGTTTTGCGAAGAAACAGATCGTGCGTACTTATCAAGTACGCACGGAGCAGGTCCTGCGTACTTATCAAGTACGCAGGAAGCATGGTCTGCGCACTTGCTAAGTGCGCATGCATCAGGCTGGTTGAGTAAAGTCAGTATGTTTAGAAGGTTAAACCGTTAGAGTCGAGATTGGGTCTGATGTGTATTTAACTAATCAATTCAGATCGGAAGTGACGTTGTTGGGACTTTGTTTAGGACAACCGAGACTAGCTTATAAGGTGAGTTCTAGAAGCCCTTCTTTAAATGTTTTAATTAAATGTTTTTCTGTCACACCCCCAAATTTATTTACTTATTAAATAAATACAGGTTGCAACGATTGGTTCATTACACGATAGTGGAAGCTGTAACAGTGATTTCTAAGACTTGTATACATACACAAACAGTAAGACTAAATAGTACAATGATCTAAGTTCTTCTAGATCAACGACAGACTTGAGACCGGATTATCTATGTCCTTCCAGCTAGGATTGTTCCAACATAGTTAGCCTATTCCAACCGCGCCATGGCTAAAGGTTACCTGAGAAACATACTTGAAAGTGTCAACACAAAGGTTGGTGAGTTCACAGAGTTTGTTCATTTAGTACAGTTAGCTTTCCCCGAAAATGTATACATGACTTAGCCGTCATAAAATAAGTAGTTTTCCTTTGAAAACATGCCCATGACTTTACCGTCATAAAATAAGTAGTTTTCCCTTAAAAACATGCCCATGACTTTACCGTCATGAAATAAGTAGTTTTCCTTTGAAAACATGTCCATGACTTTACCGTCATAAAATAAGTAGTTTTCCATTGAAAACATGTCTATGACTTTACCGTCAAAAAATTTGTAGTTTTCCTTTGAAAACATTACCATGACTTAACCGTCATAAAATATATAGTTTTCCTTTCAAAACATTACCATGACTTAACCGTCATAAAATATGTAGTTTTCCTTTGAAAACATTACCATGACTTAACGGTCATAAAATATGTAGTTTTCCTTTGAAAACATTAACATGACTTAACCGTCATAAAATATGTAGTTTTCCTTTGAAAACATTACCATGACTTAACCGTCATAAAATATGTAGTTTTCCTTTGAAAACATGCCCATGACTTAACCGTCATGAAATAAGTAGTTTTCCTTTGAAAACATGTCCATGACTTTACCGTCATAAAATATGTAGTTTTCCTTTGAAAACATTACCATGACTTTACCGTCATAAATCCAATGTTTAAACATGATCATTTTCCGATCAAAACTCTTTGTATGTATTACCAATGAATCCGAATACTAATCCGATCAATTGACCACATTTGTAAACTTGCAAGGAATACAAAACAGTATGTAATGTATGAGACCGTAACCAAACCCCAACAATTTAGTGCCTCCCCTCGCCTTTCTGCGAGTAAGATAATATGCGGTCATTCGGCCATTTGGACCCCTGGTTAGCGCGACTAACCATGACCGGGAGCGTCACCCCCAATAGTACTATCCATATGATCCCGGGCTAAGTCCATAGTTAATGGTTACTAACTTTTATTTCGAGGACTTTAAGCGCTTTATTCTTCCTTCAATACACACATATGGTCTGATCATTAGTTCATTCATTTACATACAAAAATTCTTTACAAGTATGTCTCCACCCCAAAACATTTCAAAAACTTAATAAAAAGGGGTTAGTGAAACTCACAAATAGACCAGAATGTTCATATTGTCAAACGTGTAAGCAATTGTATTTCATGTTCTCAAAACATAACAAGTAAGTATGTTTCTCCCCCGCAGTTTACAAAACATTAAAAAGCGAAAGGGGGCCGTGAACTCACCTTGTGTTCGATGAAATCCTAGCAAAATAAGTAGCAACTAGCAAGGTTCGTGAATATGTGAGCCGACCTAACAATTCCCTATGGTAAATAAGATACTTTACGGTCTAAACACTGTTTCGAATGTGTTAGTTGATCGTGTATATGATTCACCCAATTAGACTCGACATGAATACTAGTTTATATTTCCGACAGTTTTGACATGACGACTGTCAGTGACGAGTTGTGACAATCATATACATTTATATATACTTATATAAATAAGTTATGCATCTCAAGACGTGTCTTTACGTTTACACAACCACCTCATGGTTGGAGTTGAAAACAAATATATAGTATGGAAGGTAAAACTTTTACATCAAAATAGCCTTTATTAATGTATTCGGGTTTTTAAGTCAACTTGTCTCGTGTTTTTAGTCATTTTATCGAACTCAATAATTTATGAAACTTTTACCACACTCAACTAAGTGTATTGACTCTATAGAAATGTATGGGTCATAATTTATAAAGGGGTTTAAGGGTTTTAAACAAAAATGATAACACAAAGATGTTAACAGCTTCGGTTTTGTCGGGTAGGTCTCGGAAATCTTGACGGTTGGGGGCCAAAATGTTATTTTTCTGTTAATAGGAATCAAGTCATTTGAACCATTTTTGAGTGAGTTATGACCCCATGAAGTCGGCCTTAGAATTCTGTCCAAAAACTCAGGTTGTACAAATTTTCTTGTATCGATCTTTTCGGGTAACAAAACTCCACCAAAAATCACGAAGTCACTTGGGTTGGATAGAGGATTCTTTAAACTTAATTTTTGACTCAAGAATCGTCCATTTTGGTTTAGTTTTGACCGAGATACAACTCCCTAAAGATGGCTAAAAATTCTGCCAGCAATAACGTGTATAAAGTGGCGACTTTTTCTTTGAACAATCCATTATTTGGGTGAATCTCCTACACAAAACAACTAGTGTACTTAATGAAATCAAGACTTAGGATATGAACACTCACTTAAAGCAAGCAAGGAGAAGGATGAAATTGTGTAGGAAGCTTGAACTCTTTAAAACACCTTTGAAACACCTTGAAGCTTCAAAGCTCTAGCTAAACCTATAGAGGATTTTGTTCTTGATTTCAAAATGGTAAAGTGTGTGTGCATGTATGTGTCGATACATATGGAGAGAAAGAAAGGAGTTGGAGTGTTTGAGTTTCCATACCACTAGTCTAGCTAGGGAAGAACCATTAGTGAAAGATGATAATGCTTGAATCCTCTTAGTAAAAGCTTCCTAAAACTCCAAGATCTCTTGAATCTCCAAGGCTTTTAGCTAATTCTTTCCAATGGATCTTGATCTTTGAGTTTTAAGTGTCTGTTGCTTGAGCCGAGAAAAGGAGAGAACAAGAGGAAACTCTTGTTCTTCCTCCATACACTTATATATATATATATATATATGTTGGATGAAGTGTGAACTTGGTGATCATCATGTATCATTATTACAAGGTATGGTCGATGTGATGGAGGTGACTCTTGCTTGGAGTGGTTGTTAAATGGGCATGGCCTTATGACACATATGATGGGTGAGGATGGTGGGTGGGATTGATGCGACTTTGGCTTGATTTTCACATGAAAGAGTATGGTGCAAATGACACAAGGGATGGTGCCATGGAGAAGACAAGAAGGTGGGTCCCCCTCTACGGCCAACTTCGACCGAGAATAGAGTATGGGTGGGGGGTTGGGTCTTGTCAAATCTTGTAGTTAGGATCCAATGGTTAGTTAGGTCGGTTCTAGTTAGAATACACCCGGTAGGTGATACCGTGATATAATACTCGGTGTAGGAACTTTTAGTGATTAAAACTTTATATCTATAAACCTAGATATATATATATATATATATAATTATTAGATGAAACGAGGGTTGAGTATAGATCTCAACAAGTCATCATCATTAAGATTTGATGCTGGAGTGGAATACAAGCAAGGATATAATGATAGTGATGTGATCTTTATGTTGCTTGCATCTTTGGTCATAATTGAGTGTTGTGTAAGCAAAGCAATCATGATGATGATGTGATTGATTTAGATGTGGTATAATACTTGAAATTAATACCCGCTTTAATATCTTTAATTATTAAAACGTGTTACTAGACTTTTACTGTCAAGTTCTTGTCAATCACCAACGACCGTACTTTGTGGGTTATCACTGTTTATTTTCCTAGTAATTCTCCAAAATTACTATTTTGGTATAATTTCCTTTGTTAGACTCCTTGACTTTACTTAGTCAAAATAAAACTTCAGGAAATATATGTTATAAACGTGCATTTATGTAATATGGACACTTACCTAAAATACTGGGTGTCACATTTTGGGCTGGTGTGCATACATACGGAACGATGTTTTGAAATGAGGTTTACGAAACGTGTAACATCCCAAAACTGGTAATAAATAAATAATGGCACGATCGAAATTATAATTTTCAAATGAAGAAAGAAAAATAGATGGGCTTGGGCTCGGCTCCAACGGGCCGAAGGAAGCCCAAGTATATAAGGGCAAGGGCTGCCCAAACTTCTCATTTTCCACCAATCTCAAGTTCTAGAGAGATAGAAGAGAGCACGGGTCTAGAGAGAGAAAGTGACGGATCGACTTGGAAATTCAGGAGAACGTTGCTACTGTGCTCGTGGTCATCTTCTCTGAATCATAACTCCAATCCAAGTAAGCATTCGATCATAATCTGAGTTTTTATGATTGTTTTAGGATTTTCAGTTTTAGCTAAATAGGTGAAGTTTTTATGGATAAAACTTGAAAATGAACAAAGATCTAGTATCTAGAATGAAAACCGAACGTTTTGATCAAAGAAAATTCAGATATTGACATGATCAGACCCGCATGCAAAAAGTTCGGGTTCTTGCGCCTGAATCAGATCCTGCGTACTTATCAAGTACGCAGGAAGAAGGGTTCTGCGTACTTATCAAATACGCATGAAGTAAAGTCTGCGTACTTATATATATATATATATATATATATATATGAAAATGAAATATGAACAAAGAATGAAACGTATGTTTACAAAGTATGAATGAAAGAATGACAAAATAAGAATGTATGAAATCTTGCTTTATATAATATATACTGCATGTTATGAATATACGTGAACGTTATGGACGCTTCGATGATAACGGCTACTACGGTAGACGGACGACCACGTGACTATCTTGCAACCGGAACAAAAATATTCCTTCATCAGCTAGGAAATAAAAAGGGGCATTAATGGATGGTCGAAGCAAATGCCAAATCATATGGAGAACGGTTGCAAACATGGTAGCACGTGGGAAACTGATACCTTCGGGTAGACGGGCGAAAAGGACGGACTACAACGGTAGGACGGTTTACGACGGACGGCCGAAGGTTGGCCGGACGGTTTTTAGGCGGACGGTTTCTAGGACCGGACGAGTCAAAGGGCTACGACGGTAGCTTCATGGCGTATGTCTTTGTGACATACGTAGTAAAAGACGGGTTGATCACCTTTATGTGTACGACCAAATGAATGTTAAGGAAAAACTAAAGGTGAATGCATATGAATGTAGTCACTCAAGAATGATGAAAGAAAAGTAAAAGTTAAGAATACGTATTTATGTTCTTTATATATAAACTTATGTATACTTTTGAAGAAATAATGTTCATATCTAATCTTTTAAACTAGAACTCACCAGTGTTAGCTGACTTTTAGTATACATTTCAGGTAACAAAGAAAAGGGTCGTGCGAAGGCGTGAAGGCTGCCCGGCTAGAGACTGACATTCCGATTTATGTTTTCTTTTGTTAAACAATGATGTATGTTTTAAATGTTGAGACTTCCGCTGTAATGTACTCAAACGTGAATGTTTTTGTTGTTAATTGAGCGTGTTAAATTTAAAGTTCAGTATTAATGACTTTGTTTATGAGTAAATCCAACAAGTGAGGTTACCCGGGATAAGGGGCCTTACAAGTTGGTATCAGAGCAATAGTTTGAGAGATTCAGACATCCCTAAATGTCTGGACTCAAGCTGATTATGGGACCAACGCACGGATGTCAGTCTGGGTAGCCAACGCCAACGCCAGCAAGGTAAGCAAGTACTAAGGTTAATACACTTGGATAAGAATAGATACTCTAACCTAGAACCAATAGATGTCAATGTCACGACCAATTTGAAGAGCTTGGAACCCGAAAAGCAATGTAAATTAGTAAGCACAAACCGGTCACTGTAATTAAAAATTTACCTTGCTCGTACTGTTCCAAACTATGATCTGAAGAAAATGACATTGATGTATTCCCTTTATGACCATCAGGAAACTAAGAACTATGGCTGGAGGAGGAAGAACAGGACGCTGAGGCGGTCGCACTGGCCGAGTCGGTAGGCCTCCACTGAATCCAAGACCTCAAGAAGAAGAGGATGTGCACACGAAAAACACAGAAAGCGTGCACCAAACTAATGTCACCCCAACTGGGGGCGACCATCAAGGGTCTCTACAGTTAGAACCCGAGGTCAGAGATGCTATTGCCCGTGAGGTCGTGCTCACTTTAAAGAATGTATTGTCTGACTTGCTGTCTGAAGCATTAAAGAAAATTAAGGAAGATGATGAAGTAAACCATGAGGAAAAAGTATATGACAGTTATGGGGACGAAATAAAGATAGGAACAAGCAAGAGGGGGTGCAGCTATAAAGGTTTCAAGGATGGAGACCCACCCAAGTTTGATGGGAACAAGGATTCAGTGGCTACGTTCGAATGGATTGAGAGGATGAACGCTGTAATCAACATAAGCGAGTGTCGACCGGACCAGGCCGTTAAGTATGTTTCACATTCTTTCACCAATGAAGCACTAGGTTGGTGGAGAAACATTCAGAGAATAAAGTCGCCAAAGGGCTATTGCCAGAATGACATGGGAAGACTTGAAGAAGCTGATAATCAAAAAGTTCTGCCCACAGAACGAGGTTGATCGTGTGGAGAACGAGTTCCTGAACTTGAAGGCTGGCAACAAGACTCATCGCCAGCATACTTCGAGATTCAATGAGCTGGCCCAACTGGTATCACACTTAGTGGAGACTGAAGACCGTCTGATTAAGTACTATGTCAAGGGTTTGCCGCAAAGGGTCCGTGTCCATGTCAAAACTAACCTACCCTCGACCTTCGAGTCGGTAGTGAATCTGAGCGGAATCGTCTACGACGACTACGCCAATGACGACCCGGCACCTGAGACACAAAAGAGAAAGTGGGAGAACCAGTCTAGGGGCACCGGGAAATGGGATGCAACAGCTGAAGTTAAGAGACCAAGGTCAGATGAATATGAAACTTGCAAGAAGTGTGGAAAGCACCATATTGGCGAGTGCCGAATCGGCACCATCATGTGTTATAAGTGCGGGAAGCCGGGACACTTCTCCCGAGAGTGTTTAAAGGATGTCAAGTGCCAGAGTTGTGGAAAATATGGACATCTGACTAGGGATTGCAGGAAAACCAGATAATCCGGTTCGGGAAAGGAAAAGGAAGCTGAAAAGGAACAACCAAGGGCTAGGACTCGAGCCAATGCCCTGACTGAGGAGGAAGCAAGGGGAAACCCTGATGTTGTATCAGGTACGTTTCTAGTAAATGATGAACATGCTGCTATCTTATTTGACTCTGGTGCTAGTAAAAGTTTTATATCAAATGCCTTTAGCCAAAAACTAGATTGCACTGTCAACACCATAGTAAAAGCCTTTAGCGTACAAACTGCCGTTGGTAAAAATTCGGTAGTATTCCAAGTAACTGATGATTGTATCATAGAAATAGAGGTCCATAAGTTCCCCTCTAGATTATTCCTTCTTACCTTAGGAGGATTCGATGTAGTACTGGGTATGGATTGGTTAGCTGCCAACGAAGCTCAAATCATATGTAAACGTAAGAGGATACACCTCAAAGCTCCTAGCGGAAGTCCAATTACGGTTTATGGGGATTGGAATTGTACAATGCCAAACGTCATTTAGATGATCAAGGCCGAAAGTTACATGAGGCGCGGTTGTGAAGCTTATCTGGCGTATGTTATTAACGATAGAATGAAAACGAAAGCACTCAAGAATGTACCCGTGGTGTGCAATTTTCCAGAAGTATTTCCAGAGGAGCTACCTGGGTTGCCACCCGATCGGGAATTAGAATTTCAGATTGACTTACTGCCAGGAGCTGAGCCCGTTGCCAAAGCCCCCTACCGATTGGCTCCGTCAGAAATGAAAGAATTGATGTGTCAACTACAGGAATTAACAGAAAAAGGATTTATTAGACCGAGCATTTCACATGGGGTGCTCCGGTACTATTCATAAAGAAGAAAAACGGCAGCATGCGCATGCGCATTGACTACCGTGAACTGAACAAGAGGACAGTAAAGAACAAATACCTACTGCCTAGAATAGATGACCTTTTTGATCAACTGCAAGGTGCGAGTTGCTTCTCAAAGATCGCTCTTAGGTCGGGTTACCATCAGTTGAAAGTAAGAGAGAAAGACGTACCAAAAACCGCGTTTCGCACGCGTTATGGGCATTATGAGTTTCTCGTGATGTCCTTCGGATTGACCAACGCACCAGTAGCGTTCATGGATTTGATGAATAGAGTATGTCGACCGATGTTGGATCGATCGGTGACAGTTTTTATAGACGACATACTGGTATATTCGAAAAGCAAGGGTGATCACCACTGTCACCTAAGAGAGGTTCTGGAGGTGCTAAAGCAGGAAAAGTTGTACGCAAAATTCTCCAAATGCGCGTTCTGGCTTAGGGAAGTCCAATTCCTAGGTCATGTAATAAACCCAAACGGCATTATGGTGGATCCTGCAAAGATCGAGACAGTAAAGGAATGGAACATCGCAAAGACACCAACAGAGATACGAAGCTTCCTAGGATTGACAAGCTACTATCGAAGGTTCATTCAAGATTTTTCAAGAATAGCCTCGCCACTAACTAAATTGACACGGAAAGAAGTGAAATATGAATGGGGTCCAACCCAAAACAAAGCGTTTGAGGAACTTAAAACGCGATTAACCCAAGCTCCAGTCTTGACAGTACCTGATGGAAATGAAGACTTGGTAGTCTACTCTGACGCTTCGGGTCAAGGTTTGGGCTATGTACTTATGCAACGAGGAAAGGTAATTGCTTACGCTTCGCGACAACTAAAGATTCACGAGGTTAACTACCCAACTCACGATCTGGAGTTAGCCGCAGTAGTTTTCGCATTAAAAATATGGAGGCACTATCTGTATGGAGTTAAATGCACCATCTACTCCGATCATAAAAGCTTGAAGTACTTTTTCGAGCAAAAGGAATTAAATATGAGGCAAAGGAGGTGGTTAGAATTATTAAAGGACTACGATTGTGAGATACTGTACCATCCAGGCAAGGCAAACGTACTAGCTGACGCATTAAGCAGAAAGGAGCAATCTGATCCTATCCGGATCAAGGCGTGTCAGCTGATTATAACGCCGGATTTGATGAATGAAATATCAAAAGCACAAGATGAAGCACTATTAGAAAGAAATATTAAACGGGAAAGAATAGTAGGACAACAAGGGAATTTGGATGCAAATATATACGTGTACGAACTAGGTTTGGCCGGATGTGGATACCTAAGGTTGGTGAGCTTAGAGCCAAAACACTCGATGAGGCCCATAAGTCTCGCTATTCTATCCACCCCGGGATAAACAAAATGTATCAAGACTTGAAGAAAGAGTACTGGTGGCCCGGCATGAAGAATGATGTAACCGATTACGTGAACAAGTGCCTAACATGTTCACTAGTTAAGGCCGAGCATCAGAAACTATGTGGTAAAATGCAACCCCTACCAATACCGGAATGGAAGTGGGAGGAGATCACGATGGACTTCATTATCAAGCTACCGCGAACAGCTAAAAGCAATGATACCATTTGGGTGATCGTCGACCGCTTAACGAAGAGTGCTCACTTCCTGCCAATACGTGAAACTGCTTCGTCCGAAAAACTAGCAGAAATTTTTATCAAAAAAATTGTGAGCAGGCATGGTATGCCGGTGTCGATTGTGTCCGACCGGGATACTAGATTCACGGCAAGGTTTTGGAAGAAATTTAATGAAGCAATGGGCACTAGATTGAACATCAACACAGCTTACCACCCTCAAACCGATGGTCAATCTGAAAGGATAATCCAGACCTTAGAAGACATGCTCCGGGCTTGTATCATTGACTTCGGTGGGAGCTGGGACAGCCATCTACCATTGGCAGAATTCTCTTATAACAACAGCTATCACTCAACGATTGGCATGCCACCATTTGAGATGTTGTATGGAATGAGATGTCGGACCCCGGTTTGTTGGGGCGAAATTGGACAGAAGGATTTTGCAAGTCTCGAAGTGGTCAAAGCTATTTCGGAGAAATTTGATTAAATTAAGGATCGAAAGAAAGCCGCAAAAGACAGACAGAAATCATACGCAGATAAGAGAAGAAGGGAGTTAGAGTTTCAAGTCGGGGACATGGTACTGTTAAAAGTATCACCATGGAAAGGAATCATCCGATTCAGAAAACGTGGCAAACTAAGTCCAAGGTTTGTCGGACCTTTAAGATCTTAGCGAGAGTGGGTCAGGTTGCTTACAGACTCGACCTACCCGATGCGCTTTGCAAAATACACCCTACGTTCCACGTGTCGCACTTACGCAAGTGTCTAGCTGACGACACTGCTCACATACCTTACGATGAGATCGAGGTGGATAACAGTCTGAATTATGTCGAGGAACCAATAGCCATCCTTGACCGATCTGAGAAACAACTACCCACATAAAGGGATCGGAAGCTACCTGGGAAAAAGAAGACGAGATGTGGGAACTATACCCTCAGTTGTTTAACGTGTAGCTGGTTTCGAGGACGAAACCTATTATAGGGGGGTAGACTTTTAACATCCCAAAACTGGTAATAAATAAATAATGGCACGATCGAAATTATAATTTTCAAATGACGAAAGAAAAATAGATGGGCTTGGCTCCGACGGGCCGAAGGAAGCCCAAGTATATAAGGACAAGGGCTACCCAAACTTCTCATTTTCCACCAATCTCAAGTTCTAGAGAGAGAGAAGAGAGCACGGGTCTAGAGAGAGAAAGTGACGGATCGACTTTGAAATTCAGGAGAACGTTGCTACTATGCTCGTGATCATCTTCTCTGAATCATAACTCCAATCCAGGTAAGCATTCGATCATAATCTGAGTTTTTATGATTATTTTAGGATTTTCAGTTTTAGCTAAACAGGTGAAGTTTTTATTGATAAAACTTGAAAATGAACAAAGATCTAGTATCTAGAATGAAAACCGAACGTTTTGATCAAAGAAAATTCAGATATTGACATGATCAGACCCGCATGCAAAAAGTTAGGGTTCTTGCGCCTGAATCAGATCCTGCGTACTTATCAAGTACGCAGGAAGAAGGGTTCTGCGTACTTATCAAATACGCATGAAGTAAAATCTGTGTACTTATCAAGTACGCATGAAGTAAGGTCTGTGTACTTATCAAGTACGCATGACTAAGGCCCTGCGCACTTGCTAAGTGCGCAGGCATCAGAATGGTTGAGTAAAGTCAGTTTGTTTAGAATGATTAAACCGTTAGAGTCGAGATTAGGTCTGATGTGTATTTAACTACTCAATTCAGATCAGAAGTGACGTTGTTGGACTTTGTTTAGGACAACCCAGACTAGCTCATTAGGTGAGTTCTATGTGCCCCTTTCTATGTTATGTGCAAACCTTATTAAATGTTTTGGGGCTGAAGTGTATACACTAAATGAATAAATACTATGAATGCCAATGTGATCATACGTGATATACAAATATATTTATATATATATATATGAAAATGAATTATGAACAAAGAATGAAACGTATGATTACAAAGTATGAATGAAAGAATGACAAAATAAGAATGTATGAAATCTTGCTTTATATAATATATACTGCATGTTATGAATATATGTGAATGTTATGGACGCTTCGATGCTAACGGCTACTACGGTAGACGGACGACCACGTGACTATCTTGCAACTGAGACAAAAATATTCCTTCATCAGCTAGGAAATAAAAAGGGGCATTAATGGATGGTCGAAGCAAATGTCAAATCATATGTAGAACGGTTGCAAACATGGTAGCACGTGGGAAATGGATACCTTCGGGTAGACGGGAGAAAAGGACAGACTACGACGGTAGGACGGTTTACGACAGACGGCCGAAGGTTGGCCGGACGGTTTTAAGGCGGACGGTTTCTAGGACCGGACGAGTCAAAGGGCTACGACGGTAGCTTCATGGCGTATGTCTTTGTGACATACGTTGTAAAAGACGGGTTGATCACCCTTATGTGTACGACCAAATGAATGTTAAGGAAAAACTAAAGGTGAATGCATATCAATGAAGTCACTCAAGAATGATGAAAGAAAAGTAAAAGTTAAGAATACGTATTTATGTTCTTTATATATAAACTTATGTATACATTTGAAGAAATAATGTTTATATCTAATCTTTTGAACTAGAACTCACCAGCGTTAGCTGACTTTTAATATACATTTCAGGTAACAAAGAAAAGGGCCGTGCGAAGGCGTGAAGGCTGCCCGGCTAGAGACTGACATTCCGATTTATGTTTTTTTTTGTTAAACAATGATGTATGTTTTAAATGTTGAGACTTCCACTGTAATGTACTCAAAAGTGAATGTTTTTGTTGTTAATTGAACGTGTTAAATTTAAAGTTCAGTATTAATGACTTTGTTTATGAGTAAATCCAACAAGTGAGGTTACCCGGGATAAGGGGCCTTACAAAACGAGGTTTACGAAATGATGTTTATGAAATGATGTTTACGATGTGATGTTTACGAAATGAAGTTTACGGGATGATGTTTATGAAATGTTTTGCCAAATAAAGTTTACGAAAGAGATGATGTTTTGTTTAATAAAACGTACAAATGCTTTAACTAAAATGAGGTAAAGGTTTTATGAAAGTCACGAATGAACGAATCTGCCACGAGTTCCTACGGGAGCTAAGGTATGTATGTATGTATGTATTGGCCTCACCTTACGGGGGGCCTTTGTGACTGGCTAACGGTTGTACAACTGGTTGATGATGGGGTGATGACGGTCACCCATGGGATTACCGAGATCCCGATGGAAGGTACTATTCCTTGCGGGGAAATAGTGCCTAAGTTATGTTATGTCTACCTAGAGGTAACGAGCCTTAGGAGACATATGTTTGGTCTACCTAGAGGTAACGAGCCTTAGGAGACGTATGTTTGGTCTACCTAGAGGTAACGAGCCTTAGGAGACATATGTTTGGTCGACCTAGAGGTAACGAGCCTTAGGGTACCTGAGTGACGGATGACTTGGAGGTAACGAGCCTTAAGTTCATCCGCTGGTATGCGATATATGGAATTGACGGTTACGAGAAGGCGCAGATTCGGTTCATGTTAACTTATGTTCTGATGTTATGTTACGATGATGTTAAGTTATTGCATGTTTTACGTACGCTTTTGTTAAACAAATGTATGTTATGTTTTTGGCAAAATGTTTATGTTATGGTTTTATGTAAAGCTAGAACTCACCAGCGTAGCTGACTTTTTAGTGTGCACATTCAGGTTAAGGCATGTATGGGTGATGGACGGTGATGCTTGGCAAGCGAGAAGAGTTACCCGGTTGATCATGAAGACTGGCATCCAGTTATGATTAGATTATGGTATGTTTATGTAATAGACTATGTTACGCTTCCGTTGTTAAACAATGTAATGGTTATGTTTTATTGAAGTATTTTCCGCTGCGTTATTTGATAATCAAGTTTAAGAACTGTTTGTAAATGAGTAAACCCAACAAGTGAGGCCTCCCGGGAAATGGGCCTTACAGCGAGTCGCGCGACCGTGCCAGAACGAGGCGCGACCGTGCCTATTAGGGTTTCTTGTTACTTTTCAACATCAGACCTTGTAACTTTAGTCTTTGACATATTTGTATAAATAGATACTTATGTAGTGTTTAGTAAGTTATAACCGAGTAAAATTTGCGGATTTGCATTGAAATATCGTATTTATTTGATGGTACGAATAGAACAAAACAGTGCACTAGAATTGGGTTTGAAATGCATTACATTGAATTGAAATACGGATACTAAAAATCAGAAATGTTACACTTTACGAGCTCTATAATTGCTCCCTCAATACGCATATAACGATCTGGTATTTGTTCATTCATTTCAATATATGAAAAGTAGTCATAAGTATATTTCCTCCCCAAAACCTTTCAAAAACTAGAAAAAGGGGAATAATGAAATCACAAGGAGTTAAACCAGAGTATACATGTTTTTCCAAAACATAATTAGTTAAGTATGTTTCCCCCCCGATGTTTATAAAAGAGTAAAGAGTTAAAAGGAGGCCGTGAAACTCACCTCGACCGAATGCTAGCAAAAACCTGAATAACCGTAAACCCCGCTTATCCGTACCCTAAATACACGAGGATACCTTACGTGTTAGACTAACCGTCTTAAATGCAAGTTGTTCACCCGACTTAACGAATCCCGTTAAGTACGTCTTTAATTAATGAAACAATGTTTAAACACGACGACTCATTGGTGATTATTATTCAAGTCAGGACGCTTATTCATTTCTAGAGAAAAGATTATGTTTCTATATCGGTGACTTGTTACGTGTACCAGAAATAAATATTATTTTTGTAATATCTTATAATATATTTATATTATAATTCACGTATAACCATGTAATTATTTCTTACCAATAATTATATAAAATCACAAATATCGTTCAAGTATGTTCTACGCATGACAATTATCCTACGTGCACATAAACCACGTTAACACGTCCACATGCAATTACTTGTTTCGAACGACATTTATTAACTTGTTTCTATTCAACATGCATTAATTTATACCAATATATGCATACGAGTATATTCAACAATTCAACGTATACTAAAACACGTTAAATATTAACATGTGATCATCTATTTATTTTTAACCCAAGGTAATTAGATTTCTCGTATTCATGACAACATCCTATGTCATCAACTATAAACAACTTAGAAACATATTAATGATATATAATAATTTGGTCACTTCATTACTCATTCCGAGTTAACAATTTTCCATCATTCACATATATATTTATATATTTACTTATTTACTTATTTACTTATTTACATGCATATGTTTAACAACTTTCCAAGTTCTACCACTTATGATCCTAATCCCGTATATCTATATGTTTCGGTTTTTAAACATGCATACATACACTTATTTAACAACTATGATCATGCATATTTATACTTATTTTGATCTCTTTATATGAATATCTTTTTATACTTAACAATCTTTCCAAATCACCAAACTTTAAACACACATATACATATACATATACATGTTTCATACGATTATATATATATATATATATATATATTATTTTGAGTAAAAATTATGTAAACTAACTTTGTAACCAAATTTCGTAAGTGAGGTTGTGTGCTTGTAAAATCAATGTGAAACAATACAAAAACGTAAAGAGTGACAAGGTTGTTTACGAGGAAAGCCCTTGATCATTCAAGATCTCTGGCATAAAACCTCGGGAGGTGACAATCGACACCTGCCTTGTTTCTTCAATAAATGATAAAGAATTACAAGTGTTGAGCAGCAAATGATTGAATACTAAGTGTTACAGAGCTTCTCGCGAATGTTTTGTAATCCTAAGTGAAGTGTGTGTTGCTAATCGATCAAGCCACTGATTAAATACAGAAAATGATCCTAACTAACTTTTCGAGGATCCCGGAGCTTTACTCGGTCTTCAAATATGACGGTTGTTTAGCTTCTCTCGCAAGTTTGATACGTCCTCTTTGACTTCTCGTCCGATTCTTCAGGGACAAAACGAGTCAACACGTTTTACCTGCGTATATAAAAAAAATAGAGGACAAATAGCTGTTAGTAGCATTAATATTCACGATACCGAAGTTACCAGGATCTCGGATTCCGGATCATGCATCATTCAGGATCCTGCTTGAGATTTAACCCACAACAATTGTCCCCAAAATTTGACAGCTGTACATCGAAATTACAGCTGTTAAATTTTCAAAATTCGAATTCTGAGAGATAAGCGGCTGCACGATAAGACGTGGCGTGATAATCGAAGGCGGACACGGCGTCGTTTGAAGTAGTCGTCGTTACTCCTCTATAATTACTTTTCTTTTTTATTAATCCCAGACCTCATCTTCTACCTCTCTCTCTGGGATTCCAGGTAAAAAGCTTTATTTCTCCTCTTAAGTCTCTGATTTTTGCATCTAAAAATGTTAGAATCTAGTAGTCCATAGAAATCAATTATAGACTGAAATAGTACAAATCTAAGGTTTTGGGTCGAAAACTAAGTTTTCGATCGAAAAGTGTTTTCGGCCGAAAACACTTTTCGATCAGAAGTTTTCGGTTGAAATTCTTTATAGTATAAATATGTTGTCTTTTGTATTTTCAAGTAGAGGATTTCACATTTTGTATGGTCTGATTCAGGAGTGTCAAAGTGAAATCAAAGCTTGTAGTTGTTGACTCAAAGTGTAATTACCAGAGATAATCAATGGAAATCATTAGTTTGATTGTGTATTTCATGTTTGTGGCGTTTCTGATTCTAGTTCATGCTTGATTCGATCTTATCGGTGTTAGTTGATTTTTGGATTGTTTCCGCCTTTCTAGAAGCTATTTGAAGATTAGAGACTTGACTATCAAAGGATCAGAAGGGATTACAAGTGGTATCAGAGCTGTTGGTTAAAGCTCTTGGTATTCAAGAAGTTTTTTTTTATCAAATTCGATCGAATCAGAGTGTTTTTATATGCCTTTGTTGTACTTTAAGAGCTAAAAGTGATGGAGATGAAGTCTACACTTGGTTTAGAGGCTTGATTTTGGATTCGGATTGTTGCGGATAGTTTTTGGTCAATTGAAGTGTTCTTGGGAAGAATTGTCCGAAAAGTTTGTTTGAAGGAGTCGAAATCTACTTATTGATCGAAAAGTTGTTTGGTCATCAGTTTTCGACCGAAAAGTGTTCAAAATCTTCAGAAGTGTCCGGAATCTCTTGTGTTTGAAATCTTGACTTTTCGACCGAAAAGTCTTGTATGAAATAGTTTTCGACCGAAAAGTCCTGTGTTGGAAGTTTTTTAGTTTTTGACTAAGTGTCACACCCCGCCAAGGCGGAATACGCGAGTTGTCACACATATAGTACATAGCACAAGGTATAAAGACAAATACTAAGGCATCACAAAAATTTATTAATTTCATAATTGATTGTTCAACACTTTTTAAAATAAATAAACAAAATCCAAAAAAATTAACATTGTAAGAATTTCTTTAACTAAGTCCATAAGCAATCCTACTTAATCCTTTCTCTCCTAGTTATTATTTCCTGAAACATGTAAGAAAATGGGTCAACATAAAGTTGGTGAGAGACATAGGTTTTAAATGTTGTAAAGATAAATTGTCATAAAAGATATAAACAAATTCAAACCAAGTTCAAACAAATGTACAAGCATATTAACACAAACGTTTTTGCAATCAACCCTAAATGTTATATGTTATAAGCATCCACAATCCACGATTGTGCCGTAAAAAGTTATACGCATCCACAATCCCTAAGATTGTGCCGTTGTTATATCGGTTTCCCCCATATGGCCATACTAGTACTTCCTTAGGCTTATGATCAAGTTAATGATTGCAAAGTTGTTATAAGTTTTCAAATATCAAGCACATAATTGAAATTACTTGTTTGAGAATTTGTTTTGGAAAGGTTTAAGTTATCAAGCCATAAAAATATACACGTTTCACCCCAAAAGTTAAAAAGAAAAAGGGGCTATGTTCTCACCTTGATATGGAGTCTCAAACTTAACTAGATTGAGAGGACGGGTGAATCGGTTTAACGATGCCCTAAATAAATATGATATGTTATTTAATATATAGGAACGAATAAAAGAAATAAAGACGAAACGGAACGATTTGGGAAGATAGGATTTGGAACGAATGAATGGATATTAAAGATTCGAATGATAATAAGTTAAATGTATAAAACAAGTTACACGAAATAATGTTTTATAACTTTCTATTTATAAAAGAGATTTTAGGTGACATCAAACAACTATAAATTAGAAATTTAAGATAATAAATAATCCTAATGGTCGTCTTGTTGGAACACCATAATATAATAGTATTTATATGGATCTTGTTTGTATTAAATCGTAATATCAAAACATATTATTTGTTTAAGAAATATTAATGATAATAATAATAATCATGATAATAATAATAATAATAGTAATAAAAAGTTTAATAAACTTATTATATAAAATTGTATAGATATTGCAGATCAAGTCGTTTTTTAATGGTTTAAGTAATATATATAAATCTTTTTTTTAATAGAATCCATGATGTTACAAAACACGATCATTTTATAGTTATATACAAAGTAATAGAGTTTATGAAAATACACTAGCTTTTGACATGTTTTTGAAATATAGGTAACAAAATAAAAAAAATTAAACATATATTTATATATACTTTTTATTTTAAGAGATTATAATTATAAAGTCCTTGAGAGTTTATAAAAAAAAGAACTGATTTTTAACCATAACATAATAATATTTTATCAATGTGTGTGTGTGTGAGTGAGTATGTGACTTGTGTGAATATAAGAGTCCTTACAAGAATGCTGAAATCAAAACAAAAAAAAAAGAAAGCAACAGGTCTCGAACTCATGACCTGTGCTAGAGAGACATAAAGCTTTAACCAGTTGATCTAGCCTGTTTAGTTGGTACTCATTAGAAACAAATTAGCCTTAACATAAGGGTTTCGGGACCCTTCTTCCCCAAACAGTCCATCCCCAGCCCCTAGAAACCTTAATATCCCAATTCGATTTTTATAAGGAAGACAGTAAGATGATGCGAAAACAAGGGAAACTAGTTACCTGATATCGATGATTGAATCGACGCAAAAAAAAAACGAGGTTTCCGATCCCCTGTGCTGACCGCGAATCGTGAGGACGAACAAGACGGAATTTGAGCTCGATTTCGAATGGTAATAGGTTAGGGTACTTATAGGATGTTTGAGGACGCGTATCACAGCTGTCAATTAGCGGATTTTCGGGCTTGATTTCGCAATTCTTGCACCCAATTATGTGATTCTCTTTAATGGTTTCAAATCTTCTATTTTGGTCCAAATCCGCCAAATCTGAGCTTGATATAGGAGTATTAAACAGCCTTGAATGTTTAGGAGTTAAAAACAGAAGGTTTGGATGCGGATTAAAGCAATTTAGAGGTTGATTTGGCATGGTTGACTTTTTGAAGTCAAATTTGTTCTTGGTTAGGCTAAGGGTTCAAAAATATAAAGGGATTCTAATGATATAAAAGGGGTTCAAGGCTTATTTCCATGCTAATTAAGTTATAAAATTTATTTTATAAAACTTATCAAACATAAACTTATATATATATTATTATTTATTTCCTTATGATTAACTTTTCTTTTATATAAAAAATAATAATAATAATATAGAATCTCATTTTTATCAATTTATTATTTATAAAAATACATATATACATATATATATATATGTATAAAAATGAAATTTTGAAACTACGGATCGTTTACACGTTTGCAATAATAATTGGTACGACAAAACGTACATACGAGATAATAAGATTGAACTAATATGGCGGTCATAAATGTTATTAAGGTACAAAATGAAATAAAATATTACATGAAAAAGTCACGGATGTTACAGTATCCCCAAGTTGAAGGAATTTCGTCCCCGAAATTCAACTGGTGGTGGCTACTGAATTAGAAAAGAGATGAGGGTACTTAAGTTTCATTTGGTCTTCACGCTCCCAAGTGAACTCAGGGCCGCGCTTAGAATTCCAACGGACTTTCACGATAGGTATACGGCTACGCTTGAGTTGTTTAACATTACGGTCCATGATCTCAACGGGTTGTTCAATGAAGTTCAACTTGTCATTAACACGGACTTCTTCTAGTGGGATATGAAGAGTGTCGTCAGCCAGAAACTTCTTGAGATTCGACACGTGAAAAGTGTCATGTACTCCATTGAGTTCGGCCGGCAGCTTGAGCTTGTAAGCTACAGGGCCAATCCTTTCAAGGATTTCAAAAGGACCCACATATCTTGGTGCCAATTTCCCTTTCTTCCCGAAACGGACCACGCCCTTCCAAGGGGAAACTTTGAGTAAGACTTTATCCCCGACTTGGAATTCGAGGGGTTTCCTTCGATTATCATCATAACTCTTTTGGCGGGCACGGGTAGCCTTAAGTCTTTCTTGAATCTTGAAGATCTTATCGGAAGTCTCTTGAATAAGCTCGGGACCGGTTATTTGAGCGTCACCGATCTCGGTCCAACATACCGGGGAGCGGCATTTTCTACCATATAAAGCTTCGAAAGGAGCACATTTAATGCTAGCATGGTAGCTGTTGTTGTAAGAGAATTCCACGAGAGGCAAATGGTTATCCCAATTTCCGCCGAAATCGATCACACAAGTGCGAAGCATATCCTCCAGGGTTTGGATAGTCCTTTCGCTTTGGCCATCAGTTTGAGGATGATA
The DNA here is from genome assembly GCA_023525975.1 of Smallanthus sonchifolius. NCBI lineage: Eukaryota > Viridiplantae > Streptophyta > Magnoliopsida > Asterales > Asteraceae > Smallanthus > Smallanthus sonchifolius. The sequence goes on along the minus strand of CM042030.1, from coordinate 23,799,346 downwards.
AGCCATGCTAAGGTCCAAACGAGTCCCTAAGGATTTTTGTAAGGATCGCCAGAAGTTGGAAGTAAAACGGCCGTCACGATCGGAGATAATGGACAAGGGCACACCGTGACGAGTCACGATTTCACTGATATAGAGATTTGATAGCTTTTCCATCTTGAAATCTTCACGAATAGGGATAAAATGAGCGGATTTGGTCAAGCGATCAACTATGACCCAAATCGAATCGTGCCCACGAGGAGTTCTTGGGAGTTTGGTGATAAAATCCATAGAGATTTGCTCCCATTTCCAAATAGGGATCTCGGGTTGTTGGAGAAGACCCGAGGGTTTTTGATGTTCGGCTTTAACCTTTAGGCACGTAAGACACTTGTTCACAAATAAAGCTATATCCTTCTTCATTCCGGGCCACCAATAAAACTCCTTGAGATCGTGATACATTTTATCGGCACCGGGATGAATAGAATACCGGGATTTGTGTGCCTCATCTAGGATAAGCTCACGAAGGGGTTGAGAGTCAGGAATCCATATACGTCCCATGAAATAAAGAATTTCGTCAGACTTGGGCTGTAAATGTTTTTCGGCGCCACAATCTAACTGTTGCTTTAACTCACCCTTGGCAAGAACCTCTTTTTGAGCTTGAAGAACCTTGGCTTTGAGGCTAGTTTGGACGATCATTCCCATGGCCTGAATGCGAGAGGGTTTGATCCGATCTTTCCGGCTAAGGGCGTCAGCAACCACATTGGCTTTTCCCGGGTGATAGCGAATTTCACAATCATAATCGCTTAGAAGTTCAACCCAACGCCGTTGCCTCATGTTGAGATCCTTTTGATCAAGGATATGTTGAAGGCTTTTATGATCAGTGAAGATGACACATTTTGTACCATAGAGGTAGTGTCTCCAGATTTTCAAAGCAAAGACCACTGCACCTAACTCGAGGTCATGTGTAGTGTAGTTTCTTTCATGGACCTTGAGTTGTCTTGATGCGTAGGCAATGACTTTTCCGCGTTGCATCAACACGCAACCGAGACCTTGATTTGAGGCGTCACAAAAAACGACGAAGTCATCGTTGCCATCTGGAAGACTTAGGATAGGAGAGTCACACAATTTCTGCTTAAGGAGTTGGAAAGCATCTTCTTGTTTCTGCTCCCAAACGAACGGTTTATCCTTTTGGGTTAGAGTTGTGAGTGGTAGTGCGACCTTTGAAAAGTTCGAGATGAACCTTCGATAGTAGCCGGCTAAACCCAGAAAGGAACGGATTTCTGAGGGAGTCTTGGGCGTACTCCAGTTCTTGATAGCTTCGATTTTGGATGGGTCAACATGAATACCCTTCTCGTTGATAACATGACCCAAGAAATGGACTTCTTTTAGCCAAAACTCGCATTTGGAGAATTTCGAATAAAGATTTTCCTTCTTCAAAAGCTCTAAGATTTGTCTTAGGTGATTCTCATGTTCTTTGGCAGTTCGAGAGTAGATCAATATGTCGTCAATGAAGACAATGACAAATTGATCTAAGTAGGGTCTACAAACCCGGTTCATAAGATCCATGAATACTGCGGGTGCTTTGGTTAACCCGAAAGGCATAACCATGAACTCATAGTGTCCATATCGAGTTCTGAAAGCGGTCTTCGGGATGTCATCGTCATGGACTCGTAATTGGTGATAACCGGATCGGAGATCAATCTTTGAGAAACAAGTTGCTCCTTGCAATTGATCGAATAAGTCATCAATTCTCTGAAGAGGATATCGGTTCTTGGTAGTCAGCTTGTTGAGCTCACGATAATCAATGCACATCCTAAAGGTTCCATCTTTCTTCTTGACAAAAAGGACAGGGGCTCCCCAAGGTGAGAAGCTCGGTCTAATGAAACCTTTGTCTAGTAGCTCTTGAATTGACTAGACAATTCTTGCAATTCGGATGGTGCGAGACGGTAAGGAGACTTAGCAATAGGGTTTGCTCCAGGAACAAGATCAATACGGAATTCAACTTGTCGAACAGGTGGGAGTCCGGGCAGATCGTCAAGGAATACATCGGGAAAGTCTCGAATAACGGGTATGTCTTGAATGGTTCTATTCTCGGGTTTCTTTTCAACAATATGAGCCAAGAAAGCATAGCATTGCTTCCTTAAGTAGCTACGAGCCTTCATGCAAGAAATAATCTTTAGGCCATGACAAGGCTTGTCTCCAAGGATTTCCAAGATTTCACCGGCAGGTAGAGGAATACGAATAAGTTTCTCCGAGCATACGATTTCGGCATTGTTGCCGGATAGCCAGTCCATACCTACAACTATGTCAAAGCTTCCAAGAGTCATAGGAATAAGGTCGATGATGAACGGGTGATCGTTGAGAGTTAAGGTACCACCGTGAACAACCGTACGAACATAGGTTAGTTTGCCATTGGCTATTTCAACCGTGTAAGGAGGTTCTAACACACTAGTGCATTTACCAAGCAAAGGTTCTAATTTGGTGGAAACAAAACTCTTGTCGGCACCGGTGTCAAATAAAATTGATGCATAGACATTATTGACAAGAAAAGTACCTGTAACGACGGCAGGTTCCTCAAGTGCTTCAGTGGTACCAATAACAAAAGCCCGACCACGTGCCCCTTGTGTGTTAGCCAATTTGGGGCAACGGTTCCTGAGATGGTCGGTAGCACCACACTGGTAGCAAGCTCTACCATTTGCAATTGCGGGGACCGTAGTAGGAGTAGCATTAACGACACGGCAAGTAGCTGCCAAGTGACCTCCTTTACCACACTTAGTGCATATGCGGCAAGGGTAGGTATCATCATGATGATATTGGCACTTAGCACACCAAGGGTAAGACCCGCCATAAGATTTCTTTGTCGAAGCTTGTGCTTGCGTTGATGCCACTTGGGTAGTTGGAGTAGCAGGGGTTACCATACGAAGTTCTTTGCCACCGTTGTAGTCCGTCATATTCGCCCGTCTGCCCTAAGGCATCCGTTTCCCACTTGAACTAATTATACAACCGTGCATCGATTTAGGGACTTACTCCACCATAGTGGCCATTATTTAGTCTACCTTTCTAGACTTTCTTTTCTGGCTGCATAATAGTCAAGTGGTCGTCCGTCTACCGTAGTAGCCGTTAGCTTCGTTTCCGTCCATAACGTATACATACATTCATAACATGCAATATATATAATTATAAAGCAAGATTTCATTTATTTACGCTATGCCATTCTTTAATTCATTCTTTGCAAACATACGTTTTATTCTTTGTTCATAATTCATTTTCATATATATATAAATATACCTTAGTATATCACGTATGATCACATTGGCATTCATATCATTTATTCGTTTAGTGTATACACTTCAGTCCCAAAACATTTAAAATGATTTGCACATAACATAGAAGGGGGCACATAGAACTCACCTGATGAGCTAGTCTGGGTTGTCCTAAACAAAGGTCCAACAACGTCACTTCCGATCTGGATTGATTAGTTAAATACACATCAGACCTATTCCCGACTCTAACGGTTTAACCATTCTAAACATACTGACTTTACTTAACCAGCCTGATGCATGCGCACTTAACAAGTGCGCAGGGCCTTGTTCTTGCGTACTTAATAAGTGCGCAGACTCTGCTTTATGCGTACTTGATAAGTACGCAGGACCCTCTTCATGCATACTTGATAAGTACGCAGGATCCTCTTCATGTGTACTTGATAAGTAAGCAGGATGTGCTTCATGCGTACTTGGTAAGTACGCAGGATCTGCTTCCCCGCAAAAACCCTAACTTTTGCATGCGGGTCTGATCACGTCAAAATCCCAAACTTGTTTACATTCAAAACGTTTGCTTTTCGTTTAGGAACTCAAATCTATGTTTTTCTTCCAGTGTCATCCGTAAAAACGTTACCTTTTCACCCAAAACCCGAAAAACCCCAAAACGAACAAAAACTCAGATGTAGGCCAGATCATTACCTGTATTAAGCTTTTGATCCGGAGGTTTCGCTCACGAGCTTGGCAGTAACGTGCTCCTTCAATTCCGGGTCGATCCGCCAACTTTCTCTCTCTACAGTTTCTCTCTCTAAAGTGAGGAAATGAGGACGGAATGGTGAGGTGGGCTGCCTTGCCCCTTATATACTTGGGCTCGGCCCGTTGGAGCCGAGCCCAAGCCCATCCATTTTCCCTTTTCATTTTTGACGATTAAATCTCGATCGCGTTATTATTTATTTATTTACTATTTTTGGGATGTTACATCATTTTGAACCATTTCCTGAACCTCATGTTTCAAATGACTTACTTAGAGATGATAACTCTAATTTTCATAACTTATATGTTATTGCAGCAAATAATACAGGTCATGTAGATGAGAAGGTTTCAGTTGATGATGTGAGGAGTTTTAATGAATTCAATAAAGTTTGTGTGAGAGAGACAATAAGGGATTGTAGACAATTTGTGGTTGATACATGTATTGCAAATAAGTTTGTTAAGTCACGTGCTAGCAATGTTTTTGATGATGTACACAGTCTTTTAGATTCTAATAGTTCATATATTTCTGCTTGTTCTACTAACTCTGTGTGTGATGTTTCTGATTGTGTGTCTGAGGGTTCTTCTGATTCTACTTTCTTCGATAAAGTGGTGCATACAACGAGAGAGTATATTCTAATTCACAAAATGTCATGTCCACCCAAAGATGTCATGTTAGATGAATTTGGAAATCCATTGATACAAGATTATGATCTTTCTCATAAGGGGCCAAAGAAAAATGATTTCATAGCTCCTGAAAATCACATTCTGACAAATGAAAGGGAGAATGTCAAGCCTGTAAAAATTAAAATCAGTACACCAACAAAGAGTCAAAATGTCAATGGCAAATCAAATGATGTCAAAGAAAAGTTCATTGAAGTCAAAGATAAGCCAGTTCAAAGTAAAGGAAAGTCAGTAATAAGTCAAAGTTCAAAAGAGTGTGAGAAAGGAAAATCCGTGTTTGAAGTAGGCGAATGTTCAAAGATAAAGTCAAAGTTTAAAAGTCAAAATTGTTTCACTTGTGATCAAGTTGGAAATTTTGCTAGAAATTGCAAACACAAGTCTTGAGTATCAAAGGATCAGAAGGGATTACAAGTGGTATCAGAGCAAAAAGCAAAATCAACAAGTGGTTCAAGAAAACATTTGTGAACGACAGTGTGTTTGAGTCCAGAGTGAATCATCGTTACAGTCGCGATTTCTTTCTTACTAAATATCATAGTGAATTTTATTCTAATGCTTGTCATGATTATGTGTTACCTAATTTTGTGGACAAAAAGGTCCAAAATAGTCCAATATATGTGAAAAAGTCAACCAAACCAAGTTATTTTGCTAAAGAAAAATTCAATAATAAATATGGAAAAAATGTTGGTTGTTTTGAAAAATTAAAAATGAACAAACTTCACATACAGTTGGAAGAAAGAATGTTGAGAATTTGAAGCAACAAGTCGTTGTGACTAAGACTGTAAAAATTCAAAGTCAGCCCGGGTCAAAGATGATCTGGGTACCTGTTTCTCATTAAGTTGTCTTGAAATGTGCAGAGTCAAACCGGGAGGACTATTAATAATGTTTGGCATGTTGATAGCGGTTGCTCAAGACATATGACGGGACAAAGAGAGATATAGAATGATTTTCGATCCTTTGAAGGTGGTTTTGTTTCTTTTGCTGGAGATAAAAAAGGTGGTAAGATAACTGGTAAGGGAACAGTTTCAAATGACTTAATAACTCTTGAGAAAGTCAATTATGTATCACAGTTGGAGTTTAATTCACTAAGTGTTTCTCAAGTATGCGATAAAGATATACTGGTCCATTTTACAGCAAAGGAGTGCTTATTCTTAAAGGCAGGACTGGTTATCCCTGAAGAAATGATATTGATGCGAGCTCCAAGAAATTTCAACACTTACGTGGTGGATATGAACGACCATTCTACACCAGTGAGCGTTTCTTGTTTGTTGTCAAAGGCCACTGGCTCGGAGTCTTATATGTGGCATCGTCGAATGGGACACTTGAATTTGAAAAATATGAACAACTTGGTTCATAAAGACTTAGTGCGTGGATTACCCAGAAAGGAATTCATTATTCAAGAAAGTTGCATGTCATGGGCAAAGGGAAAACAGCACAAGAAATCCCATCCAAAGAAGACAGTGACAACATTTACTCGACCTTTATTTCTAATTAATATGGATTTATTTGGTCCTGTTAGAGTAAAGAGTATTGCGAAGAAATCTTACTGTCTTGTTATCACATATGATTTTTCAAGATTTTCCTGGGTATTCTTCCTTGCATCAAAGGATGAAACACCTGAAACAATCATCGAATTTATAAAGCGAGTTGAAAACATCTTTGATAGCAAAGTGTCAATTATTCGCAATGATAATGGATTAGAGTTTAAGAATAAACTTATAAATTTGTTTTGTGCAGAAAAAAGGCATAACTCATCAATTTAGTGCAACAAGAACTCCGCAACAAAATGGAGTGGCTGAAAGAAAGAATAGAGCTTTAATTGAAGCTGCTTGTACAATGCTTGTGGATTCAAAATTGCCCATTATTTTCTGGGCTGAATTAGTAAACACAGCATGTTATGTATTGAATAGAGTTCTCATGGTGAAACAACATACAAAGACTTCTTATGAGTTGTTTTTCAAAAGAAAGCCGTATATCAAGTTTTTCAGAGCATTTGGATGTTCATGCACACTTCTAAATACACAATATTCTTTGCCAAAGTTTGTTGCAGTTGGAGATGAATGTTATTTCTTGGGATACTTGTCTTATCAAAAGGCTTTCAGAGTTTATAATAAAAGAACAAAGATTGTTCAGGAATCGTATTATGTGGAGTGGCCAGAGTCATCTATTTCTTCTAAGCAAATTGGGCCAGAATGGTTCTTTGATGCGGATATAATTTTCAAAACTTTTGATCAACCATCTTTATTTGATTCTGATGGTGCAAGTTCTTCAAATACAGTTGATGTGTCAGTAACAACAATTGATCGAACTGTTAACAATCTCTTGGTTGGTCCACAAAAGGTAATGATTCAAAGTGACAACTCTAAGGATGTTACTAAATCTACACAAACACAAGAAGAGCAACTTGAAATTTCAACTACAAATAATGAAACTGAAGTATAGGTTCCTGTTACTAATGATGAACCATTTGTTTCTAAAGACCAGCTAGAAGTTTCTAATGTTCAAGCTGAGAATGATTGTCAATCAAACTCTTCAAGTGTTTCAAGTGACCAATCACCAGAATTAAATGACACTAGTATGCCAGAATCAGTTCAGGTTAAAGAAATTTTAATTCACAAAATTCATTCAGCTCATCCCGTTGACAATATTATTAGATCTACTGAAGAAGGTGTGAAAACAAGAAGTCAAATTGAAAACATTAATGTATGTCTATATTCGTCCTTCTTATCACAAGAAGAACCAAAGAATGTAACAATCGCCATTCAAGATTCAAATTGGATTGAAGCAATGCAAGAAGAGTTACTTCAATTTAAGAAGCTGAATGTGTGGCATCTTGTTGTGTCACACCCCGGGTTTAGGACACCCCGGGTTTAGGACACCTCGGGCGCGTGACCCATGGTTGGTACCTGGTTCTTATTTTATCTCATCAGAGATATATAAACACAACAGAATATTTTGAATACCTCAGGATCTTTTCAAAAGACGGGAATCTCCCGTTTCATTTTATTATAACAGGGATAAACCCTGATATTGTACACAAAAGTTTAATTTACAAAACCAAGGTTTTACATAAGCCATTTCTTTCAACTGATGTCTAGGGTGGACGTTCCCTTTTTCATGACATCATTTTCCTTGTCATCATATGGCTAATCACAATCAATTCACCCTTGGTTACCTATAAAAACATTTGAAAATATTTGACCAGTATAAACTGGTGAATACAAGTATATTGGAATCATAATCTGACAAGCGTGAATAAATAGAACAATTTGCCCATAGTTTCTAGTCAATTTACACAGTCAACGGACTAACCACCAGCCACACCAGGGACCTTGGATATATTTTTAGGTCTGTCTGCCTTACGCTTACTACGATGGGCTTTACAACAACCATGGGTTCAACCCCTAGCCCTGTTACAGCGTCTCATCTGTAACACGTGTATATATACGTGACTCTATGGGCTGACTGCTATATTGTAAATCACCTTATGCAACCAATGGTTGTATAAATTCATTCAAGTCAGAGTATAATCAAAACCATTTTCAGTTTTGAAAATATTTTATAAAAATACAAGTATTCACCTTGACAGAGTCTTGGTTTAGGAATCTTCTAGAGTAAGTGTCCTATTGGGCAGTGTCTCTGCTTAAGAACCTTGATTGGTTTCTCCAAATGAGCGTTTCCTAGCTTCTTGGTTACTTCTATAACGATATGGCACCTTGGGAACTTAAAAGTATGAACGGGAATGGTTTTATGAGAGTGGAAATGGCTTACAAGTGTCACACCCCCAAATCCCACTAACGAAGTTTTACCGTTTGGTGCATGACAAACCAGGATCTCAGACATTAGTTACATCAAACGACACTATATGGGACTCAAATTGAAATATTATGAAAGTTCAGAGTAAATGCGGAAGCGTTTAAACAATAGAGTAAATGCGCACAACAACGCGCCCAAGTCTAACAATAACAGGAACATAAATAATGTTCAGTAGATTGACAATTATTGAATACATCATGTTGACACCATGCATGTGCCTTAGCTTAGCGTCCTGAGAAAACATGTAAGAAAAGTGTCAACATGAGGTTGGTGAGTTCACAGGTTTCAATTTATAGAAGCGTTTAACAGATTAATGTACATTCGATATATAAATCAATAGGTAGCTAACCCATAAGCATGTTAACTAATGCGCTCGCAACCGACAGCTGACTGTTTATATGCCTCCCACCATCATGGTGCATGTTTAGGTCAATATTGCACCCGTTCGACCTCCAATCGAGTTAGCACGACTAACGCGGGTAAGGTTTGTCAAACCCAGTAGTACTACTCAAATTACCTCGCTATGTTCATATTAACGGTCCGATGTGAGGACTTAAAGGATAATGTATACGCATAGTCATACAAGTGATATCATATATGAATTACAAGAATCAAAAAACATTTACGACATGTTTTCTCCCCCAGTTTAAAATAGTAAAAAGGGGCCGTGAAAACTCACCTGCGTTGCGTAGTAGGTAGTATCACACAAATGCAAGATTTGGAATCTCAAGCGTTAGCCTGCACGGCTTACGTATGCCCTAAAATTATAACACATAAATTAGGGACAAGTCGGGAATTGTGACGATTGTAGGTCCCGGGAGCCTCGTCGCGCAGCGGATAATAACACGATCTGTTCTGTGATTTGTGTGGGAACAAAGAAACGAGACAGAGAACACGAACACAGATAAAAGACGATGAAACAAAACGTAATCCATAACAAAGAAGTCATCCCGTGTTACAGACTACATACCGAAGGAACACACATCTCTCATCTAAGCTCACGGTCCAGGGGTCGGGAGAGCTCTTCCCGACCCGGACAACCTGTTCCAGAGTTCCACCTACAAATGAAGACAAGTCTTCTATTTATAGGCGAAGGAACACTTCCTGCGTACTTGACAAGTACGCAAGGCAAAAGCCTTGCGTACTTACTAAGTATGCATGGTTTGGTCATGCGTACTTGACAAGTACGCAAGGCAAAAGCCTTGCGTACTTACTAAATACGCAGGACCAAACTGGTGTGCGGGCTAAGTACTCAGGAACACCCTCCCGCGTACTAGCCACGTACACCGATACATAGAATTTAATATATAGTTACAAAACATGCTTCTACAAACTCCCTCTTAACTATAGCATCAAATTCTATCTATCACTAACACTGATAATCATCAGTTTACAAAGAATGTCCTAACAGACTCCCTCTAAACTAATGACATCACGTGTCTTCTGGCGAGACTTGATCTTCTGGCATTCCACTTGAGATCTTCAAATCTTCAAACTTCAGTCTTCAGTTGCCGAGTGATGACATACCCGACTCCCTCATACATGCAGCTTTCATTGTAGACCAAACCAAGTGCTTCAATAAGAACCAACTAACCCAACACAACTCATTGTAGTTCATCCTCTCAGCAGTAGCAACCTCCACCCTGACTTAGACTTCTGAGTCTTACAATGTCTTCCTAAACAGGTAACAATAGTAGACTAAGACAGCTCCAAATTAGCTGGCATATGATAGAGAGTTTGAGTTTCCAATAACCTGCATCAAACTAATCAGCTCCCAAAGGAATTCCAGTAAGATAAACTTAAGTCTTCAACCAGATGTATCCAACTCTATCCTGTATCTTCACGAGTCAACCAAATTCCCGAAGACGTTCATTTCCAATATCCCCTTTCAGGTTAAGCTCCATCTGACTAGACCAGAAACAAGGGTATGTTTCCTATCCCATCGGCCAATGATAAAAGGTTCCATCTTCAACTAATAATCCAACGAATATCCAGCTTCATCTTGAAGGCACATGATAGAATCAAACACGATAAATATAGTTTACACGAGAAATCACGGTTGAGATCCATGTTACGTCAAAGAGGTATATATATAGGAAGTACCAACGGCTTTTCCACCACCTCTTTAATGTCTCATGAATACTAGATTTTATCCCCCTCATTTCTCTGTAAACTATGACCAGCTTCATCACCACTTCACTCAAATCCTCAAAAAGCACAACTAGCCAACTCCAGGATTTTATTCTTTATTCCTTTGCAAAGATCCAAAACAGCAAATCCTTGGGTTCAAGTTGTTACAGTATTCATCCCCTATTAAAGAAGTATCCGAGGACACTCGTAGCCTACATATTCAGGTTTGAATACCTAAACAAGATGATTCTTTTTCCGAAAGACCCAAAACAGCCACATCTTCACAAATAGAACGAGACCTTTAGCCGATGACGACCCAATTGCTCCCATTAGTTCAGCATTCATACCCTATTAAATAAGTATCCCGGATACTCGTAGCCTACATTTTCAGGTATGGACCCTTAAACAATGTATGACAAGTGGTATCATCCAACAAAAATCTCGTTCGTGTTTCGCCAAGCCACTTCGTATACAAATTCTAGTCCGGAAAAACCAAAATTACTATCTTCTCAAGAATGGGCCGAAACACATGTACAAATGATCACACAAAATTTTGGACAAGGAAGGTTTTCCCGCCAAAAAACTCTTTTTTAATCCCAGATGCTAGTCCATGCGTACTTAGTAAATACGCATATGTAGGGTGTTGCTGCGTATTTAGTAAGTTCGCAAAGCCAAGTACTCATGCGTACTTGCTAAGTGCGCAGAGAAATGCTCTTGCGTACTTAGCTAAGTACGCAGGTCACTTCTCATGCGTACTTACTAAGTACGCAGGGCTAACCTATGCGTACATAGCAAATACGCAGAAAAGGTGATTCTGCGTACTTGTTCAGTACATCAGTGTTCTTGACGGATCTTGAGGAGAATGCTCGAAAAGTGACGGATCTGAGAAATTAATGCTTCCAAAAGCTTCGAAAACATCATCTAACAAACCCTTAGCCTTCCAAACACCAAATGAAGTGATAACAAACTCGATTTTAAGGATTTTAGGTTACGAACTCGTTTTGCTCAAAACCCTAAAAAATTGAAACTGGAACACAAATCAACGAACACCGAGGCTCTGATACCACTTGTAGGTCCCGGGAGCCTCGTCGCGCAGCGGAAATAACACGATCTGTTCTGCGATTTGTGTGGGAACAAAGAAACGAAGGCATAGAAACAAGAACAAAGATAAAAGATGATGAAACGAAACGTAATCCATAACAAAGAAGTCATCCCGTATTACAGACTACATACCGAAGGAACACACATCTCTCATCTAAGCTCACGGTCCAGGGGTCGGGAGAGCTCTTCCCGACCCGGACAACCTGTTCCAGAGTTCCACCTACAAATGAAGACAAGTCTTCTATTTATAGGGGCAGGAACACATCCTGCGTACTTGACAAGTACGCAAGGCAAAAGCCTTGCGTATTTACTAAGTACGCATGGTTTGGTCATGCGTACTTGACAAGTACGCAAGGCAAAAGCCTTGCGTACTTACTAAGTACGCAGGACCAAACTGGTGTGCGGGCTAAGTACTCAGGAACACCCTCCCGCGTACTAGCCACGTACACCGATACATAGAATTTAATCTATAGTTACAAAACATGCTTCTACAACGATGACACGGAAAGTTAGAATGTCCTAACGCATTCTACGGATTTAGGAATAAACGAACGTGTCGGCGGAATTTTATAAATATATACATATCTTATTATAATGATTTTAGGGAATTTGCGTTACGCGTCGAACGTTGATAACGGATAATAATAATTATTTTCATGCGTTTAAGTCGATTACAAAGGTTAGGGAAATAATATAATTTAATATATTATTTTTAAGTTCGAAAGATTTACCAAATAATCCTTGGAGTGGAAAAGTAATAAATATATTATTTTTAATCGAGGTAAATAACGTAGGTAAATAATATAACTATTTATATTATTTATACTTTCAAAAATGTTACACAAGATAATTAAATGAGTCGAAATAATATAATATATATTATTTTATTAACGTTGAATACGCGTTGAAAATAATATAACTATATTATTTTATACGAGATTACGGTTTGAAAAATACATAAACACATTATTTTTAAAAGTGGAAATAATAGTAAAATTGATTACGAAGTTCAAACCCGAGCCCACGGGTTGTTTCCCGGGCTAAAACACGTTTATATAATATTGTAATAATATAGGGTTTGATTTTTAATAATTTAATATAAATAAAAATCGTTCAAAAATTAATTGTGGGAGCCCGGTCTCGAACCCGGGTCTCTCCCACACACGCACAAGTCTCTAACCAGTCCCGCCCGCTAGGGTATCGTGAACTAATCCAACTTGGAATGGTTTTATCAAGGTGGTTTCCTGTGTTCTCCCCCCCTATCGAAGCCGAACCAAGTCCAGCTCTAAATCCCACCAAATCGATCACGATTCGAATCCAAAGTTTAGGGGTTTTGTTATTTGAGTTTTGGCGAATCTGTGGTGATGTTTAATTTGATAAGTATTGAGTTTTAGGTCGTTTAATTCCTCTTTGAAACCGTCGAAACCCTAGCTTTGAACACAAATCAAATTGATGAATTTGTATATTGGAATAAGTTGAAAACATAGAGTTTTTACTAAACGAAGGATTTCGAATCTGATCATGTGGTTTAATTGGATTTATAAAGCTGTTAAGATCGAAACCCCCAAATTCCATTATGAACAAACCCTAGTTACATGATCGTGTTCGATTCGATGATGTTGGATCCAATTATCATAGGACTTTTAACAAGTGAGGGGTTGCGATTCTAACCATATAGGTTAATTGAATTTTAACAGATTCTAAAGCAGGGCTCGATTAAACCGGCTTTATATGAACCCTGCATTATGGTTCACGATCAATTCGATAATGTAAGCCAGAATAATCATGGGGCTTTTGTTCTAGAAACTGAAACGAAGTTAGGGGTATGATTAATTACCAGAAAGGATGTCGAATTGATGGTGTTCGAGTAAAACACAGTTCCGGCTTGAGTGTGTTGGTCCCCGACTATTTCAGTTCCTTCTCCGACCGAATTCGAGTGTGCAACAGCTTCGGAGAGAGTCGTCTAACGTGTGTAGAGGGGTGATTTCAAGTGTGAGGATCGAATTGACACAGATTTGCGAGTGAAAGAGTTGGAGTCGACGGTTATGAGTTTAATCCTCATTATTGCTTTTAATTTGCGAATTAATGATGTTTTAACACCTTAACGGTGTCGTTAAATGTTACTAATCGTGAATGACGGTTACAAATCAACCGATTTCGTGAATTCAGGCTCAAGAACACTCTGTTTGATTATGAAAGTCAACAGAAATTGAAATTGGCTTAATTACAGGATTAGTCCCTCTAGTTTCAGATAAATACGAGTTTAGAGTTTTGACAGAATTAGTCCCTAAGGTTTTGATCTAGTTAATTGAGTTAGGGCCTTGTTAGTTTGACTAGAAAAAGTCAACAGGAATAAATCTCATTAAATTTTGACTTTGTAGAGTCAACCGAATGGTTTAGGGATATTACACAACTAGTCTCTGGAGTTTAAGTTAAGTAACTAGGTTAGGGTTTAACTGAAATTGGTTAACGGAGTTAACCCTAAATAGCCTGATGTCACATCATCTCCTAGTTGAAAGAATTTTCGTCACAAAAATAAACATAAAAAAAATTTTCTGTGGTGTCACATCATCCCCTAGTTCAAAGAATTTTCATCCCGAAAATTAAAATAGTACCTTAAGAGTTTGAAGTAGATTGCTTGAACAGATGAGGATACTTGCGCATCATCTGGTCCTCGCGCTCCCAAGTGAATTCCGGTCCACGTTTCGAGTTCCAACGGACTCTAACAATAGGGATTTTACTGCGTTTTAACGTTTTGACTTCCTTATCCATAATTTCCATAGGTTCTTCGATGAAACGTAACTGTTCATCAATGTGTAGTTCCTCGAGAGGAACCGCGAGTGACTCGTCTGCCAGACATTTCTTTAAGTTTGAGACGTTAAAGACGTTGTGTACCCCACTAGGCCAATTCTCTTCACTATCTTGAATGGTCCAACATAATGAGGATTCAATTTGCCTCGTTTCCCAAAACGAATAACACCCTTCCAAGGTGAGACTTTTAATAAGACCATGTCACCTATTTGAAACTCTAAGGGTTTACGACGCTTGTTGGCATAGCTCTTTTGACGATCACGAGCTGCCGCCATACGGTTTTGGATTTGAACGATCTTTTCAAAAGTTTCGAATACAAGTTCAGGACCTGTAAGTTGACTATCCCCAACTTCAGCCCAACATATAGGAGATCGGCATTTACGTCCGTACAATGCTTCGAATGGTGCCGCCTTGATGCTAGTGTGATAACTGTTGTTGTAGGAGAACTCCACTAAAGGTAAGTGAGACTCCCAAGTGTTACCGAAATCGATCAAACAAGCTCACAGCATGTCCTCTAATGTTTGGATGGTACGTTTCGTTTGACCATCGGTTTGTGGGTGATAAGTTGTACTCATATCTAGACGCGTGCCTAAAGCTTTATGTAACGATTGCTAGAAACGAGAGGTGAATCGTGCATCATGATCCGAAATGATAGAGATTGGCACCCCGTGCCGAGATACTACTTCTTTCAAATAAATACGAGTAAGCTTGTCCAATTTGTCGGTTTCTATGATTGCAAGGAAGTGCGCAGATTTTGTTAAGCGATCTACGATCACCCAAATGGTATCGCATCCGCTGGGGTTCTGGGTAATTTTGTTATGAAGTCCATAGAGATTTGCTCCCATTTCCACATTGGGATTTCTGGTTGTTGCAGTAGACCAGAAGGCTTTTGATATTCCACCTTGACCTTTGAGCAAGTCACGCACTTGCTTACATAGGTGGCTATATCGGCCTTCATCTTTGGCCACCAATATAACACCTTAAGGTCGTGGTACATTTTGTCAGAACCTGGATGAATAGAGTATCAGGATTTGTGCGCCTCATCCATGACTAGTTCTCTTAAGTTCCCATTCACAGCAATCTAAATTCACTCTGCGAAGTAGCGAATACCGTCAGACTTGACCTCGAGTTGTGCTTCCATACCGCGTGTACCTTCCAGCGGTAGATTTTCCTCTTTCAGGGCTTCAAGTTGAGCACTACGGATTTTGTCAGCTAATCCAGGGTGATTAGTAAGCTGTAATGCTCGAACTCGTTTGGGCTTGGTTTCCTTTCGACTTAGGGCATCAGCTACAATGTTAGCTTTACCCGGATGATATCGGATTGCACAGTCATAATCATTCAAAAGCTAGACCCAACGACGTGGTTGCATGTTCAGCTCTTTCTGCTCGAAGATATCCTGCAGACTCTTGTGATCGGTGTAGATGAGGCACTTGGTACCGTACAAGTAGTGTCTCCATATCTTAAGTTCGAAAACTACAGCTCCCAACTCTAGGTCATGGGTAGTGTAGTTTTTCTCATGAATTTTTAGTTGACGCAAAGCGTATGCGATCACATTTTCTCGTTGCATTAATACACGACCCAAATCCTGAATGGATGCGTCGCAATATACCACGAAATCATCCGTACCTTCCGGAAGAGCCAGAGTAGGTGCACTACAAAGTTTCTGTTTAAGATGCTGAAATGCTGACTCTTGGTTATCGCCCCAGTTGTAGGCTTTACCCTTTTGAGTTAAGGCAGTGAGAGGTTGTGCAATTTTTGAAAATCCTTCGATGAATCGACGGTAATATCCGGCCAATCCCAGAAATTGTCGCACCTCAGTCGGAGTCATCGGTGCTGACCAATTCTTGATGGCTTCAATCTTTGATGGATCGACATGTATTCCTTTCTTGTTAACCACATGTCCTAAGAATTGAACTTCCCGGATCCAAAATTCACACTTGGAAAACTTAGCATACAGCTGTTCCTTTTTAAGTAATTCCAGGATTAAACGTAGATGTTCCTCATGTTCCTCCTTGTCCTTGAAATAAATGAGAATGTCGTCGATGAAAACGATGACAAATTGATCAAGGTACGGCTTACACACACGGTTCATGAGGTCCATGAATACCGCAGGTGCGTTGGTTAATCCGAAAGGCATGACCGTAAATTCATAGTGGTCGTACCTTGTCCTGAAAGCAGTCTTAGAGATATCTTCATCTCGGACTCTCAATTGGTGGTAGCCGGACCTAAGATCTATCTTGGAATAGAAACTGGATCCTTGGAGTTGATCAAAGAGACCATCTATGCGAGGCAAAGGATAATGATTCTTGATTGTGACTTTATTTAGCTCACGGTAGTCGATACACATACGAAAAGTTCCGTCCTTCTTCTTGACAAACAGGACTGGAGCTCTCCATGGCGATGAGCTAGGTCGAATGAAACCTTTATCCAACAATTCTTGTAACTGTGTAGATAGCTCTTGCAGTTCACTAGATGCCAGTCTGTAAGGTGCCCGAGCGACTGGTGCCGCTATGAGTGCTAGATCGATTTGGAATTCGACTAGACGGTGTGGTGGCAGACCAGGAAAATGTTCGGGAAATACTTCTAGAAAATCACGAACGACGGGAATATCATCAATATTCTTCTCTTCTGAGGGTTGCTCAGCAACGAGTGCCAAAATAGTAGTATGCCCTTTTCGAAGGCATTTCTGGTCCTTCATAAAGGATATGATGCCCATGACCGCACCAACCTTTTCACCCTGAACTGAAAGGGTTTCTCCACTCGGGAGAGGAATTCGAACAATTTTCTCTCGACAGATGATTTCAGCTTGGTTTTTAGATAAGCAATCCATGCCGACAATTACATCAAAACTACCAAGTGTGACCAGCATAAGGTGGATATCAAGTTTATAACCAGCCAACTCAAGCTTACAACCCTTAAGAATGTGGGTTGTTTCAATTATTTGGCCATCGGCTATTTCTTGTATATACTTAGCTTCTAGCAGGTTTGGAGTTTCTTTTATCAAATCACTATGCTACTTAGATATACAACTCTTATCAGCTCTAGTGTCAAAATGACAGCAGCAAAGTAATTGTTTAAGAGGAACTTACCGGTAACCACATTGTGATCATATCTAGCTTCTCTGGATCCAAGCACGAAGGCTCGTCCCTTCGCATCGTTTCCGCCATTGATGCCATTATTGTTACCATGGTTGTTGTTATTATCTTGGTTATGGTTATTGTTGCCATTACCCCCTTACTTTAGTTGAGGAAAATCCTTCCAAAAGTGTCCTTCCTTTCCACACTCAAAACAACCCTTTGTAGGTCATGGCTGTTGAAAAGGCTGTTTGGCTTGTAGTTCACCTCTACAGTCCTTGGCAGCATGACCCACCTTGCCACACCGCTGGCAATGATTTCTCTCACAAGGACCGAGATGGTGAAATTTACACTTGTTGCACTTAGGGTATCTCCCCGTATAACCACTCTGGTTTTGTCCTGAAGAGATCGGCTAGTTGAAAGTCTTTGTAGACTTGAACCTACGTTGTTGTTGATGGGGTTGGTTAGATTAAATCCTCGCTTTCTAATGTCATTGGATCATTTCATGAAGAAAGAAATTCGTTTACAGGATTGAATATGTTGGGTATAATTCATATTAGACTAAGGATTAGTCATCGGATAAGGAAATAGGGTCAAATGAGATTTATTGTTGAGGCGTAAGGGATAACGTGTTAGCTTAGAAAGAATTCCACAATTTCCTGCTTACAAAGTTGGAGTCGGTGAGTTTGCCATGAGGTTCTACTAGAGTTTCAATCAAGATTGTTTCTTTGATCAAGTTTGAATGAGAGTCTTACTGTCACTAAGACTCTTACACGAGTGAAAATAACATGATGGATTCCATTAATGATAACTCAGTGTGTCTGTAAGCGTCTTCAGCCTGATAGTCGCGTCTATCAATCGTTGAATAGGTTTAACGATACCAACTAGTCATTGAGTGGGTTACGAGAATTTCTACAGACAGTGGAAACTTAAGTCTGTAATTCACAGATTAGGACCGTTTATCCACACACTAGGTTTCACCAGGATTTACATGCACCTCAAATTACTATTACGTGTGTACCCGTAATGATAATTTGCTTTGCATGCTCACCCTAGTCCTCCCTGTCCTGTGTCATAATGTCCTATAACATGTATTGTTGAGTACAGAGTGTTGTCAGATATGATAAGTCATTGAGAAACTTAGTCATCAACCATAAGTTGATCATCTAGGATTCATATCAGGATGAGTAGTCGGGAATCGTTTGATTCGAGTATTCACTCGAATTGAAACACAATACGAGAGTTCAATCCAGTGGATTGTAGATGGGAACATGCACATGAAACATGTACATGAAATGTGGCTTCGAGGAGTGAAACTAGTTCATGGATATGTGTTACTGGAAAAGGCAAAGTAGTCGTCCTTCCAACTGAGTCAGGATAGGGTTTGAGTATGCAATGAGCAAGGCGTTCTCATCCTTCTGGTCTTTCTTCAACAGGATATCGACCAAAGCGCGAGCCCATGGCTCGGGAAAGTGATGACATCTACGTGTCAATGGATTCTACAATGATGCGTGCAACAGTCTGTCTTCACACGATGTATTGTTGCTAGTGGGTACAGTAGGGACACGCTTCCGACGATCCCAACTCCCAAAGAGATATGCGATAGTGCTGACTGTCATCCATAACATGGACCCGATAAACCCACCATACTCAACAGGTGATGGTGATGCAAGTAGCTCCTCCGAAGGCTCCGTCTCGCTGCCCTCGGACGGGAGTGGATGTTGTTCTGATGATCCCCCAGGTGTTGCCACTGGGAATGATGATGCAATGCAAATGATGTGTCCCTTGCCAACTAAGGGTGATACGGATGGTATTAACATGCTTGCACTGCAATGTATGTATAGGTGCTATATGTATCAGGTATAAGTGTCTGTGCCATGTAACTAATGTGAGAGGTTATAGTCTAGTATGCGATCCTAGTTCTCTATAACCAATGTGTAAGGCCCTCTATTATGGGTAACCTCACTTGTTGGATTACTCATAAACATAGTCATAAATACTGAACCTAAATTAAAAACGTTCAGAAGTAGCGGAAGCAAACATCATTCGAATACATAACATAACAGCGGAAGTCTTAACAAATAAAATCATAATATTGTCTTAACATATATAAAAGTGGGATGTCAGTCTCATGCCGGGTAACCATCACGCCTTCGCACGACCCTTCCTTTCTTTACCTGAAATGTATACTATAAGTCAGCTAACGCTGGTGAGTTCTAGTTTAAAAACAATCATACATAGCATTTATCTTATCGTTAAGTATTATATATATAATATATACATAATATTGGTGCTTTTACATATTCTTTGCTTTACTGTTCTCACATAACATTCATACTGAGTATATACTTATGTACATACATACTTACTTGGGGAGAACATTCATTGGCCATAGACATAGGGGTGATCAACCCGTCATACTTGTCGCGAATGTCACAAAGACAACGCAGTGAGAACTACCATCGTAGCCCTTTTCGTAAACCGTCCGGCTCTAGAAAACCGTCCGTCGAAACATAAATCCGTCCGGCAACCTTTGTCCGTCCGCTCTTAAACCGTCCTACCGTCGTAGTCCGTCAATTCGCCCGTCTGCCCTAGGGCATCCGTTTCCCATGCAGCTATTATGTATGCAACCGTTCTACATGTAATAAGGCATTTGCTTCGACCGTCCATGAGTACTTTTTATGCGTCATAGCTTGCGAAGGAACGTTTTTATCCTAGTTGCAAAATAGTCACGTGGTCGTCCGTCTACCGAAGTAGCCGTTGTCATAGAAGTGTTCATAACGTTTACATACATTCATAACATGCAATATATATATATATATATATATAATGTTAAGCAAGATTACATTCATTTACGTTATGTCATTCTTTCATTCATTCTTTATAATCATACGTTTCATTGTTCGTTCATAATTCATTTTCATATATAGGTATATATATATATATATATATATATATATTTGTATACCACGTATGATCACATTGACATTCATAGCATTTATTCATTTAGTGTATACACTTCAGCCCCAAAACATTTGAATTGATTTGCACATAACATAGAAGGGGGTACATAGAACTCACCTGATGAGCTTGTCTCGTCCTGTCCTAACAGCGGTCCAATGAGTGCCACACACGATCTGGATTTGTTAATTACACATACATTAGACCTAATCCCGACTCTAACGGTTAAATCATTCTGAATTAAGCGACTATACTGACTTCACTAACGGCCTGCTGCCTAGTGCGCAGGACCATACTCATGCGTACTTGACAAGTACGCAGAACATTCTTCGTGCATACTTGATAAGTATGCAGGATCTTCCTCATGCGTACTTATCTACGCAGGACATCCTTCTTGCGTATTTGATAAGTACGCAAGACCTGCTTCCCCATCAAGTCCGAAATTCTTGCATGTTAACCCGATCATGCTAATCTTAGAACTTTCTTTGATCCGGGTTGATCCGTCAACTTTCTCTCTCTGGGCTCGAGCTCTCCTTTCTCTCTCTAGATGTTGCAAATGAGAGAGTTGAGGCTTTCTTGGCCCTTATATAGATGGGTTTCCCTCGACCCATTGGAGCCCAGCCCGAGCCCATCCATTTTCCTTTCATTTTTGACGATTAAATCTCGATCGCGCTGATACCAATTTGTCACACCCCCAAATCCCACTAACGAAGTTTTACTGTTTGGTGCATGACAAACCAGGATCTCAGACATTAGTTACATCAAACAACACTATATGGGTAAACACTCATCCCGGGAATTCCCAGGAAAGCATACGGGTCCCTCTGTTGATTGGGATTTATACGAAATGCTTTCCTAGACAGAAAACCCAGAATACAGGTGTCACCCTTCCAGATTACACGTGTCCTCAAATAATTAATAAAGTTTAAAAACCTTAACGAGGGAATAAAGAAATTTTATAGATTTAGATCGATGAAGTTTCCACATTCTATGATGATAATGACAGAGAAGCAGGTAAGCAGGTTATGCGGCTTTAGAGTATAGGTAGGGATATTGTTTATTTAATTTATTATTTAAGTATAGTCTAATGAGTCATGAATTTTAACAAGTAAGGCTTCAAAATGAAATAATAACTAATCATAGTAAGCATGTAGCACATAGCATGTAGCACATATCACATAATCATGAAGCATGGCATAAGTGGGTGTCCTAAAGTTATAGTCTAGGTCAAGGGTGTCTAATAACCTAATTCCCTATAACCAAGGCTCTGATACCAATCTGTCACACCCCAACCGACGGCGGAAACGTCGGGGCGGGACATCTAGATTGTTCATGAGCACAAGGTTGACTAATATTAAAATATATTAATCATTCAAATTCATTATATAGAATCAAAACAAACAAAATCAAACCAAGTACATAAAGTGGAAGACATAATATTCTTTATTTAAATTTAACTAAGTCCAAAGCCTATGTGTAGCATGTCTTGATCAAACTCACACGTTTGCACCTGAAACATGAATAAAATAAGGTCAACTAAAAAGTTGGTGAGCATACACAGGTTTGTACATAAGTAGTATATACAGATGTGAATAAACAAATTCTTACATAACATGATAAAATAAGGCATTTATGGGGAGTAACTATTGTGTAACCAAAGTACAATCAAACCTTTGTAACTAGCATGCAAATTGTGTTGTCGGTAACAATCACCCCAATCTGGGTGGGTTTGTCAGACTCAATAGATCTATCATTGTTAACCGTCGGCTTGAATAGTTAATGATTGAACATAAATTGCACACAAACAGTTAACACACCTAGTACTCAAACATAAAGCTCAAATTTGTACACATGAATTTAAAGAGGATTTGTGTTTGTGTAGTTTGTGTAAATGTAAACAACTGTATGTATAGAGTTCATGTTTCACCCCAAAAAGTGTAAAAGTGTGAAAAGGGGCTATGTAATACTCACCTGATTCGAAGGTGTAGCTAGCACACGAGACTAGATAGCAGAATGATCTTTGTAACTCGCCACATTAACCTAGTGTGTAATGTATATTGAATTAATAGTGTGTACAATAGGATTTAATTGAATGTGTGTACAAAGGGTTGTATAGGAGCTTAGGAAATTATGGTTTGTACTTGAAAAAGTGTTGTATAAAATGAAAGATTTGAAATAAATAGTTTAAAAGTATTTTAATTATGGTTTGGGTTTGAATAACTATATAAGTTAAATAATTTTTATTTATTTATTTAGTTACAAAATAATGTGAGAAATATATTTATTCAAATATGATTTAAACAAACATCTTTATTTTTTATTTATTTATTCATAAAAGTGTGTATAAATAAATTTAAAAACTAATGGCTATTAAATTTTAAAAATCCAAAGTATAGATTATATAAACAATAAATAAATTTATTTATTTATTATTTAAAATAGTTATGATTTAAAGGGGTTTTTGTTAGTTTTAAATCAAGTTTAAAATTTAATACGGTTTTATAAACTTTGCTTTCAAGGGAAGATAATTTTATAAAATCTTGTGACAACAAGTATTTAATTTAGTAATCAATTTCTTTTAATTATTTAAAATTCTATATTTTTGTTTTAAATAATTAATATATGATTTTAACAATAAATTCATAATAAAAATGAGTTTATAATGGAAATAGACAAATTTGGTTTCATTCTGCTCAAAATATTATGAGGTTTATAAAAATAATTTTTATAGAATTTTTGGTGTTTTAAAAACGAATTTTTAAAAATATAAGCAGACCCTGGGGCTCGAACCCGGGTCTGCGCTGGGAAGTCCGGACGAACAAACCACTGGGCCGAGGCCTGTGGTTGTGATGAATGACTGATTGAAATGGTTTTAACATGTCGTCGGGATCAGGCCGGGCTTGGGTTTTATATTTGATCAAAAAGGTCGGACTAGTGGGTTTCGAACCCACGCCACCTGGTTCGGCGGCGCAGTAACTTACCGGCCGGACTAGGTGGTTTCGCTGGTTGATTACCGATTCGAATAAATTAAAACACGAGTTCAAAACAAAACCCCAAATCAGATTAGTGCCAAGAACAAAAAAAAAACCTAGAATTCAAATCAGTTCGAATCTGTGTTGTTAACATGAATTGATAAAGGGCTATTGTTCAGGATTCGATTACGAATCTAATGATGTAAAACTTACACGTTATGATTGGACTTGTAACATTCCAAAAATAGTAAATAAGTAATTAATAATACGATAGAGATTTAAACGTCATAAAACGAAATAAGAACGGATGGGCTTGGGCTCGGCTCCAACGGGCCGATGGAAGCCCAGGTATATCAGGGGCAAGGCAGCCCACTTTCTTCACTTCACCTTCATTTCACCATACTAGAGAGAGAAAGGAGAGCTCGGGTCTAGAGAGAGAAAGTCGACGGATCGACACGAGATTGAAGGAGCACGTTACAGCTCGTGAGCAAAACCTCCGAATCAGAGTTCCAATCCAGGTAACGATTCAACCATAATCTGAGTTTTTGTTCGTTTTTGGGTTTCTCGGGTTTTAGCTAAATAGGAGACATTTTTATGGATGAAACCTGATAATAAGCCTAGAACTAGCATCTAGAATGAAAACCGCACGTTTTGATCAAATAAAATTGTAAGATTGGCATGATCGGGTTAGCATGCAAGAATTTCAGATTTTTGGTCCAGGACCAGGTATTGCGTACTTACCAAGTGCGCAAGAAGGACTTCCTGCGTACTTACCAAGTACGCAGGAGGAAGATCCTGCGTACTTACCAAGTGCGCAAGAAGTATTCTCTGCGCACTTGTCAAGTGCGCATGAGTATGGTCCTGCGCACTTAGCAAGTGCGCAGGCAGCAGGCTGGTTAAGTAAAGTTAGTAAGTTTAGAATGATTTAACCATTAGAGTCAGGGTTGGGTCTAATGTGTATTTAACTACTTAATCCAGATCGGAAGTGACATTGTTGGACCTTTGTTTAGGACAACCTAGAGAAGCTTATCAGGTGAGTTCTGTGTGCCCCCTTCTATGTTATGTGCAAACCTTATTGAATGTTTTGGGGCTTAAATGTATACACTAAATGAATAAATGATATGAATGCTAATGTGATCATACGTGATGTATTAATATATATTTTATATATATATATAAGAGAATGAATTATGAACAAAGAATGAAACGTATGTTTACAAAGAATGAAGGAAAGAATGGCATAACGTAAGTAAACGAAATCTTACTTTATAATTATTTATATTGTATGTTATGAATGTATGTATACGTTATGGACGGAAACGAAGCTAACGACTACTTCTGTAGACGGACGACCACGTGACTATTTTGCAACCGGGAAAGAAACGTCCTTCGCATGCAAGGACGTACAAAAAGCATAAAAGGGTGGTCGAAGTAAATGCTAAAATAGTATAACGGTTGCATAACTAATAGTTCGCGTGGGAAACGGATGCCTTATGGCAGACGGGCGAATATGACGGACTACGACGGTAGGAAGGGTAAGAAGGACGGCCGAAGGTTGGCCGGACCAAAGTTAAGGCGGACGGTTTCTAGGACCGGACGAGTAAAAGGGCTACGACGGTATCTCATGGGCGTATGTCTTTGTGATATACGTACCGTAAGATGGGTTGATCACCCTTATGTGTATGACCAAGGAATGTTAAGGAAAGAAAAGGTGAATACATATCTATGTAATCACATAAGAATGAAGAAAGAAAAGTAAAAGCTATGAATACGTATTTGTAGAAATGTATGTATATAATTATGTATACTTATAAAGAAAAGAATGATCATACTTAATAGTTTTAAACTAGAACTCACCAGCGTTAGCTGACTTTTAGTATACATTTCAGGTACAGAAAGGAAGGGTCGTGCAAAGGCGTGAAGGTTACCCGGCACAAGACTGACATCCCATATTTATATATGTTAAGACAAATGTTATGTACTTAATTTTAAAAGACTTCCGCTGTTATGTCATGTCATGTTATGTTATGTAATGAATGAATTCGAATGTTTTAAATTTAAGCTCAGTGATTATGACTATGTTTATGAGTAAATACAACAAGTGAGGTCACCGGGGAAATGGGGCCTTACAAGTTGGTATCAGAGCAGTAGTTTGAGAGATTCAGACATACCTAAATGTCTGGACTCAAACTGATTATGGGACCAACGCACGGATGTCAGTCATGGGTAACCAACGCCAACGCTAACACGGTAAGTAAGTACTAGAGTTAATACACTTGGATAAGAATAGATACCTTAACTTAGAACAAATAGATGTCAATGTCACAACCGATTTGAAGAGTTTTGAACCCGAAAAGCAATGTAAATTAGTAATCACAAACCGGTCACTGTAATTAAAAATTTACCTTGCTCGTACTGTTCCAAACTATGATCTGAAGAAAATGACATTGATGTATTCTCTTTATGACCATCAGGAAACTAAGAACTATGGCTGGAGGAGGAAGAACAGGACGCCGAGGCGGTCGCACTGGCCGAGTCGGTAGCCTCCACTGAATCCAAGACATCAAGAAGAAGAGGATGTGCACACTGAAAACACAGAAAGCGTGCACCAAACTAATGTCACCCCAACTGGGGGCGACCATCAAGGGTCTCTACAGTTAGAACCCGAGGTCAGAGATGCTATTGCCCGTGAGGTTGTGCTCACTTTAAAGAATGTGTTTCCTGACTTGCTGTCTAAAGCCTTAAAGAAAATCAAGGAAGACGACGAAGGTAACCACGAGGAAAAAGTATATGACAGCGACGGGGATGAAATAAAGATGGGATCAAGCAATAGGGGGTGCACTTATAAAGGTTTCAAGGACGGAGACCCACCCAAATTTGACGGGAACAAGGACTCAGTGGCCACCCTCGAGTGGGTCGAGAGGATGAACGCTGTCATCAACATCAGCGAGTGTCGACCAGACCAAGCTGTTAAATACGTTGCTCATTCTTTCACCAACGAAGCACTAAGTTGGTGGAGGAACATTCAAAGAACTAAGTCACCCAATGCTATCAACAAGATGACGTGGGAAGACTTGAAAAAGCTCATAATTCAAAAGTTCTGCCCACATAATGAGATCGATCGTGTGGAGAACGAGTTCCTAAACTTCAAGGCTGGCAACAAGACTCATCGCCAGTATACATCAAGATTCAATGAACTGGCTCAACTAGTGCCACACCTGGTGGAAACTGAAGATCGTTTGATTAAGTACTATGTTAAGGGATTGCCACAACGGGTCCGTGTTCATGTAAAAGCTAACCTACCCTCGACCTTCGAGTCCGTAGTGAATCTGAGCGGAATCGTCTACAACGATTATGCCAATGAGGACCCACCAACAGAGACCCAAAAGAGAAAGTGGGAGAACCTGTCTAGAGGCACCGGAAGAGGGAACGTAACAACTGAAACTAAGAAGCCAAGGTCGGATGAATATGAAACATGCAAGAAATGTGGAAGGCAACATCTTGGCGAAAGTAAAATCGGCATCACCACATGCTATAAGTGCGGGAAGCCGGGGCACTTCTCTCGAGAATGTGTAAGAAACGTCAAGTGCCAAGTATGTGGATTGTTTGGACATCTGACAAAGAACTGCCGGAAGGCCGGCCAATCTGGTTCGGGAAAAGAGAGGGAAAAGGAACAGCCGCAGGCTAGGACTCGAGCCTACGCCCTAACTGAGGAGGAAGCAAGGGGAACCCTGATGTTGTGTCAGGTACATTCCTAGTTAATGATGAACATGCTGCTATTTTATTTGACTCTGGTGCTAGTAAAAGTTTTATATCCAATGCATTTACTCGTAAACTAGGTTGCACTATCAACACCATAGTAAAGGCCTTTAGCGTACAAACTGCCGTTGGTAAAAATTCGGCAGTATTTCAAGTAACAGAGGATTGCATCATAGAAATAGAGGGTCATAAGTTCCCTTCTAGATTATTCCTTCTTACCTTAGGAGGATTCGATATAGTATTGGGTATGGATTGGCTAGCTGCCAACGAAGCTCAAATCATATGTAAATGTAAGAGGAAACACCTCAAAGCTCCTAGCGGCAGTCCAATTACGGTTTATGGGGATTGGAATTGCACGATGCCGAACATCATCTCGATGATCAAGGCTGAAAGATACATGAGGCACGGTTGCGAAGCTTATTTGGCATATGTTATTGATGATAGAATGAAAATGAATGACCTCAAGAGTGTACCCGTGGTGTGCAACTTTCCGGAAGTATTCCCCGATGATCTACCTGGGTTACCACCCGATCGGGAAATAGACTTTCAGATTGACTTATTGCCAGGAGCTGAGCCCGTTGCCAAAGCCCCCTACCGATTGGCTCCGTCAGAAATGAAAGAATTTATTTCTCAACTAGAGGAACTAACAGAAAAAGGATTTATTAGACCGAGCATCTCACCGTGGGGCGCTCCGGTACTATTTGTAAAGAAGAAGGATGGTAGCATGCGCATGTGCATTGACTACCGCGAGTTAAACAAGAGGACAGTAAAGAACAAATACCCACTGCCTAGAATAGACGACCTTTTTGATCAACTGCAATGTGTGAGTTGGTTCTCAAAGATCGATCTTAGGTCGGGTTACCATCAGTTGAAAGTAAGGAAAGAAGACGTACCAAAGTCCGCGTTTCGCACGCGTTATGGGCATTATGAGTTTCTCGTGGTGTCCTTCGGATTAACCAACGCACCAGCAGCATTCATGGATTTGATGAATAGAGTATGTCGACCAATGTTGGATCGATCAGTGATAGTTTTTATAGACGACATACTGGTATATTCGAAAAGCGAGGGTGATCACCACTGTCACCTAAGAGAGGTTCTGGAGGTGCTAAAGCAGGAAAAGTTGTACGCAAAATTCTCTAAATGCGCGTTCTGGCTTAGGGAAGTTCAATTCCTAGGTCATGTAATAAACCCAAACGGAATCATGGTGGATCCTGCAAAGATCGAGACAGTAAATGAATGGAACATCCCAAAGACACAAACTGAGATACGAAGCTTTCTGGGATTGGCAGGCTACTATCGAAGATTCATTCAAGATTTTTCAAGAATAGCCTTGCCACTAACTAAGTTGACACGGAAGGGAGTGAAGTATGAATGTGGTCAAACCCAAAACAACGCGTTTGAAGAACTTAAGGCACGACTAACCCAAGCTCCGGTCTTGACTCTACCTGAGGGAAATGAGGACTTGGTAGTCTACTCTGACGCTTCGGGGCAGGGTTTAGGTTGCGTACTTATGCAACGAGAAAAGGTAATTGCTTACGCCTCGTGACAACTAAAGATTCACGAGGTTAACTACCCAACACATGATCTGGAGTTAGCAGCAGTAGTTTTCGCGTTGAAAATATGGAGGCACTATCTGTATGGAGTCAAATGCACCATTTACTCCGATCATAAAAGCCTGAAGTACTTTTTCGAACAAAAGGAATTAAACATGAGACAAAGAAGGTGGTTAGAGCTACTGAAGGAGTATGACTGTGAGATATTGTACCATCTAGGCAAGGCAAACGTGGTGGCTGACGCTTTAAGCAGAAAGGAAGAATCGGAACCTATACGGATCAAAGCGTGTCAGCTGGTTATAACACCAGATTTGATGAGTGAAATATTAAAGGCACAAGATGAAGCGCTATCAGAAAGAAATATAAAACGGGAAATAATAGTAGGACAACAAGGGAATTTAGATGCAAATGCATATGGTGTACGAACTAGGTTTGGCCGGATGTGGATACCTAAGATTGGCGAGCTTAGAGCCAAAATACTCGATGAGGCCCATAAGTCTCATTATTCTATCCACCCCGGGACAAACAAAATGTATCAAGACTTGAAGAAAGAGTACTGGTGGCCGGGCGTGAAGAATGATGTGACTGAGTACGTGAACAAGTGCTTGACGTGTTCACTAGTTAAGGCCGATCACCAGAAACCATGCGGTAAAATGCAACCTTTACCAATACCAGAATGGAAGTAGGAGGAGATCACGATGGACTTCATTACCAACCTACCACGAACAGCTAAAGGCAATGATACCATTTGGGTGATCGTCGACCGCTTGACGAAAAGTGCTCACTTCTTACCAATACGTGAGACTTCTTCGTCAGAAAGACTAGCAGAAATATTTATCAAGGAAATTGTGAGCAGACATGGTATGCCGATGTTGATTGTGTCCGACAGGGATACTAGATTCACGTCAAGGTTTTGGAATAAATTCAATGAAGCAATGGGCACTAGACTGAACATCAGCACCGCTTACCACCCCCAAACCGATGGACAATCGGAAAGGACAATTTTACTCATAAGAAAACCAGGTAGACCCAAGGTTGGTTTGGTTTGGTTTGGTGTTCCAAACATTCAAAAGCTAAAAACAAAATGATACTGAATTTCATGCATATATCCTTTTCACATAACAGCGGAAGTCTTAACAATTAAAAAGACAACATTTTCTTAACAATTAAGAGTGGGATGTCAGTCTTGTGCCGGGTAACCTTCACGCCTTCGCACGACCCTTCCTTTCTGTACCTGAAAAGTATACTAAAAGTCAGCTAACGCTGGTGAGTTCTAGTTTAAAACTATTAAGTATGATCATTCTTTTCTTTATAAGTATACATAATTATATACATACATTGGTCATACACATAGCTTTTGAATGTTTGGAACACCAAACCAAACCAAACCAACCTTGGGTCTACCTGGTTTTCTTATGAGTAAAATTGTCCTTTCCGATTGTCCATCGGTTTAGGGGTGGTAAGCGGTGCTGATGTTCAGTCTAGTGCCCATTGCTTCATTGAATTTCTTCCAAAACCTTGACGTGAATCTAGTATCCCTGTCGGACACAATCGACAGCGGCATACCATGTCTACTCACAACTTCCTTGATAAATATTTCTGCTAGTCTTTCTGACGAAGAAGTCTCACGTATTGGCAAGAAGTGAGCACTTTTCATCAAGCGGTAGACGATCACCCAAATGGTATCATTGCCTTTAGCTGTTTGCGGTATCTTGGTAATGAAGTCCATCATGATCTCCCCCCACTTCCATTCCGGTATTGGTAAGGGTTCCATCATCTTGTGCCTTTGATATTTCACTCATCAAACTTGGCGTTATAATCAGCTGACATGCTTTGATCCGGATAGGTGTCGATTCTTCCTTTCTACCACGCTTGCCTTGCCTGGATGGTACAATATCTCACAGTCATAGTCCTTCAGTAGCTCTAACCACCTTCTTTCTCTCATATTTAATTCCTTTTGCTCGAAAAAGTACTTCAGGCTTTTGTGATCGGAGTAAATGGTGCATTTAACTCCATACAGATAGTGCCTCCGTATTTTCAGCGCGGAAACTACTGTCGCTAACTCTAGATCATGTGTTGGGTAGTTAACCTCGTGAATCTTTAGTTGTCGCGAGGCGTAAGCAATTACCTTTCCTCGTAGCATAAGTACGCAACCTAAACCCTGACCCGAAGCGTCAGAGTAGACTACTAAGTCTTCATTTTGTAAGGCCCCATTCCCGGGTGACCTCACTTGTTGGATTTACTCATAAACATAGTCATTGATCACTGAACTTTTAATTAAAAACATTCAAACACAGCGGAAGCATACATCATTCAATAACAAAACATAGCAGCGGAAGTCTTAACATTAAACATAACATTTGTCTTAACATATATAAAAGTGGGATGTCAGTCTTGATGCCGGGTAACCATCACGCCTTCGCACGACCCTTCCTTTTGTTACCTGAAATGTATACTAAAAGTCAGCTAACGCTGGTGAGTTCTAGTTTAAATTAAGTAGGCATAAACATTAATTCTTGTCATAATTTTTCGTATGTATTCATGTATTTGTGCCTTTGCTGGTCTTACACATAAGGGGGATATACTTTGTGGGTACATATATAGATACATACATTCTTACATTTATTTGTGCCTTTGCTGGTCTTACACATAAGGGGGATCGACCCATCAATGATTACGTGAGTCACAAAGACAAACGTCGCGGTCTACCGTCATAGTCCACCATACTTACAACCGTCCGGCAACTAGTGTCCGTCCGTCATTATCTTACAACCGTCCTACCGAAGTACTCCGTCATTATCTTACAACCGTCCTACCGAAGTAGTCCGTCATTATCTTACAACCGTCCTACCGTCGTAGTCCGTCATATTTGTCTGACTGCCCTAAGGTATCCGTCTCCCACCCGAACTAATTATACAGTCGTGCATCGATTTCGGGACTTACTCCACCGTAGTGGCCTGTTTAGTCTACCTTTCTAGACTTTCATTTCTGGCTGCATAATAGTCGAGTGGTCGTCCGTCTACCAAGGTAGCCGTTATCATTGTTCCATTCATAACGTTTATTCATTCATAGCAAGCAATATATATATGGATATAAAGCAAGATTTCATTCTTATAAGTTATGTCATACTTTCATTTCATTCTTTGTAGTTATTGGGTCCATTCTTTGTTCATCATTACTTTCATGTAACACGTATGATCATATTGGCATTCTTATCATTCATTCATTTAGTGTATACACTTCAGCCCCAAAACATTTAATAAGGTTTGCACATAACATAGAGGGGGCACATAGAACTCACCTGATGAGTAGTTTCTGAGATACACTTAGCTGGTTACTGAGCGTCACTAATGTCACTCACAATCTGTTAAATAAAGTCATACACGTAAGGTAGTGCTCCTGGATGACACTAGACATTACTATGCTTGAACCTAGTAGTTTCGATGGATTTGCTTATATCGAAACTTGGTAGTTTCGATAGTTTGCTTATGTCGAAACTTGGTAGTTTCGAGTCATGGGTTCATATCAAAACTATGGTAGTTTCGGTAAGTAACTTATGTATTATCTTAGCTTCGGATCGTGGGCATATCGAAACTAGGTAGTTTCGATGGGTCTGTATATATATATCGAAACTATGGTAGTTTCGATGGGACTGTATATATCGAAACTAAGTAGTTTCGATGGGTCTTTATATATATCGAAACTAACTAGTTTCGATGGATTCACCTACATCGAAACTAGTAGTTTCGATGAATCAGTCTTCTTCCCTAAAAACCCGAAGGTTCTGCATGCGAATCTGATCGTGTCGATATCTAAATTTTCTTTGATAAATTCGTTCGGTTTTCATTCTAGATGCTATACCTAAGCTCATTTTCATGTTTCATCCGTAAAATCATCATCTATTGGGCTAAAACCGAAAATCCTAAAAAAATCATAAAAACTCAGATTATGATCGAACGCTTACCTGGATTGGATTTCTGATTCGGAGGAGATGATCACGAGCACAGCAGCAACGTTCTCCTGAATTCCCGAGTCGATCCGTCACTTTCTCTCTCTAGACCCGAGCTCTCTTCTCTCTCTCTAGAACTTGTGAATGGTAGAAATGAAAGGTTTGGGGCAGCCCTTGCCCTTATATACTTGGGCTTCCTTGGGCCCGTTGGAGCCGAGCCCAAGCCCATCCGTTTTTCGTTCGCCATTTAAAAATTATAATTTTGATCGTGTCATTATTTATTTATTACCAGTTTTGGGATATTACAAGTCTACCCCCCTTAGAAAGGTTTCGTCCTCGAAACCAATTATACGTTAAACAACTTAGGGTATAGTTCCCGCATCTCGTCTTCTTTCTCCCAGGTAGATTCCGATCCCTTTCTGTGCTTCCATTGAACTTTGACCAATAGGATTGACTTGTTGCGTAGTCGCTTCTCAGATCGGTCAAGGATGGCTATTGGTTCCTCGACATAATTCAGACTGTTATCCACCTCGATCTCATCGTAAGGTATGTGAGCCGTGTCGTCAGCTAGACACTTGCTTAAGTGCGACACGTGGAACGTTGGGTGTATTTCGCTAAGCGCATTAGGTAGGTCGAGTCTGTAAGCAACTTGACCCACTCTCGCAAAGATCTTAAAAGGTCCGACAAACCTTGGACTTAGTTTGCCACGTTTTCTGAATCGGATGATTCCTTTCCATGGCGATACCTTCAACAGTACCATGTCCCCTACTTGAAACTCCAATTCCCTCCTTCTCTTATCCGCGTACGACTTCTGTCTGTCCTTCGCGGCTTTCATTCGAGCTTTGATTTGATAAAATTTCTCAAAAGTAGCTTTGACCACTTCGAGGCTTGCAAAGTCCTTCTGCCCAAATTCCCCCCAACACATCGGGGTCCTACATCTCCTTCCAAACAACATTTCAAATGGCGGCATGCCAATCGTTGAATGATAGCTATTGTTATATGAAAATTCTACCAATGGTAGATGGCTGTCCCAACTCCCACCGAAGTCAATGATACAGGCTCGGAGCATGTCCTCCAAGGTCTGAATGGTCCTTTCAGATTGACCATCGGTTTGAGGGTGGTAAGCGGTGCTGATGTTCAGTCTAGTGCCCATCGATTCACTGAATTTCTTCCAAAACCTTGACGTGAATCTAGTATCCCTGTCGCACACAATCGACAGCGGCATACCATGTCTGCTAATAATTTCCTTGATAAATATTTCTGCTAGCTTTTCAGAAGAAGAAGTTTCACGTATTGGCAAGAAGTGAGCACTCTTTGTCAAGCGGTCGACGATCACCCAAATGCTATCATTGCCTTTAGCTGTTCGCGGTAGCTTGGTAATGAAGTCCATCGTGATCTCCTCCCACTTCCATTCCGGTATTGGTAGAGGTTGCATTTTACCGCATGGTTTCTGGTGCTCGGCCTTAACTAGTGAACACGTTAGGCACTTGTTCACGTACTCGGTCACATCATTCTTCATGCCAGGCCACCAGTACTCTTTCTTCTAGTCTTGATACATTTTGTTTGTCCCGGGGTGGGTAGAATAACGAGAATTATGGGCCTCATCGAGTATTTTGGCACTAAGCTCGCCAATCTTAGGTATCCACATCCGGCCAAACCTAGTTCGTACACCGTATGCATTTGCATCTAAATTCCCTTGTTGTCCTACTATTCTTTCCCGTTTTATATTTCTTTCTGATAGTGCTTCATCTTGAGCCTTTGATATTTCACTCAACAAATCTGGCGTTATAATTAGCTGACACGCTTTGATCCGGAAAGGTGTCGATTCTTCCATTCTACTTAAAGCATCAGCCACCACGTTTGCCTTGCCTGGATGGTACAATATCTCACAGTCATAGTCCTTCAGTAGCTCTAACCACCTCCTTTGTCTCATGTTTAATTCCTTTTGCTCGAAAAAGTACTTCAGGCTTTTGTGATCGGAATAAATGGTGCATTTGACTCCATACAGATAGTGCCTCCATATTTTCAGCGCGAAAACTATTGCTGCTAACTCTAGATCGTGTGTTGGGTAGTTAGCCGAGAATCTTTAGATGCCGCGAGACGTAAGCAATTACCTTTCCTCGTTGCATAAGTACGCACCCCAAACCCTGCCCCGAAGCGTCAGAATAGACTAGCAAGTCTTCTTTCCCTCAGGTAGAGTCAAGACTGGAGCTTGGGTTAATCGTGCCTTAAGTTCTTCAAATGCGTTGTTTTGGGTTTGACCCCATTCATACTTCACTTCCTTCCATGTGAACTTAGTTAGTGGCAAGGCTATTCTTGAAAAATCTTGAATGAACCTTCGATAGTAGCCTGCCAATCCCAGAAAACTTCGTATCTCTGTTGGTGTTTTTGGGACGTTCCATTCCTTTACTGTCTAAATCTTTGCATGATCCACCATAATGCCGTTTGGGTTTATTACATGACCTTGGAATTGGACTTCCTTAAGCCAGAACGCGCATTTGGAGAATTTTGCGTTTAACTTTTCCTGCTTTAGCACCTCCAGAACCTCCCTTAGGTGACAGTGGTGATCACCCTCGCTTTTCGAATATACCAGTATGTCGTCTATAAAAACTATCACTGATCGATCCAACATTGGTCGACATACTCTATTCATCAAATCCATGAACGCTGCTGGTACGTTAGTCAATCCGAAGGACATCACAAGAAACTCATAATGCCCATAACGCGTGCGAAACGCGGTCTTTGGTACATCTTCCTCTCTTACTTTCAATTGATGGTAACCCGACCTAAGATCGATCTTTGAGAACCAACTCGCACCTTGCAGTTGATCAAAAAGGTCATCTATTCTAGGTAGTGGGTATTTGTTCTTTACTGTCTTCTTGTTCAGTTCACGGTAGTCAATGCACATGCACATGCTGCAGTCTTTCTTCTTTATGAATAGTACCGGAGCGCCCCATGGTGAAATGCTCGGTCTAATAAATCCTTTTTCTGTTAATTCCTGTAGTTGAGACATCAATTCTTTCATTTCTGTCGGAGCCAATCGATAGGGGCTTTGGCAACGGGCTCAGCTCCTGGCAGTAAGTCAATCTGAAATTCTAATTTCCCGATCGGGTGGCAACCCAGGTAGATCCTCAGGGAATACTTCCGGAAAGTTGCACACCACGGGTACATTCTTGAGTGCTTTCATTTTCATTCTATCGTTAATAACATACGCCAGATAAGCTTCGCAACCGCGCCTCATGTAACTTTTGGCCTTGATCATCGAAATTACGTTTGGCATTGTGCAATACCAATCCCCATAAACCGTAATTGGACTTCTGCTAGGAGCTTTAAGGTGTATCCTCTTACGTTTACATATGATTTGAGCTTCGTTGGCAGCTAACTAATCCATACCCAATACTATATCGAATCCTCCTAAGGTGAAAAGGAATAATCTAGAAAGAAACTTATAGCCCTCTATTTCTATGATACAATCCTCTGTTACTTGAAACACTGTCGAATTTTTACCCACGGCAGTTTGTACGCTAAAGGCCTTTACAATGGTGTTGATAGTGCAATCCAGTTTACGACTAAATGCATTTGATATGAAGCTTTTACTAGCACCAGAGTCAAATAAAATAGCAGCATTTTCGTTATTAACTAGGAACGTACCTGACACAACATCAGGGTTTCCCCTTGCTTCCTCCTCAGTCAGGGCGTAGGCTCGTGTCCTAGCCCTTGGCTGTCCTTGTTCCTTTTTTTTTCCAAACCAGATTGTCTGGTTTTTCTGCTACTCTTGGTCAGATGTCCAAATTTTCCACAACTTTGACATTTAGTGTCTCTCAAACAGTCACGAGAATAGTGTCCCGCCTTCCCACACCTATAACATGTGGTGGTGCCGACTCAACACTCACCAAGATATTGCCTTCCACATTTCTTGCAAGTTTAATACCCTTCCGACCTTAGTTTCTTAATTTCGGTTGTTACATTCCTTCTTCCGGTGCCTCTAGACGAGTTCTCCCATTTTCTCTTTTGGGTCTCTGTTGGTGGGTCCTCATTGGCATAATCGTCGTAAACGATTCCGCTCAGATTCGCTACCGACTCGAAGGTCGATGGTAGATTAGCTTTCACATGAACACGGACCCTTTGAGGTAGGCCCTTCACACAATACTTAATCATTCGTTCTTGTTCCTAGTATCTGATAGTTATAAGGGAATACATCAATGCCATTCCTTCAGATCATAGTTTGGAACAGTACGAGCAAGGTAAATTTTTAATTACAGTGACCGGTTTGTGATTACTAATTTACATTGCTTTTCGGGTTCAAAACTCTTCAAATCGGTTGTGACATTGACATCTATTTGTTCTAAGTTAAGGTCTCTATTCTTATCCAAGTGTATTAACTCTAGTACTTACTTACCGTGCTGGCGTTGGCGTTGGTTACCCATACCGACATCTGTGCGTTGGTCCCATAATCAGTATGAGTCCAGACATTTAGGGATGTCTGAATCTCTCAAACTATTGCTCTGATACCAAATTGTAAGGCCCCATTCCCGGGTGACCTCACTTGTTGGATTTACTCATAAACATAGTTGATGCGTGTAAACTGTATATATATTTTAATAAAGAATTTTCACACAATATGAGTTTTAAAAAGGGTTTTCACCGAAAACTAATCACACACACATCGGGCAGTGTACCCGTCGGATAGCAATATAGTAAAGGTAAGAACCGGATGTCAATCCGTGGACACGGTGAAATGCGATAATAAACCGGAACTAAAATCTAATCAAGTGAGGGTATAAAGATATTTTGAAGAGTTTGTTTAATTAACTAACATGCAAATATATGAAAACTAAGCTAAGGTCACAATTCAAACGATTAGGGAGAAAATATCACTTCGGTGTCGAATCCATCTAGAATACATCCAATGCACTCATAGGAACATGGCAATCACACGAAACATAAATTGACTAAACTCTTGTCAAAGATATCTAATCAAATGACTATTCGGAAAGCTAGCATGAATTATACAAACTAACCACCTAAAATCATACAATGAAGCTCACGTGTTTAACAATCATGGTAATGTTTATAAAGATTAAACTACTTTCCGATTAAGGTACGCTAGTCCAACAACTAGTTGGAATGATAATATGAACAACACACTACCCACCTCAAGTTGATTAAATTAGACAACAATATGCATTTCTTCAACATACAATGTTCATGTAAAGATTATATAAATTAGGAGAATGTGTCAACAATTCCTAGATAAACATAAAACTAAGCATGAAACATTCTAACAAACACTTTGTCTTTCCAAACATAAGCATAAGGATACACATACAAATATAATGATTCATAAACAAGACTTCATTCACCATTCCTAGTCAAAAGCCATAAACTAGTATAAATACATACACCAATTTATGAATATAAGCATAAACCATAAGTTTTCCAACATAATATGATATACACAAACACAAGTCTTGTAAACATCTCAAAACACTTGAATACATAATTTCATTGAAGAATAATCATACTGTTGTCATAACATTAACACAATAATTGCCAATAATCCAAGAATGTTGTTAAATGTATCTAAACTTCATCTAAACCAAAGTGAACAGGAGTTTTAGCCCATCATGAGCACAAGAATTACAAATAAACAGGGAAAAGTAGTGAGAAACATGATATGAAAACAAGAATCAAACCACTCCTCCAAGCCTAGATGTTGTTGTTGATGTAAGATGATCCTCTTGATGTTGTATCCTCTCCAAGAATATTGAAATATGGCTGGAACAAGAGAAATACGAGCTGAAACAGTAGACTTTCTCCCCTGGTTGCTTGATCCGGAGCTTCCATTGGGTCTCTTGCTTCGAGGTGTCAGACTCACGGGTGTTCCCGCGACCGTGTGGAGGCAGAGCACGGTTGTGCCTTGCCTTTTGGCTTGGCGCGGTCGTGCCATGTACGGGGCGCGGCCGTGCTTAGGGTTTGCAAGTTAGGCATAACCGTGCCAATTAGGGGCACGACCGTGCCTTCATCACAGAAACCCTAAAAACTTCACTTTTTATCCTGGAATCTTCTTGTTTGTTCACAAGCTTCACAAAAACCTACAAAACGGGAAATGAAGCAAATAAGTGCCTAAACGTTGAATATAACCAAGAATTGATCGTTAAATAAGCGAAGTTTTGTGCCAAAAAGATGTGTAAATACTAACACATCAAACAACCCCACACTAGAACATTGCTTGTCCTCAAGCAATAAATCAAAATAAAACAAAACTTCCAATGACACTATGGATCAATTCGGAAAACCGTAAGAATTAATAATTTATAAAGGTTTGACAAGAATTGCAAAATTAACTAAATGAAACCCAATGAACCCAATGAAGTGACAACCGAATGGGCAAATGGATATGCCTAGGAAATCATTAGCATGCAACTTTATGCTTCTCACAATGTTCACACACACTCGGGAATATATATGATCATACAAGTAATGGTGTATGTATAGAACACTCAAATGCCAAGACAATTAACATGTATAAATCATAAGCTTGCTAAAAGATCAAATCTCTATCAACTAACATGAAACAAAGCACAAATCAAGAGGGCTTTAAACGGGTTGTAACTTGGCAATGGTTAAGGGTAAGGAAATGGAATTTAAAAGTGGCTAAATGGCTAAAAACCCGGCGGTTATGCTAATTCAAAAACTAAAACACTTCTAATATGAAAAATAAACTAACTAATACTTCCGTATATAGGTAAGAGCTCACAACCGAATTCTTTCCATCTTTGCTCACAAAATTGCTCTAATCGACTATATTTCACCTGATTTTTGTGATTGATTTTATTTTATTTTATTTTTTTTAACTATTTCTTTTCTTTTGAAGGAAACTAAGTAAATATGCATCTTTCCTTAGCTAAAAACTTCTCGAGAATTTGAAGATTACAACAAAATAAAAGCTACAAAATTAACATTAGCCGACTGGATTTCTAACACGGGTAAAAATTAGAATAAATAAATGAAAAGGCTAATGAAGGCTTAATGACGGTGTAATGTGGATGATAAAGGAAGAACATGGGATAGGTTCAACGTGGTTAACTAGTGGATATGTTCGGGTAAGGGAAAACAAAGATAAAAGGCTAACAGAGTGGTTTATCCTAATGCCTCAATCATTTTTATGCAATATTTATGTTCATGATTTCGAAGTGTATACTAAAAGCAAGTTCTAACAAGCATGAAACATCCGGCACACTCAAATCCGCAAAAACGAGAGCAAACAATGTCTAAAGCTATCAAGGCTCAAAAATAAACTCACGGAAACAGAAGGGAATTGGTGTAAGCAAAAGGTTACATGCAATTCATTCGTTTAGCACACTAAAACTCATGGTTATCACAAAAAAATTGGGTTTGACTCAATGGAATTTCTATCTCAATTGCTTTCGAAAAATCAAACCTCTATTATTTACTAAAAATTGTGAATGCTAAACGGTTAACTTTTAATCTAGTGCCAATAAAAAATATGAAGGAATATTTTGCAAAAAATGAATTGATAAAATGCTAAGAGGACAAACAACGCGCGAATACATTCTCACCCTACACTTAGAATTGTACATTGCCCTCAATGTACAACAAAAAATAATGTAAAGCAAAGAATAAACACCCAACCCCACACTTAGAAACATACATTGCCCACAATGTATACAAAAACATGCAAAGCAAAATGGAGTGTGAAGGGATAACTGAAACTTCCCTCGTGTCGATCATGGCACACGCAAAAATCCAACCCACAACAATGACGTTCCACGTACTTCCATGTAGTTCCACAATTACAAGATCTAATCAAGACTAACTTCAAACACAGATCAGTAACATCAAGCCAAAATATAAACACAAATATATACAACAATACATGGAAACAAAAGTACAAGAAAACAAAAGTACAAGGAAACAAAAGTACAACATAAACGCCGTAGCGCGATACAAGAGTTTGTACAATACAACAAAAGTACAACTCACAAAAATGATACCAAAAGGCAATGGGAGGTACTACTCCCACTGCATACCCTCAAGGTCGATATCGGAGGCCCCGCCTCCTACGCCTCCTGCCGCTGGTGGTGATGGTGGTGGTGACTGATGATGCGGTACTGATGGTGGTGGCTGAAGCTGTGGTGATGGTGGTGGCTGATGCGGTGGTGATGGTGGTGGCTGATCATGCTGCTGCTCTGGCTGCATGAAGAATGGAAGGGGAACCACGTATGGTGCCCCGCCAGCAGCAGCAGCGGCGCACTGGACCTCATACTGCCAGGCCCAGTAACGCATAAACATGTCATGTGGAATGACAACCGGAGGCGGTGGTGGCGGCGGAGGAGGCGGCTGATCGGGCTGATGAAGCTCATGGACCTGCTTCTGCTCTTCCTGAGCGGCGGCCTCGGCCTCGGCCTGTACACGATCTGGATCGGGGCTCGGGCGGTCTGGATCCCACGTCCGTCCCCATCGATCGACCAATCTCATCCCCCCTGCGCCGCGACGAGCGACGTGCATGTTGCGCAATGTCTGCACAGACATCACGACAGTCTCGGCCACAGGGGTAAGATCCCCTATCAAGTCATCTGTAAGCAGCTGGAAGTGTCGTGCCAGCTTGGTCACGAAGTGACCTCCACAAATCGCGCTGGTGACGTCGCGCCCTGAGCTGTTTACCAAGTACCCCGCTATAGAATGCGCAAGATTGCAAGTGCGCGGGCGTACAAGGCAAAACAAGTAAAATAACTCCTAGAGGTTCACCACCGTCTCCCCCTGACCTCTCCCAGAGATCGAATAAACGATGCAGCGGTGAAGAACACGATGTAATGGATCCCGAAGGCTCGAAGCCTTGGTTAAACTCGGATCGTATATCCCGAACCCAAAATCATGCCAAAACTGATCCTTCTCCTCCTCGGTCGGGAATTCGGTGATCCCCTTAGTGAACAACTCAGTCTGAAGCTCCTGGCGAGTGTACAGCCCCAGTAGTCTCCCAAATCTGGCGACGGACATCATGCGCCACTCCCCGCCGAGCCTAAATCTAACGGTCTCGGGCTGCTCCAAATCTGCGCAAGGATAATCGAACTCGTACGTAGAGAAAAACTCCATCACGAGCTCGACGTACTGAATAGCGTGAAGCCTAAACAACCGGCGCCAAGGGGCGGAGACAATGTCGTTCCACCGGTCCCGCTGACCGATGGCATCGATGGCGGCTGGCTCTAAACGACGAGCAGCTAGAATCCGGCCTCTGCGGGGCCACAAAACATCCAAACGAGCCTCGTACTCGTGCTCGTTCATGTCAAACTCGAGGTACGGGTGGTCCCTGTTGCCTGCCATCTGCACGACAACAAAAATGAAATCAGAACAGTTATGAAGACGCTAGACTGAATTTATGAAGTTTCTGACCAAAAATATGAAGGGGCACGGTCGTGCCTGGGAAGGGGCACGACCGCGCTTAGGCCAAACTCCAAACCCACGGTCGCGCCTTGGGCGGCCACGGGCAGTCCAACCCGGGAGACACGGTCGCGCCTGAGAAGGGCTCGACCGCGCCTAGGTCAAAAGAAGGCCACGACCGCGCTAGAATGACACACGGGCACGCCTTGGACAAACCCATGCTAGCACTACCGCGCTAGTGAGAGACACGGCCGTGCTCAATCCAAACCTTCATCCTGGAAACCATTTAAGCCAGGCACGACCGCGCCTAGGTCAAGAGCGCGGTCGTGCTACTCCCCTAATTGGGGTTTCAGATTCAAAATTGGACATTTTTAACATGGCTACGAAGGGGCTTGTAATGCAATACAATTCCAGGATGCT
This sequence comes from Smallanthus sonchifolius, assembly GCA_023525975.1. Lineage (NCBI taxonomy): Eukaryota > Viridiplantae > Streptophyta > Magnoliopsida > Asterales > Asteraceae > Smallanthus > Smallanthus sonchifolius. Next base: position 23,756,734 of record CM042030.1, on the reverse strand, counting down.
AAACTACCTATGGCTACATAATTAGACCTAAAATGAAGTTCAAAAACAGAAAAAAAAACAAAAACCTAGAATTTTATATAAAATGGAAAATTACGGTCCTAATCACGAACATAGCAATGAAAAGATTAGAATATCGGGGGCGTACCTGACTTCGAAGGAACGGAGATCAATAATACGGAAAGGAAGAAAATCGCTCGTAGGGAGGGTCTCGTTTTGGGGTAAAAAAATGGCGAACACTGCCGTTTGATTTAACTTAACCTGCCCCAAATTTCTGAGGCACGACCGCGCCACTTACATAGGCACGACCGTGCCAAGGTCCAGAGGCACGACCGCGCCCATAGCTGGGCATGACCGTGTCTCATGCCCAGCAGACACAGAAACCAGATTTTTTATGAGGAGTGTTCCAAACCCGACTGCGATTCTTCCAAGTTAAAATTTCTAAAAATTCAGAAGACATACCTGTGACATTCCAAGCATTACCCCAAATTCGCTCGATCCAAAATACGCTCCGAATACCTAAACTCAAAAATAAATGGTAAAATCCTAAAAATTAATAAAATAGGAAAATAAATATAGAAACAAAATCTAAGAATTGTTACCAAAATAGGCTAAGTTTATTAACGAGTCGTTAGCTAGACTCAAGTCCCCGAATTCATTTGTCCTTGGGGTGGAGGTCAACTACCTCCAATTCCGGGTCAACCGGTCCGTCGATATATTGCTTAAGACGATGACCGTTGACCTTGAAGATCCTCCCATCTTCATGTTCAATCTCGACGGTCCCATAAGGAAACACCTCCTTAACCTTGTAAGGACCCGTCCATCGGGACTTCAACTTCCCGGGAAACAAACGCAACCTAGAGTTGTATAGAAACACACGACCACCCACTCGGAATTCCTTCTTGTCCTTCAAGCGTCGGTCATGTAAACTCTTAGTGCGCTCCTTGTAGATCGTGGAGTTTGCATAGGCTTGATTCCTCAACTCATCAAGCTCATGAATCTGAGTGAACCGGTTCTCTCCCGCGCTCACCAAGTCAAGATTCACCACCGCCTTCAATGCCCAATAAGCCTTGTGCTCTAACTCCACCGGAAGATGGCATGCCTTCCCATAGATTAACCTAAATGGTGTGGTACCAATAGGCGTCTTATACGCAGTCTGGAAGGCCGAAAGTGCATCATCTAACCTGTCCGACCAATCCTTACGGTTTTGACCAACCGTCTTCTCAAGAATCCGCTTTATGCCCCTGTTCGTGACCTCTACCTGTCCACTGGTCTGTGGATGGTAGGCTATGGAGAATCTATGGTTCACACCATATCGTGATAATGCCTTCTCCAACTGGGAGTTGCAGAAGTGGGTCCCACGGCCACTAATAAGGGCTCTGGGGCACCAAAGCGAGAGAATAGCTTCTTCAGAAATTGAACAACCACCCTAGCATCATTAGTAGGCAAGGCTTGAGCCTCGGCCCACTTAGAAACGTAGTCAAAAGCGACTAGGATATACCGGTTGCCACGAGAAGCTGGGAAAGGTCCCATAAAGTCAATACCCCAAACATCAAAAATCTCACAAATCTGGATGCTGTTCTTGGGCATCTCATTCCTAGATGAGATGTTGCTCGCCCTCTGGCAAGCGTCACAAGCTCGGATCATCTCATGAGCATCCCGGAAGATGGTAGTCCAGAAGAAACCGGCGTCAAAGACCTTCTTCGAGGTCAAGGTAGCTCCATGGTGTCCGCCTGTCGGGCCCTCGTGGCAGTGTCTAAGCACCTGACGTCCCTCATCTCCGAACACACACCTGCGCACGATCTGATCAGCCCCGACTCGAAATTAATAGGGATCCTCCCAAAGATAGTGCTTCACATCCGCAAAGAACTTTCGCTTCTGCTGATGCGTTAAGCCCTTAATCACGATCCCACTAGCAAGAAAGTTTGCAAAATCAGCAAACCAGGGACACTCCTCATCCTGTGTCTGTATGTGCATGAGAAACTCGTGGGGAAAATTGTCATTTATGGATGACCCCACAAGTTCAGATGAAGCTGAGCACTCAAGACGGGATAAGTGGTCCGCTGCGACATTCTCCACGCCCTTCTTATCACGGATCTCAATGTCGAACTCCTGAAGCAGCAAAACCCACCGGATCAGTCGGGGTTTGGCATCCTGTTTGCTGAACAGGTGCCGAAGAGCTGCATGGTCAGTGAATACAATGGTCTTTGATAGGACGAGATAAGACCGGAATTTATCGAAAGCGAAGACAACGGCTAGGAGCTCTTTCTCCGTCGTGGTGTAGTGCTCCTGTGCATCATTGAGCCTCTTGCTCGCATAATAAACTGGGTGAAACTGCTTCTCTCTCCTCTGTCCTAAGACCACCCCAACAGCGAAGTCGCTCACGTCACACATGATCTCAAATGTCAACTTCCAATCAGGAGCTACCATGATAGGGGCATTCACCAACTTCTCCTTCAACAAATTGAATGCACTAAGGCATTCGTCTGAGAACATGAACTGGGCTTCCTTCTCAAGAAGCTGGGTCATCGGTCGGGCAATCATAGAAAAATCTTTAATAAAGCGTATGTAAAAGCCCGCGTGACCAAGGAAGCTGCGAATAGATTTCACGGAAGTCGGCGGGGGCAGCTTAGATATGGTATCAATCTTAGCTCTATCAACCACAATCCCCGCGCGTGAAACCTTGTGCCCAAGCACAATGCCCTCCTTCACCACGAAGTAGCATTTCTCCCAGTTCAACACTAGATTGGCCTCCTTGCACCTGGCCAACATCCTCTCCAGATTCCCGAGGCAATGATCAAAGGAACTCCCAAACACAGAAAAGTCATCCATGAAAACCTCCATGGAGTCCTCAATCATATCATGGAAAATGGCCACCATGCAACGCTGGAAAGTGGCCGGAGCATTACACAATCCAAAGGGCATCCGCCGATAAGCAAATGTGACATAGGGACATGTGAATGTCGTCTTCTCCTGGTCCTCAGGAGCGATCGGGATCTGGAAGTAGCCAGAGAAGCCATCCAGGAAACAATAGAACATCTTCCCTGCTAATCTCTCCAACAGCTGATCAATGAACGGGAGGGGGAAGTGATCCTTCCGAGTAGCATCATTGAGTTTGAGGTAATCGATGCAAACTCTCCAACCTGTGACTGTACGAGTAGGAATCAGCTCATTCCTCTCGTTGGTGATAACAGTCATGCCTCCCTTTTTAGGGACAACCTGAACCAGGCTAACCCAAGGTGAATCGGAGATGGGATAAATTAAACCTGCATCAAGTAACTTAAACACCTCCTGCATGTTCGGGTTCAACCTCCTCTGGTGCTGCACAGCGGGCCTGTAGTCATCCTCCATAAGGATCTTATGGGTACAGAAAGAGGGATTAATTCCCTTAATGTCCATAATCCTCCATGCAATAGCCTGCTTGTGCTGCTTCAGCACCTCTAATAGCCTCTCCTTCTCATCACTCGTCAAATCAGAGGCGATAATGACAGGTAATCGAGACTCACCATCTAAAAAGGCATACTCCAAATGGCTCGGGAGCTCCTTAAGCTCAACAGGTGGTGGGTCCTCAACAGAAGACCGCTCAATCGGCTCAGACTCTCTATCAACCATTGCGAAAACCGCTGAACACTTGGGAAACTCATAGCTCTCCTGGCTATGCCACTGCTCATCAAACTGATCCTCACCAATTGGATCAATCGTCTCCCCCCCTACAATCTGGGTGTTCAGGGACTCCTCCTCAGCTGTATCCTGGAGATGATCACTCACGCAAGAATAAACAGTCTCAACAAAGTAGAGTGAATCATCCTGATTCTGGGTGTGCTGCATGGATCTCCCAACATCAAAGGTCACCTCCTCTTCATCCACCCTCAATGTAAGCCTCCCTGAATAAACATCAATCAGGGCCTTGGCGGTTGCCAGGAACGGTCGACCTAGAATAATAGGGACATTCTTGTCCTCATCCATGTCCAGAATCACAAAGTCTACAGGAAACACGAAACGATCAACCTTAACCAACATATTCTCCACTATCCCTCGCGGATACTTGACCGAACGATCGGCCAGCTGGATACTCATGCGTGTTGGTGCAGGTTCTCCCAACTCAAGCTTAGCAAAGACCGCATATGGCAAGAGGTTAATGCTAGCACCAAGGTCAGCTAAGGCGTTGCTAACCGACAAGCTACCTATCAAACAGGGGATGGTAAAACTCCCCAGATCTCGTCTCTTCTCCGGTAGCTTGTTCTGAATCACCGCCGAACATTCCTCATTCAGCGTCACCTGAGGCAACTCCTCCAATTTCCTCTTATTCGTGAGGATATCCTTCAAAAATCTCGCATACTTAGGCATCTGAGCTAGAGCCTCCACAAATGGCAAGTTGATATGCAACTGCTTAAACAACCCTAGAAACTTACCATACTGCTCCTCCATCTTCTGTTTCTTCAATCTGCCTGGGTATGGAACGGCGGGAGTGTAATCTCTCACTGGCTCACGAGGGCGTGATGTGCTCGTCGGTTTACCCCTCGGCGGTGTCTCATCCGGAGTCTCAATCACAACCTCCTCCTCGGATGACTCATGCACAGGGCCCTGCGGATCCGGTCCTGTGCCTCTACCGCTCCTTGTAGTAATGGCCTTCACATGAGCCTTAGGATTGGGCTCAGTGTTGCTAGGCAGGCCACCTGGCGGTCTCTCAGAAAGAAGCTTTGCGATCTGCCCGACCTGGTTCTCTATGGTCTGGATCGAAGCTTTCTGATTCCTCAAATCAGTCTCATGCGTGTGAAAACGCTCCTCCATGTAACGATTCTGCTTCTCTGCCAACTGATTCTGACTATCCGAGTTGGCAAGTAGCCGTGCAACCATGTCCTCTAAACTGGATTTACCCTCAGGAGCGGGTGGTGGACCGCTGCTAGAACCTTGGCCTTGAAACTGACCCTGCTGAGGTCGGAACTGGGAACTCTGTCCCTGAGACTGGTGAGACTGATGCTGGAATGGGGGGCGCTGAGTGAATCCGGGTGGTTGCTAGCTATTGTTGCCAGACTTCCAACTGAAATTCGGGTGATTCCTCCACCCCGGATTATACGTGTTGTTGTAGGGATTATTCTGGGGGCGATTCTGGTTGGACATGAAATCAACCTGCTCGTGGGCCCCCTGATCCCCAACCTGACAAGCATTCGTGGGATGCGCCCCACCACAAAACTCACACAAGGACTGGGCCTTGTGGACATGCATCTGATCAATCTTGGTGGAAAGTGCTTCCACCTGGGCAGCTAAAGAGGTAATTCCATCCACTTGATGGACACCCTGCCTCTGAGTCCTCGCTCGGGAAGTATGCTGAGTGTAGCTCTTCGCTGCCACCTTTTCTAGCAGGTCATACGCCTCCTGGGGTGTCTTTCTTCCAATATCTCCACCCGCGTATGCATCAATCAGCTGCTTCCCGGTCATCTCTAGACCATTGTAGAAGGTCTCACACTGCTGCCACTTCAACAATCCATGGTGGGGAACCTTCCTCATCAGTTCCTTGAATCTCTCCCACGCCTCATAGATCGTCTCCCTGTCGTCCTGCTGGAAAGAAAGAATCCTAGCCTTCAACTTTGATGTTTTCTCCGGAGGGAAGTACTTTTCTAGGAATTTAGCAGCCATCTGGTCCCAAGTACTAATGGACCTAGGGGGAAGTGACAGTAACCAAGCCTTGGCTCGATCCCGTAAGGAAAACGGGAATAACCGTATCCGAATATCATCATCGGTAGCGTCACGAATTTTGAAAGTGGCGCAAATCTCTAAGAAACTGGCCAAATGAGTATTAGTATCCTCGTGATCCTTGCCATCGAACTGACACATGTTCTGCACCATCTGAATAATGCTAGATTTGATCTCGAATTGATGTGCTCCAACCGTCGGTCTGTTGATGCTCGACTCGAAACCCTCAAGCGTTGGTTTGCCAAAATCCGAAAGCGTCCGACCCGCGTCCTCGTTCGCCTTCTCCTCTACCTCGTCAACAACAACCTCGTCAACAACAACCTCGTCAAACTCGAGTAACCGGGCCACAAATCGGGAACGGGCTCGCAACCTCCGATGAAGATCACGCTCCGGCTCAGAAGACGGCTCAGGACCCTCCTCGACGGGAGTTGAGAACATACACGATCTGCACGACAAGTTAGATTAAAATACGCGAACCTAGGACAAAGACAACACAAGTTAGATAAAACAAAAATAAAAATAAAAAATAAAAAATAATAAAAATAAAATTAAAAGAACATAAAATAGGATAAAAACAAAATATATATATATATACAAATGAAGCTAAAGATAACAAGTAAAAATGCAAAAAATATCAATACACACAAAATTTCAAAATAATAAACAAGAAAACACGATATTCACAAAGATATATACATTAAATGACTAAAAATTAACTCCAATCGTTCTCGCAAATACCGGGTCCCCGGCAACGCCGCCAAAAACTTGATGCGTGTAAACTGTATATGTATTTTAATAAAGAATTTTCACACAATATGAGTTTTAAAAAGGGTTTTCACCAAAAACTAATCACACACACATCGGGCAGTGTACCCGTCGGATAGCAATATAGTAAAGGTAAGAACCGGATATCAATCCGTGGACACGGTGAAATGCGATAATAAACCGGAACTAAAGTCTAATCAAGTGAGGGTATAAAGATATTTTGAAGAGTTTTGTTTAATTAACTAACATGCAAATATATGAAAACTAAGCTAAGGTCACAATTCAAACGATTAGGGAGAAAATATCACTTCGGTGTCGAATCCATCTAGAATACATCTAATACACTCATAGGAACATGGCAATCACACGAAACATAAATTGACTAAACTCTTGTAAAAGATATCTAATCAAATGACTATTCGGAAAGCTAGCATGAATTATACAAACTAACCACCTAAAATCATACAATGAAGCTCACGTGTTTAACAATCATGTTAATGTTTATAAAGATTAAACTAGTTTCCGATTAAGGTACGCTAGTCCAACAACTAGTTGGAAAGATAATATGAACAACACACTACCCACCTCAAGTTGATTAAATTAGACAACAATATGCATTTCTTCAACATACAATGTTCATGTAAAGATTATATAAATTAGGAGAATGTGTCAACAATTCCTAGATAAACATAAAACTAAGCATGAAACATTCTAACAAACACTTTGTCTTTCCAAACATAAGCATAAGGATACACATACAAATATAATGATTCATAAACAAGACTTCATTCACCATTCCTAGTCAAAAGCCATAAACTAGTATAAATACATACACCAATTTATGAATATAAGCATAAACCATAAGTTTTCCAACATAATATGATATACACAAACACAAGTCTTGTAAACATCTCAAAACACTTGAATACATAATTTCATTGAAGAATAATCATACGGTTATCATAACATTAACACAATAATTGCCAATAATCCATGAATGTTGTTAAATGTATCTAAACTTCATCTAAACCAAAGTGAACAGGAGTTTTAGCCCATCATGAGCACAAGAATTACAAATAAACAGGGAAAAGTAGTGAGAAACATGATATGAAAACAAGAATCAAACCACTCCTCCAAGCCTAGATGTTGTTGTTGATGTAAGATGATCCTCTTGATGTTGTATCCTCTCTAAGAATCTTGAAATATGGCTGGAACAAGAGAAATACGAGCTAGAACAGTAGACTTTCTCCCCTGGTTGCTTGATGTCTGAATGAGAGTTTAAGTTCTGCTAAATAGAAAAGGGGAGGCACGACCGTGCCAAGAGAGAGGGCACGACCGTGCCACGTGCAAAGGCGCGGTCGCGCCTAGGTCTTTGCCGCGACCGTGTGACCGAGGGTTGACCGATCCGGAGCTTCCATTGGGTCTCTTGCTTCGAGGTGTCAGACTCACGGGTGTTCCCGCGACCGTGTGGAGGCAGAGCACGGTTGTGCCTTGCCTTTTGGCTTGGCGCGGTCGTGACATGTACGGGGCGCGGCCGTGCTTAGGGTTTGCAAGTTAGGCGCGACCGTGCCAATTAGGGGCACGACCGTGCCTTCATCACAGAAACCCTAAAAACTTCACTTTTTATCCTGGAATCTTCTTGTTTATTCACAAGCTTCACAAAAACCTACAAAACGGGAAATGAAGCAAATAAGTGCCTAAACGTTCAATATAACCAAGAATTGATCGTTAAATGAGCGAAGTTTTGTGCCAAAAAGATGTGTAAATACTAACACATCAATAGTCATTGATCACTAAACTTTTAATTAAAAACATTCAACACACTGCGGAAGCATACATCATTCAATTAGATAACATAGCAGCGGAAGTCTTAACATTTAACATAACATTTGTCTTAACATATATAAAAGTGTGATGTTAGTCTTGATTTCGGGTAACCATCACGCCTTCGCACGACCCTTCCTTTTGTCACCTGAAATGTATACTAAAAGTCAGCTAACGCTGGTGAGTTCTAGTTTAAATCAAGTAGGCATAAACAATAATTCTTGTCATAATTTTTCATAAGTATTCATGTATATATATATTCTGTTTCGATTCTTTCCTTCATATTTATAATCTTTGTGGGTACATATATAGATACATACATTCTTACATTTATTTGTGCCTTTGCTGGTCTTACACATAAGGGGGATCGGCCCATCAATGATTACGTGAGTCACAAAGACAAAAGTCGCGGTCTACCGTCGTAGTCCACCATACTTACAACCGTCCGGCAACTAGTGTCTGTCCGTCATTATCTTACAACCATCCTACCGAAGTAGTCCGTCATTATCTTACAACCGTCCTACCGAACTAGTCCGTCAATATCTTACAACCGTCCTACCGAAGTAGTCCATCATTATCTTACAACCGTCCTACCGAAGTAGTCCGTCATTATCTTACAACCGTCCTACCGAAGTAGTCCGTCATTATCTTACAACCGTCCTACCGTCGTAGTCCGTCATATTTGTCTGACTGCCCTAAGGTATCCGTCTCCCACCCGAACTAATTATACAATCGTGTATCGATTTCGGGACTTACTCCACCGTAGTGGCCTGTTTAGTCTACCTTTCTAGACTTTCATTTCTGGCTGCATAATAGTCGAGTGGTCGTCCGTCTACCGAGGTAGCCGTTATCATTGTTCCATTCATAACGTTTATTCATTCATAGCAAGCAATATATATATGGATATAAAGCAAGATTTCATTCTTATAAGTTATGTCGTACTTTCATTTCATTCTTTGTAGTTATTGGGTCCATTCTTTGTTCGTCATTACTTTCATATAACACGTATGATCATATTGGCATTCTTATCATTCATTCATTTAGTGTATACACTTCAGCCCCAAAACATTTAATAAGGTTTGCACATAACATAGAGGGGGCACATAGAACTCACCTGATGAGTAGTTTCTGAGATACACTTAGCTGGTTACTGAGCGTCACTAATGTCACTCACAATCTGTATAATAAAGTCATACAAGTAAGGTAGTGCTCCTGGATGACACTAGACATTACTATGCTTGAACCTAGTAGTTTCGATGGATTTGCTTATATCGAAACTTGGTAGTTTCGATAGGTTGCTTATGTCGAAACTTGGTAGTTTCGAGTCATGGGTTCATATCAAAACTATGGTAGTTTCGGTAAGTAACTTGTGTATTATCTTAGCTTCGGATCGTGGGCATATCGAAACTAGGTTGTTTCGATGGGTCTGTATATATATATCGAAACTATGGTAGTTTCGATGGGTCTGTATATATATCGAAACTAAGTAGTTTCAACGGGTCTTTATATATATCGAAACTAAGTAGTTTTGATGGATTCACCTACATCGAAACTAGTAGTTTCGATGAATCAGTCTTCTTCCCCAAAAACCCGAAGGTTCTGCATGCGAATCTGATCGTGTCAATATCTAAATTTTCTTTGATCAATGCGTTTGGTTTTCATTCTAGATGCTATACCTAAGCTCATTTTCAAGTTTCATCCGTAAAATCATCATCTATTGGGCTAAAACCGAAAATCCTAAAAAAATCATAAAAACTCAGATTATTATCGAACGCTTACCTGGATTGGATTTCTGATTCGGAGGAGATGATCACGAGCACAGCAGCAATGTTCTCCTGAATTCCCGAGTCGATCCGTCACTTTCTCTCTCTAGACCCGAGCTCTCTTCTCTCTCTAGAACTTGTGAATGGTAGAAATGAAAGGTTTGGGGCAGCCCTTGCCCTAATATACTTGGGCTTCCTTCGGCCCGTTGGAGTCGAACCCAAGCCCATCCGTTTTTCTTTCGCCATTTCAAAATTATAATTTTGATCGTGTCATTATTTATTTATTACCAGTTTTGGGATGTTACACATTTTCCTCAGGTAGTGCCAAGACCGGAGCTTGGGTTAATCGTGCCTTAAGTTCCTCAAATGCGTTGTTTTGGGTTGGACCCCATTCATATTTCACTTCCTTCCGTGTCAACTTAGTTAGTGGCAAGGCTATTCTTGAAAAATCTTGAATGAACCTTCGATAGTAACCTGCCAATCCCAGAAAGCTTCGTATCTCTGTTGGTGTCTTTGGGATGTCCCATTCCTTTACTGTCTTGATCTTTGCAGGATCCACCATAATGCCATTTGGGTTTATTACATGACTTAGTAATTGGACTTCCCTAAGCAAGAACGCGCATTTAGAGAATTTTGCGTACAACTTTTACTGCTTTAGCACCTCCAGAACCTCTCTTAGGTGACAGTGGTGATCACCCTCTCTTTTCGAATATACCAGTATGTCGTCTATAAAAACTATCACCGATCGATCCAACATTGGTTGACATACTCTATTCATCAAATCCATGAACGCTACTAGTGCGTTGGTCAATCCGAAGGACGTCACGAGAAACTCATAATGCCCATAACGCGTGCGAAACGCGGTCTTTGGTACGTCTTCTTCTCTTGCTTTCAACTGATGGTAACCCGACCTAAGATCGATCTTTGAGAACCAACACGCACCTTGCAGTTGATCAAAAAGGTCATCTATTCTATGCAGTGGGTATTTGTTCTTTACTGTCCTCTTGTTCAACTCGCGGTAGTCAATGCACATGCGCATGCTGCCGTCCTTCTTCTTTACAAATAGTACCGGAGCGCCCCACGGTGAGATGCTCGGCCTAATAAATCCTTTTTCTGTTAGTTCCTCTAGTTGAGACAACATTTCTTTCATTTCTGACGGCGCCAATCTATATGGGGCTTTGGCAACGGGCTCAGCTCCCTGCAATAAGTCAATCTGAAATTCTATTTCCCGATCGGGTGGTAACCCAGGTAGATACTCAGGGAATACTTTCGGAAAGTTACACACCACGGGTACTTTCTTGAGTTCATTCATTTTCATTCTATCATCAATAACATATGCCAAATAAGCTTCGCAACCGCGCCTCATGTAACTTTCGGCCTTGATCATCAAGATGATGTTCGGCATCGTGCAATTCCAATCCCCATAAACCATAATTGGACTGCCGTTAGGATCTTTGAGGTGTATCCTCTTACGTTTACATATGATTTGAGCTTCGTTGGCAGCTAGCCAATCCATACCCAATACTATATCGAATCCTCCTAAGGTAAGAAGGAATAATCTAGAAGGGAACTTATGACCCTCTATTTCTATGATGCAATCCTCTGTTACTTGAAATACTGCCGAATTTTTACCAACGGCAGTTTGTACGCTAAAAGCCTTTAGTATGGTGTTGATAGTGCATCCTAGTTTATGACTAAATGCATTAGATATAAAAATTTTACTAGCACCAGAGTCAAATAAAATAGCAGCATGTTCGTTATTAACTAGGAATGTACCTGACACAACATTAGGGTTTCCCTTTGCTTCCTCCTCAGTCAGGGCGTAGGCTCGAGTCCTAGCCTGCGGCTGTTCCGTTTCCCTCTCTTTTCACGAACCACATTGGCCGGCCTTCCTGCAGTTCTTTGTCAGATGTCCAAACAATCCACATACTTGACACTTGACGTTTCTTACACATTCTCAAGAGAAGTGCCCCGGCTTCCCGCACTTATAGCATGTGGTGGTGCCTATTTTACATTCGCCAAGATGTTGCCTTCTACATTTCTTGCATGTTTCATATTCATCCGACCTTGGCTTCTTAGTTTCAGTTGTTACGTTCCCTCTTCCGGTGCCTCTAGACGGGTTCTCCCACTTTCTCTTTTGGTTCTCTGTTGGTGGGTCCTCATTGGCATAATCGTCGTAGACGATTCCGCTCAGATTCACTACCAACTCAAAGGTCGAGGGTAGGTTGGCTTTCACGTGGACACGGACCATTTGAGGTAGGCCCTTCACATAATACTTGATCATTCGCTCTTCTGCCTCCACCAGGTGGGGTACCAGTTGAGCTAGCTCATTGAATCTAGAGGTATACTGGCGGTGCGTCTTGTTGCCCGTCTTAAAGTTTAGGAATTCGTTTTCCACTCGATCAATTTCGTTCTAGGGACAGAACTTTTGAATTATAAGCTTCTTCAGGTCTTCCCATGTCATTCTGGCGATAGCGTTTGGCAACTTTGTTCTCTGAATGTTTTTCCACTAACCTAGTGCTTCGTTGGTGAAAGAATGAGCAACATATTTAACCATCTGGTCCGGTCGACACTCGCTGATGTTAATTACAACGTTCATCCTCTCAATCCATTCGAGCGTTGCCACTGAATCCTTGCTCCCATCGAACTTGGGTGGGTCTCCGTCTTTGAATCCTTTGTAAGTGCACCCACGATTGCTTGATCCCATTTTCACTTCATTCCCATCACTATCATACACTTTCTCTTCATGGCCTCCTTCATCATCCTCTTTACTTTCCTTTAGTGCCTCGGATAGTAGATCAGGCAATACTTTCTTCAGAGTGAGCACAACTTCACGGGCAATAGCATCCCTGACTTCGGGTCCCAACTGTATCGGCCCTGGATTGTCGTCTCCAGTTGGGGTCACTTCTGTTTCGTGCACACTCTCGATGTGTTCTGCGTGCACACTCTCTTCTTCTTCTAGTCTTTGATTCAACGGGGGTCTACCTACTCGGCCAGTGCGACCGCCTCGGCGTCCTGATCTTCCTCCACCAACCATAATTCTTAGTTTCCTGATAGTTATAGAGGGAATACATCAGTGTCATTTCTTCAGATCATAGTTTGGAACAGTACGCGCAAGGTAAATTTTTAATTACAGTGACCGGTTTGTGATTACTAATTTACATTGCTTTTCAGGTTCAAAACTCTTCAAATCGGTTGTGACATTGACATCTATTTGTTCTAAGTTAAGGTATATATCCTTATCCAAGTGTGTTAACTCTAGTACTTACTTATCGTGCTGGCGTTGGCGTTGGTTACCCATGACTGACATCCGTGCGTTGGTCCCATAATCAGCTTGAGTCCAGACATTTAGGGATGTCTGAATCTCTCAAACTATTGCTCTGATACCAACTTGTAAGGCCCCTTTTCCCGGGTGACCTCACTTGTTGGATTTACTCATAAACATAGTCATAATCACTGAGCTTAAATTTAAAACATTCGAATTCATTCATTACATAACGTAACATGACATGACATAACAACGGAAGTCTTTAAAATTAAGTACATAACATTTGTCTTAACATATATAAATATGGGATGTCAGTCTTGTGCCGGGTAACCTTCACGCCTTCGCACGACTCTTCCTTTCTGTACCTGAAATGTATACTAAAAGTCAGTTAACGCTGGTGAGTTCTAGTTTAAAACTATTAAGTATGATCATTCTTTTCTTTATAAGTATACATAATTATATACGTACATTTCAACAATACGTATTCATAGCTTTTACTTTTCTTTCTTCATTCTTATGTGATTACATAGATATGCATTCACCTTTTCTTTCCTTTACATTCATTGGTCATTCACATAAGGGTGATCAACCAGTCTTTTACTGCGTATATCACAAAGACATACGCCCTTAAGCTACCGTCGTAGCCCTTTTACTCGTCCGGTCCTAGAAACCGTCTGCCTTAACTTTTTCGTCCGGCCAACCTTCGGCCGTCTGCCTTAACCGTCCTACCGTCGTAGTCCGTCATATTCGCCCGTCTGCCATAAGGCATCCGTTTCCCACGAGAACTATTGTTTATGCAACTGTTATACTATTTTAGCATTTACTTCGACCGCCCTTTTATGCTTTTTGTACGTCCTAGCTTGCGAAGGAACGTATCTTTCTCGGTGCAAAATAGTCACGTGGTCGTCCGTCTTCAGAAGTAGCCGTTAGCTTCGTTTCCGTCCATAACGTATACATACATTCATAACATGCAATATAAATAATTATAAAGCAAGATTTAATGTATTTACGTTATGCCATTCTTTCCTTCATTCTTTGTAAACATACATTTCATTCTTTGTTTATAATTCATTCTCATATATATATAAAATATATATTAGTACATCACGTATGATCACATTAGCATTCATATCATTTATTCATTTAGTGTATACATTTCAGCCCCAAAACATTTAATAAGGTTTCACATAACATAGAAGGGGGCACATAGAACTCACCTGAAAAGCTAGTCTTGGTTGTCCTAAACAAAGGTCCAACAACGTCACGTACGATTTGAATTAGGTAGTTTAAATACACATCAGACCCAACCCCGACTCTAACGGTTTAATCATTCTAAATATACTGACTTTAGTTACTGGTCTGCTGCTTGCGCACTTAGTAAGTGCGCAGGGCCTTGCTCATGCGTACTTGACAAGTGCGTAGAGCATTCTTCTTGAGTACTTGGTAAGTACGCATGATCTTTCTCCTGCGTACTTGGTAAGTACGCATGATCTTCCTCCTGCGTACCTGCGTACTTGGTAAGTACGCATGATCTTTCTCCTGCGTACCTGCGTACTTGGTAAGTACGCATGACGTCTCTACTGCGTACTTGATAAGTACACAGCACCTGTTTTCTGGACAAGTCCGAAATTTTGCATGTTAATCCGATCATGCTAATCTTACAACTTTCTTTGATCAAAAGGTGCGGTTTTCACTCTAGATGCTAGTTCTAAGCTTATTTTCAAGTTTCACCCATAAAAACGCCTCCTATTTAGCTAAAACCTTTAGTGTATACATTTCAGCCCCAAAAGATTTAATAAGGTTTGCACATAACATAGAAGGGGGCACATAGAACTCCCCTGAAAAGCTAGTCTTGGTTGTCCTAAACAAAGGTCCAACAACATCACGTACGATCTGAATTAGGTAGTTTAAATACACATCAGACCCAACCCCGACTCTAACGGTTTAATCATTCTAAATATACTGACTTTACTTACTGGTCTGCTGCCTGCGCACTTAGTAAGTGCGCAGGGCCTTGCTCATGCGTACTTGACAAGTGCGTAGAGCATTCTTCTTGCATACTTGGTAAGTACGCATGGTCTTTCTCCTGCGTACTTGGTAAGTACGCATGATCTTCCTCCTGCGTACTTGGTAAGTACGCATGATCTTTCTCCTGCGTACCTGCGTACTTGGTAAGTTCGCAGGACGTCTCTACTGCGTACTTGATAAGTACACAGCACCTGTTTTCTGGACAAGTCCGAAATTTTGCATGTTAATCCGATCATGCTAATCTTACAACTTTCTTTGATCAAAAGGTGCGGTTTTCACTCTAGATGCTAGTTCTAAGCTTATTTTCAAGTTTCACCCATAAAAACGCCTCCTATTTAGCTAAAACCTTTAGTGTATACATTTCAGCCCCAAAAGATTTAATAAGGTTTGCACATAACATAGAAGGGGGCACATAGAACTCACCTGAAAAGCTAGTCTTGGTTGTCCTAAACAAAGGTCCAACAACATCACGTACGATCTGAATTAGGTAGTTTAAATACACATCAGACACAACCCCGACTCTAACGGTTTAATCATTCTAAATATACTGACTTTACTTACTGGTCTGCTGCCTGCGCACTTAGTAAGTGCGCAGGGCCTTGCTCATGCGTACTTGACAAGTGCGTAGAGCATTCTTCTTGCATACTTGGTAAGTACGCATGGTCTTTCTCCTGCGTACTTGGTAAGTACGCATGATCTTCCTCCTGCGTACCTGGTAAGTACGCATGATCTTTCTCCTGCGTACTTGGTAAGTTCGCAGGACGTCTCTACTGCGTACTTGATAAGTACACAGCACCTGTTTTCTGGACAAGTCCAAAATTTTGCATGTTAATCCGATCATGCTAATCTTACAACTTTCTTTGATCAAAAGGTGCGGTTTTCACTCTAGATGCTAGTTCTAAGCTTATTTTCAAGTTTCACCCATAAAAACGTCTCCTATTTAGCTAAAACCTTTAGTGTATACATTTCAGCCCCAAAACATTTAATAAGGTTTGCACATAACATAGAAGGGGGCACATAGAACTCACCTGAAAAGCTAGTCTTGGTTGTCCTAAACAAAGGTCCAACAACATCACGTACGATCTGAATTAGGTAGTTTAAATACACATCAGACCCAACCTCGACTCTAACGGTTTAATCATTCTAAATATACTGACTTTACTTACTGGTCTGGTACCTGCGCACTTAGTAAGTGCGCAGGGCCTTGCTCATGCGTACTTGACAAGTGCGCAGAGCATTGTTCTTGCGTACTTGGTAAGTCCGCATGATCTTTTTCCTGCGTACTTGGTAAGTACGCAGGAGATTCCTCCTGCGTACCTGCGTACTTGGTAAGTACGCATGATCTTTCTCATGCGTACCTGCGTACTTGGTAAGTTCGCAGGACGTCTCTACTGCGTACTTGATAAGTACACAGCACCTGTTTTCTGGACAAGTCCAAAATTTTACATGTTAATCCGATCATGCTAATCTTACAACTTTCTTTGATCAAAAGGTACGGTTTTCACTCTAGATGCTAGTTCTAAGCTTATTTTCAAGTTTCACCCATCAAAACGTCTCCTATTTAGCTAAAACCTGAAAAAGCCCAAAACGAAGAAAAACTCAGTTTAAGGTCGAATCGTTACCTGGATTGTGATTTTGATTCGGAGGTTTTGCTCACGAGCTCCGTAGTACCGTGCTCCTTCAATTTCGTGCCGATCCGTCGACTTTCTCTCTCTAGACCCGACTCTCCTTTCTCTCTCTAGCTTGCAAGTGTTGGTGAAAAACGAGAGATTCAAGGCTGTCTTGGCCCTTATATACCTGGGCTTCCCTCGGCCCGTTGGAGCCGAGCCCAAGCCCATCCATTTTTCTTTCATTTTTGACGTTTAAATCTCTATCGCGTTATTATTTACTTATTTACTATTTTTGGGATGTTACAGGGAGAAAACATGATTCAACTATTTTGAGATTTTTGTAATTCATATGTTATCAATGTTAAAGCTAAGCGTAACACGCTATCACTGAAAGTCCCCAATACACATCGAACCGTTAATATGGATCTTAGCGAGGTAATGTTTAGTAGTACTACTGGGTTTGACAAATCCCACACGCGTTAGTCGCACTAACTTGATTGGAGATCAAACGGGTGAAATGTTAGCCTACTCACATCGCCGGGGTTGATACACCCAGCAGGAGGCAAATAAACAAACAGTCAGCTTCGGTTGCGAGTGTTTAAGTTAAACATGAACATAGGTTAGCTACCTATAGATACATATTGAGTGATCAATAATCTGGTAAACGTTTATTTATACATTGAAACCTGTGATCTCACCAACCTCGTTTTTACATCTTTTCTTACATGTTTTCTCAGGTCGCTAAGATAAGGCACATGTGCACATATAGGACGTGCATGGGATTCTCCTTTTGATTGATGTTTTATTAAATTGTTTGGACATTCTTTGAATTATGTTTGGGTTAGACTTGTTGACTTTTTGGGCGCGTGTGTTTTGCGCATTTACTTTCTTTACTCTCCCGCATTAAAACTCTGATTAATATGATATTTTCATTTGAGTCCCATGTAGAGTCGTTCAATGTAACTAATGACTGAGATCCTGGTTTGTCACGTCCCAAAACGGTAAAACTCCGTTAGTTGAAATTGGGGGTGTGACAGATTGGTATCAGAGCCATGTTTTAGAGAACTAGGGTTGCATTCTAGACTATAACCTCACACATTAGTTACATGTCATAAACCTTGGATGTTTGGCACTTATATGTTATATTACAAGAACATGTCGTCAACTCCACCACCATCACCTAAGGCACCTACCATATCGTCCCCGGAGCCCAAAAGGCGCCGGACTAGTTCTAGTGACAACTCGGTGGAACATGGTGAACCAAGTAAGGCACGAGCAAGGAACACGACACTTAATTGGGGTGCATATCCGAAGTTGATCAAAAGGTAGATCGAGATGGGAAATGTTCCATTGCCTTACTTATGTTCCACTTCCTCATCCGCTACTTTACCTAGCTTGCCTTGCACCATGGAACAAGCTTTTGCAGCTTTTGTGTTTATCATAACTAAGGAATTAAAGGAGATGAAGGATTCCACTGATGAGATACCGAGCATTCTAGAGCGAGAGCCACAAGTGGAAGAAAACAGGGTAGGAATTAAGCTTTTGACTGCTGAGCTAGCAGTGACGAACCAAGTCCATAACCATTTGGTGGATCGGGTTACACATTTAGAGACGAGGGTGGACACCTCGGAACATTATGTAAGAGGGATTCTGGAGAGAGTAACTCATCTGGAAGCCCAACTTCAAGTAGCAGACCATGCTGCTGAAGGACTTCGGGAGAGTGTGACCTACTTAGAAGCCCAACTACAAGCCGCCCTATTTCCAGAGGATATTCCACTTTCGGATGACGAAGAGGAGCCCTTCGAGGATGAGCCCTTAGAGGAGGAGCCACCCGAGGAGGAACCAGTGGAGATCGACGATGCGCAATCATACATTTCCTCCGATGACGAGGATGCTTGATGATCTTTCTATCCTATCTTTCTTTTTCATTCATGTTTCGCTTATGTTATTTCTCTTTTCAAACCTAGACGGGTAAGGTTGTTCCCATTTAATAAAAGCATGAGAAGTTTAATGTTTGAGTTATTTATTTTGTAGTCTTACAATTTATTTAATATTCAAAATGTTAGATGTTGTATTTCCTTACTTGTACATAAATAATGTTTAATATGCGACATATTTCTCATTGTTTTGTATTTGTGAATGTGAAGAATCATATCGGGAAGAGGACGTGGAGGTCGTGCTGGTGGCCGAGGTACCATCAACATAACAACAGCTGAGCTGGCGACACTAATCAACGATAGTGTGGCAGAGGCTCTCGCAGCACAGAACGCTGCAGGTAAATGTTTTAACTATTGGCTAATGAGGTCAATTCATCTCTTAAAATGCCTTTCCTAAACTCTATAATCCCAATCCTATATTATGCTTCTAAATCCAGGTCAACATAATCAACAGCCAACCTGCACCTTCAAAACATTTATGGACTGTAAGCCCGACACCTTTAGTGGAGCTGATGGAGCTGTCGGACTACTCCGTTGGTTCGAAAAAGTAGAATTGGTATTTGCCATGTGCAACTGCCCATTGGCCAGTCAGGTCAAGTTCGCTTTCGGAACTTTGGAGGGCCCGACTCTCACTTGGTGGAATGCACAGGTCCAGATGTTGGGTTTGGCTATGGCCAATGCACTGCCGTGGGAGGAGTTTAAGACAATGATGAAGGAGGAGTACTGTCCTCAGGATGAAATTCAAAAGTTGGAAGGAGAATTCTGGAACCTAAAGATAGAAGGTTCTGAAACTGAGCTTTATACCACTCGTTTCCATGAGCTTGCCACCATGTGCCCACACATGGTGACTCCAGACTACAAGAGGATAGAACTGTACATTGGAGGCTTAATGCCTCATATTCAGAGTATGGTCACCTCATCCAACCCTACTACCATCCAACAGACGATCAGACTAGCCCACAAGCTAACAGATCAGGCGGTGACTCAAGGAACTCTACCTCCAAGGGGTTCAGTCTCTAAATCCACCGACAATCATAAGCGCAAGTTTGATCACAACTCCAACACTCACTCCAACTCCAAGGGATCCCAGGTTAATCAACCTCAGCAACAGCAGCAGCATCATAGGTTTGAGCCTACTAAGAACTTCAACCAGACGACCTCTTCAAGTCAAAATCAGGGTGGTTATGCGGGAAAATCTCCTAAGTGTAACAAGTGCAACTTCCATCACTTCGGGGTTTGAAACCGTTGTCAGCGGTGTGGCAAAATAGGTCATGCTGCCAAAGATTGTAGGGGTGAGTTGCAAGCCAAGCAGCCTTTTCAACAGCCTGGGTCTGCAAAGGGTTGTTTCGAGTGTGGGAAGGAGGGACATTTTTGAAAGAATTGTCCTCAGTTAAAGAAGGGAGGTAATGGAAACCACAACCCTAATCAGAATAACAATAATGGTGGCAACAACGGCAATAATGGAGGGAATGGTGCGAAGGGACGAGCCTTCGTGCTAGGATCTGGAGAAGCTCGATATGATCATAATGTGGTCACCGGTAAGTTTCTCTTAAATAATTACTTTGCTTCTGTCCTTTTTGACACTGGTGCTGATAGGAGTTTTATATCTAAGAAACTTAGTGATATGATAAAAGGAACTCCAACCCTGTTAGAAGCTAAGTGTGTAATAGAGATAGCTGATGGTCAAATAATTGAAGCAACTCATATCCTTAAGGGATGTAAGCTTGAGCTAGCTAGTCATAAACTTGATATCGACCTTATGCCGGTCACACTTGGTAGTTTTGATGTAATTATCGGCATGGATTGGTTATCTAAAAACCAAGCTAAAATCATCTGTCATGATAAAATCATTCGTATTCCTCTCCTAAGTGGAGAAACCCTTTCCGTTCAGGGCGAAAAGGTTGGTGCAATCATGGGCATCATATCCTTTATGAAAGCACAGAAATGCCTTCGAAAAGGGCATACTGCTATTTTGGCCCTCGTTGCTGAGCAGCCACCAGAAGAGAAGAAGATTGATGATATTCCCATCGTTCGTGAATTTCTGGAAGTATTTCCCAAGGATTTGCCTAGTCTACCACCACACCGTCAAGTTGAATTTCAAATCGATCTAGCACCCAGAGCGGCACCGATCGCTCGGGCACCTTATAGACTAGCACCTAGTGAATTACAAGAGTTGTCCACTCAGTTACAGGAATTGTTGGATAAAGGTTTCATCCGACCCAGCTCATCGTCATGGGGAGCTCCGGTCCTGTTTGTCAAGAAGAAGGACGGGACTTTCCGTATGTGTATCGACTACCGTGAACTGAATAAAGTCACAATCTAGAATCGTTATCCTTTGCCTCGTATAGATGATATCTTTGATCAACTCCAAGGATCAAGTTTCTATTCCAAGATAGATCTTAGGTCCGGTTACCATCAATTGAGAGTCCGAGATGAAGATATCTCAATGACTGCTTTCAGGACAAGGTACGGCCACTATGAGTTTATGGTCGTGCCTTTTGGGTTAACCAACGCACCTGCGGTATTCATGGACCTCATGAACCGTGTGTGTAAACCATACCTTGATCAGTTTGTCATCGTTTTCATCGACGACATTCTCATTTATTCCAAGAACAAGGAGGAACATCTACGTTTAATCTTGGAATTACTTAAAAAGGAGCAGTTGTATGCTAAGTTTTCCAAGTATGAATTCTGGATTCGAGAAGTTCAATTCTTAGGACATGTGGTTAACGAGAAGGGAATACATGTCGATCCATCTAAGATAGAAGCCATCAAGAATTTGGCAGCACCGACGACTCCAACTGAGGTCCGACAATTTCTAGGATTGGCTGGATATTACCGTTGATTCATCAAGGGATTCTCTAAGATTGCACAACCTCTCACTGCCTTAACTCAAAAGGGTAAAGCCTATAACTAGGGCGATAACCAAGAGTCAGCATTCCAACATCTTAAGTAGAAACTTTGTAGTGCACCTATCCTAGCTCTTCCGGAGGGTACGAATGATTTTGTGGTGCATTGTGACGCATCCATTCAGGGTTTGGGTTGTGTATTAATGCAACGAGAAAAGGTGATCGTATACGCTTCACGTCAACTAAAGGTTCACGAGAAAAACTACACCACTCATGATCTAGAGTTGGGAGCTGTGATTTTCGCACTTAAGATATGGAGACACTACTCGTACGATACCAAGTGCACTATCTACACCGATCACAAGAGTCTTCAGCACATCTTCGAGCAGAAAGAGCTGAACATGAGACAGCGTCATTGGGTCGAGCTCTTGAATGATTATTACTGTGCGATCCGATATCATCCGGGTAAAGCTAATGTTGTAGCTGATGCCCTAAGTAGAAAGGAAACCAAGCCCAAGCGAGTTCAAGCACTACAGCTTACTATTCACCCCGGATTACTTGACAATATCTGTAGTGCTCAACTTGAAGCCATGAAAAAGGAAAACCTGCCGCTGGAAGGTACACGCGGTATGGAAGCACAACTCGAGGTCAAATCTGACGGTATTCGCTACTTTGACGAGCGAATATGGGTTCAAGTATTCAGAAACTTAAGGGAACTAGTCATGGACGAAGCTCATAAAGCTCGTTACTCTATTCATCTAGGTTCTGACAAGATCTATCATGACCTAAAGGTGTTATATTGGTGGCCAAAGATGAAGGCCGATATAGCCACCTATGTGAGCAAGTGCTTGACTTGCGTGAAGGTCAAAGTCGAATATCAAAAGCCTGCTGGTCTTCTCCAACAACCAGAGATTCCCATGTGGAAATGGGAACAGATATCCATGGACTTTATCACAAAATTGCCACGAACTCCTACCGGATGTGATACCATTTGGGTAATAGTCGATCGTTTAACAAAGTCCACTCACTTCTTAGCAATCAAAGAAACAGACAAAATGGATAAGCTTACTCGTATTTACGTGAAAGAAGTAGTCTCTCGGCACGGGGTGCAAATCTCTATCATTTCGGATCGTGATACACGATTCACCTCTCGTTTCTGGAAATCATTACATAACGCTTTAGGCACGCGTCTAGATATGAGCACAGCATACCATCCTCAAACTGTTGGCCAGACGGAGCGTACAATTCAAACTCTGGAGGACATGCTACGAGCTTGTGTGATTGACTTCGGTAACACTTGGGAGTCTCACCTACCATTGGTGGAGTTCTCCTACAACAACAATTATCACACTAGCATCATGGCAGCTCCATTTGAAGCGTTATATGGACAGAAATGTCGTTCTCCTATTTGTTGGGCCGAGGTTGGGGATAGTTAACTTACAGGTCCTAAACTCATACTTGAAACTTTTGAGAAAATCGTTCAAATTAGAAACCGTATGGAAGCAGCTCGTGATCGTCAAAAGAGTTATGCCAATAAGGGTCGTAAACCGTTAGAATTTCAAGTAGGGGATATGGTCTTGTTAAAAGTCTCACCTTGGAAGGGTGTCATTCGTTTTGGGAAACGAGGCAAGCTGAACCCTCGTTATGTTGGACCATTCAAGATAGTGAAAAGAATCGGGCCAGTAGCGTATCAACTGGACCTACCTGAAGGACTTAGTCGTGTACACAACGTCTTTATCATCTCAAACTTGAAGAAATGTTTGGCAGAAGAGTCACTCGCGGTTCCTCTTGAGGAACTACACATTGATGAACAGTTACGTTTCATCGAAGAACCAGTGGAAATTATGGATAGGGAAATCAAAACGTTAAAACACAGTAAAATTTCTATTGTTAGAGTCCGTTGAAACTCGAAACGCGGACCGGAATTCACGTGGGAGCGTGAGGATCAGATGATCGCAAATATCCTAATCTGTTCAAGCATCCACATCAAATTCTAAAGGTAAATTTTTAATTTTTGGTATGAAAATTCTTTCAACTAGGGGATGATGTGACATCCAGAAATTTTTTTATTATTTTATTTATTTAATTTTCGGGACGAAAATTTTTTCAACTAGGGGATGATGTGACAATCCGGATTTTTAAGATTAACCCCGTTAGCAAACCCAGTTAAGTCTTAACCCAGTTAACCAAATCTTAAACCTCAGGGACTATTTCTGTCAAGAATTAATCTTAAACTACAGGGACTGATTGTGCATTTAATAGAAATTCAATCTGTTGACTCATGAAATTCAAAATCAAGTGGGTTTTTGTTCTTGTTGACTTCCAAAAGTCATAATCATAACATTTATTCAAAATCCAAATCTCTTAATCGATTTCTGTTTGATTTCGTAACCGTTTTGCACATTCACGTCATTAATCGACTATCATTGAGCATTAACATATCCATCAATCACGAATTAATCTCAATTATGGGAATTCAAGTTGAAACCGTCGACCCTTTCATCAATAATCATCGAATTCGGAAAATTCTTGTATTCTCACAAATCACGCACCTGCGCACCGTAGTCGAGTATCTCAGAAGCTGTTACACTCGTCAATTCCATCGGAATCGAAGTTGTGGTTACCAGAGACCAACACAGTCGCAGTTGGCCGTCATTCTAGTCGGGAACCATCAATTCGGATTGTAATCTGGTAACTTTTGCATCCTTAGCTTCGTTTCAGCATGTAGATCGTAAACCCTAACCCAATTGGGGTTTATATCATATAGTCAGTGATGAACCAATCACATTTGGGGTTTAATTGATTATTAGCCTAGACTCAATCTCAATTCAATTAACTGATATGGGTAGCTTAGCAATACTATGTTTATTAAAAACCCCATGGTAATTTTATCAAACAACACTAAATAAGTCATGATCTTAATCTAGGGTTTGTTCTTAAAATTGATTTGGGGGGTTTCAATTCTAAACGCAATCTTAATCAAATTAAATTACAGGGTTGGGTTCGCAATGACCTGTTTAGTAAAAGCCCCATGTTTTCATTGAGTTTTAACATCCACTTTGATCAAATCGACTATGTGTTCTTGCCTAGGGTTTTTCGTTTTCTAAAACAGAAATTAAAAAGAGTTAAACCCGATAATTTTCCAATTAAATCTACCCACAGGTTCGCCATTCCTTGTTTTACAAAACCCCTATGCTACCTTGTGAAATCACGATCGAATTCGTGGGTTTTGGTCTGGGATCGATCGCGATTGGGTATTGGGGAAAGGGCTCTTGGGAGTTTTTGATTAAAACCATTTTGATCTGGTTCATATCGTGATTACCCTAGCAGGCTGAACTGGTTAAACTCTTGTGCTTACAAGGAAGGGACCCTCCCCTGTTTTTGGCTTTTTTATTATTTTAAACTATTAATTAAATACTTAACTTATTCCTATATTATTATATTAGCGTGTTTTGAACCTGTAAAACACCCGTAGGCTCGGGTTTGAATTTCTAACCATTTTTATTATAATTCCCCACTTTTAAAATAATAGATTTATACTATTTTCAAACCACGACTTCGTATAAAATAATATGTTTATATTATTTTCAACCAGTGACTTCTATTATAAAATAATATATATTTATATATTATTTCGCCTCATTTATAAACCTCGTGTAACGTTTCAAAACTAATAAATAACATAACTAATTATGTTAATTACTTACGTTTATATTCTCGATTAAAAATAATAGATTTATTATTTTTGTCACGCAATTTAATTATTTTTATTACTTCGCTAAACTTAAAAATAATATAATAATGTATATTATTTTCCTAGACTTCTAATTAATGACAAAACGCTCGAATATAATTATTATATATTATTTGTCACTTATCACGAAACGCATTCATTCTAATTTAGAAATCCGTATTCCCGTAAACTCGTTCGTTTAGCCGTTAATCCTTAGAATGTTTAAAGACGTTCTAATATTCCGTGTGTTATCACAAATCCCAAATGAGTCCCTAATTTTTGTTTGTAATTCTAGGGCATACGTAAGCCGTTGCAGGCTAACACTTGTGTACCAAGTCTATTACTTGTGTGATTACTTCCTACACAACTCAGGTGAGTTTTCACGGCCCCTTTTACTGTTTTAACTTGTGGGAGAAAACATGATTCAACTATTTTGAGATTTTCGTAATTCATATGTTATCAATGTTAAAGCTAAGCGTAACACGCTATCACTGAAAGTCCTCAACACACATCGAACTGTTAATATGGATCTTAGCGAGGTAATGTTTAGTAGTACTACTGGGTTTGACAAATCCCACACGCGTTAGTCGCGCTAACTCGATTGGAGATCAAACGGGTGAAATGTTAGCCTACTCACATCGCCGGGGTTGATAGACCCGGCAGGAGGCAAATAAACAAACAGTCAGCTTCGGTTGCTAGCGTTTAAGTTAAACATGAACATAGGTTAGCTACCTATAGATACATATTGAGTGATCAATAACCTGGTAAATGTTTATTTATATACTGAAACCTGTGAACTCACTAACCTCGTGTTTACATCTTTTCTTACATGTTTTCTCAGGTCGCTAAGATAAGGCATAGGTGCACATATAGGACGTGCATGGGATTCTCCTTTTGATTGATGTTTTATTAAATTGTTTGGATTTTCTTTGAATTATGTTTGGGTTGGACTTGTTGACTTTTTGGGCGCGTGTGTTTTGCGCATTTACTTTTCTTTACGCTTCCGCATTAAAACTCTGATTAATATGATATTTTCATTTGAGTCCCATGTAGAGTCGTTCGATGTAACTAATGGCTGAGATCCTAGTTTGTGACTTCCCAAAACGGTAAAACTCCGTTAGTTGAAATTGGGGTGTGACTAGTGGCTTTCTTCTTTTATCAGCGTAGCTCTTTTGTCTATCTCTTGCTGTTTTCAATCATTCTTGTATTTGAGCTACATTGTCAGTGGTTTCCTGAACAAGTTCGAGTCCTGAAAATTGATTTTCTCCTATATCAGCCAAGCATACAGGCGTTCGACATTTTCTACCATATAAGGCCTCAAAAGGTGCTGCCTGAATGCTTGTGTGATAACTATTGTTGTATGAAAATTCCATTAGGGGTAGGTGATCATCCCAACTACCACCTAAGTCTATCACACATGCTCGGAGCATATCTTCTAATGTCTGAATCGTTCTTTCACTTTGCCCATCTGTCTATGGAAGATAGGCAGTGCTTAAGTTCAGACGAGTTCCCATGGCTTCCTGGAAACTTTGCCAGAATCTAGATGTAAACCGACTATCTCTATCTGACACTATGGATAATGACATTCCATGTAAAGATACAATCTCATTCACATATAGACGAGCCAATCTATGCATACTTAAGGTTTCTTTCATTGGGAGAAAATGAGCAGATTTAGTTAATCTGTCAATGATAACCTAGATAGTATCATTTCCCCGACTGGTTCGAGGGAGTTTAGTGATAAAATCCATTGTTATCAATTCCCACTTTCATACTGGTATTTCTAATTGTTGCAATAAACAAGAAGGTTTTTGATGTTCTGCCTTTACTTGAGCGCAAGTAAAACATTTTTCAACATATATGGCAACATCTTTCTTCATGCCAATCCACCAGTAATTATCCTTCAGATTTTTATACATCTTATCACTTCCTGGGTGCATCATATATTTTGATTTATGTGCTTCTTCGAGTATTCTTTCCTGAAGATTTCCATTGATCGGAACCTAGATTCTTTTATTCATACGGAGTATTTCATCCTCTCCTTTAGTTAATTGTTTGATTATGCTCTTCATTCCTTCTTGTTCTAAGTCTGCATCTGCTTGAACAGAATGTTGAGCATCTTTTAATTGAGACACGAGATCTACACGAAGTTCAAGTCTGAGAGCACGAACCCGTTTAGGTTTCTCTCTTTCCTTTCTACTTAAGGCATCTGCAACAACATTTGCCTTACCTTCGTGGTAACATATTTCACAATCATAATCACTTAAGATCTCTAGCCATCTTCTTTGTCTCATATTCAGTTCTTTCTGACTAAAGATATATTTTAAACTCTTATGGTTAGTATAAACTGTAAATCTAACTCCATAGAGATAGTGTCTCCATAATTTCAAAGCGAAAATTATGTCACCTAACTCTAGATCATGAGTTATGTAGTTCTTTTTATGAGTCTTTAATTGACGAGATGGATAGGCAATAACTTTGTTTCTTTGCATCAACACACAACCTAGGCCATTGTGAGAAGCATTACAATAGACTACAAAGCCTTCATTGCCATCTGGTAAAGCCAGTATTGGTGCATGAGTGAGTTTTTCTTTCAGAGTTTGGAAAGCTTCTTCTTGCTTTGTTCCCCATTCATACTTTACATCCTTGCGAGTTAAAGTAGTTAGAGGAACTGCAATCTTTGAAAAATCCTGAATAAATCGTCTGTAGTTGTAACATTTCTGATTTTCATGTCCTTGTTTTAAGTGCAATAAACCATGTTTGAATTCCAAATCCTAGTGCAATAACTTATTTTATTCATACAAATGTTTAAATCCAAGGTTTCAGTACAAACTCACAAAAATCCTTTTGTTTGTTTTCCTTATTACACCTACATACGTTTTGAACCCTACATATATATACACACACATATGTGAATACATATATATATATAACAAAGAAAAATCATATGTGTAGACATATAAAACAAATAGGTATCGAACGATCTATAGTTTATACAATTAGCAATAAGTGACACTTCGGTTTTGAACCCCCAACCTTTACAAATTTCACCTTTGGTCTAGATTTGACCCCCCATGACCAAAATTCGACCTCATTCGTCAAATTTGACTTTGGAAAGTCAAACTGGCCCAATTCGATGAAATCCAACATAGGAGAATCGATAAAAGAGTTATTATGGACTTTCCTACACACAAATTCAATAATCGACCACAATCCAATCCTGACAAATGGCCCAAGTCGATCAAGAAAGTGGGGATTTCAAATTTTGAATAAGTTTGACTCCTCAGAGTCAAACCGGACACAAATCATTTCCAAAAATGAGAAATTAAACGCATTCAATCACGGGAATCAAGTGTAGACTGTTTCCTCATGTACCACACCTGTTATCGCGACCCAATACATTCAATTACAACTGGAATAACGCGTAATCGTGACTAAAAACCTGCTCTGATACCAATCTGTCACACCCCAACCGACGGCGGAAACATCGGGGCGGGACATGTAGACTGTTCATGAGCTCAAGGTTGACTAATTTGTAATATATTAAATCCATTTCAATTCAAACAAGCATAAACCCATTTCCAAAGTACATAAATGAAATACAAATTAACTAAGTCCCAAAGCCTATGTGTAACATTTCTGATTTTCATGTCCTTGTTTTAAGTGCAATAAACCATGTTTGAATTCCAAATCCTAGTGCAATAACTTATTTTATTCATACAATTGTTTAAATCCAAGGTTTCAGTACAAACTCACAAAAATCCATTTGTTTGTTTTCCTTATTACACCTACATACGTTTTGAACCCTACATATATATACACACACATATGTGAATACATATATATATATATAACAAAGAAAAATCATATGTGTAGACATATAAAACAAATAGGTATCGAACGATCTATAGTTTATACAATTAGCAATAAGTGACACTTCGGTTTTGAACCCCCAACCTTTACAAATTTCACCTTTGGTCTAGATTTGACCCCCCATGACCAAAATTCGACCTCATTCGTCAAATTTGACTTTGGAAAGTCAAACTGGCCCAATTCGATGAAATCCAACATAGGAGAATCGATAAAAGAGTTATTATGGACTTTCCTACACACAAATTCAATAATCGACCACAATCCAATCCTGACAAATGGCCCAACTCGATCAAGAAAGTGGGGATTTCAAATTTTGAATAAGTTTGACTCCTCAGAGTCAAACCGGACACAAATCATTTCCAAAAATGAGAAATTAAACGCATTCAATCACGGGAATCAAGTGTAGACTGTTTCCTCATTTACCACACCTGTTATCGCGACCCAATACATTCAATTACAACTGGAATAACGCGTAATCGTGACTAAAAACCTGCTCTGATACCAATCTGTCACACCCCAACCGACGGCGGAAACATCGGGGCGGGACATGTAGACTGTTCATGAGCTCAAGGTTGACTAATTTGTAATATATTAAATCCATTTCAATTCAAACAAGCATAAACCCATTTCCAAAGTATATAAATGAAATACAAATTAACTAAGTCCCAAAGCGTATGTGTAACATTTCTGATTTTCTTGTCCTTGTTTTAAGTGAAATAAACCATGCTTGAATTCCAAATCCTAGTGCAATAACTTATTTTATTCATACAAATGTTTAAATCCAAGGTTTCAGTACAAACTCACAAAAATCCTTTTGTTTGTTTTCCTTATTACACCTACATACGTTTTGAACCCTACATATATATACACACACATATGTGAATACATATATATATAACAAAGAAAAATCATATGTGTAGACATATAAAACAAATAGGTATCGAACGATCTATAGTTTATACAATTAGCAATAAGTGACACTTCGGTTTTGAACCCCCAACCTTTACAAATTTCACCTTTGGTCTAGATTTGACCCCCCATGACCAAAATTCGACCTCATTCGTCAAATTTGACTTTGGAAAGTCAAACTGGCCCAATTCGATGAAATCCAACATAGGAGAATCGATAAAAGAGTTATTATGGACTTTCCTACACACAAATTCAATAATCGACCACAATCCAATCCTGACAAATGGCCCAAGTCGATCAAGAAAGTGGGGATTTCAAATTTTGAATAAGTTTGACTCCTCAGAGTCAAACCGGACACAAATCATTTCCAAAAATGAGAAATTAAACGCATTCAATCACGGGAATCAAGTGTAGACTGTTTCCTCATGTACCACACCTGTTATCGCGACCCAATACATTCAATTACAACTGGAATAACGCGTAATCGTGACTAAAAACCTGCTCTGATACCAATCTGTCACACCCCAACCGACGGCGGAAACATCGGGGCGGGACATGTAGACTGTTCATGAGCTCAAGGTTGACTAATTTGTAATATATTAAATCCATTTCAATTCAAACAAGCATAAACCCATTTCCAAAGTACATAAATGAAATACAAATTAACTAAGTCCCAAAGCCTATGTGTAACATTTCTGATTTTCATGTCCTTGTTTTAAGTGCAATAAACCATGTTTGAATTCCAAATCCTAGTGCAATAACTTATTTTATTCATACAATTGTTTAAATCCAAGGTTTCAGTACAAACTCACAAAAATCCATTTGTTTGTTTTCCTTATTACACCTACATACGTTTTGAACCCTACATATATATACACACACATATGTGAATACATATATATATATATAACAAAGAAAAATCATATGTGTAGACATATAAAACAAATAGGTATCGAACGATCTATAGTTTATACAATTAGCAATAAGTGACACTTCGGTTTTGAACCCCCAACCTTTACAAATTTCACCTTTGGTCTAGATTTGACCCCCCATGACCAAAATTCGACCTCATTCGTCAAATTTGACTTTGGAAAGTCAAACTGGCCCAATTCGATGAAATCCAACATAGGAGAATCGATAAAAGAGTTATTATGGACTTTCCTACACACAAATTCAATAATCGACCACAATCCAATCCTGACAAATGGCCCAACTCGATCAAGAAAGTGGGGATTTCAAATTTTGAATAAGTTTGACTCCTCAGAGTCAAACCGGACACAAATCATTTCCAAAAATGAGAAATTAAACGCATTCAATCACGGGAATCAAGTGTAGACTGTTTCCTCATTTACCACACCTGTTATCGCGACCCAATACATTCAATTACAACTGGAATAACGCGTAATCGTGACTAAAAACCTGCTCTGATACCAATCTGTCACACCCCAACCGACGGCGGAAACATCGGGGCGGGACATGTAGACTGTTCATGAGCTCAAGGTTGACTAATTTGTAATATATTAAATCCATTTCAATTCAAACAAGCATAAACCCATTTCCAAAGTATATAAATGAAATACAAATTAACTAAGTCCCAAAGCGTATGTGTAACATTTCTGATTTTCTTGTCCTTGTTTTAAGTGAAATAAACCATGCTTGAATTCCAAATCCTAGTGCAATAACTTATTTTATTCATACAAATGTTTAAATCCAAGGTTTCAGTACAAACTCACAAAAATCCTTTTGTTTGTTTTCCTTATTACACCTACATACGTTTTGAACCCTACATATATATACACACACATATGTGAATACATATATATATAACAAAGAAAAATCATATGTGTAGACATATAAAACAAATAGGTATCGAACGATCTATAGTTTATACAATTAGCAATAAGTGACACTTCGGTTTTGAACCCCCAACCTTTACAAATTTCACCTTTGGTCTAGATTTGACCCCCCATGACCAAAATTCGACCTCATTCGTCAAATTTGACTTTGGAAAGTCAAACTGGCCCAATTCGATGAAATCCAACATAGGAGAATCGATAAAACAGTTATTATGGACTTTCCTACACACAAATTCAATAATCGACCACAATCCAATCCTGACAAATGGCCCAAGTCGAACAAGAAAGTGGGGATTTCAAATTTTGAATAAGTTTGACTCCTCAGAGTCAAACCGGACACAAATCATTTCCAAAAATGAGAAATTAAACGCATTCAATCACGGGAATCAAGTGTAGACTGTTTCCTCATGTACCACACCTGTTATCGCGACCCAATACATTCAATTACAACTGGAATAACGCGTAATCGTGACTAAAAACCTGCTCTGATACCAATCTGTCACACCCCAACCGACGGCGGAAACATCATGGCGGGACATGTAGACTGTTCATGAGCTCAAGGTTGACTAATTTGTAATATATTAAATCCATTTCAATTCAAACAAACATAAACCCATTTCCAAAGTACATAAATGAAATACAAATTAACTAAGTCCCAAAGCCTATGTGTAGCAAGCCTTGTTCAAACATTAGCACCTGAAACATGAATAAAATAAGGTCAACTAAAAAGTTGGTGAGCATACAGAGGTTTATACATAGATAGTGTATAGATGTGAATAATCAAATCTTTACATAACATGATAAAATAAGGCATTTATGGGGAGCAACTATTGTGTAACCAAAGTACAATCAAACCTTTGTAACTAGCATGCAAATTGTGTTGTCGGTAACAATCACCCCAATCTGGGTGGGTTTTTCAAACTCAATAGATCTATCACTGTTAACCGTCAAATTGAATAGTTAATGATTGCACATAAATTGCACACAAACAGTTAACACACTTAGCACTCAAACATAAAACACAAATCCTCTTTACATTCATGTATACAAAATTTGAGCTTTATGTTTGAGTGCTAGGTGTGTTAACTGTTTGTGTGCAATTTATGTGCAATCATTAACTATTCAAGCCAACGATTAACAATGATAGATCTATTGAGTCTGACAAACCCACCCAGATTGGGGTGATTGTTACCGACAACACAATTTGCATGCTAGTTACAAATGTTTGATTGCACTTTGGTTACACAATAGTTGCTCCCCATAAATGCCTTATTTTATCATGTTATGTAAGGATTTGATTATTCACATCTATACACTATCTATGTATAAACCTGTGTATGCTCACCAACTTTTTAGTTGACCTTATTTTATTCATGTTTCAGGTGCTAATGTTTGATCAAGGCTTGCTACACATAGGCTTTGGGACTTAGTTAATTTTAAATCAAGAATAATTTGTATTTCATTTATGTACTTTGGAAATGGGTTTATGTTTGTTTGAAATGAAATGGATTTAATATATTACAATTTAGTCAACCTTGAGCTCATGAACAGTTTACATGTCCCGCCCCGATGTTTCCGCCGTCGGTTGGGGTGTCACAGATTGGTATTAGAGCCTTGGTTATAGGGAACTAGGTTATTAGACACCCTTGACCTAGACTATAACTTTAGGACACCCACTTATACCATGCTTCATGATTATGTGTTATGTGCTACATGCTATGTGTTACATGCTTACTATATTAATTATTATTTCATTTTGATACCACATTTGTTAAAATTCATGACTTAATAGACTATACTTAAATAATAAACTAAATAAAAAATATCCCTACCCTTACCCTAAGCCTCATAACCTTCTTACCTACGCCTCTGTCATCATCATCATAGCATGTGAAAACTTCATGGACTTAAATCTATAAAATTTCTTTATTTCCTCGTTAAGGGTTTAAACTTGTTAACTATTAGAGGACACGTGCAATCTGGAAGGGTGACACCTGTATTCTAGGTTTTCTGTCTAGGAAAGCATTTCGTATAAATCCCAATCAACCGAGGGACCCGTATGCTTTCGTGGGAATTCCCGGGATGAGTGTTTACTTATAGGCTAAAGCATGTCTCCTTGAAAGTTATATGAGTTTAATTAACCTTAATGTGTCATAGTATTCAAGTGATTATGTAACTATTTGAGTACAATCCAAACCATGATTTACTATTTTACCTATTATTTTGTCCCCTTTAAATTCAATCAACTTTCATAAGTTCTTACATATTTTCTTGTCTTGTGCAAATCTGTAGAATGCCTCCCCGTCATGCTACCGTGACCAATAACAACACCGACATTGCTGCTATCCTTGCACAACTTGTAACTCAACTCACCCAAGCGAATGGAGCCATTAATGGTACCCAGGGAGCTAATGGTGGTGGTGGTGCCAACCCACCATAATGCACCTTCAAGCATTTCAACTCATGTAATCCTCTTAAGTTCTATGGTACCGAGGGAGCCACAGGACTCCTTCAATGGTTCGAAAGTATTGAGGGCACTTTCCAAAATAGTTACTGCCCTGATAACCTTCATGTTCGTCATGCCACAAGTGTCTTTCAAAAAGAGCACTCACGTTGTGGAATGGGGAAAAGAGAACTAGAGGCATGGAGGTAGCAATGGCCTTACCATGGGATGAGGTTAAGAGACTAATGACCGAAGAGTTCTATCCTCGGAATGAGGTGAAGAAACTGGAAGCTGAGTTTTGGGATCTTGCCCAAGATAGTGGTGAAGTCTGCCTTATACAACTCGGTTCCATGAGTTGAGTCTCCTTGTGCCCCATATGGTCACACCTTTATCCCGCTGCATTGAGAAGTACATTGGTGGATTACCTAGGCATATTTAGGATACTGTCTTAGGGAGAAACCCCGCAACACTCGAAGATGCTATCCGCCTATCTGCTACTTTAACTGACAACCACGTGAAAGCAGGGACTCTGACTAGAAAAGGCACCAAGAAAGTTCCTGATGCCGCAACCCCTCCTACACACATCAAAGAAGCCAAAACTGAACCCTACCACAATAATAAGAAAAGAAAGGCTAAGAATTATACTGTGGTCACTCCTGCTATCCCTGTTAACCAAGTTGCTCCCTTGGCTCAAGCACCAGTCAAGAAGACATATGTTGGGATCTACCCACTATGTGCCACATGCAATTATCACCATCTCCAAATCATTCCCTGTCGCCTTTGCACTCACTGTGGGAAATATGGCCATACGGTCAATGTTTGTAGAGCCAAGGTATTTGAAGGTCAAGTCAACCCACCAACCCGAACCAACCAACAAGTGGTTAATCAAGGTGTTCCCACTATTGCAAATGGACGTGCTTGTTATGAATGTGGTAACCCGAATCATTTCCGTGACCAGTGCCCGAAGTTCAACAATGCAAAACAAGGCGGAGCTCGTGGGCATGCTTTCAACATAAACGCCAATGAAGCTCAGGCCAACAATGATGTGTCAATGGTACGTTCCTTGCTAATAGTCAATATGCCTCCATTTTATTTGATACAGGTGCAGATAAAAGTTTTGTGTCACTTAACTTTGAACCCTTACTTGCAAGAACACGATCCAACTTAGAGAGAACCCTCACCGTCGAAGTAGCAAATGGTGACTCTCTTACAATTGACTCTGTTATCTATGACTGCTCTCTAGAACTTAATGATCATACATTTCCAATCAACCTTGTGCCAATGCCACTAGGAAGTTTTGATATCATCATAGGCATGGATTGGCTGTCGAATCACCATGCCGAAGTCATCTATTTTGAGAAGTGCATCCGAATACCTATACCATCGGGAGAGACGTTAAGAGTATTTCGTGAAAAGCCTAGCAAAGGACTCAAGTTAATGTCATGCACTACCGCCCAAAAGTACCTACGAAAGAAGTACGTAGCCTTCCTAGCCCATATTGTTCAAAAGGATGTCAAAGAGAAGAGTATTCAAGACATCCCCATCATCCGGGACTTTCCTGAAGTATTCCCCGAAGACTTATCCGGTCTTCCACCCATTCGACAAGTAGAATTTCGCATTGACCTTGTACCCGGAGCTAACCCCGTGGCTAGAGCTCCTTACCGTCTTGAACCTTCTGAATTGCAAGAACTCGCAAGCCAACTCCAAGAGCTCTCCGACAAGGGCGTCATCCGTCCAAGTCATTCACCATGGGGTGCACCCGTCTTATTCGTCAAGAAGAAGGATGGGTCATTCCGCATGTGTATTGACTACCGCGAACTCAACAAGCTTACCATCAAGAACCGTTATCCATTGCCTAGGATTGATGACCTCTTTGATCAACTTCAAGGCTCAACTTGCTTCTCGAAGATTGATCTTCGATCTGGTTATCACCAACTCCGTGTACAAGAGGAAGATATTCCAAAGACTACCTTCCGAACAAGGTATGGTCACTACGAGTTCATGGTCATGCCTTTTGGGCTAACCAATGCACCCGCGGTTTTCATGGACCTCATGAATCATGTGTGCAAACCATACCTTGATAAATTCATGATCGTCTTCATTGATGATATCTTAATCTACTCCAAGACTAAATCCGATCATGAGCAACACCTTAGGTTGGTTTTGGACCTCTTGAGGAAAGAACAACTCTATGCCAAATTCTCTAAATGTGAATTTTGGCTAAAGGAGGTTCAATTCCTGGGTCATATCGTCAATGAAAAAGGAATTCATGTTGACCCTGCTAAGATCGAAGCCGTTAAGAATTGGAATGCCCCTAAGACCCGCACCGAAGTTCGTTCATTTCTTGGTTTTGCGGGGTATTATTGTCGTTTCATTTCAAATTTCTCTAAGATTGCTGTTCCTCTCACTGCCTTACCCACAAGGATAAACCTTATGAATGGGGACCAAAATAAGACGAAGCTCTCAAGCAAAAGTTGTGCAATGCTCCTATTTTGACTCCCTGATGGGAATGATGATCTAGTTGTCTTCTGTGATGCCTCCAACCAAGGTCTCAGTTGTGTCCTCATGCAACGATGCAAAGTAATCTCTTATGCATCAAGGCAACTTAAGATTAATGAGAAGAATTATACGACGCACGACCTTGAATTGGGTGCAGTTGTATTCGCAATGAAAATTTGGAGACATTACCTTTATGGCACAAAATGTGTGGTGTTCACCGACCATAAAAGTCTCCAACACATCTTCAACCAAAAAGAACTCAATATGAGGCAACGACGTTGGGTTGAACTCCTTAACGACAATGATTGCGAGATTCGTTACCATCCCAGCAAAGCGAATGTTGTAGCCGACGCTTTGAGTCGAAAGGACCATGTCATGCTTCATTGTGTCCAAATTCAAACCGACATTCAAAATCGCATCCTAGAAGCTCAACACGTCTCGGTCACCGAGGGTAACATGTACGAGGAAATGTCGTGTGGTGTTGAACATCAGCTTGAATCAAAACCCAATGGCTTACTTTATTACTTGAACCGTATTTGGGTTCCCGATCACGATGATCTTCATGCATTTCTCATGAACGAGGCCCATAAGACTCGTTATTCTGTTCATCCTGGTGCAGATAAAATGTACCAAGATCTTCGCCAGCAATATTGGTGGCCCGGTATGAAGAAAGACATAGCTCTCTATGTTGCCAAATGTCTAACTTGCTCCAAAGTCAAAGCCGAACATCAACGTCCTTCCGGTTTATTTGAACAACCAAAAATTCCCGTGTGGAAATGGGAGAACTTAGCTATGGATTTCATTACCAAACTCCCTCGCACCTCAAGTGGTTATGATAGCATCTGGGTGATCATTGACCGCCTCACTAAATCTGCTCATTTCTTGCCTATCCGTGAAGACTATCGGGTTGAGAAATTGGCCCGAATCTACATTGAAGAAATTGTGAGCCATCACGGTGTTCCCTTAAACATAACCTCCGATAGAGATGCTCGGTTCACCTCCCGTTTCTGGCAATCTCTCCAAACTGCTCTTAGTACACGATTTGATTTGAGCACGGCTTACCACCCCCAAACTGATGGTCAGACCGAGTGAACAATCCAAACTCTTGAGGACATGCTTAGAGCTTGTGTAATTGATTTTGGTGGTAATTGGGATTCACATCTATCCCTAATTGAGTTCTCTTACAACAATAACTACCACACAAGTATCAACATGGCTCCATTTGAAGCTCTCTATGGTTGTAAGTGTCGTTCTCCTATCTGTTGGAACGAGATTGGTGAAGCACAAATCACCGGTCCCGAGTTAATAAGTATATCGTCAATGAAGACAATAACAAATTTATCTAGATAGGGTTTACAGATACGATTCATCATATCCATAAATGCGGCAGGAGCAATAGTAAGTCCAAAAGGCATAACTGTGAACTCATAATTCGAAAAGCAGTTTTAAGAATATCTTCTTCTTCAACTTTCAGTTGATGATACCCTTCGAAGATCTATTTTAGAAAAATGGCAAGCACCTTGTAATTGGTCAAACAGGTCATCGATTCTACGAAGAGGATAACGATTCTTAATCGTTACTTTATTTAGCTCCCGGTAATCAATGCACATCCTCATTGTACCATCCTTCTTTTTAACGAAAAGAATTGGAGCTCCCCAAGGAGATGAACTTGGGCGAATGAATCCTTTCTCTAGTAATTCATCCAATTGTGTCTTCAATTCTTTCATTTCGGTTGGGGCTAGACGATATGGAGCTTTGGAAATAGGAGTCGTTCCCGATACAAGATTGATCTTAAATTCGACTTCTCTTTCTGATGGTATACCAGGTAATTCATCTGGAAATATATCTGCGTGATCAGCTACTACTGGTACATCTTCAATTTTCTTTTCTTTTGTATTGGTAGAAATCTGAACCAAGTATGCAATGTATCCCTTCTGAAGGTACTTAGTTGCTTTCAGCATTGATATTATTCCCAGAGGTTGATTTTGTTTGTCGCCATAGATTGTTAAAGTTTTTCAGAAGGAATTTGGATTTCTATGGCCTTTTTATCATGAAGGATACGGGCTTGGTTATTGTCTAACCAATCCATTCCTAAGACAACATCAAATCCTGCTAAGGTCATAGGCATTAATCGTACAGGCAAGATGTGTCCTGAAATTGTGATAACACAATCATATAGGAATTCAGAAATTTTGATTAAACTTCCTTCGGCCGTCTCTACTTCATAAATTTTATCTAATGGAACTAAAGGCTTGTTCAATATATTACAAAACTTATAATCTATGAAACTCAAATTTGCACTAGAGTCAAACAGTACTCTTGCATAAATATTATCAATGAGGAATATTGTCAAATTTGAACCAGAGTCAAACAGTACTCGTGATACTGAAGCTGTTCCAGATGCATTCATTAGCTTTTGCCCCACTAGATCCTGCATGATTAAGCTTTGGACGGATTGATTTAAAATGGCCAGTTTCTCCACAATTGAAACTGGAGATATTTCTCTTTCATGGGCAGTTCTCAAACACATGCCTGGTCTGCTTGCAAAGGTGATTATAAACGTTCTTGAAAAAGCATTCTCGAGTATGTCTTTTCTTGCAGATTTTGGGATTGAAAAGTTAAATCCTCCTTTGGCAGGCTGGCTTCTTCCTTTCCAAGGAGAATTGTTTTTTCGATTTTCTGTAGCCCTTTTGGGTACTTCCCTTGCCTTCCCTTCTTGTTTTCTTATCATACCGTCAGTTAGAATTCCTCCTAGCTGTACGACATATGCAATGGTCTGAGGCATAGTAGCCTTGACCATGTCTGTGATTTCTTCAGCCAGACCCCAAATATATCTTTTAATTAGATTGGGTTCGGGGGTGGATAGATGTGGAACCAAACGAGCATACTAAAACATCTTGGAGACATACTCCTGATGTTTAGTTCCTTCCATACAGAGATTTAGAAATTTGGTTTCTATTCTCTCTCGTTCATTTATGGGACAAAATCTTTAAATTACCATTTCCTTGAATTCTTCCCATTCCATGGCATAGGCTTTATGTCGGCCCATAGCTTGAAAAATGGAATTCCACCACTCTAAAGCTTCATCATTAAATTAATTTGATGCATAAAGCACCATATCTTCATCAACACATTTGCTGATGGAGATAACAGATTCAGTTTTCTCCAGCCACCTCAGGGCTGCCACTACTCCCTCATTTCCAGCACATTCCAAAGGTTTACATCCTTGGAATGTACGAAACGTACATCCCTTCCTTCTCTTTCATTTCTTGCTAATTTTTTCAGAATCAGAATTAGAATTATCTCCGTTTGAACTATGGTTTTCTTCATGATGATTATTTTTAGATTCAGCCACTTTATTTTTCATTTTATCTTCTTTCATAGCTTCTAGAATTTTAGGGAGAGCTTCCTCTATTCCTTCTGCAACCATTTTGTTTATTTCTGCTTTCTGTTGCAGTTGTTCAGAATTTTCTGTTGGATTTGTTTGCTCTTGCCCCTTGTATTATAAGAAGGACCTTGTTTCGACATTCTATTCACAAGAGGAATTTTATTAATATTTGGAATATATATTA
Source organism: Smallanthus sonchifolius (assembly GCA_023525975.1). Lineage (NCBI taxonomy): Eukaryota > Viridiplantae > Streptophyta > Magnoliopsida > Asterales > Asteraceae > Smallanthus > Smallanthus sonchifolius. Next base: position 23,716,114 of record CM042030.1, on the reverse strand, counting down.
CAAAGATTGGAAAGGAAATTTACATATAACCCTGATTATGGGCATTTTCTAGCATTTGTCTTAATGCTCTATTCTGGGCGTCTACAGATGCTAATCTATGATTTTCTTTTTCCAATTCTGCTACTCGTTCCTGTAAGGCTCTAATATGTTTGTTATCAAAACCTTCCTCATTTTCTTGAGGATTTTGTATATTTGTAGGCTCATAATATTCATATGACCTATTTGAATCTTCTCTTTCTTCTTCTTCTTCTTCAGGAACACGATTATTTTCATAAGGGATTTCAGGTAGTCCCTGATAATAATAAGGATTATAACACGGATTTTCTCCATAACCCGGATTTCAGCTTGCGGCTGTTAGAGCATAATGAAAACTGATGAAAGGTACAAAGGGATTTGCCGGAGGTGTTAATTCTCCTAAGCTTCGATATGTACTTCCTGAATGTCTCGAACTTGTTCCAGTTTCTAGATCTGTTTCATTTGTAAGCTGGAATTCATATCCAGGCGGAGCAATTTCAGAACATAAAAAGGACATTTTCCTTTTTCAGTCATCTGAATAAAACAAGAATATTTTATATTTATACTTCGTATTTTACATATTGAAAATAGTAAATTATACTATTATATTTTGTAGAATAGGGTGGTTATCGTTCCAGAGTAGTACTTCCAACTAATTTGTTCCCAGGAAAGAATGACAGGTTTGGGAGAGATTTATACACCATTCTTTCCTTAGACAGAACTTTTAGTTTGCCAGATAACTACATACCGGTCGGATGGTTACCCATACGTCTAGTTATTTTATTATTTCTTTTTATCTATTCTTTTATTTTTCTTTTCTTTTTCTTTCTCCAGTTGCCGAACCCTTTCCTTGAGTTGTCTTGATTCTATATTGACTTCATCAGTTTCTCTTTCTCCAGTTACCGGTCGGTGTTTCAAGTGAGCTGAAGAATAATTATACTGAGTAGGGGGTTCACGAATACCATATAATATGTCGTTAAACACATTACGGTACGGATCATCAGGACCATGAGTTGGTTCTTCAATATATTCCTCTAACATCGTTGGAAGAGTATAAGGATTTTCCTCACCAATTGGATAGAGGTATGGGACTTGAGTTTCTATTTCAAGTTCTGCTTCCTTGGGTATTTCTAGATATATCTCTTCCATTTCTTCTGCAGACACATGCATATGCTTGGTTGGTGCAACATCCCAAAAAAATAAAAAAGTAAATAATAATACGATAGAAATGTAATCGTCAAAAATGAAAGAAAAATGAATGGACTTGGGATTGGCTCCAACGGGCCGAAGGAAGCCCATGTATATAAGGGTCAAGACAGCCTTAGACTCGCATTTCTACCACAACATGCAATCTAGAGAGAGAAAGGAGAGCTCGGGTCTAGAGAGAGAAAGTTGACGGATCGACACGAAATTGAAGGAGCACATTACTGCTGAGCTCGTGAGCAAAACCTCCGAATTAGAATTCCAATCCAGGTAACGATTCGACCCTAAACTGAGTTTTTGTTCGTTTTGGGTTTTTCGGGTTTTAGCTAAATAGGAGACGTTTTTATGGATGAAACTTGAAAATAAGCTTAGAACTACCATCTAGAATGAAAACCGCACATTTTGATCAAAGAAAATTGTAAGATTGGCATGATCGGGTTAGCATGCAAGAATTTCAGACTTGTTCAGGAAACAGGTCTTGCGTACTTATCAAGTACGCAAGAAGGATGTCCTACGTACTTATCAAGTACGCATGAGGAAGATCATGCGTACTTATCAAGTACGCGGGAGGAAGATCCTGTGTGCTTATCAAGTACGCAAGAAGAATGTTCTGCGCACTTGTCAAGTACGCATGAACCAGGCCCTGCGCACTTGCTAAGTGTGCAGGCATCAGGCTAGATAGTGAAGTCAGTATGATCGCCTAATTCAGTACGATTAAACCGTTAGAGTCGGGATTGGGTCTGATGTGTATTTAACTACTTAATTCAGATCGTACGTGACGTTGTTAGGCCTTTGTTTAGGACAACCAAGACTAGCTTATCAGGTAAGTTCTATGTGCCCCATTCTATGTTATGTGCAAATCATTTTAAATGTTTTGGGGCTGAACTGTATACACTAAGTTAATAAATGTTATGAATGCCAATGTGATCATACGTGATATACACATAAGTATATTATATATATATATATATGAAAATGAATTATGGACAAAGAATGAAACATATGATTATAAAGAATGAATGAAAGAATGACATAATGTGAATGAATGAAATCTTGCTTTATATTCTATATATATTGCATGTTATGAATGTATGTAAACGTTATGGATGCTTCGATGACAACGGCTACTTCGGTAGACGGACGACCACGTGACTATTTTGCAACCGGGACAAAAACATTCCTTCGCAAGCTAGGACGTATAAAAGGCACTCATGGATGGTCGAAGCAAATGCCTTAACTCATGTAGAACGGTTGCATACATAATAGTAGCATGGGAAACGGATGCCCTAGGGCAGATGGACAAATGACGGACTACGACAGTAGGACGGTTTAAGAGCGGACGGACAAAGGTTACCGGACGGATTTATGTTTCGACGGACGGTTTTCTATAGCCGAACGGTTTATGAAAAGGGCTACGATGGTAGTTCTCACTGCGTTGTCATTGTGACTTTCGCGACAAGTATGACGGGTTGATCACCCCGATGTGTATGGCCAATAAATGTTCTCCCCAAGTAAGAATGTATGTACATATGTATATACTCAATATGAATGTTATGAAAGAACAGTAAATCAAAGAATATGAAAGAACGAATGTTACGTATATTATATATACATACATATAATACTCATGATAAGATAAATGCTATGTATGATTGTCTTTAAACTATAACTCACCAGCGTTAGCTGACCTTTAGTATACATTTCAGGTAAAGAAAGGAAGGGTCGTGCGAAGGCCTGTTGGTTAACCGGCAAGCGACTGACATCCCACTCTTGATTGTTAATTTGAAATGTTGTGATTTTAATTGTTAAGACTTCGGCTGTTAGGTTATATATTTGAATGATGTTTGTTTTCGCTACTCTCGAATGTTTTAATTTATGTTCAGTATTTATGACTATGTTTATGAGTAAATCCAACGAGTGAGGTTACCCGGGAAAAGGGGCCTTACAAGTTGGTATCAGAGCAATAGTTTGAGAGATTTGGACATCCCTAAATGTCTGGACTCAAACTGATTATGGGACCAACGCACGGATGTCAGTATGGGTAGCCAACACCAGCACGGTAAGTAAGTACTAAAGTTAATGCACTTGGATAAGAATAGATACCTTAACTTAGAACAAATAGATGTCAATGTCACAACCGATTTGAAGAGTTTTGAACCCGAAAAGCAATGTAAATTAGTAATCATAAACCGGTCACTGTAATTAAAAATTTACCTTGCTCGTACTGTTCTAAAACTATGATCTGAAGGAATGGCATTGATGTATTCCCTTTATAACTATCAGGAAACTAGGAATTATGGCTGGTGGAGGAAGAACATGACGCCGAGGCGGTCGCACTGGCCGAGTCGGAAGACCTCCATTGAATCAAAGACATGAAGAGGAAGAGGAAGAGAGTGTGCATGCAGAACACACTGAGAGTGTGCACGAAACAGATGTGACCCCAACTAGGAACGACAATCAAGGGTCTCTACAATTGGAACCCGAGGTCAGGGATGCTAATGCCCGTGATGTGTACTCACTCTGAAGAAAGTATTGCCTGATCTACTATCCGAGGCACTAAAGAAAAGTAGAGAGGAGGATGAAGGAGACCGTGAAGAGAAAGTGTATGACAGTGATGGGGATGAAGTAAAGGTAGGATGAAGTAAAGGTAGGATCAAGCAATCGTGGGTATACTTACAAAGGTTTCAAGGACGGAGACCCACCCAAGTTCGATGGGAACAAGGATTCAGTGGCTACGTTCGAATGGATTGAGAGGATGAAAGTTGTAGTCAACATCAGCGAGTGTCCACCGGACCAGGCTGTTAAGTATGTTGCCCATTCTTTCACCAATGAGGCACTAAGATGGCGGGGGAACATTCAGAGGACAAAGTCGCCAAACGCTCTTGCCAGAATGACATGGGAAGATCTGAAGAGGCTGATAATCCAAAAGTTCTGTCCCCCGAATGAAATTGATCGAGTGGAAAATGAATTCCTAAACTTTAAGGCTGGTAGCAAGACGCACCGCCAATATACTTCTAGGTTTAATGAACTAGCTCAACTGGTACCCCACCTGGTGGAGACAGAAGAACGAATGATTAAGTACTATGTAAAGGGCCTACCTCAAAGGGTCCGTGTCCATGTAAAAGCTAATCTACCAGCGACCTTCGAGTCGGTAGTCAACCTGACTGGAATCGTCTATGGCGATTATGCTAACGAGGACACAACTCCCGAAGCTCCAAAACGGAAATGGGAGAACTCGTTCAAAGGGAATGGAAAGGTAAACTACACTGCTGAGGCGAAGAAGCCTAGGGCAGAAGAGTATGAAGTTTGTAGGAGATGCTCAAAGAAACATCAAGGCGAATATCTTGTTGGCTCAACCATGTGTTATAAGTGCGGGAGGCCGGGGCACTTCTCCCGAGATTGTTTGAAGGACGTCAAGTGCCAAAGTTGTGGAAGATATGGACACCAGACTAGGGATTGCAGGAAAACCAGACAATCCGGTTCGGGAAAGGAAAAGGAAGCTGAAAAGGAATAACCGAAGGCGAGGACTCGAGCCTACGCCCTGACTGAGGAGGAAGCAAGGGGAAACCCTGATGTTGTGTCAGGTACGTTCCTAGTTAATGATGAACATGCTGCTATTTTATTTTACTCTTGTGCTAGTAAAAGCTTTATATCCAATGCATTTAGTCGTAAACTAGATTGCACTATCAACTTCATAGTAAAGGCCTTTAGCGTACAAACTATCGTTGGTAAAAATTCGGCAGTATTCCAAGTAACAGAGGATTGCGTCATAGAAATAGAGGGCCATAAGTTTCCTTCTAGATTATTCCTTCTCACCTAAGGAGGATTCGATATAGTATTGGGTATGGATTGGCTAGCTGCCAACGAAGCTCAAATCATATGTAAACGAAAGAGGATACACCTCAAAGCTCCTAACGGCAGTCCAATTACGGTTTATGGGGATTGGAATTGCACGATGCCGAACATCATCTCGATGATCAAGGCCGAAAGTTACATGAGGCGCGGTTGCAAAGCTTATATGGCGTATGTTATTGACGACATAATGAAAACGAAAGAACTCAAGAATGCACCCGTGGTGTGCAACTTTCCGGAAGTATTCCCTAAGGATCTACCTGGGTTGCGACCCAATCAGGAAAGAGAATTTCAGATTGACTTACTGCCAGGAGCTGAGCCCGTTGCCAAAGCCCCCTACCGATTGGCTCCATCAGAAATGAAAGAATTGATGTCTCAACTAGAGGAACTAACAGAAAAAGGATTTATTAGACCGACCATTTCACCATGGGGCGCTCCGGTACTATTTGTAAAGAAGGACGGCAGCATGCGCATGTGCATTGACTACCGCGAATTGAACAAGAGAACAGTAAAGAACAAATACCCCCTGCCTAGAATAGACGACCTTTTTTATCAATTGCAAGGTGCGAGTTGGTTCTCAAAGATCGATCTTAGGTCGGGTTACCATCAGTTGAAAGTAAGAGAAGAAGATGTACCAAAGACCGCGTTTTGCACGCGTTATGGACATTATGAGTTTCTCGTGATGTCCTTCGGATTGACCAACGCACCAGCAGCGTTCGTGGATTTGATGAATAGAGTATGTCGACCCATGTTGGATCGATCAGTGATAGTTTTTATAGACGACATACTGGTATATTCGAAAAGCGAGGGTGATCACCACTGTCACCTAAGAGAGGTTTTGGAGGTGCTAAAGCAGGAAGAGTTGTACGCAAAATTATCTAAATGCGCGTTCTGGCTTAGGGAAGTCTAATTCCTAGGTCATGTGATAAACCCAAACGGCATCATGGTAGATCCTGCAAAGATTGAGGCAATACAGGAATGGAACGTCCTGAAGACACCAACAGAGGTACGAAGTTTTCTAGGATTGGCAGGCTACTATCGAAGGTTCATTCAAGATTTCTCAAGAATAGCCTTGCCACTAACTAAACTGACACGAAAAGAAGTAAAATATGAATGGGGTCCAACCCAAAACAACGCGTTTGAGGAACTTAAGACACGATTAACCCAAGCTCCAGTCTTGACACTACCTGAGGAAATGAAGACTTGGTAGTCTACTCTGACGCTTCGGGTCAGGGTTTAGGTAGCGTACTTATGCAACGAAAAAAGGTAATTGCTTACGCCTCACGAAAACTAAAGATTCACGAGGTTAACTACCCAACTCACGATCTAGAGTTGGCGGTAGTAGTTTTCGCGTTGAAAATATGGAGGCACTATCTGTATGGAGTTAAATGCACCATTTACTCCGATCACAAAAGCCTGAAGTACTTTTTCGAACAACAGGAATTATGCATGAGACAAAGGAGGTGGTTAGAGCTACTGAAGGACTATGATTGTGAGATATTGTACCATCCAGGCAAGGCAAACGTAGTGGCTGACGCTTTAAGCAGAAAGGAAGAATCGGAACCTATCCGAATCAAAGCGTGTCAGCTGATTATAACACCTGATTTGATGAGTGAAATATCAAAGGCACAAGAAGAAGCACTATTAGAAAGAAATATAAAACGGGAAAGAATAGTAGGACAACAAGGAAATTTGGATTCAAATGCATACGGTGTACGAACTAAGTTTGGCCGGATGTGGATACCTAAGATTGGCAAGCTTAGAGGAAAAATACTCGATGAGGCCCATAAGTCTCGCTATTCTATCCACCCTCGGACAAACAAAATGTATCAAGACTTGAAGAAAGAGTACTGGTGGCCTGGCATGAAGAATGATGTGACTGAGTACGTGAACAAGTGCCTAACGTGTTCTCTAGTTAAGGCCGAGCACCAGAAACCATGTGGTAAAATGCAACCTTTACCAATACCGGAATGGAAGTGGGAGGAGATCACGATGGACTTCATTACCAAGCTACCGCGAACAGCTAAAGGCAATGATACCATTTGGGTGATCGTTGACCGCTTGACGAAAAGTGCTCACTTCTTGCCAATACGTGAGACTTCTTCTTCTGAAAAGCTAGAAGAAATATTTATCAAGGAAATTGTGAGCAGACATGGTATGCCGCTGTCGATTGTCTCCGACAGGGATACGAGGTTCACGTCAAGGTTTTGGAAGAAATTCAATGAAGCGATGGGCACTAGGCTGAACATCAGCACCGCTTACCACCCTCAAACCGATGATCAATCTGAAAGGACCATTCAGACCTTGGAGGACATGCTCCGGGCCTGTATCATTGACTTCGGTAGGAGCTGGGACAGCCATCTACCATTGGCAGAATTTTCATATAACAATAGCTATCACTCGACTATTGGCATGCCGCCATTTGAAATGTTGTATAGGAGGAAATGTAGGACCCCGGTTTGTTGGGGGGAAATTGGACAAAAGGATTTTGCAAGTCTCGAGGTGGTCAAAGCAACTTTCGAGAAATTTGATCAAATCAAGGCTCGAATGAAAGCCACAAAAGACAGACAGAAATCATACGCGGATAAGAGAAGAAGGGATTTAGAGTTTCAAGTAGGGGACATGGTACTGTTAAAGGTATCACCATGGAAAGGAATCATTCGATTCAGAAAACGCGGCAAACTAAGTGTAAGGTTTATCGGACCTTTCAAGATTTTAGCGAGAGTGGGTCAAGTTGCTTACAGACTCGACCTACCCGTTGAGCTTAGTGGAATACACCCTACGTTCCACGTGTCGCACTTACGCAAGTGCCTAGCTGACGACACAGCTCACATACCTTACGACGAGATCGAAGTGGATAACAGTCTAAATTATGTAGGGGAACCGATAGCCATCCTTGACCGAGCTGAGAAACGAGTACGCAATAAGTCGATTCCTTTAGTCAAAGTACAATGGAAGCACAGAAAAGGGTCAGAAGCTACATGGGAAAAAGAAGACGAGATGAGGGGACTATACCCTAAATTGTTTAACGTATAAGCAGTTTCGAGGACGAAACCTCTTTAAGGAGGGTAGACTTGTAACATCCCAAAAATAATAAATAAGTAAATAATAATACGATAGAGATGTAATCGTCAAAAATGAAAGAAAAATCGATGGGCTTGGGCTCGGCTCCAATGGGCCGAGGGAAGCCCAGGTATATAAGGGTCAAGACAGCCTTAGACTCGCATTTCTACCACAACTTGCAATCTAGAGAGAGAAAGGAGAGCTCGGGTCTAGAGAGAGAAAGTTGACGGATCTACCTGAAATTGAAGGAGCACGTTACTGCTGAGCTCGTGAGCAAAACCTCCGAATCGGAATTCCAATCTAGGTAACGATTCGACCCTAAACTTAGTTTTTGTTCGTTTTGGGGTTTTTCGGGTTTTAGCTAAATAGGAGACGTTTTTATTGATGAAACTTGAAAATAAGCTTAGAACTAGCATCTAGAATGAAAACCGCACATTTTGATCAAAGAAAATTGTAAGATTGGCATGATCGGGTTAGCATGCAAGAATTTCGGACTTGTTCAGGAAACAGGTCTTGTGTACTTATCAAGTACGCAAGAAGGATTTCCTGCGTACTTATCAAGTATGCATGAGGAAGATCCTGCGTACTTATCAAGTACGCAGGAGGAAGATCCTGCGTGCTTATCAAGTACGCAAGAAGAATGTTCTGAGCACTTGTCAAGTACGCATGAACCAGGCCCTGCGCACTTGCTAAGTGCGCAGGCATCAGGCTACATAGTGAAGTCAGTATGATCGCCTAATTCAGTATGATTAAACCGTTAGAGTCAGGATTGGGTCTGATGTGTATTTAACTACCTAATTCAGATCGTACGTGACGTTGTTGGGCCTTTGTTTAGGACAACGAAGACTAGCTTATCAGGTGAGTTCTATGTGCCCCCTTCTATGTTATGTGCAAATCATTTTAAATGTTTTGGGGCTGAATTGTATACACTAAGTGAATAAATGTTATGAATGCCAATGTGATCATGCGTGATATACAAATTAGTATATTATATATATATGAAAAATGAATTATGGACAAAGAATGAAACATATGATTATAAAGAATGAATGAAAGAATGACATAGCGTGAATGAATGAAATCTTGCTTTATATTTTATATATATTGCATGTTATGAATGCATGTAAACGTTATGGACGCTTCGATGAAAATGGCTACCTCGGTAGACGGACGACCACGTGTCTCTTTTGCAACCGGGACAAAAACGTTCATTCGTAAGCTAGGACATATAAAAGGCACTCATGGACGGTCGAAGCAAATGCCTTAACTCATGTAGAACGGTTGCATTCATAATAGTCACGTGGGAAACGGATGCCCTAGGGCAGACGGATAAATGACGGACTACGACGGTAGGACGGTTTAAGAGCGGACGGACAAAGGTTGCCGGACGGATTTATGTTTCGACGGATGGTTTTCTAGAGCCAGACGGTTTATGAAAAGGGCTACGACAGTAGTTCTCACTGCGTTGTCTTTGTGACATTCACGACAAGTATGACGGGTTGATCACCCCTATGTGTATGGCCAATAAATGTTCTCCCCAAGTAAGAATGTATGTACATATGTATATACTCAATATGAATGTTATGAGAGAACAGTAAAGCAAAGAATATGAAAAGCACGAATGTTACGTATATTATATATACATACATATAATACTCATGATAAGATAAATGCTATGTGTGATTGTCTTTAAACTAGAACTCACCAGCGTTAGCTGACCTTTAGTATACATTTCAGGTAAAGAAAGGAAGGGTCGTGCGAAGGCGTGATGGTTACCCGGCAAGCGACTGACATCCCACTCTTGATTGTTAATTTGAAATGTTGTGTTTTTAATTGTTAAGACTTCCGCTGTTAGGTTATGTATTTGAATGATGTTTGTTTTCGCTACTCTCGAATGTTTTAATTTAAGTTCAGTATTTATGACTATGTTTATGAGTAAATCCAACGAGTGAGGTTACCCGGGAAAAGGGGCCTTACAGTCGGAGTTCGTACATGCATCCTTGGTTTAGTAGACCGACTGGGTCCAACCTCATTTAGCTTTACTTGATTTAATGGAGGTGGAGTATCAGTTCTCCAATTCTCAAAATCCGAAGTAGCTTCCATCCAGGACGAGCTAGATTTATTTTGATGATAGGAATCATTGTCAGAGACAATGATAGGATCAGAAAGGGATTCACCAGTATCATGAATGGTTATAGTATTTTGCATGGATCCCATTGGATGATAAGTTCTTCTTCAGATCGTTCGAAGATATAAGTATAGTAACTATTTCCAGACATCTGTATAGTTATCACTTAATTATTATAAAGATCTACCTACTTTTCTAGCAGGCAGTCTATACTGGTTTAAGCGTAGATACCTTACCTGAGCCTCTTACTTGCTAAAACCAAATAATATCATATTCAAGTTACAACTTACATACTAATTTCTAGTATCTAATATGCTGAAACAAATGGCTCTGATACCAACCTGTCATACCCCGGGTTTAGGACACCCCGGGCGCGTGACCCACGGTTGGTACATGGTTCTTATTTTATCTCATCAGAGATTTATAAACACAACGGAATATTTTTAATACCTCAGGATCTTTTCAAAAGACGGGGAATCTGCCGTTTCATTTTATTATAACAGGGATAAACCCTGATATTGTACACAAACGTTTAATTTACAAAACCAAGGTTTTACATAAGCCATTTCTTTCAACTGATGTCTTGGGTGGACGTTCCCTTTTTCATGACATCATTTTCCTTGTCATCATATGGCTAATCACAATCAATTCACCCTTTGTTACCTGTAAAAATGTTTGAAAATATTTAATCAGTATAAACTAGTGAATACAAGTATATTGGAATCATAATCTCACAAGCGTGAATAAATAGAACTATTTACCCATATTTTCTAGTCAATTTATGTCACACCCCGCCAGGGCGGAAACGCGAGGCGCGACTTTTATTCGAACCTGTCAGGCATTTACCGACATAAATAGCAATTTCTCCTTTCATGTTCGGCCACCAATAGAATTCTTTCAGATCCTTATACATTTTATTCGAACCTGGGTGAATGGAGTACCTGGACTTGTGGGCTTCGTCCATAACCAACTCCCGTAAGTTACCAAAACATGGCACCCAAATTCTATTCATGAAGTATAAAGTGTCATCTGACTTTGGTTCCAACTGCTTTATCATTCCTCGTAAAGCTTCATTCTGACTGTTTTCTTCTTTGATTGCCTCTTGTTGTGCCATCCTGATTTGAGTCGTGAGACTCGTATGAATTGTCAATTCTAGGGCACGAACACGGAGTGTTTTAACTCGTTCTTTACGACTTAAGGTATCTGCTACGACGTTTGCTTTGCCAGGGTGATACTTGATATCACAGTCGTAATCATTTAGTAGTTCTACCCAACGACGTTGCCTCATGTTGAGTTCTTTCTGATTAAAGATGTGCTGGAGACTCTTGTGGTCTGTAAAGATAGTACATTTTGTACCGTATAAGTAATGTCTCCAAATTTTGAGTGCAAACACGACAGCACCCAATTCCAGATCGTGAGTCGTATAATTTTTCTCATGGACTTTCAGCTGTCTGGATGCATATGCTATGACTTTTTCTTTCTGCATCAACACACATCCCAGACCTTGGTGTGATGCGTCACAGTACACAATGAAATTGTCAGTCCCTTCGGGAAGGGATAGGATTGGTGCACTGCAAAGTTTCTGCTTCATCAATTGAAAAGCTGATTCTTGTTTATCAGTCCAATCAAACTTTTTGTCCTTCTGAGTTAACATGGTCATAGGCAAAGCTATCTTTGAAAAATTCCCGATAAATCGCATGTAATATCCCGCCAAACCCAGAAATTGACGCACCTCAGTCGGAGTTCTTGGTGCTTCCCAGTTTTTGATAGCTTCAATCTTAGATGGGTCTACGTGAATACCATTCTTATTGATAACGTGTCCGAGAAAGTGAACCTCTCGGATCCAAAACTCACACTTAGAGAATTTAGCATAAAGCTTCTCATTCCTGAGTAGTTCTAAGATTAATTTCAAATGATGTTCATGTTCATCCTTGGTTCGTGAATATATCAATATGTCATCGATAAACACAATCACGAATTTATCCAAGTACGACTTGCACACACGGTTCATGAGATCCATGAAGACGGCTGGTGCATTAGTCAAGCCAAATGGCATAACTAGGAACTCGTAGTGACCGTAACGAGTCCTAAAAGCCGTTTTTGGTATATCTTCTTCCTGAATTTTCAGTTGATGATACCCTGATCGTAGATCAATTTTAGAATAGAAACTGGAACCTTGAAGTTGATCAAACAAATCGTCTATTCGAGGAAGAGGATACCGATTTTTGATTGTCAGTTTGTTCAACTCTCGATAATCAATGCACATTCTAAAGGTTCCATCCTTTTTCTTTACAAATAGGACCGGAGCTCCCCATGGTGAGAAACTCGGTCTTATGAAACCTTTGTCAAGTAATTCTTGTAGTTGACTCGACAGTTCCTGCATCTCAGAAGGGGCTAGACGATACGGAGATCGTGCAACTGGTGCGGCCCTTGGTACTAGGTCGATCCGAAACTCGACTTGTCTTGATGGTGGTATTCCTGGTAAGTCTTCGGGAAATACTTCCGAATAATCTCTGACGACTGGTATGTCCTCAAGTCGACGTTCTTCGGGTTTCTTCTCGACGATGTGAGCCAGGAATGCACAATAACCCTTGCGTAGATACTTATGAGCTTTCATGCAGTTTATCGTTTTTAACATCGTTATACACCTTTCGCCTTGAATTGAAAGAATTTCTCCACTTGGTAGGGGAATACGTACAATCTTCTCGAAGCATACTATCTCGGCACGATTCTTGGTTAACCAATCCATACCAATAACAATATCAAAACTCCCTAATTCGACGGGTAGAAGGTCTATACTGAATGTACGGTTTTCTAAACATAAAGTACAACTCCTAAAGACCTCTCCGGTTTCTATTAATTTCCCATTTGCTAATTCAATTGTATAACGTTGATCTAGTTTGCTGGCCTTAATACCGAGTAAGGATTTAAAATCATTCGACACAAAGCTCATATCCGCACCCGAATCAAAAAGTACAGAGGCATAGTGATTATTTATCGGGAACGTACCAGTGACGATGTTCGGGTCCTGGCGTGCGTCCCTTGCACCCATCACAAATGCCCTCCCTGGTGCCTGAGCGTTGTTCTGATTCTTCCACTTGGGACAATCCTTCTTGAAGTGTTTTAGATCACCACATACAAAACATCCCGGTTTGATTTTCCCCAATCGGTTGTTAGTTCGACATGCTTGAGTGGTGTGACCAAACTTGTCACATTTTCCACACTTGATGCAAACACCGGCATGATGATTTCCACACCTCTTACATCTCGGTAGGCCCCTATCATACTCCTTTCTTTCCACTGTGTTGGCTGCAAAAGCCTTCACAGTTCCTTGTTTCTTAAACTCTTGTTTTCCAGATTTGTTACTTGAATTTCCCATCCATTTCCTTTTCTCTCCAAATCTACTTTCTTCGTTCTCCTTTCTCACAAACAATTCATTACGTACTGCATCATCCTTTAGTTTGAATGCTAAAGTTATAGCACTCTTGGCATCTATTGGATTAGATGATGTTACCATGCTACGAATTTGAGGCGCAAGGCCCCACAGATACCTCTCCACACGCTTATGTTCTGGTGTGACCATATGCGGTACCAGAAGTGCCAATTCATTGAAGCGGTCGGTGTATCCCGCTACATCATCTCCTATCATCTGTAGGTTCCACATCTCAGTTTCAATCTTTTGCAATTCTTTCCGAGGACAGTATTCCTCAATCATCATGTTTTTCAAATCTTCCCAAGACAATTGGTACGCTGTCTCTCTCCCCAAAGTCTTCATTTGAGTATTCCACCAAGTTAAAGCTTTATCAGTGAGCGTGCAGGTAGAATACTTCACTACGCAATCAGCGGTGCATTCACTTATATCAATCACCGACTCCATATGTTCTATCCATCTCATTAGTCCTACTGCACCCTCGGTGCCATTAAAACTGCGGGGTTTGCAGGATAGGAAGGCCTTGTAGGTACACTTCCTATTTGGAGCATCTGCAGGATCACAAGTCATAACGTCATTAATTCGGATCATGACTATGTGTTATGGCTTATTTATTATTTTTTTTTATTACCTCCGGAACCTCCTGCTGTACCGCTACCCCCTGCGGTACCGCTACCTCCTGCACCTCCTCCGCTATTTCGGTTTGCTTCATACTGCTCTATAGCGGCAGCTACTCGCTGTGCTATTAGTTGTTCCATGTTTGGGGAAATTGTCTCGTTGTTGTCACCAGTAGTGTTACGGGGTGTCCCACGCTTAGGTGCCATGACGTTCCTTCTAACATGTCAATTAAAAAGAAACAACATCATATATCAATAATGATAGATCATGACATAAGGATACCACAACATCAAACATGAACAACTATCATTACAACATAAACCATTACATACATAGTCAAAACATACATAGTACATTGTTCTAAAAGATAAGGATACAAAAGGATGGGTTCACATGACCTCATCAGTACTAACGTTTTAAACTACATAATGTACTATGGGCACAACCCGCCCATAATAGGTTTAAAAGAAGAAGTGGGAGTACAACCCAATCATCATGGCTAGTCCTGCCATGACAAAGCTAGCCCTTGCCACAAACTCTGCAGCTAAAGTCCTTTCTTCCAGCGCCTCCACCATGTCTCGGACCGTAAGAGTGAACTGCCAGTCCATATCAGCTCTTAACTCGAGGTAGTCAGTGGCACTCTGTATGTCTCGAGTGCTATCCTCCAGAGTCTGTACTCGAGATTCGAGCCCTTGATGTAAGCGCCTGGTTGCATCCCCCTGTGCCCGAATATCATCTAGGAGATCATCAAGACGCTCCTCATGCGTACGAACGCGAGCTACCAAGGTAGGCACAGTGAGCTCTATGGCTTCCCCAGTGTGGGGTAGGGGTGTTGGGGAGTTAGAAGACTCTCCAAGCTCAAAGGTAGATGGAATGCTCTCCATCTCCCTCCAACGTGCCAGGGTACGAGGCATCCAACGGATGGTTCCCACGGTAGGGTGGTAGCAGGGTCGTTGCCTCGGTGGTTCCTCATCGGTCTCCAAGTCTTTCGGGTCACGGGCTGCCAGGTTTCTCTTGCGCGGAAGTCGAACCTTCTTCCTAGCACTTTGTACTTTAATCGGTCCTCCGCTTTTCTTTCGGTAGATTATAGGCGATTCTCCCAGGGCGACATTGGGTGGTGTGGAGCTGCGAACTTGTACTCGATTTTTGGGGCGTGTGGCGGGAAGTTCCTCATTGGATTCATGGTCAGAGACGGGGTCAGAGTGTGAATGTGACGACATACTTGTGACTACAATATCCACATGACATGATGACTGGTTATACAATGCTTATGCAATGAAAACATTTTAGTGAGTCATTCTAATTATAGACTAGGTTCCGTTTTAGACACCTAGTTCGCTATAATCAATGGCTCTGATACCAAGTTCTGTCACACCCCGCCAGGGCGGAAACGCGAGGCGCGACTTTCACTGGTTTCCAAAGCATATGATTACCGCAAACACATACATGTAATTGGATACATAACTGAATTTAAAATATTTACGTTACAAAATATCAATTTGAGTTTACAAATGTTTAAGATTTCGCAAATATGACTCAAGACCATGAGTTATACAAGAGAAATCCTCCCAAAAGCCGTATCCACGTGCATGCATGTAACCTACATTGCTAACCTGATGACCACGTTCAATTTCCTGAAAACATACTTAAAACTGTCAACACGAGGTTGGTGAGTTCACAAGTTATTATAAAGAGTTATCATAAACCCAATGTTTAAATCTGATCTTTTTGCCGATCAAAACTCTTTGTTAAACCTGATCATTTTAACCTGATCAGTACTCTTTCATTTAAACCTGATCACTTTAACCTGATCAGAATTCTTTACTTTAAACCTGATCACTTTACCCTAATCAGAACTCTTTTGTGTAAAACCTGATCAGAACTCTTTTGTGTAAAACCTGATCACTTTACCTTGATCAGAACTCTTTTGTGTGTATTACCAACGAATATGATTACTAATCCGATCTATTGACCCCATTTGTAAGCTTGCAAGGAATACAAAAATAGTATGTAATGTACGAGACCGTAACCAAACCCCAACTTTCTGTGCCTCCCCTCGCCTTTCTGCGAGTAAGACAATATGCGGTCATTCGGCCATTTTGACCCCTGGTTAGCGCGACTAACCATGACCGGAGGCGTCACCCCCAATAGTACTATTCATATAATCCCGGGCTAAATCCATAGCTAATGGTTACTAATTTATTACGAGGACTTTAAGCGCTTTATTGTTCCCTCAATACATACATACGGTCAGATCATTAGTTCCATTCATTTATACACAAAAGTCTTTTACAAGTATGTTTCCACCCCAAATCATTTCAAAAACTTAGAAAAAGGGGGATTAGTGAAACTCACCTCGACAGTATGAATGCTAGCAAATATTTGAATGACGGCAGATTCGCCTATCCGTATCCTATTTACACCAGGATAACATACACGTTAAGACTACTTGTCTTAAACGCAAATTGTTCACTTGACTTGGCCGATCTGATTACTTTTGTTTTAATTATCTTTTTAGTTTTTCCAACCTTGTTTTGTTATGAAAATAGTTCTGAGTTACAGCCTTATGGGCTGATGAACAGGTATCGAAACTTTCTTAGTTTCGATTGAACAGAACAGATGTCGAAACTTCCTAGTTTCGACTGAGTGAAATAGGTATCAAAATTACCTAGTTTCGATTGGCAAAAATAGTATCGAAACTACCTAGTTTCGATTGTACACAGGTATCGAAACTTCCTAGTTTTGACTGAATAACTGGTATCGAAACTCCTAGTTTCGATCAATAGGTATCGAAACTCCCAGTTTCGATTGACCAACAGGTATCGAAACTATAGTTTCGATATCTGCACTTTGATTTACAGAATTCACTCTGTATATTTTTATGTTCAAATCTTGAGTTTGACACAGTTTTCTTGTTATCTTATTTGTGTTTGAATGATTTGTATGTTTAGTTACGGTTTTAAAGCAAATAATCTGGATGGTATCGAGTTTTTACCTCAAACCGAGAATGGCGATCTTTAGAGAAAAACAGAGAAGTAGTCTTGAATCTTTTGAGCTTTCTTCAAGAACACTTGAAATTCTCCTTATGACACCGAATTATGGTGATTTTCGCTTTAAAACTGGACTTCGATTTGAAAGGGAATTGGGAATTTGCCGTAAGAAAAGAGAAGGTTTGAAAGGAATGGTGAAGTTTCGTCTGAAGAGTATGGTTTTCATCTGAATCAAAGTGAATCAGGCAAGTGGGAGCATGGCTCCCCTGACTCTCGACCAAGAAAGTCAAGAAGTGGGTTTGGGGTTAATGATAACAATTTTAATCATTAATTTATTAATGATATTAGTATCAATTAGAGTTTTAAAGAGGTAATTTAATTCAGTTTCGATTCTTCCCGATATTATGATTTTTACCAGTTTATGGCTCGTTGAAGAAAATATTGAAACCTTGATTTGTATAATCCGTTGAGGTGATTATTTGTAGGTATGAGTACCTAAACATGGCGCTACCTCGTAACGTCTTCGAAGAGTCCTTTATTTTGCTTTTACGTATGTTATATAATTTAGTCTTAACCATAAATTATGGTTCAACGTAGATTTTGTGTAACATATATATATTTTTCTGGTTATTTTATTTAACCATTTACTTTCGTATTGAGTCGGGTTATTCTGCTTACTTTTTCTAGTAATTCTTTAAGATTTACTAGACTTGGAAATAAACTCCTTTGCTAGACTTCTTGACTTTACTTAGTCAAAATAAATATCAGGAAATAATAATTATGAACGTGCGTTTATGAAATGTGGATATTGACCTGAAATGCTGGGTGTCACAATTTACACAGTCAACGGACTAACCACCAGCCACACTAGGGACCTTGGATATATTTTTAGGTCTGTCTGCCTTACGCTTACTGCGATGGGCTTTACAACAACCAAGGGTTCAACCCCTAGCCCTGTTACAGCGTCTCATCTGTAACACGTGTATATATACATGACTCTATGGGCTGGCTACTATATAGTATATCACCTTATGCAACGAATGGTTGTATAAATTCATTCATGTCAGAGTATAATCAAAACCATTTTCAGTTTTGAAATTATTTTATAAATATACAAGTATTCACCTTGACAGAGTCTTGGTTTAGGAATCTTCTAGAGTAAGTGTCCTATTGGGCAGTGTCTCTACTTATGAACCTTGCTTGGTTTCTCCAAATGAGCGTTTCCTAGCTTCTTGGTTACTTCTATTACGATACGGCACCTCGGGAACTTAAACGTATGAACGGGAATGGTTTTATGAGAGTGGAAATGGCTTACAAGAACTTGGAATTTGGTTTTAGTGTGTTTTGGAATTGAATGGTCGTTGCATCTATTTATAGGCTGAATTTGGGGTCCGTATCGGACCGTTATGGTAACGGGTAGCGGTCCGCTACCGTCCAACCATAATTAGTCAGCATGCCACGTGTCGGTCTACGGAGTTGCTGCTCAAATTGCGGCTAGCAGGCCGTTAAGATACAAGGTAGCGGTCTGCTACCCAACTGAGGTAGCCGTAGCAGACCGACAAGAATCTGGTAGCGGTCCGCTACCTATGACACACGTCAAAAACCCTAATGACTCATCAGGGCACGTGTCATTCCCTCATTATTGTTTTTGGGACCACGTAGCTGACCGTTATGCTTATGGTAGCGGTCCGCTACCAATGAAATTGCAGAATTTTTCATTTTTAGTCCCTGGTCTTTTAAGTAATTATACTTCTAGTCCTAAATTTTTTTATTTTGGTAGTATTTAGCACAAAAAATTTTCAAATGTTACATGTTGATCTTCCTAAAGGTAAGTACCCGATCGGTACAAAATGGGTTTTTCGCAACAAAAAAGATGATCATGGCATTGTTGTTCGAAACAAGGTTCGACTTGTTATACAAGGATTCTATCAGGAAGAAGGGTTGGATTATGATGATGTTTTTGTTCCTGTTGCCCGAATTGAAGCTATTCATATTTTTCTTGCCTACACTTCTTTCATGAAGTTTAAGGTTTATTAAATGGATGTGAAGACTACATTTCTTTATGGGGTTGTAAAAGAAGAAGTATATGTCAATCAACCACCTAGTTTTGAAGATCCTGATCAACCATTCCAGGTGTACAAAATCGATAAGGCTTTGTATGGTTTACATCAAGCGCCTCGTGCTTGGTATGAAACCTTGTCGACACATCTTACATCAAATGGTTTTGTTCGTGGCACCATTGACAAGACATTATTTTTGAAGAAGATTGATTCTGATATGCTGATTGTTCAAGTCTACGTTGATGATATTATCTACGGCTCAACAAATGAGAATCTTTATCGTGAATTTGAAACGGTCATGAAGCTGAAATTCAAAGTAAGCTTGATGGGTCAAATGCAATTTTTTCTAGGATTGCAAGTGCAACAGTCTGATGCTAGAATTCTTATTCATCAGGCAAAGTATGCCAAGGACATTTTAACTAAGTTCAATTTGAGTGATTACAAGGCAGCATCCACCCCCATAGCCCCTCATGAACCTCTCACATTGGATCCGTCCGGTGTTGAAGTTAATCAAAGTTTTATCGCTCCATGATCGGTTCGTTGATGTATTTAACTGCAAGTCGGCCTGATATCATGTATGTCGTGTGTTCTTGTGCTAGATATCAGTCCGCTCCCAAAGAATCTCATGAATCTGCTGTCAAAAGAATCCTTCGATATCTTAAGTGTCGAGTTAACCTTGGTTTGTGGTATCAGTGTGATTCTGAACTTATTTTTCATGCTTACACTAACAGTGACTATGGTGGATGTAATTTGGACAGGAAATCTACATCTGGTGGATGTCAGTTTCTGGGGGAGCGGTTGGTGTCTTGGTAATGCAAGAAACAAACAAATGTGTCTACATCAACTGCTGATGCAGAATACACAGCCGCTTCAAGCTGTTGTTCACAAGTGATTTGGATTTAACATCAACTGCTGGACTTTGGAATTAACCTCTTGGAAACTCCCATTTTCTGTGACAATGAAGCAGTGATTGGAATAGTAAAGAATCCGATTCAGCATTCCAAAACAAAACATATAACCATCAGGTTACATTTTATTCGCGATTGTTTTGAAAATGGTCTGATTAAAGTGGTCCATGTTGATACCTTAGAGCAAATAGCCGACATTTTTACAAAAGCATTTTCAACAGATCGGTTTAACTCTCTGGTAGAAATGTTAGGGATGGTATCTTTTTGAGTAAATGTTTTAATAAAAAAATAAAAAAATAAAAAGGAGTAGAATTCTTTAATAATAAAACTGTTTGTGTGTTGATTGAAAGACCTTTCAGTGTTCCTCAAAAATATTTTCTTTTAGTGTTAAAATTGTGTTGAGTTGTGTGTTTGTTCTAAATGTGTTGTTTTTACGTGTTTGTTTAGATTCAATAAATTGCATCACAATTTTAGGGGGAGAATAAAAGAATATAAAAGAAATTATCATCTGTGAAATATTTGTTTTATCTGTGTGTGTGCAAAAGAGAAAAAGAAAAACTGATATTGTGCTGAAAATGAACTATGTGTGACTGATTGACATGCAAATAGAAAATGATAGTATATTTGTGTACTGAGCTTACGCATGAATTGGATATGATGGTGACATCGGTTACAATTATTGATATGTTGGTAGGCTCTGCATATATAAATTAGGCGATATTTGTGTGATTAACTAAATTGCAATCTTTGTGTTTTACCCACATCGAATATCGGTACTTTCATCATTCGAATGCAATATGAATCTAGTCATACCATGAGACCAGGATCTTGATGAGTTCTTAGCACAATTTGTTTGCTCTATTGACTATATCCGTCAAATATATGATTTAGAGTTAAACACCTTCATACAGCTGATGGATGGAAACCAGGAAGTCAGTCTGTTTCGCCATTTGAATCATTCGTGATTTCAATTGACATATCCAATATCTTACGGATATCCGCATACCCGAATCATTCATGATTCTTCATATATACTCTTCACAAGTCATATGAATCAATATGATTCCATACTATCTTAGAAACCAAGACAATGAATCAAAATGATTCTGAATCAATATGATTCCAATCAAATCCACTTGGATTATTTTTCCTGTGCTAAGAACGCTACCTTCATGCTGGAGATTGGATCATGATCTGGTGAAATTTTGTGTTAATTCTAAGTTCATTCCATCTTGATTGTGGGGTACACACTGTATTGATTAATATAACCTTAAATGTCACACAGTATTTGCTGAAACGTGATGCAATGAGTTTATGTGGATAATAATACTAACAATCAATGTTGAACTGTTTAGATCCTGATTTGATATGCAGTGTGAATAAGACAGTGTGCATTTATGATCCTAAGTCATTTCAGTTCACCAAATGTCAGTAAAGAAAATAAACTAAGGGTTGCAGTGATGTCAAGTGTTTGTGAAAAGGTCTGTGAATAAAATAGTTGTTATGATCTGAATTTTATGTTTAAATTTTTTTATGTTTGTGTTTGTGAAAAACAAAATTTTGGAGCAAGTCTTAATGATGTCAACATGGACAAGAAAAATAAAATAAAATTTATAAAAATTCAAAGTTTTCGGTCGAAATCTTTGACCGAAAAAGTTTGTCCGAAAAGTGTTTTCGATCAGAAATTCTAAGCCGAAAGTTTTCGGTCGAAATCTCAAATTCTATATATACTAGATTTTCGATCATAACACTCTCCCACTTTGTTTTCTCCATCGACCTCTCGTTGATTTTTTTCAAGTTCAAAGATTTCGAGCGAAAAACCGTTGTTTGTGACGTCATTGTGCTTCTTATAGCTTTTTTGATCATACAGGTACGTTTTCACAACTTGTAGAGGTGCATAGGGTAGATCAAAAGCCTTAGATTAACTTTGAATATTTGAATTTTTGAATTGCCCGAAAAGTCCTATGAATGGACCGAAATATGTTTTCGGATGGAAATGAAGAGTCATTTCTGATCTGTCCGAAATGAGTTTTCAATCGAAAAAAATAATGTTCAGGAGTTTTCGGTCGAAATGTTCACAGTTAGTTTGATCTAAGTTTTCGATCGAAATGTTTGTATCTTATCAAAAGGGTTCGATCGAAAAGTTTTGTGCTGTTTGATATTCAAGTTTTTGGTCAAAAGGTTAAAGTTTTCGATCGAAAAGGTGAAAGTTAAGGGGTTTTCGACTGAAATGTAAAGAGTTGTGAATTTTTCAGAAAACTTTTCGTAAGTTTCTAACTTTGAACTGATTGTATCTTTCAGATATGAATCGTTTAAAGTTCGAGCCGAGACACAATATATGTGCTTGTTTGACCACAACAATAGAGAAATCAAGGGGTTATGAAGAGATTGTTCGTTTTCTGAGTAACTCAAGGATCCACACAGCAATATCAACTCAAGTTAGAGTTTTTGAAAATCAAGTCAAAGAGTTTTGTGACAATGTGGAATACAGACATGTGAATAAGGAAATTTGGATTGAAAGCACGGTTGGAGGAAAAACTATAAAGATCACTGAGCAAGTAATCAGAGAAGTTCTTAACTTCAGGGATTCACCAGAATTCCCATACAAGATCAGTCACACTGCAGTTTCTGGAATAATCATGACTATGGGATATGAAGGGAACTTTATTAGAAGACAGGTCACAAAGACAATGTTTGGAAAACAATGGAGATATCTTGTACATGTATTGATTCTTTGCATGAGTCCAAGAACAGCAGCGTTTGATCAAATTGGTGAAGTGTTTAGCAGGGCATTGGTATGTTTGGCTACTCACAGAAGATTTAACTTTTCAAGAATGATCTTTGAAGCGATGATTAGTAATTTTGTGGGACCTAGGCAGAATTATAAGTTTTTGATGTACCCGAGATTCATTCAAATGTTTATCAACACGTTGCTGCCAGATCTACCTAATGATGGGATTGAACTTCCACTTGAGCCAATGCAAGAAGTTATCTTCAGTAGTATGAACAACATAAGAAAGACAAGCAGGTTTAGTGGAACAGTAACACCTTTGTTTCCAAATATGTTGGGGGAAAATCCTTACCCGGAATTTAACATAGATAATGAAGTAGATGATTTGATGGCAAGTGACATTGAAGATGGTGTTGATAGTGACAATGATGATGATGATGATCAGGGTAATGATGGTGGTGATGGCAATGTTATAACAGAGGTACAACTAGAAGTACAAGTGCAAGAAGCAGAAAAGCAGGCTGATACTAATGTTGGTGATTATGAAGTTGCTAATGTGAATGTTACAGATAATATAGCTTCAGAAGATAATGTTTAAGTTACTGAACCAGTGTTGAGCCATACTGAAGAGTTTGTAGCTGAAAATGATGAGGTGTTAAGTGTAAATGCTGAAGTGATTGAAGTATCTGATGTTCAAGCAACTGCAACAACACCATTAAAGAAGATAAAAGAGCCTGAAATGACTAAAACCGTGCCTTCTAGACCTCCTCCGTCTAAGGGTATCGTGTTTACAGATCCAGAGTTGAAGAAGCAAAAGAAAACAACTACAACAAAGCATGACAAAGGCAAGGGCAAGGGCAAGGGCAACGCTAAGGAAATTCCTGAAAAGCACAAGTCTAAAAAGTCAAAAGATTATGGTCTTGTAGACGAAGATTTTCTTAATTATGCAACAAGAGAAACCGCAGATGTGGTGAGTCAGCTGAAGACTCAAATTTCAAACTTGCAAAGCAGGGAAGCTGCTAATTCTAGAGAAAGGGAGTTGAGGACTGAAAGTAATAGGCAGAAAGGTATTATTACTCAACAACAGCAAAAAAAATGATCAACTTCAGAAGATGGTGCAAGATTTGATAGCTCATATTGGTGCTCTAACAAATGAACAGAATGTAAATCAAGAAGTAAACATTGAGAATCAAGAGAGTCCAGCTACTACTGAACCTATTCCTTCTCCAATATTTTATGCTGATATGTATGACGACAATACCATACTACATATTGATATGTTGCTAAATAATGAAGGTGAAGGAATGGTGGTGAATGATGAGAACGATAAAGAGACTGAGAAAGAAGAAGATGATGAAGAGTTGGAGATAATAGGTGAAAAGAAAGATGATGATAAATCTTCTGATGATGATAGTGACAGTGGTGGAGCTAGAAGTGTTGATGGTATTGAAAAGACAAATGAAGAGACTGAGAAAGAATCTGAGTCCAACACAGAATATAAAAAGTATGAATACGAACAGAAATAGACTTATGTAGAAGAAGATGGGCCAGTGAGTGGAAAGATGGACAACTTGGTAGATGAAGACCACTCTTTTCATGTACCTGATGAAGTTGAAGAGTCATCTGTTCATCATAAGACCACATGTGTCGATAAGAGTACGTGGTGGAAAGTTACAGAAAAGCCGACTCTTGTTGAACGAATTACTCAGAAGATAAGAAATCCAGAGCAAGCTTTAACTGGAGAGATTTTAGGTTGGATGTATGACGACGAGAAGAAGATGTATGTTATAAAGAGAGGTGAAGTGAATATACAGTACTTTGACCGAAGCTCCAAGTTACAGACTTGACCGTACTAGGATATTCGGGAGCTGAGTCATATGAAGTTGATCAATCCATCCAATAATACTTTTGCTAGAAACTTTGAAGAATTTCTAAAGAAAGAATGTACGAAAGAAAAGTTTGAAAGCTTCAAACTACAGGTGCCTGAATGTAAGAAGTTAAAGAAGAAAGATAAAGATGAAAGAAGAATATCCAGGTACATTGTCAAGCCAGCTGATACAGTTTATATTGTTTACGTCCCTGCACGAAAGGAAGTGTTTATCAAGAGCTTCAAAAGATGGGAGTATGACAACAAAACTCATGAAGTTGTAATCACACAACATAGCTCACCAGAGGTCAGAGTCTTTGATCCGGTGGATCTGTTCAGTTTCTCTAATGAAGATCTGAAGACTCTGTATCACAATCCGATTCAATATGATATGAGCTTGAAGATAAAGGCTGAAGCGAAGCTGTATATGTGAGTTGTAGCTCGATGTTTATCCATACGATATGAAGCAAATGTAATTAAGAAAAGACTTGTAGAACTGGATTCCAAGAAAGTGAAAGCCGAAGCCAAAGCCAAGCCTGATAAAGACAACAAGTGAAGAATTGATGTTCTGTGGACTAGGGGGAGATTGTTAGAACCTAGTAGTCCATAGAAATCAATTATAGACTGAAATAGTACAACTCTAAGATTTTCGGTCGAAAACTAAGTTTTCGAAAGAAAAGTGTTTTCGGCCGAAAACACTTTTCGATCATAAGTTTTTGGTCGAAATTCTTTATAGTATAAATATGTTGTCTTTTGTATTTTCAAGTAGAGGATTTCACATTTTATATGGTCTGATTCAGGAGTGTCAAAGTGAAATCAAAGCTTGTAGTTGTTGACTCAAATTGTAATTACCAGAGATAATCAATGGAAATCATTAGTTTGATTGTGCATTTCATGTTTGTGGCGTTTCTCATTCTAGTTCATGTTTGATTCGATCTTATCAGTGTTAGTTGATTTCTGGATTGTTTCCGCCTTTCCATAAGTTGTTTGAAGATTAGAGACTTGAGTATCAAAGGATCAGAAGGGATTACAAAAAATGACAAAAAAGAACACTCGATCATCTTCATATTCCGACGATCTTGTTAGTCAAAACTTGCTGGCTAACCCTGATTCTGAGAAGTGCTCCTTCTCTGATCGTGAGATCAACAATCTGAAATCCATAGGCTGTTTTCCTGAAAATACCGTTTTTAGGGCGTTTGACCCCAAAACTAGATCTGATTTTACTTCTAAGAGTTGGATATGTTTTCCGTCCTTTCCTTTCACCATCGGTTTTTCATACCCTTTCCCTGCTTTTACTACCGAGTTTTTTGAAAAAATCGGCCTGAGCTACGCTCAAACAATGCCGATGATCTGGAGGACCCTCCATACCCTAGAAATCCTTATTCATCACCATGCTCTTGATTTCAACATTTCCTAATTGGCTCATGTTTACAACTTGAGAAGCCATGGCTCCTCTCGCTTTCTGTTTCAAATAATGTCCGGCCATAGTCACCTGATTTTAAAAACAACTCAAAATGATCCTAACTGGAAGGGTCATTTCTTTTTTGTGAAGAGGGATTCCATTCCTGGTAGGGATAAGTTGCCTGTTAAATGGGTCGTGAAGGGTAGGATTCTGACTATAGGATCCTTAATATTTTAACATCCAAAATACTAATTCTCGGTTCTATCTTTTGCAGCGCCAAAATTTTTAGAACTTGCTCCCTCTACTCTGGATACTACTAAGATAGTCACTTTCTTCTACAGTCTTCATCCTATCGAGAGGACTTTCAAGTTCAAGGCACCTCCTCTTGAAGTGAGCTCAGAAACTTATCCTTGCTCTTCCGAGATGTCTGGTACGATGTGTACAAATATATAAATCTGTAAGTTAAATATATGGAATTCTAACTTGTTATCCTGAAATAGGCATCCGAAAATCCAGCTCCAGGTTCGCTCTTGATGATATTGATAGCATGGTCTCCAAAGGTAAGAGCATCAAGAAGGAGATGAGCCAGCCATCCCTTGAGGCTCGAAAGTCAGATGCTCCTAAACCGGAATCCTCAACTCCTCATTCCATGTCCCTTGCCAGCAAGAAGAGGAAATCTTCTGATGTCACTGATGTAGCATCACTTGAGAATATAAGCTATGTTGATGTCTACAAGAAGCTTCACGTTGTTGGTTACTTGGTAAGAAATTTTGGTATCCTAGATCCTGAACCTGTATTAAGAAAATCCTAACATATTTTCTTATGACAGGCCCTGGAACAAATGACAAGATGCTACGAGTCGGTGGTGAAAGAAACTGAACAAGCAAAGCAGATGGTGAGCGACCTGCAAAAAATAGCCGCAGCTAAAAATAAGAAATTAGCGGATGAGGCCAAGGAGCTCAGCAGGGTGAAGGCGGAGCTTGAGGATGCCTATGCCAAACATGCCCAAGATCTTGAGGAATCCTACGAATAAGCCAAAACATCAGCCGCCATTTCAATATTACAAGCCAGGATAAAGATGGCTAAATAGGCTGATGATAGGGATTTTGACTGGGCTAAATGGGATGTCCAGGAGTGGAAAAGGCTTGTGGTTGAGCTAGGAGGTGAGCCGGTTCAAGAAGCGAGTATGGGCAGCTTGATGGTTGAGGATGAGGCTAAAGGCTCTGTGAAGGTGGTTGCGGATGTGGTTGAACAGGACAATCAGGGCAATAAAGAGAAGGCCTGAGTCCTGTGTTTATGATTCCTGTGGTTCTATGTCTTTAACTTTGATCATGTTTCTTTGTTGAACAATTTAATTTCCTTGCTTTTTGGGGATCCCTGAATGGGATGAACAGTTTGACAACTCGTGTCCTGGGTGGATGGTTCCTTTTTTGGATGAAACCCGGGACACATTTCAATTTCCTGCACATTATATGATAATTAGTAGCTTTGACTATTTTCCATGATTTTTGTTTGGTTGTGTTTGTAGAAAATCAGAATTTGTTAGGTAACTAAATTTTAATACAAACAAGTTTAAGCATGTTCTCAGGATACCGGACCCTTAAAGATAAATAACATTTTGGTTTTTGATCAAACTTTGACTTAGGAGATTACAGTTTAATTTTGACAAATTGTATGGAAAATATCAATCACAAACATATCATGACTTAGTCATGTAAGTCTCAAATCTTCTATAAATTGAAAACTAACAAGTAACACATACCTTTGTCGAGAACTAAGTCAGGTAGACACGCATACCAGATTATGATGTTGAGTTTGAAACATAGCAACCGTTGGTTGTCCCCTGTGTACAGTCATCGAATACGCCGTAGGCTTAGTAAGTACACTTTGGGATCTTCACAAGTTTTTAACCCATTTAAGGATCTTGAGCCAGCATATTGATGCTAAGTTCTTGAGTTAACACATAAGTGTTAAATATCTGTGAGAATTTAGAATCGTGGGCTAAGCCAGAATAACGTGGGCCAAGCCAGAATAACGTGGGCCAAGCCAGACTTAAGTTAGCATGAAAATACTAAAAACCTTAGGAGTAACACGTCTGTTACTATCGTAGCATTCAAGATATAGCCACAGTGATGAAATTATCGGCCACTGTTACATGGACTGGTCGCACCACCTTGAACTATACTTGAATATCGTGCACTACAGGCGGAGTGTTTAAACTCAATACTTAGAAATGTGAAAACCTTTAAACCTTAGAAGGTATTCAGGATACCTTAACTTGGGAGAGATGGCCAATCTCTTTCTTCTGTCGGGATCCCTGGAGGTATTCCTGCAAAACCGGAAATCTTGGTGAAGGTAGGTGTTAGCCTGGCTCAAGTCAGTTCTTCGATCAAGGGTAATAAGTATAAAAGTAGTCAGGGATAGAAGACATACCAGTTTTAGTTATAATTTAAGTTCTAACTTACATAAAGTAGGTTTTGATATGGATAGCGTTCCAGGATCTTGGCAGGATATCTCCTTCCATAGTAGCCTACCAATAAGCTCCCTTGCCTTCTTCTGAGTCAATCAAGTATGGGCCTTCCCACTTTGGTGCAAGCTTTCCATCATTGGGATTGGTAGTATTTTGAAATGCCTTTCTTAATATGAGATCACCTGGTTGGAATATTCTAACCCTTATGTTTTTGTTGTAAGATTTTGCTATCCTTTGTTGATAAGCTACAATGCGAACTTTGGCAAGATCCCTGAGCTCATCCACAATGTCGAGATCCTTGGCAAGAGCTTCGTTGTTGGTCTCTAAAGATTGAAAGTTGGTTCTGGCAGTAGGGATAACCATCTCTGTCGGGATCATTGCTTTAGTTCCAAATACCAAGGAGAATGGAGTTTGTCCCGTCGCATTCTTCGTGGTTGTTCTATCTGCCCAAAGTACAAATGGTAGCTCTTCATCCCATCTTCTTTTCTTTGCTCCTAGTCTCCTCTTGAGGTTGTTAACAATGATCTTGTTGATAGATTCAGCTTGTCCATTGGCTTGAGGATGTACTTGGGTAGATGTTATCATATTGATTCCCCAACTGGCACAGAAGTCAGTCGTTCTTTTGCAAATGAACTAAGATCCGTTATC
The DNA here is from genome assembly GCA_023525975.1 of Smallanthus sonchifolius. Taxonomy (NCBI): domain Eukaryota; kingdom Viridiplantae; phylum Streptophyta; class Magnoliopsida; order Asterales; family Asteraceae; genus Smallanthus; species Smallanthus sonchifolius. The sequence continues at coordinate 23,686,729 of CM042030.1, read as the reverse complement.
ACAAATTATTTCCACCGGGATCCAAATCTCATTAGGATATTGCGCTTGATGAAGGAGATGACTTCTTTCTCTCTGACTTGGACAAATGCCTCAGCTTCGATCCATTTAGAGAAGTAATCCATCATTGCTAGCATAAAGACTTTTCCTCATGATGCTTTGGGAATTTTACCGACGATGTCCATTCCTCACTTCATAAACGGCCATGGAGAGACGATTGGGTATAAAGGTTCGGCCGGTTGATGGAGTATGTTGCTGTGTCTCTAGCAAGCGTCACATTTTTTAGAGTAGGTTACAGCATCCTTTCTCATGGTAGGCCAATAATATCATGTTCTCTGGATCCTTGAAAATAACGCTCTGCCCCCGGTGTGATTACCACAATCTCCTTCGTGTAGATCTTTCAAGACTTCACGTGCTTTAGGATCTTCCAAGCATCTTAAATATGGACCTGCAATTGATTTTCTATAAAAAATATTTTCAAACATTATAAAGCGAGACATCCTCATGCGAAAAGCCTTGTGGTTCTTCTCATCACTTGGGATTTCACCATCCTACAGGTATTCATTAATAGGTGAAATCCAGGATCCTGGAATAGGTTCAAGATCCCGAATGTCTGTTTTTTCTTTAGTGTTGGATACTTCATTCACCTTCTCGATTGCTGGGCTCGGAATGTGTATGATAGGTATTTTGGTACATTCTGGTACTCTAAGGGCTGAAGCAAGGTTTGCTAAGGCATCAGCCTCAGTGTTATCTTCTCTAGGCACCTGTGTAATGTTAAAAGTTTTGAATTATATGGATAATTGCTTAACTATTATGAGATATTTGGCTAGCTTCTCACCTTTTTTTGCATACAAACCATTGAAGTGATTAGCAATTAACAATGAGTCTACATATACCTGAAGATACCTGATCTTGATATCCCTGGCTAATTGTAATCCTGCTATCAGCGCCTCATACTCTGCTTCATTATTCATAGCCTGGAACCCACAGCTTATTGATTGAGGTAATATGTCCCCTTGTGGAGATTTTAGTATGATTCCCAGACCTGTTCCTCTTACATTTGATGCACCATCAATGAATAAGGTCCATTCACCCTTTGACTCTTCTAGTCGTTGGACTTCAAGATCTGCCTCTTGTTGGAAATCACTACTAAAATCAGCCACAAAGTCTGCTAGTGCCTGAGACTTTATTGTTGTTCTAGGTTCATATATGAGGTCATAGGCGCTGAGCTTGACTGACCATTTAGCCACCTTCCTGACATCTCTGGTTTTCTTAAGACACACTTAATAAGATAATTAATTTTAACATGAATAGCATGAGTTTCAAAATAATGTCTAAGTTTAGTTGATGCCATTATTAAAGCTAAAATTAACTTTTCTAAATGAGAGTACCTGGTTTCCACTAGTAGCAAACTTTTACTTACATAATATACCGAATGTTGTTGTCCTTCATGATCGTTGACTAATACAGCCCTTACGGTGCTTCGGGATACTGCCAAGTATAGGGATAATGGTTCACCGTCTTCTAGTTTCATCAGTAGAGGAGCTAATGACAAGTATTCCTTCAATGATTGAAGTGCTTGTTCATGCTTCTCTTCCCATTCGAATTTCTTGTTCTTCTTCAGGATGTCGTAGAATTCCTTGCATTTTTCTGAGGATCTTGATATAAATCTGTTGAGTGCTGCTACTCTGCCGGCCAGTCTCTGGACATCCTTAGTATTTACTGGGGATTTTAGATTGATGATAGCTTTGATTTGTTCTGGGCTGGGTTCTATTCCTCTTTTGGTCACCATATAGCCTAAGAACATTCCTGCCCCCACTCCAAAGTGACATTTCGAGGGGTTTAGCTTCATATTGTATTGGTCCAAGATATCAAATGCGTCTCTGAGATCCCTGAGATGATCCTCAGCTTTCTTTGATTTTACCACCATATCATATATGTAGACTTCCATAGTGTCCACAATCTTGTCTTTGAACATCATATTTACCAGTCTTTGATATGTGGCACCTGCATTTTTAAGACCAAATGGCATAGATGTGTAACAATAAATACCTGTCAGGGTCATGAATGTCGTGTCTTCCTGATCCAATGGTTCCATTTGGATCTGTTGAAATCCTGAAGAGGCATCCATAAAAGTCAGGATTTTGTGGCCTGCTGTAGCGTCCACCATCGAGTCTATGTGTGGTAATGGGAAGGGGTCTTTAAGACATGCTTTGTTGAGGTCTGTGTAATCTACACAAACTCTCCACTTCCCATTCTTCTTCTGGAATACCACCATGTTGGCTAGCCACCTTAGGAATGTTGCTTCCCTTATCATTCCAGACTTGAGAAGCCTTTCCACCTCTTCTTGGATGATTACGTTTCTCTCATGAGCAAATTTTCTTCGCTTTTGATGTATTGGCCTGAAACTTTTATCAATTCCATGTTTATGAGTTATGATAGCTTTGGATATACCTGTCATTGTGACAATCCAGACTATTTCAGTTAGTTCCGTTAGCAATCCTGTTAAATATTCTTCTAAAACTAAACCACGTTAGTCATTTCCAATTAAATCCTAACATATTCAACATATTTCAAACTCTAGGGACTAATTCTATCAATTCCCAAACCTTAATACAAGAAACCACAAGGACTGATTCTGTAATTTAACTAAACTTGATTTCGTTGACTTTGAAAGTCAAACCCGTGAGCGTTTGATCCAAATTTGAATCCATGATCGATGGTTTGCACGAAGTAGTAACTGAATTTGCATATTGATGTCATTAACGGTCATCATAACAGTTTTAATCACCATCATTGTATCGATTGGAAACAATTTATGACTAATTAATCCGTAACCGTAAAACTCAATGCTTAATCAATCAAATTCGATTACTATTCATGTACAAACCCTCTGCGCACATCAAAGAACCCATCTGAGTCTTTTGCACACGATAATCTGATCGGAGAAGCAGTTAAACTCGCCGAGAACCAAGCCAGCCACCGTCGACTGTTGTTTTAGTCGATCTCACTCAATCCGGATCCAAATCCGGTAAGCTCCCACACCCTTTGCTTCTTTTTCATCTGTTGATTGAAAGCCCTCTGCTATTTGGGGCTTACAACACCAGATTAAACACGATTCAATTCTAGGGTTCATGTAATTTCGGGTTTAGTCGAGTTATATCCTAGACTCGATCTCAATGCAATTAACTTGCATGAATAGACTCGCAATCAACTACCCTTTGAAAGCCCTTTACTAATTCGAACATCTAACATCGAAATAGTGATGAACGAATTCTAGGGTTCATCACAGTTTGGGTTTAATCGATTACTGATCTAAACACAACCATAACTCAATTAACTTACATGGTTAGCTTTGTAATGACCTACTCTTTGTAAACCCTCTGTTAATTCAACCTTTTAATACCGAATTTATAATGACCTGGAAATTAGGGTTTGTTCATAATCTAATTTGGGGTTTTTGATCCTAATCACCACCTCGATCCAATTAAATTATATCAACAGTTTCGCAATTCTTTGGTGATCAAAAGCCCTATGATTTAAACATGTTTTATCACCTAAATTTCTTAAATCGAATCCATACTAAGAACCTAGGTTTCCGACTTTTAAAACAGAAATTAAACAATCTTGAACTTGATGATTTTCAAATTAAACATACTCCCATACCCGCAAATGTATAGAAAAACAAAAGCCCTATGATCTCTTGATGATTCGGGGTCGAATTCGTTGGTTTTGGGGTGGAGTTGGATCGGGTAGCGATAGGGGGGGGGGGAAACCCATCTGACTTGTATGATAAAAGCAGTCAGAACCGGGTATGTATGCGATTACCCTTGCGGGTCTACCGGTTAGATCGTTGTGTTGGTGTGGGTGAGGCCCGGGTTCGAACCCCACCAACTACATTCTTTTTTTGGGAATTTTTCCTTTAAATTTAATTAATAAAAATCATTGCTAATATTTTTATAATGATATATTAAAGTGTTTTAGCCCCGTAACCCACCCGTAGACTCGATTTTAAAAATAATAACTATTACTTAATGTTATTCCCATTTATAAAAATAATATACATTTATATTGTTTTCGAACCATGACCTCAAATAAAATAATATGTGTATGTTATTTTCACCCCGTAACCTCAAATAAAAATAATATATTTTATATTATTTTACCATGTTTGTAAACCCTAGGTAACGTTTCAAAATTTATAAATAATATAAATTTTTATATTATTTACTTAAGTGTATATACTCGAATTAAAAACAATATATTTATTATTTTTCCACACAAAGGATTATTTAGTAAATCATACAAACTTAAAATAATATATTAAATTATATTATTTCCCCGTGACCGTTTTAAATGAACACACGAATAAATACATTTATAAATTATTATTCGCTCGACACAAAACGTATTTATCTTAATTATTAAATGAAGAAAACCCTATTCCCATGGACAAATTCGTCTCCTCGTTGATCTTTAGAGCGTTTCTTTTAAGACGTTCAACATTCCGTGTCGTCATCACGTATCCCAATAATTCCCATTTTTGTCCCTAATTTATGTGTTTATAATTTTAGGGCATTCGTAAGTCGTTTGAGACTTACACACATGGTTCCAACTTGTCCTTTGTGTGATACTACCTACAACGCAACGCTGGTGAGTTTTCACGGCCCCTTTTACTGTTTTAACTTGGGAGAGAAAACATGATTAAACAATTTTGGATTTTGTAATTTGTATTATATCAATGTTAAATGCTAAGCGTAACACGCTATCACAGAAAGTCCTCAACTAATATCGTACCGTTAATATGGATCTTAGCGAGGTAATATTTAGTAGTACTACTGGATTTGACAAATCGCACCCGCGTTAGTCACGCTAACTCGATTAGATATCGAACGGGTGAAATGTTAGCCTACTCACACCGCCAGTGTTGATAGACCTGGCAGGAGGCAATAAACAAACAGTCAGCTTCGGTTGCGAGCGCTTGAGCTGAACATGAACATAGGTTAGTTACCTATAGATACGTATTGAATGAACATGAATATGGTAAACGTTTATTTACATATACTGAAACCTGTGAACTCACCTACCTCGTGTTGACATATTTTCTTACATGTTTTCTCAGGTCGCTAAGATAAGACATAGGTGCACGTTAGGGCATGCATGGGATTCAACTACTTTGATTATGACTTATTTATAATTGTTTGAATTATTCTATTATACTTGTTTTGGTTGGACGTTTTGGACTTTTTGGACTTTGGTTTTGGGCGCGTGTATTTTGCGCATTTACTTTCTTTACGCTTCCGCATTGATACTCTGATCTGAATGATATTTTCATTTTGAGTTCCATGTAGAGTCGTTCAAAGTAACTAATGTCTGAGATCCTGGTTCGTCACTTCCCAAACGGTAAAACTCCGTTAGTTGAAATTGGGGGTGTGACAGTCATGTCTTCGTGCTTCCAAGCGAAGGTTGCTTTCCTGCCCCTCAGGAAATTCAGGATATCTTCTTCAATATCCTCAGGGATATTGCTCCCTATCAGGATTTTTATATCTGGATTTTCAGCATCCAGGGATACCTCTTTAACATCTTGTTCTTTAGCTTCCAGAAAATCCCTGGCCTGCTTCGTTAATTGCTATGCTTGCCTAGATTTGGCAGAGGCTTTCATTGAGGAAGTGTAAAAGTTTTTGGCCTCTTGTTGATCGCTGTTGATCTTAACCACTCCCCAAGGGGTAGACATCTTGACACATTGGTGATATGTTGAGGGTACTGCTTTCATGTCGTGTATCCAGGGTCTTCCTAGAATAATGTTATAGCAAGATAAAGAATCGATAACACAAAACTTTTGTATAGAATTTACCCCCTCGATGTAGATTGGTAGTTTGACTTATCCGACCATGTTTTTAACCTCTCCACTGAATCTACTAATACTGAGGATTTCCAGATGATCTCGGAATCCGAGATCCCCATTTTTTTCAGGACTTCATGCTGGATAATATTTACAAAGCTTCCTCCATCGATCAGTATCCTGCGAATGAAATGGTTCGCAATGTATAGTGTAATCACCAGGCCATCGTGGTGATGATCATGTACTTCATCTCTGTCATCCTCGTCGAAACAGATCACCTTTTCTTCAGTTAAGTTGGAGGTTTTGATAAGTCTGTCCCCATTCTCTGTTTTTGCTTCTTTGGCATTCTTTTTTGCTGCAGAGTAAGAAGTGCCACAAATATCAGATCCACCAGATATAAAACCTATTACCTTGGCATCCGGCGGTGGGGACTTTGCTCTTTGCGGGATCCTATCGTGATCCTTAGTCTTGTTCTCTCCTTTGCTTAGAAACTCTTTGAGATTCCCTTTGCTTAAGAGGTAGCTTATCTCCTTCCGCAAAGCAATACAATCCTCGGTTATATGGGAAAAGTCTTCATGGAATCCACACCACTTGGACTTGTCCTTTCCCCCTGACTTCCTCTCAAACTTGCGAGGCCACCTGGCTTTTTCTTCAAGATCCTGCATAGCAAATAGCAAACCAGTTGTATGAAGAGAAAAACAGTATTCAGACAACTTAGGATATTCTTCTTGTAACATCCTAAAAATAGTAAATAAGTAAATAATAATACGATAGAGATTTAAACATCATAAAACGAAATAAGAAGGGATGGGCTTGGGCTCGGCTCCAACTGGCCGATGGAAGCCCAGGTATATAAGGGGCAAGGCAGCCCACTTTCTCCACTACACCTTCATTTCACCATCCCAGAGAGAGAAAGGAGAGCTCGGGTCTAGAGAGAGAAAGTCGACGGATCAACACGAGATTGAAGGAGCACGTTACAGCTGAGCTCGTGAGCAAAACCTCTGAATCAGAGTTCCAATCCAGGTAACGATTCAACCATAATCTGAGTTTTTGTTCGTTTTTGGGTTTCTCAGGTTTTAGCTAAATAGGAGACGTTTTTATGGATGAAACCTCATAATAAGCCTAGAACTAGTATCTAGAATAAAAACAGCACCTTTTGATCAAAGAAAGTTGTAAGATTAGCATGATCGGATTAACATGCAAAATTTCGAACTTGTCCAGAAAACAGGTGCTGCGTACTTATCAAGTACGCAGTAGGGACGTCATGCGTACTTACCAAGTACGCAGGTACGCATGAGAAAGATCATGCGTACTTACCAAGTACGCAGGTACGCAGGTGAAAGATCATGCGTACTTACCAAGTACGCAAGAAGAATGCTCTGCGCACTTGTCAAGTACGCATGAGCAAGGCCCTGCGCACTTACTAAGTGCGCAGGAAGCAGACCAGTAAGTAAAGTCAGTATGTTTAGAATGATTAAACCGCTAGAGTCAGGGTTGAGTCTGATGTGTATTTAACTACCTAATTCAGATCGTACGTGACGTTGTTGGACCTTTGTTTAGGACAACCAAGACTATCTTATCAGGTGAGTTCTATGTGCCCCCTTCTATGTTTTGTGCAAAACTTATTAAATGTTTTGGGGCTGAAATGTATACACTAAATGAATAAATGATATGAATGCTATTGTGATCATACGTGATGTACTAATATATATGTTATATATATATGAGAATGAATTATAAACAAAGAATGAAACGTATGTTTACAAAGAATGAAGGAAAGAATGGCATAACGTAAATAAATGAAATCTTGTTTTATAATTGTTTATATTGCATGTTATGAATGTATGTATACGTTATGGACGGAAACGAAGCTAACGGCTACTTCTGTAGACGGACGACCATGTTACTATTTTGCAACCGGGAAAGAAACGTTCCTTCGCAAGCTAGGACGTATAAAAAGCATAAAAGGGTGGTCAAAGTAAATGCTAATATAGTATAATGGTTGCATAAATAGTAGTTCGCGTGGGAAACGGATGCCTTATGGCAGACGGGCGAATATGACGGACTACGACGGAAGGACGGGTAAGACGGACGGCCGAAGGTTGGCCGGACCAAAGTTAAGGCGGACAGTTTCTATGACCGGACGAGTAAAAATGCTACGACGGTAGCTCAAGGGCGTATGTCTTTATGATATACGTACCGTAAGATGGGTTGATCACCCTTATGTGTATGACCAATGAATGTTAAGGAAAGAAAAGGTGAATATATATCTATGTAATCACATAAGAATAAAGAAAGAAAAGGTGAATACATACCTATGTAATCACATAAGAATGAAGAAAGAAAAGTAAAAGCTATGAATATGTATTTGTAGAAATGTATGTATATAATTATGTATACTTATAAAGAAAAGAATGATCATACTTAATAGTTTTAAACTAGAACTCACCAGCGTTAGCTGACTTTTAGTATACATTTCAGGTACAGAAAGTAAGGGTCGTGCGAAGGCGTGAAGGTTACCCGACACAAGACTGACATCCCATATTTATATATGTTAAGACAAATGTTATGTACTTAATTTTAAAGACTTCCGCTGTTATGTCATGTCATGTTACGTTATGTAATGAATGAATTCGAATGTTTTAAATTTAAGCTCAGTGATTATGACTATGTTTATGAGTAAATCCAACAAGTGAGGTCACCTGGGAAAAGGGGCCTTACAAGTTGGTATCAGAGTAATAGTTTGAGAGATTCAGACATTCCTAAATGTCTGGACTCAAACTGATTATGGGACCAACGCACGGATGTCAGTCATGGGTAACCAACGCTAACGCAAGCATGATAAGTAAGTATTGAAGTTAATGCACTTAGATAAGAATAGATACCATAACTTAGAACAAATAGATGTCCATGTCACAACCGACTTGAAGAGTTTTGAACCCGAAAAGCAATGTAAATTAGTAATCACAAACCGGTCACTGTAATTAATAATTTACCTTGCTCGTACTGTTCCAAACTATGATCTGAAGAAATGACGTTGATGTATTCCCTCTATAACTATCAGGAAACTAAGAATTATGGCTGGTGGAGGAAGAACAGGACACCGAGGCGGTCGCACTGGCCGAGTAGGTAGACCCCCGTTGAATCAAAGACTAGAAGAAGAGAGTGTGCACGCAGAACACACCGAGAGTGTGCACAAAACAGAAGTGACCCCAACTAGGGACGACAATCCAGGGCCTTAACAGTTGGAACCCGAAGTCAGGGATGTCGTGATGTTGTGCTCACTCTGAAGAACATATTGCCTGACCTACTATCTGAGGCACTAAAGAAAAGCAAAGAAGAGGATGAAGGGAACAATGAAGAGAAAATTTATGACAGTGACGGGGATGAAGTAAGAGTGGCATCAAGCAATCATGGGTGTACTTACAAAGGTTTCAAGGATGGAGACCCACCCAAGTTTGATGGTAGTAAGGATTCAGTGGCAACACTCGAATGGATTAAGAGGATGAACGCTGTAATCAACATCAGCGAGTGTCGACCGGACCAGGCGGTTAAATATGTTGCTCATTCTTTCAGTAATGAAGCACTAGGTTGGTGGAGGAACATCCAGCGGACAAAGTCCCCAAACGCTCTTGCAAGAATGACATGGGAAGACCTAAAGAAGCTAATAATTCAGAAGTTCTGTCCCCAGAATGAAATTGATCGAGTGGAAAATGAATTCCTAAACTTTAAGGCTGGCAACAAGACACACCGCCAGTATACTTCTAAGTTCAATGAGCTAGCTCAACTGGTACCCCACCTGGTGGAGACAGAGGAGCGAATGATCAAGTATTATGTGCAGGGCCTACCTCAAAGGGTCCGTGTCTATGTGAAAGCCAACCTACCCTCGACCTTCGAGTCGGTAGTGAATCTGAGCGGAATCATCTACGACGATTATGCCAATGAGGACCCACCAACAGAGACCCAAAAGAGAAAGTGGGAGAACCCGTCTAGAGGCACCGGAAGAGGGAACGTAACAACTGAAACTAAGAAGCCAAGGTCGGATAAATATGAAACATGCAACAAATGTGGAAGGCAACATCGTGGCGAATGTAAAATCAGCACCACCACATGCTATAAGTGCGGGAAGCCGGGGCACTTCTCTCAAGAATGTGTAAGAAACGTCAAGTGTCAAGTATGTGGATTGTTTGGACATCTGACAAAGAACTGCAGGAAGGCCGGCCAATCTGGTTTGGGTAAAGAGAGGGAAAAGGAACAGCCACAGGCTAGGACTTGAGCCTACGCCCTGACTGAGGAGGAAGCAAGAGGAAACCCTGATGTTGTGTCAGGTACGTTTCTAGTAAATGATGAACATGCTGCTATTTTATTTGACTCTGGTGCTAGTAAAAGTTTTATATCCAATGCATTTAGTCGTAAACTAGGATGCACTATCAACACCATAGTAAAGGCTTTTAGCGTACAAACTGCCGTTGGTAAAAATTCGGCAGTATTTCAAGTAACAGAGGATTGCATCATAGAAATAGAGGGTCATAAGTTCCCTTCTAGATTATTCCTTCTTACCCTAGGAGGATTCGATATAGTACTGGGTATGGATTGGCTAGCTGCCAACGAAGCTCAAATCATATGTAAACGTAAGAGGATACACCTCAAAGCTCCTAGCGGCAGTCCAATTACGGTTTATGGGGATTGGAATTGCACGATGCCGAACATCATCTCGATGATCAAGGCCGAAAGTTACATGAGGCACCGTTGCGAAGCTTATTTGGCATATGTTATTGATGATAGAATGAAAATGAATGAACTCAAGAATGTACCTGTGGTGTGTAACTTTCCGGAAGTATTCCCTGAGGATCTACCTGGGTTACCACCCGATCGGGAAATAGAATTTCAGATTGACTTATTGCCAGGAGCTGAGCCCGTTGCCAACGCTCCCTACCGATTGGCGCCGTCGGAAATGAAAGAATTGATGTCTCAACTAGAGGAACTAACAGAAAAAGGATTTATTAGGCCGAGCATCTCACCGTGGGGCGCTCTGGTACTATTTGTAAAGAAGAAGGACGGCAGCATGCGCATGTGCATTGACTACCGCGAGTTGAACAAGAGGACAGTAAAGAAAAAATACCCACTGCCTAGGATAGACGACCTTTTTGATCAACTGCAAGGTGCGAGTTGGTTCTCAAAGATCGATCTTAAGTCGGGTTACCATCAGTTGAAAGTAAGTGAAGAAGACGTACCAAAGACCGCGTTTCGCACGCGTTATGGGCATTATGAGTTTCTCGTGATGTCCTTCGGATTGACCAACGCACCAGCAGCGTTCATGGATTTGATGAATACAGTATGTCAACCAATGTTGGATCGATCAGTGATAGTTTTTATAGACGACATACTGGTATATTCGAAAAGCGAGGGTGATCACCACTGTCACCTAAGAGAAGTTCTGGAGGTGCTAAAGCAGGAAAAGTTGTACGCAAAATTCTCCAAATGCGCATTCTGGCTTAGGGAAATCCAATTCCTAGGTCATGTAATAAACCCAAACGGAATTATGGTGGACCCTGCAAAGATCGAGACAGTAAAGGAATGGAACATCCCAAAGACACCAACAGAGATACGAAGCTTTCTGGGATTGTCAGGCTACTATCGAAGGTTCATTCAAGATTTTTCAAGAATAGCCTTGCCACTAACTAAGTTGACACGGAAGGAAGTGAAATATGAATGGGGTCCAACCCAAAACAACACGTTTGAGGAACTTAAAGCACGATTAACCCAAGCTCTAGTCTTGGCACTACCTGAGGGAAATGAAGACTTAGTAGTCTACTCTTACGCTTCGGGTCAGGGTTTAGGTTGCGTACTTATGCAACGTGGAAAGGTAATTGCCTACGCCTCGCGACAACTAAAGAATCATGAGGTTAACTACCCAACACACGATCTAGAGTTAGCGGCAGTAGTTTTCGCATTGAAAATATGGAGGCACTGTCTGTATGGAGTTAAATGCACCATTTACTCCAATCACAAAAGCCTGAAGTACTTTTTCAGGCAAAAGGAATTAAACATGAGGCAAAGGAGGTGGTTAGAGCTATTGAAGGACTATGACTGTGAGATATTGTACCATCCAGGCAAAGCAAACGTGGTGGCTGACGCTTTAAGCAGAAAGGAAGAATCGGAACCTATACAGATCAAAGCGTGTCAGCTGATTATAACACCAGATTTGATGAGTGAAATATCAAAGGCACAAGACGAAGCGCTATTAGAAGGAAATATAAAACGGGAAAGAATAGTAGGACAACAAGGGAATTTGGATGCAAATGCATATGGTGTACGAACTAGGTTTGGCCGAATGTGGATACCTAAGATTGGCGAGCTTAGAACCAAAATACTCGATGAGGCCCATAAGTCTCGCTATTCTATCCACCCCGGGACAAACAAAATGTAACAGGACTTGAAGAAGAGTACTGGTGGCCTGGTATGAAGAATGATGTGACAGAGTACGTGAGCAAGTGCCTAACGTGGTCTCTAGTTAAGACCGAGCACCAGAAACCATGCGGTAAAATGCAACCTTTATCAATACCGGAATGGAAGTGGGAGGAGATCACGATGGACTTCATTACCAAGCTACCGTGAACAGCTAAAGGCAATGATACCATTTGGGTGATCGTCGACCGCTTGACGAAAAGTGCTCACTTCTTGCCAATACGTGAGACTTCTTTGTCAGAAAGACTAGCAGAAGTATTTATCAAGGAAATTATAAGCAGACATGGTATGCCGCTGTTGATTGTGTCCGACATGGATACTAGATTTATCAAGGTTTTGGAAGAAATTCAATGAAGCGATGGGCACTAGATTGAACATCAGCACCGCTTACCACCCTCAAACCGATGGTCAATCTGAAAGGACCATTCAGACCTTGGAGGACATGCTCCGGGCCTGTATCATTGATTTCGGTGGGAGCTGGGACAGCCATCTACCATTGGCAGAATTTTCATATAACAACAGCTATCACACAACTATTGGCATGCCGCCATTTGAAATGTTATATGGGAGGAAATGTAGGACCCCGGTTTGTTGGGGGGAAATTGGACAGAAGGATTTTGCAAGTCTCGAAGTGGTCAAAGCTACTTTCGAGAAATTTGATCAAATCAAGGCTCAAATGAAAGCCGCAAAAGACAAACAGAAATCATACGCGGATAAGAGAAGAAGGGATTTAGAGTTTCAAGTAGGGGACATGGTATTGTTAAAGGTATCACCATGAAAAGGAATCATCTGATTCAGAAAGCGTGGCAAACTAAGCCCAAGGTTTGTCGGACCTTTCAAGATTCTAGTGAGAGTGGGTCAAGTTGCTTACAGACTCGACCTACCCGTTGAGCTTAGTGGAATACACCCTACGTTCCACGTGTCACACTTACGCAAGTGCCTAGCTGACGACACAACTCACATACCTTATAACGAGATCGAAATGGATAACAATCTAAATTATATAGAGGAACTGATAGCCATTATTGACCGAGCTGAGAAACGACTACGCAATAAGTCGATTCAGTTAGTTAAAGTACAATGGAAGCACAGAAAAGGGTCAAAATCTACATGGGAAAAAGAAGACGAGATGAGGGGACTATACCCTCAATTGTTTAACGTATAAGCAGTTTCGAGGATGAAACCTCTTTAAGGAGAGTAGACTTGTAACATCCTAAAAATAGTAAATAAGTAAATAATAATACGATAGAGATTTAAACATCATAAAACGAAATAAGAACGGATGGGCTTGGGCTCGGCTCCAACTGGCCGATGGAAGCCCAGGTATATAAGGGGCAAGGCAGCCCACTTTCTCTACTACACCTTCATTTCACCATCCTAGAGAGAGAAAGGAGAGCTCGGGTCTAGAGAGAGAAAGTCGACGGATTGACACGAGATTGAAGGAGCACCTTACAGCTGAGCTCGTGAGCAAAACCTCTGAATCAGAGTTCCAATCCAGGTAACGATTCAACCATAATCTGAGTTTTTGTTCGTTTTTGGGTTTCTCGGGTTTCAGCTAAATATGAGACGTTTTTATGGATGAAACCTGATAATAATCCTAGAACTAGTATCTAGAATGAAAACCGCACCTTTTGATCAAAGAAAGTTGTAAGATTAGCATGATCGGATTAACATGCAAAATTTCTGACTTGTCTAGAAAACAGGTGCTGCGTACTTATCAAGTACGCAGTAGGGACGTCCTGCGTACTTACCAAGTACGCAGGTACGCAGGAGAAAGATCATGCGTACTTACCAAGTACGCAGGTACGCTGGAGAAAGATCATGCGTACTTACCAAGTACGCAAGAAGAATGCTATGCGCACTTGTCAAGTACGCGTGAGCAAGGCCCTGCGCACTTACTAAGTGCGCAGGAAGCAGACCAGTAAGTAAAGTCAGTATGTTTAGAATGATTAAACCGTTAGAGTCGGGGTTGAGTCTGATGTGTATTTAACTACTTAATTCAGATCGTACGTGACGTTGTTGGACCTTTGTTTAGGACAACCAAGACTAGCTTATCAGGTGAGTTCTATGTGCCCCCTTCTATGTTTTGTGCAAACCTTATTAAATGTTTTGGGGCTGAAATGTATACACTAAATGAATAAATGATATGAATGCTATTGTGATCATACGTGATGTACTAATATATATGTTATATATATATGAGAATGAATTATAAACAAAGAATGAAACGTATGTTTACAAAGAATGAAGGAAAGAATGGCATAACGTAAATAAATGAAATCTTGTTTTATAATTGTTTATATTGCATGTTATGAATGTATGTATACGTTATGGACGGAAACGAAGCTAACGGCTACTTCTGTAGACGGACGACCATGTTACTATTTTGCAACCGGGAAAGAAACGTTCCTTCGCAAGCTAGGACGTATAAAAAGCATAAAAGGGTGGTCGAAGTAAATGCTAATATAGTATAATGGTTGCATAAATAATAGTTCGCGTGGGAAATGGATGCCTTATGGCAGACGGGCGAATATGACGGACTACGACCGTAGGACGGGTAAGACGGACGGCCGAAGGTTGGCCGGACCAAAGTTAAGGCGGACGGTTTCTAGGACCGGACCAGTAAAAAGGCTACGACGGTAGCTCAAGGGTGTATGTCTTTATGATATACGTACCGTAAGATGGGTTGATCACCCTTATGTGTATGATCAATGAATGTTAAGGAAAGAAAAGGTGAATACATATCTATGTAATCACATAAGAATAAAGAAAGAAAAGGTGAATACATACCTATGTAATCATATAAGAATGAAGAAAGAAAAGTAAAAGCTATGAATACGTATTTGTAGAAATGTATGTATATAATTATGTATACTTATAAAGAAAAGAATGATCATACTTAATAGTTTTAAACTAGAACTCACCAGCGTTAGCTGACTTTTAGTATACATTTCAGGTACAGAAAGTAAGGGTCGTGTGAAGGCGTGAAGGTTACCCGACACAAGACTGACATCCCATATTTATATATGTTTAGACAAATGTTATGTACTTAATTTTAAAGACTTCCGCTGTTATGTCATGTCATGTTACGTTATGTAATGAATGAATTCGAATGTTTTAAATTTAAGCTCAGTGACTATGACTATGTTTATGAGTAAATCCAACAAGTGAGGTCACCGGGGAAAAGGGGCTTTACACTTCTTCGTCCTCGTAGTCCTCTACAACATTGACCATGTGATTATCTGACTTAGAATACGGCTTGGATCTATACGACCTGAAAGGTACGAGTTCAGCTTTCCGGTTAGGTTGAGTGTAGCTTGTCGGAGCATTCACTCTCTGCTAGATCTTTTTATCATCTTCCAGCATAATAGACCTCAATGCCCGGTTCCTGACTTCATCAAGGTTCCTACAAGGATTCATGACAAGGTCTTCGTAAAATTGAGAATCCTTCTGTAGTCACATCTTGAAGGCCTGGACTGCAGTGGCAACGTCAAGGTTCGGGATATCCAGGGATCCCCAACCAAATTTGCTAACATAGTATCGGAGGGATTCTCCAGGATTTTGAATTATCCTGTATAAGTCGCTTGTTAATCTTTCAAAAGTTCTACTGCAAGAGAATTGATTGTTAAACATGTTAATTAAATGAGCAAATGAAGTAATAGAATATGGAGGAACATTAAGCAGCTATTTTAAGGCTGATCCTATCAAGGTAGAGCCGAAGTCTTTGCATAAGTAGGCTTCCTTTAGGTCGAAGGGAATGGGTTTTATCTCCATCCGTTCCTTGTACTGCGTGACGTGCTCCTCGGGATCTGTAGTTCCATCGGACAACTTCATGTTAGGAGTCTGGAAGCGCTTAGGGATCTCAGCATCACTTAACGGTGGAGCGAATCTAGAGATCCTATGAATGGTAGAGGACATCTGCGGTATAGGTTGGACCACACCTGGTACGCTGGAGATCATTTCTCTCAACTTCTTTAACTCCTTGGCCATGGACGGAGTGATTCCTGTCTCTTGCACAAATTCGTTAGTATTCAAAATTGATTAAATGTGTTACCGTTCTCGGGATTTCGGAATGATGATCCCGGAGTAACTTCAAGATCCTGATTTGTCGTAACTCTGAAAGCCGGGGTAGGGCCAACTGCAGTAATCCCTGTTTGCATGGGAAGGAAATCTCCCTTATAGATTTATGAGGATCTTGAATAATTAAAATCCAAGGTCCTTGGTTGCAGCGGGGTCGTCACTTCCACTGGTTTCTTCGATTCCTTAACCTTCTCAATCTCCCGAAACAGCCCTTGGTTAGTCTTCCTCTATTGTTACATTTGTTGTTTCATCTCCGAGAACAGATCGAGGATGTCACTGTTTGATAGGATCACAGGTCCACCAGCAGGTATTCCGGATCCCGAAAAACCCACAGGAGTAGTTTTCTTCGGCTGATTAACACTTTTTTGAAATGGAGGAGGAGGAATAGGGTTGACCAAGCCAGAGCTCGAAGACGGAGCAGAACAGAAATATTTTTGGAGTGGGACGACATCGTTGAAAATAGCTTTGAAGATAGTGATTGAGCACAAACTTTAGTAATGATTTGAAGATAAAAAGCACCACTTGCCCCACGATGGGCACCAAATTGTTTTCGGTAAAAATTATGTAAACTAAATTTGTAACCAAATTTCGTAAGTGAGGTAGTGTGCTTGTAAAATCAATGTGAAACAATACAAAAACGTAAAGAGTGACACGGTTGTTTACGAGGAAAGCCCTTGATCGTTCAAGATCTTCGGCATAAAACATCGGGAGGTGACAATCGACACCTGCCTTGTTTCTTCAATAAATGATAAAGAATTACAAGTGTTGAGCAGCAAATGATCGAATACTAAGTGTTACAGAGCTTCTCGCGAATGTTTTGTAATGCTAAGTGAAGTGTGTGTTCGATCAAGCCACTGATTAAATACAGAAAATGATCCTAACTAACTTTTCGAGGATCCCGGAGCTTTACTCGGTCATCAAATATGACCGTTGTTGAGCTTCTCTTGCAAGTTTGATACGACCTCTTTGACTTCTCGTCCGATTCTTCAGGGACAAAACGAGTCATCACGTTTTACCTACGTATATAAAAGAAATAGAGGACAAATAGCCGTTAGTAGCATTAATATTCAGGATACCGAAGTTACCAGGATCTTGGATTCCGGATCATGCATCATTCAGGATCCTGCTTGAGATTTAACCCATAACATATACATATACACATATATTTCACTTATCCAAGTATTGATCATACACTTCAATTTAATAGCTCCTTTTTATGACCAAATGCTCAATTAAGAATACCTACACATATACATGTACAATTTACAATTTTCATATACGCATACACCTATTTAAATATTTCCAAGTTTCTAATCAAATCAAACATGTACATATGCATGCATATTTCGGCCTATATATATATATATATATGTATGCATATTCTAGTCTCTCTTTGTTTTAAACCTTGACATCATATGATCATGCTTCAACTTATCACAAAATTATCAAAACAACAAATCATGTATATAATGTCACCAAACTTTCGGCCTTTTTATATATTTTTACACAAAAACCCTAATTTTTAAACTTAATAAAATTAAGCTTTATCAAAACTTCTTAAATCTTTAAAATCCTTTGTTTTCCTTTGTGAACAACGTGCTTTGAACTAAAAATAAAGACAAAGATGAAATGTGGTGTCAGTTTCATACCGCTAGACAAGCTAGGTGAAGTTTCGCGAGTAGAAAGTGAGAATGACGTGATATCCTAGCAAAAACCGACTCTTGAACCTTCAAGAACTCCTTGGATCTTCAAACCTCTAGCTAACTTTCTCTAACTTTGGTCTTGGATTGTGAAAGAGTAAAATGTGTGTGTGAGGCTTCCATCGAATTTTATAAGGCAAATGAGGGGATGGGTTGAGTGTTAGGTTCACCAAAATCATTGCTAGTCATGTTTGATGAGATGGATTGACCTTTGGATGGATTTGGACTTGAAAGAGCATGGTTCTTATGACATGATAAGAAAGAGTAGTTGGTTTGGTGAGTGTGTGGGCCCACTTGGGTGGGTCTCGGCCGAGAGGTGCACAAGGTGTAACATTTCTGATTTTCTTGTATTGGTTTTAGTGCAACAAACAACATTTCAATTTCTATTTTAGTACAATACATTGTGCTATCTATGCAAGCATTATAATCCAAGGTTCCATGCAATACAATCTCAAAGTTTTACATGCACACACGTTTTAAATTAAGTTAGAGGGGTTTATCACACTTTATTCTATAGATATATACATATATATAAATAAAACAAAAATCAATTTTTATATATATATATATATGTATATATATATATATACATATATATCTTTATAATTTAAATTGTACAAATAGCTGGAACCCTCAATTTTAGCCCCCCCCCCCCTGAGATTGGACCCTTTGACCTTCAATTTTGACCCTAATCATCAATTTTGACCACTGATTGACTTTTAAAGTCAAACCGGCCAAACTCTTGCAATTCGCTAGAAAAATCCGATCGAGCCCGACTGTTCCTGCCTTGTGTTGGGTTCCCAATCAAGAATCAATCTCATCGCGGCCCAATTACCCACCCAATTCAGTCCTTTAGCGGTAAAGTTTCAAATTCAAACAGGTTTGACTCTTTGGAGTCAAACTGAGCCCAAATCCTTTCCTAATTGAACAATTTCAATGCGTTCAATCTCGGAGTTCATGCATTGATTGATCACGCGTGTACCAAGCACTAAAACACGACCCAATTCATCA
Organism: Smallanthus sonchifolius; assembly: GCA_023525975.1. Classification (NCBI taxonomy): domain Eukaryota; kingdom Viridiplantae; phylum Streptophyta; class Magnoliopsida; order Asterales; family Asteraceae; genus Smallanthus; species Smallanthus sonchifolius. Next base: position 23,667,631 of record CM042030.1, on the reverse strand, counting down.
ATTACTCGTCGAATTAACGCACAATTAGGCCCGACAACCGTTACCTTCAAATCATAATCAAATCACGTATTTGGGATGAAATCAATCCAATTAAACCACACACACACTTTCGCACAACCCACTACAAACTCTCTGAGTGTTCAATTAACACCATTACTCATCTGTATTCCGATCGGGCACCAAGAACAGCAAGTTCCTCGACCTATCCGACAGCACTCTACACTCCACCTTAACAGGTAATTTTTGTTTCTTTTGATTTGTAATTGAGTCCCTAACGATAGCCCCCTTATCAATTTGTAACATCTGAACATATCGAACCCGATTGGATCTACGGTTCTTGCTTAAAGTTACGTATTCTGATTTGGGGCTTGAATTTCTGATTCCTATATAATTAAATGGAACCCATTCTAACCAGTGAAACCACCTAGTCTTAATGGTTAGGCCACTGCGCCATCAGACTATGTGGCGTGGGTTCGAAACCCACAGCCCACAAAGCCGGTTCCTTCTTTTTGCGCAAGCCTTAAACCCAGACCCGGCTCCACTACGATCTCATGTTAAGTTATTTTCTGACCAGATCTGCATCAGGGACGCGCCCCTGGTCCAGTGGTTTGCGCATGTAACAATCCTTGATATTCTTGTAAATGTTAAATGCAACAAACAATATTTCAAATTCTATTTATAGTTTAATTCTTTGTGTTATACGAAGCATGTCAATCCCATGATCTCATCAAACCAAATTCCATGATTTTACATACATATATACATATACCTAAACATATAGATGCAATTTAATGGTTTGAACCCCCCCTAACTATTCGAACCCTTAACTTGAACCCCACACAATGCAATATTTACATTTAACCCTTCCAAATTATCTTATTCAGGTTATTGACCCCCATCCTCATCAGTTTTGACTTTGGAAGTCAACACAACCAAAGAACACCACAATCCAGGGCTGCCTCGGATCCAAATTATGTAATTGGACTCCACATACACGAATATTTGATCATACACCACCCCTAGGCCCAATTGGAACTTCAATTCGATCATTTGCGCGGTCTGTTTCAAATTCGAACGTGTTTGACTCCACAGAGTCAAACCCATATCAATCAAGCACTAATTCGTGCAATTAACGCGTTTAAGAGCCCACAAATCACGCTTTGATTTACCTCGGCTGTATTCAGACCCAAAACGTGACCATATTCATTCAAAATCGAAGGTAGGCACCCGTGAATCATGCCGACAACCGTTAACCCCGGATCATAGTTGAATCGGGCATTTAGGAGGACATTAATCGAATCCTATCATTCACAAACCTTCGCAAACCCATCTAGAAACTCTCTCGACCCCAAACTAATCGGCATTACACCCCTGGAGTTCGATCAAGCTCGAAGATCATCGGACCCTAGTTTCCTAATGATCGTGCTCGTCTTGTAACCAAATCAGGTAAGACTAGTTGCATTTGATTTGTTCTTCCATTCCGATCGAAAGCCCTCGGTCAATTTCAATTGACGGAGGGAATCGAATTCAAATCGAAGCAGACTTTAATCGATCTGCACATAATCCGATTTGGTTTTATACATCGTTGTAATAAACGTATTAAAATTTCTAGTTGCCCATATGACTAGAGAACCGTCTAGTCCAAACGGTTAATCATGCACGCGATTAGACTAGATGGTATGGGTTCGAAACCCACAGCCCACCTCTGGCCCCTTTTTATGCATACCTTGAACCAGACCCGGCTCCCTGTCCTCTGTGTTAATACGACCTCAGGCCGGATTTACTCAACGAATATGTCCCCTGGTCTGGTGGTAACTTCATCAACTCACACAGGGACCACCCGGGTTCGAGCCGGGTGGCCTGTTATTTTTTTAAAATCAATTTTTAACAACTTCAAAAATTTTATAAAAATTATTTTTAAAAACCTTGCAACATTTTGAACAGAATAAAACCAAAAATTGTCAATTTTCAATATAAATTCATTTATATTACGAATTTTATTATTAAAAAGGTATATTAATCATTTAAAACAAATATTTGTAAATAAATAAAATATTTGTTTTATAAATAAGATATTTGTTTTATAAAAATATCTCCCATTAAAAACCAAATTTATAAAGTTTATAAAATTTCAACTTTATTTAAAACGAACAAATACTTAATTTTAAATGATAAATGAATGAACTTATTTATTTTAATCTACACTAAAAATATATAATTACTATTAATTTCATATATCAACACTATTTACATATCTTTATAAATAAATAAATAAATAAAGTAAAATTATTTATTTAATTTTTTATCTAATATAATTCACATTATTTTTGTAACTAAATAAATAAATAACAACTATTTAAGTTATTTAGTTATTTAAACCCAAATTCAATTATTAAAAAAACTATTTATTTAAATCCGTCATTTTATACAACACCCGTTTTTAAGTACAAACCACTAACACCTACAGCTTCAACCCGTTGTACACACATCCAATTAAACCCTTGACTTAGACCCATACTATTGTACACATTATTTATTTAGATCCATATACTTTACACACTAGGTTAACGTGGTGAGTTACAACGATCAATTTGCTACCTAGTTTTCGCGTGCTAGCTACATCCTTGAGACAAGTGAGTATTACATAGCCCTTTTACTCTTTTACACTTTTTGGGGTGAATCATGAATTTTATATAACAATGGTTTACATTTACACAAACTACACAAACACAAATCCTCTTTACATTCATGTGTGCAAATTTGAGCTTTGTGTTTGAGTGCTAGGTGTGTTAACTTTTGTGTGCAATTTATGTGCAATTATTAACTATTTATGCCGACGGTTAACAATGATAGATCTATTGAGTCTGACAAACCCACCCAGATTGGGTTGATTGTTACCGACAACACAATTTGCATACTAGTTACAAAGGTTTGATTGTACTTTAGTTACACAATAGTTGTTCCCCATAAATGCCTTATTTTATCGTGACATGTAAGGATTTGTTTATTCATATCTATACACTATCTATGTACAAACTTGCGTGTGCTCACCAACTTTTTAGTTGACCTTATTTTATTCATGTTTCAGGTGCTAATGTTTGAGTTTGATCAAGACATGCTACACTTAAGTTTGGACTTAGTTAATTTAAATTCAAAGAAAATTTTGTATTTTCATTTATGTACTTGTTGAATTTTGCTATTTGTGTTTGAACTGTTTGAAATGAAATTGATGATTAAATATTGAAATCTAGTGAACCTGGTGCTCATGAACAGTCTACATGTCCCGCCCCAACGTTTTCCGCCGTCGGTTGGGGTGTGACAGATTGGTATCAGAGCCTTGGTTATAGGTAACTAGGTTATTAGACACCCTTGACCTAGACTATAACTTTAGGACACCCACTTATACCATGCTTCATGATTATGTGTTATGTGCTACATGCTATGTGTTACATGCTTATTATATTAATATTTATTTCATTTTGATACCTTATTTGTTAAAATTCATGACTTATTAGGCTATACTTAAATAATAAATTAAATAAAAAATATCCCTACCCTTACCCTAAGCCTCATAACCTTCTTATCTACTTTTCTATCATCATCTCCCTAGCATGTGGAAACTTCATAAATCTAAATCTATAAAAATTTCTTTATTTCCTCATTAAGGTTTTTAGACTTGTTAATTATTTGAGGACACGTGCAATCTGGAAGAGTGACACCTGTATTATCGGTTTTCTGTCTAGGAAAGCATTTCGCAGAAATCCCAATCAACCGAGGGACCCATATGCTTTCCTAGGAATTTCCGGGATGAGTGTTTACTTATAGGCTAAAGCATGTCTCCTTGAAAAATTATATGAGTTTAATTAACCTTAATGTGTCATAGTATTCAAGTGATTATATCACTAATTGAGTACAATCCAAAGCATGATTAACTATTTTATTTGCTATCTTCTCCTTTTAAATTCAATCAACTTTCATAAGTTCTTACATCTTTTCTTGTCTTGTGCAAATCTGTAGAATGCCTCCCCGTCGTGCTACCGTGACCAACAACAACCCCGACATTGCTGCTATCCTTGCACAACTTGTAACTCAACTCACCCAAGCTAATGGAGCCATTAGTGGTACATGGAACTAATGGTGATGGTGGTGGTGGTGCCAACCCACCGCAATGTACCTTCAAGCACTTCAATTCGTGTAATCCTCTTAAGTTCTATGGTACCGAAGGGGCTACGGGACTCCTTCAATGGTTCAAAAGTATTGAGGGCACCTTCCTCAATAGTGACTGCCCCGATAACTTTCGTGTCCGTTATGCCACAAGTGTCTTCCAAAAACGGGCACTCACGTGGTGGAATGGGGAAAAGAGAACTAGAGGTATAGAGGCAACCATGGCCTTACCATGGGATGAGGTTAAGAGACTATTGACTGAAGAGTTCTGTCCTCAGAATGAAGTGAGGAAGCTGGAAGTTGAGTTTTGGGATCTTACCCAAGATAGTGGTGAAAGTCTGGCTTATACAACCCGGTTCCATGAACTGAGTCTCCTTGTGCCCCATATGGTCACACCCTTATCCCGCTACATTGAGAAGTACATCGGTGGATTACCTAGGCAGATTCAGGATACTGTCTTAGGGAGAAATCCCACAACCCTCAAAGATGCTATCTGATTATCTGCTACTTTGACCGACGATCATGTGAAGGCAGGAACTCTGACTAGAAAAGGCACCAAGAAAGCTCCCGACACCACAACCCCTCCCGTACACATCAAAGAAGCCAAAACTGAACCCTACCACAATAATAAAAAAAAAGGCTAGAAATTTTGCTGTGGTCACTCCTGCTATGCCTGTTAACCAAGTTCTCCCATGGCTCAAGCACCAGTCAAGAAGCCATATGTGGGGACCTACCCACTCTTTGCCACATGCAATTATCACCATCTCCAAAACATTCCCTGTCGCCTTTGCACTCACTATGGGAAATATGGCCATATGGTCAATGTTTGTAGAGCCAAAGCACTTGCAGGCCAAGTCAACCCACCAACCCACCAACCTGAACCAACCAACAAGTGACTAATCAAGGTGTTCCCGCTACAGCAAATGAGCGTGGTTGTTATGAATGTGGCAACCCAAATCATTTCCATGACCAGTGGCCGAAGTTCATCAATGCTAGACAAGGCGGAGCTCGTGGGCGTGCTTTCAACATAAACGCCAATGAAGCTCAAGCCAACAATGATGTGGTCAACGGTACGTTCCTTGTTAATAGTCAATATGCCTCCATTTTATTTGATACCGGTGCAGATAAAAGTTTTGTGTCACTTAACTTTGAACCCTTACTTGCAAAAACACGGTCCAAATTAGAGAAAACCTTCACTGTCGAAGTAGCAAATGGTGACTCCCTTATAATAGACTCCGTTATCCACGACTGTTCTCTAGAACTTAATGATCATACATTTTCAATCAACCTCGTGCCAATGCCACTAGGAAGTTTTGATATCATCATAGGCATGGATTGGCTGTCAAATCACCATGCTGAAGTCATCTATTTTGAGAAGTGCATCCGAATACCCCTTCCGTCGGGGGAAACGTTAAGAGTCTTTGGTGAAAAGCCTTGCAAAGGGCTCAAATTAATGTCATGCACTACCGCCCAAAAGTACCTACGAAAGAAGTACGTAGCCTTCCTAGCCCATATTGTTCAAAAGGATGTCAAGGAGAAGAACATTCAAGACATCCCCATCATCCGGGACTTTCCCGAAGTGTTCCCCGAAGATCTATCTGGCCTCCCACCCATTCGAAAAGTAGAATTTCGCATTGATCTTATGCCCGAAGCTAACCCCCGTGACTAGAGCTCCATATCGTCTTGCACCTTCTAAAATGCAAGAGCTTGCAAGTCAACTCCAAGAGCTCTCCGACAAGGGCTTCATCCTTCCAAGTCATTCCCCGTGGGGTGCACCTGTCTTATTCGTCAAGAAGAAGGATGGATCATTCCGCATGTGTATTGACTACCGCGAACTCAACAAGCTTACCATCAAGAACCGTTATCCATTGCCTAGAATTGATGATCTCTTTGATCAACTTCAAGGTTCTACTTGCTTCTCGAAGATTGATCTTCGATCTGGTTATCACCAACTTCGTGTACAAGGGGAAGATATTCCAAAGACTTCCTTCCGGACAAGTTATGGTCACTACGAGTTCATGGTTATGCCTTTTGGGCTAACCAATGCACCCGCAGTTTTTATGGACCTCATGAATCGTGTGTGCAAACCATACCTTGATAAATTCATGATTGTCTTCATTGATGATATCTTAATCTACTCCAAGACTAAATCCGATCATGAGCAACACCTTAGGTTGGTTTTGGATCTCTTGAGGAAAGAGCAACTATATGCCAAGTTCTCCAAATGTGAATTTTGGCTAAAGGAGGTTCAATTCCTGGGTCATATTGTCAACGAAAAAGGAATTCATGTTGACCCTGCTAAGATCGAAGCTGTTAAGAATTGGAATGCCCCTAAGACCCCCACCGAAGTTCGTTCATTTCTTGGTCTTGCGGGATATTATCGTCGTTTCATTTCAAATTTCTCTAAGATTGCTGTTCCTCTCACCGCTTTGACCCACAAGAGTAAACCTTATGAATGGGGACGAAAGCAAGAAGAAGCTTTCCAAACTCTCAAGCAAAATTTGTGCAATGCTCCTATTTTGACTCTCCCTGATGGGAATGATGATCTAGTTGTCTACTGTGATGCCTCCAACCAAGGTCTTGGTTGTGTCCTCATGCAACGGGGAAAAGTAATCGCTTATGCATCAAGGCAACTTAAGATTCATGAGCAGAATTATACGACGCACGACCTCGAATTGGGTGCGGTCGTATTCGCATTGAAGATTTGGATACATTACCTCTATGGCACAAAATGTGTTGTGTTCACCAACCACAAAAGTCTCCAACACATCTTCAACCAAAAAGAACTCAATATGAGGCAACGACGTTGGGTTGAACTCCTTAATGACTATGACTGCGAGATTCGTTACCATCCCGGCAAAGCGAATGTTGTAGCCGACGCTTTGAGTCGAAAGGACCATGTCATGCTTCATTGTGTCCAAATTCAAACCAACATGCAAAATCGTATCCTAGAAGCTCAACACGTCTCGGTTACCGAGGGTAACATGTACGAGGAAATGTCGTGTGGTGTTCAACTTCAGCTTGAATCAAAACCCAATGGCTTACTTTATTACTTTAACCGTGTTTGGGTTCCCGTTCGTGATGATCTCCGTACACTTCTCATGAACGAGGCCCATAAGACTCGATATTCTATCCATCCTGGTGCAGATAAAATGTACCAAGATCTTCGCCATCAATATTGGTGGCCCGGTATGAAGAAAGACATTGCCCTCTATGTTGCCAAATGTCTAACTTGCTCCAAAGTCAAAGCCGAACATCAACGTCCTTCCGGTTTACTTGAACAACCAGAAATTCCCATGTGGAAATGGGAGAATTTAGCTATGGACTTCATTACCAAACTTCCTTGCACCTCAAGTGGTTATGATAGCATTTGGGTAATCATTGACCGCCTCACCAAATCTGCTCATTTCTTGCCTATCCGTGAAGACTATCGGGTTGAGAAATTGGCCCGAATTTACATTGACGAAATTGTGAACCGTCACGATGTTCCCTTAAACATAATCTCCGATAGAGATGCTCGATTCACCTCCCATTTCTGGCAATCCCTCCAAGCTGCTCTTGGTTCACGATTGGATTTAAGCACGGCTTACCACCCCCAAACTGATGGTGAGCGTACAATCCAAACTCTTGAGGACATGCTTAGAGCTTGTGTAATTGATTTTGGTGGTAATTGGGATTCACACCTATCCCTAATTGAGTTCCCTTACAATAATAGTTACCACACAAGTATCAATATGGCTCCATTTGAAGCTCTATATGGCCGTAAGTGTCGTTCTCCTATATGTTGGAACGAGATTGGTGAAGCACAAATCACCGGTCCCGAGCTAATCCAAGAAACATCTGACAAGATCATTCAAATCCGTGACAACATTCGAGTAGCAAGGAGTCAGCAAAAGAGTTATGCCGACAAACGACGAAAACCCTTGGAATTCCAAGTCGGTGACCTTGTTCTTCTAAAGGTGTCCCCGTGGAAGGGTGTGATCGTTTTGGAAAGAAAGGCAAGTTAGCACCTCGCTATGTGGGTCCATTCAAGATCATTGAAAGGATTGGGAAAGTGGCTTACAAACTCGAGTTACCCCAATCACTCGGCAATGTGCATCCTACATTTCATGTGTCCAACCTAAAGAAATGCCTTGCTGATGAGAATCTCCATATACCTCTTGACGACGTGCGCATTGACGAAACAATGCACTTCGTTGAGAGACCTGTAGAGATCATGGATCGCGAGATCAAACAACTCAAGTGTAAGGCCCCTTTTCCTGGGTAACCTCACTTGTTGGATTTACTCATAAACATAGTCATTGATCACTGAACTTTTAATTAAAAACATTCAAACACAGCGGAAGCATACATCATTCAATAACATAACATAGCAGCGGAAGTCTTAACATTAAACATAACATTGTCTTAACATAAATAAAAGTGGGATGTCAGTCTCGTGCCGGGTAACCTTCACGCCTTTGCATGACCCTTCCTTTCTGTACCTGAAATGTATACTAAAAGTCAGCTAACGCTGGTGAGTTCTAGTTTAAAACTATTAAGTATGATCATTCTTTTCTTTTCAAGTATACATAATTATATACATTCGTAACTTTTGCTTTTCTTTCATCTTTCTTTTGTGATTACATATATATATATATATATATATATATATGCATTCACCTTTTTTTTTCTTTTCTTAACTTTCATGGGTCATACACTTAAGGGTGATCAACCCGTCATTTGTTTGCGAATGTCACAAAGACAAACGCCACGGTCCATCGTCATGGTCCGCCATTCTTACAACCGTCCGGCAACTAGTGTTCGTCGGTCATTATCTTACAACCGTCCGGCAACTAGTGTTCGTCCGTCATTATCTTACAATCTTCCTACCGAAGTTGTCCGTCATTATCTTACAACCATCCTACCGAAGTAGTCCGTCATTATCTTACAACCGTCCTACCGAAGTAGTCCGTCATTATCTTACAACCGTCCTATCGAAGTAGTCCGTCATTATCTTACAACCGTCCTACCGAAGTAGTCTGTCATACTTACAACCATCCTACCGTCGTAGTCCGTCATATTTGTCTGACTGCCCTAAGGTATCCGTCTCCCACCCGAACTAATTATACAGTCGTACATCGATTTCGGGACTTACTCCACCGTAGTGGCCTGTTTAGTCTACCTTTCTAGACTTTCATTTCTGGCTGCATAATAGTCGAGTGGTCGTCCGTCTACTGAGGTAGCCGTTATCATTGTTCCATTCATAACTTTTATTCATTCATAGCAAGCAATATATACATGAATATAAAGCAAGATTTCATTCTTACACATTGTGTTGTTCTTTCATTCATTCTATATAATCTTACGATTCATTCTTTGTGCATAATTCATTTTCGTATATATATAAATAACATATATATTAGTATATCATGTATGATCACATTAGCATTCATATCATTTATTCATTTAGTGTATACATTTCAGACCCAAAACATTTGAATTGCTTTGCACAAAACATAGAAGGGGGCAAATAGAACTCACCTGATTAATAGTTTCTGAGATACACTTAGCTGGTTACTGAGCGTCACTAATGTCACTCACAATCTGTATAATAAAGTCATACACGTAAGGTAGTGCTCCTAGATGACACTAGACATTACTATGCTTGAACCTAGTAGTTTCGATGGATTTGCCTATATCGAAACTTGGTAGTTTCGATAGGTTGCTTATGTCAAAACTTGGTAGTTTCGATAGGTTGCTTATGTCGAAACTTGGTACTTTCGATAGGTTTCTTATGTCGAAACTTCGTAGTTTCGATAAGTAACTTAGGTGTAATCTTAGCTTCAGATCGTGGGCTCATATCGAAACTATGGTAGTTTTGATGGGTCTGCACATATCGAAACTATGTAGTTTCGATGGTTCTGCACATATCGAAACTATGTAGTTTCGATGGTTCTGCACATATCGAAACTAAGTAGTTTCGATCGGTCTGCACAGATCGTTTTCCCCAAAAATCTGAAGTTTTTGCATGCGCGTCTGATAGAGTCAATATCTCAATTTTCTTAGGTCAAAACGTTCGGTTTTCATTCCAGATGCTAAACCTAAGTTCATTTTTAAGTTTCATCCGCAAAATCGTTACCATTTTAGCCAAAACCCGAAAATCCTATAATGTCATAAAAACTCAGATTATGATCGAACGCTTACCTGGATTGGATTTCTGATTCGGCGGAGATGATCACGAGCACAGCAGCAACGTTCTCCTGAATTTCTAAGTCGATCCGTCACTTTCTCTCTCTAGGCCCGTGCTCTCTTCTCTCTCTCTAGAACTTGAGATTGGTGGAAAATGACAAGTTTGGGCAGCCCTTGCCCTTATATACTTGGGCTTCCTTCGGCCCGCCCAAGCCCATCCATTTTTCTTTCGTCATTTGAAAATTATAATTTCGATTGTGTCATTATTTATTTATTACCAGTTTTGGGATGTTACAAGTCTACCCCCTTTAAAGAGGTTTCGTCCTCGAAACTGCTTATACGTTAAATAATTGAGGGTATAGTTCCCTCATCTCGTCTTCTTTTTCCCACGTAGCTTCCGATCCCTTCCTGTGCTTCCATTGAACTTTGACCAATGGGATTGACTTGTTGCGTAGTCGCTTCTCAGATCGGTCAAGGATGGCTATTGTTTCCTCGACATAATTCAGATTGTTATCCACCTCGATCTCATCGTAAGATATGTGAGATGTGTCGTCAGCTAGGCATTTGCGTAAGTGTGACACGTGAAACGTAGGGTGTATTCCACTAAGTTCAACGGGTAGGTCGAGTATGTAAGCAACTTGACCCACTCTCGCTAGAATATTGAAAGGTCCGACAAACCTTGGACTTAGTTTGCCATGCTTTCTGAATCGGATGATTCCTTTCCATGGTGATACCTTTAACAGTACCATGTCCCCTACCTCTTATCCGCGTATGATTTCTGTCTGTCTTTTGCGGCTTTCATTCGAGCCTTGATTTGATCAAATTTCTCGGAAGTAGCTTTGACCACTTCGAGACTTGCAAAATCCTTTTGTCCAATTTCCCCCCAACAAACCGGGGTCCTACATTTCCTCCCATACAACATTTCAAATGGCGGCATGCCAATAGTCGAGTGATAGCTGTTGTTATATGAGAATTCTGCCAATGGTAGATGGCTGTCCCAACTCCCACCGAAGTCAATGATACAGGCCCGGAGCATGTCCTCCAAGGCCTGAATAGTCCTTTCCGATTGTCCATCGGTTTGGGGGTGGTAAGCGGTGCTGATGTTCAGTCTAGTGCCTATTGCTTCGTTGAATTTCTTCCAAAACCTTGACGTGAATCTAATATCCCTGTCGGACACAATCGACAGCGGCATACCATGTCTGCTCACAACCTCCTTGATAAATATTTCTGCTAGTCTTTCAGACGAGGAAGTCTCACGTATTGGCAAGAAGTGAGCACTTTTCGTCAAGCGGTCGACGATCACCCAAATGGTATCATTGCCTTTAGCTGTTCGCGGTAGGTTGGTAATGAAGTCCATCGTGATCTCCTCCCACTTCCATTCCGGTATTGGTAGAGGTTGCATTTTACCGCATGGTTTCTGGTGCTCGGCCTTAACTAGAGAACATGTTAGGCACTTGCTGACGTATTCTGTCACATCATTCTTCATGCTAGGCCACCAGTATTCTTTCTTCAAGTCTTGATACATTTTGTTTGTCCCGGGGTGGATAGAATAGTGAGACTTTTGGGCCTCATCGAGTATTTTGGTTCTAAGCTCGCCAATCTTAGGTATCCACATTCGGCCAAGCCTAGTTCGTACACCGTATGCATTTGCATCCAAATTCCCTTGTTGCCCTACTATTCTTTCCGGTTTTATATTTCCTTCTAATAGCGCTTGTGCCTTTGATATTTCACTCATCAAGTCTGGTGTTATAATCAGCTGACACGCTTTGATCTGTATAGGTTTCGATTCTTCCTTTCTGCTTAAAGCGTCAGCCACCACGTTTGCTTTGCCTGGATGGTACAATATCTCACAGTCATAGTCCTTCAGTAGCTCTAACCACCTCCTTTGCCTCATGTTTAATTCCTTTTGCCTGAAAAAGTACTTCAGGCTTTTGTGATCGGAGTAAATGGTGCATTTGACTCCATACAGATAGTGCCTCCATATTTTCAACGCGAAAACTACTGCTGCTAACTCTAAATCGTGTGTTGGGTAATTAACCTCGTGAATCTTTAGCTGCCGCGATGCGTAAGCAATTACCTTTCCTCGTTGCATAAGTACGCACCCCAAACCCTGCCCCAAAGCGTCAGAATAGACTACGAAGTCTTCATTTCCCTCAGGTAGAGTTAAGACTGGAGCTTGGGTTAATCGGGCCTTAAGTTCTTCAAACGCGTTGTTTTGGGTTTGACCCCATTCATACTTCACTTCCTTCCGTGTCAACTTAGTTAGTGGCAAGGCTATTGAAGGATCGTAAGATTACAAGGTGATTCTATTCTAGTTGATATTGGCGGAAACAATAGCAACCAACAAAGTAAACAAGTAAACAGCAAGAATACTGATAAATGCACTGTTGTATTAGACTTCTGAGATTACAAGTTTACAAGTAAAACACTATCAAGAAGCACCATGAAAGCACAGCAAGCACGCATTGTTTGAAGTGTTTACAAGATATATATAGTAACTTAGAATCAAGACAGACCCTTGATTCTAAGGATCAGATCTAACACAAGCCGTTGATCTTGTTTATTAATCTAAATTACACGCAAAGGCTAATCTAGTTAACTTTACTGAAACCTATTCTTAGGCATCATTGTTTGCATGCTTGGAGAAGCGCGTTATTGTCCTTTATTGGTTGCACCAGTGAGGTTCCTTCTGCTTGGAGTGTGGCAGTTGCTTTGGCAGAAAGGTGTCAGAGGCGCTTCACATGGATAGTCAGCTGCAACGTTTGGTCTTCAGAGAATAAAGCTATCATCAGCAGAGATGAGAATAATGCTACTGATAAGCCTATCAGCGGCAACTTGTGTTGAACGTTGCTGATAAACCTATCAGCAGCAACAAATGTTGAATGCTGCTGAAAAGCCTATCAGCAGCAATATGTGCTGAATGCTGCTGATAAGCCTATCAGCAGCCATATGTGATGAATGCTGCTGATAAGCCTATCAGCAACATTTGTACTTAGAATAATTTGGTAGCAATCGGTCTTTGGTTCTACAAACTACCCGTAGACTGATGCAACCAAAATTCTTCTAATTACGTTGCTGCTGAAGCTTTTGCATGTGGCTGACTATCCTTTCAACCTCATAGCCTCTTGGATCCTTGCTGGGATTGTTCAGTGGAAGTTCAGACAGAGTCTTGATGTCTTTGTGTGGCATTTTGTAGATTGCTTTGCTTGAACATATCATCTGCTGCTTCTTTACATCAATCAGAGTGAACTCATCCAAATCAGCATTGTAGGACCAAGATACAAATGGAGAGTGGGACTTGAGTGGTTTGATATTCATGACCACATCTTTGCTAGGGTTGAAGTAATGTCTGATTGCTAGCATAAGATGTTTCCCACTCTCATTTACAGGCTCATGAGCTTCACCCAGCTCCAAAATTCTTCTTAGATCTGAATCTGGTAGTTGCAGAACCTCATCAACAGACCTGTATGTAGATCTTCTTCTTTTAGTTCTCCCCCTGAAGATCTCAAACCTTTGATCCTGTGGATTGTAGGCCCATTCAACTATGTTTCTTGAGTCTTCAGGTTCAGATGAGGATTTGGATTTTTTCAAGGGAGGCTGTTGATGAGTGGGAGCTGGGTGGGATGACTTGGACTTTTTGGGTGGAGGAGTGGAAGGTTTGGGGAGGAGAGTGGAAGAATGATGGACTGAGGAAGAGGTAGGTGAGGGAGAAGGCTTGGGTTTCTTTGTCTTTGGTTTTTCTTCTTCTTTGATAAGTACCCTTTTCTTGGAGCCCTTCTTCCCTAGTCTTTCTTCCTCATCCTTTTTAACTTTGAAGTAGAGGGCTTGCAGGTTCATGAAATTCATGGGACCTAACCTCTTTCCACTCTCTCCTCTAGCCTTAAGGAAGTCAATCATGACCTTCCTTTCTTCATGGGTCCTTTTATTAAAGGCAATGGTCTTTTTGGACTGTTGTTTGGCTTTTTCTTCTTCTTCAGCTTTTTTCTTCTTTGCCAACTGACCTTGCTGACCCATGAAGGCTCTGTAGACTTCTTTAGTTGATAGTTTCTCAAGGTAGTATGCATCCTCACCTTGAGAGACTAGAGTCTTTATCCACTCCTCCCTCATTTCTTTAGCTAGTTCAGAATCGGTTATTCTGAACTTAGCTTCTTCTTTCTTCTTCTTCTCCAATTCTTCCTCTTCTCTATTGAATTGTTCCTGCAGTTGAAGAGCAAGAGCTGCATCTTCTTCAATCCGTTCAACTGTACGAATCTTTCTTTTTAGTTCATCCAGCTGTTTAGCATACAGCTGGATGGTTTGTTCTCTTAGGAGAATAGCTGTTTTTCTTTCTTGAGCCTTTTTCATGTCAGCCATCTCCTCTTCTTCTTTTCTTTTCCTTCTCTCTTTTCTCTTTTAGCAACCTCTCTTCATCTTCATCAGTCATGATTCCCTTTCCTTTGTTTACATTGGATGCCTCTGCTTCAGCTTCACTGATCACAACAGCAGATGATGATGCTGCTATTAGGATCTCTGCCTTAGCTTCATTGGCAAGTTGAGGAATTGACAAGGGACGGTCACTGTCTTCATCAAGTTGATACTCAGGACCTTCTATTTCCCTCCGTTGATCCCTAAGTGAAGATATTGTGCCAGATGCTACAGATGTGGCTTCAACTTGTGGAGTATCTGAGTTGGAGTCAGTATCAAAGGTTGACACAGACTCTTCCTGAGGAATCAGTCCTTCTTTTTCAAGATGGGCTTTGATGGTGACCATCATTGCCTGGCTCTCCAATGAGTTAATATTGCAGATGTTGGCTCTGAGCTGAAAAATATTGAATAGGAAGTCTGAGGGCAGCTGAAGGATGTTCCTGGTGTTGATGATGAGAGAGGAGCCATTGCTGAGTAGAAGAGTGTGGTCAAGGGACTTAGTGCTCACCCAACCTAGCACGTCCAAGTCCTTGACCAGGAAGGCATACAGGAATCTTCGAAGGCCCAGAACTTCTTCTTCAGTGAGAAGACTGCTCCTTGTTATTTCAATATTTCTAGGAGTCAGTCTCCTTTCTGCGGCCGCCGAGGATTCAGGATAAGCTACCCGATGTGCTGCTTGTAGGAGTCTTTGGAGCCTGGGTAGATTATCCTCCATCAGGTCATAGAACCTGCCAATGGCAAGTTCTGCTGAGAGATCTACTGAGTTGTTGATGCAGTTTGATAAGTATAGCTGTAGGACTTGGAGGGCATTGAGAGAGTTCCAGTTCAGCTCTTCTACTCCGCTGAATTCCCATCCAATCCAAAACCTCTCAGCTGATCCATCATACCCCCAAGCTAGAATGGAGTCAAATTCTAGCTTCTTTGATGATCTGAATAGTTGGGGGGTTGAGGATTGACGAATGATGGTTGCTTCTTCAGGAAGGATGCTGAATGATGTATTTGTTTGTTCTGTGTCTTCAGCATCATTCAGCATTTCATCAACAGCCCTGACGACCAACTTCCAGTCTTCAGATGTCCCTTCTTCTTCGTTATCTGAGACTGGCAAGTCATGAATTTGTACAAAAGCCGGCTTGAATAGTGAGCTTTGAAGTACAACCTGCTCTTGAATCCAGTCGTCAAGACTGTCTGTATCTTCTTCCATAGAGACCATCTCCCCCTTTTTGGTTGCATCAGTAGACAGGTAAGCATCAGTTTGGGTGCCTACTGATACAAGAGAGGGAGTGGCTAAAGTTGGGCATTGACGGGCTTCATGCATAGAGACTTGGTGTCTTAGTTTGGAGACTTCAGCCTCTAGCATAGCCACCCTGGCCGTCGATTCCAAGTTATGAAGTTTCAGTCTGTCCTCATCCATAGTTGTGGAATCCTTGGACCCAGATGGGGCCGTAGGCCGAGCCCCAGCATCCCCATCACCAACGGTTTCTTGGCGCCTGGGATTCCTCTCAGTGAGGGGAGTTTCCAGGGAAACACCCTCACCATGAGTTGCCATGGTTGAGGTCTTAAAGATGTTGTCACTGTCCTCTTGGTCATTTGATGGACCAGCAGTAGTGACAGCCTCTTCCACATCCACTCTTTCATTACTCCTAGAGTGGACCTTCAGGGGTGAAGAACTTGGGTTGGGTGTTTCGGAAGCAAAACCAATCAGTACCTCCTTGATAGTGGTAGTTGGAGAAGGTACATCACTTTGGTCAGGTTCCTCAACACTTAAGTCCAAAGAAGATAGGAATGGCTCAAGGGGCTGTTCTATGGATCCGGGAAGTGATCCTAATCCTAATAGAGAGACTTCTGAAGGAGTCTCCCTAACAGTGTGGCTTTTCCTTATGATATTCTCACTAGAATGTTGTGATTTTGAGTGAGGGATGTTGTCTTGGGTTTGGGCCTTGGAGGCAAGAGAAGAAGGAGTTCTCTTGCCCCTCTTCCTTGTATATTTGGCTGCAACCGGAGCCCTGTGTTCCGGTTGACCAATCAAACTGTGGGTGAGTAAATTATGTGCCTGTACATCCTCAGTAGAATGCACAGGGGTTTGATCAAGGGAAGCAGCAGTTTGAGTTTGTGGCAGTGAGGTGGAGGGTGTGGGATCAGTATCAGCAGGGTTTGCTGAACTGTCACCCTGGGCACTTTGTGTGTTCAACATTGTAGATAACAATGGAACATCGGCCCCTGAGAACTTTGATGAAACTGTTCTCATGCTTTGAAAAATGTTGTTCTTATGTCCCAGCATTATGTAGATTCTTGCAGTTTTTGAAAGATCTTGGTGCTCAATATTGAACACTTCCTGAAAGAATCTTGGGTACATGAAGAACTGTGATTTCACCCCTTCTTGAAGGTTGTATCTCAAACCTTCAAGAATGAGGTGGGAAAAATTGAAACCCGTCCCAGTTATCATACCGTGAATTGCCGACGCAAGTCCGGAGCTAAGTTGGTTCCAGCCACTCCTTTTCTGGGATATGCATTGGAGAAGAGTGTGGCAGAGATACTTCCATTTGGGACCCATGAGTGCCTTCTCTATCATATACTCTGTTTGATTCCCAGTGTACCCTATGGATACAAAGGTCCTCATGTATACGTCTCTTGGGTAAGAGATGGCATCCCCTTCATCTTGAAGCTTGAGGTGTTGCGGAGCTTTGCTTCAGTGATAATCATCTCCTTGCCGTCTACTGTGCCTCTGATTTGGGGAGTGCCCTGGTCAGTAGAAAACACGGCTGAGCTCCAAAAATCTTCCATGTGGGAAGTATAGATGGTTGGGTTGACTGTTAGGGCATGGTGGATTTTGGACCGACAAAGGAAGTCGATCATATCATCGAAACCTTCTGATTTCTTGCCTTTTATTAGGCATGCAGTGACGTTGTGATATGGGGAAAACTTGTCGTTGGGGTTGTTTATGTCTGCGTCTGCCATTGTTATGGATTTGGAGGGAAGAGAGAGGGGTGTTTGAATGTGGTTAATTATTTAGGGCTTTGAATGCTGTGGGGACGGGAGAGAAAGTGATGGGAGATAGGTTTGAAATTGAATATGAAGAGGTTGTGGGAACGTTTGAGATTGTGATATAACGGCAGACGAAGAAAAAGCAACCTTACTTGTACAGTACAACCTGTTTCACTTTTCATTGTTACAGCTGTAAAGCACTCGAGCAGTCATGGTAAAGACTGAGAGTAGTTTTTACCTCGGGTAAAAGTTAATGTAGACTTGTTTTACCCATCAGCAGCAAACTTGGTTGCTGCTGATGGTGAGCTATCCGCTGCAAACTTGGTTGCTGCGGATAGTGAAGTCTTTCAGCAGCAGATTTGGGTGCTGCTGACTGTTGTATTCATTCCGCAGCAAAAAGGTTGCTGCTGACCGCCTTAAAGCTATCCGCAGGAAACTTGTTCCTGCTGATTACTTAAAGCGATCAGTGGCAACGGCTTTCCTGCTGAAGAGTAAATCTGTCAGCAGTGAAAAAGTGCTGCTGACTATAACATTTTATTAAGAACAAAAACATATACATATTTACAAGGAAAGATAAAAATTTGAGACATGTCTTATTCAAAGTTCATCATGCCAATTGATTCAACTAGATATCGAAATCTTGCTTCATCAAAAGGTTTAGTGAACAAATCAGCATATTGCTCATTTGTGTGAACCTTGGATAGGACAATTCTCTTTTTCTCAGCTTGATCTCTGATAAAGTGATACCTGATGTCGATGTGCTTAGTCTTGGAATGCTGCACTGGATTATTCGTGATAGAGATTGCACTCATGTTGTCAATGTGAATTGGAGTCTGCAAGAAGGTCATTCCATAGTCAAGCATTTGATTTTGGATCCAGATGACCTGTGCACAGCAGCTTGAAGCTGCAATGTATTCTGCTTCAGCTGTTGAAGTGGAGACACATGTTTGCTTTTTGCATTGCCATGAGATGAGCCTTCCTCCAAGAAATTGACATCCCCCTGATGTGGACTTTTTGTCCAAGTTACAACCCCCATAGTCACTGTCAGTGTAGGCATAGAGATTGACATTTCCATTCTTTGGATACCATAGCCCAAGTTTTGGAGCTCACTTTAGGTATCTAAGGATCCTTTTGACAGCTTGAAGATGAGACACTTTTGGAGCTGCTTGAAATCTTGCGCAGAGACAAACTGCAAACATGATATCTGGTCTTGAGGCAGTGAGATACATGAGAGACCCTATCATTGCTCGGTACTGATGTTGATCAGTGTCTTGTCCTTCTTTATCCGGAGATAATTGATGGTGCACTTGCATAGGAGTTCTTGCAGCAGAGCAGTCAGCCATTTTGAACCTCTCCAAGATGCTTTTGACATACTTGGATTGACTTATGAAGATTCCATTTGGTACCTGTTTGACTTGAAGTCCTAAAAAGAAATTTAGTTCACCCATTGAACTCATTTCAAATTTGGAATGCATCAGAACATCAAAGTCTTTGCAGAGCTTCTTTCTTGTAGATCCAAAGATAACGTCATCAACATAAATCTGGACCAACAAAATTTCTCCCCCTTCATCTTTGATGAAAAGTGTCTGATCAATGGCCCCCCTTCTGAAGTTGTTGCTAAGTAGATATCCAGATAAAGTTTCATACCAGGCTCTTGGGGCTTGGTGTAAGCCATAGAGAGCTTTGTCCAGTTTTAAGACCTTATTTGGATGTGCAGGATCCACAAAGCCTGGAGGCTGTTTGACATAGACCTCTTCACCAATCTTGCCATACAAAAAGGCACTCTTCACATCCATTTGATAGACCATAAAGTTTTTGGATGCTGCATATGCCAGAAAGATTCTGATGGCTTCCAGACGGGCAACAGGAGCAAAGACTTCATCGTAGTCAATGCCTTCTTCTTGAGTGTAACCTTGAGCTACCAGTCTGGCTTTGTTCTTGACCACGATGCCCCTTTCATCTTGCTTGTTTCTGAAGACCCATCTTGTTCCAATGGTTGTTTGACCAGGTGGAAGATCAACAAGCTTCCAAACATCTTGTCTTTTGAATTGCAACAATTCTTCCTGCATTGCTTCAATCCAGCTGTTGTGCTTGAGAGCTTCATCAATCTTCTTGGGTTTGACCTGAGATAGAAAGCAAGAGAACAAACAAATGTTGGCTTCATGAGACTTACTTCTTGTCTGGATACCTATATTGACTGGACCAATGATGTTTTCCAGAGGATGCTCTTTGTTTATTCTCTATGCTGGTATCACATCCAGCCGTATTCCCTCTTCAAGATTACTTTGGTTTAGAACAGGATTGTCTTTAGTTGTGAGGAGAGGAGCTTGGAGGTTCTGATCATTGTGTTCCACATTGTCAGCAGTATTAGCATCAGAGGCCTCTTCAGCATGGATTGAGGAGGCTTCATTAAAGATTTCTTGGTCAGAGAGATTGCTGCTTGTGGTGTTGGAAGTACTGGCTTCACCTGTACTGGCTTCAATAGCTTCTGCCACTGATGGAGGATCAATGGATGGCCTTTTCTTCCTGATGTAGGGACTGGGAAAATCCAGTCTGTAGTCAGCAGAGGAGGTTGAGGCAGAAGATGTTGATTTTGAAGACGAAAACTCCATATTTGAGAATATGAGAGGCTCAAATATCTGGGTGAAGGAGTCTATATCAAAGAGCCAGTTAGGACCTTTGCCTTGTTCACAGACAACCTGTTCCATGCATTCCACATTAGCAGATTCTTCCACAATCCGAGTCCTAGAATTGAATACTCGGTAGGCCTTTGATTGAGAGGAGTAACACACAAAGTAACCTTCATCAGACTTTGCACCGAATTTAGGAAGAACTCCATGTGTGATGAAGATGGTACATGGACATCCAAAGGGCTTCAGGAAGCCAATGTAGGGAACTCTTTTGAGGCAAAGTTCATAGGGTGTTTTTTGGAGAGGCTTAACAATAAGGACTCTGTTCTGCACATAGCAAGCTGTGCTTACTGCTTCCGCCCAGAAAGTAAGGGGCAACTTTGAGTCAGCCATCATAGATCTTGCTGATTCAATCAGAGTCCTATTTCTTCTTTCAGCAACCCCATTTTGTTGAGGGGTTCTTGGAGCACTGTATTGCCTTTCAATGCCCTTGCTCTCACAGAAACTATTCAAAGTGTGATTTTTGAACTCTGTTCCCTGATCACACCTTATGATCTTTACCTTCAGATTGCTTTGATTCTCTACCCTAAGAATATAGGATTTGAGAATCTCAGCAGTTTCATCTTTTGTTCTTAGGAAGAATACCCATGAGAATCTGGAGAAATCATCAGTTATCACCAGACAGTAGGACTTTGCCCATTGACATGACATTCGTAGGACCAAAGAGATCCATATGTTGTAGCTGGAGAGGGGTGTCATTTGTGTTCAATGTCTTGGGCTTGTGGGAACTCTTGTGTTGTTTTCCCTTCAAGCAGGCAATGCAATGATCGTCTAGCTGGAATTCTTTGTCAGGAAGCCCTCTGACAAGATTGTCCTTCACTAATTTATTGATTGCTTTGATGTTAACATGGCTTAACCTCCTGTGCCAGAGAGCGGATTCATCAACTGATGCCTTTGACAGAAAACATGAAACACTACCAGATGGAGTGGCTTCATTCATGTCAAGCACATATAAGTTGTCCTTTCTACGAGCAGTTAGGAGAATCTTCTCTCGAGGGGGTTTAGATAGGCCAGGAGCTAACACGAAACATTCTTTGTCAATGAAGAGCATCCAATGCTTTTGGCACATACTTGGGAAACACTCATGAGATTGAAGTCAAGTTCTTTAACATAGTTGACTCTTTCAATACTCATCCTTTCATTGGACACAGTTCCTTGTCCAGTGATAGATCCACCCTTTGAGCCACTCCCAATGGCAACATATCCTCCATTGAAATGTCTGAAGTTAGACAGGATGGACCTGTTGCCTGTCATGTGCCTGGAACAGCCGCTATCTATCACCCAAGTATTGTGTTTGTTGCCTGGCTGTCCCTGCACATGGAAGATATCTAATTAGTGAGAGGATCATTGTAGCATGCAGCATTATAGAATATCGTTGCTAATTTGCCATTGTCAGCATGCTTGCTGTCAATGGAACCAATAGTTATACTTGGAGATTGTTTGGCCTTCCATTGCTGTGTTGGTGGTTTTCTAATTTCTTTACATTGTCGGCAGAAGATGTTGTTGCTGACAATTCTGGCTTATCCGCAGCTAATTTTGCTGATGAAGGCTTTGTTGGAGCAGTAGCAGTTTTTGCTTTGTCAGCAGCAGATACTTTTGCTGCTGATGTCGTTGTTTTTTATTTTGCTTTGTCAGCAGCAGAGACTTTTGCTGCTAAAGGCTTTGCCTTTGGTTTCCTAGACTTTACTCTATCAGGAGCGATTTTGTTTGCTGCTGATGGGTTAAGCACAGATGAACGATTTGCAATCTGGTTAAAAGGGTTGAACTTGCATGTTCCAACAAAGTGGCTTGATTCCCCACATATGATGCAAGTTTGTTGAGGTTTCTGTATCTTCACTCTTTGAGGGGATAGAGATTCTCTGAACTTTGTTGCCTTTGTATCAAAGCTTCTCACCTGTTTGTTTCTGTTTCTTTTCTCAAAGGCATGCTGCTTTGAGTTTCTTTGGTGTTCACGGTAGTGATAGCAGGTGCTGGCAGTGTAATTGTATTTGCCACACACAAAGCACGATAGTGCTATCTTGTCCCTGTGAAAGTCCACATAGTTCTTACTTTGAAACAAATCTTTGAAGTTCCAGGGATGAGCTTTGTTATGTTCAAAGGTGGCTTCTTCTAGTGTCCTTTGAACATATGGACCTTTTTCTCCAGGTGTATGAAAACTATCAAACACCTTTGGCTTTGACTGAGGCTTTGGGTTGGTGAAACCTGATGTCTCTCCCTTTTCAATGTTTAGCTTTCTTCCATTTTGAGGATAGCTAATCTTGATTTGTTTGAATGAGATGGGAGCTGGAATAGTTGGAATAGTTGGAGTAACAACAGGACATTCAGTTTTGTTCAGAACAGCTTCAGAGATAGGAGCAGATGGGACTGCACTAGTTTCACAGTGGTCTGAGCAGGTTGACTCAGGTTCTGAAGAGGTGGAGCAGTCTTCCACGAAACATGCATCCATTGAAGGATCAAGGTTTCGGTTTGCCGTGTCAAGATTTGCAGTATTGAAGCTTGGTTCGTGAATGGCAACATAGTCAGCAGGAGGAGGAACTGTCTTGTACTCGTCATCATGATATCCAAGTCCAGTTTTTACCCTTTCATGGACTTGAATATCTAACAATCTTTGTAACTTTTTACATGAAAATTCATATTTTTCAACATGAACTTTCTGTTCAGCCAGTTCAGCTCTGGTAGCTTTAAGTTTTACTAATAGATCATCAATCTGAGTTTCAAGATTGGTTTGTTCATGTTTTAAAGAAGAAATCTCTTTCTTAAGGCAGTTAATCTTTTCTTTGTAACTGTCTTCGACCTTTTTGAATTCAGATTTCATTTGGTGAAACTCTTCATTTTGATCTATTAGATTTTGGTTATGCTTTCTATAACCTAAAACTTTGTCAATGCAAGCTTGAGAGCAAAGATGTTCAAATACCTGAGGTGGTATCTCTGCATTGTCTGCCATAAGTGCTTGGTTAGAGGCAGGAACATCTTCATATTGAAAACTCCAGTCAAATTCTGTAGTTCCAACATTTGCAAAGGCTGCAGTTTGTGCTGGAGGAGTTCCTTGCTGCTGCTGCTGCCTGGGCTGACCTTGGTAAGCTTGTCTTTGATGGCTGGCACCCTGATTGGCTTTAGGTGCCTTGCACTCCCTAGCAAAGTGACCCATTTGGTTACAGTTGTAACATCGGATCTTGCTTTTATCAAGCCCAACTCTGGTGTTTGAGTTGTTGCTTGGAACTGATCTCCCGGTTCTAGAATAAAACCTTTTTGCTCTGAGGGAGAGCATGGCATATGAGTGCTGAATATCCATTTCTTCAAGATCATCTGGATGAAAGCATTCCAGATCCTCCTTTATGAAGTGCATGCTGCTTGAGTTGTCAGAGACAAAAGCAGTAGAGGTTGGCTGTTGAGGAGGTGCCTCAAGAAGAAATGGTGATGAGTTGGATTGTGAAGCAGTTGGTGTTTGAGGATGAGTGACAATGGGAGGATAGTAGTTGCTTGCACTAGGACCGAAATTATCAGAGTGAAGCGCTGAGGTGGTGGTGGAGGAAGTGGTAGCTGATTGATAACTGGAGCTCCTTTCTTTAGCTTGAATCATTTCTAATTCATAGGTTTTGAGCATGCCAAAGAGATCAGTCATCTGAAGAGTCTTCAGATTCTCTGTTCTTCTGATGGACACTGTATATAATGTCCAACAGCTAGGAAGAGATCTTATGAACTTCTTGAGAATGTCTTCATTCTCCAGATTTACCTTGGAGCACTGCAGTTCTCCAACCAGGTACGTGTACCTATTATATAAAACTGTTAGTGACTCACCTTCTTTCCGGACGAAGTTTTCATACTGTTGCTTGAGAATGTCAGGTCTGTTCTCCTTGACCTCTTCAGATCCAGCAAACATCTTTTCCAAGGCTCCAAATAATTCCTTTGCAGTTTTGTGAGCCTTGAAGTTGTTAAAAACTTCATTTGGAAGGCACATTTGGATAGCTCCTAATGCCTTGAAGTCCACCTCCGTTTTCTTGATGTCTTCTTCAGAATACTTGGAGGGTTCCTTCGGAACTAGTGGTCCTCCGGAGTCAGCAGAGGCCACCATGGGAACATAAGGTCCATCCCTTATGGATTTCCACATTCCGTATTCATGGTAGCAGAAGAAGCTTTCCATATGGTTCTTCCACATATCATATTCCTCCCCAGACACAAACCTCGGTGGTCGGTTGATACTGCCGATGTCTTCAGATCCATGACCTTGTGTCATTTTGTTTTGTGTGACTTGATCAAGAATAGAGTTTTGAATAGAATCAGAAAGTTATTAAACAAATGTTAGTTTGTTTAATCTTGAGCCAAAGCTCTGATACCACTTGAAGGATCGTAAGATTACAAGGTGCTTCTATTCTAGTTGATATTGGCGGAAACAATAGCAACCAACAAAGTAAACAAGTAAACAACAAGAATATTGATAAATGCACTGTTGTATTAGACTTCTGAGATTACAAGTTTACAAGTAAAACACTATCAAGAAGCACTATGAAAGCACAGCAAGCACGCATTGTTTGAAGTGTTTACAAGATATATATAGTAACTTAGAATCAAGACAGACCCTTGATTCTAAGGATCAGATCTAACACAAGCCGTTGATCTTGTTTATTAATCTAAATTACACGCAAAGGCTAATCTAGTTAACTTTACTGAAACGTCTTCTTAGGCATCATTGTTTGCATGCTTGGAGAAGCGCGTTATTGTCCTTTAATGGTTGCACCAATGAGGTTCCTTCTGCTTGGAGTGTGGCAGTTGCTTTGGCAGAAAGGTGTCAGAGGCGCTTCACATGGATAGTCAGCTGCAACGTTTGGTCTTCAGAGAATAAAGCTATCAGCAGCAGAGATGAGAATAATGCTGCTGATAAGCCTATCAGCAGCAACTTGTGTTGAACGCTGCTGATAAACCTATCAGCAGCAACAAGTGTTGAATGCTGCTGATAAGCCTATCAGCAACAATATGTGCTGAATGCTGCTGATAAGCCTATCAGCAGCCATATGTGATGAATGCTGCTGATAAGCCTATCATCAGCATTTGTACTTAGAATAATTTGGTAGCAATCAGTCTTTGGTTTTGCAGCTATTCTTTAAAAATCTTTAATGAACCTTCGATAGTAGCCCGCCAATCCCAGAAAACTTCGTATCTCTGTTGGTGTCTTTGGGACGTTCCATTCCTTTACTGTCTCGATCTTTGCAGGATCAACCATGATGCTGTTTGGGTTTATTACAGGACCTAGGAATTGGACTTCCCTATGCCAGAACGCGCATTTGGAGAATTTTACGTACAACTTTTCCTGCTTTAGCACCTCCAGAACCTCCCTTAGGTGACAGTGGTGATCACCCTCGCTTTTCGAATATACCAGTATGTCGTCTATAAAAACTATCACTGATCGATCCAACATGGGTCGACATACTCTATTCATCAAATCCATAAACGCTGCTGGTGCGTTGGTCAATCCGAAAGACATCACGAGAAACTCATAATGCCCATAACGCGTGCGAAACGCGGTCTTTGGTACGTCTTCCCCTCTCACTTTCAACGGATGGTAACCTAAACTAAGATCGATCTTTGAGAACCAACTCGCACCTTACAGTTGATCAAAAAGGTCATCTATTCTAGGTAGTGGGTATTTGTTCTTTACTGTCCTCTTGTTCAGTTCACGGTAGTCAATGCACATGCGCATGCTGCCGTCTTTCTTCTTTACGAATAGTACCGGAGCGCCTCATGGTGAAATGCTCGGTCTAATAAATCCTTTTTCTGTTAATTCCTGTAGTTGAGACATCAATTCTTTCATTTCTGACGGAGCCAATCGGTAGGGGGCTTTGGCAACGGGCACAGCTCCTGGCAGTAAATCAATCTGAAATTCTATTTCCCAATCGGGTGGCAACCCAGGTAGATCCTCAGGGAATACTTCCGGAAAGTTGCACACCACGGGTACATTCTTGAGTGCTTTCGTTTTCATTCTATCGTCAATAACATATGCCAGATAAGCTTTGCAACCGCGCCTCATGTAACTTTCGGCCTTGATCATCGAAATGACGTTTGGCATTGTGCACTTCCAATCCCCATAAACCGTAATTGGACTTCCGCTAGGAGCTTTGAGGTGTATTCTCTTACGTTTACATATGATTTGAGCTTCGTTGGCAGCTAACCAATCCATACCCAATACTATATCGAATCCTCCTAAGGTGAGAAGGAATAATCTAGAAGGAAACTTATGGCCCTCTATTTCTATGATACAATCCTCTGTTACTTGAAACACTGTCGAATTTTTACCCACGACAGTTTGTACGCTAAAGGCCTTTACTATGGTGTTGATAGTGCAATCCAATTTACGACTAAATGCATTTGATATGAAGCTTTTACTAGCACCATAGTCAAATAAAATAGCAGCATTTTCATCATTTACTAGAAACGTACCTGACACAACATCAGGGTTTCCTCTTGCTTCTTCCTCAGTCAGTGCATAGGCTCGAGTCCTAGCCTTTGGATGTTCCTTTTCAGTTTCCTTTTCAGTTTCCTTTTCCTTTCCCGAACCGGATTGTCTGGTTTTCCTGCAATCCCTAGTCAGGTGACGAAACAGTCCACATCCTTGGCATTTAGTGTCTCTTAAGCAGTCACGAGAATAGTGCCCCGCCTTCCCACATCTATAGCAGATGGTGGTGCCGATTCGGCACTCGCCAAGATGTTGCCTTCCAAACTTCTTGCAGGTTTCATAATCATCTGTTCATGGCTTCTTAACTCCAGTGTTTACATTCCCTTTCCCAGTGCCCCTAGGCGGGTTCTCCCATTTCCTCTTTTGGGTCTTGGGTGCCAGGTCCTCATTGGCGTAGTCGTCGTAGACGATTCTGCTCAGATTCACTACCGACTCGAAGGTCGAGGGTAGGTTAGCTTTTACATGAACACGGACCCGTTGTGGCAATCCCTTAACATAGTACTTGATCAAATGATCTTCGGTTTCCACTAGGTGTGGTACTAGTTGAGCCAGTTCATTGAATCTTGATGTATACTGGCGATGAGTCTTGTTGCCAGCCTTGAAGTTCAGGAACTCGTTCTCCACACGATCGATCTCATTCTGTGGGCAGAACTTTTGAATTATGAGCTTTTTCAAGTCTTCCCATGTCATCCTGTTGATAGCATTGGGTGACTTAGTTCTTTGAATGTTCCTCCACCAACTTAGTGCTTCGTTGGTGAAAGAATGAGCAACATACTTAACAGCTTGGTCTGGTCGACACTCGCTGATGTTGATGACAGCGTTCATCCTCTCGACCCACTCGAGGGTGGCCACCGAGTCCTTGTTCCCGTCAAATTTGGGTGGGTCTCCGTCCTTGAAACCTTTATAAGTGCACCCTCTATTGCTTGACCCCACCTTTATTTCATCCCCATCACTGTCATAGAATTTTTCCTCATGGTTCTCTTCATCATCTTCCTTAATCTTCTTTAATGCTTCAGACAGTAAGTCAGGCAACAGATTCTTTAAAGTGAGCACGACCTCACGGGAAATAGCATTTCTGACCTCGGGTTCTAACTGTAGTGACCCCTGATGGTCGCCCCAAGTTGGGGTGACATTAGTTTGGTGCACGCTCTCTGTGTTTTCCGCGTGCACGTTCTCTTTTTCTTCATGTCTTGGATTCAGTGGAGGCCTACCGACTCGGCCAGTGCGACCGCCTCGGCTTCCTGTTCTTCCTCCTCCAGCCATAGTTCTTAGTTTCCTGATGGTCATAAAGGAAATACATCAATGTCATTTCTTCAGATCATAGTTTGGAACAGCACGAGCAAGGTAAATTTTTAATTATAGTGACCGGTTTGTGATTACTAATTTACATTGCTTTTCGGGTTCAAAACTCTTCAAATCGGTTGTGACATTGACATCTATTTGTTCTAAGTTAAGGTATCTATTCTTATCTAAGTGTATTAACTCTAGTACTTACTTACCGTGCTAGCGTTGGCGTTGGCTACCCATACTGACATCCATGCGTTGGTCCCATTATCAGTTTGAGTCCAGACATTTAGGGATGTCTGAATCTCTCAAACTATTGCTCTGATACCAACTTGTAAGGCCCCTTTTCCCGGGTAACCTCACTTGTTGGATTTACTCATAAACATAGTCATTGATCACAGAACTTTTAATTAAAAACGTTCAAACACAGCGGAAGCATACATCATTCAATAACATAACATAGTAGCGGAAGTCTTAACATTAAACATAACATTGTCTTAACATAAATAAAAGTAGGATGTCAGTCTCGTGCCGGGTAACCTTCACGCCTTCGCACGACCCTTCCTTTCTGTACCTGAAATGTATACTAAAAGTCAGCTAACGCTGGTGAGTTCTAGTTTAAAACTATTAAGTATGATCATTCTTTTCTTTTCAAGTATACATAATTATATACATTCGTAACTTTTGCTTTTCTTTCATCTTTCTTTTGTGATTACATATATATATATGCATTCACCTTTTTTTTTTCTTTTCTTAACTTTCATGGGTCTTACACTTAAGGGTGATCAACCCGTCATTTCTTTGCGAATGTCACAAAGACAAACGCCACGGTCCATCGTCATGGTCCGCCATTCTTACAACCGTCCGACAACTAGTGTCCGTCCGTCATTATCTTACAACCGTCCTACCGAAGTAGTCCGTCATTATCTTACAACCGTCCTACCGAAGTAGTCCGTCATTATCTTACAACCGTCCTACCGAAGTAGTCCGTCATTATCTTACAACCGTCCTACCGAAGTAGTCCGTCATTATCTTACAACCGTCCTACCGAAGTAGTCCGTCATACTTACAACAGTCCTACCGTCGTAGTCCGTCATATTTGTCTGACTGCCCTAAGGTATCCGTCTCCCACCCGAACTAATTATTCAGTCGTACATCGATTTCGGGACTTACTCCACCGTAGTGGCCTGTTTAGTCTACCTTTCTAGACTTTCATTTCTGGCTGCATAATAGTCGAGTGGTCGTCCGTCTACCGAGGTAGCCGTTATCATTGTTCCATTCATAACGTTTATTCATTCATAGCAAACAATATATACATGGATATAAAGCAAGATTTCATTCTTACATATTGTGTTGTTCTTTCATTCATTCTATATAATCTTACGATTCATTCTTTGTGCATAATTCATTTTCATATATATATATATATAACATATATATTAGTATATCACGTATGATCACATTAGCATTCATATCATTTATTCATTTAGTGTATACATTTCAGCCCCAAAACATTTGAATTGCTTTGCACATAACATAGAAGGGGGCAAATAGAACTCACCTGATGAATATTTTCTTAGATACACTTAGCTGGTTACTGAGCGTCACTAATGTCACTCACAATCTGTATAATAAAGTCATACACGTAAGGTAGTGCTCCTAGATGACACTAGACATTACTATGCTTGAACCTAGTAGTTTCGATGGATTTGCCTATATCGAAACTCGGTAGTTTCGATAGGTTGCTTATGTCGAAACTTGGTAGTTTCGATAGGTTTCTTATGTCGAAACTTGGTAGTTTCGATAAGTAACTTAGGTGTAATCTTAGCTTCAGATCGTGGGCTCATATCGAAACTATGGTAGTTTCGATGGGTTTGCACATATCGAAACTATGTAGTTTCGATGGTTCTGCACCTATCGAAACTATGGTAGTTTCGATGGGTCTGCACATATCGAAACTAAGTAGTTTCGATAGGTCTGCACAGATCGTCTTCCCCAAAAATCCAAAGTTTTTGCATGCGCGTCTGATCGAGTCAATATCTCAATTTTCTTAGGTCAAAACGTTCGGTTTTCATTCTAGATGCTAAACCTAAGTTCATTTTCAAGTTTCATCCGCAAAATCGTTACCTTTTTATCCAAAACCCGAAAATCCTATAAAGTCATAAAAACTCAGATTATGATCGAACGCTTACCTGGATTGGATTTTTGATTCGGCGGAGATGATCACGAGCACAACAGCAACGTTCTCCTGAATTTCTAAGTCGATCCGTCACTTTCTCTCTCTAGGCCCGTGCTCTCTTCTCTCTCTCTAGAACTTAAGATTGGTGGAAAATGAGAAGTTTGGGCAGCCCTTGCCCTTATATACTTGGGCTTCCTTCGGCCCGTTGGAGCCGAGATCAAGCCCATCCATTTTTCTTTCGTCATTTGAAAATTATAATTTCGATTGTGGCATTATTTATTTATTACCAGTTTTGGGATGTTACATCAAGCGAAGCCGTATTCCTATTATCAAAGTTCGTTGGGAATCAAAACGTGGTCCCGAGATTACTTGGGAACGTGAGGACCAAATGAAGCTCAAGTACCCACACCTCTTCGCTAGTTCAGTTGCCTCAACTAGTTGAATTTCGGGACGAAATTCTCTCAACATGTGGATACTGTAACAATCCTTGATTTTCTTGTAAATGTTAAATGCAACAAACAATATTTCAAATTCTATTTCTAGTTTAATACTTTGTGTTATACAAAGCATGTCAATCCCATGATCTCATCAAACCAAATTCCATGATTTTACATACATATATATATACATATACCTAAACATATAGATGCAATTTAATGGTTTGAACCCCCCCAACTGTTCGAACCCTTAACTTGAACCCACACAATGCAATATTTACATTTAACCCTTCCAATTGACCTTATTCAGGTTATTAACCCCCATCCTCATCAGTTTTGACTTTGGAAGTCAACACAACCCAAGAACACCACAATCCAGGGCTGCCTCGGATCCAAATTATGTAATTGGACTCCCCATACACGAATATTTGATCATACACCACCCCTAGGCCCAATTGGAACTTCAATTCGATCACTTTGCGCGGTCTGTTTCAAATTCGAACGTGTTTGACTCCACAAAGTTAAACCCATATCAATCAAGCACTAATTCGTGCAATTAACGCGTTTAATAGCCCACAAATCACGCTTTGATTTACCTCGGCTGTATTCAGACCCAAAACGTGACCATATTCATTCAAAATCGAATGTAGGAACCCGTGAATCATGCCGACAACCATTACCCCCGGATCATAGTCGAATCGGGCATTTAGGGGGAAATTAATCGAATCCTATCATTCACAAACCTTCGCAAACCTATCTAGAAACTCTCTCGACCCCAAACTAATCGGCATTACACCCCTGGTGTTCGATCAAGCTCGAAGATCATCGGACCCTAGTTTTCTACTGATCGTGCTCGTCTTGTAACCAAAACTAGTTGCATTCGAATTGTTCTTCCATTCCGATCGAAAGCCCTCTGTCAATTTCAATTGACGGAGGGAATCGAATTCAAATCGAAGCAGACTTTAATCGATCAGCACATAATCCGATTTGGTTTTTGATGTCGTCCAGACGGTCTATAAAAACTATCAAATAAAACCTAATCTAGACTCTCTAGCTTTAAATTTATAAAACCTAGACTCGACCTAAAACTAGACCACACAACCGGCAAGTGTACCGATCAATGCAATATAGCCTAACGAAGTCCGGATATCGAACCCAAAAGACACTGAATAACTAAATTAGACTCTAACTAGGACTTAATATGATTAATTGATTGGGGGGTTTACTACACTAAAGATTAACTAAGAATGCAATAAACTAAGGACAATTCAAGCTATCAAGAGTAAACTAAAGATGAAATCAAGAATGGAGAGGTCACTACCTAGGTCGGAATCCTATGTGTAAAGCTCAACTTCTATCGGTTTTGGAACTAGGTTGGATCTGGGTTTCTAAAGATATAACACCTAAAAGATATCTAGTGGATTCCCGATCACTCTCGGTCTCGGGATGTGACCAGAAGACAACCTAAGGATATTAACTCACCAGATAATCGGATCACCTCTCGGGTATTTCCTACTATGACAAGTACCCTAATAAACGGATTACCTCTCAGTCTCACCGCTTACCATACACTCAAGGAATGCATGGGGTAGTTCTAGAATGGATACTATGATTCGGATAGCAACTATCACTAGACACCTAATACCAACTTCCTCTCAGACAGCTGACACTCGGATTCCTAATGACGAAGACTCAACGACTAATTCTCACCTCTCGGGTATTGAACTAGGACACACATTCACTTCTAATCAGTAATTTACTAGGTTTTCTATGGCTACTGCGTCTAGACACCACTCTAACTCACAAACCCTAAAGTCTATGAACCAGAAACGAAGATCAAACTGGCAGACAACCACAATCAACGCAGAAAAGCATAATCAACCACATAATCAGAATTAAACATGCACTAACATCACACATAAACAAACTCAAACCTTTACTAAATCATAAATCCAACATTCAAATCCAAAAACCGAATAAAAATCGAAACTTTAACACATAATCATCATATTGACCTAGGTAGATCAAGGATCTAGCCTAGAATCATACTAAGAACATCTACACAGAAGCAAATAGCAAGATCCATAGGTTCAAAACATAAAATCAAAGATAAAAATCAAGTCTTTAAAACCTAGAACGTATAACTACGAACCCGGAATCCAAAGCTTTAATCTTTAAGCTTCAATCTTCTTCCAAACTCCCAAAATCGCCTCTTTTTCTTCCCTGGAACGGCTGGAATCGAACTCCCTCATAATGGCCGTTTTTATCTTTTTAATTTAGAAAATTAGGGTTTTGCGGAAAACGGCCCTCTCGCGTACCGCGAGAGAATGTTGACTGGATCCTCGCGTACCGCGAGGACCAAAATAGTCGGGCGGATTCCTGGAGTTTCCCGCGTACCGCGAGAATTATTACACTCGTCTTTCGCGTACCGCGAGAGACCTAAATTTCAGAAAATTGTCTTTTGATCTTTGGACTTTTCCGGGCTTCGTTTCTTCGCTCGTTTTCTTCACGTATTCTTCATTAATATTCCCGAGCTCCTACAAATAAGACAAAAGACTCAAATGTACATAAAATTGACTCAAAACTAATATAAAACTACTTAGAACACATTAAAACAAAGGAATAAAGACGTGTGCTTTCGCACCCTATCAAATATCCCCACACTTAACCTTTTTTCGTCCTCGAAAAATCTGCAAATGGAATCATAACTGGCATCTAACTCAACAAACATAAATTTCAATTTTCAAAACATACTCACGTGTTAAAAAGCAACAATTAGTATTTCTGTCCGATTAAACCCAAGCACTAACTTTCAAGCCCCCGTTACGTGTTCTAAATCCATTTTATACAACATATCAATCAATCTATGTGACTCACACTTAGAAGTTACAGCTCTACCTAATCCCGTCTCAAGGTCATGTTTAGGCACGGATTAAACCATATAGATTTACCCTACCACGTTAAACTACTATTTACAGGTTTTTAGAAATCAGATGAAATCATGAATGAATGGATGATAATGAGCATAATAAGCAAAAGAACTTTCGTCTAGAGGCGTTTCAACCAAGTCACTATCCCGGAGGGTAACACATAGACTACATTCTATCAATGAAGCACATAAATCTTACTTAGGGGTGTATCCTCCAAGTCGCTATCCCAAAGGGTAACACATAAGCAAAACTCAGTATAGCTCATAAATTATGGAATAACATGGATTATGGAATGCGGGCGCCACCGAAACTCGGATTTATTCTCATAAAAAGAGAATGGTGTGCCATAAAAAATTTCAAAAACCTTTAAATTTTTAACTTAATCGTGGTACCTATCACCCTATATTGACAGTTTCAGTATTACCATTACTCTAAGATGAATACCCACAAGATATCATGATTTTATTCCGTGATTAATCCTAAATAACACAAACAGGATATTTAAGCTCTACTAGTTAGCTGGGTCTACCAAAACATCACTAATTCAACACGTTTTCAATTATTTAATCTTTTAAAATCATAAATAGATCCAGTTCTACTATCATTTTCCAAATATATGCAGTTATTTTCAAGAGCATTTTTCAAATTTTTCAATTTTTTTTTTGTATTTTTGAATTTTTAAAGACACAAACTAAACAAACTAGACACTCACATCCCCACACTTGAAAGACACATTGTCCTCAATGTGAAGCAAAACAAAACTAAAAATAAAAATGCAAAAATAAAACAAGAAAAAAAAGAACAGGAATCGACTTAGCTGGAAATATAGATGCAAACTAATATGCAGCTTCGTTCTTCCTTGTGTGTGCACCGTATAGCATTTTGGTCGCGGTTACACATCAGCTGTCGGGTTGCCTTTACAAGATAGTAATGGTGACCATCAATTCCGCCCGAATGGAGATTGAGTACGGGTGGAATGATAAACCTGCAAAATAAGACTAAACATACCCGCAGCATTAAACTGACTCAAATAATAACTCAAATACTAACTCAACTAGACACTTAAAAGACTCAAGATAGATAGATGCAGAGAAAACATACTCAACGTGTGGCAAACACATAGACATGAATACCACAGCAAGGTCGAACATCGGTCATAAACAGTTTCTAGTTTCCCATGGTCATGGTGGTCGGATGGTGGTAGGTGGGTGAATTAATGTGATGGATGATGGTGGTTAAAGGTGATGCTTCATGGTAGTGGTGGTACGAAGTTAGGTGATGAATAGTGGTGGTGAGTGAAAACGGGGACAGAAACGGGTACGGGAAACCATGGGAAACAAAGGAAATAGGGTGACACCAGCAGTCCCTCGCGTACCGCGTAAGTCGAAGGGGATATTCTTCGCGTACCGCGAAGGCCAAAAAGTTAGGCCGGTCGAGACTTTTGTCTCTCGCGTACCGCGAGAGATCTTCCTCTCGTTCTTCGCGTACCGCGGAAGGGTGTCGTTAACAGAAAGTTTTGAAGAATTTTCAAGTTTTATACTTAGAAAAAAATTTTGCCATTTAAGAAAAAAATTTTCACCCAACTTCCTTAAAACCTTGTCCCAAGGATAAAAACACATGTAACCATACCTGGGGCTTCATTCCCGACGATTTTCCTTACCGAATCGAGCATGGATTCCTGCAAAACTTGACACAAACAAAACACAAACCGAAAACAAAGAAAAAGACATGGACTCATACCAATGAACGCACACAAACTTTACATCCCGGGCACTTGCCCAGGACTCAAGCAAA
Source organism: Smallanthus sonchifolius (assembly GCA_023525975.1). Lineage (NCBI taxonomy): Eukaryota > Viridiplantae > Streptophyta > Magnoliopsida > Asterales > Asteraceae > Smallanthus > Smallanthus sonchifolius. Next base: position 23,632,148 of record CM042030.1, on the reverse strand, counting down.
CCTATCAGGAGGCTTCTCCTTGATCCTAACCGGTACCGCCTTCATCCTTCGCGGCCTACCGGTTCTCCACAGCCTCAGCAAACAACTACTCCTACCGCACCATGGATTTCTATCCTTCATCTCCTTCCACCACAACTTAAATCTACCCGGTCCGAAGATAATACGCATTAAATAACCAAGTAGTTTGTCACTCCTCGATATCCCCACACTTGGGGTTAGCACTCTATCTACGTTGCCTAAGTCAATTAACTCTCGAGTCCTCTTACGAGGCGGCCTAGACCTAGGGGGTGACTCGATCTTTCTCCCCAAAGCACAAACAGTGGTGAAGATATGTAGGGGTTTAGGAATGGGCACTTCTAAAGGAATGACCTCCACAATCTCACCAGGATCCTCGGGATCCTCAACAACCTCCACCAACTTCCCCACACTTGGGGTTTTGCCTATGACCTCTTCAAACTCTGCCATCATCTCCAGCAAATCATCAGGCATCTCATCTCCATAATCGTCTGGCTCATCTAGCAATCCTTCTAACTCCAACGCCCAATCATATGGTTCTTCTATATTCGGGGCTGGTTCACCTACTTCTATCACCGGATCGGGGTCCCAATGGTGGTTCATGAAAGAATCGAGCATGCACACGGAGTGGCTGTGCTCGCCAACATCCTTCCCGGACTCTACAGCATTGAATGTAAGGACCTCATCCCCCACACTTAGTGTGAGCTTCCCGTCAAAGACATCAATCATCGCCTTTGCGGTTCGTAGGAACAGGCGTCCTAAGATGAGTGGGACCTTGTCATCCACCTCCATATCTAGAATCACAAAATCCACGGGGAAAACAAAATTGCCCACTTTCACTAATAGATTTTCCACTATTCCCCGTGGATACTTGACTGAGCGGTCAGCCAAGGAAATGCTCATGCGCGTTGGTTGTGGTTCACCTAGGTCCAGCTGCTTGTACAATGAATAGGGCATCAAATTGATGCTAGCACCTAGGTCGGCCAACGCGTGGTGTAATGGTAGGTTGCCCAACAAGCACGGGATCGTGAACCGACCCGAATCAGACAACTTTTCTGGCAAATGATTTTGCACCACTGCCGAGCATTGCTCACCAAGTGAGACTCCAGAGACCTCCTCAAGTTTCTTCTTGTTGGAAAGAAGGCCTTTTAAGAACTTGGCATATTTGGGCATATGCTGGAGGACCTCTACAAACGGGAGATTGACCTTGAGTTGTTTGAACATATCAAGGAAGTGACCGTATTCCTTAGCATGTTTATGTGGCAACACACGTGTGGGATAAGGAATACGGCTCAGGTCAATCTCGGGGGACTTCATCTCCACCCCCTTCTTCTTCTCCTGTGCCTTCTTGGTAGGCACCTCAACCACTACTTCCTCCTCCACCGGCTCTTCTTCTTCTACTACCGGTGGGCTCTCATCTTCCTTCTCTCCCATGCTCCTTGTCGAAACAGCATTCGACTCGGTCTCTTTCAGCATCCTTGCGTCGATTTCAGCAAATCGAGCTGCCCAATCAATCTTATTCACCTCCTCCACCGAGGGAATATTATGCTCCTTAGAGTGGGGGTCAACCTCTTCAACCACTTTACTCTCCACACTCTCTATAGACACGGCCATCACTGAAGCGTTCGGGCCCGTAGAAGGGCTTCCTTGTCTATCATGTATGCTCCTAGCAATGTCTCCTACCGTGCGTTGCAAATCCTGGAACGCCGATTGCTGATTCTTCATCAAAGTGTCATGGCTATCCAGTCTTAGCCGAGCATCCTTGTTATTCTGCACCAGCTGGGCAAGCAACTGTGTCTGAGTCTCCATCATCTCCTCAATCCTTCGTGACCCAACAGTGCTCCCAGAACTCGCTCCTTCTTCTGCTCCTCCATACTGTTGCTGACGACCAGTGAATCCAGATCTCCATCCCGAACCAAAAGTATTAGAATTGTTGTAATTTCGGTTCTGGTATTGGTTGCCAGCATAGCTCACATGCTCTTGATTATTTACCGGGCAATCTCGGGTGTCGTGTCCTCCCCTGCACACCTGACACCTCAAAGCACTGAGCTTGAGCTCCTTTATCTCATTCGCCATCGAGGCGAGGGCAGCAGCCACGCTAGTATCAGGAGTGACCTGATGCACACCTCTAGGAGAAGAGGCGTGTGACCTAGCAGTAGGGATGGAATCCCTAATAGAACGTGGGTGCTGCTGTTCGGCTTGAGCGAAGCTCTCGAACATATCCTCGCACTCCTCAGGCTCGAGTCTATCCATGATATGGCCTCCTGCAGCTGTGTTGAACATTTGCTGCGTCTCGAAGGTAAGGCCATTATAGAACTTCTCCACTAGTGCCCAGTCGGGGAGACCGTGCTGGGGACATCGGCTCAACAGCGCGTTGAACCGCTCCCAGGCCATGTGGTAAGGCTCGTCGGGATCCATCCGAAACGAATGGATCTGGTCCCGAAGGCGAGCGGCCCTGGAAGGTGGAAAGTATTTCTTGAAGAACTTGGCTTCGAGATCCTCCCATGTGGTGATAGAATTGTCGGGAAGAGTGTCGAGCCAAGTAGATGCACGCCCAGAAAGAGAGAATGGAAAGAGACGCAAGTAGATTGCGTCCTTAGATACACCCGTGATATTAAATGTATCACATATCCGCGCGAAGCGGGACAAATGTCCGGGTGCATCCTCATCCTCGAGGCCATGGAATTGAGTGGCATGAGTGATCGTACTCATGACATGTGATGGGATCTGCCAAGAATTGGTGTTCGGTATAGTGGGGCGTGTGATCGAAGATCTCGCGCCCGTGACCCCCTCACTGGCCCTCTGGTGCACCGTACGTCTAGCCGGTGGGTTAGCGTCACCCATAGTAGGAAATGGAACTGGGCTAGTAGGACGTACCTTTGGTTTAACCAGCTCCTCTAAACGCTCCCGAAAGTCGCGGGTGCGCTCGTGAAGCTCTCGTTCGGGCTCTTGAAAAGATGCAAAAGATGGTGATCCTTGCGAACGAGTATTGGGCATAAACAGAAAGACTCTAAGAAGGAAAAATAGAACAAAGACTCAAAAGAGAACAAAAGACTCAAATAAACCAAAAATCTAACAAAGAACTAGTCAAAGCTAATATTGCTATTGCCAAGTGTCCCCGGCAACGGCGCCAAAAACTTGATGTCGTCCAGACGGTCTATAAAAACTATCAAATAAAACCTAATCTAGACTCTCTAGCTTTAAATTTATAAAACCTAGACTCGACCTAAAACTAGACCACACAACCGGCAAGTGTACCGATCAATGCAATATAGCCTAACGAAGTCCGGATATCGAACCCAAAAGACACTGAATAACTAAATTAGACTCTAACTAGGACTTAATATGATTAATTGATTGGGGGGTTTACTACACTAAAGATTAACTAAGAATGCAATAAACTAAGGACAATTCAAGCTATCAAGAGTAAACTAAAGATGAAATCAAGAATGGAGAGGTCACTACCTAGGTCGGAATCCTATGTGTAAAGCTCAACTTCTATCGGTTTTGGAACTAGGTTGGATCTGGGTTTCTAAAGATATAACACCTAAAAGATATCTAGTGGATTCCCGATCACTCTCGGTCTCGGGATGTGACCAGAAGACAACCTAAGGATATTAACTCACCAGATAATCGGATCACCTCTCGGGTATTTCCTACTATGACAAGTACCCTAATAAACGGATTACCTCTCAGTCTCACCGCTTACCATACACTCAAGGAATGCATGGGGTAGTTCTAGAATGGATACTATGATTCGGATAGCAACTATCACTAGACACCTAATACCAACTTCCTCTCAGACAGCTGACACTCGGATTCCTAATGACGAAGACTCAACGACTAATTCTCACCTCTCGGGTATTGAACTAGGACACACATTCACTTCTAATCAGTAATTTACTAGGTTTTCTATGGCTACTGCGTCTAGACACCACTCTAACTCACAAACCCTAAAGTCTATGAACCAGAAACGAAGATCAAACTGGCAGACAACCACAATCAACGCAGAAAAGCATAATCAACCACATAATCAGAATTAAACATGCACTAACATCACACATAAACAAACTCAAACCTTTACTAAATCATAAATCCAACATTCAAATCCAAAAACCGAATAAAAATCGAAACTTTAACACATAATCATCATATTGACCTAGGTAGATCAAGGATCTAGCCTAGAATCATACTAAGAACATCTACACAGAAGCAAATAGCAAGATCCATAGGTTCAAAACATAAAATCAAAGATAAAAATCAAGTCTTTAAAACCTAGAACGTATAACTACGAACCCGGAATCCAAAGCTTTAATCTTTAAGCTTCAATCTTCTTCCAAACTCCCAAAATCGCCTCTTTTTCTTCCCTGGAACGGCTGGAATCGAACTCCCTCATAATGGCCGTTTTTATCTTTTTAATTTAGAAAATTAGGGTTTTGCGGAAAACGGCCCTCTCGCGTACCGCGAGAGAATGTTGACTGGATCCTCGCGTACCGCGAGGACCAAAATAGTCGGGCGGATTCCTGGAGTTTCCCGCGTACCGCGAGAATTATTACACTCGTCTTTCGCGTACCGCGAGAGACCTAAATTTCAGAAAATTGTCTTTTGATCTTTGGACTTTTCCGGGCTTCGTTTCTTCGCTCGTTTTCTTCACGTATTCTTCATTAATATTCCCGAGCTCCTACAAATAAGACAAAAGACTCAAATGTACATAAAATTGACTCAAAACTAATATAAAACTACTTAGAACACATTAAAACAAAGGAATAAAGACGTGTGCTTTCGCACCCTATCAGTTTTATACATCGTTGTAATAAACGTATTTAAATTTCTAGTTGCCCATATAACGAGCGAACCATCTAGTCCAAACGGTTAATCATGCACACGATTAGACTAGATGTGTTTCCAACAAGTGGGTTTCGAACCCACCTCCGGCCCCTTTTTGTGCATACCTTGAACCAGACCCGGATCCCTGTCCTCTCTGTGTTAATACGACCTTAGGCCGGATTTACTGTAAGGCCCCTTTCCCGGGTAACCTCACTTGTTGGATTTACTCATAAACATAGTCATAAATACTGAACTTAAATTAAAGACATTCATCATTCAATTACAAATCATTCGTCATTCAATTACATAATATAACATAACTTGACAGCGGAAGTCTTAACACATATATTAAAGTGGGATGTTAGACTTGTGTCGGGTAACCTTCACGCCATCGCACGACCTTTTCTTCCTTTACCTGAAATGTATACTAAAAGTCAGCTAACGCTGGTGAGTTCTAGTTTAAAGTCAATCATACATAATATTTACCTTATCATGAATATAATGTATATATATATTCATACTTTTAAATATTCTTTACTTTACTGTTCTCACATAACATTCATTGAGGGTATATACATATGTACATACATACTTTCTTTTTTAGAGAACACTTATTGGCCATAATCTTAAGGGAGATCAACCCGTCATACTTGTCGCGAATGTCACGAAGACATCGCTGTCAGAACTACCGTCGTAGCCCATTTCATTACCGTCCGGCTCTAGAAAACCGTCCGTTATTCATTAATCCGTCTGGCAACCTTTGTCCATCCGTTCTTAAACCGTCCTACCGTCGTAGTCTGTCATTTTGTCCGTCTGCCCTAGGGCATCCGTTTCCCACGCGACCATTATGTATGCAACCGTTCTACTTTAGTTAAGGCATTTGCTTCGACCGTCCATTAATACCTTTTCATACGTCCTAGCTTGCGAAGGAACGTTTTTGTCCCAGTTGCAAAATAGTCACGTGGTCGTCCGTCTACCGAAGTAGCCGTTGTCATAGAAGGGTTTATAACGTTTACATTCATTCATAACATGCAATATATATGTAATTTAAAGCAAGATTTCATTCTTTTACGTTATGTCCTTCTTTCATTCATTCTTCAAAATCATACGCTTCTTTCTTTATTCATAATTCATTTTCATATATAAGTATTTATATATATACGTATGATCACATTGACATTTATAACATTTAATCATTTAGTGTATACACTTCAGCCCCAAAACATTTAAAATGATTTGTACATAACATAGAAGGGGGCACATAGAACTCACCTGATGAGTAGTTTCTGAAATACACTTAGTTGGCTACTGAGCGTCAATAATGTCACTCACGATCTGTATAATAAAGTCATACACGTAAGGTAGTGCTCCTAGATGACACTAGTCATTACTATGCTTGAATCTAGTAGTTTCGATGGATTCGTTTATATCGAAACTTGGTAGTTTCGATAGGTTGCTTAAGTCGAAACTTGGTAGTTTTGATAGGTCTGCATATATATATATATATATATATATATATATATATATATATATATATTTATATATATATCGAAACTATGGTAGTTTCGATGGGTCTGTATATATATCAAAACTATGTAGTTTCGATGGGTCTGCACATTTCGAACTAAGTAGTTTCGATGGGTCTGCACATATCGAAACTAAGTAGTATCGATGGGTCTGCACATATCGAAACTAAGTAGTTTCGATGGGTCTGCACATATCGAAACTAAGTAGTTTCGATGGGTCTGCACAAATCATCTTCCCCAAAAATCTGAAGTTTATGCATGCGAATCTGATCGTGCCAATATCTCTATTTTTCTTAGATCATAACGTTCGGTTTTCATTCTAGATGCTATACCTAAGCTCATTTTAAAGTTGCGTCCGCAAAATCGTCATCTATTGGGCTAAAACCGAAAATCCTAAAAAATCATAAAAACTCAGATTATGATCGAACGCTTACCTGGATTGGATTTCTGATTCGGAGAAGATGGTCACGAGCACAGCAGCAACGTTCTCCTGAATTCCCGAGTTGATCCGTCACTTTCTCTCTCTAGACCTGAGCTCTCTTCTCTCTCTCTAGAACTTGCGTGAGTGGGGAAATGAGCAGAGAAGAGGGTTGCCTTGCCTCTTATATGCCTGGGCTTCCCTCGGCCCATTGAAGCCGAGCCCAAACCCGCTCCCTTTTGTTTAAATATTCCGACTAAGTCACCGGTCTTGCTATATTTATTCGTTTTATTATTTTTGGGATGTTACAAGTCTACCCTCCTTAGAAAGGTTTCGTCCTCGAAACCTGCTAATCGTTAAACAGCTGGGGATATAGTCCTCTCATTTCGTCTTCTTTTTTCCAAGTAGCTTCTGAACCCTTTCTGTGTTTCCATTGTACTTTTACTTATGGGATTGACTTATTGCGTAGTCGTTTCTCAGCTCGGTCAATAATGGCTATCGGTTCCTCTATATAATTTAGACTGTTATCCACTTCGATCTCGTCGTAAGGTATGTGAGCTGTGTCGTCAGCTAGGTACTTGCGTAGGTACGACACGTGGAACGTAGGGTGTATTTCGCTAAGCTCGACGGGTAGGTCGAGTCTGTAAGCAACTTGACCCACTCTCGCTAAAATCTTGAAAGGTCCGACAAACCTTGGACTTAGTTTACCACGTTTTCTGAACCGAATGATTCCTTTCCACGGTGATACTTTCAACAGTACCATGTCCCCTACTTGAAACTCTAAATTCCTCATTCTCTTATCCGCGTATGATTTATGTCTGTCTTTTGCGGCTTTCATTCGAGCCTTGATTTGATCAAATTTCTCGGAAGTAGCTTTGATCACTTCGAGACTTGCAAAATCCTTCTGTTCAATTTCCCCCCAACAAACCGGGGTCCTACATTTCCTCCCATACAACATCTCAAACGGCGGCATGCCAATAGTTGTGTGATAGCGATTGTTATATGAAATTTCTGTCAATGGTTGATGGCTGTCCCAACTCCCACCGAAGTCAATGATACAGGCCCGGAGCATGTCCTCCAAGGTCTGAATGGCCCTTTCCGATTGTCCATCGGTTTGGGGGTGGTAAGCGGTACTGATGTTCAGTCTAGTGCCCATTGCTTCATTGAATTTCTTCCAAAACATTGATGTGAATCTAGTATCCCTGTCGGACACAATTGACAGCGGCATACCATGTCTGCACACAATTTCCTTGATAAATACTTCTGCTTGTCTTTCTGACGAAGAAGTCTCATGTATTGGCAAGAAGTGAGCACTTTTCGTCAAACGGTCGACGATCACCTAAATGGTATCATTGCCTTTAGCTGTTCGCGGTAGCTTGGTAATGAAGTCCATTGTGATCTTTTCCCACTTCCATTCCGGTATAGGTAAAGGTTGCATTTTACCGCATGGTTTCTGGTGCTCGGCCTTAACTAGTGAACACGTTAAGCACTTGTTCACGTATTCAGTCACGTCACTCTTCATGCCAGGCCACCAGTACTCTTTCTTCAAGTCTTGATACATTTTGTTTGTCCCGGGGTGGATAGAATAACGAGACTTATGGGCCTCATCGAGAATTTTGGCTCTAAGCTCGCCAATCCTAGGTATCCACATCTGGTCAAACCTAGTTCGTACTCCGTATGTATTTGCATCTAAGTTCCCTTGTTGTCCTACTATTCTTTCCCGTTTCACATTTCTTTCTAACAGTGCTTCATCTTGTGCCTTTGATATTTCACCCATCAAGTCTGGTGTTATAATCAGCTGACACGCTTTGATCCGGATAGGTGCCGATTCTTCCTTTCTACTTAAAGCGTTAGCCACTACGTTTGCCTTGCCTGGATGGTACAATATCTCACAGTCATAGTCTTTCAGTAGCTCTAACCATCTCCTTTGTCTCATGTTTAATTCCTTTTGGTCGAAAAAGTACTTCAGGCTTTTGTGATCGAAGTAAATGGTGCATTTAACTCCATACAGATAGTGTATCCATATTTTCAACGCGAAACCTACTGCTGCTAATTCTAGATCGTGTGTTGGGAAGTTAACCTCGTGAATCTTTAGTTTCCGCGATGCATAAGCAATTACCTTTCCTCGTTGCATGAGTACGCACCCTAAACCCTGCCCTGAAGCGTCAGAGTAGACTACCAAGTCTTCATTTCCCTCAGGTAGTGTTAAGACTAGAGATTGGGTTAATCGTGCCTTAAGTTCCTCAAACGCGTTGTTTTGGGTTTGACCCCATTCATATTTCACTTCCTTCCGTGTCAGTTTAGTTAGTGGCGAGGCTATCCTTGAGAAATCTTGAATGAAACCTCGATAGTAGCCTCCTAATCCCAGAAAACTTCGTATCTCTGTTGGTGTCTTTGGGATGTTCCATTCCTTTACTGTCTCGATCTTTGCAGGATCTACCATGATTCCGTTTGGGTTTATTACGTGACCTAGGAATTGGACTTCCCTAAGCCAGAATGCGCATTTGGAGAACTTTGCGTATAACTTTTCCAGCTTTAACACCTCTAGAACCTCTCTTAGGTGACAGTGGTGATCACCCTCGCTTTTTGAATACACCAGTATGTCATCTATAAAAACTATCACCGATCGATCCAACATTGGTCGACATACTCTATTCATCAAATCCATGAACGCTGCTGGTGCGTTGGTCAATCCGAAGGACATCACGAGAAACTCATAATGCCCATAATGCATGCGAAACGCGGTCTTTGGTACGTCTTCTTCTCTTACTTTCAACTGATGGTATCCCGACCTAAGATCGATCATTGAGAACCAACTCGCACCTTGCAGTTGATCAATAAGGTCTTCTATTCTAGGTAGTGGGTATTTGTTCTTTACTGTTCTCTTGTTCAATTCGCGGTAGTCGATGCACATGCGCATACTGCCGTCCTTCTTCTTTACAAATAGTACCGGAGCGCCCCATGGTGAGATGCTCGGTCTAATAAATCCTTTCTCAGTTAGTTCCTCTAGTTGAGACATCAATTCTTTCATTTCTGATGGAGCCAATCGGTAGGGGGCTTTGGCAACGGGCTCAGCTCCTAGCAGTAAGTCAATCTGAAATTCTATTTCCCGATCGGGTGGTAACCCTGGTAGATCCTCAGGGAATACTTCCGGAAAGTTGCACACCACGGGTGCATGCTTGAGTTCATTCATTTTCGTTCTATCATCAATAACATATGCCAGATAAGCTTCGCAACCGCGCCTCATGTAACTTTCGGCCTTGATCATCGAGATGATGTTCGGCATCGTGCAATTCCAATCCCCATAAACCGTAATTGGGCTGCCGCTTGGAGCCTTGAGGTGTATCCTCTTACGTTTACATATGATTTGAGCTTTGTTGGCAGCTAGCCAATCCATACCCAATACTATATCGAATCCTCGTAAGGTGAGAAGGAATAATCTAGAAGGAAACTTATGTCCCTCTATTTCTATGATGCAATCCTCCGTTACTTGGAATACTGCCGAATTTTTACCAACGGTAGTTTGTACGCTAAAGGCCTTTACTATGGTGTTGATACTGCAATCCAGTTTACGACTAACTGCATTTGATATGAAGCTTTTACTAGCACCAGAATCAAATAAAATAATAGCACGTTCATCATTAACTAGAAACGTACCTGACACGACATCAGGATTTCCCTTGCTTCTTCCTCAGTTAAGGCATAGGCCCAAGTCCTTTCCTTCTGTTGTTCCTGTTCCCTCTCCTTTCCCGAACCAGATTGGCCGGCCTTCCTGCAGTTCTTTGTCAGATGTCCAAACAGTCCACATACTTGACATTTGACATCCTTCAAACAATCTCGGGAGTAGTGCCCCGGCCTCCCGCACTTATAACACACGGTGGTGCCGATTCGACACTCGCCCAGATGTTGCCTTCCACATCTCTTGCATGTTTCATATCCGTCCAACCTTGGTTTCTTAATTTCAGCTATTTCTTTCCCTTTTCCGGTGCCTCTAGACGAGTTCTCCCACTTTCTCTTTTGTGTCTCAGGTACCGGGTCCTCATTGGCATAATCGTCGTAGACGATTCCAGACAGGTTGACTACCGACGCGAAGGTCGATGGTAGATTAGCTTTTACATGAACACGGACCCTTTGCGGTAGACCCTTGACATAGTATTTGATGATACGTTCTTCAGTTTCCACCAAGTGTGGTACCAGTTGGGCCAACTCGTTGAATCTTGAAGTATACTGGCGATGAGTCTTGTTGCCAGCCTTGAAGCTTAGGAACTCGTTCTCCACACGATCAATCTCGTTCTGTGGGCAGAACTTCTGGATTATGAGCTTTTTCAGGTCTTCCCATGTCATTCTGGCAAGAGCATTTGGCGACTTTGTTCTTTGAATGTTTCTCCACCAACCTAGTGCTTCATTGGTGAAAGAATGAGCAACATATTTGACCGCCTGGTCCGGTCGGGGTGTGACAGATTGGTATCAGAGCCTTGGTTATAGGGAATTAGGTTATTAGACACACATGACCTATAATGTACCCTTAGGACACCCATCTTATGCCATGCTCCATGTTACATGGTATTTGCCACATTACTAAATGCTACATGTTTAATACTTTGTGTGATTACCTTACATATTATGCTAAGTATTTCATCGCACGATACAATACATGATAGCTTATGTACTACACTACTTGATAACTCATGTGCTTATAAACATTGCTATATACATGCTACCTATTTGACTCCATTAAGTGTTATCCTAAGTATTACCACACACTTATCCACACCTATGTCATTATACACCCTCATCCTTACACACTATGTCACCATCAAGTTTTGTGGACAATACTCAAACCTTTGGGCCTAATGCCCATTAATAAGAAACTAAGGAGCTCACCTACCCTCTAAGAAAAGGAAGCCTGCTGGAGTAAATAAACCTCACCTTTGGGCCTCAAAGCCTAGTCCATAATGATTCTCATCATGACCATGAGCCCAAACAATAGTGTTATTAGTACATGATGGCTGGAAGGGAGTGTGTACACCCATGAGAGATTCTGGCTAAGGAAGGACCAGGTACTTAAGTATGTCCTTTGTGACCCACCCCTCTTTCCTGGGAATTCTCTTCATGGGTACACTACTTATAGGTCAAGTGTTACTCCCAAAATACTATTGTGAAGACTTGGTGTCATGACTAGTCAAACTCTAAATTCATGAAAACTCCTATATCTAACACTTAGTATATTTTTATATACCACTGATAATCTTTTCCCTTCTTTTTCTGCTAGACATGGAATCCTACTCTCCTCCCTCCCCGGTATACTATCCCGCAGAAGAGTCTGAACAGGAAGAAAACAATGGATCACTAGGAAACCGGTCACCAACACCCCCAACTGCTAGGTCAATGTTTGATATAAGGGCATATTGGATCAGGAACACTGGACCGAGACTTCGAGCATCTCGATCACCTCCATCAGGAAACTCGTATCAGGCACCACATCTAAACAACCAGTTACCACCCCATATGAGAGACCCCTACCTAGCACCCGACCCATACCACCCTGACCCAAGGGCAAGGCAAACCATGGCACCCACTAGTGCTATGGGAGTTCCATTTGATTCCATCTACCAATACGTGAGAACCTCAGAGTATGTGAGACAAGGGATGGAGCACGGGATAAGACACGACCTGCTAGGTCAAAGAATTGACAGCCTAGGGAATCAAGTGTGGTGCCAGGAGGAGAAAATTGCAAGTCTGGAAGAAGACAGGGAGATACTTGTTGCATGCACGGAAGCAGCAAGAGCTGAGGCCCGGTTTGCTATCCGAGTGACCATAGCAATGATCGTCTTGGTGCTCATCTGTTTCCTCGTTTAGAGCTATCTGAGACGCTAGCTGGATTGTTCTGCTTTTGTCTTTAAATTCTCGTTTGAAACCACTACCTTATGTTTGGATTAAGTTTTTGACATTTTATCATTTATGCTAAGTTTTATTTTACAACTTTAATGCCATTATGACATGTTTGAAGTTATATATATATATATATATATATATATATATATATTTATAAAGGTTTTTACCTAATTAGTTTTAAAAAGGGGTTTTCACCAAAGACTAATCACACACACATCGGGCAAGTGTACCCGTCGGATAGCAATATAGTACAGGTATGAACCGGATATCAATCCGTGGACACGGTGGAATGCGATAATGAACCAGAACTAAGATTTAATCAAGTGATGGTAAAAAGATATTTTGAAGAGTTTGCATAATTAACTAACGTGCAATTTATATAAAACTATAAAATCACAAGTCAAACAATCAAGGAGAAAAGATCACTTCGGTGTCGAATCCATCTAGAATACATTCAGTACACTCATAGAAACATGGCAAATACACAAAACATAGATTGACCAAATTCTCGTCAGAGATATCTAATCAAATGACCATTCGGAAAGCTAGAATGAATAAAACAAACTAACCACCTAAATTCATGCAATGAAGCTCACGTGTTGTAATCATGTCAATGTTTATAAAGATTGAACTAGCTCCCGATTAAGGTACACCAATCCAACAACTAGTTGGAAAGATAATATGAAAAACACACTTACCACCTCAAGTTGATTTAAATAGACAATCACATGCATTTCTTCAACATACAATGTTCATACAAAGCTCATATAAATTAGGAGATTGTGTCAACAAATCCTAGATAAACATAAAACTAAGCATGAAACACCATAACAAACACTTTGTTTTTCCAAACATAAGCATAAGGATACGCATACAAGAATAATAAATCATAAACAAGACTTCATTCACCATTCCTAGTCAAATGCCATAAACTAGCATAAATACATATACCAATCCATGAATACAAGCATAAACCATAAGTTTTCTAACATGATATGGCATACACAAATACAAGTCTAACCCAAAATACTTGAATACATAATTTCATTGAAGAATAATCATACGATTGTCATAACATTAACATAATAATTGTCAATAATCCATGAATGTTGTCAAATGATTCTAAACTTCATCTAAACCAAAGTGAACAAGAGTTTTAACTCATCATGAGCACAAGAATGACAAATAAGCAGGGAAAAATAGTAAGAAACATGCTATGAAAACAAGAATCAAACCACTCCTACAAGCTTATATGTTGTTGTTGATGTATGGTGATCCTCTTGATGTTGTAATCTCTCCAAGATGCTTGAAATATGGCTAAAACAAGGCTGGTTCAGAGCTCAAAAGTGGATTTTTGCTTTGGTTGCTGAATGTCTGAATGAGAGAATGGCTCCTGTATTTATAGAATTGGGGAAGCATGACCGCGCTAGGAGGGAAGGCACGACCGTGCCTGTCACTGGGGCGCGACCGTGCCAGGGAACTAGCACGGTCGTGGTGCAGAGGGTTGACCGATCCGGAGCTTCTATTGGGTCCCAAACGAGGAAGTACGACTGTTAGACTCATGGGATTACACGCGGCCGTGGGGGTGCTGGAGCATGGTTGTGCTCGAGAAAGTGCCTTGGCGCGGTCGTGCCAGGTACGGGGCGCAACCGTGCATAGGGTTTCCTGGCTTTGCGCGGCCGTGCCAAGTAGGGGGCACGACTGCGCCTCTACCTCAGAAACCCTAAAAACTTCATCTTTATCCTAGAATTCCCATGTTTGTTCACTCAACTTCACAAAAACCTACAAAACTGGAAATGAAGCAAATAAGTGTCTAAACGTTGGAAATAACCAAGAATTGATCGTAAAATGAGTGAAGTTTTATGCCTAAAAGATGTGTAAATTCTAACACATCAAATAACCCCACACTTGAATATTGCTTGTCCTCAAGCAAGAATCAAAATAAAAACAAAACTTCCAATGGCACTAAGGATCAATTCAGAAAACCGTAAGCATTAATAAACTTATAAAGGTTTGACAAGTTTTTCAAGAAATGCAAAATTGACTAAATGAAACCCAAGGGGCCCAATGAAGTAACAACCGAATGAGCAAATGAATATGCCTAGGAAATCATTATCTTGCAACTTTATGCTTCTCACAATGTTCACACACACTCGAGAATATATATGATCATACAAGTAATGGAGTATGTATAGAACACTCAAATGTCAAGACAATGAATCATGCAAAAATCATAAGCTTGCTAAAAGATCAAATCTCTACCAACTAATATGAAACAAAGCATAAGTAAAGAGGACTTTGAACGGGTTGTAACTTGGCAATGGTTAGGGGTAGGGATGTGGAATTTAAAAGTGGCTAGGTGGCTAAAAACTTGGTGGCTATGCTAACTTAAAAACTAAAAGAACTTCTAATATGAAAATAAACTAACTAATGCTTCCGTATAGATAAGAGCTAACAACCGAATTCTTTCCATCTTTGCTCACAAAATTGCTCTAATCGGCTATAATTCACCTAATTTTGGTGATTTTTTTTACACTATTTCTTTCTTTTCTTTTGAATGGAAGTAAGTCAATATGCATATTTCCTTAGCTACAAACTTCTCAAGAAAATAACAACTTTCAATCAAGAATACAAACTATAAAATCAACATTAGCCAACCGGATTTCTAACACGGGTGAAAAATAAAAAATAAATAAAAGGCTAATGAAGGTTTAATGGTGGTGTAATGTGGGTAATAAAAGAAAAACACGGGATAGGCTCAACGTGGCTAACTAGTGGGTGTGTTCGGGTGAGGGTAAACAAAATAAAAGGCTAACAACGTGGTGTATCCTAATGCCTCAATCATTTTTATGCAATATTTATGTTCATGATTTTGAAATGTATACTAAAAGCAAGTTCTAATAAGCATGAAACATCCGACACACCGCAAAAACGAGAACAAACAATGTATAAAGCTATCAAGGCTCAAAAATAAACTCTCGAAAACGGAAGGAATGGGTGTAAGCAAAAGGTTACATGCAATTCATTCATTTAGTCCATTGAAACTCATGGTTATCACAAAAACTGGGTTTAACTCGAGGAATTTCTATCTCAATTGCTTTCGAATAAATCAAACCTCTATTATTTACTAAAAATTGTGAATGCTAAATAGTTAACTTTTATTATATTTTTGTGCTTTTTAATTTTTATAAAATTGATTAATGCCAATAAAAATTATGAAGGAAGATTTTGCAAAAAATGAAGCGATAAAATGCTCAAAAGGACAAACATTGCGTGAATAAATTCCCACCCTACACTTAGAATCGTACATTGCCCTCAATGTACAAGAAAAAATAATGTAAAGCGAAAAATAAACACCCAACCCCACACTTTAGAAACATACATTGTCCTCAATGTATACAAAAACATGCAAAGCAAAATGGAAATGCAATGAAATGGAGTGTGAAGGGAGAACTGAGACTTCCCTCGTGTCGATCTCGGCCAATTGTACAAAGCCTACCCACAAAAATGGCGTTCCATGCAGTTCCACAATTCCAAGATTTAATCAAGACTAACCACATCAAACATGATCAGTAACATCAAGCCAAAATATAAAAAGAAATGTAAAGATAATATCCACATACAATACATCGAAAATAAAGTACAAAGAAAGAACAACCATAATCCCCAAAGCGTGATAACATAGTTTGTACAAATACAACCAAGTACAACTCACAAAAATGATGCCAAAAGGCAATGGGAGGTACTACTCCCACTGCATGCCCTCAAGGTCGATGCCGGTGGCCCCGCCTCCCTTGGTGATGGTGGTGGTGACTGATGGTGTGGTGGTGAAGGTGGTGGCTGATGATGTGGAGATGGTGGTGGTTGATGCTGTGGAGATGGTGGTGGCTGTTGCTGCATGAAGAATGGAAGGGGAACCACGTATGGTGCCCCACCAGCAGCAGCATCGGCGCACTGGACCTCATACTGTCAGGTCCAGTAACGCATGAACAAATCCTGCGGTATGAAAACTGCAGGTGGTTGTGGCGGCGGAGGCGGCGGCTGATCGGGCTCATGATGCTCGTGCTCGTGATGTGGGTCGATGTGCCGCTGCTCTTGCTCCTGCTGAGCGGCGTGTGCCTGACGGGCAGCGGCTATGGCCTCGGCCTGTACAAGACCTGGATCGGGAACCGGACGGTCTGGGTCCCACACTCTACCCCATCTATCTACCAATCAAACTCCTCCCGGCGCGCGACGAGCCACGTGCATATTCCTCAATGTTTGCACGGTAATCACTGTGCTCTCGGCCACCGGGGTCAAATCGCCAACGAGCTCGTCTGTCAACAGCTGAAAATGCCTCGCAAGCTTGGTCACAAAGTGACCTCCACAGATGGCGTAGGTAACCTCGCGCCCTGAACTATTGACCAAATACCTCGCAATGCAATGCGCAAGAATACAATTGCGCGGGCGTACAAGGCAATAAAAGTAGAACAACTCTCTCAGATTTACCACAGTCTCCCCCTAACCTCTACCAGAAATGGAATAGACGATGCAACGATGCAGCACACTGGGTAATGGATCTCGAAGGCTTGAAGCCTTGATCAAACTCGGATCATACATGCCAAAGCCAAAATCATGCCAGAATTGGTCTTTCTCCTCCTCGCTCGGAAACTCTGTGATACCATCCGTGAATAACTCAGTAGGGAGCTCATGCCTCGTATAAAAACCTAGTAACCTCCCAAACCTAGCAACCGACATCACTCGCCACTCCTCGCCTAATCTAAACCAGATAGTCTCGGGCCTCTCCAAGTCGTCACATGGGTAATCAAACTCATAGGTGGAAAAGAACTCCATCACAAGCTCAACATACTGTGTAGCATGGAGTATGAACAGACGGCGCCAGGAGGCGTCGATAGTAGCCAGCTCCAAACGACGAGCGGCCAAAATCCAACCCCGACGGTGCCACAGGACCTCCAAACGAGCCTCGTACTCCTGCTCGTTGAGATTGAACTCCAAGTATGGGTGATCTCGGTTGCCTGCCATCTGCAAGACAACAAAAATGAAATCAGAACGGTTATGAAGACGCTACACTGAATTTATGAAGTTTCTGACCTAAATTATGAAGGGGCACGGTCGCGCCTGGGAAGGGGCACGACCGCGCCTGGGCCAATTATCCAGCCCATGGTTACGCTGTGGCTGACCACGGGCATAAGTCCTCGACAACAAGGTCACGCCAGGTGCGGGCACGACCGGGCTAAAGCAAAATCCAGTAGACACGGTCGCGCTCATCAAAGGCACGACCGCGCTTGACCAAACCAAGTTCACCTGGAATATCAAAAGCCGAGCACGACCGTTCCTGGTCATGAGCGCGACCGTGCTCAACCCATTTTAGGGTTTTCAGATTTCAAAATTCGCCATTTTCTACTTGTTTATGAAGGGGCTTTTGCAAAAACATCATCCCAGGAGGCCTAAAACAAAATTTCTGACCTAAACTAACTACAAACAACAAATAAACAGTCAAATATTACGAAAACCTAAAACCAGCTAAAACCCTATATTTCTAAACACACCAATGGACTACAATCCTAGGTCTAAACACGAATGGAAAAGAAAAGGAATCGGAAACGTACCTTAGATCGTGGAGAAGGAATCAATGCGACTGAAATCATGGAGAATCGTAATTGGGGGGGGGGGGGTCGTTGGGGGGAAATGAAAAGTCTGTCTTTGAAAACTAATTTGAACCGCCCCCAAATACCGAGGCATGACCATGCCTCGTGCTTAGGCACGACCGCGCCTAGGGTTAGAGGCACGACTGTGCCCATAGGGAGGCACGACTTTGTCTCTTGCCCAGCAGATACAGAACCCTGATTTTTTATGCAGCTTGTACCAAACCCGACTGCGATTCTTCCAAACTAAAATTTCTAAAAATTCAGAATACATACCTGAGATGTTCCAATCACCGACCAAAACCCGCTTGATCCAAAACACGTCCCGATAACCTAAACTCAAAAATAAATGATAAAATCCTAGAAAAAGAAAAAGAAAAATAAAAATAGGAAAATAAAATAGTAATAAAATATAGGAAATGCTACAAAATATGATACCGAAACAGGCTAAGTTTATTAACGAGTCATTAGCTAGACTCAAGTCCCCGAATTAATTAGTTCATGGGGTGGAGGTTCACTACCTCCAATGTCGGGTCAACCGGACCGTCAATGTATGGTTTGAGATGATGACCGTTTACTTTGAAGATCCTCCCATCTTCATGCTCAATCTCGACGGTCCCATAAGGAAACACCTCTCTAACTGTGTAGGGACCCGTCCATCGGGATTTCAACTTCCCGGGAAACAACCGCAACCTAGAGTTGTAAAGCAACACACGACCACCCACTTGGAATTCCTTCTTGTCCTTCAAGCGTCGGTAATGTAAACTCTTGGTGCGCTCCTTGTAAATCATGGAGTTTGCATAGGCTTGATTCCTCAACTCATCAAGCTCATGAATCTGAGTGAAACGGTTCTCACCCACACTCACCAAGTCAAGATTCACCGCTTTCAATGCCCAATAAGCCTTGTGCTCTAACTCCACTGGAAGATGGCACGCTTTCCCATAGATCAACCTAAATGGTGTGGTACCAATAGGCGTCTTATACGCAGTCCCGAAAGCCCAAAGTGCATCATCTAACCTGTCCGACCAATCCTTACGGTTCAAACCAACCATTTTCTCCAAAATCCGCTTTATGCCACGGTTCGTGACCTCTACCTGTATACTGGTCTATGGATGGTAGGCTGTGGAGAATCTATGGTTCACACCATATCGTGATAGCGCCTTCTCCAACTGGGAGTTGCAGAAATGAGTCCCACGGTCACTAATAAGAGCTTTGGAGGCACCAAAGCGTGAGAACAGCTTCTTCAAAAACCGGACAACCACCCTAGCATCATTGGTGGGCAAGGCTTGAGCCTCCGCCCACTTAGAAACATAGTCAACAGCCACTAGGATATATCGGTTGCCACGAGATGCTGGGAAAGGCCCTATAAAATCAATACCCCAAACGTCGAAAATCTCACAAATCTGGATGCTGTTCTTAGGCATCTCATTCCTCGACGAAATGCTGCTCGCCCTCTGGAAAGCGTCACAAGCACGGATCATCTCATGAGCGTCCCGGAAGATGGTAGGCTAGAAGAAACCGGCGTCAAAGACCTTCTCCGCGGTCAAGGTAGCTCCATGGTGTCCGCCTGTCGGACCCTCATGGCAGTGTCTAAGCATATGTCGTGCCTCATCACCAAACACACACCTGCGCACGATCTGATCAACCCCGACTCAAAACAGATAGGGATCCTCCCAAAGATAATGCTTCACATCCGCAAAGAACTTTCGCTTCTGCTGATGCGTTAAGCCCTTAATCACAATCCCATTAGCAAGAAAGTTTGCATAATCTGCAAACCAAGGACACTCCTGATCCTGTGTCTGTATGTGCATGAGAGACTCGTGGGGAAAATTGTCATTTATGGATGACCCCACAAGCTCAGATGAAGCTGAGCACTCAAGACGGGACAAGTGGTCCGCAACGACATTCTTCGCACCCTTTTTATCGTGGATCTCAATGTCAAACTCCTGAACCAGCAAAACCCACCGGATCAGTCGGGGTTTGGCATCCTGCTTGCTAAACAGGTGTCGAAGAGCTGCATGGTCAGTGAATACAATGGTCTTTGATAAGATAAGATAAGACCTGAATTTATGGTGTAATGCTCTTGTGCGTCGTTGAGCGTCTTACTTGCATAATAAATCGGGTGAAACTGCTTCTCTCTCCTCTGTCCTAAGACCGCCCCAACAGCGAAGTGACTCGCGTCACACATAATCTCAAATGGCAGCTTCTAATCAGGAGCCACCATGATAGGGGCGACCAACTTCTCCTTCAACAAATTAAATGCACTAAGGCACTCGTCGGAGAACACAAACTGGGCTTCCTTCTCAAGAAGCTGGGTCATCGGTCGGGCAATCTTAGAAAAATCTCTAATGAAGCGTCTATAAAAGCCGCCGTGACCAAGGAAACTCCGAATAGATTTCACAGAAGTGGGCGGGGGCAGCTTAGATATGGTATCAATCTTAGCTCGATCAACCTCAATCCCCGCCCATGAAACCTTGTGCCCAAGCACAATGCCCTCCTTCACCATGAAGTGGCACTTCTCCCAATTCAACACCAGGTTGGCCTCCTCACACCTGGCCAACAACCTCTTCAGATTCCCAAGACAATGATTGAAGGAGCTCCCAAACATAAAAAAGTCAACCATGAAAAACTACATGGAGTCCTCGATCATATCATGAAAAATGGCCACCACGCAACGCTGGAAGTGGTCGGAGCAATACACAATCCAAAGGGCATCCGCCTATAAGAAAATGTGTCGTAGGGACATGTGAATGTCGTCTTCTCCTGGTCCTCAGGAGCAATCGGGGTCTGAAAGTAGCCAGAGAAGCCATCTAGGAAACAATAGAACATCTTCCCCGACAATCTCTCCAAAAACTGATCATTGAACGGGAGGGGAAAATGGTCCTTCCTAGTAGCATCAGTGAGTTTGCGATAATCGATGCAAACTCTCCAACCTATGACTGTAAGAGTAGGAATTAGCTCATTCCTCTCGTTGGTGATAACAGTCATACCTCCCTTCTTGGGAAAACCTGAACCGGGCTAACCCAGGGTGAATCAGAGATGGGATAAATCAAACCAGCGTCGAGTAGCTTAATCACCTCTTTCTTCACCACCTCCTGCATGTTCGGGTTCAACCTCCTCTGGTGCTGCACAACTGGCCTGAAATCATTCTCCATAAGGATCTTATGGGTACAAAAAGAGGGATTAATTCCCTTAATGTCCATAATCCTCCATGCAATGGCTTGCTTGTGCTGCTTCAGCACCTCCAATAGCCTCTCCTTCTCATCACTCATCAAATAAGAGGAGATAATAACGGGTAATCGAGACTCACCATCTAAAAAGGCATACTCCAAATGGCTCGGGAGCTCCTTAAGCTAAACAGGTGGTGGGTCCTCAACAGAAGGCCGCTCTTTCCGTTCAGACTCTCTATCAACACGGGGGAATCTCATAGCCCTTTAGGTCATACACCTGCTCCATGAACTGATCCTCACCAACTGGATCTAGTGTCTCCCCTCCTGCAATCTGCGTGTCTAGGGACTCTTCCTCAACTGTGTCTTGGAGATGATCACTCATGCAAGAATAGACAGTCTCGACGAAATAGAGTGAATCATCCTGATTCTGGGTGTGCTGCGCGGATCTCCCAACGTCAAAGGTCACCTCCTCTTCGTCCACCCTCAGTGTAAGCCGACCCGAATACACATCAATTAAGGCCTTGGCGGTGGCTAGGAACGGTTGACCCAGGATAATAGGGACATTCTTGTCCTCATCCATGTCCAAAATCACAAAGTCTACAGGAAACACAAAACGATCAACCTTAACCAATATATTTTCCACTATCCCTCGCGGATACTTAATCGAACGATCGGCAAGCTGGATACTCATGCGTGTCGGCTTAGGTTCTCCCAACTCAAGCTTAGCAAAGACCGCATATGGCATGAGGTTAATGCTAGCACCAAGGTCAGCTAAGGCATTGCTGACCGACAAGCTCCCTATCAAACAGGGGATAGTGAAACTCCCCGGATCTCTCCTCTTCTTGGGCATCTTGTTCTGAAGCACGGCCGAACACTCCTCGTTCAGCTTCACATGAGATAACTCCAATTTCCTCGTGTTAGTGAGGATGTCCTTCAAGAACCTCGCATACTTAGGCATCTGAGCTAGAGCCTCCACAAATGGCAAGTTGATATGCAACTACTTAAACAACCCTAAAAACTTACCATACTGCTCCTCCATCTTCTGTTTCTTCAACCTGCCAGGGTATGGAACGGCGGGAGTGTAATCTCTCACAGCCTCTTGAGGGTGTGATGTGCTCGCCGGCTTATCCCTCGGTGGTGTCTCATCTAGAATCTCAATCACAACATCCCCCTCAGATGACTCATGCATAGGGTTCGGTGGATTGGGTCCTGTGTCTCTACCGCTCCTCAAGGTGATGGCCTTCACATGGGCATTGGGATTGGCCTCAGTGTTGCTAGGCAGGCCACCTGGCGGTCTCTCAGAAAGAAGCTTCGCGATCTGCCCAACCTGATTCTCTATCGTCTGGATCGAAGCTTTCTGATTCCTCAGCTCAGTCTCGTGTGTATGGAAACGCTCCTCCATGTAATGACTCTCCGAGTTGGCAAGCAGCCACGCAACCATGTCCACCAAACTAGATTTACCCTCAGATGCGAGGCAGAGGACCGCTGCTAGAACCTTGGTCGTGAGACTAGCCCTGATGAGGTCTGGAATGGGAGCCCTGTCCCTGAGACTGGTGGGACTGATGCTGGAATGGTGGGTGCTGAATGAATCCGGGTGGGTTCTGGCCACTGTTGCCAGACTTCCAACTGAAGTTCTGGTGATTTCTCCACCTGGGATTATATGTGTTGTTGTAGGGTTTGTTCTGGGGACGATTCTTGTTAGACATAAAGTCAACCTGCTCGTTGGTCCCTAGATCCCCAATCTGACAAGCACTCATGGGATGCGCCCCACTACATAACTCACACAAGGACTGGGCCTTGTGGACCTGCATCTGATCGATCTTGGTGGAGAGTGCTTCCACCTGGGCAGCTAAAGAGGTGATTCCATCCACGTGATGGACACCCTATCTCTGAGTCCTCGCTCGGGAAGTATGCTGCGTGTAGCTCTTCGACGCCACCTCTTCTAGCAAGTTATACAACTCCTGGGTGTCTTTGTTCCAATGTCTCCACCCGCGTATGCATCGATCAGTTGCTTCCCTGTCATATCTAGACCATTGTAGAAGGTTTCACACTGCTGCCACATCAACAATCCATAGTGGGGAACTTTCCTCATCAGTTCCTTGAATCTCTCCCACGCATCATAGATCGTCTCCCCGTCATCTCGCTGGAAAGAAAGAATCCTAGCCCTCAATTTTGCTGTTTTCTTCGGAGGGAAGTACCTCTCTAAGAATTTAGCAGCCATCTCGTCCCAAGTACTAATGGACCTAGGGGAAGTGACAGTAACCAATCCTTGGCTCGATCCCGTAAGGAAAACGGGAACAACCGGAGCCAAATGGTATCATCGCTAGCGTCACGGATTTTGAATGTGGCGCAAATCTCTAAGAAACAGGCCAGATGAGTATTGGGATTCTCGTGATCCTTGCCGTTAAACTGCCACATGTTCTTATCACACCCCCAAATTTATTTACTTAATAAATAAACACAGGTTGCAACGATTGGTTCATTACACAATAGCGGAAGCTGTAATAGTGATTTCTAAGACTTGATTACATATACGATTACTAAGACTAAATAAATACAATGATCCAATTCCCTCTAGATCAATGGTCGACTAGACACTTGATAATCTATGCCCGTCCAGTTACTAGGAATTGTTCCAACATAGCTAGACTATTCCAACTGCTCCATAGTTAAAGGTTACCTGAGAAACATACTTGAAAGTGTCAACACAAAGGTTGGTGAGTTCACAGAATTTGTTAATTTAGTACAGTTAGTTTTCCCCGAGAACGTATAAATGACTTAACCGCCATAAAATAAGTAGTTTTCCTTTGAAAACATGCCCATGACTTTACCGTCATAAAATAAATAGTTTTCCTTTGAAAACATACCCATGACTTAATCGTCATAAGATAAGTAGTTTTCACCCGAAAACGTATCCATGACTTAACCGTCATAAAATTAGTAGTTTTCCTTTGAAAACATGTCCGTGACTTAACCGTCATAAAATATTTAGTTTTCCTTTGAAAACATATACATGACTTAACCGACATAAAATAAGTAGTTTTTCTTTGAAAACATGTCAATGACTTAACCGTCATAAGATAAGTAGTTTTACCCGAAAACATTGCCCATGCCATTACCATCATAATTAAGTACAAATAATTCTAAACGCATATGATAAACGAAACAAGTGCTATTGATCCATTCGTAAGCTAGCTAGGCTTACAAATACCTATGTCCATACATGAAACCGTAACCAAACCTAACAATTTAATGCCCCTCCTCGCCTTTCTGCGAGTAAGATAATATGCGGTCATTCGGCCATTTGGACCCCTGGTTAGCGTGACTAACCATGACCGGGAGCATCACCCCCAATAGTACTATCCATAGAATCCCAGGCTAAGTCCATAGCTAATGGTTACAAAAGTGTGTTATTCCGGGGACTTTAAGCGCTATATTGTTCACCATGTATGACATAGTGTTAGTGTCTTGTTTCCTTGTTATCATATAAAAATGTTTGCAATTCTTTCCCAATTGTATAAAACAACAATGTTTTGACATATATTAAACAATACTGTAATACTCAGTGTAAGTACGTTTCTCCCCCGCAGTTTACAAAACTTTAAAAAGCGAAAGGGTGCCGTGAACTCACCTTGTATCCAATGAAATCCTAGCAAATAACAGTGCGCTAAGAGTTCCTGTCTATCCGTACCCTAATCACATAAGGGTACTAGTGTGTTAAGACTACGTGTCTTATACGTAAGTTGTTTATCCGACTTAATGAATCCCGTTAAGTACGCCTTTGTTTAGTAAAAATAGGGTTTTCA
Organism: Smallanthus sonchifolius; assembly: GCA_023525975.1. NCBI lineage: Eukaryota > Viridiplantae > Streptophyta > Magnoliopsida > Asterales > Asteraceae > Smallanthus > Smallanthus sonchifolius. The sequence goes on along the minus strand of CM042030.1, from coordinate 23,606,846 downwards.
TTTACGACTCATTGGTGATTATTATTCCAGTCTAGACGCTTACATATTTTCCGAGAAAATAATATGTTTCCCTATTGGTGACTTATTAAGTGTACCAAAAATAAATATTATTTTTGTAGCAACTTAAAATATATTCACTTATGTTCCACGATGTCATGTGATTATTTATTTTTAACCAAATCTCTTCATATGTTCCATGTACATATATCAATGTTCATATTAGGATACTAATCTTTAATTCTTAGAACATTTCCATGATTTAACCAAAACCGTACACCAACACATATATATCACAAATTTTATCCATAAACATATATTTTTAGTAACACCTTTCACGTTCATATGTTGATGATAATCGTTCGTATGTCTTCTTGAATCATAGGACACTACCTCGGGTCTTGCCAGGTAAGTCACACATGATCATATAACTTCACAAACATATATCCTTCAACATAACACATGAATGGAATGAAGGGTTTATGAAGAACACCATCATCCAAGTGTTATTTTATGTGATAGTATATATATATATATATATATATATATATATATATATATATATATATATATGTAGTTTATATTTGATGTGTCCTTGTCTTGTCCATGGTCCTTCCATTTTGGTATTTTATGTATGAACATGTACGTGTATAAATATATGTATTCAAACATGACTCATGAAGACATAAAGCAAAACTCATCAAGACTTTTATGTTTTATTTTGTTCTTGAAAACTCAGATTTTAGGCGTACTCCGAGTAGACTTTTAGATGGTTTTAGAAGACCAAATGACTTGGGGTTTTCTTCTAAAATCAGGTTTATTGAAGCCAGAGGAGATGTGAAAAAGAATTAATAGGTTTGGAGTTGTGTAGGTACCTCAAAACAAGAAAATGGGAAGAATTATCCAGCTTTGACCTGCAAAGAGTGACGTTTTTGCGTAGGCTGTTTGGAGGTCGAATACTCCATGGATTCGAGTGATTCCACTTGGGTTCTCCTCTATTAACATAGAGATTCATTCTAGAAAAAGAATGGACTGATTTGACCAAGGAACGAAAGATATATGGCCTTCCGAAGTTGACCGGAAATCTGGCATGAATCTGAGTTACGGGAATTGTTTGCATTTTCGGCTTTGGAGAGGGGGATTGGGTGAAATCCAAAATGAATCAGTCAAGGGAGGGAGTTAAGGGGTGTTGGTGGAAGTGTTTTGTAACATCCCAAAAATAATAAAACGAATAAATATAGCAAGACTGGTGATTTAGTCGGAATATTTAAACAAAAGGGAGCGGGCTTGGGCTCGGCTTCAATGGGCCAAGGGAAGCCCAGGTATATAAGAGGCAGGGCAGCCCTCTTCTCTGCTCAATCCCCACTCACGCAACTTCTAGAGAGAGAAAGGAGAGCTCGGGTCTAGAGAGAGAAAGTTGACGGATCGTCCCGGAATTGAGGAAGCACGTTACTGCTAAGCTCGTCAGCAAAGCCTCCAAATCACAACCCCAATCCAGGTAACGATTCGACTCTAAACTGAGTTTTTGTTTAATTTGAGATTTTTGGGTTTTGGCTAAAAAGGTAACGATTTTGCGGATGAAACTTGAAAATGAGCTTAGGTATAGCATCTAGAATGAAAACCGAACGTTTTGTTCTAAGAAAATTGAGATATTGACTCGATCAGACTCGCATGCAAAAACTTCAAATTTTTTGGGAAGACGATATGTGCAGACCCATCGAAACTACTAAGTTTCGATATGTGCAGACCCATCGAAACTACTCAGTTTCGATATGTGCAAACCCGTCGAAACTACTCAGTTTCGATATGTGCAAACCCATCGAAAGTACTTAGTTTCGATATGTGCAGTGCATACCCATCGAAACTACCATAGTTTCGATATGAGCTCACGATCCGAAGTTAAGATTACACCGAAGTTACTTATCGAAACTACCAGGTTTCGACATAGGCAACTTATCGAAACTACCAAGTTTCGACATAAGCAACCTATCGAAACTATCAAGTTTCGATATAAGCAAATCCATCAAAACTACTAGGTTTAAGCATAGTAATGTCTAGTGTAATCTAGGAGCACTACCTTACAAGTATGACTTTATTATACAGATCGTGAGTGACATTAGTGATGCTCAGTAGCCAGCTAAGAGTATTTCAGAAACTACTCATCAGGTGAGTTCTATGTGCCCCCTTCTATGTTATGTGCAAACCTTATTAAATGTTTTGAGGCTGAAGTGTATACACTAAATGAATAAATGCTATAAATGTAAATGTGATCATACGTATATATATAAATACTTATATATGAAAATGAATTTTAAATAAAGAATGAAGCGTATGATTACAAATAATGAATGAAAAAAGGACATAACGTAAATGAATAAAATCTTGCTTTATATTGTATATATTGCATGTTATGAATGTATGTAAACGTTATGAACCCTTCAATGACAACGGCTACTTCGGTAGACGGACGACCACGTGACTATTTTGCAACCGGGACAAAAACGTTCCTTCGCATGCTAGGACGTATAAAATGGCACTAATGGACGGTCAAAGCAAATGCCTTAACTCAAGTAGAAACGGTTGCATACATAATGGTCGCGTGGGAAACAGATGCCCTAGGGCAAACAGACAAAAGGACGGACTACGACGATAGGACGGTTTAAGAGCGAACGAACAAAGGTTGCTGGACGGATTTAAGTTTTGACGGACGGTTTTCTAGAGCCGCACGGTTAATGAAAAGGGCTACGACGGTAGTTCTCACTGCGATGTCTTTGTGACATTCGCGACAAGTATGATGGATTGATCACCCTTAAGATTATGGCCAATAAATGTTCTCCCCCCCCCCCAAAGTAAGTATGTATGTACATATGTATATACTCAAAATGAATGATTATATGAGAACAGTAAAGTAAAGAATATGTAAAAGTATGAATATTACATATGTTATGTATACATATATAAAATATTCATGATAAGATAAGTATTATGTATGATTATCCTAAAACTAGAACTCACCAGCGTTAGCTAACTTTTAGTATACATTTCAGGTAAAGGAAGAAAAGGTCGTGCGATGGCGTGAAGGTTACCCGACACAAGACTGACATCCCATATTTATATGTTAAGACAATGTTTTGTATTTAATTGTTAAGACTTCCGCTGTTACGTTATGTAATATGAATGAAGTTTGCTTCCGCTACTTCTGAATGTTTCAAATTTAAGCTCAGTATTTATGACTATGTTTATGAGTAAATCAAACAAGTGAGGTTACCTGGTAAAGGGGCCTTACAAGTTGGTATCAGAGCAATAGTTTGAGAGATTCAGACATCCCTAAATGTCTGGACTCAAGCTGATTATGGGACCAACGCACGGATGTCAATCTGGGTAGCCAACGCCAGGACGGTAAGTAAGTACTAAGGTTAATACACTTGGATAGGGATAGATACCATAACTTAGAACAAATAGATGTCAATGTCACAACCGATTTGAAGAGTTTTGAACACGAATAGCAATGTAAATTTCTAATCACAAACTGGTCACTGTAATTAAATATTTACCTTATTCGTACTGTTCTAAGACTATGATCTGAGAGAATGACATTGATGTATTCCCTTTATGACCATCAGGAAACTAGGAACTATGGCTGGAGGAGGAAGAACTGGACGTCGAGGCGGTCGCACTGGCCGAGTGGGTAGACCTCCATTGAATCGAAGAAGTGAAGAGGAAGAGAGTGTGCACGAAACTAATGTGACCCCAACTGGGGACGGCAATCAAGGGTCTCTACATTTGGAAACCGAGGTTAGGGATGCTATTGCCCGCGAGGTTGTACTTACTCTGAAGAGCATATTGTCTGACCTACTATCTGAGGTACTAAAGAAAAGCAAAGAAGAGGATGAAGGAAACAATGAAGAGAAAATTTAGGACAGTGATGGGGATGAAGTAAAAGTGGTATCAAGCAATCGTGGGTGTACTTACAAAGGTTTCAAAGATGGAGACCCACCCAAGTTTGATGGTAACAAGGATTTAGTGGCTACGCTTGAATGGATTGAGATGATGAATGCTGTAATCAACATCAGCGAGTGTCGACCGGACCAGGCTGTTAAGTATGTTGCTCATTCTTTCACCAATGAGGCACTAAGTTGGTGGAGGAACATTCAGAGGACAAAGTCGCCAAACGCTCTTGCCAGAATGACATGGGAAGACCTGAAGAAGCTAATAATCCAAAAGTTCTGCCCCCAGAATGTAATTGATCGAGTTGAAAACGAATTCCTGAACTTCAAGGCTGGCAGCAAGACGCACCGCCAGTATACTTCTAGGTTCAATGAGCTAGCTCAACTGGTACCCCACCTGGTGGAGACAGAAGAACGAATGATTAAGTACTATGTTAAGGGGCTGCCACAGCAGGTCCGTGTTCATGTAAAAGCTAACCTACCCTCGACCTTCGAGTCGGTAGTGAATCTGAGCGGAATCATCTACGACGACGATGCCAATGAGGACCCGGCACCCGAGACACAAAAGAAGAAATGGGAGAACCCGCCTAGGATCACTGGGAAAGGGAATGTAAACACTGAAGTTAAGAAGCCAAGAACAGAAGATAATGAAACCTGCAATAAGTGTGGGAAGCGACATCAAGGCGAATGCTTAGTTGGCACAACCATGTGTTATAAATGCGGGAGGCCGGGGCACTACTCCCGAGATTGCTTAAAGGACGTCAAGTGCCAAAGTTGTGGAAGGTATGGGCACCTGACTAGGGATTGTAGAAAAACCAGACAATCCGGTTCGGGAAAGGAAAAAGAAGCTGAAAAGGAACCGTCGAAGGCTAGGACTCGAGCCTATGCACTGACTGAGGAAGAAGCAAGAGGAAACCCTGATGTTGTGTCAGGTATGTTTCTAGTAAATGATGAAAATGCCGCTATTTTATTTGACTCTGGTGCTAGTAAAAGCTTCATATCAAATACATTTAGTCGTAAACTGGATTGCACTATCAACACCATAGTAAAGGCCTTTAGCGTACAAACTGTCGTGGGTAAAAATTCGACAGTGTTTCAAGTAATAGAGGATTGTATCATAGAAATAGAGGACCATAAGTTTCCTTCTAGATTATTCCTTCTCACCTTAGGAGGATTCGATATAGTATTGGGTATGGATTGGTTAGTTGCCAACGAAGCTCAAATCATATGTAAACGTAAGAGGATACACCTCAAAGCTCCTAGCGGAAGTCCAATTATGGTTTATGGGGATTGGAATTGCACAATGCCAAACGTCATTTCGATGATCAAGGCCGAAAGTTACATGAGGCGCGGTTGCGAAGCTTATCTGGCATATGTTATTGACGATAGAATGAAAATGAATGCACTCAAGAATGTACCCGTGGTGTGCAACTTTCCGGAAGTATTCCCTGATGATCTACCTGGGTTGCCACCCGATCGGGAAATAGAATTTTAGATTGATTTACAGCCAGTAGCTGAGCCCGTTGCCAAAGCCCCCTACCGATTGGCTCTGTCAGAAATGAAAGAATTGATGTCTCAACTATAGGAATTAACAGAAAAAGGATTTATTAGACCGAGCATTTCACCATGGGGCGCTCCGGTACTATTTGTAAAGAAGAAAGACGGCAGCATGCGCATGTGCATTGACTACCGTGAACTGTACAAGAGGATAGTAAAGAACAAATACCCACTGCCTAGAATAGATGACCTTTTTGATCAACTGCAAGGTGCGAGTTGGTTCTCAAAGATCGATCTTAGGTCGGGTTACCATCAGTTGAAAGTAAGAGAGGAAGACGTATCAAAGACCGCGTTTCGCACGCGTTATGGGCATTATGAGTTTCTCGTGATGTCCTTCGGATTGACTAACGCACCAGCAGCGTTCATGGATTTGATGAATAGAGTATGTCGACCAATGTTGGATCGATCAGTGATAGTTTTTATAGACGACATACTGGTATATTCGAAAAGCGAGGGTGATCACAACTGTCACCCAAGAGAAGTTCTGGAGGTGCTAAAGCAGGAAAAGTTGTACGCAAAATTCTCCAAATGTGCGTTCTGGCTTAGGGAAGTCCAATTCCTAGGTCATGTGATAAACCCAAACGGCATCATGGTAGATCCTGCAAAGATCGAGACAGTAAAGGAATGGAACGTCCCAAAGACACCAAAAGAGATACGAAGTTTTCTGGGATTGGCAGGCTATTATCGGAGATTCATTCAAGATTTCTCGAGGATAGCATCGCCACTAACTAAATTGACACGGAAGGAAGTAAAGTACGAATGGGGTCCAACCCAAAACAACGCGTTTGAGGAACTTAAGACACGATTAACCCAAGCTCCAGTCTTGACACTACCTGAGGGAAGTGAAGACTTGGTAGTCTACTCTGACGCTTCGGGTCAAGGTTTAGGCTGTGTACTTATGCAACGAGGAAAGGTAATTGCTTACGCTTCGCGACAACTAAAGATTCACGAGGTTAACTACCCAACTCACGATCTGGAGTTAGTGGCAGTAGTTTTCGCATTAAAAATATGGAGGCACTATCTGTATGGAGTTAAATGCACCATCTACTCCGATCATAAAAGCTTGAAGTACTTTTTCGAGCAAAAGGAATTAAATATGAGGCAAAGGAGGTGGTTAGAATTATTAAAGGACTTCGATTGTGAGATACTGTACCATCCACGCAAGGCAAACGTAGTAGCTGACGCCTTAAGCAGAAAGGAGCAATCTGATCCTATCCAGATCAAGGCGTGTGAGCTGATTATAACGCCAGATTTGATGAATGAAATTTCAAAAGCACAAGATGAAGCACAATTAGAAAGAAATATTAAACGGGAAAGAATAGTAGGACAACAAGGGAATTTGAATGCAAACGTATACGGTGTACGAACTAGGTTTGGCCGGATGTGGATACCTAAGATTGGCGAGCTTAGAGCCAAAATACTCGGAGAGGCCCATAAGTCTCGCTATTCCATCCACCCCGGGACAAACAAAATGTATCAAGACTTGAAGAAAGAGTACTGGTGGCCTGGCATGAAGAATGATGTGACCGAGTATGTGAACAAGTGCCTAACGTGTTCACTAGTTAAGGCCGAGCACCAGAAACCATGCGGTAAAATGCAACCTCTACCAATACCGAAATGGAAGTGGGAGGAGATCGCAATGGACTTCATTACCAATCTACCGCGAACAGCTAAAGGCATTGATACCATTTGGGTGATCGTCGACCGCTTGACAAAGAGTGCTCACTTTTTGTCAATACGTGAAACTTCTTCTTCTGAAAAGCTAGAAGAAATATTTATCAAGGAAATTATGAGCAGACATGGTATGCCGTTGCCGATTGTGTCCGACACGGATACTAGATTCACGTCAAGGTTTTGGAAGAAATTCAATGAAGCGATGGGCACTAGATTGAACATCAGCACAGCTTACCACCCTCAAACCGATGGTCAATCTGAAAGGACAATCCAGACCTTAGAAGACATGCTCCGAGCTTGTATCATTGACTTCGGTGGGAGCTGGGACAGCCATCTACCATTGGCAGAATTTTCATATAACAACAGCTATCATTCAACTATTGGCATGCCGCCATTTGAAATGTTGTATGGAAGGAGATGTAGGACTCTGGTTTGTTGGGGGGAGATTGGATAGAAGGATTTTGCAAGTCTTGAAGTGGTCAAGGCTACTTCAGAGAAATTTGATCAAATCAAAGCTCGAATGAAAGCCGCAAAAGACAGACAGAAATCATACGCGGATAAGAGAAGGAGGAATTTAGAGTTTCAAGTAGGGGACATGGTACTGTTAAAGGTATCACCATGGAAAGGAATCATCCGATTCAGAAAACGTGGCAAACTAAGTCCAAGGTTTGTCGGACCTTTCAAGATTTTAGCGAGAGTGGGTTAAGTTGCTTACAGACTCGACCTACCCATTGAGCTTAGTGGAATACACCCTACGTTCCACGTGTCGCACTTACACAAGTGCCTAGCTAATGACACAGCTCACATACCTTACAACGAGATCGAAGTGGATAACAGTCTAAATTATGTAGAGGAACCAATAGCCATTCTTGACCGAGCTGAGAAACGACTACGCAATATGTCAATCCCATTAGTAAAAGTACAATGGAAACACAGAAAGGGTTCAGAAGCTACTTGGGAAAAAGAAGACGAAATGAGAGGACTATATCCCCAGCTGTTTAACGATTAGCAGGTTTCGAGGACGAAACCTTTCTAAGGAGAGTAGACTTGTAACATCCCAAAAATAATAAAACGAATAAATATAGCGAGACCGGTGATTTAGTCAGAATATTTAAACAAAAGGCAGCGGGCTTGGGCTCAGCTTCAATGGGCCGAGGGAAGCCCAGGTATATAAGAGGCAGGGCAGCCCTCTTCTCTACTCATTCCCCACTCACGCAACTTCTAGAGAGAGAAAGGAGAGCTCGGGTCTAGAGAGAGAAAGTTGACGGATCGTCCCGGAATTGAGGAAGCACGTTACTACTAAGCTCGTGAGCAAAACCTCCAAATCACAACCCCAATCCATGTAACGATTCCACTCTAAACTGAGTTTTTGTTTAATTTGGGATTTTCGGGTTTTGGCTAAAAAGGTAACGATTTTGCGAATGAAACTTGAAAATGAGCTTAGGTATAGCATCTAGAATGAAAACCGAACGTTTTGATCTAAGAAAATTGAGATATTGACTCGATCAGACTCGCATGCAAAAACTTCAGATTTTTTGGGAAGACGATATGTGCAGACCTATCGAAATTACTTAGTTTCGATATGTGCAGACCCATCGAAACTACTCAGTTTCGATATGTGCAGACCCATCAAAACTACTCAGTTTCGATATGTGCACACCCATCGAAACTACTCAGTTTCGATATGTGCAGACCCATCGAAACTACTCAGTTTCGATATATGCATACCCATCGAAACTACCATAGTTTCGATATGAACCCACGATCCGAAGTTAAGATTACACCAAAGTTACTTATCGAAACTACCAGGTTTCGACATAGGCAACTTATCGAAACTACCAAGTTTCGACATAAGCACCCTATCGAAACTATCAAGTTTCGATATAAGCAAATCCATCAAAACTACTAGGTTTAAGCATAGTAATGTCTAGTGTAATCTAGGAGCACTACCTTACAAGTATGAATTTATTATACAGATCGTGAGTGACATTAGTGATGCTCAGTAGCCAGCTAAGAGTATTTCATAAACTACTCATCAGGTGAGTTCTATGTGCCCCCTTCTATGTTATGTGCAAACCTTATTAAATGTTTTGGGGCTGAAGTGTATACACTAAATGAATAAATGCTATAAATGTAAATGTGATCATACGTATATATATAAATACTTATATATGAAAATGAATTATGAATAAAGAATGAAGCGTATGAATACAAATAATGAATGAAAGAAGGACATAACGTAAATGAATGAAATCATGCTTTATATTGTATATATTGCATGTTATGAATGTATGTAAACGTTATGAACCCTTCTATGACAACGTCTACTTCGGTAGAAGGACGACCACGTGACTATTTTGCAACCGGGACAAAAACGTTCCTTCGCAAGCTAGGACGTATAAAATGGCACTAATGGACGGTCGAAGCAAATGCCTTAACTCAAGTAGAAACGGTTGCATACATAATGGTCGCGTGGGAAACGGATGCCCTAGGGCAAACGGACAAAAGGACAGACTACGACGGTAGGAAGGTTTAAGAGCGTACAGACAAAGGTTGCCGGACGGATTTAAGTTTCGACGGACGGTTTTCTAGAGCCGCACGGTTAATGAAAAGGGCTACGATGGTAGTTCTCACTGCGATGTCTTTATGACATTCGCGACAAGTATGATGGATTGATCACCCTTAAGATTATAGCCAATAACTGTTCCCCCCCCCCCAAAGTAAGTATGTGTGTACATATGTATATACTCAAAATGAATGATTATGTGAGAACAGTAAAGTAAAGAATATGTAAAAGTACGAATATTACGTATGTTATGTATACATATATAAAATATTCATGATAAGATAAGTATTGTGTATGATTTTCCTTAAACTAGAACTCACCAGCGTTAGCTGACTTTTTGTATACATTTCAGGTAAAGGAAGAAAAGGTCGTGCGATGGCGTGAAGGTTACCCGACACAAGACTGACATCCCATATTTATATGTTAAGACAATGTTTTGTATTTAATTGTTAAGACTTCCGCTGTTACGTCATGTAATATGAATGATGTTTGCTTCCGCTACTTCTGAATGTTTCAAATTTAAGCTCAGTATTTATGACTATGTTTATGAGTAAATCCAACAAGTGAGGTTACCTGGTAAAGGGGACTTACATGTTTTATATGGGTTCATGTTCTATTTATAGTAGATAGATTGTGTGTAGGTTGGGTAATCATCATTTGTCATTATGATAAGGTATGGATGTTGGTGTGGTGTGTGTTTCGTATATACGGAGAAAGAGAGATGGAGCTTGAGTGTTGCACTCAACAAAATCATTGCAAGGGATTGTTGACTTGATGGACATTGACCCTTGCTTGCCCTTCTAGTTGATGGAGTATGGTCTTATGACAACAATGATGGAGGTGAGTGGGTGAAGCAAGATAAGTGGGTGGCCCCACTATTCTCGACCGAAGAGGGTTAAGGGGTGGGGGTTGGGTGTTGTCTAATCACGTAGTTGCATTCTAATTGTTAGTTAGATCAGTTTAAGGTGGTGTAAACCAGGTAGGTGATCCCGTGATCTAGTATTTGGTGTAGTAACTTTAATGATTTAAACTTTATATATCTATATACCTAGATATATATATATATATATATATTAGATGAAACATGGGTTGAGTGTAGATCTCAACAAGTCATCATCATTACGACTTGATGTTGGAGTGAATTGTAAGCAAAGAAGTCATCATGATGATGATGTGATTGATTTAGATGCGGTATATTACCCGAAATTAATGCCCGCTTTAATATCTTTGATTATTAAGAGGTTCTACATTTTGTGTAGTTTGACTAGATTTAATAATCTGCTAGTGATATCCCTACATAGTTATTACTTTAACTATAGTATAGATGTATTCACATAAAATAACTCAAGGTCATGCAACCAACATTTTTATGTCCATGTTTTAAGGTTTAGTCACCAATATATACGTTTTTATATTAAAACGTGTCCCTTGACTTTTACCGGAATAAAATCTCGTTAATCACCAACGCACGTTCAATGCGGGTTATTATCGTTTATTTCCTAGTAATTCTTAAAAATTACTAAATATGACACTTGTCCCTTTGCTAGACTCCTGACAATACTATGTCAAAGATAATATTCCCAGAAATATAAAATAGGAATGTGCAAATATGACTATAGGTATTGACCTGGACTACTGGGTGTCACATTCTCCACATGTTAAAGAGAATTTCGTCCTGAAATTCAGTTGATGTTATCGTGAATTGGTGTATTTGTGGACAAGGACTGGCACTTGGTTTTCATTTGATCTTAATGTTCCCATGTATTCTCAGGGTCACGCTCCAAGTTCTAACATACCTTAACCAATTCAATACAGTTACGCCCTGTCCCCTGGACTTTTTAGCCAGTGGTTTCAATAGGTTCCTGAACAGGGTGTGGTTTGTCACCTATGTCAATCTCACCAGACGGTATGATTAACGTTTCGTCTAATAAACACTTCTTGAGATTTGACACATGAAACACATCGTGTATATTGCTTAGTTCCCAGTGACAACGTAAGCTTGTAGGTTACTGGGCCAACCCTAGCCCGTATATCAAACGGTCTGATGTATTTATGGTTATGTTTAGTGAGACCTTTAACAAGGCTCAGTCTCCAATTTGGAATTCTAATGGCTTTCGTCTGTTTCTAGCATAACTCTCTTTCGTCTGTCTTGAGTGGCTTTCAGACGATCTTTGATTTCGACGATCTTTTCAATGGTTTCCTGGCCAATCTCAGGACCAGTCAAATGTTTTTCGCCAACCTCCGCCCAACATAGCGATGAGCGACCCTTACAACCATACAACGCCTCAACGGAGCGGCTTTAATGCTGGTATGGTAGTTGTTATTATATGAAAACTCAGCCAACGGCGGTGAGTATCCCTATTTCCTCTGAAATCGATTGCATGGAGCACATCTTTTAAAGTTTGGATGGTCCTTTTACCTTGACCGTTCATCTGGGGATGATATGCAGTGCTCATGTCAAGGCGTGTGCCCAAGGCTTCTTGTACAGACTGCCAGATTCTTGACATGAATCGACTGTCCCTATTAGAGAAAATGGAAAGTGGCATACCATGCCTAGCCTCAATTTCCTTAATATTTAGCCTTGCATGCTTCTTACTTTTATCTGTCTCCTTGATTGGTAGGGAGTGAGCGGATTTCGTCAAACGACTGATGATTACCCATATAGTATCATAGCCGTTAGATGTTCTGGATATATTTGTAATGAAACCTATGGAATTCTCCTCCCATTTCCATTGAGGAATCGGCGGTTTTTGTCTTCACTCAGGTGATTCCTAACATTCTGCTTTTACTGTCGGGTATCTCCCAACATAGATAGCAATTTCTCCTTTCATGTTTTGGGATCCTTGTACGTTTTATTCGATTCTGGATGAACGGAGTACTTGGGATTATGGACTTCATCCATAACCTCCCACATAGGCTACCGATACCTGGTACCCAAATTCTATCTGTATCATCTAACTTAGGCTTCAATTGTTTGATTCCATTTACTTGGTAGTCGGTATTTGAAAGCAAAGGAAATACTTCTCCGACTAAAGCAAATACTTCTCCGACTAACGATATTAAACGTGCAAGAACCCCTTTATTTGATTACCCTCAATATGGTAGGGTTATGTGATGCTTTGTAAGGCCCCAAACCCGGGAGGCCTCACTTGTTTGATTTACTCATTTACAAATAGTTCATAAACTTGAATATCAAAATAACGCAGCGGAATCATTCATTCATCATAATTAAAACTTGTTCATACATGCGGAAGCGTAACGTTATCAAATACATAAACATAACATAAACAACTCATAACGGGATGCCAGTCTTCATATCATCCGGGTAACTCTTCTCTCTTGCCAAGCAGCACCGTCCATCACCATAACCTGCCCTTAACCTGAATGTGCATACTAAAAAGTCAGCTACGCTGGTGAGTTCTAGTTTTACATAAAACCTTAACATAAACATTTTGCCAAAAACATAACATACATTTGTTTAACAAAAGCGTACGTAAAACATGCAATAACTTAACATCATCGTAACATAACATCATAATATAAGTCAACATGAATCGAATCTGCGCCTTCTCGTAACCGTTAATTCCATACATCGCATACCAGCGGATGAACTTAAGGCTCGTTACCTCTAAGCCATCCGTCACACAGGTCCCCTAAGGCTCGTTACCTCTAGGTGGACCAAACATATGTCTCCTAAGGCTCGTTACCTCTAGGTAGACCAAACATACGTCTCCTAAGGCTCTTTACCTCTAGGTAGACCAAACATACGTCTCCTAAGGCTCGTTACCTCTAGGTAGACCAAACATATGTATCCTAAGGCTCGTTACCTCTAGGTAGACCAAACATATGTCTCCTATGGCTCGTTACCTCTAGGTAGACCAAACATATGTCTCCTAAGGCTCGTTACCTCTATGTAGACAGAACATAACTTAGGCACTATTTCCCCGCAAGGAATAGTACCTTCCATCGGGATCCCGGTAATCCCATGGGTGACCGTCGTCACCCCATCATCAACCAGTTGTACAACCGTTAGGCAGCCACAAAGGCCCCCCGTAAGGTGAGGCCAATACATACATACATACCTTAGCTCCCGTAGGAACTCGTGGCAGATTCGTTCATTCGTGACTTTCATAAAACCTTTACCTCTTTTTAGTTAAAGCATTCGTACGTTTTATTAAACAAAACATCATCTCTTTCGTAAACCTTTCGTAAACTTCATTTGGCAAAACATTTCATAAACATCATCCTGTAAACATCATTTCGTAAACGTCATATCGTAAACATCACATCGTAAACATCAGTTCGTAAACCTCGTTTCGTAAACCTTATTTCAAAACATCATTCCGTATGTATGCACACCAGCCCAAAAACATTTAATTAAAACATTTAAAGAAGGGCTTCTAGAACTCACCTTATAAGCTAGTCTCGGTTGTCCTAAACAAAGGCCCAACAACGTCACTTCTGATCTGAATTGATTAGTTAAATACACATCAGACCAATACCGACTCTAACGGTTTAACCATTCTAAACATACTAACTTACTTAACCTGCCTGGTGCCTGCGCACTTAGCAAGTGCGCAGACCTTGCTGCCTGCGCACTTCGCAAGTGCGCAGACCCTGCTGCCTACGCACTTAGCAAGTGCGCAGACCCCACTTCCTGCGTACTTGATAAGTACGCAGGACCTGCTTCGTGCGCACTTGGTAAGTGCGCACGACCTGTTTCTTCGCAAAACCCTAACTTTCGCATTCAGGTCTGATCTCGTTAAGATCTCGAACCTGTTTGCATCCAAAACGTTCGTTTTCCATTAAGGAACTCAAATCTATGTTTATCTTTCAGTTTCATCCGTAAAAACGTTGCCTTTTCTCCTAAAACCCGAAAATCCCAAAAACGAACTAAAACTCAGATTTAGGTCGGATCGTTACCTGAATCGAGCTTCTGATCCGGTGGTTCTTCTCACGAGTTATGGAGTAACACTTTGCTGAAATCTCGGGTCGATCCGCCAACTTTCTCTCTCTACAGTTTCTCTCTCTGGAACTTGCAAATGAGAGAAATGGTGGAGAGTCTAAGCTATTTATAGGGGAGGCTCCCCTTCTAGCCCGCCAGCCCATCCGACCCGGCCCGACATGCCTCGTTCGTTTATTTCGTCATTTTAACTGTCGTTTTATTTTTGGGATGTTACATGCTTATTCCTGGTAATGAAAGGAATGGTGCCAACGAATCTTGAGCGTATGTTGACACATACCCTCTATTCGTCTACGCACTTTGTCACAAAAGCAAATCTCTATTGATCTTAGGAAAGAATTACTCGACGAGGTGTCTAGGTTTTAGTTGAATATTGGGTAGTAATGACACAGTACGGAAATGAAACTTTATGTTTGTCCCTCTTATGCTTTTCGAAAGCATTTTCTCGGACTAAGACTTTATTCTTAATTCAGGTTTCGTGTTATCTATGATCTTCCATTAAAATAGGTCATAATGGATTTAATATTTCAAGGTTCCTTGTGTGCTCTTACTAGCAAAGTTCGAGTCTAATCACCACTTTACCCTTTGCTTGTACCACCTTTCTGAGGCAGACCAGCCTTTGGGTTGTAACGTCCTGATATGCAAAGTCATGGCTTGACGACCATACTCTCGAAGTATGTAAGTCATACGAAGTTCTATGTTTGTTTGGAATATTCACATTCCGTCTAGGTGAGGAAATGAACAGTGATACTGTGAGAATGGTCTCATCAAATTAGTGCTTTCCTCAAAATGGGCTATGGGTTTGTCAACCCATTAAGTTGGCAGAAAGGGTTGATAGCCAACTATTAGTCATACAGTGTGTATGAACTTCCCTAGTGTTTGAATGGTGCTTTGGTGACTTACTGTTACGTATTCCACTCATATAGTTTATAGCCTCAAATTCCTTAGCACAAGGATAAAATTGAGGTAATGAGTGTTAAACATCGAAAACTTTATACTCTTACTGAGCCTGCGTTAAGAGGTCATTTCTTAACAATAGATTATCTAGAGCTTCCTAATTGTAGAAAATTATGAGTAAAAGATGTGATCACGCCTCTCCTCTAGGCTGAAATCTGGGATCCATTCAACTAGATGATCTTTGGAGAAATGCGGGTACAAAAGAGCATAAAATTATCCTTCACTAATCCTTGTGGACAGTGGTCTATTGTGAACAGTGATCTGTTGTGAACAGCTCGAGCTTACGCCCCTTATGCATATCATGAACTAATGAGATTAGCACGAAATTCCTCATTTGGGACCCCTTAAAAAAGTTTTGTATGTCATTTTTCGGTTAGTGCGACAATAGTCGTTAGTCCACACCTAGGTTTCTTTGGTATTCACTTGTGAATAAATCACGGCTTATTCATCACCGGGAGGATAGTCGGTCTTGAAGGTGTACTGAATGTCAATGGTTGTGAGAGCAACCCTGTTTGACCAATATTCTGAAATTTTAGATTACCTACTTGTCTCATGTCGAGTTTCCACAATACCCCATCGGTGCTATGTGTATGCGGGTCAGAACAAATTTTCTTCCCCATCACCGAAGTTAGGGCATTACACTCCTAACATAAATTTCAAGTAATTGTGAGACTGAACGGTGTGATGGATCCTGAGATTACGCTATAATCTCCCACAATAATTATGCAATTATTGTAAGTGTTGGTTTGTGGTAATGCTTAAATTAAAGCTATCTCGACAAGTAGAATCTCAAAGAATGAATGTGCGAAATCCTTCGCCGTTCAGGATTCACAAAAGATTGGTTGATTTCAATTTGAATTTCTCTCGTTCCTCCCAAACTATGAGATTGCTTTGAGAGCACCTAATTGAGAAGTCTGATTTGTTAAGATCTAATCCTTAATCAACTGACTGAGAACATGGGTTGATCATTTGTAACATCGCAAAAATAAAACGACAGTTAAAATGACGAAATAAACGAACGAGGCATGTCGGGTCGGGCAGGATGGGCCGGCGGGCTGGAAGGGGAGCCTCCCCTATAAATAGCTTAGGCCTCCATCATTTCTCTCATTTGCAAGTTCTAGAGAGAGAAACCGTAGAGAGAGAAAGTTAGCGGATCGACCCGAGATTTCAGCAAAGTGTTGCTCCATAGCTCGTGAGAAGAACCTCCGGATCAGAAACTCGATTTAGGTAACGATCGGGCCTAAATCAGAGTTTTTATTCGTTTTTGGGTTTTTCGGGTTTTGGGTGAAAAGGTAACGTTTTCACGGATAAAACTGAAAGATAAACATAGATTTGAGTTCCTTAATGGAAAGAAAACATTTTGAAGTAAACATGTTCGGGATCTTGACGTAATCAGACCCGAGGACGAAAGTTAGGGTTTTTGCGAAGAAGCAGTTCGTGCGTACTTATCAAGTACGCATGAAGATGATCCTGCGTACTTACCAAGTACGCAAGAAGAGGATCCTGTGTACTTATCAAGTATGCATGAAGAGGGTCATGCGTACTTATCAAGTACGCATGAAGAAGGTACTACGTATTTATCAAGTACGCATGAAGCAAAGTCTGCGCACTTATTAAATACGCAAGAACAAGTCCCTGCGCAATTGCTAAGTGCGCAGGCATCAGGCTGATTAGGTAAAGTCGGTATGTTTAGAAGGTTAAACCGTTAGAGTCGGGATTTGGTCTGATGTGTATTTAACTAATCAATTCAGATCGGAAGTGACGTAGTGGGACCTTTGTTTAGGACAACCCGAATTAGCTTATCTGGTGAGTTCTAGAAGCCCTATTTTAAATATTTTATATAATGTTTTCGGGCTGGTGTGCATACATATGAAATGATGTTTTTACGAAACGATGTTTATAAAACTATGTGTATAAAATGATGCTTATGAAACTATGTTTACGAAATGAAATGATTTGGAATGAACGTTTAATGGAAAGAAAGTTTTATGAATGGAATGTTTACAAACGAAATGTTTATAAAGAAATGGTTTAAACTAAAGGTAAAGGGTTTCGAAAATGAATGAAAGGTTTTATGCAAAGAAAAGAAAAAGGGCAAAGGTTTTAAAGAAGTCATTACAAATCTAATATGTCGAATGAATGGAATTGACGAATGAAGTCTGGGAATGTAATTCCCAGCCTTGTGGTAGATTATGGACAGCGAGCCATAGTTGCCATAAGAGCAACAGGGCCAGTGTCTTGGTGGCCTGCCAATGGTTTTGATGTTGTACAACTGGCAGGGAGTAACGACGGTTACTCAGGGGTTAACGTGACCCTATGTAAGGTTAAATTATGATCCGACAGTGTTATGGCCGTGAGCCATAGCCGTCGATGGAAGTTGTCGGTCTATGGACATGAGAGCCATAGGGGCAACTGAATGGGTATTATCGGTCCTCGCGCAGTTAAGCCTTTGGGGCAATACAAAAGGGAATTGACGGAATGTATGGTATTGTCGGTCTTCGTGCAGTTAAGCCTTAGAGGCAATACCATACTAAATGACAGTACGAATGGTAACACAGATTTAGATAGTAATGTATGACTTAAATGAATGTTAAATGTTTTAAACAAATGATCCGTTCAATGTTTTTATGATGAGGATAAATGTTTGAAGGTTTTTAATGATGAACGAAAGACCCTGTTTTCTTACATGATGTAAAACCCTAATGAATGATTGAATGTTGAACCATTTCTTAAATCGAACGAAAACTAGAACTCACAACGTAGCTGACTTTTTAGTATGCACATTCAGGTTAAGGCAGGTATGGATGATGGATGGTGATGCTTGGCAAGCGAGAAGAGTTACCCGGTTGATCATGAAGACTGGCATCCCGTTATGATTAGGTTATGATATGTTTATGTAATAGACTATGTTACGCTTCTATTGTTAAACAATGTAATGGTTATGTTTTATTGAAGTATTTTCCGCTGCGTTATTTGATAATCAAGTTTAAGAACAGTTTGTGAATGAGTAAATCCAACAAGTGAGGCCTCCCGGGTTTGGGGCCTTACATCATTAGCTTAGATAGCAAGACTCAGTAAAGTTCCCATGCACTGTAAATTATGATTACGTGTGCACACGTAATGATAATTTACTTTGCATGATCCCTGTAGTGTTCCTTCTATCCCCAACTTTTAAATCAATGGGATTTGAAATGTTCATTAGATCATGTTTGCACACTTGTGCAGGAGTGTGTATTGTTTTATCGGATTACTCTTAATTATGTGTACCAATACTCATGAATCTGCCGAATATGGCTGTTGTCAGATGAGGCTAATGGTAGAGAGGCGCCACCAGTGTCTCATAAAATAAAATGTGTATGGTGAAAGTAAGGCACTATGTGTTGGGCAGAGATCCTCAAATGAGTGTCGAGCAACTCATGCTCCAAGTCTGTATATATGCATGGATCCACATGATCCTGATGTATGTCTGGGTCTCCTGACCCTTAGAGTTCTCTCCCATTTAGTCCTGCTTATCCACCTTAGATTCCTTTCTGTCTGGGCAATCCTGTCTGCCATATCTCATGGCGAAAGTCTAGGCATCCGATCCGACAACTTATGAAGGAGAGTATTTATACCGCAAATACGTTAGAAAGATAGTTGCCTCCATGGCTGGAGTAGTTGTGGTATAGGTACAGTTTCTGGTACGGGTTCAGCCTGTTGTGATACCAAGATCGGTAACTGACGATTGCTACCGTCGTCGCCCTAGCTCAGCTCGTAACTCGATCTTCTAAGGTTGCAGTATGTAGAGTACCCGTTATTCTTGACTTGTAATTCGAACAGTAACTTGTTGTAAGTGTTTATTATTTCCACATTGTTGTATGTGTTTAAGTGTTCATTACATGTGCCATGTAATTGTATTAGTGTAGCTAATGACACCCTAGTGTAACTCTAGAAACTAATAGTCTTCACAAATTGTTCGGCAACAGTTGGAATTCCTATACTCATGTCTTGGGTGTTTTTAGTGTGATGCAAGTCTTAGAAATCTTGGTCCTTAAATGATTCTAGTTAGAGCCTAGGTGTCACTAAGGAAACCTAATTCGCTAAAACCATTGCTCTGATACCAATCTGTCACACCCCCAAATTTATTTACTTAATAAATAAATACAGGTTGCAACGATTGGTTCCTTACAAGATAACGGAAGCTGTAATAGTGATTTCTAAGACTTGATTACATATACGATTACTAAGACTAAATAAATACAATGATCTAAGTCCCTCTAGATCAGTGGTCGACTAGAGACTTCATAATCTATGCCTGTCCGGTTACTAGGAATTGTTCCAACATAGCTAGCCTATTCCAACCGCTCCATGGCTAAAGGTTACCTGAGAAACATACTTGAAAGTGTCAACACAAAGGTTGGTGAGTTCACAGAATTTGTTAATTTAGTAAAGTTAGTTTTCCCCGAGAACGTATAAATGACTTAACCGTCATAAAATAAGTAGTTTTCCTTTGAAAACATGCCCATGACTTTACCGTCATAAAATAAGTAGTTTTCCTTTGAAAACATGCCCATGACTTAATCGTCATAAGTGTAACATCTCTGAATTTAGTATTCATATTTCAATTCAATGTAATGCAATTTCAAATTCAATACTCATGCACTGCCTTGTTATTTTGCTTACAGTAAACTAAATGCAATGATTCAATACAAATTTACAAGTTTTGCTCGATTATATACACTTAAACGCTATACAAGAAACTATTTATATCAAACTAATCAAACCTGAAAAGTCAAGGACAAAAGTTGAAAATTTATCAAGAAACCCTAATTAGCACGGTCGTGCTTCGTCCTGGCACGGTCGCGCGACTGGTCCTGGAACGATCGCGCCCGGTTCCTAGGCACGGTCGCGTCTCTATTGGGCACGGTCGCGCCTGCGTAACTGTTAAAACGTAAATACACTTTTAATCACCGATCGTCGAGAATCCGTAACCGTTCCTTCGTTTCATTCCGATTGTGAGAGTAATACCATTTTCAAATTACTCAAACGCCTCAGTTACATTCCATCAAACTCGAAGAAAAATTCTCTCAAGCATTCCAAAAAGCTAGAATCCGCTTTTTGATCCGAATCCCTCAATCTAGCAGCAGAGTCACACTACTCGATCCTCCCAGGAGCTACTGATCCTTTGTAGTCGCCGGAATCATATCAGAAGACGCAGGAAGCCTTTCTCATCGACGTCGGAATTCCGTTCTACCGTGCTCCATCAATTCGATACGCTTCAAGGTAACTATAATCGTTTCCTCAGTCGATTCAGTCTCTTTATCAAAAGCCCCTTATCAATTTGGGCTTACAATATGTAAATCATCCCGAATCAGAACTCGTATTTTATTCAAAAATGGTTTAATCGAATCCGATCCTAATCATGTTTTCAATACAATTAAAACATCTCAGAATACTCGTAATAACTATATAAGTAAAAACCCTATCAATCCCAACATTTACAATACAAGATTTTGTCAATTCATGTCTGATTTGGAAGAGACACGGTCGCGCTAATCATCTAGCGCGGTCGAGCCTCATGTAGCGCGGTCGTGTCCTCCTGTCCAGACCTTGTCATGCCCTTAGGGCTAGTCTCTGTTGTGTCTAAAGATCATAGACACGGCCGTGCCGGGCCAAGGCACGGTCGTGCCTGTTGACTGGTCTAGTTTGTGCCCTCTGTTGATCAACCCGGTCGTGCCCCGACTAGCGCGGTCGCGCCCCTGGCTTGAGCACGATCGTGTCCTTTCGAGGCACGGTCGTGTGAGACTCAGAACTTTTAACAGAATTATAATTTTATATATTTTGATCAGTAAATGTTTCAGATTTTTTAAAAATATGTTTTCTGTATTTAAAAATGGATTAAAAGTTTAATCTTGGCATAAATACAATTTATTTAAAAGTTTATGAAAAATTAAATTTATATTTATTATCTTACACTTAAATAATATTTTAAATAATTAAGTTACAAAATTTATAAATAAATAAGATAATGATTATTTATTTAATTCACATTTTAAATCGAAATCATTTATTATTTATACTTAATTACAATTAATATTTACATTATTTCATAAACTATAATTATATATTTATTCAATTATTCAATTCAAACCTAATCAAATTGTTTCAAAAATATTTTACTTCAAACTCTATATATTTTATTCAAGACTTTTTAAAAAATACAAATCAATAGTTTTATACACAAAATTCAACTTTCATTTTAGACTTAAACTTTATACATCTATTTGATTCAATACACATACTCTTTAGGTTAAATTGTGCATTTCGGGGATCATAATTGCTATCTATAATCTTTGTTAGCTACACTTCCATACCAAGTGAGTATTCACAACCCATTTTTACTCTTTTACACTTTTGGGGTGAAACATGAACTCTATACACATTACACATTACACATTTACATTTACGCAAACAACACAAGTGCAAAAATCCTATTTACATACATGTGTGCAAAATTTGAGCTTTGTGCCCGAGTGCTAGGTGTGCTAACCTTTGTATGCGATTATGTGCAATCATTAACTATACAAGCCGACGGTTTTCAATGATAGATCTATTGAGTCTGACAAACCCACCCATGGTGCGCGGTGATTGAAACCGACAACACAAATTTTGCATGCTAGTTACAAGGTTTGGTTGTACATGGTTACACAATAGCTGCTCCGCATAAATGCCTTATTTTATCATGTTTTGTAAAGGATTTCTTTTCAACTATATGCTATCTACATACAACTGTGTTATACTCACCAACTTTTTAGTTGACTTTATTTTATTCATGTTTCAGGCCCCAATACGTGAGATTGATTCAAGACGTGTTCAACATACGATTTGGACTAGCAATTTAAATCAAGAATTTTATGAGTGGTTTTATGTTTTTGTTTGAATTTGGTTTGGCACTTGGATTATTTGTAATGGAAATTTAACTTTAATATATTTCAATTTAGTCAACCATGTGCTATGAACAGTCTTACATGTCCCGCCCCGATGATTCCGCCATCGGTCGGGGTGTGACAGATTGGTATCAGAGCCTTGGTTATAGGGAATTAGGTTATTAGACACCTTGACCTAGACTATAACTTTAGGACACCCACTTATACTATGCTTCATGATTTTTGTGCTATGTGTTACATGCTATGTGCTATATGTTATATGATACATGTTTAGTATGATTACTTATTATTGCATTATGATGACTTATGTGTTTTAAATCCATGACTTATTAGGATATTCTTAATAATTAAATAAATAATATCCTTTCCTATATTCTAAAACCTCATAATATTTCTACTTTCTTTTCTATCTTTATCCTTTCTTAGCATGTGGAAGAACTCTTGAAGTAAAAATCTTTAAAAATATGTTTTTATTTCTTCGTTAAGGTTTTTAAACTTGTGAAATTATTTGAGGACACGTGCAATCTGGAAGGGTGACACCTGTATTTTGGGTTTTCTGTCTAGGAAAGCATTTCGCATAAATCCCAATCAACCGAGGGACCCGTATGCTTTCCTGGTAATTCCCGAGATGAGTGTTTACTTATAGGCTAAAGCATGTCTCCTTGAAGATTTTATAAGTTTAATTAACCTTAATGTGCCATGGTATTCAAGTGATTTTGTCACTTTTGAGTACAATCCAAACTAAGAATATCTATTTTATTTTGTTATCTCATTCTATTAAATCCTATCAAATCTCATGAGTTCTCACAATTTTTCTTGTCTTGTGACAATCTGTAGAATGCCTCCTCGTCGTGCTCCCGCAACCAACGTCAACATCGACATTGCTGCTATTCTCACCCAATTGGTGACACAACTCACCCAAGCCAATGGTGCCACCAATGGCAACAATGGTGGAAATGGAAGCAATAGTGGTAATAATGGTGGAAATGGTGGAAATGGTGGTAACAATCCACCTCAATGCACCTTCAAGCACTTCAACTCGTGCAATCCCCTAAAGTTTTATGGAACCGTAGGAGCTACTGGACTCCTTTAATGGTTTGAAAGCATTGAGAATACCTTTCTCAATAGTGACTGTCCCGACAACCTCCGTGTTCGTCATGCTACAAGTGTCCTACAAAAACGGGCACTTACATGGTGGAATGGGGAGAAAAGAAATAGGGGTGTTGATGTAGCTATGGCCTTACCTTGGGATGAGGTCAAAAGGCTTATAACCTAGGAGTTCTGTCCTCGAAACGAAGTGAAAAAGCTAGAAGCTGAATTTTGGGATCTTGCCCAAGATAGCGGAAAGCTTAGCATATACAACTCGGTTCCATGAGTTGAGTCTTCTAGTGCCCCACATGGTCACTCCTTCGTCCCGATGTATCGAGAAGTATATTGGTGGGCTACCAAGACAAATCCAAGATACTGTCTTAGGTAGAAATCCTGCTACTCTGGATGATACTATTCGTCTAGCCGCTACCTTAACTGATAATCATGTGAAAGCTGGAACTCTTACCAAAAAGGGTTCTAAGAAAGTTTCTGAAACCATACCCCCTCCTACTCACAACAAAGAAGCCACAACCGAGCCCTCTCGAAATAATAGAAAGAGGAAGGTTAGAAATTTTGCTGTGGTTACTCCTGCTGTTCCCGTCAACCAAGCTGCACCTATGGTTCAAATGCCGGCTAAAAAGCCATATGTAGGGATCTACCCTCTTTGTGCCACCTGCAATTTTCATCATCCACAAAACATCCCATGTCGCCTTTGTACTTATTGTGGGAGATATGGTCATACGGTCAGTGTTTTTAGGACCAAAGCCCTTACGGGCCAAGTCAACCCTACAAACCGAACTGTACCTCAAGTGGCTAATCAAGGTGCTCCTGCCATTGCTAATGGGCGTACTTGTTATGAGTGTGGTGACCCGAACCATTTTCGTGATCAATGTCCAAGACTTGCAAACGCTAGACAAGGTGGAGCTCGTGGGCGTGCGTTCAACATAAACGCCAACGAAGCTCAAGCCAACAATGGCGTGGTCAATGGTACGTTTCTTGTTAATAGTCAATATGCCTCCATTTTATTCGATACCGGAGCCGATAAAAGTTTTGTGTCACTTAATTTTGAACCTTTACTTGCAAAGACTCGGTCCCAATTAGAGAAAACATTTACCGTTGAAGTAGCAAATGGTGACTCCATTATCTATGATTGCTCTTTAGAACTTAATGATCACACATTTCCAATCAACCTTGTTCCAATGCCACTAGGAAGCTTTGATATTATCATAGGTATGGGATGGCTATCAAATCATCATGCCGAAGTCATTTGCTTTGAAAAGTGTATCCAAATTCCGCTACCATCGGGAGAAACCTTAAGAGTTTTTGGTGAAAAGCCTTGCAAGGGACTTAAGTTGATGTCGTGTACTACCGCTCAAAAGTACTTACGAAAGAAGTACATTTCTTTCTTAGCTCATATTGTTCAAAAGGATGTCAAGGAGAAGAGTATCCAAGACATTCTGATCATTCGGGATTTCCCCGAAGTTTTTCCTAAGGATTTATCCGGTCTTCCTCCCGTTCGTCAAGTAGAGTTCCGTATTGATCTTATACCGGGAGCTAACCCCGTTGCTAGAGCTCCCTATCGTCTTGCACCTTCTGAAATGCAAGAACATGCAAGTCAACTTCAAGAACTCTCCGACAAGGGATTCATCCGTCCGAGTCATTCACCGTGGGGTGCACCCGTCTTATTTGTTAAGAAGAAGGATGGATCATTTCGCATGTGTATTGACTACCGTGAACTCAACAAACTTACTATCAAGAACCGTTATCCTTTGCCTAGAATCGATGATCTCTTTAATCAACTTCAAGGTTCTACTTGCTTCTCGAAGATCGATCTTCGATCCGGTTATCATCAGCTTCGTGTTCAAGAAGATGACATTCCTAAGACTGCTTTTCGAACAAGGTATGGGCATTATGAGTTCATGGTTATGCCTTTCGGGTTAACCAATGCACCTGCAGTTTTCATGGATCTCATGAATCGTGTGTGCAAACCGTACCTTGATAAATTCGTGATCGTTTTCATTGATGATATCTTAATCTATTCCAAGACTAAAGCCGACCATGAAGAACATCTTAGATTGGTTTTGAATCTCTTAAAGAAGGAACAACTTTATGCCAAATTCTCCAAATGTGAATTTTGGTTAAATGAAGTTCAATTTCTTGGTCATATTGTCAATGACAAAGGAATTCATGTTGATCCTGCTAAGATCGAAACGATTAAGAATTGGAATGCCCCGAAGACTCCTACCGAAGTTCATTCATTTCTTGGTCTTGCGGGTTATTATCGTCGTTTCATCTCAAACTTCTCAAAGATTGCTGTCCCTCTTACCGCTTTGACCCACAAGGGTAAGACTTATGAATGGGGACCAAAACAAGAAGAAGCCTTCCAAACCCTTAAACAAAAGTTGTGCAATGCTCCCATATTGACTCTCCCCGATGGAAATGATGATTTAGTTGTCTATTGTGATGCTTCTAACCAAGGTCTTGGTTGTGTTCTCATGCAACGAGGCAAAGTAATCGCTTATGCATCAAGGCAACTCAAAGTTCATGAGAAGAATTATACGACGCACGATCTCGAGTTGGGTGCGGTCGTATTCGCGCTAAAGATTTGGAGACATTACCTATATGGCACGAAATGTGTGGTGTTCACCGACCACAAAAGTCTTCAACATATTTTCAACCAAAAAGAACTTAATATGAGGCAACGACGTTGGGTCGAACTCCTTAACGACAACGACTGCGAGATTCGTTACCATCCCAGCAAAGCGAATGTTGTAGCCAATGCTCTGAGTCGAAAGGACCATGTTATGCTTCATTGTGCCCGTATTCAAACCGATATTCAAACCCGTATCTTAGAAGCTCAACACGTCTCGGTAACCGAGGGTAACATGTATGAAGAAATGTCGTGTGGTGTTGAACTTCTTCTGGAATCAAAACCCAATGGCTTACTATATTACTTGAACCGTATTTGGGTTCCCGATCGCGATGATCTTCGTGCGTTTCTCATGAACGAGGCTCACAAGACTCGTTATTCTATTCATCCTGGTGCGGATAAAATGTACCAAGATCTTCGCCAACAATATTGGTGGCCCGGTATGAAAAAGGACATTGCTCTCTATGTTGCTAAATGCTTAACTTGTTCCAAAGTCAAAGCCGAACATCAACGTCCTTCTGGTTTGCTTGAACAACCGGAAATTCCCGTGTGGAAATGGGAGAACTTAGCCATGGATTTTATTACCAAACTCCCTCGCACCTCGAGTGGTTATGATAGTATTTGGGTGATCGTTGATCGTCTCACCAAATCTGCTCATTTCTTGCCTATCCGTGAAGACTATCGGGTTGAGAAACTAGCCCGAATTTACATTGATGAAATTGTGAGCCGTCATGGTGTTCCTTTGAACATAATATCTGATCGAGATGCCCGGTTCACTTCTCGATTTTGGAAATCTCTCCAAACTGCTCTTGGTACTAGATTGGATTTGAGCACGGCTTACCATCCGCAAACTGATGGTCAAACCGAGCGAACAATCCAAACTCTTGAAGACATGCTTAGAGCTTGTGTAATCGATTTTGGTGGAAATTGGGATTCACATCTACCCCTCATTGAGTTTTCTTACAATAATAGCTACCACACAAGTATCAATATGGCTCCATTTGAAGCTCTCTATGGTCGCAAGTGTCGTTCTCCTATCTGTTGGAACGAGATTGGTGAAGCACAAATCACTGGTCCCGAATTGATTCAAGAAACATCCGACAAGATTATTCAAATCCGTGACAATATTCGAGTAGCGAGGAGTCGGCAAAAGAGTTATGCCGACAAATGTCGAAAACCCTTGGAATTCCAAGTCGATGATCTTGTTCTTCTTAAGGTGTCCCCGTGGAAGGGCGTGATCCGTTTTGGAAAGAAAGGCAAGTTAGCACCTCGTTATGTTGGTCCATTCAAAATTTTTGAAAGGATTGGGAAAGTGGCTTACAAGCTCGAGTTACCTCCATCTCTTGGAAATGTGCATCCTACATTTCATATATCTAATCTGAAGAAATGTCTCGCTGATGAAAATCTCCATATACCGCTTGACGACGTGCGCATTGATGAAACGATGCACTTCGTTGAGAAACCGGTGGAAATTATGGATCGTGAAGTCAAACAGCTCAAGCGAAGTCGCATTCCCATTGTCAAAGTTCGTTGGGAATCTAAGCGTTGTCCTGAGTTCACTTGGGAACGAGAAGACCAAATGAAGCTCAAGTACCCTCATCTTTTTACTAATACTGTTGTATCTTCTAGCTAAATTTCGGGACGAAATTCTCTCAACATGGGGAGACTGTAACATCTCTGAATTTAGTATTCATATTTTAATTCAATGTAATGCAATTTCAAATTCAATACTCATGCACTGCCTTGTTATTTTGCTTACAGTAAACTAAATGCAATGATTCAATACAAATTTACAAGTTTTGCTCGATTATATACACTTAAACGCTATACAAGAAACTATTTATATCAAACTAATCAAACCTGAAAAGTCAAGGACAAAAGTTGAAAATTTATCAAGAAACCCTAATTAGCACGGTCGTGCTTCGTCCTGGCACGGTCGCGCCAAGTGCCTCGGCACGGTCGCGCGACTGGTCCGGGAACGATCGCGCCCGGTGCCTAGGCACGGTCGCACCTCTACTGGGCACGGTCGTGCCTGCGTAACTGTCAAAACGTAAATACACTTTTAATCACCAATCGTCGAGAAACCGTAACCGTTCCTTCGTTTCATTCCGATTGTGAGAGTAATACCATTTTCAAATTACTCAAACGCCTCAGTTACATTCCATCAAACTCGAAGAAAAACTCTCTCAAGCATTCCAAAAAGCTAGAATCCGCTTTTCGATCCGAATCCCCTCAATCCAGCAGCAGAGTCACACTACTCGATCCTCCCAGGAGCTACTGATCCTTTGTAGTCGCCGGAATCATATCAGAAGACGCATGAAGCCTTTCTCACCGACGTCGGAATTCCGTTCTACCGTGCTCCATCAATTCGATATGCTTCAAGGTAACTATAATCGTTTCCTCAGTCGATTCAGTCTCTTTATCAAAAGCCCCTTATCAATTTGGGCTTACAATATGTAAATCATCCCGAATCAGAACTCGTATTTTATTCAAAAATGGTTTAATCGAATCCGATCCTAATCATGTTTTCAATACAATTAAAACATCTCAGAATACTCGTAATAACTATATAAGTAAAAACCCTATCAATCCCAACATTTACAATACAAGATTTTGTCAATTCATGTCTGATTTGGAAGAGACACGGTCGCGCTAATCATCTAGCGCGGTCGTGCCTCATGTAGCGCGGTCGTGTCCTCCTGTCCAGACCTTGTCATGCCCTTAGGGCTAGTCTCTGTTGTGTCTAAAGATCATAGACACGACCGTGCCGGGCCAAGGCACGGTCGTGCCTGTTGACTTGTCTAGTTTGTGCCCTCTGTTGATCAACCCGGTCGTGCCCCGACTAGCGCGGTCGCGCCCCTGGCTTGAGCACGATCGTGTCCTTCCGAGGCACAGTCGTGTGAGACTCAGAACTTTTAACAGAATTATAATTTTATATATTTTGATCAAAAAATGTTTCAGATTTTATAAAAATATGTTTTCTGTATTTAAAAATGGATTAAAAGTTTAATCTTGGCATAAATACAATTTATTTAAAAGTTTATGAAAAATTAAATTTATATTTATTATCTTACACTTAAATGATATTTTAAATAATTAAGTTACAAAATTTATAAATAAATAAGATAATGATTATTTATTTAATTCACATTTTAAATTAAAATCATTTATTATTTATACTTAATTACAATTAATATTTACATTATTTTATAAACTATAATTATATATTTATTCAATTATTCAATTCAAACCTAATCAAATTGGTTCAAAAATATTTTACTTCAAACTCTATATATTTTATTCAATAATTTTTAAAAAATACAAATCAATAGTTTTATACACAAAATTCAACTTTCATTTTAGACTTAAACTTTATACATCTATTTGATTCAATACACATACTCTTTAGGTTAAATTGTGCATTTCGGGGATCATAATTGTTATCTATAATCTTTGTTAGCTACACTTCCATACCAAGTGAGTATTCACAACCCCTTTTTACTCTTTTACACTTTTGGGGTGAAACATGAACTCTATACACATTACACATTACACATTTACATTTACGCAAACAGCACAAGTGCAAAAATCCTATTTACATACATGTGTGCAAAATTTGAGCTTTGTGCCCGAGTGCTAGTTGTGCTAACCTTTGTATGCGATTATGTGCAATCATTAACTATACAAGCCGACGATTTTCAATGATAGATCTATTGAGTCTGAAAAACCCACCCATGGTGCGCGGTGATTGAAACCGACAACACAAATTTTGCATGCTAGTTACCAGGTTTGGTTGTACATGGTTACACAATAGCTGCTCCCCATAAATGCCTTATTTTATCATGTTTTGTAAAGGATTTGTTTTCAACTATATGCTATCTACATACAACTGTGTTATACTCACCAACTTTTTAGTTGACTTTATTTTATTCATGTTTCAGGCCCCAATACGTGAGATTGATTCAAGACGTGTTCAACATAGGATTTGGACTTAGCAATTTAAATCAAGAATTTTATGAGTGGTTTTATGTTTTTGTTTGAATTTGGTTTGGCACTTGGATTATTTGTAATGGAAATTTAACTTTAATATATTTCAATTTAGTCAACCATGTGCTATGAACAGTCTTACATGTCCCGCCCCGATGATTCCGCCATCGGTCGGGGTTTGACAATAAGATAAGTAGTTTTCACCCGAAAACGTATCCATGACTTAACTGTCATAAAATAAGTAGTTTTCCTTTGAAAACATGTCCATGACATAACCGTCATAAAATATGTAGTTTTCCTTTGAAAACATATACATGACTTAACCGTCATAAAATAAGTAGTTTTCTTTTGAAAACATGTCCATGACTTAACCGTCATAAAATATGTAGTTTTCCTTTGAAAACATATACATGACTTAACCGTCATAAAATAAATAGTTTTCCTTTGAAAACATGTCCATGACTTAACCGTCATAAGATAAGTAGTTTTACCCGAAAACATTGCCCATGACATTACCGTCATAATTAAGTACAAATAATTCTAAACGCATATGATAAACGAAACAAGTGTTATTGATCCATTCGTAAGCTAGCTAGGCTTACAAATACCTATGTCCATACATGAAACCGTAACCAAACCCCAACAATTTAATGCCCCTCCTCGCCTTTCTGCGTGTAAGATAATATGCGGTCATTCGGCCATTTGGACCCCTGGTTAGCGTGACTAACCA
Organism: Smallanthus sonchifolius; assembly: GCA_023525975.1. Taxonomy (NCBI): domain Eukaryota; kingdom Viridiplantae; phylum Streptophyta; class Magnoliopsida; order Asterales; family Asteraceae; genus Smallanthus; species Smallanthus sonchifolius. Next base: position 23,575,803 of record CM042030.1, on the reverse strand, counting down.
TGACCGGGAGCGTCACCCCCAATAGTACTATCCATAGAATCCCAGGCTAAGTCCATAGCTAATGGTTACAAAAGTGTGTTATTCCGGGGACTTTAAGCGCTATATTGTTCACCATGTATGACATAGTGTTAGTGTCTTGTTTCCTTGTTATCATCTAAAAATGTTTGCAATGCTTTCCTAATTGTATAAAACAACAATGTTTCGACATATATTAAACAATACTGTAATACTTAGTGTAAGTATGTTTCTCCCCCGCAGTTTACAAAACTTTAAAAAGCGAAAAGGAGCCGTGAACTCACCTTGTATCCGATGAAATCCTAGCAAATAACAGTGGCAAATAACAGTGCGCTAAGAGTTTCTGTCTATCCGTACCCTAATCACACAAGGGTACTAATGTGTTAAGACTACCCGTCTTAAACGTAAGTTGTTTATCCGGCTTAACGAATCCCATTAAGTACGCCTTTGTTTAGTAAAAATAGGGTTTTCATTTACGACTCATTGGTGATTATTATTCCAGTCTAGACGCTTACATATTTTTCGAGAAAATAATATGTTTCCCTATTGGTGACTTATTAAGTGTACCAAAAATAAATATTATTTTTGTAACAACCTAAAATATATTCACATATGTTCCACGATGTCATGTGATTATTTATTTTTAACCGAATCTCTTCATATGTTCCACGTACATATATCAAATGTTCATATTAGGATACTAATCTTTAATTCCTAGAACATTTTCATGATTTAACCAAAACCGTACACCAACACATATATATCACAAATTTTATCCATAAACATATATTTTTAGTAACACCTTTCACGTTCATATGTTGATGATAATCGTTCGTATGTCTTCTTGAATCATAGGATACTACCTTGGGTCTTGCCAGGTAAGTCACACATGATCATATAACTTCACGAACATGTATCCTTCAACATAACACATGAATGGAATGAAGGGTTTATGAAGAACACCATCATCCAAGTGTTATTTTATGTGATAGTATATATATATATATATATGTGTGTGTGTGTGTAGTTTATATTTGATGTGTCCTTGTCTTGTCCATGATCCTTCCAGTTTGGTATTTTATGTATGAACATGTACGTGTATAAATATATGTATTCAAACATGACTCATGAAGACATAAAGCAAAACTCATCAAGACTTTTATGTTTTATTTTGTTCTTGAAAACTCAGATTTTAGGCGTACTCCGAGTATACTTTTAGATGGTTTTAGAAGACCAAATGACTTGGGGTTTTCTTCTAAAATCAGGTTTATTGAAACCAGAGGAGATGTGAAAAAGAATTACTAGGTTTGGAGTTATGTAGGTACCTCAAAACAAGAAAATGGGAAGAATTATCCAGCTTTGACCTGCATCGAGTGACGTTTTTGCGTAGGCTGTTTGGAGGTCGAATACTCCATGGATTCGAGTGATTCTACTTGGGTTCTCCTCTGTTAACATAGACCTTCATTCTAGAAAATAAATGGACTGATTTGACCAAGGAACGAAAGAGATATGGTCTTCCGAAGTTGACTGAAAATCTGGCATGAAGCTGAGTTACGGGAATTGTTTGCATTTTCGGTTTTGGAGAGGGGGATTGGGTGAAATCCAAAATGAATCAGTCAAGGGAGGGAGTTAAGGGGTGTTGGTGCAAGTGTTTTATATGGGTTCATGTTCTATTTATAGTACATAGATTGTGTGTAGGTTTGGTAATCATCATTTGTCATTATGATAAGGTATGGATGTTGGTGTGGTTTCGTATATATAGAGAAAGAGAGATGGAGTTTGAGTGTTGCACTCAACAAAATCATTGCAAGGGATTGTTGACTTGATGGACATTGACCCTTGCTTGCACTTCTAGTTAATGGAGTATGGTCTTATGACAACAATGATGGAGGTGAGTTGGTGAAGCAAGATAAGTGGGTGGCCCCACTATTCTCGGCCGAAGAGGGTTAAGGGGTGGAGGTTGGGTGCTGTCCAATCACCTAGTTGCATTCTAATTGTTAGTTGGATCGGTTTAAGGTGGTGTAAACCCGGTAGGTGATCCCGTGATCTAGTATTTGGTGTAGTAACTTTAATGATTTAAACTTTATATATGTATATACCTAGATATTTACATATATATATATATATATATATATATATATTAGATGAAACAGGGGTTGAGTGTAGATCTCAACAAGTCATCATCGTTACGACTTGATGTTGGAGTGAATTGTAAGCAAAGAAGTCATGATGATGATGATGATGTGATTGATTTAGATGCGGTATATTACCCGAAATTAAAGCCCGCTTTAATATCTTTGATTATTAAGAGGTTCTACATTTTGTGTAGTTTGACTAGATTTAATAATCTGCTAGTGAATTCCCGACATAATTATTACTTTAACTATAGTATACATATATTCACATAAAATAACTCAAGGTCATGCAACCAACATTTTTATGTCCATGTTTTAAGGTTTAGTCACCAATATATACGTTTTTATATTAAAACATGTCCCTAGACTTTTACCAGAATAAAATATCGTTAATCACCAACGAACGTTCAATGCGGGTTATTATCGTTTATTTCCTAGTAAATCTTAAAAATTACTAAATATGACACTTGTCCATTTGCTAGACTCCTGACAATACTATGTCAAAGATAATATTCCAAGAAATATAAAATAGGAATGTGCAAATATGACTATGAGTATTGACTTGGACTACTAGGTGTCACAGTTCTGCACCATCTGTATGATGCTAGATTTGATCTCAAACTGATGCGCTCCAACGGTCAGCCTACTGATGCACGACTCCAAACCCTCAAGTGGCGGTTTGCCAAAATCCGAAAGCGTCCGACCTGCATTCGCGTCCGCCATCTCTTCTACCTCGTCAACAACAACCTCGTCAAGCTCGAGTAACTGGGCCACGAATCGGGAACGGGCACGCAATCTCTAATGAAGATCGCGCTCCGGCTCGGAAGACGGCTCAATAACCTCCTCGGCGGGAGTTGAGGACATACACGATCTGCAAGACAAGTTAGATTTAAATGGACGAACCTAAAAAGAAAAGAAAAACAAGTTAGACATTGGAATTAAAATCAACTAAAATATATATATATACGAATGCGAGTAAAAATAACAAATAACAAGCAAAAATAACTATACACAAAATTTGCAAATAACAAACAAGAAGGTACGATATGCACAAGAAACATATACTAAATGACTAAAAATCAATTCCAATCGTTCTCGCAAAACCGTATCCCCGGCAACGGCGCCAAAAACTTGATGTGTTTGAAGTTTTATATATATTTTATAAAGGTTTTTACACAATTAGTTTTAAAAAGGGGTTTTCACCAAAGACTAATCACACACAAATCGGGCAAGTGTACGTCGGATAGCAATATAGTACAGGTATGAACCGGATATCAATCCGTGGACACGGTGGAATGCGAAAATAAACCGGAACTAAGATTTAATCAAGTGATGGTAAAAAGATATTTTGGAGAGTTTGCTTAATTAACTAACATGCAATTTATATAAAACTATAAAATCACAAGTCAAACAATCAAGGAGAAAAGATCACTTCGGTGTCGAATCCATCTAGAATACATTCAATACACTCATAGAAACATGGCAAATACACGAAACATAGATTGACCAAATTCTCGTCAGAGACATCTAATCAAATGACCATTCGGAAAGCTAGAATGAATAACACAAACTAACCACCTAAAATCATGCAATGAAGCTCATGTGTTGTAATCATGTCAATGTTTATAAAGATTGAACTAGCTCCCGATTAAGGTACACCAATCCAACAACTAGTTGGAAAGATAATATGAAAAACACACTACCCACCTCAAGTTGATTTAATTAGACAATCACATGCATTTCTTCAACATACAATGTTCATACAAAGCTCATATAAATTAGGAGATCGTGTCAACAAATCCTAGATAAACATAAAACTAAGCATGAAACACCATAACAAACACTTTGTTTTTCCAAACATAAGCATAAGGATACACATACAAGAATAATAAATCATAAACAAGACTTCACTCACCATTCCTATTCAAATGCCCTAAACTAGCATAAATACATATACCAATCCATGAATACAAGTGTAACATCCAAGATTTTTCTAATACTACATTATTTTACTTTATACAGTAACGACACTCCTAATGAACCCCATACTTGTTCAAAACAATATGTCACTTTAATTATTATTTTAACATCTATCAATTTAGATTTTTGATCTTACATTTAAATATTACCCTCCTATTATATATATAACATATGTATGTATATTCATATATATATATTTATATATGATTATATCAAATAAATCAATTATACAACTTTTCATATAGGACTTATACATATTTAATCACGTTTTTACATATTGTTCTATATAGATATAGGAATCTAATTATAAATATGTATATATGATATATGTATTTGATGTTATTAAATTAATCATCTATACAAATTGTAAGTTTTAAAATTTATGCGCATTAATCAAGAGTTTACATTTTCTAAATGTATGTATTTAATTTTAAATAAATATGTAAACATATATCTATTTTAGTAAACCATTTACACAAATTGTAGTCTTTGTAAAAATGAAAGACATTTTTTTATAAACATTTGTAACTAAACAAGTAGCATATTTAAGATTTTATAAACTTTATAAAAACAATTTTAAATATGAATTATGGAGTCAAACATAACATTAATGAGCATTAAATACTATTCTTCACCTTTTGCAATCCTAGTCCTTATCAACAAATTGATTTTTGCGAATAAGTCCCTTAGTCTCACCTATAAATAGAGCCTTAAACCTCATTCATTTTCACACCTCAACAATCCTCTAGGGCTCTCTAGCAACTAAAGGTTGTTCTTCTCATCTTTTGGAAGATTCTAGTTTAAATCCTTCCATTCTAAGTAAGTTCTTCTTATGTTCTTACTTGTTCATACTTTTCTTTTTAAAAGTTCATCATAACTAGCTAGATCTATGATCCCTAACATGTTTATGTTATAATCATAGATCTATCCAAGATCAAAAGCCTTATTTTAATTAAACTTGTTCAAACTTTATTTAAAAACTTGGTTTTGATCTTTATATTCCTTTCAATTTCAAAAAAATCATGTTTTTACCAAAACTCCTTATTTTTAAAACCCTTTAATATTCAATTAAATTTATTTCTATCTTTACTAAACTCATATTTTCACTTTAGCACTTATACTTTCCAAGCTTACCAAACTCACCCTAAACTTGGTTAAGTATGCAAATAGAGTAACTTTCAAACCAGTATGTAGTTATCTGACAAACATTAAAGTTCTGGCTAGGAAAAGACGGGGTTCTGATCCGGCCAACTCTTTCCTGGGAACTTTTCTGTTGGAGGTACTACTCTGGAATGATAACCACTCTAGTGTACAACAACCACTTTCAACAAATTACACTGTCAACCCCTTGACTATCCATAACATGTTTCTAACGTAACAAACTTAACTTAGGCAATCCTTAAGGCATTGAATCCAAGTTACTACAAGTTCAAGTTCAACCCTCTAAACTTGCAAGGTGAGTTTACATAGCCCCTTTTTTTCGTATTTACATATTTGGGTGAAACATGATTACATTCAAATACTATTTGCAATTACACACGTACAATTCTACAATATGATCATATGTGTTTATTTGTGCTTTATGCTTGAATGCTAATTGTTAAGGCTACATATACATGATATACACGTGCAAAAACAAATACATCACTTCAGGCTAACATGTGTTGTTAGGCCCTACATTAGGATAACATGTGTTGTTATGCCCTACATTAGGATAACATGTGTTGTTATGCCCTACATTTACTTCAGGATAACATATGTTGTTATGCCCGACATTAGGATAACATGTGTTGTTATGCCCTTCAATTACAAGGTTTCATTTGTGCATCTAGCTTAACTTAGATTCTCCATAAATGCTTTATAAACCATGCTTTATGAATTGTACACAAAAAAATTTGAACTTTACTTATGGTGTCAAAACCTATGTATGCTCACCAACTATTTATAGTTGACCCTCTCATTTTATCATGTTTCAGGTACAGTGTTTGAGTTAATATTTCAAGTCGCTTCACTTAGGATTGAGGACCTAGTTTTAAATTTAATAATATTATTCATGTATTTTTATTCTTGTAAGAGTTGTACTTGATTACTTGAGCTATGAAATGAAAGTTATTATTTAATTATCACAACTTTAGTAAACCATGAGCTTATGAACAGTCTACATGTCTCGCCCTGACGTTTTCGCCGTCGGTTGGGGTGTGACAGATTGGTATCAGAGCCTTGGTTATAGGGAATTAGGTTATTAGACTGTAAGGCCCCAAACCCGGGAGGCCTCACTCGTTGGATTTACTCATTCACAAACAGTTCTTAAACATGAATATCAAATAACGCAGCGGAAAATTTCATTCAAACATAACGTCATCATTGTTCGTACATGCGGAAGCGTAAACATTGTTTAAAACATAATTACATAACTTAACATAAACAACTCATAACGGGATGCCAGTCTTCATGATCGACCGGGTAACTCTTCTCGCTTGCCAAGCATCACCGTCCATCGTCCATACCTGCCTTAACTTGAATGTGCATAGTAAAAAGTCAGCTACGCTGGTGAGTTCTAGCATTTCATAAAAACTTTAACATCAACATTTGCCAAAAACATATCATTCATTCATTTAGTAAAACCTTTCACAAAAGCATGTAATAATAACATCTTTAAAAAGGTTTCGTACCCATATCATCATCAACATCATAAATCATAAACACCGTTAAACGGATCGTTCATTTAAAACTTTTAACATTCATTTAAGTCATACATTATTATCTAAATCTGTATCGTTACGCATCTTTGTGTCCCCGAAGGAACCCTTGGTGTTGTGGGAAACCGTTACGTATCGCCGTCATTGCCACAACCATTCAATACGTGGGGTCAACATTGCCCAACACGCATCTTTCCTTTGGAAATTAACCGTTACGTATCGCCGTCATTAATTTCCCATTACCATTCAATACGTGGGGTCAACCGTTACGTATCGCCGTCATTGCCCAACACGCATCTTTCCTCTGGAAATTAACCGTTACGTATCGCCGTCATTAATTTCCCATTACCATTCACTTAGGATGATCGTCATCACCCGAGTAACCGTCGTTACTCCCTTACCAGTTGTACAACATCAAAACCATTGGCAGGCCACTAAGACACTACCCCTGTTGTTCTTATGGCAACTATGGCTCGCTGTCCATAATCTACCACAAGGCTGGGAATCTCATTCTCAGACTTCATTCGTCAATTCCATTCATTTAACAGATTAGATTTGTAATGACTTATCTAAACCTTTACCTCTTTCCCTTTTCATTAAACCTTTCCTCATTTAGACCGTTCATAAACATTCGTAAACCTTTTTGGCAAAAACACTTCTTAACCTTTCCTTTCGTAAACATCGTTTCGTTAAAACATCATTTCGTTACAACATCGTTTCGTTAAAACATCATTTCGTTAAAACATCGTTTCGTAAGTATGCACACCAGCCCAAAACATTTAACAAAACATTTAAAAGAGGGCTCTAGAACTCACCTAATACGCTAATATGGGTTGTCCTAAACGAAGGTCCAACAACGTCACTTCCGATCTGAATTGATTAGTTAAATATACATCAGACCAATCCCGACTCTAACGGTTTAACCATTCTAACATACTGACTTTACTTAACCAGTTCTGATGTCTGCGCACTTAGCAAATGCGCAGACCCTGCTGCCTGCGCACTTAGCAAGTGCGCAGACCATGCTTCCTGCGCACTTAGCAAGTGCGCAGGTCCCTCCTCCTGCGCACTTAGCAAGAGCGCAGGTCCCTCCTCCTGCGCACTTAGGAAGTGCGCAGGACCTGCTCCGTGCGCACTTAACAAGTGCGCACGACCTGTTCTTCGCGAAAAACCCTAACTTTCGCATTCGGGTCTGATCATGTCAAGATCCCGAACCTGTTGCATTCAAAACGTTCGTTTTCCATTAAGGAACTCAAATCCATGATATTCTTTCAGTTTCATCCGTTCAAACCTTACCTTTTCACCGAAAACCCGAAAAACCCAAAAACGAACTAAAACTCAGATTTAGGTCGGATTGTTACCTGAATCGAGTTTCTGATCCGGAGGTTCTTCTCACGAGTTATGGAGTAACACTTTGTTGAAGTCTCGGGTCGATCCGCCAACTTTCTCTCTCTACGGTTTCTTTCTCTAAAAGTTGCAAATGAGAGAAAGAGGGGTGGCATAGGCTATTTATAGCCCGCTGACCCATCCGACCCGACCCGTCATGCCTCGTTCGTTTATTCCGTTATTATAACTGTCGTTTTATTTTTGGGATGTTACAAGTCTACCCCCCTTACAATAGGTTTCGTCCCCGAAACCTATCATAAGTCAAATAGATGAGGGTACGACTCCCTCATTTCCTTCTCCGTTTCCCAAGTGGCTTCCGATCCCTTTCGATACTTCCATTGGACTTTAACCAATTGGATAACTTTATTACGTAAACGTTTCTCCTTCCGATCAAGGATGGCCACGGGTTCTTCGATGTAATTAAGGCTGTTGTCAACCTCGATGTAAGTAAGTGGTACGTGAGCCGATTCATCCGCCAAACACTTTCGCAAGTGTGATACATGGAAAGTAGGATGAATCCCACTTAACTCATCAGGCAACTCCAACCGATAAGCGACTTCCCCAACCCGTGCCATTATCTTGAATGGTCCGACAAACCTCAGACTTAACTTTCCTCTCTTTCTGAATCGTATGATTCCCTTCCATGGTGACACTTTCAGCATTACTCTGTCACCAATATTAAACTCAATAGGCCTTCGTCGTTTATCCGCATAGGATTTCTGACGATCTTGTGCGGCCTTCATTCGCGCTTTGATCTGATCAAACCTTTCCGACGTCTCTCTTACGACTTCGAGACTTCCTAATTCCTTCTGTCCAATCTCACCCCAACAAACTGGGGTCCTACATCTTCTCCCATACAACATTTCGTAATGCGGCATGCCTATCGTCGTGTGATGACTATTGTTGTAGGAGAATTCAGCTAATGGGAGATGGCTGTCCCAACTACCACTGAAGTCGATAATACAAGCACGGAGCATATCCTCCAATGTCTGAATGGTCCTTTCGGACTGACCATCCGTTTGCGGGTGGAATGCTGTGCTGATATTAAGCCTCGTGCCCATCGCCTCGTGAAATCTTTTCCAGAACTTCGATGTGAATCGTGTGTCCCGGTCAGATACGATCGTCAATGGCATCCCATGCCGTGCTATTATTTCATTAATAAACACTTCCGCTAACCTCTCTGACGAGAACGGGGGGAAATGAGCACTCTTCGTTAATCGGTCCACAATTACCCAAATGGTGTCATGAACTTTAGCTGTGCGAGGTAGCTTAGTTATGAAGTCCATGGTAATGTGTTCCCACTTCCACTCCGGTATATCAAGTGGTTGAATCTTTCCATACGGTTTCTGGTGCTCGGCCTTTACTTGCGAGCAAGTCAAGCACTTGCTTACATACTTCGTCACATCACATTTCATTCCAGGCCACCAGTATTCCTTTCTCAGATCTTGGTACATTTTATTGGTACCGGGATGGATAGAGTAACGAGACTTATGAGCCTCATCCAAGATCTTGGTTCTAAGCTCGCCACCCATAGGTATCCATACCCGTCCAAAACGTGTCCTAACACCAAGGGTGTTATATTCCAACTTGTCCTGTTGGCCAACCATCCTTTCCTTCTTCATGTTTTCCTCCTTAAGCGCCTCATCTTGAGCCTTTTCAATTTCTCTCATCACATCCGATGTTATAACCAACTGGCAAGCTTTCACTCTAATAGGAGTAGGTACATCCTTTCGGCTTAGAGCGTCGGCCACCACGTTTGCCTTTCCAGGATGGTACATGATCTCACAGTCATAGTCTTTCAACAGTTCCAACCATCGCCTCTGTCTCATATTAAGTTCCTTTTGTTCGAAGAAGTACTTCAAACTTTTGTGGTCGGAGTAAATAGTAAACTTCACCCCGTAAAGGTAGTGTCTCCAGATTTTCAATGCGAATACGACAGCAGCAAGTTCCAAATCGTGGGTTGGATAATTAGCTTCATGAATCTTCAACTGCCGTGACGCGTACGCGATCACTCTCCCGCGTTGCATCAATACGCATCCAAATCCCTGACCCGAAGCGTCAGAGTATACCACTAAGTCTTCATTGCCCTCGGGAAGGGCCAAGACCGGAGCTTGAGTTAGCTTTTCCTTCAATTCCTTAAACGCCTCATCCTGGGTCGAACCCCATTCTTACTTAACCTCTTTCCGAGTCAACTTTGTCAACGGCGAAGCTATTTTCGAGAAATCCTGGATGAATCTCCGATAGTAGCCTGCCAATCCCAAGAAACTGCGGATTTCAGTTGGCGTCTTAGGAATATTCCATTCCTTTACCGTCACTATCTTTGCTGGGTCAACCATAATGCTGTTCGGGTTAATGACGTGACCTAGGAATTGGACTTCCCTAAGCCAGAACGCGCATTTGGAGAACTTAGCATACAACTTTTCCTTCTTCAGAGCTTCCAATACCTCCTTCAAGTGACACGCGTGATCACCCTCATTCTTGGAGTAGATGAGGATATCATCGATGAACACGATCACCGATCGATCCAGCATTGGTCGACACACTCTATTCATCAAATCCATGAACGCTGCGGGGGCGTTCGTCAATCCGAAAGACATTACGCGGAACTCAAAATGTCCATAACGTGTGCGAAATGCCGTTTTCGGTATGTCTTCTTCCCTCACCTTCAACTGATGGTACCCGGACCGAAGGTCGATTTTCGAGAACCAACTTGCGCCTTGCAATTGGTCAAACAGATCATCGATCCTTGGTAAAGGGTACTTGTTCTTCACCGTTCGTTTGTTCAACTCGCGATAATCGATACACATTCTCATCGAACCGTCTTTCTTCTTTACGAACAACACCGGAGCACCCCAAGGTGAGATGCTTGGTTGGATAAATCCTTTCTCAAGTAACTCGTCTAGTTGTACCATAAGTTCTTTCATTTCCACTGGTGCTAGTCGATATGGAGCCTTAGCCACGGGCTGGGCATCTGGTACTAAGTCGATTCGGAACTCAATCTCTTTGTCGGGTGGTATCCCAGGCAAATCCTCTGGGAACACCTCCAGGTACTCGCGTACCACGGGTACATCGTCTAGTTCCTTCACTTCCTTACACTTGTCAATCACGTACACCAGATAAGCCTCGCATCCGCGCCTCAAGTAATCTGTTGCCTTAATCATCGAGATGACGTTTGGCATCGGGGCGTCACGATCTCCAAAAACCTCGACTTTGCTACCATCCGGAGCCTTGAGTCGGATTATCTTTCGTTTACATATGATTTGTGCTTCGTTGGCAGTTAACCAATCCATACCCAGCACGACAACAAACCCTCCCAAAACCATAACAAACAATCTGACAGGAAACCTATGACCTTCTTTTTTTATCGTAGAGTTGTCAACTACCTCGGTCACTCTCGCAGTTCTACCCTCAGCGGTTTCTACGCTAAAGGCCCTTTCTAGTATACTGACAGCGTACTTCACTTTCTTACAAAAAGTCGCAGATATAAAACTCTTACTGGCACCCGAATCAAATAACACAGAAACAAGAGTGTTGTCAAGGACGAACGTACCTGACGCCACGTCGGGGTCCATTCTGGCCTGGTCTTGCGTCAGCACGTACGCACGAGTCTTTGCTCGGGGCCTCTCTTCCTTCCTTTCCGGGCCTTTCCCTTTCCCGGCTTCACCCATTCTCGGTTTCAGACATTCCCTGCTCAGATGACTGGCATCCCCACAATTATAGCACTTGAAGTGTTGTGGGCATTCACGGGAGTAGTGCTCGATCTTGCCACACTTAAAGCATAAGTTAGATCCCAGTCTGCATTCACCTACATGCTCTCTTTCACACTTCTTACAAACAGTTGGCTCGTTCACCCGAGCTCTCTTATCACGAGCCCCAAACATCCTTCCCCCAGTTCGCATGTTTGAGAAGCTCGGTCTCTTCTTTTGCTCTTCAACGGCAACAACATTCAGTGCCAGATCGTCAAATACCACGCCACTTAACTTTACTACCGAATCATAGGTAGTAGGGGCGTTCGCCTTAACATAGGTGCGGACCTGGTCCGGCAACCCTTGAATATAGCAGGCAATCTTTCTCTCTTCAGTAGTGACAAGGTGTGGCACCAGACGTGCCAGTTCATTGAATCAGGTTGTATATTGCCGGTGCGTCATGTTCCCGGCCTTCAAACCCAGAAATTCCCTCTCTACCTTCTCAATCTCGTTCCTTGGGCAGAAATTCTTGATCACCAAAGTTTTCAAGTCAGCCCACATCATCGCATCTACAATCTCGCTCCCTTTTGCCTGACGTACACCTTCCCACCAATGGGATGTTTCCTCCCTCAAGGAGTTAGCAGCAAATTTCACAACTTGATCCGCTCGACATTCGCTGAGACGGATGGCAGCCTCCATACGGATTATCCAGTCAAACGTAGCTACCGCGTCTTTCTTTCCTGTCAGGACTAGCGGGTCACATGCCTTAAAGGACTTATAGTCGCATCCGCGAGCAGGCGGTGCGTTGATTGCCTCAGTGTTCGGGGTATCAACCGTCGGGTTAGACCTACCTTCCCTATTGACCTGCTTCAATGCTTCTGCCAATAGACTTGGCAGAGAATTCTTCATCAACTCAGAGAACTCTCGAGCTATGGCTGCTCTCACTTCTGGTTCAAAAGTGAAAGGTTGTTCTGCAACTTGTGTCTGTTCAGTTCCATGCACACTAACCGTCGGTTCAGTGTGAGCACTTCCTTCTTCGCTGCGCTCTTGGCGCGCAGGAATCCTGCCACGCCCACCATTTCGACCGCCGGTACGACCACCGGTACGGCCACCACGCCTTCCGTTCCCTCTCCTCGCCATTTCGTTCTATAAGACAAGAAATCCAATGTCATCACGCTAGTTAACAAATAAAATTCCATAAGTACTGTAAGATGTTAATATACACTGGCCATCTGTAATTAACCATTACACTACCTTTCGATTTCTATTTGACCACCTTTGTGATTCCATCAGAACACAAGTCCTTTCCTAACCCTTCCTAAGGCATACTACATACACATACTCTACTTTTCATACCTGATGCTGTGGCTCGAGTTACCAGTACTGGCATTCGCTTTCGGTCCCATTCAAAGTTTAAGTTCAGACACTGGGAGTGTTTGAATCTCTCAAACTATTGCTATGATACCAACTTGTAAGGCCCCAAACCCGGGAGGCCTCACTCGTTGGATTTACTCATTCACAAACAGTTCTTAAACATGAATATCAAATAACGCAGCGGAAAATTTCATTCAAACATAACGTCATCATTGTTCATACATGCGGAAGCGTATACATTGTATAAAACATAATTACATAACTTAACATAAACAACTCATAACGGGATGCCAGTCTTCATGATCGACCGGGTAACTCTTCTCGCTTGCCAAGCATCACCGTCCATCGTCCATACCTGCCTTAACCTGAATGTGCATACTAAAAAGTCAGCTACACTGGTGAGTTCTAGCATTTCATAAAAACTTTAACATCAACATTTGCCAAAAACATATCATTCATTCATTTAGTAAAACCTTTCACAAAAGCATGTAATAATAACATCTTTAAAAAGGTTTCGTACCCATATCATCATCAACATCATAAATCATAAACACCGTTAAACGGATCGTTCATTTAAAACTTTTAACATTCATTTAAGTCATACATTATTATCTAAATCTGTATCGTTACGCGACTTTGTGTCCCCGAAGGAACCCTTGGTGTTGTGGGCAACCGTTACGTATTGCCGTCATTGCCACAACCATTCAATACGTGGGGTCAACCGTTAGGTATCGCCGTCATTGCCCAACACGCATCTTTCCTTTGGAAATTAACCGTTACGTATCGCCGTCATTAATTTCCCATTACCATTCAATACGTGGGGTCAACCGTTACGTATCGCCGTCATTGCCCAACACGCATCTTTCCTTTGGAAATTAACCGTTACGTATCGCCGTCATTAATTTCCCATTACCATTCACTTAGGATGATCGTCATCACCCGAGTAACCGTCGTTACTCCCTTACCAGTTGTACAACATCAAAACCATTGGCAGGCCACTAAGACACTACCCCTGTTGTTCTTATGGAAACTATGGCTCGCTGTCCATAATCTACCACAAGGCTGGGAATCTCATTCTCAGACTTCATTCGTTAATTCCATTCATTTAACAGATTAGATTTGTAATGACTTATCTAAACCTTTACCTCTTTCCCTTTTCATTAAACCTTTCCTCATTTAGACCGTTCATAAACATTCGTAAACCTTTTTGGCAAAAACACTTCTTAACCTTTCCTTTCGTAAACATAGTTTCGTTAAAACATCGTTTCGTTAAAACATCATTTCGTTAAAACATCGTTTCGTAAGTATGCACACCAGCCCAAAACATTTAACAAAACATTTAAAAGAGGGCTCTAGAACTCACCTGATACGCTAATATGGGTTGTCCTAAACGAAGGTCCAACAACGTCACTTCCGATCTGAATTGATTAGTTAAATAAACATCAGACCAATCCCGACTCTAACGGTTTAACCATTCTAACATACTGACTTTACTTAACCAGTTCTGATGTCTGCGCACTTAGCAAGTGCGCAGACCGTGCTGCCTGCGCACTTAGCAAGTGCGCCGACCATGCTTCCTGCGCACTTAGCAAGTGCGCAGGTCCCTCCTCCTGCGCACTTAGCAAGTGCGCAGGTCCCTCCTCCTGCGCACTTAGCAAGTGCACAGGACCTGCTCCGTGCGCACTTAACAAGTGCGAACGACCTGTTCTTCGTGAAAAACCCTAACTTTCGCATTCGGGTCTGATCATGTCAAGATCCCGAACCTGTTGCATTCAAAACGTTCGTTTTCCATTAAGGAACTCAAATCCATGATATTCTTTCAGTTTCATCCGTTCAAACCTTACCTTTTCACCCAAAACCCGAAAAACCCAAAAACGAACTAAAACTCAGATTTAGGTCGGATTGTTACCTGAATCGAGTTTCTGATCCGGAGGTTCTTCTCACGAGTTATGGAGTAACACTTTGTTGAAGTCTCGGGTCGATCCGCGAACTTTCTCTCTCTACGGTTTCTCTCTCTAAAAGTTGCAAATGAGAGAAAGAGGGGTGGCATAGGCTATTTATTGCCCGCTGA
Organism: Smallanthus sonchifolius; assembly: GCA_023525975.1. NCBI lineage: Eukaryota > Viridiplantae > Streptophyta > Magnoliopsida > Asterales > Asteraceae > Smallanthus > Smallanthus sonchifolius. The sequence goes on along the minus strand of CM042030.1, from coordinate 23,560,457 downwards.
CCCATCCGACCCGTCCCGTCATGCTTCGTTCGTTTATTCCGTTATTATAACTGTCGTTTTATTTTTGGGATGTTACATAGACACTTTGACCTAGACTATAACCTTAGGACATCCATCAAATGCCACGCTCTATGTTATATGATTTTTGCCACATTGCTACGTGTTACATGTTCACTACTATGTGTAATCTTCTTACATGTTATTCTAAGTGTTACTTCACATGATACAATACATGATAGTTTATATGCTACACTACTTGATAACTCGTATTCTTAAAAACATTGCTACCTATATAATACTTTCTTTACCACTTCTTGATTACATGTTGCTTATTTGAGGCCCTTAAATGCTATCCTTAGTCTTATCACACACCTATTCACATCTAACCCTTTATGCACTCTCATTCTTGCACTCATGTCATCATCATCATTTGTGAACAAAATTTTAAACTCTTAGGCCTAAAGCCTATTAAGATTTTAAAATCCCGTCAAAGTTTTGAATTCTGAAAATTTGTAAAGAACATGTGCAATCCGGAAGGGTGAATGCCTGTACTTTGGGTCTTCTGTCTAGGAAAGCATTTCATATAAATCCAAATCAACCGAAGGATCCGTATGCTTTCCTGGAAATTCCGGAAGTGAGTGTTCACCTATAGGCTAAAGCATGTCTTCTTGAAAATATAATAATTTGAATCACTTTGATTTGTCAAAATATCCATTTGATTATATTATCAAATGCGTACAATCTAAACACCATCGTTTCGTTTATTACAATTTACTACATGTACCTAAGCTTTCTTTGTAACTAATCATTTTATTATCTGAATTAAACAACATCGTTATTTTGTTCAAACAAAACGTTTATCAAACCTTTAGATAGTATCATAAATAGACATTTTCTATTAACATTTTCACCTTGTAATGAAACTTAATACAACTTGTTTCATAAAAGCATTATCTTAATTAATAATTATTTATGACTTTTATTTCGTTAAATTAACTTTTATTAAACTGTTGCTTAATTATTAGATAACTTAGCCATTATTTTCCCTTGAAACATTCTCTTTACGATGATTAAAAATTTAATAAAAAGTTTTTATTTATTTATCCATCTATCTAGTTATTCAACTTATTATTTTCACTATTTTATTAATTTACAAACAAAAACAAATTGCAATTACTTGTTTATTTACAAACAAAGAGCACAAATTAGTTATTCATTAGCACAATACTCTGAATATCTACACAACCTTTTCGTTATCTTACACATTCGAAAATGTATACTAGGCACTACAAGGAGATGAATCATTTCACGTAGGTGTTAACCAACCATATAAACCTCAACAAGATTGAAAAAAAAATTATAACCCAACTATCCGCATTATACATAAACGTCAAGCAACACGCTTGTCCGCAACACTCGAACACCTACAAAATTTGATAGTTTACGTTACACAAGAGATTCAATAACTTACATATGAACATTCACAATATGCATGATACTTGATTGATCACATGATACATGAAACTTGTTTGTTTGCAATATACATAATACTAGATTAATCACATGAAACTTATTTACAAAATACATTGTACTAAATTGTTTACATTATACATGAAAACTTATTTATTTACAAAATACATTATACTAAATTGTTTACATTATATATGTTTATTTACAAAATATATAATACTAAATTGTTTGCATCATACCTGAAAACTTATTTGTTTACAAAATACATTATACTAAATTGTTTACATTATATGTCACACCCCCAAATTTATTTACTTAATAAATAAATACAGGTTGCAACAATTGGTTCATTACATGATAGCGGAAGCTGTAATAGCGATTTCTAAGACTTGAATACATACACAAATACTAAGACTAAGTAGTACAATGATCTAAGTTCTTCTAGATCAACGACAGACTTGAGACCGGATAATCTATGTCCTTCCAGCTAGTAGAAATTTATCCAATTATAGCTAGCCTATTCCAACCGCTCCATGGCTAAAGGTTACCTGAGAAACATACTTGAAAGTTGCAACACAAAGGTTGGTGAGTTCACAGAGTTTATTCATTTAGTACAGTTAGTTTTCCCCGAAAACGTATACATGACTTAATCGTCATAAAATAAGTAGTTTTCCTTTGAAAACATGTGTGACATCCATCAATTTTCCGTTAGTTCCGTTAATCCAAATCCAGTTATCTAGTAATCCTGTTAACTCAATCTTGAACTTCAGGGACCGTTCCGGCCAATGTTTAATCTTAAACTACAGGGGCTGATCATGGAAATATGTAAAACCAAATCTGTTGACCTGAAAAGTCAAAATCATTTGGTTTTGCTTCAGTTGACTTTTAAAAGTCAAACTGTGATGGTTCTTAACTCAAATTCACAAGATATATCCGAAATTCGTTCGAATTCCTAACCGAAATGGATGTAAATATCAGCTGCGACATCATTGATTCAATTAACACAATCATTATCGCGAATTAATCCCATTTAACACCTAAAACCCGTAACCGTCGACGTCATCCTCAATGCTCACAAATTCGATCAATTCAATCAGGATCCTCATAATCAAACACCTGCAAACTCTAGTCGCACTCCTCTGAGTCTTTTGCACATCCCAACATAATCGGAGACAAGGCCGGAGTCACCAGAGATCAAACACGCGAAGTCGGAACTCGGTTCTAGCCGAGCACCATCAATTGGATCCCCATTTTGGTAATGAAACACCTCCTCAGTTTCGATTTAAATCTAGAATCAAAAGCCCTTTGATAATGCGGTCATATAACATCAACTTGGTGATGAACCGATTCTAGGGTTCATCACGAATTTGGTTTAATCGAACTACACCCTAGACCAGATCTCAATCCAATTAATTTATACGGTTAGATTTGCAATGCAATTCTTATTAAAAGCCCTATGATTACAACTTCTTTTATCGTCGAATTTGTTCAATTGAATTCTTGATCAAACCTAGGGTTTTCGGGTTCTTAATCAGGAATTAAAACATCTTAAACTAAACGATTTTTGCAATTGATTACACCTATTGACTCGTAATTGACTGATGAACAAAAGCCCCATGAATTCTTGTCCTGTCACGATCGAATGGAGGGGTTATGGGACTGGTTTTGGTTTCGTTTTACTAGGGAAGAGGATCACAAGGTACTTGCGTATTAAAAGAAATTGAATCCGGGTTTAGTTGCGAAGCCCTAGCGGGTGGGACTGGTTAAGGTGTTGTTGCTTGGGGGAGGAGACCCGGGTTCGAGTCCTCTAACCCCCATTTTGTTTTTAAATCGATTTTTAAGCACTATTTTATTATAAAAACTAACCCACTATTATTATATTAATATATTAAAATGTTTTGAACTCGAAAATCACCCGTAGGCTCGGGTTTGGTTTTATAACCTAAAATTTATATTATTCCCACTTTTAAAATAATATATTTATTCTATTTTCAAAACCACGAATTCAAATAAAATAATATGTTTATATTATTTTCAACTCATGACTTCTATTATTAAATAATATATATTTTTATATTATTTCGCCTCGTTTATTTACCTCGTGTAACGTTTCGAACAAATTAATAATATAAATGTTTATATTATTTACTCACGTTTATATCCTCGAATAAAAATAATATATTTATTATTTTTGTCATGTTAATGATTATCGTATATTTTATATGAGTTCAAAAATAATATATTAATTATATTATTTTCCTAAACCATTATTGAATAGTACAAACGCACGGATATATTTAATTATTATTATATTCGTAATTAAGAAACCTTCGACACAAAACGTATTTATCTTAATAATTATATTAAGAAACCCTATATTCCTGTAGACACGTTCGTCTACTCATTGATCCTTAGAATACGTTAAGACGTTCTAACCTTCCGTGTCGTCGTCACAAATCTCAGTGTATCCCTAACTTATGTGTTTATGATTCTAGGGCATACATAAGTCGTGCAGGCTAACACTTGAGGTTCTAAATCACATTCTTGGGTGATATTACCTACTACGCAACGCAGGTGAGTTTCACGGCCCCTTTTTTTTACCTGTTTTACTATTGGGGGAGAAACATGCTTACACACAAACGTATTTTACTTGTTTTCCTGTTGAGGAAGAAACAAACATGAAACACCAACTATCAAACTTTTACTTGTTTTCCCCATGGGGGAGAAACAGGTACGCAAGCAAATATTGTTTTTCCCGTCAGGGGAGAAAAGATGACGCAACTATTTGATTATGGTACTTTATATGATATCACTGTTGAGACTAAGCGTAACATGCTATCACAGAAAGTCCTCATCTTATTTCGAACCGTTAATATGGATCTTAGCGAGGTAATGTTTAGTAGTACTAATGGGTTTGACAAATCCCACCCGCGTTAGTCGCGCTAACTCGATTGGATATCGAACGGGTGAAATGTTAGCCTACTCACATGTGCCAGAGTTGATAGACCTGGCAGGAGGCATACAAACACAGTCAGCTTCGGTTGCGAGCACTTTAGTAAAACATGAACATAGGTTAGCTACCTATAGATATGCATATTGAATGTACATAATCTGGCAAACACACTCTTATTGTAAACTTGAAACCTGTGAACTCACCAACCTCGTGTTGACACTTTTTCTTACATGTTTCTCAGGTCGCTAAGGCACAGGTTGCACACTTAGGACATGCATGGAGTCCTACTGTCATATTATCCATTTCAAACATTTGAAACAGTTTACTTATTTACATTGATTGACGCCTATTGCGTGTAATTACTTTTGATTTCATATTAACATTTACGCTTCCGCATTAACTCTGAACTTTTATGTTTTGACAATTCAAGTCCCATATAGTGTCGTTTGATGTAACTAGTGTCTGAGATCCTGGTTTGTCACTTCCCAAAAACGGTAATACTCCGTTAGTCGAAATTGGGGGTGTGACAGATTGGTATTAGAGCCACTGGTTATAGAGAACTAGGACTGCATACTAGACTATAACCTCACACATTAGTTACACGGCACAGACACTTATACGTGATACATATAGCAACTATACATTGCAGTGCAGGCATGTAACACCATCCGTGTCACCCTCATTTGGCAAGGGACACATCATTGCATTGCATAATCATTCCCAGTGGCGACACTCGGGGAATCACAAGAACATCATCCACTCCCGTTCGAGGGCAGCGAGACGGAGCCTTCGGAGGAGTCACTTACATCACCATCACCCGTTGGGTATGGTGGGCTTTCTCAGGTCCTTGTTATGGACGACACTCAGCACTAACGCATATCTCTTTGGGAGTTTGGATCGTCGGAGGCGAGTCCCTACTGTACCCGTCAGTAACAATACGCCCAATGAAGGCATACCGTTGCACGCATTATTGCAGAATCCATTGACACGTAGATGTCATCACTTTCCCGAGCCATGGGCTCGCGTCTTTGGTCAATATTCTGTTGAGAATAGATTGACCACAAATCTGAGAACTGCTCAATGCATACTCAAACCCTATCTTGACTTAGTTGAAAGGACGGCTACTTTGCTGCTTTCTGTAACTTGTATTCATGAATTAGTTTCATTTCTCGAAGTCGCATTTCATGTACATGTTTGTTCCATGTTCTCATCTACAATCCACTGGATTGGACTCCTGTATTGTGTTTCAACTCGAGTGAATACTCGGATCAAACCATTCTCGACTACTCATCCTAATATGAGTTCTAATTGATCAAAGTATAGTTAATGACTAAGCTATTCGACGACTTATCATATCAGAAAACACTCTGTACTCAGAAAACGTGCTAAAGGACGTTATGACACAGGACAGGGAGAACTAGGGTGAGCATGCAAAACAAATTATCATTACGGGTGCACACGTAATAATAATTTGAAGTGCATGTAAGTCCTGGTGAAGCCTAGTGTGTGGATAAATGGTCCTAAGCAGTAATCTACAAACTTAAACTTCCACTATCAGTAGAAGTTCTTGTAACCTACTCAACGACTAGTTGGTATAGTTAAACTCGTTCAACAACTGATAGACGCGACTATCAAGTTGAAGGTGTTTACGGACACACTGGACTATCATTAATGAAATACATCATTTTATCTCACTCATGTAAGAGTCTTAGTGATCTTACGACTCTCATTCAAACTTAATCAATAGAACCACCTAGAGTGAAACTCTAGTAGAACCTCAGAGTAAAACCACCGACTCCAACTATGTACACAGAATTTGAGGAATTTTTTTTCTATGCTAACGTGTTATTCCTTACACTCCTACAATAGATCCCACTTGAACTTGTTATCTCATCCTGTGACTAATCCTTAGTCTAACTTCGAATTTTACTCCAACATATTCAATCCTGTAAACGGATTTCTTTCTTCACGAAATGATCCCGTTGATCCAATGACATTAGGAAACGAAGATTTAACCTAACCAACCATCATTTGAACGCAACTACTTAAACATACATCCTATCTCTTATGCTACTGGAATCTATATCTCATTAGACTTTCCTTACTTACATGTGAACCTCTTCCCTTAGCCTATGCATTGGCTAACGGTTGCCTTATAAGCGCGGGTATCACTAGAAGTCTCAGCACGATTTCACAAATTCCATATTAGTGTGTCGTGCTCTAACTCTATTAGAAGCTAAGCATATAATAGAGATGGCTGACGGCCAAATTATTGAAGCAACCCACATTCTTAAGGGTTAGCTTGAGCTAGCTAGTCACGTACTTAATATCGACCTTATGCCGATCACACTTGGTAGTTTTGATGTAATCGTCGGTATGGATTGGTTATCTAAGAACCAAGCTGAAATCATTTGTCATGAGAAGATTGTTCGTATCCCTCTCCCGAATGGAGAAGTCCTATCCGAGCAAGGCGAAAGAGTTGGTGCAGTCATGGGCATCATATCTTTTATGAAAGCACAGAAATGCCTTCGTAAGGGGCACACGACTATTTTGGCTCTCGTTGCTGAGCAGCCATCGGAAGAAAAGAAAATCGAGGATATTCCCATCGTTCGTGAATTTTTGGAAGTGTTTCCCGAGGATCTACCTGGTCTGCCACCACATCGTCAGGTTGAATTCCAAATCGACCTAGCACCCGGAATGGCACCGATCGTTCGAGCACCTTAAAGGTTGGCACCTAGTGAATTACAAGAATTATCCACGCAATTGCAAGATCTGTTGAGTAAAGGTTTCATCCGACCTAGTTCATCACCGTGGGAAGCTCCGGTATTATTTGTCAAGAAGAAAGACGGTACGTTCCGTATGTGTATTGATTACCGGGAGTTGAATAAAGTCACAATCAAGAACCGCTACCTTTACCTCGTATTGATGACCTTTTTTATCAAATCCAAGGATCAAGTTTCTATTCCAAAATAGATCTTAGGTCCGGCTATCATCAGTTAAGAGTCCGAGAAGAAGATATCTCTAAGACTGCATTCAGAATGAGGTACGGCCATCACGAATTTATGGTCATGCCTTTCGGTTTAACCAACGCACCCGCGGTGTTCATGGACCTCATGAACCGTATGTGTAAACCCTACCTCTATTAGTTCGTCATCATTTTCATTGATGACATCCTCATCGATTATAAGAACAAGGAAGAACATGAGGAGCACCTACGCTTAATCATTGAATTGCTGAAACAAGAGCAATTATATGCCAAAATCTCTAAAGTGCGAATTCTGGATTCTTGAAGATTTAACTTCTAGGACATGTAGTCAACGAGAAAGGGATACATGTCGACCCACCCAAAATAGAAGCCATCAAGAATTGGGCAGCACCGACGACTCCGACTGAGGTGCGACAATTTCTGGGATTGGCTGGATATTATCGTCGATTCATCGAAGGATTTTCCAAAATTTCTCAACCTCTCACCGCCCTAACTCAAAAAGGAAAAGCCTATAATTGGGGCGATAACCAAGAGTCAGCTTTCCAGCACCTCAAACAGAAAATTTGCAGTGCACCTATTTTAGCTCTTCCGGAAGGAACCGATGATTTTGTAGTGTATTGTGATGCATCTATTCAATGTCTGGGTTGTGTCTTAATGCAACGCGAAAAGGTAATCGCATACGCTTCACGAAAACTAAAGGTCCACGAGAGAAACTACACCACTCATGACTTAGAGTTGGGAGCAGTAGTTTTTGCACTTAAGATATGGAGACATTATTTGTACGGTACCAAATGCACCATCTACACCGATCACAAGAGCCTCCAGCATATCTTCGAGCAGAAGGAGTTAAACATGCGACAACGTCGTTGGGTTGAAATTTTAAATGATTACGACTGTACGATCCGGTATCATCCGGGTAAAGCTAACGTTGTGGCTGATGCACTAAGCCGAAAGGAAACGAAACCCAAACGAGTTTGAGCATTACAACTTACTATTCACCCTGGATTGCCTGACAGAATCCGTAGTGCTCAACTTGAAGCCTTGAAAGAAGATAACTTACTGTTAGAAGGTACTCGCGGTATGGAAGCACAACTCGAGGCCAAATCTGATGGTATTCGCTACTTCGCCGAGCGAATATGAGTTCCAGCATCCAGGTTCCGACAAGATGTATCATGACCTGATGGTGCTGTATTGGTGGCCAAAGATGAAGGCCGATATAGCCACCTATGTGAGCAAGTGCCTGACTTGTGCGAAGGTCAAAGTTGAATATCAAAAGCCTTCCGGCCTACTCCAGCAACCGGAGATTTCCATGTGGAAATGGGAGCAGATATCAATGGACTTTATCACAAAATTGCCACGAACTCCTACAGGATGTGATACTATTTGGGTAATTGTTGATCGATTAACAAAGTCCGCTCACTTCTTAGCAATCAAAGAGACCGACAAAATGGATAAACTTACTCGTACTTACCTAAAGAAAATAGTCTTTCGGCACGGGGTGCCAATTTCCATTATTTCGGATGTAACCTTTCTGATTTTCATGTTTTTCCTATGTATTTTATGCCGTGCAATAAAAGATTTCAACCTTACATTTATTGTACATATACACTTACAAGCATACACGCGTTCATTATAATACAATATTAACGAAAACAATCTTACAAACCTCGAGGACCAAACTTGACCAAAACTCAAAACAACATCAATATTACAAAACTACAAGGACTAGTCTTGAAACTTCCAAAAACCAACACAAGCACGGTCGCGCCTAGTCCTAGGCACGGTCGCGCTTGTGCCATTAACACGGTCGTGCTTATCATGAAGCACGGTCGCGCCTCGTTCACAGTTTGACTCCGCAAAGTCAAACCGACTCAAATCTTGTCCAAAAATAGATTGTAAACACGTTTAGAAGTTTGCGAAACTTGCAGAAGAAGATATTCGGCTAATTGAGACTAAAACACGACCAAATACACATGCAATCGTCCCAATACTCGGAAATTCTAAACCGACTCTTTCTTTAACAAATCAAGTAATTGGGGCAAGAATCAAACGAATTAAGTTAAGCCCATACCTACCCGAGACATATATAAACTTCTCTAAACCCTAAATCCATCATTCCATCATCTCTATCTCGTTTGTCGATCAAGAAAAAGCCGCGAAGTCTCCCCGTAGCCGTCTGCACTTGTTGCCCATTCAAAACAGGTTAGTAATAGTTCATTAGGATCGTCTCTCCAATTTAATCGAAAGCCCTAACTCAATTCGTAACCTCATTACATGATTCTACAGAATTGAATCTGAGTTTTGATAAAAAATGGTTTTAAACGATCGACACGTTAAACAGGATATAAACCTAATTAAATGGTGTAATTCGATTCGCAAACATCATATAAATGAAAACCCTAAGTTTATAATCTGTGTTATTACAAGAATCAGGCGAATTGCTTCTGGAATTGACCAGACACGGTCGCGCCAGCCTATGAGCGCGGTCGTGTCTGACCAAGCACAGTCGTGCCCCGTAAGAGGCCCGGTTGTGTTACCGATCAAACCAAGTCCTGACCTAGTCAAAACCCTAGGCGCGGTCGTGCCGGATACGGACGCGGTCGTGTCTCAGGACCAGACTCTTGTTTTGACTTCTGACCAACCACGGGCGCGTTACCGACCAAGCACGGTCGCGTACGTGCCGGGCGCGGTTGTGCCATATACAAGCACGGTCGTGCTCATCCCTTAAACAGCATCTTTACTTTTATTTTTATTCTGTTAATTTGATAAATAAATAACAGTTTAAATAATGATTTTTAAGATAAACCCTACACGTTTAAGAATGACAAATTCACTTCCGTCATTAAATAACGCAAATCAATAACACATATACATTGTTCATTAGGTCGAACTTAGCAATCTACAACACACCGCCATTACATACTTGCTTGTGCGACCTACACTCTGCATAACAAGTGAGTTACATAGCCCCTCTTTTACTCTATTTTACAAACGTTTTGGGGTGGAACATGCGTTCTATTTACATGTTTTCAATTATACACATATACAGTTCCATCCTATGCATGTTTACAGTTTTGCGCTTTGTGCTTGAGTACATTTTGTAGACCAATTATTATGCTCTTCATGTACAATCATTAACTAACAGCCGACAGTAAACAGTGGTAGATCTATTGAGTCTGACAAACCCACCCAGGTAGGGCGACTGTTACTGACAACACAAATTTTGAGTGCAAGTTACAAAGGTTTGATTGTATAGGTCACACGATGTTTTTCTCTCCATAAATGCCTTAATTGTCATGATTGTATTGAACTGTATGCACACAACACGTATTTTGCTATCACACGATTAAACCTATGTACTCTCACCAACTTTCTAGTTGACCCTGTTTTAACCATGTTTCAGGTACTAATGTTTGAAGTGATCAAGATATGCTACACATAGGACTTTGGACCTAGAATTTAATTAAACTAGCTTATTTGATGTAATTTACATTTATATTTTGTGGATTGTTTGTGTTTTGATTGAACTTATCTATTTGCAATGAAAACAATTATTAATTATTCAAACATTAGCAAACCATGAGCAATGAACAGTCTGCACGATTCACGCCCCGACGTTTCCGCCGTCGGTTGGGGTGTGACATCGGATCGTGATGCACGATTCACTTCTCGTTTCTGGCAGTCATTGCATAAAGCATTAGGCATGCGTCTAGATATGAGCACAGCATACCATCCTCAAACCGATGGCCAAACTGAACGTACTATCCAAACCCTAGAGGACATGCTACGAGCTTTTGTGATTGATTTCGGTAACACTTGAGAGTCTCACCTACCGTTGGTGGAGTCCTCCTACAACAACAGCTATCACACTAGCATCAAGGCAGCTCCATTTGAAGCACTTTATGGATGGAAATGCCGTTCTCCCATTTGTTGGACCGAGGTTGGAGATAGCCAACTCACAGGTCCTGAACTTGTATTTAAAACTTCCGAAAAGATCGTTCAAATTAGAAACCGTATGGCGGCAGCTCGTGATCGTCAAAAGAGCTATGCCGACAAGCGTCGTAAACCCTTAGAGTTTCAAATAGGTGACATGGTCTTACTCAAAGTCTCACCTTGGAAAGGTGTCATTCGTTTCGGGAAACGAGGTAAACTGAATCCTCGTTAGGTTGGACCTTTCAAAATACTAAAGAGAATCGGACCAGTAGCGTATCAACTGGACTTACCTGAAGGACTTAGTGGTGTACACAACGTCTTTCACATCTTAAATTTGAAGAAAAGTCTAGCAGACGAGTCTCTCGCGGTTCCTCTTGAGGAACTACACATTGATGAACAGCTGCGTTTCATCGAAGAACCTGTGGAAATCATGGATAGGGAAGTCAAATCGTTAAAGCACAGTAAAATCCCTATTGTTAGAGTCCGTTGGAACTTGAAACGCGGACCGTAATTCACTTGGGAGCGCGAAGATCAGATGATGCGCAAATATCCTAATCTGTTCAAGCACTCCGCGTCAATCTCTTAAGGTACTATTTAATTTTCGGAACGAAAATTCTTCCAACTAGGGGATGATGTGACACCCCAGAACTTTTTATTTATTTATTTTATTTTAATTTTTGGGACGAAAATTCTTTCAACTAGGGGATGATGTGACATCCGTCAATTTTCCGTTAGTTCCGTTAATCCAAATCCAGTTATCTAGTAATCCTGTTAACTCAATCTTGAACCTCAGGGACCATTCCGGCCAATGTTTAATCTTAAACTACAGGGGCTAATCATGGAAATATGTAAAACCAAATCTGTTGACCTGAAAAGTCAAAATCATTTGGTTTTGCTTCAGTTGACTTTTAAAAGTCAAACTGTGATGGTTCTTAACTCAAATTCACGAGATATATCCGAAATTCGTTCGAATTCCTAACCGAAATGGATGTAAATATCAGCTGCGACATCATTGAATCAATTAACACAATCATTATCGCGAATTAATCCCATTTATAACCTAAAACCCGTAACCGTCGACGTCATCCTCAATGCTCACAAATTCGATCAATTCGATCAGGATCCTCACAATCAAACACCTGCAAACTCTAGTCGCACTCCTCTGAGTCTTTTGCACATCCCAATATAATCAGAGACGAGGCCGGAGTCACCAGAGATCAAGCACGCGAAGTCGGAACTCGGTTCTAGTCGAGCACCATCAATTGGATCCCCATTTTGGTAATGAAACACCTCCTCAGTTTCGATTTAAATCTAGAATCAAAAGCCCTTTGATAATGCAGTCATATAACATCAAATTGGTAATGAACCGATTCTAGGGTTCATCACGAATTCGGTTTAATCGAACTACACCCTAGACCAGATCTCAATCCAATTAATTTATACGGTTAGATTCGCAATGCAATTTTTATTAAAAGCCCTATGATTACAACTTCTTTTATCGTCGAATTTGTTCAAATGAATTCTTGATCAAACCTAGGGTTTTTCGGGTTCTTAATCAGGAATTAAAACATCTTAAACTCAACGATTTTTGCAATTAATTACACCTATTGACTCGTAATTGACTGTTGAACAAAAGCCCCATGAATTCTTGTCTTGTCACGATCGAAAGGAGGGGTTATGGGACTGGTTTTGGTTTCGTTTTACTAGGGAAGAGGATCACAAGGTACTTGCGTATTAAAAGAAATTGAATCCGGGTTTAGATGCGAAGCCCTAGCGGGTGGGACTGGTTAAGGTGTTGTTGCTTGGGGGAGGAGACCCGGGTTCGAGTCCTCCAACCCCCATTTTGTTTTTAAATCGATTTTTAAGCACTATTTTTTTATAAAAACTAACCCACTATTATTATATTAATATAATAAAATGTTTTGAACTCGAAAATCACCCGTAGGCTCGGGTTTGGTTTTATAACCTAAAATTTATATTATTCTCACTTTTAAAATAATATATTTATACTATTTTCAAAACCACGAATTCAAATAAAATAATATGTTTATATTATTTTCAACTCATGACTTCTATTATTAAATAATATATATTTTTATATTATTTCGCCTCGTTTATTTACCTCGTGTAACGTTTCGAACAAATTAATAATATAAATGTTTATATTATTACTCACGTTTATATCCTCGAATAAAAATAATATATTTATTATTTTTGTCATGTAAATGATTATCGTATATTTTATATGAGTTCAAAAATAATATATTAATTATATTATTTTCCTAAACCATTATTGAATAGTACAAACGCACGGATATATTTAATTATTATTATATTCGTAATTAAGAAACCTTCGACACAAAACGTATTTATCTTAATAATTATATTAAGAAACCCTATATTCCTGTAGACACGTTCGTCTACTCATTGATCCTTAGAATACGTTAAGACGTTCTAACCTTCCGTGTCGTCGTCACAAATCTCAGTGTATCCCTAACTTATGTGTTTATGATTCTAGGGCATACATAAGTCGTGCAGGCTAACACTTGAGGTTCTAAATCTCATACTTGTGTGATACTACCTACTACGCAACGCAGGTGAGTTTCACGGCCCCTTTTTTTTACCTGTTTTACTATTGGGGGAGAAACATGCTTACACACAAACGTATTTTACTTGTTTTCCTGTTGAGGAAGAAACAAACATGAAACACCAACTATCATACTTTTACTTGTTTTCCCCGTGGGGGAGAAACAGGTACGCAAGCAAATATTATTTTTCCCGTCAGGGGAGAAAACATGACGCAACTATTTGATTATGGTACTTTATATGATATCACTGTTGAGACTAAGCGTAACATGCTATCACAGAAAGTCCTCATCTTATTTCGAACCGTTAATATGGATCTTAGCGAGGTAATGTTTAGTAGTACTACTGGGTTTGACAAATCCCACCCGCGTTAGTCGCGCTAACTCGATTGGATATCGAACGAGTGAAATGTTAGCCTACTCACAAGTGCCAGAGTTGATAGACCTGGCAGGAGGCATACAAACACAGTCACCTTCGGTTGCGTGCACTTTAGTCACCAATATTTATGTTTTTATACTCAAACGTGTCACTAGACTTTTCTGGAATAACATTCTTTTTAATCACCAACGACCGTATCTTGTGGGTTATAACTGTTTACTTTTCTAGTAATTCTTAAAAATTACTAAACATGAAATAAATCCCTTTGCTAGACTCCTTGACTTTACTTAGTCAAAATGAACCTTCAAGAAATATATACTATGAACGTGTATTTATGAAATATAGATATTGACCTGAAATGCTGGGCGTCACATTCTCCCCATGTTAAAGAGAATTTCGTCCCGAAATTCAGTTCTTGTCATTCTGCCTTGGGGTGTTTGTAAACAAGGACGGGTACTTGGATTTCTTTTTATCTTCCCGCTCCCACGTATACTCGGGGCCACGCTTTGAATTCCAACGTACCTTGACCAGCTTAACACGGCTGCGCCTTGTTCTCTGAACCTTCCAATCTGTGACTTCAATCGGTTCCTCAACGAAGTGCAACTTGTCATCTATGTGAATCTCATCAGGCGGTATATTTAATGACTCGTCTGATAAGCACTTCTTGAGATTTGACACATGAAATGTATCATGTACGTTGCTTAGTTCTTGTGGAAACTTGAGCTTGTATGCTACAGGGCTAACCCTAGCCAATATTTCAAATGGTCCTACGTACCTAGGGTTAAGCATTCCACGGTTGCCAAATCTAGCAACTCCTTTCCAAGGTGAGACCTTCAACATGACGCGGTATCCAACTTGGAATTCTAATGGTCTTCGTCTGTTATCCGCGTAACTCTTTTATCTGTCACGAGCGGCCTTCAGACGATCCTTGATCTTGAAGATCTTGTCAGTAGTCTCCTGAATAACCTCAGGGCCGGTTAAATGCTTGTCGCCAACTTCCACCCAACATAGCGGTGAACGACATTTTCGACCGTACAAAGCCTCAAACGGAGCGACTTTGATGCTGGTGTGGTAACCGTTATTGTATGAAAACTCAGCCAACGGCGGTGAGTATCCATATTTCCTCTGAAATCGATTTCACACGCACGGAGCACATCTTTTAAAGTTTGGATGGTCCTTTTACCTTGACCATTCATCTGGGGATGATATGCAGTGCTCATGTCAAGGCGTGCGCCCAAGGCTTCTTGTATAGACCGCCAGATTCTTGACATGAATCAACTGTCCCTATTAGAGAAAATGGAAACTGGCATACCATGCCTAGCCTCAATTTCCTTAATATTTAGCCTTGCACGCTTCCTACTTTTATTTGTCTCCTTGATTGGTAGGGAGTGAGCGGATTTCGTCAAATGACTGATGATTACCCATATAGTATCATAGTCGCTAGATGTTCTGGGTAGATTTGTAATGAAATCTATGGAATTCTCCTCCCATTTCCATTGAGGAATCTGCGGTTTTTGTGTTCACTTAGGTGATTCCTAACATTCTGCTTTCACTATTGGGTATCTCCCAACATAGATAGCAGTT
The DNA here is from genome assembly GCA_023525975.1 of Smallanthus sonchifolius. Classification (NCBI taxonomy): domain Eukaryota; kingdom Viridiplantae; phylum Streptophyta; class Magnoliopsida; order Asterales; family Asteraceae; genus Smallanthus; species Smallanthus sonchifolius. The sequence continues at coordinate 23,544,567 of CM042030.1, read as the reverse complement.
TCTCCTTTCATGTTTTGCCACATAATGGAGTTCCTCGGGATCCTTATACGTTTTATTTGATTCTGGATGAACGGAGTACTTGGGATTATGGACTTCATCCATAACCTCCCACATAGGCTACCGATACCTGGTACCCAAATTCTATCTGTATCATCTAACTTAGGCTTCAATTGTTTGATTCCATTTACTTGATAGTCGGTATTCGAAAGAAAAGCGAATACTTCTCCGACTAACGATATTAAACGTGCAAGAACCCCTTTATTTGATTACCCTCAATATGGTAGGGTTATTTGATACTCATTCCTGATGATGAAAGAAATGGTGCCTGAGAACCTTTGAGTGTATGCTGACACATACCCTCTATTCATCTACGCACTATGATGCACAATAGCCAGATCCCTATAGATCTTAGAAAATATTTACTCGACGAGGTGTTCGGGCTTTAGTTGAAGATTGAGTAATAATGACACAATATGAAAACGAATCATTATGTTTGTCCCGCTTATGCTTTTCGAAAGCATTTTCTCGGACTAAAACTTTATTCTTATTTCAGGTTTCGTGTTATCTAGGATCTTCCATTAAAATGGGTCATAATTGATTTAATATTTCAAGATTCCTTGTGTGCTCTCACTAGCAAAGTTCGAGTCTGATCACCACTTTACCCTTTCCTTGTACCACCTTTCTGAGGCAGACCAGCCTTTGGGTTGTAACGTCTTGATATGTAAACTCATGGCTTGACGACCATACTCTCGAAGTATGTAAGCCATACAAAGTTCTATGTTTGTTTGGAATATTCACATATCGTCTAGGTGAGGAAATGAACAGTGATACTGTGAGTATGGTCTCATCGAATTAGTGCTTCCCCAAAATGGGCTATGGGCTTGTCAACACATTAAGTTGGCAGCAAGGGTTGATAGCCAACTATTAGTCATACAGTGTGTATGCACTTCCTTAGTGTTTGAATGGTGCTTTGGTGACTTACCGTTACATATTCCACTCATATAGGTTATAGCCTCAAAATCCTTAGCACAAGGATAAAATTGAGGTAATGAGTGTTATCAAAAACTTTATATTCTTACTGAGCCTGCGTTAAGAGGTCATTTCTTAACAATAGATGATCTAGAGCTTCCTAATTATAGAAAATTAGGAGCGAAAGATGTGATAACGCCTCTCCTCTAGGCTGAAATCTGGGATCCATTCAACAAGATGATCTTTGGAAAGTGCGGGTACAAAGGGTATCAAACTATCCTTCTCGAATCTTTATGGACAGTGGTCTATAGTGAACAACTCATGCTTACGTCCCTTATGCATATCGAGAGCTAATGAGATTAGCAAGAAATTACGCATTTGGGAATCCTTCAAAAGTTTTGTATGTCGTTTTTCGGTTAGTGCGACAATAGTCATTAGTCCTCACCTAGGTTTCTTTGGCATTCGCTTGTGAATAAATCACGGCTTATTCATCACCGAGAGGAATAGTCGGACTTAAAGGTGTGCTGAATGTCAATGATTGCGAGAGCAACCCTGTTTGACCAATATTATAAATTGTCAGATTGCCTACTTGTCTCATGTCGAGCTTCCACAACACCCCATAGGTGTTGTGTGTATGCGGGTCAGAAAGATTTTCTGCCCCATTACCGGAGCTAGTGCATAGCACTCCTGAAGTAACTTTCAAGTAACTGTGAGACTAAATTGTACGATAGATCCCGAGATTACGCTATAATCTCCCACAATAATTTTGCAATTATTGTAATTGTGGGTTGTGGTAATGCTCAATTTGAAGCCATCTTGACAAGTAGAATCTCAAAGAATGAATGTGCGAAATCCTTCGCCGTTCAGGATTCACCACGGATTGGTTGGATTCAATTTGAATTTCTCTCGTTCCTCCCAAACTAGGAGAATACTTTTTGGACACCTATTTGAGAAGTCCGATTTGTTAAGATCCAATCCTTAATCAAGTGACTGAGAACATGGGTTGATCATTACCTTGGAAAGCAAGACTCACTAAAGTTCCCATACACTGTAAATCATGATTACGTGTGCACCCGTAATGATAATTTACTTTGCATGATCCCTGTAGTGTTCCTTCTATCCCCAACTTTTAGTTAAAAGGATTTGAAATGATCATTAGGTCGTGTTTGCACACTTGTGTAGGAGTGTGTATTGTTCTATCGGATTACTCTTGATTATGAGTACCAATACCCATGAGTCTGCCGAATCTGGCTGTTGCTGGATGAGGTTAACGGTAGAGAGGCACCACCAGTGTCTCTCATGAATAAAATGTGTAGGGAAGTCAGGCACTATGTGTAGGGCAGAGATCCTCAAATTAGTGTCGAGCAACTCATGCTCCAGGTATGTATGTACGTATGGATACACATGATCCTGATGAATGTCTGGGTCTCCTGACCCATGGAGTTCTCCCTCGTTTAGTCCTGCTTATCCACCTTGGATTCCCTTCGGTCCGGGCAATCCCGTCTGCCACATCTCATGGCGAAAGTCTTGTCATCCGATCCGACAACTTATTAAGGAGAGTATTTATACCGCACACATGTCAGAAAGAAACTTCCCCCACGGCTGGAGTAGTTGTAGGTGTCATGCAGGTATAGGTACAGATTCTGGTACGAGTTCAGCCTGTTATGATACCAAGATCGGTAATTAACGATTGCAGCCGTCATCGCCCAAGCTCAGCTTGTAACTTGATCTTCTAATGTTGCGGAGTGCTGAGTACCTGTTATCCTTGACTCGTAATCCGAATAATGACACTTTGTCGAGGAATGTTTCTAGTGTCTATTATGTCCACATTGTTGTATGTTTAAGTGTTCGTTACACGTGCCATGTAATTGTGTTATGTATTAGTGTAGCTAATGATACCCTAGTGTAACTCCATACACTAATAGTCTACACAAATTGTTCGGCAACGGTTGGAAATCCTATACTCAAGTCTTGGGTGTTCTTAGTGTGATGCAAGTCTTAGAAATCTTGGTCCCTAAATGAGTCCGGTTAGAGCCTAGGTATCACTAAGGAAACCTAATTCGCTAAAACCATTGCTCTGATACCAATCTGTCACACCCCCAAATTTATTTACTTAATAAATAAATACAGGTTGCAACAATTGGTTCATTACATGATAGCGGAAGCTGTAATAGCAATTTCTAAGACTTGAATACATACACAAATACTAAGACTAAGTAGTACAATGATCTAAGTTCTTCTAGATCAACGACAGACTTGAGACCGGATAATCTATGTCCTTCCTGCTAGTAGGAATTTATCCAATTATAGCTAGCCTATTCCAACCGCTCCATGGCTAAAGGTTACCTGAGAAACATACTTGAAAGTGTCAACACAAAGGTTGGTGAGTTCACAGAGTTTATTCATTTAGTACAGTTAGTTTTCCCCGAAAACGTATACATGACTTAATCGTCATAAAATAAGTAGTTTTCCTTTGAAAACATGTCCATGACTTTACCATCATAAAATAAGTAGTTTTTCCTTTGAAAACATGCCCATGACTTTACCGTCATAAAATAAGTAGTTTTCCTTTGAAAACATGCCCATGACTTTACCATCATGAAATAAGTAGTTTTCCTTTGAAAAACATGTCCATGACTTAACGTCATAAAATAAGTAGTTTTCCTTTGAAAACATGTCAATGACTTAACCGTCATAAAATATGTAGTTTTCCTTTGAAAACATGTCCTTGACTTAACCGTCATAAAATATGTAGTTTTCCTATGAAAAAATGTCCATGACTTAACCGTCATAAAATATGTAGTTTTCCTTTGAAAACATGTCCATGACTTAACCGTCATAAAATAAGTAGTTTTCCTTGGAAAACATTCCCATGACTTTACCGTCATAAATCCAATGTTTAAACATGATCATTTTCCGATCAAAACTCTTTGTATGTATTACCAATGAATCCGAATACTAATCCGATCAATTGACCCCATTTGTAAACTTGCAAGGAGTACAAAACAGTATGTAATGTACGAGACCGTAACCAAACCCCAACTTTCTGTGCCTCCCCTCGCCTTTCTGCGAGTTAAGACATTATGCGGTCATTCGGCCATTTGGACCCCTGATTAGCGAGACTAACCATGACCGGAGGCGTCACCCCAATAGTACTATCCATAAAATCCCGGGCTAAGTCCATAGTTAATGGTTACTAATTTATTCCGAGGACTTTAAGCGCTTTATTTTTCCCTCAATACACACATACGGTCAGATCATTAGTTCATTCCTTTACATACGAAAATTCTTTACAAGTATGTTTCCACCCCAAAATATTTCAAAAACTTAGAAAAAAGGGTTAGTGAACTCACAAAGAGTTAAACCAGAATGTTCATATTGTCAAACGTATAAGCAATTGTATTTCATGTTTTCAAAACATAACCAGTAAGTATGTTTCTCCCCCGCAGTTTACAAAACATTAAAAAGCGAAAGGGGGCCGTGAACTCACCTTGTGTCTGATGAAATCCTAGCAAATAACAGTGCGCTAAGAGTTCCTGTCTATCCGTACCCTAATCACACAAGGGTACTAATGTGTTAAGACTACCCGTCTTATACGTAAGTTGTTCATCCGACTTAACGAATCCCGTTAAGTACGCCTTTGTTTAGTAAAAATAGTGTTTTTATTTACGACTCGTTGGTGATTATTATTCCAGTCTAGACGCTTACATATTTTCCGAGAAAATAATATGTTTCCCTATTGGTGACTTATTAAGTGTACCAAAAATAAATATTATTTTTGTAACTTAAAATATATTCACTTATGTTCCACGATGTCATGTGATTATTTATTTTTAACCGAATCTCTTCATATGTTCCATGTACATATATCAAATGTTCATATTAGGATAGTAATCTTTAATTCCTAGAACATTTCCATGATTTAACCAAAACCGTACATCAACACATATATATCACAATTTTACCAATAATCATATATTTTTAGTAACACCTTTCACATTCATATGTTGATGATAATCGTTCGTATGTCTTCTTGAATCATAGGACACTACCTCGGGTCTTGCCAGGTAAGTCACACATGATCATATAACTTCACGAATATGTATCCTTCAACATAACACATGAATGGTGTAAGGCCCCTTCCCCGGGTAACCTCACTTGTTGGATTTACTCATAAACATAGTCATAAATACTGAACTTAAATTAATGACATTCATCATTCAATTACAAATCATTCGTCATTCAATTACATAATATAACATAACTTGACAGCGGAAGTCTTAACACATATTAAAGTGGGATGTCAGTCTTGTGTCGGGTAACCTTTACGCCACCGCACGACCTTTTCTTCCTTTACCTGAAATGTATACTAAAAGTCAGCTAACGCTGGTGAGTTCTAGTTTAAAGACAATCATACATAATATTTACCTTATCATGAATATAATGTATATATATATTCATACTTTTAAATATTCTTTACTTTACTGTTCTCACATAACATTCATTGAGGGTATATACATATGTACATACATACTCTCTTTTTGAGAGAACACTTATTGGCCGTAATCTTAAGGGAGATCAACCCTTCATACTTGTCGCGAATGTCACGAAGACATCGCTGTCAGAACTACCGTCGTAGCCCATTTCATTACCGTCCGGCTCTAGAAAACCGTCCGTCATTCATTAATCCGTCCTGCAACCTTTGTCCGTCCGCTCTTAAACCGTCCTACCGTCGTAGTCCGTCATTTTGTCCGTCTGCCCTAGGGCATCCGTTTCCCACGCGACCATTATGTATGCAACCGTTCTACTTTAGTTAAGGCATTTGCTTCGACCGTCCATTAATACCTTTCATACGTCCTAGCTTGCGAAGGAACGTTTTTATCCCGGTTGCAAAATAGTCACGTGGTCGTCTGTCTACAGAAGTAGCCGTTGTCATAGAAGGGTTTATAACGTTTACATTCATTCATAACATGCAATATAAACCAAGATTTCATTCTTTTACGTTATGTCCTTCTTTCATTCATTCTTTAAAATCATACGCTTCTTTCTTTATTCATAATTCATTTTCATATATAAGTATTTATATATATACGTATGATCACATTGACATTTATAACATTTAATCATTTAGTGTATACACTTCAGCCCCAAAACATTTAAAATGATTTGCACATAACATAGAAGGGGGCACATAGAACTCACCTGATGAGTAGTTTCTTAAATACACTTAGCTGGCTACTGAGCGTCACTAATGTCACTCACGATCTGTATAATAAAGTCATACACGTAAGGTAGTGCTCCTAGATGACACTAGACATTACTACGCTTGAATCTAGTAGTTTCGATGGATTTGTATATATCAAAACTTGGTAGTTTCGATAGGTTGCTTAAGTCAAAACTTGGTAGTTTCGATAGGTAACTTAGGCGTAATCTTAGCTTCAGATCGTGGGCATATCGAAACTATGGTAGTTTCGATAGGTCTGCATATATATATATATATATATATATATATATATATATATCGAAACTATGGTAGTTTCGATGGGTCTGTATATATATCGAAACTATGTAGTTTCGATGGGTCTGCACATATCATCTTCCCCAAAAATCTGAAGTTTCTCCATGCGAATCTGATCGTGCCAATATCTCGATTTTTCTTAGATCATAACGTTCGGTTTTCATTCTAGATGCTATACCTAAGCTCATTTTAAAGTTTCATCCGCAAAATCGTCATCTATTGGGCTAAAACCGAAAATCCTAAAAAAATCATAAAAACACAGATTATGATCGAACGCTTACCTGGATTGGATTCCTGATTCGGAGAAGATGGTCACGAGCACAGCATAAACGTTCTCCTGAATTCTCGAGTTAATCCGTCACTTTCTCTCTCTAGACCCGAGCTCTCTTCTCTCTCTTTCTAGAACTTGCGTGAGTGGGGAAATGAGCAGAGAAGAGGGCTGCCTTGCCTCCTATATGCCTGGGCTTCCCCCGGCCCATTGAAGCCGAGCCCAAGCCCGCTCCCTTTTGTTTAAATATTCTGACTAAGTCACCGGTCTCGCTATGTTTATTCGTTTTATTATTTTTGGGATGTTACAAGTCTACCCTCCTTAGAAAGGTTTCGAGACTGCTGGGGATATAGTCCTCTTATTTCGTCTTCTTTTTCCCAAGTAGCTTCTGAACCCTTTCTGTGTTTCCATTGTACTTTTACTAATGGGATTGACTTATTGCGTAGTCGTTTCTCAGCTCGGTCAATAATGGCTATCGGTTCCTCTATATAATTTAGACTGTTATCCACTTCGATCTCGTCGTAAGGTATGTGAGCTGTGTCGTCAGCTAGGCACTTGCATAGGTGTGACACGTGGAACGTAGGGTGTATTCCGCTAAGCTCAACAGGTAGGTCGAGTCTGTAAGCAACTTGACCCACTCTCGCTAAAATCTTGAAAGGTCCGACAAACCTTGGACTTTGTTTGCCACGTTTTCTGAACCGAATGATTCCTTTCCACGGTGATACTTTCAATAGTGCCATGTTCCCTACTTGAAACTCTAAATCCCTCCTTTTCCTATCCGCGTATGATTTCTGTCTGTCTTTTGCGGCTTTCATTCGAGCCTTGATTTGATCAAATTTCTCGGAAGTAGCTTTGACCACTTCGAGACTTGCAAAATCCTTCTGTCCAATTTCCCCCCAACAAACCGGGGTCCTACATTTCCTCCCATACAACATCTTAAACGGTGGCATGCCAATAGTTGTGTGATAGCTGTTGTTATATGAAAATTCTGCCAATGGTAGATGGCTGTCCCAACTCCCACCGAAGTCAATGATACAGGCCCGGAGCATGTCCTCCAAGGTCTGAATGGTCCTTTCCGATTGTCCATCGGTTTGGGGGTGGGAAGCGGTGCTGATGTTCAGTCTAGTGCCCATTGCTTCATTGAATTTCTTTCAAAACCTTGATGTGAATCTAGTATCCCTGTCGGACACAATTGACAGCGGCATACCATGTCTGCTCACAATTTCCTTGATAAATACTTCTGCTAGTCTTTCTGACGAAGAAGTCTCATGTATTGGCAAGAAGTGAGCACTTTTCGTCAAACGGTCGATGATCACCCAAATGGTATCATTGCCTTTAGCTGTTCGCGGTAGCTTGGTAATGAAGTCCATTGTGATCTCTTCCCACTTCCATTCCGGTATAGGTAAAGGTTGCATTTTACCGCATGGTTTCTGGTGCTCGGCCTTAACTAGTGAACACGTTTAGCACTTGTTCACGTATTCAGTCACATCACTCTTCATGCCAGGCCACCAGTACTCTTTCTTCAAGTCTTGATACACTTTGTTTGTCCCGGGGTGGATAGAGTAGCGAGACTTATGGGCCTTATCGAGTATTTTGGCTCTAAGCTCGCCAATCCTAGGTATCCACATCCGGCCAAACCTAGTTCGTACTCCATATGCATTTGCATCTAAGTTCCCTTGTTGTCCTACTATTCTTTCCCGTTTCACATTTCTTTCTAACAGTGCTTCATCTTATGCCTTTGATATTTCACCCATCAAGTCTGGTGTTATAATCAGTTGACACACTTTGATCCGGATATGTGCCGATTCTTCCTTTCAACTTAAAGCGTCAGCCACTACGTTTGCCTTGCCTGGATGGTACAATATCTCAAAGTCATAGTCTTTCAGTAGCTCTAACCATCTCCTTTGTCTCATGTTTAATTCCTTTTGTTCGAAAAAGTACTTCAGGCTTTTGTGATTGGAGTAAATGGTGCATTTAACTCCATACAGATAGTGTATCCATATTTTCAACGCGAAAACTGCTGCTGCTAATTCTAGATCGTGTGTTGGGTAGTTAACCTCGTGAATCTTTAGTTGCCGCGATGCATAAGCAATTACCTTTCCTCGTTGCACGAGTACGCACCCTAAACCCTGCCCTGAAGCGTCAGAGTAGACTACCAAGTCTTCATTTCCCTCAGGTAGTGTTAAGACTGGAGCTTGGGTTAATCGTGCCATAAGTTCCTCAAACGCGTTGTGTTTGACCCCATTCATATTTCACTTCCTTCCGTGTCAGTTTAGTTAGTGGCGAGGCCATCCTTGAGAAATCTTGAATAAACCTTCGATAGTAGCCTGCCAATCCCAGAAAACTTCATATCTCTGTTGGAGTTTTTGGGACGTTCCATTCCTTTACTGTTTCGATCTTTGCAGGATCTACCATGATTCCGTTTGGGTTTATTACGTGACCTAGGAATTGGACTTCCCTAAGCCAGAACGCGCATTTGGAGAACTTTGCGTATAACTTTTCCTGCTTTAACACCTCCAGAACCTCTCTTAGGTGACTGTGGTGATCACCCTCGCTTTTGAATACACTAGTATGTCATCTATAAAAACTATCACCGATCGATCCAACATTGGTCGACATACTCTATTCATCAAATCCATGAACGCTGCTGGTGCGTTGGTCAATCCGAAGGACATCACGAGAAACTCATAATGCCCATAACGCGTGTGAAACACGGTCTTTGGTACGTCTTCTTCTCTTACTTTCAACTGATGGTAACCCGACCTAAGATCGATATTTGAGAACCAACTCGCACCTTACAGTTGATCAAAAAGGTCGTCTATTCTAGGTAGTGGGTATTTGTTCTTTACTGTTCTCTTATTCATTTTGCGGTAGTCGATGCACATGCGCATACTGCCGTCCTTCTTCTTTACAAATAGTACTGGAGCGCCCCATGGTGAGATGCTCGGTCTAATAAACCCTTTCTCGGTTAGTTCCTCTAGTTGAGACATCAATTCTTTCATTTCTGACGGAGCCAACCGGTAGGGGGCTTTGGCAATGGGCTCAGCTCCTGGCAGTAAATCAATCTGAAATTCTATTTCCCGATCTGGTGGTAACCCATGTAGATCCTCAGGGAATACTTTCGGAAAGTTGCACACCACGGGTACATTCTTGAGTTCATTCATTTTCGTTCTATCATCAATAACATATGCCAGATAAGCTTCGCAACCGCGCCTCATGTAACTTTCGGCCTTAATCATCGAGATGATGTTCGGCATCGTGCAATTCCAATCCCCATAAACCGTAATTGGGCTGCCGGTTGGAGCCTTGAGGTGTATCCTCTTACTTTTACATATGATTTGAGCTTCGTTGGCAGCTAGCCAATCCATACCCAATACTATATCGAATCCTCCTATGGTGAGAAGGAATAATCTAGAAGGAATAATCTAGAAGGAAACTTATGTCCCTCTATTTCTATGATGCAATCCTCTGTTACTTGGAATACTGCCGAATTTTTACCAACGGCAGTTTGTACGCTAAAGGCCTTTACTATGGTGTTGATAGTGCAATCCAGTTTACGACTAAATGCATTTGATATGAAGCTTTTACTAGCACCAGAATCAAATAAAATAGCAGCACGTTCATCATTAACTAGAAACGTACCTAACACGACATCAGGATTTCCCCTTGCTTCTTCCTTAGTTAAGGCATAGGCCCGTGTCCTTGCCTTTTGTTGTTCCTGTTCCCTCTCCTTTCCCGAACCAGATTGGCCGGCTTTCCTGCAGTTCTTTGTTAGATGTCCAAACAATCCACATACTTGACATTTGACGTCCTTCAAACAATCTCGGGAGTAGTGCCCCGGCCTCCCGCACTTATAACACACGGTGGTGCCGATTCGACACTCGCCCAGATGTTGCCTTCCACATCTCTTGCATGTTTCATATCCGTCCAACCTTGGTTTCTTAATTTCAACTGTTTCTTTCCCTTTTCCGGTGCCTCTAGACGGGTTCTCCCACTTTCTCTTTTGTGTCTCAGGTGCCGGGTCCTCATTGGCATAATCGTCGTAGACGATTCCAGACAGGTTGACTACCGACTCGAAGGTCGAGGGTAGGTTAGCTTTTACATGAACACGGACCCATTGTGGCAATCCCTTGACATAGTACTTGATCAAACGATCTTCAGTTTCCACCAGGTGTGGTACTAGTTGAGCTAGTTCATTTAATCTTGGTGTATACTGGCGATGAGTCTTGCTGCCAGCCTTGAAGTTTAGGAACTCGTTCTCCACACAATCAATCTCGTTCTGTGGGCAGAACTTTTGAATTATGAGCTTTTTCAAGTCTTCCCAAGTCATCTTGTTGATAGCATTGGGTGACTTAGTTCTTTGAATGTTCCTCCACCATCTTAGTGCTTCGTTGGTGAAAGAATGAGCAACGTACTTAACAGCTTGGTCTGGTCGACACTCGCTGATGTTAATGACAGCGTTCATCCTCTCGACCCACTCGAACGTGGCCACCGAATCCTTGGTTCCATCAAACTTAGGTGGGTCTCCGTCCTTGAATCCTTTGTAAGTACACCCACGATTGCTTGTTTGCCACTTTTACTTCATCCCCGTCACTGTCATAAATTTTCTCTTCATTGTTCCCTTCATCCTCTTCTTTACTTTTCTTTAGTGCCTCAGATAGTAGGTCAGGCAATATGTTCTTCAGAGTAAGTACGACCTCGCGGGCAATAGCATCTCTAACTTCAGGTTCTAACTGTATAGGCCCTGGACTATCGTTCTCAGTTGGTGTCACCTCTGTTTCGTGCACACTCTCAGTGTGTTTTGAGTGCACACTCTCTTCCTCTTCATGTCTTTGCTTCAATGGAGGTCTACCTACTCGGCCAGTGCGACCGCCTCGTCGTCCTGTTCTTCCTCCACCAGCCATAAATTCTTAATTTCCTGATAGTTATAAAGGGAATACATCAATGTCATTTCTTCAAATCATAGTTTGGAACAGTACGGGCAAGGTAAATTATTAATTACAGTGACCGGTTTGTTATTACTAATTTACATTGCTTTTCGGGTTCAAAACTCTTCAAATGGGTTGTGACATTGACATCTATTTGTTCTAAGTTAAGGTATCTATTCTTATCCAAGAGCATTAACCTTAGTACTTACTTACCGTGCTGCGTTGGCGTTGGTTACCCATACTGACATCCGTGCGTGGGTCCCATAATCAGTTTGAGTCTAGACATTTAGGGATGTCTAAATCTCTCAAACTATTGCTCTGATACCAACTTGTAAGGCCCCTTCCCCGGGTAACCTCACTTGTTGGATTTACTCATAAACATAGTCATAAATACTGAACGTAAATTAAAGACATTCATCATTCAATTACAAATCATTCGTCATTCAATAACATAATATAACATAACTTGACAGCGGAAGTCTTAACACATATATTAAAGTGGGATGTCAGTCTTGTGTCCGGTAACCTTTACGCCACCGCACGACCTTTTCTTCCTTTACCTGAAATGTATACTAAAAGTCAGCTAACGCTGGTGAGTTCTAGTTTAAAGACAATCATACATAATATTTACCTTATCATGAATATAATGTATATATATATATATATTCATACTTTTAAATATTCTTTACTTTACTGTTCTCACATAACATTCATTGAGGGTATATACATATGTACATACATACTTTCTTTTTAAGAGAACACTTATTGGCCATAATCTTAAGGGAGATCAACCCGTCATACTTGTCGCGAATGTCACGAAGACATCGCAGTCAGAACTACCGTCGTAGCCCATTTCATTACCGTCCGGCTCTAGAAAACCGTCCGTCATTCATTAATCCGTCCGACAACCTTTGTCCGTCCGCTCTTAAACCGTCCTACCGTCATAGTCCGTCATTTTGTCCGTCTGCCCTAGGGCATCCGTTTCCCACGCGACCATTATGTATGCAACCATTCTACTTTAGTTAAGGCATTTGCTTCGACCGTCCATTAATACCTTTTCATACGTCCTAGCTTGCGAAGGAACGTTTTTATCCCGGTTGCAAATTAGTCACGTGGTCGTCCGTCTACCGAAGTAGCCGTTGTTATAGAAGGGTTTATAACATTTACATTCATTCGTAACATGCAATATATACGTAATATAAAGCAAGATTTCATTCTTTTACGTTATGTCCTTCTTTCATTCATTCTTTAAAATCATACGCTTCTTTCTTTATTCATAATTCATTTTCATATTGTAAGGCCCCAAACCCGGGAGGCCTCACTCGTTGGATTTACTCATTCACAAACAGTTCTTAAACATGAATATCAAATAACGCAGCGGAATCATTCATTCAACATAACTAAAAACTTGTTCATACATGCGGAAGCGTACATTGTCAAATACATAAACTTAACATAAACAACTCATAACGGGATGCCAGTCTTCATGATCGACCGGGTAACTCTTCTCGCTTGCCAAGCATCACCGTCCACCGTCCACCGTCCGTACCTGCCTTAACCTGAATGTGCATACTAAAAAGTCAGCTACGCTGGTGAGTTCTAGCATTTCATAAAAATTTAACATCAACATTTGCCAAAAACGTATCATTCATTTAGTAAACCTTTCACAAAAGCATGTAATAATCTAACATCTTTAAAAAGGGTTCGTACCCATATCATCATCAACATCATAATCATAAACACCGTTAAACGCATCGTTCATTAAAACTTTTAACATTCATTTAAGTCATACCTTATCGTTATCTTATTCTGCATTTTACTTTACGCGTCACAGTGTCCCCGAAGGAACCTTTGGTGTTGTGGGCAACTGTTACGTATCGCTGTAATTGCCACAACCATACACTATGTGGGGTCAACCGTTACGTATCGCCGTCATTGCCCAACCATTCATTACGTGGGGTCAACCGTTACGTATCGCCGTCATTGCCCAACACGCATCTTTCCTTTGGAAATCAACCATTACGTATCGCCGTCATTGATTTCCTTTACCCTTTTCACTTAGGATGATCGTCATCACCCGAGTAACCGTCGTTACTCCCTTACCAGTTGTACAACATCAAAATCATCGACAGGCCACCAACACACTGCCCTGTTGTTCTTATGGTAACTATGGCTCGCTGTCCATAATCTACCACAAGGCTGGGAATCACATTCCCAGACTTCATTCGTCAATTCCATTCATTCGACAGATTAGATTTGTAATGACTTCTTTAAACCTTTACCTCTTTCCCTTTTCATTAAACACTTCCTCATTTAGACCGTTCATAAACATTCGTAAACCTTTTTGGCAAAAACACTTCATAACCTTTCCTTTCGTAAACATCGTTTCGTTAAAACATCATTTTGTTAAAACATCATTTCGTTTAAACATCATTTCGTTAAAACACCATTTAGTAAGTATGCACACCAGCCCAAAACATTTAACAAAACATTTAAAAGAGGGCTCTAGAACTCACCTGATACGCTAATATGGGTTGTCCTAAACGAAGGTCCAACAACGTCACTTCGGATCTGAATTGATTAGTTAAATACACATCAGACCAATCCCGACTCTAACGGTTTAACCATTCTAACATACTGAGTTCACTTAATCAGTTCTGATGTCTGCGCACTTAGCAAGTGCGAAGACCCTGCTGCCTGCGCACTTAGCAAGTACGCAGACCATGCTTCCTGCGCACTTAGCAAGTGCGCAGGTCCCTCCTTCTGCGCACCTAGCAAGTGCGCAGGTCCCTCCTCCTGCGCACTTAGCAAGTGCGCAGGACCTGCTCCGTGCGCACTTAGCAAGTGCGCACGACTTGTTCTTCGCGAAAAACCCTAACTTTCGCATTCGGGTCTGATCATGTCAAGATCCCGAACCTGTTGCATTCAAAACGTTCGTTTTCCATTAAGGAACTCAAATCCATGATTATCTTTCAGTTTCATCCGTTCAAACCTTACCTTTTCACCCAAAACCCGAAAAACCCAAAAACGAACTAAAACTCAGATTTAGGTCGGATCGTTACCTGAATCGAGTTTCTGATCCTGAGGTTCTTCTCATGAGTTATGGAGTAACACTTTGCTGAAGTCTCGGGTCAACCCACCAACTTTCTCTCTCTACGGTTTCTCTCTCTAAAAGTTGCAAATGAGAGAAAAAGGGTGGCATAGGCTATTTATAGCCAGCTGACCCATCCGACCCGACCCGCCATGCCTCGTTCGTTTATTCCGTTATTATAACTGTCGTTTTATTTTTTTGGGATGTTACAAGTCTACCCCCCTTACAATAGGTTTCATCCCCGAAACCTATCATAAGTCAAATAGATGAGGGTACGACTCCCTCATTTCCTTCTCTGTTTCCCAAGTGGCTTCCTATCCCTTTCGATGCTTCCATTGGACTTTAACCAATTGGATAACTTTATTACGTAAACGTTTCTCCTTCAGATCAAGGATGGCCACGGGTTCTTCGATGTAATTAAGGCTGTTGTCAACCTCGATGTCAGTAAGTGGTACGTGAGCCGATTCATCCGCCAAACACTTTCGCAAGTGTGATACATGGAAAGTAAGATGAATCCCACTTAACTCATCAGGCAACTCCGCCCGATAAGCGACTTCCCCAACCCGTGTCATTATCTTGAATGGTCCGACAAACCTCGGACTTAACTTTCCTCTCTTTCTGAATCGTATGATTCCCTTCCATGGTGACACTTTCAGCATTACTCTGTCACCAATATCAAACTCAATAGGCCTTCGTCGTTTATCTGCATAGGATTTCTGACGATCTTGTGCGGCCTTCATTCGTGCCTTGATTTGATCAAACCTTTCCGACGTTTCTCTTACGACTTCCAGACTTCCTAACTCCTTCTGCCCAATCTCACCCCAACAAACCGGGGTCCTACATCTTCTCCCATACAACATTTCGTAAGGCGGCATGCCTATCATCGTGTGATGACTATTGTTGTAGGAGAATTCGGCTAACGGCAGATGGCTGTCCCAACTGCCACCGAGTCGATAATACAAGCACGGAGCATATCTTCCAATGTCTGAATGGTCCTTTCGAACTGACCATCCGTTTGTGGGTGGTATGCTGTGCTAATATTAAGCCTCGTACCCATCGCCTCGTGAAATCTTTTCCAGAACCTCGATGTGAATCGTGTGTCCCGGTCAGATACAATCGTCAAAGGCATCCCATGCCGTGCTACTACTTCGTTAATAAATACTTCCGCTAACCTTTCCGACGAGAACGTCTCGCGAATAGGTAGGAAATGAGCACTCTTCGTTAAACGGTCCACAATTACCCAAATGGTATCGTGACCTTTAGCTGTGCGAGGTAGCTTAGTTATGAAGTCCATGGTAATGTGTTCCCACTTCCATTCCGGTATATCAAGTGGTTGAATCTTTCCATACGGTTTCTGGTGCTCGGCCTTTACTTGCGAGCAAGTCAAGCACTTGCTTACATACTTCGTCACATCACGTTTCATTCCAGGCCACCAGTATTCCTTTCTCAGATCTTGGTACATTTTATTGGTACCGGGATGGATAGAGTAACGAGACTTATGAGCCTCATCCAAGATCTTGGTTCTAAGCTCGTCACCCATAGGTATCCATACCCGTCCAAAACGTGTCCTAACACCAAGGGTGTTATATTCCAACTTGTCCTGTTGGCCAACCATACTTTCCTTCTTTATGTTTTCTTCCTTAAGTTCCTCATCTTGAGCCTTTTCGATTTCTCTCATCACATCTGCTGTTACCACTAACTGGCAAGCTTTCACTCTAATAGGAGCAGGCACATCCTTTCGGCTTAGAGCGTCAGCCACCACGTTTGCCTTTCCAGGATGGTATATTATTTCACAATCATAGTCTTTCAACAGTTCCAACCATCGCCTCTGCCTCATATTAAGTTCCTTTTGTTCAAAGAAGTACTTCAAACTTTTGTGGTCTGAGTATATCGTAAACTTCACCCCGTAAAGGTAGTGCCTCCAGATTTTCAATGCGAACACGACAGCAGCAAGCTCCAAATCGTGAGTCGGATAATTAACTTCATGAATCTTCAACTGCCGTGATGCGTACGCGATCACTCTCCCACATTGCATCAATACGCATCCCAATCCCTGACCCGAAGCGTCAGAGTATACCACTAAGTCTTCATTGCCCTCGGGAAGGGCCAAGACTGGAGCTTGAGTTAGCTTTTCCTTCAATTCCTTAAACGCCTCATCCTGGGTCGAACCCCATTCGTACTTTACCTCCTTCCGAGTCAACTTCGTCAACGGCGAAGCTATTTTCAAGAAATCCTGGATGAATCTCCGATAGTAGCCCGCCAATCCCAAGAAACTGCGGATTTCAGTTGGCGTCTTAGGAATATCCCATTCCCTTACCGTTACTATCTTTGCTGGGTCAACCATAATGCCGTTCGGGTTAATGACATGACCTAGGAATTGGACTTCCCTAAGCCAGAACGCCTATTTGGAGAACTTAGCATACAACTTTTCCTTCTTCAGAACTTCCAATACCTCCTTCAAGTGACACGCGTGATCATCCTCATTCTTAGAGTAGATGAGGATATCATCGATGAACACGATCACCGATCGATCCAGCATTGGTCGACAAACTCTATTCATCAAATCCATGAACGCGGCAGGGGCGTTCGTCAATCCAAAAGACATTACGCGAAACTCAAAATGTCCATAACGTGTGTGAAATGCCGTTTTCGGTATGTCTTCTTCCCTCACCTTCAACTGATGGTACCCGAATCGAAGGTCGATCTTTGAGAACCAACTTGCCCCTTGCAATTGATCGAACAGGTCGTCGATCCTTGGTAACGGGTACTTGTTCTTCACTGTATGTTTGTTCAACTCGCGATAATCAATACACATTCTCATCGAACCGTCTTTCTTCTTTACGAACAACACCGGAGCACCCCAAGGTGAGATGCTTGGTTGGATAAATCCTTTCTCAAGTAACTCGTCTAGTTGTACCATAAGTTCTTTCATTTCCACTGGTGCTAGTCGATATGGAGCCTTAGCCACGGGCTGGGCATCTGGTACTAAGTCGATTCGGAACTCAATCTCTCTGTCGGGTGGTACCCCAGGCAAATCCTCTGGAAACACCTCCGGATGCTCGCGTACCACAGTTACATCGTCTAGTTCCTTCACTTCCTTACACTTGTCAATCACGTACACCAGATAAGCCTCGCATCCGTGCCTCAAGTAATATGTTGCCTTAATCATCGAGATGATGTTTGGCATCGGGGCGTCCCGATCTCCAAGAACCTCGACTTTGCTACCATCCGGAGCCTTGAGTCGGATTATCTTTCGTTTGCATATAATTTGCGCTTCATTTGCAGTTAGCCAATCCATACCTAAAACGACATCGAACCCTCCCAAAACCATAACAAACAATCTGACAGGGAACTCATGACCTTCTATTTTTATCATGGAGTTGTCAACTACATCGGTTACTCTCGCAGTCCTACCCTCAGCGGTTTCTACGCTAAAGGCCTTTTCTAGCTTACTCACATTTTACTTTACTCGTTTACAAAGAGTCGCAGATATAAAACTCTTACTGGCACCCGAATCAAATAGCACAGAAAAAAAAGTGTTGTCAAGGATGAACGTACCTGACGCCACGTCGGGGTCCGCCCTGGCTTGTTCTTGCGTCAGTGCGTACGCACGAGTCTTTGCTCGGGGCCTCTCTTCTTTCCTTTCTGGGCCTTCCCTTTCCCGGCTTCACACATTCTCGGTTTCGGGCATTCCCTACTCAGATGACCGGCATCCCCACAATTATAGCACTTGAAGTGTTGTGGGCATTCACGGGAGTAGTGCCCGGTCTTGCCACACTTAAAGCACAAGTTAGATCCCAGTCTGCATTCACCTACATGCTCTCTTTCACACTTCTTACAAACAGTCGGCTCGTTCACCCGAGCCCTCTTATCACGAGTCCCAAACATCCTTCCACCAGTTCATTGTTCGAGAAGCTCGGTCTCTTCTTCGGTTCCTCAACGGCGGCGACATTCAGCGCCAGATCATCAAATACCACGCCGCTCAGTTCTACTACCGAATCATAGGTCGTAGGGGCGTTTTCCTTAACATAGTTGCGGACCTGGTCCGGCAACCCTTGAATATAGCAGGCAATCTATCTCTCTTCAGTAGTGACAAGGTGTGGCACCAGACGTGCCAGTTCATTGAATCGGGTTGTATATTGCCGGTGCGTCATGTTCCCGGCCTTCAATCCCAGAAATTCCATCTCTACCTTCTCAATCTTGTTCCTTGGGCAGAAATTCTTGATCACTAAAGTTTTCAAGTCAGCCCACATCATCGCATCCACAATCTCGCTCCCCTTTGCCTGACGTACACCCTCCCACCAATGGGATGCTTCCTCCCTCAAGGAGTTAGCAGCAAATTTCACAACTTGATCCGCTCGACATTCGCTAAGACGGATGGCAGCCTCCATACAGATTATCCAGTCAAACGTAGCTACCACGTCTTTCTTTCCTGTCAGGACTGGCGGGTCACATGCCTTGAAGGACTTATAGTCGCTTCCGCGAGCAGGCGGTGCGTTGATTGCCTTAGTGTTCGGGGTATCAATCGTTGGGTTAGACCCACCTTCCCCATTGACCTGCTTCAATGCTTCTACCAACAGACCTGGCAGAGAAGTCTTCATCAATTCTGTGAACTCTCGAGCTATAGCTGCTCTCACTTCTGGTTCAAAAGTGAAAGGTTGTTCTTCAACCAATGTCTGTTCAGTTCCATGCACACTAACCACCGGTTCAGTGTGAACACTTCCTTCTTCACTATTCTCTTGGCGCGCAGGGATCCTGCCACGCCCACCATTTCGACCGCCGGTACGACCACCGGTACGGCCCCCACCACGCCTTCCGTTCCCTCTCCTAGCCATTTCGTTCTATAAGACAAGGAATACAATGTTATCATGCTAGTTAACAAATAAAATTCAATAAGCACTGTAAGATGTTAATATACACTGGCCATCTGCAATTAGCTATTACACTACCTTTCGATTTCTATTTGACCACCTCTGTGATCCCATCAGAACACAAGTCCTTTCCTAACCCTTCCTAAGGCATACTACATACACATACTCTACTTTTCATACCTGATGCTTTGGCTCGAGTTACCCGTACTGGCATCCTCTTTCGGTCCCATTCAAAGTTTAAGTTCAGACACTGAGAGTGTCCGAATCTCTCAAACTATTGCTTTGATACCAACTTGTAAGGCCCCAAACCCGGGAGGCCTCACTCGTTGGATTTACTCATTCAGAAACAGTTCTTAAACATGAATATCAAATAACGCAGCGGAATCATTCATTCAACATAACTAAAAACTTGTTCATACATGCGGAAGCGTACATTGTCAAATACATAAACTTAACATAAACAACTCATAACGGGATGCCAGTCTTCATGATCGACCGGGTAACTCTTCTCGCTTGCCAAGCATCACCGTCCACCGTCCGTACCTGCCATAACCTGAATGTGCATACTAAAAAGTCAGCTACGCTGGTGAGTTCTAGCATTTCGTAAAAACTTTAACATCAACATTTGCCAAAAATGTATCATTCATTTAGTAAAACCTTTCACAAAAGCATGTAATAATCTAACATCTTTAAAAAGGTTTCGTACCCATATCATCATCAACATCATAATCATAAACACCGTTAAACGGATCGTTCATTAAAACTTTTAACATTCATTTAAGTCATACATTATCGTTATCTAATTCTGCATTTTACTTTACGCGTCACAGTGTCCCCGAAGGAACCTTGGTGTTGTGGGCAACCGTTACGTATCGCCGTCATTGCCACAACCATACACTACGTGGGGTCAACCGTTACGTATCGCCGTCATTGCCCAACCATTCATTACGTGGGGTCAACCGTTACGTATCGCCGTCATTACCCAACACGCATCTTTCCTTTGGAAATCAACCGTTACGTATCGCCGTCATTGATTTCCTTTACCCTTTTCACTTAGAATGATCGTCATCACCCGAGTAACCGTCGTTACTCCCTTACCAGTTGTACAACATCAAAACCATCGACAGGCCACCAAGACACTGCCTTGTTGTTCTTATGGTAACTATGGTTCGCTGTCCATAATCTACCACAAGGCTGGGAATCACATTCCCAGACTTCATTCGTCAATTCCATTCATTCGACAGATTAGATTTGTAATGACTTCTTTAAACCTTTACCTCTTTCCCTTTTCATTAAACACTTCCTCATTTAGACCGTTCATAAACATTCGTAAACCTTTTTGGCAAAAACACTTCATAACCTTTCCTTTCGTAAACATCGTTTCGTTAAAACATCATTTCGTTAAAATATCATTTCGTTTAAACATCATTTCGTTAAAACATCATTTTGTAAGTATACACACCAGCCCAAAACATTTAACAAAACATTTAAAAGAGGGCTCTAGAACTCACCTGATACGCTAATATGGGTTGTCCTAAACGAAGGTCCAACAACGTCACTTCCGATCTGAATTGATTAGTTAAATGCACATCAGACCAATCCCGACTCTAACGGTTTAACCATTCTAACATACTGACTTCACTTAATCAGTTCTGATGTCTGCGCACTTAGCAAGTGCGTAGACCCTGCTGCCTGCGCACTTAGCAAATGCGTAGACCATGCTTCCTGCGCACTTAGCAAGTGCACAGGTCCCTCCTCCTGCGCACTTAGCAAGTGCGCAGGTCCATCCTCCTGCGCACTTAGCAAGTGCGCAGGTCCATCCTCTTGCGCACTTAGCAAGTGCGCAGGACCTGCTCCCTGCGCACTTAGCAAGTGCGCACGACCTGTTCTTCCCGAAAAACCCTAACTTTCGCATTCGGGTCTAATCATGTCAAGATCCCGAACCTGTTGCATTCAAAACGTTCGTTTTCCATTAAGGAACTCAAATCCATGATCATCTTTTAGTTTCATCCGGTCAAACCTTAACTTTTCACCCAAAACCCGAAAACCCAAAAACGAACTAAAACTCATATTTAGGTCGGATTGTTACCTGAATCGAGTTTCTGATCCGGAGGTTCTTCTCACGATTTATGGAGTAACACTTTGGTGAAGTCTCGGGTCGACCCGCTAACTTTCTCTCTTTACGGTTTCTCTCTCTAAAAGTTGCAAATGAGAGAAAAAGGGTGGCATAGGCTATTTATAGCCAGCTGACCCATCCGACCCGACCCGTCAAGCCTCGTTCGTTTATTTTGTTATTATAACTGTCGTTTTATTTTTTTGGGATGTTACACATATATAAGTATTTATATATATACGTATGATCACATTGACATTTATAACATTTAATCATTTAGTGTATACACTTCAGCCCCAAAACATTTAAAATGATTTGCACATAACATAGAAGGGGGTACATAGAACTCACCTGATGAGTAGTTTCTGAAATACACTTAGCTGGCTACTGAGCATCACTAATGTCACTCACGATCTGTATAATAAAGTCATACACGTAAGGTAGTGCTCCTGGATGACACTAGAAATTACTATGCTTGAATCTAGTAGTTTCAATGGATTTGTTTATATCGAAACTTGGTAGTTTCGATAGGTTGCTTAAGTCAAAACTTGGTAGTTTCGATAGGTTGCTTAGGCGTAATCTTAGCTTCAGATCGTGGGCATATCGAAACTATGGTAGTTTCGATAGGTCTGCATATATATATATATATATCGAAACTATGGTAGTTTCGATGGGTCTGTATATATATATCGAAACTATGTAGTTTCGATGGGTCTGCACATATCGAAACTAAGTAGTTTCGATGGGTCTGCACATATCGAAACTAAGTAGTTTCGATGGGTCTGCACATATCATCTTCCCCAAAAATCTGAAGTTTCTGCTTGCGAATCTGATCGTGCCAATATCTCGATTTTTCTTAGATCATAACGTTCGGTTTTCATTCTAGATGCTATACCTAAGCTCATTTTAAAGTTTCATCCGCAAAATCGTCATCTATTGGGCTAAAACCGAAAATCCTAAAAAAATCATAAAAACTCAGATTATGATCGAACGCTTACCTGGATTGGATTTCTGATTCGGAGAAGATGGTCACGAGCACAGTAGCAACGTTCTCCTGAATTCCCGAGTTGATCCGTCACTTTCTCTCTCTAGACCCGAGCTCTCTTCTCTCTCTCTAGAACTTGCGTGAGTGGGGAAATGAGCAGAGAAGAGGGCTGCCTTGCCTCTTATATGCCTGGGCTTCCCTCGGCCCATTGAAGCCGAGCCCAAGCCCGCTCCCTTTTGTTTAAATATTCTGACTAAGTCACCGGTCTCGCTATATTTATTCGTTTTATTATTTTTGGGATGTTACAAATGGAATGAAGGGTTTATGAAGAACACCATCATCCAAGTGTTATTTTATGTGATAGTATATATATATATATGTAGTTTATATTTGATGTGTCCTTGTCTTGTCGATGGTCCTTCTAGCTTAGTATTCAAACATGACTCATGAACATGTATGTGTATGAATATATGTATTCAAACATGACTCATGAAGAAATAATGCCAAAACTCATCAAGACTTTTATGTTTTATTTTGTTCTTGAAAACTCATATTTTTAGGCGTACTTCGAATAGACTTTTAGATGGTTTTAGAAGACCAAATGACTTGGGGTTTTCTTCTAAAATCAAGTTTATTGAAACCAGAGGAGATGTAAAAAAGTATTACTAGATTTGGAGTTGTGTAGGTACCTCAAAACAGGAAAATGAAAAGAGGTGTCCAGATTCGACCTGCACTGAGCGGCCTTCTTGCGCACGCTGCTAGGGGGTCGAATACTCCATGGAATCGAGTGCTTCCACTTGGGTTCTTCCTTCTAAACATAGAGCTTCATTCTAGAAAACGAATGGACTGATTTGGCCAAGGAACGAAGGAGATATGGTCTTGCAAAGTTGGCCAAAAATCTGCCAGAATCTGAGTTACGGGAATTGTTTGCATTTTCGGTTTTGAAGAGGGGAATTGGGTGAAATCCGAAATGAATCAGCCAAGGGAGGGAGGAGGGAGTTAAGGGGTGATGGTGCAAGTGTTTTATATGGGTTTATGTTCTATTTATAATAGATAGATTGTGTGCATGCAAGACAAGTGTGGAAGAGGGTGTGCATGCAAGACAAGTGTGGAAGAGGGTGTTGTCAAGTCAATTAAAGGCTAGACAGTTGGGTTCTTTGGTGGTATAAACCTCCTAGGTGATCGCGTGATCTAATATCCGGTGTAAGACTTTTAAACGATTCGTTACTTATATGTTTTTATGTGGTTTGACTAGTCTCAATAGCTCACTAGTTAACCCGACATAGTTATTACTATAACTATATTATACATGTATACACATAAAATAACATAGAGTCATGTAACAACAATTTTTATGTCAACTTCTTATAAAAGTTTAGTCACCAATATTTATGTTTTTTTTTTGGGTAAAGGGATACCCCGATTTTCTATTATAACAACAATAACCAAACAATACAAGTATTGAGGCAGAGCACCTCAATAGTTCACAATCCCAACATGCTAGGAAAGTGTAAACAAGCAAAAAGCAAAATCAAGGAAACCAAACTAACAATCAAACAACTCTAGACACCACTAGAGAAAAACGAAAACAACTAAAGACTACGTCATTGGCAATCTCCATTTATCCAGCAAGCTAATACCCGTCATAGATCTCTTAATCTTCATTGTAGCAAGCTTCAAACGGACCGTGGAGACTATAACTTCACCAAGCATAACGGCTGATCTCCTCCTTGACTTAAAAAGTCTTGTATTACGCTCTTGCCAAATAAAATAAGAAGCAGCAGCCAAAAGCAAACGACCAATAGTACTCCTCACCGAATTCTTGTTAGGAATAGACAATAAGCACTCCATGATCTCATCAAGTTTAAATGAAGAAGTATGAATACCAGCCAAAGGTCTAATAATAGACCAAACCTGCATAGCATACGAACAATCAAAAAATAAATGATCATGTGAATCCGGACCCGATTGACATAACGAGCAGCAAAGCAGGTTTAAGTTAGTGGAACCACTAACATCCCATTGCTTTATGTCACACCCCGCCAAGGCGGAAACGCGAGGCGCGACGTAACATGGTTTCCAAAGCATATGATTACCGCAAACACATACATGATAAATGGATACATAATCAAGTTTAAAGTTTTACATTCCAAAATGTAAATTGAGTTTACAAAAAGTGAAGATTTCGCAAATATGACTGTATTACAATGAGTTATACAAGAGAAATCCCCCAAAAGTTGTATCCATCGTGCATACATGTATCCTACATTGCTAATCTTGCGATCACGTTCAATTTCTTGAAAAACATACTTAAAATTGTCAACACTAGGTTGGTGAGTTCACAGGTTTAAATCAAATAGTTCTGTGTAAAATTCAATTGTTCGTAAATAGTTTCAGGTGCATGTGATAAACAGAATAAGAATTGTTGACCCATTTGTAAACTAGCTAGGAATACAAATAATATGTTCATACATGAGGCGTAACCAAACCATGACAATTGTACACGCCCCTAATTTCGTTATCCGGTTCTATGCGGCCATAAATCCTCCAGATTGTGGTTAGCGCGACTAACCATGACCGGGAGACGTCACTCTCCATAGTACTATTCATAGGACCCTAGGCTACAGTTAATGGTTACTACATTGTTCCAGGGGACTTTAGCGGCCTCACTTATTGTTCTCATCTCATGTAAACATAAAAGTCGTGCCTTATTCTCTTGTTATCCCATAAAATAGTTGTAAGTATGTTTTTCCCCCAAATATAGAAAACAGTAAAAAGGGGCCGTGAAACTCACCTTGAGTTTGTGTATACTTGTAATGATACTTGTTGTAGTCAACCTTGACTATTCGTACCCTAGATACCAAGGGTAAATTGTGTTAAGACCGAACGTCTCATATTGCAAATTGTTCACTGACTTTGTAAATCTGGTCGTTTTTGTTTAAATATTTCCTTAGTTATTCAACACTTGTTTTGTAATAAATAGTTCTAAGTTACTGCCCAAATGGGGCTGATGACCAGGTGTCGAAACTTCATAGTTTCGATTGGGCAATTGAGTGTCGAAACTTCCTAGTTTCGATTGTGTAGTTTTGGTGTCGAAACTTCCTAGTTTCGATTGAGTAATCAGGTATCGGAACAACCTAGTTTCGATTGAGTATTCGAGTGTCGAAACAACCTAGTTTCGATTGAGTAGTTTGTTATCGAAACAACATAGTTTCGATTGAGTAAAAGGTATCGAAACTACCTAGTTTCGATTGATCAACAGGTATCGAAATTCCTAGTTTTGATTGAGTTAACTGGTATCGAAACTCCTAGTTTCGATTACTGGACTTCTGTTTGACAGAATCAGTCCTGCATATTCATGTTTTAAAACTTGAATTTGACACACTTTTCTTGTTATCTTACTTGCGATTGAATATTTTGTATGTTTAGATACGGTTTTAAAGAAAATAAAGTGGATAGTATTGAGTTTTTACCTTAAAACCGAGATGAAGATGATGAAAGAAAACAGAGAATGAGCTTGATTCTTCTGTAAAATTTCCTTTAGAAACTCTTGAAATCTTCTCAAAACACCGAATGATGGTAGTTTTTGTCTTAAAACTTGGCTTTGATTTGGAGAGAAATTGGGAAATTTCCGTAAGAAAATGAGTGATAAAAGGGTTTGGAGAGTTTTGATTGAAAAGGGGTATGGGTTATATCTGAGTTTTCTCACAGGTATGGTATGGGTCGATTTGAAAATATGGCAAATGGGACGTGAGGTTGGGGATGGTTTTCTCTGCACTTCGGCCGAAAAAGTCAAAAATGATTTGAGAGCTTATAATCAGTTTTTTTTAAGTATTAGTTTATTAGAGGTATTAATATCAATTAGAGTTTTAAGGGGGTAATTTAATTCGGTTTAGGTTCTCCACGGTATTATAATTTTATTCTAAAAATAATTTATTGTTCCACGTAAAGTTTGTGTAATATATATATGCCTATATATTTTTCTGGTTATTTAATTTAATCACTAGTGTTCGTATTTAGTCGGGTTATCCTGGTACGTGAACCGGTAACTCCTAGAATTACCAACTATGAAATGAGACCATGTACGGTTTTTGTTAGACCTTAACGTCCTTGTTTGTGAAATTAAATAAATCACAAAAACAATTTAAATGTAAACTTGTTTATAACATGTACAGATATTGACCTGAAATGTCGGGTGTCACACTTTAACTTGTCTTGAGTCTTCAACTTCCTCTTACAGACCATTCAAAGAAGAAATGCATGCCTCGGGATACAATTAGCAAACCAAACCAAATCAACCCACGTAACTCTATCATTACGAGCTCTCAATGTATCCCAAACGATGGAAGCAGAGTAATCAAATTCCACACCATCATACCGACGCCAAACAAAAGAATCTTCCATATGAGATTGAATAACAGGAGGCTGAATATTAATAAGAACTGGAAATAAATCAAACCAAGCTCGCGGCCATAACCACGAATCAGCCTCCACAATATCCGAAACTTTGGAAGAAAGATCAAACCCAGCTCGATGCATCTCCCGCGAAGATATGAATGAATAGAGAGGACCAATGGATGCCCACGAGTCAAACCAAGCTGAAATAGACAAACCATTCCCAATCTTGGCGATGATATGAGGCTGAAAACGATCACGTAATTGGAGCAATTTCCGCCAACACCAAGAACAATCCTTCTTTGATCTAACATGCCAGAAAGATCTCTCATTAAGTTTATGATCATAAATCCAATTAACCCAAAGAGAATTCCGTCTAGTAATAAGACTCCACAGATGAGTAGTGATTAAAGCAACATTCATATCACGAATTCTCCGAATACCCAAACCACCCTCAAGTTTAGGCAAACAAACATCACTCCAATTCACTTTGGCTTTCCCTTTCTTCATCGGACCTTGAGACCAAAGAAAGTCACACATTTTCTTCTCTAAGTCATCAATGATACGAGCAGGAAGGATGAAGACCGAAGCCCAATAGATATGCATAGAAGACAAAACCGATTTGATTAATTGTAGACGACCTGCAACTGATAAAGTTTTGTTCTTCCAACTAACAATTATAGCTTCTAATCTCTCAACCAAAATTTTGCAATCCTTATACAGCAATCTAGTAGAGAGAAGAGGAACACCCAAATAACGAACCGGAAGCGACCTTCATCAAACGGCATCAACTGTAAAATAGCTTGCTTATCCTCCAGAGGAACATTACCAAAGAAAACCGTACTCTTAGCAACACTAGGAACAAGCCCCGACATATTCTTGAATCTCTCTAAACCCTCCATAATAATTCTTGCTGAAATTACATCACCTCTAGCAAACAAAAATAAATCATCTGCAAAACAAACATTAACAATTTTCTGTTTCTTGCAAAGATTGTGAAATCTGAAATTAGGAGATTTAGCAACCAAGTCCTTCAACATTAGAGTCAACGACTCCATCACCATAGTAAACAAATAAGGCGACATGGGATCACCTTGACGCAATCCCCTTTTACCTCTAAAATAACCATTAATGTTACCATTCACACCTATAGAAAAAGATGTAGAAGTAACATAAACCATAATCCAATGAACCATCCTGTGATGAAAGCCAAACCCGATCAGCAAAGACCTCAAGAATGACCAATCAACCGTATCATAAGCCTTCTGAATATCAACTTTAAATGCACATTTAGGAGTCCCAATAGGACGATGATACTTATGCATCAACTCTTGAGTAAGCAAAATGTTATCCGATATACGTCTACCCGGAATAAAAGCCGATTGGTTAATATCAAAAATATCATCTAACCCAACCTTAATCCTATTTGTAATGATCTTACTAATGCACTTGTATAAAACATTACAACAAGAAATAGGACGGTAATCCAAAATTGAATCAGGAGTGGTAACCTTAGGAATGAGAGCCAAAATCGTATGATTTATCTCCTTCAAAAGCTTCCCATTAACAAAAAATTGTTGTATGGCTTGAGAGACATCATTACCTACTACATCCCATGAATGCTTAAAGAAAGCCGCTGAATAACCATCCGGACCCGGAGCCTTATTATTACCAATAGAAAACATAGCCTCTTTAATTTCAGCAATAGAGACATCCCGAACCATATTAAGAGCCTTAGCCGGATCCAATCTTCTAACAAACATATCAGGACTCAAGGAATCAGAGATGCTACCCTCCACTCCCAAAAAATTGGAATAATGATCAACTAGAGCATTTGGCACCTCATCTCCTTCAAAAACAATTCCATTTCTATCCTTAATATAATCAATACGAGTAACATGGTTCCTGCATTTAACATAATTATGAAAAAAAGCAGAATTAGAATCCCCCACTTGAAGCCAATCAATCTTGGATTTTTGTTTCAAAAAGCTCTCCTCATCCAATTTAGCCTCATTGAACGCATTAACAACTCTAATCTCCTGTTCCCGTAAACTCAAATTACTTGGATCTCTATCAATAGCTGATTGAACTTCATCCAAATCAGCCCTTAAATTCTTCACCTTCTCATGCAAGTTACCTTGTTTAAATAGAAGCTTTCTCATAGAAGATTTAAGAAATTTCAGCCTCTTAACCACACAATACATTCGATTACCACTACAATCAATCCCCCAGCCTTTAGTAACTTCAGCAATAAACTCAGGTTTATGAACTAAAAAATTAGCAAATTTAAACGGTTTCGGACCTGATCTAGCCACATTAGGAAGCTTCAAGATACAGGGACAATGATCCGAGATCCTATATGGCTGAAAGATAGCATGGGCTGACGGGAACTTCACCAAAAATTGAGCATTGCCCATAACTCTATCAATCTTCTTTAGAATAGCCAATCCATTCTTTGGTTTTTGATTCCATGTATAATGGAATCCCGAGCTCTTCACATCCATCACCTCATTTTGATCAACACACTCCTTAAAATTTCTCATACCCGTACTGATTTTAGAAGTACCAAAAAAGTTATCCTCAAGGTTTAAAGCTGAATTAAAATCACCTAACAAAACCCATGGATTATTGTTTACAAACTGATGATGCATACCCAAATTCTGCCAAAGCTCCCTTCTCTTGATGTAGTCGTTATCTGCATAAATAAAGGAACAATAAAACGATGTATTATCAGATTTGTAGACAACCTGAGTATGCACCACTTGATTAGTTTGTGAAAGCACCATCAAATCAACAACATCAGCATTCCACCCGACAATAATTCTAGTACCCTTATCACACAACGAGCCATTAGACGACCAGCTCCAACTATTACAAACAGAACGACAAGCATTATAAACCGAAGACACATCCATATGAGATTCCAAAATAGCACAAACATTCAAATGATTTTCATTAACCACTTCCCGAACCTCTTTCTTTTTAGGGGATCGGCCCAAACCCCTTATGTTCTAAGAAGCCACACTACCCATTAAAACCCATTGAACCGGGAGTGCTTGCCCCCTCAGAAGAAATTTTGGATTGAACACCCGCTTCCATAAATTTAGCAGTTTCATCATACACATTTTTAACCTCCTCATCGTCATCAGTTCCTAAAACAACAGGTTTCTTTAAAGATCCACTAGTCAGCCCAGAAGAGGAACCTTCCTTCATACTACCAACATCTTCCCCAACCTTATTAAGAGCTTCAAACGGATTAGAAACAGCTACAGGTTTACTAGAAGAAGAACTGGCACCAACATTATCTCCCTTCCTACCAACCGGTTTGTAAACAAAAACCGGTTTCCCTTTGTTAAGCGGAACACCCTTCTTATTATTAGTCTTATTTTTGCCTTTCACTAACTCAAAACCATCAGCATCTTTTAACTCCGGAGCCTTTTGAATGACTTTGACAGACTTTGGGTAGCTCGAATCAAGATGCCCAAACACTTTACAAGCATCACATCTCGGGGGCTTCCATTCATACTCAACTTTCATAGTTTCTTTTACATGACCATCCCCCTCAATACTTGGGATTGCAATTTTAAGTTCCTCCTTTAATGTATTATCAGCTGAAAGTTCAACAAGAGCCCTTGCAAAACTGCTCCTACCCCATGAATCCGAGCACATATGAGAAGTATAGTTATCAAGCATTTTTGGAGTCCCTAATTTCGTTGCAAGCATACTTAGGCCATCATCCGAATAAGCAGCCAAGGGAACATTATGTATTTTAACCCAAACAGCTACCTTCTTGATATCATCCTTCTTCAAGATTGTCGTAGGAGTCCAAACATTAAGTAAAAAAGGAGTATTTTTAATTAACCAAGGACCACCCTCTAACACATCATGCATACCTATTTCATCCGAAAACTTAAAGAAGAAAAAACCATTAGCGTTCATCATCGATTTTTGTAAACCAAATTTCAGCCAATTCTTCTTCACAAAATATTCAACAACCGGGAAAGCTAGTCTTTTGCCCAAGAAGTAACCATACAAGGTATTTGCATACTTATCCTTGACAACTCGAACAGCTTCCTTCGGAAGAACAACATCAACATCATCAATAACCTCCACAGATTGAAAACACGAAAATTAATAGGCCTAACCTCTTTGGTTGATTTTAATTTGGAGGCATACGAGTCCACAAAATCAGCATCAAGATTAACCTCATCATTCACCCTTATCGTCTGATCTTGAGACTTCCTAAACGAATCATAATCATTGATATCTAACTCACTTGTAGGCATAGAAGTAGGAATCATGATTTTAGCAGAATCAAACAGCTTATCGGCATTGGGTTTGAAATTCAAATTGACATTATCAAAATCTTTCCCCAAAATAGAACTCGAGTTCTTGAAAATACTGGATGAAGCAATCAGTTTACCATCAATATTCTGAATTTTCTGAGCAATACCTCCAAGTTGATTACGATCAACAGATTGAGGATCATCAACTCTCTCCATAATCAAGAGAAACAAACAACCATGCAGCAGAAAATACGATCAA
The DNA here is from genome assembly GCA_023525975.1 of Smallanthus sonchifolius. Classification (NCBI taxonomy): domain Eukaryota; kingdom Viridiplantae; phylum Streptophyta; class Magnoliopsida; order Asterales; family Asteraceae; genus Smallanthus; species Smallanthus sonchifolius. Next base: position 23,512,884 of record CM042030.1, on the reverse strand, counting down.
AACCAGCCAAAACCAAGAACGAAAATTAAAGAAACCCTAATTCTAGCAAACCCTAACCCATTGAATCTCACAAAATTGAATAGAATAACAGGTAATTCAAAGTTACTGCCCAACCAGTAGGACTGAAAAGCCCACACTTCTATCCGATCAGATTGAAAACAACAGATTACGGCAGCGATTATGAACAAGAAAAAAAGAAAAAGTCCTTCAAAATTAATCAATCATCTGTATTAGATATTTGACTAATCAAACACCAATCACAGACCTATTACACAGATTAGATAGATCAAAATCGAAGAACACAAGAAGAACAGAAGAATCGCCTGGCTAGAGAGAGAGCATTAGGGTTTCTATATTGTCTAGAGTTTCACAGTGGCATCCCAATATTTATGTTTTTATACTCAAACGTGTCACTAGACTTTTCTGGAATAACATTCTTTTTAATCACCAACGACCGTATCTTGTGGGTTATAACTGTTTACTTTTCTAGTAATTCTTAAAAATTACTAAACATGAAATAAATTACTTTGCTAGACTCCTTGACTTTACTTAGTCAAAATGAACCTTCAGGAAATATATACTATGAACGTGTATTTATGAAATATAGATATTGACCTGAAATGCTGGGCGTCACATTATAGATGAAAACTTATTGATACTAAATTGTTTACATTATACATGAAAACTTATTTATTTACAAAATACATTATACATGAAAACTTATTGATACTAAATTGTTTACATTATACATAAAAACTTATATATTTACAAAATACGTTATACTAAATTGTTTACATTATACATGAAAACTTATTTATTTACAAAATACATTATACTAAATTGTTTACATTATATATGTTTATTTACAAAATATATAATACTAAATTGTTTGCATCATACCTGAAAACTTATTTGTTTACAAAATACATTATACTAAATAGTTTACATTATACATGAAAACTTATTGATAATAAATTGTTTACATTATACATGAAAACTTATTTATTTACAAAATACATTATACTAAATGGTTTACATTATACATGAAAACTTATTGATACTAAATTGTTTACATTATACATGAAAACTTATTTATTTACAAAATACGTTATACTAAATTGTTTACATTATGCATATTTATTTACAAAATACATAATACTAAAATTGTTCACATTATATATGAAACTTATTTATTTACGATATATATGATACTACATTTATACATGATACTAAACACATAATACTAAAATTGTTCACATTATACATGAAACTTATTTATTTACGATATATATGATACTACATTTATACATGATACTAAACACATAATACTAAAATTGTTCGCGTTATACATGAAACTTATTTATTTACGATATATATGATAGTACATGATGCGAAACACATGATACTACATTGCTCACATTATACATGAAACTTATTTGGTTACAATATACTTGATACTAAATTGCTTACAGTATACATAAAGCCCATTTGTTTACAATGTACATGACAGTAGATCATACCTGAACTTGAGTGCTTACATTATACACAGAACTAGATTGTTTACATTGTGACAATTGATTAAGTCCATCATACACAAGGTATGATTATTCACCTTATCCATGAAAGCTACTCGGTGTTTGACGTATTCTTGTTCAAACACGAGGAATGCTATGGGATCCTAAATTATGACACGTTATTACTCTTTAGTATTTGATTGACTCAAGCATCTATGGACATAGTTATTCGTTAGCAACACATACGTGAAAGCAATAGTTACGGATTAAGTGTTACCCCCTGGACCCCACACACAATGGGATAAACTATGTGGACCATGCGACGATTTGGATAATTACGGGTGCACACGTAATTATAAAGATCAGCGCATGGAAGACATAGTGAAATCTGTCGTGTGTTATGACATGAAACCTATCGTGGTACATAGTAACAAAAACTAATGGGATAGGATAAGGACATGGTGGATACGCCGCTGGTACTTCCTATATATAAGTGTTCCTGTCATAAAATCAGAAGTAGCGTTATTCTTGCCACGTAAAGTTTTATGTTGTTTGACGGGGCCAATGTTTGTGAAATCCTTTATACACTGATAATCCTTGAACATATTCGATTACATCTCAACAAACCTTGATCATCTAGTTCCCAGCAATTCCATTCTAAGTATTACATTCCATCTGTAGAATCCAAAATATTCTTCAACAGTTTTCCCCTTAATTTCATTCAAACTAAATCCACTACCACCATCTATGCCTGACACGATGACCAGACTTAAACCTTGACATCAGCTATACTCCTCAAACCGACAATCCAAGCTCACCTCCTTTCTGATTCAGTAGTCTCCAAACAATTGAATTTCGGGACGAAATTCCATCAACTTGGGGATAATGTAACATCCAAGATTTTTCTAATACTACATTATTTTACTTTATACAGTAACGACACTCCTAATGAACTCCATACTTGTTCAAAACAATATGTCACTTTAATTATTATTTTAACATCTATCAATTTAGATTTTTTATCTTACATTTAAGTATTACCCTCCTATTATATATATAACATATGTATGTACATTCATATATTTTTATATGATTATATCAAATAAATCAATTATACAACTTTTGATATAGGACTTATACATCTTAAGTCACGTTTTTACATATTGTTCTATATAGATATAGGAATCTAATTATAAATATGTATATATGATATATGTATTTGATGTTATTAAATTAATCATCTATACAAATTGTAAGTTTTAAAATTTATGAGCATTAATCAAGAGTTTACATTTTCTAAATGTATGTATTTAATTTTAAATAAATATGTAAACATATATCTATTTTAGTAAACCATTTACACAAATTGTAGTCTTTATAAAAATGAAAGACATTTTTTTATAAACATTTGTAACTAAACAAGTAACATATTTAAGATTTTATAAACTTTATAAAAACAATTTTAAATATGAATTATGGAGTCAAACATAACATTAATGAGCATTAAATACTAGTCCTTTTGCAATCCTAGTCCTTATCAACAAATTGATTTTTGCGAATAAGTCCCTTAGTCTCACCTATAAATAGAGCCTTAAACCTCATTCATTTTCACACCTCAACAATCCTCTAGGGCTCTCTAGCAACTAAAGGTTGTTCTTCTCATCTTTTGGAAGATTCTAGTTTAAATCCTTCCATTGTAAGTAAGTTCTTCTTATGTTCTTACTTGTTCATACTTTTCTTTTTAAAAGTTCATCATAACTATCTAGATCTATGATCCCTAACATGTTTATGTTATAATCATAGATCTATCCAAGATCAAAAGCCTTATTTTAATTAAACATGTTCAAACTTTATTTAAAAACTTGGTTTTGATCTTTATATTCCTTTCAATTTAAAAAAAATCATGTTTTTCCCAAAACTCCTTATTTTTAAAACCCTTTAATATTCAATTAATATTCAATTAAATTTATTTCTATCTTTACTAAACTCATATTTTCACTTTAGCCCTTATACTTTCCAAGCTTACCAAACTCACCCTAAACTTGGTTAAGTATGCAAATAGAGTAACTTTCAAACCAGTATGTAGTTATCTGACAAACATTAAAGTTCTGGCTAGGAAAAGACGGGGTTCTGATCCGGCCAACTCTTTCCTGGGAACTTTTCTGTTAGAGGTACTACTCTGGAATGATAACCACTCTAGTGTACAACAACCACTTTCAACAAATTACACTGTCAACCCCTTGACTATCCATAACGTGTTTCTAACGTAACAAACTTAACTTAGGCAATCCTTAAGGCATTGAATCCAAGTTACTACAAGTTCAAGTTCAACCCTCTAAACTTACAAGGTGAGTTTACATAGCCCCTTTTTTCGTATTTACATATTTGGGGTGAAACATGATTACATTCAAATACTATTTGCAATTACACACGTACAATTCAATAATATGATCATATGTGTTTATTTGTGCTTTATGCTTGAATGCTAATTGTTAAGGCTACATATACATGATATACACGTGCAAACACAAATACATTACTTCAGGCTAACATGTGTTGTTAGGCCCTACATTAGGATAACATGTGTTGTTATGCCCTATGTGACACCCGACATTTCAGGTCAATATCCGTACATGTTATAAACAAGTTTACATCATAATCGTTTTCGTGATTTACTTAATTTCACAATCAAGGACATTAAGGTCTAACAAAAATCGTACATTGTCTCATTTTACATTTTGGTAATTCTAGGAGTTACCGGTTCACATACCCGTATAACCCGACTAAATACGAACGTTAGTGATTAAATTAAATAACCAAGAAAAATATCTAGACATATTTATTACACGAACTTTACGTTGGACAATAATTCATTTTTAGACTAAAATATACATAAAATACGTAAAAGTAAACTAACGAACTCTTTCAAAGATATTACCTGGTAGCGTCAACTTTAGGTATCTATACCTACAAATAATCACCTCAACGAAATATACAATCCAAGATTTCAATATCTTTCGTTAACGAGCCATAAACTTAATAAATTTATAATACCGTGGAAAACCTAAACCAAATTAAATTACCATTTGAAACTCTAATTAATATTAATACACTTAATGAATTAAATAATTTACACTTAAATCTAATTATTTGATTAATTAACCCAACCCACCCCCTTGACTTTCTCGGCCGAAGCCAGAGAAGACCCCCCCTTTCACACTACTGTTTTCCTATCATTCAAATCCTTTATCTTTAAACCCATACCTCATGACTTCAAAACTCAGATATAAACCATACCACCTCAATCACCATTCTCACGAACCCCCTTTCATCATTCTCACTTTCTTACGGCAATCTCCCCAATTTTCTTCAAGTCGAAGTCAAGTTTTAAGGAAAAATCCACCATATTTCGGTATTATAAGGAGCTTTCAAGGATTTCTAACCAAGAGAATTCAAGACTATCTTCTCTGTTTCTCTCAAAATCGTCATCTCTGTCTAGAGGTAAAAACTCAATACTATCTACACCATTTTCTTTAAACCATAGCTAAACGTACAAGTTGACGAACACAAGCAAAATAACAAGAAAATGGTGTCGAATTCAAGTTTAAAACATAAAAATATGCAGGACTGATTCTGTCAAAACGAAATAACAGTATCGAAACTAACTAGTTTTGATACCTGTTTACTCAATCGAAACTAAGTAATTTCGATACCTGTTGTTCAATCGAAACTAAGTAGTTTCGATACCTATTACTCAATCGAAACTAGGTAGTTTCGATACCTTTCTTACCCAATCGAAACTAGGTAGTTTCGATACCCAGTTTGCTCAATCGAAACTAGGTAGTTTCGACATCTGTTTTGTTCAATCGAAACTAGGTAGTTTCGATACCTGTTCATCAGTCCCATGGGGCAGTAACTTAGAACTATTTTATAACGAAACAAGTGTTGAAAAACTAAAAAGATATTTAAACAAAAGCAATCAGATTTGCTAAGTCGGTGAACAATTTGCATATGAGACATTCGGTCATAACACGAATTACCCTTTTTGTAGTTAGGGTACGAATAGTCAAGTTTGACTAGAACAATTATCATTGCAAGCATACACAAACTCAAGGTGAGTTTCACGGCCCCTTTTTACTGTTTTGTATAATTTGGGGGAAGAACATACTTATAACTATTTTTATATGATAACAAGAAAACAAGACCCGACCTTTATGTTTGCATGAGTTGATACATTTGAAGCTCATAAAGTCCCCTGACCATCATATTTATAACCGTTAGCTATGGATTAGCCTAGGAATCTATGGATAGTACTATTGGGTCTGAAACCCCCGGTCATGGTTAGTCGCGCTAACCATGGGTCCCTCTGGCCAAATGACTGCATAGTGTTCTAATATTGCTCGTGAGGTACGAGTGAGGGGCAAAACACCTGGTCTTGGTTTGGTTATGCCTCATGTATGTACATATTATTTGTATTCCTAGCTAGTTTACAAATAGGTCAAACATTACTTGTTTTGTTTATCATATATGTAAAATCATTTTCATGCAATTGGTTTGCTCATTGTATTCATATATAAAACATGTGAATTCACCAACCTAGTGTTGACATTTTCAAGTATGTTTTTCAGAAAATTAATCGCGGCAACAAGGGTAATACTACGTAGGGTTCATGCATACATGGTGAATACTACTTTTGAAGATTTTTCTTGTATAACCCATAATGTATTGGGTCATATTTGCAAAATCTTAATATTTTGTAACTTCAACTACTATTTTGGGCTGTAAAACCTTAAACTTAATTTATGTATCCAGTTGTATGTATGCGTTTGCAATAATTATATGCTTTGGAAACCATGAACGTTACACCTCGCGTTTCCGCCTTGGCGGGATGTGACAGATTGGTATCAGAGCCATTGATTATAGCAAACTAGGAGTCTAAAAATCGAACCTAGTCTATAATTTAAATGAATCACTGAGACGTTTTTCATTGCATATGCATTTCATAACTTATTATCATATTGTACGGATATCGTAGACACTGAATATCGTCACACACTAACCCCATTTCGACTTCAGATCCATGGCACCCAAAAGAAGGGCACCGCGTGACACTACTGGTGAAAACAACACGACGATTTTCGTAGAAGTTGAGCAACTCATATCACAACGTGTAGCCGCCGCCTTGGAACAGTACGAAGCCAATCGGAATAACGGCGGAGGAAATGGTAGTGGTAGCGGAGGAGGTGCAGGAGGCAGTGGCGCTACTGGAGGTTCTGGAAGTAATAGAATGTGTAAACACCTCTGTAACACAGTCACGAGCTAAGTTAACAACATCATTAAAATATTGACTTGTGACCCTACAGATGCTTCGAACAAGAAGTGCACTTATAAGGCCTTTCTATCCTGCAACCCTCGCAACTTCAATGGCACCGAGGGTGCAGTAGGCCTGATAAGGTGGATTGAGATGATGGAATCTGTGATTGATATTAGTGAATGCACAGCTGACTGTATGGTGAAATATGCCACTTGCACACTTACTGACAAAGCATTAACCTGGTGGAATTCTCAGATGAAAACCTTGGGAAGACAGACTACCTACTAGCTATCTTGGGATGATCTAAAGGCCATGATGATCGAGGAGTACTGTCCTCAAAATGAATTGCAGAAAATAGAAACTGAAATGTGGAACCTTCAAATGATAGGGGATGATGTGGCTGGTTACACTGACAGGTTCAATGAGCTGGCAATCTTGGTGCCACACATGGTCACGCCAGAGTACAAAAGGGTTGAAAGGTACTTGTGGGGTATTGCACCCCAAATTGGTAGTATGGTGACTTCGTCGAACCCCATGGATGCCAAGAGTGCCATAGTCTTAGCCTACAAACTAAGGGATGATGTTGTTCGTAATGGTTTGTTCGAGAAAAAGGAAACTAAAGAAAGGAAGTTAGGAGAAAAGAGGAAATGGGTGGGAAAACCAAATAACCAATTTAGGAATCAAGCCTATAAGAGACAGGAGACTGTGAAAGTTTTTGCTGCTAACACTGTGGAGAAAAGGGGTTATGCTGGCCCCCAACCGAGGTGTGATAAGTGCGGGTATCACCATGTGGGGAAATGCACTCAATGTGAAAGGTGTAGAAAGTTTGGACATCGAGCGCAGACATGCCGACTCAATGCCAACCCCACCGATAAGATTAAGCAAGGATGCTATGAATGTGGAGATCTGAAGCACTACAGGAAAGATTGCCCCAAGTTGAATATTCAGAATAACAATCAGGCCCGAGGAAGAGCGTTCGTGATGGGAGCTGGCGACGCACGCCAGGACCCTAACATTGTCACTGGTACGTTCCTGATAAACAATCATTATGCCTCTATACTTTTCGATACGGGTGCTGATATGAGTTTTGTGTCAAATGACTTTAGGTCCCTACTCTGTATTAAGTCCAGCAAACTAGACCAAAATTATACAATTGAATTAGCAAACGGAAAATTAATTAAAACCGAAGAAGTCATTCAGGGTTGTACTCTATGTTTGAAAGATCACACATTTAGTATAGACCTGTTACCCGTTGACCTAGGAAGTTTTGACGTTGTTATTGGTATGGATTGTTGTCGAAGAATCACGCCGAGATTGTTTGTTTTGAGAAGATTGTTCATATTCCCCTCCCGAACGGAGAAGTTCTTTCGATTCAAGGTGAGAAAAGTGGAGTGACATTGAGGATGATAAACTGCATGAAAGCTCGTAAGTACCTACGTAAAGGCTATTGCGTGTTCCTGGCTCACGTCGTCGAGAAGAAACCCGAGGAACGTCGACTTGAAGACATACCAATCGTTAAGGATTACCCCGAAGTTTTTCCTGAAGACTTACCTGGATTACCATCACCGAGGCAAGTGGAATTCCGAATCGATTTGGTACCTGGAGCTGCACCGGTTGCGCGGTCACCGTATCGACTAGCACCTTCCGAGATGCAGGAATTATCTAATCAACTGCAAGAGTTGCTTGATAAAGGTTTCATAAGACCGAGTTTCTCACCTTGGGGAGCTCCGGTCCTATTCTTAAAGAAAAAGGATGGAACCTTTAGGATGTGTATTGATTACCGAGAATTAAACAAGCTTACAATCAAAAACCGATATCCACTTCCTCGAATAGACGATTTATTTGATCAACTACAAGGTTCTAGCTTCTACTCTAAGATCGATCTACGTTCGGGGTATCATCAACTAAGAATCCAAGAAGAAGATGTACCAAAGACGGCATTTAGGACTCGTTATGGCCACTACGAATTCCTAGTTATGCCGTTTGGTTTGACGAACGCGCCAGCTGTTTTTATGGATCTCATGAACCGAGTGTGCAAGCCATACTTGGATAAATTCGTGATAGTATTTATTGATGATATATTAATATATTCACGAACCAAGGAGGATCATGAACATCATCTGAAATTAATCTTAGAACTACTCAGGAACGAGAAACTTTACGCTAAATTCTCTAAGTGTGAGTTTTGAATCCGAGAAGTGCATTTTCTTGGACACGTCATCAATAAAGAGGGAATTCATGTTGATCCACCTAAGATAGAACTGATCAAAAACTGGGAAGCACCAAAGACTCCGACCGAAGTGCGTCAATTTTTGGGTTTGGCCGGCTATTACAAAAGATTCATCGAGAATTTTTCAAAAATAGCCCTGCCTTTAACTACATTAACCCAGAAAGAAAAGAAGTTTGATTGGAGTGACAAGCAAGAGTCAGCTTTTCAATTACTGAAGCAGAAGCTGTGTAGTGCACCGATCTTATCCCTTCCTGAGGGAATCGACAACTTTGTCGTATACTGCGATGCATCAAACCAGGGACTTGGTTGTGTGTTAATGCAAAGAGACAAAGTCATCGCATATGCCTCACGACAACTAAAAGTGCATGAAAAGAATTATACGACCCACGACTTGGAGTTGGGCGCAGTTGTGTTTGCGCTTAAGATTTGGAGACATTATCTTTATGGTACGAGATGCACTATTTTTACTGATCATAAGAGTCTCCAACATATCTTTGATCAAAAAGAACTTAACATGAGACAACGTCGTTGGGTAGAACTACTAAACGACTATGATTGTGATATCAAGTACCATCCCGGGAAAGCCAATGTCGTAGCAGACGCCTTAAGTCGCAAGGAACGAGTTAAAACTCTTCGTGTTCGTGCCCTAGGATTAACAATTCATACGAGTCTTACTACTCAAATCCGAATGGCACAACAAGAAACACTTAAGGAAAAGAACATCCAAAATGAAGCACTACGTGGAATGATCAAACAATTGGAGTCTAAGTCAGATGATACGTTTTACTTCATGGACAGAATTTGGGTGCCGAGTAACGGTAACTTACGTGGGTTGATTATGGATGAAGCCCACAAGTCCAGGTACTCCATTCACCCGGGTTCAGATAAGATGTATAAGGATCTAAAAGAATTATATTGGTGGCCCAATATGAAAGGAGATATTGCCACATATGTCAGTAAATGCTTAACGTGTTCAAAAGTAAAAGCCGAACATCAGAAACCGTCTGGCTTGTTACAACAACCCGAAATTCCCCAATGGAAATGGGAACAGATTTCTATGGATTTCATCACGAAATTACCCAAGACGTCCAGTGGTTATGATACCATATGGGTAATTGTCGACCGTTTAACGAAATCTGCTCACTTTCTACCAATTAAAGAAACCGACAAGACATAGAAACTTACAAGACTCTACATTAAAGAAATTGTGGCAAGACACGGAGTGCCAGTTTCTATTATCTCTGATAGGGATAGTCGTTTCGTGTCAAGGATTTGGAGGTCGTTACAAGAATCCCTAGGCACGCGCCTAGACATGAGCACAGCCTACCATCCACAAACGGACGGTCAAAGTGAAAGGACTATCCAAACAATAGAAGATATGCTCCGTGCGTGTGTAATTGATTTCGGAGGAAATTGGGATACTCATTTACCGTTGGTGGAGTTTTCCTATAATAACAGCTCCCACACAAGCATTAAGGCAGCTCCGTTTGAAGCTTTATATGGTCGTAAATGTCGTTCACCGCTATGTTGGGCAGAGGTCGGTGACAAACATTTGACAGGTCCTGAGATTGTCCAGGAAACCACTGATAAGATCTTCAAAATTAAGGACCGTCTGAAAGTGGCCCGAGACAGACAAAAGAACTATGCTGATAACAGACGGAAACCATTAGAATTTCAAATTGGTGACCGAGTAATGTTAAAATTCTCACCATGGAAAGGCGTTGCAAGGTTTGGTAACCGTGGTAAGCTCAACCCTAGATACGTTGGACTATTTGAAATACTGGCTAGGGTTGGTCCGGTAGCTTATAAGCTCAAACTACCGCAAGAACTAAACAACGTACATGACACGTTTCACGTATCGAATCTCAAGAAGTGTTTGTCAGACGAGACCTTGATCATACCGCCATATGAAATTCATATTGATGAGAAACTTCATTTCATCGAGGAACCGATTGAGATTACAGATTGGAAAGTTCAAAGGTTGAGACGGAGTCGAATCAAACTGGTTAAAGTACGTTGGAACTCAAAACGTAGTCCTGAGTATACATGGGAACGAGAGGATCAAATGAAAACAAAATACCCCTCCTTGTTTAAGGATACACCAGTTCAAGATGACACGAATTGAATTTCGGGACGAAATTCTTTTAACATAGGGAGAATGTGACACCCGACATTTCAGGTCAATATCCGTACATGTTATAAACAAGTTTACATCATAATCGTTTTCGTGATTTACTTAATTTCACAACCAAGGACATTAAGGTCTAACAAAAACCGTACATTGTCTCATTTTACATTTTGGTAATTCTAGGAGTTACCGGTTCACATACCCGTATAACCCGACTAAATACGAACGTTAGTGATTAAATTAAATAACCAAGAAAAATATCTAGACATATATATTACACGAACTTTACATTAGACAATAATTCATTTTTAGACTAAAATATACATAAAATACGTAAAAGTAAACTAACCAACTCTTTCGAAGATATTACCTGCTAGCGTCAACTTTAGGTATCTATACCTACAAATAATCACCTCAACGAAATATACAATCCAAGATTTCAATATCTTTCGTTAACGAGCCATAAACTTAATAAATTTATAATACCGTGGAAAACCTAAACCAAATTAAATTACCATTTGAAACTCTAATTAATATTAATACACTTAATGAATTAAATAATTTACACTTAAATCTAATTATTTGATTAATTAACCCAACCCACCCCCTTGACTTTCTCGGCCGAAACCAGAGAAGACCCCCCCTTTCACACTACTGTTTTCCTATCATTCAAATCCTTTATCTTTAAACCTATACCTCATGACTTCAAAACTCATATATAAACCATACCACCTCAATCACCATTCTCACGAACCCCCTTTCATCATTCTCACTTTCTTACGGCAATCTCCCCAATTTTCTTCAAGTCGAAGTCAAGTTTTAAGGCAAAATCCACCATATTTCAGTATTATAAGGAGCTTTCAAGGATTTCTAAGCAAGAGAATTCAAGACTATCTTCTCTGTTTCTCTCAAAATCGTCATCTCTGTCTAGAGGTAAAAACTCAATACTATCTACACCATTTTCTTTAAACCGTAGCTAAACGTACAAGTTGACGAACACAAGCAAAATAACAAGAAAATGGTGTCGAATTCAAGTTTAAAACATAAAAATATGAAGGACTGATTCTGTCAAAATGAAATAACAGTATCGAAACTAAGTAGTTTCGATACCTGTTCACTCAATCGAAACTAAGTAATTTCGATACCTGTTGTTCAATCGAAACTAAGTAGTTTCGATACCTATTACTCAATCGAAACTAGGTAGTTTCGATACCTCTCTTACCCAATCGAAACTAGGTAGTTTCGATACCCAGTTTGCTCAATCGAAACTAGGTAGTTTCGACATCTGTTCTGTTCAATCGAAACTAGGTAGTTTCGATACCTGTTCATCAGTCCCATGGGGCAGTAACTTAGAAATATTTTATAATGAAACAAGTGTTGAAAAACTAAAAAGATATTTAAACAAAAGTAATCAGATTTGCTAAGTCGGTGAACAATTTGCATATGAGACATTCGGACATTCGCTATAAAGATTTGGAGACATTATCTCTATGGCACAAAATGTGTGGTGTTCACCGACCACAAAAGTCTTCAACACATTTTCAACCAAAAAGAACTCAATATGAGGCAACGACGTTGGGTTGAACTCCTTAACGACTATGACTGCGATATTCGTTACCATCCCGGCAAAGCGAATGTTGTAGCCGACGCTTTGAGTCGAAAGGACCATGTTATGCTTCATTGTGCCCGAATTCAAACCCGCATCTTAGAAGCTCAACATGTCTCAGTCACCGAGGGTAACATGTACAAGGAAATGTCGTGTGGTGTTGAACTTCTGCTTGAATCAAAACCCAATGGCTTACTTTATTACTTGAACCGTATTTGGATTCCCGATCGCGATGATCTCCGTACATTTCTCATGAACGAGGCTCACAAGACTAGTTATTCTATTCATCCTGGTGCGGATAAAATGTACCAAGATCTTCGCCAACAATATTGGTGGCCCGGTATGAAAAAGGACATTGCTCTTTATGTTGCCAAATGTTTAACCTGCTCCAAAGTCAAAGCCGAACATCAACGTCCTTCTGGTTTACTTGAACAACCAGCAATTCCCGTGTGGAAATGGGAAAATTTAGCTATGGATTTTATTACCAAACTCCCTCGCACCTCGAGTGGTTTTGATAGTATTTGGGTGATCATTGATCGTCTCACCAAGTCTGCTCATTTCTTGCCTATCCATGAAGACTATCGGGTCGAGAAACTAGCCCGAATTTACATCGACAAAATCGTGAGCCGTCATGGTGTTCCCTTGAACATAATATCCGATCGAGATGCCCGGTTTACTTCTCGATTTTGGCAATCTCTCCAAACTGCTCTTGGCACACGATTGGATTTGAGCACGTCTTATCATCCTCAAACTGATGGTCAAACCGGGCGAACAATCCAAACTCTTGAAGACATGCTTAGAGCTTGCGTAATCGATTTTGGTGGCAATTGGGATTCATATTTATCCCTCATTGAGTTCTCTTACAATAATAGCTACCACACAAGTATCAACATGGCTCCATTCGAAGCTCTTTATGGTCGCAAGTGTCGTTCTCCTATATGTTGGAACGAGATTGGTGAAGCACAAATCACCGGTCCCGAGCTAATTCAAGAAACATCCGACAAGATTATTCAAATCCGTGACAACATCCGAACAGCGAGAAGTCGGCAAAAGAGTTATGCCGATAAACGACGAAAACCCTTGGAATTCCAAGTCGGTGACCTTGTTCTTCTTAAGGTGTCCCCGTGGAAGGGTGTGGTCCGTTTTGGAAAGAAAGGCAAGTTAGCCCCTCGCTATGTTGGTCCATTCAAAATCCTTGAAAGAATTGGGAAGGTGGCTTACAAACTCGAGTTACCTCCATCTCTTGGCAATGTGCATCCTACATTTCATGTATCAAATCTGAAGAAATGTCTCGCCGATGAGGATCTCTATATACCGCTTGATGATGTGCACATTGATGAAACGATGCACTTCGTTGAGAAACTGGTAGAAATTATGGATCGTGAAATCCAGCAACTCAAGCGAAGTCGTATTCCTATTGTATGCGATTGAGCTTTATGCCCGAGTTCTAGGTGTGCTAACCGTTGTATGTGTGCAATTTGAGCTTTATGCCCGAGTGCTAGGTGTGCTAACCTTTGTATGCGATTATGTGCAATCATTAACTATACAAGCCGACGGTTTTCAATGATATATCTATTGAGTCTGACAAACCCACCCAGATTGGGGTGATTGATACCGACAACACAATTTTGCATGCTAGTTACAAAGGTTTGATTGTACATGGTTACACAATAGCTGCTCCCCATAAATGCCTTATTTATCATGTTTATGTAAGGATTTGTTTTACAACTATATGCTATCTATATACAAACCTGTGTTATACTCACCAACTTTTTAGTTGACTTTATTTTATTCATGTTTCAGGTTCTAACGTGTGAGATTGTTCAAGATGTGCTACACATAGGATTCGACTTAGTTAATTTAAATAAAAGAACTCTATGTATTTCAATTTTGTTCTATTTTGGATTCGGTTGTGTTGGATTATTTGCAATGAAATTTGACGTTTAATATATTCAATTTAGTCAACCTTGTGCTTATGAACAGTCTACATGTCCCGCCCCGATGATTCCGCCATCGGTCGGGGTGTGACATGGGGAAGCATGACCGCGCCAGGAGGGAAGACATGACCGTGCCTGTCACTAGAGCGCGACTGTGCCAGGGAACTAGCATGGTCGTGGTGCAGAGGGTTGACCGATCCGGAGCTTCTATTGGGTCCCATCAAAGGAGGAAGTACGTCTGTCAGACTCACGAGATTACACGTGACCGTGGGGGTGCTGGAGCACGGTTGTGCTTGAGAAAGTGCCTTGGCGCGGTCGTGCCAGGTACGGGGCTCGACCGTGCCTAGGGTTTCCTAGCTTGGCGCAGCCGTGCCAAGTAGGGGGCATGACCATGCCTCTACCTCAGAAACCCTAAAAACTTCATCTTTATCCTGGAATTCCCATGTTTGTTCACTCAGCTTCACAAAAACATACAAAACTAGAAATGAAGCAAATAAGTGTCTAAACGTTGGAAATAACCAAGAATTGATCGTGAAATGAGTGAAGTTTTGTGGCAAAAAGATGTGTAAATTCTAACACATCACATTACTCGTTGATTTAATATTACCGTCATATTTTCATCAATATCACCCAAACATCACCTTCTCATTCATTGCAAATTAGTCATCATTTCATTTATTTAAACAACATCGTTATTTTGCTCAAGCAAAGCATCTATCAAGCCCTTAGTTTATAAATATTATTTGGAAAATAAATTTTTTTTCAACAAACCTTTTTACTTCGAAAGAAAATTTAAACACGACTTTTGTTTCGTAAGATTTAATTATTATCAAACCTTGTCTTAATTACTAAATAACTCAGCCATTATTTTTCCTTTGAAACACTCCTTTTATGATAATTAAAATTTAATAAAAAGGTTTTCCTATAAATTTATTTAGATTATTCAACTCATTACACTGAATATTTTCAGAACCTCCTCGATATCTTGCACCTTCGGTAATGTATGAGTGTAATTGCCACTTCAAAGAGATGAATCATTTCGCGTAGATGTTAACCATCCCTATTGTAAGGCCCCAAACCCGGGAGGCCTCACTTGTTGGATTTACTCATTTACAAACAGTTCTTAAACTTGAATATCAAAATAACGCAGCGGAATCATTCATTCATCATAATTAAAACTTGTTCATACATGCGGAAGCGTAACATTGTCAAATACATAACATAACATAAACAATTCATAATGGGATGCCAGTCTTCATTGCATCCTGGTAAGTCTTCTCTCTTGCCAAGCATCACCGTCCATCATCATAACCTGCCCTTAACCTGAATGTGCATACTAAAAAGTCAGCTACGCTGGTGAGTTCTAGCTTTACATAAAACCTTAACATAAACATTTTGCCAAAAACATAACATACATTTGTTTAACAAAAGCGTACGTAAAACATGCAATAACTTAACATCATCGTAACATAACATCATAACATAAGTCAACATGAACTGAATCTGCGCCTTCTCGTAACCGTCAATTCCATACATCGCATACTAGCGGATGAACTTAAGGCTCGTTACCTCTAAGCCATCCGTCACACAGGTCCCCTAAGGCTCGTTACCTCTAGGTGGACCAAACATATGTCTCCTAAGGCTCGTTACCTCTAGGTAGACCAAACATACGTCTCCTAAGGCTCGTTACCTCTAGGTAGACCAAACATACGTCTCCTAAGGCTCGTTACCTCTAGGTAGACCAAACATACGTCTCCTAAGGCTCGTTACCTATAGGTAGACCAAACATAACTTAGGCACTATTTCCCCACAAGGAATAGTACCTTCCATTGGGATCCCGGTAATCCCATTGGTGACCGTCGTCACCCCATCATCAACCAGTTGTACAACCGTTAGCAAGCCACAAAGGCCCCCCGTAAGGTGAGGCCAATACATTCATACATACATACCTTAGCTCCCGTAGGAGCTCGTGGCAGATTCGTTCATTCGTGACTTTCATAAAACCTTTACCACTTTTTAGTTAAAGCATTCGTACGTTTTATTAAACAAAACATCATCTCTTTCGTAAACCTTTCGTAAACTTCATTTGGCAAAACATTTCATAAACATCATCCCGTAAACATCATTTCGTAAACGTCATATCGTAAACATCACATCGTAAACATCATTTCGTAAACCTCGTTTCGTAAACCTTATATCAAAACATCATTCTGTATGTATGCACACCAGCCTAAAAACATTTAATTAAAACATTTAAAGAAGGGCTTCTAGAGCTCACCTTTTAAGCTAGTCTCGGTTGTCCTAAACAAAGGCCCAACAACGTCACTTCTGATATGAATTGATTAGTTAAATACACATCAGACCAATACCGACTCTAACGGTTTAACCATTCTAAACATACTAACTTACTTAACCTGCCTAGTGCCTACGCACTTAGCAAGTGCGCAGACCTTGCTGCCTGCGCACTTAGCAAGTGCGCAGACACTGCTGCCTGCGCACTTAGCAAGTGCGCAGACCCGTCTTCTTACGCACTTAGCAAGTGCGTATACCCCTCTTCCTGCGCACTTAGCAAGTGCGCAGACCCCTCTTCCTGCGCACTTGATAAGTACGCAGGACCTGCTCCGAGCGCATTTGGTAAGTGCGCACGACCTGTTTCTTCGCAAAACCCTAACTTTCGCATTCAGGTCTGATCTCGTCAAGATCTCGAACCTGTTTGCATCCAAAACGTTCGTTTTCCATTAAGGAACTCAAATCTATGTTTATCTTTCAGTTTCATCCGTAAAAACGTTGCCTTTTCACCCAAAACCCGAAAAACCCAAAAACGAACTAAAACTCAGATTTAGGTCGGATCGTTACCTGAATTGAGCTTCTGATCCGGAGGTTCTTCTCACGAGTTATGGAGTAACACTTTGCTGAAATCTCGGGTGGATCCGCCAACTTTCTCTCTACAGTTTCTCTCTCTAGAACTTGAAAATGAGAGAAATGGTGATGGCCTTGGCTATTTATAGGGGAGGCTCCCCTTCTAGCCCGCCAGCCCATCCGACCCGACCCGACATGCCTCGTTCGTTTATTTCGTCATTTTAACTGTCGGTTTTTTTTTGGGATGTTACAAGTCTACCCCCCTTACAATAGGTTTCGTCCTCGAAACCTATCATAAGTCAAATAGATGAGGGTACGACTCCCTCATCTCCTTCTCCGTTTCCCAAGTGGCTTCCGATCCCTTTCGATGTTTCCATTGGACTTTAACCAATTGGATAATCTTATTACGCAAACGCTTCTCCTTCTTGTCTAAGATGGCCACGGGTTCTTCGATGTAATTAAGGCTGTTGTCGACCTCGATGTCAGTAAGTGGTACGTGAGCTGATTCATCCGCCAAACACTTTCGCAAGTGTGATACATGGAAGGTAGGATGAATCCCACTTAACTCATCAGGCAACTCTAACCGATAAGCAACTTCACCAACCCGCGCCATTATCCTGAATGGTCCGACAAACCTCTGACTTAACTTTCCTCTCTTCCTGAATCATATGATCCCTTTCCAGGGTGACACTTTCAACATTACTCTGTCCCCAACATCAAACTCAATAGGCCTTCGTCGTTTATCCGCATAGGATTTCTGACGATCTTGAGCGGCCTTCATTCTTGCTTTGATTTGATCAAACCTTTCTGATGTTTCTCTTACGACTTCAAGACTTCCTAATTCCTTCTTTCCAATCTCACCCCAAGAAACCGGGGTCCTACATCTTCTCCCATACAACATTTCAGAAGGCGGCATGCATATCGTCGTGTGATGACTATTGTTGTAGGAGAATTCAGCTAACGGCAGATGACTGTCCCAACTGCCTCCAAAATCGATAATACAAGCACGAAGCATATCCTCCAATGTCTGAATGGTCCTTTCAGACTGACCGTCCGTTTGTTGGTGGTATGCCGTTCTAACATTGAGCCTCGTGCCCATCGCCTCGTGAAATCTTTTCTAGAATCTCGATGTGAATCGTGTGTCCCGGTCAGATACGATCGTCAAAGGCATCCCATGCCGTGCTACTACTTCGTTAATAAATACTTCTGCTAACCTTTCCGACGAGAACGTCTCGCGAATAGGTAGGAAATGAGCACTCTTCGTTAAACGGTCCACAATTACCCAAATGGTATCATGACTTTTAGCAGTGCGAGGTTGCTTGGTTATGAAGTCCATGGTAATGTGTTCCAACTTCCATACTGGTATATCAAGTGGTTGAATCTTTCCATACGGTTTCTGGTGTTCGGCCTTTACTTGTGAGCAAGTTAAGCACTTGCTTACATTCTTTGTCACCTCATGTTTCATCCCAGGCCACCAGTATTCCTTCCTTAGATCTTGGTACATTTTATTGGTGCCAGGATGGATAGATGTGACCCCCAGTAATTCAGGTGAATATCCATATTACATAAATGCACGTTCAAATCATATATTTTCCTGAAGTATTATTTTGACTAAGTAAAGTCAAGGAGTCTAGCAAAGAAACTTATATCAAAATAGTAGTCTTTATGTATTACTAGGGAAATAAGCAGTAATAACCCGCAAAGTATGATCGTTGGTGATTAACAAGGATGTTATTCTAGTAAAAGTCTAGGGAGACGCTTTAACTTAAAAACATAAATATTGGTGACTAAACTCTTGAAAGTTGACCTATAAATAATTGTTACATGTCGCTATGTTATTTTATGTGTAAAACAGGTGTGATTTAGTTAAAGTAATGACTAGGTCGGGATCAACTAGTAAACTAATAAACAAGTCAAAAATACATAAGGATATTTGATCATAAAAAGTCCTACATTGGGTATTAGATCACGCGATCACCTAGAAGGTTGACACCACCAAAGAACCTATCTAACTAAGACTTGGATTGTAATTATGAGATGTGACAAGACCCAACCCCCACCCTACTACCCCATTTCGGCCATACTTATGTGGGGCCACCCACACACCCACCACACCATCATGACCATGAGCATGTGTCATGAGGGGCCATACCCAATCAACCAAAGGTGCAAGCAAGAGTCAATTCGTCAAGTCAATCATCCTTGATGTGACTTGGTTGATTACAACACCCAACCCCCCACCCTTCTCCCTCTATTCGGCCGAAGTCAAGGAGGGCCCCACCCACCTCACACCACCTCACCACTTCCATACTTGTGTCATGAAAGGCCATGCCTCTTTGAGTGTAGACCACACCAACATCTTCCATCACATTAAATGCACCCACTTACACACTCAACCTCTCACTCTCTCATATATATACACACTCACGGCTCACACATGCACACACACAAACACTTTGCAATTTTTCAAATTCAAGAGTAAAAACCATAGAAAACTTAGCTAGAAGCTTGAAGATTCAAGAAATTTCTTGCGGATTAGGGCCAAATTCGCAAGCAAGACAAGCCATTCCTCATCCTTTGTTGAAATTCTTCACCTAGCTCGTCTAGTGGTACGAAACCGTCATTCATCTTTTATATTTTCTTTATTTCCTTAAAGTAATCATGTTGTTCATCCAAAATTAAATGAGGTTTAAAAAGCTAAAGAGTTTATAAAGTTTAACATTTTTATGATTTAAAAGCTAGATTTTATATAAAAAGATGTACGAAATTCGAAAATGATAAGTTTTTATACATAAGTTATTATCTTAACATATTTATGAAATATGTGTTGATTTGAATTCATGATGCTAAATTAAGAATTGATAAACTAAAAAGATGTGTGTAAATGTGTATATATGTGTGTAGCCGAAAATTGTAGGTATAAGTGTATATGTTGTTGTTTTGATACCATAATGATAGTTGTAGATGTTAAAAGCATGATTAACATTAGATAAAAAGGTTTGAACATGGATACATACATGAAGGAATCATGATATATAGATATATATATGTAGGTGTGTTTTGGAAAACTTGATAAATGTATGTTCATAAAGTGTTAAACTTGTTAAAATGAGAATTATTGAATCATATTTATGCATGATTATGGAATATGTTCATAAAAATAGTTTATGATATTGGTTAAAAACATGACAATACATATATTGATAACTTATCAAGTTCTAGAAATGTATACTAAGAAGATCATGTTAAAAACCCTAATATTATACATAAAATATATGTATGTGTATGCATGTAAATCTTGAAAGCACACTGTCAAGTTAGTCTAAAAATATATGTGCATA
This sequence comes from Smallanthus sonchifolius, assembly GCA_023525975.1. Lineage (NCBI taxonomy): Eukaryota > Viridiplantae > Streptophyta > Magnoliopsida > Asterales > Asteraceae > Smallanthus > Smallanthus sonchifolius. The sequence goes on along the minus strand of CM042030.1, from coordinate 23,491,955 downwards.
CATAAGGATAAAAGTTCTTATGTTATCACGGAGCATACTTAAATATATGTTGGATCGTTGGACTATATTTATAATTGTGTGCATAGCTTAGTACGAATAAATGCATGATAAACATAAACAAGTTAATAAATATCGTTCGGAACATGTAATTGTATGTACATATAGAGATAGACATACATAGGAAATACATGAACGATACTTGTATAATTATTGGAAAGAAATAATTAAATGTGTTTATACATGGACTATAATATAAATATATTATAAGACGATTGCAAAAATAGTATTTATTTTTGACAAACATAATGAGTCACCAATATGGAAATATAATAGTTTTTCCGAAAAATAAATAAAGCGTCTAGACTTGAATAATAATCACCAATGAGTCGTCATGATAAAACAATGTTTTAAATAAACAAAGTCGAACTTAACAAGAATAGTTAAGTCGGGTGAACAACTTGCGTTTAAGACGGGTAGTCTTAACTGGTATAGTATCCTTGTGTAATTAGGATACGGATAAGCGGGTCTCCTGTTATTTAAAGATTTGCTAGCATCAAGGTGAGTTTCACTAATCCCCCTTTTTCTAAAGTTTTTGAAATGATTTGGGGTGGAAACATACTTGTAAAAGACTTTTGTATGTAAATGAATGAACTAATGATCTGACCGTATGTGTGTATTGAGGGAAAAGTAAAGCACTTAAAGTCCTCTGAATAAGTTAGTAACCATTAGCTATTTTAGCCCGGGATTATATGGATAGTACTATTGGGGGTGAGGCCTCCGGTCATGGTTAGTTGCGCTAACCAGGGGTCCAAATGGCCGAATGACCGCATATTGTCTAACTTGCAGAAAGGCGGGGGGAGGCACAGAATGTTGGGGTTTGGTTACGGTCTCGTACATTACATACTATTTTGTATTCCTTGCAAGTTTACAAATGGGGTCAATAGATCGGATTAGTATTCAGATTCATTGGTAATACATGCAAAAGAGTTTTGATCAGGTTAAAGTGATCAGGTTTAAACAAAAGAGTTCTGATCAGGTTAAAGTGATCAGGTTTAACAAAAGAGTTTTGATCAGGTTTAAACAAAAGAGGTCTGATCAGGTTAAAGTGATCAGGTTTAACAAAAGAGTTTTGATCAGGTTTAAGTGATCAGGTTTAAATAAAGGGTTTTGATCTGGTGAAAATGATCAGGTTTAATCATTGGGTTATGATAACTCTTTATAATAATTTGTGAACTCACCAACCTCGTGTTGACATTTTTAAGTCTTTTTTCAGGAAAATGAACGTGGTCTCCAGGCTATCAATGTTGGTTACTTACATACATGAGGATACAGCTTTTGGAAGGATTTCACTTGTATAACTCATGGTTTTGAGTCATATTTGAGAAATCTTAAACTTTGTATAAAAACTAAGTTATGTTTTGGGATGTAAACATTTAAACTTTGATTATGTATCCAATATCATGTATGTATTTGCGGTAATCATATGCTTTGAAAACCAGTGAACGTTACGCCTCGCGTTTCCGCCTTGGCGGGGAGTGACAATAGAGTACCGAGACTTATGAGCCTCATCCAAGATTTTGGTTCTAAGCTCGCCACTCATAGGTATCCATACCCGCCCAAAACGTGTCCTAACACCTAGGGTGTTATATTCCAACTTGTCTTGTTGGCCAACCATCCTTTCCTTCTTTATGTTTTCTTCTTTAAGTGCCTCATCTTGAGCCTTTTCAATTTCTCTCATCACATCCGATGTTACCACCAACTGGCAAGCTTTCACCCTAATAGGAGTAGGCACATCCTTTCGGCTTAGAGCGTCAGCCACCACGTTTGCCTTTCCAGGATGGTACATGATCTCACAGTCATAATCTTTCAGGAGTTCCAACCATCGTCTCTGCCTCATATTGAGCTCTCTTTGTTCGAAGAAGTACTTCAAACTTTTGGGGTCGGAGTAAATAGTAAACTTTACCCCATAGAGGTAGTGCCTCCAAATTTTCAATGCAAATACGACAGTGGCAAGTTCCAAATCATGAGTCGGATAATTAGCTTCGTGAATCTTCAACTGCCGTGACGCATACGCGGTCACTGTTCCGCGTTGCATCAACACGCATCCCAATCCCTGACACGAAGCGTCAGAGTATACCACTAAGTCTTCATTGCCCTCGGGAAGGGCCAAGACTGGAGCTTGGGTTAGCCTCTTCTTCAATTCCTTAAACGCCTCATCTTGGGTCGAACCCCATTCATACTTAACCTCTTTCTGAGTCAACTTTGTCAACGGCGAAGCTATTTTCGAGAAATCCTGGATGAATCTCCGATAGTAGCCTGCCAATCCCAAGAAACTGCGGATTTCAGTTGGCGTCTTAGGAATATTCCTTTCCTTTACCGTCACTATCTTTGCTGGGTCAACCATAATGCCGTTCGGGTTAATGACGTGACCTAGGAATTAGACTTCCCTAAGCCAGAACGCGCATTTGGAGAACTTAGCATACAACTTTTCCTTCTTCAGAGCTTCCAATACTTCCTTCAAGTGACATGCGTGATCACCCTCATTCTTGGAGTAGATGAGGATATCATCGATGAACACGATTACCGATCGGTCCAGCATCGGTCGACACACCATATTCATCAAATCCATGAACACTGCCGGGGCGTTCGTCAATCCGAAAGACATTACGCGGAACTCGAAATGTCCATAACGCGTGCGAAATGCAGTTTTCGGTATGTCTTCTTCCCTCACCTTCAACTGATGGTACCTGGATCGAAGGTCGATTTTTGAGAACCAACTTGCGCCCTGTAATTGATCGAACAGGTCGTCGATCCTTGGTAAAGGGTACTTGTTCTTCACCGTACCTTTGTTCAACTCGTGATAATCAATACACATTCTCATCGAACCGTCTTTCTTCTTCACAAACAACACCGGAGCACCCCACGGCGAGATGCTCGGTTGGATAAATCCCTTCTCAAGTAACTCGTCTAGTTGTGTCATTAACTCTTTCATCTCCACTGGTGCTAGTCGATACGGAGCCTAAGCCACGGGCTGGGCATCTGGTACTAAGTCGATTCGAAATTTAATCTCTCTGTCGGGTGGTATCCCAGGCAAATCCTCTAGAAACACCTCCGGGTACTCGTGTACCACGGGTACATCGTCTAGCTCTTTCACTTCCTTACACTCGTCAATTACGTACACTAGATAAGCCTCGCATCTGCGCCTCAAGTAATCTGCTGCCTTAATCATCGAGATGACGTTTGGCATCGGGGCGTCACGATCTCTAAGAACCTCGACTTTGCTACCGTCCGGAGCCTTGAGTCGGATTATCTTTCGTTTACATATAATTTGCGCTTCATTGGCAGTTAGCCAATCCATACCTAACACGACATCAAACCCTCCCAAAACCATAACAAATAATCTGACAGGGAACCTGTGACCTTCTATTTCTATCGTGGAGTTGTCAACTACATCGGTCACTCTCACAGTCCTACCCTCAGCGGTTTCTACGCTAAAGGCCCTTTCTAACTTGTTCACAGTGTACTTCACTTGTTTACAAAAAGTCGCAGATATGAAACTCTTACTAGCACCCGAATCAAATAACACAGAAACAAAAGTGTTGTCAAGGATGAACGTACCTGACGCCACGATGGGGTCTGCCCTGGCTTGTTCTTACGTCAGTGCGTACGCACGAGTCTTTGCTCGGGGCCTCTCTTCTTTCTTCTCCGGGCCTTTCCCTTTCCCGGCTTCACCCATCCTGGGCTTGGTGCATTCCCGGCTCATATGATCGCTTTCACCACAATTATAACATTTAATGCCTTGCCTGCATTCACGGGAGAAGTGCCCAGTCTTGCCACATTTGTAGCACAGATTTGTCCCTAGCCGACGTTCATCCTGGGCCTGGTGCATTCCCGGCTTAACCCTTGCCTGTTTGTCCCAAGCCCCAAACAACTTCCCACTCGATTGCTTAGCGGGAAAGCTCATCTTCTTCTTAGGCTCTTTAATGGCAACGTCATTCAACGCCAGATCATCAAATACCACTCCGCTCAGTTCTACTACCGAATCGTAGGTAGTAGGGGCGTTTTCTTTAACATAGGTGCGGACCTGGTCCGGCAGCACTTGAATGTAGCATGCAATCTTTCTTTCCTCAGTCGTGACAAGATGTGGCACCAGACGTGCCAGTTCATTGAACCATGTGGTGAACTGCTGTGCGTCATGCTCCCGGCCTTCAAACCCAGAAATTCCCTCTCTACCTTCACAATCTCATTCCTTGGGCAGAAATTCTTGATCACCAAAATTTTCAAGTCAGCCCATATCATCGCATCCACAACCTCACTCCCTTTTGCTTGACGTACACCTTCCCACCAATGGGATGCTTCTTCTCTCAAGGAGTTAGCAGCATATTTTACAACTTGATCCGTTCGACATTCGCTCAGACGAATGGCAGCTTCCATACGGATCACCCAATCAAACGTAGCCACCGCGTCCTTCTTTCCAGTCAAGACCGGTGGGTCACATGCCTTAAAGGACTTATAGTCGCAAACACGGTTAAGCGGTGCGTTGATTGCCTCAGTGTTCGGGGTATCAACCGCCGTGTTAGACCCACCTTCCCCATTAACCTTCGTCAATGCTTCAGCTAACAGACCTGGTAGAGATGTCTTCATCAACTCTGTGAACTCTCGAGCTATAGCTGCTCTCACTTCTGGTTCAAAAGTGAAAGGTTGTTCTTCTACCAGTGTCTGCTCAGTTTCATGCACACTAACCGTCGGTTCAGTGTGAACACTTCCTTCTTCACTATACTCTTGGTGCGCAGGGGTCCTGCCACGCCCACCATTTCGACTGCCGGTACGACCACCGGTACGACCCCCACCACGCCTTCCGTTTCCTCTTCTTGCCATTTCGTTCTATAAGATAAGAAATCCAATGTCATCACGCTAGTTAACAAATAAAATTCAATAAACAATTTAAGATGTTAATATACACTGGCCATCTGCAATTAACCATTACACTACCTTTCGAATTCTATTTGACCACCTTTGCGATTTCCATCAGAACACAAGTCCTTACCTACCCCTTTCTAAGGCATACTATATATGTAAATATATACTACCTTCATACCTGATGCTGTGGCTCGAGTTACCCGTACTGGCATCCGTTTTCGGTCCCATTCACAGTTTAAGTTCAGACACTGGGAGTGTCCGAATCTCTCAAACTATTGCTCTGATACCAACTTGTAAGGCCCCGAACCCGGGAGGCCTCACTTGTTGGATTTACTCATTTACAAACAGTTCTTAAACTTGAATATCAAAATAACGCAGCGGAATCATTCATTCATCATAATTAAAACTTGTTCATACATGCGGAAGCGTAACATTGTCAAATACATAACATAACATAAACAACTCATAATGGGATGCCAGTCTTCATTGCATCCGGGTAACTCTTCTCGCTTGCCAAGCATCACCGTCCATCATCATAACCTGATCTTAACCTGAATGTGCATACTAAAAAGTCAGCTACGCTGGTGAGTTCTAGCTTTACATAAACATTTTGCCAAAAACATAACATACATTTGTTTAACAAAAGCGTACGTAAAACATGCAATAACTTAACATCATCGTAACATAACATCATAACATAAGTCAACATGAACTGAATCTGCGCCTTCTCGTAACCGTCAATTCCATACATCGCATACGAGCGGAAGAACTTAAGGCTCGTTACCTCTAAGCCATTCGTCACACAGGTCCCCTAAGGCTCGTTACCTCTAGGTGGACCAAACATATGTCTCCTAAGGCTCGTTACCTGTAGGTATACCAAACATACGTCTCCTAAGGCTCGTTACCTCTAGGTAGACCAAACATACGTCTCCTAAGGCTCGTTAGCTCTAGGTAGACCAAGCATAACTTAGGCACTTTTTCCCCGCAAGGAATAGTACCTTCCATTGGGATCCTGGTAATCCCATGGGTGACCGTCATCACCCCATCATCAACCAGTTGTACAACCGTTAGCCAGCCACAAAGGCCCCCCGTTAGGTGAGGCCAATACATACATACATACCTTAGCTCCCGTAGGAGCTCGTGGCAGATTCGTTCATTCGTGACTTTCATAAAACCTTTACCACTTTTTAGTTAAAGCATTCATACGTTTTATTAAACAAAACATCATCTCTTTCGTAAACCTTTCGTAAACTTCATTTGGAAAAACATTTCATAAACATCATCCCGTAAACATCATTTCGTAAACGTCATATCGTAAACATCACATCGTAATTCATTTTGTAAACCTCCTTTTGTAAACCTTATTTCAAAACATCATTCCATATGTATGCACACCAGCCCAAAAACATTTAATTAAAACATTTAAAGAAGGGCTTCTAGAACTCACCTTATAAGCTAGTCTCGATTGTCCTAAACAAAGGCCCAACAACGTCACTTCTGATCTGAATTGATTAGTTAAATACACATCAGACCAATACCGACTCTAACGGTTTAACCATTCTAAACATACTAACTTACTTAACCTACCTGGTGCCTGCGCATTTAGCAAGTGCGCAGACCTTGCTGCCTGCGCACTTAGCAAGTGCGCAGACCCTTCTGCCTGCGCACTTAGCAAGTGCGCAGACCCGTCTTCCTGCGCACTTAGCATGTGCGCAGACCCCTCTTCCTGCGCACGTAGCAAGTGCGCAGACCCCTCTTCCTACGCACTTGATAAGTACGCAGGACCTGCTCCATGCGCACTTGGTAAGTGCGCACGACCTATTTCTTCGTAAAACCCTAACTTTCGCATTCAGGTCTGATCTCGAACATGTTCGCATCCAAAACGTTCGTTTTTCATTAAGGAACTCAAATCTATGTTTATCTTTCAGTTTCATCCGTAAAAACGTTGCCTTTTCACCCAAAACCCAAAAACGAACTAAAACTCAGATTTAGGTCGGATCGTTACCTGAATCGAGCTTCTGATCCTGAGGTTCTTCTCACGAGTTATGGAGTAACACTTCGCTGAAATCTCGGGTCGATCCGCCAACTTTCTCTCTACGGTTTCTCTCTCTAGAACTTGCAAATGAGAGAAATAGTGATGGCCTTGGCTATTTATAGGGGAGGCTCCCCTACTAGCCGGCCAGCCCATCCGACCCGACCCGACATGCGTCGTTCGTTTATTTCATCATTTTAACTGTCGCTTTATTTTTTTTTTTGGGATGTTACAAGTCTACCCCCCTTACATTAGGTTTCGTCCTCGAAACCTATCATAAGTCAAATAGATGAGGGTACGACTCCCTCATCTCCTTCTCCGTTTCTCAAGTGGCGTCCGATCCCTTTCGATGTTTCCATTGGACTTTAACCAATTGGATAATCTTATTACGCAAACGCTTCTCCTTCTTGTCTAAGATGGCCACGGGTTCTTCGATGTAATTAAGGCTGTTGTCAACCTCGATGTCAGTAAGTGGTACGTGAGCTGATTCATCCGCCAAACACTTTCGCAAGTGTGATACATGGAAGGTAGGATGAATCCCACTTAACTCATCAGGCAACTCTAACCGATAAGCGACTTCACCAACACGCGCCATTATCCTGAATGGTCCGACAAACCTCGGACTTTACTTTCCTCTCTTCCTGAATCGTATGATCCCTTTCCAGGGTGACACTTTTAACATTACTTTGTCCCCATCATCAAACTCAATAGGCCTTCGTCGTTTATCCGCATAGGATTTCTGACGATCTTGAGCGGCCTTCATTCTTGCTTTGATTTGATCAAACTTTTCCGATGTTTCTCTTACGACTTCAAGACTTCCTAATTCCTTCTGTCCAATCTCACCCCAACAAACCGGGGTCCTACATCTTCTTCCATACAACATTTCGTAAGGCGGCATGCCTATCGTCGTGTGATGACTATTGTTGTAGGAGAATTCGGCTAACGGCAGATGACTGTCCCAACTGCCGCCAAAATCGATAATACAAGCACGAAGCATATCCTCCAATGTCTGAATGGTCCTTTCAGACTGACCGTCCGTTTGTGGGTGGTATGCCGTGCTAACATTGAGCCTCGTGCCCATCGCCTAGTGAAATCTTTTTTAGAATCTCGATGTGAATCGTGTGTCCCGGTCAGATACGATCGTCTAAGGCATCCCATGCCGTGCTACTACTTCGTTAATAAATACTTTCGCTAACCTTTTCCGACTAGAACGTCTCGCGAATAGGTAGAAAATGAGCACTCTTCGTTAAACGTTCCACAATTACCCAAATGGTATCATGACCTTTAGCTGTGCGAGGTAGATTGGTTATGAAGTCCATGGTAATGTGTTCCAACTTCCATACTGGTATATCAAGTGGTTGAATCTTTCCATACGGTTTCTGGTGTTCGGCCTTTACTTGTGAGCAAGTCAAGCACTTGCTTACAAACTTTGTCACCTCATGTTTCATCCCAGGCCACCAGTATTCCTTCCTTAGATATTGGTACATTTTATTGGTGCCAGGATGGATAGAGTACCGAGACTTATGAGCCTCATCCAATATTTTGGTTCTAAGCTCGCCACTCATAGGTATCCATACCCACCCAAAATGTGTCCTAACACCTAGGGTGTTATATTCCAACTTGTCCTGTTTGCCAACCATCCTTTCCTTCTTTATGTTTTCTTCTTTAAGTGCCTCATCTTGAGCCTTTTCAATTTCTCTCATCACATCCGATGTTACCACCAACTGGCAAGCTTTCACCCTAATAGGAGTAGGCACATCCTTTCGGCTTAGAGCGTCAGCAACCACGTTTACCTTTCTAGGATGGTACATAATCTCACAGTCATAATCTTTCAGGAGTTCCAACCATCGTCTCTGCCTCATATTGAGCTCTCTTTGTTCGAAGAAGTACTTCAAACTTTTGTGGTCGGAGTAAATAGTAAACTTTACCCCGTAGAGGTAGTGCCTCCAGAATTTCAATGCAAATACGACAGCGGCAAGTTCCAAATCATGAGTCGGATAATTAGCTTCGTGAATCTTCAACTGCCGTGACGCATACGCGATCACTCTTCCGCGTTACATCAACACGCATCCCAATCCCTGACCCGAAGCGTCAGAGTATACCACTAAGTCTTCATTGCCCTCAAGAAGGGCCAAGACTGGAGCTTGGGTTAGCCTCTTCTTCAATTCCTTAAACACCTCATCTTGGGTCAAACCCCATTCATACTTAACCTCTTTTCGAGTCAACTTTGTCAACGGCGAAGCTATTTTCGAGAAATCCTGGATGAATATCCGATAGTAGCCTGCCAATCCCAAGAAACTGCGGATTTCAGTTGGCATCTTAGGAATATTCCATTCCTTTACTGTCACTATCTTTGCTGGGTCAACCATAATGCCGTTCGGGTTAATGACGTGACCTAGGAATTGGACTTCCCTAAGCCAGAACGCGCATTTGGAGAACTTGGCATACAACTTTTCCTTCTTCAGAGCTTCCAATACTTCCTTCAAGTGACACGCGTGATCACCCTCATTCTTGGAGTAGATGAGGATATCATCGATGAACACGATTACCGATCGGTCCAGCATCGGTCGACACACCCTATTCATCAAATCCATGAACGCTGCCGGGGCGTTCGTCAATCCGAAAGACATTACGCGGAACTCGAAATGTCCATAACCCATGTGAATTGCAGTTTTCGGTATGTCTTCTTCCCTCACCTTCAACTGATGGTACCCGGATCGAAGGTCGATTTTTGAGAACCAACTTGCGCCCTGTAATTGATCGAACAGGTCGTCGATCCTTGGTAAAGGGTACTTGTTCTTAACCGTACGTTTGTTCAACTCGCGATAATCAATACACATTCTCATCGAACCGTCTTTCTTCTTCACAAACAACACCAGAGCATCCCATGGCGAGATGCTCAGTTGGATAAATCCCTTCTCAAATAACTCGTCTAGTTGTGTCATTAACTCTTTCATCTCCAATAGTGCTAGTCGATATGGAGCCTTAGCCACGGGCTGGGCATCTGGTACTAAGTCGATTCGAAATTCAATCTCTCTGTCGGGTGGTATCCCAGGCAAATCCTCTAGAAACACCTCCGGGTACTCGCATACCACGGGTACATCGTCTAGCTCCTTCACTTCCTTACACTCGTCAATTACGTACACCAGATAAGCCTCGCATTCGCGCCTCAAGTAATCTGCTGCCTTAATCATTGAGATGACGTTTGGCATCGGGGCGTCACGATCTCTAAGAACCTCGACTTTGCTACCGTCCGGAGCCTTAAGTCGGATTATCTTTCATTTACATATAATTTGCGCTTCATTGACAGTTAGCCAATCCATACCTAACACGACATCAAACCCTCCCAAAACCATAACAAACAATCTGACAGGGAACCTGTGACCTTCAATTTCTATCATGGAGTTATAAACTACATCGGTCACTCTCGCAGTCCTACCCTCAGCGGTTTCTACGCTAAAGGCCCTTTCTAACTTGTTCACAGTGTACTTCACTTGTTTACAAAAAGTCGCAGATATGAAACTCTTACTGGCACCCGAATCAAATAACACAGAAACAAAAGTGTTGTCAAGGATGAACGTACCTGACGCCACGTCGGGGTCTGCCCTGGCTTGTTCTTGCGTCAGTGCGTACGCACGAGTCTTTGCTCGGGGCCTCTCTTCTTTCTTCTCCGGGCCTTTCCTTTTCCCGGCTTCACCCATCCTGGGATTGGTGCATTCCCGGCTCATATGACCGCTTTCACCACAATTATAACATTTAATGCCTTGCCTGCATTCACGGGAGAAGTGCCCAGTCTTGCCACATTTGTAGCACAGATTTATCCCTAGCCGACGTTCACCCGTATGTCTTACCCCACATCTTCCACAGACCGCCGTCTCGCCTACCCTTGCCTGTTTGTCCCATGCCCCAAACAACTTCCCACTCGATCGCTTAGCGGGAAAGCTCATCTTCTTCTTAGGCTCTTTAATGGCAACGTCATTCAACGCCAGATCATCAAATACCACTCCGCTCAGTTCTACTACCGAATCGTAGGTAGTAGGGGCGTTTGCTTTAACATAGGTGCGGACCTGGTCCGGCAGCCCTTGAATGTAACATGTAATCTTTCTTTCCTTAGTCGTGACAAGATGTGGCACCAGACGTGCCAGTTTATTGAACCGTGTGGTGTACTGCCGGTGCGTCATGCTCCCGACCTTCAAACCCAGAAATTCCCTCTCTACCTTCTCAATCTCGTTCCTTGGGCAGAAATTCTTGATCGCATCCACAACCTTGCTCCCTTTTGCTTGACATACACCTTCCCACCAATGGGATGCTTCTTCTCTCAAGGAGTTAGCAGCAAATTTTACAACTTTATCCGTTCGACATTCGCTCAGACGAATGGCAGCTTCCATATGGATCACCCAATCAAACGTAGCCACCGCGTCCTTCTTACCAGTCAAGACCGGTGGGTCACATGCCTTAAAGGACTTATAGTCGCAACCACGGTTAAGCGGTGCGTTGATTGCCTCAGTGTTCGGGGTATCAACCGCCGTGTTAGACCCACCTTCCCCATTAACTTTCTTCAATGCTTCAGCTAACAGACCTGGTAGAGAAGTCTTCATCAACTCTGTGAACTCTCGAGCTATAGCTGCTCTCACTTCTGGTTCAAAAGTGAGAGGTTGTTCTTCTACTAGTGTCTACTCAGTTTCATGCACACTAACCGCCGGTTCAGTGTGAACACTTCCTTCTTCACTATACTCTTGGCGCGCAGGGGTCCTACCACGCCCACCATTTCGACTGCCGGTACGACCACCGGTACGACCCCCACCACGCCTTCCGTTTCCTCTTCTTGCCATTTCGTTCTATAAGACAAGAAATCCAATGTCATCACACTAGTTAACAAATAAAATTCAATAAGTAATGTAAGATGTTAATATACACTGGCCATCTGCAATTAACCATTACACTACCTTTCGAATTCTATTTGACCACCTTTGTGATTTCCATCAGAACACAAGTCCTTACGTACCCCTTTCTAAGGCATACTATATATGTAAATATATACTACCTTCATACCTGATGATGTGGCTCGAGTTACCCGTACTTGCATCCGCTTTCGGTCCCATTCACAGTTTAAGTTCAGACACTGGGAGTGTTCGAATCTCTCAAACTATTGCTCTGATACCAACTTGTAAGGCCCCAAACCCGGGAGGCCTCACTTGTTGAATTTACTCATTTACAAACAGTTCTTAAACTTGAATATCAAAATAACACAGCGGAATCATTCATTCATCATAATTAAAACTTGTTCATACATGCGGAAGCGTAACATTGTCAAATACATAACATAACATGAACAACTCATAATGGGATGCCAGTCTTCATTGCATCCGGGTAACTCTTCTCACTTGACAAGCATCACCGTCCATCCTCATAACCTGCCCTTAACCAGAATGTGCATACTAAAAAGTCAGCTACGCTGGTGAGTTCTAGCTTTACATAAAACCTTAACATAAACATTATGCCAAAACATAACATACATTTGTTTAACAAAAGCGTACGTAAAACATGCAATAACTTAACATCATCGTAGCATAACATCATAACATAAGTCAACATGAACCGAATCTGCGCTTTCTCGTAACCGTCAATTCCATACACCAGCGGATGAACTTAAGGCTCGTTACCTCTAATCCATCCGTCACACAGGTCCCCTAAGGCTCGTTACCTCTAGGTGGACCAAACATACGTCTCATAAGGCTCGTTACCTCTAGGTAGACCAAACATACGTCTCCTAAGGCTCGTTACCTCTAGGTAGACCAAAAATAACTTAGGCACTATTTCCCCGCAAGGAATAGTACCTTCCATTGGGATCCCGATAATCCCATGGGTGACCGTCGTCACCCCATCTTCAACCAGTTGTACAATCGTTAGCCAGCCACAAAGGCCCCCCGTAAGGTGAGGCCAATACATACATACATACCTTAGCTCCCGTAGGAGCTCGTGGCAGATTCGTTCATTCGTGACTTTCATAAAACCTTTACCACTTTTTAGTTAAAGCATTCGTACGTTTTATTAAACAAAACATCATCTCTTTCGTAAACCTTTCGTAAACTTCATTTGGCAAAACATTTCATAAACATCATCCCGTAAACATCATTTCGTAAATGTCATATCGTAAACATCACATCGTAAACATCACATCGTAAACATCATTTCGTAAACCTCGTTTCATAAACCTTATTTCAAAACATCATTCCGTATGTATGCACACCAGCCCAAAAACATTTAATTAAAACATTTAAAGAAGGGCTTCTAGAACTCACCTTATAAGCTAGTCTCGGTTGTCCTAAACAAAGGCCCAACAACGTCACTTCTGATCTGAATTGATTAGTTAAATATACATCAAACCAATACCGACTCTAATGGTTTAACCATTCTAAACATACTAACTTACTTAACCTGCCTGGTGCCTGCGCACTTGCTAAGTGCGCAGGCAGTGCGCAGACCCCTCTTCCTGCGCACTTAGCAAGGGCGCAGACCCCTCTTCCTGCGCACTTGATAAGTACGCAGAACCTGCTCCGTGCGCACTTGGTAAGTGCGCATGACCAGTTTCTTCGCAAAACCCTAACTTTCGCATTCAGGTCTGATCTCGTCAAGATCTCGAACCTGTTTGCATCCAAAACGTTCGTTTTCCATTAAGGAACTCAAATCTATGTTTATCTTTCTGTTTCATCCGTAAAAACATTGCCTTTTCACCCAAAACCCGAAAAACCCAAAAACATACTAAAACTCAGATTTAGGTCGGATCGTTACCTGAATCGAGCTTCTGATCCGGAGGTTCTTCTCACGAGTTATGGAGTAACACGTTGCTGAAATCTCGGGTCGATCCACCAACTTTCTCTCTCTATGGTTTCTCTCGATAGAACTTGCAAATGAGAGAAATGGTGATGGCCTTGGCTATTTATAGGGGAGGCTCCCCTTCTAGCCAGCCAGCCCATCCGACCCGACCCGACATGCCTCGTTCGTTTATTTCGTCATTTTAACTGTCGTTTTATTTTTTTTTGGGATGTTACACCTATAAACCTCAACGGGATTTAAAAAGCTAAAGCCCAACTACCCACATTACGCATGAACACCAAACAACACGCTTGGCGCGACACTCGATCAACTACAAAATTCGTTAGTTTACGTCACTCATGAGATTCAATGACTTACCTATGAACGTTTACAAGATACACAATACTAGATTGATCACAAAAAACTTAGTTGTTTACATTATGCATAATAGAAGATTGATTACATGATACATGTTGTTTGTAATATAGATGATACTGGATTTGTCACATATTACATAAGAATTAGTTGATTCACAATATACATGAATTAAGATTGATCACATGATACATGAAACATTCTTGTTCACATTACACAAGATTGATTACATGATACATGTTGTTTGTCATATACGTGATACTAGATTGGTCACATAGTACATAAAACTTAGTTGATTCACAATATACATGATATAAGGTTGATTACATGAGACTTAGTAGTTCACGATACACATGATACTAAATTGTTTACATTATACATGAAAACTTGTTTGTTTACAAAATACATAAGTACTAAATTGTTCACCTTATACATAAAACCTATTTGTTTACTATATTGTAAGGCCCCATTCCCGGGTGACCTCACTTGTTGGATTTACTCATAAACATAGTCATTGATCACTGAACTTTTAATTAAAAACATTCAAACACAGCGGAAGCATACATCATTCAATAACATAACATAGCAGCGGAAGTCTTAACATTAAACATAACATTTGTCTTAACATATATAAAAGTGGGATGTCAGTCTTGATGCCGGGTAACCATCACGCCTTCGCACGGCCCTTCCTTTTGTCACTTGAAATGTATACTAAAAGGCAGCTAACGCTGATGAGTTCTAGTTTAAATCAAGTAGGCATAAACATTAATTCTTGTCATAATTTTTTGTAAGTATTCATGTAGATATATATTCCGTTTCGATTCTTTCCTTCATATTTATAATATTTGTGGGTACATATATAGATACATACATTCTTACATTTATGTGTGCCTTTGCTGGTCTTACACATAAGGGGGATCGGCCCACCAATGATTAGGTGAGTCACAAAGACAAACGTCGCAGTCTACCATCGTAGTCCACCATACTTACAACCGTCCGGCAACTAGTGTCCGTCCGTCATTATCTTACAACCGTCCTACCGAAGTAGTCCGTCATTATCTTACAACCGTCCTACCGAAGTAGTCCGTCATTATCTTACAACCGTCCTACCGAAGTAGTCCGTCATACTTACAACCGTCCTACCGTCGTAGTCCGTCATATTTGTCTGACTGCCCTAAGGTATCCGTCTCCCACCCGAACTAATTATACAGTCGTGCATCGATTTCGGGACTTACTCCACCGTAGTGGCCTGTTTAGTCTACCTTTCTAGACTTTCATTTCTGGCTGCATAATAGTCGAGTGGTCGTCCGTCTACCGAGGTAGCCCGTCATACTTACAACCGTCCTACCGTCGTAGTCCGTCATATTTGTCTGACTGCCCTAAGGTATCCGTCTCCCACCCGAACTAATTATACAGTCGTGCATCGATTTCGGGACTTACTCCACCGTAGTGGCCTGTTTAGTCTACCTTTCTAGACTTTCATTTCTGGCTGCATAATAGTCGAGTGGTCGTCCGTCTACCGAGGTAGCCGTTATCATTGTTCCATTCATAACGTTTATTCATTCATAGCAAGCAATATATATATATATATGGATATAAAGCAAGATTTCATTCTTATAAGTTATGTCATACTTTCATTTCATTCTTTGTAGTTATTGGGTCCATTCTTTGTTCATCATTACTTTCATGTAACACGTATGATCATATTGGCATTCTTATCATTAATTCATTTAGTGTACACACTTCAGCTCCAAAACATTTAATAAGGTTTGCACATAACATAGAGGGGGCACATAGAACTCACCTGATGAGTAGTTTCTGAGATACACTTAGCTGGTTACTGAGCGTCACTAATGTCACTCACAATTTGTATAATAAAGTCATACACGTAAGGTAGTGCTCCTAGATGACACTAGACATTACTATGCTTGAACCTAGTAGTTTCGATGGATTTGCTTATATCGAAACTTGGTAGTTTCGATAGGTTGCTTATGTCAAAATTTGGTAGTTTCGATAGGTTGCTTATGTCCAAACTTGGTAGTTTCGATAGGTTGCTTATGTCCAAACTTGTTAGTTTCGATAGGTTGCTTATGTCGAAACTTGGTAGTTTCGAGTCATGGGTTCATATCGAAACTATGGTAGTTTCGGTAAGTAACTTATGTATTATCTTAGCTTCGGATCGTGGGCATATCGAAACTAGGTAGTTTCGATGGGTCTGTATATATATATCGAAACTATGGTAGTTTCGATGGGTCTGTATATATATCGAAACTAAGTAGTTTCGATGGGTCTGTATATATATCGAAACTAAGTAGTTTCGATGGATTCAGTCTTCTTTCCAAAAAACCCGAAGGTTCTGCATGCGAATCTGATCGTGTCGATATGTAAATTTTCTTTGATCAATGCGTTCGGTTTTCATTCTAGATGCTATACCTAAGCTCATTTTCAAGTTTTATCCGTAAAATCATCATCTATTGGGCTAAAACTAAAAATCCTAAAAAAATCATAAAAACTCAAATTATGATCGAACGCTTACCTGGATTGGATTTCTGATTCGGAGGAGATGATCAAGAGCACAGCAGCAACGTTCTCCTGAATTCCCGAGTCGATCCATCACTTTCTCTCTCTAGACCCGAGCTCTCTTCTCTCTCTCTCTATAACTTGTGATTGGTAGAAATGAAAGGTTTGGGGCAGCCCTTGCCCGTATATACTTGGACTTCCTTCGGCCCGTTGGAGCCGAGCCCAAGCCCATCCGTTTTTCTTTCGCCATTTAAAAATTATAATTTTGATCGTGTCATTATTTATTTATTACCAGTTTGGGATGTTACAAGTCTACCCCCCTTAGAAAGGTTTCGTCCTCGAAACCTGCTAATCGTTAAACAGCTGGGGATATAGTCCTCTCATTTCGTCTTCTTTTTCCCTAGTAGCTTCTGAACCCTTTCTGTGTTTCCATTGTACTTTTACTAATGGGATTGACTTATTGCGTAGTCGTTTCTCAGCTCGGTCAAGAATGGCTATTGGTTCCTCTACATAATTTAGACTGTTATCCACTTCGATCTCGTCGTAAGGTATGTGAGCCGTGTCGTCAACTAGACACTTGCGTAAGTGCGACACGTGGAACGTAGGGTGTATTTCGCTAAGCGCATCAGGTAGGTCGAGTCTGTAAGCAACTTGACCCACTCTCGCTAAGATCTTTAAAAGGTACAACAAACCTTGAACTTAGTTTGCTACGTTTTCTGAATCGGATGATTCCTTTCCATGGCAATACCTTCAACAGTACCATGTCCCCTACTTGAAAATCCAATTCCCTCCTTCTCTTATCCGCATACGATTTCTGTCTGTCCTTCATGGCTTTCATTCGAGCTTTGATTTGATCAAATTTCTCAGAAGTAGCTTTGACCACTTCGAGGCTTGCAAAGTCCTTCTGCCCAATTTCCCCCCAACACACCGGGGTCCTACATCTCCTTCCATACAACATTTCAAATGGCAGCATGCCAATCGTTGAATGATAGCTATTGTTATATGAAAATTCTGCCATTGGTAGATGGCTGTCCCAGCTCCCACCGAAGTCAATGATACATGCTCGAAGCATGTCCTCCAAGGTCTGAATGGTCCTTTCAGATTGACCATCGGTTTGAGGGTGGTAAGCGGGTGCTGATGTTCAGTCTAGTGCCCATCGATTCACTGAATTTCTTCCAAAACCTTGACGTGAATCTAGTATCCCTGTCGGACACAATCGACAGCGGCATACCATGTCTGCTCACAATTTCCTTGATAAATATTTCTGCAAGCTTTTCAGATGAAGAAGTTTCACGTATTGGCAAAAAGTGAGCACTCTTTGTCAAGCGGTCGACGATCACGCAAATGGTATCATTGCCTTTAGCTGTTCGCGGTAGCTTGGTAATGAAGTCCATCGTGATCTCCTCCCACTTCCATTACGGTATTGGTAGAGGTTGCATTTTACCGCATGGTTTCTGGTGCTCGGCCTTAACTAGTGAACACGCTAGGCACTTGTTCACGTACTCGGTCACATCATTCTTCATAACGGGCCACCAGTACTGTGACACCCGACATTTCAGGTCAATATCCGTACATACTATAAACAAGTTTACATTTTAATTGTTTTTGTGATTTATTTAATTTCACAAACGAGGACATTAAGGTCTAACAAAAGCCGTACATTGTCTCATTTCATATTTTGTTAATTCGAGGAGTTACCGGTTCACGTGTCATATAAACGACTAATACGAACGAGAGTGGTTAAATTAAATAACCAGAAAAATATCCAGACGTATATGCTACACAAATTTTACGATTGGTCAATAATTTATTTTTAGAATAAATCATATAATATACGTAAAAGTAAACTAACGAACTCTTTCGAAAACGCTATCGTGTAGCGTCACCTTTAGGTACGTATACCTACAAATAATCACCTCAACAAATTATACAATTCAAGATTTCAATATTTTTCTTTAGCGAGCCATAAACTTGATAAATTTGTAATACCGTGAAGAACCCAAACCGAATTTATTTACCATTTAAAAACTCTAATCAATATTAATTTACACTTAAATCTAATTATTTGATTTATTTAACCCTAAACCCAAATATATCAATCGGCTGAGACAAGTGGGTCTTCCCCCCCCGCCTCCAACTCCTTGACTTTCTTAACCAAGTTTCAGAGAGAAACCCATACCGTAATAGTGAGAATCCTGATATAAACCATACCACTTCAATCACCTTTCTCATAATTCCTTTTTTTATCTCTCATTTCTTACGGCAATCTTCTCCATTTCTCTTCAAATCGAAGTCAAGTTTTAAGGCAAAATCCACCATATTTCGGTATTAAAAGGAGCTTCCAAGGATTTCTAACCAATAGAATTCAAGACCATCTTCTCTGTTTCTCTCAAAAATCATCATCTCTGTCTAGAGGTAAAAACTCAATATTATTCATATTATTTTCTTTAAAACCGTAGCTAAACATACAGTTTATTCGAACGTAAGTAAAATAACCAGAAAAGTGTGTCGAATTCAATATTTAAAACATGAATATACGCGTATATGTATGAATAAAGTTTTGAAACTGATTCTGTCAATCAAAATTTCAATAATCGAAACTATAGTTTCGATACCTGTTGTTCAATCGAAACTAAGTAGTTTCGATACCTATTACTCAATCGAAACTAGGTAGATTCGATCCCTTTCTTACCCAATCGAAACTAGGTAGTTTCGATACCCAGTTTGCTCAATCGAAACTAGGTAGTTTCGATACCTGTTTTGCTCAATCGAAACTAGGAAGTTTCGTCATCTGTTCTGTTCAATCGAAACTAAGAAAGTTTCGATACCTGTTCATCAGTCCCATGGGGCAGTAACTTAGAACTATTTTATAACGAAACAAGTGTTGAAAAACTAAAAAGATATTTAAACAAAAGCAATCAGATTTGCTAAGTCGGTGAACAATTTGCATATGAGACATTCGGTCATAACACGAATTACCCTTTTTGTAATTAGGGTACGAATAGTCAAGTTTGACTAGAACAATTATCATTGCAAGCATACACAAACTCAAGGTGAGTTTCACGGCCCCTTTTTACTGTTTTCAATATTTGGGGGAAGAACATACTTACAACTATTTTTATGTGATAACAAGAGAATAAGACTCGACTTTTATGTTTACATGAGTTAAACGATTTTAGGCCGCTAAAGTCCCCTGGAACAATTTAGTAACCATTAACTGTAGCCTAGGGTCCTATGAATAGTACTATGGAGAGTGACGTCTCCCGGTCATGGTTAGTCGCGCTAACCACGATCTGGAGGATTTATGGCCGCATAGAACCGGATAACGAAATTAGGGGCGAAGAATAATTGTCATGGTTTGGTTACGGCTCATGTAGGAACATATTATTTGTATTCCTAGCTAGTTTACAAATTTGTCAAACAATTCTTATTCTGATTATCACATGCACCTGAAACTATTTACGAACAATTGAATTTTACAAAGAACTATTTGATTAAACCTGTGAACTCACCATCCTAGTGTTGACATTTTCAAGTATGTTTTTCAGGAAATTGAACGTGATCGCAAGGTTATCAATGTAGATTACATGCATGCATGTTGGATACAACTTTTGGGGGATTTCTCTTGTATAACTCATTGTAATAGAGTCATACTTGCGAAATCTCAACTTTTTGTAGACTCAATTTACATTTTGGAATGTAAAACTTTAAACTTGTTTATGTATCCATTTATCATGTATGTGTTTGCGGTAATCATATGCTTTGGAAACCATGTAATGTTACGCCTCGCGTTTCCGCCTTGGCGGGGTGTGACAGATTTGGTATCAGAGCCATTGATTATAGCGAACTAGGAGTCTAAAACGGAACCTAGTCTATAATTTAAATGACTCACAAAACATTTTCATTGCATAAGCATTACATAACCATTCATCTTATCACATGGATATTGTAGTCACAAGCATGTCGTCACACTCTGACCCCTACTCTACCTCTGAATCCAACGAGGAACTTTCCGACACACGCCCCAAAAATCGAGTACAAGTTCGCAGCTCCACACCACCCAATGTCGCCCTGGGAGAACCGCCTATCGTCTAACGAAAGAAAAGCGGAGGACCAGTCATGGTAAAAAGTGCTAGGAAAAATGTTCGATTTCCACGCAAGAGGACCCTGGAAGCCCGTGACCCGGAAGACTTAAAGACTGATGAGGAACCACCTAAGCAACGACCCTGCTACCACCCTACTGTGGGGACTATCAGTTGGATGCCCCGTACACTGGCACGATGGAGGGAGATGGAGAGCATCCCCTCTACCTTTGAGCTCGGAGAGTCCTCCAACTCCTCAACACCCCTACCCCACACTGGGGAAGCTATGGAGCTCACAGTGCCTACATTGGTAGCACGCGTTCATACGCACGAGGAGCGTCTTGATGACCTCCTAGATGATATCCGGGCACATGGGGATGCAGCCACACGACTACGTCAAGGGCTCGGATCTCGAGTACATACTCTGGAGGACAACACCC
The DNA here is from genome assembly GCA_023525975.1 of Smallanthus sonchifolius. Lineage (NCBI taxonomy): Eukaryota > Viridiplantae > Streptophyta > Magnoliopsida > Asterales > Asteraceae > Smallanthus > Smallanthus sonchifolius. The sequence continues at coordinate 23,470,770 of CM042030.1, read as the reverse complement.
GAGACATACAGGGTGCCACTGACTACCTAGGGTTGAGAGCTGATATGGACTGGCAGTTCACTCTCACAGTCCGAGACATGGTGGAGGCGCTGGAAGAAAGGACTTTGGCTGCAGAATTTGTGGCTAGGGCTAGCTTTGTCATGGCAGGACTTGCCATTATGATTGGGTTGTACTCCCACATCTTCTTTTAGACCTATTACGGGCGGGTTGTGTCCGTAGCGCATAATGTAGTTTAAAACTTTGGTACTGATGTGGTCATGTGAACCCATCCCTTTTGTATCCTTGTCTTTTGGAACAATGTACTATGCATGTTTTAACTATGTATGTGATGGTTTATGTTGTAATGATGGTTGTTTACGTTTGATGTTGTTGTATCCTTATGTCATGATCTATCATTATTATGATATAATGTTGTTTCTTTTTAATTGATATGTTAAAAAGAACGTCATGGCACCTAAGCGTGGGACACCCCGTCACACTACTTGTGACAACAACGAGATGATTTCCCCAAACGTGGAGCAACTCATAGCACAGCGAGTAGCTGCTGCCATGGAGCAGTATGAGGCAAATCGAAATAGTGGAGGAGGAAACGACAGTGGTACCGGCGGAGGAGGTGCAGGAGGTAGCGGTACAGCCGGAGGTTCCGGAGGTAATAGAATAAATAAGCCGTAACACATAGTCATGATCCGAATTAACGACGTTATGTAGGTCCCGGGAGCCTCGTCGCGCAGCGGATAATAACACGATCTGTTCTGCGATTTGTGTGGGAACAAAGAAACGAAGGCATAGAAACAAGAACAAAGATAAAAGACGATGAAACGAAACATAATCCATAACAAAGAAGTCATCCCGTATTACAGACTACATACCGAAGGAACACACATCTCTCATCTAAGCTCACGGTCCAGGGGTCGGGAGAGCTCTTCCCGACCCGGACAACCTGTTCCAGAGTTCCACCTACAAATGAAGACAAGTCTTCTATTTATAGGCGAAGGAACACTTCCTGCGTACTTGACAAGTACGCAAGGCAAAAGCCTTGCGTACTTACTAAGTACGCATGGTTTGGTCATGCGTACTTGACAAGTACGCAAGGCAAAAGCCTTGCGTACTTACTAAGTACGCAGGACCAAACTGGTGTGCGGGCTAAGTACTCAGGAACACCCTCCCGCGTACTAGCCACGTACACCGATACATAGAATTTAATCTATAGTTACAAAACATGCTTCTACACGTTATGACTTGTAATGCTACAGATGCTCCAAATAGGAAGTGCTCCTACAAGGCCTTTCTATCTTGCAACCTGTCACACCTCGACCGATGGCGGAATCATCGGGGCGGGACATGTAAGACTGTTCATAGCACATGGTTGACTAAATTGAAATATATTAAAGTTAAATTTCCATTACAATAATCCAAGTACAAACCAAATTCAAACAAGAAACATAAAACAACTCATAAAGTTCTTGATTTAAATTGCTAAGTCCAAATCCTATGTTGAACACGTCTTGAATCATTCTCACATATTGGGGCCTGAAACATGAAAAAAATAAAGTCAACTAAAAAGTTGGTGAGTATAACACAGTTGTATGTACATAGCATATAGTTGAAAACAAATCCTTTACAAAACATGATGAAATAAGGCATTTATGGGGAGCAGCTATTGTGTAACCATGTACAACCAAACCTTGTGACCAGCTTGCAAAAGTTGTGTTGTCGGTTTCAATCACCGCGCACCATGGGTGGGTTTGTCAGACTTAATAGATCTATCATTGAAAACCGTCGGCTTGTATAGTTAATGATTGCACATAAGAGCATACAAAGATTAGCACACCTAGCACTCGGGCACAAAGCTCAAATTTTGCACACATGTATGTAAATAGGATTTTTGCACTTGTGTTGTTTGTGTAAATGTAAATGTGTAATGTGTAATGTGTATAGAGTTCATGTTCCACCCCAAAAGTGTAAAAGAGTAAAAAGGGGTTGTGAATACTCACTTGGTATGGAAGTGTAACTAACAAAGATTATAGATAGCAAATATGATCCTCGAAATGCACAATTTAACCTAAAGAGTAATGTGTATTGAATCAAATAGATGCATAAAGTTTAAGTCTAAAATGAAAGTTGAATTTGTGTATAAAACTATTGATTTGTATTTAAAAGTATTGAATAAAATATATAGAGTTTGAAGTAAAAATATTTTTGAAACAATTTGATTAGGTTTGAATTGGATAATTGAATAAATATATGATTATAGTTTATGAAATAATGTAAATATTAATTGTAACTAAGTGTAAATAAATAAATGATTTTGATTTGAAAGGTAAATTAAATAAATAATCATTATCTTATTTATTTATAAATTTTGTAACTTAATTACTTAAAATATCATTTAAGTGTAAGATAATAAATATAAATTTAATTTTCATAAAATTTTTAAATAAATTATATTTATGCCAAGATTAAACTTTTAATCCATTTTTAAATACAGAAAACATATTTTTATAAAATCTGAAACATTTACTGATTAAAATATATAAAATTATAATTCTGTTAAAAGTTCTGAGTCTCACACGACCGTGCCTCGGGAGGCCACGATAGTGCTCAAGCCAGGGGCGCGACCGCGCTAATCGGGGCACGACCGGGTTGATCAACAGAGGGCACAAACTAGACCAGTCAACAGGCACGACCGTGCCTTGGCCCGACACGGTCGTGTCTATGATCTTTAGACACAAAAGAGACTAGCCCAGAGGGCATGACAAGGTCTGGACAGGAGGACACGACCGCGCTCTATGAGGCACGGCCGCTCTAGATGATTAGCGCGACCGTGTCTTTTCCATATCAGACACGAATTTACAAATTCTTGTATTTTAAACGTTGGAATTGTTAGGGCTTTTTATTAATGTGTTATTATGAGTCTTAAATATAATTTAATTGTATGTACATCGCGTTTAAGTAGGAGTTCGATTAAATCATTTTTAATAAAGCATGAGTTCTGATTCGGATCGATTTCTATAATGGAAGCCCAAATTGAATAGGGGCTTTCGATACAGATACTGAAATGAATGAATTAAAGGATTCAATTACCCTAAACAGCAGCGAATTGATAAAGAACGGTAGGGAGGAAGTTCCGGCGACGGCAAGACTGGTTTCCAGCGACTTCTGCTGCGGTTCCGAATGCTTCAGCGGCTTCGGATGATTCAGAGATGATTTGGGACACGTTTGACCGGATTGCTTGAGATAATTCTGATCGAAAACGCTTGAGAGATTTTTTCTTGAATTGAGAGAGTTTTTCTTGAATTGTTAAAATGAAACTGAGGCGTTTTGAGAATTTGAAAAAGTGGTAATACAATTGTTAAGGGAAAACAAACGTATGACTGTTATGGATTCGAACGATCGGGTGATTAAAGTTGCAGTTACGTTTCAGCTGTTACACAGGCGCGACCGTGCCTAGGCACCGGGCGCGATCGTTCCAAAGCAGGTCACGCGACCGTGCCAAAGCACTTGGCGCGACCGTGCTAGGACGAAGCACGACCGTGCTAGACTAGGGTTTCTTGACATTTTTCAACTTTAGTCCTTGACTTTTCAGATTTGATAAGTTTGAATAAAATAGTTTCTTGTATTGTGTTTAAATGTATATAACCGAGTAAAATTTGCGAATTTGTATAGAATCATTGCATTTAATTTACGACGAGAAAATAATGAGACAGTGTACGAGTATTGAATTCGAAATTGCATTACATTGGATTGAAATATGAATACTAAGAATCAGGAATGTTACATAACCCCCGCAACTTCAATGGCACCGAGGGTGCAGTTGGGCTAATGAGATGGATAGAAAAGATGGAGTCGGTGATTGATATTAGTGAATGCACCGCTGACTGCATGGTGAAGTATTCTACATGCATGCTCACTGATAAGGCTTTAACTTGGTGGAATTCACAAGTGAAAACCCTGGGAAGGCAGATTGCATACCAACTGACTTGGGAGGAGCTGAAAGCCATGATGACTGAGGAGTACTGTCCTCGAAATGAGTTGCAAAAGATCGAATCTGAAATGTGGAATTTACAAATGATAGGAGATGATGTGGCTGGTTACACTGACCGATTCAATGAGTTAGCAAGTTTGGTTCCACACATGGTTACCCCAGAATACAAGAAAGTTGAAAGATATTTGTGGGGTCTTGCACCTAAAATCCGAAGCCTGGTGACTTCATCGAACCCTATGGATGCCAAGAGCGCTATAATTCTAGCTTTCAAGCTAAGAGATAATGCTGTGCGTGATGGTTTGTTTGAGAAGAAGGAGACCGAGGAAGGAAGGTCTGGGGAAAAGAGGAAATGGTTTGGAAAACCAGGTAAACAAAACAAGAATCAAACTTACAAGAGACCTGGAACTATGAAAGCCTATGCTGTCAACACTGTGGAAAAAAATGGATATCTTGGAACACGACCGAAGTGTGACAAGTGTGGATATCATCACAGTGGAAGGTGTACCCAATGTGGAAAGTGTAAAAAGTATGGGCATCTAGCCCATAACTATTGGAACAATGCGAACCCTAATAAGATCAATCAAGTAGCAGGAAAGGTCAACCCCGGAGCAGAAAGGATGAATCAGGGATGCTTTGAGTGTGGAGATCCAAAGCACTTAAGGAAAGACTGTCCAAAGTTGAAGAATCAAAATGACAATTAGGCCCATGGAAGAGCGTTTGTGATGGGGGCTGGGGACGCACGACAAGATCCAAAGTTTGTCACTGGTACGTTCCCGATAAATAATCACTATGCCTCTATACTTTTCGATACGGGTGCTGATATGAGTTTTGTGTCAAATGACTTTAAGTCCCTACTCGGTATTAAGGCCAGCAAACTAGACCAAAATTATACAATTGAATTAGCAAACGGGAAATTAATTAAAACCGAAGAAGTCATTCAGGGTTGTACTCTATGTTTGAAAGACCACACATTTAGTATAGACCTGTTACCTGTTGACCTGGGAAGTTTTGACGTTGTTATTGGTATGGATTGGTTTTCGAAGAATCACGCCGAGATTGTTTGTTTGAGAAGATTGTTCATATTCCCCTCCCGAACGTAGAAGTTCTTTCAAGGTGAGAAAAGTGGAGTGACATTGAGGATGATAAACTGGATGAAAGCTCGTAAGTACCTACGTAAAGGCTATTGCGTGTTCCTGGCTCACGTCGTTGAGAAGAAACCCGAGGAACGTCAACTTGAAGACATACCAATCGTTAAGGATTACCCCAAAGTTTTTCCTAAAGACTTACCTGGATTACCACCACCGAGGCAAGTCGAATTCCGAATCGACTTGGTACCAGGAGCCGCCCCGGTTGCGCGATCGTCGTATCGATTAGCACCTTCTGAAATGCAGGAATTATCAAATCAACTCCAGGAGTTGCTGGATAAAGGTTTCATAAGACCGAGTTTCTCACCTTGGGGAGCTTCGGTCCTATTCGTAAAGAAAAAGGATGGAACCTTTAGGATGTGTATTGATTACCGAGAATTAAACAAGCTTACAATCAAAAACCGATATCCACTTCCTCGAATAGACGATTTGTTCGATCAACTACAAGGTTCTAGCTTCTACTCTAAGATCGACCTACGTTCGGGGTATCATCAACTAAGAATCCAAGAAGAAGATGTACCAAAGACGAAATTTAGGACTCGTTATGGCCACTACGAATTCCTAGTTATGCCGTTTGGTTTGACGAATGCACCAGCTGTTTTTATGGATCTCATGAACCGAGTGTGCAAGCCATACTTGGATAAATTCGTGATAGTATTTATTGATGATATATTAATATATTCACGAACCAAGGAGGAGCATGAACATCATCTGAAATTAATTTTGGAACTACTCAGCAACGAGAATCTTTATGCTAAATTATCTAAGTGTGAGTTTTGGATCCGAGAAGTGCATTTTCTTGGACATGTCATCAACAAGGAAGGAATTCACGTTGATCCATCTAAAATAGAAGCGATCAAAAACTGGGAAGCACCAAAGACTCCAACAGAAGTACGTCAATTTTTGGGCTTGGCCGGCTACTACAAACGATTCATTGAGAATTTTTCAAAAATAGCCCTGCCCATAACCACATTAACCCAGAAAGAAAAGAAGTATGATTGGAGTGACAAGCAAGAGTCAGCTTTCCAATTACTGAAGCAGAAGCTGTGTAGTGCACCGATCTTATCTCTTCCGGAAGGAATCAACAATTTTGTCGTATACTGCGATGCATCACACCAAGGACTTGGTTCTGTGTTAATGCAAAGAGACAAAGTCATCGCATATGCCTCACGACAACTAAAAGTGGACGAAAAGAATTATACGACCCGACTTGGAGTTGGGCGCAGTTGTGTTTGCGCTCAAGATTTGGAGACATTATCTTTATGGTACGAGATGCACTAGTTTTACTGATCACAAGAGTCTCCAACATATCTTTGATAAAAAAGAACTTAACATGAGACAACGTCGTTGGGTAGAACTACTAAATGACTATGATTGTGATATCAAGTACCATCCCGGGAAAGCCAATGCCGTAGCAGACGCCTTAAGTCGCAAAGAACGAGTTAAAACTCTTCGTATTCGTGCCCTAGGATTAACAATTCATACGAGTCTTACTACTCAAATCCGAATGGCACAACAAGAAGCACTTAAGGAAAAGAACATCCAAAATGAGGCACTACATGGAATGATCAAACAATTGGAGTCTAAGTCAGATGATACGTTTTACTTCATGGACAGAATTTGGGTGCCGAGTAACGGTAACTTACGTGGGTTGATTATGGATGAAGCCCACAAGTCCAGGTACTCCATTCACCCGGGTTCAGATAAGATGTATAAGGATCTAAAAGAATTATATTGGTGGCCTAATATGAAAGGAGATATTGCCACCTATGTCAGTAAATGCTTAATGTGTTCAAAAGTAAAAGCCGAACATCAGAAACCGTCTGGCTTGTTACAACAACCCGAAATTCCCCAATGGAAATTGGAACAGATTTCTATGGATTTCATCACGAAATTACCCAAGACGTCGAGCGGGTATGACGCGATATGGGTAATTGTCGATCGTCTGACAAAATCAGCTCATTTTCTACCCATCAAAGAGACGGATAAAACCGAGAAACTTGCAAAGCTTTATATCAAGGAAATTGTGGCTAGGCATGGAATGCCAATTTCTATTATCTCTGATAGAGACAGCAGATTCGTGTCTAGAATCTGGAAATTATTACAAGAAGCCATGGGCACACGTCTTGATATGAGCACGGCATATCACCCACAAACAGATGGTCAAAGCGAAAGGACCATTCAAACTTTAGAGGATATGCTATGTGCATGTGTAATTGATTTCAGAGGAAATTGGGATACTCATTTACCATTGGCAGAGTTTTCCTATAATAACAGTTACCACACGAGCATCAAGGCAGCTCCGTTTGAAGCTTTATATGGTCGTAAATGCCGCTCACCGCTATGTTGGGCGGAAGTTGGTGAAAACATTTGACAGGTCTTGAGATTGTCCAGGAAACCACTGATAAGATCTTCAAAATTAAGGACCGTCTGAAAGCGGCCCGAGACAGACAGAAGAGCTATGCTGATAACAGACGGAAACCAATAGAATTTCAAATTGGTGACCAAGTAATGTTAAAAGTCTCACCATGGAAGGGCGTTGCAAGGTTTGGTAACCATGGTAAGCTCAACCCTAGATACGTTGGACCGTTTGAAATACTGGCTAGGGTTGGCCCTGTAGCCTACAAGCTCAAGCTACCGCAAGAACTAAGCAACGTACACGATACATTTAATGTGTCTAATCTCAAAAAGTGTTTGTCAGATGAGACTTTGATCATACCGCCTAATGAAATTCACATTGATGATAAACTTCATTTCATCGAGGAACCGATTGAGATTTTAGATTGGAAAGTTCAAAGGCTGAGACGTAGTCGAATCAAACTGGTTAAAGTACGTTGGAACTCAAAACGTGGTCCTGAGTATACATGGGAACGAGAGGACCAAATGAAAACAAAATACCCCTCCTTGTTTAAGGATGCACCAGTTCAAGATGGCACAAATTGAATTTCGGGACGAAATTCTGTTAACATGGGGAGAATGTGACACCCGACATTTCAGGTCAATATCCATACATACTATAAACAAGTTTACATTTTAATTGTTTTTGTGATTTATTTAATTTCACAAACGAGGACATTAAGGTCTAACAAAAACCGTACATTGTCTCATTTCATATTTTGGTAATTGTAGGAGTTACTGGTTCACGTGTCATATAAACCGACTAATACGAACGACAGTGGTTAATTTAAATAACCAGAAAAATATCCAGACGTATATGCTACACAAATTTTACGATTGGTCAATAATTTATTTTTAGAATAAATCATATAATATACGTAAAAGTAAACTAACGAACTCTTTCGAAAATGCTATCGTGTAGCGTCACCTTTAGGTACGTATGTGACACCCAGCATACCAGGTCAATATCCATATTTCATAATTGCACGTTCATTAATTATATTTCCTAGTTTATTATTTTGACATAGTTTTGTCATGGAGTCTAGCAAAGGAACAAATATTATACTTTAGTAATTTTTAGAATTACTAGGAAGTAAACGGTTATAACCCGCAAGGAACGTCGTTGGTGATTAACAAATCTTTATTCCGGAAAAGTCTAGTAATACGCTTTGATATAAAAACATATATATTGGTGACAAGATTATTAAAAATGAACACAACGATATCAGTTCATGGTGACGAGTTATTATAACAAGTGCATATATATATATTGTAGTTAAACATTAACTATGACGTGTTAAATTAGTGGATTATTGAAAAATAATCAAGATACAAAATATATAGGGTTTTTGACATTTAAAAATCTGAACACCGAGTGTTAGATCACGAGAGCGCCTACCGGGTATACCCTACCCAAAAATCACTCAACTAATAACTAGATTAATACCACATGTGGGAACAAGACCCAACACCCCCCCCTAACCCCTCTCGGCCGAGACCACCCACCCACAACCCACTTTCCACCTTTTCCACTAACTCCATCAAATCATGTCATTAGAGCCATGCCATTTCAAGTGCTAACCCATCCAAGATCACATCAGTCTCATCTAACATATCTTATAATGATGATAGTGTTTAAAACACTCCAACTCTTCTATCTCTACACATATATAAACGTCACACACACATATATAGACACACATTTACATTCCAAGACAAAACAAAAGTTAGAAAGTTAGGGTTAGAGCTTTGGAGATTGAAGAAGCTCTTTAAGGTTTGAAAGACGGTTTGCTAGTGCATCAAGTCATCCACATCTTTCTACCAACAAATCCCCACCTAGCTTGTCTAGTGGTAAGGAAAACGACACCCAACTCTAGTTCCACCTTTATTTTCTTAATCTAAACACGTTGTTCATTATAATAAACAAAGGGATTGAAAGATTAAAAGAGTTTTCTTAAGAATTTAACTTTATAAAGTATAAAAGTTAGGGTTTTGTATAAATATGTATAAATGGGTCGAAATTATTAAAGATGAAATGTAATATTTGTTGGTTTGATTATTTATGTAGTGAATGGATATATAATCTTGTAATATCAAGGATAAAGGTAGAGAAAAACTAAAATATACATAGATATATATATATATATATGTTGGTCAAAAATATACATGCACATGTTTATTTATATGTTTGACTTGATTAAGAAACAAGAAGTGTTAGTGTATGATTTCATGTATATAAATAGAGACTAGAATATGCATGCATATATATATATATGTATCGAAATAAATATATATATATAGATATATTTGTGTTTGATTTGATAAATGATTTGGTAATAATCAAGTAGTTGGATCCATAAATAAAAATGATAAGTTAATATGAATATATGCACACGGTTTTGTTATTTGAATAATCATGATAATAAATCATAGATGGATAAAAGTATAAAATCATACTTGGTGAAAAAGTGAGATACATGTGTATGTATATATGTGAAATCGTATGGAACATACATAAATAGATATGTGTTTAAGTTGGTGAATTTGAAAAGATTGTCAAGTATGAAAATGTGTTTATATGAAAAGTATATAAATGTATGAGTATGATTATAACTGGCGAAATTTGAAAAGTTGTTAAGCATTTCATGTATATATATATATAGAAGTCATGATATATATATATATAAATAACGGGGAAATTGTTAACTCGGAACTAGACATGAAATGACTAAATAAATGAAAACATATATGTTTAGAACTTGTTGATAACATGGAACGTAGACGCGAATAATGAAATATAAAGACGTTCGGTTTAAGGATAAATAATCATATGTTATTGAGAAACTTGTTTAAATATATGTTGGATTGTTAAAACATGATTATATTTGTGTGCATAAATAGATATAAATAAATGCATGTTGAACGTAAACACGTTAATAAATGTCGTTCGGAACGAGTAAATTGTATGAGTACGTGTTAACATGGATTATGTGCACGTAGGACGACTCGCATGCTTAGAACATACTTGAACGACATTTGTAGTTTTATATAATTATTGATACGAAATAATTATATGGTAATACGCGAAATATAATATAAATATATTATATGATGTTGCAAAAATAATATTTATTTTTTACAAACGTATCAAGTCACCAATATGGAAATATATTATTTTCTTAGAAAATAAGTAAAGCGTCTAGACTGGAATAATAATCATCAACGGGTCGTCACGATAAAACACGGTTTTATTAAACAAAGACGCACTTAACGGGATTCGTTAAAGCGGGTGAACAACTTGTGTTTAAGACGGTTAGTCTTAACATGTAAGGTATCCTTGTGTATTTAGGGTACGGATAAGCGGGGTTTACGGTTATTCAAGTGTTTGCTAGCAGTCATACTGTCGAGGTGAGTTTCACTAATTCCCCTTTTTCTAAGTTTTTCAAATGATTTGGGGTGGAAACATACTTGTAGAAGACTTTTGTGTGTAAATGAATTGAACTAATGATCTGACCGTATGTGTGTATTGAGGGAAAAGTAAAGCGCTTAAAGTCCTCTGAATAAGTTAGTAACCATTAGCTATTTTAGCCCGGGATTATATGGATAGTACTATTGGGGGTGACGCCTCCGGTCATGGTTAGTCGCGCTAACCAGGGGTCAAAAGGGCCGAATGACCGCATATTGTCTTACTCGCAAAAAGGCGAGGGGGAGGCACAAAAGGTCGGGGTTTGGTTACGGTCTCGTACATTACATACTATTTTGTATTCCTTGCAAGCTTACAAATGGGGTCAATAGATCGGATTAGTATTCATATTCATTGGTAGTACATGCAAAAGGGTTTTGATCAGGCTAAAGTGATCAGGTTTTAAACCAAAGAGTTCTGATCAGGTTTAAGTGATCAGGTTTTGATCAGGCTAAAGTGATCAGGTTTTAAACCAAAGAGTTCTGATCAGGTTTAAGTGATCAGGTTTAAATAAAGGGTTTTGAGCAGGTGAAAAGGATCAGATTTAAACATTGGGTTTATGATAACTCTTTATAATAATTTCTGAACTCACCAACCTCGTGTTGACATTTTTAAGTATGTTTTCAGGAAAATGAACGTGGTCTCCAGGCTAGCAATGTAGGTTACTTACATACATGAGGATACAGCTTTTGGAAGGATTTCACTTGTATAACTCATGGTTTTGAGTCATATTTGAGAAATCCTAAACTTTGTAAAAACTAAGTTATGTTTTGGGATGTAAACATTTAAACTTTGGTTATGTATCCAATATCATGTATGTGTTTGCGGTAATCATATGCTTCGAAAACCAGTGAACTTTACGCCACGCGTTTCCGCCTTGGCAGGGTGTGACAGAACTTGGTATCAGAGCCATTGATTATAGCGAACTAGGAGTCTAAAATGGAACCTAGTCTATAATTTGAATGACTCACTAAAACGTTTTCATTGCATAAGCATTGCATAACTAGTCATCATGTAATATGGATATTGTAGTCACGCCATGTCACACATTAACCCCACTTAAACTCCATAGTTAGGAAACGTCTTACACAACAATGGCTGAATCCACCGGAGAGACCATGCCCAGAGGACCAAGGATCGACGCATCATACTGGGAATGGCTTTGCCAAGTAGTTCAAATGTGGAGGGTGGAGGAGGATCTCCCTGCGACCTGCGACTCTGTCGGACTGACATGCGAATCACAACGAGTGCCGCTCATCGGGGAGTGCGCTGAATGCACCATTCCTTTACTTGTGTCCCGAACCAGTAAGCACGGGACAGAGATTGATCTCTTGGAGATGAATGTGAAGTCCATCCGAAAGGACTTGGCAACTCTTCCAACTTTAGTGGAAAATGTTAATGGGATGGCAGAGGATCAGAAATTAATCGACCAGTCTCTTCAGCATGCATCCAGCCACATGATGGAGTTCGAGAAGAGATTGGCAGAAATGGAGAGGAGGACCGCCGCAGCCGAACGGAGGGCAGAAGTAGCCGAGCTGAGGGCGATAGATGCTGAACTTCGAGCTACTCTAGCTGAGGCACGCGTGGAGCAGATGCTGACCTCAGCTTCTAGACCTATTACGGGCGGGTTGTGCCCGTAACACGTTATGTAGTTTAAAACTTTGGTACTGATGTGGTCATGTGAACCCATCCCTTTTGTATCCTTGTCTTTTGGAACAATGTACTATGTATGTTTTAACTATGTATGTGATGGTTTATGTTGTGATGATGGTTGTTTACGTTTAACGTTGTTTTATCCTTATGTCATGATCTATCATTATTATTATATAATGTTTTTTCTTTTTAAATGTTATGTTAGAAAGAACGTCATGGCACCTAAGCGAAGGACGCCTCGTAACACTACTAGTGGCAACAACGAGACGATTTCCTCAAACGTGGAACAACTCATAGCACAGCGAGTAGCTGCCGCCATGGAGCAGTATGAAGCTAATCGAAATAGTGGCGGAGGAAACGGCAGCGGTACCGGCGGAGGAGGTGCAGGAGGTAGCGGTACAGCAGGAGGTTCCGGAGGTAATAAAATAAATAAGCCATAACACATAGTCATGATCCGAATTAATGACGTTATGACTTGTGATTCTACAGATGCTCCAAATAGGAAGTGCACCTACAAGGCCTTCCTATCCTGCAACCCCCGCAGTTTCAATGGCACCGAGGGTGCAGTTGGACTAATGAGATGGGTAGAAAAGATGGAATCGGTGATTGATATTAGTGAATGCACCGCTGACTGCATGGTGAAGTATTCTACATGCACACTCACTGATAAAGCTTTAACCTGGTGGAATTCACAAGTCAAGACTTTGGGGAGAGAGACAGCGTATCAATTATCTTGGGAAGACTTGAAAAACATGATGATCGAGGAATATTATCCTCGAAACGAATTGCAAAAGATTGAAACTGAGATGTGGAACTTACAAATGATCGGAGATGATGTGGCGGGGTACACCGACCGTTTTAATGAATTGGCAATTCTGGTACCTCATATGGTCACACAAGAACATAAGCGTGTGGAAAGGTATCTGTGGGGCCTTGCGCCTCAAATTCGTAGTATGGTAACATCATCTAATCCAATGGATGCCAAGAGTGCTATAACTTTAGCATTCAAACTGAGGGATGACGCAGTGCGTAATGGAGTGTTTAGAAGGAAGGAGAACGAGGAAGGAAGATCTGGGGAGAAAAGGAAATGGATGGGAAATTCAAGTAATAAATTTGGAAAACAAGGGTTTAAGAAACAAGGAACTGTGAAGGCTTTTGCAGCCAACACAACGGAAAGGAAGGAGTATGATAGGGGCCTACCGAGGTGTAAGAAGTGCGGAAATCAGCACACCGGTGAATGTATCAAATGTGGAAAGTGCGACAGGTTTGGTCACACCACACCAGCTTGTCGAGTTAACGACCAAACGGGGAAATTTAAACCGGGATGTTTCATATGTGGTGACCTGAAGCACTTCAAGAAGGATTGTCCCAAGTGGAAGAATCAGACGAACGCTCAGGCACGAGGGAGGGCATTTGTGATGGGTGAAAGGGACGCACGCCAGGACCCGAACATCTTCACTGGTACGTTCCCGATAAATAATCACTATGCCTCTGTACTTTTTGATTCGGGTGCGGATATGAGCTTTGTGTCGAATGATTTTAAATCCTTACTCAGTATTAAGGCCAGCAAACTAGATCAAAGTTATACAATTGAATTAGCAAATGGAAAATTAATAGAAACCGGAGAGGTCATTAGGGGTTGTACTTTATATTCAGAAAACCATACATTCAGTATAGACCTTCTACCCGTCGAACTAGGGAGTTTTGATAATGTTATTGGCATGGATTGGTTATCAAAGAATCGTGCCGAGATCGTATGCTTCGAGAAGTTTGTACGTATCCCACTACCAAGCGGATAAATTCTTTCAATTCGAGGCGAAAAGTGTAGAACGATGTTGAAGACGATAAACTGCATGAAAGCTCATAAGTATCTACGCAAGGGTTATTGTGCATTCCTGGCTCACATCGTCGAGAAGAAACCCGAGGAACGTCGACTCGAGGACATACCAATCGTTAGGGATTACCCTAAAGTATTTCCCGAGGACTTACCTGGATTACCACCATCAAGGCAAGTCAAGTTCCGGATCGACCTAGTACCAGGAGCCGCACCAGTTGTACGATCTCCGTATCGTCTAGCCCCTTCCGAGATGCAGGAACTGTCAAGCCAACTACAAGAATTACTTGACAAAGGTTTCATAAGACCGAGTTTCTCACCATGGGGAGCTCCGGTCCTGTTTGTAAAGAAAAAGGATGGAACCTTTCGAATGTGTATTGATTACCGGGAATTGAACAAGCTGACAATCAAAATCCGGTATCCTCTTCCTCGAATAGACGATTTGTTTGATCAACTTCAAGGTTCCAGTTTCTATTCTAAAATTGATCTACGATCAGGGTATCATCAATTGAAAATTCAAGAAGAAGATATACCAAAAACGGCTTTTAGGACTCGTTACGGTCACTACGAGTTCCTAGTTATGCCATTTGGCTTGACTAATGCACCGGCTGTTTTCATGGATCTCATGAACCGCGTGTGCAAGCCGTACTTGGATAAATTCGTGATTGTGTTTATCGATGACATATTGATATATTCACGAACCAAGGAAGAACATGAACATCATTTGAAATTAATCTTGGAACTACTCAGGAATGAGAAGCTTTACGCCAAATTTTCTAAGTGTGAGTTTTGGATCCGAGAGGTTCACTTTCTCGGACACGTCATCAATAAGAATGGTATTCACGTAGATCCATCCAAGATTGAAGCTATCAAAAACTGGGAAGCACCAAGAACTCCGACTGAGGTGCGTCAATTTCTGGGTTTGGCAGGCTATTACAGGCGATTTATCGGGAATTTTTCAAAGATAGCTCTGCCTATGACCATGTTAACTCAGAAGGACAAAAAGTTTGATTGGACTGATAAACAAGAATCAACTTTTCAAATGCTGAAGCAGAAAATTTGCAGTGCACCAATCCTATCCCTTCCCGAAGGGACTGACAATTTCATTGTGTACTGTGACGCATCACACCAAGGTCTGGGATGTGTGTTGATGCAGAAAGAAAAAGTCATAGCATATGCATCCAGACAGCTGAAAGTCCATGGGAAAAATTATACGACTCACGATCTGGAATTGGGTGCTGTCGTGTTTGCTGTAAGGCCCCAAACCCGGGAGGCCCCACTTGTTGGATTTACTCATTCACAAACAGTTCTTAAACATGAATATCAAATAACGCAGCGGAAAACTTCATTCATTCATCATAATTTAAAACTTGTTCATACATGCGGAAGCGTAAACATAGTTTAAAACATATTTACATCATAACTAAACATAACGGGATGCCAGTCTTCATGATCAGCCGGGTAACTCTTCTCGCTTGCCAAGCATCACCGTCCATCCTCATAACCTACCTTAACCTGAATGTGCACACTTAAAAACGTCAGCTACGCTGGTGAGTTCTAGTTTTAACATAAAACCGTAACTTCAAATAAATTGCCAAAAACATCACTTCGTACTTCATTTAATAAAAAGCGTACGTAAAATAATGCAATAACAAACATAACACTTCATAAGTCAACGAACATATAGAATCTGCGCCTTCTCGTAACCGTCAAATCCGAACGTTACATACTGGTTGAATAACTTAAGGATCACCACCACTAGGCCCATCATCACCGTACTGTCCTTCGGGTGAGGAACTCCTAGGGCCCGATACTTAGGTCATCCAACCCTTCAAGCACGACGTCCCAAAGGATAGCGCGTACCAAACTTCAAGCACTGCGCCCCGTCGGACGCAAGTACCAAACTTCAAGCACGACTATCCCGTAAGGTAAATCGTACCAACTTCAAGGATCACGATAATCCCCTTGACGACCGTCATCGCCCCAGTTGTACAACAGTTGGCCAGCCACAGAGGCCCCTAAAAGGTAAAGGCCCATAACATACTTCCCATCCCTTAACCTTCATTCCCTAAGGAATATTGGTAGATTCGTTCGTTTGTGACTTTCGTAAACCTTCGCTTCTTTTACTTCAAAAACTTCAGTTAAAGCATTCGTACGTTTTATTAAAAACATTCTTCATTTATTAAAACACTTCGTAAACTTCTTTTGGCAAAATATTTCATAAACACTCCCTTCATAAACCTTCCTTCTAAAACATCCTTCATAAACATCATTTTATAAAACGTTACATACATCCTTCGTAAACATCGTTTCATAACATCGTTTTATAAAATCATCACGTGTGCACACCAGCCCAAAAACATTATTAAAACATTTAAAAGAGGGCTTCTAGAACTCACCTTATAAGCTAGTCTCGGTTGTCCTAAACAAAGGTCCAACCACTTCACTTCCGATCTGAATTGATTAGTTAAATACACATCAGACCAATACCGACTCTAAGGGTTTAACCCTTCTAAACATACTGACTTCACTTAATCAGTTCTGATGTCTGCACATATCGAAACTTGTAGTTTCGATGGACCTGCACATATCGAAACTTGTAGTTTCGATGGACCTGCACATATCGAAACTTGTAGTTTCGATGGACCTGCACATATCGAAACTTGTAGTTTCGATGGACCTGCACATATCGAAACTAGTAGTTTCGATGGGGTCTGCACAGATTGTCTTCCCAAAAATCCGAAGCTTTTGCATGTGAGTCTGATCGAGTCAGTATCTCAACTTTTCTTAGATCAAAACGTTCGGTTTTCATTCTAGATGCTATACCTAAGCTCATTTTTAAGTTCCATCCGCAAAATCGTTGCCTTTTTAGCCAAAACCCGAAAATCCCAAAAACGAACAAAAACTCAGATTTAGGTCGGATCATTACCTGAATCGAGCTTCTGATCCGGAGGTTCTTCTCACGAGTTATGGAGCAACACACTTCTCAAATCTCGGGTCGATCCGACAACTATCTCTCTCTACGGTTTCTCTCTCTAGAAGTTGCAAATGAGAGAAATGGGTTGTGACCTTGGCTATTTATAGGGGAGGCTCCCCTTCTAGCCCATCAGACCCGACCAGACATGCCTCGTTCGTTTATTTCGTCATTTTAACCGTCGTTTTATTTTTGGGATGTTACATTTGCACTCAAGATTTGGAGACCTTACTTATACGGTACAAAATGTACTATCTTTACACACCACAAGAGTCTCCAGCACATCTTTAACCAGAAAGAACTCAACATGAGACAACGCCGTTGGGTAGAGCTACTGAATGATTACGACTGTGATATCAAGTATCACCCTGGTAAGGCAAACGTCGTAGCAGATGCCTTGAGTCGTAAGGAACGGGTTAAAACTCTTCGTGTTCGTGCCCTAGGATTGACAATTCATACGAGTCTCACGACTCAAATCCGGATGGCACAACAAGAGGCAATCAAAGAAGAAAACATTCAGAATGAAGCTTTACGAGGGATGATAAAGCAGTTGGAACCAAAGTCAGATGATACTTTATACTTCATGAATAGAATTTGGGTGCCATGTTATGGTAACTTACGGGAGTTGGTTATGGACGAAGCCCACAAGTCCAGGTACTCCATTCACCCAGGTTCGGATAAGATGTATAAGGATTTGAAAGAACACTATTGGTGGCCGAACATGAAAGGAGAAATTGCCATTTATGTCGGTAAATGCCTGACATGTTTAAAGGTAAAGGCAGAACATCAGAAACCATCGGGATTGTTACAACAACCCGAGATACCTCAATGGAAATGGGAACAAATTTCCATGGATTTCATTACAAAGTTGCCCAGGACGTCGAGCGGATATGACACGATATGGGTAGTTGTCGATCGTTTGACAAAATCAGCTCATTTCCTACCCATCAAAGAAACGGATAAAACCGAGAAACTTGCAAAGCTTTATATCAAGGAAATTGTGGCTAGGCATGGGGTACCAATTTCTATTATCTCTGATAGAGACAGCAGATTCGTGTCTAGAATCTGGAAATCATTACAAGAAGCCATGGGCACACGTCTTGACATGAGCACGGCATATCACCCACAAACCGATGGTCAAAGCGAAAGGACCATTCAAACCTTAGAGGATATGCTCCGTGCGTGTGCAATAGACTTCGGTGGAAATTGGGATACTCATTTGCCGCTAGCTGAGTTTTCATACAATAACAGTTATCACACCAGCATCAAAGCCGCTCCGTTTGAGGCTTTGTATGGTCGAAAGTGTCGTCCACCGCTATGTTGGGCGGAGGTTGGCGACAAGTATTTAACTGGTCCTGAGGTTATTCAGGAAACTACTGACAAGATTTTCAAAATCAAGGATCGTCTGAAGGCCGCCCGTGACAGGCAAAAGAGTTACGCGGATAACAGACGAAGACCATTAGAATTCCAAGTTGGGGACCGGGTAATGTTGAAGGTCTCAACATGGAAGGGAGTTGCAAGATTTGGCAACCTTGGCAAGCTTAACCCTAGGTACGTTGGACCATTTGAAATATTGGCTAGGGTTGGCTCTGTAGCATACAAGCTCAAGTTGCCACAGGAACTATGCAATGTACATGATACGTTTCATGTGTCCAATCTCAAGAAGTGCTTATCAGACGAGACGTTAATTATACCGCCTGATGAAATTCACATAGATGACAAGCTGCACTTCGTTGAGGAACCTATTGAAGTTACAGATTGGAAGTTTCAGAAAACAAGGCGTAGCCGTGTTAAATTGGTTAAGGTACGTTGGAATTCAAAGCGTGGCCCCGAGTATACGTTGGAACGAGAAGATCAAATGAAAGCCAAGTACCCATTCTTGTTCACGAACACTCCAAGTCAAAAGGACAACAACTGAATTTCGGGACGAAATTCTCTTTAACATGGGGAGAATGTGACACCCAGCATACCAGGTCAATATCCATATTTCATAATTGCACGTTCATTAATTATATTTCCTGGTTTATTATTTTGACATAGTTTTGTCATGGAGTCTAGCAAAGGAACAAATATTATACTTTAGTAATTTTTAGAATTACTAGGAAGTAAACAGTTATAACCCGCAAGGAACGTCGTTGGTGATTAACAAATCTTTATTCCGGAAAAGTCTAGTAATACGCTTTGATATAAAAACATATATATTGGTGACAATATTATTAAAAATGAACACAACGATATCAGTTCATGGTGACGAGTTATTATTACAAGTGCATATATATATATTGTAGTTAAACATTAACTATGACGTGTTAAATTAGTGGATTATTGAAAAATAATCAAGATACAAAATATATAGGGTTTTTGACATTTAAAAATCCGAACACCGAGTGTTAGATCACGAGAGCGCCTACCGGGTATACCCTACCCAAAAATCACTCAACTAATAACTAGATTAATACCACATGTGGGAAAAAGACCCAACACCCCCCCCCAACCCCTCTCGGCCGAGACCACCCACCCACCACCCACTTTCCACCTTTTCCACTAACTCCATCAAATCATGTCATTAGAGCCATGCCATTTCAAGTGCTAACCCATCCAAGATCACATCAGTCTCATCTAACATATCTTGTAATGATGATAGTGTTTAAAACACTCTAACTCTTCTATCTCTACACATATATACACGTCACACACACATATATAGACACACATTCACATTCCAAGACAAAACCAAAGTTAGAAAGTTAGGGTTAGAGCTTTGGAGATTGAAGAAGCTCTTGAAGGTTTGAAAGACGGTTTGCTATTGCATCAAGTCATCCACATCTTTCTACCAACAAATCCCCACCTAGCTTGTCTAGTGGTAAGGAAAACGACACCCAACTCTAGTTCCACCTTTATTTTCTTAATCTAAACACGTTGTTCATCATAATAAACAAATGGATTGAAAGATTAAAAGAGTTTTCTTAAGAATTTAACTTTATAAAGTATAAAAGTTAGGGTTTTGTATAAATATGTATAAATGGGTCGAAATTATTAAAGATGAAATGTAATATTTGTTGGTTTGATTATTTATGTAGTGAATGGATATATAATCTTGTAATATCAAGGATAAAGGTATAGAAAAACTAAAATATACATAGATATATATATGTTGGTCGAAAATATACATGCACATGTTTATTTATATGTTTGACTTGATTAAGAAACAAGAAGTGTTAGTGTATGATTTCTTGTATATAAATAGAGACTAGAATATGCATGCAAATATATATATATGGATCGAAATAAATATATATATATATATAGATATATATAGATATATTTGTGTTTGATTTGATAAATGATTTGGTAATAATCAAGTAGTTGGATCCATAAATAAAAATGATAAGTTAATATGAATATATGCACACGGTTTTGTTATTTGAATAATCATGATAATAAATCATAGATGAATAAAAGTATAAAATTATACTTGGTGAAAAAGTGAGATACATGTGTATGTATATATGTGAAATCGTATGGAACATACATAAATAGATATGTGTTTAAGTTGGTGAATTTGAAAAGATTGTCAAGTATGAAAATGTGTTTATATGAAAAGTATATAAATGTATGAGTATGATTATAACTGGCGAAATTTGAAAAGTTGTTAAGCATTTCATGTATATATATATATAGAAGTCATGATATATATATATATAAATAATGGGGAAATTGTTAACTCGGAACTAGACATGAAACGACTAAATAAATGAAAACATATATGTTTAGAACTTGTTGATAACATGGAACGTAGACGCGAATAATGAAATATAAAGACGTTCGGTTTAAGGATAAATAATCATATGTTATTGAGAAACTTGTTTAAATATATGTTGGATTGTTAAAACATGATTATATTTGTGTGCATAAATAGATATAAATAAATGCATGTTGAACGTAAACACGTTAATAAATGTCGTTCGGAACGAGTAAATTGTATGAGTACGTGTTAACATGGATTATGTGCACGTAGGACGACTCGCATGCTTAGAACATACTTGAACGACATTTGTAGTTTTATATAATTATTGATATGAAATAATTATATGGTAATACGCGAAATATAATATAAATATATTATATGATGTTGCAAAAATAATATTTATTTTTGACAAACGTATCAAGTCACCAATGTGGAAATATATTATTTTCTTAGAAAATAAGTAAAGCGTCTAGACTGGAATAATAATCATCAACGGGTCGTCACGATAAAACACGGTTTTATTAAACAAAGACGCACTTAACGGGATTCGTTAAGGCGGGTGAACAACTTGTGTTTAAGACGGTTAGTCTTAACATGTAAGGTATCCTTGTGTATTTAGGGTACGGATAAGCGGGGTTTACGGTTATTCAAGTGTTTGCTAGCAGTCATACTGTCGAGGTGAGTTTTACTAATTCCCCTTTTTCTAAGTTTTTCAAATGATTTGGGGTGGAAACATACTTGTAGAAGACTTTTGTGTGTAAATGAATTGAACTAATGATCTGACCGTATGTGTGTATTGAGGGAAAAGTAAAGTGTAACATTTCTAATTTTCATCATGTAATCGTTTGATTTCAATAAACAAACACATTTCAGTTTCGATTCGTGTACGAACAAACTACGATACAGTTACATATACAAAATATTCTATTACAATAACAAATTAAACAAAAACGCAATTATCTCACAAGCCCCGAGGACCAAAACTGACAAAACTCAAAAACTACAAAACTAGGCAAGCACGGTCGCGCCTAGGTCTAGGCACGGTCGCGCCTGCCGACCTAAGCACGGTCGCGCCTAAAGTAGACACGGTCGCGCTGATGAAACCACGTGACTCCGCAGAGTCAGTCAGTGGTCCATGCTCGTCGAATCAAATCACGTTAAGGCCGTATTTCACGCGTCCGACCATACGCAACTGTACACCATCTGAAACACGTCTCCGATTTTCAATCATCAACTACCCACTCCCACCACAATCATGAATTCGCGAACTTGACGTTATAAGGAGAATCCAATGCCCCTTACACCCTCACATACACCCACTCAGTCTCTCAGAACTCTCATTCGACACTCACAACACTTCTGGAGCCCGATCGATCGCCAAGATGCTCGAAAACGCGACCCGTAGCCGACCGCATTCAATTGCCCAATAATCTCAAGTAAGTAATACACCAATAGCTTCGTATCATCCTCTACTACGAAAGCCCTATGCCAATTCGTAGTAGAAACACTCAAGTCTGTCCGATTTTTGAACGAAAAGCCGAAACTAAACTTTTAGTCGAACTACCTTTTAAACACGAAATAAATCCAATTAAAACTCATAGATAGCTTCGCAATCATCCACTAAGTGAAAGCCCTAAGAATACAGAAACATTTAATATAAGAATCGACGGATTTGGGTCTGGAAAGACCCGACACGGTCGCGCTCATCCCTGAGCGCGGTCGTGCCTGACCAAGCACAGTCGTGCCCCAGGTGTGGCCCGGTCGTGCTTACCGAGCAAACGAGTCTTGACCAAAAACAAACACTAGACGCGGTCGTGCCAGATACGAGCACGGTCGTGCTCTATGTCCAGACCCTCTGTAGTGACTTCTGACTAGACCACGGGCGCGCTCAGACCACCACGGTCACGCCCGCCAACGAGCGCGGTCGTGCCCTACTTGAGCACGGTCGTGCTCCTTGACCAGAAATCAATTATTTTTCTGTTTTAAAGTCTATTTAACATATTTTAGCTGAACATTTCAAAATGTAATTATAAAAATTATTTTATAAAATCCCAAGACCCGGGAATCATTTATAAACCAAATCCTTGATTTAGGAATTTAAAACGATTAATTCCCGATAGTTCGAAACCGATGAAATCGTGAGTTTATATAATCATTTTTATAAAACCATTTATACAAATATATATTTTGACTTAAACAAATATTATTTATTTAAATTTATATTTAAATAAATATAAATATATATCAGTTATTTAAATTTATATTTTAAAGGATATATATATCACTACTATTTAAAATGTACTAAATAGATAAATAAAATTATTTATTTATTTATTTCAAACAAACCCTAAACGTACAAATCCATTTTTCGACATAAAAATAACACAAACAATGACACGCGTTATACATTTATCCAATAGGTCAAACGTAGCAACCTACAACACGCTTGGCATTTTTGGTTGATTTTGCGCAAACTACACTACCCAACACAAGTGAGTTTTTACATAGCCCCCTTTTTCCTTTTTACACATATTTTGGGGTGAAACATGTTCCTTCAACAACTCGCTATTTACAACTACGTGCGTACAATTCTACCATATGGTCATATACGTTTAATTATGCGTTGTGCCAGAATACTAACTGTTAAGGCTACATACACATGACATACTCGTGCAATTATACAACACATACACATGACATACTCGTGCAGTTATACAATACATATACATGACATACTCGTGCAATTATACTACACATACAACGGGATAGCATGTGTTGCTATGCCCTTCATTGGGCTAACATTGGTATGTTATGCCCTCCATCGGGCCAACATTGGTATGTTGTGCCCTTCATTTGGATAACATTGGTATGTTATTCAATTACAAGGTTACATCTGTGCAACTAGCTTAACTTAGATTCTCCATAAATGCTTCTTAAACCATGTATCATATGAATTGTACACAAAACATTTGAACTTTACTTGTGGTGTCAAACCCTATGTATGCTCACCAACTATTTATAGTTGACACTCTCGTTTTAAACATGTTTCAGGTACTAAGCTTTGAGTTCATATCCAAGATGCTACACATAGGAACTGGACCTAGTATCTAAATTGATAAAGAAATTTTGTATTTTGATTCTTGTAAACATTCTACTTGATTACTTGAAATATGAAATGGAATTGGTTATTTATATATTACAACTTTAGTCAACCATGAGCTTATGAACAGTCTGCACAGCTTCACGCCCCGGCGTTTTCCGCCGCCGGCCGGGGTGTGACAGATTGGTATCAGAGCCTTGGTTATAGGGAATTAGGTTATTAGACACTCTTGACCTAGACTATAACCTTAGGACACCCATACAATGCCATGCTACTACGTGTTACGTGATTACTTCTTGTAGAAATATTTCTATATACTATCATAAGTAATTACATTACATGATGCGATACATGATGACTTATGTGTCACACTACCTGATAACTTTTGTGCTTACATTCATTACTATCTACATGCTATGTGTTACATGTTCATTAACTCAGGTGTTGGTTTACTTGCTACATAAAATGTTTATTAGAATTCATGACATATTAGGTGTACCTAGGCAATAAACTGATTAAACAATATTCACACCCATAGCCTAAACCACATATCCCTCTTGCCTGCTTCTATGTCGTCATCATCATCGCTTGTGGGACATCATACTCATGGACGCTAGTCTATTAAATTTTCTTTTGCACCTCGTTAAGGATTTTAGACTTGGAGAATTATTGAAGGACACGTGCAATCTGGAAGGGTAACACCTGTACCCTGGGTTTTCTGTCTAGGAAAGCATTTCATATAAATCCCAATCAACCGAGGGATCCGTGTGCTTTCCTGGGAATTCCCGGGATGAGTGTTTACCTATAGGCTAAAGCACGTCTCCTTGAAAATCTTATAAGTCTAATTAACCTTAATATGTCATAGTGTTCAAGCAGTAATGTGATTACTTGAATACCATCCGAACTATGAAATAAATGTGTTATTATTCCTCCTATCCTAAATTTCAACAAATTTTTATAAATCCTCACAACTCTTTTATATCATTCTCTTTTTGTATAGAATGCCTCCTCGTCGTAACAGCAACCACCGCAACACCGACAATGCCAACAACAACAATAACACCAACCTTGCCACTCTCCTCACTTAGCTAGTAACTCAACTAACTCAAGCCAACAACAACAATAATGGAAACGCCAGTGGTAGTGCTAATACTGGTGGTGGCAGTGGTGCCGACCCACCACAATGTACCTTCAAACACTTCAACTCATGTAATCCCCTCACATTTTATGGCACCGAAGGAGCCACGGGACTCCTTCAATGGTTTGAGAGTATTGAGAACACTTTTCTCAATAGTGACTGTCCCGACAACCTCCGTGCTCGTCATGCCACCAGCGTCTTCCAGAAACGGGCGCTCACCTGGTGGAATGGTGAGAAAAGAACTAGGGGCCTGTATGTGGCAATGGCCCTACCGTGGGAAGAATTGAAAAGGGTCATGACCGAGGAGTTCTGTCCTCGAAATGAAATGAAGAAGTTGGAAGCTGAGTTTTGGGATCTTACCCAAGACAGCGGTGAAAGTATGGCCTACACAACTCGTTTCCACGAGTTAAGTCTTCTTGTGCCCCACATGGTCACACCATTAGCCCGATGCATTGACAAATACATAGGTGGTTTACCTACTGTCCTAGGAAGAAACCCAGCAACTCTTGAAGACGCTATTCGCCTAGCTGCCACATTAACTGATAACCACGTGAAGACGGGTACATTAACAAGGAAGGGTGCAATGAAAGTCACTGACCCAGCAGCCCCTTTTGAACCCCCTAGAGAAGACAAACCCAAACTTCCCCAATACAATAAGAAACGAAATTTCGCTATCGCTATCCCTGCGGTACCAATCAACCAAGTTGCTCCACTAAACCATTTGAACCAGAATAAGAAACCATATATGGGCAACAACCCTTTGTGCAACACATGCAATTATCATCACTTCCTAAAAATGCCATGCCGTCTATGTGCCAACTGTGGGAGATATGGCCATACTACCAATGTTTGCCGATCTGGACCGCCCATTACTCAAACCAACCAAGGGAACAGGACCGTGCAGCAAGGGATAAACCCAGTGGTTCCGGCTATTACTGATGGACGAGCTTGCTTTGAATGTGGCGACCCAAACCATTTCCGTCACCGATGTCCCCGGATTGTCAATGTTGTCCAAGGTGGTGCTCATGGACGTACTTTCAACATAAACACCAACGAAAATCAAGTCAACACCGAGACAGTGAATGAGACCAATTGAAGCTAGTGCAAGATGGAGTCAAATGATGAAGACCCAATCTAGAATAAAATTTCGCACTGTAATCATTTACGTTATCTTGTCGTTGTTCGAACTATTTACACCTACCGCGGTTTGCCACTATTATATTGAGCTTGCTAGCCAATTTCAAGAAGATGAGTCTTTCCGCATGAGCATTTACCATACATACAAACACCGACACCTTAAAACTCGACTACCCGCATTTTTCATAAATATCAAACAACACACATGTCCTCGACACTCGACCACCTATGCAAACAAATTCATTAATGTACGTCACTCATGAGATTCAATAGCTTACACACGAACATCCACAAATCACATGAGACTCAGTTATTCACAAACATACGATACATGCAACGTAGCCGTTTACCATATACATGATTGATTACATGCTACATGAACCTTAGTTGTTTACAACATACACGATACAAGATCGATTACATGATACATGAAGCTTAGTTGGGTGCAATATACGCAGTACTAGATTAACCACATAATACATAAAGCTTAGTTGCCCACGATACTCAATATATTTACATCATACATGAAAAAAAAAAAAAAACTTATTTGTTTCCATTATACATGAAACTTATTTGTTGCTACATACATGGTACTAAACTATTCACACTATACATGCTTACAATATACATAACACTAGATCATACATGGATGTAGTGAGTGCTTACATATTACACGGATCTAAATTGCTTACAATTGTTGCAATTGACCTTGCTATCTAGGTATACAATTATTTGCAACGCATACGTGAAAACAGTAGTTACAAATTATGTGATTTTGTGTTACCCCCTGGTCCCACACACAATGGGATGAACTATACGGACCATACGACGATTTGGATAATTACGGGTGCACACGAAATTATACAAATCAGCGCATGGAAAGCATAGCAAATTATATAGTGTGTTATGACGTGAAACCTAGCATGATATACAATAACGAAACTGTTGAAATACGACAAGGGCATGGTGGATACGCCGCTGGTACTTCCTATATATAAGTGTTCCTATCATATTATCAGCAGTAGCGTTATTCGTGTCACGTAAAGTTTCATGTTGTTTAACGGGCCAATGTTTGTGAAACCACTTAACCACTGACAATACTTAAGCATAGTAGGTTACTTTTTGAACAAATTCTAATCATCAAATTCCCATCAACACTGTTCCCAGTAATGCATTTCACCTTTGGAGCCCAACGTATCCTTCCAACAGTTTCTCCTTAATCCTCTTAACCTAACTCATTAATACTACTCATACCTGACCTCGGGCAACAGACCTAAGTTGGTTGTTAATTACTATACCCCCCCCAGTCAAATCCCCTGCCTTAAAACCATCAGAAGTTCCAGACGCGGTCCCGAGTTCACATGGGAACATAAAGACCAAATGGAACTCAAGTATCCTCATCTATTCGCCGATTCTACAGCCTCAACCAGTTGAATTTCGGGACGAAATCCCCTCAACAAGGGGAGACTGTAACATTTCTAATTTTCATCATGTAATCGTTTGATTTCAATAAACAAACACATTTCAGTTTCGATTCGTGTACGAACAAACTACGATACAGTTACATATACAAAATATTCTATTACAATAACAAATTAAACAAAAACGCAATTATCTCACAAGCCCCGAGGACCAAAACTGACAAAACTCAAAAACTACAAAACTAGGCAAGCACGGTCGCGCCTGCCGACCTAAACACGGTCGCGCCTAAAGTAGACACGGTCGCGCTGATGAAACCACGTGACTCCGCAGAGTCAGTCAGTGGTCCATGCTCGTCGAATCAAATCACGTTAAGGCCGGATTTCATGCGTCCGACCATACGCAACTGTACACCATCTGAAACACGTCTCCGATTTTCAATCATCAACTACCCACTCCCACCACAATTATGAATTCGCGAACTTGACGTTATAAGGAGAATCCAATGCCCCTTACACCCTCACATACACCCACTCAGTCTCTCAGAACTCTCATTCGACACTCACAACACTTCTGGAGCCCGATCGATCGCCAAGATGCTCGAAAACGCGACCCGTAGCCGACCGCATTCAATTGCCCAATAATCTCAAGTAAGTAATACACCAATAGCTTCGTATCATCCTCTACTACGAAAGCCCTATGCCAATTCGTAGTAGAAACACTCAAGTCTGTCCGATTTTTGAACGAAAAGCCGAAACTAAACTTTTAGTCGAACTACCTTTTAAACACGAAATAAATCCAATTAAAACTCATAGATAGCTTCGCAATCATCCACTAAGTGAAAGCCCTAAGAATACAGAAACATTTAATATAAGAATCGACGGATTTGGGTCTGGAAAAGACCCGACACGGTCGCGCTCATCCCTGAGCGCGGTCGTGCCTGACCAAGCACAGTCGTGCCCCAGGTGTGGCCCGGTCGTGCTTTCCGAGCAAACGAGTCTTGACCAAAAACAAACACTAGACGCGGTCGTGCCAGATACGAGCACGGTCGTGCTCTATGTCCAGACCCTCTGTAGTGACTTCTGACTCGACCACGGGCGCGCTCAGACCACCACGGTCACGCCCGGCAACGAGCGCGGTCGTGCCCTACTTGAGCACAGTCGTGCTCCTTGACCAGAAATCAATTATTTTTCTGTTTTAAAGTCTATTTAACATATTTTAGCTGAACATTTCAAAATGTAATTATAAAAATTATTTTATAAAATCTCAAGACCCGGGAATCATTTATAAACCAAATCCTTGATTTAGGAATTTAAAACGATTAATTCCCGATAGTTCGAAACCGATGAAATCGTGAGTTTATATAATCATTTTTATAAAACCATTTATACAAATATATATTTTGACTTAAACAAATATTATTTATTTAAATTTATATTTAAATAAATATAAATATATATCAGTTATTTAAATTTACATTTTAAAGGATATATATATCACTACTATTTAAAATGTACTAAATAGATAAATAAAATTATTTATTTATTTATTTCAAACAAACCCTAAACGTACAAATCCATTTTTCGACATAAAAATAACACAAACAATGACACGCGTTATACATTTATCCAATAGGTCAAACGTAGCAACCTACAACACGCTTGGCATTTTTGGTTGATTTTGCGCAAACTACACTACCCAACACAAGTGAGTTTTTACATAGCCCCCTTTTTCCTTTTTACACATATTTTGGGGTGAAACATGTTCCTTCAACAACTCGCTATTTACAACTACGTGCGTACAATTCTACCATATGGTCATATACGTTTAATTATGCGTTGTGCCAGAATACTAACTGTTAAGGCTACATACACATGACATACTCGTGCAATTCTACAACACATACACATGACATACTCGTGCAGTTATACAATACATATACATGACATACTCGTGCAATTATACTACACATACAACGGGATAGCATGTGTTGCTATGCCCTTCATTGGGCTAACATTGGTATGTTATGCCCTCCATCGGGCCAACATTGGTATGTTGTGCCCTTCATTTGGATAACATTGGTATGTTATTCAATTACAAGGTTACATCTGTGCAACTAGCTTAACTTAGATTCTCCATAAATGCTTCTTAAACCATGTATCATATGAATTGTACACAAAACATTTGAACTTTACTTGTGGTGTCAAAACCTATGTATGCTCACCAACTATTTATAGTTGACACTCTCGTTTTAAACATGTTTCAGGTACTAAGCTTTGAGTTCATATCCAAGATGCTACACATAGGAACTGGACCTAGTATCTAAATTGATAAAGAAATTTTGTATTTTGATTCTTGTAAACATTCTACTTGATTACTTGAAATATGAAATGGAATTGGTTATTTATATATTACAACTTTAGTCAACCATGAGCTTATGAACAGTCTGCACAGCTTCACGCCCCGACGTTTTCCGCCGCCGGCCGGGGTGTGACATAAAGCGCTTAAAGTCCTCTGAATAAGTTAGTAACCATTAGCTATTTTAGCCCGGGATTATATGGATAGTACTATTGGGGGTGACGCCTCCGGTCATGGTTAGTCGCGCTAACCAGGGGTCAAAAGGGCCGAATGACCGCATATTGTCTTACTCGCAAAAAGGCGAGGGGGAGGCACAAAAGGTCGGGGTTTGGTTACGGTCTCGTACATTACATACTATTTTGTATTCCTTGCAAGCTTACAAATGGGGTCAATAGATCGGATTAGTATTCATATTCATTGGTAATACATGCAAAAGGGTTTTGATCAGGCTAAAGTGATCAGGTTTTAAACCAAAGAGTTTTGATCAGGTTTAAGTGATCAGGTTTAAATAAAGGGTTTTGATCAGGCTAAAGTGATCAGGTTTTAAACCAAAGAGTTCTGATCAGGTTTAAGTGATCAGGTTTAAATAAAGGGTTTTGATCAGGTGAAAAGGATCAGATTTAAACATTGGGTTTATGATAACTCTTTATAATAATTTGTGAACTCACCAACCTCGTGTTGACATTTTTAAGTATGTTTTCAGGAAAATGAACGTGGTCTCCAGGCTAGCAATGTAGGTTACTTACATACAGGAGGATACAGCTTTTGGAAGGATTTCACTTGTATAACTCATGGTTTTGAGTCATATTTGAGAAATCCTAAACTTTGTAAAAACTAAGTTATGTTTTGGGATGTAAACATTTAAACTTTGGTTATGTATCCAATATCATGTATGTGTTTGCGGTAATCATATGCTTCGAAAACCAGTGAACGTTACGCCACGCGTTTCCGCCTTGGCGGGGTGTGACAGAACTTGGTATCAGAGCCATTGATTATAGCGAAAGGAGTCTAAAATGGAACCTAGTCTATAATTTGAATGACTCACTAAAACGTTTTCATTGCATAAGCATTGCATAACTAGTCATCATGTAATATGGATATTGTAGTCACGCCATGTCACACATTAACCCCACTTAAACTCCATAGTTAGGAAACGTCTTACACAACAATGGCTGAATCCACCGGAGAGACCATGCCCAGAGGACCAAGGATCGACGCATCATACTGGGAATGGCTTTGCCAAGTAGTTCAAATGTGGAGGGTGGAGAAGGATCTCCTTGCGACCTGCGACTCTGTCGGACTGACATGCGAATCACAAACAGTGCCGCTCATCGGGGAGTGCGCAGAATGCACCATTCCTTTACTTGTGTCTCGAACCAGTAAGCACGGGACAGAGATTGATCTCTTGGAGAGATTGGACTTGTTGGGTGGAGGAGTGGAAGGTTTGGGGAGGAGAGTGGAAGGATGATGGACTGAGGAAGAGGTAGGTGAGGGAGAAGGCTTGGGTTTCTTTGTCTTTGGTTTTTCTTCTTCTTTGATAGGTATCCTTTTCTTAGATCCCTTCTTCCCTAGTCTTTCTTCCTCATCCTTTTTAACTTTGAAGTAGAGGGCTTGCAGGTTCATGAAATTCATAGGACCTAGCCTCTTTCCACTATCTCCTCTAGCCTTAAGGAAGTCAATCATGACCTTCCTCTCTTCATGGGTCCGTTTATTGAAGGCAATGGTCTTCTTGGACTGTAGCTTGGCTTTTTCTTCTTCTTCAGCCTTTTTCTTTTTAGCCAATTGACCCTGCTGACCCATGAAGGCTCTGTAGACTTCTTTAGTTGATAGTTTCTCAAGGTAGTCTGCATCCTCACCTTGAGAGACTAGAGTCTTTATCCACTCCTCCCTCATTTCTTTAGCTAGTTCAGAATCGGTTATTCTGAACTTAGCTTCTTCTTTCTTCTTCTTCTCCAACTCTTCCTCTTCTCTATTGAATTGTTCCTGCAGTTGAAGAGCAAGAGCTGCATCTTCTTCAATCCGGTCAACTGCAGGAATCTTCCTTTTTAGTTCATCCAGCTGTTTAGCATACAGCTGGATGGTTTGTTCTCTTAGAAGAATGGCTGTTTTTCTTTCATGAACCTTTTTCAGGTCAGCCATCTCCTCTTCTTCTTTTCTCTTCCCTCTCCCTTTTTTCTTTTAGCAACCTCTCTTCATCTTCATCAGTCATGATTCCCTTTCCTTTGTTTATATTGGATGCCTCTGCTTCAGCTTCACTGATCACAACAGCAGATGCTGATGCTGCTATTGGGATCTCTGCCTCAGCTTCATTGGTAATTTGAGAAATTGACAAGGGACGGTCACTGTCTTCATCAAGTTGATAATTAGGACCTTCTATTTCCCTCAGTTGATCCCTAATTGAAGATCTTACGCCATAAGCTGCAGATGTGATATCAACATGTGGAGTATCTGAGTTGGAGTCAGTATCAGATGTTGACACTGTCTCTTTCGGAGGAATCAGTCCTTCCTTTTCAAGATGGGCTTTGATGATGACCATCATTGCCTGGCTCTCTAGTGAGTTAATGTTGCAGATGTTGGCTCGGAGCTGAAAGATGTTGAATAGGAAGTCTGAGAGCAGATGAAGGATGTTCCTGGTGTTGATGATGAGAGAGGAGCCATTGCTGAGCAGAAGAGTGTGGTCAAGAGACTTAGTGCTCACCCAACCTAGCACGTCCAAGTCCTTGACCAGGAAGGCATACAGGAATCTTCGAAGGCCCAGAACTTCTTCTTCAGTGAGAAGACTGCTCCTTGTTATTTCAAGATTGCTAGGAGTCAGTCTCCTTTCTGCGGCCGCCTAGGATTCAGGATAAGCTACCCGATGTGCTGCTTTTAGGAATGTTTGGAACCTGGGTAGATTATCCTCCATCAGGTCATAGAACCTGCCAATGGCAAGTTCTGCTGAGAGATCTGCTGAGTTGTTGATGCAGTTTGATACGTATAGCTCTAGGACTTGGAGGGCATTGAGAGAATTCCAGTTCAGCTCTTCTACTCCGCTAAATTCCCATCCAATCCAAAACCTCTCAGCTGATCCATCATACCCCCAAGCTAGGATGGAGTCAAATTCTAGCTTCCTTGATGATCTGAATAGTTGGGGGGTTGAGGATTGACCAATAATGGCTGCTGCTTCAGGAAGGATGCTGAATGATGTATTTGTTTGTTCTGTGTCTTCAACATCATTCAGCATTTCATCGACAGCCCTGACGACCAACTTCCAGTCTTCAGATGTTTCTTCGTCTTCATTATCTGGGACTGGCAAGTCATGTACTTGGACAAAAGCTGGCTTGAATTGTGAGCTTTGAAGTACAAATTGCTCTTGAATCCAGTCGTCAAGACTGTCTGTATCTTCTTCCATAGAAACCATATACCACTTGTAGGATCGTAAGATTACAAGGTGATTCTATTCTAGTTGATATTGGCGGAAACAATAACAACCAACAAAGTAAACAAGTAAACAGCAAGAATACTGATAAATGCACTGTTGTATTAAACTTCTGAGATTACAAGTTTACAAGTAAAACACTATCAAGAAGCACTATGAAAGCACAACAAGCTCTTAAAAGACACACTTACTATGAAGTGTTTACACATTATTTATAGTAACTTAGAATCAAGACAGACCCTTGATTCTAAGGATCAGATCTAACACAAGCCGTTGATCTTGTTTATTAATCTAAATTACACGCAAAGGCTAATCTAGATAACTTTATTGAAACGTCTTCTTAGGCATCATTGTTTGCATGCTTGGAGACGCGCGTCCTTGTCCTTTATTGGTTGCACCACTGAGGTTCCTTCTGCTTGGAGTGTGGCAGTAGATTTTACAGGAAGGTGTCAGAGGTGCTTCACATGGATAGTCAGCTGCAACGTTTGGTCTTCAGTTAGTAAGGCTATCAGCAGCAGAGATGAGAATAATGCTGCTGATAAGCCCATCAGCAACAACAAGTGTTGAATGCTGCTGATAAGCCTATCAGCAGCAACTTGTGTTGAATGCTGCTGATAAGCCTATCAGCAGCAACAAGTGTTGAATGCTGCTGATAAGCCTATCAGCAGCCATATGTGATGAATGCTGCTGATAAGCCTATCAGCAGCATTTGTACTTAGAATAATTTGGTAGCAATCAGTCTTTGGTTCTACAAGTGATCAGGTTTAAATAAAGGGTTTTGATCAGGTGAAAAGGATCAGATTTAAACATTTGGTTTATGATAACTCTTTATAATAATTTGTGAACTCACCAACCTCTTGTTGACATTTTTAAGTATGTTTTCAGGAAAATGAACGTTTTCTCCAGGCTAGCAATGTAGGTTACTTACATACATGAGGATACAGCTTTTGGAAGGATTTCACTTGTATAACTCATGGTTTTGAGTCATATTTGAGAAATCCTAAACTTTGTAAAAACTAAGTTATGTTTTGGGATGTAAACATTTAAACTTTGGTTATGTATCCAATATCATGTATGTGTTTGCGGTAATCATATGCTTCGAAATCCAGTGAACGTTACACCACGCGTTTCCTCCTTGGCGGGGTGTGACAACGTATACCTACAAATAATCACCTCAACAAATTATACAATTCAATATTTCAATATTTTTCTTTAGTGAGCCATAAACTTGATAAATTTGTAATACCGTGAAGAACCCAAACCGAATTTATTTACCATTTAAAAACTCTAATCAATATTAATTTACACTTAAATCTAATTATTTGATTTATTTAACCCTAAACCCAAATATATCAATCGGCCGAGACAAGTGGGTCTTCCCCCCCCCCCCACTCCTTGACTTTCTTAACCAAGTTTCAGAGAGAAACCCATACCGTAATAGTGAGAATCCTGATATAAACCATACCACTTCAATCACCTTTCCCATAATTCCTTTTTTTATCTCTCATTTCTTACGGCAATCTTCCCCATTTCTCTTCAAATCGAAGTCAAGTTTTAAGGCAAAATCCACCATATTTTTGTATTAAAAGGAGCTTCCAAGGATTTCTAACCGAGAGAATTCAAGACCATCTTCTCTGTTTCTCTCAAAAATCATCATCTCTGTCTAGAGGTAAAAACTCAATATTATTCATATTATTTTCTTTAAAACCGTAGCTAAACATACAGTTTATTCGAACGTAAGTAAAATAACCAGTAAAGTGTGTCGAATTCAAGATTTTAAACATGAATATACGCGTATATGTATGAATAAAGTTTTGAAACGGATTCTGTCAATCAAAATTTCAGTAATCGAAACTATAGTTTCGATACCTGTTGTTCAATCGAAACTAAGTAGTTTCGATACCTATTACTCAATCGAAACTAGGTAGTTTCGATCCCTTTCTTACCCAATCGAAACTAGGTAGTTTCGATACCCAGTTTGCTCAATCGAAACTAGGTAGTTTCGATACCTGTTTTGCTCAATCGAAACTAGGATGTTTCAACATCTGTTCTGTTCAATCGAAACTAAGAAAGTTTCGATACCTGTTCATCAGTCCCATGGGGCAGTAACTTAGAACTATTTTATAACGAAACAAGTGTTGAAAAACTAAAAAAATATTTAAACAAAAGCAATCAGATTCGCTAAGTCGGTGAACAATTTGCATATGAGACATTCGGTCATAACACGAATTACCCTTTTTGTAATTAGGGTACGAATAGTCAAGTTTGACTAGAACAATTATCATTACAAGCATACACAAACTCAAGGTGAGTTTCATGGCCCCTTTTTACTGTTTTCAATATTTGGGGGAAGAACATACTTACAACTATTTTTATGTGATAACAAGAGAATAAGACTCGACTTTTATGTTTACATGAGTTAAACGATTTTAGGCCGCTAAAGTCCCCTGGAACAATTTAGTAACCATTAACTGTAGCCTAGGGTCCTATGAATAGTACTATGGAGACTGACGTCTCCCGGTCATGGTTAGTCGCGCTAACCACAATCTGGAGTATTTATGGCCGCATAGAACCGGATAACGAAATTAGGGGCGAAGAACAATTGTCATGGTTTGGTTACGGCTCATGTAGGAACATATTATTTGTATTCCTAGCTAGTTTACAAATGGGTCAAACAATTCTTATTCTGATTATCACATGCACCTGAAACTATTTACGAACAATTGAATTTTACAAAGAACTATTTGATTAAACCTGTGAACTCACCAACCTAGTGTTGACATTTTCAAGTATGTTTTTCAGGAAATTGAACGTGATCGCAAGGTTAGCAATGTAGATTATTGTATTCCTAGCTAGTTTACAAATGGGTCAAACAATTCTTATTCTGATTATCACATGCACCTGAAACTATTTACGAACAATTGAATTTTACAAAGAACTATTTGATTAAACCTGTGAACTCACCAACCTAGTGTTGACATTTTCAAGTATGTTTTTCAGGAAATTGAACGTGATCGCAAGGTTAGCAATGTAGATTACAGGCATGCACGATGGATACAACTTTTGGGGGATTTCTCTTGTATAACTCATTGTAATAGAGTCATACTTGTGAAATCTTAACTTTTTGTAGACTCAATTTACATTTTGGAATGTAAAACTTTAAACTTGTTTATGTATCCATTTATCATGTATGTGTTTGCGGTAATCATATGCTTTGGAAACCATGTAATGTTACGCCTCGCGTTTTCGCCTTGGCGGGGTGTGACAAGTACTCTTTCTTCAAGTCTTGATACCTTTTGTTTATCCCAGGGTGGATGGAATAGCGAGACTTATGGGTCTCCTCGAGTATTTTGGCTCTAAGCTCGCCAATCTTAGGTATCCACATCCGGCCAAACCTAGTTCGTACACCGTATACATTTGCATCCAAATTCCCTTGTTGTCCTACTATTCTTTTCCGTTTAATATTTCTTTCTAATAGTGCTTCATTTTGTGCTTTTGATATTTCATTCACCAAATCTGGCGTTATAATCAGCTGACATGCCTTGATCCGGATAGGATCAGATTGCTCCTTTCTGCTTAAGGCGTCAGCTACTACGTTTGCCTTGCCCGGATGGTACAGTATCTCACAATCGTAGTCCTTTAATAATTCTAACCACCTCCTTTGCCTCATATTTAATTCCTTTTGCTCGAAAAAGTACTTCAAGCTTTTATGATCGGAGTAGATGGTGCATTTAACTCCATACAGATAGTGCCTACATATTTTTAATACGAAAACTACTGCCGCTAACTCCAGATCATGAGTTGGGTAGTTAACCTCGTGAATCTTTAGTTGTCGTGAAGCGTAAGCAATTACCTTCCCTCGTTGCATAAGTACACAGCCTAAACCTTGACCCGAAGCGTCAGAGTAGACTACCAAGTCTTCATTTCCCTCAGGTAGTGTCAAGACTAGAGCTTAGGTTAATCGTGTCTTAAGTTCCTCAAACACGTTGTTTTGGGTTGGACCCCATTCGTACTTTACTTCCTTCTGTGTCAAATTAGTTAGTGGCGATGCTATCCTCGAGAAATCTTGAATGAATCTCCGATAATAGCCTGCCAATCCCAGAAAACTTCGTATCTCTCTTGGTGTCTTTGGGACGTTCCATTCCTTTACTGTCTCGATCTTTGCAGGATCTACCATGATGACGTTTGGGTTTATCAAATGACCTAGGAATTGGACTTCCCTAAGCCAGAACGCACATTTGGAGAATTTTGCGTACAACTTTTCCAGCTTTAGCACCTCCAGAACTTTTCTTAGGTGACAGTGGTGATCACCCTCGCTTTTCGAATATACCAGTATGTCGTCTATAAAAACTATCACTGATCGATCTA
Source organism: Smallanthus sonchifolius (assembly GCA_023525975.1). Lineage (NCBI taxonomy): Eukaryota > Viridiplantae > Streptophyta > Magnoliopsida > Asterales > Asteraceae > Smallanthus > Smallanthus sonchifolius. The sequence continues at coordinate 23,432,633 of CM042030.1, read as the reverse complement.
ACATTGGTCGACGTACTCTATTCATCAAATCCATGAACGCTGCTGGTGCGTTAGTCAATCCGAAGGACATCACGAGAAACTCATAATGCCCATAACGCGTGCGAAACGCGGTCTTTGGTACGTCTTCCTCTCTTGCTTTCAACTGATGGTAACCCGACCTAAGATCGCTCTTTGAGAACCAACTCGCACCTTGCAGTTGATCAAAAAGGTTATCTATTCTAGGCAGTGGGTATTTGTTCTTTACTGTCCTCTTGTTCAGTTCACGGTAGTCAATGCACATGCGCATGCTGCCGTCTTTCTTCTTTACGAATAGTACCGGAGCGCACCATGGTGAAATGCTCGGTCTAATAAATCCTTTTTCTGTTAATTCCTGTAGTTGAGACATCATTTCTTTCATTTCTGTCAGAGCCAATCTGTCACACCCCCAATTTCAACTAACGGAGTATTACCGTTTGGGAAGTGACAAACCAGGATCTCAGACACTAGTTACTTGAACGACTCTACATGGGACTCAAAATGAAAATATCTTTTAAATCAGAGTATCAATGCGGAAGCGTAAAGAAAGTAAATGCGCAAAATACACGCGCCCAAAACCAAAGTCCAAAAGTCCAAATGTCCAACCAAACAAGTACATTAAAATAATTCAATCAACATAAATAGACACAAAGCAAAGCAGTTGAATCCCATGCATGCCCTAACGTGCACCTGTGTCTTAGCTTAGCGTCCTGAGAAAACATGTAAGAAAAAGTGTCAACACGAGGTTGGTGAGTTCACAGGTTTCAATATATAAATAAACGTTTACCAGATTTATTGAACAATCAACATAAATACCAAATGAGTAGCTAACCCATGTTCATTGTTTGCTATTACGCTCGCAACCGTAAACTGATTGTTTGTATTGCCTCCCACCAAGTCTATCAACCACGGTGCACGTTTAGGTCAATATTGCACCCGTTCGATATCCAATCGTGTTAGCGCGACTAACGCGGGTGAGGTTTGTCAAACCCAGTAGTACTACCCAACATACCTCGCTATATTCATATTTAACGGTTCGATGTGAGGACTTTCATGATAGAGTTTACGCATAGTCATAACAATTGATATAAAATGAAGTACAAAAATCAAAAGAGTTGTATCATGTTTTCTCCCCCAGTTTAAAAGTGGTAAAAATGGGCCGTGAAATCTCACCTGAGCTTGAGTAGGGATTTGGATCACACAAGGAAAAAGTTGGAACCACGAGTGTAAGTCTCAGACGACTTACGTATGCCCTAAAATTATAAACACATAAATTAGGGACAAGTTGGGATTTGTGACGACGACACGGAAGATTTAACGCCTTAACGCATTCTAGGAATTTAAGAGTAGACGAACGTGTCTACGGAATTATATATATATAATAATTAAGGTAAATGCGTTACGTGTCGAACGTTAATAATGAATAATAAACAAATAAATAATTAGATTCGTACGTTCGAGTCGTTTACAAAAGTTAGAAAAATAATATAATCTAATATATTATTTTAGATTCGTAAGCTTAATAATTAATCATTGGCGAAAATAATAAACATGTTATTTTTATTCGAGCAAATAACGTAGGTAAATAATATAACAGCTTATATTATTAAATAGTTTAAACATCACACGAGGTATTTAAACAAAGTGAAATAACATAAATATATATTATTTAGAAATAGGAGTCACGAGTTAAAAATAATATTAATATATTATTTCATACGAAGTCGGGGTTGAAATTAGTATAAATATATTATTTCGAAAGTGGAATTATTATCAATTATAAGTTATAAAATCAAACCCGAGTCTACGGGTTGTTTTTCGGGTTAAAACACTTTAATATAATATTATATTAATATAACAATTTATTTAGTAATTAAAATAATATTAAAAATCGGATTTCAAAAATAAGTGTGGGTGGAGAGACTCGAACCCGGGTCTCTCCCACCACAGCCACACACTCTAACCAGTCCCGCCCGCTAGGGAATCGCATACATATCCAAAACAAAATGGTTTTATTCATCACAAACACCCAGTCCCTACCCCATTCGCGATTTCGAACCCAATCCCGTCCCAAATCCGTAGATTCCGACCATGATCGAACCAGAAAGTATAGGGGTTTTGAAAGTCGGAGGTTTTCGAATCTGTGTGTTCATTTAATTGTAAAATAGTTAAGTGTATGGTCGTTTAATTCCCGGTTTTAAACTCGAAACCCTAGAATAAGGATACGTAATCGTGATGAACAAATTGAATGTTGAAACTCGATGGGATCATTGGGGCTTTTACTCAATAAAGGTTTGTGAATATATCTATACAGTTTAATTTGATTTTTATTACGATCAAGATCAAAATCCCCAAATTAGACAAGAACAAACCCTAGATTATGAACCGAGTTGAATTCGATATTAAAAATGGTTGGGTTCATAGGGCTTTCAATGCGTGATCAGTTGCGAATCTGATCATGAAGTTTAATTTGATTAATACAGTGTCTAATATTAAAAGCCCCAAATCGAATTCGCAAGAACCCTAGGTTAGGGATCTCAACCAATTTGATGTTACAAGTTTGAATTAGCATAGGGCTTTTGATTAGTAGGAAATTCCGAAACTAATGACATGGTTTAATTGAATTGAAAACAAGTCTAGCTTCGAAATCCCCAATCAAGTTTATGATAAACCCTAGGTTATGGATCGTGTTGAATTCGATGGTATGAGCCCCAATAATCATAGGGCTTTCATTCAGAGGGTAAATACGAAAGTGTTGATGTAAGAAGTTACCAGAATCGATGGAGAATTGATAGAGTTCGACTAGACCAATTGCCAACGGCTTGCGAGTTAGGTTCCGGCGACTTCGGGCTTGAATTCGGGTGAATTAGTGTGTGCAGAAGCTAGACAGTAACTCGATTGAGGTGATGAGATGCGAAATCGTGATAATGGTAATCGAATTGTGAGATTTTGATAGATGTCGACGGGGAGGTCGACGGTTTCGACATAAACACCCATAATTGGTTTAACTCGTACGATTATTGTTCAATAATGATCCTATAATGAGCGATCATAGCATTAAAGTGAATTTCCGTTACTATCTCAAACGAATTTCGGTTATAGAACTTGAATTTGAATTGTTGGTTGCAAGTTTGACTTTCAGAAAGTCAACAGAGTTAATTCAAGTTTGATTTTGACTTTGGGAGTCAACAATTCGATTTGGCATATTTACACAACTAGTCCCTGCAGTTTTGAGTTGATTTTGTGACCGAATTAGTCCTTGTGGTTAGATTTGATTAACGGGGTTAAGTTTTTCATAAGAAACTTAATGGAATAGTTAACGAAATTAACTGAAAAATCCGGATTGTCACATCATTCCCTAGTTGAAAGAATTTTTGTCTCGAAAATTAAAATAACAACAAAAAAAAATAAAAATAAAAATAAAAATAAAAAAATTTCTGGGGCTTCACATCATTCCCTAGTTGAAAGAATTTTCGTCCCGAAAATTAAAATAGTACCTTAAGAGTTTGACGTGAAGTGCTTGAACAGATTACGATATTTGCGCATCATCTGATCCTCGCGCTCCCACGTGAATTCCGGTCCGCGTTTCGAGTTCCAACGGACTCTAACAATAGGGATTTTGCTGCGCTTTAACGTTTTTACTTCCCTATCCATAATTTCGACAGGTTCTTCGATGAAACGTAATTGTTCATCAACATGTAGTTCCTCCAGAGGAACTGCGAGTGATTCGTCTGCCAGGCATTTCCTTAAATTTGAGACGTGAAAGACGTTGTGTACACCACTAAGTCTTTCAGGTAAGTCCAGTTGATACGCGACTGGTCCGATTCTCTTTAATATCTTGAAAGGTCCAACGTAACGAGGATTCAGTTTACCTCGTTTTCCGAAACGAATGACACCTTTCCAAGGTGAGACTTTGAGTAAGACCATGTCACCTACTTGAAACTCTAAAGGTTTACGGCGTTTGTCGGCGTAGCTCTTTTGACGATCCCGAGCTGCTGCCATACGGTTTCTAATTTGAACGATCTTTTCGGAAGTTTCAAATACAAGTTCATGATCTGTGAGTTGGCTATCCCCAACCTCGGTCCAACAAATGGGAGAACGACATTTCCATCCATAAAGTGCTTCAAATGGAGCTGCCTTGATGCTAGTGTGATAACTGTTGTTGTAGGAGAACTCCACCAATGGTAGGTGAGACTCCCAAGTGTTACCAAAATCGATCACACAAGCTCGTAGCATGTCCTCCAGAGTTTGGATAGTACGTTCAGTTTGGCCATCAGTTTGAGGATGGTATGCTGTGCTCATATCTAGACGCGTGCCTAATGCTTTATGCAACGATTGCCAGAAATGGGAAGTGAATCGTGCATCACGATCCGAAATAATAGAGATTGGCACTCCGTGACGAGAGACCACTTCTTTCAAGTATACTCGAGTGAGTTTATCCATTTTGTCAGTTTCTTTGATGGCTAGGAAGTGGGCAGATTTTGTTAGGCGATCAACAATTACCCATATAGTATCACATCCGGTAGGAGTTCGGGGTAATTTGGTAATGAAGTCCATGGATATTTGTTCCCATTTCCACATGGGAATTTCAGGTTGTTGTAGGAGACCGGACGGTTTTTGGTATTCAACTTTGACCTTCGCGCAGGTCAGACACTTACTAACATAAGTGGCTATATTGGCCTTTATCTTCGGCCACCAATATAGTACTTTTAGATCATGGTACATTTTATCGGAACCCGGATGAATGGAGTAACGAGATTTATGAGCTTCATCCATGATTAGTTCCCTTAAATTTCCGAACACCGGAACCCATATTCGTTCGACAAAGTAACGAATTCCGTCAGATTTTACTTCAAGTTGTGCTTCCATGCCACGTGTACCTTCTAACGGTTGGTTATCTTCTTTCAAGGCTTCAAGTTGAGCACTACAGATTCTGTCAGGCAATCCAGGATGGATAGTAAGTTGTAACGCTCGAACTCGTTTGGGTTTCGTTTCCTTTCGGCTTAGTGCATCAGCCACAACGTTAGCTTTACCCGGATGATACCGGATCGCACAGTCGTAGTCATTTAAAAGTTCAACCCAACGACGTTGTCGCATGTTCAACTCCTTCTGCTCGAAGATATGCTGGAGGCTCTTGTGGTCGGTGTAGATGGTGCATTTGGTACCGTACAAGTAATGTCTCCATATCTTAAGTGCAAAAACTACTGCTCCCAACTCTAGGTCATGAGTGGTGTAGTTTTTCTCGTGAACCTTTAACTGACGTGAAGCGTATGCAATTACCTTTTCGCGCTGCATTAAGACACAACCCAGACCTTGAATAGATGCATCACAATACACCACAAAGTCATCGGTTCCTTCCGAAAGAGCTAAAATAGGTGCACTGCAAAGTTTCTGTTTGAGATGTTGGAAAGCTGATTCTTGGTTATCGCCCCAATTATAGGCTTTTCCCTTTTGAGTTAGGGCGGTGAGAGGTTGCGCAATCTTCGAAAATCTTTCGATAAAACGACGGTAATATCCAGCCAATCCCAGAAATTATCGCACTTCAGTCGGAGTCGTCGGTGCTGCCCAATTCTTGATGGCTTCTATTTTGGACGGGTCAACATGTATCCCTTTTTCATTTACCACATGACCTAGAAACTGAACCTCTCGAATCCAAAATTCACATTTGGAAAACTTAGCATAAAGTTGCTCTTGCTTAAGTAGTTCCAAAATTAGGCGCATATGTCCTTCATGTTCTTCCTCGTTCTTGGAATAAATAAGGATGTCATCGATGAAAACAATAACAAACTGGTCAAGGTAAGGCTTATACACACGGTTCATGAGATCCATGAATACCGCAGGTGCGTTGGTTAAACCGAAAGGCATGACCATAAATTCGTAATGGCCGTACCTTGTCCTGAATGCAGTTTTAGAGATATCTTCTTCTCGGACTCTTAACTGATGATAGCCGGATCTAAGGTCTATTTTGGAATAGAAACTTGATCCTTGGAGTTGATAAAAAAGGTCATCAATACGAGGTAAAGGGTAGCGGTTCTTGATTGTAACTTTGTTCAGCTCCTGGTAATCAATACACATACGGAACGTACCGTCCTTCTTCTTGACAAATAATACCGGAGCTCCCCACGGTGATGAACTAGGTCGGATGAAACCTTTATCCAATATGTCTTGCATCTGAGTGGACAGTTCCTGCAATTCACTAGGTGCTAATCGATAAGGTGCCCGAGCAATCGGTGCTGCTCCGGGTGCTAGGTCAATTTGGAATTCAACCTGACGGTGTGGTGGCAGACCGGGCAGATCCTCGGGAAATACTTCCAAAAATTCATGCACAACGGGAATATCTTCGATCTTCTTCTCTTATGACGACTGTTCAGCAACAAGGGCCAAAATGGCCGTATGTCCCTTTTGAAGACATTTTTGTGCTTTCATGAAGGATATGATACTCATGACAGTACCAACCCTTTCGCCCTGAACTGAAAGAATTTCTCCACTCGGGAGGGGTATGCGAACGATTTTCTCATGACAAATGATTTCCGCTTGGTTTCTAGACAACCAATCCTTGCCGACGATTACATCAAAAATACCAAGTGTGACCGGCATAAGGTCGATATCTAGAATATGGCTAGCTAGATCAAGCTTACAACCCTTAAGAATGTGGGTTGCTTCAATTATTTGGCCGTCCGCTATCTCTATTACATACTTAGCTTCTAACAGAGTTGGAGTTCCTTTTATCATATCACTAAGTTTCTTAGATATAAAACTCCTATCGGCACCAGTGTCAAAAAGGACAGAAGCAAAGTAATTATTTAAGAGAAATTTACCGGTGACCACGTTATGATCGTAGCGAGCCTCTCCAGATCCCAGTACAAAAGCTCTTCCTTTCGCCCCGTTTCCTCCATTACCACCGTTATTACCGTTATTCCCACCATTGTTGTTTTGATTGGGGTTGTTACCATTGTTGCCCTGGTTATTACCGTTACCACTACCACTGCCATTACCATTTCCACCCTTTTTCAACTGAGGACAATTCCTTTGAATGCGCCCCTCTTTACCGCACTGAAAACATCCCCTCGTGAATCCCTGTGATTGAAATGGTTGTTTGTTCGGGAGTGCAACTCTACAGTCCTTTGCAGCGTGGCCCATTTTGCCACACCGCTGGCAACGTTGTCGGTCACAAGTGCCCGTGTGGTGATAACCGCATTTGTTGCACTTGGGGTACCTCCCAGCATATTCCCCCTGATTCGGACCTGATGAGGTCGTTTGATTAAAGTTTCTAGCAGGCTCAAACTTTCGCTGCTGTTGGTGCTGAGGTTGATTGGGTTGGGATCCTTTAGAATTAGAGTGGGAGTGTGAGTGGGAGTGATGGTCGAACTTGCGCTTATTGTTGTCGGTGGGTTTAGGAACCGAACCTCTTGGAGGTAAAGTTCCTAATGTCACTGCCTGATCGGTCAATTTGTTAGCATGTCTGATGGTCTGTTGGATGGTGGTAGGGTTGGATGAGGTCACCATGCTTTGAATCTGAGGTACCAAACCTCCAATGTATAGTTCAATCCATTTGTAATCCGGAGTCACCATATGTGGGCACATGGTGGCAAGTTCGTGCGAACGGGTGGTGTAGAGTTCAATTTCTGAACCCTCCATCTTAAGGTTCCAGAACTCTCCTTCTAGCTTTTGAATTTCATCTCGTGGACAGTATTCTTCTTTCATCATGGTTTTAAATTCCTCCCACGGGAGTCCATTTGCCATTGCTAGTCCCAACATTTGAACTTAGGCATTCCACCATGTTAGGGCCGGGCCGTCCAAAGTTCCAGCAGCAAATTTCACTTGATTAGCCACGGGGCAGTTGCACATGGCTATTACCGATTCAACCTTCTCAAACCAGCGAAGTAATCCAACTGCTCCTTCAGCTCCACTAAAGGTGTGGGGCTTGCAGTCCATGAATGCCTTGAAAGTGCAGGCTGGCTGTTGATTTTGCTGATTTTGCTGGCCGGGATTTAGAAATACGAGTTGAATTGGTATTATAGAGTTTAGAAAGATATTCTTAGGAAAAAAGGATTGGCACTACTAGTCAATAGTTGAAAGCATTTACCTGGAGCATTCTGTGCTGCTAGGGCCTCTGCCACACTATTGTTTATCAAAGCTGCTAGTTCTGCTGCCGTTATGTTGATGGTTCCACGACCACCGGTACAGCCTCCTCGTCCTCTCCCAGACATATTTCTTCACAATCACAAATGAAAACAATGAGAAATATATCGCATATTAAATATTATTCACGTACGGGTAAGGAAATACAACATCTAATATTTTGAAAATTAAATAAATTGTAAGGCTACAAAATAAATAACTCAAATATTAAACTTCTCATGCTTTTATTGGATGGGAACAACCTTACCCATCTAGGTTTGAAAAGGGAAATAACATAAGCAAAAACAAACATTAAAAAGAAGATAGAATAGGAAGATCCTCAAATATCCTCGTCATCAGAAGAGACATATGACTGTGCATCATCAATCTCCACTGGCTCTTCCTCAGCTGGTTCCCCCTCTAAGGGTTCCTCCTCGAAGGGCTCCTCCTCAAAGAGCTCTTCCTCAAAGGGTTCCTCCTCATCGTCAGATACTGGAATGTCTTCCGGGTGTAGGGCCGCTTGCAGTTGGGCTTCCAAGTGAGTCACCCTCTCTTGAAGGCCTTCAGCAGTGTGGTTAGCCACATGTAGCTGAGCTTCCATAGCAGCTAATCTCTCCAGAACTCCTTGCATTTCATCATCCATAATGTCAGCCCTCGTCTCTAGGTGTGCTACACGATTCACTAAAAGGTTGTGGACATGGTCCGTTGCAGCTAGTTCGGTAGTCATATCTTCTATTCCTACCCTATACTTTTCCACTTGTGTTCCATTCTCCAGGAGTTTAGGTATCTCCTCGGTGGCATTTTGTACAAAACTTAATTCCTTTAACATATAGGACACAAATGCTGCGAAGGCTTGTTCCATGGTACATGGTAAGCTAGGCAGTGTAGACGATGAAGATGTGGATCCAAAGTACGGTGATGGAACATCTCCCATTTCGATCCACCTTTGGATCATATGTGGGTACATATCCCAATTGAGAGCATACTCCAATGCCCGTGCGTTGCTCGGTTCGCCTTGCTCAATTGAGGTAGTCCGGCGCCTTTTGGGCTCCGGGGATGAGGGTACAGGTGCCTTATGCCCTGATGCGTTAGGTGATGGAGGTGGTGTTGACGACATGATCCTGCAACAATTTGTATAAGTGCCAAACATCCAAATGACATGTAACTCAAATGACATGTAACTAATGTGTGAGGCTATAGTCTAGTATGCAATCCTAGTTCTCTATTACCAATGGCTCTGATACCAATCTGTCACACCCCCAATTTCAACTAACGGAGTATTACCGTTTGAGAAGTGACAAACCAGGATCTCAGACACTAGTTACATTGAACGACTCTACATGGGACTCAAAATGAAAATATCTTTTAAATCAGAGTATCAATGCGGAAGCGTAAAGAAAGTAAATGCGCAAAATACACGCGCCCAAAACCAAAGTCCAAAAGTCCAAATGTCCAACCAAACAAGTACATTAAAATAATTCAATCAACATAAATAGACACAAAGCAAAGCAGTTGAATCCCATGCATGCCCTAACGTGCACCTTTGTCTTAGCTTAGCGTCCTGAGAAAACATGTAAGAAAAAGTGTCAACACGAGGTTGGTGAGTTCACAGGTTTCAATATATAAATAAACGTTTACCAGATTTATTGTACAATCAACATAAATACCAAATGAGTAGCTAACCCATGTTCATTGTTTTGCTATTACGCTCGCAACGGTAAACTGACTGTTTGTATTGCCTCCCACCAAGTCTATCAACCACGGTGCACGTTTAGGTCAATATTGCACCCGTTCGATATCCAATCGTGTTAGCGCGACTAACGCGGGTGAGGTTTGTCAAACCCAGTAGTACTACCCAACATACCTCGCTATATTCATATTTAACGGTTCGATGTGAGGACTTTCATGATAGAGTTTACGCATAGTCATAACAATTGATATAAAATGAAGTACAAAAATCAAAAGAGTTGTATCATGTTTTCTCCCCCAGTTTAAAAGCGGTAAAAATGGGCCGTGAAAACTCACCTGAGCTTGAGTAGGGATTTGGATCACACAAGGAAAAAGTTGGAACCACGAGTGTAAGTCTCAGACGACTTACGTATGCCCTAAAATTATAAACACATAAATTAGGGACAAGTTGGGATTTGTGACGACGACACGGAAGATTTAACGCCTTAACGCATTCTAGGAATTTAAGAGTAGACGAACGTGTCTACGGAATTATATATATATAATAATTAAGGTAAATGCGTTACGTGTCGAACGTTAATAATGAATAATAAACAAATAAATAATTAGATTCGTACGTTCGAGTCGTTTACAAAAGTTAGGAAAATAATATAATCTAATATATTATTTTAGATTCGTAAGCTTAATAATTAATCATTGGCGAAAATAATAAACATGTTATTTTTATTCGAGCAAACAACGTAGGTAAATAATATAACAGCTTATATTATTAAATAGTTTAAACATCACACGAGGTATTTAAACAAAGTGAAATAACATAAATATATATTATTTAGAAATAGGAGTCACGAGTTAAAAATAATATTAATATATTATTTCATACGAAGTCGGGGTTGAAATTAGTATAAATATATTATTTCGAAAGTGGAATTATTATCAATTATAAGTTATAAAATCAAACCCGAGTCTACGGGTTGTTTTCCGGGTTAAAACACTTTAATATAATATTATATTAATATAACAATTTATTTAGTAATTAAAATAATATTAAAAATCGGATTTCAAAAATAAGTGTGGGTGGAGAGAGTCGAACCCGGGTCTCTCCCACCACAGCCACACACTCTAACCAGTCCCGCCCGCTAGGGAATCGCATACATATCCAAAACAAAATGGTTTTATTCACAAACACCCAGTCCCTACCCCATTCGCGATTTCGAACCCAATCCCGTCCCAAATCCGTAGATTCCGACCATGATCGAACCAGAAAGTATAGGGGTTTTGAAAGTCGGAGGTTTTCGAATCTGTATGTTCGTTTAATTGTAAAATAGTTAAGTGTATGGTCGTTTAATTCCCGGTTTTAAACTCGAAACCCTAGAATAAGGATACGTAATCGTGATGAACAAATTGAATGTTGAAACTCGATGGGATCATGGGGCTTTTACTCAATAAAGGTTTGTGAATATATCTATACAGTTTAATTTGATTTTTATTACGATCAAGATCAAAATCCCTAAATTAAACAAGAACAAACCCTAGATTATGAACCGAGTTGAATTCGATATTAAAAATGGTTGGGTTCATAGGGCTTTCAATGCGTGACCAGTTGCAAATCTGATCATGAAGTTTAATTTGATTAATACAGTGTCTAATATTAAAAGCCCCAAATCGAATTCGCAAGAACCCTAGGTTAGGGATCTCAACCAATTTGATGTTACAAGTTTGAATTAGCATAGGGCTTTTGATTAGTAGGAAATTCCGAAACTAATGACATGATTTAATTGAATTGAAAACAAGTCTAGCTTCAAAATCCCTAATCAAGTTTATGATAAACCCTAGGTTATGGATCGTGTTGAATTCGATGGTATGAGCCCCAATAATCATTGGGCTTTCATTCAGAGGGTAAATACGAAAGTGTTGATGTAAGAAGTTACCAGAATCGATGGAGAATTGATAGAGTTCGACTAGACCAATTGCCAACGGCTTGCGAGTTAGGTTCTGGCGACTTCGGGCTTGAATTCGGTTGAATTAGTGTGTGCAGAAGCTAGACAGTAACTCGATTGAGGTGATGAGATGCGAAATCGTGATAATGGTAATCGAATTGTGAGATTTTGATAGATGTCGACGGGGAGGTCGACGATTTCAACATAAATACCCATAATTGGTTTAACTCGTACGATTATTGTTCAATAATGATCCTATAATGAGCGATCATAGCATTAAAGTGAATTTCCGTTACTATCTCAAACGAATTTCGGTTATAGAACTTGAATTTGAATTGTTGGTTGCAAGTTTGACTTTCAGAAAGTCAACAGAGTTAATTCAAGTTTGATTTTGACTTTGGGAGTCAACAATTCGATTTGGCATATTTACACAACTAGTCCCTGCAGTTTTGAGTTGATTTTGTGACCGAATTAGTCCTTGTGGTTAGATTTGATTAACGGGGTTAAGTTTTTCATAAGAAACTTAATGGAATAGTTAACGGAATTAACTGAAAAATCCGGATTGTCACACAATCGGTAGGGGTCTTTGGCAACGGGCTCAGCTCCTGGCAGTAAGTCAATCTGAAATTCTATTTCCCGATCGGGTGGCAACCCAGGTAGATCCTCAGGGAATACTTCCGGAAAGTTGCACACCACGGGTACATTCTTGAGTGCTTTCGTTTTCATTCTATCGTCAATAACATACGCCAGATAAGCTTCGCAACCGCGCCTCATGTAACTTTCGGCCTTGATCATCAAAATGACGTTTGGCATTGTGCAATTCCAATCCCCATAAACCGTAATTGGACTTCCGCTAGGAGCTTTGAGGTGTATCCACTTACGTTTACATATGATTTGAGCTTCGTTGGCAGCTAACCAATCCATACCCAATACTATATCGAATCCTCCTAAGGTGAGAAGGAATAATCTAGAAGGAAACTTATGGCCCTTTATTTCTATGATACAATCATCTGTTACTTGAAACACTATCGAATTTTTACCCACGGCAGTTTGTATGCTAAAGGCCTTTACTATGGTGTTGATAGTGCAATCCAGTTTACGACTAAATGCATTTGATATGAAGCTTTTACTAGCACCAGGGTCAAATAAAATAGCAGCATTTTCATCATTTACTAGAAACGTACCTGACACAACATCAGGGTTTCCTCTTGCTTCTTCCTCAGTCAGTGCATAGGCTCGAGTCCTAGCCTTTGGCTGTTCCTTTTCAGCTTCCTTTTCTTTTCCCGAACCGGATTGTCTAGTTTTCCTGTAATCCCTAGTCAGGTGACCAAACAGTCCACATCCTTGGCATTTAGTGTCTCTTAAGCAGTCACGAGAATAGTGCCCCGCCTTCCCACATCTATAGCAGATGGTGGTGCCGATTCGGCACTCGCCAAGATGTCGCTTTCCACACTTCTTGCAGGTTTCATAATAATCTGTTCTTGGCTTCTTAACTTCAGTGTTTACATTCCCTTTCCCAGTGCCCCTAGGCGGGTTCTCCCATTTCCTCTTTTGTGTCTCGGGTGTCAGGTCCTCATTGGCACAGTCGTCGTAGACGATTCCGCTCAGATTCACTACCGACTCGAAGGTCGAGGGTAGGTTAGCTTTTACATGAACACGGACCCGTTGTGGCAATCCCTTAACACAGTACTTGATCAAATGATCTTCAGTTTCCACCAGGTGTGGTACTAGTTGAGCCAGTTCATTGAATCTTGATGTATACTGGCGATGAGTCTTGTTGCCAGCCTTGAAGTTCAGGAACTCATTCTCTACACGATCGATCTCATTCTATGGGCAGAACTTTTGAATTATGAGCTTTTTCAAGTCTTCCCACGTCATCCTATTGATAGCATTGGGTGACTTAGTTCTTTGAATGTTCCTCCACCAACTTAGTGCTTCGTTGGTGAAAGAATGAGCAACGTACTTAACAGCTTGGTCTGGTCGACACTCGCTGATGTTGATGACAACGTTCATCCTCTCGACCCACTCGAGGGTGGCCACCGAGTCCTTGTTCCTGTCAAATTTGGGTGGGTCTCCATCCTTGAAACCTTTATAAGTGCACCCCTTATTGCTTGATCCCATTATTTCTTCCCCGTCGCTGCCATATACTTTTTCCTCGTGGTTACCTTCGTCGTCTTCCTTGATTTTCTTTAAGGCCTCAGACAGCAAGTCAGGCAACACATTCTTTAAAGTGAGCACGACCTCACGGGCAATAGCATCTCTGACCTCGGGTTCTAACTGTAGAGACCCTTGATGGTAGCCCCCAGTTGGGGTGACATTAGTTTGGTGCACGCTTTCTGTGTTTTCCGTGTGCACATCCTCTTCTTCTTGATGTCTTGGATTCAGTGGAGGCCTACCGACTCGGCCAGTGCGACCGCCTCGCCGTCCTGTTCTTCCTCCTCCAGCCATAGTTCTTAGTTTCCTGATGGTCATAAAGGGAATACATCAATGTCATTTTCTTAGATCATAGTCTTAGAACAGTACGAACAAGGTAAATTTTTAATTACAGTGACCGGTTTGTGATTAGAAATTTACATTACCTTTCGGGTTCCAAACTCTTCAAATTGGTCGTGACATTGACATCTATCGGTTCTAGGTTTGAGTATCTATTCTTATCCAAGTGTATTAACCTTAGTCCTTACTTACCATGCTGGTGTTGGCGTTGGCTACCCAGACTGACATCCGTGCGTTGGTCCCATAATCAGTTTGAGTCCAGACATTTAGGGATGTCTGAATCTCTCAAACTATTGCTCTGATACCAACTTGTAAGGCCCCATTCCCGGGTGACCTCACTTGTTGGATTTACTCATAAACATAGTCATTGATCACTGAACTTTTAATTAAAAACATTCAAACACAGCGGAAGCATACATCATTCAAAAACATAACATAGCAGCGGAAGTCTTAACATTAAACAGAACATTTGTCTTAACATATATAAAAGTGGGATGTCAGTCTTGATGCCGGGTAACCATCACGCCTTCGCATGGCCCTTCCTTTTGTCACCTGAAATGTATACTAAAAGTCAGCTAACGCTGGTGAGTTCTAGTTTAAATCAAGTAGGCATAAACATTAATTCTTGTCATAATTTTTCATAAGTATTCATGTATATATATATTCCGTTTCGATTCTTTCCTTCATATTTATATTCTTTGTGGGTACATATATAGATACGTACATTCTTACATTTATTTTTGCCTTTGCTGGTCTTACACATAAGGGGGATCGGCCCATCAATGATTACGTGAGTCACAATGACAAACGTCGCGGTCTTCCGTCGTAGTCCACCATACTTACAACCGTCCGGCAACTAGTGTCCGTCCGTCATTATCTTACAACGGTCCTACCGAAGTAGTCCGTCATTATCTTACAACCGTCCTACCGAAGTAGTCCGTCATTATCTTACAACCGTCCTACAGAAGTAGTCCGTCATTATCTTACAACCGTCCTACCGTAGTAGTCCGTCATTATCTTACAACCGTCCTACTGAAGTAGTCTGTCATACTTACAACCTTCCTACCGTCGTAGTCCGTCATATTTGTCTGACTGCCCTAAGGTATCCGTCTCCCACCCGAACTAATTATACAGTCGGGCATCGATTTCGGGACTTACTCCACCGTAGTGGCCTGTTTAGTCTACCTTTCTAGACTTTCATTTCTGGCTGCATAATAGTCGAGTGGTCGTCCGTCTACCGAGGTAGCCGTTATCATTGTTCCATTCATAACGTTTATTCATTCACAGCAAGCAATATATATATGGATATAAAGCAAGATTTCATTCTTATAAGTTATGTCATACTTTCATTTCATTCTTTGTAGTTATTGGGTCCATTCTTTGTTCATCATTACATTCATGTAACACGTATGATCATCTTGGCATTCTTATCATTCATTCATTTTGTGTATACACTTCAGCCCCAAAACATTTAATAAGGTTTGCACATAACATAGGGGGCACATAGAACTCACCCGATGAGTAGTTTCTGAGATACACTTAGCTCGTTACTGAGCGTCACTAATGTTAGTCACAATCTGTATGATAAAGTCATACACGTAAGGTAGTGCTCCTAGATGACACTAGACATTACTATGCTTGAACCTAGTAGTTTCGATGGATTTGCTTATATCGAAACTTGGTAGTTTCGATAGGTTGCTTATGTCGAAACTTGGTAGTTTTGATAGGTTGCTTATGTCGAAACTTGGTAGTTTCGATAGGTTGCTTATGTCGAAACTTGGTAGTTTCGAGTCATGGGTTCATATCGAAACTATGGTAGTTTCGGTAAGTAACTTATGTATTATCTTAGCTTCAGATCGTGGGCATATCGAAACTAGGTAGTTTCGATGGGTCTGTATATATATATCAAAACTATGGTAGTTTCGATGGGTCTGTATATATATCGAAACTAAGTAGTTTCGATGGGTCTGTATAAATATCGAAACTAAGTAGTTTCGATGGATTCAGTCTTCTTCCCCAAAAACCCGAAGGTTCTGCATGCGAATCTGATCGTGTCGATATCTAAATTTTCTTTGATCAATGCGTTCGGTTTTCATTCTAGATGCTATACCTAAGCTCATTTTCAAGTTTCATCCGTAAAATCATCATCTATTGGGCTAAAACCGAAAATCCTAAAAAAAATCATAAAAACTCAGATTATGAACGAACGCTGATGAGATGCGGATTTTGTGTGTATACAGTGCTTTAACCCCGCGATTTTATATGTTTTTCTCTTATTACATATGCATGGATAGCAATTACTACGAGCTTTTGTGTTTGTAGGTAAGAGGGGTTAAAACATAGATGTTAGAGCACGTGGAAATGCAGGTTACGGGAATCGGAACGAAGAAACGAAGAAGTGAAAAAGGGCTGGCCGAAAGTTACGGCCAGGCCACAGTAACTTACGGTGGACAGATTTTTGAGACCGTAAACCAGAATCTACAGGCCGTAAGATAGTTTGTTGGGTGCCTCTGGCGTAAGTTACGGTGCCTCTGGCGTAACTTACGATGGGAAGAAAAATCAAAAAGTTTGGCCGTAAACCAGAAGCTACAAGCCGTAAGTTATAATTTTGAAAAAGTTGACCGTAAGTTACGGCCAAACAACTGTAACTTACGGTGGTCGGGAAAACAGAAAGACGGGAGCTTCGATTCTGAGGAGAAATAAGCCATGGAAAGTTAGTTTTTTGACAGAGACGAACAGGTAGGGAAATCTAGGCGATTTTGGGGCATTTGGATCATCAAGATTGAAGCTTTTTCACCCAAAAATCGAAGAGCTAATCATGGATTCTTTGAAGAACTTTGAAGAATCAATCATTATGATGTCAGGCTAATCACCCGGTACCCAACCCTAGATGTAAGACTTTGATGTTTGGATTCTTAACTAGTTTTGATTGTGTGAATGTAAACATGGGATTGAGTAGTCTTTCTTTCGTGTGTTTATAATTGTTTTCCGGATTCACAAATAGATTTGAATCAATCTAATTTGCAATTATTCGATTGTCATTCGACTTTTACAGCCGCTAGCATATCGAGTTGTTAATCAGGTTTTTGTCAAAGTGATAACTGTTAGATTAGTTCGTGATTGTGTTCCATTGTCCGATCTCAGATCGTTGGGTTAACACACTGAATGAAATCTAATTGTTATTAGTTGAATTGGTAACAAATTGTCACTCAATCAAGTTAGCTGGTTTTGAATCCATATCAAGTCTGAAGTCTAGGGTTGGTTACTATTTTTAATTAATTGATATTCGTTTTCAAGTTTACTCTCATTTATTCTTGATTTCTTAATTTTAAATTCAGTAAGTGCATAATCGGTTTTTCTTAAAAATTAATCAAATCCAAAATTCGGTTTTACTTTTATCGCCTAGTTTAATTAGTTGCAACAGTTAATCTTCCACGAGCTCCTCGAGAATCGATACCCTACTTACCCTTTACTAAAGGTATTTAGGTTTTAATTTGGTTGTACCTTCGACTGCGATCAAATTTTGGCGCCGTTGCCGCGGAGCCGGTGCGCAAGGTTTATTGTTTAGTTTAATTTGTTTCAAACAGTGCTACTTGGGTTGTTTGTTTTTGTTGTGTGCAGGTGATCACAAATCGTATGCATACAAGATATTCTGGTAGTTCTTCTCCGTTGAACTTCGATCCAGAAATTGAACGAACAGCTCGCCACAACAGGATTATTCATCGCACCAATCTTGCATCTTCAAGCCAGCCAAATCCATCTCAAGAAATGGTGAATCCTAATGTTCCTCCACTCAACTTTGAGGATCAATTCGATCCTCCACCCTACAACAACCCTCCACCCAATCAACCACCTCTGAATGACCCTCAAAATCCAAATCCACCCTCAAGCAGAGCACAAACCAATACCGATCACCATACTCTTGACAATGATAGTGTGCATGGCACATTTGGAACGGGTGTAAGGGTACAACGATGGGATGATGGGTGGAATGGATATGATCCGCATCAAGGGAAGCCACAGTACATGTACGAGAATCCACCACCGAATTACATGAATCAAGAACACCAAATAAATTATGGTGGATATGGATTCCCGCAGCAACAACCACAAGGATACCCTCCACAACCGCATGGATTCTATAGGCCTCCGATGCCACAGATGCAGGGACCAATTTATGAGCCCGGTATTCCTATGCCTCCACCACATAACATCGGAGTACCGAGAAACTACAATCAAGGCATGATGCTTGCCCAAGCTGCCAACAATTACTTCCAACCAGCTTTGACCACGAATGCTTCTCCTGTGGTAACACCTGTGAGAAATGGAAGATCCTTTGAAGTCCGTCCAGCAGTATTGACTTCCATGCCTACTTTTCATGGGCGTGCCACTGAAGAACCTTATCCACATTTGCAGAGTTTTGAGCAATTTTGTCAGGTAACTGGGCTTCAAGGTTTTACACCAGATGAGGTTAAGTTGATTTTGTTCTCTTTCAGTTTGAAAGACCGTGCGAAGGAATGGTTTGAGTCTCTACCATCTGCTAGTATTTACACATGGGCTGACTTACAACAGAAGTTTTTGGAAGAGTTTTACACTATGAAGAAAACTAATGAGGCCCGAGAAAATATCCGAAATTTCAAGCAGAATGGTGGGGAGTTGTTTCATGAGTCTTTTACTCGATTCAAGGATATGCTACGGAAGTGTCCTCATCATGGTATTAACATGTGGGAGTTATTGGTGGCGTTTTATGATGGAATGTCGTCTGAAGACATCCGGGATATCAATTCACAGAGTAAGGGCACCTTCTTGTATAATCATGTACAAGTTGATTGGGATTTGCTAGAAAGAATGTGTGCCAACTCTAAACGGTTGGAGCAGTCGAACAAAAGATCTAAGCATGAGACGGTGAATGGGGCAGCCACCCAAATGACTGATGAGCTATTGGAGGCTATGGCACAGAAAGTGGCAAAGATAGCCGGGTTGGGTAAGGAGAACACTTCAGCTCCAACGGGTTCGGTCTATCATGTGTGTGGGGTATGTGGTGATCTTGGGCACAAATCTAGTCAGTGTCAGCAACAACAAGGTGGACAACAAGGGGGCCCAACTGAAGAGGTTAATCAAGTGCATGGAGATATGAACTCGAACACCTACCATCCAGGGCTTCGAAACCATCCTAATTTTAGGTATGGTAATGCTTCAAATCAGATGAACCCGAATTTCCAACCTGCAAACAACAGAAGTTATCCTCAAGCTTTTGATCGTCAACAGTACCAACAAGCCAATTATCAGAAACCTTATTATGGGAATCAGCAACAAGGAGGTGGTCAGAACAACAGGCAACAAGCTCCACCTGCAAATCAACAAGCTGGATCATCCACCAATTCTGAAGGCTCAAAAATTGATCAACTCGTTGAGATGATGAAAGAGATGAGGAAGGAAAATGACATAAGGAACAAGGCTTTTGTTGCATTGAACAAGCAAGTGGGACAGATAGCAGAGCACTTTCACAGAGACCTCCTGGAACACTTCCCAGCGATACACAGGTAAATCCAGCTCATCAGAGTTCTAGCCAAAAGAATGCTCAGGTAAATCAGGTAATTACTCTCAGAAGTGGTAAAGAAGTGAATAATAATGTCACTCCTCCACCTCCTTTCGTTGAAGGGATTGTGGAGGATGTAAATGAGAGTGAAGAGAGTGATAGTGAGGAACCTGTTATTGCATCTAAACCGGTTTTAAATAATAACTCACCATCTGAAAATGTTGTTAACATGGCTCCATTTCCATCAGCCTTGGTCAAACCAGACAAATCAAACAAGTCAAAAAGAGGCCCACAACAAGATGAGTTGTGGGAAGTTTTTAAACAAGTAAAAATCAATCTGCCTCTTCTAGATGCAATTAAACAGGTACCTGCTTATGCTCGGTATTTGAAGGACCTTTGCACACAGAAAAGACAACCAAGGTTGCCTAAGAAGTTAGATGTAAATGTGCAAGTCAGTGCTATTTTGTCGGGTGCACTTCCTCCAAAGCTTGATGACCCAGGAACGCCTTTAATTTCAATTCAAATCGGTGATTTTAAAAGTGAAAGGGCGTTACTGGATTTGGGAGCTAGCATTAGCATTCTCCCGGGAAGCTTGTATGACCAATTTGATTTTGGTCCCCTCAAGAAGGCTGACACTACTGTGGTGTTAGCTGACTTGACTCCTAAGCTTCCTAGGGGAGTGTTAACTGATGTCCTTGTTAAGGTGGGAGAATTTTATTACCCTGTGGACTTTTTGGTTTTGGATTATAAGTCGGGGATACAAGGGAGACAACCAGATGTCATATTGGGGAGGCCATTTTTGGCCACTGCACATGCCATAATTGATTGTGTTTCAGGAACAATCGACATGACATTTGGCAATTGGAAAATGAGGTTGAATATGTTCACTAACGTTACTAACCCACCTGTTTCTGATACTTGTTTTATGGCAGATATTGTTGACCGATGTGTTCCTTGCTATGAGCCTTCGGTGAGCAAGGATAACATATCAGACGATTGTTCTGTGTTTGACAGGGTGGAGAGAGAACATATGCAGGAATTGATTGAGGCGGAAAGGGAAGTTGAACTTAAAGCAGCGCAAGAAAACATGCCACCGTGGTCCTGTCATCAAGAGAAACTTCCAGATAAATGGAACAAGGAGTTAAAGCCATCCTTGGTTGAGCCACCGCAGCTGGAGCTGAAAGAATTACCATCACATTTGAAGTATGCATTTCTAGGAAAGGAGAAAACCTTACCGGTCATTGTTGCATCAGATTTGACCGAGGATCAGGAGAAAGAATTGTTGAAGGTACTGGTTTCTCACAAGTCAGCAATTGGATGGACGATAGCAGATTTGAAGGGGATTAGTCCCTCTGTTGTAATGCACAAGATCATAACCGAGCCGGACGCAAAACCCGCCCGCGAAACACAGAGGCGACTCAATCCGAACATGAGAGAAGTCGTGAAGAAAGAGGTGCTTAAGTGGCTTGATGCAGGTATTGTCTACCCCATTTCAGACAGTACGTGGGTGAGCCCCACTCAGACAGTTCCGAAAAAAGCAGGTATCCAGGTAATTAAAAAGGAAAATGGTGAGGAACTTGCTACCTGCCCAGTAACCGGGTGGCGAGTGTGCATAGATTACAGGAAGCTGAACGCAGCTACCTCGAAAGACCACTTTCCATTACCTTTTATTGATCAGATAATAGAGCGACTTTCAAGTCAGAAATTCTTTTGTTTTCTTGATGGATATTCTGGGTATAATCAAATTTCCATACATCCAGACGATCAGCACAAGACTACAATCACATGCCCGTATGGTACATTCGCTTTCAGGCGAATGCCATTCGGTTTGTGCAATGCCCCCGCCACCTTCCAAAGGTGCATGATGAGTATCTTCTCAGATATGGTGGGGGAGAATCTTGAGATCTTCATGGATGATTTTTCTATTTTCGGAATGTCATTTGAAAAATGTCTAGATCAACTTACCAAAGTACTTAAACGTTGTGTTGAAAAAAATTTGGTACTAAGTTGGGAGAAGAGCCACTTCATGGTTCGAGAGGGGGTAGTGTTAGGACATGTTGTGTCTGAACGTGGGATGGAGGTTGATAGGGCAAAAGTTAATGTAATTTCAACTTTGCCTCCTCCCACGAATGTGAAAGGCATGCGATCATTCTTAGGGCACGCTGGGTTTTATCGTCGGTTCATCAAAAGTTTTAGCGTCATTTCAAAACCATTATGTAACTTGCTTTTAAAAGACACGACATTTACCTTTGATGACGAATGCTTAAAATCCTTTGAAACATTGAAAAAGTTGTTGGTTGAAGCCCCAGTGTTACAGTCACCTGATTGGTCATCACCGTTTGAAATCATGTGTGATGCGAGTGATGTGGCATTAGGGGCAGTGTTAGGTCAAAGGATAGACAAGAAATCGGTAGTTATTTATTATGCTAGTAAAACCCTTTCAGAGGCACAATTGAATTATACAACAACTGAAAAGGAATTCCTAGCAGTTGTCTATGCCTTAGACAAATTTCGTTCTTATCTTTGGGGCAGCAAAGTTATTATTTATACTGATCATTCTGCTGTCAGGTACTTGATGGAAAAGAAGGATGCGAAGCCGAGGCTGATTCGGTGGATACTGCTTCTTCAAGAATTCAATTTGGAGATCCGAGATAAGAAAGGGAGTGAAAACGTGGTGGCAGATCATTTGTCACGCCTACCGACTCTCAATAATGGGATCCCCTCGGAAATTAATGACACATTTCCCGATGAACAACTCTTTTCGGTTACTAAATTGCCATGGTTCGCTGATTTGGTGAATTATTTGGATGCAGGTGTAATTCCAAGTTTTTGGTCAGCACA
This sequence comes from Smallanthus sonchifolius, assembly GCA_023525975.1. Lineage (NCBI taxonomy): Eukaryota > Viridiplantae > Streptophyta > Magnoliopsida > Asterales > Asteraceae > Smallanthus > Smallanthus sonchifolius. Next base: position 23,409,995 of record CM042030.1, on the reverse strand, counting down.
GAAAAGACGCCATTTTCTTGTTCAGGTTAGACATTATGTGTGGGATGCACCTGATTTGTTCAAGGTAGGTGCAGATCAAATTTTGAGAAGGTGCATCCCAGAAGAAGAAGTGCAGAGTGTGCTAGCTCATGCACATTCGTTTGCGTGTGGAGGCCATCTAAGTGGGAAGAAAACGGCATATAGGGTTCTATCATGTGGTCTTTTCTGGCCCACTTTGTTTAAAGATGCTACGAATTATGTTAAATGCTATGTTAAGTGTCAACAACTGGGGGGAATTGCAAAACGGGATGAGATGCCCATGAACCCAATTTTAATTGTTAACATTTTTGATGTATGGGGAATTGATTTCATGGGCCCATTCCCGGTTTCGTTTGGTAAGGTATATATCTTAGTGGCAGTGGATTACGTGTCTAAATGGGTTGAAGCCATTGCCACTAAGACGAATGATCACGCAGTTGTTTGTGAATTTGTAAGAACCCACATTTTTTTCTAGATTTGGGGTACCCCGGGTCATCATTAGTGATGGGGGAACCCATTTCAAAAATTTTAATTTTGGGAAATTACTTAAAAAGTATGGCGAGGATCATCGCATTGCTACACCTTACCACCCCCAAACTAGTGGTCAAGTTGAGGTTTCTAATCGGCAGATTAAGGAAATTTTGCAAAAGACCGTCCGAGCTGATCGAAAAGATTGGTCTAAGAAATTAGATGATGCTTTATGGGCATATCGGACGGCGTACAAAACGCCGATTGGAACGACTCCTTACCGTTTGGTTTATGGAAAAGGTTGTCATCTACCATTGGAAATCGCCCACCATGCTTTGTGGGCGATGACCACACTTAATTTGGAATATGATGATGCAGGGAAAGAACGTCGGTTAGAGCTTTGTGAATTGGAGGAGTTGCATGAAGAGGCGTATGACACAGCAGCCGCATACAAGACAAAGATGAAAGCGGTGCATGATGCGAAGCTAAGGAAAAGGAGCTTCGAAGTTGGTCAAAAGGTATGGTTGTTTAATTCACGGTTGAAGTTATTTCCAGGAAAGTTGAAGAGCAAGTGGTCCGGACCATTTGTGATTGTGAGGATTGGTCACTACGGTGACATTGAAATTGAAAGCGTGAAAGATCAGACAAAGCAAATGGTTAATGGTCACCGACTGAAGCCATATTTGGATGCGACCGATATTAAAAAGGAATCAATGGAAGTGGTGAGCTTTGTCGAAGGTTCACCAACCTATGAGGACGTCTGAGGTCCAGGTAATCTCGAGGGAAACCTCGGGTTGTAAAGTTTGTATTTCAAATTGTCCATACTTGCTATAAGATTGATAGGTCACTGAAAAATTTGTTTCAATTGCTGAGAGTGACCAATGTGATATGATATGGTAGAACTTGTATGGTTGATACATTTCGAGACTACATATTAGACATGTGCATAAAGATGACAAGGCATTAGGATTCCCCATATTCCCCGTTAATCCATTTTGTTGCTATAATTCCTTAGAAGCCATTGTTGAGCCTGATAGATGACATTGAATAAAATCATTATACCCGGCGTTTGTCCACCCCATAAGCTGAGTACAAAGTGTATATTTTCTTGAAAATTTTGATGAGGATGCTAGATAAAAAAAAAAAAAAAAAAAAAAAAAAAAAGGTGAAAAATACAAAAATAGCATGGAGTATGAGAAGTGAATCACAATGATTCAAGTTGTGAGAAAGTTGTGAAAGAAATAAAACAAGTCAAATGTGACTTTGTAAGTTAAAAAGAAAAAAAATGGTGAATTTCTCATCACACTAGCCACCAAAAAGCCTAAAATCTCTACCCGAGCCTAAGCCAAAAACCCAAAGTCCTTCGATTTGTGCAGTGTCTATAGCAGTAGTGGAGATTTGATTGCTTTACAAGCATATGCTTATATGGTCTCACATTCGGTTTTGGAGTGAATACTTATACTAGCACATTATTTATGCTAGTCCAGAAATTAAACCGAGAGGAGTGCATCTTGTGAGAAATAAAAGCATGTTGCGTTTGATTAAGCAAACCGCGTTTTGTTCTAACTGTTTATCACTTGCTCGTCGGTTTGTCAATCTCGATTGTGTCAGTCTATGGGACGGGTATGATTCTAGACCTTAACTTGTTGAGAAATAAAAGAGCTTTGGAAGTGGGTTATTGGTGAAATAAGTGAAAAATAAAGGTTTGCTTGGGGACAAGCAAAGGTTAAGTGTGGGAATGTGATGAGATGCGGATTTTGTGTGTATACAGTGCTTTAACCCCGCGATTTTATATGTTTTTCTCTTATTACATATGCATGGATAGCAATTACTACGAGCTTTTGTGTTTATAGGTAAGAGGGGTTAAAACATAGATGTTAGAGCACGTGGAAATGCAGGTTACGGGAGTCGATCCGTCACTCTCCCGAGTCGATCGTAGAAATGAAAGGTTTGGGGCTGTCACACCCCCAGATTTATTTACTTAATAAATAAATACAGGTTACAACAATTGGTTCATTACACGATAGCGGAAGCTGTAATAGCGATTTATAAGACTTGAATACATACACAAAATACTAAGACTAAGTAGTACAATGATCTAAGTTCTTCAAGATCAATGACAGACTTGAGACCGGATAATCTATGTCCTTCCAGCTAGTAGGAATTTATCCAATTATAGCAAGCCTATTCCAACCGCTCCATGGCTAAAGGTTACCTGAGAAACATATTTGAAAGTGTCAACACAAAGGTTGGTGAGTTCACAGAGTTTATTCATTTAGTACAGTTAGTTTTCCCTGAAAACGTATACATGACTTAATCGTCATAAAATAAGTAGTTTTCCTTTGAAAACATGCCCATGACTTTACCGTCATAAAATAAGTAGTTTTCCTTTGAAAACATGCCCATGACTTTACCATCATAAAATAAGTAGTTTTCATTTGAAAACATGTCCATGACTTTACCGTCATAAAATAAGTAGTTTTCCTTTAAAAACATGCCCATGACTTTACCATCATGAAATAAGTAGTTTTCCTTTGAAAAACATGTCCATGACTTAACCGTCATAAAATAAGTAGTTTTCCTTTGAAAACATGTCCATGACTTAACCGTCATAAAATATGTAGTTTTCCTTTGAAAACATGTCCATGACTTAACCGTCATAAAATATGTAGTTTTCCTGTGAAAACATGTCCATGACTTAACCGTCATAAAATATGTAGTTTTCCTTTGAAAACATGTCCATGACTTAACCGTCATAAAATAAGTAGTTTTCCTTGGAAAACATTCCCATGACTTTGCCGTCATAAATCCAATGTTTAAACATGATCATTTTCCGATCAAAACTCTTTGTATGTATTACCAATGATTCTGAATACTAATCCGATCAGTTGACCCCATTTGTAAACTTGCAAGGAATACAAAACAGTATGTAATGTACGAGACTGTAACCAAACCCCAACTTTCTGTGCCTCCCCTCGCCTTTCTGCGAGTTAAGACAATATGCGGTAATTCGGCCATTTGGACCCCTGATTAGTGCGACTAATCATGACCGGAGGCGTCACCCCCAATAGTACTATCCATAAAATCCCGGGCTAAGTCCATAGCTAATGGTTACTAATTTATTCTGAGGACTTTAAGCGCTTTATTTTTCCCTCAATACACACATACGGTCAGATCATTAGTTCATTCATTTACATACGAAAATTCTTTACAAGTATGTTTCCACTCCAAAATATTTCAGAAACTTAGAAAAAGGGTTTAGTGAAACTCACAAAGAGTTAAACCAGAATGTTCATATTGTCAAACGTATAAGCAATTGTATTTCATGTTTTCAAAACATAACCAGTAAGTATGTTTCTCCCCCGCAGTTTACAAAACATTAATAAGCGAAAGGGGGCCGTTAACTCACCTTGTGTCCGATGAAATCCTAGCAAATAACCTTGTGCTAATAGTTCATGTCTATCCGTACCCGCTAGACTAGCTAGGGAAGAACACGAGTAGAAGATGATGATGGCTTGGGTTGCTAGCAAAACCGACTCCTAGCCTTCAAGAATTCCTTTGAATCTCCAAGCTTTCTAGTTAAACCATTCAAGAACTTGTTCTTGAATTTTTGAAAGACTAAGTGGGTGTGTGTTGTGTGTGCATCAATATATATGGAGGAAAGGAAGGAAGATTGAGTGTTGAACTCATCTTCATCATTACAAATGATGGTAGATAGATTGATTTGATCTTTGCTTCATCCATGGTTGAAGTGGCATGTAGATTATGATAACAATGATGAGGAAGATAATGGAATAGGCAAGGTGGGTGGACCCCACCTTAGTTTCAGCCGAACATGGGGTGTAGGGGGGTTGGGACTTGTCAAATCTCCTAGTTACAATCCAAGTCCTAGTTAGTTTGGTTTAAGGTAGAGTAAACCCGGTAGGTGATCTCGTGATATAACACCCGGTGTAGGAACTTTTACTGATGTAAACTTTATATCTATATACCTAGATATTTTTATATATATACTTACATATATATATAATTATTAGATGAAACGGGGGTTGAGTGTAGATCTCAACAAGTAATCATTTACATGATTTGATGTTGGAGTGAAATATAAGCAAAGATATAATGATTGTGATGTGATCTTTGAGGTTGCTTGCACTCTTGGTCATAATCATGATGATTATGACGCTTGAGTGTTGTGTAAGCAAAACAATCATGGTGAAGATGTGATTGATTTAGACGCGGTATATTACCCGAAATTAATACCCACCTTAATATCTTTAATTATTAAGATGTATACATTTTGTGTAGTTTGACTAGTTTTAATAATCTGCTAGTGAATTCCCGACATAGTTATTACTTTAACTATATCATACATGTATACACATAAAATAACTCAAGGTCATGCAACCAACATTTTTATGTCCATGTTTTAAGGTTTAGTCACCAATATATACGTTTTTATATTAAAACGTGTCTCTAGACTTTACTGGAATAAAATCTTGTTAATCACCAATGGTCGTACATTACGAGTAATAAATGTTTTTGACCTAGTAATTCTTAAAATTACTAAAGTATGATACGTTTTTAATTTGCTAGACTCCTTGACAATACTATGTCAAAGATAATATTCCAGGAATATGGAGTATGAACGTGCTAAAATAATATGGCTTTTGACCTGAAATACTGGGTGTCAAATTCTCCCAATGTTAAAGAGAATTTCGTCCTGGAATTCAGTTCTTGTCATCTTGACTTGGAGTGTTCGTGAACAAGGACGGATACATGGCTTTCATTTTATCTTCCCGCTCCCACGTATACTCGGGGCCGCGCTTTGAATTCCAACGTACCTTAACCAATTTAACTCGGCTACGCCTTGTTTTCTGAACCTTCCAATCTGTGACTTCAATGGGTTCCTCAACGAAGTGCAGCTTGTTATCTATGTGAATCTCATCAGGCGGTATAATTAATGACTCATCTGATAAGCACTTCTTGAGATTTGACACATGAAACGTATCATGTACATTGCTTAGTTCTTGTGGCAACTTGAGCTTGTATGCTACAGGGCTAACCCTAGCCAATATTTCAAATGGTCCTACCTACCTAGGGTTAAGCTTGCCACGGTTGCCAAATCTAGCAACTCCTTTCCAAGGTGAGACCCTCAACATGACGCGGTCCCCAACTTGGAATTCTAATGGTCTTCGTCTGTTATCCGCGTAACTCTTTTGTCTGTCACGAGCGGCCTTCAGACGATCCTTGATCTTGAAGATCTTGTCAGTAGTCTCCTGAATAACCTCAGGACCGGTTAAATGCTTGTCGCCAACTTCCGCACAACATAGCGGTGAATGACATTTTCGACAGTACAAAGCCTCAAACGGAGCGGCTTTGATGCTGGTGTGGTAACTGTTATTGTATGAAAACTCAGCCAACGGCGGTGAGTATCCCTATTTCCTCTGAAATCGATTACACACGCACGGAGCACATCTTTTAAAGTTTGGATGGTCCTTTTACCTTGACCATTCATCTGGGGATGATATGCAGTGCTCATGTCAAGGCGTGCGCCCAAGGCTTCTTGTACAGACTGCTAGATTCTTGACATGAATCAACTGTCCCTATTAGAGAAAATGGAAACTGGCATACCATGCCTAGCCTCAATTTCCTTAATATTTAGCCTTGCACGCTTTCTACTTTTATTTGTCTCCTTGATTGGTAGGGAGTGAGCGGATTTTGTCAAACGACTGATGATTACCCATATAGTATCATAGTCGCTAGATGTTCTGGGTAGATTTGTAATGAAATCTATGGAATTCTCCTCCCATTTCCATTGAGGAATCTGCGGTTTTTGTGTTCACTCAGGTGATTCCTAACATTCTGCTTTCACTGTCGGGTATCTCCCAACATAGATAGCAGTTTCTCCTTTCATGTTTTGCCACATAATGGAGTTCCTCGGGATCCTTATACGTTTTATTCGATTCTGGATGAACGGAGTACTTGGGCTTATGGACTTCATCTATAACCTCCAGCATAGGCTACCGATACCTGGTACTCAAATTCTATCTGTATCATCCAACTTAGGCTTCAATTGTTTGATTCCATTTACTGGTTAGTCAGTATTCGAAAGCAAAGCAAATACTTCTCCGACTAACGATATTAAACGTGCAAGAACCCCTTTATTTGATTACCCTAAATATGGTAGGGTTATGTGATGCTCATTCCTGGTAATGAAAGGAATGGTGCCTGCGAATCTTGAGCGTATGTTGACACATATCCTCTATTCGTCTACGCACTTTGTCACAAAAGCAGATCTCTATAGATCTTAGGAAAGAATTACTCGACGAGGTGTCTAGGTTTTAGTTGAATATTGGGTAGTAATGACATAGTACGGAAATGAAACTTTATGTTTGTCCCTCTTATGCTTTTCGAAAGCATTTTCTCGGACTGAGACTTTATTCTTAATTCAGGTTTCGTGTTATCTATGATCTCCCATTAAAATGGGTCATAGATGATTTAATATTTCAAGATTCCTTGTGTGCTTTCACTAGCAAAGTTCGAGTCTGATCACCACTTTACCCTTTGCTTCTACCACCTTTCTGAGGCAGACCAGCCTTTGGGTTGTAACGTCCTGATACGTAAACTCATGGCTTGACGACCATACTCTCGAAGTATGTAAGCCATACAAAGTTCTATGTTTGTTTGGAATATTCACATTTCGTCTAGGTGAGGAAATGAACAGTGATACTGTGAGTATGGTCTCATCGAATTAGTGCTTCCCCAAAATGGGCTATGGGTTTGTCAACCCATTAAGTTGGCAGCAAGGGTTGATAGCCAACTATTAGTCATACAGTGTGTATGCACTTCCTTAGTGTTTGAATGGTGCTTTGGTGACTTACCGTTACGTATTCCACTCATATAGGTTATAGCCTCAAATCCTTAGCACAAGGATAAAATTGAGGTAATGAGTGTTAAACATCGAAAAATTTATATTCTTACTGAGCCTGCGTTAAGAGGTCATTTCTTAACAATAGATGATCTAGAGCTTCCTAATTATAGAAAATTAGAAGCGAAAGATGTGATCACGCCTCTCCTCTAGGCTGAAATGTAGGATCCATTCAGCAAGATGATCTTTAGGAAAGTGCGGGTACAAAGGGTATCAAACTATCCTTCTCGAATCTTTATGGACAGTGGTCTATAGTGAACAACTCATGCTTACGTCCCTTATGCATATCGAGAGCTAATGAGATTAGCAAGAAATTCCGCATTTGGGAAACCTTCAAAAGTTTTGTATGTCATTTTTCTGTTAGTGCGACAATAGTCATCAGTCCACACTTAGGTTTCTTTGGCATTCGCTTGAGCATTATCCCCGACCTATTCATCACCAGGAAAATAGTCGGACTTAAAGGTGTACTGAATGTCAATGGTTGCGAGAGCAACCCTGTTTGAACAATATTATGAAATGTTAGATTGCCTACTTGTCTCCTGTCAAGCTTCCACAACACCCCATAGGTGCTATGTGTATGCGGGTCAGAAAGATTTTCTTCCCCATTACCGGAGCTAGTGCATAGCACTCCTGATGTAACTTTCAAGTAACTGTGAGACTAAATTGTACGATAGATCCCGAGATTACGCTATAATTTCCCACAATAATTTTGCAATTATTGTAATTATGGGTTGTGGTAATGCTCAATTTGAAGCCATCTTGATAAGCAGAATCTCAAAGAATGAATGTGCGAAATCCTTCGCCGTTCAGGATTCACTAAGGATTTGTTGAATTCAATTTGAATTTCTCTCGTTCCTCCCGAACTAGGAGAATACTTTGTGGACACCTATTTGAGAAGTCCGATTTGTTAAGATCCAATCCTTAATCAAGTGACTGAGAACATGGGTTGATCATTACCTTGGACAGCAAGACTCACTAAAGTTCCCATACATTGCAAATCATGATTACGTGTGCACCCGTAATGATAATTTACGTTGCATGATCCCTGTAGTGTTCCTTCTATCCCCAACTTTTAGTTAATAGGAATTGAAATGATCATTAGGTCGTGTTTGCACACTTGTGTAGGAGTGTGTATTGTTCTATCAGAATACTCTTGATTATGAGTACCAATACCCATGAGTCTGTCGAATCTGGCTGTTACCGGATGAGGTTAACGGTAGAGAGGCCCCACCAGTGTCTCTCAAGAATAAAATGTGTATGAAAGTCAGGCACTATGTGTAGGGCAGAGATCCTCAAATTAGTGTCAAGCAACTCATGCTCCAAGTATGTATGTATGTATGGATCCACATGATCCTGATGAATGTCTGGGTCTCCTGACCCATGGAGTTCTCCCCCGTTTAGTCCTGCTTATCCACCTTGGATTCCCTTCGGTCCGGGCAATCCCGTCTGCCACATCTCATGGCGAAAGCCTATTCGTTCGATCCGGGAACTCATGAATTAGAGTATTTATGCCGCACATACGTCAGAAAGAAAGTTGCCTCCACGGCTAGAGTAGTTGTCGGTGTTGTGCAGGTATAGGTACAGATTCTGGTACGGGTTCAGCCTGTTGTGATACCAAGATCGGTAACTGATGACTGTTGTCGTCGTCGCCCAAGCTCAGCTCGAACTCGATCTTCTAAGGTTGCAGTATGCTGAGTACCCATTATTCTTGACTCGTAATCCGAACAGTAACATGTTGTAAGTGTTTATTATTGCCACAATGTTGTATGTGTTTAAGTGTTCATTACATGTGCCATGTAATTGTATTAGTGTAACTAATGATACCCTAGTGTATCTCCATACACTAATAGTATACACAAGTTGTTCGGCAACGGTTGGAATTCCTATACTCAAGTCTTGGGTGTTTTTAGTGTGATGCAAGCCTTAGAAATCTTGGTCCCTAAATGAGTCCGGTTAGAGCCTAGGTGTCACTAAGGAAACCTAATTCGCTAAAACCATTGCTCTGATACCAATCTGTCACACCCCAAATTTATTTACTTAATAAATAAATACAGGTTGCAACAATTGGTTCATTACACGATGGCGGAAGCTGTAATAGCGATTTCTAAGACTTTAATACATACACAAGATACTAAGACTAAGTAGTACAATGATCTAAGTTCTTCTAGATCAATGACAGACTTGAGACCGGATAATCTGAGACCAATCTGTCACAACCCCAAATTTATTTACTTAATAAATAAATATAGGTTGCAACAATTGGTTCATTACACGATAGCGGAAGCTGTAATAGCGATTTCTAAGACTTGAATACATACACAAAATACTAAGACTAAGTAGTACAATGATCTAAGTTCTTCAAGATCAATGACAGACTTGAGACCGGATAATCTATGTCCTTCCAGCTAGTAGGAATTTATCCAATTATAGCTAGCTTATTCCAACCGCTCCATGGCTAAAGGTTACCTGAGAAACATACTTGAAAGTGTCAACACAAAGGTTGGTGAGTTCACAGTTTTTATTCATTTAGTACAGTTAGTTTTCCCCGAAAACGTATACATGACTTAATCGTCATAAAATAAGTAGTTTTCCTTTGAAAACATGCCCATGACTTTACCGTCATAAAATAAGTAGTTTTCCTTTGAAAACATGTCCATGACTTTACCGTCATAAAATATGTAGTTTTCCTTTGAAAACATGTCCATGACTTTACCGTCATAAAATAAGTAGTTTCCTTTGAAAACATGTCCATGACTTTACAGTCATAAAATAAGTAGTTTTCCTTTGAAAACATGTCAATGACTTTACCGTCATAAAATAAGTAGTTTTCTTTTGAAAACATGCCCATGACTTTACCGTCATGAAATAAGTAGTTTTCCTTTGAAAAACATGTCCATGACTTAACCGTCATAAAATAAGTAGTTTTCCTTTGAAAACATGTCCATGACTTAACCGTCATAAAATATGTAGTTTTCCTTTGAAAACATGTCCATGACTTAACCGTCATAAAATATGTAGTTTTCCTATGAAAACTTGTCCATGACTTAACCGTCATAAAATATGTAGTTTTCCTTTGAAAACATGTCCATGACTTAACCGTCATAAAATAAGTAGTTTTCCTTGGAAAACATTCCCATGACTTTACCGTCATAAATCCACTGTTTAAACATGATCATTTTCCGATCAAAACTCTTTGTATGTATTACCAATGAATCCGAATACTAATCCGATCAATTGACCCCATTTGTAAACTTGCAAGGAATACAAAACAGTATGTAATGTACGAGACCGTAATCAAACCCCAACTTTCTGTGCCTCCCGTCGCCTTTCTGCGAGTTAAGACAATATGCGGTCATTCGGCCATTTGGACCCCTGATTAGCGCGACTAATCATGACCGGAGGCATCACCCCCAATAGTACTATCCATAAAATCCCGGGCTAAGTCCATAGCTAATGGTTACTAATTTATTCCGAGGACTTTAGGTGCTTTATTTTTCCCTCAATACACATATACGGTCAGATCATTAGTTCATTCATTTACATACGAAAATTCTTTACAAGTATGTTTCCACCCCAAAATACTTCAAAAACTTAGAAAAAGGGGTTAGTGAAACTCACAAAGAGTTAAACCAGAATGTTCATATTGTCAAATGTATAAGCAATTGTATTTCATGTTTTCAAAACATAACCAGTAAGTATGTTTCTCCCCCGCAGTTTACAAAACATTAAAAAGCGAAAGGGGGCCGTGAACTCACCTTGTGTCCGATGAAATCCTTGCAAATAACCTTGTGCTAATAGTTCCTGTCTATCCGTACCCGCTAGACTACCTAGGGAAGAACACGAGTAGAAGATGGTGATGGCTTGGGTTGCTAGCAAAACCGACTCCTAACCTTCAAGAATTCCTTTGAATCTCCAAGCTTTCTAGTTAAACCATTCAACAACTTGTTCTTGAATTTTTGAAAGACAGTGGGTGTGCGTTGTATGTGCATCGATATATATGGAGGAAAGGAAGGAAGATTGAGTGTTGAACTCATGTTCATCATTTCAAATGATGGTAGATAGATTGATTAGATCTTTGCTTCATCCATGGTTGAAGTGGCATGTAGATTATGATAACAATGATGAGGAAGATAACTGAGTATGCAAGGTGGGTGGACCCCACCTTAGTTTCGGCCGAACATGGGGTGTAGGGGGGTTGGGACTTGTCAAATATCCTAGTTACAATCCAAGTCCTAGTTAGTTTGGTTTAAGGTAGAGTAAACCCGGTACGTGATCTCGTGATATAACACCCGGTGTAGGAACTTTTACTGATGTAAACTTTATATCTATATACCTAGATATTTTTATATATATACTTACATATATATATATATATATAATTATTAGATGAAACGGGGGTTGAGTGTAGATCTCAACAAGTCATCATTAACATGATTTGATGTTGGAGTGAAATATAAGCAAAGATATAATGATTGTGATGTGATCTTTGAGGTTGCTTGCACCTTTGGTCATAATCATGATGATTATGACGCTTGAGTGTTGTGTAAGCAAAACAATCATGGTGAAGAAGTGATTGATTTAGACACGGTATATTACCCGAAATTAATACCCACCTTAATATCTTTAATTATTAAGATGTCCTACATTTTGTGTAGTTTGACTAGTTTTAATATACTGCTAGTGAATTCCCGACATAGTTATTACTTTAACTATATCATACATGTATACACATAAAATAACTCAAGGTCATGCAACCAACATTTTTATGTCCATGTTTTAAGGTTTAGTCACCAATATATACGTTTTTATATTAAAACGTGTCTCTAGACTTTACTGGAATAAAATCTTGTTAATCACCAATGGTCGTACACTACGAGTAATAAATGTTTTTAACCTAGTAATTCTTAAAATTACTAAAGTATGATACGTTTTACTTTGCTAGACTCCTTGACAATACTATGTCAAAGATAATATTCCAGGAATATGGAGTATGAACGTGCTAAATTAATATGGCTTTTGACCTGAAATACTGAGTGTCACAGGGGCAGCCCTTTCCCTTATATACTTGGGCTTCCTTCGGCCCTTTGGAGCCGAGCCCAAGCCCATCCATTTTTCTTTCGCCATTTAAAAATTATAATTTTGATCGTGTCATTATTTATTTATTACCAGTTTTGGGATGTTACATATATACATGGTACAAAACTATTCACATGATACATGAAACCTATTTGCTTACAATGTGCATAACACAAGATCACACATGGAACTTGAGTATCTACATTATACACGGAACTAAATTGTTTACGGTTGTAGCAATTAACTGGTTACATTATACGCAAGGCATGATCCTACACTTCATTCACTAAAGTTGAAAGCTATAACACTTTGAAGCTACTTGGGGTTTGACGTATTCTTGTTCAAACACGAGTAAGCTATGGAACTTTAAGTTATACTACACTAATACTCTTCAGTTTCCTGATTGACCTTAACTATCTAGGGACACAGTTATTTATTGGCAACTCATACGTGAAAATAAAACACATAAACTAAGTAATTTAGTGCCCTCTCTTGACCCGTACACAACGGAAGGATCTATACGAACGATACGACGATTCGAGTAATTACGGGTGCACACGTAATTATAAAAATCAGCGCATGGAAAACATAGTAAATTCTGTAATGACCTAAAACCTCTCGTGATATATAGCAACGAAACTAATATGATATGACAAGGGCATGGTCGATACGCCGATGGTACTACCTATATATAAGTGCTCTGTCATATTATCATAAGTAGCGTTGTTTGTATCACGTGAAAATTTGACCTAGACCAATGTTTGTGAAATCCCTTATCCACTGACAATTTTTGAGCATATTAGGCTACATCTTGAACAAACCCTAATCATCAAATCCCCCATCAGATCCACCCCAAGGAATGCATTTCACCTTCAGAATCTCAATTATTATTTGACAGTTTTCTCCTTAAGTTCATTTCAAAACTAAATTCATTATCATCATTCATACATGACCTTGAGAAAACACCTGAATCTTGTTATCAATCGTACTCCTCGACCCAACTTTCAAAGTTCATTGAGAATCTAAACGTGGCTCGGGGTTTACTTGAGAAAACGCGAGGATCAAATGAAGTTCTAGTATCCACATCCCCCTTTGTTGATTCAGTAGCATCAACTAGTTGAATTTTGGGACGAAATCCTCTCAACATGGGGATACTGTAACATTTCTGATTTTCTTGTATTGGTTTTAGTGCAATAAACAACATTTCAATTTCTATTTTAGTACAATACATTGTGCTATCTATGCAAGCATTAAATCCAAGGTTTCATGCAATACAATCTCAAAGTTTTACATGCACACACGTTTTAAATTAAGTTAGAGATCACACTTTATTCTATAGATATATACATATATATATAAATAAAAAAATAAATTTTTGAACAAAAAAAATTAATATATATGTATATATACATATATATATATATATATATATGTGTATATATACATATATATCTTTACAATTTAAATTGAACAAATAGCTTGAACCCTCAATTTGAGCCCCCCCCCCCCCCCCTTGAGATTGGAACCTTTGACCTTCAATTTTGACCCTAATCGTCAATTTTGACCTCTGATTGACTTTTAAAGTCAAACCGGCCCAACACTTGCAATTCGCTAGAAAAATCCGATTGAGCCTGATTGTTCCTGCCTTGTGTTGGGTTCCCAATCAAGAATTGATCTCATCCCGGCACAATTAACCACACAATTTAGTCCTTGAGCGGTAAAGTTTCAAATTCAAACAGGTTTGACTCTTTGAAGTCAAACCGAGCCTAAATCCTTTCCTAATTGAACAATTTCAACGCGTTCAATCCCGGAATTCATGCATTGATTGGTCACCCGTGTACCAAACACTAAAACACGACCCAATTCATCAATTACTTGTCGAATTAACACACAATTAGACCCGGCAACCGTTACCTTCGAATCATAATCAAATCACGTATGTGGATGAAATCAATCCAATTAAACAACACACACACACTTTCGCACAACCCACTACAAACTCTTTGAGTGTTCAATTGACACGCATTACTCCTTTGTACTCCGATCGGGCACCAAGAACAACAGTTCCTCGACCTCTCGACCTAGCCGACAGCAATCTACACTCCACCTTAACAGGTAATTTTTGTTTTTTTTTATTCGTAATTGAGTCCCTAACGATAGCCCCCTTATCAATTTGTAACATCTGAACATATCGAACCCGATTGGATCTAGGGTTCTTGCTTAAATTTACGTATTCTGATTTGGGGCTTGATTTTTTTATTCCTATATAATTAAATGGAACCCTTTCTAACCAGCGAAACCACCTAGTCTGAATGGTTAGGCCACTGCACCATCAGACTAGGTGGCATGGGTTTGAAACCCACAGCCCACAAAGCCGGCTCCTTCTTTTTACGCAAGCCTTAAACCCAGACCCGGCTCTACTACGAGCTCATGTTAAGTTATTTTCGGACCAGAACTGTATCAGGGACGCGCCCCTGGTCCAATGGTTTGCGCATGTTGTCTTCACTGGGCAGACCCGGGTTCGATCCGGGCAAGCCCCATTCTTTTTAAAAACCGTTTTTAACACCTCTTTTAATTTATAAAAATTATTTTATAAAATCTAGTACCACTTGGAACTAATTGATGCATTTATAAACAGATTTTAATTAGGGAATTAATATTTTTACAATTTAAATGATTTTGAGATCCACACTTGCAATATAATGAATTATGTTAATTAAAATTATTACTTTTAAATATTACTTTTATACTACCCATTTTTATATAAATATATTAAAATTTCTCAAAACTTTATAAATCATTCATTTTCTATTAAATTAAGCATATTAGGGTTAAAATTCTAACTAAAGAAATAAAACCTTTTTCTTTAAATATATATACTAATCTATATATTTATATTTTCAAATGTCATCATATTAATTAAACAAATGAAAGGATTATTTAATTAAAACAACTCATTTTTTTCAAATAATAATCCATTAGGACTTACACTGTATATTCCTAAATATATAAACCAATATATATTTACACTATTTTTTTAGGTACATTATTAAATGAATAAAAAGAAATTTATTTATTTAATTTATTTAATTATTAAACCCTAAGACAATTAATTTTCTCTTTGAAAGTTATTTGAACATTTTGAAACTTACATTTGTATATCAAACTTTTATTTAAATACAAATGACAAATTACATACATCATTTACATATATTAACACAAACTCATCATACAAGACCCCACACTCACTCCTATTGAAACCCTAGACTTGCCTTAGGCTTTGTACATGATAATAACTCAAGTTCATACATTTGCACTCTAGGTTAATGTAACATCCCAAAAATAGTAAATAAATAAATAATAACGCGATCGAGATTTAATCGTCATAGATGAAAGGAAAATGAATGAGCTTGGGCTCGGGTCCAACGGGCCAAGGGAAGCCCAGGTATATAAAGGCCAAGACAGCCTCAAACTAGCAAACTTCCACCATTTGCAAAGTTAGAGAGAGAAAGGAGAGCTCGGGCCTAGAGAGAGAAAGTTGACGGATCGACCCGGAATTGAAGGAGCACGTTACTGCTGAGCTCATGAGCAAAACCTCCGAATCCGAATCCCAATCCAGGTAACGATTCGACCCTGAACTGAGTTTTTGTTTAATTTGGGATTTTTGGGTTTTAGCTAAATAGGTGACGTTTTTACGGATGAAACTTGAAAATAAGGTTAGGACTAACATCTAGAATGAAAACCGTACGTTTTGAACAAAGAAAGTTGTAAGATTGGCACGACCAGATCCGCATGTGAAAGTTAGGGTTTTTGCGGGAAAGCAGGTCCTGCGTAGTTATCAAGTATGCAAGAAGCAGATCATGCGTACTTATCAAGTACGCAAGAAGAATGTTCTGCGTACTTAGCATGTACGCGAGAACAAGGCCCTGCGCACTTGCTAAGTGCGCAGGCAACAGGCCGGTTAGTAAAGTCAGTATAGTCGCCTAATTCAAAATGGTTTAACCGTTAAAGTCGGGATTAGATCTGATGTATGTGTAATTAATCAATCGAGATCGTGTGTGGCACTCATTGGACCGCTGTTAGGACAGGACGAGACTAACCCATCAGGTGAGTTCTATGTGCCCGCTCTATGTTATGTGCAAACCTTATTAAATGTTTTGGGGCTGAAGTGTATACGCTAAATGAATAAATGTTATAAATGCCAATGTGATCATACATGATATATATACATATATGTATCAAAATAAATGATGAACAAAGAATGAAACGTATGATTATAAATAATGAATGAAAGAATGACATAACGTGAATGAATGAAATCTTGCTTTATATTTTATATATTGCATGTTATGAATGTATATACACGTTATGGACGCTTCTATGACAACGGCTACTTCGGTAGACGGACGACCACGTGACTATTTTGCAACCGGGACAAAAACATTCCTTCATAAGCTAGGACGTATAAAAGGCACTCATGGACGGTCGAAGCAAATGCCTTATTACATGTAAAATGGTTGCATACATAATAGCCGCATTGGAAACGGATGCCTTTGGGCAGACGGGCGAATGAACGGACTACGACGGTAGGACGGGTTTAGGCGGACGGACAAAGGTTGCCGGACGGATTTATGTTACGATGGACGGTTTCTAGGGCCGGACGGTTTATGAAAAGGACTACGACGGTAGTTCTCATGGCGTTTGTCTTTGTGACTCACGCGACAATTATGACGGGTTGATCACCCATATGTGTATGACCAATGAATGTTCTCCCCAAAGTAAGTATGTATATACTCAGTATGAAGGTTATGTGAGAACAGTAAGACAAAGAATATGCAAAAGCACTTATATTATATATATATATATATATATATATAATACTTAACGATAAGATAAATGTTATGTCTGATTGTTTTTAAACTAGAACTCACCAGCGTTAGCTGACTTTTAGTATACATTTCAGGTAAAGAAGGGAAGGGTCGTGCGAAGGCGTGATGGTTATCCGGCACGAGACTGACATCCCGCTTTTATATATGCCAAGGAAATGTTATGTTTTAATTGTTAAGACTTCCGCTGTTATGTTATGTTATGTATTCGAATGATGTTTGCTTTCGCTACTCTTGAATGCATGTAAATTAAATTCAGTATTATGACTATGTTTATGAGTAAATCCAACAAGTGAGGTTACCCAGGAAAGGGGCCTTACAGTTAATTTGTGATTTACAAGAGTCACTTCGCTACCTATCCTCTAGTGCTACCTACATCATCAATTCAAGTGAGTTTACATAGCCCCTATTTTACATTTTTATATTTTGGGGAGGAACATGAGTTTCAATTATACAATGTTAAAAATTACACAATACAATTCCACTCTACATTCATGTGTACAAATTTGAGCCTTATGTTTGAGTACTGGGTGTGTAAACTATTTTTGTGTGCAAATTACATGTGCATCATTAACTATACAAGCCGATGGTTAACAATGATAGATTTATTGAGTTTGAAAAACCCACCCATGTAGGGTGATTGTTACCGACAACACATTTTGGTTTTGCATGCTAGTTACAAAGGTTTGATTGTACAATTTGGTTTCACAATAGTAACTCTCCATATTTGCCTTATTAACCATGATTTGTATGGATTGTATGCACACAACACAATGATACTGTTTTGAGTCAAAACCTATGTATGCTCACCAACTTTTTAGTTAACATTAACCATGTTTCAGGTACGAATGTTTGAGATTGATCAATTTTGCTACACTTAAGTTGTGGACTTAGTTATTAAAATAAAAGAACTCGTTATGTATTTCCATTTCTTGTAGTTGTTGAATTTTGTTTGGTTTGAACTTGAAATTGTAACATCCCAAAAATGATAAATAAGTATATAATAATACGATAGAGATGTAATCGTCAAAAATGAAAGAAAAACGGATGGGCTTGGGCTTGGGCTCGGCTCCAACGGGCCGAGGGAAGCCCAGGTATATAAGGGTCAAGACAGCCTTAGACTCTCATTTCTACCACAACTTGCAATCTAGAGAGAGAAAGGAGAGCTCAGGTCTAGAGAGAGAAAGTTGACGGATCGACCCGAAATTGAAGGAGCACGTTACTGCTAAGCTCGTGAGCAAAACCTCTTAATCATAATTCCAATCCAGGTAACGATTCGACCCTAAACTGAGTTTTTGTTCGTTTTGGGGTTTTTCGGGTTTTAGCTAAATAGGAGACGTTTTTTATGGATGAAACTTGAAAATAAGCTTAGAACTAGCATCTAGAATGAAAACCGCACATTTTGATCAAAGAAAATTGTAAGATTTGCATGATCGGGTTAGCATGCAAGAATTTCAGACTAAGGAAGATCCTAAGTACTTACCAAGTTCGCAGGAGGAAGATCCTGCGTGCTTATCAAGTACGCAAGAAGAATGTTCTGCGCATTTGTCAAGTACGCATGAACCAGGCCCTGCACACTTGCTAAGTGCGCAGG
Organism: Smallanthus sonchifolius; assembly: GCA_023525975.1. Classification (NCBI taxonomy): domain Eukaryota; kingdom Viridiplantae; phylum Streptophyta; class Magnoliopsida; order Asterales; family Asteraceae; genus Smallanthus; species Smallanthus sonchifolius. The sequence continues at coordinate 23,391,028 of CM042030.1, read as the reverse complement.
CATCAGGCTAGATAGTGAAGTCAGTATGATCGCCTAATTCAGTATGATTAAACCGTTAGAGTCGGGATTGGGTCTGATGTGTATTTAACTACATAATTCAGATCGTACGTGACGTTGTTGGGCCTTTGTTTAGGTCAACCAAGACTAGCTTATCAGGTGAGTTCTATGTGCCCCCTTCTATGTTATGTGCAAATCATTTTAAATGTTTTGGGCCTTAACTGTATACACTAAGTGAATAAATGTTATGATTGCCAATGTGATCATACGTGATATACAAATAAGTATATTATATATATATGAAAAATGAAATATGGACAAAGAATGAAACATATGATTATAAAGAATGAATGAAAGAATGACATAACGTGAATGAATGAAATATTGCTTTATATTTTATATATATTGCATGTTATGAATGTATGTAAACGTTATGGACGCTTCGATGACAACGGCTACTTCCGTAGACGGACGGCCACATGACTATTTTGCAACCGGGACAAAAACGTTCCATCGAAAGCTAGGACGTATAAAAGGCACTCATGGACGGTCGAAGCAAATGCCTTAACTCATGTAGAACAGTTGCATACATAATAGTCACGTGGGAAACGGATGCCCTAGGGCAGACGGACAAATGATGGATTACGACGGTAGGACGGTTTAAGAGCGGACGGACAAAGGTTGTCGGACGGATTTATGTTTCGACGGACTGTTTTCTAGAGCCGGACGGTTTATGAAAAGGGCTACGACGGTAGTTCTCACTGCGTTGTCTTTGTGACATTCGCGACAAGTATGACGGGTTAATCACCCCTATGTGTATGGCGAATAAATGTTCTCCCCAAGTAAGAATGTATGTACATATGTATATACTCAATATGAATGTTTTGAGAGAATAGTAAAGCAAAGAATATGAAAAGAACGAATGTTACGTATATTATATATACATACATATAATACTCATGATAAGATAAATGATAAGTATGATTGTCTTTAAACTAGAACTCACCAGCGTTAGCTGACCTTTAGTATACATTTCAGGTAAAGAAAGGAAGGGTCATCCGAAGGCGTGATGGGTACCCGGCAAGCGACTGACATCCCACTCTTGATTGTTAATTAAAAATGTTGTGTTTTTAATTGTTAAGACTTCCGCTGTTATGTTATGTATTTGAATGATGTTTGTTTTCGCTACTCTCGAATGTTTTAATTTAAGTTCAGTACTTATGACTATGTTTATGAGTAAATCCAACGAATGAGGTTACCCGAGAAAAGGGGCCTTACAAGTTGGTATCAGAGCAATAGTTTGAGAGTTTCAGACATCCCTAATTGTCTGGACTCAAACTGATTATGGGACCAACGCACGGATGTCAGTATGGGTAACCAACGCCAACGCCAGCACGGTAAGTAAGTACTAAAATTAATGCACTTGGATAAGAATAGATACCTTAACTTAGAACAAATAGATGTCAATGTCACAACCGATTTGAAGAGTTTTGAACCCGAAAAGCAATGTAAATTAGTAATCACAAACCAGTCACTGTAATTAAAAATTTACCTTGCTCGTACTGTTATAAAACTATGATCTGAAGGAATGGCATTGATGTATTCCCTTTATAACTATCAGGAAACTAGGAATTATGGCTGTTGGAGGAAGAACAGGACGTCGAGGCGGTCGCACTAGCCGAGTCAGTAGACCTCCATTGAATCAAAGACATGAAGAGGAAGAGAGTGTGCATGCAGAATACACTGAGAGTGTGCACGGAACAGACGTGACCCCAACTGGGAACGACAGTCAAGGGTCTCTACAGTTGGAACCCGAGGTCAGGGATGCTATTGCCCGTGAAGTTGTACTCACTCTGAAGAAAGTATTGCCTGATCTACTATCCGAGGCACTAAAGAAAAGTAGAGAGGAGGATGAAGGAGACCATGAGGAGAAAGTGTATGACAGTGATGGGGATGAAGTAAAGGTGGGATCAAGCAATCGTGGGTGTACTTACAAAGGTTTCAAGGATGGAGACCCACCCAAGTTCTATGGGAACAAGGATTCAGTGGCTACGTTCGAATGGATTGAGAGGATGAACGCTGTAGTCAACATCAGCGAGTGTCGACCGAACCAGGCTGTTAAGTATGTTGCCCATTCTTTCCCCAATGAGGCACTAAGTTGGTGGAGGAACAATCAGAGGAAAAATTCGCCAAACGCTCTTGCCAGAATGACATGGGAAGATTTGAAGAAGCTGATAATCCAAAAGTTCTGTCCCTAGAATGAAATTGATCGAGTGGAAAATGAATTCCTAAACTTTAAGGCTGGCAGCAAGACGCACCGCCAGTATACTTCTAGGTTTAATGAACTAGCTCAAGTGGTACCCCACCTGGTGGAGACAGAAGAACGAATGATTAAGTACTATGTAAATGGCCTACCTCAAAGGGTCCGTGTTCATGTAAAAGCTAATCTACCAGCGACCTTCGAGTCGGTAGTCAACCTGTCTGGAATCGTCTATGACGATTATGCTAATGAGGACACAGCTCTCGAAGCTCCAAAACAGAAATGGGAGAACTCGTTCAAAGGAAATGGAAAGGGAAACTGCACCGCTGAGGTGAAGAAGCCTAGGGCAGAAGGGTATGCAGTTTGTAAGAGATGCTCAAAGAAACACAAAGGCGAATGTCTTGTTGGCTCAACCATGTGTTATAAGTGCGGGAGGCCGGGGCACTACTCCCGATATTGTTTGAAGGACGTCAAGTGCCAAAGTTGTGGGAGATATGAACACCAGACTAGGGTTGCAGGAAAACCAGACAATCTGGTTCGGGAAAGGAAAAGGAAGGTGAAAAGGAACAACCGAAGGCGAGGACTCGAGCCTACGCCCTGACTGAGGAGGAAGCAAGGGGAAACCCTGATGTTGTGTCAGGTACGTTCCTAGTTAATGATAAACATGCTGCTTTTTTATTTGACTCTGGTGCTAGTAAAAGCTTTATATCCAATGCATTTAGTCGTAAACTAGATTGCACTATCAACGCCATAGTAAAGTCCTTTAGCGTACAAACTGCCGTTGGTAAAAATTCGGCAGTATTCCAAGTAACAGAGGATTGCATCATAGGAATATAGGGCCATAATTTTCCTTCTATATTATTCCTTCTCACCTTTGGAGGATTCGATATAGTATTGGGTATGGATTGGCTAGCTGCCAACGAAGCTCAAATCATATGTAAACGTAAGAGGATACACCTCAAAGCTCCTAGCGGCAGTCCAATTACGGTTTATGGGGATTGGAATTGCACGATGCCGAACGTCATCTCGATGATCAAGGCCGAAAGTTACATGAGGAGGAAGCAAGGGGAAACCCTGATGTTGTGTCAGGTACGTTCCTAGTTAATTATAAACATGCTGCTTTTTTATTTGACTCTGGTGCTAGTAAAAGCTTTATATCCAATGCATTTAGTCGTAAACTAGATTGCACTATCAACGCCATAGTAAAGGCCTTTAGCGTACAAACTGTCGTTGGTAAAAATTCGGCAGTATTCCAAGTAACAGAGGATTGCATCATAGGAATATAGGGCCATAAGTTTCCTTCTATATTATTCCTTCTCACCTTTGGAGGAATCGATATAGTATTGGGTATGGATTGGCTAGCTGCCAACGAAGCTCAAATCATATGTAAACGTAAGAGGATACACCTCAAAGCTCCTAGCGGCAGTCCAATTACGGTTTATGGGGATTGGAATTGCACGATGCCGAACGTCATCTCGATGATCAAGGCCGAAAGTTACATGAGGCGTGGTTGCAAAGCTTATCTGGCGTATGTTGTTGACGATAGAATGAAAACGAAAGAACTCAAGAATGTACCCGTGGTGTGCAACTTTCCGAAAGTATTCTCTGAGGATCTACCTAGGTTGCCACCCGATCGGGAAATAGGATTTCATATTGACTTACTGCCAGGAGCTGAGCCCGTTGCCAAAGCCCCCTACTGATTGGCTCTGTCAGAAATGAAAGAATTGATGTCTCAACTAGAGGAACTAACAGAAAAAGGATTTATTAGACCGAGCATTTCACCATGGGGCGCTCCGATACTATTTGTAAAGAAGAAGGACGGCAGCATGCGCATGTGCATTGACTACTGCGAATTGAACAAGAGGACAGTTAGAACAAATACCCCCTGCCTAGAATAGACGACCTTTTTGATCAACTGCAAGGTGCGAGTTGGTTCTCAAAGATCGATCTTAGGTCGGGTTACCATCAGTTGAAAGTAAGAGAAGAAGATGAACCAAAGACCGCGTTTCGCACGCGTTATGGACATTATGAGTTTCTCGTGATGTCCTTCGGATTAACCAACGCACCAGCAGCGTTCATGGATTTGATGAATAGAGTATGTCAATCCATGTTGGATCAATCAGTGATAGTTTTTATAGACGACATACTGGTATATTCGAAAAGCGAGGGTGATCACCACTATCACCTAAGAGAGGTTTTGGAGGTGCTACAGCAGGAAGAGTTGTACGCAAAATTCTCTAAATGCGCGTTCTGGCTTAGGGAAGTCCAATTCCTAGGTCATGTGATAAACCCAAACGGCATCATGGTAGATCCTGCAAAGATTGAGGCAGTAAAGGAATGGAACGTCCCGAAGACACCAACAAAGGTACGAAGTTTTCTGGGACTGGCAGGCTACTATCGAAGGTTCATTCAAGATTTCTCAAGAATATCCTCGTCACTAACTAAACTGACACGGAAGGAAGTAAAATATGAATGGGGTCCAACCCAAAATAACGCGTTTGAGGAACTTAAAACACGATTAACCCAAGCTCCAGTCTTGACACTACTTGAGGGAAATGAAGACTTGGTAGTCTACTCTGACGCTTCGGGTCAGGGTTTAGGTTGTGTAATTATGCAACGAGGAAAGGTAATTGCTTACGCCTCGCAACAACTAAAGATTCATGAGGTTAACTACCCAACTCACGATCTAGAGTTGGCGGCAGTAGTTTTCGCGTTGAAAATATGAAGGCACTATCTGTATGGAGTTAAATGCACCATTTACTCCGATCACAAAAGCCTGAAGTACTTTTTTGAACAAAAGGAATTAAACATGAGACAAAGGAGGTGGTTAGAGCTACTGAAGGACTATGATTGTGAGATATTGTACCATCCAGGCAAGGCAAACGTAGTGGCTAACGCTTTAAGCAGAAAGGAAGAATCGGAACCTATCCGAATCAAAGCGTGTCAGCTGATTATAATGCCTGATTTGATGAGTGAAATATCAAAGGCACAAGATGAAGCACTATTAGAAAGAAATATAAAACCGGAAAGAATAGTAGGACAACAAGGAAATTTGGATGCAAATGCATACGGTGTACGAACTAGGTTTGGCCGGATGTGGATACCTAAGATTGGCGAGCTTAGAGAAAAAATACTCGATGAGGCCCATAAGTCTCGCTATTCTATCCACCCTGGGACAAACAAAATGTATCAAGACTTCAAGAAAGAGTATTGGTGGCCTGGCATGAAGAATGATGTGACTGAGTACGTGAACAAGTGCCTAACGTGTTCTCTAGTTAAGGTCGAGCACGAGAAACCATGTGGTAAAATGCAACCTTTACCAATACCGGAAAGGAAGTGGGAGGAGATCACGATGGACTTCATTACCAAGCTACCGCGAACAGCTAAAGGCAATGATACCATTTGGGTGATCGTTGACCGCTTGACGAAAAGTGCTCACTTCTTGCCAATATGTGAGACTTCTTCATCTGAAAAGCTAGCAGAAATATTTATCAAGGAAATTGTGAGCAGACATGGTATGCCGCTGTCGATTGTGTCCGACAGGGATACGAGGTTCACGTCAAGGTTTTGGAAGAAATTCAATGAAGCGATGGGCACTAGGCTGAACATCAGCACCGCTTACCACCCTCAAACGGTGGTCAATCTGAAAGGACCATTCAGACCATGGAGGACATGCTCCGGGCCTGTATCATTGACTTTGGTGGGAGCTGGGACAGCCATCTACCATTGGCAGAATTTTCATATAACAACAGCTATCACTCGACTATTGGCATGTCGCCATTTGAAATGTTGTATGGGAGGAAATGTAGGACCCCGGTTTGTTGGGGGAAAATTGGACAAAAGGATTTTGCAAGTCTCGAAGTGGTCAAAGCTACTTCCGAGAAATTTGATCAAATCAAGGCTCGAATGAAAGCCGCAAAAGACAGACAGAAATCATATGCGGATAGGAGAAGAAGGGATTTAGAGTTTCAAGTAGGGGACATGGTACTGTTAAAGGTATCACCATGGAAAGGAATCATTCGATTCAGAAAACGCGGCAAACTAAGTCCAAGGTTTGTCGGACCTTTCAAGATTTTAGCGAGAGTGGGTCAAGTTGCTTACAGACTCGACATACCCGTTGAGCTTAGTGGAATACACCCTACGTTCCACGTATCGCACTTACAAAAGTGCCAAGCTGACGACACAGCTCACATACCTTACGACGAGATCGAAGTGGATAAAAGTCTAAATTATGTAGAGGAACCGATAGCCATCCTTGACCGAGCTAAGAAACGACTATGCAATAAGTCGATTCCTTTAGTCAAAGTACAATGGAAGCACAGAAAAGGGTCAGAAGCTACACGGGAAAAAGAAGATGAGATGAGGGGACTATACCTAAAATTGTTTAACGTATAAGTGGTTTCGAGGACGAAACCTCTTTAAGGAGGGTAGACTTGTAACATCCCAAAAATGATAAATAAGTAAATAATAATACGATAGAGATGTAATCGTAAAAAATGAGGAGACGTTTTTATGGATGAAACTTGAAAATAAGCTTAGAACTACCGTCTAGAATGAAAACCGCACATTTTGATCAAAGAAAATTGTAAGATTTGCATGATCGGGTTAGCATGCAAGAATTTCAGACTTGTTCAGGAAACATGTCTTGCGTACTTATCAAGTACGCAAGAAGGATGTCCTGCGTACTTATCAAGTACGCCTAATTAAGTATGATTAAACCGTTAGAGTCGGGATTGGGTCTGATGTGTATTTAACTACCTAATTCAGATCGTACATGACGTTGTTGGGCCTTTGTTTAGGACAACCAAGACTAGCTTATCAGGTGAGTTCTATGTGCCCCCTTCTATGTTTTGTGCAAATCATTTTAAATGTTTTGGGCCTGAACTGTATACACTAAGTGAATAAATGTTATGAATGCCAATGTGATCATACGTGATATACAAATAAGTATATTATATATATGAAAAATGAATTATGGACAAAGAATGAAACATATGATTATAGAGAATGAATGAAAGAATGACATAACATGAATGAATGAAATCTTGCTTTATATTTTATATATATTGCATGTTATGAATGTATGTAAACGTTATGGATGCTTCGATGACAACGGCTACTTCGGTAGACGGACGACCACATGACTATTTTGCAACCGGGACAAAAACGGTCAATCGAAAGCTAGGACGTATAAAAGGCACTCATTGCGGTCGAAGCAAATGCCTTAACTCATGTAGAACGGTTGCATACATAATAGTCGCGTGGGAAACGGACGCCCTAGGGCAGACAGACAAATGACGGACTACGACGGTAGGACGGTTTAAGAGCGGACGGACAAAGGTTGTCGGACGGATTTATGTTTTGACGGACGGTTTTCTAGAGCCGGACGGTTTATGAAAAGGGCTACGACGGTAGTTCTCACTGCGTTGTCTTTGTGACATTCGCGACAAGTATGACGGGTTGACCCCTATGTGTATGGCCAATAAATGTTCTCCCCAAGTAAGAATGTATGTACATATGTATATACTCAATATGAATGTTATGAGAGAACAATAAAGCAAAGAATATGAAAAGCACGAATGTTACGTATATTATATATACATACATATAATACTCCTGATAAGATAAATGCTATGTATGATCGTATTTAAACTACAACTCACCAGCGTTAGCTGACCTTTAGTATACATTTCAGGTAAAGAAAGGAAGGGTCGTGCGAAGGCGTGATGGTTACTCGGCAAGCGACTGACATCCCACTCTTGATTGTTAATTAAAAATGTTGTGTTTTTAATTGTTAAGACTTCCGCTGTTATGTTATGTATTTGAATGATGTTTGTTTTCGCTACTCTTGAATGTTTTAATTTAAGTTCAGTATTTATGACTATGTTTATGAGTATATTCAACGAGTGAGGTTACCTGGGAAAAGGGGCCTTAAAGAAATGAAATTTGATGCTTTAATATATTACAACATAGTCAACCATCTACTCATGAACGGTCTCCATGTCCCGCCCCGACGTTTCCGCCGTCGGTAGAGGTGTGACACAGGTGGGGGGGGGGGGGTTGGGTCTTGTTCCTAGTTCTAGTCTCATTCTAACCATTAGTTGAATAGGTTTTTAGGTAGTGTATACCCGGTATGTGATCCCGTGATGTAACACCCGGTGAATGATCTTTTAAATGTCAAAAACCCTTTATATTTTTGTGTTGCATTAACTAGTTTCAATAGTCTACTAGTTACATCCGACATAGTTAATATTTTAACTATAATGTATATGTATGCACATATAATGTAAGGCCCCAAACCCGGGAGGCCTCACTCGTTGGATTTACTCATTTACAAACAGTTCTTAAACTTGAATATCAAAATAACGCAGCGGAAAATACTTCATTAAAACATAATCATTACATTGTTCAACATGAGGAAGCGTAATATAGTCTATTACATAAACATATCATAATCTAATCATAACGGGATGCCAGTCTTCATGTCATCCGGGTAACTTATCAAGCCGCCCAGCATCACCTTCCATCATCGTAACCTGCCTTAACCTGAATGTGCATACAAAAAAGTCAGCTATACTGGTGAGTTCTAGTTTTAACATAAAACTTTAACTTCAAATAATTTGCCAAAACATAACTTCACACTTCATTTAATAAAAAGCATACGTAAAATAATGCAATAACAAAACATAACACTTCATAAACATAAGTCAACGAACATATCGAATCTGCGCATTCTCGTAACCGTCAAATCCAAACGTCACATACTGGCTGAATAACCTAAAGATCACCACCACTAGGCCCATCAATCACCGTACTGTCCTTCGAGTGAAGAACTCCTAGGGCCCGATACTTAGGTTATTCAACACTACTTCAAGCACAGCATCACAAGGATGACACGTACCAAACTCCAAGCACAGCGCCCCGTAGGGCACAAGTACCAAACTTCAAGTACGACTACCCCGTAAGGTAAATCCTACCAAACTTCAAGGATCACGATAATCCCCTTGGCGACCGTCATCGCCCCAGTTGTACAACAGTTGGCCAGCCACATAGGCCCCTAAAAGGTAAAGGCCCATAACATACTTCCCATACCCTTAACCTTCATTCCCTAAGGAATATTGGCAGATTCGTTCGTTTGTGACTTTAGTAAACCTTCGCTTCTTTTACTTCAAAACTTCAGTTAAAGCATTCGTACGTTTTATTAAAAACATTCATTCATTCATAAACACTTCATAAACTTCTTTTGGCAAAATATTTCATAAACACTTCTTTCATAACCCTTCCTTCCAAAACTTCGTTCATAAACATCATTTTATGAAATGTCACATACAACTTTCATAAACATCGTTTTATAAAATAGTCCAATCATTACGTATGCACACCATCCTAAAAACATTATTAAAACATTTAAAAGAGGGCTTCTAGAACTCACCTTATAAGCTAGTCTCGGTTGTCCTAAACAAGGTCCAACAACGTCACTTCCGATCTGAATTGATTAGTTAAATACACATTAGACCCATACCGACTCTAACGGTTTAACCATTCTAAACATACTAGCTTTACTTAACCCGTCTGATGCCTGCGCACTTAGCAAGTGCGCAGGGGCTTGTTCTTGCGTACTTAATATGTGCGCAGACTTTGCTTCATGCGTACTTGATAAATACGCAGTACCTTCTTCATGCGTACTTGATAAGTACGCATGACCCTCTTCATGCGTACTTGATAAGTACGCAGTGCTCTCTTCCTGCGTACTTGATAAGTACGCATGACCTGCTCCGTGCATACTTGATAAGTGCGCACGACCTGTTCTTCGCAAAAACCCTAACTTTCTCATTCGGGTCTGATCACGTTAAGATCCCGAACCTGTTTACATTCAAAACGTTCGTTTTCCATTAAGGAACTCAAATCTATGTTTATCTTTTAGTTTTATCCGTGAAAACGTTACCATCTCACCCAAAACCCGAAAAACCCAAAAACGAACAAAAACTCAGATTTAGGCCCGATCGTTACCTGAATCGAGTTTCTGATCCGGAGGTTCTTCTTAAGAGCTCTGGATCAACACAATTCTCAAATCTCGGGTCCATCCGTCAACTTTCTCTCTCTATGGTTTCTCTCTCTAGAAGGTGCAAATGAGAGAAATGGGTGATGACCTTGGCTATTTATAGGGGAGGCTCCCCTTCCAGCCCGCCGACCCATCTGGCCCGACCCGACATGCCTCGTTCGTTTATTCCGTTATTTTAACTGTCGTTTTATTTTTGGGATGTTACAAGTCTACCCCCATTATAATAGGTTTCGTCCCCGAAACCTATCATAAGTCAAATAGATGAGGGTACGACTCCCTCATTTCCTTCTCCGTTTCCCAAGTGGCTTCCGATCCCTTTCGATGTTTCCATTGGACTTTAACCAATTGGATAATCTTATTACGCAAACGCTTCTCCTTCTTGTCTATGATGGCCACGGGTTCTTCGATGTAATTAAGGCTGTTGTCGACCTCGATGTCAGTAAGTGGTACGTGAGCTGATTCATCCGCCAAACACTTTCGCAAGTGTGATACATGGAAGGTAGGATGAATCCCACTTAACTCATCAGGCAACTCTAACCGATAAGCGACCTCACCAACCCGTGCCATTATCCTGAATGGTCCGACGAACCTCGGACTTAACTTTCCTCTCTTCCTGAATCGTATTATTCCCTTCCAGGGTGACACTTTCAACATTACTTTATCCCCAACATCAAATTCAATAGGCCTTTGTCGTTTATCCGCATAGGATTTCTGACGATCTTGTACGGCCTTCATTCGTGCTTTGATTTGATCAAACCTTTCTGACGTTTCCCTTACTACTACAAGACTCCCTAATTTCTTTTGTCCAATCTCACCCCAACAAATCGGGGTCCTGCATCTCCTCCCATACAACATTTCGTAAGGCGGCATACCTATAGTCGTGTGATGACTATTGTTGTATGAAAATTCGGCTAACGGCAGATGACTGTCCCAACTGCCGCCAAAATCGATAATACAAGCACGAATCATATCCTCCAAGGTCTGAATTGTCCTTTCGGACTGACCATCCGTTTGTGGGTGGTATGCCGTGCTGATATTAAGCCTCGTGCCCATCGCCTCGTGAAATCTTTTCCAGAACCTCGATGTGAATCGTGTGTCCCGGTCAGATACGATCGTCAAAGGCATCCCATGCTGTGCTACTACTTCGTTAATAAACACCTCTGCTAACCTTTCCGACGAGAACGTTTCGCGAATAGGTAGGAAATGAGCACTCTTTGTTAAACGGTCCACAATTACCCAAATGGTATCATGACCTTTAGCTGTGCAAGGTAGCTTGGTTATGAAGTCCATGGTAATGTGTTCCCACTTCCATTCCAGTATATCAAGTGGTTGAATCTTTCCATACGGTTTCTGGTGTTCGGCCTCTACTTGTGAGCAAGTCAAGCATTTGCTTACATACCTTGTCACCTCAAGTTTCATCCCAGGCCACCAGTATTCCTTCCTCAGATCTTGGTACATTTTATTGGTACCAGGATGGATAGAGTACCGAGACGTATGAGCCTCATCCAAGATTTTGGTTCTAAGCTCGCCACTCATAGGTATCCATACCCGTCCAAAACGTGTCCTAACACCAAGGGTGTTATATTCCAACTTGTCCTGTTGGCCAACCATCCTTTCCTTCTTTATGTTTTCTTCTTTAAGTGCCTCATGTTGAGCCTTTTCAATTTCTCTCATCACATCCGATGTTACCACCAACTGGCAAGCTTTCACTCTAATAGGAGTAGGCACATCCTTTCGGCTTATAGCGTCAGCCACCACGTTTGCCTTTCCAGGATGGTATATTATTTCACAGTCATAGTCTTTCAACAGTTCCAACCATCGCCTCTGCCTCGTATTAAGTTCCTTTTGTTCGAAGAAGTACTTCAAACTTTTGTGGTCGGAGTAAATAGTAAACTTCACCCCGTAAAGGTAGTGCCTCCATATTTTCAATGCAAATACGATAGCAGCAAGTTCCAAATCAAGAGTCGGATAGTTGACTTCGTGAACTTTCAACTGTCGCGGCGCATATGCAATCACTCTCCCGTTGATAGATTCTTGTGTAGTCTTGACTATACCTCTCTCGTTCTTGATAGACGTTATCTTTTTCAGCATCGTACATCCCTAGTCGATCTTTCACATCTAACCGTTAGGGTTCTTATATCGTCATTCTATGTGAAATGTCTTATCAAACTCGGAGTCGTCCACAGAAGACTCCATGGACATAATTTCAACTCCTCGTTAAGGTTATCCACCTTGCTATCTGGACGGTTACTATCGATCGTCTCTCGACTATTTGGATCATTGTGTATACCTCATAAGCTGTCCATGGTGCATTCGTCCTTGAAGAACCATACCATGCCGTTCTCGAATGAATCATAATATCCCATTCCCGAATGATTCCTACTATCAAGTTTTCGAAGGTACCGTACCATCTCATTCCCGAAGGAACCACATCGTCTCGTTCCCTAAGGAACCGTATCGCTTCGTTCCCGTAGGAACCGTATCGCTTCGTTCCCGTAAGAAACGTATTGCTTCGTTCCCGTAGGAACCGTATCAGGTATCTCCCAAACATGTGAGGTATCCCTTATCACACTCAACTTTTCGGGAAGGTATTCATTCAGATGGCACACTAGTCACTCGAACTTTTCATTCATATTTTCATACACAATCTCCTTCTAGTCTATCTTTCAAACGTACTTGTCAGGTTTTACGTTTCACATCGTTGGTTCATTGAATACCATTCTTCCTACATATCACTGGATGGTCTTAGGGATTGGCATCCCATCTGACCGACAATATATATTCTCTAGCTACTCGTTTCCGTTAGCCTTTTCTGCATGCGTTTCTTCTAAAGTCACATTCGTTGGTCTGACTATGGATAAATTACACGTACGGTGACACTTGTACTTTCATTTCCTTTCTAGTTTCAGTGGGTCCCTCAACGGCTTTCCAATTCTAACAACACTCGCAGCTATTGATTAGACTTAGACATAGTAGAGCGTTCTCTGAGTCGCCTTGAATTTCTTCTTAGTGCACATGCCTTACTTCACATTGTTGGTCAAAACTATTCATTATAGACAAACAATCCTTGGGTTTGATTTGGTTTAGTCTGCACGCCCTAATTAACATCGCGGTTCCCGTCTATCGTTGTTGTTGGTATATCTATTTTCTTGTTTCAGGAGATACTCTTATTAGTTGTCTAGGACTGTCTTCTACATGGAAAGATGACATTTGTGCATTCGTGCACTCATATATTCTTTGGACATACACTTGTGTGGTTATTTCCTTCATGCTCATGCATATTTTGACAGTAGACCGATTCTTATTCGTCATAACGCGTTTGTACTAAGCGTAGTCCACACTAGCTCCTTGGAATCCTTCATACGTATGCTCGTCTGACTTAGGTAAACCGAAGTTTCATTCCTCCTCATCTTGCCCGTGGCTCGTACTTGCTGACATCATTCACCGTTGTAAGGTACACCATCTTTGACATCGTTACCGTTACTAATGATGTTCATCAATCTCCTTAATCGTTACTCGGGTGACTAACATCTCGTAGTCGTGGTTGAGTAATTGGATCAACTCTGATACGTAAACATTAATCAATACCATAAGATTCACCATCATGCACGTGCACCTGTAAATTCACAATTTCACGGATCCAAACGAAATTACCAATTTACCTTACTCGAGCATTCTAGTTCCTCTTATAACACTTCCTAATACTCGTGTCTCTTCAAATTTGGGATTTTGTCCCGGTATTCTCCTCGACACCTCTTACCACTTTCGCGCTAAGTCAACATAGCGGAGGACATCTCGCATCACACTCGTACGGTCTCATGCACACTACCTTCCGGTTCCGCAAGAACTCTTGCCTTTTTACTATAAACTTGGTGGGAGGGAATCCTACCATGTCATCTGGTACGACCCCCACGACGCCTTCCGCCTATTCTACCCTCCATTTCATTCTAAAAGACAAGGAATCCAATGTTATCACACTAGTTAACAAATAGAATCCAACAAGTACTGTAAGATGTTAATATACACTGGCCATCTGCAATTAACCATTACACTACCTTTCGATTTCTATTCGACCACCTTTGTGATTTCCATCAGAACACAAGTCCTTACCTAAACCTTTCTAAGGCATACTATATATGTAAATATATACTATCTTCATACCTGATGCTGTGGCTCGAGTTACCCGTACTGGCATCCGCTTTCGGTCCCATTCACAGTTTAAGTTCAGACACTGGGAGTGTCCGAATCTCTCAAACTATTGCTATGATACCAATTTGTAAGGCCCCAAACCGGGGAGGCCTCACTCGTTGGATTTACTCATTTACAAACAGTTCTTAAACTTGAATATCAAAATAACGCAGCGGAAAATACTTCATTAAAACATAATCATTACATTGTTCAACATGCGGAAGCGTAACATAGTCTATTACATAAACATATCATAATCTAATCATAACGGGATGCCAGTCTTCATGTCATCCGGGTAACTCATCAAGCCGCCCAGCATCACCTTCCATCATCGTAACCTGCCTTAACCTGAATGTGCATACTAAAAAGTCAGCTACGCTGGGGAGTTCTAGTTTTAACATAAAACTTTAACTTCAAATAATTTGCCAAAAACATAACTTCACACTTCATTTAATAAAAAGCATACGTAAAATAATGCAATAACAAAACATAACACTTCATAAACATAAGTCAACGAACATATCGAATCTGCGCCTTCTCGTAACCGTCAAATCCAAACGTCACATACTGGCTGAATAACACAAAGATCACCACCACTAGGCCTATCAATCACCGTACTGTCCTTCGGGTGAAGAACTCCTAGGCCCCGATACTTAGGTTATTCAACACTACTTCAAGCACGGCATCACAAGGATGACACGTACCAAACTTCAAGCACTGCGCCCCGTAGAGCACAAGTACCAAACTTCAAGTACGACTACCCCGTAAGGTAAATCGTACCAAACTTCAAGGATCACGATAATCCCCTTGGCGACCGTCATCGCCCCAGTTGTACAACAGTTGGCTAGGCCCCTAAAAGGTAAAGGCCCATAACATACTTCCCATACCCTTAACCTTCATTCCCTAAGGAATATTGGCAGATTCGTTCGTTTGTGACTTTCGTAAACCTTCGCTTCTTTTACTTCAAAACTTCAGTTAAAGCATTCATACGTTTTATTAAAAACATTCATTCATTCATAAACAATTCATAAACTTCATAAACTTCTATTGGCAAAATATTTCATAAACACTTCTTTCATAACCCTTCCTTCCAAAAATTCGTTCATAAACATCATTTTATAAAATGTCACATACAACATTCATAAACATCGTTTTACAAAATAGTCACATCGTTACGTATGCACACCAGCCCAAAAACATTATTAAAACATTTAAAAGAGGGCTTCTAGAACTCACCTTATAAGCTAGTCTCGGTTGTCCTAAACAAGGTCCAACAACGTCACTTCCGATCTGAATTGATTAGTTAAATACACATCAGACCCATACCGACTCTAACGGTTTAACCATTCTAAACATACTAGCTTTACTTAACCCGTCTGATGCCTGCGCACTTAGCAAGTGCGCAGGGGCTTGTTCTTGCGTACTTAATATGTGCGCAGACTTTGCTTCATGCGTACTTGATAAATACGCAGTACCTTCTTCATGCGTACTTGATAAGTACGCATGACATGCTCCGTGCCTCCTTGATAAGTGCGCACGACCTGTTCTTCGCAAAAACCTTAACTTTCTCATTCGGGTCTGATCACGTCAAGATCCCGAACCTGTTTACATTCAAAACTTTCGTTTTCCATTAAGGAACTCAAATCTATGTTTATCTTTCAGTTTTATCCGTGAAAACGTTACCATTTCACCCAAAACCCGAAAAACCCAAAAATGAACAAAAACTCAGATTTAGGCCCGATCGTTACCTGAATCGAGTTTCTGATCTAGAGGTTCTTCTCATGAGCTCTGGAGCAACACACTTCTCAAATCTTGGGTCGATCCGCCAACTTTCTCTCTAGAAGGTGCAAATGAGAGAAATGGGTGGTGACCTTGGCTATTTATAGGGGAGGCTCCCCTTCCAGCCCGCCGACCCATCCGGCCCGACCCGACATGCCTCGTTCGTTTATTCCGTTATTTTAACTGTCGTTTTATTTTTGGGATGTTACATATAAATAACTTTAAAGTCACGTAACAAACATTTTTATGTAAACTTTTACAAGTTTTGCTCGCCAATATTTACGTGTTTATTTTTAAAACGCGTCTTTGAACTTTACTTGAATATTATTCTTGTTAATCACCAACGAACGCACCTTGCGGGTTATTATTGTTTATTCCCTAGTAATTCTTAAAATTACAAAAATATATATAGTGTGTTCCTTTTCTAGCCCCTTAACAATACGATGTCAAAATAATAAACTAGGAAATATAAACCATGAACGTGAAATTATGTGATATGGATATTGACCTGAAATGCTAGGTGTCTCATTCTCCCCATGTTAAAGAGAATTTCGTCCCGAAATTCAGTTGTTGTTATCTTGACTTGGAGTGTTCGTGAACAAGGATGGGTACTTGGCTTCCATTTGATCTTCCCGTTCCCAAGTATACTCGGGGCCACGCTTTGAATTCCAACGTACCTTAACCAATTTAACATGGCTACGCCTTGTTTTCTAAAGTTTCCAATCTGTAACTTCAATGGGTTCCTGAACGAAGTGCAGCTTGTCATCTATGTGAACCTCATCAGGCGGTATAATTAACGTCTCGGCTGATAAGCACTTCTTGAGATTTGACACATGAAACGTATCATGTACATTGTTTAGTTCTTGTGAAAGCTTGAGTTTGTATGCTACAGGGCCAACCCTAGCCAATATTTCAAATGGCCCAATGTACCTAGGGTTAAGCTTGCCTTGGTTGCCGAATCTTGCAACTCCTTTCAAAGGTGAGACCTTCAACATGACCCGGTCCCCAACTTAGAATTCTAATGGTCTTCGTCTATTATCCATGTAACTCTTTTGCCTGTCACGGGCGGCCTTCAGATGATCCTTGATTTTGAAAATCTTGTCTGTGGTCTCCTGAATAACCTCAGGACCAGTTAAATGCTTATCGCCAACCTCCGCCCAACATAGCAGTGAACGACACTTTCGACCATACAAAGCTTCAAACGGAGTGGCTTTGATGCTGGTGTGGTAACTGTTATTGTATGAAAACTCAGCCAACGGCAAATGAGTATCCCAATTACCTTCGAAATCATATGCACACGCATGGAGCATATCCTCTAAAGTTTGAATGGTCCTTTCACTTTGAGCATCTGTTTGTGGGTGATATGTCATTCTCATGTCAAGACGTGTGCCTATGGCTTCTTGTAATGATTGCCAAATTCTAGACACAAATCTGCTGTCTCTGTTAGAGATAATAGAAATTGGCACTCCATGCCTAGCCACAATTTCCTTGATATAAAGCCTTGCAAGTTTCTCGGTTTTATCCGTCTCTTTGATGAGCAGAAAATGAGCTGATTTCGTCAATCGATCGACGATTACCCATATGGTATCATACCCGCTCGACGTCTTGG
Organism: Smallanthus sonchifolius; assembly: GCA_023525975.1. Taxonomy (NCBI): domain Eukaryota; kingdom Viridiplantae; phylum Streptophyta; class Magnoliopsida; order Asterales; family Asteraceae; genus Smallanthus; species Smallanthus sonchifolius. The sequence goes on along the minus strand of CM042030.1, from coordinate 23,373,133 downwards.
GTAACTTGTTAATGAAATCCATGGAAATATGTTCCCATTTCCATTGAGGTATATCGGGTTGTTGTAACAATCCCGACGGTTTCTGATGTTCTGCCTTTACTTTTGAACACGTCAGGCATTTACCGATATAAAGAGCAATATCTCCCTCCATGTTCGGCCACCAATAGAGTTCTTTCAGATCCTTATACATTTTATCCGAACCTGGGTGAATGGTGTACCTGGACTTGTGGGCTTCGTCCATAACCAACTCCCGTAAGTTACCAAAACATGGTACCCAAATTCTATTTGCAAAGCATAGAGTATCATCTGATTTTGGCTCTAACTGTCTGATCATTCCTTGTAGTGCTTCTTTCTCAATGTTCTCTTCTTTGACTGCCTCTTGTTGTGCCATCCGGATTTGAGTCGTGAGACTCGTATGAATTGTCAATCCTAGGGCACGAACACGAAGAGTTTTAACTCGTTCTTTATGACTCAAGGCGTAAGCTACGACATTCGCCTTACCAGGGTGGTACTTGATGTCGCATTCATAATCATTCAGTAGTTCTACCCAACGGCGTTGTCTCATGTTAAGTTCTTTTCTAATTAAAGATGTGTTGGAGACTCTTATGATCTGTAAAGATAGTACATTTTGTACCATATAAGTAATGTCTCCAAATCTTGTGTGCAAACACGACATCACCCAATTCCAAATCGTTAGTCGTATAATTTTTCACATGGATTTTTAGCTGTCTGGATGCATATGCTATGACTTTTTATCTCTGCATCAGCACACATCCTAGACCTTGATGTGATGCATCGCAGTACATGATGAAATTGTCGGTTCTCTCGGGAAGGGATAGGATTGGTGCACTGCAAAGCTTCTGCTTCAGCAATTGAAAAGCTGATTCTTGTTTATCAGTCCAATCAAACTTTTTGTCCTTCTGGGTTAACGTGGTCCAAGGCAGGGCTATTTTTGAAAAATTCTTGATGAAACGCCTGTAATACCCTGCCAAACCTAGAAATTGGCGCACCTCAGTCGGAGTCCTCAGTGCTTCCTAGTTTTTGATAGCTTGCAGTTTGGATAGGAAATCGACGTCTGGTGATTGTCAATTCTTGGGAAACAGACTCGTGTCCTGGCAATGCAAAAAGCAAACATCGGTTGCAATTTCAACATGCGAGGCCGAATACATTGCAACAGCCAGTTGATGTTCCCAAATCCTGTGTATTCAGCAACAATTGAGGGATTATGGTCTGAATTTCACAGAGACACCAATGTTCATTGACAACACTGCCACGATGTCCATCATAAACAATCCAGTAAAGCACTCGAAAACAAAGCATATTGAGATACGTCATCATTTCATTCGAGATTGTGCATAGAAAAGATTGATTGAGTTGGTTAAAGTTCACACGGATAACAACTTTGCTGATTTGTTTACCAAAGCGTTTGATCGCTCACAGTTTGAATTTATTACTCAAATGATTGGAATGTTTAATCTTGCTTGAAAAAGATTTTCAAAAATGATTTTCATGGAAGTTTTTGTTTTTATTTCTAGAATAGTTTAAATTATTTTCTTGTTTTAAGTTTGATAGTTTACTTGTTTTCTGAAAATCCAAACAAATTGAAAAAGATAAAAATCAATATTGCTTGAAGTTAGAGAAGAAATGATAGTACATCAGTAAGTGATCATACACACATGACCATAGAATGACTACATGGTTTATGTATTTATATTTGCGCTTATATGATAATGATCTTTTAACACACACACCCGGCATATCATGGGTTGAAATCATAGTTGTGACATAGATCATTATGTTTTCACACTACTAATGGTCTAAAAACGCTTCTAGCCAACTGACAATTCAAATTATATGCAGATATCCAAATTAATACATTATAGAGTCAATGTCAAGCAGTCATGAAGCTATCATTTCCTGTTTGTACCCTAGGTTTCTGCAGGTCATTATCAACCATCTTCTACTAAATCTACCACCATTGAATCCCAGACATACCTTAACCCCAATGACAAAAAGGATTTTCTCTGAATGCAACACTGTTAAAAGAGATAATCTGGCATTGATTCCATTTCAAACTCCTTTGTTTGGTCACTTAATTAATCCAAATTATGTGGCTCCACCAAATGAAAACTAGATAAATGCTGATGAAGCTCGGGAGCAATCACAACAATTTCCAGCACAATAGAAGCAAGTACAGCAACAGCCAGCACTACAACCACAAGTGCAACATCAACAACCACAACAACAACAAGAACAACCACAACAAGTGCAACCTAATCTTGAAGTTGAATAACATAATGAAGTTGTTGATGAAAATTTAGAACACGATGTTCATGTTGAGCATATGGTGGTTAATTCATCATCACCACAGCCAGAGAATGTCGAGGCTGTTGACACTAGCTTTGGTTTAGGTGATTCAATTGAAAAAGAAATTTATTCAAGTGATTCTGAAGAAACTGAACTAGATTTCAGTCCTGAGCATTTTCCTAGGTTGGCTGAACATCATAGAATCAAGAAGAAATTGCCAAGAAGTAAGTCAGCTCGGTGTCCTCCTCCTGATTTTGTACTCGGGAAAAAACAGTTACGGGATGAATCATCAGATTTAGATTATGTTCATGACCCCAGTTACAAAGAAGACAAAAGCTACAGCTACTGTATCCACTGGGAATGAAGATTTAGATTTTATTGCTTCTTTGCTACTCCATCATCAGATTCAGATTATGCTCCTACACCGTCACATTATCCTACTCCAGCAGCTACTCCATCTTTACCTCATCAGACCACATCCAAGCAGAAACACCATATAGTGACAAAGATAAACAGATTAAAGTACTTGAACCAATATTATCTACCTCGGAAGCACAAGTTGTAAGGCTTCAAGGTCAGATTGATGTTCTACAGGAAAGTGAGTATCAACACCAGCAACAGGTACATTCCCAGAATGGCCAAATAGGTGAAATGCAAATTTTGTTATCTCAAGTGATAGAGCGCCCTGACGCTCAAGGGGAGAAATCAAAGAAGCCTGGGAAGGATAGTTGTCATACTGATAAAATTCAAAAGAAAAATGATGATGAACCAGATATGGATAGTCAAAGAGGTGAACGTCAAGACGCTGGTGGTGCTACTGGTGGTACTATTAGTGGAGCTCTTGATATTTTTTCAATATCCATTGTTCGTGGTGATTCCGGTGGTTCTGGAGATGATATCCAAGATAGTGAACAAGACAAAGATATTCAAGCCATAACTGATATGTTAGATGATTCTTTCTATGAAGATTCTGATGCTGATTTGGGTGATAAGCTTGATTGCTTAGATAATCTTGATGAGTTGTTTGATGATGAGGATGACTCTAATATTGAAGAAGGAGAGAATGTGGAGATATAGATAGAGATAGATGAGACAAATGTGTTTTATGAAGGAGATAGTGGTGTGAAGGTAACACTGGACTTTGTTCAAGACAACATGATTTAGGAGATGCATTCTGAAGAATTTGAAGAGTCTGTGGATAAAGAGCCTGAGATTGCAAAGCCTGTTACTCCAACTGTTGAAACTAAAGAGCCCATTCTATACAAAGACATAGGTGTGACAAAGGAGAGGTGGTTAGAGGTAGTCAAGAGTTGGAAGAAAGAATTACCTGTAAAACCACCATCACACATTCAAAAGGAAAAACATGTGAACAACAGTCACTGGATTGGAAGAATTCTAAGTTGGTTTTATGAGGAAGAATTCAAGCTTATTGTTATCAAGATAACAGATGGTGTTCAGTATTTGAAGCCAAGACTGAAATATCTAAATTCTCTACCCTAGTATGAGATGAATGGTTTAGCATCTAAACCTTTGATAAACAGATCTGGAGATGGTATTGCAGTTGCAATAGCCATGTTGATTAGAAGAGAGAGTAACTCTGGTAAGTTTGACTATCTGAAACCACAGAAAGGTGTGAGAAAGAAAGTTCATGATCCAGTGCTAAACAAGAAAGTTATTAAATACAAATACAAACCAGTTAAAACATTGAAGAAGATTCTTTTGAAGAAAGTTCCTCAAAATTTCATTGAAATGGTGGTTTGTAGACGTTGATACTGGAGAAGCAGTGATTGAAGACAAGGATGGGAAGACTTTGTATAGATTCTATGATGCTCTGACTCTTACTAACTTTTCAAAGAAAGGCCAGAAGACTTTAAAGAGAAAAGAGATCATGTATACTGATGAGTGGAGAGAACAAGCTATGCAATACAAGCGAGCGTTACGGCTTTGCATTAATCATGGATTACATGCTGGAAGTAAGATTTTGGAGAGTCAGAAGAACAACTAAAGATTAAAAGACCAAGATAATGTCAAGGGGGATTCTGTTGGTATATTTTGTGTGACATGTAGCATTGTATAGGTCTTTATGTAATCTTTAGTATTGTAACTTGTGCTATTTTGGTTAAGTTCTGTAACTGGCGAACTTAACAAGTTTGCCTATGCCATATGAGTGGCGAACTAATTAAGTTCGCCTGTGGCAGTTTGGTATTGCTTATAAATAGTGCTTAGTCTTTGTAATTTGTAGACAACTGATTGAGCTGATGTAAGCACGTTTTATTGAAGTAATACAAGAAGCTTTCTGTGAATCTTGTCTTGTATGTTCTTATTGGTTCGTGAAGCGTTTACTCGTTAGGATTCCGCACTACGAGTGTACGTTGTGTGTTATACGTGCTGAGATTGATCGGTAGACCCGTTGGGACCTACAGAAACTACAGATGTGTTTGATTACCTGAATTGAGTTCGAATTGATAGAGATCGACTAGATATGGTTCCGACATCGAATGGTTTGGTTTCTGGCGTCTCCGGCTTCTTCTCCGGTCGAATTGGTATGGGGGAAATGATCAGAGGTGTGCGATTGATGTGTATGGAGTGTTTGATTTCACATCTGTTTTACCAAATGATTGAATTGATGAGTCTTAGCAACGAGTTTAACGGTTACAATTTTAATGACCATTATATGATTAATTCGTAATCAATAACAATCATAAACGCTTCGAAATGATTCAATGATGATCAGCATCATCATTGTTGTGCATTATGGCTACGAATTCGAACAGTTTTGGAGTTATGGTCTTGAATTTGGATCAAAGAATGCTCGAATTTGACTTTCAAAGGTCAAACAATCAATTTTTGGGTATTTACATCATTAGGCCCTGTAGTTTCATGTGTAATTGTTTGAGTTTGACAGATTTGGTCCGTAGAGTTTGTTAGATAACGGGGTTTGGGTTAACTGAGTTAACCTGAAATAGTCGGGTGTCACATCATCCCATAGTTGAAAGAATTTTCGTCCGAAAAATTAAGTAACGTTGCTAGTTATAATAAAATTTTTTTCTAGAGGTCACATCATCCCCTAGTTGAAAGAATTTCATCCCGAAATATAAATAGTATCTTATGTGTAACGAACCAACGATCGGGATACCCGGTTCACGTCACGATTTTGGAAGATGTTCGGTGAGAAGTTAGGGGCTAGACTAAGTCCTAGCACCGCTTATCATCCACAAACGGATGGACAAAACGAGAGGACGATTTAAACGCTTGAGGATATGGTCTGGGCGTGTGTGCTAGATTTTGGGGAAAGTTGGGATGATCATTTACCGTTAGCAGAATTTTTATACAACAATAGCTACCACTCGAGTATCGGTATGCCTCCGTTCGAATTGTAGTATGGAAGACGGTGTCGAACACCTGTTTGTTGGGGTGAGATTGGTCAAAGGGAGCTTGGTAGTAAAGATGTGGTTGAAAACACGGCGAGTGTAATCGACCAAATTAGAGCGCGCCTAAAAGCCGCTCAAGACCGTCAAAAGTCCTACGCGGACAAAAGGAGGAGACCGATTGAATTCTAAGTGGAGACTTTGTATTTTTGAAGGTTTCCCCATGGAAAGGTGTGATCCGGTTCCGGAAGCGGGGGAAGTTAAGTCCCCGTTTTATTGGACCATTTAAGGTGGTAGATCGAGTGGGGAAGGTAGCTTATCGCTTGGAGCTACCGGGGGAACTAAGTAAACTTCATAACACATTTCACGTGTCGTATTTACGGAAATGTTTGGCGGATGAGTCTACTTTTGTTCTGATAGACGATATAAAGGTGGATGAGAAGTTAAACTTTGTGGAGGAACCAATTACAATCTTAGATAGAAAGGTGAAATGCTTGCGCAACAAGTAGATTAGCCAAGTGTTGGTTCAATGGAAGCGTAGAAAGGGGGCGGAAACTACTTGGGAAACCGAGGAGGAAATGCTCAAGTATTACCCTAATTTATTTATGGAGGCAGGTTTCAGGAACGAACCCCAAACTTACGGGGGATGATTTGAAACGAACCAACATTCGTATTATTATTATAATATGGCGTTTATATTATAAGGTTGAAAATAAATAAAAGATGGAAGTTGGAGGTTTGTTGCAAAAGTGGGGATTTAACTAGTTTGGGTGAGAGGGGTCATTTTTGAAAGTACAGGGGCTGTTTTGTAAATTGCAAAATTCTGCAATTAGAGGGGGCGACATTTACACACACAAAGTGTGTGTTCTTGAATTAAAGGTTTTGGCTTGCTCAATCCCTTCATAACATCAAGTTCCTTTTCATCTTTGGAATCTACCATTTGAGGTGTTCTTGGTGGGTTTTGGGTGAAATCCGAATTAGGGATGTTGGGGGTGAATTAGATGGTTAGAAACTTGAAATAAATAGTTATCTAGTTTAATTTGAAGTAATGGAAGGTAGATAACATCATCTAAACATCTAATTTGGTGATTCAATAATTAGGGTTCTTGAGGGAAATTTGGGGGCTTTCTAATTAATGTTATTAGAATATTAAATTGAGGTTGGATAAGTGTCTAGAAAGTTAATAGACACACAATTAACCATAAAACCCCAATTTTTATGGTGATTTGTAAAATGGGAGTTTTTGTGAAACTTGGGTGATTCCTAAACGGGTCATTTGGATTAAGGGAGTGTTGGAAGGGTTTGATTATGTTAATCTAACCTAAACAAGTGTTAATGTTGATTATTTGATGATAGGAGTGTATTAGAATCTCAATTGGTGTAAAGTAGGATGTCTAGACTAATCTTGAGGTGTGTTGTATTGGTGATCACGTGGCTAAGATTGAAGCTAAACCGGAATCATCTAAATCACCACTTACCTAGTAATGATAGGGGTTGGTAGATACACATAATGGATTCACATGTCGGTTGTTCAATGTCTTTTATGTGTTTAAAAATATTTGTTGAATTTGGGGATGTTATATATGGTGAAATATGCAAGGGTGGGTGTATGGTATTTGAGGTCTAAGGACTTCATTATGTTATTTGGTGAATTAAGTTATTAAACTTACATGGTGTAATGGTGATAATATGAATTTGTAAAATGTGAAATACATAGGTGAAATATGTATTTAAATGGTGATGTACATAGGTGAAACATATGCATAAATGGTGAAATACATAGGTGGAATATGTATTTAATTGGTGATATACATGGGTGTAACATGTATATAAAGTGGTGATATATACGTAAGTGAAATATGTATACAAATGGTGATTATATATGGGTGATACATGTATATGATTGGTGATATATACATAAGTGAAATATGTATATAATGATGGCATACATGATTGTAACATGTATGCAAAATGCGAAACAAATTCCTAAAACTTATATGGTTGAGTCGGTGTTTGAGATTCATAAGAATCATGTGGGGTGTTATGGGTGGGTTATTGGGTGTTTAGAACCGTGTCTAGATGCTAACGGTTGAATAAATCGACTGGCGGTCGAGTCGGGAGGGTCGGAAACTAAAAGTTGCTGCAGGTGGACATGACCATGTCTAGTCTGCACATGGCCATGTCTGGGAATTGTTGGGGGCATCAGGTTCAGATGGCCATGTCTGATTTTACATATGGCCATGTCAGAATTCTTTCGTTTCATCAGGTGGACATGGTTATGTCAGTCTGCACATGGCCATGTCTGGGAATTATTGTGGGCATCAGGTTCACATGGATAGCCATGTCTGATTTTGCACATGGCCATGTCAGAATTCTTGTTTCTTCAAAAGTCCTCATTTTTGGGGTAATTGCTTGGCTTTAACGCATGGGGGTTTAAGAGAGGTCGTATATCGTTACTAATGGTGTTTACTTGTAGGTAAAGCTCCGGTTTGATGCCTCAGGTCAAGCTTCGTGTTGGTTGGATTCTCCATTCATTTTGAATGGTTGTAAATGTTTGGAGTTATGACTCATTTTTAGGAGTCACTAAACTTGTTTTAAACTATCTTTAGGATGTTAAAACTTGTTTTTATTTTGACATATTGGTTAGTTGCTTTTAAATAAAACTATGTCGTTGTCGTTTTGTGGTAATTAAGATGTGATGTTTTGTCAAGAGTGTTAAATGGGACCAACTTCCGCGTGTTTTATAAAGTTAAAATTTGGTTGAAGTTTTTAGGGTGTTACAACTTGGTATCAGAGCAATGGTTTGAGGGATTCGGGTGTGCTAGACACCGAACTCAAACTTACTTGCTCTTGATATGGGTGGGCGTAACGAGAATCCAATGAAGGCATGACCGAGACACGGAGCTAAGGTAAATGTTAGTAGTGAAATTTTTTGATTGTTAATTGGTGTCTAAGGTGTTTATGTGTGCAGAAACTTGTCTTGGGAGTTATCACATGGGGACAATGAATATACTTAGGCATAGTATATTACTAATCATGTCTGGCCAGGATGATTAGTAATGTAACATGTCTACGTGTCTTCATGGTGGCCATGTAATAATAATCATTGACAAAGAGTAAGTGATGGTGAATATATACGTATTTTATGTATATAAATATATATGCGTACTTACATACATATAGGAGCATGACTTAAGATAGATGCCTATAGTTATGTTTTGCACGCGTGACAAGTCGTTTGTTTTTAATCTCAGTCGAGGAATAGCTAACCAAGGAGATTTGAATAAAGAGAAGAATGTTGGTGATGGACATGATAGCGGGTCGGGATCAAACCGATCCGTACACTCTCCCAAGGATGATAAGATGGATGAGGCGATTGGAAGGCGAATTTCCGAAAAGGTGGCTAAGGCATTTGAACGAACTATGCCTATCTTTTTAGCCAAAATTCAAGGTGCGGTTAAGGCGGCCTTTGCCGAATGGGAGAACAAAACAAAGAAGGACAAAATTATTATCGTGGATGGCGGTAATAAAGATAAAGGCAAAGAAAAGGAGAGAAGACCTTGTACTTATAAGGATTACATGATTTACAAACTGAAGGACTTTCATGGGGAGGTGGACCCATTGGTTAGTCAACGTTGGATCACGGAGATTGAGTCCACATTTGAAACATGCCATTGTGACCCGTAGGATCGGGTAGTGTTTATTGTGAATTAGCTCAAAGGTCGAGCTAAGGATTGGTTGCATAATCTCCACAAGGAGAAGGGCAACATTGGGAGTATCTCATGGGAGGAATTCAAAGAGGCGTTTTTGAAGTATCATTTTCCACAAGCGGCGGTGGACCGCATTGCTGAAGAGTTCTTCCGTATGAGGCAATCTAATGAATCGATTGATGAATTAGCGGGTATGTTTTATGACAAAAGTCAGTTTTGTCCGGAGTTGGTGAGCACGGAGAAAATGAAGATTGACCGTTTCTACTCTATGCTCTCTGTTAATTTTAGGGAGTTTGTTACTCCCTCATTATGTGGGACACTTGTTGACATGATCAACAAATGTAGGGAATGAGAGGTGGAGATAAGAAGGCAAGTTGATCGAGGCGAGAAGAGGAAAATAGAGGAGGTAGAGGTGGCCTCCAAGAAAACTAAAGTTGCTAGCCCTAGCAAGAAGCCATTTGTAAAGGCTACTGTACGATATTGTCGAACTTGTGGAAAGAAGCATAGTGGTGAGTGTAGAATTAAAACCCAGTCTTTCTATAGATGTGGGAAACTGGGACACCTTGCTACTCAGTGTTCCAGTCAAATTAACTTGTGCTATAACTGTTACAAGCCCAGGCATATGCGGAATGAATGTCCCGAGTTAAAACAAGGTCGAAGTGTGGGAAAGAAGTTAGAGATTCCAAGACTGAAGGGACGGGCATTTCAAATCACGACTGAGGAGGCAAAGAAAACTCCTGATGTTGTGTCAGGTATTTTCATGATTAACTCCTTACCCGCTCTTACTTTATTTGATTCGGGTGCTAGTTGTTCTTTTGTATCCTTGAAATTTGCCAATCATACATCGTTTCTAAGTAAAAGGTTGGGTGAACCACTAGAAATTGAGGTGGCTAGTGATAGGAGCTTTTTGGTGTTTGATGTTTATGTGGATTGTAAGTTGGAAGTGGAAGGTGAAACCTTCTCTATTGATCTTATTCCTCTGACGTTAGGAGAGTTTGATGTTAATGTGGGAATGGATTGGCTTTATAGATATAGAGCCAATATTATGTGTGGGCCAAAGGCGATTCAACTTATCTCTCCTTCGGGGCGATCTCTTTATATTCGGGGTGAAAGAATGGGGGCGTCCTATTGTGTTCGTATCTCAAGGCGATGAAGTATATTGTTCACGGTTGTAAGGCGTTTATGGCTTGTGTCATGGACACAAGTCGTGATGTGGTGAAAGTTCATGATGTTCCAGTTGTGAATCAATACGTGGATGTATTTTCGGAGGAGTTACCGGGGATTCCACTAGAGAGAGAAGTGGAGTTTGGGATTGATCTAATTCCGGGAGCAAAACCGGTTGCTAAAGCACCCTATCGGTTAGCCCCACCGGAGATGAAGGAGTTGATGACTCAACTCCAAGAGTTGCTCGACAAGGGGTTTATACGCCCGAGTGTCTCTCCTTGGGGTGCTCCTGCTTTGTTTGTAAAGAAGAAGGATGGGAGTATGCGGATGTGCATAGATTACCGGGAATTGAATAAGTTGACAATCAAGAACTGGTATCCCTTACCTCGGATTGACGATCTCTTTGATCAACTATAAGGAGCTTCATGGTTTTCCAAGATTGAATTGAGATCCGGGTACCATCAGTTGAAAGTGAAAGACGATGATATTCCTAAACAACGTTTCGTACTCGTTTTGGTCACTACGAGTTTACTGTTATGCCGTTCGGTCTTACAAACACGCCCGCGGCATTCACGGATCTCATGAACCGGGTGTGTAGACCATTCCTTGATCGTTCGGTTATCATTTTTATCGATGACATCCTTATCTATTCACGCAGTGAGGACGATCATGCGTGCCATCTTCGTGATATTCTTGAAGTTCTTCGTACGGAGAAGTTGTTTGCTAAATTCTCCAAGTGTGCCTTTTGGCTCCGGGAGATGCAATTCTTGGGTCATGTGGTGAATGCGGAGGGTATTTCCATGGACCCGTCTAAAATTGAAGCGGTTAAAGGTTGGTTATCACCGAAAACACCCACGGAGATTTATTGAGAACTTCTCTCATATTGCCTTGCCTATGACTAAGTTGACTCGTAAGGAGACAAGATTTGTTTGGGGTCCCGATCAGGAATCTGCCTTTCAACTTCTGAAAGGGAAGTTAACCAAGGCACCCGTGTTATCGTTACCTTAAGGGACCGAGGACTTTGTTGTTTATTCTGATTCCTCGCATTCTGGACTGTGGTGTGTCCTTATATAAAGGGGTAAGGTGATTGCTTACGCTTCTAGATAGTTGAAGACTCATGAGGTGAATTATCCGACCCACGAATTGGAGCTTGCAGCAGTGGTATTCACCCTAAAAATCTGGAGGCATTATCTTTATGGGGTGCGTTGTACAATCTTCACGGATCATAAGAGTCTTAAATACTTCCTTGACCAAAAAGATCTCAACATGAGACAAATGTGGTAGCTCGAATTGGTCAAAGATTATGATTGTGAAATACTCTATCATCCGGTGAAGGGGAATGTAGTGGCGGATGCACTTAGTCGAAAGACTAGTCATACACCGCTTAAGGTGAAATCGTTTAAGATGACTATCTCGTCATCTCTTGTCGACCGGATATGGGAGGCTCAAGTGATTGCGCTTGGAGGAGATTTAAAGAAGGAACTGATGGTTCCTTATGTAGACAAGCTTGGGGAGAATAGCTTGGGGTTGAGGACGTGTTTTGATAGGATTTGGATTCCTAGGTTGTCAAGTGTTTTGACTACCATTCTCGAGGAGGCGCACAAATCCAAATATTCTATTCATCCGGGGGTGACATAGATGTTTTATGACTTGAGATTTAACTTTTGGTGGCCGAGCATGCGGAGAGACATAGTAAAGTATGTTGAAAAATGTCTCACATGTTCAAGGGTGAAATCCAAGCACCAAAAGCCGTATGGAAAGCTTCAACCGCTTAAAATACCTCTTTGGAAGTGGGAGAACATCACGATGGATTTAATTACCAAATTACTCAAAACCCGGAAGGGGTATGATGCTATTTGGGTAATGGTTAATCGATTGACTAAACGTGCACACTTCCTTCCGATTAAGGAGACTTATTCATCGGAGAAGTTAGCGGAAATTTATATTAAGGAAGTTGTGTCATGACATAGAGTACCTATTGCAATCGTGTCGGATCGGGATACCCGATTCACGTCACGATTTTGGAAGAAGTTCCATGAGGAGTTAGGGACGAGACTAAATCTTCGCACCGCTTATCATCCAAAAACGGATGGACAAAGCGAGAGGATGATTCAAACGCTTGAGGATATGCTCCGGGCGTGTGTGCTAGATTTTGTGGCTTGTTGGGATGATCATTTACCGTTAGCAGAATTTCCATACAACAATAGCTACCACTCGAGTATCGGTATGCCTCCGTTCGAATTGTTGTATAGAAGATGGTGTCGAACACCCGTTTGTTGGGGTGAGATTGGTCAAAGAGAGCTTGGTAGTAAAGATGTGGTTGAAAACACGGCGAGTGTAATCGACCAAATTAGAGCGCGCCTAAAAGCCGCTCAAGACCGTAAAAGTCCTACGCGGACAAAAGGAGGAGACCGATTGAATTCCAAGTGGGAGACTTCGTATTATTGAGGGTTTCCCCATGGAAAGGTGTGATCCGGTTCCGGAAGCGGGGGAAGTTAAGTCCCCATTTTATTGGACCCTTTAAGGTGGTAGATCGAGTGGGGAAGGTAGCTTATCGCTTGGAGCTACCGGGAGAACTAAGTAAACTTCATAACACATTTCACGTGTCGTATTTACGGAAATGTTTGGCGGATGAGTCTACTTTTGTTCCGATAGACGATATAGAGGTGGATGAGAAGTTAAACTATGTAGAGGAACCAATTGCTATCTTAGATAGAAAGGTGAAACGCTTGCGCAACAAGGAGATTAGCCAAGTGTTGGTTCAATGGAAGCATAGAAAGGGGGCGGAAACTACTTGGGAAACCGAGGAGGAAATGCTCAAGTATTACCCTATTTTATTTATGGAGGCGGGTTTCGGGGACGAAAACCAAAGTTTGGGGGGATGATTTGTAATGAACCAACTTTCGTATTATTATTATTATAATATGCCGTTTATATTATAAGGGTGTAAATAAATAAAAGATGGAAGTTGGAGGTTTGTTGCAAAAGTGGGGATTTAACTAGTTTGGGTGAGAGGGGTCATTTTTGAAACTACAGGGGCTGTTTTGTAAATTGCAAATTTCTGCAATTAGAAGGGGGGGCCGACATTTACACACACAAAGTGTGTGTTCTTGAATTTTTGTAAAGAGGAGAATAGGAGGTGCATTGAGGAGCAAAATCTGGGTGTTGCATGCTTGAATTGAATGTTTTGGCTTGCTCAATCCCTTCATAACATCAAGCAAGTTCCTTTCCATCTTTTGAATCCACCATTTGAGGTGTTCTTGGTGGGTTTTGGGTGAAATCCAAATTGGGGCTGTTGGGGGTGAATTAGATGGTTAGAAACTTGAAATAAATAGTTATCGCTTAATTTGAAGTAATCGGAGGTAGATAACATCATCTAAACATCTAATTTGGTGATTCAAGAATTAGGGTTCTTGAGGGAAATTTGGGGGTTTTCTAATTAATGTTGTTAGAATGTTAAATTGAGGTTGGATAAGTATCTAGGAAGTTAATAGACACACAATTAACCATAAAGCCCCAATTTTTATAGTGATTTATAAAATGGGAGTTTTGGTGAAATTTGGGTGATTCCTAAACGGGTCATTTGGGTTAAGGGAGTGTTAGAAAGGTGTTAAGGGTTTGATTACGTTAATATAACCTAGAGAAATGTTAATGTTGATTATTTGGTGATAGGAGTGTATTAGAATCTCAATTGGTGTAAAGTGGGATGTCTAGACTAATCTTGAGGTGTGTTGTATAGGTGATCATGTGTCTAAGATTGAAGCTAAACCGGACTCTTCTAAATCACAAGGTAAGTGATTTGCACTTACATAGTAATGATAGGGGTTGGTAGATACATATAATGGCTTTACATGTCAGTTGTTCAATGTCTTTTGCAACACCCTAGTTTCAAACACTGATTATTAGATCATTTAAACACGCGAAATTATTCGTCCCAAAAAAAGAATTTTTTTTTTAAATACAAATTTCTGTCATGGTAGTGTTCAGATGAACACTACCATGTTCCCCTGAAGCCTGAACATAACTGTGTTCATATGAACACAACCGTGTTCATATTCAGCTCTAGAAAAGAAACAAGGTTGTTGTCATGGCTGTGTCCAGATGAACACAACCATGTTCCCTGACAACACCTTCCATTCTCACCATTTTTACAATTTTCAACCCTTAGCCAAATTTCAAATTTTTTTCCATATTGCCATAAAATTTTCCAAACACTTAGATATGGGTTCAAACATTCAAAACACCATACTTATGTATCAAAAATTACAATTTCATGCATCGTTTTACAACCATTCGTTGGGCTTCTAATTACACCCGTAATATCAAAAATTGCGTACGAGAATCCAACATTTACATAAACTTGACCTTGACTTCACCAGAGCTTTTCCTACATAACATCACATAATTATTCACCATTAGTAATGAAGACAAATCATGACAACAAGGTAAGACATTCCCATTTTCATCGTTTCACCCATTTGACCCGTTTCCACCCAATTACCACTCAATTTAACAGTTGCATAACACTATGCAAGTTTCTTTCTTTCTTTAATAATCGTCCCATATTTGGTCAAATTTCATTTCCCTTATGGCACAAGGCCATAACTTCTTTACATTTCCATCATGGTAGTTAGGCCATAACTTCACCATATTTCTATTATGATACTTAGACAATAAATTCACCACGTTTCCAATATGATACTTAGACCATAACTTCATTACATTTCCATTATAGTATTTTAACTATAACTACATTCATACACGTATTCATACCACATTCATACAACAATCATACCACATAATATATGGTTCTTAGACCATTCCAAAATTTTCTACCAATTTATGGTTCTTAGACCATATCCACAACTTTCCATCATTTTATGGTTCTTTAGACCATATCCACAATTTTCCACCCAATTTATGGTTCTTAGACCATATCCACTTTTCAACATATCATTCATTCTTAAACATAATATCATTCACACATATAAACATAATTTATCGACTTATTCAATATGCATATATTCAATTAACAACTATTGCCTAACATTACCAAGTAAACGCAACACACTTCCTTATTATTACCCTTATTATTATGCAATTAATATTTTCATAATTAGCTACGAACATCTTTGTAACCTATTGGTTACTTCCACATATTAACCACAACATCTTTGTAGCCTTTTGGTTACTTCCACATATTTGTGATTCAAGAATCCCAACTCCTATTTCCACCCTTTTTCCACATATATGACATATGCTAATCAACCTTACCAACATACATGTATAATTACACATAAGATAAACTACCTATCCATATGCATAACTTACACGTATAACTACTGTCATCTAATATTACTACTTTTTAGCTAGAGAGAATCCCGCTTGATCCTCCAAGCTAGCATCTTTTTCCACTTTGATAACCTATACAACTCATTTAGAATTAGTAACTCGTTGATTACCAATTGACACCCAACATACCTTTATGATCTTAAAGATCAACATTCTATCTTTGTTTAGTTATTACACCCTTAACCAAACCTCAAACACCTATTTACCACTTTTGAATTCATTTAGGCATTTCATCAAACACCTTATGGGCACAATTAAATCTCACTACTATCATACACATATGACCTCTTCAATTTCACCATTTTCATCATTCATCAAAACAAATGAGTTTTCTTTCAATTATTATGTCTTCTCTCATCTTTAGACACTTACAAAATCTCCCATTTATCATTTTGAGAATTTTGAGATAAAAACTCCATAACATCCTCAAGAACACCAATTCATGAATCCTTGAATTTGATGTTTAGATGATGTTATTTATCTCCCTTTTCCTTTATTCTAGCTAGATTAACACTTAACTAGCACCAATTTAACCCAATTCCTACTCAATTTCATTTTCTACTAAAACCCACCAAGAAACTCAACAATGGAAGTTAAGATGGAGAAGATGACACTTACATGATGATTAGAACAAGATGTATATACCAACGTCTTTCAATCTAAGCATGCAAACTTCCAAATTTCTTGATCTTGATCAAAGCTCCTTCTCCTTCTCCTCCTCTTGGTTTCAACGACGCACACAAATGAACAAGTGTGTGTATTTTGACTCTTTTATGAGTCAAATGGTAGCTTTGCCATAATTACACAAATAGTCCCTCAACTTTCCAAGTTAACTCCTTTCACCCAAACTAGTTAAAACTAGTTATGGCTCATGTTTATAATAAACCTCTATCTATCATTTTATTTAGTTTCACCTCTATATAATATGTTAACATATTATAACATAACTCACCTCATTATAATACGCTAAACATATTATAATATGAACCCGAAAAATGGTTCGTTACGTCTTTTATGTGTTTAAAAATGTTTGTTGAATTTGGGGATGTTATATATGGTGAAATATGCAAGGGTGGGTGTATGGTGTTTGAGGTCTAAGGACTTCATTATGTTATTTGGTGAATTAAGTTATTAAACTTACATGGTGTAATGGTGATAATAAGAATTTGTAAAATGTGAAATACATAGGTGAAATATGTATTTAAATGGTGATGTACATGGTGAAACATGTGCATAAATGGTGAAATACATCGGTGGAATATATTTAATTGGTGGTATACATGGGTGTAACATGTATAGAAAGTGGTGATGTATGCGTAGGTGAAGTATGTATACAAATGGTGATATACATGGGTGATACATGTATATGATTGGTGATATATACATAGGTGAAATATGTATATAATGATGGCATACATGATTGTAACATGTATGCAAAAGGCTAAAAAAATTCCTAAAACTTAAACGATTGAGTCGGTGTTTGATATTCATAAGAATCCGTGGTTGTTCTTTCTTTGTACTTTATTTTCGATGTACTGTATGTGGATATTTATCTCTACATTTCTATTTATATTTTGGCTTGATGTTACTGATCCTGTTTGATGTGGTTAGTCTTGATTAGATCTTGGAATTATGGAACTGCGTGGAACGCCATTTTTGTGGGTAGGCTTTGTACATTTGGCCGAGATCGACACGAGGGAAGTTTCAGTTCTCCCTTCACACTCCATTGCATTGCATTCCATTTTGCTTTGCATTTTTTATATACATTGAGGGCAATGTATGTTTCTAAAGTGTGGAGTTGGGTGTTTATTCTTCGCTTTACATTATTTTTTGTTGTACATTGAGGGCAATGTACAATTCTAAGTGTAGGGTGGAAATTTATTCACGCTATGTTTGTCCTTTTGAGCATTTTATCACTTCATTTTTTGCAAAATCTTCCTTCATAATTTTTATTGGCATTAATCAATTTTATAAAAATTTAAAAACACAAAAATATAATAAAAGTTAACCGTTTAGCATTCAAAATTTTTAGTAAACATTAGAGGTTTGATTTTTCGAAAGCAATCAAGATAGAAATTCCATCAAGTCAAACCCAATTTTTTTGTGATAACCATGAGTTTTAGTGGGCTAAACGAATGAATTGCATGTAACCTTTTGCTTACACCCATTCCTTCCATTTCTGTGAGTTTATTTTTGAGCCTTGATAGCTTTAGACATTGTTTGCTCTCGTTTTTGCGGATTTGAGTGTGCCGGATGTTTCATGCTTATTAGAACTTGCTTTTGGTATACATTTCGAAATCATGAACATAAATATTGCATAAAAATGATTGAGACATTAGGGTAAACCACTTTGTGAGCCTTTTTATTTTTGATTTTTCCTCACCCGAACACATCCACTAGTTAGCCACGTTGAGCCTATCCTGTTTTTTTCTTTTATTACCTATATTTACACCACCACATAGCCATATTAGCCTTTTTATTAGTTTTCTACCCATGTTAGAAATCCGGTTGGCTAATGTTTTAACTTTTTAGTTTTCATTATCATTGTAATTTTTAATTCTTGAGAAGTTTTTTGCTAAGAAAATATGCATATTGACTTAGTTTCCTTCAAAAGAAAAGAAAAGAAATAGTGATAGATTAAAAAAAATCATCACCAAAATTAGGTGAATTATAGCCGATTAGAGCAATTTTGTGAGCAAAGATGGAAAGAATTTTGTTGTTAGCTCTTATCTATACGAAAGTATTAGTTACTTTATAGTTTCATAGTAGAAGTTATTTTTAGTTTTTGAGTTAGCATAACTGCCGGATTTTTAGCCATTTAACCACTTTTAAATTCCACTTCCCTACCCCTAACCATTGCCAAGTTACAACCCATTTCAAGTCCTCTTGATTTATGCTTTGATTCATGTTAGTTGGTAGAGATTTGATCTTTTAGCAAGCTTATGATTTATGCATGATCATTGTCTTGGCATTTGAGTGTTCTATACATACACCATTACTTGTATGCTCATATATATACCCGAGTGTGTGTGAACATTATGAGAAGCATAAAGTTGCATGCTAATGATTTTCTAGGCATACTCATTTGCTCATTCGGTTGTTAATTCATTGGGCTCCTTGGGTTTCATTTAGTCAATGTTGCATTTCTTGAAAAAAACTTGTCAAACCTTTATAAGTTTATTAATGCTTATGGTTTTCTGAATTGATCCGTAGTGCCATTGGAAGTTTTGTTTTATTTTGATTTCTTTCTTGAGGACAAGCAATGTTCAAGTGTGGGGTTGTTTGATGTGTTAGAATTTGCACATCTTTTTGACACAAAACTTCACTCATTTCACGATCAATTCATGGTTATTTTCAACGTTTAGACACTTATTTGATTCATTTTCAGATATGTAGGATTTTGTGAAGCTGGGTGAACAAACATGGAAATTCCAGGATAAAAATTGACGTTTTAGGGTTTCTGAGTTGGAGGCACGGTCGTGCCCCTATCTGGCACGGTCGTGCCAGTCTTCCAAACCCTAGGCACGGTCGCGCCCCGTATCTGGCACGACCACGCCGAGCTATGTCCTCGAGCACAACCGTGCTCCAATGCCCCCACGGCCGCGTGTAATCCCGTGAGTCTGACACATGATCCCAGAGCCGTACTACCTCGTTCAATCGGACCCAATAGAAGCTCCGGATCGGTCAACCGTTTGTCCCACGGCCGTGCTAGTTCTTGGGCACGTTCGCGTCCCAATGACAAGCACGGTCGTGCCTTCCCTCCTGGTGCGGTCATGCCCCCTTCAGTCTATAAAAGCAGAAGCCCTTCTCTCATTCAGACATTCAGTAACCAGAGCAAAAACCTATTGTTTGAGCTCCGAACCAGCCTTGTTCCAGCCATATTTCAAGCATCTTGGAGGGATTACAACATCAAGAGGATCACCATACATCAACAACAACATCTAGGCTTGTAGGAGTGGTTTGATTCTTGTTTTCATAGCATGTTTCTTAATATTTTTCCCTGTTTAATTGTCATTTTTATGCTCATGATGAGCTAAAACTCTTGTTCAGTTTGGTTTAAATGAAGTTTACAATCGTTTGACAACATTCATGGATTATTGGCAAGTATAGGTAAATGTTATGACAATCATATGATTATTCTTCAATGAAATTATGTATTCAAGTATCTAAAGTTGTTTTCAAGGCTTGTATTTGTGTATGCCATATTATGTTGGAAAACTTATGGTTTATGCTTGTATTCATGGATTAGTGTATCTTTGTATGCTAGTTTATGGCATTTGACTAGGAATGGTGGATGAAGTCTTGTCTATGATTTATGATTCTTGTATGTGTATCCTTATGCTTATGTTTGGAAAGACAAAGTGTTTGTTATGGTGTTTCATGCTTAGTTTTATGTTTGTCTAGGATTTGTTGACGCATTCTCCTAATTGATATAAACTTTTTATGAACATTGTATGTTGAAGAAATGCATGTGGTTGTCTAATTAAATCAACTTGTGGTGGGTAGTATGTTTCTCATATTATCTTTCCAACTAGTTGTTGGATTGGTGTACCTTAATCGGAAGCTAGTTCAATCTTTATAAACATTGACATGATTACAACACATGAGCTTCATTGCATGATCTTAGGTGGTTAGTTTGTGTTATTCATTCTAGCTTTCCGAATTGTCATTTGATTAGATGTCTTTGACGAGAATTTGGTCAATCTATGTTTCATGTATTTTCCATGTTTCTATGAGTGTATTGAATGTATTCTAGATGGATTCGACACCGAAGTGATCTTTTCTCCTTGATTGCTTGATTTGTGATTTTAGTCTAGTTTTATATAAATTGCATGTTACTTAATTAAACAAACTCTTCAAAATATCTTTTTACCATCACTTGATTGAATCTTACTTCTGGTTTATTATCACATTCCACCATGTCCACGGATTGATATCCGGTTCTTACCTTTACTATATTACCATCCGACGGGTACACTGCCCAGTGTGTGTGTGATTAGTCTTTGGTGAAAACTCTTTTTAAAACTCAAACTGTGTGAAAAATACCTATAAAAATTTATATATAACTTTAACACATCAAACACAAAGACACAATTCTATAGATCCATAATGATACGATTACAATTTAGCTCCTGGATAACAAAGATAACAACTACAACCTCCTACCTTTCACAATTAGCTATAGTAACAACTGGAGAATTGAAAAGATGCGTAATTAGGTTTTTGGGTTGCTATTTATATAGAACATATCAAGAGTCGCCGTGAAGATTGCCGACAGTCGACCGAAAACCGACACAGCGATTCTTCAAGAGTCGCTAGTGACTCTTGACCCAAAACCTAACAGTACAAAAGTTACATCAAAGCCCTTATGATTATCAGGAATACAACGGTTTCTCTAGTTCCAACAATTTTCCCCGAAAACCGTTGCACTCCTCTACAGAATCGTTGGGATGATCATCCTTTTCTTGGGCTTCGATGCTGGCTTTTAGTTCAGCCATTTTCTTCTTTCAATGCAAAGCTCAGGTGGCAGCATGAGCAAATAATGTTTATTCTTCTTTGGTTGCATGACCTGCACCCCTTCTGATGTTGTTTTTGAAAAGCACCTCAAGATCAGGAATTGAGAAACAGAAGATGTCCATTGGATCAAGTATACGAATGTCATTCAAAGGAGTCTCATCTCTACATAGTACCGCTTCTCCTGTGTGATTATCATAGTACCATTTGATGAAGTGATAAGGACAAGTCACTCGTTCTGGAGGAATCATAATCCTGTTAACTACCTTTGCTGGTTGAACATAAGTGATGATCTTAGGGCGGTGTGCTACTGGATCTATCTCTTTCTTTGACCTTTTCGTCTTAGGTTGCTGAGGTTTGAAAGTGGGAAACCGTTTGTGGCATTCAGAAATAATCATTTGTTCAACGTTGTTGCCTTATGAATGATTATCGTGAATCATACTCAGCTTCTCTAAAGCATAAATATCCCAAGTTGGTAAGGATTGAAGATCATGCTCATTTTGAAAGTACTGTATCTCTCCCATTCTTCTTGTGATAACAAATAGATGCTTTAGACCGTCGTATGCCCATGAAATAATCTTTCTTTCTGATGCTTTACGAAGAATGTCAATATTTTGATGGAGAGGGCGTGGGATAGGTTTGGGAGTTTTGAACCATTCAGACTTGTCGATTGGTTCATCGTCGTCAAGGTTGATGGACTCTCCAAAAGCAGTTTCATAGCAAATCTTTTCTAGTTTGCCTTCTTCCATAAATTCTTCTGGCATATCTTCCATGTCTTCATTTACACCATCCTCCTTGGCTTCTTCAGATACAGGGATATCGAAGGTTTCATTTCCTTCCATATTTCCTTCTTCACCTCCTGTAGGAGCATTTGAGCTTTTTCCGCCT
Organism: Smallanthus sonchifolius; assembly: GCA_023525975.1. Classification (NCBI taxonomy): domain Eukaryota; kingdom Viridiplantae; phylum Streptophyta; class Magnoliopsida; order Asterales; family Asteraceae; genus Smallanthus; species Smallanthus sonchifolius. Next base: position 23,350,830 of record CM042030.1, on the reverse strand, counting down.
GTTCCTAAACCAGTACTACCATGTCCTTCATCATCCTCATTATTATTGTACTTTGGTAATTCTGTGTTTGGTTCCTGATCTGTTGGATAATCATGTTTCTTTTCCTCCTTAATCTTGATCCAAGTCAAAGATAACCACATCTTTGAAGATGGATGAGTCAAAGATTTCATCATAGATAAGAGGTTCTTCATTTAAGCATTCTCGTAGCCTATTCACTTCCGAGGTCAGACTACGACTTCCTCTCTTCAACGTCAATAGAGCTTTGCTCATATCATTCATATTTTCTTGAACCATCTGGTTTAGAGAAATTTGATTATCAAGCAGAAAATTCAATATCTTGATTGTAGTTTTTAAATCCTCAATCTCACAATCTCTATCATCTTCTCTGCTCTTTGATGCTTCAATCTGTCCTTTCATCCATCTAAGTAACTGAGCAGCCTCAATCCCAACATTTTTAACCAATTCTGGATCCAAAGGTTCTTTGATAGGAGGAGGAACGGGATTTCCAATTGGCCTAGACTTCCTTTTGGCCATGGATTTCATTCCTTTAGGAGTGTCGGTAGGAGAGATAGATGTTGTATGTGGAGAAGGAGAATGTCTTGTTCCTGACGTGCCTTATGTTACCTAGACGGAGGAAGTCATTCGGCTTCCAGAGCGGCGCGGGCTAAGCGATCTGCCTCAATGTCTTCATCAGTAATACTATGGGGAGGAGAAGTATTTAGTCTTGACGGACTCCTTTGCTGAAGAACATAACTGTCTCTTGCGGATTTCATGAATCCTTCACCATCACCTCCAGATCTTTGCTTCTTTTTCTTCCCAGCATCAAGGTCAATTGCCTTTCCTTTATCTTTTCTTTTGTGAGCAATCTCGTCATCATTGATTGATGGTTCCTTCTTTTTCTCAACTTTTCTTATCTTTACAACGATCTTTGCTTTCCCTGTTTTCTTTTCATTAATGGCTTTAAGAGCGACTTTAATCGTCGGTAAACGTTCTTCCGCGATACATATTATTGAACATGGGAGTCCATTTCCCAGAGAACTTCTCGTATACCCTTAGTACATCAGTGTAGATACGAGATTCAACCTTTGAAAAGGTCATGGGACGACCACATGGCGGTAGATCTATCAGAAGATAATCAAGGATCATTTTTATGAATCGAGGATAAAGCAGCCACTTGCTTTCTTTTGCTCGATTGATTATCTGGGTGAATAAATGATACGAGAGATTGAATTTTTCTTCACCGCAAATCTTTAGCATAATTCCACACCAATATACACTCAATGCATCATAACTGCCTTTTCTGTGGGAGAGAGAGTGTATAAAAATGTACATAATGAACTTCCAATATTTAGATAAAAATCTCTTTTGAATTTCGTTCTTTCTGAACGGTCCCTCATACCCTAACTCTTGCACGAATCTGTTTCTTGTCTCATCTTCATTGATAACTCTTGGGTCTCGTCTATCATCATCTAGTTGTAATGCATTTCTAACAGTAATCTCATAAATCAGTACCTCCTTCCCATGAACAATGGATCTTACTTGAGGCTTCTTTGTGACAGAGTGGACTTTATACTCAGCATTGATCCAGAATTCTTCGATCAGATCTATGTAGACTGCTTCTTTCCAAGTGATTGCATAAGCAATTTTACTTTGAAGAATCCATCTCACAACATCATTAAATTCCTCAGGAACTGATTCAGGAAATGATATTGCCATGTTGTGACCATTATCACTTGCAAGATGATCGTCGTCCATAATCTGTAACAAAAATAGAATCCAATATGTGTAATTCAACTACAAATTTATATATATATAAACAAAAGAGAGTGTCGACCAAAGAATCATTTATAAGGATGAGTTTCACAATGAGAGTCGACCGAAGATGGAATTGATGAAGATTTTGATCAAAGGCAAAGTGTCGATAGGGGCAGGGACAAAATTTTGCCTTGATCATGAGAGTGTCGGCCAGAAAATTGGTCATAAGGCAGAGAATCGACTAGATTAGGGGCAAGATTCTGCCCTGATCAAAAGAGAATCGGTCGAAAGAACTTGGTGACAGTCTGCTCAAAATGGACACAGTCGGCAATCCCTTAGGTCAAAATCCAAAGAATCGGCCCATACCAACAATCGGGCATGATTTTGAACTTGTGTTCAAAAGAATTTTTACATAATGATGAGGTGAGGAGAGAGTCGGCTTCCCTAGAGTCGATTCTTGTTATCTTCTTTACCAGACAATCGGCTCAAATGAATATGAACCGACAACGTATTCTCAGATCATAGATGGATCATAGTGAGGCAGTATCTACAATCTAAACAGACAATCAAAGTTAATAGGCAAGTGGAGAATCATAAAGTTAACTTAATGAAGTGAAAGAATCACTCAATAAACCACAGATCGGAAAATATGGTGTTTGAACGGAATTGTGCGAAAATCGTCGGAGAAGGCTGGTGAAAACTAGGGTTTCAAAAAGTGAAAGAAAAATCCCTCTTTTCAAACATATATATACGGTAAAAATTTCGGGGCCCGACACTTGACAGTCGGCCCAACGGTCGCTTAAGGAAAGATACAAAATTTGAACTTTTGACCCAAAATGAATCGACTATCGAGCTAGATTTTTGAGATATGGACCCATAAACCTTTGTACAAGAATATATACACGCCATCAATAATAATACCAAAACAAGGTGCAAACTATCCAACATTTTAAGCAAGGAGATAGAACATGCAAACCTGATCTCGTGGAATCATACCGACATAGCTTGTCACATAACCTTTTCTTATTGAAATCTGGATGTCCATGGCCTACGAACGACTGTTAGTATATATGTCCTTTGAAACCCATGCACCATACTTTCCACATACAACTAGTGAACGATTATCATGTTTTGGTAAGATTAAGATGAAATAATTGTTCCCCACACTTGTCAGGTATAACCTACCCATCCTCATGGTCTTTTGAGTGGGATGATGAGAGCTTCAGGTCTATACCAATGCATAATCAGAGAAGTTAATCATCGAAAATCCTAAAATAGCTAAACGAGCATAACTAGCACGGGTCCGTGAACCGTTTAGGGTATCTTTAAAAGGATTTTGCGTCAGGGACAAGGCACGATGGACTTATATGCCCTGATTTATGAAAGAAGCTGGACTTACTTGCATGTCGGTCTTACAAGCCATATTTTTGTCAAGAAAATCCCTTCGCAGTCACACGAACCCAAAAACAAAAATATACACTATATATTTGTACACACTAACATTGTGTATCTTTTGAGATTAAAGTTTCTAATGCACGACATTGACATTGCGTGTCTTTTGCTCAAGATTAACAAATTCAATACTAGGATTGCACATCATTGGTGTCTTTTGCTTGGATTTGCACGTCATTGCATGTCTTTTATTTGCCTAAAGCACTTCATTATGTGTCTTTTTGCTTTTTCTTTGGAATAAGTATATAGTATGATGAGAACTCGCAACCCCTTTGTGACGGGACTTTGGTAATGAGCAGACCTGAACAAGATGGGTATACACTTTTCAGCAGTCATTATCTTTGTCACTGAGTTGCAATCTATAAGTTTGAATGCTAAGCCTACCAACATGTCCTTCAGTATAACCGCTTCCCCCTTTTGATCCTAAGTGGTGAACAAGTATGTCAATGTAACTATCATTTTCCACAGTAATAGTTATGCCAAAACAGCCAAGAAACACATCTTTTTCAAACAATTTTCTTTTTCTATTCTATTCACAGACACTTTCCCCTGAAAATTTTATTTATAGACAATCTCTTTAAATGGAATTTTCTAAGTAAAAGATAAGATATTTTGCAGCTCGATTATCAACTTATTTTGGTCAAGAAAATATTTTTGGATTTTTGAAAGAAAAGAGAATATGAGCAGAGATATACACAAAGCATGAGGGAGGGAAGATGTTACTCAAAGTTCATCCAACCCAATTTCTACGCAAGATCAAGAAACTTGGGTTTATCAAATGCCATTGTAAAGACATAAGCTTTCTGATCATTGGTGTATACACGAAGGACTTGAGAATTACTCAATAGAGTATAGCAGAGTTCTGGAACTAGATTCACATTCTCTAGTGTGAGTGTTCCATTGCATACAGTTCCCTGTTTGGTAATCTTTCCTCCTTTTTCGTCACCCGCAAAGGCGACGTAACCCTCATCGATAATTCTGAAGTCAGTGAGCAGATCTTTTAGCCTGGTCATATTACGAGAGCACCCACTATCAACATGCCATGCATTATCAATAGTCCTCTTGGGAAAACCCTGTCACACACAAGACAAATTATTGAGAAACAGGAACCTAAGTCTTTTTTAACTTGGGTAGAACATCAATTTTAGCAATTCTATCAGTTCTGGTTCTCCACCAACATGTTCCCTTTAGAAAATGATTTACATTCTGACAAATTTTGTCAATTTTATGATAAAAATGATTGTAATCCTGTTGGTGTATGTTAAAATTTCCCACACTATGCATTTTAGGTCATTTAAATTTGACCCAATTATTATGATAAGATGAACTACTGAACTTCCTAGCAGTGTGACCTCTCTTCCCACAATTAAAATAATTAACATGCTTAAAAAAATTTCTTTTATGTGGTGGTTGATAAGATGATGAGGATGATTGTTGCTGAACTGGCACTTTTATTTGCTTTTTAGTTTTGCCTCTAATATGAGTGATTGATGATTCTTGGTCAGATTCTTTATCAACATTTTTCATTTGACTTGCTTCTTCATCAGATGCATTGTATGACTCTGCAGATGTTTCAACAGATATGTCCGAATCATATGCACTTTCTTCACTATCTCTTGTAGACTATCACTTTGATTTGTTGATGTTGGGGTGAAGACTGGAATTTCTTCTGTCATAAACCTTTCAAACTGATTTCTTGACACGGTATCAATTGAATCATTAAAACAAACATCATTCATAGAAATAAAGGTCATTACAGCTATTGTGTTCATTACAATCATATTTAGAGTTAATTATCGTAGAACATGATCCACTACTGCTATCAACAGAGCTCGAATTACATGACTCTGGATTCTGGTAATTTAAATTCAAAAATGAAGATAAAACAGATTCTCGGTTGCATTCCGTGTGACCCAATCCAGCACCACAATCATCCGTAACATCCTCATCCTGTCCTTTTACACCTGCAGTATTTGCATTAGTCAAAGAAACAAATAATTTTGCAAGATCATTTTCAGGATGTGGAGACGGAATAGGATCATAATGACCATGGGTGAGAGGGTGAAACAACTTCCTCTCAAAGTCATTCAAATCCAAATATCCTACCTGCTTTTTCACAAAACCGGAAGTGTTTTGACAATCCAACATAGTATCTTGTGCCCTTTTGCTAATGTTCCATTTGTCTATAATTATTTGCAATTTAACAGATTTATTTCTTAAAGATGTTAGTTTTTCAGTTAAATCTATGATCAAAATTTTTTTTCTATAAACAAACTCTTTCAGGTTTTGGATTTCTTGATTAGCCTGGTTCAAACTGACTTTGAGAGTAACCTCGCTCTTCTTGATTTGATTGAGGATAGCAAGAGCATCATCTTTCTCATGAATAATTAGTTGATTTAATATGTCAACACAATTAGAGGAACAGAGACGAGATTTTACCTTAGGTGGAATCAGCTCAGCATCGGTTTTCCTACATATGCATCCTTGATTAGAGCTTCCATCACCGTTGGTTTGAGTTCCATCACCTGCACTCTCCGGAGAGTTAACTCAATCCGTTGAACTGGAACTGGGACAGGTATCCTTCTTCTCATCATTCATCTTTACTGCATTCATGATCTTGATGTTGGCATTCTCAGTCATGCTTCCTTCAGTTTCAATAACCTGACTCTCTGTCCATTGAATAACAAATTGTCTAAGGAGAGCAGCAGGGCCAATAGAGTCAATATTGATGATAATTCTTCTCAGCACCTCATTCTTCTCCTTTTCAACCAGACTTGCTTCCATTCCATGAACCACAAAATGTGTAGAAGGAGTATTTTCCATAAGAGCCTTGCATACCTCAACCTGAGCTTCTTCAATTTCATTGCTCCAATCAAAGTCATTTACTACCAAGGCATTTGCTGGTTCTTTTACCTTCTTAGTCTGTTCTTTGCCATCGGTAATTGCAACAATGGTAGGTAGAGGTAGAGAGTTGGTGATAGGATGGGGACATTCCCTCTTGAAGTACTAGAGTTGCTTACTGTTGTAAATCTTAGTTTAGACTTGTCAAACCCTGACTTTCCTCCAGGACGCTTCTCACCGGTTTTATCCATAAATCTCTTAGACCTAAGAGTTAGCATAGCCATTTGCCATTCTAGATCAACTTCTTCCATATCATTTGGATCAACATGGAAAACATCTTCAATGTGGCTCACCCCAGCCTTCAATTCACCTGAGATTAGAGCTTGATATCTGTTGACAAACAGTCCAAACAGCGCCATGTGTTCACTTGGTGGATTTGGAGCACAGGTACCATTACCCTTTGATTCATTGCTTGGATGACTCTGCTGATTGGTGACGGGAGCGATCATCATAGCAGGAATAGTTACAGATGAGCTAGGAGCAATTTTGATAATGTTGGAGCAACAAAAGCAGCATTGGTTGGTGCCATGGTTTTGGTGTACCCTGATTGATTCATTTGACGCTTTTCAATGTCCACTTCAAAAGACTTTAGGGTGTTGATTATATCAGATAGGGTAGAGGTTTCATTCACATGTTGCCTTTTGATCAACATACATTGTATGCTCCATTCCTGGGGTAAAGAGTCTAGTAGCTTCTTAATCCGATCAGAATTTTTAATGACAACCCCGGCTTGCTTCAATTTGCTTGAAATTTCCATGAACCTTGAGATGTGCTTAGACAAACCTTCTCCTTTGATACTCCTGAAGGTATCATATTGTTTCTGGAGCATGTCTTTCTTCCCTTCTTTCAAGTCAAAATTCCCTTCATAAAAATCACACAGTGCATGCCATAATGTTTGAGTGGTCTTGTACTATTTTTTCCTCAAACATGTTCATGATGTAGGCTGGATGAGCCATATTGATAGCACCAAAGGCTTTATAATCTCTTAGTATTAGAAGTTTCTCATTTTCGGTATAAGCAGTGGGATCAGTTTGAGCTACAACACCATCAGCTCCAGTGGTCATAGGACAGTGTGGACCATTGGTGGTCGAGACCCACTGACCAAAGTCAATTACGTAAAAGTACGCATTCATGAGGTTCTTCCAGTTAGGGAAATCATCGGTAGAAAGAAGCTTAGGAGGTCTAGACATGGAGCAAGTATCCAAATCAACTTGGGTAATAGAAGTGACAGACATCTTGAATCAAGGAAGTCACAAACAAGTTCCTAAAAAGAGAAAATCCAAGAGTCGGCTCAGACCAAGCAAGACAGTCGGCTGAAGACAAGGACAGACGGCACCACCACAAGGTGTTTGGAAAGCTCACTCGAAGTGTCGGCTCAGAAGAATCGCCACCTCACAAAAGTGAGTCGTAAACTTACATTTACTTAGACAATTGCTAGATCAACAGACAATCTACCCGAACAATCGGCCGGATCAAGTGACAATCGACTCAGACAAGAGAGTCGACCCTGGACAATCGACTTAAGAACATACACATACTCTTCTTCATAAAACAATACAGAATCAATCACTGGATGCTCAGATCTAAACCAAAATGACCATTAGATCTGTCAAACTCTTCACAAACACATTTCTGAGTGAATTTCACAATCAATTTTTGAACTTGATACAGATCAAGCCAAAGCTCAAAGATATTCATAAATCACCGAAAACCCCCAAAAACTCACAAAAGCCACTAAAATCAAGAGCACAGAAGGCTCTGATACCAAATTATAGGTCTAGACAATAGGGTCCCTGTACTAGAATGATTCTAAACAGGAAACAATCAACAGAATAGCTGTAGACGAGCTTATTTGTTGATGATCATAAGAAACACAAGATGAAGAGCAATAACAAATAAGAACACAAAGACACAATTCTATAGATCCACAATGATACGATTACAATTTTGCTCCTGGATAACAAAGATAACAACTACAACCTCCTACCTTCCACAATTAGCTATAGTAACAACTAGAGAATTGAAAAAGACGCGTAATTAGGTTTTTGGGTTGCTATTTATAGAGAACATAACAAGAGTCTCCATAAAGATTGCCGAGTTTCGGCAGTCAGCCGACAACCGACATAGCAACTCTTAACCCAAAACCTAACAGTACAAAAGTTACATCAAAGCCCCTATAGATTATCTGGAATACAACGGTTTCTCTGGTTCCAACAACCACTAAGTCATTCTGGTAGGTCCAGTTGGTACGCTACTGGACCAATTCTCTTCACTATCTTAAACGGTCGAACATAACGAGGCTTTAATTTGCCCCGTTCCCCAAAACGGATTACACCTTTCCAAGGTGAAACTTTTAATAGGACCATGTCGCCCACTTGAAATTCCAATGGTTTACGATGCTTATCGGCATAACTCTTTTGACGGTCACGGGCTGTCGCCATACGATTTTGAATTTGTACGATTTTCTTTGAAGTTTCATGCACAAGTTCAGGACCCGTAAGTTAGCTATCTCCAACTTCAGCCCAACAAATAGGTGATCGGCATTTTCGTCCATATAGTGCCTCGAATGGTGCTGCCTTGATGCTAGTATGATAGCTGTTATTGTAGGAGAACTTTACTAAAGGTAGATGAGTCTCCCAACTGTTACTAAAATCAATCACACAAGCTCGTAACATGTCTTCTAGGGTTTGAAGGGTACGCTCACTCTGGCCATCTGTCTGAGGATGATACGATGTGCTCATATCCAGGCGCGTGCCTAGAGCTTTTTGCAATGATTGCTAGAAACGTGAGGTGAATCGAGCGTCTCTATCAGAAATTATTGAAATTGGCACTCCGTGCCGAGAGACTACTTCTTTCAAATAAATACGAGTTAGTTTCTCCATCTTCTCAGTCTATTTGATTGCGAGGAAATGAGCGGATTTGGTTAAGCGATCTACGATCACGCAGATGGTGTCGCATCCGCTAGGAGTTCAAGGTAGTTTAGTGAAAAAGTCCATGGAAATCTGCTCCCATTTTCACATCGGGATTTCTGGTTATTGGAACAAACCAGACGGGTTTTGGCAATCAACTTTGACCTTCGAACAAGTCAGGCACTTGCATACATATGTGGCTATATCAGCTTTCATGTTCGGCCACCAATACAACACTTCAGATCGTGGTACATGTAACATTCTTGATTTTTCATGTATTTGTTTTAGTACAATAAACAAGGTTTCATTTCCAATTCCAGTGTAATAATTTGTATTATTCGTTCAAGGATTTAATTCCAAGGTTTCAATGCAAATTCTTAATTTTTGTATGTACACATACATACATTTTTAATTTTAAATCAAAATTAAAGAATTCTATATATATATCCTGTAATTTTATTCCATATGTATATATATATCAACTTATATGTATTTATTTTTATAAAATATATGTGCTAAACAAATTATTTAGTTGTTTATAAAATTAATAAAGTTTTAAAGCTTTTAAATAAAAATCAATTCATAAATATAAATATATAATTATTTACAATTTAAACAAATTACTTTGAACCCTTTTGATCATTTGGACTCCCAATTTTGAACCCCCACCCTTGAATTTGAACCCTTTGATTTCAATTTTAACCTCATCCCCTCAATTTTGACCGCACTCACAAACTTTGACCAAATTTGACTTTTAAAAGTCAAACATGGCCGAATTGGTACAATCCTTCATCAAAATCGATCAATCCGACCAATATGGACTTTCCTTGTATACTAGAACATTTATCAACTGTTTCCAAACCCAATTAACACCTCAATTCCATCTGTTACACGGCCAATTCGAAATTGGAACAGGTTTGACTATTCAGAATCAAACCGAGCCTAATTCAACCTCCAATCAAGGATTTGAACGCGTTTAAGGCCCGTAAATCACGCCTTGATTGTTTTCACGTGTATTCAGTCCCAAAACACGACCCAATTCATCCTCAAACATTTGAATTCACGCGTGATTTGGGCCGACAACTGTCACTCGCAAAGACTAACCTGAATCAAGAGTTCTTGATAAAATTAATCGAATTAACTCATCCCTCCACCGTCGCACAACTCATTACAAACTATCCTAACCCTCAATCGACCTGCATTTCACCTCTGGACTTCGATCGAGCCTCAAGAACATCGAATCTGATCTTCTAGCCGTCAGCCTTCGTTACCCAACCAAATCAGGTAAGATTAACCTCTTCTAATTCGCCTTTGAACGTATGTTAAAAGCCCCTTATCAATTTGCATAAATCTTTTGTATCGGGTTCAATTTCTGTTAAGATTCTTGAACCTGTTCATACGAACTGATTTGAGGATTTCGATTTGCTCCATTTAGTGTTTTTAGTTAAATGGGTTTCGTGTTATTACCAGCGAAACCACCTGGTCTGGGTGGTAAGCCACTGCACCGCCGAACCAGGTGGTGTGGGTTCGAAACCCACATTCCACAGCTTTTTTCGTGTGTTCATTAAACCAGGCCCGGTCCCCTTGCAATTTCATGTTAAAACATTTCCGAACCGGATCAATGACAAGGGTCAGTCCCTTGGTCCAGTGGTAGATCGCCTCTGTCACACAGGATCCACTCGGGTTCGAGCCGGGTGGTCCGTATTTAATTTTTTTTGCCGTTTTTCTCACACTCAAAATATTTATAAAAATTATTTTATAAAACCCAATACCTTTTGGATCTAATTTGCGCAAAAATAATCAAATTTTAAATTCGAACTATTATGTTTACAATTTAAATGATTTTAAAACCTTAGAAATTCATTTTAAATTAATTTTAACTAGAGCATTTATATTGCTTATTTTATAAAAATTGTGACAAAGTTTTTATAAAATACATTTTCATATTAAAGAATTTCATAAAAACAATTTTATAAATCAATTTCTATTAATTATATATTTTAGAGTTTAAACTCTATTCTAACAAATGTAAATTTTTGTAAATATATATTTATATATATTTACATTTATCATATTTTAAAGGACATTCTATGTTAATATTAAATAAATAAATAAAACTAATTTATTTATTTAAATTAGTTATATTTTTACATTAATAATCCATTTAGGGTTTAAATTATATATAGTGTAATTTATTAAATTCTAATATATATTTACACTCCCCTTTTCAATGGCAGGTTATTATAATAAATAAATAAAAAGAATTTATTTATTATTTATCTTTATTAAATTAAACCCTAAGTGAATGGTTATTTTATTATAAACATATATACTTTGAATTTACATTTTATATTAAACTTTTATTCAAACAAATACCAACTTACAAACATTCATTACATGAAATGACACAAACACTTTTGTACAAATCCCTACAGTCAAACTCCGTTGAACCCTAGACTTTTCCTTAGACTTTGTGCATGTTATTAACTCATATTCATATAAATTCAACTTTAGGTTAACTTTGTGATTTGAAAATCACTTATGCTACCTATTACTCGTGCTATCCACAAACAACTTACAAGTGAGTTTTACTTAACCCCTTTTTACATTTTTGCACATTTTGGGGGGTGATGATTATTCAATGAAAACTATTTGCAATTACAAATATACAATTCTATAATCTGATCATATGTGTTATTTGTGCTTTATGCCTGAATGCTATTGGTTAAGACTGCATATACATGACACACTCGTGCAATCATTAACTCTGTACAAGCCAACGGTTAACAAAGATAGATCTATTGTGTCTGACAAACCCACCCTGGTAGAGTGTTTGTTACCGAAAATACATTACGGCAACCTACATGTTATGCCTCAGTCATAAGGTTTGATTGTGCACCATAGTTTAATTATAGATTCTCCATAAATTCCTTATATATCATGTATCATATGAATTGTATAAAACATTTGAATTCTTTATGTGGTGTCAAAAACCTATGTATGCTCACTAACTCTTTAGTTGACTCGTTTTTTTTATCATGTTTCAGGTACTAATGTTTGAGTTATGATCAAGTTGCGTCACTTAAGTTTGAGGACCTAGAATTTTAATTTTAATGAATTTGTTTATGTATTTCTCAATTCTTGTAATGTTGGATTTGATTATTTGAATTATGAAATGAGATTATTTAAATATTTCAACTTTATTAAACAATGAGCTTATGAACAGTCTCCAAGTCCCACTCCAACATGTTCCGGCGTTGGTTGGGGTGTGACAGATTGGTATCACAGCCTTGGTTATAGGGAATTAGGTTATTAGACACCTTTGACCTAGACTATAACCTTAGGACACCCATCCATGCCATGCTCTATGATTATATGATATTTGCTACATGCTATGTGTTACGTGCCTGCTACCTTGTGTGTTAATTTATTTGATGCCCTATTTTGTTAGACTTCATGACGTACTAGGTTCCATCTAAATAATAAATTAAACAATAATACCCATACCCTTTTCCTAAGCCTCAATTCTTCTTACCTCCTTTTATGTCATCATCATCATAGCATGTGGAACGTCATACTCATAGACACAAGTCTATTAAAGTTTCTTTTTACACCTCATTAAGGTTTTAAACTTTGTTAATTAGTTGAGGACACGTGTAATTTGGAAGGGTGACACATGTATTCTAGGTTTTCTATGTAGGAAATCATTTCATATAAATCCCAATCAACCGAGGGATCCGTACGCTTTCCTGGGAATTCCCGGGATGAGTGTTTACTTATAGGCTAAAGCATGTCTCCTTGAAAGTTATATAAGTTTAACTAAACTTAATATGTCATAGTATTCATGTGGTTTTGTTACTATATGAGTGCAATCCAAACTATGATTACTTATGTTTAATTATTCTCTTATTCTTTTAATCCAAGCAAATCTCATAAATTCTTACATCTCTCCTTGTGTTGTTAAAATCTATAACATGCCTCCCGTCATGCCAACGAGACCAACAACAACACTGATCTCGTAGCTCTTCTCACCCAGCTTATGAACCAACTCACTCAAGCCAAAAACAACAATAGTGGTAGTGCTACTGGTAGTGGTGGTGGTGGTACTAACCCGCCCCAATGCACTTTCAAGCACTTTAAATTGTGCAACCCATCAAGTTCTATGGCATCGAAGGAGCTATAGGTCTCCTTCAATGGTTTGAAGGCATTGAAAACACCTTCCTCAATAGTGATTGCCATGGTAATCTCCGGGTTCGCTATGCCACCAGCGTCTTTCAAAAACAAGCGATCACTTGGTGGAATGGTGAGAAAAGGAACAGGGGTGTGGATGTGGCAATGGCCTTGCCATAGGATGAAGTTAGGAGGCTCATGACCGAGGAGTTCTGTCCTCATAATGAAATGAAGAAGTTAGAGGCTGAGTTTTGGGATCTTACCTAAGACAGTGGTGAGAACCTGGTCTACACAACTCGTTTCCATGAGTTGAGTCTTCTTGTGCCTCACATGGTCACACCACTGACCCGGTGCATTGAGAAATACATCGGTGGTTTACCCATGAAGATCCAGGACACTGTTCTAGGAAGAAATCCTGCTACCCTAGAAGACGCTATCCGCCTAGCTGCCACGTTAACTGATAATCATGTGAATGCGGGCACGTTGACAAGGAAAGGTGCAAAGAAGCAGGCCACCGACACAGCAACCCCCTCTGCACCCACCAAAGAAATCAAGCCCGAACCTTATCACAACAACAAGAAGCGAAAGGCTAAAAATTTTGCTGTTGTCACACCGATTGCCCCAGTCAATCAAGTTGCAAATATGGCTTAGAATCTGGTCCAGAAGCAATATGTGGGCCACAATCCCTTGTGCAAAACATGCAACTATCATCACTTCCCAAACATACCATGCCATCTATGTGCCAATTGTGGGAGGTATAACGTTTACCGATCTGGACCACCTGCTACTCAAGCCAACCAGGGGAACAGGGCCAAACAGCAAGTGGTAAATCAAGTGGTTCCGGTTATTGCTAATGGGAGGGCTTGCTTTGAATGTGGTAACCCAAACCACTTCCGTAACCAGTGCCCAAAACTAGTCAATGCTAATCAAGGTGGAGCTCATGGGTGTGCTTTCAACATAAACGCCAATGAAGCCCAGGACAACAATGATGTGGTCAACGATACATTCCTCGTTAATAATCAATATGCTTCCATTCTATTTGATACCAGTGCTGATAGGAGTTTCGTGTCACTTGAATTTGAGCCCTTACTTGTTAAAACACAAACTAAAATAGACCAAACATTTACCATTGAGGTAGCGGATGGAAATCCCATCATCATTGATTCTGTTATTCGTGACTGTTCCGTTGAACTAAATGAACACTTTTTTCCCGTCAACCTCATGCCTATACAATTGGGAAGCTTTGACATCATCATAGGCATGGATTGGTTATCCAGTTATCATGCCGAAGTCGTTTGTTTTGAGAAGTGCATCCGAATCCCTCTCCCATTGGGCGATACATTAAAAGTCTTTGGTGAAAAACCATGTGGTTGACTCAAACTCATGTCGTGCAATACGGCCTGGAAATACTTACGAAAGAAGTATGTGGCCTTCTTATCACATGTTGTCCAAAAGGATGACAAAGAAAGGAGTATTCAAGACATCCCCATCATCCGGGATTTTCCCGAAGTGTTCTCCAAAGATCTATCTGGTCTTCCGCCCATTCGTCAAGTGGAATTCCGTATTGATCTTGTACCCGGAGCTAACCCCGTAGCCAAAGCTCCATACTGACTCACACCTTCTGAAATGCAAGAGCTTACAAGTCAACTTCAAGAACTTTCTGATAAAGGTTTCATCTGTCCTAGTCATTCGCCATGGGGTGCACATGTCCTATTCGTAAAGAAGAAAGATGGCTCATTCCGTATATGTATTGACAAGTTTACCATCAAGAATAGTTATCTGTTGCCTAGGATTGATGATCTCTTTTATCAACTCCAAGGTTTAACCTACTTCTCAAAGATTGATCTTCGATCTGGTTATCATCAACTCTGTGTGCACGAGGAAGATATTCCAAAGACTGCCTTCCGTACAAGATACAGTCACTACGAATTTATGGTTATGCCTTTTGGGCTAACCAATGCACCCGCAGTTTTCATGGACCTCATGAACCGTGTATGCGAGCCTTACTTAGATAAATTCGTGACCGTTTTCATTGACGACATCTTGATATACTCCAAGACTAAATCAGATCATGAGCAACACCTTAGGTTGGTTTTAGACCTTTTGAGGAAAGAACAACTATATGCCAAGTTCTCTAAGTTTGGCTAAAGGAAGGTCAATTCTTGGGTCATATTGTCAACGAAAAGGGAATTCATGTTGATCCTGCTAAATTGAAGCTGTTAAGAATTGGAGTGCCCCTAAGACCCCTACTGAAGTTCGTTCATTTCTTGGTCTTGCGGGTTATTACCGTCGGTTCATCTCAAACTTCTCCAAGATTGCTATCCCTCTCACCACCTTGACCCACAAGGGTAAACCGTATGAGTGAGGACTTAAGCAAGAGGAAACATTTCAAATCTTCAAGCATAAGTTGTGCAAAGCTCATATTCTCACTCTTCCTGTTGGCAATGATGATCTTGTTGTCTACTGTGATGCATCAAACCAAGGTCTCGATTGTGTTCTCATGCAACGAGGCAAGGTGATTGCTTATTCATCAAGACAACTTAAGATTCGCGAAAAGAACTATACGACGCACGATCTTGAGTTGGGTGCGGTCGTCTTCGAATTAAAAATTTGGAGACATTATCTCTATGGCACAATATGTGTGGTGTTCACTGACCATAAGAGTCTCCAACACATCTTCAATCAAAAGGAACTCAACATGAGGCAACGACGTTGGGTTGAGCTCCTTAACGACTACGACTGCGAGATTCGTTACCATCCCGGTAAAGCGAATGTTGTGGCCGATGCTTTGAGTCGTAAGGATCACGTCATGCTTCATTGTGTGAGAATTCAAACCGACATTCAAAAGCGTATTCTAGAAGCTCAACACGTCTCAGTCACTGAGGGTAACATGTACGATGAAATGTCGTGTGGCGTTGAACTTCAGCTAGAATCCAAACCCAATGGCTTGCTCTATTACTTGAATCGTATTTGGGTTACCGATCGTGATGATCTCCATGCATTTCTCATGAACGAGGCACACAAGACTCGTTATTCTGTTCATCTCGGTGCAGATAAAATGTTCAAAGATCTTCACTAGCACTATTGGTGGCCTGGTATGAAGAAAGACATTTCACTCTATGTTGTAAAATGTCTAACTTGCTCCAAAGTCAAAGCCGAACACCAACGTCCTTCCGGTTTGCTTGAACAATTGGAGATTCCTGTATGGAAATGGGAGAATCTAGCCATGGATTTCATTACCAAACTCCCTCGCACTTCTAGTGGTTATGATAGCATTTGGGTGATCATTGATCGTCTCACTAAATCTGCTCACTTCTTGCCTATCTGTGAAGACTATCAGGTTGAGAAATTGGCCCGAATCTACATTGATGAAATTGTGAGTCGTCACGGTGTTCCAGTAAACATAATCTCTGACAGAGATGCTCGTTTCACCTCCCGTTTTTGGCAATCTCACCAAACCGCTCTTGGTACATAATTAGATTTGAGCACGGCTTACCATCCCCAAACTAATGGTCAAATCGAACGAACAATTCAAACCCTCGAGGACATGCTTAGAGCTTGTGTTATTGATTTTGGTGGCAATTGGGATTCACATCTACCCCTCATTGAATTCTCTTACAACAATAGCTACCACACCAGTATCAACATGGCTCCATTTGAAGCTCTATATGGTTGTAAGTGTCATTCTCCTATCTATTGGAACGAGATTGGTGAAGCACAAATCACCTTTCCCGAATTAATCCAAGAAACATCTAACAAGATCATTCAAATTTGTGACAACATTCGAGTAGCGAGGAATCGGCAAAAGAGCTATGCCGACAAATGACGAAAATCCTTGGAATTCCAAGTCGGTGATCTTGTACTGCTAAAGGTGTCTCCTTGGAAGGGTGTGATCCATTTTGGGAAGAAAGGCAAACTAGCACCTCACTATGTGGGTCCATTCAAGATCCTAGAAAGGATTGGGAAAGTGGATTACAAACTCGTCATCACCTGGCAATGTGCATACTACATTTCATGTATCCAATCTGAAGAAATGTCTTGCTGACGAGAATCTCCATATACCCCTTGACGATGTGCGCATTGATGACAAGATGCACTTTGTTGAGAAACCTATGGAGATTATGGATCGTGAGATAAAGCAACTGAAGTGCAATCATATTCCTCTAGTCAAAGTTCGTTGGGATTCTAAATGCGGTCCTTAGTTTACTTGGGAACGTGACGATCAAATGAAGATCAAGTATACACACCTCTTTGCTGATTCAGTAGCCTCAACTAGTTGAATTACGGGACGAAATTCCCTCAACATGGGGATACTGTAACATTCTTGATTTTTCATGTATTTGTTTTAGTACAATAAACAAGGTTTCATTTCCATTTCCAGTGTAATAATTTGTATTATTCGTGCAAGCATTTAATTCCAAGGTTTCATTGCAAATTCTTAATTTTTGTATGTACACATACATACATTTTTAATTTTAAATCAAAATTAAAGAATTCAATATATATATATATATATATATATATATATATACCTTGCAATTTTATTCCATATGTATATATATAAACATATATGTATTTATTTTTATAAAATATATGTGCTAAAAACATTATTTACTAGAACATTTATCGACTGTTTTCTTACCCAATTAACACCTCAATTCCATCTGTTACGTGGCCAATTCGAAATTGGAACAGGTTTGACTAATCAGAGTCAAACTGAGCCTAATTCAACCTCCAATCAAGGATTTGAACGCGTTTAAGGCCTGCAAATCACGCCTTGATTGTTTTAGCATGTATTTAGTCCCAAAACACGGCCCAATTCATCCTTAAACATTCGAATTCACGCGTGATTTGGGCCGACAGTTGTCACTCGCAAAGACTAAACCGAATCAAGCGTTCTTGATAAAATTAATCGAATTAACTCATCCCTACAGTGTTGCACAACTCATTACAAACTCTCCCAACCCTTAATCGACCTGCATTTCACCTATGGACTTCGATCGAGCCTCAAGAACATCGACTCTGATCTTTTAGACGTCAGCCTTCGTTACCCAACCAAATCAGGTAAGATTATCCTCTTTTGATTCTCCTTTGAATGTATGTCGAAAGCCCCTTATAAATTTGCATAAATCTTTTGAATCAGGTTCAATTTCTGATAATATTCTTGAACTTGTTCATACGATCTGATTTGGGGATTTCGATTTGCTCCATTTTGTGTTTTTTTGTTAAATGGGTTTCGTGTTATTACCATCGAAACCACCTGGTCCAGCCATTAAGCCACTACACCACCGAACCAGGTGGCGTGGGTTCGAAACCCACACTCCACAGCCTTTTTCGCGTGTTCATTAAACCAGGGCCGGTCCCCTTGCAATTTCATGTTAAAACAATTCCGAACCGGATCTATGACAAGGGTCAGTCCCTTGGTCCAGTGGTAGATCGCCTCTGTCACACAGGATCCACCCGGGTTCGAGCCGGGTGGTCCGCATTTAATTTTTTTGTCGTTTTACTCACACTCAAAATAATTATTTTATAAAACCGAATCCCTTTTGGATCTAATTTGCTCAAAAATAATCAAATTTTAAATTCGAACTATTATGTTTACAATTTAAATGATTTTAAAACCTTAGAAATTCATTTTAAATTAATTTTAACTAGAGCATTTATATTGCTTATTTTATAAAATACATTTTCATATTAAAGAATTTTCTAAAAATAATTTTATAAATCATTTTCTATTAATTATATATTTTAAGGTTTAAACCCTATTCTAACACATATAATTTTTCATAAATATATATTTACACTTCTCATATTTTAAAGGACATTCTATGTTAATAATAA
Organism: Smallanthus sonchifolius; assembly: GCA_023525975.1. Classification (NCBI taxonomy): domain Eukaryota; kingdom Viridiplantae; phylum Streptophyta; class Magnoliopsida; order Asterales; family Asteraceae; genus Smallanthus; species Smallanthus sonchifolius. The sequence goes on along the minus strand of CM042030.1, from coordinate 23,331,802 downwards.
ATAAATAAATAAAAAGAATTTATTTATGTAAATTAGTTATCTTTTTACATTAATAATCCATTTAGGGTTTAAATAATATTTAGTATAGTTTCTTAAATACTAATATATATTTACACCCCCTTTCAATGGCAGATTATTATAATATATAAATTAAAAGAATTTTATTTATCTTCATTAAATTAAACCCTAAGTCAATGGTTATTTTATTATATGCATATATAATTTGAATTTACATTTTATATTAAACTTTTATTTAAATAAATACCAACTTACACACATTCATTGCATGAAATGACACAAACACTTTTGTACAAATCCCTACACTCAAACTCCATTGAACCCTATACTTTGCCTTAGACTTTGTGCATGCTATTAACTCAAATTCATATAAATTCAACTCTAGGTTAACTTTGTGATTTGAAAATCACTTGTGCTACCTATTACTCGTGCTATCCATAAACAACTTACAAGTGAGTTTTACATAACCCATTTTTACATTTTTGCACATTTTGGGGTGAAACATGATTATTCAATGAAAACTATTTGCAATTACAAACATATAATTCTATAATATGATCATATGTGTTATTTGTGCTTTATGCTTGAATGTTATTGGTTAAGACTACATATACATGACACACTCGTGCTATCATTAACTCTTTACAAGCCAACGGTTAACAAAGATAGATCTATTATGTCTGACAAACCCACCAGGTAGGGTGTTTGTTTCCGACAATATATTAGGGTAACCTGCATGTTATGCCTCAATCACAAGGTTTGATTGTGCACCATAGTTTAACTATAGATTCTCCATAAATGCCTTATATACCATGTATCATATGAATTGTGTAAAACATTTGAATTGTTTATGTGGTGTCAAAAACCTATGTATGCTCACTAACTCTTTAGTTGACCTCGTTTTTTTTATTATGTTTCAGGTACTAATGTTTGAGTTATGATCAAGTTGTGTCACTTAAGTTTTAGGACCTAGAATTTTGTTTTTAAAGAATTTGTTTATGTATTTCTCAATTCTTGTAATGTTGGATTTGACTATTTGAATTGTGAAATGAAATTTGATTATTTAAATATTTAAACTTTAGTAAACCATGAGCTTATGAACAGTCTCCATGTCCCACTCCAACATCTTCCACCGTTGGTTGGGGTGTGATAGTATATCTTGTCAGAACCAGGATGAATAGAATATCTAGACTTGTGTGCTTCATCCATTACAAGTTCTCTTATGTTTTATACACTGGGACCCATATTCGCTCTGCGAAGTAGTGTATACCGTCCGATTTAACCTCAAGTTGTTTTTCCATGCCACGCGTAGAATCTAACGGTAGGTTTTCTTCTTCCAGGGATTCGATTTGAGCATTACGGATTTGATCAGGTAATCCGGTGTGAATAGTGAGTTGTAACGCTAGGACTTGTCTGGGTTTGGTTTCTTTTCGGCTTAGGGCATCGGCTACAACGTTAGCTTTGCCCGGATGATACTTGATAGCACAATCATAATCATTCAAGAGTTCGATCCAATGACGCTGTCGCATGTTTAATTCTTTCTATTCAAAGATGTGCTGAAGACTCTTGTGATCGGTGTAAATGGTGCATTTGGTACAGTACAGTAATGTCTCCAAAATTTTCAGTGCAAACACTACCGCTCCTAACTCCAAGTCATGAGTTGTGTAGTTCTTCTCATGAATTTTCAACTGACGAGAAGCGTAGGCGATGACATTCTCGCTTTGAATTAACACACAACCGAGACCTTGAATGGAGGCATCGCAATACACTTCAAAGTCATCCGTTCCCTCTAGAAGAGATAGAATGGGTGCACTACAGAGTTTCTGCTTCAGCAGTTGAAATGTTGATTCCTGGGTTTCGCTCCGGTTATAAGGTTTACCTTTATGGGTTAGGACAGTGAGAGGTTGAGTGGTCTTTGAAAATCCCTCGATGAATAGACGGTAGTAGCCAGCCAAATCTAGAAATTGTCGCACCTCTGTTGAAGTCGTTGGTTCTGCCCAATTCTTGATGGCCTCTACTATAGCTGGATCGACATGTATTCCTTTCTCGTTGACCACATGTCCTAGAAATTGAAATTCACGAATCTAGGAATCGCATTTAGAAAATTTGGCATACAACAACTCTTGCTTCAGCAGTTCAAGAATTTGGCGCTGCTCCGGGTGTTAGGTCAATCTGAAATTCGACTTGACGATGAGGTGAAAGACCAGGCATGTCTTCGGGAAATACTTCTGCAAAGTCATGAATAATCAAAATGTCATCAACCTTCTTCTCTTCGGATGGTTGCTCAGCGACAAGAGCCAGAATAGCAGTAGGACTTTTACGCAAACACTTCTGCGCTTTCATGAAGGATATGATGCCTACGACTGCACCACTCTTTTCGCCTTGGACAGAAAGGGCTTCTCCATTAGGGAGAGGAAGACGAACAATTTTATCTCGACAAATGATCTCGGTTTGATTTTTGGATAACCAATCCATACCGACAATTATGTCGAAACTGCCAAGTGTGACCGGCATGAGATCGATATCAAGCTTATGACCAGCCAATCCTAGTTTACATCCCTTAAGAATGTGAGTTGCTTTGATTATCTTACCGTCTGCTATCTCTATAGTGTACTTAGTTTCTAATAGGGTTGGAGTTGCTTTCAACATATTACTAAGATTCTTAGATATGAAGCTCCTATCAGCAACAGTATCAAAAAGGACAGAAGCAAAACAATCGTTTAGGATGAACTTACCGGTAACCACGTTATGATTATTCCTTGCTTCCACTGAACCAATCATGAAGGATCGACCCTTCGCACCATTTCCATTGTTGTTACCGTTATTATTGTTGCCGTTTCCGTTGCCCTGGTTGTTGCCGTTATTATTTCCACCGTTTCGTTTCAACTGGCGACAATCTTTCTTGAAGTGTCCTTCCTTTCCACATTCATAGTATCCCCTTGTAGATCCCTGTGGCTGAAACGGTTGCTTAGGTTGAAGCTCAACCCTATAGTCTTTCGCAGTGTGGCACATTTTACCACACCGTTGACAACGATGCTTATCACATGGTCCATTGTGGTGAAAACCACACTTGTTGCACTTAGGATTCTTTCCAGCATAAGTACCCTGGTTCTGACTTGAAGAGGTTGACTGATTAAAGGTTTTGGTAGGCTCAAACCTACGTTGCTGTTTTTGCAGGGGTGGGTTAGACTGAAAATTCTTGGAGTTGGTGTTACTATCAAACTTACGCTTGTTGCTATCAGTAGCTTTGGTAACTGTGCCCCTCAGGGGTAAGGTACCCTAAGTCACAGCCTGATCGGTCAGCCTATGAGCTAGCCGGATAGTTTGCCGAATGGTGGTAGGGTTGGAAGAAGTAACCATGCTTTGAATTTGAGGTACTAGGCCATCGATGTACCTCTCGATCCTCTTGTATGCTGGAGTTACCATTTGTGGACACATGACTGCTAACTCATGAGAGCGGGTAGTATAAATCTCAATCTCGGAACTCTCCATCTTTAAGTTCCAAAATTCACCCTCGAGTTTCTGAATTTCGTCGTGAGGACAGTACTCCTCCCTCAGCATAGTCTTGAACTCCTCCCAAGGTAGGGTGTTAGCCATGTCCAGACCCAACATCTGGACCTAAGAGTTCCACCAAGTAAGGGTAGGACCCTCGAGTGTACCGGATGCATACTTAACCTGGTTTGCTTGGGGCGGTTGCACATAGCAAATACCGATTCAACTTTCTCGATCCAACAGAGCAAACCAACCGCTCCATCGGCACCACTAAATGTGTGGGGCTTGCAATCCATGAAGGTTTTAAAAGTGCAGGTATGCTGGTTATTGTGCTGACCTGGATCGAAAACAATTACATAGTTGAGGATACAAGGTTCGAAAACGATTTTTGTAGTAAATAATTGACTTGCTGGAGTCGACGGATATCGGATTTACCTGCAGCATTTTGTGCGGCTGCTAAGGCTTCAGCCACGCTATCATTGATGAGTGGAGTGAGTTCAGCTGCAGTCATGTTGATATTACCACGACCACCATTACGTCCACCACGTCCAGACATGATTCTTCACATTCACAAATAAAATAATGAGAAAAAAAATATATATCGTGTTTTGTCGTCATACAAGTACGGGTAAACAAATGAAAAATAAACCACAACATCTAATATTACAATAATAATCCTTGATTAAATAATTTGTAACGGCTACAAAGTAATTTCAACCAAAACATCAAAATCCAGAAATATATGTTGTATGGGAACAACCCTGCCCATCTAGGTTTAGAAAGAAGAGATAAATAAAGCTAGAATATCATATGCCACTGCCAACTGAAGAAACAACTGATCCGTCGTCTTCATCCTTGGCCGGTTCACCCTCGGGCTCATCCTCTTGTGCGTCTCCCGCTGCGTTGGCAGCCGCAAGCTGTGCCTCCAGCTCCTCAATCCTATTCTCAGCCACACCAAGGTGAAACGCTAGCACATTCACTCGGGTTTCTATGTCATGAAATGCTGGCACAAGGTTCTCATGATAATGGTCTGTCTCTCCTAGATCTGTTGTCAGTTTCTCAATCCTCATGTCCGCTTGACTTCCTCGTAGTAACAACCCAGTAATCTCACCCGCAGCATCGCGCATGTTGCAGATCTCTCGGTCCATCTTTGCTACAAAGGTAGCAAAAGCCTGCTCCATGGGGTATGGTAATGATGGAAAGGCTCGAGAAGAAGATGGAGAAGGAGTGTTAGTAATGACTGCTCCTGGCAGATCCAGCTCCTGATCATGTCAGGATACCAATCCTAGTCATGCGTGCTATCTATGACACACACAAAAAATGGCTCGTCATACACCAAGGTGTCATCAATTGGGCTTAGCCGACGCCTCTTAGGCTCTGGTGAAGGTACAATAGGAACATCAGGTTCTGGGCGACTGGGGATGTAGGCGACTTAAGTGATGTAGACATTTACTGTAATGTAAGTGTAAGTGCCATGTTTGAGTGTTTGTGTCGTGTAACTAATGCATGTGTGTGGTTATAGTCTAGTATGCAATCCTAGTTCTCTAAAACTAATGGCTTTGATACCAATCTGTCACACCCTCAAAATCCACCCGCGAGGCGTGTGACGAACCAGGATCTCAGTCATTAGTCATATCAAACGACTCTATATGAATTTAATAAAAACCAATAAATGTTCAGAGTAAACGCGAAAGCGGAAAGTAAAGTACTTAATGCGCACAACAAACGCGCCCAAAACTAAGTTGTTGGAAGTAAGTAAATAGTGTAAATGTTTGTAACAATTAAAGGACTCCCATGCATATCCTAATCGTGTACTTATGCCTTAGCGACCTGAGAAAGCATGTTAAGAAAATGTGTCAACATTAGGTTGGTGAGTTCACAGGTTTTCAGTCAATAATAATGTTTGCCAGATAATGTACATTCAATATATATATCAATAGGTAGCTAACCTATGTTTAAGTTACCAAAGCGCTCGCAACCGAAGCTGACTGTTTTGTGGTTGATGCCTTCCACCATGTCTATCAACAATGGTGATGTGTTAGGTCAATTTACACCCGTTCGACCACCAGTCGAGTTAGCGCGATTAACGTGGGTGGGGTTTGTCAAACCCAGTAGTACTACTCAAGATTACCTCGCTAATTCCACATTAAACAGGTTGATATGTGTAACATCCCAAAAATAAAATGACAATTATAATAACGAAATAAACGAACGAGGCATGTCGGGTCGGGCCGGATGGGCCGGTGGGCTGGAAGGGGAGCCTCCCCTATAAATAGCTTGGGTCTCCATCATTTCTCTCATTTGCAAGTTCTAGAGAGAGAAACCGTAGAGAGTGAAAGTTGGCGGATCGACCCGAGATTTCAGCAAAGTGTTGCTTCATAGCTCGTGAGAAGAACCTCTGGATCAGAAACTCGATTCAGGTAACGATCGGGCCTAAATCTGAGTTTTTTGTTCATTTTTAGGTTTTTCGGGTTTTGGGTGAAAAGGTAACGTTTTCACGGATAAAACTGATGAACTGGCACGTCTAGTGCCACATCTTGTCACGACTGAGGAAAGAAAGATTGCATGCTACATTCAAGGACTGCCGGACCAGGTCCGCACCTATGTTAAGGCAAACGCCCCTACTACCTATGATTCGGTAGTAGAACTGAGCGGCGTGGTATTTGATGATCTGGCGCTGAGTGTTGTTGCCATTGAAGAGCCTAAGAAGAAGCTGAGTTTTCCCGCTAAGCGATCGGGTGGGAGGTTGTTTGGGGCTCGGGACAAATAGGCCAGGGTAGGCGAGACGGCAGTCTGTGGAAGATGTGGGGTAAGGCATGCGGGTGAATGTCGGATAGGATCGAATCTGTGCTTTAAATGCGGCAAGACAGGAGACTACTCTCGTGAGTGCCCGCACGGCTTCAAATGCTACATTTGTGGGGAAAGTGGTCATATGAGCCGGGAATGCACCAAGCCCAGAATGGGTCAAGCCGGGAAAGGGAAAGGCCCGGAGAAGACAGAAGAGAGACCCCGGGCAAAGACTCGAGCCTATGCGCTGACGCATGAACAGGCCAGAGTGGACCCTAATGTGGCGTCAGGTACGTTTATCCTTGACAACACTTTTGTATCTGTGTTATTCGATTCAGGTGCCAGTAAGAATTTTGTATCGGCGACTTTTTGTAAAAGGGTAAAGTACACTGTGAGTAAACTAGAAAGGGCCTTTAGCGTAGAAACCGCTGAGGGTAGAACTGCGAGGGTGACTGATGTAGTTGAAAATTCCACGATAAAAATAGAAGGCCATAGATTTCCCGTTAGGTTGTTTGTCATGGTTTTGGGTGGGTTCGATGTCGTGTTAGGAATGGATTGGCTATAAGTCCTTTAAGGCATGTGACCCGCCAGTCCTGACAGGAAAGAAAGACGCGGTAGCTACGTTTGACTGGATAATCCGTATGGAGGCTGCCATCCGTCTCAGCGAATGTCGAGCGGATCAAGTTGTGAAATTTGCTGCTAACTCCTTGAGGGAGGAAGCATCCCATTGGTGGGAAGGTGTACGTCAGGCAAAAGGGAGCGAGATTGTGGATGCGATGATGTGGGCTGACTTGAAAACTTTGGTGATCAAGAATTTCTGCCCAAGGAACGAGATTGAGAAGGTAGAGAGGGAATTTCTGGGTTTGAAGGCCGGGAACATGACGCACCAGCAATATACAACCCGATTCAATGAACTGGCACGTCTGGTGCCACACCTTGTCACTACTGAAGAGAGAAAGATTGCCTGCTATATTCAAGGGTTGCCGGACCAGGTCCGCACCTATGTTAAGGCGAACGCCCCTACTACCTATGATTCGGCAGTAGAGTTAAGTGGCGTGGTATTTGACGATCTGGCACTGAATGTTGTTGCCGTTGAAGAGCAAAAGAAGAGACCGAGCTTCTCAAACATGCGAAATGGGGGAAGGATGTTTGGGGCTCGTGATAAGAGAGCTCGGGTGAACGAGTCGACTGTTTGTAAGAAGTGTGAAAGAGAGCATGTAGGTGAATGCAGACTGGGATCTAACTTATGCTTTAAGTGTGGCAAGACCGGGCACTACTCCCGTGAATGCCCACAACACTTCAAGTGCTATAATTGTGGGGATGCCAGTCATCTGAGTAGGGAATGTCCGAAACCGAGAATGGGTGAAGCCAGGAAAGGGAAAGGCCCGGAAAGGAAGGAAGAGAGGCCCCGAGCAAAGACTCGTGCGTACGCGCTGACGCAAGACCAGGCCAGAATGGACCCCGACGTGGCGTCAGGTACGTTCGTCCTTGACAACACTCTTGTTTCTGTGTTATTTGATTCGGGTGCCAGTAAGAGTTTTATATCTGCGACTTTTTGTAAGAAAGTGAAGTACGCTGTCAGTATACTAGAAAGGGCCTTTAGCGTAGAAACCGCTGAGGGTAGAACTGCGAGAGTGACCGAGGTAGTTGACAACTCTACGATAAAAAAAGAAGGTCATAGGTTTCCTGTCAGATTGTTTGTTATGGTTTTGGGAGGGTTTGATGTCGTGCTGGGTATGGATTGGTTAACTGCCAATGAAGCACAAATTATATGTAAACGAAAGATAATTCGACTCAAGGCTCCGGATGGTAGCAAAGTCGAGGTTTTTGGAGATCGTGACGCCCCGATGCCTAACGTCATCTCGATGATTAAGGCAGCAGATTACTTGAGGTGCGGATGCGAGGCTTATCTGGTGTACGTAATTGACGAGTGTAAGGAAATGAAGGAACTAGACGATGTACCCGTGGTACGCGAGTACCCGGAGGTGTTTCTAGAGGATCTGCCTGGGATACCACCTGACAGAGAGATCGAATTTCGAATCGACTTAGTACCAGATGCCCAGCCCGTGGCTAAAGCTCCATATCGACTAGCACCAGTGGAGATGAAAGAGTTAATGGCACAACTAGACGAGTTACTTGAAAAGGGATTTATCCAACCGAGCATCTCGCCTTGGGGTGCCCCGGTGTTATTTGTAAAGAAGAAGGATGGTTCGATGAGAATGTGTATTGATTATCGCGAGTTGAATAAACGCACGGTGGAGAACAAGTACCCTTTACCAAGGATCGACGACCTGTTCGATCAATTGCAAGGCGCAAGTTGGTTCTCAAAAATCGACCTTCGGTCCGGGTACCATCAGTTGAAGGTAAGGGAATAAGACATACCGAAAACTGCATTTCGCACTCGTTATGGACATTTCGAGTTCCGCGTAATGTCTTTCGGATTGACGAACGCCCCCGCAGCGTTCATGGATTTGATGAATAGAGTTTGTCGACCAATGCTGGATCGATCGGTAATCGTGTTCATCGATGATATCCTCATCTACTCCAAGAATGAGGGTGATCACGCGTGTCACTTGAAGGAAGTATTGGAAGCTCTGAAGAAGGAAAAGTTGTATGCTAAGTTCTCCAAATGCGCGTTCTGGCTTGGGGAAGTCCAATTCCTAGGTCACGTAATTAACCCGAACGGCATTATGGTTGACCCAGCAAAGATAGTGACGGTAAGGGAATGGAAAATTTTTCTAAGAAGCCAACTGAAATCCACAGTTTCTTGGGATTGGCCTACTATCAGAGATTCATCCAGAATTTCTCAAAAATAGCTTCGCCATTGACAAAGTTGACTCGGAAGGAGGTAAAGTACGATTGGGGTTCGACCCAGGGCGAGGCGTTTAAGGAATTGAAGGAGAAACTAACCCAAGCTCCAGTCTTGGCCCTTCCCGAGGGCAATGAAGACTTAGTGGTATACTCTGACGCTTCGGGTCAGGGATTGGGATGCGTGTTGATGCAACGCGGAAGAGTGATCGCGCATGCGTCACGACAGTTGAAGATTCACGAAGCTAATTATCCAACCCACGATTTGGAACTTGCTGCTGTCGTATTCGCATTGAAAATCTGGAGGCACTACCTTTACGGGGTGAAGTTTACTATTTACTCCGCCCACAAAAGTTTGAAGTACTTTTTCGAACAAAAGGAACTTAATATGAGGCAGAAGCGATGGTTGGAACTGTTGAAAGACTATGACTATAAAATAATATACCATCCTGGAAAGGCAAACGTGGTGGCTGACGCTCTAAGCCGAAAGGATGTGCCTACTCCTATTAGAGTGAAAGCTTGCCAGTTGGTGGTAACATCGGATGTGATGAGAGAAATTGAAAAGGCTCAAGATGAGACACTTAAAGAAGAAAACATAAAGAAGGAAAGGATGGTTGGCCAACAGGACAAGTTGGAATATAACACCCTTGGTGTTAGGACACGTTTTGGACGAATATGGATACCTATGGGTGGCGAGCTTAGAACAAAAATCTTGGATGACGCTCATAAGTATCGGTACTCTATCCATCCTGGTACCAATAAAATGTACCAAGATCTGAGGAAGGAATACTGGTGGCCTGGGATGAAACATGAGGTGACAAAGTATGTAAGCAAGTGCTTGACTTGCTCACAAGTAAAGGCCGAACACCAGAAACCATATGGAAAGATTCAACCACTTGATATACTGGAATGGAAGTGGGAACACATTACCATGGACTTCATAACCAAGCTACCTCTTACAGCTAAAGGTCATGACACCATTTGGGTAATTGTGGACCGTTTAACGAAGAGTGCTCATTTCCTACCTATTCGCGAGACGTTCTCATCGGAAAGGTTAGCGAAAGTATTTATTAACGAAGTAGTAGCACGGCATGGGATGCCTTTGACGATCGTATCTGACCGGGACACGATTCACAACGAGGTTCTGGAAAAGATTTCACGAGGCGATGGGCACGAGGCTTAATATCAGCACGGCATACCACCCACAAACGGATGGTCAGTCCAAAAGGACCATTCAGACATTGGAGGATATGCTTCGTGCTTGTATTATCGATTTTGGCGGCAGTTGGGACAGTCATCTGCCGTTAGCCGAATTCTCATACAACAATAGTCATCACACGACTATAGGCATGCCGCCTTACGAAATGTTGTATGGGAGGAGATACAAGACCCCGATTTGTTGGGGTGAGATTGGACAAAAGAAATTAGGGAGTCTTAAAGTAGTAAGAGAAACGTCAGAAAGGTTTTATCAAATCAAAGCACGAATGAAGCCGCACAAGATCGTCAGAAGTCCTATGCGGATAAACGACGAAGGCCTATTAAGTTTGATGTTGGGGATAGAGTAATGTTGAAAGTGTCACCCTGGAAGGGAATCATACGATTCAGGAAGAGAGGAAAGTTAAGTCCGAGGTTTGTCGCACCATTCAGGATAATGGCACGGGTTGGTGAGGTTGCTTATCGATTAGAGTTGCCTGATGAGTTGAGTGGGATTCATCCTACCTTCCATGTATCACACTTGCGAAAGTGTTTGGTGGATGAATTAGCTCACGTACCACTTACTGACATCAACGTCGACAACAGCCTTAATTACATCGAAGAACCCATGGCCATCTTAGACAAGAAGGAGAAGCGTTTGCGTAATAAGATTATCCAATTGGTTAAAGTGCAATGGAAACATTGAAAGGGATCGGAAGCCACTTGGGAAACGGAGAAGGAAATGAGGGAGTCGTACCCTCATCTATTTGACTTATGATAGGTTTCGGGGACGAAACCTATTGTAAGGGGGGTAGACTTGTAACATCCCAAAAATAAAAGACAGTTATAATAACGGAATAAACGAACGAGCCATGTCGGGTCAGGCCGGATGGGCCGGCAGGCTGGAAGGGGAGCCTCCCCTATAAATAGCTTAGGTCTCCATCATTTCTCTCATTTACAAGTTCTAGAGATAGAAACCGTAGAGAGAGAAAGTTAGCGGATCAACCCGAGATTTCAGCAAAGTGTTGCTCCATAGCTCGTGAGAAGAACCTCAGGATCAGAAACTCGATTCAGGTAACGATCGGGCCTAAATCTGAGTTTTTTGTTCGTTTTTGGGTTTTTCGGGTTTTGGGTGAAAAGGTAACGTTTTCACAGATAAAACTGAAAGATAAACATAGAATTGAGTTCCTTAATGGAAAACAAACATTTTGAAGTAAACAAGTTCGGGATCTTGACTTGATCAGATCCGAAGGAGAAAGTTAGGGTTTTTGCGAAGAAGCAGTTCGTACGTACTTATCAAGTACGCATGAAGATGATCCTACGTACTTACCAAGTACGCAAGAAGAGGATCTTGCATACTTATCAAGTACGCATGAAGAGGGTCATGCGTACTTATCAAGTACGCATGAAGTAGGTGCTGCGTATTTATCAAGTACGCATGAAGCAAAGTCTGCGCATTTATTAAATACGCAAGAGCAAGGCCCTGCGCACTTGCTAAGTGCGCAGGCATCAGGCTGGTTGGGTAAAGTTAGTATGTTTAGAATGGTTAAACCGTTAGAGTCGGTATTGGTCTGATGTGTATTTAACTAATCAATTCAGATCGGAAGTGACGTTGTTGGACCTTGTTTAGGACAACCCAAATTAGCTTATCAGGTGAGTTCTAGAAGCCCTCTTTTAAATGTTTAAATAATGTTTTTGGGCTGGTGTGCATACGTAACGATGTGACTATTTTATAAAACGATGTTTATGAATGTTGTATGTGACGTTTTATAAAATGATGTTTATGAACGATGTTTTGAAAGGAAGGGTTATGAAAGAAGTGTTTACGAAATATTTTGCCAAAAGAAGTTTATGAATGAATGAATGTTTTTAATAAAACGTACAAATGCTTTAACTGAAGTTTTGAAGTAAAAGAAGCAAAGGTTTACGAAAGTCACAAACGAACGAATCTGCCAATATTCCTTAGGGAATGAAGGTTAAGGGTATGGGAAGTATGTTATGGGCCTTTACCTTTTAGGGGCCTCTTTGGCTGGCCAACTGTTGTACAACTAGGGCGATGATGGTCGCCAAGGGGATTATCGTGATCCTTGAAGTTTGGTACGATTTACCTTACGAGGTAGTCGTGCTTGAAGTTTGGTACTTGCGCCCTACGGGGCGCAGTGCTTGAAGTTTGGTACGTGTCATCCTTGTGATGCCGTGCTTGAAGTAGTGTTGAATAACCTAAGTATCGGGCCCTAGGAGTTCTTCACCCGAAGGACAGTACGGTGATTGATGGGCCTAGTGGTGGTGATCTTTAGGTTATTCAGCCAGTATGTGACGTTTGGATTTGACGGTTACGAGAAGGCGCAGATTCGATATGTTCGTTGACTTATGTCACACCCCGACCGATGGCGGAATCATCGAGGCGGACAATGAAATGATTGTTCATAAGCACATGATCTACTAAGGTTGCATAATTCATTAATGAGATTTAAATACCAAATATCCAAATACAATTCAAGTTACAACACCCTATACCAGAATATTACACATAATTATTTTACTAGGTCCAAAAGCCTTATGTGTAGCACCTTCAACACATAGTCACAAAATCACATATCTTCACCTGAAACGTAATCCAAAACAAGTGTCAACTATGAGAGTTGGTGAGTTTACATATGTTTAAATAAAATAAAAGTTTAGTTAAAAGCGTTTATACAATTCATAGTTTGACATGGTATGATATGGCATAATGTGGAGAATTCACTATATGTATACCAATTGTAAGCATGTAATTTTGTATATAGGCATAAAGGTTTAACGTGATAGGCATGGAATCAAGACTATGTGGGTCACACACAGTTTAAAACCACCCTAAAAGTATCCAAAGCATGCAAGTATGTATAAGCACAAAGGTTTAACATGATAGGCATGGAATCAAGACTATGTGGGTCACACACCGTCTAAGAACCACCCTAAAAGTATCCATAGCATAACAAGTGACCATGCACAAAAGCACAATAATCTACGCATGTAAACACAAGTTGAATTGTATGTAAGTATGCACAGATTACGTCTCACCCCAAAATGTTTAAAAATGTAAATAGGGGATATATAACTCACCTTGCAAGCGGGTATTTTTCCACGCGTGTAGGTGATAAGTATGTTGAAGTCTAAGCACGTTGAAACTCTATGTAGATAAATGGGTATTATTGTATGTGTATATGTGTGTATTCGTATTTAATTGTGTATAGGTTTATAATAACATTTCTTAAAATTATTTGCGTAAAATGTGGTTATATGGAGACATGTCTATGAAGATAAATTTTATAAAAATCCCTTTTTATATGTAAAATCATTTATATTTATAATAATTATAATTTTAATTATTTTTTTGTTATTAATAACTTTATAGGTTATAAAAATGTGTTTTTATGACTAAAAATAAACTAACCATTTATAGTTTTATACTATTATTATAATAAAAAATAGGGTTTTTAACCCACAATTTTTAATCGTTATGCTTTATACTCTAAACTCGTCTTTTATACGTTTAAAGATACGAACCTCTTTTTATACGTTTAAAACTTGGTTTTTAAATACTATTTCCGGTTATAACCTAATATATCACCAACTATGATAACATTAAAATAAATAAATCGAAAGCTCACGTAAATTGTCGAGAGAAGGTGACGTAGTTGACGCGAGACCCGGTTCCTTCTCGGGACGTCCCGTATGGCTCGGTGAGTTCCCGAAATGATCTGTAAGCTTCGCGTAAACATAATATGGTGACCGTAGTTGAGAAATGGTGACCCGAAATGGTAGGTTCTTGTTCCGAAAGAACCCGTAAAAGGTGGGGAAGCCGTTACGGTTGGAAGTGGTGTACGATGGTGGTTGCGGGGGTGATGTAAGGTTGCTGAGTTGGTGGAGCCGAGAGGAGGAAGACAAAGGTGAAGGGTGGTGTCGGGTGAAGGTTGTCCGAATAGAAGGAGAAGAGATTGAGTTTGTTGGTGGATTTGGAACTTTCATATGCTTGTATTTATACCCCTTCATTTTGGTTATTACCTTGTGGTTTGTATGTCTTCATGAGACATATTAATTCCAAATAGGCACATGTGTTTGGAAATTTAGAGACAATTGTGTCTCCCTTTGCTTTTGGTCGGCCATGGTTCAACATCACGAGGGGGAGGGGGAGGGTAGGGGTAGTAGGGTAGGAAGGGTAGGGTAGTGGCTTGAGGTGTTTAATGTTAGGTGTTTTACCCGGTAGAATACCCGCTAAGTGTAACCCGGTTTTTAATAGTCGTTACGTGGTCGTTAGAGTACGAGTCGGGTGTATATAAAAAAAGTATACGTTTAATAGTTTTGACATTATATGTGCTCGTGTAAAACATTTAAGATTTTATTTTTATCCGGGTAGGCATTCTCTACTAATAAAAATAAAGAGAATGTTTCGAGATGTTTACATTTTTTTTTTTAGTTTATCACCAACGCGATGTTGGGTTCGATGTGTCTCGGAAATTTCTAATATTGCCATCATAAGTTGCATATTGGGTGGACTCTGCTAAACCCGGTAAGACCTAATTAATTGATATTAAGTAAAAACACTTGCATTTCATTCAATAGAAGATGTTTACATGACATATAATATAAACACGTGAATAAAAACCCGGAATGTCATAGTCTCCCCATGTTAAAGGAATTTCGTCCCGAAATTCGATTTACGAAGGTTATGGAAGCGGGAAAGAGACGCCAATGGACTTAGAATGGAATTACTTACCGTAGAAAGATTCAGCGGGGAAATAGCGTATGATAACGGATGACGGCGTTAATTTGAGTCGAGTTGTCAATTAGTTGCTCTAATAGTATAATGAGATTTATGCATACAATTTTTCATACAACGCATGAATGTAAACTACTAGGAACCAGATTTAACAATATTGGTGCCAATCACCTCGTGACATGGCATTTTCCTTTAAAACTCTACCCCACGGGTGTTCATTTTTTAAAATTTTGCAAAAACATTTTCAAAAACCGGTCCTCCTCCTAGTACTTATGCATGGTTTATACTCGTTATATCAAGTGGGTTTATGTATAGGGTGTACCAGCGGCTAACCCACCACCCTTTTGATATACCGGGGATTCCCCGTGCATAATTACTAGGATTTAGAACTTCAATAATTTAAGTAAACTTTAATAGAATTAGCAAGTTGTATGACCGAGTTTAAACATAATGGGTTTGTTTCACAAAAGTATAGGGATGAGATGAATGGTGATAGCATAGCTGTCATATGCAATCACGGGCTATAGAGCTCATAGCAATGGATTTCCCATCCGCTATTACCATGATATACGAGTTATCAAGATTGGTTGGTCGTTTAGCTAATAGTTGGTTAAATGCTAGAGACACAATTTTTCTATTGGCTTGAATATTGAATAAAACGGATGTATAAAGATAGTGAACAAAGGAACGTACTGTTGACAGTGTCGTCATTGGCCGGAGCCTCGTTAGCATTTATATTAAATGCTCGTACACGAGGACCACCTTGATTTTGAAGTCTTGGACATTGGTTTCGAAAGTGGTTTGGGTCTCCACATTCGTAACAGGCCCGTCCATAGGTGACAATGAGAGGCACTGGATGATTGCCTTGAGTAGCTTGATTAACGATAGTGTGAGCACGGCAAGTAGTAACAATGTGTCCATAGCGTCCACATTTTGAGCATAGACGGCATGCAGCATGCGGGGCATGGTGATACTTGCAAGTAGGGCATTGGAGAAATGAACCTACATAACTTCTCAGAATTTGACCCGCAGGAGTAACTTGGGTCACAGGTACGGCAGGAATGATGGCCGCAAAGTTTTGGGCCTTGCGCTTCCTATCATGATGGGAAGATTTGAGCTCTTCATCTTTGTCGGACACAGAAGTAGCAGCTTTGTCGACCACTTTCTTGGTACCCTTCCTGGATAAGGTACCTGCTTTGACGTGATTGTCAGTCAACACAGCAGACAAACAGATAGCGTCTTCGAGAGTGGAGGGATCACTTCCCAATACGGTGTCTTGGAGCGGCATAGGCAGTCCACCTATGTATTTCTCAATTCTCAGAGCTAAGGGAGTAACCATGTGGGGCACGAGCAGACTTAGTTCTTGAAAACGAGTGGTGTAAGCCAAATTCTCTCCGCTATCTTGGGTGAGATCCCAAAATTCAGCTTCGAGCTTCCTCATTTCGTTGCGAGGACAGAACTCATCAGTCATAAGTCGTTTCATTTCGTCCCAAGACAAGGACATAACAGATCCGTTGCCGCGAGTACGTTTCTCACCGTTCCACCAGGTGAGTGCTCGTTTTTGGAAGACGCTGGTAGCATAACGGACTTTGAGGTTTTCGGGACAATCGCTGTTTAGGAAAGTACTCTCCATACTTTCAAACCATTGAAGAAGGCCAGTTGCACCTTCCGTCCCGAAGAATTTGGTGGGGTTGCAAGAATTGAAATGTTTGAATGTACAGTATGGTGGGTTTGCGCCATTCCATTGCGTGTTGGACCCATTACTGTTGTTGTTAGCTTGGGTCATTTGGCTTACTAGTTGGGTAAGTAGTGCAGCAAGGTCAGCGTTGGAGTTGCTAGAGTTAGCATTAACCGCGCGACGGGGAGGCATTCTATAAGTACCACAAGAAAAGACAAGAACTTATGAGACTTCGGATAAAATAGGCATGTATGTGCCACAGTTGGTAGACTGTTCACAATAATACAAGCAGGAACGTGAGATGACACTCATCATGTCGCGTGATAATGTATGTAAGTTCTGACTAAAACTGATCACATAATTCATTCAAAATTTATAACACTAAAGGATAGGGAAAATAAGCCATGAAATCTATTCCTGGGAGGATATGATAACATAGATCATTATTCGCGCAATAGGAATGGTCGGGATTCGCATGCACTACAAATTGTTATTACATGTGCACCCGTAATAATGATTTGTTTTGCATGTTCGTCTAGTTCTTCCTATCTTGCTATAATGTCCCCAAATTTTGAGTTTAGGTTCGGATCGTATTCTTGCGAATACAATGACTTATCAACGTTAAGTAATTCCTCAAAACTTTCAAGGAGACATGCTTTAGCCTATAGGTAAACACTCACTTCAGGAATTCCCAGGAAAGCATACGGGTCCGTTTATTTGGATTTATAAGAAATGCTTTCCTAGACAGAAAACCCGATGTACAGGTGTCACCCTTCCAGATTGCATGTGTCCTTTACAGGTTTTGAGAAATTAAGTCGTTGACGAGATTTTCAAGATTTTAATAGACTTGAGAGTCTATGAGTATAAAATGTGTAGGAATGTTGCAATTTATAAGGATTAGGAAAGAGTATGGATAAGGATGGGTAGTGTATTTGTTTGCATAAGTTTGTTTATCAAATGTGTATGTAAAGGATGTATCATGTGTTTAAAGCCTTGTATGTATGTGTATAAGTCTCATGTACCAAACTTTGGGAAAATTCAAATAATACCTAACTACAAATAATTCACATAGCAATTAATCATTTAGCACATAACACATAAAAGGGAGTCCTAGGGTTATAGTCTAGGTCATTGTGTCTAATAACCTAATTCCCTATAACCATGGCTCTGATACCAATCTGTCACACCCCGACCGATGGCGGAATCATCGAGGCGGACAATGAAATGATTGTTCATAAGCACATGATCTACTAAGGTTGCATAATTCATTAATGAGATTTAAATACCAAATATCCAAATACAATTCAAGTTACAACACCCTATACCAGAATATTACACATAATTATTTTACTAGGTCCAAAAGCCTTATGTGTAGCACCTTCAACACATAGTCACAAAATCACATATCTTCACCTGAAACGTAATCCAAAACAAGTGTCAACTACGAGAGTTGGTGAGTTTACATATGTTTAAATAAAATAAAAGTTTAGTTAAAAGCGTTTATACAATTCATAGTTTGACATGGTATGATATGGCATAATGTGGAGAATTCACTATATGTATACCAATTGTAAGCATGTAATTTTGTATATAGGCATAAAGGTTTAATGTGATAGGCATGGAATCAAGACTATGTGGGTCACACACAGTTTAAAACCACCCTAAAAGTATCCAAAGCATGCAAGTATGTATAAGCACAAAGGTTTAACGTGATAGGCATGGAATCAAGACTATGTGGGTCACACACCGTCTAAGAACCACCCTAAAAGTATCCATAGCATAACAAGTGACCATGCACAAAAGCACAATAATCTACGCATGTAAACACAAGTTGAATTGTATGTAAGTATGCACAGATTACGTCTCACCCCAAAATGTTTAAAAATGTAAATAGGGGATATATAACTCACCTTGCAAGCGGGTATTTTTCCACGCGTGTAGGTGATAAGTATGTTGAAGTCTAAGCACGTTGAAACCCTATGTAGATAAATGGGTATTATTGTATGTGTATATGTGTGTATTCGTATTTAATTGTGTATAGGTTTATAATAACATTTCTTAAAATTATTTGCGTAAAATGTGGTTATATGGAGACATGTCCATGAAGATAAATTTTATAAAAATCCCTTTTTGTATGTAAAATCATTTATATTTATAATAATTATAATTTTAATTATTTTTTTGTTATTAATAACTTTATAGGTTATAAAAATGTGTTTTTATGACTAAAAATAAACTAACCATTTATAGTTTTATACTATTATTATAATAAAAAATAGGGTTTTTAACCCACAATTTTTAATCGTTATGCTTTATACTCTAAACTCGTCTTTTATACGTTTAAAGATACGAACCTCTTTTTATACGTTTAAAACTTGGTTTTTAAATACTATTTCCGGTTATAACCTAATATATCACCAACTATGATAACATTAAAATAAATAAATCGAAAGCTCACGTAAATTGTCGAGAGAAGGTGACGTAGTTGACGCGAGACCCGGTTCCTTCTCGGGACGTCCCGTATGGCTCGGTGAGTTCCCGAAATGATCTGTAAGCTTTGCGTAAACGTAATATGGTGACCGTAGTTGAGAAATGGTGACCCGAAATGGTAGGTTCTTGTTCCGAAAGAACCCGTAAAAGGTGGGGAAGCCGTTACGGTTGGAAGTGGTGTACGATGGTGGTTGCTGGGGTGATGTAAGGTTGCTGAGTTGGTGGAGCCGAGAGGAGGAAGGCAAAGGTGAAGGGTGGTGTCGGGTGAAGGTTGTCCGAATAGAAGGAGAAGAGATTGAGTTTGTTGGTGGATTTGGAACTTTCATATGCATGTATTTATACCCCTTCATTTTGGTTATTACCTTGTGGTTTGTATGTCCTCATGAGACATATTAATTCCAAATAGGCACATGTGTTTGGAAATTTAGAGACAATTGTGTCTCCCTTTGCTTTTGGTCGGCCATGGTTCAACATCACGAGGGGGAGGGGGAGAGGGAGGGTAGGGGTAGTAGGGTAGGAAGGGTAGGGTAGTGGCTTGAGGTGTTTAATGTTAGGTGTTTTACCCGGTAGAATACCCGCTAAGTGTAACCCGGTTTTTAATAGTCGTTACGTGGTCGTTAGAGTACGAGTCGGGTATATATAAAAAAAGTATACGTTTAATAGTTTTGACATTATATATGCTCGTGTAAAACATTTAAGATTTTATTTTTATCCGGGTAGGCATTCTCTACTAATAAAAATAAAGAGAATGTTTCGAGATATTTACATTATTTTTTATTGTTTATTTTTTAGTTTATCACCAACGCGATGTTGGGTTCGATGTGTCTCGGAAATTTCTAATATTGCCATCATAAGTTGCATATTGGGTGGACTCTGCTAAACCCGGTAAGACCTAATTAATTGATATTAAGTAAAAACACTTGCATTTCATTCAATAGAAGATGTTTACATGACATATAATATAAACATGTGAATAAAAACCCGGAATGTCACAACTTATGTTTATGAAGTGTTATGTTTTGTTATTGCATTATTTTACGTACGCTTTTTATTAAATGAAGTATGAAGTTATGTTTTTTGCAAATTATTTGAAGTTAAAGTTTTATGTTAAAACTAGAACTCACCAGCGTAGCTGACTTTTTAGTATGCACATTCAGGTTAAGGCAGGTTATGATGATGGAAGGTGATGCTGGGCGGCTTGATGAGTTACCCGGATGATACGAAGACTGGCATCCTGTTATGATTAGATTATGTTATGTTTATGTAATAGACTATGTTACGCTTCCGCATGTTGAACAATGTAATGGTTATGTTTTAATGAAGTATTTTCCGCTGCGTTATTTCGATATTCAAGTTTAAGAACTGTTTGTAAATGAGTAAATCCAACAATTTAGGCCTCCCGGGTTGGGGCCTTACAATATGTAAGGACTTTCACGATAGAGTGTTACACTCAGTTTAACAGGTGATATATAAGAATTATAATAATCAAGTGTTTGTGTCATGTTTTCTCCCCTAGTTTAAAATAGTAAAGGGGTCGTGAAACTCACCTGAGGTGTGTAGAGTGTAGCAAATAGCACCCCAACAAGAATGCAACAAAACCACAAATAGGTTGCAAGTGAACTGTCTACGAATGCCCTAGAATATGATTACGATAGTTAGGAATACATAGGAATATGTGACGACGCTATGGGAGGATCGGATGTCCTTAATACGCTTATGATTAACAAATAGGAAACTTGTCATCGGGATTAGAAAATCCCTAGTTTGGTATCTAGTAATAACGTGGTACGCGTGAAACATCACAAGATACGAGGTAACAATATTAATTAGTAATTCATGTATTTTTGGTTAACGAAATACATGTTTAAACTATAATATAGATATATATTTTTTATCTTTATAATTAAAATGATAATTAATTTAAATATTAAATTTAATCCCGAGCACCCGAACGTTTTCTTGTAACAAATCAAGTTAAAATAATATTATAATAATATGGGA
The DNA here is from genome assembly GCA_023525975.1 of Smallanthus sonchifolius. NCBI lineage: Eukaryota > Viridiplantae > Streptophyta > Magnoliopsida > Asterales > Asteraceae > Smallanthus > Smallanthus sonchifolius. The sequence continues at coordinate 23,310,575 of CM042030.1, read as the reverse complement.
ATGGGTTTTGTATTAATTAATTGCTTAAAATTGCTTTCTAAAAAAATAAAACAGTTGTGGGACTCGAACCCGGGTCTCACCCACAACAGCCCAAAGCATTAACCAGTCCCGCCCGCTAGGGTATCGCGTTAATGACCCAGTTCAGTTTGGTTTTAACATTCAACTCTCCTGTGTTCTTCCCCTTTCACAAACGCGGTCGAATCCACCTTAAATCCCACTGATTTCAATCGCGAATGAACATAGTGGCTTGGGGGTTTTGTTAATCTTTGTATTTCGAGTCTACTGGTGTGATTAATTGCCAAAACATCAAGTGTAGGTCGATTAATCACTTGTTCGTATAACCGAAACCCTAGATTTTGAACACAAATCAAATTGACTTAATCTGATGGAATTGGAAACAGAAATCATAGGGCTTTCGATGAGTGATGAATTGTGAAACTACCCATGTAATTTAATTTGATTGAAATAGAGTGTAGGTTTGGGTTCGATTAATCCAGTTTAAACGATGAACCCTAGAATTGGTTCGTGTTCAATTCGATGTTGTAAGCCCCAATTATGTTAGGGCTTCTGTTCTAAAGGTGAAACCGAAACTACAGATGTGTTTGATTACCTGAATTGAGTTCGAATTGATAGAGATCGACTAGATAGGGTTCCGACTTCGAATGGTTTCGTCTCCGGCGTCTCCGGCTTCTTCTCTGGTCGAATTGGTATGAGGGAAATGATCAGAGGTGTGCGATTGATGTGTGTGGAGTGTTTGATTTCACAATTACTTTACCAAATGATTAAATTTATGAGTCTTAGCAACGAGTTCGACGGTTACGGTTTTAATGAGCATTATATGATTAATTCGTAATCAATAACAATCATAAACGCTTGGAAATGATTCAATGATGATCGACGTCATCATTGTTGTGCATTATGGCTACGAATTCGAACAGTTTTGGAGTTATGGTCTTGAATTTGGATCAAAGAATGCTCGATTTTGACTTTTAAAGGTCAAACAATCGAGTTTTGGGTATTTACATCATTAGTCCCTGTAGTTTCATGTGTAATTGTTTGAGTTTGACATATATGGTCCTTGGAGTTTGTGAGATAACGAGGTTTGGGTTAACTCTGTTAACCTGAAATAGTCGGGTGTCAGACAAATGTTGCAAGATAAATCCATTATCTATCCATCATATTTTATTTTTGGTAAGAATCTAGAGCTTTTTCCTCCATATTTCATCTTCATGTTCATATGAACATGCATCCAAATAAAAGTCATTTTTATGAAAGTTTTGAAAGGCCCCTACGGGTGTGACGGATCTCTAGACTCGCGGTACCACACGGTGATAACGTGTGAAATCCATTGATCAACTTGCAATGTGTAAGCAATCAACAACACAATGTAAATAATCTTCTTTATATTTCCTTATCAACAATGTTTACAATCTGATTCACTTCTTGACTCTCCACCTCTGTTCTTTTTTGTTCTAGACTTCTAAAACTAACATGTAAACACCTATTTATAGGGAAAACACAAATACCACATGCGAATTTAGCAAGTTCGCCTAGAACCTCCTTGGGCGAACTTAGCAAGTTCGCCCCGCAAGTTGGCCTAAACATTGGCGAACTTGACATGTTCGCTAAGTTACAACATAGAATTTTAGCGATAGATACAAAACATGTCCTAACAGACTCTCCCTTGACAACAGCTTCAGAAGATTGTCATCAGTCTTCAAGAACATCAAGTAGATTGTAGTCTTTGTCTTGTTCATCTACACACTCTCTCTTTCTAGAAGGAAACTCGGGAGAAGGACCCCTTGTCAATTTCTGTCTTCAATTTTCAGTTATGGCAAAGTAGAACAACCAAGTATAACCAACAGGTATAATTTCCATGGTAGTTGAAAAAATAAAATCTTTTTGGTTTTTCAAACATAAGAAATACAAAATATTTTAGGTTTTTCTTTGTACAAACTGAAATGAAATGAATTGTAAAACTATAAATCACATATTTTTGTTGAACATCATGAACAAGAAGATTAGATCAGTATATATGATATATCAATCACACATATTGGATATAAAATCCGTATAACATCAAATGGTATCCTATGTCATTCATTCAAACCTTGATCAATTATGCTAATATCCTTTCAATATTATCATATTTCATGTAATGATACGCGATAAACAGTCAAAGAAAACAAGATCAGGCTATGACACACAAATTTAGATTGTCAATATTATAATATTTGAAACTAAAAGCATCTAATTCCCACTTTCTTGTGAGTTAATGTACCATTTAAGTATGAAATACAATGTGTTCCCCACAAATATGCTAACAGAAATGTAAATTGCATTATTTTCAAGACATACGAGACTTTGTGCAGGAGAATATATATATATCAATCTCCAGGATGAAATTACATCAATTAGCACAGGAAAAAAACAGATCCCGAAGGATATAAAGAATTAGAATGATTCAGAATCGAATGATTCATATTGCTTGGTTTGGATGAAGTATCAAGATTCATATCAACAGAAAGATTGTACCAATGGAATTCTTCAATATAAGAATGATCAAGGAATCGATTGATTCAATGAAAGCATGATCCAAGTGTTATCTGGATGTATTCAATGGAATCAAGATAAATGATCCAAGGGCTAGCATATGTTCTAACAAATGTCGTTAGAAACATATCTTAGTACAACTTCCCATTGCATGTTTTTTGGGGCATGGGCAGTGAAGTGAACCAAAAAAATTGTGCTAATGACATAATTCGATACTGGTCTCATGAAATTCTTAAAGCCTCATATTCTATATCTGATAATGATCTTTTAACACACACACCCGACATAATATAGGTTAAAATCACAGTTGTAACATATGAAATTATGTTTTCACACTGCTGATGGATCAAATACGCTTTTAGCCTATTGATGTAACATCCCAAAAATAGTAAATAAGTAATTAATAACGCGATAGAAATTTAATCGTCAAAAATGAAAGAAAAATGGATGGGCTTGGGCTCGGCTCCAACGGGCCGAGGGAAGCCCAGGTATACAAGGGCCAAGACAGCCTTGAAGCTCTCATTATTTCACCAACACTTGCAAGCTAGAGAGAGAAAGGAGAGTCGGGTCTAGAGGGAGAAAGTTCGACGGATCGACACAAAATTGAAGGAGCACGTTACTACTGAGCTCGTGAGCAAAACCTCCGAAGCAGAATCACAATCTAGGTAACGATTCGACCTTAAACTGATTGTTCTTTGTTTTGGGATTTTTCGGGTTTTAGCTAAATAGGAGACGTTTTTTTGGATGAAACTTGAAAATAAGCTTAGAACTAGCATCTAGAGGGAAAACCGCACCTTTTGATCAAAGAAAGTTGTAAGATTAGCATGATCGGATTAACATGCAAAATTTCGGACTTGTCCAGACAATAGGTGCTGCGTACTTATCAAGTACGCAGTAGGGACGTCCTGCGTACTTACCATGTACGCAGGTACGCAGGAGAAAGATCATGCGTACTTACCAAGTACGCAGGAGAAAGACCATGTGTACTTACCAAGTACGCAGGAGAAAGATCATGCGTACTTACCAAGTACGCAAGAAGAATGATCTGCGCACTTGTCAAGTATGCATGAGCAAGGACCTGCGCACTTACTAAGTGCGCAGGCAGCAGACCAGTAAGTAAAGTCGATATGTTTAGAATGATTAAACCGTTAGAGTCGGGGTTGGGTCTGATGTGTATTTAAACTACCTAATTCAGATCGTACATGACGTTGTTGGACCTTTGTTTTGGACAACCAAGACTAGCTTTTCAGGTGAGTTCTATGTGCCCCCTTCTATGTTATATGCAAACCTTATTAAATGTTTTGGGGCTGAAATGTATACACTAAATGAATAAATGATATGAATGCTAATGTGATCATACGTGATATACTAATATATATTTTATATATATATATACGAAAATGAATTATGCACAAAGAATGAATCGTATGATTATATAGAATGAATGAAAGAATAACACAAAGTGTAAGAATGAAATCTTGCTTTATATCCATGTATATATTGCTTGCCAAGTATAAGAAAAAGGTTATGGACGCTTCGATGATAACGGCTACTTCGGTAGACGGACGACCACGTGACTATTTTGTAACTGGGACAAATACGTTCCTTCATCAGCTAGGACGTACGAAAGTCATTAATGGACGGTCGAAGCAAACGACATATTATGAATAGTAGAACGGTTGCATAAATAATAGTCATATGGGAAACGGATACCTTCGGGTAGACGGGCGAATTACGGCCTACGACGGTAGGACGGTTGTAAGTCATGACGGAAGGGCACAAGTTGCCGGACGGTTGTAAGAATGGCGGGCCATGACGATGGACCGTGGCGTTTGTCTTTGTGACATTCGCAAACAAATGACGGGTTGATCACCCTTAAGTGTATGACCCATGAAAGTTAAGAAAAGAAAAGGTGAATACATATATATATATATATATGTAATCACAAAAGAAAGATGAAAGAAAAGCAAAAGTTATGAATACGTATATATTTATATATATGTAATTACAAAAGAAAGATGAAAGAAAAACAAAAGTTATGAATGTATATAATTATGTATACTTATAAAGAAAAGAATGATCATACTTAATAGTTTAAAACTAGAACTCACCAGCGTTAGCTGACTTTTAGTATACATTTCAGGTACAGATAGGAAGGGTTGTGCGACGGCGTGAAGGTTACCCGGCACGAGACTGACATCCCACTTTTATTTATGATAAGACAATGTTATGTACTAAATTTTAAGACTTCCACTGTTATGACATGTAATTTGAATGATGTTTGCTTCCGCTACTTCTGAATGTTTTAAATTTAAGCTCAGTAATTATGACTATGTTTATGAGTAAATCCAACAAGTGAGGTTACCCGGGAAAGGGGCCTTACATGTTGGTATCAGAGCAATAGTTTTAGAGATTCAGACATCCCTAAATGTCTAGACTCAAACTGATTATGGGACCAACGCACAGATGTCAGTATGGGTAACCAACGCCAACGCCAGCACGGTAAGTAAGTACTAAAGTTAATACACTTGGATAAGAATAGATACCTTAACTTAGAACAAATAGTTGTCAATGTCACAACCGATTTGAAGAGTCTTGAACCCCAAAAACAATGTAAATTAGTAATCACAAACCGGTCACTGTAATTAAAAATTACCTTGCTGCTCGTCCCTTTCTTCCTTTACCTGAAATGTATACTAATAGTCAGCTAACGCCGGTGAGTTCTAGTTTAAAACTATTAAGTATGAACATTCTTTTCTTTATAAGTATATATAATTATATACCTACATTTATAGAAATACGTATTCATAGCTTTTACTTTTCTTTCTTCATTCTTATGTGATTACATAAATATGCATTCACCTTTTCTTTCCTTAACATTCATTGGTCATACACATAAGGGTAGGTTTGTATAAATAGAAAGTTTCCAAAAATAGCAGGTTTCTATAAATAGAAAGTTTCCAAAAATAGCAGGTTTGTTCGGGACTCATGTTTCCTGGAAACTATCATCATTGATATATTCATATACTATGATCTGAAGAAATGACATTGATGTATTCCCTCTATAACTATCAGGAAACTAAGAATTATGGCTGGTGGAGGAAGAACAGGACGCCGAGGCGGTCGTACTGGCCTAGTCGGTAGACCTCCATTGAATCAAAGGCATGAGGAGGAAGAGAGTGTGCACGCAGAACACACTGAGAGTGTGCACGAAACAGAGGTGACCCCAACTGGAGACGACAATCCAGGGCTGATACAGTTGGAACTCGAAGTCAAGGATGCTATTGCCCGTGAAGTTGTGCTCACTCTGAAGAAAGTATTGCCTGATCTACTATCCGAGTCACTAAAGAAAAGTAAAGAGGTGATGAAGGAGGCCATGAAGAGAAAGTGTATGATAGTGATGGGGATGAAGTGAAAATGGGATCAAGCAAGCGTGGGTGCACTTACAAAGGATTCAAAGACGGAGACCCACCCAAGTTCGATGGGAGCAAGGATTCAGTGGCAACGCTCGAATGGATTGAGAGGATGAACGCTGTAATTAACATCAGCGAGTGTCAACCGGACCAGCCGGTTAAATATGTTGCTCATTCTTTCACCAACGAAGCACTAGGATGGTGGAGAAACATTCAGAGAACAAAGTCGCCAAACGCTATCGCCAGAATGACATGGGAAGACCTGAAGAAGCTTATAATTCAAAAGTTCTGCCCCCAAAGCGAAATTGATTGAGTGGAAAACGAATTCCTAAACTTTAAGGCGGGCAACAAGACGCACCGCCAGTATACCTCTAGATTCAATGAGCTAGCTCAACTGGTACCCCACCTGGTGGAGACAGAAGAGCGAATGATCAAGTATTATGTGAAGGGCCTACCTCAAAGGGTCCGTGTCCATGTGAAAGCCAACCTACCCTCGACCTTCGAGTCGGTAGTTAATCTGAGCGGAATCGTCTATGACGATTATGCCAATGAGGGCCCACCAACAGAGACCCAAAAGAGAAAATGGGAGAACCCGTCTAGAGGCACCGGAAGAGAGAATGTAACGACCTAAATTAAGAAACCAAGGTCAGAAGGGTATGAAACTTGCAAGAAATGTGGAAGGCAACATCTTGGCGAGTTTCGAGTCGGCACCACCACATGTTATAGGTGTGGGAAGGCAGGACACTATTCTCGCGAATGTTTGAGAGACACTAAATGCCAAAGTTGTGGACAGTTTGGACATCTGACCAAGAGTTGCAGAAAAACCAGACAATCTGGTTCGGGAAATGAAAAGGAACAAGAAAAGCCAAAGGCTAGGACACGAGCCTACGCCCTGACTGAGGAGGAAGCAAGGGGAAACCCTGATGTTGTGTCAGGTACGTTCCTAGTTAATAACGAACATGCTGCTATTTTATTTGACTCTAGTGCTAGTAATAGTTTTATATCCAATGCATTTAGTCGTAAACTAGGTTGCACTATCAACACCATAGTAAAGGTCTTTAGCGTACAAACTGCCGTTGGTAAAAATTCGGCAGTATTTCAAGTAACAGAGGATTGCATCATAGAAATAGAGGGTCATAAGTTCCCTTCTAGATTATTCCTTCTCACCTTAGGAGGATTTGATATAGTATTGGGTATAGATTGGCTAGCTGCCAACGAAGCTCAAATCATATGTAAACGTAAGAGGATACACCTCAAAGCTCCTAACGGCAGTCCAATTACAGTTTATGGGGATTGGAATTGCACGATGCCGAACATCATCTCGATGATCAAGGCCGAAAGATACATGAGGCGCGGTTGCGAAGCTTATCTGGCGTATGTTATTGATGATAGAATGAAAACGAAAGCACTCAAGAATGTACCCGTGGTGTGCAACTTTCCGGAAGTGTTCCCTGAGGATCTACCTGGTTTACCACCCGATCGGGAAATAGAATTTCAGATTGACTTACTGCCAGGAGCTGAGCCCGTTGCCAAAGCCCCCTACCGATTGGCTCCGTCAGAAATTGTTAGGACATAGATTTATAATGACAAAAGATTGTAATAGTTAGATTTTGTGTCTTTATGTTTTGTTATGAAATTGTAAAGTTGCTAAGTGTTTTTACTAGTAAGCCTAGAGGCGAACTTGTTAAGTTCGCCTGCTCTAACAGAGGCGAACTTAATAAGTTCGCTTAGGCATAACTGAGGCGAACTTGTTAAGTTCGCTTAGACTGTTTCAGGCGCAGGTTTGGTACTATTTATATGTGTTACAAAGTCATTAGACAGTAGTGAACAGAGATCTATCTGAGAGAGAAACAATTGTCTGATTGAGTCTGTAACCATTGTTATTTGAAATATAATCGAGAAGTTTATTTACGTGTATTGTCAATTAGTATACAAACGTTAATACGAAGGATTCCGCACTTCGTGTTATAGCAACGTCTTATCACGAGTTTGATCAGTAGTTGAGTTACCTGGACCTACAAGTGGTATCAGAGCAAAGTGCTCGTGAATTAAGTACGATTCTTGGTGATAATTGAGGGTTTTTGTGTACAATTCGACAAGATATACAAATTTTTGAAGTTTCTGCAACAATGGAGTTTTTCAAGTTCTTGAAGATTGTTTCTTTGCTGAATTCATGATTTTGGAAGTGTTTTTGACGAAATTAGTCCGATAGAACTGTTACATTTGTTAAAATTCATAATCCTACGGATCAATTTTCTTAAATTCCATCAATTCGCTGAGAAATCATGAATTTTGAAGGTTTCGGTTTGTGTTTGGACGAAGACTCTGTTGATTCTGTTACAGCAGTTTAAGCGAACTTGCTGAGTTCCTGTTCAAGCGAACTTATTAAGTTCGCTTCTCACATTTCAAGCGAACTTAGCTGTTAAGCGAACTTACCAGAAATGAAAGAATTGATGTCTCAACTACAGGAATTAACATAAAAAGGATTTATTAGACCGAGCATTTCACCATGGGGCGCTCCGGTACTATTCGTAAAGAAGAAAGACGGTAGCATGCGCATGTGCATTGACTACCGCGAACTGAACAAGAGGACAGTAAATAACAAATACCCACTGCCTAGAATAGATGACCTTTTTGATCAACTGCAAGGTGCGAGTTGGTTCTCAAAGATCAATCTTAGGTCGGGTTACCATCAGTTGAAAGTAAGAGAGAAAGACGTACCAAAAACCGCGTTTCGCACGCGTTATGGGCATTATGAGTTTCTCGTGATGTTCTTCGGATTGACCAATGCACCAGCAGCGTTCATGGATTTGATGAATAGAGTATGTCGACCAATGTTGGATCGATCGGTGATAGTTTTTATAGACGACATACTGGTATATTCGAAAAGCGAGGGTGATCACCACTGTCACCTAAGAGAGGTTCTGGAGGTGCTAAAGCAGAAAAAGTTGTACGCAAAATTATCCAAATGCGCGTTCTGGCTTAGGGAAGTCCAATTCCTAGGTCATGTAATAAACCCAAACGGCATTATGTTGGATCCTGCAAAGATCGAGACAGTAAAGGAATGGAACATCCCAGAGACACCAACACAGATACGAAGCTTTCTGGGATTGGCAGGCTACTATCGAAGGTTCATTCAAGATTTTTCAAGAATAGCCTTGCCACTAACTAAGTTGACACGGAAGGAAGTGAAATATGAATGGGGTCCAACCCAAAACAACGCGTTTGAGGAACTTAAGGCACGATTAACCCAAGCTCCAGTCTTGGCACTACCTGAGGGAAATGAAGACTTAGTAGTCTACTCTGATGCTTCGGGTCAGGGTTTAGGTTGCGTACTTATGCAACGAGGAAAGGTAATTGCCTACGCCTCGTGACAACTAAAGATTCACAAGGTTAACTACCCAACACACGATCTAGAGTTAGCGGCAGTAGTTTTCGCATTGAAAATATGGAGGCACTATCTGTACGAAGTTAAGTGCACCATTTACTCCGATCACAAAAGCCTGAGGTACTTTTTCGGGCAAAAGGAATTAAACATGAGGCAAAGGAGGTGGTTAGAGCTACTGAAGGACTATGACTATGAGATATTGTACCATCCAGGCAAAGCAAACGTGGTGGCTGACGCTTTAAGCAGAAAGGAAGAATCGGAACCTATACAGATCAAAGCGTGTCAGCAGATTATAACACCAGATTTGATGAGTGAAATATCAAAGGCACAAGACGAAGCGCTATTAGAAGGAAATATAAAACGAGAAAGAATAGTAGTAAAACAAGGGAATTTGGATGCAAATGCATACGGTGTACGAACTAGGTTTGGCCGAATGTGGATACCTAAGATTGGCGAGCTTAGAACCAAAATTCTCGATGAGGCCCATAAGTCTCGCTATTCTATCCACCCCGGGACAAACAAAATGTATCAAAACTTGAAGAAGGAGTACTGGTGGCCTGGCATGAAGAATGATGTGACAGAGTACGTGAGCAAGTGCCTAACGTGTTCTCTAGTTAAGGCCGAGCACCAGAAACCATGCGGTAAAATGCAACCTTTACCAATATCGGAATGGAAGTGGGAGGAGATCACGATGCACTTCATTACCAAGCTACCGCGAACAGCTAAAGGCAATGATACCATTTGGGTGATCGTTGACCGTTTGACGAAAAGTGCTCACTTCTTGCCAATACGTAAGACTTCTTCGTCAGAAAGACTAGCAGAAGTATTTATCAAGGAAGTTGTAAGCAGACATGGTATGCCGCTGTCGATTGTGTCCGACAGGGATACTAGATTTACATCTAGGTTTTGGAAGAAATTCAATGAAGCGATGGGCACTAGATTGAACATCAGCACCGCTTACCACCCCCAAACCGATGGACAATCGGAAAGGACCATTTAGACCTTAGAGAACATGCTCCGGGCCTGTATCATTGACTTCGGTGGGAGTTGGGACAGCCATCTACCATTGGCAGAATTTTCATATAACAACAGCTATCACTCGACTATTGGCATGCCGCCATTTGAAATGTTGTATGGGAGGAAATGTAGGACCCCGGTTTGTTGGGGGGAAATTGGACAAAAGGATTTTGCAAGCCTCGAAGTGGTCAAGGCTACTTCTGAGAAATTTGATCAAATGAAGGCTCGAATGAAAGCCGCAAAAGACAGGCAGAAATCATATGCATATAAGAGAAGAAGGGAGTTAGAGTTTCAAGTCGGGGAAATGGTACTGTTAAAGGTATCACCATGGAAAGGAATCATCCGATTCAGAAAACGTGGCAAACTAAGTCCAAGGTTTGTCGGACCTTTTAAGATCTTAGCGAGAGTGGGTCAAGTTGCTTACAGACTCGACCTACCCGATGCGCTTAGAGAAATACACCCTACGTTCCACGTGTCGCACTTACGCAAGTGTTTAGCTGACGACACAGCTCACATACCTTACGATGAGATCGAGGTGGATAACAGTCTGAATTATGTCGAGGAACCAATAGCCATTCTTGACCAATTTGAGAAGAGACTATGCAATAAGTCAATCCCATTGGTCAAAGTTCAAAGGAAGCACAGAAGGGGATCAGAAGCTACATGGGAGAAAGAAGACGAGATGCAGGAAATATACCCTCAATTATTTAACGTATAAGCAGTTTCGAGGACGAAACCTCTTTAAGGAGGGTAGACTTGTAACATCCCAAAAATAGTAAATAAGTAATTAATAATACGATAGAGATTTAAACGTCAAGAAACGAAAGAAAAATGGATGGGCTTGGGTTCGGCTCGAACGGGCCAAAGGAAGCCCAGGTTTATAAAAGACAAGGGCTGCCACAATTCATTTCATTTCACCATCTAGAGAGAGAAAGGGGAGCTCGGTTCTAGAGAGAGAAAGTGACGGATCGACTCGGGAATTCAGGAGAACGTTTCTACTGTGCTCGTGATCATCTTCTCTGAATCATAACTCCAATCTAGGTAAGCGTTCGATCATAATCTGAGTTTTTATGATTATTTTAGGATTTTCGGTTTTAGCTAAATAGGTGAAGTTTTTATGGATGAAACTTTAAAATGAACAAAGATCTAGCATCTAGAATAAAAACCGAACGTTCTGATCAAGGAAAATTTAGACATTGACATGATCAGACCCGCATGTAAAAAGTTAGGGTTCTTACGCCTGAATCAGATCCTGCGTACTTATCAAGTACGCAGGAAGAAGGGTTCTGCGTACTTATCAAGTACGTATGAAGTAAAGTCTGCGTACTTACCAAGTGCGCATGAAGTAAAGTCTGCGTACTTACCAAGTGCGCATGAAGTAAAGTCTGCGTACATGTCAAGTACGCATGACCAAGGCCCTGCGCACTTGCTAAGTACGCAGGCATCAGAATGGTTAAGTAAAGTCAGTATGTTTAGAATGATTAAACCGTTAGAGTCGAGATTAGGTCTGATGTGTATTTAACTACTCAATTCAGATCAGAAGTGACGTTGTTGGACTTTGTTTAGGACAACCCAGACTAGCTCATCAGGTGAGTTCTATGTGCCCCTTTCTATGTTATGTGCAAACCTTATTAAATGTTTTGGGGCTGAAGTGTATACCCTAAATGAATAAATACTATGAATGCCAATGTGATCATACGTGATATACAAATATATATATATTTATATATATATATATATATGAAAATGAATTATGAACAAAGAATGAAACGTATGTTTACAAAGTATGAATGAAAGAATGACAAAATGTGAATGAATGAAATCTTGCCTTATATAATATATATACTGCATGTTATGAATATACGTGAATGTTATGGACGCTTCGATGCTAACGGCTACTACGGTAGATGGACGACCACATGACTATCTTGCAACCGGGACAAAAATATTCCTTCATCAGCTAGGAAATAAAAAAGGGGCATTAATGGACGGTCGAAGCAAATGTCAAATCATATGTAGAACGGTTGCAAACATGGTAGCACGTGGGAAACGGATACCTTCGGGTAGACGGGCGAAAAGGACGGACTACGACGGTAGGACGGTTTACGACGGACGGCCGAAGGTTGTCCGGACGGTTCTAAGGCGGACGGTTTCTAGGACCGGACGAGTCAAAGGGCTACGACGGTAGCTTCATGGCGTATGTCTTTGTGACATACGTAGTAAAAGACGGGTTGATCACCCTTATGTGTATGACCAAATGAATGTTAAGGAAAAACTAAAGGTGAATGCATATCAATGTAGTCACTCAAGAATGATGAAAGAAGAGTCAAAAGTTAATAATACGTATTTATGTTCTTTATATATAAACTTATGTATACTTTTGAAGAAATAATGTTAATATCTAATCTTTTAAACTAGAACTCACCAGCTTTAGCTGACTTTTAGTATACATTTCAGGTAACAAAGAAAAGGGTCGTGCGAAGGCGTGAAGGCTGCCCGGCTAGAGACTGACATTCCGATTTATGTTTTCTTTTGTTAAACAATGATGTATGTTTTAAATGTTGAGACTTCCGCTGTAATGTACTCAAACGTGAATGTTTTTGTTGTTAATTGAACGTGTTAATTTAAAATTTAGTATTAATGACTTTGTTTATGAGTAAACCCAACAAGAGAGGTTACCCGGGATAAGGGGCCTTTCAAGTTGGCATCGACCGTGCACAAGAGAGATCCTTGGTTCATAAGAAATGTCCTGCCTCTTAAATCAATAACGCGTTTTGGGGCTTAATGTAGTGGATGAGAGGAGAACTCCACAGTTAAGCGTGCTCGGGTGGGAGTAATCCAGGGATGGGTGACCCCCTGGGAAGTTTTCACCCGGGCAACCAAAAAAAAATCCGTGAGCTCTTAGGGGGCAAAGCGGACAATATTGTTGGTACGAGAGGCCGGATGTTACAGTTAGCTGACTTTTAGTATACATTTCAGGTACAGAAAGGAAGGGTCGTGCGAAGGCGTGAAGGTTACCCGGCACAAGACTGACATCCCACTTTTATTTATGATAAGACAATGTTATGTACTAAATTTTAAGACTTCCGCTGTTATGACATGTAATTTGAATGATGTTTGCTTCCGCTACTTCTGAATGTTTTAAATTTAAGCTCAGTAATTATGACTATGTTTATGAGTAAATCCAACAAGTGAGGTTACCCGGGAAAGGGGCCTTACAATTGACAAGCTAAATTATATGCACACCCAACACTATCATTTCCTATTTGTGTAGTCTCTGATGTTTAGATCAAAACATATATAGTTAAGATAAATCAAATAAACATAAAGCACCAACAGTCAATCTAAGGTCATGTGTGACTGATAATCTACTGATGTACTATCATTTCTTCTCTAACCTCAAATGATGTCAATTTTATCTTTTTCAATTTGTTTAGAATTTTCGAAACATTGTGAAAGAAAATAAAACTTCCATGAAAAAGGTTTTGAAAATAATTTTACTTGGTTACTCAGGATACAACATTTCAATCAATCAAAAACTCAAACCAGTGTAATCGAATGCCTTTACCCTTGTCACCAACAAAATACTGTACTCCCCTGTCCTATAGACTCACCCTCAACTAGTTAAATGGTTGGATCAACGAATTTATGCTCACCATCATCACCATACATTTTAGGCGAACTTGTCTGATGATCATGGGTCTTCACTTCACTTGGTAAGACTTGATCTTCGGAATTGCACTTTGATCTTCAACCGGCAATGCATCAATCTTAAGGAAAAAGCCTCCCTCTAAAGTAATGCATCCGTTGTAGAACAATTTTGTTTGGCCTCTTCATGAAAACTGACAAATCCAACACTTTTCATTGTAGTCCATCCTCTCAACAATAACCACCTCCGCATTGATCCAAGAATCTAGCCCATACTGCTTAGACATCAATAAACCAACCGGCATAAGATAGAGATTCTGAATTTAGATTCTGAATTTCCAACGATCAGCATCAAACTAATCAACTTCCATAAAGACAAGAATCCTAGTTTGAAAACAAACTGAAACTCCAATATATTATGCAAAAAACCACTCTTTTCTTTGATCTTCATCTTCACCAGAAGTGTTTGACTTTGCCTCGTACTTTATCCACTCAACCAATAACCCGAAGTCTTTCATATCTGATCTCCCCTTCATGACACAAGCATCTCCGCATTAAACCAGAAACATAAGGATGTTTCTTATTTAACCGGCATATGATAAAGGTTCCATCTTCAACTAGTTAACACCAGATAACCAGCTTCATTTCAAATGTACTCGACCAAGTCTCACACACATTCGGTAGTAATCATCATGAATCCAACAATCTTCAATCTGATTTTCATTCCTGGTTAACACCTCCTACTAGTTACAATAGGTTGTGCATCTGGATTCCGCCCAGATCCCAAATGAGAAATCAAACCATAACCGAATCATGTCAAATCATTTAGACGATATTGATCACTTGAACCATTTTGCAAAGTAACTTAATATTTCTTGAAATTTTTATCTCCCTCTTTTCTTTGCAAAGACCCAAACAGTATATCCTCTCAATCAAATCCGAGATCTTTCGTTGATAACAACCCTTTTGTTCAATTTTTTTCAGTATTCATCCCCTAATAAAGAAGTATCCCAGATACTCGTAGCCCACATTTTCAGGTTTGAATACCTTAACAATAAGATTCTTCATTCAAAAGTTATCATCCAACAAAAATCTCTCATTGTTTCACGAATCCATTTCCCACCAAAAATATGAATTCTGGTCCCAAAAATAACCAAAATTACCATCTTCTCAAAAATGCCCCGAAACAAGCATATAAAAGTTCCCTCAAAATTTTGAACAATAAAACCTTTCCCGCCAAAAAACTTTTTTTTTCATCACTCACTCAACAAGTTCTCTTAAACAGTGTCAGCGAACATAACAACCTCTAGAGAACTTAACAAGTTCGCCTGAGAATCTTCCAGCGAACTTAATAAGTTCACCTGTAACCGCCCAGCATACCCTAAGTTCGCCAGACGCATTATGTTCAGCAAAAATCATTGAATTTTCATGTTTTGGCGGTAAAAACTTCATCTCTTCAAGCTCTAACACCACTGGAATGATTAAACTCATAAAATATCATGAATTTGAAAAATTCCACCGTAAAAACTCATTCTTTTAACGTCTCGTTGATGAATATGCGGAATGAAACACCGAATCATGAGTAGTTATGAACCGAATGGCGATTAGTCCTTCCGATTATGAGTCGTAGCTCTGATACCAGTTATTAGTCCCAGCGGCGTCCTCAAACGAGCAGCATGACCATGATCACAACGAATTAATCGATAATTCCTCGTATGAGACGGAAGCACAAGCGAATCAACATAGAAGATGTAGATGAACATAATCGATCTTTATTCAGTAACGAACAAGTCATACGAATACAAGACCGAAGGAGTACACATCTCCTCGTTTAAGCTCCATTTCCAATCTTTAGGTGAGCTCTACCTAGGGATGGTGACTCACTTCTCACAGAGACTCACTCCCTCTCTGTGGATGCTAACTCTAGCATGCTTACCTACAAATGAACACTTAAGTTCCTATTTATAGGTAAACTGAGTCTGCAGGCGAACTTGCCAAGTTCGCCCATAACTCTATAGGCGAACTTACTAAGTTCTTTAGTTAAGTTAGCTAGTTAAGTTCGCCTAAACATTGCCTTAGGCGAACTTAACATGTTCGCTACACATACACTTAGAATTTTTGCTACAGTTACAAAAACATACTCTAACAGACTCCCTCTTAACTGTGTCCCAACAAGTTTAACCATGGATTCTTGAAAGAAATGAGTTTTCTAACAAAATGGTACATATTGTTGGTGGTTTTGGACTCGGGTTTTCTTCTTAGGCTTGGTTTCCATATAAGGAAACTTTATTGTATGAGCATTTGTGAAAACTTTGTTGATGTGTTCTTGATGAATTGATGATGGATTATGTTGTAGTAATGTTTGTAGATGGATAATATGTGAAAACTTTGTTGTCAAAAATTGTTGGATGATACATGCATTCTTGTTTTTGCTATTTAAGGAAACTTTAATTTTGTGTTTCATGTTAGATGTCATGTTTAGAGTGATTTGATGATGAAAAATGATTGAATATGTATAAAGAAATTGATAATATGTGTAGATTTGCTAGTTGAAACTTTTGGTCATATGAAATTTCATGCTCGGATTTCTAAATAAGGAAACTTTATCTTTCCCAAAAGTTGTGTGTACAAGTTTTTAACATGATTGGAAGGTTTAAGTGACCTAATAATACCTAACTAAGTGCATTATATGATAATATATGTTATTAGTTCATGAACTTGACAATTTGACATGATCTTGCTATACTAGGAAACTTTAAATATCCAAAACCCGCATACTTGCCTATTTTTAGCAACGAAACATTGAAATGTTTTATGTGTGTTATAACATGCCTAATTCTAATTGAATGTTCTAATGTGTTTATTAGAATACTAATAGGCTATTTGAAAGGAGGTTTGAATTCTATGTTAGGATTTGAATGTTTAAGTCTAACGTGTCACCAACGGGTTGTCGAGTCAAAACATCTTTGAAATATGAAAGTCACTTTTTAAACAACTTATTTGGATGCATAGAGTTCGATAGGCCAACATTTGCAATACTTAGATGTCATGCCCGTAACATAGGACAGTTATCTAACCAGAGTAGTACCTCCAACAGAGATGTTCCCAAGAAAGAAAAACGGGTCTATGAGAGATTTATACACCGTACTTTCCTAGACAGAACATTTCGTTCGTCAGATAACTACATACCGGTCAGAAGGTCGCCTTCTAGTTACTGTGACGTTGATATCAAAAACACACAGCAGAAGACTAAATCGTAACCTCTATTAATATCAAACCATTGTTTACATCATGTTTCACAAAAGTTACATCATCCGTTCCTAACAAAGAACAAGTCATTCGGGACTTATAGTTTCAGGCATGCCCATCATCTGCATCGTTCATCTTTTCATTCTAGTCCTAGGAATACCTCATCTATTGTCTACCTATAATGCGTTAAAAAACATTTGATAAAACATGGGTCAGCACAAAGCTGGTGAATTCATAAAATAAATTAGTTTATTAAAATGACTCGCCAAAGTATCTTGAACACATAATGGGCTTCAACACCCAATGTCATAGATATGAACAATCATTCAGTCTATATATAACCAAAGACCTTTCCACGAGTCCTGTACAACATGCCATTCCACGGGCAAGTGAAATACAATAAGCGCTTAGAATATGTTATATATAAACTATCAGTACAATCATTTTAAGAAACTCAAAATGTTTCATAAATCAATCATGCCCGACAAGGTCATGAAAGGGTTCATGCATCACAGTTTAAGAACTCACCTCGGCAGTATCTCAGCTTATTTAATCAGAGATATGGCAAACACCTCGGGCAGAGCTCCTAGATAATCATAATATAACTTAATCATATAATCCTAGCTTAATGATTTGTAACCAAAGCTTGATGGGAGGTCGGAACCTTACCTCAGTACTATCTACGATAGTATGCCAGTCGAATGGTCAGAAACTGGACTCTCGAACGCGAACCGGGGCTCGAAAATGGATCTTCAGAGTGTGTGTGCGTGTATTTAAGTGTGTTTATGTGTGTAAAAGAGTTGAAATCGATCATCTATTTATAGGGGTAAATTGGCACTCATAGCGGACCGTTATCTGAGGGGATGTCGGTCCGCTATGGCTCTTAGCCGTCTCATTGCCTTTGGGCCTACTTAACGGACCGTTATGCTTCTCATGTCGGTCTGAAATGGATGAATTGCGGCTAGCGTACCACAACGGATCCTGTATCGGTCTGATATCAATCTTCCATGTGTCAGACTCCAGCGATTAGTCACCCAACACGTGTCACCTCCTGAGTGATTCCTTGTTCCCTACATAGCGGACCGCTGTCCCTGAGATGTCGGTCCGACATCCGCTATCCCTAAGTCAGTTACAAATCTCCACTCCTTTAAGAAATTTCGTCCTCGAAATTTGTAAGGCCCCAAACCCGGGAGGCCTCACTTATTGGATTTACTCATTCACAAATAGTTATTAAACTTGAATATCAAAAAACGCAGCGGAAAATTTCATTTAAAACATACTCTTAACATTGTTCAACATGCTGAATCGTAACATAGTCTAACATAAACTAACCATAACGGGATGCCAGTCTTCATGATCAACTGGCATGAGTTGGTCATCTCATTTAGCCGGATTTGCTAAGACTTGGCATATCATTTCCCTGCTTTATCAGGTGAGTTTTACGGCCCCTTTTTACTTGCTTTATACTTTGGGGGGGAAAACATGCAGAGTCTTACAAAACATACTAGCTTTACAAATGCATACATGTTTTACAAAGACATACAAGATTTACAAAAGTATATCAGTTTTACAAAGACATACAAGTTTTACAAAAGCATATCGGTTTTACAAAGACATACAAGTTTTACAAAAGCATATAAGTTTTACAAAGACATACAAGTTTTACTAAAGCATATCGGTTTTACAAAGACATACAAGTTTTACAGAGTGCGTACAAGTTTTACGAAGACATACAAGTTTTACAAAGGCGTATCAGTTTTACAAAGACATACAAGTTTTACAATATCGTATCAGTTTTACATATACATACAAGTTTTGCAAAGTGCATACAAGTTTTACAAAAACATACCAGCTTTACAAAGGCATACAAGTTTTACAAAAACACCATCTTTACAAATGTATACAAGTTTTACAAAACATACAAGTTTTACAAAGGCATACGAGTTTTACAAAAACATACGATGTTTTCCATCATACAAAGCTTACAAAAACATGTAAGGTTTTCACATTATAACGAGGTATTCCGATATCAAACAGGTTACATGGGTTTACAAGGGCATCACAACAAAAGTCCCGAGGAACACTGATGTGTTTCAAAACACATGTAATTATCCTATTGTAATTGTGCGTATTTGTATAGATTTGTAATCATTTTGTATCAATTTTGGCTCTTTCTGAGTTTGGAGAATATTTGCAGGTTGTAGTGTGCTAAAGGAGTGGAAAACTAGGAAAAATCCTCGAGATATCGAGCACACGGGAAAGTCGGAGATAAAAAGAAAAGAATATTTATTTTTCTGAGAAAATAGACTCCTCGCGGTACCCGAGGAAGGAGAGAACATTCCCTCGAGTAAGCTTGCCCGGCTAAATTTTCCCTCGTGGTACGCGAGGGACTCGCCTTATTACTCTCACGGTACGCGAGAGGACCGTTAATCCGTAAAAAAATAAAATTAAGGTTTTAATTGTTTTGAACGGCCATTCTATCTATTATTCGATTATTAGCCATCAGAGGAATAAAAAGAGGCGATTTTGGCAAAGGAGAGAGCTTTAGGGTCGAGAGTTTGAAGGATTCAAGCTTATACGGTTAGACATTGAATCATTCGGTCACGATTGATCATCTTGATTGCTTTGTTTTGTGTTTGATACTCTTGTTTGCTACTTTTAACGTTGAATCTTTTGTTTCTACCATGATTCTTGGCTAAACCCTAGATCTACCTAGGTTAACGATGAATGTTTGCTAAAGATTGGATTTTTATAGGTTTATGGAACTTGTTTTGGTTTTTATGCTTTAGCACAGATCTGATTTCAATTGTTTATTGAATATGCATTCTTAGTTTCTTATTTTGATTGGTTGAATTGTTTCATACATGTCTTGGTGAATGTCTTTCATAAATAGATGTGTATTAGATCGATTACTGTGTGTTTGTGATTTGTGTGTGGATTTCTAGACGTACTAACCATAGGATTATCAATCAACAACTTAATAAACTAAGTGTTCTTCTTATCTAAATACATGCAAAGTGATAGATAAACGATTAGTCTTTGGTGTTAGTGGTTCTGAGAGTGAACAGTCCGAGAGGACGTTTCCTTAGGGTTCTAGTGTCATTGTTAATTCATGTTAAATAGGTTGAATTTAGGTTGCTCCATGCATCTCCGATGTATTGAGGTAGTGAAACCGAGAGGTGAGCTGTCTGTTGAGTTCTTTAGCATAATCGGTGAGACCGAAAGATGATCTGACCACTGGTGAGCATAGTATCCTTTGAGTTTCCTTCTGGTCACATTCTGAGATTGATCAGGAAACCATTAGGTAGTTTGAGGGTGTTACATCTTAGGATCCCAGTTCCATTGCATCTTTCGTAACCGATTGAACCCGATTTTGGTAAACAGGATTCACAGCCTAGGTAGTGTCTTTCATCCATACTGATTTCATTCGAGTCTTTGTCTGCTTGGTTAGTTGTCTTAATAGTCTTCTTCATTCGATTAGTTCAAGTTTAGTAGTTAACCTTAGTTCATAGAATTCCCCCCATCCAATCAAACAGTTCAGTCCTAGTTAGAGTCTAGTTTGTGTTAGAGTCAGTATCTCGTGGGTTCGATATTCGGACTTCCATTGAGCTGTGTTACAATTGATAGGTACACTTTCCTGTATTTATGGTCTAGTTTATTAGGTTTGTCTAGAGTTTAACTAGAGTGTCTAGTTAGTTTTGTGTTTAGTTTTATAGACCGTTTGACCGACATCAAGTTTTTGGCGCCGTTGCCGGGGACACTTGGCAATATCAAAATTAGCTTTGATTAGTTCTTGTTTGGTTATTTGTTTTATTTTTCCTTTTTAGTTTATTTCCTTAATTTTCTTATTTGTGTGCGTCTTAGTTCGAGTCTTTTCTTTCTTCTTAGTTATTCTATTTCCCCTTTGTCTTTTGTTTAGTTTATGCAACATACTCGCTCACAGGGATCACCAGACTTTGAAGCCTATTTAGAGCCAGAGCGAGAGCTTCGAGAGCGCAGCCGGAAGTTTCGCAGCTGTTTGAGCGAGCTAGTTGAGAAAAAGGTACGTATTCCAATTCCTATTGCTGACATGGGTGATACTAATCCACCTGCTAGGCGTACCTTCCACCAGAGGGCATGTGATGGTTTCACAGGTGCTAGGTCCTCTATTACCCGTCCTGCTTTGTCTAACTCTAATACTTGGTAGATTCCATCACATGTGATGAACACTATCAGTAACTCTACTCAGTTCAACGGGCTCGAGGACGAGGATGCGCAAGGACATCTGTCCCGCTTTACGCATATTTGCGATACCTTTCGTATTACTGGTGCTACTGATGACGCCATCCTGTTGCGTCTTTTCCAGTTCACCCTATCTGGTCGCTCTGCCAGTTGGTTGGATACCCTGCCCCAGGATTCCATTACCACTTGGGAAGATCTGAAGGCCAAGTTCTTGAAAAAGTATTATCCACCATCTAAGGCCGCCCGTCTAAGGGATCAGATCCACTTTTTCCGTATGGACCCCGATGAGCCTTACCACATGGCTTGGGAGCGGTTCAATACTCTGTTGAGCAAGTGTCCTCAGCATGGCCTTTTTGATTGGGCATTGGTTGAAAAGTTCTATAATGGTCTTACATTTGAGAAACAACATATGTCCAATACTGCTGCAGCAGGCCACATCATGGATAAGAAGGAGCCAGAGGAGTGTGAGGAGATGTTTGAGAGTTTTTCTCAAGCTAATCAACATCAGCCTTCTTCTAGGAATTCTACTCCTAGTGCTAGGACACCTACTTCTGCCACTAGAGGTTTCATCAGGTCACTACTAAGACTAGCATGACTGCTGCACTTGAAGCTATGGCCAAAGAGATCAAAGATTTGAAACTGAGTTCTATGAAGTGTGAGGTGTGTAGAGGAGGTCATGACACCATCGATTGCCCTGTCACTCAACAGGAACAGGTGGACTTCATGGGGAACCAAAAACCCCCTATGTTCAACTCTTGATGGAGAAACCACCCTAACTTTAGTTGGAGATCTTACGGGAATCCACCTGGGTTTCAACCCCGTCAAAATCAGTATGGTGGAGATAGAGATGGAGGACAGAATTCTAGTAGTAGTGCAGGTGAGAAGAGGATTGAGGATATGTTAGCTACCTAGACTTAGTTGCTTGCTCAGTTGTTGAGGACAGATCAGGAGACTCAGAATAAGTTGAAGGAGCATGATACATTACTGAGGAGTCAGCAGTCTGCATTCTTAGATTTGCAGCGCACAGTGGGAGACATTGCGCGCCAGCTGACTGGCAGATCCGGAGGTTCCTTTTCGGGTAGTACAGAGACTAACCCGAAAGCCACATTGAAGGCTGTGACCATACGCAGTGGTAAGGGAGAAAAGAGCGAGGATACACCGGCATATGATGATGATGAGCTAGTTGACAAGGAGATAGAGATGGAGGCTCCTGGAGGGGTGCACGAGAGGCGAGTCCCAGCAAGTACAGTGACCAATAGTGAGTCTCCCACTGAGAAGATAGGAGAAGAGGAGAAGAGTGAGGGGAAAAAGAAGACCCCCGATGTTGATCTTAGTCGTGTTCCATATCCTGCTCGTCTGATGCAGCAGAAATATGCTACGGATTATGGACACTTTTTGGAGCTATTTAAGCAGCTCAAAATTAATCTGCCTTTCGTTGAAGCCCTCCAGCATATGCCGAAGCTGGAGGACCTTTCAACTGTCACTCTAAATGAAAGATGCTATGCGGTAGTCCAGAAAAAGCTACCGGAGAAATTAGCAGATCGGGGTGTCTTCACGATCCCGTGTTTGTTTGGTGGTTCGACTCTGCACCACGCGTTGGCCAATCTCGATGCTAGCATCAACCTGATGCCATACTCTCTCTTCGAGATGCTAGGCCTTGGAGATCCGGCCCCTACACGCATGAGCATATCTTTGGCCGACCGTTCGGTCAAATATTCACGGGGAATAGTGGAGAATGTGTTGGTGAAGGTTGATAAGTTTGTTTTCCCCATGGACTTTGTCAATCTTGATATGGAGGTTGACGATATAGTCCCACTCATTTTGGGACGCCCCTTCTTGCGCACCGCCAAGGCATTGCTCAATGTCTTCGACGTTAAGATCACACTTCGTGTGGGGGATGAGAATGTCACCTTTGATGTCATGAAGTCGATGAAGCACTCTAATGGTCAGGACGATTCCGTGTTCTTTCTAGACACTTTCATATCTCACATGGATCGTTGCCTTGACTATGTGTGTGGTGCTGACCTGATTAACACACAACACCTGGGTGAGGAAGACCAGGAGTTTGAGACTGATGCTCTCCCCGAGCAAAGTCCGAGCCACCCGGCTAGTACACCTCCTTAGTACCCAGAAGTATTTGAGGTGGCTGAGAATACCGATGAGGAGAAGAAGCCCTCGGTTGAGGCACCGCCATCCCTTGATCTTAAGGAGCTACCCTCCCATTTGGAGTATGCATTCTTGGATGGTGAGGCCGGTTTGCCCGTCGTGATTTCTGTTGCACTGACGGAGGAGGAGAAGGAGAGATTGATAGAGGTCTTGAAGGCAAATAAAAAGGCCATTGCGTGGATGCTCACAAATATAAAGGGCATCAGCCCGACTTTCTGCACGCATAGGATATTGATGGAGGAGGAGCACAAGCCAGTTGTGCAACCTCAAAGGAGGCTTAACCCGAACATGTCAGATGTGGTGAAGAAGGAGGTCCGTAAACTCCTTGATGCTGGATTGATATATCCTATTTCTGACTCCACATGGGTAAGCCCGACTCAGGTCATCCCGAAGAAGGGTGGGATGACAGTCGTAAAGAATGAGAAAGAGGAGTTGATACCTACTAGGATAGTCACCGGTTAGAGAGTGTGCATTGATTATTGGAGGCTGAATGATGCCACAAGGAAGGATCACTTCCCCCTTCCTTTCATTGGCCAGATGCTGGAGCGCCTATCAGGGCAGCAGTTCTACTGCTTCCTTGATGGTTTCTTGGGTTATTTCCAGATCCCCATTGCACCGGAGGATCAGGAGAAAACCACATTTACATGCCCGTACGGTACCTTTGCATACCGACGTATGCCATTCGGGTTGTGTAATGCTCCCACCACCTTCCAGAGGTGCATGGTGGCTATCTTTCAGGACATGATCGAGACCTCCATGGAGGTTTTCATGGATGATTTTTCTGTGTTTGGGAGTTCTTTTCGATCATTGTTTGTAGAACCTCAAGAAGATGATGAGGAGGTGCATAGAGACGAAGTTGATTCTTAACTGGGAGAAGTGTCACTTCATGGTGACTGAGGGAATTGTTCTTGGGCAGAGGTTTCACGTGCCGGTATCGAAGTGGATAGAGCTAAAATTGACACGATCAGTAGTCTTCCGCCACCGACTAGTGTGAAATCAGTTCGTAGTTTCTTAGGTCATGCGGGTTTCTATAGACGATTCATTAAAGATTTTTAGAAGACCACCCGACCCATGACCCGCCTTCTGGAGAAGGACGTCCCGTTTGAGTTTGATGCAGACTGTTTGAAGGCATTCGAGTTCTTGAAGGAGCAGTTAGTCTATGCTCCTATCTTGGTTTCCCTCAACTGGAGCTAGAGCTCATGTGTGATGCGAGTGATTATGATGTCGGGGCGGTTTTAGGCCAAAGGAGAGAGAAGCACTTCCACCTGATCTATTATGCAAGTAAAACTCTTAATGATGCTCAAGTGAATTACACAACTACCGAGAAGGAGTTGTTAGCGGTGGTGTTTATGTTTGAAAAGTTTCGCTCATACTTTGTGCTCTCGAAGACCATCGTTTATACTGATCATGCGGCATTGCGATATCTGTTTGCCAAGAAAGATATCAAACCTAGATTGATTCGATGGATTCTCCTGCTTTCCGAGTTTGATATTGAGATTAAAGATAAGAAGGTAGTAGAGAATGTGGCGGTCGACCTTTTGTCGAGGCTAGAGGACCCCGGTAGGGAAGAGATCCGGGAAGGGGCCATAGGGACATATTTCCCCATGAGTCCTTGATGATGGTGAGTGTGAGTCCGAACATAGAGCCGGTGTTTTACATGAGCGCCAAGGCACAAGGTTTGCCATGGTTTTCTGACATAGCAAACTACTTGGCTGATGGTGTAGTGGTGAAGGGCATGACATCCCAACAAAGGTGTAAATTCTTTGTCGATGCCAACCACTACATTTGGGATGCTCCACATCTGTTTCGTGTGGGAGCTGATAGAGTTCTGAGGACGTGTGTGAGCAAGGAAGAAGGCGTATAGATCCTTAAGCATTGTCATGAGGGTTTGACGGGAGGTCACAACGAGCCCTCCTGCACCGCCAAGAAGGTGTTTGATTCTGGATTTTATTGGCCTATAGTGTTTAAGGATGCTCATGAGTTAGTGAAGAAGTGTGATGCGTGTCAATGCGCCAGTAATATCTCATCCCGGAATGAAATTCCCCAGCACCCGATCCAGGTAGTTGAAGTATTTGATATTTTAGGCATTAACTTCATGGGTCCATTCCCTGCATCACGAGGGAATCGGTACATAATGTGGTGATAGATTATGTTTCTGAGTGGGTTGAGGCTCTAACTTTACCTACAAATGACAACCGAGTAGTGGTGGGATTTCTGAAGAAGCTGTTCAGCAGGTTCGGTACTCCTAGAGCTCTGATTAGTGATAGGGGCACGCATTTCTGCAATGCCCAGATGGAGAAGGTGTTGTCATGCTATGGGGTCACCCATCGGCTATCGACTGCCTATCATCCACAAACCAGTGGGCAAGTGGAGAACGCGAATAGGGGAGTGAAGAGGATTCTAGAGAAGACTGTCGGGAAGAATAGGAAAGATTGGTCCGACAAGTTAGATGACGCGCTTTGGGCTTTTAGAACCACGTTCAAAACACCTATTGGGACTACACCCTTTAGGATGATCTATGGCAAGGCGTGTCATCTCCCGGTAGAGCTAGAACATAAGGCGTATTGGGCCTTAAAGGCAGTCAACCTTGACTTGCCTAAGGCAGCACAACACCGGTTTCTCCAGTTGCATGAGTTAGATGAGCTACGTGACGAGGCATACGCACGTTCTTGGAGTTACAAAGAGCGTACAAAGGCGTTGCACGATCGTCGGTTGAAAGGAGTGAAAGACTTCAAGTGTGGGGATAGGGTTTTGGTATATAATTCTAGATTAAAACTATTCCCAGGAAAGCTTAAGTCGAGGTGGACAGGTCCATACACAGTCAAAGAAGCATTTCCATATGGCACGGTGGAGTTACATGATGAGAAGGGTAGCACGTGGAAGGTAAACGGTCATAGGTTAAAGCGTTACATCGGTGGACCGATTGAGAGTGTTGAGGGGGATGAGATTCTCCTGGACAAGCCAAGAAACTAGGGCTAAGTGAGAGTACGTCCTCGGGTAGAGCCCGAGTGTAGAGTTTGTAAAATTCTTTGTTTTCATTCGTTTTTAGTTTTTGTATTTTTTTTGGTTTGTGTGTTCTTGTGTATTCGGGTGTTTCAGGGAATCATGACCAAAGAGGCAGAAGAAAACCATCAAAAATGACGTTCTAGGTATGTACGCTTAAAATTTCTAAGGTTGGAACAAGTTCTGAAAAAACAAATTGAAAAAAAATCTTAAATGGTGAAAAATTTTCTGTGATAGAGTACGCCTCGCGGTACGCGACGCAATTGGGGAGAGTCTCTCGCAGTACGTGAGAGACAAATAGAGTTTGCCAGTTTCTTTGTCCCCCGGGGTACGCAAGAGATCCTACCTGGTTTCTCGCGGTACGCGGGGCGATGAAAATTCGCCCCCGTTTGTTCGTTTCTCGCGGTACGCGAGACTGTAAGTGGAATTCTCCAACGGTACGCTGGAGCCTGGTAAATTCAGAAAAAAAAACTTGATAAAAGGGCTTTCTGTCATTTTCTTCCCCTCACCACCATCATTGGCGATTACGCCACCGTCCACCATCTACCACCACCATCTCTCACCACCGTCATCTAATCACCACCACTCTCGTCACCTGAAACAAAACCCTAGCCACCACCAATTCCACCTCCGGCATCCACTACCACCGTCACCCGTACCACCTCCCGCCGTCCATCACCACCTGTTCAGGGGACTCTCAGGGTTCGGGGTTGCTTAGTCTACCTTCAGGTTACCCACGATTTCATCACCAAGGTACGTTTCCCTGTTTCTTTGTTCAATTGATTAGATTTTAGTGTAAAAATTGAGTCGGTTCTAGTGACTTTGTGTATTTGGGTCCAAATTAGTGTACATTGAGTCGGTTAGTTGTAACTTGAGCCGATTTTTCTAATGTAAGTTGGTTTGGTTTGAAAATTGGATCGGATAGACTCGGTTAGAGAGAAATAATCTTGTGTTAGTGTAATTTCAGTCGTGGAAATTGTTGTTTAGTTGTGTAGATTTGGGGTGTAGGATTAATCGGGTCAACTGAATAGGGTTTTGTAGGTTGAGTCATTATTTTGTAGTTTGAGTCGTTTTCTAGATTTGAATAATTGCGAATCCATGTGGCTAGAGCAGTTGAAAACGGCGTGAATTGATTTTTTTAGTAAGTTTGTTAGTGCATAATCGTTTTTGGATGTAAATTGTGTCTTGGGATATGCCTCTGGTTTTCTTTGCAGGTTTAGACCGCCTCACCCGTACTCAATCTCCATTCAGGCGAGGTTGTCTGGTTTTATATAAACAAAAGGGGTATCCTGAATTTTTCAATTTTTTTAGTTTTTGTAGCTTTTGGTTGTTATACTAACAGGCCGGACGACCACGAATGAAATGCTATACGGTCGTCCTGCCCGGTTTCTTCTTTGTTATTGTATATTTTTTGAACTAACTCGTTATTGCAGGCATGTATGACCGTGGCGAGTCATCTAGCGCAGCGAAGCACATGCGGGGCCCACTTCCACACCCGAGGGGCGAGCCTGAGGAGCCGCACCCGATTCGTCGGGCGCCGCGTGTCATCCGATACGCGGTTTCCAAGGTGCGTCCAGCAGCCGACACGGAGCCGATTCCGCTTGACGCTAGGGTTTTACACCACCACACCCTCCTCCGGTTTAAGCTGATGACAGAGGAGGCTATCCGCTTAGAAAGGTTCGTCGACATGGAGCCCTACCAGCATTGTGGGATAGATTGAGGGTTGATGGAGGAGTTAGGACAGCTCCCGAGGCTACAGGAATATATTGATTGCCGATGGACAGCGGCATTGGCTTGTGACGCGATCCAGTACCGGGAGCTTACTGTCGAGTTCCATTCTACCTTTCGGTACGTCATAGCCCAGTTCGAGGAGCCGGCTACAGTGTCACACCCCTAAATTCCACTAACGGAGTTTTACCGTTAGGGATGTGACACACCAGGATCTCAGTCATTAGTTACATCAAACGACACTATATGGGACTTGAAATGTCATAACATAAAAGTTCAGAGTTAATGCGGAAGCGTTTAAACAAGAAACTAAATGTGCAAAACAACGCGCCATTAGTTTAATAAAAGTAAGTGAATTGCTTTAACGGTTTGCTTATGAGTGAAATGATAGTAGGACTCCATGCATGTCCTAGTTGTGCAACATGTGCCTTAGCGACCTGAGAAAACATGTATGAAAAGTGTCAACACGAGGTTGGTGAGTTCATAGGTTTCAGTCATTTGAAATAAGAGGTTTTGCCAGATTATGTACATTCAATATGCATATCTATAGGTAGCTAGCCTATGTTCCTGTCTTACTAAAGCGCTCGCAGCCGAAGCTGACTGATGTGTTTGTTTGTTGCCTCCAGCCAGGTCTATCAATTCTGACTAATATGATAGGTCAATATTACACCCGTTCGACCTCTAATCGAACTAGACGACTAGCCCGGGTGGGGTTTGTCAAACCCAGTAGTACTAACAAACATTACCTCGCTAAATCCATATTAACGGTTCGATGTGTGTGAGGACTTTCATGATAGTGTTTACGCTTAGCCTCAACAGTGACATCATACGAAGTACCATAATCAAAATAGTTTGCGTCATGTTTTCTCCCCCAATGGGAAAAACATGTAAAATAATGTTTGTTTGCGTACATGTTTCTCCCCGCGGGAAAACAAGTAAGAGTATGATTGCTTGCGTGTATGTTTCTCCCCCAACGGGAAAACAAGTAAAAGATGTTGATTTATGTACATGTTTCTCCCCCAAAAGGAAAACGAGTAAAAGGGGCCGTGAAACTCACCTGAGTTGTGTACGAGTAGTAGATAGCACCTCACAAGGATGCAAGTGGGAAACACAAGAGTTTGCCTGCGACTATTTACGTATGCCCTAAAATTATAAGCATAATAGTTAAGGACAGATGGGATTGTGACAATGACACGGAAGGTTAAACGTCCTATGACGCTCTAATGATTAACAAGTAGACGAACTTGTCAACGGGAATAAGGGTTTTCCTTAAAAATAAGGATAGGTGCGTTTTAAAACGAGAGTTTTCTAATTACGAATAATATTTATTTAAAAAAATATTCTTGTGTTTTCACCTTTAAATAATGGTTTAAGAAAATAATATAACTCTTTATATTATTTTTAAGTTCGAAGAAATAACGCGATAATCATTTATGTGGCAAAAATAATAAATATATTATTTTTATTCTAGAATGCAACGCGGGTAAACAACATAAATAACTATATCATTTATTTGTTTTAAACGTTACACGAGATTATTAATGTGGCGAAAATAATATAATAATACATTATTTTAATCGAAGTCACGGGTTGAAAATAATATAAACATATTATTTTAAAAGTGGGTAATAATATAAAAAAGATTTATAAAACCAAACCCGAGCTTACAGGTGTTTTACGAAGTTAAAACACATTAATATATTATTATAATAATATAGGGTATGATTTTTATTTAAAAATATTATTTAAAAACTGTTTAAAAATAAAAGGAGGGTGGAGAGACTCGAACCCGGGTCTCTCCCACCACAGCACACAAACCCAACCACTCCAGCCCGCTAGGGAATCGCAAACACAACCAGATAAAAATGGTTTAAAATCAGAGTTCAGTGGGTTCCTCCCCCATACACCAATCCGATCGAACCTAGTCCCCAAATCTGGCCGTGATCGACTACAATATCATAGGGGTTTTGTTTAACAGTAGTATGCGAATCTGTGATTGTGTTTAAGTGCAAAACCATTGCGTTTATCGTTGTAAATTCTTGATTTGAAAAACAAAACTCTAGAACATGAACATCAAAATCGATTTGATATGTTCTGATATTAAAAGTTGTTGAAATCATGGGGCTATCAATGAGTGAGAGTTTGCGAATCTATCCATATGGTTTAATTGGATTTAAACTGAGTTTAGGGTGGAGCTCGATTAAACTAGATTCGCGAAGAACTCTAGATTCAGGTTACGTTCAATTCGATGTTATAAGCTTTCAAAAGGTTAGGGCTTTCAATCTAGATATCAAGACGAGTCTAAGGACATGTTTAATTTCCATAATTGATATCGAATTGATAGGGTTCGACTAAATCGAACACTGTATGAACCCAAGGTATCGGATCGAGTTAAATCTGATAATGTAAGCCCTGATTATGATAGGGCTTATGTTCTAGGAGTGAAAACAAAGTTGTAGGTATAATTAGATACATGAATTGGTGTTGAATTCATCGAGGTCAACCAAAACAGGTACCGACTATGAATGTGTTGGTCTCCGGAGAGTCTGGTTCTTCCTCCGACCTTATTGATGCGTGAAAAGGCTTCAATAGAGTTCGAATGAGGTGTGCAGGTGTTTAATTCGTGGGAATAAAAAGAGATTTGAGCGAATTTGATAATGATCGATGGTAGGGACGATGGTTATGGGTTTAATGCCCATAATTGGGTTTAGTTCGACGAAAGATGGTGATTAAAACTGCAGTGATGGTCGTTAATGACGTCAACGACGTCAACGTGCAATTTCAGTTACAAATTCGAACATCATCAGTTAGGCAATGCAAATTTGGATCAAAGGTGGCTACGGGTTTGACTCCTAAAAGTCAACAAACACCTAACCTGTGAGTTTCACTTTTTAGAGTCAACATAAATGGTTTTTGAGTAATTACATAATTAGTCCTTATAGTTTCATGTACCAGAGTTTGGGGAATAGGCAGAATCAGTCCTTGGGTTTGAATTAGCTTAGAGCAAATTTGTTTGACTTTCAAAAGTCAACACAAATCAAGAATTGGTTGATTACGATTGGTCCCTCCAAATACATGTATTAGAGTTTGAATAAAGGCATGATTAGTCCCTGGAGTTTAAGATAAGTAAACTAGGTTAGGATTTAACTAGATAAATCTACCATACAGTTTCTTTTTCTTTGGGCCGACATGTTTACGAGCCGTCGGTCCCATAGTTTACGGTTTCCACGGGGTGGTTCACCGAGGCAGAGGAGGCGACACGACCAAGGGGTCAGCGACCGTCACTTACGTGACTTTTGGCATTCCATCGTTGATGGACCATACTCCTCATCCCTTGTGGAGTCGTCCATTTGTGACCCCCTCATTCGCTACATATACATGATCCTGACTTGCACTCTCATCGGACGTCGGTCCGGTATTGAGAAGTGCAGCAAGCTGGATTTATTTTGCCTCTACTGCATCGTTGGCCACCGAGAGACCAATCTTGCTAGCATTCTCATTTCATCTATCGCCAGGGATCGTCGTGTTGGGCCGGAGGCCAGACTGGAGCTCGGGCCTTACATAAGCAGGCTGGCAGGGCGTTTAGGAGTTTTTGACCGATATCCCGGCCATCTACTCACACCGGGCCCGGATACCATTCTTTATGGACTGTACGATTTGAGATTAGCGGGGATCATATCGATGGATGATCCGCCACAGTTTATGGAGATCAGGCAGGGTCCACAGGTCCCACCACCTGCTGGGATGCCTGCCGAGCAGGCAGTTCAGATGGGGGCGCCCACACCATGCTAGAGGATTCTACATCACATAGAGCGCCCCCAGGTGCAGCACCCGCTATGATTGAGACCACCAGCACCACTCACTCCGGAGGAGCTTAGGGATCAGCTTTTTGATCAGATTGTAAGGCTCCTTTCTCGGTAACCTCACTTGTTGGATTTACTCATAAACATAGTCATAAATACTGAGCTTAAATTAAAAACATTTGAGAGTAGCGGATCATTCGAATTACATAACGGAACATAGCATAACATAACAGAGGAAGTCTTAACAATTAAAAACATAACATTTGTCTTAACATATATATATATAAAGTGGGATGTCAGTCTTGATGCCGGGTAACCATCACGCCTTCGCACGACCCTTCCTTTTATCACCTGAAATGTATACTAAAAGTCAGCTAACGCTGGTGAGTTCTAGTTTAAAAACAATCATATATAGCATTTATCTTACCATTAAGTATTGTATATTTATATATAATATATGTGCTTTTGCATAATCTTTGTTTTACTGTTCTCACATAACATTCATACTGAGTATATACATATGTACACACATACTTACTTTGGGGAGAACATTCATTGGTCATAAACATATGGGTGATCAACCCGTCATACTTGTCGCGTGAGTCACAAAGACACACGCAGTGAGAACTACCGTCGTAGCCCTTTTCATAAACCGTCCGGCCCTAGAAACCCTCCGTCGTAACATAAATCCGTCCGACACCCTTTGTCCGTCCGCCTAAACCCGTCCAACCGTCGTAGTCCGTTCATTCGCCCGTCTGCCCAAAGGCATCCGTTTCCCACGCGGCTATTATGTATGCAACCGTTCTACATGTAATAAGGCTTTTGCTTTGACCGTCCATAAATGCCTTTTATAGTCCTAGCTTATGAAGGAACGTTTTTGTCCCGGTTGCAAAATAGTCACGTGGTCGTCCGTCTACCGAAGTAGCCGTCATTCACGAAGCGTCCATATCATTTACATACATTCGGGTCAAGCAATACATATAATATAAAGCAAGATTCCCATTCTTTCATTCATTCTTTATAACATACGTTTTATTCTTTGTTCGTAATTCATTTTAATATAAATATATAACTATATATATATTTGTACATTACGTATGATCATATTGCCATTCATAGCATTTATTCATTTAGCGTATACACTTCAGCCCTAAAACATTTAAAATGATTTGCACATAACATAGAAGGGGGCACATAGAACTCACCTGATGAGTAGTTTTTGAGATACTCTTAGTTGGCTACTGAGCGTCACTAATGTCACTCACGATCTGTGTAATAAAGTCATACTCGTACGGTAGTGCTCCTAGATGACACTAGACATTACTATGCTTGAACCTAGTAGTTTCGATGGATTTGCTTATATCGAAACTTGATAGTTTCGATGGTTGCTTATGTCGAAACTTGGTAGTTTCGATAAGTTGCCTATGTTGAAACCTGGTAGTTTCGATAAGTAACTTAGGTGTAATCTTAGCTTCGGATCGTGGGCTCATATCGAAACAATGGTAGTTTCGATGGGTATGCATACATCGAAACTGAGTAGTTTCGATGGGTCTGCACATATCAAAACTGGGTAGTTTCGATGGGTCTGCACATATCAAAACTGAGTAGTTTCGATGGCTTTGCACATATCGAAACTGAGTAGTTTCGATGAGTCTGCACATATCGAAACTGAGTAGTTTCGATGAGTCTGCACATATCGAAACTAAGTAGTTTCGATGGGTCTGCACATATCGCCTTCCCCAAAAATCTGAAGTTTTTGCATGCGAGTCTGATCGAGTCAATATCTCAATTTTCTTAGATCAAAACGTTCGGTTTTCATTCTAGATGCTATACCTAAGCTCATTTTCAAGTTTCATCCGCAAAATCGTTATCTTTTTAGCCAAAACCCGAAAATCCCAAATTAAACAAAAACTCAGTTTAGAGTCGAATCGTTACCTGGATTGGGGTTGTGATTTGGAGGTTTTGCTCACGAGCTTAGCAGTAACGTGCTCCCTCAATTTCGGGACGATCCGTCAACTTTCTCTCTCTAGACCCGAGCTCTCCTTTCTCTCTCTAGAAGTTGCGTGAGTGGGGAATGAGCAGAGAAGAGGGCTGCCTTGCCTCTTATATACCTGGGCTTCCCTCGGCCCATTGAAGCCGAGCCCAAGCCCGCTCCCTTTTGTTTAAATATTCTGACTAAATCACCGGTCTCGCTATATTTATACATTTTATTATTTTTGGGATGTTACAAGTCTACCCTCCTTAGAAAGGTTTCGTCATCGAAACCTGCTAATCGTTAAACAGCTGGGGATATAGTCCTCTCATTTCGTCTTCTTTTTCCCAAGTAGCTTCTGAACCCTTTTTGTGTTTCCATTGTACTTTTACTAATGGGATTGACTTATTGCATAGTCGTTTCTCAGCTCGGTCAAAAATGGCTATTGGTTCCTCTACGTAATTTAGACTGTTATCCACTTCGATCTCGTCGTAAGGTATGTGAGCTGTGTCGTCAGCTAGGCACTTGCGTAAGTGCGACATGTGGAACGTAGGGTGTATTCCCCTAAGCTCAACGGGTAGGTCGAGTCTGTAAGCAACTTGACCCACTCTCGCTAAAATCTTGAAAGGTCCGACAAACCTTAGACTTCGTTTGCCACGTTTTCTGAATCGGATGATTCCTTTCCATGATGATACCTTTAACAGTACCATGTCCCCTACTTTAAACTCTAAATTCCTCCTTCTCCTATCCGCGTATGATTTCTGTCTGTCTTTTGCGGCTTTCATTCGAGCTTTGATTTGATCAAATTTCTCTGAAGTAGCTTTGACCACTTCAAGACTTGCAAAATCCTTCTGTCCAATCTCCACCCAACAAACCAGAGTCCTACATCTCCTTCCATACAACATTTCAAATGGCGGCATGCCAATAGTTGAATGATAGCTGTTGTTATATGAAAATTATGGCAATGGTAGATGGCTGTCCCAGCTCCCACCGAAGTCAATGATAAAAGCTCGGAGCATGTCTTCTAAGGTCTGGATTGTCCTTTCAGATTGACCATCGGTTTTAGGGTGGTAAGCTGTGCTGATGTTCAATCTAGTGCCCGTCGCTTCATTGAATTTCTTCCAAAACCTTGACGTGAATCTAGTATCCCTGTCGGACACAATCGACAGCGGCATACCATGTCTGCTCACAATTTCCTTGATAAATATTTCTGCTAGCTTTTCAGAAGAAGAAGTTTCACGTATTGGCAAAAAGTGAGCACTCTTTGTCAAGCGGTCGACGATCACCCAAATGGTATCATTGCCTTTAGCTGTTCGCGGTAGCTTGGTAATGAAGTCCATCGCGATCTCCTCCCACTTCCATTTCGGTATTGGTAGGGGTTGCATTTTACCGCATGGTTTCTGGTGCTCGGCCTTAACTAGTGAACACTTTAGGCACGTGTTCACGTACTCGGTCACATCATACTTCATGCCAGGCCACCAGTACTATTTCTTCAAGTTTTGATACATTTTGTTTGTCCCGGGGTGGATGGAATAGCGAGACTTATGGGCCTCCTCGAGTATTTTGGCTCTAAGCTCGCCAATCTTAGGTATCCACATCCGGCCAAACCTAGTTCGTACACCGTATACGTTTGCATCCAAATTCCCTTGTTGTCCTACTATTCTTTCCCGTTTAATATTTGTTTCTAATAGTGGTTCATCTTGTGCTTTTGATATTTCATTCATCAAATCTGGCGTTATAATCAGCTGACACGCCTTGATCCGGATAGGGTCAGATTGCTCCATTCTGCTTAAGGCGTCAGCTACTACGTTTGCCTTGCCTGGATGGTACAGTATCTCACAATCGTAGTCCTTTAATAATTCTAACCACCTTCTTTGCCTCATATTTAATTCCTTTTGCTCGAAAAAGTACTTCAAGCTTTTATGATCGGAGTAGATGGTGCATTTAACTCCATACAAATAGTGACTCCATATTTTTAATGCGAAAACTACTGCCACTAACTCCAGATCGTGAGTTGGGTAGTTAACCTCGTAAATCTTTAGTTATCGCGAAGCATAAGCAATTACCTTTCCTCGTTGCATAAGTACACAGCCTAAACCTTGACCCGAAGCGTCAGAGTAGACTACCAAGTCTTCATTTCCCTCAGGTAGTGTCAAGACTGGAGCTTGGGTTAATCGTGTCTTAAGTTCCTCAAACGCGTTGTTTTGGGTTGGACCCCATTCGTACTTTACTTCCTTCCGTATCAATTTAGTTAGTGGCAATGCTATCCTCGAGAAATCTTGAATGAATCTCCGATAATAGCCTGCCAATCCCAGAAAACTTCGTATCTCTGTTGGTGTCTTTGGGACGTTCCATTCCTTTACTGTCTCGATCTTTGCAGGATCTACCATGATGCCGTTTGGGTTTATCACATGACCTAGGAATTGGACTTTCCTAAGCCAGAACGCACATTTGGAGAATTTTGCGTACAACTTTTCCTGCTTTAGCACCTCCAGAACTTCTCTTAGGTGACAGTGGTGATCACCCTCGCTTTTCGAATATACCAGTATGTCGTCTATAAAAACTATCACTGATCGATCCAACATTGGTCGACATACTCTATTCATCAAATCCATGAACGCTGCTGGTGCGTTAGTCAATCCGAAGGACATCACGAGAAACTCATAATGCCCATAACGCGTGCGAAACGCGGTATTTGGTACGTCTTCCTCTCTTACTTTCAACTGATGGTAACCCGACCTAAGATCGATCTTTAAGAACCAACTCGCACCTTGCAGTTGATCAAAAAGGTCATCAATTCTAGGCAGTGGGTATTTGTTCTTTACTGTCCTCTTGTTCAGTTCACGGTAGTCAATGCACATTCGCATGCTGCCGTCTTTCTTCTTTACAAATAGTACCGGAGCGCCCCATGGTGAAATGCTCGGTCTAATAAATCCTTTTTCTGTTAATTCTTGTAGTTGAGACATCAATTCTTTCATTTTTGACGGAGCCAATCGGTAGGGGGCTTTGGCAACGGGCTCAGCTCCTGGCAGTAAATCAATCTGAAATTCTATTTCCCGATCGGGTGGCAACCCAGGTAGATCCTCAGGGAATACCTCCGGAAAGTTGCACACCACGGGTACATTCTTGAGTGCTTTCGTTTTCATTCTATCATCAATAACATACGCTAGATAAGCTTCGCAACCGCGCCTCATGTAACTTTCGGCCTTGATCATCGAAATGACGTTTGGCATTGTGCAATTCCATTCCCCATAAACCGTAATTGGACTTCCGCTAGGAGCTTTGAGGTGTATCCTCTTACGTTTACATATGATTTGAGCTTCGTTGGCAGCTAACCAATCCATACCCAATACTATATCGAATCCTCCTAAGGTGAGAAGGAATAATCTAGAAGGAAACTTATGGCCCTCTATTTCTATGATACAATCCTCTGTTACTTGAAACACTGTCGAATTTTTTACCCACGGCAGTTTGTACGCTAAAGGCCTTTACTATGTGTTGATAGTGCAATCCAGTTTACGACTAAATGTATTTGATATGAAGCTTTTACTAGCACCAGAGTCAAATAAAATAGCGGCAATTTCATCATTTACTAGAAACGTACCTGACACAACATCAGGGTTTCCTTTTGGTTCTTCCTCAGTCAGGGCGTAGGCTCGAGTCCTAGCCTTCGGCGGTTCCTTTTCAGCTTCTTTTTCCTTTCCCGAACCGGATTGTCTGGTTTTCTACAATCCCTAGTCAGGTGTCCATACCTTCCACAACTTTGGCACTTGACGTCCTTTAAGCAATCTCGGGAGTGGTGCCTCGGCCTCCCGCATTTATAACACATGGTTGTGCCAACTAAGCATTCGCCTTGGTGTTTCCTTGAGCATTTCTTACAGACTTCGTACTCGTCTATCCTAGGTTTCTTCAACTCAGCGGTGTAGTCTCCCTTTCCCTTGCCTTTTAATGAGTTCTCCCATTTTCGCTTTGGAGCTTCGAGGGCTGTGTCCTCGTTAGCATAATCGTCATAGACAAATCCAGACAGGTTGACTACCGACTCGAAAGTCGATGGTAGATTAGCTTTTACATGAACACGGACCCTTTGAGGTAGGCCCTTCACATAGTACTTAATCATTCGTTCTTCTGTCTCCACCAGGTGGGGTACCAGTTGAGCTAGCTCGTTGAACCTAGAAGTATACTGGCGATGCGTCTTGCTGCAAGCCTTGAAGTTCAGGAATTCGTTTCCAACTCGATCAATTTCATTCTGGGGACAGAACTTTTGGATTATTAGCTTCTTCAGGTCTTCCCATGTCATTCTGGCAAGAGCGTTTGGCGACTTTGTCCTCTGAATGTTCCTCCACCGACTTAGGGCCTCATTGGTGAAAGAATGAGCAACATACTTAACAGCCTGGTCCGGTCGACAGTCGCTGATGTTGATTACAACGTTCATCCTCTCAATCCATTCGAGCGTAGCCACTGAATCCTTGTTACCATCAAACTTGGGTGGGTCTCCATCTTTGAAACCTTTGTAAGTACACCTACGATTGCTTGATACCACTTTTACTTCATCCCCATCACTGTCATAAATTTTCTCTTCATCGTTTCCTTCATCCTCTTCTTTGCTTTTCTTTAGTGCCTCAGATAGTAGGTCGGGCAATATGTTCTTCAGAGTAAGTATGTAGGATCGTAAAATTACAAGATGGTTCTGTTCTTAGTTGAGATAGGCGGAAACAATAACAACTGCACAATTACAATCGAGTAAACATAAATAATACTGATAAGAACACTGTTGTATTTAAGCTTGGTGAATAAACGATTACAAATGAAAACTCAGTGAAGAAGCACTCTTAAAATGAAGTGTTTACACAGTATTTATACTAACTTAGAATCAGACAGACCCTTGATTCTAAGGATTAGATCGAACACAGACCGTTGATCTTTTATACAAAAGCTAATAATACACGTTAAAGCTAAACTAGCTAACTTTATTGAAGCGTTTGCTTTATTCATCATTGTTTGAATGCTCGGGGAAGAGCATTGTCTTCCGTTATTGGTTGCACCATTGAGGTTCCTTCTGCTTTGAGTGTGTCAGTTGCTTTTGCAGAAAGTTATCAGTGACGCTTGGCATGGATAGTCAGATGTAACGATTTGTCTTCAAGGAACATAGCTATCAGCAGCAAGAATGAGAATACTGCTGCTGATAAGCCTATCAGCAGCAACTTGTGTTGAACGTTGCTGATAGTCCTATCAGCAGCAACAAGTGTTGAATGCTACTGATAAGCCTATCAGCAGCAACATGTGTTGAATGCTGCTGATAAGCCTATCAGCAGCATTTGTACTTAGAATAATTTTGGTAGCAATCAGTCTTTGGTTCTACAAACTCCCCCTAGACTGATGCAACCAAAATTCTTCTAATCACATTGCTGCTGAAGCTTTTGCATGTGGATGACTATCCTTTCAACCTCATTGCCTCTTGGATCCTTGCTGGGATTGTTCAGTGGAAGTGCAGACAGAGTCTTGATGTCTTTATTTGGCATTTTGTAGATTGTTTTGCTTGAACATATCATCTTCTGCTTCTTTACATCAGTTAAGGTGAACTCGTCCAAATCAGCATTATAGGACCAACTTACAAATGGAGAGTGGGACTTGAGTGGTTTGATGTCAATGAGCACATCTTTGCTAGGGTTGAAGTAGTGTTTGATTGCTAGCACAAGAAGTTTCCCACTCTCATTTGCAGGCTCATGAGCTTCACCTAGCTCCAGAATTCTGCCAAGATCTGAATCTTGCAATTGCAGAAGTTCATCAACAGATCTGTAGATAGATCTTCTTCTTTCAGTTCTCCCCCTGAAGATCTCAAACCTTTGATCCTGTGGATTGTGGACCCAATCAACTATGTCTCTTGAGTCTTCTGGTTTAGGTGTGGGTTTGGATTTCTTCAAGGGAGGCTGTTGATGAGTGGGGGGTGGGTGAGATGGTTTGGACTTTTTGAGTGGAGGAGTGGAAGGTTTGGGGAGGAGAGTGGAAGGTTGTTGGACTGAGGAAGAGGTAGGAGAGGGAGAATGCTTGGGTTTCTTTGCTTTTGTTTCTCCTTCTTCCTGAATAAGTACCCTTTTCTTGGAGCCCTTCTTGCCCACTCTTTCTTCCTCATCCTTTTTGACTTTGAAGTAGAGGGCTTGCAGGTTCATGAAGTTCATAGGACCTAGCCTCTTTCCATTCTCTCCTCTAGCTTTAAGGAAGTCAATCATGACCTTCCTTTCTTCATGGGTCCGTTTATTAAAGGCAATGGTCTTTTTGGACTGTTGCTTGGCTTTTTCTTCTTCTTCAGCCTGTTTCTTCTTTGCCAATTGACCTTTCTGACCCATGAAGGCTCTGTAGACTTCTTTATTTGATAGTTTCTCAAGGTAGTCTGCATCCTCACCTTGAGAGACTAGAGTCTTTACCCACTCCTCCC
The DNA here is from genome assembly GCA_023525975.1 of Smallanthus sonchifolius. NCBI lineage: Eukaryota > Viridiplantae > Streptophyta > Magnoliopsida > Asterales > Asteraceae > Smallanthus > Smallanthus sonchifolius. The sequence goes on along the minus strand of CM042030.1, from coordinate 23,269,981 downwards.
TCATTTCTTTAGCTAGTTTAGAATCGGTTATTCTGAACTTAGCTTCTTCTTTCTTCTTCTTCTCCAATTCTTCATTTTCTCTATTGAATTGTTCCTGCAGTTGAAGAGCAAGAGCTGCATCTTCTTCAATCTGGTCAACTGCAGGAATCTTTATTTTCAGTTCATCCAGCTGTCTAGCATACAGCTGGATGGTTTGTTCTCTTATGAGAATGGCTGTTTTTCTTTCTTGAGCCTTTTTCATGTCAACCATTTCCTCTTCTTCTCTTCTTCTTCTTTTCTCTTCCCTCTCTCTTTTCTCTTTTAGCAACCTCTCTTCATCTTCATCTGTCATGATTCCCTTTCCTTTGTTTACATTGGATGCCTCTGCTTCAACTTCACTGACCACAACAGCAGATGATGGTGCTGCTATTGGGATCTCTGCCTCAGCTTCATTGGCAATTTGGGATGTGAACATGGGAATGTCATTGGCCTCATTCGATTTGCACTCAGGACTTATGACTTCTTTCAGCATTTCTTTGATAGTTGATCTTGACTCATATGCTGCAGTACAGATGTCTACTCGAGGGGAAGCTGAGTCAGTATCAGTGTCAGAGTTTGACACATATACTGCCTCAGTAATTCTTCCTACTCGTTCAAGTTTGGCTCTGACAGTAGCTATCATTGCCTGGCTTTCAAGTGAGTTGACATTGCAGATATTTGCCCTGAGTTGAAAGATCTTGTAGAGAAAGTCTGTAGGAAGTGACAAGATGTTCCTGGTGTTGATGGTGAGAGAGGAGCCGTTGCTTAGTAAGAAGGTGTGGTCAAGAGACTTAGTGCTTGTCCATCCCAGCACATCTAAGTCTTTGACAATGAAGGAGTACAGAAATTTCTTCGTTAGTGAGAAGACTGCTCCTTATAATGTCAAGTCTTCTAAGAGTCAGTCTCCTTTCTGTTGCTGCCGAAGATTCAGGATAAGCTACCCGATTTGCTGTTTGTATTAGTCTTTCGAAGTGGGGTAGATTATCCTCCATCAAGTCATGGAACCTGCCAATGGCAAGTTCTGCTGAGAAATCTGATGAAGTGTTGATGCAGTTAGTTAAATGCAGTTGTAGGACTTGGAGGGCATTGAGAGAGATCCACTTTAGCACTTCTACACCACTAAACTCCCATCCAATCCAAAATCTCTCAGCTGATCCATCATACCCCCAAGCTAGAATGGAGTCAAATTCTAGCTTCTGTGTAGTTTGAAAGAGTTGGGGGGTAATGGATTGACTTATGATGGCTGCTGCTTCAGGGAGGATGCTGAATGAAGTATTTGTTTGTTCTATGTCTTCAGCATCATTCATCATTTCATCAACAGCCCTGACGACCAACTTCCAGTCTTCAGATGTCTCTTCTTCTTCTTCATTATCTAAGACTGGCAAGTCATGAATTTGTACAAAAGTCGGCTTGAATAGTGAGCTTTGAATTACAACCTGCTCTTGAATCCAGTCATCAAGATTGTCTGTGTCTTCTTCCATAGAGACCATCTCCCCCTTTTTGGTTGCATCAGTAGACATGTAATCATCAGTTTGGGTGCCTACTAATACAAGAGAGGGAGTGGTTAAAGTTGGGCATTGATGGGCTTCATGCATAGAGACTTGGTGTCTTAGTTTGGACACTTCAGCCTCTAGCATAGCCACCCTGGCCGTCAATTCCAAGTTATGAAGTTTCAGACTGTCCTCATCCACAGTTGTGGAATCCTTGGACCTAGATGGGGCCTTAGGCCTTGCGTCTTCATCCCCATCACCCATGGTTTCTTGGCGCCTGGGATTCCTCTCAGTGAGGGGAGTTTCCAAGGAAACATCCTCAATGTGAGTTGTCGTGGTTGAGGGCTTAATAATGTTGTCACTGTCCTCCTGGTCATTTGATGGACCAGCAGTAGTGACAGCCTCTTCCACATCCACTCTTTCATAACTCCGAGAGTGGACCTTCAGGTTAGATGAACTTGGGTTGGGTGTGTTGGAAGCAAGATCAATCAGTACCTCCGAGATAGTGGTAGTTGGAGAAGGTACATCATCTTGATCAGGTTCCTCAACACTTAAGTTCAGAAGAGAAAGGAAGTGCTCAGGGGGCTGTTCTACGGATCCGGGAAGTGATCCTGATCCTAATATAGAGACATCCGAAGGAGTCTCCCTAATAATGTGGCTTTCCCTTATGATATTCTCACCAGAATGTTGTGATTCTGAGTGAGGGCTGTTAGGTTGGGTTTGGGCCTTGGAGGCAAGAGAAGAAGGAGTTCTCTTGCCCCTTTTTCTAGTATATGTTGTTGCAACCGGGGCCCTGTGTTCTGGTTGAACAAGAACATCCAAAAGAGGTGTAAGTAATTTTTGTGCCTGTGCATCCTTAGTAGTATGCATAGGGGTTCGAACGGTGGATGTAGATTGTTGTTCAGGATGTGAGGTGGAGGGTGTGGGATCAGTATCAGCCGGGATTGCTGAACTGTCACCCGGGGTACTTTGGACGTTCAGCATTGTAGATAACAATGGAACGTTGACCCCTGAGAACTTTTTGGAAACAGTCCTCATGCTTTGAAAAATGTTATTTTTATGACCCAACATGATGTAGATTCTTACAGGTTTTGAAAGATCTTTTAGTTCTTGATTGAAAACTTCCTGCAGGAATCTTGGGTACATGAAAAATTACTGCTTTGCACGCTCTTAAAGGTTATATCGCAAACCCTCAAAAATGAGATGTGCAAAGTTGAAGCCTTGGTTAGTGACCATACCATGGAAGGCGGAGGCCAGTGCAGAGCTCACCTGATGCCATCCACTCCTCTTCTGAGATATGCATTGGAGAAGAGTGTGGCAGAGATACTTCCATGGAGGGCCCATCAGCGCCTTCTCGATCGTATACTCGGTTTGATTTCCAGTGTATCCAATGGAGACAAAGGTCCTCATGTATTCGTCCTTCGAGTATGAGATGGCTGCTCCCTCATCTTGAAGCTGAAGGTGTTTTCTGAGTGTAGCTTCCGAGATGGTGATATTCTTGCCGTCTACTTTGGCTTTGATTTTGGGAATCCCCTGTTCGGTTGAGTAGACGGCGGTATTCCAGAAATCCTCCATATAAGGGATATATATGGTAGGGTTGGTGGTGAGGGCAAAGTAGATCTTTGATCGACATAAGAAATCGATCATATCGTCAAAACCATCGGATTTCTTTCCTTTGGTGAGGTATGCTGTTAGGTTATGGTATGTGGAAAACTTGTCATCTGGGTTGTCAATATCTGCCATAGCCGTTTGATTTGGAGGGATGATTTGAATATGGTGGAGACTTGAGAGTATGAAGAATATGGAGCGTTTTGAATGTGGTGGGGACTTAGGGTGAAAGTGATAGTTGGTTAGGGTTGAATTGAATGTGAAGAGGTGGTAAGGAAAACTTGATTTGTTTTTTTAGCGGCAGATGAGAGAAAAAGCAGAATGACTTGTACAGTACAACCTTATTTACTTTTCATTGTTACAGCTGTAATACACCGAGGCAGTCATGGTAAAGATTGACGTTATTTTCTTTTACAGCGGGTAAAAGTTAATTTTGGACTTAAGTTTACCCATCAGCAGCAAACTTGGTTGCTGTGGATGAGTAAGCCTGTCCGCAGCAACTTTGGTTGCTGCGGAAGGTTAAGTCTGTCAGCAGCAAACTTAATTGCTACTGATAGATGCAATGATCTGCAGCAGGGATGTTGCTGCTGATGGCCTTAAAGCTATCCGCAGGAAAACTTGTTCCTGCTGATAACTTAAGGCAGTCAGTGGCAAATCCTTTACTGATGAAAATGTAAACCTGTCAGCAGCTGAAGGGCAAAAATGCTGCTGACTTATAACTATTATTTACAACATAAGACAGACATATTTACATCAAAGGATTGATGCACTCAACTGAACCGATGATGATGCTTGGTGGTTTCTTTGCCTTCCAATGTTGAGTTGGTGGTTTTCCAGCTCTCTTTGCCTTTTCAGCAGCAGACTTTGTATTTGGCTTATCAGCATCAGATTTTGATACTGCTGATCGTTTTACTTGAGCAGCTGCAGATTTTGTTGCTGCTGAAGGCTTTCCCTTTTGTTCCTTGGGCTTTACTCGATCAGCAGCAGTTATTTTGACTACTGATGGCTTAGGAACAGACGTATGCCAATCCTTCTTCCCCTCACTGATAGGCTTTTGTATAACTGGTGTTGGAATAAGAATCTGATTGAAAGGATTAAACTTACAATTTGCAGCAAAGTGGTTTGATTCTCCACAGATGATGCAAGATTGTTTAGGTTTTGACAACTGCTCCCTTGATGGAGAAAGAGATTTTCTAAATTGAGTTGTCTTAGCTTCAAATCTTCTAACCTGTTTGTTCTTCTCTGTCTTCTCAAAAGCATGTTGCTTGAGGTTTCTTTGCTGCTGAAGGTAGTAGAAGTAGGTGCTGGCAGTGTGGTTATATTTTCTACAGACAAAACATGATTTTGCCAGTTTATCCCTTGAAAGATGCACATAATCCTTTCTTTTGAAAAGGTCTTTGAAATTCCAAGGGTGAGCTTTGTTGTGCTCAAAAGTAGCTTCTTCCAATGTTTTTTGAACATATGGAACCCTTTCTTCATGCGCATGACATATGTCAAACACCTTCCTTGGCTGGACTGAAGATGAGGACTGGCCCTTTTCAGTATTTAGCTTCCTACCTTCTGGAGGGTAGCTAATTTTGATTTGTTTGAATGGTGTAGGAACTGGTACTGAAATGGCTGGTACTTGTGCTGAATGGACTTCATCTTTAGTCAGAGTAACTTGAGGGACAGGAGGAGATGAAGCTTCACTTGTTTTAGTGGAGTCTGAGTAAGTTGAATCAGACTCTGATGAGGTAGTGCATTCTTGTACCAATGGTTCATCCTTAGAAGGATCAAGATTTCTGTTGGCCATATCAAGATTTTCCAGATTAAAGCTTGATTCATGAATGGTCACGTAGTCAGCAGGAGGTGCAACGGCTTGATATTGTTCAGCATGATACCCCACACCAGTTTTTACCTTATCATGAATTTGAGCATCCAGAAGTTTTTGCAGCTTTTTGGATGCAAATTCATATTTGTCGACATGAACCTTTTGTTCTGCCAATTCTGCTCTGGTAGCTTTTAATCTGGCCAGTAGATCATCAATCCGAGTTTCAAGATTGGTTTGTTCATGTTTTAATGATGAAATCTCTTTCTTTAGACAGTTATTTTTTTCTTTGTAACTATCTTCGACCCTTTTGAATTCAGATTTCATTTGATGAAACTCTTCATTTTGATCTATTAGGTTTTGATTATGCTTTCTGTAGCCTAAAACCTTATCAATGCAAGCTTGGGAACATAGATGTTCATATACCTGTGGTGGTATCTCAGTTGTGTCTGCCTAAAGAGCTTGGTTGTTCGTAGGCTGATCTTCATACTGAAAGCTCCAGTCAAAGTCAGATGTTCCAACAGCTGCGCAAGCTGCAGTTTGAGCTGGAGGAGTAGCTTGTTGCTGTTGGTGTCTTGGTTGGGCTTGGTGAGCTGCTGGGTTTGCTCTAGGTGCCTTTCATTCTCTCGCAAAGTGACCCAGTTGGTTACAGTTGTAACATTTTAACTTGCTTTTATCCAAGCCAACTCTCGTGTTTGAGCTGTTGCTTGGAAAGGGTCTTCCGGTTCTGGAGTAAAACCTTTTTGCTCTTATGGAGAGCGTTGCAAACGAGTGCTGTATATCCATTTCTTCCAGATCATCTGGATGGAAGCACTAAAGATCCTCCTTGATAAAGTACATGTTTCTTGAGTTTTCAGAAACAAAAGCAGCAGTGGTTGAGGCTTGAGAAGGAGCTTCAAGAAGAAATGGTTATGTGTTTGTTTTAGAGGTGGGAGTTTGAGGATGTGTGACTATGGGAGGATAGTAATTGCTAGTACTGGGGCCTGAGTGCTCAGAGTGAAAAGCAGATGAGGTGGTGTTGGATGTGGAGGCTGTTTGGTAGCTTGAGCTCCTTTCCTTAGCCTGAATCATTTCTAATTCATAGGTTTTGAGCATACCAAATAGCTCAGTCATCTGAAGAGTCTTCAGATTCTCGGTTCTTCTGATGGACACTGTGTAGAGTGTCCAGCAACTAGGTAGAGATCTGATGAATTTTTTAAGAATGTCTTCATTCTCCAACTTCACTTTTGAGCACTGCAACTCACCTACAAGATAAGTATATTTGTTATATAAAACAGTTAGAGACTCACCTTCCTTCCAGATGAAGTTTTCGTACTGCTGCTTGACGATGTCTCTTCTGTTTTCCTTAATTTCCTCAGATCCAGCAAACATCTTCTCGAGGGCCTCCCACAGCTCCTTTACAGTTTTGTAACTTCTGAAGTTATGAGAAACTTCATTTGGAAGGAACATTTGGATGGCTCCTAGTGCCTTGAAGTCCACCTCCATCTTCTTGATATCCTCTTCTGAATATTTGGAGGGATCCTTTGGAACTGTTGGTCCTCCAGAGTCAGCAGATGCCACCATGGGAGTGTATGGTCCATCCCTGATGGATTTCCACATTCCGTACTCCTGATAACAGAAGAAGCTTTCCATGCGATTTTTCCACATGTTGTAGTCTTCTCCAGATACCAACCTTGGTGGTCGGTTGATGCTGCCGATGTCTTCAAAACCGTTGCTTTGTGCCATTTTTGTTTTGAGATTTTGGGTGACTTGATCAGAGAGTTTACAATAGAACCAGAAGTGATTAAACAAGTGTGAATTTGTTTAATCTGAGCCAAAGCTCTGATACCACTTGTAGGATTGTGAAATTACAAGATGGTTCTGTTCTTAGTTGAGATTGGCGGAAACAATAACAACTGCACAATTACAATCGAGTAAACAGAAAGAATACTGATAAGAACACTGTTGTATTTAAGCTTTGTGAATAAACGATTACAAATGAAAACTCAGTGAATAAGCACTCTTACAATGAAGTGTTTACACAGTATTTATACTAACTTAGAATCAAGACAGACCCTTGATTCTAAGGATTAGATCGAACACAGACCGTTGATCTTTTATACAAAAGCTAATAATACACGTTAAAGCTAAACTAGCTAACTTTATTGAAGCGTTTGCTTTATTCATCATTGTTTGCATGCTCGGGGAAGAGCATTGTCGTCCGTTATTGGTTGCACCATTGAGGTTCCTTCTGCTTTGAGTGTGTCAGTTGCTTTTGCAGAAAGTTGTTAGTGACGCTTGGCATGGATAGTCAGCTGCAACGATTTCTCTTCAAGGAACATAGCTATCAGCAGCAAGAATGAGAATACTGCTGCTGATAAGCCTATCAGCAGCAACTTGTGTTGAACGCTGCTGATAAGCCTATCAGCAGCAACAAGTGTTGAATGCTGCTGATAAGCCTATCAGCAACATTTGTACTTAGAATAATTTTGTAGCAATCAGTCTTTGGTTCTACAGATAGTAGGTCGGGCAATATGTTCTTTAGTCTTTGGTTCTACAGAATAATTTTGGTAGCAATCAGTCTTTGGCAACATGTGTTGAATGCTGCTGATAAGCCTATCATCCTCTTCTTTGCTTTTCTTTAGTGCCTCAGATAGTAGGTCGGGCAATATGTTCTTCAGAGTAAGTACAACCTCACGGGCAATAGCATCCCTAACCTCGGGTTCCAACTGTAGAGGCCCTTGATTGCCGTCCCCAGTTGGGGTCACATTAGTTTCGTGCACACATTCAGTGTGTTCTGCGTGCACACTCTCTTCCTCTTCACTTCTTCGATTCAATGAAGGTCTATCCACTCGGCCAGTGCGACCGCCTCGGCGTCCCGTTCTTCCTCCACCGACCATAGTTCCTAGTTTCCTGATGGTCATAAAGGGAACACATCAATGTCATTCTCTTAGATCATAGTCTTAGAACAGTACGAACAAGGTAAATTTTTAATTACAGTGACCGGTTTGTGATTAGAAATTTACATTGTCTTTCGGGTTCCAAACTCTTCAAATTGGTCGTGACATTCACATCTATTGGTTCTAGGTTTGAGTATCTATTCTTATCCAAGTGTATTAACCTTAGTACTTACTTACCGTGTTGGCGTTGGTGTTGGTTACCCATACTGACATCCGTGCGTTGGTCCCATAATCAGCTTGAGTCCAGACATTTAGGAATGTCTGAATGTCTCAAACTATTGCTCTGATACCAACTTGTAAGGCCCCTTTCTCGGTAACCTCACTTGTTGGATTTACTCATAAACATAGTCATAAATACTGAGCTTGAATTAAAAACATTCGAGAGTAGCGGATCATTCGAATTACATAACGTAACATAGCATAACATAACAGCGGAAGTCTTAACAATTAAAAACATAACATTTGTCTTAACATATATATATATAAAGTGGGATGTCAGTCTCGATGCCGGGTAACCATCACGCCTTTGCACGACCCTTCCTTTTGTCACCTGAAATGTATACAAAAAGTCAGCTAACGCTGGTGAGTTTTAGTTTTAAAACAATCATATATAGCATTTACCTTACCATTAAGTATTGTATATTTATATATAATATACGTGCTTTTGCATAATCTTTGTTTTACTGTTCTCACATAACATTCATACTGAGTATATACATATGTACACACATACTTACTTTGGGGAGAACATTCATTGGTCATAAACATATGGGTGATCAACCCGTCATACTTGTCGCGTGAGTCACAAAGACACACGCAGTGAGAACTACCGCCGTAGCCCTTTTCATAAACCGTCCGGTCCTAGAAACCGTCCGTCGTAACATAAATCCGTCCGGCAACCTTTGTCCGTCCGCCTAAACCCGTCCTACCGTCGTAGTCCGTTCATTCGCCCGTCTGCCCAAAGGCATCCGTTTCCCACGTGGCTATTATGTATGCAACCATTCTACATGTAATAAGGCTTTTGCTTTGACCGTCCATAAATGCCTTTTATAGTCCTAGCTTATGAAGGAACGTTTTTGTCCCGGTTGCAAAATAGTCACGTGGTCGTCCGTCTACCGAAGTAGCCGTCATTCACGAAGCGTCCATATCATTTACATACATTCGGGTCAAGCAATATATATAATATAAAGCAAGATTCCCATTCTTTCATTCATTCTTTATAACATACGTTTTATTCTTTGTTCGTAATTCATTTTCATATAAATATATAACTATATATATATATATATTTGTACATTACGTATGATCACATTGTCATTCATAGCATTTATTCATTTAGCGTATACACTTCAGCCCTAAAACATTTAAAATGATTTGCACATAACATAGAAGGGGCACATAGAACTCACCTGATGAGTAGTTTCTGAAATACTCTTAGCTGGCTACTGAGCGTCACTAATGTCACTAACGATCTGTATAATAAAGTCATAATCGTAAGGTAGTGCTCCTAGATGACACTAGACATTACTATGCTTGAACCTAGTAGTTTCGATGGATTTGCTTATATCGAAACTTGATACTTTCGATAGGTTGCTTATGTCGAAACTTGGTAGTTTCGATACGTTGCCTATGTTGAAACCTGGTAGTTTCGATAAGTAACTTAGGTGTAATCTTAGCTTCGGATCGTGGGCTCATATCAAAACTATGGTAGTTTCGATGGGTATGCATACATCGAAACTGAGTAGTTTCGATGGGTCTGCACATATCGAAACTGGGTAGTTTCGATGGGTCTGCACATATCAAAACTGAGTAGTTTCGATGGGTTTGCACATATCGAAACTGAGTAGTTTCGATGAGTCTGCACATATCGAAACTAAGTAGTTTCGATGGGTCTGCACGTATCGTCTTCCCCAAAAATCTGAAGTTTTTGCATGCGAGTCTGATCGAGTCAATATCTCAATTTTCTTAGATCAAAACGTTTGGTTTTCATTCTAGATGCTATACCTAAGCTCATTTTCAAGTTTCATCCGCAAAATCGTTACCTTTTTAGCCAAAACCCGAAAATCCCAAATTAAACAAAAACTCAGTTTAGAGTCGAATCGTTACCTGGATTGGGGTTGTGATTTGGAGGTTTTGCTCACGAGCTTAGCAGTAACGTGCTCCCACAATTTCGGGACGATCCGTCAACTTTCTCTCTCTAGACCCGAGCTCTCCTTTCTCTCTCTAGAAGTTGCGTGAGTGGGGAATGAGCAGAGAAGAGGGCTGCCTTGCCTCTTATATACTTGGGCTTCCCTCGGCCCATTGAAGCCGAGCCCAAGCCCGCTCCCTTTTGTTTAAATATTCCGACTAAATAACCGGTCTCGCTATATTTATTCGTTTTATTATTTTTGGGATGTTACACAGATGGACCGCCAGGATGCGGCCATTCGGTATATGATGTAGCATAAGGGTATAGAGATCCCACCATTCTTTAGGGCACCAGATCAGCATCAGTTAGATCAGCCAGACACGGGTGGAGACCCGCAGTGATTATCAGTAGCACCTTTTGCCGGGTTGTATATTTGTTCACATGTATTTTATTTATGTAATTTATGTTTATGTATTTCTTTTCATTTTATTTTGGTCTATATAAAAAAACTGATGTGTATATATTATTGTATCGTTTGGGGGATCGGCTGGGTTGGTTGTTATGGTATAGTTATATTATATGCGTGTTTGAGTTGTTTGCTAGTGTGATAGATTTAGCCGCTTTCGTTCGTGAGGAATTATTAGAAATTTGATCAGTTGTGCGTGTTCGAATGGAAGGCTAGGGAACATGACTTACAAGGAATTTCACAGTCATTATACCACGGAAGTCTGTTCCGATTTTTGTATATTTTTAATTTCTTTAATTTTATTTCTGTTTTATTTTTTTTATTTTTTTGTAAATTGTTTTTGTGTTTCTAACGTCGTTTCTCGGTCCACATTGAGGACAATCTGAATTTTAAGTGTGGGGATGGGAGACATTCTTCTAGGTTTTGTATTTTGAGTCTGTTGTTGTAACTTTGAATTTTTTTTGAAAAATGTCATTTGAATTAGAGTTTTGCACGCACATGGAAGATGATAGGCAAAACTGGGCATTGTGTGATTTGAAGTGAAATAAAATAAACGATAGAAAGCTTGTTTAATTTGTGATGAATTGGTAGGCCCAGCCAGTTTGAGAGCTTAAATATCCTGAAAGTGTTACTTAGGATTAATAACTTAATTAAATCATGAAATCTTATGGGTTCTCATCTTAGGGAAACGGTGAAACTAAAACTGTCAACATAGGGTGATAGGTACCACGGTAAGCTAAGGATTTTATGTTTCTGAAATATTTTTGGCACACCACTCTCTTTTTATGAAAATGAATCTGAGAGTTGGTGGCGCTTGAATTCCATATTTTCATCCATTATGAGTATAATTAATCAATTGAGAACTTGAGTTTTGACCTACGTGTTACCCTCCGGGATAGTGACTTGGTTGATACACCCATGGGTCGGGGCTTGAGTGATCAATATTTGGGATAAATAAGTTTTGATGTATATGTTACCCATGGGGATGGTGACTCGGTGGATACGCCTCTAAGTTGATTTCCTATGTGCTTAATTGATAAGGCTGTAGCCTATGTGCTACCTTCTGGGATGGTGACCCTGTTGATGCACCACTAGGTGTGGTTGATTCATACATCTAATAATACTCATTCCATTCAATCATCTATATCTGGAAAAACATAAATAATTTAGTTTGCTGTGGTGGGAAGATCTACATGATCTAACTGGGCCTAAACATGACCGTGAGACGGGTTTAGGTGGAAGTGTAGCTTTTAAGTGTGAGACCCATAGTTTGAGTGATATGTTGTATAACAAAGGGATTGGAACACTTTTTTGGGGCTTGAATTTTGGTGTTTTGGTTTAGTCGGATAGAAATACCAGTTATTACACTTTAACGCATGATTATATTTGTGTTAATTAATTGAGATGCTAAAGTTGTGTCCAGTTGTGATTTCATTGCCGATATCTTTTTCGAAGACGAAAAAAGTGCAAGTGTGGGGATGTTTGATGTGTTGCAAAACACATGTAATTATCTTATTGTAATTGTGCGTATTTGTATAGATTTGTAATCGTTTTGTATCAATTTTGGTTCTTTCTAAGTTTGGAAAATATTTTCTGGTTGTAGTGTGCTAAAGGAGTGGAAAACAAGGAAAAATCCTGGAGATATCGAGCACACGAGAAAGTATGAGACAAAAAGAAAAGAATATTTATTTTTCTAAGAAAATAGACTCCTCGCGGTACGCGAGGAAGGAGAGAACATTCCCTCGCGGTACGCGAGGGAACCCTAAAGCTTGCCCGACTAAATTGTCCCTCGCGGTAAGCGAGGGACCGGCCATATTCATCTCGCGGTACGCGAGAGTACCGTTAATCCGTAAAAAAAAAGAAATTTCGGGTTTTAATTGTTTTGAACGGCCATTCTATCTATTATTCGATTATTAGCCGTCAGAGGAAGAAAAAGAGGCGATTTTGGCAAAGGAGAGAGCTTTAGGGTCGAGAGTTTGAATGATTGAAGCTTATACGGTTAGACATTGAATCATTCGGTCACGATTAATCATCTTGATTGCTTTATTTTGTGTTTGATACTCATGTTTGCTACTTTTAACGTTGAATCTTTTGTTTCTACCATGATTCTTGGCTAAACCCTTGATCTACCTAGGTTAACGATGAATGTTTGCTAAATAGTGGATTTTTATCGGGTTATGGAACTTGTTTTGGTTTTTATGCTTTAGTACAGATCTAATTTCAATTGTTTATTGAATATGCATGCTTAGTTTCTTATTTTGATTGGTTGAATTGTTCCATACATGTCTTAGTGAATGTCTTTCATAAATAGATGTGTATTAGATCGCTTACTTTGTGATTGTGATTTGTGTGTGGTTTGCTAGACGTAGTAACCATAGGATTATCAATCAACAAACTAAGTTTCCTTCTTATCTAAATACCTGCAAAGTGAAAGATAAACGATTAGTCTTTGGTGTTAGTGGTTCTGAGAGTGAACAGTCTGAAAGGATGATTCCTTAGGGTTCTAGTGTCGTTGTTAAATCGTGTTAAACAGGTTGAATTCAGGTTGCTCCGTGCATCTCCGATGTATTGAGATAGTGAAACCGAGAGATGAGCTGTCTGTTGAGTTCTTTAGCGTAATCGGTGAGACCGAAAGGTGATCCGACCACTGGTGAGCATAGTATCCTTTGAGTTTCCTTCTGGTCACATTCTGAGATTGATCAGGAATCCATTAGGTAGTTTGAGGGTGTTTCATCTTAGGATCCCAGTTCCATTGCATCTTTCATAACCGATAGAACCCGAGTTTGGTAAACAGGATTCACAGCCTAGGTAGTGTCTTTCATCCTTACTGATTTCATTCGAGTCTTTTTCTGCTTGGTTAGTTGTCTTAATAGTCTTCTTCATTCAATTAGTTCAAGTTTAGTAGTTAACCTTAGTTCATAGAATTCCCCCCATCCAATCAAACAGTTCAGTCCTAGTCAGAGTCTTGTTAGTGTTAGAGTCAGTGTCTCATGGGTTCGATACCCGGACTTCCATTAAGCTGTGTTACAATTGATAGGTACACTTACCTGTCTTTGTGGTCTAGTTTAGTAGGTTTGTCTAGAGTTTAACTAGAGTGTCTAGGTTAGTTTTGTGTTTAGTTTTATAGACCGTTTGGCCGGCATCAAACACACATTATAACCATTAGCTATGGATTTAGCCTAGGAATATATAAATAGTATTATTGGGTTGACACCCCCATTCATCAAGTTTGTCGCGACAACTATCAGTTTAATGGACGCATATTATCCAAATATTTCACTTCAATGTTTGTGATGGAACATTGATGAGGCAAAAATAAAGAACCGTCTATGGTTGGTTATAGGTTCATGGTAATTGCATTACTTTCGTTGATTCTTAGCTAGATAACAATAGATTAGGACTCGTTTATCACATTTATGACATTTCATGTACCAATTTACCAAAAGCATTCCAAACATGTCCATCGTGATGTCCAACGATAAGTTCAACAAGATTATTAACACATGTATTTATCATGCTTTTCGACGAAACATTTTACAAATATTTCAAGGGAATGTCCTATGGGAATTCCAACCATATTATTCAATGAAATGTTTTATAAATATTCCAAGGGAATGTCCTTCGGGAATTCCAACTACATTGTTTTCAAGATTTACAAAGGAATGTTTTACCAAATCCTTAGAGTATGTTTCAAAAGTTTTTCAAGAAAATAAACTTCTATTGTAGCGTTTAAACCTGTTAACTCACCAACTTTATGTTGACATTTTTAAGCATGTTTTTTCAGGTATTGTTTGGCAACGGCGCGGTTGGAATAGGCAAGTCATTTGGATTAAACCCTAGAAGCCGAAGAGACCTGATTGTCAAACCTTGAGACAGATTTGACCTATATAGTTCTAGAACATTGTACTAGTTTGTGTTAGTACTTGTAATGGTATTCAACACTTTAGAAATCTTCATTTTAGCTTCCGCGACTATGTAATGATATCAGTCGTTATAACCTTGATATCAATCTAGCCCAAGATATTACGTTTACAAAATTAAAGAGAAAGTTGACACAAGCTCTAGTCCTGACGTTACCCAATGGTAACGAAGATTTGGTAGTTTAGTCTGATACCTCTTATAAGGGCTTGGATGTGTTCTAATGCAGAGAGGTAAGGTGATCGCATACGCATCGCGGCAATTGAAAACTCACAAGGTTAACTACCCGACCCAAGATCTTGAACTTGTTGTTGTGGTATTTGCTTTAAAGATTTGGAGGCATTACATATATGGAGTTAAATGCACCATCTATTCGATTCCCAAGAGCTTGAAGAATTTCTTGGAGCAGAAAGACTTGAACATGAGACAGTGACGGTGGTTATAACTATTAAACGTTTATGACCGTGAAATCCTATAGCACCCAGGAAAGGCAAATGTTGTTGTTGACGCCTAAAGCCAAAAGGAGAGCCAAACTCCTATTAGGGTGAAAGCATACCAGCTAGTGCTGACACTGGATTCGAGGTGAGATTCATGGAGCCTTTTTACTGTTTTGTATACTTTGGGGAAGAACATACTTACAACTATTTTTTATATGATAACAAGAAAACAATACCCGACCTTTATGTTGCATGAGTGAACACACGTAGGGCCCGTAAAGTCCCCTGTAACAACACATTTAATAACCATTAGCTACGGACTTAGCCAGGGATTCTATGGATGGTACTATTGGGATTAACGCCCCCGGTCATGTTACTCGCGCTAACCGGCGATCCACATAGTCGAATGGCCGCCTAGTGTCTAAGCACGTTCTCGTGAGGAACGAGGGAGGGGAAAAGCACCTATTTTCATAGTTTGGTTATGCCTCATGTATGAACATATTATTTGTATTCCTAGCTAGTCTACAAATGGGTCAAACGTTACTTGTTTTGATTATCATATACACTTGGATCTGTTTTCATACAGATGGATTTACAAGGCTTTTTTGCTTAAAACTTGGGAACTTACCAACCTAGTGTTGAAATTTTTAAGTATGTTTTTCAGGAAACTAAACACGGAACACAGGTACATCAACGTAGGAATCATGCATACCATTTGGATACTTCTTTTGGGGATTTTTCTTGTATAACTCATCATTGATGGGTCACATTCCATGTGTCCAACATGAAGAAGTCTTTAGCTGACGACACATTAGTTATGCCACTTGATGTGATACAAATCGATGATAAACTCCATTTTGTGGAAGAACCATTCGAAATCATGGACAAAGGGGTCAAGAGACTTAAACAGAGCCACATCCCGATAGTCAAAGTTTGATGGAACTCTAGGAGAGGACCAGAGTTTACATGGGAACGGGAAGATCAAATGAAACACAAGTACCCTCAACTGTTCGAAACAGTTCATGCTACGGATGGCACAAGCTGAATTTCGAGACAAAAATTGGGAGTATGTGACAACCATCTATTTCAGGTCAATGATTGTTCCCGTCACTATCAAAATCACATACAAGTTATGCATACCATGCTTAATTTAGAGTAATTAAGATCATTTTTGGCATATCAAAGTCCGATCAATTACCGGGTCACACACGAACATTGGTGATATCTAAAACGGGTAACTAAAGTATGATTTGGAATATATAAATTATACATAACACTGCGAATTAATATTTTGAGTCAAAAATAAAATTTTAAGAATTTTTAATAAACGTTTTGTCAAAACGCAGTCCCGTATTACACTGTATATTACACTGGTAGTCAATAGTCTTACAAAATAAATACATATTAAATACAAATGATTAAAATTAACTATAAAAATAATTTTCCTAAATATCTTTTAAAAATCAAACATAATCATTACCATCTTTCTATAAACTCTCCAAAATCTCTTTTCCCACACTCCACCTGCCTAATAACCACCCTACACCACCAATCCAATACCATCCACCACCCACATTAAATAATTAATTTCTTTTTTTTATTATTTAAAATCCTTTATTTCTCTCTCCTCTCACACTATAAATACCACTCCATACTTCTCCATTCTCCACACCTTTTCCTCTTAACCAACTCAAGAGCAAAAACTCCCTCCCCGCCCCCCTCCTAGCCATTTTCGGCCACCCCCACCCACCTACACCCACCTTTTTCATTTCAAGACTCAAGTGTTCAAGTCTCGTTTGGTGCTTTCTCGAGTGTTAGGATCAAAGCCTTCATCCTGTTTTGATCATTCTAAGAAAGAAACTTATTCTATTTAGCTTTTATTTCTATATATAGGTTATTATGTTTTAATCATAACTGTAACATCCCAAAATATAAAACGACAATTATAATAACTGAATAAACGAATGAGGCATGACGGGCCGGGCCAGATGGGCCGGCGGGCTTGAAGGGGCGAACATAGGGGAGCTTCCCCTATAAATAGCCTAAGTTACCACATTTCTCTCATTTGCAAGTTCTAGAGAGAGGAACCGTAGAGAGAGAAAGTCGAAGGATCGGCCCAATATTGAAGAAGTGCGTTGCTCCATAGCTCGTGAGAGGAACCTCCGAATCAGAAGCTCGATACAGGTAACGATCCAACCCTGATCTGAGTTTTTGTTCGTTTTTGGGTTTTGCGGATTTTGGACGAAAATGTGACGTTTTTACGGATGAAACTGGAAGAAAAACATAGTTTTGAGTTCCTTAATGAAAAGCAAACGTTTTGAACGTAAACAAGTTCGGGATCTTGACGTGATCAGACCCGTAGGCGAAAGTTAGGGTTTTTGCGAGGAAGTAGATCCTGCGAACTTATCAAGTACGCATGAAGAGGGTCCTACGTACTTATCAAGTACGCAGGAAGAGGATCATGCGTACTTATCAAGTACGCATGAAGCGAGGTTTGCGCACTTATTAACTACGCAAGAGCAAGGTCCTGCGCACTTGCTAAGTGTGTAGGCATCAGGCTGTTTAGGTAAAGTCAGTATGTTTAGAAGGTTAAACCGTTAGAGTCGGGAGTTGGTCTGATGTGTATTTAACTAATCAATTCAGATCGGAAATGACGTTGTGGGACCTTTGTTTAGGACAACCCAGATTAGCTTATCAGGTGAGTTCTAGAAGCCTCTTTTAAATGTTTTATATAATGTTTTCGGGCTGGTGTGCATACATACGAAATGATGTTTTACGAAACGATGTTTACGAAATGATGCTTATGAAACTATGTTTACGAAATGAAATGATTTGGAATGAACGGTTTATGGAAAGAAAGTTTTATGAATGGAATGTTTACGAACGAAATGTTTATAAAGAAATGGGTTAAAATGAAGGTAAAGGGTTTTGAAAATGAATGATATGTTTTATGAAAAGAAAAGAAAAAGGGCAAAGGTTTTAAATGTTCTAATCTGTCAAATGGATGGAATTGACGAATGAAGTCTGGGAATGTAATTCCCAGCCTTGTGGTAGATTATGGACAGTGAGCCATAGTTGCCATAAGAACAACAGGGGCAGTGTCTTGGTGGCCTGCCAATGGTTATGATGTTGTACAACTGATATGGGAGTAACGACAGTTACTCAGGGGTTAACGTGACCCTATGGCGGTTAAATTATGATCTAACGGAGTTATGGCCGTGAGCCATAGTCGTCGATGGAAGTTGTCGGTTTATGGACATGAGAGCCATAGGGGCAACTAAATGGGTATTGTCGGTCCTCGTGCAGTTAAGCCTTGGGGGCTATACAAAAGGGAATTGACGGAATGTATTATATTGTCGGTCTTCGTGCAGTTAAGCCTTAGGGGCAATACAATACTAAATGACGGAACGAATGGTAACATAGATTTAGATAGTAATGTATGACTTAAATGAATGTTAAATGTTTTAAACGAACGATCCGTTCAACGGTGTTCATGATGATGATAAATGTTTGAATGTTTTTAATGATGAACGAAAGGCTCTATTTTCTTATACATGATATTAAACCCTAATGAATTATTGAATGATGAACCATTTTATAAATTGAATGAAAATCTGGAACTCACCAGCGTAGCTGACTTTTTAGTATGCACATTCAGGTTAAGGCAGGTATGGATGATGGACGGTGATGCTCGGCAAGCGAGAAGAGTTACCCGGTTGATCATGAAGACTGGCATCCTGTTATGATTAGTTTATGTTATGTTTATGTATTAGACTATGTTACGCTTCTGCATGTTGAACGATGTTATGAGTATGTTTTAATGAAATTTTTCGCTGCGTTATTTGATATTCAAGTTTAATAACTGTTTGTGAATGAGTAAATCCAACAAGTGAGGCCTCCCAGGTTTGGGGTCTTACAAGTTGGTATCAGAGCAATAGTTTGAGAGATTCGGACCTTTCAATGAGACCGAAAGCGGATGCCAGTAAGGGTAACTCGAGCCACAGCACTAGGTATAAAGGTAGTATATATTTACATGTATAGTATGCCTTAGAAAGGGTTAGGTAAGGACTTGTGTTCTGATGGAATCACAAAGGTGGTCAAATAGAAATCGAAAGGTAGTGTAATGGTTAATTGCATATGGCCAGTGTATATTAACATCTTACGGTGCTTGATGAATTTTATTTGTTAACTAGCGTGATGACATTGGATTCTTGTCTTATAGAACGAAATGGCAAGAAGAGGAAACGGAAGGTGAGGTGGGGGCCGTACCAGCGGTCGTACCGGTGGTCGTAACAGTGGGCGTGGCAGGACCCCTGCACGCCAGGAGTACAGTGAAGAATGAAGTGTTCACACTGAACCAGAAATTAGTGTGCTCGGGACTGAGCTGACTCATGTCGAAGGACAACAATTCACTTTTGAGCCGGAAGTGAGCGGCTCTGGCACGCGAGTTTACTGAGTTGATGAAGGTTTCTCTGCCACGGATGTTGGCAGAAGCGTTAAAGAAGGCTAGTGAGACGGGTTGGTCTAACACGGCGGTTTGTCCCGAACATTGAGGCAATCAACGCACCGCTTAACCGTGGTTGCGACTATAAGTCCTTTAAGGCATGTGACCCACCGGTCCTGACTGGGATGAAGGACGCGGTGGCTACTTTTGACTGGATGATACGTATGGAAGCCGCCATCCATCTGAGCGAGTGTCGAGCAAATCAAGTTGTGAAATATGCTGCTAAGTCCTTAAGAGAGGAAGCAACCCATTGGTGGGAAGGTGTTTGTCAAGCCAAAGGGGACGAGACTGTGGATGCAATGATGTGGTCTAATTTGAAAACTTTGGTCGTCAAGAATTTATGTCCAAGGAATGAGATCGAAAAGGTAGAAAGGGAATTTATGGGGATTAAGGGCGGGAGCATGACGCACCAGCAGTACAACACACGGTTCAATGAACTGGCACGTCTGGTGCCACACCTTATCACGACTGAGGAAAGAAAGATTTCCTGTTACATTCAAGGGCTGCCGGACCATGTCCGCACCTATGTTAAGGCAAACGCCCCTACGACCTATGATTCAGTAGTAGAACTGAGCGGCGTGGTATTCGATGATCTGGCGCTGAATGTCGTTGCCATTGAAGAGCCTAAGAAGAAGCCGAGTTTCCCCTCTAAGCGATCAGCTGGGAAGTTGTTTGGGGCTCATGACATACAGGCCAGGGTAGGCGAGACGGCAGTCTGTGGAAGATGTGGGGTAAGACATGCGAGTGAATGTCGGTTCGGGTCAAATCTATGCTTTAAATGCTGCAAAACCGGACACTACGCACGTGAATGTCCCCAACTATTCAAATGCTACAACTGTGGGGAGAGTGGTCATATGAGCCGGGAATGCACCAAGCCCAGAATGAGTGAAACCGGGAAAGGGAAAGGCCTAGAGAAGAAAGAAGAGAGGCCCCGAGCAAAGACTCGTGCGTACGCACTGACGCAAGAACAAGCCAGGGCAGACCCTGATGTGGCGTCAGGTACGTTCATCCTTGACAACACTTTTGTTTCTGTGTTATTTGATTCGGGTGCCAGTAAGAGTTTTATATCTGCGACTTTTTGTAAACGAGTGAAGTACACTGTGAGTAAGTTAGAAAAGGGCCTTTAGCGTAGAAACCGCTAAGGGTAGGACTGCGAGAGTGACCGATGTAGTTGACAATTCCACGATAAAAAAAGAAGGTCATAGGTTCCCTGTCAGGTTGTTTGTTATGGTTTTGGGTGGGTTCGATGTCGTGTTAGGTATGGATTGGCTAACCGCCAATGAAACGCAAATTATATGCAAATGAAAGATAATCCGACTCAAGGCTCCGAATGGTAGCGAAGTCGAGGTTTTTGGAGATTGTGATGCCCCAATGCCAAACATCATCTCGATGATTAAGGCAACAGATTACTTGAGGCGCGGATGCGAGGCTTATTTAATGTACGTAATTGACAGGTGTAAGGAAGTGAAGGAACTAGACGATGTACCCGTGGTATGCGAGTACCTGGAGGTGTTTCCAGAGGATTTGGCTGGGATACCACCCGACAGAGAGATTGAATTTCGAATCGACTTAGTACCAGATGCCCAGCCTGTGGCTAAGGCTCCATATCGAGTAGCACCAGTGGAGATGAAAGAACTTATGGCCCAATTAGATGAACTACTTGAGAAGGGATTTATACAACCGAGCATCTCGCCTTGGGGTGCTCCGGTGTTGTTTGTGAAGAAGAAGGATAGTTCGATGAGAATGTGTATTGATTACCGTGAGTTGAACAAACGAACGGTGAAGAACAAGTACCCTTTACCAAGGATCGACGACATGTTCGATCAATTGCAAGGCTCAAGTTGGTTCTCAAAAATCGATCTTCGATCTGGGTACCATCAATTGAAGGTGAGGGAAGAAGACATACCGAAAACTGCATTTCGCACGTGTTATGGACATTTCTAGTTCCGCGTAATGTCTTTCGGATTGACGAACGCCCCCGCAACGTTCATAGATTTGATGAATATGGTGTGTCGACCGATGCTGGACCGATCGGTAATTATGTTCATCGATGATATCCTCATCTACTCCAAGAATGAGGGTGATTACGCATGTCACGTAAAGGAGGTGTTGGAGGCTCTGAAGAAGGAAAAGTTGTATGCTAAGTTTTCCAAATGCGCGTTCTGGCTTAGGGAAGTCCAATTCCTAGGTCACGTCATTAACCCGAACGGCATTATGGTTGACCCAGCAAAGATAATGACGGTAAGGGAATGGAATATTCCTAAGACGCCAACTGAAATCCGCAGTTTCTTGGGATTGGCAGGCTACTATCGGAGATTCTTTCAGGATTTCTCAAAAATAGCTTTGCCATTGACGAAGTTGACTCGGAAGGAGGTAAAGTACGAATGGGGTTTGACCCAGGACGACGCGTTTAAGGAGTTGAAGGAGAAGCTAACCAAAGCCCCAGTCTTGGCCCTTCCCGAGGGCAATGAAGACTTAGTGGTATACTCTAACGCTTCAAGTCGGGGATTGGGATGCGTGTTGATGCAACGCGGGAGAGTGATCGCGTATGCGTCACGGCAATTGAAGATTCACGAAGCTAATTATCCAACTCACGATTTGGAACTTGCTGCTGTCGTATTCGCATTGAAAATCTGGAGGCATGAGTTGACATTACCATCTAAATCAGAAAGTCCCCTACAATTCTAAACCGTTAATTTGGGTATAGCGGGTTAATCGTGGATAGATCTATTTGGGTTGACAACCCCATCCGTTGGCGGGGAGCCAAGCAGGTGCATTATTAGCTAGTCAATTCAATGTGTGTGATGCGCCATTGTGGTCTGGGGCAAAATCATAACGTGTCAACTTCGGTATAGGAGTTTATGGTAAATCAATATAAATATTGTCGGATGACAAGGGGTATCAATTGCTATGGTTTTTCAAAAGGATATCTGAAAATCTTTTATTGAAAAGTGACAATCTCTATTACTCTGTTTTGGGTTTTCAAATAAACATTTTCAGTTATTTATACTTGTGAACTCACCAACTTTATGTTGACCCATTTTAGTATGTTTTCTCAGATCATTGATTGCATGGAGTCGCATGGATTCTCATGGCATATAGGATAATGCTAGGGTCCTATGCATTAGAAGCTTTTGGTCATGAATAACATTTTCAAACATTTGGATTTACAAACTTATTTTATGAATTTATGTAACCTTGTGTTCCATTTATGTTTAAGTTTGGTTTAATATTTAAATGCTGATTTTCAACTCATATAGAGGTCGTTCAATGTAATCAATGACTACGGTATCCATGAGTGTCGCGCCTCGTGATTTCCACCATCGAGTAGGGTGTGACACGTGGCCACTAAGATACTAGCCAGAGTGAGTGTTGTTGTTGCTGGTTGAGAGTGACAAATGCCAAGTTATGTGTTTGTGTGATAATATGTGCTATTTGTATGCATTTATTTGTTATGTGAAACGTCTAGAAAGATAAAGAGAGAAAACTTAGGGAGAGAAAGCTCGAGGATCATCCATTCTTGCCTCCATCTTGCTCCTAGATTGTTGCTAGATAGTTGTTGAAGCTTCGAGAAGAAGAATCATGTAACATCCCAAAAATAAAACGACAGTTATAATAACGGAATAAACGAACGAGGCATGACGGGTCGGGTCGGATGGGTCAGCGGGCTATAAATAGCCTATGCCTCCCCTTTTCTCTCATTTGCAACTTTTAGAGAGAGAAACCGTAGAGAGAGAAAGTTGGCGGATCGACCAGAGACTTCAGCAAAGTGTTACTCCATAACTCGTGAGAAGAACCTCCGGATCAGAAACTCGATTTAGGTAACAATCCGACCTAAATCTGGGTTTTAGTTCGTTTTTGGGTTTTTTCGGGTTTTGGGTGAAAAGGAAAGGTTTGAACGGATGAAACTGAAAGATAATCATGGATTTGAGTTCCTTAATGGAAAACAAACGTTTTGAATGCAAACAGGTTCGGGATCTTGACATGATCAGACCCGAATGCGAAAGTTAGGGTTTTCGCGAAGAACAGGTCCTGCGCACTTGCTAAGTGCGCACGGAGCAGGTCCTGCGCACTTGCTAAGTGCGCAGGAGGAGGGACCTGCGCATTTGATAACTGCGCAGGAGGAGGACCTACGCACTTGATAAGTGCGCAGGCAGCAGGGTCTGCGCACTTGCTAAGTGTGCAGGCAGCAGGGTCTGCGCACTTGCCAAGTGCGCAGACATCAGAACTGGTTAAGTGAAGTCAGTATGTTAGAATGGTTAAACCGTTAGAGTCGGGATTGGTCTGATGTGTATTTAACTAATCAATTCAGATCGGTAGTGACATTGTTGGACCTTCGTTTAGGACAACCCATATTAGCGTATCAGGTGAGTTCTAGAGCCCTCTTTTAAATGTTTTGTTAAATGTTTTGGGCTGGTGTGCATACTTACGAAATTATGTTTTAACGAAACGATGTTTACGAAAGGAAAGGTTATGAAGTGTTTTTGCCAAAAAGGTTTACGAATGTTTATGAACGGTCTAAATGAGGAAATGTTTAATGAAAAGGGAAAGAGGTAAAGGTTTGAAGAAGTCATTACAAATCTAATCTGTCAAATGAATGGAATTGACGAATAAAGTCTAGGAATGTGATTCCCAGCCTTGTGGTAGATTATGGACAGCGAGCCATAGTTACCATAAGAAAAACAGGGCAGTGTCTTGGTGGCCTGTCGATGGTTTTGATGTTGTACAACTGGTAAGGGAGTAACGACGGTTACTCGGGTGATGACGATCATCCTAAGTGAATAAGGTAAGGGAAATCAATGACGGCGATACGTAACGGTTGATTCCCAAAGGAAAGATGCGTGTTGGGCAATGACGGCGATACGTAACGGTTGACCCCACGTAGTGTATGGTTGTGGCAATGACGGCGATACGTAGCGGTTGCCCATAACACCAAAGGTTCCTTCGGGGACACTGTGACGCGTAAAGTAAGATACAGAATTAGATAACGATAATGTATGACTTAAATGAATGTTAAAAGTTTTAACGAACGATCCGTTCAACGGTGTTTATGATAATGATGTTGATGATGATATGGGTACGAAACCTTTTTTAAAGATATTAGATTATTACATGCTTTTGTGAAAGGTTTTACTAAATGAATGAATGATATGTTTTTGGCAAATGTTGATGTTAAAGTTTTTATG
The DNA here is from genome assembly GCA_023525975.1 of Smallanthus sonchifolius. Lineage (NCBI taxonomy): Eukaryota > Viridiplantae > Streptophyta > Magnoliopsida > Asterales > Asteraceae > Smallanthus > Smallanthus sonchifolius. Next base: position 23,245,480 of record CM042030.1, on the reverse strand, counting down.
AAATGCTAGAACTCACCAGCGTAGCTGACTTTGTAGTGTGCACATTCAGGTTAAGGCAGGTTATGAGGATGTACGGTGATGCTTGGCTTGCGAGAGGAGTTACCCGGCTGACTATGAAGACTGGCATCCCGTTATGTTTTAGTTATGATGTATTTATGTTTTAAACAATGTTTACGCTTCCGCATGTATGAACAATGATGACGTTATGTTTAAATGAAATTTTCCGCTGCGTTATTTGATATTCATGTTTAAGAACTGTTTGTGAATGAGTAAATCCAACAAGTGGGGCCTCCTGGGTTTGGGGCCTTACAAGTTAGTATCAGAGCAATAGTTTGAGTGATTCGGACACTCCTAGTGTCTGAACTTAAACTGTGAATGGGACCGAAAGCGGTTGCCAGTACGGGTAACTCAAGCCACAGCATCAGGTATGAAAAGTAGAGTATGTGTATGTAGTATGCCTTAAGAAGGGTTAGGAATGGACTTGTGTTCTGATGGAATCACAAAGGTGATCAAATAGAAATCGAAAGGTAGTGTAATGGTTAATTGCAGATGGCCAGTGTATATTAACATCTTACAGTGCTTATTGAATTCTATTTGTTAACTAGCGTGATAACATTGGATTTCTTGTCTTATAGAACGAAATGGCGAGGAGAGGGAACGAAAGGCGTGGTGGCCGTACCGGTGGTCGTACCGGAGGTCAAAATGGTGGGGGTGGCAGGATTCCTGCGCGCCAAGAGCACAGTGAAGAAGGAAGTGTTCACACTGAACCGGATTTTAGTGTGCATGGAACTGAGCAGACACAAGTTGCAGAACAACCTTTCACTTTTGAACCAGAAGTGAGAGCAGCCATAGCTCGAGAGTTCTCCGAGTTGATGAAGAATTCTCTGCCAAGTCTGTTGGCTGAAGCATTAAAGAAAGTTAGTGGGGAAGGCGGATCTAGTGCGGCAACTGGTGCCCAGAACAACGAGACCGACAACGCACTGCCTGCTCGTGGGTGCGACTATAAGTCATTTAAGGCATGTGACCTGCCGGTCCTGACTAGGAAGAAGGACGCGGTGGATACTTTTGATTGGGTGATACGTATGGAAGCCGCCATCCGTCTGAGTGAGTGTCGAGCAAATCAAGTAGTGAAGTTTGCTGCTAACTCCTTGAGGGAGGAAGCAACCCACTGGTAGGAAGGTGTACGTCAAGCTAAGGGGGATGAGGTCGTTGACTCGATGATGTGGAATGACTTGAAAACTCTGGTAATCAAGAACTTCTGTCCAAGGAACGAGAATGAGAAGGTAGAGAGGGAATTTCTGGGTTTGAAGGCCTGGAGCATGACGCACCGGGAGTACACAACCCGATTCAATGAACTGGCACGTCTAGTGCCACATCTTGTTACGACGAAGGAAAGAAAAATTTCCTGCTACATTCAAGGGTTGCCGAACCAGGTCCGCACCTATGTTAAGGCAAACGCCCCTACTACCTATGATTCGGTAGTAGAACTGAGTGGCGTGGTATTTGATGATCTGGCGCTGAATGTCGTCGCCATTGAGGAACCGAAGAAGAGACCGAGCTTCTCAAACAAGCGAACTGGTGGAAAGATGTTTGGGACTCGTGATAAGAGGGCTCGGGTAGATGAGCTGACTGTTTGTAAGAAGTGTGGAAGGGAGCATACTGGTGAATGTAGACTGGGATCTAACTTGTGCTTCAAGTGTGGCAAGAACGAGCACTACTCCCATGAGTGTCCACAACACTTCAAGTGCTATAATTGTGGGGATGCCGGTCATCTGAGTAGGGAATGCCCGAAACCAAAAATGGGTGAAGTCGGGAAAGGGAAAGGACCAGAAAGGAAAGAAGAGAGGCCCCGAGCAAAGACTCGTGCGTACGCACTGACGCAAGACCAAACCAGGGCAGACCCCGATGTGGCGTCAGGTACGTTCATCCTTGACAACACTTTTGTTTCTGTGTTATTTGATTCGGGTGCCAGTAAGAGTTTTATATCTGCGACTTTCTGTAAACGAGTGAAGTACACTGTCAGTAAACTAGAAAGGGCTTTTAGCGTAGAAACCGCTGAGGGTAGAACTGCGAAAGTGACCGATGTAGTTGACAACTCCACGATAAAAACAGAATGTCATAGGTTCCCTGTCAGATTGTTTGTTATGGTTTTGGGTGGGTTTGATGTCGTGTTAGGAATGGATTGGCTAACTGCCAATGAAGCACAAATTATATGTAAACGAAAGATAATCCGACTCAAGGCTCCGGACGGTAGCAAAGTCGAGGTTCTTGGGGATCGTGACGCCCCAATGCCAAACGTCATCTCGATGATTAAGGTAGCAGATTACTTGAGGCGTGGATGCGACGCTTAACTGGTGTACGTAATTGACGAGTGTAAGGAAGTGAAGGAGCTAGCCGATGTACCCGGGGTACGCGAGTACCCAGAGGTGTTTCCAGAGGATTTGCCTGGGATACCACCCGACAGAGAGATTGAATTTCGAATCGACTTAGTACCAAATGCCCAGCCCGTGGCTAAGGCTCCATATCGACTAGCACCAGTGGAGATGAAAGAATTAATGGCACAACTAGACGAGTTACTTGAGAAAGGATTTATCCAACCGAGCATCTCACCGTGGGGTGCTCCGGTGTTGTTTGTGAAGAAGAAAGACGGTTCGATGAGAATGTGTATTGATTATCGCGAGTTGAACAAACGTACGGTGAAGAACAAGTACCCTTTACCAAGGATCGACGACCTGTTCGATCAAATACAGGGCGCAAGTTGGTTCTCGAAAATCGACCTTCGATCCGGGTACCATCAGTTGAAGGTGAGGGAAGAAGACATATCGAAAACCGCATTTCGCACGCGTTATGGACATTTTGAGTTCCGCGTGATGTCTTTTGGATTGACGAATGCCCCCGCAGCGTTCATGGATTTGATGAATAGGGTTTGTCGACCGATGCTGGACCGATCGGTAATCGTGTTCATCGATGATATCCCCATATACTCCAAGAATGAGGGTGATCACGCGTGTCACTTGAAGGAAGCATTGGAAGCTCTGAAGAAGGAAAAGTTGTATGCTAAGTTCTCCAAATGCGCGTTCTGGCTTAGGGAAGTCCAATTCCTAGGTCACGTCATTAACCCGAACGGCGTTATGGTTGACCCAGCAAAGATAGTGACGGTAAAGGAATGGAATATTCCTAAGACGCCAACTGAAATCCGCAGTTTCTTGGGATTGGCAGGCTACTATCGGAGATTCATCCAGGATTTCTCGAAAATAGCTTCGCCGTTGACAAAGTTAACTCGGAAAGAGGTTAAGTATGAATGGGGTTCGACCCAAGATGAGGAGTTTAAGGAATTGAAGAAGAGTCTAACCCAAGCTCCAGTCTTGGCCCTCCCCGAGGGCAATGAAGACTTAGTGGTGTATTCTGACGCTTCGGGTCAGGGATTGGGATGCGTGTTGATGCAACGCGGGAGAGTGATCGCGTATGCGTCACGACAGTTGAAGATTCACAAAGCTAATTATCCAACCCACGATTTGGAACTTGCTGTTGTCGTATTCACATTAAAAATCTGGAGGTACTACCTGTACGGGGTGAAGTTTACTATTTACTCCGACCATAAAAGTTTGAAGTACTTCTTCGAACAAAAGGAACTTAATATGAGGCAGAGGCGATGGTTGGAACTGTTGAAAGACTATGATTGTGAAATAATATACCATCCTAGAAAGGCAAACGTGGTGGCTGACGCTCTAAGCCGAACGGATGTGCCTGCTCCTATTAGAGTGAAAGCTTGCCAGTTAGTGGTAACAGCAGATGTGATGAGAGAAATCGAAAAGGCTCAAGATGAGGCACTTAAGCAAGAAAACATAAAGAAGGAAAGGACGGTTGGCCAACAGGACAAGTTGGAATATAACACCCTTAGTGTTAGGACACGTTTTGGACGGGTATGGATACCTATGGGTGGCGAGCTTAGAACCAAAATCTTGGATGAGGCTCATAAGTCTCGGTACTCTATCCATCCTGGTACCAATAAAATGTACCAAGATCTAAGGAAGGATTACTGGTGGCCTGGAATGAAGCATGAAGTGACAAAGTATGTAAGCAAGTGCTTGACTTGCTCACAAGTAAAGGCCGAACACCAGAAACCGTATGGAAAGATTCAACCACTTGATATACCGGAATGGAAGTGGGAACACATTACTATGGACTTCATAACCAACCTACCTCGCACAGCTAAAGGTCATGACACCATTTGGGTAATTGTGGACCGTTTAACGAAGAGTGCTCATTTCCTACCTATTCGCGAGACGTTCTCGTCGAAAAGGTTAGCGGAAGTATTTATTAACGAAGTAGTAGCACGGCATGGGATGCCTTTGATGATAGTATCTGACCGGGACACACGATTCATATCGAGGTTCTGGAAAAGATTTCACGAGCCGATGGGTACGAGGCTTAATATCAGCACAGCATACCACCCACAAACGGATGGTCAGTCCGAAAGGACCATTCAGACATTGGAAGATATGCTCCGTGCTTGTATTATCGACTTCGGTGGCAGTTGGGACAGACATCTGCCGTTAGCCGAATTCTCCTACAACAATAGTCATCACACGACGATAGGCATGCCGCCTTATGAAATGTTGTATGGGAGAAGATTTAGGACCCCGGTTTGTTGGGGTGAGATTGGGCAGAAGGAGTTAGGAAGTCTGGAAGTCGTAAGAGAAACGTCGGAAAGGTTTGATCAAATCAAGGCACGAATGAAGGCCGCACAAGATCGTCAGAAATCCTATGCGGATAAACGACGAAGGCCTATTGAGTTTGATATTGGTGACAGAGTAATGCTGAAAGTGTCACCATGGAAGGGAATCATACGATTCAAAAAGAGAGGAAAGTTAAGTCTGAGGTTTTTCGGACCGTTCAGGATAATGGCACGGGTTGGTGAAGTCGCCTATCGATTAGAGTTGCCTGATGAGTTAAGTGGGATTCATCCTACCTTCCATGTATCACACTTGCGAAAGTGTTTGGCGGATGAATCGGCTCACGTACCACTTACTGACATCGAGGTCGACAACAGCCTTAATTACATCGAAGAACCCGTGGCCATCCTTGATCGGAAGGAGAAACGCTTACGTAGTAAGGTTATCCAACTGGTTAAAATCCAATGGAAGCATCGAAAGTCACTTGGGAAACGGAGAAGGAAATGAGGGAGTCGTACCCTCATCTACTTGACTTATGATAAGGTTTCGGGGACGAAACCTATTGTAAGGGGGGTAGACTTGTAACATCCCAAAAATAAAACGACAGTTATAATAACGGAATAAACGAAAGAGGCATGACGGGTCGGGTCGGATGGGTCAGCGGGCTATAAATAGCCTATGTCACCCCTTTTCTCTCATTTGCAACTTTTAGAGAGAGAAACCGTAGAGAGAGAAAGTTGGCGGATCAACCCGAGACTTCAGCAAAGTGTTACTCCATAACTCGTGAGAAGAACCTCCGGATCAGAAACTCGATTCAGGTAACAATCCGACCTAAATCTGAGTTTTAGTTCGTTTTTGGGTGAAAAGGTAAGGTTTGAACGGATGAAACTGAAAGATAATCATGGATTTGAGTTCCTTAATGGAAAACAAACGTTTTGAATTCTAACAGGTTCGGGATCTTGAAATGATCAGACCCGAATGCGAAAGTTAGGGTTTTTCACGAAGAACAGGTCGTGCGCACTTGCTAAGTGCGCACGGAGCAGGTCCTGCGCACTTGCTAAGTGCGCAGGAGGAGGGACCTGTGCATTTGATAAGTGCGTAGGAGGAGGGACCTGCGCACTTGATAAGAGCGCAGGCAGCAGGGTCTGCGCACTTGCTAAGTGCGCAGGCAGCAGGGTCTGCGCACTTGCTAAGTGTGCAGGCAGCAGGGTCTGCGCACTTGCCAAGTGTGCAGACATCAGAACTGGTTAAGTGAAGTCAGTATGTTAGAATGGTTAAACCGTTAGAGTCGGGATTGGTCTGATGTGTATTTAACAAATCAATTCAGATCGGTAGTGACGTTGTTGGACCTTCGTTTAAGACAACCCATATTAGCGTATCAGGTGAGTTCTAGAGCCCTCTTGTAAATGTTTTGTTAATTGTTTTGGGCTGGTGTGCATACTTACGAAATGATGTTTTAACGAAATGATGTTTTAACGAAACGATGTTTACGAAAGGAAAGGTTATGAAGTGTTTTTGCCAAAAAGGTTTACGAATGTTTATGAACGGTCTAAATGAGGAAATGTTTAATGAAAAGGGAAAGAGGTAAAGGTTTAAAGAAGTCATTACAAATCTAATCTGTCGAATGAATGGAATTGACGAATGAAGTCTGGGAATGTGATTCCCAGCCTTGTGGTAGATTATGGACAGCGAGCCATAGTTACCATAAGAACAACAGGGCAGTGTCTTGGTGGCCTGTCAATGGTTTTGATGTTGTACAACTGGTAAGGGAGTAACGACGGTTACTCGGGTGATGACGATCATCCTAAGTGAATAAGGTAAGGGAAATCAATGACGGCAATACGTAACGGTTGATTCCCAAAGGAAAGATGCGTGTTGGGCAATGACGGCGATACGTAACGGTTGACCCCACGTAGTGAATGGTTGGGCAACGACGGCGATACGTAACGGTTGACCCCACGTAGTGTATGGTTGTGGCATTGACGGCGATACGTAGCGGTTGCCCACAACACCAAAGGTTCCTTCGGGGACACTGTGACGCGTAAAGTAAGATACAGAATTAGACAACGATAATGTATGACTTAAATGAATGTTAAAAGTTTTAACGAACGACTCGTTCAACAGTGTTTATGATAATAATGTTGATGATGATATGGGTACGAAACCTTTTTTAAAGATGTTAGATTATTACATGCTTTTGTGAAAGGTTTTACTAAATGAATGAATGATATGTTTTTGGCAAATGTTGATGTTAAAGTTTTTATGAAATGCTAGAACTCACCAGCGTAGCTGACTTTGTAGTGTGCACATTCAGGTTAAGGCAGGTTATGAGGATGTACGGTGATGTTTGGCTAGCGAGAGGAGTTACCCGGCTGAATATGAAAACTGGCATCCCGTTATGTTTTAGTTATGATGTATTTATGTTTTAAACAATGTTTACGCTTCCGCATGTATGAACAATGATGACGTTATGTTTAAATGAAATTTTCCGCTGCGTTATTTGATATTCATGTTTAAGAACTGTTTGTGAATGAGTAAATCCAACAAGTGGGGCCTCCTGGGTTTGGGGCCTTACAAATCACATGAAAACATGTAACAAATCCGTCAAGATCTGAGTTTCTGTTTGAAAATGGGTTTTAGGGTTTTTGTGGGTTTTTAACATAAAGATTAGATTTTTACATATGAAATGGAAAAGAAATCTTGGATTTAGACTCACAAAAGTTAAACAAATGATTTGGACGTAAAAAGTTAGATTTTTGGATAAAAACGGACCTAGAACATGAAGATGTTCTTCAGGCGACACTAAGTTCTTGGGGCGACACTAGTCGAGGAAGACGAAGCGTAGTTCCCAAGAAATGCCAATGATTGGCGACACTTTGTACTGTCGCCATATCATGTGGCGACACTAAGATAGACGACACACATGCAAGTTATGGCGACACTGTCACCAACGACACTAGTGTTCCGCGACACTAAGTGCCTAGCGACACTAGTCTGGTGACCCTATAGGCGATACTAGTAAAATTTGATTGATTTCACGTGTTGACTTCCTACAGATTTTAATAGAGACCCGCCTAGCTTTATAGTTCGATAGTTGGTTAGTGATAGCCATACTGGTGAGTTTCTATTGCGCATTTTCATATGTTTTTGGGATGATGTGTATACTTAAATACAGATTTTGAAAGACAGGGTATTATTTATAAAATTATATTTTAGAAAGACAGAGTTTTAGAAAGAAACAGAAACAGAGTATAGATACTGTCTTTGAAACAATTTTTTTAAAGAAAGTACATAATGATAGAAAAGAGCAGTACCTCGGTACTGGTTGATAGTAACAGATGCCATGTTATGTGCTTATGTGATAATATGTGTTATTTGTCTGCATTTATGTGTTATGTGAAAGTAGAGTAATTGCATAGTAGAACAAAGTAGAAAAGCCTTGCAAGCTCAGAGAAGTCCCTCTTTCATAAGCTGGCATAGAGTAGAACAGAGAAGTCTTGCCCTGTATATGCAATAGAGGAGTCTTGCCTTGTGCAAGCAACAAAGGAGTCAATGGTTCAAATATGTTATTGTAGTACGAATGTATATGTAAGTTCACTTGTTACTTACAAGTGAAAAAAAGTATAACATAGACAGAGGGGGATATCTCAATTGGTTTCCCTAAAACAAAGCTTTAACAATGATAGTAACAAAACGAGTTTTATAAATTGTGATGTTTACAGAGTTTTAAATTGCAGAGAATGTTATATTAAAACTTATAGAAAGAAAGCTTGTTTTATTTTTATAATTAAGCGACCTTAAAGAGAAACATAGTTTATAGATAATAAAATAAAGATAGAATTCACTCTGTATAACTGACTTTTTAGTATGCATATCATGTTAAAGAATGATAGACCAGAGGAGCCGCAAGGGCTTGGAATGCATGGATCGTTGGGCTGCCTCTTTTAAGACTGACATTTCCTCTTATGATAGTTATCCCAAACAATGCTAATTAGGTTTTAATTCTTTGTGGATTTTGAATGTTTGAACAAGTTTTCCGCTGTAACAGATATTTGAATTTTCTAGTTAAGAATTATGATTTTATGTTTTGTGCCAACTATAAGATGTACCCGGTTTTGGGCGTTTCAGATCATGTAAACATAAATTAATATATATACATATACATATACATTTATATATACACATATACATATAGATATACATATATATATATATGTATATACATGTATATATGTTTATACATGTATATATGTATATATGTGTGTGTGTATATATATATATATGTGTGTGTGTATATATGTGTGTGTGTGTGTGTATATATATATATATATATATATATAGGGGTGGGTTCAATGGGGAACCCCAAAAAAAAAAGAGAGAACTAGGGAATCATTCTCAAACACACATTTTAAACAAGGAAAAAAACAAGCTAAAAGCAAAATGCTAAATCTTAAAAACTAAACCATAAAAGCTAAATGCTAAAAGCTAAACCCAAAAGCTAAATGTTAAATGCTAAAAGCTAAATCGCAAAAGCTAAATACTAAAAGCTAAACCGTAAAACCTAAATGCTAAAAGCTAATCCGTAAAAGTTAAAAGTTAATAGCTAAATCATAAAAGCTAAATGCTAAACACTAAAAGCTAAACCGTAAAGATAAATGCTAAGCACAAAAAGCTAAACCGTAAAAGTAAACGTTAAAGCTAAACCCTAAAAGCTAAACAGTAAAAGTTAAACGCTAAACACAAAAAACTACAAGCTAGAGCATAAAGCTAAACCCTAAAATTAAACCTAAAGCTAAACCATAAAATTAAACCTAAAACTAAACATTAAAAATTAAACCCTAAAACTAAACCTTAAAAACTAACCTAAACCCAAAAAGATAAACCCTATAATTGGAGCGAGACTCAAGAATCAGCATTCCAGCTACTGAAGCAGAAACTATGTAGCACACCCATCCTATCTCTACCGGTGGGAACGGATGACTTCGTGGTGTATTGCGATGCCTCCATCCAAGGTCTCGGTTGTGTGTTGATGCAACGCGACAAGGTTATCGCATACACTTCTCGACAGTTAAAAATCCACGAAAAGAATTACACAACTCATGATTTGGAGTTAGGAACCGTGGTGTTTGCACTCAGGATATGGATACATTACTTGTACGGTACCAAGTGCACCATCTACACCGATCACAAGAGTCTTCAGCATATTTTTGAGCAGAAAGAGTTGAACATGCGTCAACGTCGTTGGATCGAGTTATTAAACGATTATGATTGTGCAATCAAGTACCATCCGGGCAAAGCTAATGTCGTGGCCGATGCCCTAAGCAGAAAAGAAACCAAACCCTGATGGGTTAGAGCATTATAACTCACTATTCATACAGGATTACCCGAACAAATCCGCAATGCCCAACTCGAAGCCTTAAAAGAGGAGAACTTACCATTGGAATCCACTCGTGGTATGGAGAAACAACTTGAGGCAAAAGCAGATGGTATTCGCTACTTGGCGGAACGAATATGGATACCAGTATATGGAAACCTAAGAGATCTAGTCATGGATGAAGCTCACAAATCCCGATACTCTATCCATCCGGGATCCGACAAGATGTATCACGATCTCAAAGTTTTGTATTGGTGGCCGAACATGAAAGCCGACATAGCCACCTACATGAGCAAGTGTCTGACTTGTTCAAAGGTCAAGGTGGAGTACCAAAAGCCATCCGGATTACTTCAACAACCAGAAATCCCGATGTGGAAATGGGAGCAGATTTCTATGGATTTCATAACCAAATTACCCCCAACCCCTACTGGATGTGACACATTCTGGGTGATAGTGGATCGCCTAACCAAATCCGCTCATTTCCTTACTATCAAAGAGACCGACAAAATGGAAAAGTTAACTCGCCTCTATCTTAAAGAAGTAGTATCCCGACATGGAGTACCAATCTCTATCATTTCCGATAGAGACGCCCTATTCACCTCACATTTCTGGAAATCATTACAGAAAGCTCTAGGCACGCGCCTGGATATGAGCACAACGTACCATCCTCAAACAGATGGCCAGAGTGAACGTACCATACAAACCCTAGAAGACATGCTACGAGCTTATGTGATCGATTTCGAAAACAATTGGGAGACTCTCTTGCCTTTAGTGGAATTCTCCTACAATAATAGCTATCATACTAGCATCAAAGCAGCACCATTCAAAGCCTTGTATGGGCGAAAGTGTCGATCACCAATTTGTTGGGCTGAAGTTGGAGATAGCCAACTTACGGGTCCCGAACTTGTGCACGAAACCTCAGAGAAAATCGTGCAAATCCGAATCCGTATGGCGGCAGCTCATGACCGTCAAAAGAGTTATGTAGACAAGCGCAGAAAACCGCTAGAATTTCAAGTGGGCGACAAAGTGTTATTAAAGGTTTCACCGGTGTGATTCATTTCGGGAAACGAGAAAAGTTAAACCCGTGTTACGTTGGACCATTCAAGATAGTGAAAAGGATCGGTCCAGTAGCATACCAACTGAACCTACCAGAAACACTCAATGGAGTAAACAATGTATTTCATGTTTCAAACCTAAAGAAATGCCTATCAGATGAGACGCTTGTAGTTCCACTCGAGGAGTTGGAAATCGATGAACAGCTACGTTTCATTGAGGAACCAGTCGAAATCATGGAGCGAGAGGTCAAAACTCTCAAGCGCAGTAAGATACCTATTGTCAGAGTTCGCTGGAACTTGAGGCGTGGAGCGGAGTTCACGTGGGAACGCCAGGATCAAATGATGAAAAAGTATCCTCACCTTTTCAAACAGTCAACGTCAAACACGAAAGGTACTAACTAAATTTCAAGACGAAATTTATTTCAAACAAGGGGATGATGTGACAAACCTAAACTTTTTGTTTCAGACGTTACCGACTTCGTTTAATTTTCGGGATGAAAATTCTTTCAACAAGGGGATGATGTGATATCCGGCAATTTAAGGTTAACTCCGTTAAAGCAAACATCGTTATCTCAAGCATTGTTCATACAAACTCAGTCATCTCAGTCAGTCACACGTGCATTGCATTTAATTAGGTTAATTAAATGTGCAATTAATACACACACTGACACAACGGTAACTCGTATAATTATTGGATCGCACTTGAGTCTAACCCGGAACGTTGGTGATGAATCAAGAATAATATTTCAAACAATTAATAATTTATAATTAATATAAATTATATGATTTTACGTGTTATGTGACTTTACGAGAATTATGTGAATTTTCTTGATATCGCGCATGTTTATCAAATACTGATTGTGTTAATTATTTTTATAGAAGTTAGAGTTTTTATAAAAATAATAGTTAAAGGATTTAATTATTATTAGTGTTAATTGTTTTATAATAGCCTATGGACCTTTAGAAAGCCCATAACCCATTTAAAAACCCATGCATGCAAATGTGTATAAAAGGAAATTTATAAAATTAAAAACCCTAAACCCTTTTTCCCCTTTGAAGCCGTCACGATCCCAAACCCCACCCCCTTGAGCCGAGAGCTTCAAGCAACCCAAACACACCTCTTTTGATCTTAAATCTTGCAATTAGAAGTGGATTCGAGCTAGTCTAGGCGTTTCTAAAACTCACACGTAAGTTATTTCATCGAATTTCGTTACCTTTTTATTATAAAAGTTGTGATTGAAACCCTAGTTCATCCAAACATGAGTTTTTTGAAATAATGTTGATGAATTGATTATTTGATTGATGTTGTTGCAACTATTTAATGAGTATATTGATATTTAGAAAACCCTAGTTTCATATGATTTGTAACTTGGGTAAAGTAGAGACTTTTTTTATTATGTGATGTTGTAGGATTGCATGCTAGATGTGAATGATGATTGTTATGATTGTAATTATGCTAGTTAAGTAGTTTACAATTGAATGGATGCGTTATATCTTGTTAACAAAGCTAGAAATGGTAGACTTTCCTAAAGAGGAAACTTTGATGAAAGGTGTTTGTTGAATGTGAATTACTTTTACGTGCATGAGGTTATTGTATGATGCTAGCATGTTATTATGGACGTACTAAAGTTTGTTAAAGTGTTGTTTTGTACAAGTCGTATGCATAGATCATAAGTTACTTAAAGTAGAAACTTTTAGAATTTAAAACTTGATGTCTAGACCTAAGGTGTATGTTGTGATGATCCTTCATGCATTAATATGTGTAGATAAACATGTCATGATCATGCAAACGTGTTATAGATGATGTAATCTATTGAAACCAAACTTGTGTTCATATATTGTTAAAAGTAGGAACTTTGTTGAACGTGCATTGGGTAGACAAAACTTGCCATGCTAAGTTAGTTGTGACATGTGTAGCATGAAACTTGAATTACTTGTATACTATGTGTGTTGGTATTCAAACCAAACATTAAATCACTAAACGGGTCACCAACGGGTCGTCGAGTCAAACTTGGTCAAACTTAGTCAAACTTGGTCAAACTAATAAATATTTTCTAAAAACTTAAAACAATGGGATTGTTTGGATACTTAGGGTTCCTATCAGCGTGCACAAACACACACACACTTATAAACTAATGTTTATAGGTGGCAGTTAGTGGTCGAGCAGTTAATTAGCTTTCTTTTTCACGCACTCTAAGGTGAGTTTCACGACCCCTTTTCTTATGGTTTAAACTTGGGGGAAAAAACATGGGTACAAACATTTAGATCTTACATTTCATTTATATCACTTGTTGTACTAAGCGCAAACATATCATGTAAGTCCTTACTTATCGAACCGTTTAATATATGGGATAGCGAGGTAATCTTGAGTCTACTGGGCATTGACAAGCCCCACCCGCATTAGTCGTGCTAACACGACAGGAAGTCAAACGGGTGTAACATTGACCTAAACAGTTTACCATTGTTCATGATAGACATGGTAGGAGGCAGATCAAACATAAACAGTCAGCTTCGGTGTCGAAACGCTTTAGTAACATGTTATTTGGTTAGCTACCTATTGATATAACTGTAAATTGTTTTATCTAGTAAACTTTACTTACATTTGAAACCTGTGAACTCACCAACCTAGTGTTGACACGTTTTAGCATGTTTTCTCAGGTCGTTAAGGTACGAGCTCGAGATAGGGCATGCATGCATTGGAGTTTCATTATTTATCAAATGCAGGACTTACTTATTTATTTATTTTCGAATTGCATGTTTTGGGTGCAATTGTTTTTGGCACATGCTTTTCCTTCAATCTTTACGCTTCCGCATTTCGCATTAACTCAGAATTTTCATTTACTAGTGTTGCATCATGACTATGAGCTATACTAGTGTTTTATTAAACTCATATAGAGTCGTTCAACGTAACTAATGACTGAGATCCTGGTATGTCACGCTCCTAACGGTAAAACTCCGTTAGTGAATTTTGGGGGTGTGACAGTGGGGGTGGGGGGGGTTAGGATTTTTGGTGATGGGGTGGGGTGGGGTTATGTTTTTTGGTGGGGGTGTGGTGGGGGGTTTAAGTTTTTGGGGGTGGATTAGGTTTTTTGGGTGATACTACATATATGTAGTATTGAAAATAAGAAAAAGAAAAAAACGAGTTAATTCTTAATTTTTTTAACGTTATTTATAATAAAATGAAAGATAAAGAAATTCTTGATTTAATGATGCAATTTAAAAAAAAATAATAATAACGTATGCATAAGATAAAAATGTTTAAAAATTTATATATTTTAAGTTTCAATTTTACCCTTCCTTTTTAAAATTCCACTCCTTCTCTTTTTAGTGATTCTCTAGTTCTCTCATTTAAATAAGTTCTTTCATGAACCTAACCATATATATAGGGGACGGTTCCACTAAAAAGTGGTTTTTTTCTAAGAAATCATAAGAAGTGGGTCAAACGAACTCCGATTGAGCTCATTCCAGCGGCGTTGGAACCGTCTCATCGAACCCTAACCTGGACCCTAAAACCTAAACCCCCCTCCACCCGCATCCCGAAAAACCTAAACCCCCCTCCAACCCCACCTCGAAAAGCCTAAAACCACCACCCCCACCCTCCAAAAACCTAAACCCCCCACCCTACCCTCCTCCCCCCCAAAAAAAAAAACCTAAACCCACCCCCAAAAACCTAAACCCCCACCTCCACCCCCTAAAAAACCTAAACCATATAATCTAACCATAAAAGCTAAACCTTAAGGCTAAACCATAAGACTAAAACCCTAAAATTCAAACGTAAAATCTAAACCTTAAAAGCTAAACCCTAAAAGCTAAGATTGTAGAGTTCGACGATATGGTTCCAACGCCGCTGAAATGATCTCAATCGGAGTTCATTTGATATCGTTTCTTAAGGTTTTTGTCATTTATTAGATTTCTTAGCGAAAAACTATTTTTTATTTGAACCTCCCTATATATATATATATAGGGTAAGGTTCATGAGAGAACTCATTGTTAATGAGAAAACTCATTGTTCATGAGAAAATAAAAAAAACTACTCATTAATAGTATTTTCGTAATTAATGGCACTTTTTTTGTAAAACAAAAAAAACTTCTAAAAAAAAATAAAGAAAAATATAAAAAAAATAGTCGGTTTAGCTTTAGGGTTTAGTTTTTTGGGTTTAGTTTAGCTTTTACGTTAGGGCTTTAGAGGTGGGGGTTAGGTTTTTGGGCGTGTGTGGGGGGTTTAGGTTTTTGGAGGGTGGGTGGGGGGTTTAGGAGGGCGGGGGTGGGTGAGGGAGGTTTAGGTTTTCGGGCGGTGGGGGTGGGGGATTAGCTTTTTGGGGCGTATGGGAGGGTTAGGGTTTTGAGAATATATAATGATAATATAATTACAAAAGTGCCATTAATGAAAAGTTTTTTGGTTTTCTCATGAAAGTGAGTTTTGAGGTTTAGCTTTTTGGTTTTTTGGTAGTGAAGTGGGGGGGGGGGGGGGGTAGGTTTTTTTGGTGGTGGGGTGAGGTTAGGTTTTTGGGTGGGGGGTTTAGGTTTTTTGGGGTGGATGTTTCTGGGGTGATACTGCACATATGCAGTATTGAAAATAAGAAGGAAAAAAACGACTTAATTCTTATTTTTTATAACGTTATTTATACTCAAATGAAAGATAAAGAAATTCTTGATTTAATGGTGCAATTTTTTTTATAAAATAATAACGTATGCAAAAGATAGAAATGTTTAAAAATTTATATATTTTAAGTTCCAATTTTACCATTCCTCTTTAAAATTACACCCCTTCTCTTTTTAATGGTTCTCTAATTTTCAAATTAAAATGAGTTATCTAATGAACCTAACCCTATATATATATACACACACACACACATAGGAGGGTTCCAGAGAAAACCACATAGTTAGGCGAAAACGGAGAAACCACAAAAAAACCAATTTTAACCAATCATATAATAATATTTTTTTTATTTTATTTTTATTTATTTATAAGAGTGTCAATGTAGTATTACACATTTTTACAAAAAAAAATCATTTATGTATTGGCTTACGTATACGTAACACATAGTGTTACGTATAAGTAAGCATAAAACAAAAAGATTGAGGTTACGTATACGTAAAACACAATACGAAAAATGATTTTTTTGGTAAATTGTGTAATATTATATTAATACACTTAGAAATAAATTAAAAAATAAAAAATCTATAAATTATTTGATGGTTTTCTTGGTTTTCGCCTAACTATGTGGTTTTCTCATGATCCTTCCCCTATATATATATATAGGGGACAGTTCCACTAACAAGTGGTTTTCGATAAGAAATACTAAGAAGTGGGTCAAACGAACTCCGATTGAGCCCATTCCAACGGCGTTGGAACCGTTTCATCGAACCCTAACCCGACCCAAAAAACCTAAACCCCCTCCTCCCGCACCCCAAAAAACCTAAACCCCCTCCAACCCCACCCCGAAAAGGCTAAAACCACCACCCCAACCCCCCAAAAACCTAAACCCCCACCCACCCCCTAAAAACCTAAACCCACCCCCACCCCTACCCCGAAAAAAAAACTAAACCCTAAGGCTAAAACCATAAAATTCAACGCTAAAATCTAAACCCTAAAAGCTAAGATGGTAGAGTTCGACGAGACGGTTCCCACGCCGCTGGAATGAGCCCAATCGGAGTTCGTTTGATATCGTTTCTTATGGTTTTTATTATTTCTTATGGTTTTTATTATTTCTTATGCTTTTTAGCGAAATGTCACTTCTTATTTGAACCTCCCCCTATATATATATAAACATTTCCATCATTTTACCAACCGCACCTTTTAAAAGATAACAAGTAATTGCGTCTCTTACGAGCACATAATACATAGTCACATATCATTAGTATACATAAATATTAATCATTTAATGAACATGTATTGTAAAGGAAATAACAAAAACATATATGTTGCTACAACGAATAGGCTAAGTATACCTACTACCTTAACAAATACAAGTTAGAGTGAGGATCTTGACGTTCTCAATTGTATCAGCTGCTTCAAGTACCTGCTAAGATCAAAGCACCGTTAGTCTCACCGCAGGAGGGGGTCTCCTGCGATCAGCCTCCGACGTGAGAATAAGATAACTATTCTTTGAAGATGATAAAGAATTTAGGATCGAGAGTAGTGAATGGGATTGTGAGAATGTGAGAATAGAAGATGAAGATCAGACTTGGTTCCTAAGAGCCCAAGCCCTCTCTTTTATAACTGATTGTGTAGATGTTTGTTTCCAGCTCCTTACTGAATGCGAGGGTATCCCCTTCTCTTTCCTTTCCCTGTAGTGAGCCCCTTTCCTTTTTGGTGTAAAGGGTTATAGTCTCCTAAAAAGACAAGGATCCCTTTTCTCAAAACCATTAAGACTTATTATCTCCTAGCCTTGACTTCCTGGAGATTTCAAATAGGGCACTTTCATTTATGCCATGTCTCCTCATCGTTTAAAAGACATGGTTTCATGGTTTTACTTGGTATATATGCTTTTTGAACGAATACATGCTTTATGAACATACCCACGTCATCAGCCCCTAGTCAGGAGTGCTTATTGCGTAGTAATGAGGGCTTCTGACTAACCCTGAATAAAAAATTAGTTTTATTGTTCCATCTTGTTCTATTTGAACTTGCTTTGAACCTGTGGTTGGATGACGCAGCACGAGCCTTCGGAGGTGATGGAACTTCTTGACGGCTTGCGTCAGTTATCACCCATTTTTCTCTCTCTTATTTCAAAATTGAATTTTGAAAACCCCTTTTATTCAACCGATACTCCTCATTTCATCTTCATGAAAATGGTTTCTTCTTCTAAGGATTTTCTTATTCTTCGTTTTTTCCTCTTTACCACCGACGTCACTTTTTTAAGGTTAGTTCATCTTTTCTTGCCTTTGTCTACCGTAGCAATGTCTAAGAATGATTTAAGCATCCAAACTTCCAAGATGACCCACATCGATGTTGACGAATTTTGCAAACAATGGGGTTTGGATGCGAAATTCAATCCGACTGCTCTGATCATGTGGAAAACTGTTGATCAGTGCTCGGAGGGTATGCTTGCTATGTATAGTCGTCACTTTGAATTTTCGAACCTCCGATTTCCGTTTTCCCTGTTTTTCTTGCGTTTTCTAGAGTATTTCCGACTTAATTTTGGTCAATTGTCACCTGTTGGGGTTAGTAAGGTCATCCATTTTGAGGTGCTATGTAGATCCTTGGGTCATGAGCCGGACCTCACCATGTTTCCGTCTCACTAAAAACGGTGATTGGTACACTGTTGAGAAAACGACATGCGAGGAGGGGCTCGTGTCGGTGACCATCTCTTGTCTTCGTTCTTGGAAAGACCATTTCTTTTGGATCTCGAAAGATATTCTTCCTTTTACCGTAAACCCTGAGAAGCCATCTAACCAACTTAACCCTCAGAAGCCCGAGGTTTCGTCTTTAGATGCTGTTGTGTATAGTAAGCTTGACTCTTTTTTTCTACACTCCGTGTTTACCCAGAGTAGTTGCTTGTGATGCTCGGGTTGAGTGTACTATGGGATTCAACCTTTGTTCCTCTGTTAACTATGGATGGGAAGGGTATGGTTTTTCTTTCTTTTGCTCATATGTTTACTTGCCTGTTTTGCTTATTTTTGCATTCTTCTTTTGTAGAAATGAGTGTCTTGGATTTTCTTCTATTGGAGGATACTTCTGATGTTGAGGAGGGGATGAGGGAGTTGAAAAGGGGAGAGACCAATGCCTTGGTTCTCAACATCTGTTCGTTATGAGAGTGGTCCTTATGTTAGTGTTTCTGAGGCTGCTAGCACGAAGCGGGTCAAAGGTAAGGGCAAGAAGCTTGCTTCCAGTCCGAAGACCCAAAAAGGTAAGTGTAGGTCCCAGGGGGTCTACGGATCAATCTCAGACGTATAACACACTACGCGAACTCGTAGTGCGGAATCCTAACGAATATGGGCGTATGTAATGATAAGACCATAAGAAAGAACACAAAGATACACAAGATTATCAAACTCTTTTTGATATTACTCTGTCAATAGTGCATACAAGATTTTAAACAACTGATTACAAATGACTACGAACTATATATAGGGAAACATTCTGCCACAGGTGAACTTAACAAGTTCGCCACACAAGTTCGCCTGTTACAAAACTTAACATCAAACTTAGAAAACATTACAAACTTAAAGATACAAATGACCTAATCTATTACAAAAGCTAATTGTCACGCATCATTTCCCAACAAACTCTCCCTTGAAAATAGCTTGGTCTTTGTCTTCAAGTTCTGCTCTTCCAATATTCCGGTAGCTTGCTTCCGGCACACATTCCTTGGTTAATACACACATACAAAACCCTCTAGTACTGCATTGCATGTTCTCTCCACTCGCTGGTATACATGATCTCTTTACTCTTGAGCATCAGCTGGTCCTTCTTAGAAAGCTTGATAAGATTCATAATGTCGTAGAATCTAACCAGAATCTTCCCATCTAAATCTTCAACCACAGCCTCACCAGTAGTCACATCTACATACCACCACTTGATATTCCCTAGACAGGCTCTGACAGTCACATCAACATACCACCACATCAAGCACCAGTTTTTAACTTTTAAAAACAATAATTATTTAACCCTTTTAAATAAATAAATCAGATGTATTTAGCGGAAGCGATTTATGGTACAACAAACATATCAGATCTTAATTCCTTTTAGTGATCCGATTACACGCGTATAAACAATATTACATAAACCAACCATAGGGTGTTCTAGGATAATGCCTTTGATGATAACCAAATCAGAACACCTTAGTACAACGAACATCATGCTAGATGACACGTACATGAAAACCCGCAGAAAAAAGTCACATGAGATGCGCAAGGGGGAGGACCGATCACGACGGCGGTGGTGCGACGGTGGTGGCGGTCCGCCTAGGCGGCGACAACGGCGGTCAGAGGTGGTGGTAGCGTCGTCGACCGAAAGAGAGAGAGGGGAGGGTTTTGAAATCCATGTGATGGCTAAGAATCTCAATTAAGTTTTAGGGTTTAAGTTAAGGTTATATTTATAAACCTTTAACTTCCAAACTGGCCCCTGAGATATTAACAGCTAATATCCAACTAATAATTAACTGTTTAATTATTAACCCTATATTTTACTAATCATTAATAATCAGTAAAATGTATTCTTTAAATGTTTAACATATTAAACATTTATCCCCGTGAATAATTAATTAATTAGATAATTAATTATCTCAATCTCCGACAAATATTTCTATAAATAGTTATTCACCATTTATTATATCCGTTTTTTGTGAACTATAATATTTAACAATTAAATATTATTACTTGCTCGTTGCCTAAGGTGTACCTCTTTAGATCGTACCTTGTTAGTAACGTTGACTTAATTTATGATCGGACATCATATATCCAACAATCTCTCACTTGGACGATTCATCAATTAATCAGTTCAACGTAGACAGTGGTGGACGCCTAGCTGCATATCACTGCCATAGCAAGGTATGGCATATTACAATCGTCAAACTGTTCCTTGGTGTACTAGTAACCTTTACTTTACCAAGTCTAACAGTCATAGTAAGCATATCTATCAGTACTTTCTGTTTAGGCCATTCGGTGAATATGTGACATGGATACAATTCACTTCTCATATATGGTTTAACTATTCTTGTTCTCGTTCTCCAATTCAAATTGGTCTAAACAAACTACTCTTTAGTTTGAGCATGGCCATGCGTTTTACACCAGCTTGAATCAACTAGGGCGCCAAAATGTCCAACTCCTAATTAAAGGAGAACAGAATTCCTTTGGCCACGTACAACTCCCACTAAACCTCATATCACTCCTGATCATATCCTTATTACTGCCTGTTAAGGAACAGTGTTAGATAAGATCAAAGAACAAACTTTAGTCAGAGTTAGTTCTAGTATGTGCCTCAGGTCGAGGATTGACATACCATACTTTATTCAAAAGATCTCAAGACATTGATCCATGAAGATAGTTTTAAAACGAGTTACGTCCAATAATTATTCTCTAATAATTATCTGTGATCATAGTTTCCAACTTCTTGGTCTTTCATTCATAATGAACCAACCATCCAATTCACAGTAGTCTTACATTCAGATTGATTCCCATGAATCTGATCGACTACGGACATTTAGAATATAACATTCAAGGATTTCTAAAACGTATAAACTATCGAACACGGTAACATCTATTTATAATGCATTTAACCATTAAATCAAATATAAAAACTAATGCAACTGTTTTGTTCAAAAGAACCAAATACTAAATATAGATCAAACCCACTGTCTAGCAAATCTAAGGCCTATCTTGTCAGCAAGCTCCTCATGTTTAGAATGAGGCATAGGCTTCGTGAACGGTCAACTAGATTCTGATCCGTGTGAACTTTGTTTAACATGATGTCTCTCCGTTCTAATATATCCCGGATATAATGAAACCTTTTGAGTATGTGCTTCATGCTGTGGTGTGACCTTGGTTCCTTAGCTTGAGCAATAGCACCAGTATTGTCACACAGTATCTCGATTGGTTTCTGAATGCTAGGCATTACTCCGAGATCAGCAATGAACTTCTTCATCCAAGCAGCCTCTTTTGTAGCTTCCGAAGCGGTAATGTATTCGGACTCTGTGGTGGATTGAGCAACAACACTTTGCTTAATACTCTTCCAAGTGATCTGTCACACCCCCAAATTTCAACTAACGGAGTTTTACCGTTTGGGAAATGATGAACCAGGATCTCAGACATTAGTTACATTGAACGACTCTACATGGGACTCAAATTAAAATTACCATATCAATCAGAGTTAATGCGGAAGCGTAAAGAAAGTAAATGCGCAAAACACATGCGCCCAAAAGAATAGTCCAAAAGTCCAAACCAAACACAAATTTAAAGTAAACCAAATAGTTTAATAAAACAGAAATCATAGGCAGAATTCCATGCATGTCCTATTGTGTGCACCTGTGTCTTATCTTAAGCGACCTAAGAAAAACATGTAAGAAAATGTCAACAGGAGGTTGATGAGTTCACAAGTTTCAATTTATAGAAGCGTTTAATAGATTAATGTACATTATCAATAGGTAGCTAACCCATAAACATGTTAACTAATGCGCTCGCTACCGACAGCTGACTGTTTATATGCCTCCCACCATCATGGTGCATGTTTAGGTCAATATTACACCCGTTCGACCTCCAATCGAGTTAGCGCGACTAACGGGGGTGAGGTTTGTCAAACCCAGTAGTACTACTCAAATTACCTCGCTATGTTCATATTAACGGTCCAATGTGAGGACTTAAAGGATAATGTATACGCATAGTCATACAAGTGATATCATATATGAATTACAAGAATCAAAAAGTATTTACGATATGTTTTCTCCCCCAGTTTAAAACAGTAAAAAGGGGCCGTGAAAACTCACCTGCGTTGCGTAGTAGGTAGTATCTCATAAATGAAAGATTTGGAATCTCAATTGTTAGCCTGCATGGCTCACGTATGCCCTAAAATTATAAACTCATAAATTAGGGACAATTTGAGAATTGTGACGACGACACGGAAAGTTAGAATGTCCTAACGCAATCTAAGGATTTAGGAATAAACGGACGTGTCTACGGAATTATATAACTTTTTAATATGCTCGTTAAGGGAAAAGGGTTACGTGTTGTATGTTCATAAATAATTAAACAAATACATATATTCGTACGTACGAGTCGTTTACAAAGATTAGAAAAATAATATAATTTAATATATTATTTTTAAGTTCGAAAGATTTACTAAATAATCCTTGGAGTGGAAAAATAATAAATATATTATTTTTAATCGAGGTAAATAACGCAGGTAAATAATATAACTATTTATATTATTTATACTTTCAAAAATGTCACACAAGATAATTAAATTAGTCAAAATAATATAATATATATATTATTTTATTAACGTTGAATACGGGTTGAAAATAATATAATTATATTACTTTATACGAGATTACGATTTGAAAAATACATAAATACATTATTTTTAAAAGTGGAAATAATAGTAAAATTGGTTACAAAGTTCAAACCCGAGCCCATGGGTTATTTCCCGGGCTAAAACACGTTTATATAATATTATAATAATATAGGGTTTGATTTAATATTAAAATAATAGTTGGGAAAAGGTTTTAAAAATAAAACAGTGGGGAGGGATTCGAACCCGGGTCCCTCCCCTACGAGTACAAAGCCTTAACCAACTCAGCCGCTAGGCCATCGCATTCTAAACCCAAACTGGAATGGTTTTAGCAAGGTGGTTTCCTGTGTTCTCCCACCCTATCGAAGCCGAACCAAGTCCGGCTCTAAATCCCACCAAATCGATCACGATTCGAATCCAAAGTGTAAGGTCCCTTTCCTGGGTAACCTCACTTGTTGGATTTACTCATAAACATAGTCATAAATACTGAACTTAAATTAAAACATTCGAGAGTAGCGAAAACAAACATCATTCGATACATAACATAACAGCGGAAGTCTTAACAATTAAAAACACAACATTTTTAATTAACAATCAAGAGTGGGATGTCAGTCGCTTGCCGGGTAACCATCACGCCTCCGCACGACCCTTCCTTTCTTTACCTGAAATGTATACTAAAAGTCAGCTAACGCTGGTGAGTTCTAGTTTAAAACTATTAAGTATGAACATTCTTTTCTTTATAAGTATGCATAATTATATATATATACTTTTATATAAATACGTATTCAAAACTTTTGCTTTTCTTTCATCATTCTTATGTGATTACATAGATATGCATTCACCTTTACTTTCCTTAACATTCATTGGTCATACACATAAGGGTGATCAACCCTACTTTTACTGCGTATATCACAAAGACATACGCCCTTAAGCTACCGTCGTAGCCCTTTTACTCGTCCGGTCCTAGAAACCGTCCGCCTTAACTTTCGTTCGACCAACCTTCGGTCGTCCGTCTTTACCGTCCTACCGTTGTAGTCCGTCGTATTCGCCCGTCTGCCCTAAGGTATCCGTTTCCCACGCGAACTATTGTTTATGCAACAGTAATAATATTTTAGCATTTACTTCGACCGCCCATTAATACCTTTTGTACGTCCTAGCTTGCGAAGGAACGTATCTTTCCCGGTTGCAAAATAGTCGCGTGGTCGTCCGTCTACAGAAGTAGCCGTTAGCTTCGTTTCCGTCCATAATGTATACATACATTCATAACATGCAATATAAATAATTATAAAGCAAGATTTCATTTATTTACGTTATGCCATTCTTTCATTCATTCTTTGTAAACATACGTTTCATTCTTTGTTCATAATTCATTCTCATATATATATAAATATATATTAGTATATCACGTATGATCACATTAGCATTCATATCATTTATTCATTTAGTGTATACATTTCAGCCCCAAAACATTTAATAAAGTTTGCACATAACATAGAAGGGGGCACATAGAACTCACCTGATAAGCTAGTCTTGGTTGTCCTAAACAAAGGTCCAACAACGTCACGTACGATCTGAATTAGATAGTTAAATGCACATCAGACCCAATCCCTACTCTAACGGTTTAATCATACTGAATTAGGCGAACATACTGACTTCACTATCTAGCCTAATGCCTGCTGCCTGCACACTTAGTAAGTGCGCAGAGCCTTGCTCATGCGTACTTGACAAGTGCGCAGAGAGTTCTTCTTACGTACTTGGTGAGTACGCATGATCTTTCTCCTGCGTACTTGGTAAGTACGCAGGACGTCCTTCTTGCGTACTTGATAAGTACGCAGTACATGTTTCCTGGACAAAAATCCAAAATTCTTGCATGCTAACTCGATCATGTCAATCTTACAACTTTCTTTGATCAAAACGTGCCATTTTCCTTCTAGATGCTAGTTCTAAGCTTATTATCAGGTTTCATCCATAAAAACGTCTCCTATAGAGCTAAAACCCGAGAAACCCCAAAATGAACAAAAACTCAGATTATGTCGAATCGTTACCTAGATTGGAATTCTGATTCGGAGGTTTTGCTCACGAGCTCAGCGATAACGTGCTCCTTAAATTTCTAGATCAAAACGTTCGGTTTTCATTCTAGATGCTATACCTAAGCTCATTTTCAAGTTTCATCCGCAAAATCGTTATCTTTTTAGCCAAAACCCGAAAATCCCAAATTAAACAAAAACTCAGTTTAGAGTCGAATCGTTACCTGGATTGGGGTTGTGATTTGGAGGTTTTGCTCACGAGCTTAGCAGTAACGTGCTCCCACAATTTCGGGACGATCCGTCAACTTTCTCTCTCTAGGCCCGAGCTCTCCTTTCTCTCTCTAGGTTGCAAGTTGTGGTGTTGTCTTGACCCTTATAAACCTGGGCTTCGCTCGGCCCGTTGGAACCGAGCCCAAGCCCATCCGCTCAGCCCGTTGGAGCCGAGCCCAATCCTATCCGCTCGGCTCGTTGGATCCGAGCCCAAGCCCATCCGCTTTTCTTTTGTTTTATGATGATTAATTCTCTTCTGACCCTTTTCTGTGCTTCCATTGTACTTTGACTAAAGGAATCGACTTATTGCGTAGTCGTTTCTCAGCTCGGTCAAGAATGGCTATCGGTTCCCCTACATAATTTAGACTGTTATCCACTTCGATCTCGTCGTAAAGTATGTGAGCTGTGTCGTCAGCTAGGCACTTGCGTAAGTGTGACACGTGGAACGTAGGGTGTATTCCACTAAGCTCGACGGGTAGGTCTAGTCTGTAAGCAACTTGACCCACTCTCGCTAGAATCTTGAAAGGTCCGACAAACCGTGGACTTAGTTTGTCATGTTTTTCTGAATCGAATGATTCCTTTCCATGGTGATACCTTTAACAGTACCATGTCCCCTACTTGAAACTTTAAATCCCTTCTTCTCCTATCTGCATATGATTTCTGTCTGTCTTTTGCGGCTTTCATTCGAGCCTTGATTTGATCAAATTTCTCGGAAGTAGCTTTGACCACTTCGAGACTTGCAAAATCCTTTTGTCCAATTTCCCCCCAACAAACTGGGGTCCTACATTTCCTTCCATACAACATTTCAAATGGCGGCATGCCAATAGTCGAGTGATAGCTGTTTTTATATGAAAATTCTGTCAATGGTAGATGGTTGTCCCAGCTCCCACCGAAGTCAATGATACAGGCCCGGAGCATGTCCTCCAAGGTCTGAATGGTCCTTTCCGATTGTCCATCGGTTTGAGGGTGGTAAGCGGTGTTGATGTTCAGTCTAGTGCCCATTGCTTCGTTGAATTTCTTCCAAAACCTTGACGTAAATCTAGTATCCCTGTCGGACACAATCGACAGCGGCATACCATGTCTGCTCACAACTTCCTTGATAAACACTTGTGCTAGTCTTTCTGACGAAGAAGTCTCACGTATTAGCAAGAAGTGAGCACTTTTCGTCAAGCGGTCGACGATCACCCAAATGGTATCATTGCCTTTAGCTGTTCACGGTAGCTTGGTAATGAAGTCTATCCTGATCTCCTTCCATTCCGGTATTGGTAGAGGTTGCATTTTACCGCATGGTTTCTGGTGCTCGACCTTAACTAGTGAGCACGTTAGGCACTTGTTCACGTACTCGGTCACATCATTCTTCATGCCAGGCCACCAATACTCTTTCTTCAAGTCTTGATACATTTTGTTTGTCCCAGGGTGGATAGAATAGCGAGACTTATGGGCCTCATCGAGTATTTTGCCTCTAAGCTCGCCAATCTTAGGTATCCACATCCGGCCAAACCTAGTTCGTACACCGTATGCATTTGCATCCAAATTTCCTTGTTGCCCTACTATTCTTTCCCGTTTTATATTTCTTTCTAATAGTGCTTCATCTTGTGCCTTTGATATTTCACTCATCAAATCAGGCGTTATAATCATCTGACATGCTTTGATACGTATAGGTTCCGATTCTTCCTTTCTGCTTAAAGCGTCAGCCACTACGTTTGCCTTGCCTGGATGGTACAATATCTCACAATCATAGTCTTTCAGTAGCTCTAACCACCTCCTTTGTCTCATATTTAATTCCTTTTGTTCAAAAAAGTACTTCAAGCTTTTGTGATCGGAGTAAATGGTGCATTTAACTCCATACAGATAGTGCCTCCATATTTTCAACGCGAACACTACTGCCGCCAACTCTAGATCGTGAGTTGGGTAGTTAACCTCATGAATCTTTAGTTGCCGCGAGGCATAAGTAATTACCTTTCCTCGTTGCATAAGTACGCATCCTAAACCTTGACCCGAGGCGTTAGAGTAGACTACCAAGTCTTCATTTCCCTCAGGTAGTGTCAAGACTGGAGCTTGGGTTAATCGTGTCTTAAGTTCCTCAAACACATTGTTTTGGGTTGGACCCCATTCGTAATTTACTTCCTTACGTGTTAGCTTTGTCAGCGGCGAGGCTATTCTCAAGAAATTCTGAATGAATCTCCGATAGTATCCTGCCAATCCCAGAACACTTCGTATCTCTATTGGCGTTTTCAGGATGTTCCAACCTCTTACGGTTTCGATCTTTGTAGGATCCACCATAATGCCGTTTGGGTTTATGACATGACCTAGGAATTGGACTTCCCTAAGCCAGAATGCGCATTTGGAGAATTTTGCGTACAACTTTTCCTGCTTAAGCACCTCCAGAACCTCTCTTAGGTGGCAGTGGTGATCACCCTCGTTTTTCGAATATACCAGTATGTCATCTATAAAAACTATCACTGATAGATCCAACATGGGTCAACATACTCTTTTCATCAAATCCATGAACGCTGCTGGTGCGTTGGTCAATCCGAAGGACATCACGAGAAACTCATAATGCCCATAACGCGTGCGAAACGCGGTCTTTAGTACGTCTTCTTCTCTTACTTTCAGCTGATGGTAACCCGACCTAAGCTCGATCTTTGAGAACCAACTCGCACCTTGCAGTTGATCAAAAAGATCGTCTATTCTAGGCAGTGGGTATTTGTTCTTTACTGTCCTCTTGTTCAACTCGCGGTAGTCGATGCACATGCGCATGCTGCCGTCCATCTTCTTTACAAATAGTACCGGAGCGCCCCATGGTGAAATGCTTGGTATAATAAATCCTTTTTCTGTTAGTTCCTCTAGTTGAGACATCAATTCTTTCATTTCTGACGGAGCAATCGGTAGGGGGCTTTGGCAACGGGCTCAGCTCCTGGCAGTAAGTCAATCTGAAATTCTATTTCCCGATTGGGTGGTAACCCAGGTTGATCCTCAGGGAATACTTCCGAAAAGTTGCACACCATGGGTACATTCTTGAGTTCATTCATTTTCATTCTATCATCAATAACATATGCCAGATAAGCTTCGCAACCGCGCCTCATGTAACTTTCAGCCTTGATCATCGAGATGACGTTCGGCATCGTGCAATTCCAATCCCATAAACCGTAATTGGGCTGCCGCTTGGAGCTTTGAGGTGTATCCTCTTACGTTTACATATGATTTGAGCTTCATTGGCAGCTAGCCAATCCATACCCAATACTATATCGAATCCCCCTAAAGTGAGAAGGAATAATCTAGAAGGGAACTTATGACCCTCTATTTCTATGATGCAATCCTCTGTTACTTGAAATACTGTCGAATTTTTACCAATGGCAGTTTGTACGCTAAAGGCCTTTACTATGGTGTTGATAGTGCAATCTAGTTTACGACTAAATGCATTGGATATAAAACTTTTACTAGCACCAGAGTCAAATAAAATAGCAGCATGTTCATTATTAACTAGGAACGTACCTGACACAACATCAGGGTTTCCCCTTGCTTCCTCCTCAGTTAGGGCGTAGGCTCGAGTCCTAGCCTGCGGCTGTTCCTTTTCCCTCTCTTTTCCCGAACCAGATTGGCTGGCCTTCCTGCGGTTCTTTGTCAGATGTCTAAACAATCCACATACTTGACACTTGACGTTTATTACGCATTCTCGGGAGAAGTGACCCGGCTTCCCACACTTATAGCATGTGGTGGTGCCGATTCAACACTCGCCAAGATGTTGCCTTCCATATTTCCTGCAAGTTTCATATTCATCCGACCTTGGTTTTTTAATGCCTCTAGACGGGTTCTCCCACTTCCTCTTTTGTGTCTCGTGTGTAGGGTCCTCATTGGCATAATCGTCGTAGACGATTCCGCTCAGATTCACTACTGACTCGAAGGTCGATGGTAGGTTAGCTTTCACATGGACCCGAACCCTTTGCGGAAGACCCTTGACATAGTATTTGATCAGACGGTCTTCAGTTTCCACCAAGTGTGGTACCAGTTGGGCCAGCTCGTTGAATCTTGAGGTATACTGGCAATGAGTCTTGTTGCCAGCCTTGAAGTTTAGGAACTCGTTCTCCACACGATCAATCTCGTTCTGTGGGCAGAACTTTTGGATTATGAGCTTCTTCAGGTCTTCCCATGTCATTCTGGCAAGAGCGTTTGGTGAATTTGTTCTCTGAATGTTTCTCCACCAACCTAGTGCTTCATTGGTGAAAGAATGAGCAACATATTTAACCGCCTGGTCCGGTCGACACTCGCTGATGTTGATTACAGCGTTCATCCTCTCTATCCATTCGAACGTAGCCACCGAATCCTTGTTACCATCAAACTTGGGTGGGTCTCCGTCTTTGAAACCTTTGTAAGTACACCCACGATTGTTTGATCTCACATTCACTTCATCCCCATCACTTTCATAAAATTTCTCTTCATGGTCTCCTTCATCCTCCTCTCTACTTTTCTTTAGTGCCTCGGATAGTAGATCAGGCAATACTTTCTTCAGGGTGAGTACAACTTCACGGGCAATAGCATCCCTGACCTCGGGTTCTAACCGTAGAGGCCCTTGATTGTTGTTCCCAGTTGAGGTCACTTCTGTTTCGTGCACACTCTCGGTGTGTTCTGCGTGCACACTCTTTTCCTCTTCAAGTCTTTGATTCAACGGAGGTCTACCTACTCGGCCAGTGCGACCGCCTCTGCATCCGGTCCTTCCTCCACCAGCCATAGTTCTTAGTTTCCTGATAGTTATAAAGGGAATACATCAATGTCATTTCTTCAGATCATAGTTTGGAATAGTACGAGCAAGGTAAATTTTTAATTACAGTGACCGGTTTATGATTACTAATTTACATTACTTTTCGGGTTCAAAACTCTTCAAATCGGTTGTGACATTGACATCTATTTGTTCTAAGTTACGGTATCTATTCTTATCCAAGTGCATTAACTTTAGTATTTACTTACCGTGTTGGCGTTGGCGTCGGTTACCCATACTGACATCCGTGCATTGTTCCCATAATCAGTTTGAGTCCAGACATTTAGGGATGTCTGAATCTCTCAAACTATTGCTCTGATACCAACTTGTAAGGCCCCTTTCCCGGGTAACCTCACTTGTTGGATTTACTCATAAACATAGTCATAAATACTGAACTTAAATTAAAACATTCGAGAGTAGCGAAAACAAACATCATTCGATACATAACATAACAGCGGAAGTCTTAACAATTAAAAACACAACATTTTTAATTAACAATCAAGAGTGGGATGTCAGTCGCTTGCCGGGTAACCATCACGCCTCCGCACGACCCTTCCTTTCTTTACATAAATTGTATACTAAAAGTCAGCTAATGCTGGTGAGTTCTAGTTTAAAACTATTAAGTATGAACATTCTTTTCTTTATAAGTATGCATAATTATATATATATATACTTTTATATAAATACGTATTCAAAACTTTTGCTTTTCTTTCATCATTCTTATGTGATTACATAGATATGCATTCACCTTTACTTTCCTTAACATTCATTGGTCATACACATAAGGGTGATCAACCATACTTTTACTGCGTATATCAGAAAGACATACGCCCTTAAGCTACCGTCGTAGCCCTTTTACTCGTCCGGTCCTAGAAACCGTCCGCCTTAACTTTCGTCCGGCCAACCTTCGGTCGTCCGTCTTTACCGTCCTACCGTCGTATTCGCCCGTCTGCCCTAAGGTATCCGTTTCCCACGCGAACTATTGTTTATGCAACAGTAATACTATTTTAGCATTTACTTCGACCGCCCATTAATGCCTTTTGTACGTCCTAGCTTGCGAAGGAACGTATCTTTCCTGGTTGCAAAATAGTCGCGTGGTCGTCCGTCTACAGAAGTAGCCGTTAGCTTCGTTTCCGTTCATAACGTATACATACATTCATAACATGCAATATAAATAATTATAAAGCAAGATTTCATTTATTTACGTTATGCCATTCTTTCATTCATTCTTTGAAAACATACATTTCATTCTTTGTTCATAATTCATTCTCATATATATATAAATACATATTAGTATATCACGTATGATCACATTAGCATTCATATCATTTATTCATTTAGTGTATACATTTCAGCCCCAAAACATTTAATAAGGTTTGCACATAACATAGAAGGGGCACATAGAACTCACCTGATAAGCTAGTCTTGGTTGTCCTAAACAAAGGTCCAACAACGTCACGTACGATCTGAATTAGGTAGTTAAATGCACATTAGACCCAATTCCTACTCTAACGGTTTAATCATACTGAATTAGGCGAACATACTGACTTCACTATCTAGCCTAATGCCTGCTGCCTGCACACTTAGTAAGTGCGCAGAGCCTTGCTCATGCGTACTTGACAAGTGCGTAGAGAGTTCTTCTTGCGTACTTGGTGAGTACGCATGATCTTTCTCCTGCGTACTTGGTAAGTACGCAGGACGTCCTTCTTGCATACTTGATAAGTACGCAGTACCTGTTTCCTGGACAAAAATCCGAAATTCTTGCATGCTAACTTGATCATGTCAATCTTACAACTTTCTTTGATCAAAACGTCCGGTTTTCATTCTAGATGCTAGTTCTAAGCTTATTATCAGGTTTCATCCATAAAAACGTCTCCTATAGAGCTAAAACCCGAGAAACCCCAAAATGAACCAAAACTCAGATTATGGTCGAATCGTTACCTGGATTGGAATTCTGATTCGGAGGTTTTGCTCACGAGCTCAGCAGTAACGTGCTCCTTCAATTTTGGGTCGATCCATCACTTTCTCTCTCTAGGCCTGAGCTCTCATTTCTCTATCTAGGTTGCCAGTTGTGGTGGAAATAAGAGTTTTAGTGCTGTCTTAACCCTTATATACCTGGGCTTCGCTCGGCCCGTTGGAGCCGAGCCCAAGCCCATCCGCTTTTCTTTTGTTTTATGATGATTAAGTCTATATCTTGTTATTATTTACTAAATTACTATTTTTGGGATGTTACACAAAGTTTAGGGGTTTTGTTATTCGAGTTTTGGTGAATCTGTGGTGATGTTTAATTTGAAAAGTATTGATTTTTAGGTCGTTTATTTCCTCTTTGAAACCGTCGAAACCCTGGCTTTGAACACAAATCAAATTGATGAATTTGTATAATGGAATCAGTTGAAAACATAGGGTTTTTACTAAACGAAAGATTCTGATCATGTGGTTCAATTGGATTTATAAAGCTGTTAAGATCGAAACCCCCAAATTCCATTATGAACAAACCCTAGTTACATGATCGTGTTCGATTCGATGATGTTGTTGGATCCAATTATATAGGTTAACTGGATTTTAACAGATTCTAAAGTAGGGCTCGATTAAACTGGCTATATATGAACCCTAGATTATGATTCACGATCAATTCGATAATGTAAGCCAGAATAATCATGGGGCTTTTGTTCTAGAAACTGAAACGAAGTTAGGGGTATGATTAATTACTAGAAAGGATGTCGAATTGATGGTGTTCGAGTAAAACACAGTTCCGGCTTGAGTGTGTTGGTCCTCGACGATTTTAGTTCCTTTTCCGACCGAATTTGAGTGTGCAACAGCTTCGGAGAGAGTCGTCTAACATGTGTAGAGGGGCAATTTCAAGTGTGAGGATTGAATTAACACATATTTGCGAGTAAAAGAGTTGGAGTCGACGGTTATGAGTTTAATCCTCTTTATTGGTTTTAATTTGTGAATTAATGATGTTTTAACACCTTAATGGTGTCGTTAAATGTTACTAATCGTGAATGACAGTTACAGATTAACAGATTTCGTGAATTCAGGCTCAAGAACACTCTGTTTGACTTATGAAAGTCAACATAAATTGATATTGGCTTAATTACAGGATTAGTCCCTCTAGTTTCAGATAAATATGAGTTTAGAGTTTTGACAGAATTAGTCCCTAAGGTTTTGATCTAGTTCATTGAGTTAGGGCCTTGTTAGTTTGACTAGAAAAAGTCAACAGGAATAAATCTCATTAAATTTTGACTTTGTAGAGCCAACCGAATGGTTTAGGGATATTACACAACTAGTCCTTGGAGTTTAAGTGAAGTAACTAGGTTAGGGTTTAACTGAAATTGGTTAACGGATTTAACTCTAAATAGCCTGATGTCACATCATCCCCTAGTTGAAAGAATTTTCTTCCCGAAAATTAACATAAATTTTTTTTTCTGTGGTGTTACATCATCTCCTAGTTGAAAGAATTTTCGTCCCGAAAATTAAAATAGTACCTTAAGAGTTTGTAGTATATTGCTTGAACAGATGAGGATACTTGTGCATCATCTGGTCCTCGCGCTCCCAAGTGAATTCCGGTCCACGTTTCGAGTTCCAACGGACTCGAACAATAGGGATTTTACTGCATTTTAACGTTTTGACTTCCCTATCCATAATTTCCATAGGTTCTTCGATGAAACGTAACTGTTCATCAATGAGTGACTCGTCTGCCAGACATTTCTTTAAGTTTGAGACGTGAAAGACGTTGTGTACCCCACTAAGTCCTTCAGGTAGGTACAGTTGATATGCTACTGGGCCAATTCTCTTCACTATCTTGAATGGTCCAACATAACGAGGATTCAATTTGCCTCGTTTCCCAAAACGAATGACACCCTTCCAAGGTGAGACTTTTAATAAGACCATGTCACCCATTTGAAACTCTAAGGGTTTACGACGCTTGTCGGCATAGCTCTTTTGACGATCACGAGCTGCCGCCATACGGTTTCGGATTTGAACGATCTTTTCAGAAGTTTCGAATACAAGTTCAGGACCTGTAAGTTGACTATCCCCAACTTCAGCCCAACAGATAGGAGATCGGCATTTACGTCCATACAATGCCTCGAATGGTGCCGCCTTGATGCTAGTGTGATAACTGTTGTTGCAGGAAAGGTAAGTGAGACTCCCAAGTGTTACCGAAATCGATCACAGCATGTCCTCGAATGTTTGGATGGTACGTTCCGTTTGACCATCGGTTTGTGGGTGATAAGCTGTACTCATATCTAGACGCGTGTCTAAAGCTTTATGTAAAGATTGCCAGAAACGCGAGGTGAATCGTGCATCACGATCCGAAATGATAGAGATTGGCACCCCGTGCCGAGATACTAATTCTTTCAAATAAATACGAGTAAGCTTGTCGAATTTGTCGGTTTCTTTGATTGCAAGGAAGTGCGCATATTTTGTTAAGCGATCTACGATCACCCAAATGGTATCGCATCCGTCGGGGGTTCTAGGTAATTTTGTTATGAAGTCCATAGAGATTTGCTCCCATTTCCACATTGGGATTTCCGGTAGTTGCAGTAGACCAGAAGACTTTTGATATTCCACCTTGACCTTTGAGCAAGTCAGGCACTTGTTTACATAGGTGGCTATATCGGCCTTCATCTTTGGCCACCAATATAACACCTTAAGGTCGTGGTACATTTTGTCAGAACCTAGATGAATAGAGTATCGAGATTTGTGCGCCTTATCCATGACTAGTTCTCTTAAGTTCTCATACACAGGAATCCAAATTCGCTCTGCGAAGTAGCGAATACCGTCAGACTTGACCTCGAGTTGTGCTTCCATACCGCGTGTACCTTCCAGCAGTAGATTTTCCACTTTCAGGGGTTCAAGTTGAGCACTACGGATTTTGTCAGGTAGTCCGGGGTGAATAGTAAGCTGTAATGCTCGAACTCGTTTGGGCTTGGTTTCCTTTCGACTTAGGGCATCAGCTACAACGTTAGCTTTACCCGGATGATATCGGATCGCACAGTCATAATCATTCAAAAGCTCGACCCAACGACGTTGTCACATGTTTAGCTCTTTCTGCTCGAAGATATGCAGCAGACTCTTGTGATCGGTGTAGATGGTGCACTTGGTACCGTACAACTAGTGTCTCCATATCTTAAGTGCGAAAACTACAGCTCCCAACTCTAGGTCATGAGTGGTGTAGTTTTTCTCATGAATTTTTAGTTGACGCGAAGCATATGCGATCACCTTTTCTCGTTGCATTAATACACAACCCAAACCCTGAATAGATTTGTCGCAATACACCATGAAATCATCCGTACCTTCCGGAAGAGCTAGAATAGGTGCACTACAAAGTTTCTGTTTAAGATGCTGAAATGCTGACTCTTGGTTATCGCCCCAGTTGTAGGCTTTACCCTTTTGAGTTAAGGCAGTGAGGGGTTGTGCAATTTTTGAAAATCCTTCGATGAATCGACGGTAGTATCAAGCCAATCCCAGAAATTGTCGCACCTCAGTCGGAGTCGTCGGTGCTGCCCAATTCTTGATGGCTTCTATCTTTAATGGATCGACATGTAATCCTTTCTCGTTAACCACGTGTCCTAAGAATTGAACTTCCTGGATCCAAAATTCACACTTGGAAAACTTAGCATACAGCTGTTCCTTTTTAAGTAATTCCAGGATTAAACGTAGATGTTCCTCATGTTCCTCCTTGTCCTTGGAATAAATGAGAATGTCGTCGATGAAAACGATGACAAATTGATCAAGGTAAGGCTTACACACACGGTTCATGAGGTCCATGAATACCGCAAGTGCGTTGGTTAATCCGAAAGGCATGACCATAAATTCATAGTGGTCGTACCTTGTCCTGAAAGCAGTCTTAGAGATATCTTCATCTCGGACTCTCAATTGGTGGTAGCCGGACCTAAGATATATCTTGGAATAGAAACTGGATCCTTGGAGTTGATCAAAGAGATCATCTATGCGAGGCAAAGGATAACGATTCTTGATTGTGAGTTTATTTAGCTCACGGTGGTCGATACACATACGGAAAGTTTCGTCCTTCTTCTTGAAGAAAAGGACTGGAGCTCCCCATGGCGATGAGCTAGGTCGGATGAAACCTTTATCCAAAAATTCTTGTAACTGAGTAGATAGCTCTTGCAATTCACTAGGTTCCAGTCTGTAAGGTGCCCGAGCGATTGGTGCCGCTCCGGGTGCTAGATCGATTTGGAATTCGACTTGACGGTGTGGTGGCAGACCAGGAAAATCTTCGGCAAATACTTCCAGAAAATCACGAACGACGGGAATATCATCAATCTTCTTCTCTTCTGAGGGCTGCTCAGCAACGAGAGCCAAAATAGCAGTATGCCCTTTTCGAAGGCATTTATGTGCTTTCATAAAGGATATGATGCCCATGACTGCACCAACCTTTTCGCCCTGAACTGAAAGGGTTTCTCCACTCGGGAGAGGAATTCAAACAATTTTCTCTCGACAGATGATTTCAGCTTGGTTTTTAGATAACCAATCCATGCCGACAATTACATCAAAACTACCAAGTGTGACCGGCATAAGGTCGATATCAAGTTTATGACTAGCTAGTTCTAGCTTACAACCCTTAATAATGTGGGTTGCTTCAGTTATTTGGCCATCAGCTATCTTTATTATATACTTAGCTCCTAACAGAGTTGGAGTTCCTTTTATCATATCACTAAGTTTTCTAGATATAAAACTTCTATCAGTACCAGTGTCAAAACGGACAGAAGCAAAGTATTTTATAAGAGAAACTTACCGGTGACCACGTTATGATCATGATGAGCTTCTCCAGATCCTAGCAAGAAAGCTCGTCCTTTCGCACCATTCCCTCCATTACTTGCATTATTTCCACCACTGTTATTGCCTTGATTGTTGTTGTCGTTACCATTGTTACTCTGGTTATTGCCGTTTCCATTTCCATTCCTCTTTGACCGAGGACAATCCCTCTGGATGTGTCCCTCCTTGCTGCACTGAAAACAACCCCTTGTGGATCCTTGCGGTCGGAACGGTTGCTTATTCTGAAGATCCGCTCTACAATCTTTTGCAGCGTGGCCCATCTTACCACACCGTTGACAATGGTTACAAGCATCGACGTGGTGATAATTGCACTTGGCACTCCCCGCATAACTACCTTGATTTTGACCTGAGGCGGTCGTCTGATTGAAGTTCTTAGCAGGCTCAAACTTTCGCTGCTGCTGCTGGGGTTGATTGAACTGGGGTTGATTGAACCTGGCTCTGATACCAATCTGTCACACCCCCAAATTTCAACTAACGGAGTTTTACGATTTGGGAAGTGACGAACCAGGATCTCAAACATTAGTTACATTGAACGACTCTACATGAGACTCAAATGAAAATTATCATATCAATCAGAGTTTATGCGGAAGCGTAAAGAAAGTAAATGTGCAAAACACACGCGCCCAAAAGAATAGTCCAAAAGTCTAAACCAAATACAAAATTAAAGTAAACCAAATAGTTTAATAAAACAGAAATCATAGGCAGAATTCCATGCATTTCCTATTGTGTGCACCTGTGTCTTATCTTAAGCGAGCTGAGAAAAACATGTAAGAAAATGTCAACACGAGGTTGATGAGTTCACATGTTTCAATTAATAGAAGCGTTTAACAGATTAATGTACATTCAATATATAAATCAATAGGTAGCTAGCCCATAAACACGTTAACTAATGCGCTCGCAACCGACAGCTAACTGTTTATATGCCTCCCACCATCATGGTGCATGTTTAGGTCAATATTACACCCGTTCGACCTCCAATCGAGTTAGCACGACTAACGCGGGTGAGGTTTGTCAAACCCAATAGTACTACTCAAATTACATCGCTGTGTTCATATTAACGGTCCGATGTGAGGACTTAAAGGATAATGTATACGCATAGTCATACAAGTGATATCATATATGAATTGCAAGAATCAAAAAGTATTTACGACATGTTTTCTCCCCCAGTTTAAAACAGTAAAAAGGGGCCGTGAAAACTCACCTGCATTGCGTAGTAGGTAGTATCTCACAAATGAAAGATTTGGAATCTCAAGTGTTAGTCTGCACGGCTCGCATATGCCCTAAAATTATAAACTCATAAATTAGAGACAATTTGGGAATTGTGATGATGACACGGAAAGTTAGAATGTCTTAAAGCATTCTAAGGATTTAGGAATAAACGAACGTGTCTACGGAATTATATAACTTTTTAATATGCTCGTTAAGGGAAAAGCGTTACGTGTCGTATGTTAATAAATAATTAAACAAATACGTATATTCGTACGTACGAGTCGTTTACAAAGATTAGAAAAATAATATAATTTAATATATTATTTTTAAGTTCGAAAGATTTACTAAATAATCCTTGGAGTGGAAAAATAATAAATATATTATTTTTAATCGAGGTAAATAACGCAGGTAAATAATATAACTATTTATATTATTTATACTTTCAAAAATGTCACACAAGATAATTAATTGAGTCGAAATAATATAATATATATATATTATTTTATTAACGTTGAATACGAGTTGAAAATAATATAATTATATTATTTTATACGAGATTACGGTTTGAAAAATACATAAATACATTATTTTTAAAAGTGGAAATAATAGTAAAATTGGTTACAAAGTTCAAACCCGAGCCCACGGGTTGTTTCCCGGGCTAAAACACGTTTATATAATATTATAATAATATAGGGTTTGATTTAATATTAAAATAATAGTTGGGAAATGGTTTTAAAAATAAAACAATGGGGAGGGATTCGAACCCGGGTCCCTCCCCTACGAGTACAAAGCCTTAACCAACTCAGCCGCTAGGCCATCGCATTCTAAACCCAAACTGGAATGGTTTTAGCAAGGTGGTTTCTTGTGTTCTCCCCCTTATCGAAGCCGAACCAAGTCCAACTCTAAATCCCACCAAATCGATCACGATTCGAATCCAAAGTTTAGGGGTTTTGTTATTCGAGTTTTGGCGAATCTGTGGTGATGTTTAATTTGAAAAGTATTGAGTTTTAGGTCGTTTAATTCCTCTTTGAAGCCGTCGAAACACTAGCTTTGAACACAAATCAAATTGATGAATTTGTATATTGGAATCAGTTGAAAACATAGGGTTTTAACTAAACGAAGTATTTCGAATCTGATTATGTGGTTCAATTGGATTTATAAAGCTGTTAAGATCGAAACCCCCAAATTCATTATGAACAAACCCTAGTTACATGATCGTGTTCGATTCGATGTTGTTGGATCCAGTTATCATAGGACTTTTAACAAGTGAGGGGTTGTGATTCTAACCATATAGGTTAATTGAAATTTAACAGATTCTAAATCAGGGCTCGATTAAACCGGCTTTATATGAACCCTAGATTATGGTTCACGATCAATTCGATAATGTAAGCCAGAATAATCATGGGGCTTTTGTTCTAGAAACTGAAACGAAGTTAGGGGTACGATTAATTACTAGAAAGGATGTCGAATTGATGGTGTTCGAGTAAAACACAGTTCCGGCTTGAGTGTGTTGGTCCTCGACGATTTTAGTTCCTTCTCCGACCGAATTCGAGTGCGCAACAGCTTCGGAGAGAGTCGTCTAACGTGTGTAGAGGGGTGATTTCAAGTGTGAGGATCGAATTGACAAAGATTTTGCGAGTAAAAGAGTTGGAGTCGACGGTTATGAGTTTAATCCTCATTATTGGTTTTAATTTGCGAATTAATGATGTTTTAACACCTTAATGGTGTCGTTAAATGTTACTAATCGTGAATGACAGTTACAGATCAATCGATTTTGTGAATTCAGGCTCAAGAACACTCTGTTTGACTTATGAAATTCAACAGAAATTGAAATTGGCTTAATTACAGGATTAGTCCTCTAGTTTCAGATAAATATGAGTTTAGAGTTTTGATAGAATTAGTCCCTAAGGTTTTGATCTAGTTAATTGAGTTAGGGCCTTGTTAGTTTGACTAGAAAAAGTCAACAGAAATAAATCTCATTAAATTTTGACTTTGAAGAGTCAACCGAATGGTTTAGGGATATTACACAACTAGTCCCTGGAGTTTAAGTTAAGTAACTAGGTTAGGGTTTAACTGAAATTGGTTAACGGAGTTAACCCTAAATAGCCTGATGTCACATGATTGCACCACCATTCAGAACAAATACAAATCCCGTTTGAGATCGAGAGCCATCTCGATCAGTCTAGAAACTAGCATTAGTGTAACATTTAACAACTAGTTCTTCCTCCAGTCCTACATATATCAAAAACATGTCCTTAGTTCTTCTCAAGTACTTAAGGATGTTCTTCACAACTATCCAGTGACTCTCACCAGAATTCTGTTGATATTTGCTTGTCATGCCTAAGGCGTACGATACGTCAGGTCTAGTGCATAGCATGGCATACATGATGTAACAAATTGCATAAGCATATGGAACCTTTTCCATTTTCTTCTTATTCTCGTCAGACTGAGGGCACTGTTTGTCATTCAGTATAGTTCCATGTGCCATAGGAAAAGACCCTCTCTTAGAGTCTTACATGAAAAAGTGTCGAACGA
Organism: Smallanthus sonchifolius; assembly: GCA_023525975.1. Taxonomy (NCBI): domain Eukaryota; kingdom Viridiplantae; phylum Streptophyta; class Magnoliopsida; order Asterales; family Asteraceae; genus Smallanthus; species Smallanthus sonchifolius. Next base: position 23,204,824 of record CM042030.1, on the reverse strand, counting down.
CTTTATCAATGTATGTACTTTGACTTAAACCTATAAGCCGCTTTGATTTATCTCTATAGATCTTTATTCCCAGAATATAAGCAGCTTCACCAAGATCTTTCATTGCGAAACATTTTCCTAACCAAGACTTTACGTCTTTTAGCATAGGGGTATGGTTTCCAATGAGCAGTATGTCATCTATATACAGAATTAGAAAAGTCACATGGCTCCCACTTGCCTTCTTGTAGACACATGGTTCATCTTCGTTCTTGACAAAACCAATCTCTTTGATTTTCTAGTCAAAGTGAAGATTCCAGCTTCTGGATGCCTGCTTTAATCTATAAATGGATTTTTTTAACTTGCATACCTTTTTAGAATTCTTTGGATCTTCAAAACCTTCTGGTCGAACCATATAGACATCTTCAGTAAGATGCCCATTTAGGAACGCGTTTTTGACATCCATTTGCCATATCTCGTAGTCATAATACACGACAATGGCAAGCAGAATCCTAATGGACTTAAGCATGGCTACTGGCGAGAAGGTCTCATCATAATCAATTCCTTGAGTCTTAGTGAAGCCTTTCGCTACCAGCCTTGCTTTGAAGGTTTGCACATTACCATCCATGTCAATTTTCTTCTGGAAAATCCACTTGCTTCCTACGGTCCGAATTTTGGGAGGAAGGTTAACCAAGTCCCATACATGGTCGTCGTACGTGGATTGGATTTCAACATCCATGTAACGAACAACTTTTCGTGTTTAATAAATAATATGTGAAAAATATATTTTAAGGGTGTAAATAAACCAAAATAAAAGTGGAGGTGTTAGTTGCAATTAAGCAAACTTGAATTTCTAGCAAAAAGGGGCAAAACTGAAAGTCTAGGGGCCGAATTGTAATTCAGCAAAAGCTGATTTGGTCTTATGGTGGTGGTAGCGCAGAACACACACATATTTGTGTGTGTTCTTGCGAAAATCTTCAATGGAGAATAGGGGGAGAGCCAAAAATTGAAATTTAAGAGTTGCATGTGAAATCAGATTGGATTAGAGTATTCCTCTTCTTCAATATTTCAAGTGTGTTCTTTATCCTCTAAAACCTCCATTAATGGAGTTTTTAGTGAGTTTTGGTAAAAACCCTAAATGGGTCAAATTGGTGGTATTATTTGGATTGAATCTTGTCTAAAGCTTTAATCTAGTGTTAATGAAGTTGGAGAATTATGAATTACATGATTTGAACATCCAATTGGATGAATTCAAAATTAGGGTTCTTGAGGTCAAATTAGGGGTTTTTGATTTGGAGATGTTTGAATGTTAAATTGAGGTTGGGTAAGTGTCTAGGGAGTTATTAGATACATAATTAACCTTAAAGCCCCAATTTTTATGGTGATTTGTAAATTTGGAGTTTTGGTATAACTTGGGTGAATCCTTAACGGGTCATTTCGATTAAGGGAGTTTTAGGTGGTGTTTGAATGGTGTATAAGTGTTGTGTCATATCCATGAACATGGGACCAAGTAGAAAATACATTCATAATAGGTGATTTATGAAATTAATGTGTTGGGTGAACTTGGATGATTCCTAAAATGGGTTGAAAGGTTGTTTTGGGTGTTGGAGGTTTGGTTAAGGTCGTGTTAACGAAATTATGTTAGGGTGTTGATCTTTAGATCATAGGTGTGTCTTGAATCTCAATTTGGTGTATGGATTGAGATCATAAGATTACTAAATGCAAGTTGATTGCTAGGTAATCAAGGTGTTAAGGAGCTAGCTTTGAAAATCAAGTGGGATCCTTCTTAGTAAAAGGTAAGTGTTCTTGCACTTAGTAATTGATATGTGATTGTTAATACACATGTATGTTCACTTATGTGTGTACTAATTGGTGTTTAGTGTGTAGTAATTGGTGTTTATGTTTGATTCTTACACATAATTAGGGTGTATAATTATGTGTTTGGGTATTTGGTGTTTATGTTTGACGCTTACACATAATTAGGATGTATGATTGTGTGTTTGGGTGTTTGGTGTTGATGATTGATTCTTACACATAATTAGGGTGTATAATTATGTGTTTGGGTATTTGGTGTTTATATTTGATGCTTACACATAATTAGGGTGTATGATTATGTTTTTGGATGTTTGGTGCTATGTTTGGTTCTTACACATAATTAGGATGTATGATTATGTGTTCGGGTGTTTTGATGTTTTGCAATGTGCGTGTGTTTGTTTGCAAACAATGGTGATTCTGGAGGCCCGACCTCATGGGTGTAAATCTTGGAGTCATGACCCTCATGGGTGTTTTGAGGGCATAATCTTCATGGATGTTAAAGTGGAATCACGATCCTCATGGGTGTTTTTTAGGTTGAGGACTCCACGAGTGATATGTTATTACATTATAAATCCTCTAAACGTTTATATGTTTGTATTGGGATTTATCTTTGGTTTGGATAAGACATGTATAGGGAGTTTTATACATGCATTAGAGATGATTTAAATCCTTTTAATGTTTTGTGTATTTACATTTGGGATTGATGTTTGGTCGGGTTGGTAGGAGATAAACTAACCGAAGGATGCATACGTAGGTGGTATTGTATGTAATGGGTGTATTTGGGAAGTAAAACGGGTCGGAATCGAACTAAATGAGTTAGAAAAGTTGAAAGTGGATTTTTGGAATGTATGACCTGAAGTGGGCATAGTATACGCTGGTTTTAGCATGCAGTACAGTATGCTCAGAAACCTCTGTTGTATGCTGGTTTGGCTTTTTCGCCATTTTTATTGGGTGTTCAGTTGGGGGTTGTCCTAAGGGTTGTATATCATTACTAATGGTTGTATTATGTTGTTTTCTTGTAGGTAAAGCTCCGGTTGATGTCTCGGGTCAAGCTTCATGATGGATTGAATTCTCGGTTTCCTTCGGGGTGTTTAATGTTATTTTGAGTTAGAACTCCTATTTGAGGAGTCCTTGAACTTATTAACAATCATCTTTTGAGTATCTGAACTTGTCGTTTTGTTAAGTAAATTGTCGGTTGGTTGTTTTTGAAACAAACTATGTCGTTGTCGTTTGTTTATAATTAACATGTGTTGATATCAAGAGTGTATATGGGACCTACTTCTGCGTATTTTTAAAGTTTAAATTTGGATGAAAATTTTGGGTGTTACAACTTGGTATCAGAGCAATGGTTTGAGGGATTCGGGTGTGCGAGACGCCGAACTCAAACTTAATTGCTCTTGATATGGGTGGGTGTAACGAGAATCCAACGAAGGCATGACCGAGACTCGGAGCTTGATGATGAAGGTTAGTAATGTTTATGATGTTTACATGTTATGTGTACTGAAACTTGTTAAGTAAATTGTGGTATGGAGATGACAATAACACTTAGGTATATTAAATTTCTAATCATGTCTGGCCAGTGTGATTATTAATTCAATATGTGTAAGTGGGATTGTGCTAACCATATTACAATGAACATTAGCAAGGATTAGGTGAAGGTGGCTATGCGTGTATATGTATGTATAATGTGTATGTATGGGTGTGATTATACGGGGTGATTATATATACACTTATTTGGGGGATAATGCCTTAATTTGTATGATTAGAGGCCTATAAGTAGGTAGAATACCTACAACTTAAGTAGAACACAGTCGGGGAATGACTTAGTGGGCGGAAATTGTAGATGGAAGTTGCCTTAAAGACTCGTGTGCGAATGGGTCTACGTGTGTATCATCCCGGGGAGGTGAGTAACGTGAGATTGTATAGGAGGACCAGAAAGAAACATTCTAGCGGAGTCGGATATAGCTTTTTATCTTATCGTGCCAACCTTCTTCAAGGGAGATAAGAGTCAAAGGGGTAATTCTTTGGAGGAACCGTATGAAGCCCAATGAGCGGGATTTGTAGATTCACGGAGGAATGAAACCTTGTCATCACAAGGGGGTTTGCGGTGTGTGAACCAAAGGAGTAAACTGGTGGGGTATATTCGTTGGTCAGTCAACGATGCATCACTAATATTGTATTAGCTTTTGAAGCAATCCATTGTGATCGGCGAGTGGAGTACTACTCATGGCGTGTCAACTCCGGGACGTGATGGAGAATTTATCGGAGTTTCTTCTTTAGAAGAAAGGCTTAAAGGCTTGAAGGCAATTCAACGGGGTGAATCCAAGATGCGTTCTTGAAATGTTTATGTTTACAAGTTACTATGGACCGTGAATTTGGCGAGCTCCTTCATGTGTGGTAGGCCGGTGAAATAGTCAAGAAGATTATGGGCATGTTGTATGACTAAACGCAGTCTTGCCTAGATCTTGGAACATCGGAGGAAATGGAGATATATCAGCCTTCTCGATGCTATCGGTTGACTTATTAGAGTGGATTCTCCTACGTGGTGTACAAATCTAGTGGAGTTGATTATTACATGATTAAAGGAGATCAAAATCGAGAACTAGTGGGGTGTGAGGAGGAATTTGTGGTGGCTTCAACAAAACCAAATATTCTAGCCAAGCTAGAAATCCCTTTGGGGAGGCAATACTTGTCGTTGCCATATGTGTGGGAAGATACACAAGTGTGAATGATGGGACACACTACGCCATAGTGTTCTAGTCCTAATAATGTGTGCTTCGGTGGTTACAAACCGGGACACATTCGAATTGAATGTCCCGAGTTAAAGCGCACGAAAGAAGAGGGGGCAGAAAATAGAAATTTATGAGGCTGTCAAGCCGAACATTTCTAGCTACCAAGGGAGGGACTAAAGTCCTTTGGTCTTATTGTCGGATGAGAATATAGGAGAATATAGGAGAATCGGTGGAATTGGAGGCGATCAACATTGCGGGTTTCATAATGTTGATAATTGTATGAATTAATAATTGAAGTATGTAGGTTAAACAATCACATGGAATGGAGTCCTATGATTGTGGTGGAATTTATGTGGTTACTTGGTAACCATAAAATGTTGTGTCTGACTAAAGAGTGACGTGTCGATCTGTTCTCGCCTAGAGATGGTGAAACACATGGTACATGAATTGGTGTATGCCTGGCTCATGCCATTGACCTCATGCCATTGACACCAACCGGGGTAAAATGGAATTCTTGATATTCCAATTGAGAAAGAATTCATAAGGGTTGTATACCCGAGTGACTCATATTGGGATGTAATCATTCTTTTGTGAAAAGGGAGAATGGAAGAATGCGTTTTGTATTGATCGTCAAGATTGAACATCGGACTTAAGATCCGAGTTTCAACAAATAAAGGTGGGGGAGAATAATGTACCACAAATGGTTTTAAAATCCGTTGCAAGTGCTATGGGGTTGTGGTTATGCGTTTTGGCGTAATAAGAGTTCCTCGGTTTTGTGAGCTTGTTGAAAATTCTTTGAAGGAAAGGTGTTTTGTTGAATCGTTGTGTGTACCTTTTTGACTTTGGGGGAAATCCAATTTTTGGATTATGTGGTGAATTGTGAAGGCATCCTTGTGGACCAAGCAAGGATTAAGGCTATTATGGGGAGATTGGTTTACTTGAAGTCCTTGACTTCATGGGTGTTTACTTGAAGTCGTTGACTTCATGTGTGTTTTCTTAAGGTGTGAACTTTTTAATTGGTGTTTAAATTGGTGTCTTCGAACTTAGGGGGATTAGGTGATTGAGATCCTTGAATCTCAAAGAGTGACATACGAATAAGTCACTAGGAGTAATTTTGTGTTTGGGTCACGGTTAGGGATCTGCTTTCAAGGTTGGGAAGGAGAATTTATTTAAGGCGTTCATCGTGTCCTTACTTAGAGAGAGATGTATGCTTTATCGGTTATCTCGATGCCTCACGACATTGACTTGGTTTTGTCCTTATGCAACGAGGCAGAATTATCGCGTATACCCCTAGACAATTGTGAGCTTGATTGTAGCACCTAAAGGAAAGAATTCGAAGAGAGATTTGATGACTCTTTATGTGGATTGTAGGTCCAGATTTCAATAGGAAATCTCACAGAACATCGATTACACACACACAGGCGAAATCTGTGTGTATGATGGTGAAACAAAGGGTAGAAACAGAAATGGTAAAGATAACAGCTAACCACACAGGAATCAACACAAATATGATGTTAAATTGTAAGAACAAAGCATTAAAGAAATGCAGATTGTATTGATTCTTCAAGAACAGTGAAAGAGAAAATTCAGGGTTACAGCCGCTACTCACACCCTAAACATTCTCAAACTAGACTATTTACAGTAAGTTGACAGGCTCGAAACTATGCTCACTGAAACTAGTAGTTTCAGTTGAGCATTTACAAATGAATAAACCTCCTATCGAAACTTCCTATCTATCGAAACTACTAGTTTCGATTGAACAAACCTCAAATGAAACTAGATAGTTTCGATTGAACAAACCTCAATCGAAACTATATAGTTTTGATAGCGTAGACTTAGAAATAAAACAGGAAATTACATAAAATGAAATTACAAGTAATCAAAACTTAAACTAAACAATGTTCAAAAGAAATACATTGATGACAACGGCTTATAGAAAAATAAGACTCTACAACCTCCCCCTATGCTGCTGCATCAATGTCTTCAACTTCTCTAAGTCATTGGTGCTTGACTTGGTTTATGAAAGTGAGGTTTTACATTGATAGTCACCACCCTTTGATATTCCTTAGCATCAGCTTCATCATCATCACTAAAGATCTTGATAGGGTTGTTGAATAACACTTCAAGATCCTCAGGTTGAAATTTTAGTAGCTCCATGGGCTAAAAAATCTTGATATCCTCCATTCCTTCACACTCAATAACTGCACTTCCAATGGTAGGGTTGTAAAACCATTTTCTAAAGTTCTGAAGCTGCACAGGTACAGATCGTGGCAGTATGATAGATTTGACAGTTTTTGCCGGCTTGTACCTAAGGCTTACCCAAGGCCATTGAATTCTAGGATGGATTCTTGTCTTTGAGATAACTCTTCTTGGCTTAGCAGTGGTCATGGATCTGAAATCAATGAAGGTCTGATTGTAACATCTAGGGTTTTTCTGATGTAATTTCAATTTCATTTTCATGGTGTTATATTGATTACAAGTTATGCATTCGTATTTCAACATCACTATGGGTATACATAATACATTATATCTATATGTACACATATTTATTTCATTTAATTAAGAATTTAATGTACATAATGATGCATACGTATATAAACCATATTAAGTATGAAAACATGACCATGTATTATTAATAATACTCCTAAAATATTTGTTTAGTCCCCACTCTTTAAACATGTAAATATATGTACACATATCAACCTTTTCAATTCTAAATACATACATATATATATATATATATATATATATATATATATATATATATATATATATATATACACTCAATAAACCAATGTATATCATTAGTTGCACATATAAAGAATTAGTTTAAATTTAAAAAAATATATATATACATTTGACAATTTTATAAAACATTTCAAAACTTATAGTTTTATAGATTTTATAAGAAACAAAACCAAACTTATTTTATAAACACAAAGAAAACAAGTTAGTTTAAACCCCCTTGACTTGCCAATTTGGACTTTTCTTCGTTTGAACCTCCTTCCCCGTCATCTTTGACCAGAAAACTCAACCGGTACCATGTCAAACTCCAAATCGTCGAATTCATGTGAAATAACTCAAATTAATTATGCAAAAACGTTACTCAACCAAAACTAAATGATATTGATGAGCTAATTCATTCCTAATCAAGTGTATTAACCCCAAATCTCATCTCGCAACCATTCTAAACACTTCTGAATCGATTCATGGGTTATGGATGTAATCGAGCTATAATCATGGAACAATAGGGTGCGCGACACCTCCCTTACACTTTCTAAACATTTAACTCAGTCGCAATTCACCTTAGAGATTCGATCAAGCACGAAGAAACATCGGACCTGTTGTTCTACCTTCCTCGCACGACTCTCAACCATTTCAGGTGTTTAGCCCCTCCTTCTACTCGTTTTGATTGCTATAATAAAAGCCCCGTGGTTTGGATAACGATCATTGCTTAAACGTGATCAATTTCGGGGCTAGGGTTACCGTCGTGCATTTGGGACGATGGTGGGGTGGGATTTGTTGTTATATGTTAAACGAACAGGTATCTGGATAACGCAATAGCCCAGCCCGACCGGTTAGAATTCATGGCCTATTCACGAGTAGTCGCGGGTTCAAGACCCACACCCGCACCCGCACCATTTTTGTGTGTTACCCGTTTTTAATTGAAACTGACTCCAGATGTTTTTTGATTAAAACAATAACGAATCCAGGATAGAACAATACGAGGCCACTGGTCTAGTGGTTGGGCGTGTGTGTCTCCCCAAAACCCACCCGGGTTCGAATCTCAGAATCCGTAATATTTTTTTGAATCGTTTTCAGCAGCAAACTTTTATAAAAAATTAATTTTATAAGCCTTTGGTTTCTCCAATCAGTTTTATAATTTCATAACTATTAGAAACCATTCACTTATTTTATTAGGGTTAAAACCTAATAAAAATTTAGTAAAATTTATATATTTTACTCTAAACAAATATTCATTCCAAAACCCTAAGTTTATAAGATATATCCTTTCCTTTTTACACATTTCACTTTATAAAACATAACACATATTTCGTTCTGTTAATTAATAATTAATCATAATTTGATTTATTATTTAATTATGACATTACAAAGGCTTAATCATTACCTTCTTTAAAACATAAAAAAGGGTTTTACTTATTTATATATCTAATTATCTATTTGTTCGACTAAATATTATTCCATTACTTATTTAATTCATTTCTCAATTTTACAAGCAAAAGTAATAATTTATTTGTTAAACTTTAAAACAAAATATCAGTAAACAGTTCGTATATACTTTATTCTAAATGTTTGCAAAACAAATGAAACCCTATGTTCATACACATATACTTTATACAATAAATTTTATAAACACCAGTTGAGACTCAAACAAGTATACATTTATTTTGACCAAGTCCACATCCAATCACTTGTACAATAGGTTTGGCCCTAGTCATTTGTTCATGTCATTGATTTCATTTATATAATTAAATCATAGGTTAATCTTGAGATTAGCCAAATCACTTGTGCAACAACAACGTATTGTGTGATATTCAACTACACATTTGCAAGGTGAGTATTACATAGCCCCTTTTACTCTTTTACACTTTTTGGGGTGGAACATGAACACTATACAATACTATTGCTTACATTTACACAAACTATACATGTAACATCCCAAAAATAGTAAATAAGTAACTAAAAATACGAAAGAGATTTAAACGTCAAGAAACGAAAGAAAAATGGATGCGCTTGGGTTCGGCTCGAACGGGCTAAAGGAAGCCCAGGTATATAAAGGACAAGGGCTGCCACAATTCATTTCATTTCACCATCTAGAGAGAGAAAGGGGAGCTCGGTTCTAGAGAGAGAAAGTGATGGATCAACTCGGGAATTCAGGAGAACGTTGCTACTGTGCTCGTGATCATCTTCTCTGAATCATAACTCCAATCTAGGTAAGCGTTCGATCATAATCTGAGTTTTTATGATTATTTTAGGATTTTCGGTTTTAGCTAAATAGGTGAAGTTTTTATGGATGAAACTTGAAAAGGAACAAAGATCTAGCATCTAGAATAAAAACCGAACGTTCTGATCTAGGAAAATTTAGATATTGACATGATCAGACCCGCATGCAAAAAGTTAGGGTTCTTACGCCTGAATCAGATCCTGCGTACTTATCAAGTACGCAGGAAGAAGGGTTCTGCGTACTTATCAAGTACGCATGAAGTAAAGTCTGCGTACTTACCAAGTTCGCATGAAGTAAAGTCTGCGTACTTGTCAAGTACGCATGACCAAGGCCCTACGCACTTGCTAAGTGCGCAGGCATCAGAATGGTTAAGTAAAGTCAGTATGTTTAGAATGATTAAACCGTTAGAGTCGAGATTAGGTCTGATGTGTATTTAACTACTCAATTCATATCAGAAGTGACGTTGTTGGACTTTGTTTAGGACAACCCAGACTAGCTCATCAGGTGAGTTCTATGTGCCCCTTTCTATGTTATGTGCAAACCTTATTAAATGTTTTGGGGCTGAAGTGTATACACTAAATGAATAAATACTATGAATGCCAATGTGATCATACGTGATATACAAATATATATATTTATATATATATATATATATATATATATATGAAAATGAATTATGAACAAAGAATGAAATGTATGTTTACAAAGTATGAATGAAAGAATGACAAAATATGAATGAACGAAATCTTGCCTTATATAATATATATACTGCATGTTATGAATATACGTGAATGTTATGGTCGCTTCGATGCTAACGGCTACTACGGTAGATGGACGACCACGTGACTATCTTGCAACCGGGACAAAAATATTCCTTCATCATCTAGGAAATAAAAAGGGGCATTAATGGACGGTCGAAGCAAATGCCAAATCATATGTAGAACGGTTGCAAACATGGTAGCACGTGGGAAACGGATACCTTCGGGTAGACGGGCGAAAAGGACGGACTACGACGGTAGGACGGTTTACGACGGACAGCCGAAGGTTTGCCGGACGGTTTTCAGGCGGACGGTTTGTAGGACCGGATGAGTCAAAGGGCTACGACGGTAGCTTCATGGCGTATGTCTTTGTGACATACGTAGTAAAATACGGGTTGATCACCCTTATGTGTATGACCAAATGAATGTTAAGGAAAAACTAAAGGTGAATGCATATCAATGTAGTCACTCAAGAATGATGAAAGAAAAGTCAAAAGTTAAGAATACGTATTTATGTTCTTTATATATAAACTTATGTATACTTTTGAAGAAATAATGTTTATATCTAATCTTTTAAACTAGAACTCACCAGTGTTAGCTGACTTTTAGTATATATTTCAGGTAACAAAGAAAAGGGTCGTGCGAAGGCGTGAAGGCTGCCCGGCTAGAGACTGACATTCCGATTTATGTTTTCTTTTGTTAAACAATGATGTATGTTTTAAATGTTGATACTTCCGCTGTAATGTACTCAAACGTGAATGTTTTTGTTGTTAATTGAACGTGTTAAATTTAAAATTCAGTATTAATGACTTTGTTTATGAGTAAACGCAACAAGAGAGGTTACCCGGGATAAGGGGCCTTTCAAGTTGGTATCAGAGCAATAGTTTGAGAGATTCAGACATCCCTAAATGTCTGGACTCAAGTTGATTATGGGACCAATGCACGGATGTCTGTCTAGGTAGCCAACGCCAACGCCAGCAAGGTAAGTAAGTACTAAGGTTAATACACTTGGATAAGAATAGATACTCTAACCTAGAACCAATAGATGTCAATGTCACGACCAATTTGAAGAGTTTGGAACCCGAAAAGCAATGTAAATTTCTAATCACAAACTGGTCACTGTAATTATAAATTTACCTTGTTCGTACTGTTCTAAGACTATGATCTGAGAGAATGACATTGATGTATACTCTTTATAACTGTCAAGAAATCTAAAGACAATGGCAGGTGGAGGGAGAACAGGACGCCGAGGCGGTCGCACGGGCCGAGTCGGTAGGCCTCCACTGAATCCAAGACATCAAGAAGAAGAGGATGTGCACACGGAAAGCATAGAGAGCGTGCACCAAACTAATGTCACCCCAACCGGGGGCGACCATCAAGGGTCTCTACAGTTGGAACCCGAGGTCAGAGATGCTATTGCCCGTGAGGTCGTGCTCACTTAAAAGAATGTATTTCCTGACTTGCTGTCTGAAGCAATAAAGAAAATTAAGGAAGATGATGAAGTAAACCATGAGGAAAAAGTATATGACAGTGATGGGGACGAAATAAAGATAGGATCAAGCAATAAGGGGTGCACCTATAAAGGTTTCAAGGACGGAGACCCACCCAAGTTTGATGGGAACAAGGATTCAGTGGCTACGTTTGAATGGATTGAGAGGATGAACGCTGTAATCAACATAAGCGAGTGTCGACCAGACCAGGCCGTTAAGTATGTTGCGCATTCTTTCACCAATTAAGCACTAGGTTGGTGGAGAAACATTCAGAGAATAAAGTCGCCAAACGCTATTGCCAGAATGACATGGGAAGACTTGAAGAAGCTCATAATCCAAAAGTTCTGCCCACAGAACGAGATTGATCGTGTGGAGAACGAGTTCCTGAACTTCAAGGCTGGCAACAAGACTCATCGCCAGTATACTTCGAGATTCAATGAGCTGGCCCAACTGGTACCACACTTAGTGGAGACTGAAGACCGTCTGATTAAGTACTATGTCAAGGGTTTGCCGCAAAGGGTCCGTGTCCATATCAAAACTAACCTACCCTCGACCTTCGAGTCGGTAGTGAATCTGAGCGGAATCGTCTACGACGACTTCGCCAATGAGGACCCGGCACGTGAGACACAAAAAAGAAGTGGGAGAACCCGTCTAGTGGCACCGGGAAAAGGGATGCAGCAGCTGAAGTTAAGAGACCAAGGTCAGATGAATATGAAACTTGCAAGAAGTGTGGAAAGCACCATCTTGGCGAGTGCCGAATCGGCACCATCATGTGTTATAAGTGCGGGAAGCCGGGGCACTTCTCCCGAGAGTGTTTAAAGGATGTCAAGTGCCAGAGTTGTGGAAAATATGGACACCTGACTAGGGATTGTAGGAAAACCAGACAATCTTGTTCGGGAAAGGAAAAGGAAGCTGAAAAGGAACAGCCAAGGGCTAGGACTCGAGCCTATGCCCTGACTGAGAAGGAAGCAAGGGGAAACCCTGATGTTGTATCAGGTACGTTTCTAGTAAATGATGAACATGCTGCTATCTTATTTGACTCTGGTGCTAGTAAAAGTTTTATATCAAATGCCTTTAGCCAAAAACTAGATTGCACTGTCAACACCATAGTAAAAGCCTTTAGCGTACAAACTGCCGTTGGTAAAAATTCGGTAGTATTCCAAGTAACCGATGATTGTATCATAGAAATAGAGGGCTAAAAGTTCCCCTCTAGATTATTCCTTCTTACCTTAGGAGGATTCGATGTAGTACTGGGTATGGATTGGTTAGCTGCCAACGAAGCTCAAATCATATGTAAACGTAAGAGGATACACCTCAACGCTCCTAGCGGAAGTCCAATTACGGTTTATGGGGATTGGAATTGCACAATGTCAAACGTCATTTCGATGATCAAGGCCGAAAGTTACATGAGGCGCGGTTGCGAAGCTTATCTGGCGTATGTTATTGACGATAGAATGAAAACGAAAGCACTCAAGAATGTACCCGTGGTGTGCAATTTTCCAGAAGTATTCCCATAGGAGCTACCTGGGTTGCCACCCGATCAGGAAATAGAATTTCAGATTGACTTACTGCCAGGAGCTGAGCCCGTTGCCAAAGCCCCCTACCGATTGGCTCCGTCAGAAATGAAAGAGTTGATGTCTCAACTATAGGAATTAACAGAAAAAGGATTTATTAGACCGAGCATTTCACCATGGGGCGCTCCGGTATTATTCGTAAAGAAGAAAGACGGCAGCATGCGCATGTGCATTGACTACCGCGAACTGAACAAGAGGACAGTAAAGAGCAAATACCCACTTCCTAGAATAGATGACCTTTTTTATCAACTGCAAGGTGCGAGTTGGTTCTTAAAGATCGATCTTAGGTCGGGTTACCATCAGTTGAAAGTAAGAGAGAAAGACGTACCAAAAACCACGTTTCGCACGCGTTATGGGCATTATGAGTTTCTCGTGATGTCCTTCGGATTGACCAACGCACCAGCAGCGTTCATGGATTTGATGAATAGAGTATGTCGACCAATGTTGGATCGATCGGTGATAGTTTTTATAGATGACATACTGGTATATTCAAAAATGCGAGGGTGATCACCACTGTCACCTAAGAGAGGTTCTGGAGGTGCTAAAGCAGGAAAAGTTGTACGCAAAATTCTCCAAATGCGTGTTTTGGCTTAGGGAAGTCCAATTCCTAGGTCATGTAATAAACCCAAACGGCATTATGGTGGATCCTGCAAAGATCGAGACAGTAAAGGAATGGAACATCCCAGAGACACCAACAGAGATACGAAGCTTTCTGGGATTGGCAGGCTACTATCAAAGGTTCATTCAAGATTTTTCAAGAATAGCCTTGCCACTAACTAAGTTGACACGGAAGGAAGTGAAATATGAATGGGGTCCAACCCAAAACAACGCGTTTGAGGAACTTAAGGCACGATTAACCCAAGCTCCAGTCTTGGCACTACCTGAGGGAAATGAAGACTTAGTAGTCTACTCTTACGCTTCGGGTCAGGGTTTAAGTTGCGTACTTATGCAACGAGGAAAGGTAATTGCCTACGCCTCGCGACAACTAAAGATTCACGAGGTTAACTACCCAACACACGATCTAGAGTTAGCGGCAGTAGTTTTCGCATTGAAAATATGGAGGCACTATCTGTATGGAGTTAAGTGCACCATTTACTCTGATCACAAAAGCCTGAAATACTTTTTCGGGCAAAAGGAATTAAACATGAGGCAAAGGAGGTGGTTAGAGCTACTGAAGGACTATGACTGTGAGATATTGTACCATCCAGGCAAAGCAAATGTGGTGGCTGACTGTAAGGCCCCTTCCCCGGGTAACCTCACTTATTGGATTTACTCATAAACATAGTCATAAATACTGAACTTAAATTAAGACATTCATCATTCAATTACATAATATAACATAACTTGACAGCGGAAGTCTTAACACATATATTAAAGTGGGATGTCAGTCTTGTGTCGGGTAACCTTCACGCCATCGCACGACCTTTTCTTCCTTTACCTGAAATGTATACTAAAAGTCAGCTAACGATGGTGAGTTCTAGTTTAAAGACAATCATACATAATATTTACCTTATCATGAATATAATGTATATATATATATATATTCATACTTTTAAATATCATTTACTTTACTGTTCTCACATAACATTCATCGAGGGTATATACATATGTACATACATACTTTCTTTTTGAGAGAACACTTATTGGCCATAATCTTAAAGGAGATCAACCCATCATACTTGTCGCGAATGTCACGAAGACATCGCTGTCAGAACTACCGTCGTAGCCCATTTCATTACCGTCCGGCTCTAGAAAACCGTCCGTCATTCATTAATCCGTCCGGCAACCTTTGTCCATCCGCTCTTAAACCGTCCTACCGTCGTAGTCCGTCATTTTTTCCGTCTGCCCTAGGGCATCCGTTTCCCACGCGACCATTATATATGCAACCGTTCTACTTTAGTTAAGGCATTTGCTTCGACCGTCCATTAATACCTTTTCATACGTCCTAGCTTGCGAAGGAACGTTTTTGTCCCGGTTGCAAAATAGTCACGTGGTCGTCCGTCTACCGAAGTAGCCGTTGTCATAGAAGGGTTTATAACGTTTACATTCATTCATAACATGCAATATATATGTAATATAAAGCAAGATTTCATTCTTTTACGTTATGTCCTTCTTTCAATTATCCTTTAAAATCATACGCTTCTTTCTTTATTCATAATTCATTTTCATATATAAGTATTTATATATATACGTATGATCACATTGACATTTATAACATTTAATCATTAGTGTATACACTTCATCCCCAAAACATTTAAAATGATTTGCACATAACATAGAAGGGGGCACATAGAACTCACCTGATGAGTAGTTTCTGAAATACACTTAGCTGGCTACTGAGCGTCACTAATGTCACTCACGATCTGTATAATAAAGTCATACACGTAAGGTAGTGCTCCTAGATGAAACTAGACATTACTATGCTTGAATCTAGTAGTTTCGATGGATTCATTTATATCGAAACTTGGTAGTTTCGATAGGTAACTTAGGTGTAATCTTAGCTTCAGATCGTGGGCATATCGAAACTATGGTAGTTTCGATAGGCTTGCATATATATATATATATATATATATATATATATATATATATATATATATATATATATATATATATATATATATATATATATATATATATATATATCGAAACTATGGTAGTTTCGATGGGTCTGTATATATATCGAAACTATGTAGTTTCGATGGGTCTGCACATATCGAAACTAAGCAGTTTCGATGGGTCTGCACATATCGAAACTAAGTAGTTTCGATGGGTCTGCACATATCATCTTCCCCAAAAATCTGAAGTTTCTGCATGCGAATCTGATCGTGCCAATATCTCGATTTTTCTTAGATCATAACGTTCGGTTTTCATTCTAGATGCTATACCTAAGCTCATTTTAAATTTTCATCCGCAAAATCGTCATCTATTGGGCTAAAACCGAAAATCCTAAAAAAATCATAAAAACTCAGATTATGATCGTACGCTTACCTGGATTGGATTTCTGATTCGGAGAAGATGGTCATGAGCACATCAGTAACGTTCTCCTGAATTCCCGAGTTGATCCGTCACTTTCTCTCTCTCGACCCGAGCTCTCTTCTCTCTCTCTATAACTTGCGTGAGTGGGGAAATGAGCAGAGAAGAGGGCTGCCTCGCCTCTTATATGCCTGGGCTTCCCTCGGCCCATTGAAGCCGAGCCCAAGCCCGCTCCCTTTTGTTTAAATATTCCGACTAACTCATCGGTCTCGCTATATTTACACTGACGCTTTAAGCGGAAAGGAAGAATCGGAACCTATACAGATCAAAGATTGTCAGCTGATTATAACACCATATTTGATGAGTGAAATATCAAAAGCACAAGACGAAGCGCTATTAGAAGGAAATATAAAACGAGAAAGAATAGTAGGACAACAAGGGAATTTGGATGGAAATGCATACGGTGTACGAACTAGGTTTGGCCGAATGTGGATACCTAAGATTAGCGAGCTTAGAACCAAAATACTCGATGAGGCCCATAAGTCTCGCTATTCTATCCACCCCGAGACAAAAAAAATGTATCAAGACTTGAAGAAGGAGTACTGGTGGCCTGGCATGAAGAATGATGTAACAGAGTACGTGAGCAAGTGCCTAACGTGTTCTCTGGTTAAGATCGAGCACCAGAAACCATGCGATAAAATGCAACCTTTACCAATACCGGAATGGAAGTGGGAGGAGATCACGATGGACTTCATTACCAAGCTACCGTGAACAGCTAAAGGCAATGATACCATTTGGGTGATCGTCGACCGTTTGACAAAAAGTGCTCACTTCTTGCCAATACGTGAGACTTCTTCGTCAGAAAGACTAGCAGAAGTATTTATCAAGGAAATTGTAAGCAAACATGGTATGCCACTATCGATTGTGTCCGACAGGGATACTAGATTTACATCAAGGTTTTGGAAGAAATTCAATGAAGCGATGGGCACTAGATTGAACATCAGCACCGCTTACCACCCCCAAACCGATGGACAATTGGAAAGGACCATTCAGACCTTGGAGGACATGCTCCGGGCCTATATCATTGACTTCGGTGGGAGCTGGGACAGCCATCTACCATTGTCTGAATTTTCATATAACAACAGCTATCACTCGACTATTGGCATGCCGCCATTTGAAATGTTGTATGGGAGGAAATGTAGGACCCCGATTTGTTGGGGGGAAATTGGACAGAAGGATTTTGCAAGCCTCAAAGTGGTCAAGGCTACTTCTCAGAAATTTGATCAAATCAAGGCTCGAATGAAAGCCGCAAAAGACAGGCAGAAATCATATACAGATAAGAGAAGAAGGGAGTTAGAGTTTCAAGTCGGGGACATGGTACTGTTAAAGGTATCACCATGGAAAGGAATCATCTGATTCAGAAAACGTGGCAAACTAAGTCCAAGGTTTGTCGGACCTTTTAAGATCTTAGCGAGAGTGGGTCAAGTTGCTTACTGACTCGACCTACCCGATACGCTTAGCGAAATACACCCTACGTTCCATGTGTCGCACTTACGTAAGTGTCTAGCTGACGACACGGCTCACATACCTTACGATGAGATATAGTTGGATAACAGTCTGAATTATGTCGAGGAACCAATAGCCATTCTTGACCGATTTGAGAAGAGACTAAGCAATAAGTCAATTCCATTGGTCAAAGTTCAATGGAAGCACAGAAGGGGATCAGAAGCTACATGGGAGAAAGAAGACAAGATGCGGGAAATATACCCTCAATTATTTAACGTATAAGCAGTTTCGAGGACGAAACCTCTTTAAGGAGGG
Source organism: Smallanthus sonchifolius (assembly GCA_023525975.1). Taxonomy (NCBI): domain Eukaryota; kingdom Viridiplantae; phylum Streptophyta; class Magnoliopsida; order Asterales; family Asteraceae; genus Smallanthus; species Smallanthus sonchifolius. Next base: position 23,186,719 of record CM042030.1, on the reverse strand, counting down.
TAGACTTGTAACATCCCAAAAATAGTAAATAAGTAATTAATAATACGATAGAGATTTAAACGTCAAGAAACGAAAGAAAAATGGATGGGCTTGGGTTCGGCTCGAATGGGCCAAAGGAAGCCCATGTATATAAAGGACAAGGGCTGCCACAATTCATTTCATTTCACCATCTAGAGAGAGAAAGGGGAGCTCGGTTCTAGAGAGAGAAAGTCACGGATCGACTCGGGAATTCAGGAGAATGTTGCTACTATGCTCGTGATCATCTTCTCTGAATCATAACTCCAATCTAGGTAAGCGTTCGATCATAATCTGAGTTTTTATGATTATTTTAGGATTTTCGGTTTTAGCTAAATAGGTGAAGTTTTTATGGATGAAACTTGAAAATGAACAAAGATCTAGCATCTAGAATAAAAACCGAACGTTCTGATCAAGGAAAATTTAGATATTGACATGATCAGACCCGCATGCAAAAAGTTAGGGTTCTTACGCCTGAATCAGATCCTGCGTACTTATCAAGTACGCAGGAAGAAGGGTTCTGCGTACTTATCAAGTACGCATGAAGTAAAGTCTGCGTACTTACCAAGTGCGCATGAAGTAAAGTCTGCGTACTTACCAAGTGCGCATGAAGTAAAGTCTGCGTACTTGTCAAGTATGCATGACCAAGGCCCTGCGCACTTGCTAAGTGCGCAGGCATCATAATGGTTAAGTAAAGTCAGTATGTTTAGAATGATTAAACCGTTAGAGTCGAGATTAGGTCTGATGTGTATTTAACTACTCAATTCAGATCAGAAGTGACGTTGTTGGACTTTGTTTAGGTTAACCTAGACTAGCTCATCAGGTGAGTTCTATGTGCCCCTTTCTGTGTTATGTGCAAACCTTATTAAATGTTTTGGGGCTGAAGTTTATACACTAAATGAATAAATACTATGAATGCCAATGTAATCATACGTGAAGGACTATGACTGTGAGATATTGTACCATCCAGGCAAAGCAAACGTGGTGGCTGACGCTTTAAGCAGAAAGGAAGAATCGAAACCTATACAGATCAAAGCGTGTCAGCTGATTATAACACCAGATTTGATGAGTGAAATATCAAAGGCACAAGACGAAGCGCTATTAGAAGGAAATATAAAACGGGAAAGAATAGTAGGACAACAAGGGAATTTAGATGCAAATGCATACGGAGTACGAACTAGGTTTGGCCGAATGTGGATACCTAAGATTGGCGAGCTTAGAGCCAAGATACTCGATGAGGCCCATAAGTCTCGCTATTCTATCCACCCCGGGGCAAACAAAATGTATCAAGACTTGAAGAAATAATACTGGTGGCCTGGCATGAAGAATTATGTGACAGAATACGTGAGCAAGTGCCTAACGTGTTCTCTAGTGAAGGCCGAGCACCAGAAACCAAGCGGTAAAATGCAACCTCTACCAATACCGGAATGGAAGTGGGAGGAGATCACGATGGACTTCTTTACCAAGCTACCGCGAACAGCTAAAGGCAATGATACCAATTGGGTGATCGTCGACCGCTTGACGAAAAGTGCTCACTTCTTGCCAATACGTGAGACTTCCTCGTCAGAAAGACTAGCAGAAATATTTATCAAGGAAGTTGTGAGCAGACATGGTATGTCGCTGTCGATGTGTCCGATAGGGATACTAGATTCACGTCAAGGTTCTGGAAGAAATCAACGAAGCAATGGGCACTAGACTGAACATCAGCACCGCTTACCACCCCCAAACCGATGGACAATCGGAAAGGATTATTCAGACCTTGGAGGACATGCTCCGGGCCTGTATCATTGACTTCGGTGGGAGCTGGGACAGCCATCTACCATTGGCAGAATTCTCATATAACAACAGCTATCACTCGACTATTGGCATGCCGCCATTTGAAATGTTGTATGGGAGGAAATGTAGGACCCCGGTTTGTTGGAGGGAAATTGGACGGAAGGATTTTGCAAGTCTCGAAGTGGTCAAAGCTACTTCCGAGAAAATTGATCAAATCATGGCTCGAATGAAAGCCGCAAAAGACAGACATAAATCATACGCGGATAAGAGAAGAAGGGAGTTAGAGTTTCAAGTAGTGGAAATGGTACTGTTAAAGGTATCACCATGGAAAAGAATCATCCGATTCAGAAAGCGTGGCAAACTAAGTCTAAGGTTTGTCGGACCTTTCAAGATTCTAGCGAGAGTGGGTCAAGTTGATTACAGACTCGACCTACCCGTTGAGCTTAGTGGAATACACCCTACGTTCCACGTGTCACACTTACGCAAATGCCTAGCTGACGACACAGCTCACATACCTTACGATGAGATCGAGGTGGATAACAGTATGAATTATGTCGAGGAACCAATAGCCATCCTTGACCGATCTGAGAAGCGACTACGCAACATGTCAATACCATTGGTCAAAGTTCAATGGAAGCACAAAAAAGGATCGGAATCTACATGGGAGAAGGAAGACGATATGCGGGAACTATACCCTCAGTTGTTTAACGTATAATTGGTTTCGAGGACGAAACCTTTCTAAGGGGGGTAGACTTGTAACATCCCAACACTGGTAATAAATAAATAATGACACGATCGAAATTTATAATTTTTAAATGGCGAAAGGAAAACAGATGGGCTTGGGCTCGGCTCCAACGGGCCGAAGGAAGCCCAAGTATATAAGGGCAAGGGCTATTCCAAACCTTTCATTTCTACCATTCAAAAGTTCTAGAGAGAGAGAAGAGAGCTCGGGTCTAGAGAGAGAAAGTGACGAATCGACTCGGGAATTCAGGAGAACGTTGCTGCTGTGCTCGTGTTCATCTCCTCCGAATCGGAAATCCAATCCAGATTGTGAGTGACATTAGTGACGCTCAGTAACCAGCTAAGTGTATCTCAGAAACTACTCATCAGGTGAGTTCTATGTGCCCCCTTCTATGATATGTGCAAACCTTATTAAATGTTTTGGGGCTGAAATGTATACACTAAATGAATAAATGATATGAATGCTAATGTGATCATACGTGATGTATTAATATATATATTTTATATATATGTAAGAGAATGAATTATGAATAAAGAATGAAGGAAAGAATGACATAACGTAACTAAACGAAATCTTGCTTTATAATTATTTATATTACATGTTATGAATGTAAGTATACGTTATGGACGGAAACGAAGATAACGGCTACTTCTGTAGATGGACGACCACCTGACTATTTTGCAACCGGGAAAGATACGTTCCTAGTAAGCTAGGACGTACAAAAGGCATAAAAGGGCGGTTGAAGTAAATGCTAAAATAGTATAACGGTTGCATAAACAATAGTTCGCGTGGGAAACGGATGCCTTAGGGCAGACGGGCGAATATGACGGACTACGACGGTAGGACGGTAAAGAAGGACGGCCAAAGGTTGGCCGGACCAAAGTTAAGACGGACGGTTTCTAGGACCGGACGAGTAAAAGGGCTACGACGGTAGCTCAAGGGCGTATGTCTTTGTGATATACGTACCGTAAGAAGGGTTGATCACCCTTATGTGTATGACCAATGAATGTTAAGGAAAGAAAAGGTGAATACATATCTATGTAATCACATAAGAATAAAGAAAGAAAAGGTGAATACATACCTATGTAGTCACATAAGAATAAAGAAAGAAAAGGTGAATACATACCTATGTAGTCACATAAGAATAAAGAAAGAAAAGGTGTAACATCCCAAAAATAGTAAATAATAATATGATAGAGATTTAAACGTCATAAAACAAAATAAGAACGGATGGGCTTGGGCTCGGCTCCAACGGGCCGATGGAAGCCTAGGTATATAAGGGGCAAGGCAGCCCACCTTCTCCATTTCACCTTTATTTCACCATCCTAGAGAGAGAAAGGAGAGTCGGGTCTAGTGAGAGAAAGTCGCCGGATCGACATGAAATTGAAGGAGCACGTTACTACTGAGCTCGTGAGCAAAACCACCGAATCAGAATCACAATTCAGGTAACGAATCGACCTTAAACTGAGTTTTTATTTGTTTTGGGGTTTCTCGGGTTTTAGCTAAATAGGAGACGTTTTTGTGGATAAAACTTTAAAATAAGCTTAAAACTATCATCTAGAGTGAAAACCGCACATTTTGATCAAAGAAAATTGTAAGATTAGCATGATCGGATTAACATGCAAGAATTTTGGATTTTTGGTCCAGGAACCAGGTATTGCGTACTTACCAAGTACGCAAGAGGGACTTCCTGCGTACTTACCAAGTACGCAGGAGGAAGATCCTGCGTACTTACCAAGTGCGCAAGAAGGACCCTCTACGCACTTGTCAAGTGCGCATGAGTATGGTCCTGCGCACTTAGCAAGTGCGCAGGCAGCAGACAGTAGGCAGCAGGCTGGTTAAGTAAAGTCAGTAAGTTTAGAATGGTTAAACCATTAGAGTCGGGGTTGGGTCTAATGTGTATTTAACTACCTAATCCAGATCGGAAGTGACGTTGTTAGACCTTTGTTTAGGACAACCTAGAGAAGCTTATCAGGTGAGTTCTATGTGCCCCCTTCTATGTTATGTGCAAATCATTTTAAATGTTTTGGGGCTGAAGTGTATACACTAAATGATTAAATGTTATAATTGTCAATGTGATCATACGTATATATATAAATACTTATATATGAAAATGAATTATGAATAAAGAAAGAAGCGTATGATTTTAAAGAATGAATGAAAGAAGGACATAACGTAAAAGAATGAAATCTTGCTTTATATTACATATATATTGCATGTTATGAATGAATGTAAACGTTATAAACCCTTCTATGACAACGGCTACTTCGGTAGACGGACGACCACTTGACTATTTTGCAACCGGGACAAAAACGTTCCTTCGCAAGCTAGGACGTATGAAAAGGTATTAATGGACGGTTGAAGCAAATGCCTTAACTAAAGTAGAATGGTTGCATACATAATGGTCGCGTGGGAAACAGATGCCCTAGGGCAGACGGAAATAATGACGGACTACTACGGTAGGACGGTTTAAGAGCGAACGGAGAAAGGTTGCCGGACGGATTAATGAATGACGGACGGTTTTCTAGAGCCGGACGGTAATGAAATGGGCTACGACGGTAGTTCTGACAGCGATGTCTTCGTGACATTCGCGACAAGTATGACGGGTTGATCTCCCTTAAGATTATGGCCAATAAGTGTTCTCTCAAAAAGAAAGTATGTATGTACATATGTATATACCCTCAATGAATGTTATGTGAGAACAGTAAAGTAAAGAATATTTAAAAGTATGAATATATATATATATATATAAATTATATTCATGATAAGGTAAATATTATGTATGATTGTCTTTAAACTAGAACTCACCAGCGTTAGCTGACTTTTAGTATACATTTCAGGTAAAGGAAGAAAAGGTCGTGCGATGGCGTGAAGGTTACCCGACACAAGACTCACATCCCACTTTAATATATGTGTTAAGACTTCTGCTGTCAAGTTATGTTATATTATGTAATTGAATGACGAATGATTTGTAATTGAATGATGAATGTATTTAATTTAAGTTCAGTATTTATGATTATGTTTATGAGTAAATCCAACAAGTGAGGTTACCCGGGGAAGGGGCCTTACAAGTTGGTATCAGAGCAATAGTTTGAGAGATTCATACATCCCTAAATGTCTGGACTCAAGCTGATTATGGGACCAACGCACGGATGTCAGTCTGGGTAGCCAACGCCAACGCCAGCACAGTAAGTAAGTACTAAGGTTAATACACTTGGATAAGAATAGATACTCAAACCTAGAACCAATAGATGTCAATGTCATGACCAATTTGAAGAGTTTGGAACCCGAAAAGCAATGTAAATTTCTAATCACAAACCGGTCACTGTAATTAAAAATTTACCTTGTTCGTACTGTTCCAAGACTATGATCTGAGATAATGACATTGATGTATTCCCTTTATGACCATCAGGAAAACTAGGAACTATGGCTGGAGGAGGAAGAACTGGACGCCGAGGCGGTCGCACTGGCCGAGTGGGTAGACCTCCATTGAATCGAAGAAGTGAAGAGGAAGAGAGTGTGCACGCAGAACACACTGAGAGTGTGCACGAAACTAATGTGACCCCAACTGGGGACGACAATCAAGGGCCTATACAGTTGGAACCTGAGGTTAGGGATGCTATTGCCCGCGAGGTTGTACTTACTCTGAAGAACAAATTGCCTGACCTATTATCTGAGGCACTAAAGAAAAGCAAAGAAGAGGATGAAGGAACAATGAAGAGAAAATTTATGACAGTGACGGGGATGAAGTAAAAGTGGCATCAAGCAATCGTGGGTGTACTTACAAAGGTTTTAAGGACGGAGACCCACCTAAGTTTGATGGAACGAAGGATTCGGTGGCTAATTTCGAATGGATTGAGAGGATGAACGATGTAATCAACATCAGCGAGTGCCGACCGGACCAGGCGGTTAAATATGTTGCTCATTCTTTCACCAATGAAGCACTAGGTTGGTGGAGAAACATTCAAAGAACAAAGACGTCAAATGCTATTGCCAGAATGACATGGGAAGACCTGAAGAAGCTCATAATCCAAAAGTTCTGCCCACAGAATGAGATTGATCGTGTGGAGAACGAGTTCCTAAACTTCAAGGCTGGCAACAAGACTCATCGCCAGTATACTTCAAGATTCAACGAGCTGGCCCAACTGGTACCACACTTGGTGGAAACCGAAGAACGTATGATCAAATACTATGTCAAGGGTCTGCCGCAAAGGGTCCGTGTCCATGTAAAAGCCAACCTACCCTCGACCTTCGAGTCGGTAGTCAACCTGTCTGGAATCGTCTACGACGATTATGCTAATGAGGACCCGGCACCTGAGACACAAAAGAGAAAGTGGGAGAACACGTCTTGAGGCACCGGAAAAGGGAATGTAACAACTGAAATTAAGAAACCAAGGTTGGACGAATATGAAACATGTAAGAAATGTGGGAGGCAACATCTTGGCGAGTGTCGAATTGGCACCACCGTGTGTTATAAGTGCGGGAGGCCGGGGCACTACTCCCGAGATTGTTTGAAGGACGTCAAATTTCAAGTATGTGGATTGTTTAGACATCTGACAAAGAACTGCAGGAAGGCCGGCCAATCTGGTTCAGGAAAGGAGAGGGAACAGGAACAACAAAAGGCAAGGACTCGGGCCTATGCCTTAACTGAGGAAGAAGCAAGGGGAAACCCTGATGTCGTGTCAGGTACGTTTCTAGTTAATAATGAACGTGCTGCTATTTTATTTGATTCTGGTGCTAGTAAAAGTTTTATATCAAATGCATTTAGTCGTAAATTGGATTGTACAGTCAACACCATAGTAAAGGCCTTTAGCGTACAAACTGCCGTTGGTAAAAATTCGACAGTATTTCAAGTAACAGAGGATTGCATAATAGGAATAGAGGGTCATAAGTTCCCTTCTAGATTGTTCCTTCTCACCTTAGGAGGATTCGATATAGTATTGGGCATGGATTGGCTAGCTGCCAACGAAGCTCAGATCATATGTAAACGTAAGAGGATACACCTCAAAGCTCCTAACGGTAGTCCAATTACGGTTTATGGGGATTGGAATTGCATGATGCCGAACGTCATCTCGATGAAGAAGGCCGAATGTTACATGAGGCGCGGTTGAGAAGCTTATCTGGCGTATGTTATTGACGATAGAATGAAAACGAAAGAACTCAAGGATGTACCCGTGGTGTGCATCTTTCCGGAAGTATTCCCTGAGGATCTACCTGGGTTGCCACCCGATCGGGAAATTGAATTTCAGATTGACTTACTACCCGGAGCTGAGCCCGTTGCCAAAGCCCCCTACCGATTGGCTCCGTCAGAAATGAAAGAATTGATGTCTCAACTACAGGAATTAACAGAAAAAGGATTTATTAGACCGAGCATTTCACCATGGGGCGCTCCGGTACTATTCGTAAAGAAGAAAGACGGCAACATGCGCATGTGCATTGACTACCATGAATTGAACAAGAGGACAGTAAAGAACAAATACCCATTGCCTAGAATAGACGATCTCTTTGATCAACTGCAAGGTGCAAGTTGGTTTTCAAAGATCGATCTTAGGTCGGGTTATCACCAGTTGAAGGTGAGAGAAGAAGATGTACCAAAGACCGCGTTTCGTACGCGTTACGAGCATTACGAGTTTTTATTGATGTCATTCGGGTTGACCAACGCACCAGCAACTTTTATGGACTTGATGAATATAGTAATGGTAGATCCTGCAAAGATCGAGACAGTAAAGGAATGGAACATCCCGAAGACACCAATAGAGATACGAAGCTTTCTGGGATTGGCAGGCTACTATCGGAGGTTCATTCAAGACTTCTCGAAGATAGCCTCGCCACTAACTAAATTGACACGGAAAGAAGTGAAATATGAATGGGGTCCAACCCAAAACAACGCGTTTGAGGAACTTAAAACGTGATTAACCCAAGCTCCAGTCTTGACACTACCTGAGGGAAATGAAGACTTGGTAGTCTACTCTGACGCTTTGGGTCAAGGTTTAGGCTGTGTACTTATGCAACGAGGAAAGGTAATTGCTTACGCTTCGTGAAAACTAAAGATTCACGAGGTTAACTACCCAAATCACGATCTGGAGTTAGCGGCAGTAGTTTTCGCATTAAAAATATGGAGGCACTATCTGTACGGAGTTAAATGCACCATCTACTCCGATCATAAAAGCCTGAAGTACTTTTTCGGACAAAAGGAATTAAACATGAGGCAAAGGAGGTGGTTAGAGCTACTGAAGGACTATGACTGTGAGATACTGTACCATCCAGGCAAAGCAAACGTGGTGGCTGACGCTTTAAGCAGAAAGGAAGAATCGGAACCTATACAGATCAAAGCGTGTCAGTTGATTATAACACCAGATTTGATGACTGAAATATCAAAGGCACAAGACGAAGCGCTATTAGAAAGAAATATAAGGCGAGAAAGAATAGTAGGACAACAAGGGAATTTGGATACAAATGCTTACGGTGTACGAACTAGGTTTGGTCGGATGTGGATACCTAAGATTGGCGAGCTTAGAGCCAAAATAATCGATGAGGCCCATAAGTCTCGCTATTCTATCCACCCCGGGACAAACAAAATGTATCAAGACTTGAAGAAATAATACTGGTGGCCTGGCATGAAGAATTATGTGACAGAATACGTGAGCAAGTGCCTAACGTGTTCTCTAGTTAAGGCCGAGCACCAGAAACCAAGCGGTAAAATGCAACCTCAACCAATACCGGAATGGAAGTGGGAGCAGATCACGATGGACTTCATTACCAAGCTACCGCGAACAGCTAAAGGCAATGATACCATTTGGGTGATCGTCGACCGCTTGACGAAAAGTGCTCACTTCTTGCCAATACGTGAGACTTCCTCGTCAGAAAGACTAGCAGAAATATTTATTAAGGAAGTTGTGAGCAGACATGGTATGCCGCAGTCGATGTGTCCGACAGGGATACTAGATTCATGTCAAGGTTTTGGAAGAAATTCAACGAAGCAATGGGCACTAGACTGAACATCAGCACCGCTTACCACCCCCAAACCGATGGACAATCAGAAAGGTCTATTCCGACCATGGAGGACATGCTCCGGGCCTGTATCATTGACTTCGGTGGGAGCTGGGACATCCATCTACCATTGGCAGAATTCTCATATAACAACAGCTATCACTCGACTATTGGCATGCCGCCATTTGAAATGTTGTATGGGAGGAAATGTAGGACCCCGGTTTGTTGGGGGGAAATTGGACAGAAGGATTTTGCAAGTCTCGAAGTGGTCAAAGTTACTTCCGAGAAAATTGATCGAATCAAGGCTCGAATGAAAGCCGCAAAAGACAGACAGAAATCATACGCGGATAAGAGAAGAAGGGAGTTAGAGTTTCAAGTAGGGGAAATGGTACTGTTAAAGGTATAACCATGGAAAGGAATCATCCGATTCAGAAAGCGTGGCAAACTAAGTCCAAGGTTTGTCGGACCTTTCAAGATTCTAGCAAGAGTGGGTCAAGTTGCTTAGAGACTCGACCTACCCGTTGAGCTTAGTGGAATACACCCTACGTTCCACGTGTCACACTTACGCAAATGCCTAGCTGACGACACAGCTCACATACCTTACGATGAGATCGAGGTGGATAACAGTCTGAATTATGTCGAGGAACCAATAGCCATCCTTGACCGATCTGAGAAGCGACTACGCAACAAGTCAATCCCATTGGTCAAAGTTCAATGGAAGCACAAAAAGGGATCGGAATCTACATGGGAGAAGGAAGACGATATGCGGGAACTATACCCTCAGTTGTTTAACGTATAATTGATTTCGAGGACGAAACCTTTCTAAGGGGGTAGACTTGTAACATCCCAACACTGGTAATAAATAAATAATGACACGATCGAAATTTATAATTTTAAATGGCGAAAGGAAAACAGATGGACTTGGGCTCAGCTCCAACGGGCCGAAGGAAACCCAAGTATATAAGGGCAAGGGCTGCTCTAAACCTTTCATTTCTACCATTCACAAGTTCTAGAGAGAGAGAAGAGAGCTCGGGTCTAGAGAGAGAAAGTGACGAATCGACTCGGGAATTCAGGAGAACGTTGCTGCTGTGCTCGTGTTCATCTCCTCCAAATCAGAAATCCAATCCAGATTGTGAGTGACATTAGTGACGCTCAGTAACCAGCTAAGTGTATCTCAGAAACTACTCATCAGGTGAGTTCTATGTGCCCCCTTCTATGATATGTGCAAACCTTATTAAATGTTTTGGGGCTGAAATGTATACACTAAATGAATAAATGATATGAATGCTAATGTGATCATACGTGATGTATTAATATATATATATATTATATATATATAAGAGAATGAATTATGAATAAAGAATGAAGGAAAGAATGACATAACGTAAATAAACGAAATCTTGCTTTATAATTATTTATATTACATGTTATTAATGTAAGTATACGTTATGGACGGAAACGAAGCTAACGGCTACTTCTGTAGATGGATGACCACCTGACTATTTTGCATCCGGGAAAGATACGTTCCTAGTAAGCTAGGACGTACAAAAGGCATAAAAGGGCGGTCGAAGTAAATGCTAAAATAGTATAACGGTTGCATAAACAATAGTTCGCGTGGGAAAGGGATGCCTTAGGGAAGACGGGCGAATATGACGGACTACACGGTAGGACGGTAAAGAAGGACGGCCAAAGGTTGGCCGGACCAAAGTTAAGACGGACGGTTTCTAGGACCGGACGAGTAAAAGGGCTACGACGGTAGCTCAAGGGCGTATGTCTTTGTGATATACGTACCGTAAGAAGGGTTGATCACCCTTATGTGTATGACCAATGAATGTTAAGGAAAGAAAAGGTGAATACATATCTACGTAATCACATAAGAATAAAGAAAGAAAAGGTGAATACATACCTATGTAGTCACATAAGAATAAAGAAAGAAAAGGTGTAACATCCCAAAAATAGTAAATAATAATATGATAGAGATTTAAACGTCATAAAACAAAATAAGAACGGATGGGCTTGGGCTCGGCTCCAACGGGCCGATGGAAGCCCAGGTATATAAGGGGCAAGTCAGCCCACCTTCTCCACTTCACCTACATTTCACCATCCTAGAGAGAGAAAGGAGAGTCGGGTCTAGTCAGAGAAAGTCGACGGATCGACATGAAATTGAAGGAGCACGTTACTACTGAGCTCGTGAGCAAAACCTCCGAATCAGAATCACAATCCAGATAACGAATCGACCTTGAACTGAGTTTTTATTTGTTTTGGGGTTTCTCTGGTTTTAGCTAAGTAGGAGACGTTTTTGTGGATGAAACTTTAAAATAAGCTTAGAACTAGCATCTAGAGTGAAAACCGCACATTTTGATCAAAGAAAATTGTAAGATTAGCATGATCGGATTAACATGCAAGAATTTTGGATTTTTGGTCCAGGAACCAGGTATTGCGTACTTACCAAGTATGCAAGAGGGACTTCCTGCGTACTTACCAAGTACGCAGGAGGAAGATCCTGTGTACTTACCAAGTGCGCAAGAAGGACCCTCTGCGCACTTGTCAAGTGCGCATGAGTATGGTCCTGCGCACTTAGCAAGTGCGCAGGCAGCAGACAGTAGGCAGCAGGCTGGTTAAGTAAAGTCAGTAAGTTTAGAATGGTTAAACCATTAGAGTCGGGGTTGGGTCTAATGTGTATTTAACTACCTAATCCAGATCGGAAGTGACGTTGTTGGACCTTTGTTTAGGACAACCTAGAGAAGCTTATCAGGTGAGTTCTATGTGCCCCCTTCTATGTTATGTGCAAATCATTTTAAATGTTTTGGGGCTGAAGTGTATACACTAAATGATTAAATGTTATAAATGTCAATGTGATCATACGTATATATATAAATACTTATATATGAAAATGAATTATGAATAAAGAAAGAAGCGTATGATTTTAAAGAATGAATGAAAGAAGGACATAACGTAAAAGAATGAAATCTTGCTTTATATTACATATATATTGCATGTTATGAATGAATGTAAACGTTATAAACCCTTCTATGACAACGGCTACTTCGGTAGACGGACGACCACGTGACTATTTTGCAACCGGGACAAAAACGTTCCTTCGCAAGCTAGGACGTATGAAATGGTATTAATGGACGGTCGAAGCAAATGCCTTAACTAAAGTAGAACGGATGCATACATAATGGTCGCGTGGGAAACGGATGCCCTAGGGCAGACGGACAATATGACGGACTACGACGGTAGGACGGTTTAAGAGCGGACGGACAAAGGTTGCCGGACGGATTAATGAATGACGGACGGTTTTCTAGAGCCGGACGGTAATGAAATGGGCTACGACGGTAGTTCTGACAGCGATGTCTTCGTGACATTCGCGACAAGTATGACGGGTTGATCTCCCTTAAGATTATGGCCAATAAGTGTTCTCTCAAAAAGAAAGTATGTATGTACATATGTATATACCCTCAATGAATGTTATGTGAGAACAGTAAAGTAAAGAATATTTAAAAGTATGAATTGTAACATCCCAAAACTGGTAATAAATAAATAATGGCACAATTGAAATTATAATTTTCAAATGACGAAAGAAAAATGGATGGGCTTGGGCTCGGCTCCAACGGGCCGAAGGAAGCCCAAGTATATAAGGGCAAGGGCTGCCCAAACTTCTCTTTTTCCACCAATCTTAAGTTCTAGAGAGAGAGAAGAGAGCACGGGCCTAGGGAGAGAAAGTGATGGATCGACTTAGAAATTCAGGAGAACGTTGCTGCTGTGCTCCTGATCATCTCCGCCGAATCAGAAATCCAATCCAGGTAAGCGTTCGATCATAATCTGAGTTTTTATGACTTTATAGGATTTTCGGGTTTTGCCTAAAAAGGTAACGATTTTGCGGATGAAACTTGAAAATGAACTTAGGTTTAGCATCTAGAATGAAAACCGAACGTTTTGCCCTAAGAAAATTGAGATATTGACTCGATCAGACGCGCATGCAAAAAACTTCAGATTTTTGGGGAAAACGATATGTGCAGACCTATCGAAACTACTTAGTTTCGATATGTGCAGAACCATCGAAACTACATAGTTTCGATATGTGCAGAACCATCGAAACTACATAGTTTCGATATGTGCAGACCCATCGAAACTACCATAGTTTCGATATGAGCCCACGATCCGAAGCTAAGATTACACCTAAGTTACTTATCAAAACTACCAAGTTTCGACATAAGCAACCAATCGAAACTACCAAGTTTCGACATAAGCAACCTATCGAAACTACCAAGTTTCGATATATGTTATTGACGATAGAATGAAAACGAAAGCACTCAAGAATGTACCCGTGGTGTGCAACTTTCTGGAAGTATTCCCTGAGGATATACCTGGGTTGCCACCCGATCGGGAAATAGAATTTCAGATTGATTTACTGCCAGGAGCGGAGCCCGTTGCCAAAGCCCCCTATCGATTGGCTCCGTTAGAAATGAAAGAATTGGTGTCTCAACTACAGGAATTAACAGAAAAAGGATTTATTAGACCGAGCATTTCACCATGGGGCGCTCCGGTACTATACGTAAAGAAGAAAGACGGCAGCATGCGCATGTGCATTGACTACCGTGAACTGAACAAGAGGACAGTAAAGAACAAATACCCACTACCTAGAATAGATGACCTTTTTGATCAACTGCAAGGTGCGAGTTGGTTCTCAAAGATCGATCTTAGGTCAAGTTACCATCAGTTGAAAGTGAGAGGGGAAGACGTACCAAAGACCGCGTTTCGCACGCGTTATGGGCATTATGAGTTTCTCGTGATGTCTTTCGGATTGACCAACGCACCGGCAGCGTTTATGGATTTGATGAATAGAGTATGTCGACCCATGTTGGATCGATCTGTGATAGTTTTTATAGACGACATACTGGTATATTCGAAAAGCGAGGGTGATCACCACTGTCACCTAAGGGAGGTTCTGGAGGTGCTAAAGCAGAAAAAGTTGTACGCAAAATTCTCCAAATGCGCGTTCTGGCTTAGGGAAGTCCAATTCCTAGGTCATGTAATAAACCCAAACGGCATCATGGTGGATCCTACAAAGATCGAGACAGTAAAGGAATGGAACGTCCCAAAGACATCAACAGAGGTACGAAGTTTTCTCGGATTGGTGGGCTACTATCGAAGGTTCAATAAAGATTTTTCAAGAATAGCCTTGCCACTAACTAAGTTGACACGGAAGGAAGTGAAGTATGAATAGGGTCAAACCCAAAACAACGCGTTTGAAGAACTTAAGGCACGATTAACCCAAGCTCCAGTCTTAACTCTACCTGAGGGAAATGAAGACTTCGTAGTCTATTCTGACGGTTCGGGGCAGGGTTTGGGGTGCGTACTTATGCAACGAAGAAAGGTAATTGCTTACGCATCGCGGCAGTTAAAGATTCACGAGGTTAATTACCCAACACACGATTTAGAGTTAGCAACAATAGTTTTCGCGTTGAAAATATGGAGGCACTATCTGTATGGAGTCAAAAGCACCATTTACTCCGATCACAAAAGCCTTAAGTACTTTTTCGGGCAAAAGGAATTAAACATGAGGCAAAGGAGGTGGTTAGTGTCTAACAGGGATACTAGATTCACGTCAAGGTTTTGGAAGAAATTCAACAAAGCAATGGGCACTAGACTGAACATCAGCACCGCTTACCACCCCCAAACCGATGGACAATCGGAAAGGACTATTCAGGCCTTGGAGGACATGCTCCGGGCCTGTATTGACTTCAGTGGGAGCTGGGACAGCCATCTACCATTGGTAGAATTCTCATATAACAACAGCTATCACTCGACTGTTGGCATACCGCCATTTAAAATGTTGTATGGGAGGAAATGTAGGACCCCGGTTTGTTGGGGGGAAATTGGACAGAAGGATTTTGCAAGTCTCGAAGTGGTCAAAGCTACTTCCGAGAAATTTGATCAAATCAAGGCTCGAATGAAAGCCGTAAAAGACAGACAGAAATCATACGCGGATAAGAGAAGAAGGGAGTTAGAGTTTCAAGTAGGGGACATGGTACTGTTAAAGGTATCACCATGGAAAGGAATCATCCGATTTAGAAAGCGTGGCAAACTAAGTCCAAGGTTTGTCGGACCTTTCAAGATTCTAGCGAGAGTGGGTCAAGTTGCTTACAGACTCGACCTACCCGTTGAGCTTAGTGGAATACACCCTACGTTCCACGTGTCACACTTACGCAAATGCCTAGCTGTCGACACAGCTCACATATCTTACGATGAGATCGAGGTGGATAACAGTCTGAATTATGTCGAGGAACCAATAGCCATCCTTGACCGATCTGAGAAGCGACTACGCAACAAGTCAATCCCGTTGGTCAAAGTTCAATGGAAGCACAGAAAGGGATCGAAAGCTACGTGGGAAAAAGAAGACGAGATGAGGGGACTATACCCTCAATTATTTAACGTATAAGCAGTTTCGAGGACGAAACCTCTTTAAGGGGGGTAGACTTGTAACATCCCAAAACTGGTAATAAATAAATAATGGCACAATCGAAATTATAATTTTCAAATGACGAAAGAAAAATGGATGGGCTTGGGCTCGGCTCCAACGGGCCGAAGGAAGCCCAAGTATATAAGGGCAAGGGCTGCCCAAACTTCTCATTTTCCACCAATCTCAAGTTCTAGAGAGAGAAGAGAGCACGGGCCTAGAGAGAGAAAGTGACGGATCGACTTAGAAATTCAGGAGAACGTTGCTGTTGTGCTCGTGATCATCTCCGCCGAATCAGAAATCCAATCCAGGTAAGCGTTCGATCATAAACTGAGTTTTTATGACTTTATAGGATTTTCGGGTTTTGGCTAAAAAGGTAACGATTTTGTGGATGAAACTTGAAAATGAACTTAGGTTTAGCATCTAGAATGAAAACCGAACGTTTTGACCTAAGAAAATTGAGATATTGACTCGATCAGACGCGCATGCAAAAAACTTCGGATTTTTGGGGAAGACGATCTGTGCAGACCTATCGAAACTACTTAGTTTCGATATGTGTAGAACCATCGAAACTACATAGTTTCGATATGTGCAGAACCATCGAAACTACATAGTTTCGATATGTGCAGAACCATCGAACCTCCATGGTTTCGATATGTGCAGACCCATCGAAACTACCATAGTTTCAATATGAGCCCACGATCCTAAGCTAAGATTACACCTAAGTTACTTATCGAAACTACCAAGTTTCGACATAAGCAACCTATCGAAACTACCAAGTTTCGATATGGGCAAATCCATCGAAACTATTAGGTTCAAGCATAGTAATGTCTAGTGTCATCTAGGAGCACTACCTTACGTGTATGACTTTATTATACAGATTGTGAGTGACATTAGTGACGCTCAGTAACCAGCTAAGTGTATCTCAGAAACTATTCATCAGGTGAGTTCTATTTGGCCCCTTCTATGTTATGTGCAAAGCAATTCAAATGTTTTGGGGCTGAAATGTATACACTAAATGAATAAATGATATGAATGCTAATGTGATCATACGTGATATACTAATATATATGTTATATATATATATATATATACGAAAATGAATTATTCACAAAGAATGAATCGTAAGATTATATAGAATGAATGAAAGAACAACACAATGTGTAAGAATGAAATCTTGCTTTATATCCATGTATATATTGCTTGCTATGAATGAATAAACGTTATGAATGGAACAATGATAACGGCTACCTCGGTAGACGGACGACCACTCGACTATTATGCAGCCAGAAATGAAAGTCTAGAAAGGTAGACTAAACAGGCCACTACGGTGGAGTAAGTCCCGAAATCGATGTATGACTGTATAATTAGTTCGGGTGGGAGACGGATACCTTAGGGCAATCAAACAAATATGACGGACTACGACTGTAGGATGGTTGTAAGTATGACGGACTACTTCGGTAGGACGGTTGTAAGATAATGACGGACTACTTCGGTAGGACGGTTGTAAGATAATGACGGACTACTTCGGTAGGACGGTTGTAAGATAATGACGGACGGACACTAGTTGTCGGACGGTTGTAAGAATGGCGGACCATGACGATGGACCGTGCCGTTTGTCTTTGTGACATTCGCAAACAAATGACGGGTTGATCACCCTTAAGTGTATGACCCATGAAAGTTAAGAAAAGAAAAAAAAAAGGTGAATGCATATATATATATGTAATCACAAAAGAAAGATGAAAGAAAAGCAAAAGTTACGAACGTATATAAATATGTATACTTGAAAAGAAAAGAATGATCATACTTAATAGTTTTAAACTAGAACTCACCAGCGTTAGCTGACTTTTAGTATACATTTTAGGTACAGAAAGGAAGGGTCGTGCGAAGGCGTGAAGGTTACCCGGCACGAGACTGACATCCCACTTTTATTTATGTTAAGACAATGTTATGTTTAATGTTAAGACTTCCGCTACTATGTTATGTTATTGAATGATGTATGCTTCCGCTGTGTTTGAATGTTTTTAATTAAAAGTTCAGTGATCAATGACTATGTTTATGAGTAAATCCAACAAGTGAGGTTACCCGGGAAAAGGGGCCTTACATGAATATATATATATATATATATATATACATTATATTCATGATAAGCTAAATATTCTGTATGATTGTCTTTAAACTAGAACTCACCAGCGTTAGCTGACTTTTAGTATACATTTCAGGTAAAGGAAGAAAAGGTCGTGCGATGGCGTGAAGGTTACCCGACACAAGACTGACATCCCACTTTAATATATGTGTTAAGACTTCTGCTATCAAGTTATGTTATATTATGTAATTGAATGACGAATGATTTGTAATTGAATGATGAATGTCTTTAATTTAAGTTCAGTATTTATGACTATGTTTATGAGTAAATACAACAAGTGAGGTTACCCGAGGAAGGGGCCTTACAAAAGGTGAATACATACCTATGCAGTCACATAAGAATAAAGAAAGAAAAGGTGAATACATACCTATGTAATCACATAAGAATAAAGAAAGAAAAGTAAAAGCTATGAATACGTATTTGTAGAAATGTATGTATATAATTATGTATACTTATAAATAAAAGAATGATCATACTTAATAGTTTTAAACTAGAACTCACCAGCGTTAGCTGACTTTTAGTATACATTTCAGGTACAGAAAGGAAGGGTCGTGCGAACGCGTGAAGGATACCTGGCACAAGACTGACATCCCATTTTTATAAATGTTAAGCCAAATGTTATGTACTTGATTTTAAAAGACTTCCGCTGTTATGTCATGTCATGTTACGTTATGTAATGAATGAATTCGAATGTTTTAAATTTAAGCTCAGTGATTATGACTATGTTTATCAGTAAATCCAACAAGTGAGGTTACCCAGGAAAAAGGGGCCTTACAGTTAAATTTAAAATTCAGTATTAATGACTTTGTTTATGAGTAAACCCAACAAGAGAGGTTGCCCGGGATAAGGGGCCTTTCAATACAAATACAAATCCTCTTTACATTCATGTGTGCAATTTGAGCTTTATGCCTGAGTGCTAGTTGTGCTAACTTTTGTGTGCAATTTATGTGCAGTCATTAACTATTCAAGCCGATGGTAAACAATGATAGATCTATTGAGTCTGACAAACCCACCCAGATTGGGGTGATTGTTACCGACAACACAATTTTTGCATGCTAGTTACAAAGGTTTGAATGTACTTGGTTACACAATAGATGCTCTCCATAAATGCCTTATTTTATCATGTTATGTAAGGATTTGTTTATTCATAATATATATGCTATCTATATACAAACCTGTGTATGCTCAACAACTTTTTAGTTGACCTTATTTTATTCATTTTTCAGGTACTAATGTGTGATTTTGATCAAGACTTGCTACACTTGAGTTTTGGACCTAGATAATTTTAAATAAAGGATTATGTATTTCATTTTATGTACTTGGTTTGATTTGGTTTTATCTTGAATACTTGAAATGAATTTGAATGATTAATATATTTCAATTTAATCAACCTTGTGCCCATGAACAGTCTACATGTCCCGCCCCGACGTTTCCGCTGTCGGTTGGGGTGTCACAGATTGGTATCAGAGCCTTGGTTTTAGGGAATTAGGTTATTAGACACTCTTGACCTAGACTATAACCGTAGGACACCCATACTATGCCATGCTACATGATTACTTCTTGTGTGAATATTTTTACATGTTATCCTATGTAATTACCCTACATGATACAATGCTTAATAGTCTATGTGTCACACTAACTATAACTTTTGTGCTTATATTCATTGCTATCTACATGCTACTTATGTGTTTCATTAAGTGCTATCCTAAGCTTAAAACACACATACACACCAAATTATTCATACATCTTTGAACTCACATACATAATACCACCACCTCTTGTGATCTAAATCTAAACTATTGGGCCTAATGCCCATTAATAATAAACAAGAAGCCCATTTACCCTCCAAGAAGAATAAGCCCACTACAATAAATAAACCTCACTTTTGGGCCTCAAAGCCTAGTCCACAACAATTCTCATCATGACCATGAGCCCAACAATAGTGTTATTAATACATGATGGTTGGAAGAGTGTGTAGGCCCATGAGGGATTCTGGCTAAGGAAAGATATGGTACTTAAGTGTGTCTTAGTGTCCCACCCCTCTTTCCTGGGAATTCTCCTCAAGGATGCATTGCTTATAGGTCAAGTGTATTTCTAAAATACTATTGTCAAGCTTCGGTGTTATGACTAGTCAAACTCTAAACTTAAGAGAACTCCCATGTCTAACACTCAATATTTCATTATCACTTACAACCTTTTTATTGTTTTCTGCTAGACATGGACTCCTACTCTCCTTCCTCCCCTGTTTACCGTCCTGGAGCAGAGTCTGATTGGGAAGAAGACATCGGGACACCCGTGTATCAGTCACCAACACTCCCAGCTGCTAGGACAAGGTTTGATGTAAGGGCAGATTGGATTAGGGACACCGGCCCAAGACTTCGAACATCTGGATTACCCGCACCCAGGAACCCGTATCAGACACCCCATCTCCACATTCAGTTACCACCCACACTAAGAGACCCATATCTAATGCCAGACCCGTACCATTCTAACCCTTGGGTAAGGCATACTATGGCACTCACTAGTGTTATGGGAATTCCAACCAATGACATTCACCAATATGTAAGTACCTCAGAATTTGAGAGGCAAAGGATGGAGCAGGGAGTGATGCATGACTTGCAAGGACAAAGAATGGATAACCTAGCAAACCAATTAGGGTACCAAAAGGAGTTAATCTCCATCCTCAAAAAAGAAATACTAGAGCATCGCACGGAGACAGCTAAAGCTGAAGCCAGATCGGCTACCCGAGTGACCATAGCGGTGCTCGTCTTGGGAATTATTCTCCTTCTAGTGGAAAGCTACAAGAGACGTTAACAACATTATTTTCCATTATTTATTGTCTTTAAATTTTCTGTTTGAGAACCATTTCCCTATGTTTTTGAATAATGTTTAACATTTCAGCATTTAATCAATCTTATATATTTCAACTCTAAAGTTATTATTCATTGGTTTGACCCGTTGAGTGTGAATCACACCCATCATATTTTCAACAAAATTTCCCAAGTATCACCTTCCTCATTCAATACGATTTAGTACACTACCAACAATCTCATTCGTAAACAACTCATCCTATTAGATTTAAACAACCCTGTTATTTCTAAATCAAACGTTTATCAAACTTTTAAAAGAGTATTAGAAATATAAATTTCCCATAAATATTTTCACATTACAATGGAACTTAATACAACCTGGTTTATAAAAATATTACTTCAAATTAATAAATAAGTATGATTATCCTCATTAAAGTAATTATTTCTAAAACCTGGCTAGAGTAATGTACAACTACTTGATTAGCCAATGATTTCTCTTAAAGATATTCTCCTTATAATAATTTAAATTTTTTATTTAAAATAAAATAAAAATAAAAAATAAAAAAATAAAAATCAGTATTGGTAAACACATTTCCCTGAATGTTTTCAGAACCTCCTCGTTATCTTTCAATTGCCGCTTCAAGAGACGACCCATTTCGCGTAAACGTTAACCATCCCTACAAACCTCAACGAGATTTAAAGAGCTATAACCTAAATACCACATTATACATGAACGCCAAACAACACGCTTGTCCGCAACACTCGATCACATACAAAACTCGTTAGTATACATCACACACGGAATTCAATAATTTACGTATGCACGTTCACAAGATACACAACACGATCACATAATACATGAAACTAGTTTATTACAAATCCCAATTTACTAGATTGATCACATAACACATGAAACTTGCTTATTTGCTACTGGGTTGAACACATGGAACTTGATTGGTTGCAATATACATGATACATAACAATTTTCAGCTTGGTACATAATACTAGATTGACTACATTGAACACGAAACTTATTGATTTACAAAATACATGATGCCAAGTCGTCAACACCATACATGAACTTTATTTCCTACAATATACATGATACCACTTTGTTTACAATACACATGAAAGCCTTTGATTTACAAAATACATGATGCTAAATTGTTCACGCCACACATGAAAACTATTCGATTACAAGCTACGTGACACTAGATCATACCTGAGACTTGTGTGTTTACCTTTTACGCGAAACTAAGTTGCTGGAAATTGTTACGAATGATTGAGCACATTATACACAAAGAATGGTCATACATTTTGTTCACCAAACTTGAAAACCATAACACATTGAAACTACTCGGGGTTTGACGTATTCTTGTTCAAACCCGAGGAAGCTGTAACACTTTAAACAACTCGGTGTTTGACGTATTCTTGTTCAAACATGAGTAAGCTAAGAAACTTTAAGTTATACTACCTGATTACTCTTTAGTTGCTAACTGAGCTGCTTAAGGACACAGTTATTTTTCTAGCAACTTTTATGTGAAAACAATAGACATGATCGGAGTGAAATTGTGCCTCTCTTGACCCGCACACAACGGAATGATCTATATGGACCATGCGATGATTCGAGTAATTACGGGTGCACACGAAATTATAAAAAAATCAGCGCATGGAAAACATAGTGAAATTTTGTCATGTGTTGTGACCTAGAACTTATCATGTAGATCTATCATTGTTTACCGTCGGCTTGAATAGTTAATGATTGCACATAAATTGCACACAAAAGTTAGCACAACTAGCACTCAGGCATAAAGCTCAAATTGCACACATGAATGTAAAGAGGATTTGTATTTGTATAGTTTGTGTAAATGTAAGCAATTGTATTGTATAGTGTTCATGTTCCACCCCAAAAAGTGTAAAAGAGTAAAAAGGGGTTATGTAATACTCACCTTGCAAATGAGTAGTTGAATATCACACAATACATTGTTGTTGTTGCACAAGTGATTTGGCTAATCTCAAGATTAACCTATGATTTAATTATATAAATAAAATCAATGGCATGCACAAATGACTAGGGCCAAACCTATTGTACAAGTGATTGGATGTGGACTTGGTCAAAATAAATGTATACTTGTTTGAGTCTCAACTGGTGTTTATGAAATTTATTGTATAAAGTATATGTGTATGAACATAGGGTTTCATTTGTTTTGCAAACAGTTAGAATAAAGTATATACGAACTGTTTAGTGATCTTTTGTTTTAAAGTTTAACGAATAAATTATTACTTTTGCTTGTAAAATTGGGAAATGAATTAAATAAGTAATTGAATAATATTTAGTCGAACAAATAGATACTTAGATATATAAATAATTAAAACTCTTTTTTTATGTTTTAAAGAAGGTATAGATTAAGCCTTAGTAATATCATAATTAAATAATAAATCAAATTATGATTAATTATTAATTAATAGAACGAAATATGTGTTAATGTTTTATAAAGTGAAACGTATAAAAAGGAAAGGTTATTAAATTTTTTTACAGGATAGAGGGTTTATAAGAATAAGTAAGTTTGTATAAATATATATCTTATAAACTTAGGGTTTTGGAATGAATATTTGTTTAGAGTAAAATATATAAATTTTACTAAAATTTTATTAGGTTTTAACCTTAATAAAATAAATGAACGGTTTCTAATAGTTATGAAATTATAAAACTGATTGGAGAAACCAAAGGCTTATAAAAATAATTTTTTTATAAAAGTTTAGTGCTGAAAACGATTCAAAAATATATTACGGATTCTGAGATTCGAACCCGGGTGGGTTTTGGGGAGACACACACGCCCAACCACTAGACCAGTGGCCTCGTATTGTTCTATCATGTATTCCTTATTGTTTTAATCAAAGCACATTTGGAGTCAGTTTCAATTAAAAACGTGTAATACACAAAAATGGTGCGGGTGTGGGTCTTGAACCCGCGACTACTCGTGAATAGGCCATGAATTCTAACCGGCCGGACTGGGCTATTGCCTTGTCTAGATACCTGCTCGTTTAACATATAACAACAAATCCCACCCCACCATCGTCCCCAATGCACGACGGTAACCCTAGCCCCGAAATTGATCACGATTTAAGCAATGATCGTCATCCAAACCATGGGGCTTTTATTATAGCAATCAAAACGAGTAGAAGGAGGGGCTAAACACCTGAAATGGTTGAGAGTCGTGCGAGGACGGTAGAACAACAGGTCCGATGTTTCTTCGAGCTTGATCGAGTCTCCAAGGTGAATTGCGACTGAGTTAAATGTTTAGAAAGTGTAAGGGAGGTGTCGCGCACCCTATTGTTCCATAATTATAGCTCAATTCCATCCATAACCCATGAATCGATTCGGAAGTGTTTAGAACGGTTCCGAGATGAGATTTGGGGTTAATACACTTGATTAGGAATGAATTGGTTCATCAATATCATTTAGTTTTGGTTGAGTAACGTTTTTGCATAATTAATTTGAGTTATTTCACATGAATTCAACGATTTGGAGTTTGACATGGTGTCGGTTGACTTTTCTGGTAAAAGATGACGGGAAAGGAGGTTCAAATGAAGAAAAGTCCAAATTGGCAATTCAAGGGGGGGGGGGGGGTTTAAACTAACTTGTTTTCTTTGTGTTTATAAAATAAGTTTGGTTTTGTTTCTTATAAAATCTATAAAACTATAAGTTTTGAAATGTTTTATAAAATTGTCAAATGTATATATATTTTTTTAAAATTTAAACTAATTCTTTATATGTGCAACTAATGATATACATAGGTTTATAGAGTGTATATATATATATATATATATATATATATGTATTTAGAATTGAAAAGGTTCATATGTATACATATATTTACATGTTTAAAGAGTGGGGACTAAACAAATATTTTAGGAGTATTATTAATAATACATGGTCATGTTTTCATACTTAATATGGTTTATATACGTATGCATCATTATGTACATTAAATTCTTAATTAAATGAAATAAATATGTGTACATATAGATATAATGTATTATGTATACCCATAGTGATGCTGAAATACGAATGCATAACTTGTAATCAATATAACACCATGAAAATGAAATTGAAATTACATCAGAAAAACCCTAGATGTTATAGTATCCCCTAGTTGAGGGAATTTAGTCCCGAAATTCAACTGATGGAGGCTACTGGATCAGGAAAAGGTGGGGGTTTGGATTCTCAACGAGTTTTGACTATCGGTTTGAGGAGTATAATTAATGACGGGGTTCAGGTCCGGTACTCATGATCAGTTCAGGTCTGATGCTTAAGGTCAAGTATGAATGATGATGGTGGATTTAGTTTGAAAGAATTTAGGAGAAGATTGTCTAAGAATAATTTGGGCTTCAAAGATGGGACTCCTCACTTTAGAATGTAGTCTACCATGCTTAAAAGTATCATCGGGTAAAGATTTCACAAACATCGATCAAGGTTAAAATAACATAAAACTTTACGTGACACGAACAACGCTACTTCTGACAATATGATAGGAACATTTATATATAGGAAGTACCAGCGGCGTATCCACCATGCCCTTATCATATCACGTCAGTTTCGTTGTTACATATATTGAGTCTGACAAACCCACCCAGATTGGGGTGATTGTTACCGATAACATAATTTTTGCATGCTAGTTACAAAGGTTTGATTGTACTTCGTTACACAATAGCTGCTCTCCATAAATGTCTTATTTTATCATGTTATGTAAGGATTTGTTTATTCATAATCTATATGCTATCTATATACAAACCTGTGTATGCTCACCAACTTTTTAGGTGACCTTATTTTATTCATTTTTCAGGTACTAATGTGTGATTTTGATCAAGACTTGCTACACTTGAGTTTTGGACGTAGATAATTTTAAATAAAGGATTATGTATTTCATTTTATGTACTTGGTTTGATCTTGAATACTAGAAATGAATTTGAATGATTAATATATTTCAATTTAGTCAACCTTGTGCTCATGAACAGTCTACATGTCCTGCCCTGACGTTTTCGCCGTCGGTTGGGGTGTGACACTGATTTCTCAAGAAGGTCTCAAAGTCTTTTGCAATGCCCACATTTCCAGGATTTTGTAGAGGTAGCTTTGGAAGAGCTCTTAAATCATATTTAGGGAGGGAGCTGAAGTCATGAGGAGACTTGAAGTGCTCCACTCCTCCTTTGTATCTTCTAACAATGAAAAGTGATCATTCCTTGTCGTACTTCCACCTGACTGGTGGCCTTTTCAGCTCTTGATACTCAGTAAACCACTCATAATGCTTTGGTGGTTCCTGAGCTATGTCTTTGAACCAAGACCTTCTAGGATCTGAGGCCTGGACAGATGGAGTAATGGATTCTATGATAGTTGGTGATGGAGTAGCTGTTAGAGCTTCTTTAGTTGTGCCTATTGGCCCAGCAGTGTTTTCAGGCTCAACGAAGGCCACTGTGACGTCTTGATCATCTAGCTCAATATCTGTTGGAGCATCAAATTCATTTCCTTCTTCAGTAAAGTACTTGAGCTTATCTCCCCGTTCTTCTTCTAAGGTTACAATTTCAGGGTAATCTTCAATTGTTCCAATGTCATCAACTTACTTTAGCAGCTCATCCAGCTCATTGTCCGATCCCACTTCTTCTTCATCAAGAATAACCACATCAATACTTGATTCTATTCCTTTTCCTCTTTCTATATTGGCTCTCATTTTCACTAACTGATGGAAGATCATACCCGATTTCTTCAATTTTGACTTCCACAACATCCTTTGTCTTAGCAACTTGGCAAGTGAAGATTGTTAGTGCAGACTGAGTATTTGAAACAAAGGCAGGGGAAAAAGGTCCACCAGCAGAAGTGGTCTCCCCCTGAGCTGCTGAAGGGGTTTCCTGTTGAGAAGATTTAATCATTAAAGCCTTGATTTGTTCAACAATATCAGATAAGGCTTTAAACTCTTATTGTTGCTGAGAGATTATCTTTTGTTGGGTTTCAAGTTGGGTTTGCTGAACATCAAGTTGAGTATGTAAGCTGCCAACTTCCAGTTTAAGATCTTTCACTTCTTCCTTGCTCTCTCTTTGTTCAGTTTTTAGATTATCAATCACTTCATTTTCTTTTATTATGATTTCATGTAACCATGTTATCTCCAGATTTAGGGTGTTAACTCTTGGGACAGATGATGATAGGTCAGGGACAGGAGATGCATGTGGTGTAGGAACAAGTGTATGTTGTGGAGATGGTTGTGGTGAAGGTGGTGGAAGATGAGTAGGTGAGTGAGTGAGTGGGGATTAAGTGTTCAAGAATGTCAAACAATGATTCTTCAGAAGAGGTCAAAGACTCCAGCTCGGTCTGATTTTCTTTGCAAGGGGTTCTTCTAATTCGTTGTAACATTTCTGATTTTTAGTATTCATGTTTCAATTCAATGTAATGCAATTTCGAATTCAATACTCGTGCACTACCTTATTATTTTTCTTACCGTAAACTAAATGCAATGATTCGATACAAATTCGCAAGTTTTACGCAATTATATACATTTAAACACTATGCAAGAAACTATTTAATTCAAACATATCAAACCTGAAAAGTCAAGGACTAAAGTTGAAAATTTATCAAGAAACCCTAATTAGCACGGTCGTGCTTCGTCCTGGCACGGTCGCGCCAAGTGCCTCGGCACGATCGCGCGACTGGTCCTGGAACGATCGCGCTCGGTGCCTAAGCACGGTCGCGCCTATCTTGGCACGGTCGCGCCTGTGTAACTGTCAAAACGTAAATGTGATTTCAAAACGCTCGATCGTTCGAATTCAAATCCGATTACGTTTCATTTTCATTGTCAAGGAAAATAGCTCAGTTGATTACAATTATTATTATCAAAACTCTCTCCCTCTCAAGGAAAAACCGCCGATCTTTTCCCTCAAGGCTCAATCCTCGATTTCGATCAATTTTCTCTCAAGCAATCAAGAAATTCTATTCAGCAATCTCCCCTGTTACTACTGGACTCTCTGAACTAGACGGAATCGCAGTCGAAGTCGCCGGAACTTTCTTCTACCGCTTTCTATCAATTCGATACTCTCCAAGGAAATTATCACCTTTTTCTCAGTAGATTTAGTCCTCATATCAAAAGCCCTCTGTTAATTGGGCTTTCATCATAGAAAGTATCCTGAATCGGATTTCTCATTTTAATAAAAATGATTTAATCGAATTCATACTTAAACACGATTTACATACAATTAAATTATATGAAAAGACTCGTAATAACTCAATAATCAAAAGCCCTATCAATTCCATCATTTAAAATACAAGATTTAACCAATTCGTGTCTGATTCGGAAGAGACACGGTCGCGCTAATCATCCAGCGCGGCCGTGCCTCATGTAGCGCGGTCGTGTCCTCCTGTCCAGACCTAGTCATGCCCTCTGGGATAATCTCTGTTGTGTCTAAGAATCATAGACACGACCGTGCCGAACTAAGGCACGGTCGTGCCTCGTGAATTGTCCAAGTTGGCCTCTGTTTGATCAAACCCGGTCGCGTCCCGACTAGCGCGGTCGCGCCCGTGGTTCGAGCGCGGTCGTGTCCTTCCCAGGCACGGACGTGTCTAGGTCAGAATTTTCGATCAGAATTATTGTTGTTTTATTTTAATCTGTAAAAAAATTCCAGATTAGGTTTTTAAATAAAAATAGTTAGCTTTATAAAAAGGTATTTGAAAAGATCAAATAATTAATCTTGGAATAAATGGAAAATCATTTAATTAAAAGTTTATAAAATTAAATTTTTTATTAAACTTTTCATTTAAAACATTTTATTTGTAAGTTACATACTTTATAAATAAATAAATAAAGATTATTTATTCTTCATTTTAAATAAAAACATTTATTTATTTATTAAAATTACATTTAACACATACTTTATTTTCATAATCAATGATTTTATAAATATTCTATTTTACTATTCAATTCCCAACCTTAATCAAAATGTTTCAAAAATATTTACTTCAAAACTTTATATATGTTATTCAATACTTTTAAATACAAATCAATAGTTTTATACACAAATTCAACCTTCATTTTTAGACTTAAACTTTGTGCACATATTTGATTCAATATACATTATTATCTAGGTTAACTCGTGCGTATCAAGGATTCTTATTTTATCTATACTCTTTGTTAGCTACACATCCATACCAAGTGAGTATTCACAACCCCTTTTTACTCTTTTACACTTTTGGGGTGAAACATGAACTTTATACACATTACACATTTACATTTACACAAACAACACAAGTGCAAAATTCTATTTACATACATGTGTGCAAAATTTGAGCTTTGTGCCCAAGTGCTAGTTGTGCTAATCTTTGTGAAAACTTATGTGCAATCATTAACTATACAAGCCGACGGTTTTCAATGATAGATCTATTGAGTCTGACAAACCCACCCAAGTGGAGGTGATTGATACCGACAACACAATTTGCATACTAGTTACAAAGGTTTGGTTGTACTTGATTACACAATAGCTGCTCCCTATAAATGCCTTATTTTATCATGTTTTGTAAAGGATTTGTTTTCAACTATATGCTATCTATATACAACTGTGTTATACTCACCAACTTTTTAGTTGACTCTATTTTATTCATGTTTTAGGCCCTAATATGTGAGAATGATTCAAGACGTGCTCAATATAGGATTTGGACTTAGCAATTTAAATCAAGAATTCTATGAGTTGTTTTATGTTTCTTTGTTTGAATTTGGTTTATACTTGGATTATTTGTAATGGAAGTTTGACTTTAATACATTTCAATTTAGTCAACCATGTGCTATGAACAGTCTACATGTCCCGCCCCGATGATTCCGCCATCGGTCGGGGTGTGACAGATTGGTATCAGAGCCTTGGTTATAGGGAATTAGGTTATTAGACACCTTGACCTAGACTATAACTTTAGGACAACCACTTATGCTATGCTTCATGATTATGCGCTATGTGCTACATGTTATATGTTACATGCTTAGTATGATTACTTATTATTTCATTTTGATGACTTATGTGTTTTAAATCCATGACTTATTAGGATATTCTTAATAATTAAATAAATAATATCCTTTCCTATATTCTAAAACCTCATAATATTTAGTATCTTCTTTTCTATCTTCATCCTTCTTAGCATGTGGAAAATTCTTGAAGCAAAAATCTCTAAAATTTTTATTTCTTCGTTAAGGTTTTTAAACTTGTTAAATTATTTGAGGACACGTGCAATCTAGAAGGGTGACACCTGTATTTTGGGTTTTCTGTCTAGGAAAGCATTTCGCATAAATCCCAATCAACCGAGGGACCCGTATGCTTTCCTGGGAATTCCCGAGATGAGTGTTTACTTATAGGCTAAAGCACGTCTTCTTGAAAATTATATAAGTTTAATTAACATTAATGTGCCATGGTATTCAAGTGATTTTGTCACTTTTGAGTACAATCCAAACTACGAATATCTATTTTTATTTTTATTATCTCATTCTATTAAATCCTATCAAATCTCATAAGTTCTTACAATCTTTCTTGTCTTGTGAAAATCTGTAGAATGCCTCCTCGTCGTGCCCCCGCAACCAACGCTAACACCGACATTGCTGCTATTCTTACCCAATTGGTGACACAACTCACCCAAGCCAATGGTGCCACCAATGGCAACAATGGTGGAAATGGAAGCAATAGTGGTAATAATGGTGGAAATGGTGGAAATGGTGGTAACAATCCATCTCAATGCACCTTCAAGCACTTCAACTCATGCAATTCCCTCAAGTTCTTTGGTACCGAAGGAGCTACTGGACTCCTTCAATGGTTTGAAAGCATCGAGAATACCTTTCTCAATAGTGACTGTCCCGACAACCTCCGTGTTCTTCATGCTACAAGTGTCCTACAAAAACGGGCACTTACATGGTGGAATGGGGAGAAAAGGAATAGGGGTGTTGATGTAGCTGTGGCCTTACCTTGGGATGAGGTCAAAAGGCTTATGTGACAATCCGAACTTTTCAGTTTAACTTCGTCAATTAAATCCAGTTAAAGTTAACCTAGTTAACATATCTCAAATCCCAAGGACTAATTCTGCCTATTTTCAAACTTAAACTACAGGGACTAGTTCTGTCATTTGCCTAAATTTCAATTCTGTTGACTTTTTAAAGTCAAACAGTCAAGTTCCTAACCCCATCCAAACTTGAGGGACCAGTTCTGCTAAATCTCAAACTCAATTACATGAAAATCTCAGGGACTAGATCTGTAATTAGACCAATTACTATTCTGTTGACTTTGGAAAGTCAACCTTAGCATTCTTGATTCAAATCCATGCGATTTACACAAATTCGTTTAATCTTCATAACTACAATATACATTAACTGTCATAAACAACCACTACTACAGCAATTAACTGGTTAATGATTCGAAATTAATCCCAATTATGGGTGTTTATGTCGAAACCGTCGACTCTCGGTTTATTATCAACCAAATCCGACTAAATCAATTATCACTTCCCCAATTGATCGTCTGCGCACATCAAACGAGTTCCACTCAAGCTTTTTCACACACCAATCGGGTCGGAGACACAGCCCTAATCACCGGAGATTCAACCCCGTTGCCGACGACAATCATTTTAGTCGAACGCTATCAATCCATCACGAATTCTGGTAATTACTTGCACCTACAGTTTCGTTTCTGTATCTAGATCAATAACCCTGACCTAATTGGGGTTCATATTATCAGATTTAACTCGATCGAAACCTAGGGTTCATACGGATTTCGTTTTAGTCGAACCCTATCAATCCGATATCAAATTATGAAATTGAACGCATCCTTAGTATCGTCTCGATGCCCAGATTGAAAGCCCTATGAAATCTAGGGCTTATATCATCAAATTGAAACCGAATTGATTCTAGGGTTCATCGCGATCTGGTTTAATCAAATCCTAATCTGCACACGATTTCAATTCAATTAATTCATACGAGTAGTTTCACAATCCTTCGTTTAATGATAACCCTATGATTCCAAGCATTTTCATTATAAAAATCGATCGATTTGATTCTGTGTTCGAAAACTAGGGTTTCGGCTTTGATTTCGAGCAATTAACGACCTTAAGGTTGATGTTTTTCCAATTAAACTTGTAATCAAGTTCGCATATGCTCCGTAATCAAAACCCCTATGCTTCCAATTCAATTCGTATTCGAAATCGTTGGATTTGGAACGGTTTTGGTCCGGATCGCGATAGGGGAAGAACCCACGAGAGCTTATGATTAAAACCTTTTGAATCCGGTTCTGTTTGCGATTCCCTAGCGGGCAGGAATGGTAGATCGTGTGACTGGTGGGGAGGAGACCCGGGTTCGAGTCTCCCTCCCCCTGTTTTGGTTTTTATTTATTTTTAAAGCATTATTTAATTATAAAACCTACCCCTATATTATTATATTAATATATAAAAGTGTTTTATCCCGGAAAACGACCCGTAGGCTCGGGTTTAATTTATTAATCCATTTTATTAGTTTTCCCACTTTTATAAATAATATATTTATGTTATTATCAAATAAAAATAATATATTTATATTATTTTCAAACCGTAACTTCGTATAAAATAATATGTTTATATTATTTTCAACCCGTGACTAATCTTATTAAATAATATATATGTTTATATTATTTCGTATCGTTTTATACCTCGTGTGATGTTTTCAAACCAATTAATAATATAATTGTTATATTATTTACCCACATTTATAAACTCAATGAAACGTTTCAAACTTGTAAATAATATAAGTTATTATATTATTTACCCTCGGTTTTATCCTCGATCAAAAATAATATATTTATTATTTTCCATACAAATGATTATTTTGTTAATCATACGAACTTAAAAAGAATATATATATTTATATTATTTTCCTAACCATTTTAAATGGCACAAACACACGAATATAATTAGTTACTATTATCCATTATTAGAAACGTTCGACACCAAACGTATTTATCTTAATAATTAATTAATTAAGAAATCTTTATTCCCGTAGACACGTTCGTCTACTCTTAGATCCTTAGAATGCGTTAAGACGTTCTAATTTTCGGTGTCTTCGTCACAAATCCCAACTTGCCCCTAATTGTTATGTTGTAATTCTAGGGCATTCGTGAGCCGTGTCAGGCTAACGCTTGAGATTTGAACCTCGTACTTGTGTGATTACTACCTACGCAGATCAGGTGAGTCTCACGGCCCCTTTTACTGTTTTTATTTGGGGAAGAAAACATGTCACAACCTTTTTGGTTTATTATAATTCATATGATATCACTGTTGAGGCTAAGCGTAACACACTATCATGAAAAGTCCTCACACACATCGGACCGTTAATATGGTATGAACGAGGTAATTTTGGTAGTACTACTGGGTTTGACAAACCCCACCCGTGTTAGTCGCGCTAACTCGATTGGAGGTCGAAGGGGTGTTATATTGACCTTAACACATTAGTCAGAGTTGATAGACCTGGCTGGAGGCAAACAAACAAACACACTGTCAGTTTCGGTTGCGAGCGCTTTAGCAAAACATGAATATAGGCATGCAACCTATTGATATGCATATTGAATGTACATAATCCGTAAATGCTTTACTTTAAATGATTGAAACCTGTGAACTCACCAACCTAGTGTTGACTCGTTTTCTTACTTGTTTTCTCAGGTTGGCACTCAGGATCACGTTAAGTCATGCATGTGTCTTGGACTCCAATTGAAATAATTATCTACTGAATAATATTTATGTTTTGTTTGTAATTGGACTTGGGCGCGTTGTTTTGCGCATTTTCTTTCATTTAACGCTTCCGCATATACACTCTGAACCTTGATCTTTTATGTTATTACATTTCAAGTCCCATATAGTGTCGTTTGAAGTAACTGATGTCTGAGATCCTGGTTTGTCACCTTCCAAAACGGTAAAACTCAGTTAGTGGAATTTGGGGGTGTGACAGATTGGTATCAGAGACATTGGTTATAGAGAACTAGGACTGCATTCTAGACTATAGCCACACACATTAGTTACTTGGCATAGACACTTACTCCTTATGTTTCAGGAATTATGTCTACACCACCATCTTCACCACCTACCAATCAGGAACATGACATTCCTGCCATTGCATCACCGGAGCCCAAGAGGCGTAGGATTGAGCCAATTGATAACTCTATTGTGTATGGAGAGCCCATGCATATCCGAAATGGGTGTGACTGGGACTGGTACCCCGGTTTACTGAGCAAATGGGTTAGACAGGAATGAGTTCCAGCACCGTACTTTGGAGCTTCATCATCATCAGGACCACGTTTACCATTACTACCTTGCCACTTGGAGCAAGCCTTTGCAACATTTGTAGCAACTATGGATCGAGAGATCCGGAATATGAGAGACGCAGCATGAGCGATCACAGGTCTGTTAAGAAGAGAGAAACAAACGGATCACAGGATATATCTGCTAGTAGCAAAACTGGCAAGCACTGACCGCTTGCATAATGCATTAGTGGATGAGGTAAGGGCGTTGCAGGCTAGAGTGAATGCACTCGAGGAGGCTGAGGTAGAATCCCAGGAAAGAATTAGGGAATTAGAGATACAACTTGCAGCTGCTTTAGAGCCAGCCGAAGTACCCAATTTTGAGCCTGAGGATGAGCCCGAGGAAGTAGAGGAGGATGATGCTGAATCAGTCATCTCATCCGCCAGCAGTGGAGCTTGATATTCCATTCCATTCTACCTTATCTTATTTTGTCATTTCTTTATTTTTCAAATAAAAACCTAAATGGGTAAGGATGTTCCCATTCCAATAAAATCTTAGTGAACTGTTTGAGTTGAACCATTTATTCTATGGCCTTATGATTTAAGTTAGCCTTGTACTAAAATCATAAACCTGCATGTCTTTACACATCTCCTTCTGTTTGCTTACACTTGAATGATGTTAATATGCGATATAGTTACTCATTTCTTGTGTTTGTGAATATGCAGAATCATGGCCGGACGTGGATGTGGCGGTCGCAACGGTGGTCGTGGAAATATAAACCTGACACCAGCCGAACTGGTTGCGTTAATTAATGACAGTGTTGCTGAAGCCATAGCAGCACACATTGCACGTAAACCTGTTAACCGTTAATTCTAGACAACCAACTGTTCACATTTATTCCACTCTTTCCTAAACCCAACCTACTCTCTCCAATCCAGGGCAAGCGAACAATCCACCGAACAGTCAGCATGTCTGTACCTTCAAGACATTTATGGACTGCAAACCCCACACATTCAGTGGAGCTGATGGAGCTGTCGGATTACTCCGATGGTTTGAAAAGACTGAATCTGTGTTCTCCATGTGTAACTGCCCTGTGGCCGACCGAGTCAAATTTGCATCGGGAACTCTAGAGGGTCCTGCCCTCACATGGTGGAATGCACAGGTCCAGATGCTAGGTCTGGACATGGCCAATGCATCACCATGGGAAGACTTCAAAATCCCGATGAAGGAAGAGTACTGTCCCAGGGATGAAATTCAGAAACTCGAGGGAGAATTCTGGAATCTGAAAATGGAGGGTTCTGAAATAGAACTCTACACCACTCGTGTCACTCCCCGGCCGGCGACGGATTATACGCCGGGGCTGACACGGTTGTTCAAAAGCACATGATTGGCTATTAAATGCGATAATATTTATTATTCAATTTAAAGTATTCGTTACATGGGAAAAGGAAACGAAACGATCAAAACATAACGTATATTTAATTAACTAGGTCCATGTCCTATGTGAGCACGTTGAGTCCTTAAACCGGAGCACCTGAAACATGCGAGTAAAGGTCAACTACAAGTAGTTGGTGAGTAACATAGGTTTTGACTCCAACAAAAGTTAAGTAAAAATGTTTTGGAATTCAATATGTTCAAAGCATAACTAAGGCATAAATCTGAAAACATACAAGGTTCCAAGCGTACAATTCAATCCGTAGTAAACGGAAAAACTGGTAAGTGCAATCCCACTGATTGCCATTTTGAAAAATAGTAATAATGTACACACAAAACCCGCCAAGGTTCGTGTTAACTGGAATCGGATTACCCTATAAATGATCATGTTAGGTACTACCTTAGGCCTGGGTAGCAGGTTAATGAATGTACTAGCATGAACACATGTAATGGTCACCAAGCAGTTTAAGACATAAAGCACATAGTAAATACCATGAGAACATTGGTATTGAATTTGGTAAGTATAGTATGTAAACATGTTCCACCCGAGTATTTGTAAACAATAGTAAATAGAAAGGGGGCTATGAAACTCACTTGAATCAAATTAGAAATGGTAGGATCCGGTAGATATGGGTAGGCCTCGTGAGGATTTCTCACACAAAACCTACACGTGTAATCGTATCTAGCTCAATGTATGTTTAATGGAATTCGGGAAGTTTTGATATCTTAGGGTTTCATAAGGTTTGGGGTTTGATATGGGATTGATATATATTTTTTGTAAGGAATCATATGTCTATGACAATTATTAAAATAGTTTGTATGATTAATTAGGATTTACTAAATCTTTAAAAGTGTGTTTAGTAATAATAACGTATAGGATTTATTTAAGTAAAGATAATGAATAAACATTGACTTGTAAAAATTTATATATAATAATTATTTAAATTTGAAGAGTCTTATAAAATAATTATTAACAATAATTATTTGGATGTTTAAAAGTCCAAAAATAAATATTTAAGAAATTATTCGTACCGTAGTATTTATAGTTTTAAAGAATTTTAATGGTGTTACCACCTAATTAGAACATAAATAATTAAATTTATTTGACAATTTGTTTTCATAATTTATTCACGAATTAGAAAGGTTTTACAATATGTTTTGATGAAAACAAGATAAATAATTTTGTATTTTAAAATATTCGGTTTTTATAAACCTTTGAAATATTTTTATAGAATTTTTAGAATTTAATTTGGAATTTTAAACATAAGTTAAAGGCTTAAAAATGAGTGAAAGAAATTAATTCAAAAAAAAGAAGGCTGCCGGGACTCGAACCCGCGACCCTGACAGGTTCCGGCTAGCACACACACATTAACCATTGGACTGGGCATGATGCCTTGTCCATTGGTCGTGCCGCGAAATTTTAATAGGCCATCCCAGTCCGCCCTCCGTCCCCAACCTCTCCGACGAACCGTAGAACCCAAATTCCCTTGTTCGGCCGACGATTTGCACCCGAATCCATGGGGCTTTCGGTCGTGAGATAGAATCAAGCCTAATGACAACGAATGTTACCTGAATTAGATAGTCAGAGGGTGATAATGGCAGTGGTTCTTGAGCTCGGGTTCCGGCCGTTTGATCGCGATTTCAAGGGGGATTGTAGTGAGTTTGGAAGTGTGGGGAGTGTGCATGTGATGTCGCGAGTGTAGGGAGTGGCTTTTATAGCCGGGTTTTTGCACGAACTGAACGGTCCGATCGTGGGTCGGAGGGGTCGGTTACGAGATTGATTTCGAAATCAATTCGTTGTATTCAAACTAATTGCGTCGATTCAAATTATTAGAAAACGATCGTACCACGTTTTAGTAACGTCAATTGCATTTAGATCATTCTATTTCGAATGAATGGGAATCGATTTGGTGCCGGTTGACTCTTAACAGTCAACATCGCGGAATTGGGGAAGAACACCATGATTTTTCAATCCTGGTCCCT
Organism: Smallanthus sonchifolius; assembly: GCA_023525975.1. Lineage (NCBI taxonomy): Eukaryota > Viridiplantae > Streptophyta > Magnoliopsida > Asterales > Asteraceae > Smallanthus > Smallanthus sonchifolius. The sequence continues at coordinate 23,149,093 of CM042030.1, read as the reverse complement.
GGGCTTTGGAGTTTAACATTTTAGGCATGAAGTTTGATTTAGATTTAAGTTTAAGTTTTAGGATTTACACATTAGGCCCCGGGACTTTTATAAAGTTAGAAACTAGCAAAACTTTTAGTTCCTATAAAAGCTAATAAATTGTAAGGGTTATATAAATTTTATTTTTATAGCTTTTATAAATTTGAATGGTTTTATTTCTATAAATCTTTATAAACTTAATTAAATTGTTTTGTTATGATAAAAATATCAAAATGTAGTGAGATTAATTTTAATTTAAACCATATATCCAACTATATATTTGTTATTAACGGGATTGGAGTAATATATCAAGATAGTTTTATAAATTCTCATTTGTTTGAATGTAATTATTGAACAACTAATATTATCTAATAATTATAATTTGACATTTCCTTGTAAATTATATATACATATTAATATGTATTTATTGAGTAGGATATTAATAGATATTCATATAATGGTAATAATGATATTAAATGTATGCATATAACAAGAAATTAGATAATAGATAAATATATTCATAAAATAAATAAGTTACAACGCCGGAACAGTTCAAGATAAAGGTCGAAATTTCTTGGGGGTTACAGTCTCCCCTACTTTAGGGGATTTCGTCCCGAAATTGTCTAAGAAGAGGGTCCTGGGAATAGATGAGGGTATTTGGCCTTCATTTGATCCTCACGTTCCCAAGTAAACTCCGGGCCACGTTTGGATTCCCATCGGACCTTAACAATTGGAATTCGGCTTCGCTTGAGCTGCTTAACCTCCCGGTCCATGATTTCCACGGGTTTCTCCACGAAGTGCATTGATTCGTCAATGTGCACCTCGTCAAGCGGTATTTGGAGGTTTTCGTCAGCCAAGCACTTCTTTAAGTTTGAGATATGGAATGTCGGATGAACGTTGCTGAGTCCTTCAGGTAGATCCAATTTGTAGGCTACCTTCCCAATCCGCTCAAGGATTTTAAAAAGACCTACGAATCTTGGAGCAAGTTTTCCTTTCTTTCCAAAATGAACTACGCCTTTCCAAGGGGATACCTTGAGAAGGACCAGATCGGCAATTTGAAACTCTAAGGGTTTTCGACGTTTGTCGGCATAGCTCTTTTGCCGACTTCTTGCTACTAAGAGGTTGTCTCGGATTAACATTATCTTGTCGGAAGTCTCTTGAATCAGTTCAGGACCAGTGATTTGTGATTCACCAATTTCAGTCCAACAGATAGGAGAGCGGCACTTCAGACCATAAAGTGCTTCAAAAGGAGCCATGTTAATGCTCGTATGATAACTATTGTTGTACGAGAACTCAACTAGGGGTAGATGTGAATCCCAATTTCCCTTGAAGTCAATGACACAGGCTCTAAGCATATCTTCGAGAGTTTGGATCATTCGCTCAGATTGACCATCAGTTTGCGGGTGATAAGCAGTACTAAGATTTAGTTGAGTACCTAGAGCTGATTGCAGGGATTGCCAGAAACGAGAGGTGAATCGTCCATCACGATCAGAAATAATGTTGAGAGGTACACCGTGACGACTAACGATCTCATCAATATAGATTCGTGCTAGTTTCTCAACTCGATAGTCCTCACGTATGGGTATGAAATGTGCAGATTTCGTTAAACGGTCGATGATCACCCAAATGCTATCATGACCACGAGATGTGTGTGGGAGTTTGGTTATAAAGTCCATGGCAATACACTCCCATTTCCACACTGGAATCTCGGGTTGTTCAAGTAAACCGGATGGACACTGGTGCTCGGCTTTAACTTTTAAACATGTAAGGCATTTGGACACATATAGAGCAATGTCCTTTTTCATACTAGGCCACCAGTATTGGGTACGAAGATCCTTGTACATCTTGTCTGCACCCGGATGGATAGAATAACGAGTCTTGTGAGCCTCGTTCATGACAAAGGTACGGAGATTGTCACGGTCAGGAATCCAAATACGGTTTAGAAAGTAGAGTAACCCATTGGGTTTGGTTTCCAGCTGGAGTTCTGCACCACATGACATTTTTTTGTACATGTTTCCTTCCGTGACCGAAAGATGTTGTGCTTCTAGGATGCGAGTTTGAATATCATTTTGGATTCGAATGCTGTGGATCTTGATAGGTTCTTTACGACTAAGAGCATCGGCCACGACGTTCGCCTTACCAGGATGATAACGAATGTTGCAGTCGTAGTCGTTTAATAGTTCAACCCAACGCCTTTGCCTCATGTTGAGTTCTTTCTGATTGAAGATATGCTGGAGACTCTTATGGTCGGTGAAAACCTCACACTTGGTGCCATATAAGTAGTGTCTCCAAATTTTGAGAGCGAATACGACCGCACCCAGCCAAGATCGTGCGTCGTATAATTTTTCTCATGGATTTTGAGTTGTCGGGACGCATAAGCGATCACTTTGCCTCGTTGCATTAGAACACAACCTAAAGCCCAAGTGGGAAGCATCACAGTAAACGACAAAATCTTCGGTTCCATCGGGAAGAGTCAAGATGGGAGCCTCACATAATTTTTGCTTTAGGGTTTGAAAGGCTTCCTCTTGTTTTGGTCCTCACTCATAGGGTTTGCCTTTGTGGGTTAAGGCCGTGAGTGGTACCGCGATCTTTGAAAAGTTCGCTATGAAACGACGATAATAGCCCGCTAAACCTAAAAATGAGCGGACTTCGGTAGGGGTCTTTGGAGTTTGCCAGTTCTTTACTGCTTCAATCTTAGCAGGATCCACGTGAATGCCCTTCTCGTTGACTATGTGTCCCAAGAATTGGACCTCTTTTAGCCAAAATTCACATTTGGAGAACTTAGCGCATAATTGCTCCTTCTTCAAGAGATCCAAAACCAAACGCAGATGTTCCTCGTGCTCTGTTTTTGATTTTGAATAGATTAGGATATCGTCAATGAAGACGATTACGAACTTGTCCAAGTACGGTTTGCACACGCGATTCATAAGATCCATGAATACCGCGGGTGCGTTGGTTAGACCAAAGGGCATAACCATGAATTCGTAATGACCGTATCTTGTACGAAAGGCTGTCTTCGGAATATCGGATTCGAGGACTCGTAATTGGTGGTAACCAGAACGAAGATCAATCTTTGAGAAGTAGGTCGAGCCTTGAAGTTGATCAAATAAATCATCAATCCTCGGAAGTGGATAATGGTTCTTCACAGTAAGCTTGTTGAGCTCCCGGTAGTCGATGCACATCCGGAATGAACCATCCTTTTTCTTGACAAACAGAACAGGTGCTCCCCAAGGGGACACGCTAGGATAAATAAATCCTTTGTCAGAAAGTTCTCAAAGTTGACTTGAAAGTTCCTGCATCTCTGATGGTGCAAGACGATAAGGAGACTTTGCTACAGGATTTGCCCCAGGCACTAGATCAATACGGAATTCGACTTGACGTACTGGAGGAAGACCAGGCAAGTCCTCGGGAAATACTTCCGGAAAGTCTTTGACCACGGGGATATCTTGAGGACTCTTGTCTTTGCTCTTCTTATCCACAATATGGGCCAAGAACGTCACACATTTCTTTCGTAGGTACTTCTGTGCGGTGGTGCAAGACATAAGTTTTAGCCCATTCGACGGCTTCTCACCGTAGACTTCCAGGATGTCGCCCGAGCCGAGAGGGATACGAATATACTTGTCAAAATAGATAACTTCAGCATGATGCTCAGTCAGCCAATCCATGCCTACTATGATGTCGAAACCTCCGAGCGCCATAGGAATAAGATTGATAGAGAAGTCGTGGTCGTTCAAGTTCAGAGTACATTTTCTAATGATAGAGTCACACGAGACAGAATAACCGTCTGCTACTAAAATGTCAAATGGTTTGTCTAATTTAGCTCAATTCATAGCAAGTTGCAGTTCAAATTCAAAGGACACAAAACTCCTATCGGAACCAGTGTCAAATAGAATAGAGGCATATTGCCGGTTAATTAGGTACGTACCATTCACCACCTCGTTATTGGCTTGAGCCTCATTAGCATTAATGTTGAAGGCACGTCCACGAGCTGCGGGGTTTGCATTCCCTTGATTCACGTTTCCCCGGTTCATATTTCCTTGATTCATGTTCCCTTGGATCATATTGCCTTGGTTCATGTTGGCCTGGTTTACAATGACCAATCTAGGGCATCGGTTTCTGAAGTGGTTCGGGTCACCGCACTCATAACAAGCACGACCCTGGTTGATAGCAGCAGGAACAGGGACTGCAGGCTGAGAAGCTTGATTGGTTCGGGGAGCAGCACGGCAGATGTTAGCCGTATGCCCAGAACGTCCACAGTTGGTACACAAGCGACACGGCATGTGGATGGTATGATGGAGGTGGCAAGTGTTGCACAAGGGTAAAGTCCCTATGTACGGTTTCTTGTTGGGGTTGGAAGTGGTAGGGGCTACTTGGGCTAGAGGGGTGGCAGGTGTAACAATGGCAAAGTTTCTGCCCTTCCTCTTCCTGTTATTAAAGGAAGACTCAGACTTGGTCTCCTGTGAAGTTTCAACAACAGCCTTCTCAGGATTTTTCTTGGCACCCTTCTTGGATAGGGTTCCAGCCTTGATGTGGTTGTCTGACAGGGTGGCAGCAAGACGAATGGCCTCCTCAAGGGTTGCTGGTTTGCTACCCAAGACGGTGTCTTGAATCTGCATAGGCAGACCATTGATGTATTTCTCGTTTGCCCGAGGAAGAGGAGTGACCATGTGGGGCACCAGTAGACTGAGTTCATGAAAGCGAGTAGTGCAGGCAAGGCTTTCACCACTATCCTGCTTCAAGTCCCAGAATTCTGCTTCCAGCTTCTTAACTTCATTCCAGGTGCAAAACTCTTCTGTCATGAGAGTCTTGACCTCAGCCCAAGGTAGGGCTAGTGTAGTTTCAATTCCCCGGTTTCGTTTCTCTCCATTCCACCAGGTGAGTGCCCTCTTCTGGAAGACACCGGTAGCATAACGAACCTTTAGGTTCTCAGGACAGTCGGCATTGATGAAGGCTCCCTCAATGCTCTCGAACCATTGGAGAAGTCCAGTGGCTCCTTCGTTCCCGAAGAACTTAGTAGGATTGCAGGAGTTGAAATGCTTGAATGTACACACCGGGTTTCTCGGTGCAGCATTTTGGTTCAGCTGATTGACCATAGTGGGCAGGATGGTAGCCATTTGCTGGATAATCCTATTAGTGAGGTTGTTTCTACGGTCACGACGGGGAGGCATTCTACAAGGGATGAATAGAGAGTTCATAAGATACGAATTATGATCAAGAGTTTGTAAATAAGCTGCAAGTTAATGGTTAAACATGGAAGGTACCCTAGTGGTCACATCGACTTGGCAAGGCTCTGTAGGTTCATCTTAATGTTTGAGGAGTCATGCTTTAGCCTATAAGTGGACACTCATCCCAAGAACTCCCAGGAAAGCATAACTGGTCCATCGGTTGATTTGGATTTATACGAAATGCTTTCCTAGACAGAATTCTCAGAATACATGCATCCACCCTTCCGGATTGCACAAGTCCCCGTTCATTAGTTAGAACCCACATACCTTTAGGAGTTTTGTTTGGATTAGACTTTTCAGTCTAAGAGTATAGCTCACTTGTAGTTCGCGTAGTTGCATCAGGTAGTTAGAAATAGATAGGTATAGATAAGTATAGTATATAGGGGAGTTCCTAATGAAATACACGAGTTAGACTCATGTTTGGGACTCCTAGGTTATAGTCTAGGTCATGTGTCTAATAACCTAATTCCCTATAACCATGGCTCTGATACCAATCTGTCACACCCCGGCCGGCGACGGATTATACGCCGGGGCTGACACGGTTGTTCAAAAGCACATGATTGGCTATTAAATGCGATAATATTTATTATTCAATTTAAAGTATTCGTTACATGGGAAAAGGAAACGAAACGATCAAAACATAACGTATATTTAATTAACTAGGTCCATGTCCTATGTGAGCACGTTGAGTCCTTAAACCGGAGCACCTGAAACATGCGAGTAAAGGTCAACTACAAGTAGTTGGTGAGTAACATAGGTTTTGACTCCAACAAAAGTTAAGTAAAAATGTTTTGGAATTCAATATGTTCAAAGCATAACTAAGGCATAAATGTGAAAACATACAAGGTTCCAAGCGTACAATTCAATCCGTAGTAAACGGAAAAACTGGTAAGTGCAATCCCACTGATTGCCATTTTGAAAAATAGTAATAATGTACACACAAAACCCGCCAAGGTTCGTGTTAACTGGAATCGGATTCCCCTATAAATGATCATGTTAGGTACTACCTTAGGCCTGGGTAGCAGGTTAATGAATGTACTAGCATGAACACATGTAATGGTCACCAAGCAGTTTAAGACATAAAGCACATAGTAAATACCATGAGAACATTGGTATTGAATTTGGTAAGTATAGTATGTAAACATGTTCCACCCGAGTATTTGTAAACAATAGTAAATAGAAAGGGGGCTATGAAACTCACTTGAATCAAATTAGAAATGGTAGGATCCGGTAGATATGGGTAGGCCTCGTGAGGATTTCTCACACAAAACCTACACGTGTAATCGTATCTAGCTCAATGTATGTTTAATGGAATTCGGGAAGTTTTGATATCTTAGGGTTTCATAAGGTTTGGGGTTTGATATGGGATTGATATATATTTTTTGTAAGGAATCATATGTCTATGACAATTATTAAAATAGTTTGTATGATTAATTAGGATTTACTAAATCTTTAAAAGTGTGTTTAGTAATAATAACGTATAGGATTTATTTAAGTAAAGATAATGAATAAACATTGACTTGTAAAAATTTATATATAATAATTATTTAAATTTGAAGAGTCTTATAAAATAATTATTAACAATAATTATTTGGATGTTTATAAGTCCAAAAATAAATATTTAAGTAATTATTCATACCGTAGTATTTATAGTTTTAAAGAATTTTAATGGTGTTACCACCTAATTAGAACATAAATAATTAAATTTATTTGACAATTTGTTTTCATAATTTATTCACGAATTAGAAAGGTTTTACAATATGTTTTGATGAAAACAAGATAAATAATTTTGTATTTTAAAATATTCGGTTTTTATAAACCTTTGAAATATTTTTATAGAATTTTTAGAATTTAATTTGGAATTTTAAACATAAGTTAAAGGCTTAAAAATGAGTGAAAGAAATTAATTCAAAAAAAAGAAGGCTGCCGGGACTCGAACCCGCGACCCTGACAGGTTCCGGCTGGCACACACACATTAACCATTGGACTGGGCATGATGCCTTGTCCATTGGTCGTGCCGCGAAATTTTAATAGGCCATCCCAGTCCGCCCTCCGTCCCCAACCTCTCCGACGAACCCTAGAACCCAAATTCCCTTGTTCGGCCGACGATTTGCACCCGAAACCATGGGGCTTTCGGTCGTGAGATAGAATCAAGCCTAATGACAATGAATGTTACCTGAATTAGATAGTTAGAGGGTGATAATGGCAGTGGTTCTTGAGCTCGGGTTCCGGCAGTTTGATCGCGATTTCGAGGGGGATTGCAGTGAGTTTGGAAGTGTGGGGAGTGTGCATGTGATGTCGCGAGTGTAGGGAGTGGCTTTTATAGCCGGGTTTTTGCACGAACTGAACGGTCCGATCGTGGGTCGGAGGGGTCCGTTACGAGATTGATTTTGAAATCAATTCGTTGTATTCAAACTAATTGCGTCGATTCAAATTATTAGAAAACGATCGTACCACGTTTTGTAACGTCAATTGCATTTCGATCATTCTATTTCGAACGAATGGGAATCGATTTGGTGCCAGTTGACTTTTAAAAGTCAACATCACGGAATTGGGGAAGAACACCATGATTTTTCAATCCTGGTCCCTAGGCTTTGGAGTTTAACATTTTAGGCATGAAGTTTGATTTAGATTTAAGTTTAAGTTTTAGGATTTAAACATTAGGCCCCGGGACTTTTATAAAGTTAGAAACTAGCAAAACTTTTAGTTCCTATAAAAGCTAATAAATTGTAAGGGTTATATAAATTTTATTTTTATAGCTATTATAAATTTGAATGGTTTTATTTCTATAAATCTTTATAAACTTAATTAAATTGTTTTGTTATGATAAAAATATCAAAATGTAGTGAGATTAATTTTAATTTAAACCATATATCCAATTATATATTTGTTATTAACGGGATTGGAGTAATATATCAAGATAGTTCTATAAATTCTCATTTGTTTGAATGTATTTATTGAACAACTAATATAATCTAATAATTATAATTTGACATTTCCTTGTTAATTATATATACATATTAATATGTATTTATTGAGTAGGATATTAATAGATATTCATATAATGGTAATAATGATATTAAATGTATGCATATAACAAGAAATTAGATAATAGATAAATATATTCATAAAATAAATAAGTTACAATGCCGGAACAGTTCAAGATAAAGGTCGAAATTTCTTGGGGGTTACAACTCGCTCGCATGAACTAGCGGGGATGTGTCCTCACATGGTCACACCACCCTACAAGAGAATTGAAATGTTCATCAGTGGATTAGTACCACAAATCCAGAGCATGGTTACTTCATCCAACCCCACTACCATTCAACAAACCATCAGTCTTGCTCACAAACTGACGGACCAAGCCGTTACCCAAGGGACACTACCTCCCAGAAAATCATCATCCAAGTCTACTGACAACAACAAGAGGAAGTTTGACAGTAACAATAACAACATGGGATTTCAGCCGAATCAATTACAGCAACAACAACAACGTAGGTTTGAACCTACGAAGAACTTCAACCATTCGACCTCTTCGGGTCAGCATCAAAGTGGTTATATTGGGAGACACCCCAGGTGTAACAAATGTAATTACCACCACCTCGGTTCTTGTGACAAAAACCGTTGCCAGCGGTGTGGCAAGGTGGGGCATGCTGCCAAAGACTGCAGAGGGGAATTACAAGCCAAGCAGCCCTTCCAACAACCGGGTTTTACCAAAGGTTGTTTTGAATGTGGAAAAGAGGGACACTTCCGGAAGGATTGTCCACAATTAAAGAAGGGTGACATCGACAACAACAACAACCACCAAAGCAATAATAATAACCAGGGCAATAATGCAGGGAATGGTGCAAAGGGGCGAGCCTTTGTGCTAGGATCCGAAAAAGCTCGTTATGACCACAACGTGGTTACCGGTTAGTTCCTTCTAAACAACTATTTTGCTTCTGTACTATTTGACACTGATGCTGATAGGAATTCCATGACTAATAAACTTAGCAACCTACTAAGAAAAACCCCAACCCTGTTAGAAAACAGATACACCATAGAAATAACCAACGGACAAGTAATATAAGCAACCCATGATCTTAGGGGTTGTAAACTTTAACTGACTAGTCATAAATTTGACTTTGATCTCATACCGGTCACACTCGGTAGTTTCAACGTGATTGTCGGAATGGACTGATTATCTAAGAACCAAGCTGAGATTACCTGTCGCGAGAAAATCGTTCGCCTTCCTCTTCCTAATGGAGAAACCCTCTCCGTCCAAGGCGAAAGGAGTGGTGCTGTTATGGACATCATATCATTCATGAAGACACAAATAATAGTCTCACTTACCTTTAGTGGAGTCCTCCTACAACAACAGATATCACACTAACATTAAAGCGGCACCATTCGAAGCACTGTACTGACGTAAATGCCGATCCTCCATCTGTTGGACTGGAGTTGGGGATAGCCAACTTACAAGTCCTGAACTTGTATTCAAAACCTCTGAAAAAGATCGTTCAAATCCGAAACCGTATGGCGGCAACTCGTGATCGTTAAAAGAGCTACACCGATAAGCGTCGTAAACCGTTAGAATTTCAAATAGGCAACATGTTTTTATTCAAAGTCTCACCTTGGAAAGGTGTAATTCGCTTCGGGAAGCGAGGCAAACTGAATCCTCGTTATGTTGGACCATTCAAGATAGTGAAGAGAATTGGCCCAGTAGCGTATCAGCTGGACCTACTTGAAGGACTTAGTGGTGTACACAATTTCTTTCATGTCTCGAACTTGAAGAATGTCTAGCCGACAAAACACTCGTGGTTCCTCTTGAGGAACTACAAACCGATGAACAACTGCAATTCGTTGAAGAACCGATAACAATCAGGGATAGGGAAGTCAAAACGTTAAAACGCAGTAAAATACCTATTGTCAGAGTTCGTTGGAACTCGAAACACGGACCGGAATTCACGTGGGAGCGCGAGGATCAGATGATGCGCAAGTATCCTAATCTGTTCAAGCACTCCACGTCAAACTCTTAAGGTACTATCCTAATTTTCAGGACAAAAATTCTTTCAACTAGGGGATGATGTGACATCTCTGAAAAAAAAATTTATTTTAATTTTCGGGACAAAAATTCTTTCAACTAGAGGATGATATGACAATCCGAACTTTTTAGTTTAACTTCGTCAATTAAATCCAGTTAAAGTTAACCTAGTTAACTTATCTCAAATCCCAAGGACTAATTCTGCCTATTTTCAAACTTAAACTACAGGGACTAGTTCTGTCTTTTGCCCAAATTTCAATTCTGTTAACTTTTTAAAGTCAAACAGTCAAGTTCCTAACCCCATCCAAACTTGAGGGACCAGTTATGCTAAATCTCAAACTCAATTACATGAAAATCTCTGGGACTAGATCTGTAATTAGACCAATTACGATTATGTTGACTTTGGAAAGTCAACCTTAGCGTTCTTGATTCAAATCCATGCGATTTACACATATTCGTTTAATCTTCATAACTGCAATATACATTAACTGTCATAAACAACCACTACTACGGCAATTAACTGGTTAATGATTCAAAATTAATCCCAATTATGGGTGTTTATGTCGAAACCGTCGACTCTCGGTTTATTATCAACCAAATCCGACTAAATCAATTATCACTTCCCCAATTGATCGTCTGCGCACATCAAACGAGTTCCACTCAAGCTTTTTCACACACCAATAGGGTCGGAGACACAACCGTAATCACCGAAGATTCAACCCCGTTGCCGACGACAATCGTTTTAGTCGAACGCTATCAATCCATCATGAATTCTGGTAATTACTTGCACCTACAGTTTCGTTTCTGTATCTAGATCAATAACCCTAACCTAATTGGGGTTCATATTATCGGATTTAACTCGATCGAAACCTAGGGTTCATACGGATTTCGTTTTAGTCGAACCCTATCAATCCGATATCAAATTATGAAATTGAACGCAACCTTAGTATCGTCTCGATGCCCAGATTGAAAGCCCTATGAAATCTAGGGCTTATATCATCAAATTGAAACCGAATTGATTCTAGGGTTCATCACGATCTGGGTTTAATCAAATCATAATCTGCACACGATTTCAATTCAATTAATTCATACGAGTAGTTTCACAATCCTCCGTTTAATGATAACTCTATGATTCCAAGCATTTTCATTATAAAAATCGATCGATTTGATTCTGTGTTCGAAAACTAGGGTTTCGGCTTTGATTTCGAGCAATTAACGACCTTAAGGTAGATGTTTTTCCAATTAAACTTGTAATCAAGTTCGCATATGCTCCGTAATCAAAACCCCTATGCTTCCAATTCAATTCGTATTCGAAATCGTTGGATTTGGAACGGTTTTGGTCCGGATCGCGATAGGGGGAAGAACCCACGAGAGCTTATGATTAAAACCTTTTGAATCCGGTTCTGTTTGCGATTCCCTAGCGGGCAGGACTGGTAGATCGTGTGACTGGTGGGGAGGAGACCCGGGTTCGAGTCTCCCTCCCCTGTTTTGGTTTTTATTTATTTTTAAAGCATTATTTAATTATAAAACCTACCCCTATATTATTATATTAATATATAAAAGTGTTTTATCCCGGAAAACGACCCGTAGGCTCGGGTTTAATTTATTAATCCATTTTATTAGTTTTCCCACTTTTATAAATAATATATTTATGTTATTATCAAATAAAAATAATATATTTATATTATTTTCAAACCGTTGCTTCGTATAAAATAATGTTTATATTATTTTCAACCCATGACTAATCTTATTAAATAATATATATGTTTATATTATTTCGTATCGTTTTATACCTCGTGTGATGTTTTCAAACCAATTAATAATATAATTGTTATATTATTTACCCACATTTATAAACTCAATGAAACGTTTCAAACTTGCAAATAATATAAGTTATTATATTATTTACCCTCGGTTTTATCCTCGATCAAAAATAATATATTTATTATTTTCCACACAAATGATTATTTTGTTAATCATACGAACTTAAAAAGAATATATATAGTTATATTATTTTCCTAACCATTTTAAATGGCACAAACACACGAATATAATTAGTTACTATTATCTATTATTAGAAACGTTCGACACCAAACGTATTTATCTTAATAATTAATTAGTTAAGAAATCTTTATTCCCGTAGACACGTTCGTCTACTCTTAGATCCTTAGAATGTGTTAAGACGTTCTAATTTTCCGTGTCTTCGTCACAAATCCCAACTTGCCCCTAATTGTTATGTTGTAATTCTAGGGCATTCGTGAGCCGTGTCAGGCTAACGCTTGAGATTTGAACCTCGTACTTGTGTGATTACTACCTACGCAGATCAGGTGAGTCTCACGGCCCCTTTTACTGTTTTTATTTGGGGGAGAAAACATGTCACAACCTTTTTGGTTTATTATAATTCATATGATATCACTGTTGAGGCTAAGCGTAACACACTATCATGAAAAGTCCTCACACACATCGGACCGTTAATACGGTATGAATGAGGTAATTTTGGTAGTACTACTGGGTTTGACAAACCCCACCCGTGTTAGTCGCGCTAACTCGATTGGAGGTCGAACGGGTGTTATATTGACCTTAACACATTAGTCAGAGTTGATAGACCTGGCTGGAGACAAACAAACAAACACACTGTCAGTTTCGGTTGCGAGCGCTTTAGCAAAACATGAATATAGGCATGCAACCTATTGATATGCATATTGAATGTACATAATTCGTAAACGCTTTACTTTAAATGATTGAAACCTGTGAACTCACCAACCTAGTGTTGACTCGTTTTCTTACATGTTTTCTCAGGTTGGCACTCAGGATCACGTTAAGTCATGCATGTGTCTTGGACTCCAATTGAAATAATTATCTACTGAATAATATTAATGTTTTGTTTGTAATTGGACTTGGGCGCGTTGTTTTGCGCTTTTACTTTCATTTAACGCTTCCGCATATACACTCTGAACCTTGATCTTTTATGTTATTACATTTCAAGTCCCATATAGTGTCGTTTGAAGTAACTGATGTCTGAGATCCTGGTTTGTCACCTTCCAAAACGGTAAAACTCCGTTAGTGGAATTTGGGGGTGTGACAGCTTATGACCGAGGAGTTCTGCCCTCGAAATGAAGTGAAAAAGTTAGAAGCTGAATTTTAGGATCTTGCCCAAGATAGTGGGGAAAGCTTAGCATATACAACTCGGTTCCATGAGTTGAGTCTTCTCGTGCCCCACATGGTCACTCCTTTGTCCCGTTGTATCGAAAAGTATATTGGTGGGCTACCAAGACAAATCCAAGATACTGTCTTAGGTAGAAATCCTGCTACTCTGGAGGATGCTATTCGTCTATCCGCTACCTTAACTGATAATCATGTGAAAGCTGGAACTCTTACCGAAAAGGGTTCTAACAAAGTTTCTGAAACCGTAACCCCTCCTACTCACAACAAAGAAGCCACAACCGAGCCCCCTTGCAATAATAGAAAGAGGAAGGTTAGAAATTTTGCTGTGGTTACTCCTGTTGTTCCCGTCAACCAAGCTGCACCTATGGTTCAAGCGCCGGCTAAAAAGCCATATGTTGGGATCTACCCTCTTTGTGCCTCCTGCAATTATCATCATCCTCAAACTAGCTCATGTCGCCTTTGTACTCATTGTGGGAGATATGGTCATATTATCAATGTTTGTAGGGCCAAAGCTCATGCGGGCCAAGTCCACCCTCCAAACCGAACCGTACCTCAAGTGGCTAATCAAGGTGCTCCCCCCATTGCTAATGGGCGTGCTTGCTATGAGTGTGGTGACCCGAACCATTTTCGTGATCAATGTCCAAGACTTGCAAATGCTAGACAAGGTGGAGCTCGTGGGCTTGCGTTCAACATAAACGCCAACGAAGCTCAAGCCAACAACGACGTGGTTAATGGTACGTTCCTCGTTAATAGTCAATATACCTCCATTTTGTTCGATACCGGTGCCGATAAAAGTTTTGTGTCACTTAATTTTGAGCCTTTACTTGCAAAGACACGATCCCAATTAGAGAAAACCTTCACCGTTGAAATAGTGAATGGTGACTCCCTTACAATTGACTCCATTATTTATGACTGCTCCTTAGAACTAAATGACCATTCATTCCCAATCAACCTTGTTCCAATGCAACTAGGAAGCTTTGATATTATCATAGGTATGGATTGGCTATCAAATCATCATGCCGAAGTCATTTGCTTTGAAAAGTGTATCCGAATTCCGCTACCATCGGGAGAAACCTTAAGGTTTTTTGGTGAAAAGCCTTGCAAGGGACTTAAGTTGATGTCGTGTACTACCGCTCAAAAGTGCTTACGAAAGAAGTACATTACTTTCTTAGCTCATATTGTTCAAAAGGATGTCAAGGAGAAGAGTATCCAAGACATTCCGATCATTCGGGATTTCCCCGAAGTTTTTCCTAAGGATTTATCCGGTCTTCCTCCCGTTCGTCAAGTAGAGTTCCGTATTGATCTTATACCTGGAGCTAACCCCGTTGCTAGAGCTCCTTATCGTCTTGCACCTTCTGAAATGCAAGAGCTTGCAAGTCAACTTCAAGAGCTCTCCGACAAAGGTTTCATTCGCCCGAGTCATTCACCGTGGGGTGCACCCGTCTTATTTGTTAAGAAGAAGGATGGATCATTTCGCATGTGTATTGACTACCGCGAACTCAACAAGCTTACTATCAAGAACCGTTATCCTTTTCCTAGAATCGATGATCTCTTTGATCAACTTCAAGGTTCTACTTGCTTCTCGAAGATTGATCTTCGATCCGGTTATCATCAGCTTTGTGTTCAAGAAGATGACATTCCCAAGACTGCTTTTCGAACAAGGTATGGTCATTACGAGTTCATGGTTATGCCTTTCGGGTTAACCAATGCACCAGCAGTTTCCATGGATCTCATGAATCGTGTGTGCAAACCGTACCTCGATAAATTCGTGATCGTTTTCATTGATGATATCTTAATCTATTCCAAGACTAAAGCCGACCATGAAGAACATCTTAGACTGGTTTTGGATCTCTTGAGAAAAGAACAACTATATGCCAAATTCTCCAAATGTGAATTTTGGCTAAAAGAAGTTCAATTTCTTGGTCACATCGTCAACGACAAGGGTATTCATGTTGATCCTGCCAAGATTGAAACGGTTAAGAATTGGAATGCCCTGAAGACTCCTACCGAAGTTCGTTCATTTCTTGGTCTTGCGGGTTATTATCGTCATTTCATCTCAAACTTCTCAAAGATTGCTGTCCCTCTTACCGCTTTGACCCACAAGGGTAAGACTTATGAATGGGGACCGAAACAAGAAGAAGCTTTCCAAACCCTCAAGCAAAAGTTGTGCAATGCTCCTATATTGACTCTCCCCGATGGAAATGATGATTTAGTTGTCTATTGTGATGCTTCTAACCAAGGTCTTGGTTGTGTTCTCATGCAACGAGGCAAAGTAATCGCTTATGCATCAAGGCAACTCAAAGTTTGTGAGAAGAATTATACGACGCACGATCTCGAGCTGGGTGCGGTCGTATTCGCGTTAAAGATTTGGAGACATTACCTATATGGCACGAAATGTGTGGTATTCACCGACCACAAAAGTCTTCAACATATTTTTAACCAAAAAGAACTCAATATGAGGCAACGACGTTGGGTCGAACTCCTTAACGACTACGACTGCGAGATTCGTTACCATCCCGGCAAAGCGAATGTTGTAGCCGATGCTTTGAGTCGAAAGGACCATGTTATGCTTCATTGTGCCCGTATTCAAACCGATATTCAAACCCGTATCTTAGAAGCTCAACACGTCTCGGTAACCGAGGGTAACATGTACGAAGAAATGTCATGTGGTGTTGAACTCCTTCTTGAATCAAAACCCAACGGCTTACTCTATTACTTGAACCGTATTTGGGTTCCCGATCGCGATGATCTCCGTGCATTTCTCATGAACGAGGCTCATAAGACTCGTTATTCTATTCATCCTGGTGCAGATAAAATGTACCAAGATCTTCGCCAACTTTATTGGTGGCCCGGTATAAAGAAAGACATTGCTCTTTATGTGGCCAAATGCTTAACCTGTTCCAAAGTCAAAGCCGAACATCAACGTCCATCTGGTTTACTCGAACAACCAGAAATTCCCGTGTGGAAATGGGAGAATATAGCTATGGATTTCATTACCAAGCTCCCTCGCACCTCGAGTGGATATGATAGTATTTGGGTGATCATTGATCGTCTCACTAAATCCGCTCATTTCTTGCCTATCCGCGAAGACTTCAAAGTGGAGAAACTAGCCCGAATTTACATTGATGAAATTGTGAGCCGTCATGGTGTTCCCGTGAACATAATATCTGATAGAGACGCTCGGTTCACCTCTCGATTTTGGCAATCTCTACAAAAGGCTCTTGGTACTCGATTGGATTTGAGCACGGCATACCATCCTCAAACTGATGGTCAAACCGAGAGAACAATCCAAACTCTTGAAGACATGCTTAGAGCTTGTGTAATCGATTTTGGTGGCAATTGGGATTCACATCTATCCCTCATTGAGTTTTCTTACAACAATAGCTACCACACAAGTATCAACATGGCTCCATTCGAAGCTCTCTATGGTCGCAAGTGTCGTTCTCCTATCTGTTGGAACAAGATTGGTCAAGCACAAATCACTGGTCCCGAGTTAATTCAAGAAACATCCGACAAGATTATTCAAATCCGTGACAATATTCGAGTAGCGAGGAGTCGGCAAAAGAGTTATGCCGATAAACATCGAAAACCCTTGGAATTCTAAGTCGGTGATCTTGTTCTTCTTAAGGTGTCCCCGTGGAAGGGTGTGATCCGTTTTGGAAAGAAAGGCAAGTTAGCACCTCGTTATGTTGGTCCATTCAAGATCCTTGAAAGGATTGGGAAAGTGGCCTACAAGCTCGAGTTACCTCCATCTCTTGGCAATGTGCATCCTACATTTCATATATCTAATCGAAGTGTCTCGCTGATGAAAATCTCCATATACCGCTTGACGACGTGCGAATTGATGAAACGATGCACTTCGTTGAGAAGCCGGTGGAAATTATGGATCGCGAAGTCAAACAGCTCAAGCGAAGTCGCATTCCTATTGTCAAAGTTCGTTGGGAATCTAAGCGTGGTCCTGAGTTCACTTGGGAACGAGAAGACCAATGAAGCTCAAGTACCCTCATCTTTTTATTGATACTGTTGTTTCCTCAAGCTAAATTTCGGGACGAAATTCTCTCAACATGGGGAGACTGTAACATTTCTGATTTTTAATATTCATGTTCAATTCAATGTAATGCAATTTCGAATTCAATACTCGTGCACTGCCTTATTATTTTTCTTACCGTAAACTAAACGCAATGATTCGATACAAATTCGCAAGTTTTACGCAATTATATACATTTAAACACTATGCAAGAAACTATTTAATTCAAACTTATCAAACCTGAAAAGTCAAGGACTAAAGTTGAAATTTATCAAGAAACCCTAATTAGCACAGTCGTGCTTCGTCCTGGCACGGTCGCGCCAAGTGCCTCGGCACGATCGCGCGACTGGTCCTGGAACGATCGCGTCCGGTGCCTAAGCACGGTCGCGCCTATCTTGGCACGGTCGCGCCTGTGTAACTGTCAAAACGTAAATGTGATTTCAAAACGCTCGATCGTTAGAATTCAAATCCGATTACGTTTCATTTTCATTGTCAAGGAAAATAGCTCAGTTGATTACAATTGTTATCAAAACTCTCTCCCTCTCAAGGAAAAACCGTCGATCTTTTCCCTCAAGGCTCAATCCTCAATTTCGATCAATTTTCTCTCAAGCAATCAAGAAATTCTATTCAGCAATCTCCCCTGTTACTACTGGACTCTCTGGACTAAACGGAATCGCAGTCGAAGTCGCCGGAAGCCGTTATCGCCGTCGCCGGAACTTTCTTCTACCGCTTTCTATCAATTCGATACTCTCCAAGGTAATTATCACCTTTTTCTCAGGAGATTTAGTCCTCATATCAAAAGCCCTCTGTTAATTGGGGCTTTCATCATAGAAAGTATCCTGAATCGGATTTCTCATTTTAATAAAAATGATTTAATCGAATTCATACTTAAACACGATTTACATACAATTAAATTATATGAAAAGACTCGTAATAACTCAATAATCAAAAGCCCGATAAATTCCATCATTTAAAATACAAGATTTAACCAATTCGTGTCTGATTCGGAAGAGACACGGTCGCGCTAATCATCCGGCGCGGCCGTGCCTCATGTAGCGCGGTCGTGCCGACTAGCAGCGCGGTCGTGTCCTCCTGTCCAGACCTAGTCATGCCCTCTGGGCTAATCTCTGTTGTGTCTAAGAATCAAAGACACGACCGTGCCGAACTAAGGCACGGTCGTGCCTCGTGAATTGTCCAAGTTGGCCTCTGTTTGATCAAACCCGATCGCGTCCCGACTAGCGCGGTCGCGCCCGTGGTTCGAGCGCGGTCGTGTCCTTCCCAGGCACGGTCGTGTCTAGGTCAGAATCTTCGATTAGAATTATTGTTGTTTTATTTTAATCTGTAAAAAAATTCCAGATTAAGTTTTTAAATAAAAATAGTTAGCTTTATAAAAAGGTATTTGAAAAGATCAAATAATTAATCTTGGAATAAATGGAAAATCATTTAATTAAAAGTTTATAAAATTAAATTTGTTATTAAACTTTTCATTTAAAACATTTTATTTGTAAGTTACATACTTTATAAATAAATAAATAAAGATTATTTATTTATTCTTCATTTTAAATAAAAACATTTATTTATTTATTAAAATTACATTTAACACATACTTTATTTTCATAATCAATGATTTTATAAATATTCTATTTTACTATTCAATTCCCAACCTTAATCAAAATGTTTCAAAAATATTTACTTCAAAACTTCATATATGTTATTCAATACTTTTAAATACAAATCAATAGTTTTATACACAAATTCAACCTTCATTTTTAGACTTAAACTTTGTGCACATATTTGATTCAGTATACATTATTATCTAAGTTAACTCGTGCGTATCAAGGATTCTTATTTTATCTATACTCTTTGTTAGCTGCACTTCCATACCAAGTGAGTATTCACAACCCTTTTTTACTCTTTTACACTTTTGGGGTGGAACATGAACTTTATACACATTACACATTTACATTTACACAAACAACACAAGTGCAAAATCCTATTTACATACATGTGTGCAAAATTTGAGCTTTGTGCCCGAGTGCTAGTTGTGCTAATCTTTGTGAAAACTTATATGCAATCATTAACTATACAAGCCGACGGTTTTCAATGATAGATCTATTGAGTCTGACAAACCCACCCAAGTGGCGGTGATTGATACCGACAACACAATTTGCATACTAGTTACAAAGGTTTGGTTGTACTTGATTACACAATAGCTGCTCCCCATAAATGCCTTATTTTATCATGTTTTGTAAAGGATTTGTTTTCAACTATATGCTATCTATATACAACTGTGATATACTCACCAACTTTTTAGTTGACTCTATTTTATTCATGTTTCAGGCCCTAATATGTGAGAATGATTCAAGACGTGCTCAATATAGGATTTGGACTTAGCAATTTAAATCAAGAATTCTATGAGTTGTTTTATGTTTCTTTGTTTGAATTTGGTTTGTACTTGGATTATTTGTAATGGAAGTTTGACTTTAATATATTTCAATTTAGTCAACCATGTGCTATGAACAGTCTACATGTCCCGCCCCGATGATTCCGCCATCGGTCGGGGTGTGACATTCGTAGTCGGACTCGGAATCAGCTGGTCTTTTGGAGGAAGATGCAGGATGCACAGTTTGCTCATCGTCTTCTGACTCATAGTCCGGCTGATCGTATTTAGTACCGTAGATGTCTTCGTCCAAGGTTTCACTTGACTCAGCTTCATCACGTACTTCTGCTTCTATGTTTTCAACAGGTTGCTCTTCAATTACAGGCTCAAGATTCTCTAACAGTTGATCCATGAAAGGAGCTTCCAAGATAGGCTGTCCAATATCTTGCTCTATCTATTGGTCAGCTTCAATATCTGGCTCTTGGTTCCCTTGAACTTGTTCTGCCTCTTCTTCTTCAGATGATGATTCAACTTTTAGTTGTGGATCTATGTCAGGAACATCCTCTTCTTCACCCAAGATATGACCAAACAGAGGAATATCAGCAATCACTCTGTTGGTTCTTTTGCTTGAACTCTTCATGTAGCTTAGGGTCTTGGCAGTCATATGATCAAAGATGAATACATGGCCATCTTGTTGCAAGTTAGGATGAAGATGATTGATAATAATTTGAAGAAACGAGGATAGACCAAGAACTTTTCTTTCACTCCTCTAGTCAAGTTTTCCTTCAACTGCCCAAAGACTAGCCCAGAGATGTTGTACTCCCTCCCTTTAATCAACCCCAAGACTACAGATGCCACCATGGCATTAGCTGAATCAAAACCACCATTTCTGATAGACAGGCAGTGAATAAAGACATGTACAATGTATCTCCATAGAGGGGGAAGGGCATTCTTGATAATTTTTCCACTCTTGAATTCTTCTGGATGCCCCAACCTTCTGAAACATTCTTTAACATAAAAACTTTGAAATTCCACCGGTGCTTCATGATTATCATTAAAGTGCAGCACCTCTTTGATAGTTGCCTCAGATAGTAGAACTTCTTGATTATAAACTGTAGCCCTGATATGCTCCATATTGTCTATAACTGTTGTAGTTGCAGTACTCTAGAATTGCCTTATAGTACTTTCGAACACTAGCAGGTTGTGGCTTATAGCAAAGCTGATGTTGGAGTTAGCTAGGAAATCGAATACAGGTATGAAGTCTGCATTTTTGGGATAAGTATTATTCAACACAGCACACACATTATGGCTTTTGAAAAATAAGAGATCCATATCTACACAGAAACAACACAAGAAAAATTATCAAACATCAGTCCAACACTTAGAAAAAATTTCAGAAAGGCCTGACCAAAACTACTAGTTTCGGGTGAATAGAGCATATCGAAACTACACCAAAGGGTATCGAAACAACTAGTTTTGATAGAAAACCTATTCAAATTCTGAGACTCATCATTTTAAAAACAAAACACCCTTTAATTGAAACAACTAGTTTCGATGCCTGAATTCTAAACAATATACAATCATTCAAAAGCAGAAAAAGCTAAGCTAAAAACTATATACAGATTAGCAAAAATAAAAACAGCAATCATAAGAATGGTAGAGTTCGCCTGAGGTGTCGAAACTTCATCTTACCAAGTTTTTTGAGGAAATCTGCAAAATTAAACAATAGAAGAGTGAGATATTAACAATGATGAGTTCATAAACAGGATCTAAGCATGAAACAACTCAAAACACGCGATTTCAGTCGTAACAAGGGTAAAAATGTAACCCTAGCCATCGCTATATAAAATAGTAGCAAACATTTTTGAGTAATCAAACCTGATGAAGACGACGCAGGAGGAATCAGATAAGGGAGACTGATTTTGCAAACTTAGACCGATGACTCTGAGCTTTTGTGTGTGAAAAAAAAGGTGAAATAGGTTTCGAAGAGTGAGAGTGAGAATGAGCATGTGACGGAAACTGATTATGAAGACATTTAATTTGTGCTAACAAAAGACCAAAATGCCAATGTCGAAACTACTAGTTTCGATAGGGCAAAGTAGTTTCGGGTGGGAGGTAGTTTCGGGCGGTTTGAGTAGTTTTGGGTGACAAGAGATACTTGAACAGAAACAAAAGAAAATTCTCTTATGTACACAATTTAAACAAGCTAATAAGGAAGATTAAGAAATTTATAATAAAAACTAAAAGTAAAAAAGATATAAACACTAAGCCTTGGAAAAGATCCAACGTGAGATCATGTCTGGTCAAAACCCTTGAAACACTTCATTTTGCACTCAGCTATTGTGAATCCCTGAAGATAGCCGATATTTGTGCAAGATAAACCCGAACATTTGCTTGTACAATGATTTCATGTGATTTAGTGGTACTATTTGAGCACGAAACACGGCGTACCCCACATTTTGAAATAAAATTGTTTTGAAAGACTATCAATCCTCAAGAAATACCCGCATTCTTCTTATCATCTCTTACAGGTTAACGAGGGTACCATTTTGGTAAGTCAAAATCACCGCCAAAAGTAAAATAAGATCCAACCGGATATCAGAAGTTATAAAAAGAAAGAATATCCAAGTGTATATTAAAATGGTACGAACATTCTAGGTCTTTGCGTAAGCAAAACAGAAGAAGCCGTAAAATTATCCAAGCGGATAGAAAAAAATAGAACACCCGTGATCTTTGCGTAAGCAAAACAGACGGGGCCAAATCATCCAAGTGAATGGGAAAAAGATGAACTCCCGAGATCTTTGCGTAAGCAAAACAGACGGGGTCATCGGCTGTAATTCTCGTTACTTTGACGGTCACCTGCCGCATGAATCAGAATCCAGTACGTAAGCTTATATCTGATTGAATCGGTTTTCTTAGCTTAAAATGGGTTAGATGTTTCAAAAATGGGTTCAAACACACGTGTACGTTTGATAATTAGGTTTTCAAACTACTAAAGAGTTATAACTATATGTCGGGCCTACCGGCTATACCTCAGTAATCAGCATCGCTTATGGTCCATTCCATGTTCAAGAAGTGTGATTAGACTTGTAACATCCAAAAATAAAACGACAGTTATAATAACGGAATAAATGAGTGAGGCATGACGGGCCGGGCCGGATGGGCTGGCGGGCTAGAAGGGAGCGAGCATATGGGAGCCTCCCCTATAAATAGCATAAGTCACTCCACCATTCTCTCATTTGCAAGTTCTAGAGAGAGAAACCGTAGAGAGAGAAAGTTAGCGGATCGACCTGAGATTGAAGAAGTGTGTTGCTCCATAGCTCGTGAGAAGAACCTCCGAATCAGAAGCTCAACACAGGTAACGATCCAACCTAGATCTGAGTTTTTGTTCGTTTTTGGGTTTTTCGGGTTTTGGATGAAAATGTGACGTTTTTACGGATGAAACTGGAAGAAAAACATAGTTTTGAGTTCCTTAATGAAAAGCAAACGTTTTAAATGTAAACAAGTTTTGGATCTTGACGAGATCAGACCCGAATTCGAAAGTTAGGGTTTTTGCGGGGAAGCAGATCTTGCGTACTTATCAAGTACGCATGAAGAGGATCCTACGTACTTATCAAGTACGCATGAAGAGGATCATGCGTACTTATCAAGTACGCATGAAGAGGGTCTTGCGTACATATCAAGTACGCATGAAGCAAGGTTTGCGCACTTATTAAGTATGCAAGAGCAAGGCCTTGCGCACTTGCTAAGTGCGCAGGCATCAGGCTGTTTAGGTAAAGTCAGTATGTTTAGAATGTTAAACCGTTAGAGTCGGGATTTGGTCTGATGTGTATTTAACTAATCAATTCAGATCGGAAGTGACGTTGGGGGACCTTTGTTTAGGACAACCCAGATTAGCTTATCAGGTGAGTTTTAGAAGCCCTCTTTTAAATGTTTTAAATAATGTTTTTGGGCTGGTGTGCATACATACGAAATGATGTTTACTAAATGAAGATTATAAAACTATGTTTACGAAATGAAATGATTTGGAACAAACGGTTTATGGAAAGAAATTTTTATGAACGAAATGTTTATAAAGATATGGTTTAAACTAAAGGTAAAGGGTTTTGAAAATGAATGAAAGGTTTTATGAAAAGAAAAGAAAGGGACAAGGATTTTAAAGAAGTCATTACAAATCCTATCTGTCGAATGAATGGAATTAACGAATGAAGTCTGGGAATGTGATTCCCAGCCTTGTGGTATGTAACATCTCAAAAATAATAAAACGAATAAATATAGCGAGACCGGTGACTTAGTCGGAATATTTAAACAAAAGGGAGCGGGCTTGGGCTCGGCTTCAATGGGCCGAGGGAAGCCCAGGCATAAAAGAGGCAAGGCAGCCCTCTTCTCTGCTCATTTCCCCATTCACGCAAGTTCTAGAGAGAGAGAAGAGAGCTCGGGTCTAGAGAGAGAAAGTGACAGATCAACTCGGGAATTCAGGAGAACGTTGCTGCTGTGCTCGTGACCATCTTCTCCGAATCAGAAATCCAATCCAGGTAAGCGTTCGATCATAATCTAAGTTTTTATGACTTTTTTAGGATTTTCGGTTTTAGCCCAATAGATGACGATTTTGCGGATGAAACTTTAAAATGAGCTTAGGTATAGCATCTAGAATGAAAACCGAACGTTATGATCTAAGAAAAATCGAGATATTGGCACGATCAGATACGCATGCAGAAACTTCAGATTTTTGGGGAAGATGGTTTGTGCAGACCCATCGAAACTACTTAGTTTCGATATGTTCAGACCCATCGAAACTACTTAGTTTCGATATGTGCAGACCCATCGAAACTACATAGTTTCGATATATATACAAACCCATCGAAACTACCATAGTTTCGATATATATATATATATATATATGCAGACCTATCGAAACTACCATAGTTTCGATATGCCCACGATCCGAAGCTAAGATTACACCTAAGTTATGTATCGAAACTACCAAGTTTCGACAGAAGCAACCTATCGAAACTACCAAGTTTCGACAGAAGCAACCTATCGAAACTACCAAGTTTCGACAGAAGCAACCTATCGAAACTACCAAGTTTCGATAAAGCAAATCCATCGAAACTACTAAGTTCAAGCATAGTAATGTCTAATGTCCTCTAGGAGCACTACCTTACGAGTATGACTTTATTATACAGATCGTGAGTGACATTAGTGACGCTTAGTAGCCAGCTTAGTGTATTTCAGAAACTACTCATCAGGTGAGTTCTATGTGCCCCCCTTTCTATGTTATGTGCAAACCTTATTAAATGTTTTGGGGCTGAAATGTATACACTAAATGAATAACAGTTATGAATGTCAATGTGATCATACGTGGTATACAAATATATATATATATATATATATATATATATATATATATATATATATATATCTTTACACGAAATAGAATTATGAATAAAGAATGAAACGTATGATTTTTAAAGAATGAACGAAAGTATGACATAACGTGTAAATAAGAAATCTTGCTTTATATCCATGTATATATCGCTTGCCAAGTATAAGAAAACGTTATGGACGCTTCGATGATAACGGCTACTTCGGTAGACGGACGACCACGTGACTATCGTACAACCGGGACAAGTGCGTTCCTTCATCAGCTAGGACGTACGAATGCCACAAGTGCGTTCCTTCATCAGCTAGGACGTATTAAAGTTATTAACGGACGGTCTAAGAAAAATTGGCATCTTATAGTAGAACGGTTGTATAAATAATAGTCGCATGGGAAACGGATACCTTCGGGTAGACGGGCGAATTACGGCCTACGACGGTAGGACGGTTGTAAGTCATGACGGACGGACAAAGTTTGTCGGACGGTTGTAAGAAGAAAATGACGGACGACACTTGTTGCCGGATGGTTGTAAGTATAGGTGGGCCATGACGATGGACCGCGGCGATTGTCTTTGTGACCTTCGTAACCAAAAGACGGGTTGATCACCCTTAAGAGTATTACCCATGAATGTAAAGTAAAGAAAAGAAAAGGTGAATGCATATATATATGTAATCACAAAATAAAGAAGAAAGAGAAGCAAAAGTTATGAAAATAAATGAGACCAATGATGTGAATATATATCTATATGTATTTGCGAAGAATGATAAATGAGAAGCAATTCAAGTCAATGTGTACTTATATAAGTGTATATATATAATTATGCATACTTATAAAGAAAAGAACGTTTATACCTAATTGCATTAAACTAGAACTCACCAGCGTTAGCTGACTTTTAGTATACATTTCAGGTAAAGGAAGAAAAGTGTGACACCCAGCATTTCAGGTCAATATCCACATTTCATAAACGCACGTTCATAATTATTATTTCCTGATATTTTATTTTGACTAAGTAAAGTCAAGAAGTCTAGCAAAGAAGTTTGTTCCAAGTCTAGTAAACCGTAAAGAGTTACTAGAAAAAGTAAGCAGGATAACCCGACTTAATGCGAACGTAAATGGTTAAATAAAATAACCAGAAAAATATATATATATATATATTACACAAAATTTACGTTGAGCCAAGATTCTAATATTTTCTTCAACGAGCCATAAAATGGTTAAAAATTATAATACCGTGAAGAATCGAAACTGAATTAAATTACTCCTTTAAAACTCTAATTGATACTGATACCATAATAAATTAATACTTAAAAATTTGTTATCATTAACCCCTAAACCTATTTCTTGACTTTCTTGGCCGAGAGTCAGGGAGCCATTCTCCCACTTGCCTATTTCACTCAAATTCAGAGGAAAACCATACCTCTTCAGTCGAAACCTCACCTTCACTTTCAAGCTTTCTCTTTTTCTTACGGCAATTTCACAATTCTCTTTCATCTCGAAGTCCAGTTTTAAAGCGAAAATCACCATAATTCGGTGTCATAAGGAGAATTTCAAGTGTTCTTGAAGAAAGCTTAGCAAAAGATTCAAGACTACTTCTCTGTTTTTCTCTAAAGATCGCCATTCTCGGTTTGAGGTAAAAACTCGATACCATCCATATTATTTGCTTTAAAACCGTAACTAAATATACAAATCGTTCAAAAGAAAGTAAGATAACAAGAAAACTGTGTCAAACTCAAGATTTGAACATAAAAATATACAGAGTGAATTCTGTAAATCAAAGTGCAGATATCGAAACTATAGTTTCGATACCTGTTAGTCAATCGAAACTGGGAGTTTCGATACCTATCGATCGAAACTAGGAGTTTCGATACCAGTTATTCAATCGAAACTAGGAGTTTCGATACCGGTTGTTCTATCGAAACTAGGAGTTTCGATATCTATTTACTCAATCGAAACTAGGTAGTTTCGATACTATTCTTGCCAATCGAAACTAGGTAGTTTCGATACTCAGTTTACTCAATCGAAACTAGGTAGTTTCGACATCTGTTCTGTTTTGTTCAATCGAAACTATGTAGTTTCGATAACTGGTCATCAGTCCCATGAGGCAGTAACTTAGAACTACTTTATGACGAAACAAGTGTTGAAAAACTAAAAAGATATTTAAAACAAAAGCAATCAGATCTGTTAAGTCGGATGAACAACTTATGTATAAGACGGGTAGTTTTAACACATTAGTACCCTTGTGTGATTAGGGTACGGATATACAAGAACTAGCACAAGTTTGTTTGCTAGGATTTCATCGGACACAAGGTGAGTTCACGGCCCCCTTTTAACTCTTTACTGTTTTGTAAATATCGGGGGAGAAACATATTTACTTGTTATGTTTTGAAAACATGAAATACAATTGCCTACACGTTTGACAATATGAACACTCTGGTTTAACTCTTTGTGAGTTTCACTAATCCCCCTTTTTCTAAGTTTTTGAAATGATTTGGGGTGGAAACATACTTGTAAAAGACTTTTGTGTATAAATGAATGGAACTAATGATCTGACCGTATGTATGTATTGAGGGAACAATAAAGCGCTTAAAGTCCTCGTAATAAATTAGTAACCATTAGCTATGGATTTAGCCCGGGATTATATGAATAGTACTATTGGGGGTGACGCCTCCGGTCATGGTTAGTCGCGCTAACCAGGGGTCAAAATGGCCGAATGACCGCATATTGTCTTACTCGCAGAAAGGCGAGGGGAGGCACAGAAAGTTGGGGTTTGGTTACGGTCTCGTACATTACATACTATTTTGTATTCCTTGCAAGCTTACAAATGGGGTCAATAGATCGGATTAGTAATCATATTCATTGGTAATACATACAAAAGAGTTCTGATCAGGGTAAAGTGATCAGGTTTATCAAAAGAGTTCTGATCAGGTTAAAATGATCAGGTTTTACACAAAAGGGTTCTGATCAGGTTAAAATGATCAGGTTTTACATAAAAGAGTTCTGATCAGGTTAAAATGATCAGGTTTTACACAAAAGAGTTCTGATCAGGGTAAAGTGATCATGTTTATCAAAAGAGTTCTGATCAGGTTAAAATGATCAGGTTTTACACAAAAGAGTTCTGATTAGGGTAAAGTGATCAGGTTTAAAGTAAAGAATTCTGATCAGGTTAAAGTGATCAGGTTTAAACGAAAGAGTACTGATCAGGTTAAAATGATCAGGTTTAACAAAGAGTTTTGATCGGCAAAAAGATCAGATTTAAACATTGGATTTATGACGGTTAAGTCATGATAATGTTTTCAAAGAAAAACTACTTAGTTTTATGACAGTAAAGTCATGTACATGTTTTCGGGAAAAACTATAAGCACGGATATAACTAACTCTGTGAACTCACCAACCTTTGTGTTGACACTTTCAAGTATGTTTCTCAGGTAACCTTTAGCCATGGCGCGGTTGGAATAAGCTAGCTATGTCGGATCAATTCCTAGTAGCTGGAAGGACGTAGAATATCAAGTCTCAAGTCTATCGCTGATCTAAAAGAACTTAGATCATAGTATTACTTAGTTTTAGTAATTGTACATGTAATCAAGTCCTAGAAATCACAATTACCGCTTCCGCTATCGTGTAATGAACCAATCGTTGCAACCTGTATTTATTTATTAAGTAACTAAATCCGGGGATGTGACAGATTGGTATAAGAGCAATGGTTTTAGCGAATTAGGTGTCCTTAGTGATACCTAGGCTCTAACCGGACTCATCTAGGGACCAAGATTTCTAAGACTTGCATCACACTAAAAACACCCAAGACTTGAGCATAGGAATTCCAACCGTTGCCGAACAATTTGTGTAGACTATTAGTGTATGGAGTTACACTAGGGTACCATTAGCTACACTAATACAATTACATAGCACATGTAATGAACACTTAAACATATACAACAATGTGAAAACAATAAACACTTACAACATGTTACTATTCGGATTACGAGTCAAGAATAACGGGTACTCAACATACTGCAACCTTAGAAGATCGAGTTACGAGCTGAGCTTGGACTACGACGACAACGATCGTCAGTTACCGATCTTGGTATCACAACAGGTTGAACTTGTACCAGAATCTGTACCTATACCTGCACCACAACTACTCCAGCCATGGAGGCAACTATCTTTCTAACGTATTTGCGGTATAAATACTCTCCTTCATAAGTTGTCAGATCGGATGCCTAGAATCTCGCCATGATATATGGCAGGCATGATTACCCAGACAGAAGGGAATTCAAGGTGAATAAGCAGGACTAAATGGGAGAGAAACTCCAAGGGTCAGGAGACCCAGACATACATCAGGATCATGTGGATCCATGCAAATATACAGACTTGGAGCATGAGTTGCTCGACACTCGTTTGAGGATCTCTGCCCAACACATAGTGCCTGAACTTCACCATGAACATTTATTTAAGAGACACTGGTGGTGCCTCTCTACCATTAGCCTCATCTGACAACTGCCATATTCGGCAGATTCATGAGTATTGGTACACATAATTAAGAGTAATCCGATAAAACAATACACACTCCTGTACAAATGTGCACACGTAATCTAATGATTATTTCAAGTCCCTTTTGATTTAAAAGCTAGGGATAGAAGAAACACAATAGGGATCAGGCAAGGCAAATTATCATTACGGGTGCACACGTAATCATAATTTGCAGTGCATGGGAACTTTAGTGAGTCTTGCTGTCTAAGCTGATGATCAACTCATGTTCTCAATCACTTGATTTAGGATTGGATCTCAACAAATCAGACTTCTCAATTAGGTGCTCACAAAGCATTCTCCTAGTTTTGGAGGAACGAGAGAAATTCAAATTGAATTCAACCAATCCTTAGTAAATCCTGAACGACGAAGAAATTCGCACATTCATTCTTTGAGATTCTACTTGTCAGGAATGCTTCAAATTGAGCGTTACCACAACTAGCACTTACAGTAATTGCACAACTATTGTCGGAGATTATAGCATAATCTCAGGATCCATCATACAGTTCAATCTCACAATTGATTGAAAGTTACGCCAAGAGTGTTATGCACTAACTTCAGTAATAGGGCAGGATATTATTCTGACCAGCATACACATGGCACCTATGGATATTGTGGAAGCTCGACATGAGACAAGTAGGAAATCGGACATTTCAGAATGTCGGTCAAACATAATTGCTCTCGCAGCCATTGACATTCAATATACATGTAAGTCTGACTATTCTCTCTGCAATGGATAAGCCGGGGTTGATGCTCAAGCGAATGCCAAAGAAACCTAAGTGTGGACTAACGACTATTGTCGCACTAACCAAAACGACATGCAAAACTCTTAAAGGAGTCCCAAATGCGGAATTTCATGCTAATCTCATTAGTTCATGATATGCATAAGGGATGTAAGCTCGAGCTATTCACAACAGGCCACTGTCCACAAAGAGTTGAGAAGAATAATTTGTTACTCTTTTGTACTTGCATTTCCCCAAAGTTCATCTGGTTGGATGGATCCCAGATTTAGCCTAGAAGAGAGGTGTGACTGGATCTTTCACTCCTAGTTTTCTATAATTGGGAAGCTCTAGAGCATCTATTGTTAAGAAATGATCTCTCGGAGTAGACTCAGTTGGAATACAAAAGTCTCGACGTTCAACACTCATTACCTCAAGTTTATCCTTGTGCTAAGGATTTTAAGGCTATAACCCGAATGAGTGGAATACATAATGGTAAGTCACCAAAGTACCATTCAAACACTAAGGGAGTGCATACACACCGTATGACTAATAAGTTGACTATCAACTCTTTCTGCCAACTTAATGAGTTGACAAACCCATAGCCCATTTTGGGGAAAACACTAATTCGATGAGACCATTCTCACAGTATTATTATTCATTCCCTCAGCTAGACGGAATGTGAATAACCCAAACAAACATTGAACTTCGTATGGCTTACATACTTTGAAGGTATGGTAATCGAGACATGAGTTTACATATCAGGACGCTACAACCCAAAGGCTAGTCTGCCTCGAAAGGTAGTGCGAGCAAAGGGGTAAAGTGGTGATTAGACTTGAAGTTCGCAAATAAGAGCTCCCAAGGAAAATCAATTCCTAGCTCCATGAAGGCACATGGAGAGGAAAATCATAGAAAACATGAAACCTGAAATAAGAGAAAAGTCTTAGTCCGGGAAAATGCTTTCGAAAAGCATAAGAGGGACAAACATAAAGTTTCATTTTCATACTTTTTCATTTCTACCCAATATACAACAAAAACTTAGACACCTCGCCGAGTAATTCTTTCATAAGACCGAGTTTCTCACCATGGGGAGTCCCGATCCTGTTTGTAAAGAAAAATGATGAAACCTTTAGAATGTGCATTAATTATCGGGAGATGAACAAGCTGACAATCAAAAACTGGTATCCTTTTCCTCGAATAGACGATTTGTTTGATCAACTTCAAGGTTCCAGTTTCTATTCAAAAAAAAAAAATTGATCTATGATCAGGGTATCATCAACTGAAAATTTAGGAAGAAGATATACCAAAAACGACTTTTAGGACTCGTTACGGTCACTACGAGTTCCTAGTTATGCCATTTGGCTTGACTAATGCACCGGCCGTCTTCATGGATCTCATGAACCGTGTGTGCAAGCCGTACTTGGATAAATTCGTGATTGTGTTTATCGATGACATATTGATATATTCACGGACCAAGGAGGAACATGAACATCATTTGAAATTAATCTTGGAACTACTCAGGAATGAGAAGCTTTATGCTAAATTCTCTAAGTGCGAGTTTTGGATCCGAGAAGTTCACTTTCTCGGACACGTCATCAATAAGAATGGTATCCATGTGGATCCATCCAAGATTGAAGCTATCAAAATCTGGGAAGCACCAAGAACTCCGACTGAGGTGCGTCAATTTCTGGGTTTGGCAGGTTATTACAGGCGATTTATCGAGAATTTTTCAAAGATAGCCTTGCCTTTGACCACGTTAACTCAGAAGGACAAAAAGTTTGATTGGACTGATAAACAAGAATCAGCTTTTCAATTGCTGAAGCAAAAACTTTGCAGTGCACCAATCTTATCCCTTCCCGAAGGGACTGACAATTTCATCGTGTACTGCGACGCATCACACCAAAGTCTGGGATGTGTATTGATGCAGAAAGAAAAAGTCATAGCATATGCATCCAGACAGCTAAAAGTACATGAGAAAAATTATACGACTCACGATCTGTAATTGGGTGCTGTCGTGTTTGCACTCAAGATTTGGAGACATTACTTATACGGTACAAAATGTACTATCCTTATAGACCACAAGAGTCTCCAGCACATCTTTAATCAGAAAGAACTCAACATGAGGCAACGTCGTTGAGTAGAACTACTGAATGATTACGACTGTGATACCAAGTATCACCCTAGTAAGGCAAACGTTGTAGCAAATGCCATGGGTCGTAGGGAATGGGTTAAAACTCTCCGTGTTCGTGCCCTAGGATTGACAATTCATGCGAGTCTCACGACTCAAATCCGTATGGCACAACAAGAGGCAATCAAAGAAGAAAACATTCAGAGTGAAGCTATACGAGGAATGATCAGACAATTAGAGCCAAAATCAGATGATACTTTATACTTTGCAAATAGAATTTGGGTGCCATGTTTTGGTAACTTACGAGAGTTGGTTATGGACGAAGCCCACAAGTCCAGGTACTCCATTCACCCAGGTTCGGATAAAAAGTATAAGGATCTGAAAGAACTCTGCTGGTGGCCGAACATGAAAGGAGAAATTGCTATTTATGCCGGTAAATGCCTGACATGTTCAAAAGTAAAGGCAGAACATCAGAAACCGTCGGGATTGTTATAACAACCCAAGATACCTCAATGGAAATGGGAACAAATTTTAATGGATTTCATTACAAAGTTACCCAGAACACCTAGCAACTATGATACTATATGATAATCGTCAGTCGTTTGACGAAATCCGCGCATTCCTTACCAATAAAGGAGACAGATAAAAGTAAGAAGCGTGCAAGGTTAAATATTAAGGGAATTAAGGCTAGGCATGGTATGCCAGTTTCCATTTTCTCAAAAAGGGACAGTCGATTCATGTCAAGAACCTGGCAGTCTGTACAAGAAGCCTTGAGCACACGCCTTTACATGACCACTGCATATTATCCCCAGATGAACGGTCAAAGTAAAAGGACCATCCAAACCTTAGAGGATATGCTCCGTGCGTGTGCAATTGACTTCGGTGGAAATTGGGATACTCATTTGCCACTAGCTGAGTTTTCATATAATAACAGTTACCACACCAGCATCAAAGCCGCTCCGTTTGAGGCTTTGTATGGTCAAAAATGTCGTTCACCGCTATGTTGGGCAGAGGTTGGCGACAAACATTTAACCGGTCCTGAAGTTATTCAAGAGACCACAAATAAGATTTTCAAAATCAAGGATCGTCTGAAGGCCGCCCGTGACAGACAAAAGAGTTACGCGGATAACAGACGAAGACCTTTAGAATTTCAAGTAGGAGACAAAGTCATGTTAAAGGTCTCACCTTGGAAAGGAGTTGCAAGATTTGGCAACCGTGGCAAGCTTAACCCTAGGTACGTTGGACCGTTTGAAATATTGGCTAGGGTTGGCTCTGTAGCTTACAAGCTCAAGTTGCCACAAGAACTAAGCAATGTACATGATACGTTCCATGTATCAAATCTCAAGAAGTGTTTATCAGACGAGACATTAATAATACCGCCTGATGAGATTCACATAGACGACAAGTTGCACTTCATTGAGGAACCTATGGAAGTCACAGATTGGAAGGTTTAGAGAACAAGGCGCAGCCGTGTTAAGCTGGTCAAGGTACGTTGGAATTCAAAGCGCGGCCCCGAGTATACGTGGGAGCGGGAAGATAAAATGAAATCCAAGTACCCGTCATTGTTTACAAAAACACCAAGTCAGAGTGACAAGAACTGAATTTCGGGACGAAATTCTCTGTAACATGGGGAGAATGTGACACCCAGCATTTCAGGTCAATATCCACATTTCATAAACGCACGTTCATAATTATTATTTCCTGATATTTTATTTTGACTAAGTAAAGTCAAGAAGTCTAGCAAAGAAGTTTGTTCCAAGTCTAGTAAACCGTAAAGAGTTACTAGAAAAAGTAAGCAGGATAACCCGACTTAATGCGAACGTAAATGGTTAAATAAAATAACCAGAAATATATATATATATATATATTACACAAAATTTACGTTGAGCCAAGATTCTAATATTTTCTTCAACGAGCCATAAAATGGTTAAAAATTATAATACCGTGAAGAATCGAAACTGAATTAAATTACCCCTTTAAAACTCTAATTGATACTGATACCATAATAAATTAATACTTAAAAATTTGTTATCATTAACCCCTAAACCTATTTCTTGACTTTCTTGGCCGAGAGTCAGGGAGCCATTCTCCCACTTGCCTATTTCACTCAAATTCAGAGGAAAACCATACATCTTCAGTCGAAACCTCACCTTCACTTTCAAGCTTTCTCTTTTTCTTACGGCAATTTCACAATTCTCTTTCATCTCGAAGTCCAGTTTTAAAGCGAAAATCACCATAATTCGGTGTCATAAGGAGAATTTCAAGTGTTCTTGAAGAAAGCTTAGCAAAAGATTCAAGACTACTTCTCTGTTTTTCTCTAAAGATCGCCATTCTCGGTTTGAGGTAAAAAATCGATACCATCCATATTATTTGCTTTAAAACCGTAACTAAATATACAAATCGTTCAAAAGAAAGTAAGATAACAAGAAAACTGTGTCAAACTCAAGATTTGAACATAAAAATATACAGAGTGAATTCTGTAAATCAAAGTGCAGATATCGAAACTATAGTTTCGATACCTGTTAGTCAATCGAAACTGGGAGTTTCGATACCTATCGATCGAAACTAGGAGTTTCGATACCAGTTATTCAATCGAAACTAGGAGTTTCGATACCGGTTGTTCAATCGAAACTAGGAGTTTCGATATCTATTTACTCAATCGAAACTAGGTAGTTTCGATACTATTCTTGCCAATCGAAACTAGGTAGTTTCGATACTCAGTTTACTCAATCGAAACTAGGTAGTTTCGACATCTGTTCTGTTTTGTTCAATCGAAACTATGTAGTTTCGATAACTGGTCATCAGTCCCATGAGGCAGTAACTTAGAACTACTTTATGACGAAACAAGTGTTGAAAAACTAAAAAGATATTTAAAACAAAAGCAATCAGATCTGTTAAGTCGGATGAACAACTTACGTATAAGACGGGTAGTTTTAACACATTAGTACCCTTGTGTGATTAGGGTACGGATATACAAGAACTAGCACAAGTTTGTTTGCTAGGATTTCATCGGACACAAGGTGAGTTCACGGCCCCCTTTTAACTCTTTACTGTTTTGTAAATATCGGGGGAGAAACATATTTACTTGTTATGTTTTGAAAACATGAAATACAATTGCCTACACGTTTGACAATATGAACACTCTGGTTTAACTCTTTGTGAGTTTCACTAATCCCCCTTTTTCTAAGTTTTTGAAATGATTTGGGGTGGAAACATACTTGTAAAAGACTTTTGTGTATAAATGAATGGAACTAATGATCTGACCGTATGTATGTATTGAGGGAACAATAAAGCGCTTAAAGTCCTCGTAATAAATTAGTAACCATTAGCTATGGATTTAGCCCGGGATTATATGAATAGTACTATTGGGGGTGACGCCTCCGGTCATGGTTAGTCGCGCTAACCAGGGGTCAAAATGGCCGAATGACCGCATATTGTCTTACTCGCAGAAAGGCGAGGGGAGGCACATAAAGTTGGGGTTTGGTTACGGTCTCGTACATTACATACTATTTTGTATTCCTTGCAAGCTTACAAATGGGGTCAATAGATCGGATTAGTAATCATATTCATTGGTAATACATACAAAAGAGTTCTGTTCAGGGTAAAGTGATCAGGTTTATCAAAAGAGTTCTGATCAGGTTAAAATGATCAGGTTAAAATGATCAGGTTTTACACAAAAGGGTTCTGATCAGGTTAAAATGATCAGGTTTTACATAAAAGAGTTCTGATCAGGTTTTACACAAAAGAGTTCTGATCAGGGTAAAGTGATCAGGTTTATCAAAAGAGATCTGATCAGGTTAAAATGATCAGGTTTTACACAAAAGAGTTCTGATCAGGGTAAAGTGATCAGGTTTAAAGTAAAGAATTCTGATCAGGTTAAAGTGATCAGGTTTAAACGAAAGAGTACTGATCAGGTTAAAATGATCAGGTTTAACAAAGAGTTTTGATCGGCAAAAAGATCAGATTTAAACATTGGATTTATGACGGTTAAGTCATGATAATGTTTTCAAAGAAAAACTACTTAGTTTTATGACAGTAAAGTCATGTACATGTTTTCGGGAAAAACTATAAGCACGGATATAACTAACTCTGTGAACTCACCAACCTTTGTGTTGACACTTTCAAGTATGTTTCTCAGGTAACCTTTAGCCATGGCACGGTTGGAATAAGCTAGCTATGTCGGATCAATTCCTAGTAGCTGGAAGGACGTAGAATATCAAGTCTCAAGTCTATCGTTGATCTAAAAGAACTTAGATCATAGTATTACTTAGTTTTAGTAATTGTATATGTAATCAAGTCCTAGAAATCACAATTACCGCTTCCGCTATCGTGTAATGAACCAATCGTTGCAACCTGTATTTATTTATTAAGTAACTAAATCCGGGGATGTGACAAAAAGGTCGTGCGATGGCGTGAAGGTTACCCGACACAAGACTGACATCCCACTTTAATATATGTGTTAAGACTTCCGCTGTCAAGTTATGTTATATTATGTAATTGAATGACGAATGATTTGTAATTGAATGATGAATGTCTTTAATTTAAGTTCAGTATTTATGACTATGTTTATGAGTAAATCCAACAAGTGAGGTTTCCCGGGAAAGGGTCCTTACATGGTAGATTATGGACAACGAGCCATAGTTGCCATAAGAACAACATGGGCAATGTCTTTATGGCCTGTCAATGGTTATGATGTTGTACAACTGGTAAGGGAGGAACGACGGTTACTCAGGGTTAACGTGACCCTATGAAGGTTAAATGATGATCCGACGGTGTTATGGTCGTGTGCCATAGCCGTCGATGGAAGTTGTCGGTTTATGGACATGGGAGCCATAGGGGCAACTAAATGAGTATTGTCGGTTGTCACACCCCAACCGACGGCGGAATCATCAGGGCGGGACATGTAGACTGTTCATGAGCACAAGGTTGACTAAATTGTAATATATTAAACATCAATTTCATTTCAAATAATCCAAACACAACCAAATCCAAGAAATAACATAATTGAAATACATAGAATTCTTCATTCAAATTAACTAAGTCCCAAGGCCTATGTGTAGCATATCTTGATCAAATCACACATTAGTATCTGAAACATGAATAAAATAAGGTAAACTAAAAAGTTGGTGAGCATACATAGGTTTGTACATAGATAGTCTATAAACATGAATAAACAAATCCTTACAAGTCATGATAAATAAGGCATTTATGGGGAGCAGCTATTGTGTAACTAAAGTACAATCAAACCTTTGTAACTAGCATGCAAATTGTGTTGTCGGTAACAATCACCCCAATCTGGGTGGGTTTGTCAGACTCAATAGATCTATCATTGTTAACCGTCGGCGTAAATAGTTAATGATTGCACATAATTTGCACACATCTAGTACTCAAACATAAAGCTCAAATTTGCATACATGAATGTAAGGAGGATTTGTGTTTGTGTAGTTTGTGTAAGTGTAAACAATTGTATGAATAGAGTTCATGTTTCACCCCAAAAAGTGTAAAAGTATGAAATGGGGCTATGTAATACTCACCTGACTCAAGGATGTAGCTAGCACGCGAAAACTAGGTAGCAAATTGATCCTTGTAACTCACCACGTTAACCTAGTGTGTAAAGTATATGGATCTAAATAAATAATGTGTACAATAGTATAGGTCTAAGTCTAGGGTTTAATTGTATGTGTGTACAACGGGTAGGTGTTAATGGTTTCTGCTTAACAATGAGTGTTATAAAAAATGAAGGATTGAAATAAATAGTTTTTTTATTTTTTTTAGAATAATTGAATTTGGGTTTAAATAACTAAATAGCTTAAGTAGTTATTATTTATTTATTTAGTTACAAAAATAATGTGAATTATATTAGATAAATAAAAATTAAATAAATAATTTTACTTTATTTATTTAATTTTAAAGATGTAAATAGTGTTGATATATAAAATTAATAGTGATTATATATTTTTAGTGTAGATTAAAATAAATAAATTTACTTACTTATTTATCATTTTGAAAATAAGTATTTGATTGTTTTAAATAACATTAGTATTTTATAAATCTTATAAAATCAAAAGTTTTTATTTAAATATTTAGATTTTTACATTAAATATTCAATGTACAATTTTTCAAAATAAAACGAATTCATTTTGAAAATTTATAAATCTGATTTTATTGTGTTAAAATATAATGTTTAAATTTTATAAAACTTTGTATAGAGTGTTTATAAAATTTTCCCAAATTTTTGTAAATAATTTACTCAAATTAAATACCTAATTTAGATTGAGTATTAAATATAAAATTTTATAACAATAGAGATTTCTATGCAAAAAAAAATTGTAAAATGGTTTAAATCTGTTCTAGTATTTGTAAAGTTTATAAAAATTATTTTTTTATAATTTTTGGAGTTCTCTAAGCGGGTTTTAAAAATAAATGGGTTTGCCCGGGATCGAACCCGGGTCTGCGCTGGGAAACCCAGCAGCGAAGACCACTGGACCACGGGGCTAATACTGGTAGTTTACCCGGTTCAATTTAGTATTAACGTGAAAGGGTGAGGGGTCCGGGTCTGGTGTTTATAGTCTGCGCAAAAAGGACGGGGTTGTGGGTTTCGAACCCACGCCGTCTAGTCCAGCGGTGCAGTGGCTTATCGGCTGGGCTAGACGGTTACGCTGTTAACTAGAGGATTCCATATAACAAAATAGGAAAATTGAAATCAAGCCCCAAATCTGAAATCGTAAGAACAGGTCATGAACCCTAAATCGAATTGATTTCGATAGGTTTTGTTAACCCGAATTGATAAGGGGCTATTGACAGGGACCCTAATACGAATCAAACGACGTAAAGCTTACCTGGTTTGGTGAGGGCTTGAGGGAGGACGACTAGAACGCAACTCCGACTGTTCTTGATCCTTGGCCGAGCTCTAGAGAGGTAATCAGACGCGAGGAAGAGTTCCGTGAGTTTGAATGGGATCCTACGAAGGTGTGTGGCTGTATTAATTCGTTTAATTTTGTCTTAATTACTCAATTCGATTTCAAAAGGTAAGTGTAAACTGTCGGGATCCGATTACGCGCAATTGGTTTGAATTTGAACGAATTGAGTCACGAAATAGGGTCGAATACATTAGTGGATCGTTTCTACGTGATTTACGGGATTGATTACGCTCGAATTCCCTGATTTGGGGTTGGGTTGAACACGGTTTGACCCCGATAGGTCAAACTGTTTGAATTTCAAAATGAGTCGCGCATTTTGTTAAATTGGGATGTTAAAATGGCTTGAAACTGATCGATATAATGATTAGGTATCCATGAAAAGTCCGTAACCATCGGGTTCGA
This sequence comes from Smallanthus sonchifolius, assembly GCA_023525975.1. NCBI lineage: Eukaryota > Viridiplantae > Streptophyta > Magnoliopsida > Asterales > Asteraceae > Smallanthus > Smallanthus sonchifolius. Next base: position 23,109,182 of record CM042030.1, on the reverse strand, counting down.
TCAATTTGAACCTTGATTTGCAAGAAGTTTGAATTTGTTGACCTTTAAAAGTCAAAGGGGCTCAAATTTAAAAATTGGGGTTTACCCCTTTAATTTATTTCAACCTTCTTAAATTATTTATAAAAATAGTTTTTATAAGATTTATAAGAAAAGTTTAACATTAAACATTTTATTAAAATAAATTTATAAAGGAAAGTTTTGTTTAATTCTTTTATAAAACTTAAACTTGTATAAATGGTTCATAACACTAGAAAAATCACGGATGTTATAGTATCCCCAAGTTGAGGGAATTTCGTCACGAAATTTAGCTAGTTGAGGCGACTGAATCATCAAAGAGGTGCGGGTATTTGAGCTTCATTTGGTCCTCACGTTCCCAAGTAAACTCGGGACCACGTTTTGATTCCCAACGAACTTTGATAATAGGAATACGGCTTCGCTTGAGTTGTTTGATCTCGCGACCCATGATCTCTACAGGTCTCTCAACGAAGTGCATCTTTCGTCAATGCGCACGTCATCAAGAGGTATATAGAGATTCTCATCAGTAAGACATTTCTTTAGGTTAGACACATGAAAGGTAGGATGCACATTGCTCAGTGATGGAGGTAACTCGAGTTTGTAAGCCACTTTCCCAATCCTTTCTAGGATCTTGAATGGACCCACATAGCGAGGTGCTAGCTTGCCTTTCTTTTCAAAACGGATCACGCCTTTCCATGGAGACACCTTTAGAAGGACAAGGTCACCGACTTAGAATTCCAAGGGTTTTCGTCGTTTATCAGCATAACTCTTTTGCCGACTCCTCGCTACTCGAATGTTGTCACGGATTTGAATGATCTTGTCGGATGTTTCTTGGATTAGCTCGGGACTGGTGATTTGTGCTTCACCAATCTCATTCCAACGGATAGGGGAACGACACTTACGACCATAGAGAGCTTCAAATGGAGCCATATTGACACTTGTGTGGTAGCTATTGTTGTAAGAGAATTCAATTAGGGGGAGATGTGTAAGGCCCCAAACCCGAGAGGCCTCACTTGTTGGATTTACTCATTCACAAACAGTTCTTAAACATGAATATCAAATAACGCAGCGGAAAATTTCATTCAAACATAACGTCATCATTGTTCATACATGCGGAAGCGTAAACATTGTTTAAAACATAAATACATCATAACTACACATAACGGGATGCCAGTCTTCATAGTCAGTCGGGTAACTCCTCTCGCTAGCCAAGCATCACTGTCCATCCTCATAACATGCCTTAACCTGAATGTGCACACTAAAAAGTCAGCTACGCTGGTGAGTTCTAGTTTTCGTTTGATTTAAGAAATGGTTCGTCATTCAAAACATTCATTAGGGTTTAACATCACGTATAAGAAAACAGGGCCTTTCATTCATAAACCTTCAAACATTTAAACACATTGAACGGATCATTTGTTTAAAACATTTAACATTCATTTAAGTCATACATTACTATCTAAAATCTGTATCTTTCTTTACGCGTCTCTGTGTCCCCGAAGGAACCCTACATGTCGTGGACAACCGTTACGTATCGCCGTCATTGCCACAACATTCCGTCAATTCCCTTTTTGGTATTGCCCCCAAGGCTAACTGCACGAGGACCGACAATACCCATTCAGTTGCCCCTATGGCTCTCATGACCATAGACCGACAACCTCCATCGACGGCTATGGCTCTCAGCCATAACACCGTTGGATCATAATTTAACCTGATGTAGGGTCACGTTAACCCCTGAGTAACCGTCGTTACTCCATACCAGTTGTACAACATCAAACCATTGGCAGGCCACTAAGACACTGCCCCTGTTGTTCTTATGGCAACTATGGCTCGCTGTCCATAATCTACCACAAGGCTAGGCATCTCATTCCCAGACTTCATTCGTCAATTCCATTCATTCGACAGATTAGATTTGTAATGACTTCTTTAAAACCTTTGCCCTTTTTTCTTCTCTTTTCATAAAACCTTTTTACCCGTTTTCGAAACCCTTTACCTTTACTTTAAACCATTTCTTTATAAACATTCGTTAGTAAACATTCCGTTCATAAAACTTTCATTCCATAAACCGTTCGTTCCAAATCATTTCATTTCGTAAACATAGTTTCATAAACATCATTTCATAAAACATCATTTCATATGTAAGCACACCAGCCCGAAGACATTATATAAAACATTTAAAAGAGGCTTCTAGAACTCACCTTATAAGCTAGTCTCAGATCTGTCCTAACTACGACCCAACGAGCGTCACAGGTGACCTGAATTGGTTACAAAACACATATATCAAACCTAACCTCAATTCACACTTTTACTCAACTGATATAGGCGAACTTAATGCTAAGTTCGCTTCCTCTGGCCTAGGCGAACTTAATAAGTTCGCTTACCTTTGGCCAGGCGAACTTGCCAGGTGAACATAATCGGCGAACTTGATAAGTTCGCCTCCACCAAGCGAACTTGACAGGCGAACTTGCGCACCAGCAGTCATCTTCCCAAACAGTCCCGAAATTCACGCATTCGAGTTCGATTATGTCAAAACTTCAACTTTCTTTGCTCAAAACAACCGGTTTTCATTCCAGATACTAAACCTAAGCTTATTCTCAAATTTCATCTGTAAAAACGTCCTATTTTCACCTGAAAACCCGGATACCCAACTTAAGCAAAAATCTCAAATTTAGCTCGAATGGTTACCTGGATGACGATTCTGATTTGGAGGTTTCCTTCACGAGTGCAGGAGACACGAGCTGGTGCAATCTTGTGCGATTTCGACACTTTCTCTCTCTATGAGTTTTCTCTCTCTAGAATTGCAAAAGAGGAGAAGTGAGGGCCTTGGGCTATTTATAGGGGAGACCTCCCCAAGCACGGTTCGCGATCGACCCGGCCCGACTTTGGCCCACTTGAACTCGCTAACTTTATTTCTCGCCATTTTAGGATGTTACAAGATGTGAATCCCAAATGCCACCAAAATCAATTACACAAGCTCTAAGCATGTCTTCAAGAGTTTGGATTGTACGCCCGGTCTGACCATCAGTTTGGGGGTGGTAAGACATGTTTAAATCCAATCGTGTACCAAGAGCATTTTGGAGAGATTGCCATAACCGGGAGGTGAATCGAGCATCTCTATCGGAGATTAGGTTTAAGGGAACACCGTGACGGCTCACAATTTCGTCTATGTAAATTTGGGCCAATTTCCTAACCCGATATTCTTCACGGATAGGTAAGAAATGAGCGGATTTAGTGAGGCGGTCAATGATCACCCAAATGCTATCATAACTACTTGAGGTGCGAGGGAGTTTGGTAATAAAATCCATAGCTAAGTTCTCCCATTTCCACACTGGAATTTCCGGTTGTTCAAGTAAACCGGAAGGACGTTGGTGTTCGGCTTTGACTTTGGAGCAAGTCAGACATTTGGCAACATAGAGGGCGATGTCTTTCTTCATCCCGGGCCACCAGTATTGTTGGTGAAGACCCTTATACATTTTATCAGCCCCGGGATGGACGGAGTAACGAGTTTTGTGTGCCTCGTTCATAAGGACTGCGTGAAGGTGATCATGATCGGGGACCCAGATACGACTCAAGTAATATAGGAGGCCATTAGGTTTGGTTTCTAATAGGAGTTCAACACCACATGACATTTCGTTATACAGATTACCCTCGGTGACCGAGACGTGTTGAGCTTCTAAAATGCGATTTTGAATATCGCTTTGAATCCTAACACAATGAAGCATAACGTGGTCCTTACGACTCAAGGCATCGGCCACAACATTTGCTTTACCGGGATGGTACCGAATCTCACAGTCGTAGTCGTTAAGGAGCTCGACCAACGTCGTTGCCTCATGTTGAGTTCTTTTTTATTAAAGATGTGTTGGAGACTTTTGTGGTCAGTGAACACCACACATTTCGTGCCATAGAGATAATGCCTCCAAATCTTTAGTGAGAAGACGACCGAACCCAACTCAAGATCATGCGTCGTATAATTCTTTTCGTGAAGTTTAAGTTGTCTTAATGCATAAGCGATCACCTTGCCCCGATGCATGAGAACACAACCGAGACCTTGGTTTGATGCATCGCAGTATACCACCAGATCATCGTTGCCATCAGGAAGAGTCAAAATTGGAGCATCGCACAACTTTTGCTTGAGAGTTTGGAAGGCTTCTTCTTGCTTTGGTCCCCATTCATAAGGTTTACCCTTGTGGGTCAAAGCGGTGAGTGGAACAGCAATCTTAGAGAAATTTGAAATGAAACGACGATAATATCCCGCAAGACCAAGAAATGAACGAACTTCGGTGGGGGTCTTAGGGGCATTCCAATTCTTAATAGCTTCGATCTTAGCAGGGTCCACATGAATTCCTTTTTCGTTGACGATATGACCCAGGAATTGAACTTCCTTTAGCCAAAATTCACATTTGGAGAATTTGGCATATAGTTGTTCCTTCCTCAAGAGGTTCAAAACCAACTTAAGGTGTTGCTCATGGTCGGATTTAGTGTTGGAGTAGATGAAGATATCATCAATGAAGACGATCACGAATTTGTCAAGGTATGATTTACATACACGATTCATGAGGTCCATGAAAACCGCATGTGCATTGGTTAGCCCAAAAGGCATGACCTTGAACTCGTAGTGACCATACCTTGTTCGGAAGGCAGTCTTTGGAATATCTTCCTCTTGTACACGGAGTTGGTGATAACCAGATCGAAGATCAATCTTCGAGAAACAAGTAGAGCCTTGAAGTTGATCAAAGAGATCATCAATTCTAGGCAATGGATAACGGTTCTTGATGGTAAGTTTGTTGAGTTCGCGGTAGTCAATACACATGCGGAATGATCCATCCTTCTTCTTGACGAATAAGACAGGTGCACCCCACGGTGAATGACTTGGACGGATGAAGTGTGACATTTCGTGTTTTTATACACACTCTTATAATATATGTTATGTAAACAATTTCTATTCAGTGAAATACAAGGGTATTTATTTAATTTTTGTATATATATATTGTACAAAGTATATATTTTTAATTTATGGATTTAAAATGATTAAAATTTTATAAGTTTTAAACTTATATAAAATTTTATATAAAAATCTAAATTTAAAAGATTCATATATAAACAAATAAGATAATTTATTTAAATAAAATAATTAACCTTTATAAAAAAATATATATAATAATAATAAAATAAGTTTATAAAACCACTTAAATGTAATTTAAATTAAAAAGAAATTAATTACTTTTTTTTATAAAAGTTAAGGGGTCTGTTTTGAAAATTTTTAAACTAGAAGGTTTTAAAATAAAAACAAGTTAAGGGTCTATTTATGGACAAACTAAACCACAAGAACTAACAGGTATAAATCGCAGGGACTATTATAATTCAAAAACAAACTCCAGGGACCATTCTTGCCATCTTCCAAATCGCAAATCCGGTCATCTCTTCCCTTGTCCGGCGGTCCAAGCTCTTTTCCAGCGAACCCCGACACACTTGTTTCCCTGCACCTCGACAGACGAAAAGGGGCTCCCTGACCTCGTCGTCTCCACGCGAACCGAAGCCCCCGACCAATTTGTCTTTTTAACATACGAAAAGCCTGCTCGCGTTTGTGACTGAAAGTCAACGCCGCGAAATTGGCCTCGTCAAGAGACCTCCACGCCTGCAAGATGGCTCGATAGCTTCGGCTTTCCCAGACGAGTGTCTAGATATACTCAATTTCATGTTTCATTATCGGGATCAGGTTCGACTATATATAGCTATTACCGGACCTTCTCGAGCTCACTCTCCCTTCATCACTCGCTCTCACTGCAAAATGAAGCTGTCATTGTGTTCGTCGCCTCTGTGTGAAGCTGCGACCAGAGTCTCAGAGCCCAATTCGTCCCGAGTCGTAATTCCCCATTCTTGGTATTTTTGTAATAACGAACCAACCGTCTCGACCCTTTGCGACCAAGTAACAAGCCTCAAATTCGTTCCTTTACCTTCGGTCATCGTCTGGCCATCTGTACCAAACGAAAACTTGGCCTCAGACCATCGATTACCGGGCAAACCAGTGTTCTCGGACACCGGTTTGCCAGTTGCCGAGAACCCGGACCAAACCCTCTGAGTAGCTATCAATTAAACATCCCACACATAACCAGCAATGGGCGATAGCTCGGCTGGTTATGCGTGTGTGTGTTATGTCCGAGGTCTCGGGTTCGATCCTTGTTGGCCTCCGGCCCAACCATTTTTCATTTTATTTTATTTTATTATTTTATTTATCTCATTTTATTGTTTTCTTTACACACTAAAAACTATTACGAACCGGTAGATTCGTTCGTTTATTTTGGAAACCTTTAAACGACTGTTTACACGTATTTAACCCGTCAAATTTTTATAAAAAAATAAGCCCAATATTTTTATAAACTTGTTTAAGTAGTTTTAACTCACAAAAAATAATATATATAATAATAAATAATATAAATAAACAAATAGAAATTTTTATAAATGCAATAAACATAGTAGCTACTTATTTAAAAATATAATATTTTAACAAGATTAAAATATATTTTTAAATGTTAAATTTTACAAAAATCGTTAGTTTTCTACTACATTATTTTATACAAATAATTTTAAGGAATGTTTTAATTTATAAACCCATACACGTTTAAACACTAATACACATATACAAACATACAATAATACATATTCATCTACATAGGGTTTCAACGTGCTTAGATACCAATATCCTTATCACATACACACGTGGATTAAAACATTCGCTAGCAAGGTGAGTTACATAGCCCCTATTTTACCTTTTTACATGCTTTGGGGTGAAACATTATTACATATACACTTCATGCTACTCATCAAATTGTTTATACGTGTTATACATGTGGATTATATGCTTGTTCATCGTGAATTATCTGGGGTGTACATTCATTAACTGTAAACACAAAGAGAACCAACAGTAATATTAATAGATCTATTGTGCCTGACCAGCCCACCCGGGTAGGGTGTTTATTACTGCATACTCGGGTATAGTCGTGTGTTATATTCAAACATATCGGATATAGTGGATAACTATATTCAATCATACCGGGCCTAGCTGTTGTGCTATGTTCAATCGCGTCAATAAAGGTTTGATTTGTACTTAGATAAACATGAAGGGTTCAACCATATATGCTATGTCTAACAAGTTAAACAATGAGTTTTCAAAATGTTTTTATCTACTATTTATCAAGTCCACAAAACCTATGTACTCACCAACTTTATAGTTGACACTTGATTTAACTAATGTTTCAGGTTTGGATATGTGATTGCTTGCTGAAGATTCTTCCACTTAAGAACTTATGGACCTAGTTAATTAAATCAATGTTTTGAAATAGTTTAGGTTATTTGAATTGTATTGTACTTGAATATTTGTTACCTTTAATTAAATTAATGAATTATGCAACATCTTAGCTATCATGTGCTTTTGAACAATCACCCATTGTCCGCCTCGATGATTCCGCCATCGGTCGGGGTGTGACAGATTGGTATCAGAGCCATGGTTATAGGGAATTAGGTTATTAGACACAATGACCTAGACTATAACCCTAGGACTCCCTTTTACGTGTTACGTGCTAAATGATTTATTTGCTATGTGAATTATTTGTAGTTAGGTATTATTTGAATTTTTCCAAGTTTAGTACATGAGGCTTATACACATACATACAAGGCTTTAAACACACAATACATACTTTACATACACATTTGACAAACAAGCATATGCAAACAAATACACTACACATCCTTATCCATACTCTTTCCTCATCCATACTATTTGCAACATTCCTACATATTTTATACTCATAGACTCACAAGTCTATTAATTTCTAAAAAAAAAAATCTCGTCAACGACCTAATTTCTTGAAAACCAGTAAAGGACATGTGGAATCCGGAAGGGTGACACCTGTACATTGGGTTTTCTGTCTAGGAAAGCATTTCGTATAAATCCAAATAAACGGACCCGTATGCTTTCCTGGGAATTCCTGAAGTGAGTGTTTACCTATAGGCTAAAGCATGTCTCCTTGAAGTTTTGAGAAATTACTTAATGTTGATAAGTCAATGTATTCGCAAGAATACGATCCGAACCTAAACTCAAAATTTGGGGACATTATAGTAAGATAGGGAGAACTAGATGAACATGCAAAGCAAATCATTATTACGGGTGCACACGTAATAACGATTTGTAGTGCATGCGAATCCTGGCGATTCCTATTGCGCGAATAATGATCTATGACATCATATCCTACCAGGAATAGATGGCTTATTTCCCCTATCAACCTTGAATAAATACACATACATTGGCACGCGACATGATGAATCTCGCATCTCTGCTTACATTATTCCCACTATGGCTCATATATATATATCCACTTTATCTAAAATATTATAAACTATTGTCTTTTCTTATGGTGTTAGAATGCCTCCTCGACGTGCGGTCAATACAAACTCTAACACTTCCAATCCGGATCTTGCTACTCTTCTTGCCCAACTGGTGGGACAAATGACCCAAGCCAATAACAACAGTGACGGGTCTCACAACATCCAAGGAAACGGTTGTGCCAACCCGCCTTAATGCACGTTTAAGCACTTTAACTCGTGCAACCCTACAAAATTTTACGGGACTGAAGGTGCTACCGGCCTACTATAATGGTTTGAAAGCATGGAAAGCACGTTCTTAAACAGTGACTGTCCCGATAATGTTCGAGTTCGCTATGCCACAAGTGTACTTCAAAAGAGAGCCCTCACCTGGTGGAACGGTGAGAAACGCACTCGTGGAGTTGAGGTTGCTACATCTTATTCATGGGACGACCTGAAGAAAGCCATGACCGATGAGATATGTCCTCAAAATGAAATGAGGAAGCTCGAGACTTAGTTTTGGGATCTTGCCCAAGACAGCAGGGATAATCTGGCTTACACCACCCGATTTCAAGAGCTGAGCCTATTGGTACCTCATATGATCACTCCCCTGTCTCGGGAAATTGAAAAATACATAGGCGGGCTGCCTATGCAAATTCAGGATGTTGTATTAGGAAGCAATCCTCCCACATTTGAAGCTGCTATCCGTCTATCCGCTACACTATCCGACAACCACGTCAAAGCCGAAACCTAATCAAGAAATGGTTCCAAGAAGGTTGTTTCTACTCTTGTGGCCGTCAAAGATGTAAGGCCCGAGTCTTCTAACCGCAACAAGAAACGAAAGGGTTGAAACTTCACAGCCGTAACTCCCACCGTACCTACTATTCAAGTGGCACCTTTGGGTCAAAACCCAAAACCTTATATGGGCCCAAATCCCCAATGTCAGACCAGCAAATACCATGCCGATTGTGTTCAAGCTGCGGACGATATGGACACATGGCCACTACTTGCCGTACCCGTCCTCACGTCCATCAAACTGCTCCAGCCAACCGTCCAAACTATCCAGCACCTCTCAATGGTCGGGCATGTTACGAATGTGGAGATCCAAACCATTTCCGTGACCGATGCCCAAAACTTCATCAACAAGGTGGTCCTTAAGGACGAGCGTTTAATATAAACGCTAATGAGGCACAAGCAAACAACGACGTGATAAACGGTACATTTCTCGTAAACAATCATTATGCATCCGTTTTATTTGATACCGGTGCCGTTAGGAGTTTTGTGTCTCTTACCTTTGAATCTCGACTTGCTAAACAAAGAACGAAACTTGACAATTCTTATTCCGTGGAAATAGCAAACGGGAAATCTATTACTATAAATTCTGTTATCCGCGACTGCAATCTCGATCTTAATAATCATGTGTTCTCTGTTGATCTCCTTCCAATGCAACTGGGAAGCTTTGATATTATAATTGGCATGGATTGGTTATCCAAGCACCATGCCGAGGTTATTTACTATGAAAAGTGCATTCGTATACCTCTCCCTTCGGGCGACACGTTAGTTATTTTTAGTGAAAAACCATGTCGTGGTCTTCAACTCATGTCTTGCACATTGGCACAAAAGTACTTGCGGAAAAAGTACGTTGCTTTCTTGGCCCACGTAGTTGACACGAAAGACAAGGGTAAGAAATTGCAAGATATTCCGATCATTCGAGACTTTCCCGAGGTATTCCCCAAGGATTTACCCGGTCTTCCTCCCCCTAGACAAGTAGAGTTTCGTATTGACCTCGTGCCCGGAGCAACTCCCGTGGCAAAAGCTCCTTATCGTCTTGCACCTTCCGAGATGCAAGAGCTCGCAAGTCAATTACAAGAGCTCTTATCCAAAGGTTTCATCTGACCAAGCCATTCGCCTTGGGGTGCTCCCGTGCTTTTCGTAAAGAAAAAGGATGGATCGTTTCGAATGTGCATTGATTATCGTGAACTCAACAAACTTACGATAAAGAACCGTTATCCTTTACCCCGTATCGACGATCTTTTCGACCAACTTCAAGGTTCAACATGTTTTTCCAAGATCGACCTTCGTTCCGGATACCATCAACTTCGTGTTCTCGATGAAGACATTCCGAAGACTGCCTTTCGGACTAGATATGGTCACTACGAGTTCATGGTCATGCATTTTGGTTTGACTAATGCACCTGCGGTTTTCATGGATCTCATGAACCGCGTATGCAAGCCTTATTTGGACAAGTTCGTGGTCGTTTTCATTGACGACATTCTCATCTATTCTAAAACGAAAGCGGAACATGAACAACAACTTCGTTTGATTTTGGAGCTCTTGAAGAAAGAACGACTATACGCCAAGTTCTCCAAGTGTGAATTCTGGCTAAAGGAAGTTCAATTTTTGGGACACATAGTCAACGAAAAGGGGATTCATGTGGACCCGGCAAAAATCGAGGCGGTAAAGAATTGGAGTACTCCTAAGACTCCTACCGAGATTCGTTCCTTCCTTGGACTAGCGGGTTACTATCGCCGCTTCATCTCAAATTTCTCCAAGATTGCGGTCCCGCTCATTGCCTTGACTCATAAAGGTAAACCTTACGAGTGGGGACCCAAACAAGAGGAAACTTTTCAAACTCTCAAGCACAAGCTCTGCAACGCTCCTATTCTAACTCTTCCTAGTGGTAATGACGACTTTGTCGTTTATTGCGATGCATCCAACCAAGGTCTTGGTTGTGTTCTTATGCAGCGTGGCCAAGTAATTGCATACGCATCACGTCAGCTCAAAATCCACGAGAAGAACTATACGACCCATGATCTCGAGCTTGGTGTTGTCGTCTTCGCCTTGAAAATTTGGAGACACTACCTTTATGGCACCAAATGCGTGGTTTTCACCGACCACAAAAGTCTCCAACATATTTTCAATCAAAAAGAGCTTAATATGAGGCAACGACAATGGTCGAACTTCTTAACGACTGCGAGATTCGCTACCACCCCGGTAAAGCAAATGTTGTAGCCGACGCCTTGAGTCGTAAAGAACGTATCATGCTTCATAGTGTTCGTATTCATAACGATATCCAAGCACGCATTCTCCAAGCACAACACACCTCAGTTACCGAGGGAAACATGTATCACGAAATGGCATGTGGTGTGGAACTTGTAACATCTCAAAACTGGTAATAAATAAATAATGACACTATCGAAATTTATAATTTTTAAATGGCGAAAGGAAAACAGATGGGCTTGGGCTCGGCTCCAACGGGCCGAAGGAAGCCCAAGTATATAAGGGCAAGGGCTGCTCCAAACCTTTCATTTCTACCATTCACAAGTTCTAGAGAGAGAGAAGAGAGCTCGAGTCTAGAGAGAGAAAGTGACGGATCGACTCGGGAATTCAGGAGAACGTTGCTGCTGTGCTCGTGGTCATCTTCTCCGAATCAGAAATCCAATCCAGGCAAGCTTTCGATCATAATCTGAGTTTTTATGATTTTTAGGATTTTCGGGTTTTGGCTAAAAAGGTAACGATTTTGCGGATGAAACTTGAAAATGACCTTAGGTATAGCATCTAGAATGAAAACCGAACGTTTTGATCTAAGAAAATTGAGATATTGACTCGATCAGACTCGCATGCAAAAACTTTAGATTTTTGGGGAAGACGATATATGCAGAACCATCGAAACTACTTAGTTTCGATATGTGCAGACCCATCGAAACTACTCAGTTTCGATATGTGCAGACCCATCGAAACTACTCAGTTTCGATATATGCAGGCCCATCGAAACTACCATAGTTTCGATATGAGCCCACGATCCGAAGCTAAGATTACACCTAAGTTACTTATCGAAACTACCAATTTTCGACATAAGCAACCTATCGAAACTACCAAGTTTCAACATAAGCAACCTATCGAAACTACCAAGTTTCGACATAAGAAACCTATCGAAACTACTAAGTTTCGACATAAGCAACCTATCGAAACTACCAAGTTTTGACATAAGCATCCTATCGAAACTACCAAGTTTCGACATAAGCAACCTATCGAAACTATCAAGTTTCGACATAAGCAAATCCATCGAAACTACTAGGTTCAAGCATAGTAATGTCTAGCGTCATCTAGGAGCACTACCTTACGTGTATGACTTTATTATACAGATTGTGAGTGACATTAGTGACGCTCAGTAACCAGCTAAGTGTATCTCAGAAACTACTCATCAGGTGAGTTCTATGTGCCCCCTTCTATGTTATGTGCAAACCATATTAAATGTTTTAGGGCTGAAATGTATACACTAAATGAATAAAGGATATGAATGCTAATGTGATCATACGTGATGTACTAATATATATGTTATATATATGAGAATGAATTATAAACAAAGAATGAAACGTATGTTTACAAAGAATGAAGGAAAGAATGGCATAACGTAAATAAATGAAATCTTGCTTTATAATTATTTATATTGCATGTTGTGAATGTATGTATACGTTAAGGACGGAAACGAAGCTAACGGCTACTTCTGTAGACGGACGACCACGCGACTATTTTGCAACCGGGAAAGAAACGTTCCTTCGCAAGCTAGGACGTATAAAAAGCATAAAAGGGTGGTCGAAGTAAATGCTAATATAGTATAACGGTTGCATAAACAATAGATCGCGTGGGAAACGGATGCCTTATGGCAGACGGGCGAATATGACGGACTACGTCGGTAGGACGGGTAAGACGGACAGCCGAAGGTTGGCCGGACCAAAGTTAAGGCGGACGGTTAGTAGGACCGGACGAGTAAAAGGGCTACGACGGTAGCTCAAGGGCGTATGTCTTTGAGATATACGTACCGTAAGATGGGTTGATCACCCTTATTTGTATGACCAATGAATGTTAAGGAAAGAAAAGGTGAATACATACCTATATAGTCACATAAGAATAAAGAAAGAAAAGGTGAATACATACCTATGTAATCACATAAGAATAAAGAAAGAAAAGGTGAATACATACCTATGTAGTCACATAAGAATAAAGAAAGAAAAGGTGAATACATACCTATGTAATCACATAAAAATAAAGAAAGAAAAGGTGAATACATACCTATGTAGTCACATAAGAATAAAGAAAGAAAAGTAAAAGCTATGAATACGTATTTGTAGAAATGTATGTATATAATTATGTATACTTATAAAGAAAAGAATGATCATACTTAATAGTTTTAAACTAGAACTCACCAGCGTTAGCTGACTTTTAGTATACATTTCAGGTACAGAAAGGAAGGGTCATGCGAAGGCGTGAAGGATACCCGGCACAAGACTGACATCCCATACTTATAAATGTTAAGACAAATGTTATGTACTTAATTTTAAAAGACTTCCGCTGTTATGTCATGTCATGTTACGTTATGTAATGAATGAATTCGAATGTTTTAAATTTAAGCTCAGTGATTATGACTATGTTTATGAGTAAATCCAACAAGTGAGGTTACCCGGGAAAAGGGGCCATACAGGTTGGTATCAGAGCAATAGTTTGAGAGATTCAGACATCCCTAAATGTCTGGACTCAAATTGATTATGGGACCAACGCACGGATGTCAGTCATGGGTAACCAACGCAAACACGATAAGTAAGTATTGAAGTTAATGCACTTGGATAAGAATAGATACCTTAACTTAGAACAAATAGATGTCAATGTCACAACCGACTTGAAGAGTTTTGAACCTGAAAAGCAATGTAAATTAGTAATCACAAACCGGTCACTGTAATTAATAATTTACCTTGCTCGTACTGTTCCAAACTATGATCTGAAGAAATGACATTGATGTATTCCGTTTATAACTATCAGGAAACTAAGAACTATGGCTGGTGGAGGAAGGACAGGACGCCGATGTGGTCGCACTGGCCGAGTAGGTAGACCTCCGTTGAACCAAAGATTTGAAGAAGAAGAGAGTGTGCACGCAGAACACACCGAAAGTGTGCACGAAACAGAAGTGACCCCAACTAGGGACGACAATCCAGGGCCTATACAGTTGGAACCCGAAGTCAGGGATGCTATAGCCCGTGAAGTTGTGCTCACTCTGAAGAACATATTGCCTGACCTACTATCTGAGGCACTAAAGAAAAGCAAAGAAGAGGATGAAGGGAACAATGAAGAGAAAATTTATGACAGTGACGGGGATGAAGTAAGAGTGGCATCAAGCAATCGTGGGTGTACTTACAAAGGTTTCAAGGATGGAGACCCACCCAAGTTTGATGGTAGCAAGGATTCAGTGGAAACACTCGAATGGATTGAGAGGATGAACGCTGTAATCAACATCAGCGAGTGTCGACCGGACCAGGCGGTTAAATATGTTGCTCATTCTTTCACCAATGAAGCACTAGGTTGGTGGAGGAACATCCAGCGGACAAAGTCCCCAAACGCTCTTGCAAGAATGACATGGGAAGACCTAAAGAAGCTAATAATTCCGAAGTTCTGTCCCCAGAATGAAATTGACCGAGTGGAAAATGAATTCCTAAACTTTAAGGCTGGCAACATGTCACACCCCGACCGATGGCGGAATCATCGAGGCGGACAATGGAATGATTGTTCAAAAGCACATGATAGCTAAAAGGTTGCATAATTCATTAACAAGATCCAAATACGATACATTCCAAATAACCTAGTCTAGTTCAAAACATTGATTTATTTAACTAGGTCCATAGTCCTTAAGTGGAGAAATCTTCGGCAAGTAGTCACATATCCAAACCTGAAACATTATTTAAATCAAGTGTCAACTAAAAAGTTGGTGAGTACATAGGTTTAGTAATTCCGGTAAACAGTAGTTGTAAATTATTTTGCAACTCATTGTTTATCTTGTTAAACATAGTATGTAGGATGTATCATTTATTTAATCACAATTCAAACCGAGTTTGACACGCTTGAACAGAGCACAAAAGCTAAGTCCGGTATGTTTGAATATAGTTACCCACTATATCCGATATGTTTGAATATAACACACGGTTATATCTGAGTATGCAGTAATAAACACCCTAACCGGGTGGGCTGGTCAGGCACAATAGATCTATCAATATTACAGTTGGTTGTCTTGTGTTTAAATGTATGTACATCCAAAGAATAAGCATATAGTCTCATGTATAACACGTACAAACAATGTGAGTAGCATGTATAATGTTTCACCCCAAAACGTATAAAAATGTAAAATAGGGGCTATGTAACTCACCTTGCAAGCGGGTATTTTTCCACGCGTGTAGGTGATAAGTATGTGGAAGCCTAAGCACGTTGATACCCTATGTAGATAAATGGGTATTATTGTATGTTTACATGTGCGTATTTAATTGTGTATAAGTTTATAATAGCATTTCTCAGTGGTATTTGCATAGAAGTTGGTCCAGATTGACTTGAAATTACTGATTTGATCGAAACTGTTTTATAGTTGTGACAGGTATCGAAACTGTGTTCAATCGAAACCACTAGTTTCGATTGACCATTTACAGAACTGTCGAAACTACTATCTATCGATACTACTAGTTTCGATTGATCATATGTAAGTGATACAGGCTGTCGAAACTACCATCTATCGAAGCTATTACTTTCGATTGACCATTTACTCAATCGAAACTAAGCAGTTTCGATGGCCCAGACTTTAGCAAATAAAACAGTAACATTAGTTTGTCCGGTTATCGATGGTTTGGAGTCGTGACTTTGATTGGTTCAGTTTGTCTTATGATAACAGAAGGTAAAGAAACGAAGTTGAGGATTCTTACGTGGTCGTGAAGGGTCGAACGGCAGAGCTTTTAATCCGAGAATATCAAGAATGGGAATTCAAGCTTCGGGATGGAATTGGGCTCTAAGACTCTGGTCACAGCTTCACTCAGAGGCGACGAACACAATGCCGTCTTCAATTTGAAGTGAGAGTGGGTGAAAAAGGGGTCGCGAGCTCTAGCAGGTCCGACTATGGCTATTTATAGCCGAGCTTGATTTCTTTGTTAAAACATGCAATTGGGCATGTTCCGACACTAGTCTGGACGAGACGAAACTACCCAGATATTCAACATGCGTGGAGGTGGTCTTTCGGGCGCGAATTCAAACGTGGGTTTCTCGGCCACCAACAGGATCAGACGATCCTTATGTTGGGGAGACCAATTGGTCGGGGGTTCTTGTTCGCGTGGGAGAGACGAAGCCAGAGGTGCCTTTAGCGGCTGTCGAGGTGCAGGGAACAGCCCTGTCGGTGGCTCGCCGGAAAAAGCTTTGGACCGCCGGACCGGATTTACGATTTGCAATGTGGCAGATTTAGTCCCTGGAGTTAAATTTTGTTTTAATTCGCCCCCTGAGATAATTACGGATGGATCCTTGTAGTTTAATTTGTCCAGAAACAGTCCCTCAACAGACTTTAGCTTAAAACCTTCTTGTTTGTTTAATTACAACACAACCCCTGAACTTTTATTTAAATAAATTAATTTAATTTCTTTTAAATCAAATTAATTTAAAAATGTTTTTATAACCTTATTTTATTTTTATTATTATAAATAATTTTTATAAAAGTTATTTATCTTATTTAAATAGGTTATTTTATTAAATATACAACTTTTTAACTTTAGATTTTTATATAAAACTTTATATTAATTTTAAAATTTATAAAATTTTAATTAGTTTAAATCCGTAAAATAAAATACCTATTTGTATAAAACCAAATAAAACTCTTACGCTTTATTAAAATAGAGAATGATTACACGATAAATATAATACATGTGCGAGAACGAAAAATCTGAAACGTCACAGTCTCCCCATGTTAGAGGAATTTCGCCCCGAAATTCAACTAGTGGAGGCTATGAAAAGAGATACGGGTACTTGTTCTTCATTTGGTCTTCACGTTCCCAAGTGAACTCGGGTCCTCGTTTAGATTCCCAACGGACCTTGACAATGGGAATGCGGCTACGCTTGAGTTTCTTAACTTCTCGGTCCATGATTTCACGGGTTTCTCAACAAAGTGCATTTTCTCGTCAATGTGCACTTCATCAAGAGGGATGTGGAGATTCTCGTCGGCTAGACACTTTTTCAAATTAGATACATGAAAAGTCGGATGAACGTTGATGAGTTCTGAAGGAAGATCGAGTTTGTAGGCCACTTTTCCTACCCTTTCGAGTATCTTGAATGGACCCACATATCGAGGTGCGAGTTTTCCTTTCTTTTCAAATCGGACTACGCCCTTCCAAGGTGATACCTTTAGGAGAACCATATCCCCAACTTGAAATTCCAAGGGTTTTCGTCTTTTATCGGCATAGCTCTTTTGCCGACTCCTTGCTACTCGAATGTTGTCACGAATAAGAAAGATTTTATCGGTGGTCTCTTGGATAAGCTCGGGACCGGTGATTTGTGCTTCACCAATTTCGTTCCAACAAATCGGTGAACGACATTTTCGTCCATAAAGAGTTTCAAACGGCGCCATGTTAATACTTGTGTGGTAGCTATTGTTGTAGGAAAATTCGATCAGTGGTAGGTGAGAATTCCAATTGCCACCAAAGTCAATGACACAAGCTCTAAGCATATCCTCGAGAGTTTGGATTGTTCGCTCGGTTTGTCCACCAGTTTGAGGATGGTAAGTCGTACTTAAATCCAAACGAGTACCAAGTGCTGATTGCAATGATTGCCAAAATCGGGAAGTAAAACGCGAATCACGATCGGAGATGATGTTCAAAGGGATTCCGTGATGACTTACGATCTCATCAATGTAGATCCGAGCCAATTTCTCGACTCGATAGTCCTCACGAATAGGCAAGAAATGAGCAGACTTTGTAAGTCGGTCGATAATAACCCAGATACTATCGTGCCCACTAGAAGTGCGTGGGAGTTTGGTGATGAAATCTATAGCAAGGTTCTCCCACTTCCACACGGGAATTTCAGGTTGTTCGAGGAGACCGAAAGGCTTCTGGTGTTCGGCCTTCACTTTAGAACAAGTTAGGCATTTTGCCATAAAGAGGGCAATATCCTTTTTCATGCCGGGCCACCAATATTGCTGACGGAGACCCATGTACATCTTATCAGCTCCGAGATGTACCGAATATAGAGTTTTGTGGGACTCGTTCATCAAAAATATACGAAGATTGTCGCGATCGGGAACCCAGATACGGTCCAAGTAATACAATAGACTGTTGGCTTTGGTTTCTAGCAAGAGTTCTACGCCACATGCCATCTCTTGATACATGTTTCCCTCGGTAACCGAGGTGTGTTGTGCTTTGAGAATATGGGCTTGGATATCGTTATGAATATGAACACTATGAAGCATGATACGTTCTTTACGACTCAAGGCGTCGGCTAAAACGTTTGCTTTGTCGGGGTGGTAGCGAATCTCGCAATCGTAGTCGTTAAGAAGTTCAACCCATCGTCGTTGCCTCATATTAAGCTCTTTTTGATTGAAAATATGTTGGAGACTTTTGTGGTCGGTGAAAACCACGCATTTGGTGCCATATAGATAGTGTCTCCAAATTTTCAAGGCGAAAACGACAGCACCAAGCTTGAGATCGTGGGTCGTATAGTTCTTCTCATGGATTTTGAGCTGTCGTGATGCGTATGCAATTACTTGGCCACGTTGCATTAGAACGCAACCAAGACCTTGGTTGGATGCATCACAATAAACGACAAAGTCGTCATTACCACTAGGAAGTGTTAGAATAGGGGCATTGCAGAGCTTGTGCTTGAGAGTTTGAAAAGCTTCCTCTTTCTTGGGTCCCCACTCGTAAGATTTACCTTTATGAGTCAAGGCAGTGAGCGGAACCGCAATCTTGGAGAAATTTGGGATGAAGCGACGATAGTAACCTGCTAGTTCAAGGAATGAATGAATCTCGGTAGGAGTCTTAGGAGTACTCCAATTCTTTATCGCCTCGATCTTTGCCGGGTCCACATGAATACCCTTATCGTTGACTATGTGTCCCAAAAATTGAACCTCCTTTAGCCAGAATTCACACTTGGAGAACTTGGCGTATAGTTGTTCTTTCTTCAAGAGCTCTAAAATCAAACGAAGATGTTGTTCATGCTCCGCTTTCGTTTTAGAATAGATGAGAATGTCGTCGATGAAAACGATCACGAACTTGTCCAAATAAGGTTTACATACACGGTTCATGAGATCCATGAAAACCGCAGGTGCATTAGTCAAGCCAAATGGCATGACCATGACTTCGTAGTGACCATATCTAGTTCGAAAGGCAGTCTTTGGAATGTCTTCATCGAGAACACGAAGTTGATGGTATCCGGAACGAAGATCAATCTTGGAGAAACATGTTGAACCTTGAAGTTGATCGAAAAGATCGTCGATACGGGGTAAAGGATAACGGTTCTTGATTGTAAGCTTGTTGATTTCACGATAATCAATGCACATTCGAAACGAACCATCCTTTTTCTTTACGAACAGTACGGGAGCACCCCAAGGTGAATGGCTCGGGCGGATGAATCCTTTAGATGAGAGTTCTTATAATTGACTTGCGAGCTCTTGCATCTCGGAAGGTGCAAGACAATAGGGAGCTTTTGCCATGGGAGTTGCTCCGGGCACAAGGTCAATACGAAACTCTACTTGTCTAGGAGGAGGAAGACCGGGTAAATCCTCGGGGAATACCTCGGGAAAGTCTCGAATGATCGGAATACCTTGCAATTTCTTACCCTTGTCTTTCGTGTCAACCACGTGGGCCAAGAAAGCAACGTACTTTTTCCGCAAGTACTTTTGTGCTAATGTGCAAGACATGAGTTGAAGACCACGACACGGTTTTTCACCGAAAATAACTAACGTGTCACCCGAAGGGAGAGGTATACGAATGCACTTTTCGTAGCAAATAACCTCGGCATGGTGCTTGAATAACCAGTCCATGCCAATTATAATATCGAAGCTCCCCAGTTGCATTGGAAGGAGATCAACAGAGAATTCATGATTATTAAGCTCGATATTGCAGTCGTGGATAACAGAGTTTATGGTAATAGATTTTCCGTTTGCTATCTCCACGGAATAAGAATTGTCAAGTTTCGTTCTTTGTTTAGCAAGTCGAGATTCAAAGGTAAGAGACACAAAACTCCTATCGGCACCGGTATCAAATAAAATGGATGCATAATGATTGTTTACGAGAAACGTACCGTTTATCACGTCGTTTGCTTGAGCCTCATTAGCGTTTATATTAAACGCTCGTCCTTGAGGACCACCTTGATGATGAAGTTTTGGGCATCGGTCACGGAAATGGTTTGGATCTCCACATTCGTAACATGCCCAACCATTGAGAGGTGCCGGATATATTGGACGGTTGGCTGGAGCAGCTTGATGGACGGGAGGACGGGTACGGCAAGTAGTGACCACATGTCCATATCGTCCGCAGCTTGAACACAATCGTCATGGTAAGTTGGCAGGATGATGGTACTTGCAAGTCTGGCATTGGGGATTCGGGCCCTGATAAGTTTTCGTGTTTTGACCCAAAGGGGCCGCTTGAATAGCAGGCACAGCACGGCTGCGAAGTTTAGACCCTTTCGTTTCTTGTTGCGGTTAGAAGACTCGGGTTTTACATCTTTGACGGCCGCAAGAGTAGAAACAACCTTCTTGGAACCCTTTCTTGTTAAGGCTCCGGCTTTGACATGGTTGTCAGATAGTGTAGCAGATAGACGGATAGCAACTTCAAGTGTAGGAGGATTACTTCCTAGCACAGCATCTTGAATTTGCATAGGCAGGCCGCCTATGTATTTTTCAATCCCCCGAGCAAGGGGAGTGATCATACGAGGCACCAGCAGACTTAGCTCTTGAAACCGGGTGGTGTAGGCCAGATTATCCCCGCTGTCTTGGGCAAGATCCCAAAACTCAGCCTCGAGCTTCCTCATTTCATTCCGCGGACATAATTCATCAGTCATGGCCTTCTTCAGATCATCCCATGATAAGGATGTAGCAACCTCAGAACCACGAGTGCGTTTCTCACCGTTCCAACAGGTGAGGGCTCTCTTTTGGAGTACACTTGTGGCATAACGAACCCGAAGATTATCGGGGCAGTCGCTGTTTAGGAATGTGCTTTCCATGCTTTCAAACCATTGAAGTAGGCCGGTAGCACCTTCCGTCCCGAAGAATTTTGTAGGATTGCACGAGTTAAAGTGCTTAAACGTGCAGTGAGGCGGGTTGGTACCACCGCTCCCTTGGATGTTGTGAGACCCGTCACTGTTGTTATTTGCTTGGGTCATTTGCCCTACCAGTTGGGCAAGGAGAGTAGCAAGATCCGGGTTAGAAGTGCTAGAGTTTGCACGTCAAGGAGGCATTCTAACACCATAAGAAAAAACAATGATACTTTAGATAAGATG
The DNA here is from genome assembly GCA_023525975.1 of Smallanthus sonchifolius. Lineage (NCBI taxonomy): Eukaryota > Viridiplantae > Streptophyta > Magnoliopsida > Asterales > Asteraceae > Smallanthus > Smallanthus sonchifolius. The sequence continues at coordinate 23,087,528 of CM042030.1, read as the reverse complement.
TATATATATGAGTTATAGAGGGAAATAATGTAAGCAGAAAAGCGGGATTCATTATGACGCGTGCCAATGCATGTGTATTTATTCAAAGTTGATGGGGGAAACTAAGTCATCTATTCCGGGTAGAACATGATGTTATAGATCATTATTCACGTAATAGGAATTGTCGGGACTTGCATCCACTACAAATCGTTATTACGTGTGCACCCGTAATAATGATTAGCTTTGCATGTTCGTCTAGTTCTTCGTATCTTGCTATAATGTCCCCAAATTTTTGAGTTTAAGTTCGGATCGTATCCTTGCGAATACATTGACTTATCAACGTTAAATAATTCCACAAAACTTTCAAAGAGATATGCTTTAGCCTATAGGTAAACACTCACTTCAGGAATTCCCAGGAAAGCATACGGGTCCGTTTATTTGGATTTATATGAAATGCTTTCCTAGACAGAAAACACAATGTACAGGTGTCACCCTTCCAGATTGCACGTGTCCTTTACTGGTCTCAAGAAATTAAGTCGTTGACGAGATAAGATTTTGATAGACTTGAGAGTCTATGAGTATAAAATGTGTAGGAATTGTTGCAATTAATACGGATTAGGAAAGAGTATGGATAAGGATGGGTAGCGTATTTGTTTGCATAAGTTTGTTTGTCAAATGTGTATGTATCATGTATCAAAGTCTTGTATGTATGTGTATAAGTCTCATGTACCAAACTCGGGAAAATTCAAATAATACCTAACTACAAATAATTCACATAGCAATTTATCATTGAGCACATAACACATAAAAGGGTGTCCTAGGGTTATAGTCTAGATCATTGTGTCTAATAACCTAATTCCCTATAACCATGGCTCTGATACCAATCTGTCACACTCCGACCGATGGCGGAATCATCGAGGCGGACAATGGAATGATTGTTCAAAAGCACATGATAGCTAAAAGGTTGCATAATTCATTAACAAGATCCAAATATGATACATTCCAAATAACCTAGTCTAGTTCAAAACATTGATTTATTTAACTAGGTCCATAGTCCTTAAGTGGAGAAATCTTCGACAAGTAGTCACATATCCAAACCTGAAACATTATTTAAATCAAGTGTCAACTACAAAGTTGGTGAGTACATAGGTTTAGTAATTCCGGTAAACAGTAGTTGTAAATTATTTTGCAACTCATTGTTTATCTTGTTAAACATAGTATGTAGGATGTATCATTTATTTAATCACAATTCAAACCGAGTTTGACGCGCTTGAACAGAGCACAACAGCTAAGTCCGGTATGTTTGAATATAGTTACCCACTATATCCGATATGTTTGAATATAACACACGGTTATATCCGAGTATGCAGTAATAAACACCCTAACCGGGTGGGCTGGTCAGGCACAATAGATCTATCAATATTACAGTTGGTTGTCTTGTGTTTAAATGTATGTACATCCAAAGAATAAGCATATAGTCTCATGTATAACACGTACAAACAATGTCAGTAGCATGTATAATGTTTCACCCCAAAACGTATAAAAATGTAAAATAGGGGCTATGTAACTCACCTTGCAAGCGGGTATTTTTCCACGCGTGTAGGTGATAAGTATGTGGAAGCCTAAGCACGTTGATACCCTATGTAGATAAATGGGTATTATTGTATGTTTACATGTGCGTATTTAATTATGTATAAGTTTATAATAGCATTTCTCAGTGGTATTTGCATAGAAGTTGGTCCAGATTTACTTGAAATTACTGATTTGATCGAAACTGTTTTATAGTTGTGACAGGTATCGAAACTGTGTTCAATCGAAACTACTAGTTTCGATTGACCATTTACAGAACTGTCAAAACTACTATCTATCGATACTACTAGTTTCGATTGATCATATGTAAGTGATACACAGGCTGTCGAAACTACCATCTATCGAAACTATTAGTTTCGATTGATCATTTATAAGTGACACAGGCTGTCGAAACTACCATCTATCGAAGCTATTAGTTTCGATTGACCATTTACTCAATCGAAACTAAGTAGTTTCGTTGGCCCAGACTTTAGCAAATAAAACAGTAACATTAGTTTGTCCGGTAATCGATGGTTTGGAGTCGTGACTTTGATTGGTTCAGTTTGTCTTATGATAACAGAAGGTAACGAAACGAAGTTGAGGATTCTTACGTGGTCGTGAAGGGTCGAACGACAGAGTTTTTAATCCGAGAATATCAAGAATGGGAATTCAAGCTTCGGGATGGAATTGGGCTCTAAGACTCTGGTCACAGCTTCACTCAGAGGCGACGAACACAATGCCGTCTTCAATTTGAAGTGAGAGTGGGTGAAAAAGGGGTCGCGAGCTCGAGCAGGTCCGACTATGGCTATTTATAGCCGAGCTTGATTTCTTTGTTAAAATGTGCAATTGGGCACGTTCTGACACTAGTCTAGACGAGACGAAACTACCCAGACATTCAACATGCGTGGAGGTGGTCTGTCGGGCGCGAATTCGAACGTGGGTTTCTCGGCCACCAACAGGATCAGACGATCCTTATGTTGGGGAGACCAATTGGTCGGGGGTTCTTGTTCGCGTGGGAGAGACGAAGCCAGAGGTGCCTTTAGCGGCTGTCGAGGTGCAGGGAACAGCCCTGTCGGTGGCTCGCCGGAAAAAGCTTTGGACTGCCGGACAATGTAGGGGGTGACTGGATTTACGATTTGCAATTTGACAGATTTAGTCCCTGGAGTAAAATTTTGTTTTAATTCGCCCCCTGAGATAATTACGGATGGATCCTTGTAGTTTAATTTGTCCAGAAACAGTCCCTCAACAGACTTTAGCTTAAAACCTTCTAGTTTGTTTAATTACAACACAACCACTGAACTTTTATTTAAATAAATTAATTTAATTTCTTTTAAATCAAATTAATTTAAAAATGTTTTTATAAACTTATTTTATTTTTATTATTATAAATAATTTTTATAAAAGTTATTTATCTTATTTAAATAGGTTATTTTAGTAAATATACAACTTTTTAACTTTAGATTTTTATACAAAACTTTATATTAATTTTAAAATTTATAAAATTTTAATTAGTTTAAATCCGTAAAATAAAATACCTATTTGTATAAAACCAAATAAAACTCTTACGCTTTATTAAAATAGAGAATGATTACACGATAAATATAATACAAGTGCGAGAACGAAAAATCCGAAACGTCACACAACAAGACACACCGCCAGTATACTTCTAGGTTCAATGAGCTAGCTCAACTGGTACCCCACCTGGTGGAGACAGAGGAGCGAATGATGAAGTATTATGTTAAGGGCCTACCTCAAAGGGTCCGTGTCCATGTGAAAGCCAAACCTACCCTCGACCTTCGAGTCGGTAGTGAATCTGAGCGGAATCGTCTACGACGATTATGCCAATGAGGACCCACCAACAGAGACCCAAAAGAGAAAGTGGGAGAACCCTTCTAGAGGCACCGAAAAAGGGAACGTAACAACTGAAACTAAGAAGCCAAGGTCGGATGAATATGAAACATGCAAGAAATGTGGAAGGCAACACCTTGGCGAATGTAAAATCGGCACCACCACATGCTATAAGTTCGGGAAGCCGGGGCACTTCTCTCGAGAATGTGTAAGAAACATCAAGTGTCAAGTATGTGGATTGTTTGGACATCTGACAAAGAACTGCAGGAAGGCCGGCCAATCTGGTTCGGGAAAAGAGAGGGAAAAGGAACAGCCGCAGGCTAGGACTCGAGCCTATGCACTGACTGAGGAAGAAGCAAGAGGAAACCCTGATGTTGTGTTAGGTACGTTTCTAGTAAATGATGAAAATGCTGCTATTTTATTTGACTCTGGTGCCAGTAAAAGCTTCATATCAAATGCATTTAGTCGTAAACTGGATTGCACTATCAACACCATAGTAAAGGCCTTTAGCGTACAAACTGCCGTGGGTAAAAATTCGACAGTATTCCAAGTAACAGAGGATTGTATCATAGAAATAGAGGGCCATAAGTTTCCTTCTAGATTATTCCTTCTCACCTTAGGAGGATTCGATATAGTATTGGGTATGGATTGGTTAGCTGCCAACGAAGCTCAAATCATATGTAAACGTAAGAGGATACACCTCAAAGCTCCTAGCGGCAGTCCAATTACGGTTTATGGGGATTGGAATTGCACGATGCCGAACATCATCTCGATGATCAAGGCTGAAAGTTAAATGAGGCGCGGTTGCGAAGCTTATTTGGCATATGTTATTGATGATAGAATGAAAATGAATGAACTCAAGAAAGTACCCGTGGTGTGCAACTTTCCGGAAGTATTCCCTGAGGATCTACCTGGGTTACCACCCGATCGGGAAATAGAATTTCAGATTGACTTATTGCCAGGAGCTGAGCCCGTTGCCAAAGCCCCCTACCGATTGGCGCCGTCTGAAATGAAAGAATTAATGTCTCAACTAGAGGAACTAACAGAAAAAGGAATTATTAGGCCGAGCATCTCACCGTGGGGCGCTCCGGTACTATTTGTAAAGAAGAAAGACGGCAGCATACGCATGTGCATTGACTACCGTGAGTTGAACAAGAGAACAGTAAAGAACAAATACCCACTGCCTAGAATAGACGACCTTTATTGATCAACTGCAAGGTGCGAGTTGGTTCTCAAAGATCGATCTTAGGTAGGGTTACCATCAGTTGAAAGTAAGAGAAGAAGACGTACCAAAGACCACGTTTCGCACGCGTTATGGGCATTATGAGTTTCTCGTTATGTCTTTCGGATTGACCAACGCACCAGCAGCGTTTATGGATTTGATGAATAGAGTATGTCGACCCATGTTAGATCGATCAGTGATAGTTTTTATAGAAGACATACTGGTATATTCGAAAAGCGAGGGTGATCACCACTGTCACCTAAGGGAGGTTCTGGAGGTGCTAAAGCAGGAAAAGTTGTACGCAAAATTCTCCAAATACGCGTTCTGGCTTAGGGAAGTCCAATTCCTAGGTCATGTAATAAACCCAAACGGCATCATGGTGGATCCTGCAAAGATCGAGACAGTAAAGGAATGGAACGTCCCAAAGACACCAACAGAGATACGAAGTTTTGTGGGATTGGCGGGCTACTATCAAAGGTTCATTAAAGATTTTTCAAGAATAGCCTTGCCACTAACTAAGTTGACACGGAAGGAAGTGAAGTATGAATGGGGTCAAACCCAAAACAACGCGTTTGAAGAACTTAAGGCACGATTAACCCAAGCTCCAGTCTTAACTCTACCTGAGAGAAATGAAGACTTGGTAGTCTATTCTGACGCTTCGGGGCAGGGTTTGGGGTGCGTACTTAAGCAACGAGGAAAGGTAATTGCTTACGCATCGCGACAACTAAAGATTCACGAGGTTAATTACCCAACACACGATTTAGAGTTAGCAGCAGTAGTTTTCGCATTGAAAATATGGAGGCACTATCTGTATGGAGTCAAATGCACCATTTACTCCGATCACAAAAGCCTGAAGTACTTTTTCGAGCAAAAGGAATTAAACATGAGGCAAAGGAGGTGGTTAGACAATTGAAGGACTATGACTGTGAGATATTGTACCATCCAGGCAAAGCAAACGTGGTGGCTGACGCTTTAAGCAGAAAGGAAGAATCAAAACCTTTACATATCAAAGCGTGTCAGCTGATTATAACACCAGATTTGATGAGTGAAATATCAAAGGCACAAGACGAAGCGCTATTAGAAGGAAATATGAAACGGGAAAGAATAGTAGGACAACAAGGGAATTTGGATGCAAATGCATACGGTGTACGAACTAGGTTTGGTCGAATGTGGATACCTAAGATTGGCGTGCTTAGAGCCAAAATACTCGATGAGGCCCATAAGTCTCGCTATTCTATCCACTCGGGACAAACAAAATGTATCAAGACTTGAAGAAAGAATACTGGTGGCCTGGCATGAAGAATGATGTGACAGAATACGTGAGCAAGTGCCTAACGTGTTCTCTAGTTAAGGCCGAGCACCAGAAACCATGCGGTAAAATGCAACCTCTACCAATACCGGAATGGAAGTGGGAGGAGATCACGATGGACTTCATTACCAAGCTACCGCGAACAGCTAAAGGCAATGATACCATTTGGGTGATCGTCGATCGCTTGACGAAAAGTGCTCACTTCTTGCCAATATGTGAGACTTCCTCGTCAGAAAGACTAGCAGAAATATTTATCAAGGAAGTTGTGAGCAGACATGGTATGCCGTTGTCGATTGTGTCCGACAGGGATACTAGATTCACGTCAAGGTTTTGGAAGAAATTCAACGAAGCAATGGGCACTAGACTGAACATCAGCACCGCTTACCACCCCCAAACCGATGGACAATCAGAAAGGACTATTCAGACCTTGGAGGACATGCTCCGGGCCTGTATCATTGACTTCGGTGGGAGCTGGGACAGCCATCTACGATTGGCAGAATTCTCATATAACAACAGCTATCACTCGACTATTGGCATGCCGCCATTTGAAATGTTGTATGGGAGGAAATGTAGGACCCTGGTTTGTTGGGGGGAAATTGGACAGAAGGATTTTGCAAGTCTCGAAGTGGTCAAAGCTACTTCCGAGAAATTTAATCAAATCAAGGCTCGAATGAAAGCCGCAAAAGACAGAAAGAAATCATACGCGGATAAGAGAAGAAGGGAGTTAGAGTTTCAAGTAGGGGACATGGTACTGTTAAAGGTATCACCATGGAAAGGAATCATCCGATTCAGAAAGAGTGGCAAACTAAGTCCAAGGTTTGTCGGACCTTTCAAGATTCTAGCGAGAGTGGGTCAAGTTGCTTACAGACTCGACCTACCCGTTGAGCTTAGTGGAATACACCATACGTTCCACGTGTCACATTTACGCAAATTCCTAGCTGATGACACAGCTCACATACCTTACGATGAGATCAAGGTGGATAACAGTCTGAATTATGTCGAGGAACCAATAGCCATCCTTGACCGATCTGAGAAGCGACTACGCAACAAGTCAATCCCATTGGTCAAAGTTCAATGGAAGCACAGAAAGGGATCGGAATCTACATGGGAGAAAGAAGACGAGATACGGGAACTATACCCTCAGTTGTTTAACGTATAATTGGTTTCGAGGACGAAACCTTTCTAAGGGGGGTAGACTTGTAACATCCCAAAACTGGTAATAAATAAATAATGACACGATCGAAATTTATAATTTTTAAATGGCGAAAGGAAAATAGATGGGCTTGGGCTCGGCTCAAACGGGCCGAAGGAAGCTCAAGTATATAAGGGCAAGGGCTGCTCCAAACCTTTCATTTCTACCATTCACAAGTTCTAGAGAGAGAGAAGAGAGCTCGGGTCTAGAGAGAGAAAGTGACGGATTGACTCGGGAATTCAGGAGAACGTTGCTGCTGTGCTCGTGATCATCACCTCCGAATCAGAAATCCAATCTAGGCAAGCGTTCGATCATAATCTGAGTTTTTATGATTTTTAAGATTTTCGGGTTTTGGCTAAAAAGGTATCGATTTTGCGGATGAAACTTGAAAATGAGCTTAGGTATAGCATCTAGAATGAAAACCGAACGTTTTGAACTAAGAAAATTGAGATATTGACTCGGTCAGACTTGCATGCAAAAACTTCAGATTTTTGGGGAAGACGATATATGCAGACCCATCGAAACTACTTAGTTTCGATATGTGCAGACCCATCGAAACTACTCAGTTTCGATATGTGCAGACCCATCGAAACTACTCAGTTTCGATATGTGCAGGCCCATCGAAACTACCATAGTTTCGATATGAGCCCACGATCCGAAGCTAAGATTACACCTAAGGTACCTATCGAAACTACCAAGTTTCGACATAAGCAACCTATCGAAACTACCAAGTTTCGACATAAGCAACCTATCGAAACTATCAAGTTTCGACATAAGCAACCTATCGAAACTACCAAGTTTCGACATAAGCAACCTATCGAAACTACCAAGTTTCGACATAAGCATCCTATCGAAACTACCAAGTTTCGACATAAGCAACCTATCGAAACTATCAAGTTTTGACATAAGCAAATCCATCGAAACTACTAGGTTCAAGCATAGTAATGTCTAGTGTCATCTAGGAGCACTACCTTACGTGTATGACTTTATTATACAGATTGTGAGTGACATTAGTGACGCTCAGTAACCAGCTAAGTGTATCTCAGAAACTACTCATCAGGTGAGTTCTATGTGCCCCCTTCTATGTTATGTGCAAACCTTATTAAATGTTTTGGGGCTGAAATGTATACACTAAATGAATAAAGGATATGAATGCTAATGTGATCATACGTGATGTACTAAAATATATGTTATATATATATGAGAATGAATTATAAACAAAGAATGAAACGTATGTTTACAAAGAATGAAGGAAAGAATGGCATAACGTAAATAAATGAAATCTTGCTTTGTAATTATTTATATTGCATGTTGTGAATGTATGTATACGTTAAGGACGGAAACGAAGCTAACGGCTACTTCTGTAGACGGACGACCACGCGACTATTTTGCAACCGGGAAAGAAACGTTCCTTCGCAAGCTAGGACGTATAAAAAGCATAAAAGGGCGGTCGAAGTAAATGCTAATATAGTATAACGGTTGCATTAACAATAGATCGCGTGGGAAACGGATGCCTTATGGCAGACGGGCGAATATGACGAACTACGACGATAGGACGGGTAAGACGGACAGCCGAAGGTTGGCCGGACCAAAGTTAAGGCGGACGGTTAGTAGGACCGGACGAGTAAAAGGGCTACGACGGTAGCTCAAGGGCGTATGTCTTTGAGATATACGTACCGTAAGATGGGTTGATCACCCTTATGTGTATGACCAATGAATGTTAAGGAAAGAAAAGGTGAATACATACCTATGTAGTCACATAAGAATAAAGAAAGAAAAGGTGAATACATACGTATGTAATCACATAAGAATAAAGAAATAAAAGGTGAATACATACCTATGTAGTCACATAAGAATAAAGAAAGAAAAGGTGAATACATACCTATGTAATCACATAAGAATAAAGAAAGAAAAGGTGAATACATACCTATGTAGTCACATAAGAATAAAGAAAGAAAAGTAAAAGCTATGAATACGTATTTGTAGAAATGTATGTATATAATTATGTATACTTATAAAGAAAAGAATGATCATACTTTATAGTTTTAAACTAGAACTCACATGCGTTAGCTGACTTTTAGTATACATTTCAGGTACAGAAAGGAAGGGTCGTGCGAAGGCGTGAAGGATACCCGGCACAAGACTGACATCCCATATTTATAAATGTTAAGACAAATGTTATGTAATTAATTTTAAAAGACTTCCGCTGTTATGTCTTGTCATGTTACGTTATGTAATGAATGAATTCGAATGTTTTAAATTTAAGCTCAGTGATTATGACTATGTTTATGAGTAAATCCAACAAGTGAGGTTACCCGGGAAAAGGGGCCTTACAGAACTCTTGCTAGAAACTAAAGCCAACGGCCTGTTGTATTACTTGGATCGTATCTGGGTTCCCGATCGTGACGACTTTCGTATATTTTTGATGAACGAGTCCCACATGACTCGATATTCGGTACATCCCGGAGCTGATAAGATGTACATGGGTCTTCGTCAACAATACTGGTGGCCCGACATGAAAAAGGATATTGCCCTCTTTGTGGCAAAATGCTTAACTTGTTCTAAAGTAAAGGCCGAACACCAGAAGCTTTTCGGACTTCTCGAACAACCTGAAATTCCCATGTGGAAATGGGAGAACCTTGCTATGGACTTCATCACCAAACTCCCATGCACCTCTAGTAGGCACGATAGTATCTGGGTTATTATTGATCGACTCACAAAGTCTGCTCATTTTTTGCCTATTCGTGAGGACTGTCGAGTCGAGAAATTGGCTCAGATCTACATTGATGAGATCGTAAGTCACCACGGAATTCCATTGAACATCATCTTCGATCGTGATTCGCGTTTTACTTCCCCATTTTGGCATCATTACAATCTGCGCTTGGTACTCGTTTGGATTTAAGCACGGCTTACCATCCTCAAACCGATGGACAAACCGAGTGAACAATCCAAACTCTCTAGGATATGCTTAGAGCTTGTGTCATCGACTTTGGCGGCAATTGGAATTCTCACCTACCACTGATCGAATTTTCCTACAACAACAGCTACCACACAATTATTAACATGGCACCGTTTGAAGCTCTTTATGGATGAAAATGTCGTTCACCGATTTGTTGGAACGAAATTGGTGAATCTCAAATCACCGGTCCCGAGCTTATCCAAGAGACCACCGATAAAATCTCTCTTATTCGTGACAACATTCAAGTAGCGAGGATTCGGCAAAAGAGCTATGCCGATAAACGACGAAAACCCTTGGAATTTCAAGTTGGGGATATGGTTCTTCTAAAGGTATCACCTTGGAAAGGGCGTAGTCCGATTTGAAAAGAAAGGAAAACTTGCACCTCGATATGTGGGTCCATTCAAGATACTCGAAAGGGTAGGAAAAGTGGCCTACAAACTCGATCATCCTCCAGAGCTCAGCAACGTTCATCCGACTTTTCACGTATCTAATTTGAAAAAGTGCCTAGCCGACGAAAATCTCCACACCCCTCTTGATGAAGTGCGCATTGACGAGAAAATGCACTTTGTTGAGAAACCCATGGAAATCATGGACCGTGAAGTCAACAAACTCAAGAGTAGCCGCATCCCCATTGTCAAGGTCCGTTGGGAGTCTAAACGTGGACCCGAGTTCACTTGGGAACTGAAGACCAAATGAAGACCAAATATCCGTATCTCTTTTCATAGCCTCCACTAGTTGAATTTCGGGGCGAAATTCCTTTAACATAGGGAGACTGTGACATTTCGGGTTTTTATACACACTCTTATAATATATGTCATGTAAACAATTTCTATTCAGTGAAATACAAGGGTATTTATTTAATTTTTGTATATATATATTGTACAAAGTATATATTTTTAATTTATGGATTTAAAATGATTAAAATTTTATAAGTTTTAAACTTATATAAAATTTTATATAAAAATCTAAATTTAAAAGATTCATATATAAATAAATAAAATAATTTATTTAAATAAAATAATTAACCTTTATAAAAAAATATATATATAATAATAAAATAAGTTTATAAAACCATTTAAATGTAATTTAAATTAAAAAGAAATTAATTACTTTATTTTTATAAAAGTTAAGGGGTCTGTTTTGAAAATTTTTAAACTAGAAGGTTTTAAAATAAAAAACAAGTTAAGGGTCTATTTGTGGACAAACTAAACCACAAGGACTAACAGGTATAAATCACAGGGACTATTATAATTCAAAAACAAACTCCAGGGACCATTCTTGCCATCTTCCAAATCATAAATCCGGTCATCTCTTCCCTTGTCCGGCGGTCCAAGCTCTTTTTCGACGAACCCCGACACACTTGTTTCCCTGCACCTCGACAGACGAAAAGGGGCTCCCTGACCTCGTCGTCTCCACGCGAACCTAAGCCTCCGACCAATTTGTCTTTTTAACATACGAAAAGCCTGCTCGCGTTTGTGACCGATAGCTTCGGCTTGCCCAGACGAGTGTCTAGACATACTCAATTTCATGTTTCATTATCGGGATCAGGTTCAACTATAAATAGCCATTACCGGACCTTCTCGAGCTCACTCTCTCTTCATCACTCACTCTCACTGCAAATTGAAGCTGTCATTGTGTTCGTCGCCTCTGTGTGAAGCTGTGACCAGAGTCTCAGAGCCCAATTCGTCCCGAGTCGTAATTCCCCATTCTTGGTATTTTCGAAATAACGAACCAACCGTCTCGACCCTTTGCGACCAAGTAAGAAGCCTCAAATTTGTTCTTTACCTTCGGTCATCGTCTGGCCATCTGTACCAAACGAAAACTCGACCTCAGACCATCGATTACCGGGCAAACCAGTGTTCTCGGACACCGGTTTTCCAGTTGCCGAGAACCCGGACCAAACCCTCTGAGTAGTTATCAATTAAACATCCCACACATAACCAGCGATGGGCGATAGCCCGGCTGGTTATGCGTGTGTGTGTTATGTCCGAGGTCTCGGGTTCGATCCTTGTTGGCCTCCGGCCCAACCATTTTTCATTTTATTTTATTATTTTATTTATCTCATTTTATTATTTTCTCTACACACTAAAAACTATTACGAACCGGTAGACTCGTTCGTTTATTTTGGAAACCTTTAAACGACTGTTTACACGTATTTAACCCGTCAAATTTTTATAAAATAATAAGCCCAATATTTTTATAAACTTGTTTAAATAGTTTTAACTCACAAAAAATAATATATATAATAATAAATAATATAAATAAACAAATAGAAATTTTTATAAATGCAATAAACATAGTATCTACTTATTTAAAAATATAATATTTTAACAAGATTAAAATATATTTTTAAATGCTAAATTTTACAAAAATCGTTAGTTTTCTACTACATTATTTTATACAAATAATTTTAAGGAATGTTTTTATTTATAAACCCATACATGTTTAAACACGAATACACATATACAAACATACAATAATACATATTCATCTACATAGGGTTTCAACGTGCTTAGATACCAATATCCTTATCACCTACACACGTGGATTAAAACATTCGCTAGCAAGGTGAGTTACATAGCCCCTATTTTACCTTTTTACATGCTTTGGGGTGAAACATTATTACCTATACACTTCATGCTACTCATCAAATTGTTTATACGTGTTATACATGTGGATTATATGCTTGTTCATCGTGAATTATCTGGGGTGTACATTCATTAACTGTAAACACAAAGAGAACCAACAGTAATATTAATAGATCTATTGTGCCTGACCAGCCCACCCGAGTAGGGTGTTTATTACTACATACTCGGGTATAGTCGTGTGTTATATTCAAACATATCGGATATAGTTGATAACTATATTCAATCATACCGGGCCTAGCTGTTGTGCTATGTTCAATCGCGTCAATCAAGGTTTGATTTGTACTTAGATAAACATGAAGGATTCAACCATATATGCTATGTCTAACAAGTTAAACAATGAGTTTTCAAAACGTTTTTATCTACTATTTATCGAGTCCACAAAACCTATGTACTCACCAACTTTATAGTTGACACTTGATTTAACTAATGTTTCAGGTTTGGATATGTGATTGTTTGCTGAAGATTCTTCCACTTAGACCTAGTTAATTAAATCAATGTTTTGAAATAGATTAGGTTATTTGAATTGTATTGTACTTGAATATTTGTTACCTTTAATTAAATTAATGAATTATGCAACATATTAGCTATCATGTGCTTTTGAACAATCACGCATTGTCCGCCTCGATGATTCCGCCATCGGTCGGGGTGTGACATGAAGCCCTTGTCGGAGAGTTCTTGGAGTTGGCTTGCAAGTTCTTGCATTTCAGAAGGTGCAAGACGATATGGAGCTCTAGCCACTGGGTTAGCTCCGGGTACAAGGTCAATGCGAAATTCTACTTGCCGAACAGGTGGAAGACCGGATAAGTCTTCGGGGGAATACTTTGGGAAAGTCCCGAATGATGGGGATGTCTTGAATGTTCTTCTCTTTGATATCCTTTTGAACAATATGGGCTAGGAAGGCTACGAACTTCTTTCGTAGGTACTTTTGGGCGGTGGTGCATGACATTAACTTGAGCCCTTTGCAAGGCTTTTCACCCAAGACTCTTAACGTTTCCCCCGACGGAAGGGGTATTCGGATGCACTTATCAAAACAGATGACTTCGGCATGGTGTTTTGACAGCCAATCCATGCCTATGATGATATCAAAACTTCCTAGCGGCATTGGCACGAGGTTGATTGAAAATGCATGATCATTAAGTTCTAGAGAACAGTCGTGGATAAGGGAGTCTATTGTAAGGGAGTCATCATTTGCTACTTCGAGGTTCTCTCTAATTTGGACCGTGTTTTTGCAAGTAGGGGTTCAAAGTTAAGTGACACAAAACTTTTATCTGCACCGGTATCAAATAAAATGGAGGCATATTGACTATTAACAAGGAACGTACCGTTGACCACATCATTGTTGGCTTGAGCTTCATTGGCGTTGATGTTGAAAGCACGCCCATGGGCTCCGCCTTGTCTAGCATTGATAAACTTCGGGCATTAGTCACGGAAGTGGTTTGGGTTGCCACATTCATAACAAGCACGCCCATTTGCTAAGGCGGGAACACTTTGATTAGTCACTTGTTGATTTGTTCAGGTTGGTGGGTTGACTTGGCCTGCAAGTGCTTTGGCTCTACAAACATTGACCGTAAGGCCATATTTCCCACAGTGAGTGCAAAGGCGACAGGGAATGGTTTGGGGGTGGTGATAATTGCATGTGGCACAGAGTGGGTAGGTCCCCACATATGGCTTCTTGACTGGTACTTGAGCCATGGGAGCAACTTGGTTAACAGGCATACCAGGAGTGACCACAGCAAAATTTCTAGCCTTTCTTTTTTTATTATTGTGGTAGGGTTCAGTTCTGGCTTCTTTGATGTGTACGGAAGGGGTTGTTGTGTCGGGAGCCTTCTTGGTGCCTTTTCTAGTCAGGGTACCTGCTTTCACATGGTTGTCGGTCAAGGTAGCAGATAATCGGATAGCATCTTCGAGTGTTGCGGGATTTCTCCCTAATACAGTATCCTGAATCTGCCTAGGTAGTCCACCGATGTACTTTTCAATGCAACGGGATAAGGGTGTGACCATATGGGGCACAAGGAGACTCAGTTCATGAAACCGGGTTGTATAAGCCAGACTTTCACCACTGTCTTGGGTAAGATCCCAAAACTCGGCTTCCAACTTCCTTACTTCATTCCGAGGACATAACTCTTCGGTCATTAGTCTCTTAACCTCATCCCATGGTAAGGCCATGGTTGCCTCTACACCTCTGGTTCTCTTTTCCCCATTCCACCACATGAGTGCCCGTTATTGGAAGACACTTGTGGCATGACGGACACGAAGGTCATCGGGGCAGTCACTATTGAGGAAGGTGCCCTCAATACTTTCAAACCATTGAAGGAGTCCCGTAGCTCCTTCGGTACCATAGAACTTGAGAGGGTTACATGAATTGAAGTGCTTGAAGGTACATTGCGGTGGGTTGGCACCACCACCACCATTAGTTCCATGGTTACCATTTGTGGCACCATTAACTTGGGTGAGTTGAGTTACAATTTGTGCAAGGATAGCAGCAATATCAGTGTTGTTGTTGGCCACGGTAGCACGACGGGGAGGCATTCTACAAATTTGCACAACACAAGAAGAGATGTAAGAATTTTATGAAGGTTGATTGAATTCAAAAGATAAGATAACAATTAAAATAGTAAATCATAGTTTGGATTGTACTCAAATAATGATATAATCATTTGAATACTGTGACACATTTAGGTTAATTAAACTCATATAATTTTTCAAGCAGACATGCTTTAGCCTATAAGTAAACACTCATCCCGGGAATTCCCAGGAAAGCATATGGGTCCCTCGCTTGATTGGGATTTATACGAAATGTTTTCCTAGACAGAAAACCCAGAATACAGGTGTCACCCTTCCAGATTGCACGTGTCCTCAAATAATTAACAAATTTAAAAGCCTTAACGAGGACATAAAGAATTTTTTATAGATCTAACTCCATGAAGTTTCCACATACTATGATGATAATGATCAAGAAGTAGGCAAGAAGGTTATGAGGCTTAGGGTAAGGGTAGGGATATTGTTTTATTTAATTTATTATTTAGGTATAATCTACTAAGTCATGAACTTTAACAAATAAGGTACTAAAATGAAATAAATATTAATATAATAAGCATGTAACACATAGCACGTAGCACATAACACATAATTATGAAGCATGGTATAAGTGGGTGTCCTAAAGTTATAGTCTAGGTCAAGTGTGTCTAATAATCTAGTTCCCTATAACCAAGGCTCTGATACCAATCTGTCACACCCCAACCGACGGCAGAATCATCGGGGCGGGACATGTAGACTGTTCATGAGCACAAGGTTGACTAAATTGTAATATATTAAACATTAATTTTATTTCAAATAATCCAAACATAACCAAATCCAAGAAAGAACATAATTGAAATACATAGAATTCTTTATTCAAATTAACTAAGTCCCAAGGCCTATGTGTAGCATATCTTGATCAAATCACACATTAGTACCTGAAACATGAATAAAATAAGGTCAACTAAAAAGTTGGTGAGCATACATAGGTTTGTACATATATAGTGTATAAACATGAATAAACAAATCCTTACAAGTCATGATAAATAAGGCATTTATGGGGAGCAGCTATTGTGTAACTAAAGTACAATCAAACCTTTGTAACTAGCATGCAAATTGTGTTGTCGGTAACAATCACCCCAATCTGGGTGGGTTTGTCAGACTCAATAGATCTATCATTGTTAACCTTTGGCTTAAATAGTTAATGATTGCACATAATTTGCACACAAAAGTTAACACACCTAGTACTCAAACATAAAGCTCAAATTTGCATACATGAATGTAAGGAGGATTTGTGTTTGTGTAGTTTGTGTAAGTATAAACAATTGTATGAATAGAGTTCATGTTTCACCCCAAAAAGTGTAAAAGTATGAAAAGGGGCTATGTAATACTCACCTGACTCAAGGATGTAGCTAGCACGCGAAAACTAAGTAGCAAATTGATCCTTGTAACTCACCACGTTAACCTAGTGTGTAAAGTATATGGATCTAAATAAATAATGTGTACAATAGTATAGGTCTAAGTCTAGGGTTTAATTGTATGTGTGTACAACGGGTAGGTGTTAATGGTTTGTACTTAACAATGGGTGTTGTATAAAATGAAGGATTGAAATAAATAGTTTTTTTTTTTAGAATAATTGAATTTGGGTTTGAATAACTAAATAGCTTAAATAGTTATTATTTATTTATTTAGTTACAAAAATAATGCTAATTATATTAGATAAAAAAATTAAATAAATAATTTTACTTTATTTATTTATTTTTAAAGATATGTAAATAGTGTTGATATATAAAATTAATAGTGATTATATATTTTTAGTGTAGATTAAAATAAATAAATTTACTTACTTATTTATCATTTTAAAAATAAGTATTTGATTGTTTTAAATAACGTTAGTATTTTATAAATCTTATAAAATCAAAAGTTTTTATTTAAATATTTAGATTTTTACATTAAATATTCAATGTACAATTTTCAAAATAAAATGACTTCATATTGAAAATTTATAAATCCGATTTTATTCTATTAAAATATAAGGTTTAAATTTTATAAAACTTTGTATAGAGTGTTTATAAAATTTTCCCAAATTTTTGTAAATAATTTACTCAAATTAAATACCTAATTTAGATTGAGTATTAAATATAAAATTTTATAACAATAGAGATTTTTATGAAAAAAAAAATTTGTAAAATTGGTTTAAATCTGTTCTAGTATTTGTAAAGTTTATAAAAATTATTTTTTTATAATTTTTGGAGTTCTCTAAGCGGGTTTTAAAAATAAATGGGTTTGCCCGGGATCGAACCCGGGTCTGTGCTGGGAAACCCAGCAGCGAAGACCACTGGACCACGGGGCTAATACTGGTAGTTTACCCGGTTCAATTTAGTATTAACGTGAAAGGGTGAGGGGTCCGGGTCTGGTGTGTATAGTCTGCGTAAAAAGGACGGGGTTGTGGGTTTCGAACCCACGCCATCTAGTCCAGCGGCGCAGTGGCTTACCGGCTGGGCTAGACGGTTACGCTGTTAACTAGAGGATTCCATATAACAAAATAGGGAAATTGAAATCAAGCCCCAAATCTGAAATCGTAAGAACAGGTCATGAACCATAAATCGAATTGATTTCGATAGGTTTTGTTAACCCGAATTGATAAGGGGCTATTGACAGGGACCCTAATACGAATCAAATGACGTAGAGCTTACCTGGTTTGGTGAGGGCTTGAGGGAGGACGACTAGAACGCAACTCCGACTGTTCTTGATGCTTGGCCGACCTCTAGAGAGGTAATCAGACGTGAGGAAGAGTTCCGTGAGTTTGAATGGGACCCTACAAAGGTGTGTGGCTGTATTAATTCGTTTAATTTTGTCTTAATTACTCAATTCGATTTCAAAAGGTAAGTGTAAACTGTCGGGATCCGATTACGCGCAATTGGTTTGAATTTGAACGAATTGATTCGCGAAATAGGGTCGAATACATTAGTGGATCGTTTGTACGTGATTTGCGGGATTGATTACGCTCGAATTCCCTGATTTGGGGTTGGATTGAACACAGTTTGACCCCGATAGGTTAAACTGTTTGAATTTTGAAATGAGCCGCGCATTTGGTTAAATTGGGATGTTAAAATGGCTTGAAACTGATCGATATAATGATTAGGTATCCATGGAAAATCCGTAACCATCGGGTTCGATCGATTTGAACCTTGATTTGCAAGAAGTTTGAATTTGTTGACCTTTAAAAGTCAAAGGGGCTCAAATTTAAAAATTGGGGTTTACCCCTTTAATTTATTTCAACCTTATTAAATTATTTATTAAAATAGTTTTTATAAGATTTATAAGAAATGTTTAACATTAAACATTTTATTAAAATAAATTTATAAAGGAAAGTTTTGTTTAATTCTTTTATAAAACTTATAACTTGTATAAATGGTTCATCTAATATGATAAACAAAACTACATATACATTTATAATTTAATTGATAAATATATATATACAAAGAATGTAAATATATCATTAGTTCATAAAATTTTATTTTTTGATTAAATTTTTTTTTATAATAAAGTATATATAAATATAAGTATATACGTCATATATACTATGGAGTTGTGTATTGAAACTTTGAACTAATACGTGTTTAAAACAAAATGAGATAAACGAAATTAATATAAAATAATATTAGAAAAATCACGGATGTTACATCGGTCCTCGTGCAGTTAAGCCTTGGGGGCAATACAAAAGGGAATTGGCGGAATGTATTGTATTGTCGGTCTTCGTGTACTTAAGCCTTAGGGGCAATACAATAGGGAATTGACGGAATGTATTGTATTGTCAGTCTTCGTGCAGTTAAGCCTTAGGGGCAATACAATACTAAATGACGGAACGAATGGTAACACAGATTTGGATAATAATGTATGACTTAAATGAATGTTTGTGAATGAGTAAATCCAACGAGTGAGGTCTCCCGGGTTTAGGGCCTTACAAGACTCTATCATTTCTCACGAGTTCGGATTCAATTTTTCCTGAAACAAAACCTGATACTTAAAGTGAGTTTTTCTTAAGCAAACAATAAAAAATATTTTCTTTTCTTTTTGACTATGCAAAGCAAATCTTTTTCTTACTAACTACATATTTCTATTTCTCCCCCAAAACTTTTGGTTTCACAAACCGAAAAAAGGAAACAACTTTACAGAAAAATAAAATCTTTTTGAAAAACTTCCCGATTAACAAGTTTAAATAGAAAAGACAATACGCCCAAAGGTTACTGAAAGTTGATCATGCCGAGCATCTCCACCAATTTCTCAAATCTGGAAGAATCAAATGCTTTTGTAAAGATGTCAGCGGTTTGCTTGTCGGTTTTGACTTCAACGATTTTGATATGTTTCTTTTCGACATAGTCACAGATTAAATAATGTTTTATCTCAATGTGTTTAGTTTTTTAAGGTTGAACGGGATTTTTAGTGATATGGGGAACGGCGGTGTTATCACACAGGATGGGGGTTTCATGGAAGGTGATCCTGTAGTCAAGCATTTGATGGTGGTTCCACCTTACTTGGGAACAACAAAGGGCCGCGGCAATGTATTCAGCTTCGGCTGTGGATTGGGAAACGATGGTTTGTTTCTTAGATTGCCAGGAGACGAGGTGGTTGCCAAGGAACTGACAACCTCCAGAAGTGGACTTTCGGTTTATGTTGCATCCCCCGTAGTCTGAATCTGAATATGCCAAAATATCAAACAAGTTATTTTTGGGATACCAAAGCCCAAGTTTTGGCTTGTACTTCAAATATCTTAAAATACGTTTGACAACAATTAAATGAGAGAGTTTAGGATTAGCCTGAAAGAGTGCACACAAGCACACTGCGAACATGATGTCTGGTCTGCTGGCAGTGAGATACATGAGAGAACCTATCATCGAGCGATAAAGGTACTGATCAACACTTTCACCATCCAAATCAGGAGACAGACAGTGTCGAACTTCCACGGGAGTCTTGTAAGGATGAGACTCAGTCATTTTGAACTTGGTCAGGATTTCTTTGACATACTTCTCTTGATGAATAAGAATTCCTGACTTAGACTGATCTACTTGCAAACCAAGAAAGAACTTCATTTCTCCCATAGAACTCATTTCAAACTTAGAACGCATCACTTCCTCAAACTCTTTACATAACCGAGGATTTGTGAATCCAAAAATGATATCATCAACATAGATTTGCACCAAGATGGTATCCGCACCATCCTTTCGTTTGAACAAAGTTTGGTCAATTTCCCCTCGTGTGAAACCATTATCAAGCAGATGCTTAGATAACGTCTCATACTGTCACACCCCAACCGACGGCGGAATACGTCGGGGCGGGACATGCGGACTGTTCAAAAGCTCAAGGTTTACTAAAGTTGAAGTATTTAAACAACCAATTTCATTAAAACATCAAAATTCCACAATACAAGAATACGAAAATACATAAATAGTTTCTTTAAATTTCATTCTAGGTCCTCGATCCTAAGTGAAGCAACTTGTACTTATTCTCAAGCATTAGTACCTGAAACATGATGAAAACAAGGTCAACTAAAAAGTTGGTGAGCATACATAGGTTTTGACACACAACAAGTTTAAGATGTTTTATACAATTCATATGATACATGTGTATAAGGCATTTATGGAGAATCTATAGTTAAACTATGTGTGTACAATCAAACCTTGGACTGAGGCATAACACGCAGGTTACCCTTATGTAAAGTCGGTAACAAACACCCTAACCGGGTGGGTTTGTCAGACACAATAGATCCATCAATGTTAACCGTTGGCTTGTACGTAGTTAATGATTGTACTAAAGTCATGTATATGTAGTCTTAACTCATAGCATTCAAACATAAAGCACGTAACACATAATATCATATTATTGAATTGTATTTAAGTCTATGCAAAAAGTTTTAAAGAATAGATCATGTTTCACCCCAAAATGTACAAAAATTAAAAGAGGGCTATGTAAACTCACTTTCATATTGTGACTTAAACCATGAGCTAGTTCGTGAGGACAAGTGAACCGGATCAATGATGCCCTAAATAAATAGTTAGGCATATTTAATATATATTGAAATGATCAAAAGGAAATAAAAGCGTAATGATTTGGACTCGAGGATTTGGAGCGAACGACCGAACGAGAGAATATTAAAGGTTCGAATTTCAACGTTAAATAAGTGATAATATATAAATGGGATTACATGAAATAATGTTTTATAGATTTCTATTTTATAAAAGATATTTTAGGTGTCAACGATAAGGATTAATTACAAAATTTATATAATAAAACCTCATTAAAACAATTAGGTTGAATATTATAATATAATATGAAAATCAAATTACAAAATGAATAATATAACTACTAATACCATAGTATTTATGAAAAGATTAATAATATGATAAAAAAACAGTTATTAAAATTCATGTTATTAGTAACACCAATGAAAACGAATTATTAATAATAATATATCATGGTCCATGACATTTTAACGGTTTAGGAAGAATACATTTCTAACCCTTTCGTTTCATAAAGCTTATGACGTTAATGAAGTACGACCATTTTTATAACTTTAAAAGCAATATCTAAACTAATAGGGTTTATGAAAATACACTAAAGTTTGTCATGTTTTTTAAATAAATAGTGGTAACGAAATAATACATATTGGAACATAATGATGCTCATATATACTATGTTTAATATCCAACACGTTTTTTAGAAAAATGATTAAACATAATTCTGAACACTTTTTATTTTAAAATAATATTATTTATAAACCCTTAAATATTAAAAAAAATGAAAGATTAGCATAATAATAATTGTGTCTGTGTTAGTAACAACAGGGTAATCAAAACAAATGAAAGAAAAAGAAACGGCGGTGCCTGACCAGCCCTTCTGTTGTGAAGTGATTTTACCACTGGACCAACTTCTTATTTGATTAACAGACCAGAACGAAATTTTTAAATAGAACATTCGCCCAGTTCCTCACCTTCATTACAAAACCCAAATCGCAAATCGTGTTCCTCTCCCCAAAACACGAATTCAAACCATGTAATCCCGATCAGAGAAGTGCGAAAACGAATGAGAGAAACTTGTTACCTGATGTTTGACCTTGGATCGATAGTAAGTTTGGGTGGCTCTCCCCTCTTGCGCTGATCAAACCGAGGGAGAAAAAGAGACTGAAATTGGAGGTGTTTTCGAGTTTCATAGGCTTGGGGATCCTATAGGGCGATTAACCACGAGTTGAAACGCGTTTGTGGTTGTGATTGAGACGCGAAAACAGGGATTTACACCATAAAAACGTGAATTCGTCCCCCATTCACGCGACTTTCCATACGGGTGTCAATCCCACAAATTTGGTTCAAATCCTTCGTATTAAAGCTTGAAGGGTGGTCAATAATCGTTTAGGAATGATTTAGATCCAAAAAGAGAAGGTTTGAACGCGGATTTAAGGAGATTAGATGGGGATTTACGCGTGTTTGACTTTCTGAAGTCAAACTTGCGTTTGATTAGTTACAAGGTCCAAGTTTAGGAGGGTTCATCAAGGGATAAGGGTTCAAGTTAAGGTTTAAACTATTGAGTAGGGTTCAAAGCTAATAAATGGGTTCAAGACCAATTGTTTTAAAGTTCTTTTTAATTTATTATAAAAACATTTTTGTAATGTTTATAAAATCTAATTTTTATTGGTTTGATTATGAGTATTTTATAAAAGAACAACTTCTCCATTGACATAAAATTACAAATTGTAACATCCATGATTATATATATATATATATATATATATATATATTATAAAAAAAATTTGTAATTACATGATTAAACCTTATAAGTTTAACCTTTTGATTTAATTAGCATAACAACACATATATATATATATATATATAAACTTATATGAATATTCATGCGTACGTTATATAAATAATAATAGATAAATATTTAAATGCAAGATTGAAAAATTAGGTTTTATGCATGTTAAAATAATAATTGTTGTTACATATGGTGTTGGACGAGTAAGGGGTTGAAATGGAGTGTAATCATTGAATTCAATATTACCAGAAAATCATGGATGTTACACATACCACGCACGAGGTGCTTGATGAAGACCGTACAATGTCTTGTCAAGTTTGTAAACTCTGTCCGGATAACTTGGATCAATGAAACCCGGTGGCTGCTTGACATAAACTTCCTCTTGAACCTTTCCATACAGAAATGTGCTTTTGACATCCATCTGATGAACTGTGAAGTCCATATAGGCTGCATATGCGAGAAACATTCTGATGGCTTCCAAGCGAGCCAGTGGTGCAAAAAATTTCTCAAAGTCAATCCCTTCTTCTTGATAAAACCCCTGAACCACCAAGCGAGCTTTGTTAGGAATCATGATTCCCCCTTCGTCCTTCTTGTTATGAAATACCCAATGAGTGTCGATTGGGACTTTGTTCTTTGGAAGGTCTACCAAATTCCACATATGTAACTTGTTGAACTGCTGTTATTCTTCCTGCATGGCCTCTATCCAACCGTTCTCAAGCAAAGCAGCTTTGATATTCTTAGGTTCAACTTGAGATATGAAGCAAGTGAAGAGACCGTCATTCATTGCTTCGGTGGCACTACGAGTTCGGACTCCCACATTAAGTTGACCAATGATGTTGTCTGTAGGATGATCCTTGTGAATTCTTAGCTGTAGAATCTCATCCTCTTCCAAGTGGTCATCCAGATTGGTAATATTGTTGTCAGGAAGATCAGCTTCTTCATTAATAGGACCTTCAACAGATGATGGTGGAGCAACATCCACTATTGGAGGAGTTTCTTCCTCAACAGTTTCACTTGTTGCCACAGAGTCTGTCACACCCCCAAATTCCACTAACGGATTTTTACCGTTTGGCATGTGACAAACCAGGATCTCAGTCATTAGTTACATCAAACGACACTATATGGGACTTAAAATGTCATAACATAAAAGTTCAGAGTTAAATGTTGAAGCGTAAACGTTAGTATGAAATCAAAAGTAATTACATGCAACAAGCGTCAATTAATGTAAATAAGTAACACTGTTTAAAATGTTTGAAATGAATGATATGACAGTAGGACACCATGCATGTCTAAAGTGTGCAACCTGTGCCAAAGCGACCTGAGAAACATGTAAGAAAAAGTGTCAACACGAGGTTGGTGAGTTCACAGGTTTGTATGTAAATAAACTGTTTGAGTGTTGCTGGATCCACATACGTAAGTCACACCTATTGCTAGCTAGACAATGTACAAGTTATTCTAAGCGCTCGCAACCGTAGACTGACAGTTTATGTTTGAATGCCTCCCACCAGGTCTATCAACCATGGTGCATGTTTTCGGTCAATGTAACATCCATGATTTTCAGGCCATAATTTTTCTCTATTCTTTTGAACCCTCATTTAAACCTTGAACCCCTTTACTATACTTGAACCTCTCCCACTTGAATCTCCTTCCAGATTTTGAGCCCTGGAACATTTTTTTACACTCAATTTTGACAATAAAAAGTCAAAATGCGCGTAAATCACAATCAATTCCCCTAAACCTGCCATCAAAAATCCTTCCTATTTGGGTCCAAGTCATTCGCGATCCATTCAAGGCTGCGTATTAGTTAATGGATTCGAAAATCAAAACCGAATTCAGAGAGATTGAAACCCACTTTAGGAAAGTCGCGTGAGTGGTTACGGATGGCAATTCATGGTGTTAACCCCGCAAATCTCGTTGGTTCAAGGCTGTAAACGTGTTATAACCATCTTATAAGATCCCTTAACAGGTTGCAACTCGAAATCGTCTCCAAAAATCCGTCATTTTCCTCTAATTTTTTTTGTTTGCATCGGCGCGAGGGGAGGAGGGACCGAACCTCTCTAATTCGATGAGTGAAGGCTGCTTTGTGAGAAAGAATTTCGTGGCAAGTAATCAATCTCTCCTTCGTAATCGAACATCTGATCAACTTTCTTTCGATTTGGGGGGGCTAGGTTAAGGGATGTGTTCGCATCTGTATAGGTTGAGAAAGAAGAAAGCGATGGACCTGCATGTTTTATATATTATATTCTGAGATCTTAGGCAATATTGGACTCCAACTCAATGGTTAAAACACTACACTTGCATAGCCAAGGTCATGAGTTCAAGACCTGTGGCTGGCATCTTTTTATGATCTTTTTTTTTCTTCTTTTGTATGACATCCATACTTGATTTTTATAAATTTATGATTTTATAAATATAAACACTTTATAAGGAAACAATTAATATTATGAGACGGTTAATAGATCAATTTTTTTTATTATTCTCAAGGGTTTAAAATTAATATTATTTTTAAATAAAAAAACATATTTATTATAACGTTTAATCATTTTCTAAAAAAATGTTTTGAATATCACCATTAGTATATGAACATCATTATCTTTTTGAATTATTTACTATGATATATTTCAAAAAAGACACGATAAACATTATTGTAAACCTTACTATTTTAGTTATAACCTTTAAAACGACATGATCTATAATATATTATTTACAATACGATTTTATTAGTATTACTAATATTATAAATTTTAATAATTGTTTATCATATTATTAATAGTATTAGTAATTATATGATTTATTTAGTAATTAATTTTCTAATTTGATTTTCATAAATAGTGATATTACAAATCGTATAACAAATTTATTTATTTCAAATGATATCCTTGTATTATTATATCATTTTATCATATCACTTTTGACAATGTCTTATTAATATAAATATTACATTAATATATTTAATATATTAATATATTTGCAAATAATGTTTATTATTGCACCTAGCTTGCTTTCATAAATAAAATTTATAAAACATCTTTTACACACTCTATTCGTATTTTCCCGATCACTCGCCCAAATTCCAAAATCCAAAGATCCCAAATCATTTCGTCCTTTTTTCCTTTAATCATTTCAATGTATTAAATATGTATGACTATTTATTTAGGACATCGTTAACCCGGAACACTTGCCCTCACAATCCGGTTCAAGTTTGAGTCACACTATCAAGGTGAGTTTTATATAGCCCACTTTTCACTGTTTTACATTTAGGGGTGAAACATGATCACAACATTACAATGATTTACACAAACTACACAATACAAACCCACTTTACAATTTGTGTGCAATTTGAGCTTTATGTTTGAGTGGTAGGTGTGTTAACTGTTTGTGTGCAATTATATGTACAATCATTAAGTATACAAGCCGACGGTTAACAATGATAGATCTATTGAGTCTGAAAAACTCACCCAGATTGGGGTGATTGTTACCGACAACACAATTTTGCATGCTAGTTACAAAGGTTTGATTATACTCTTGGTTACACAATAGTAACTCCCCATAAACGCCTTATTAATCATAACTTGTATGGATTTGTTTACACATAACACTTTGATGCTATTTAGAGTCAAAACCTATGTATGCTCACCAACTTTTTAGTTGACCTCGTTTTCATCATGTTTCAGGTATAAAAGTTTGAGTTGATCAAGTTGCTACACTTAGGTTGTGGACCTAATTAATTGAAACAAATGAATATGTTTTGTATTTCAAATATTCTTGTATTGTTGTATTTGGAAATTGTGAATGGAAATGTAATGTTTTAATATATAAAATTTTATCCAAACATGTGCTCATGAACAGTCTACATGTCCCGCCCCGACGTTTCCGCCGTCGGTTGGGGTGTGACAGATTGGTATCAGAGCCTTGGTTATAGAGAATTAGGTTATTAGACACTTTTGACCTAGACTATAACCTTAGGACACCCATACAATGCCATGCTACTATATGCTACATGATTTCTCATTTTGTTAATATTTCTACATACTATCATAATTAAATATACTACCTGATACAATATTTAATAATTTATGTGTCACACTGCCGGATAATTGTTGTGCTATATTCATGCTATCTATTTGATTCATTTAAGTGCTATCCTATGTTTTAACACACACTTATACACACTTAGCTTTTCATGCACCCTTAAACTCACACATATAATGTCACCACCTCTTGTGATCTAAATCTAAACTATTGGATCTAATGCCCATTAGTAATAAACAAGAAGCCCACTTACCCCCAAGAAGAAGAAGCCTACTACAATATATAAGCCTCACCTTTGGGCCTCAAAGCCCAGTCCACAACAGTTCTCATCATGACCATGAGCCCAACAATAGTGCTATTAATACATGATGGATGGAAGAGTGTGTAGGCCCATGAGGGATTCTGGCTAAGGAAAGACAGGGTACTTAAGTGTGTCTTAGTGACCCACCCCTCTTTCCTGGGAATTCTCCTCAGGGATACATTGCTTATAGGTCAAGTGTATTTCTAAAATACTATTGTGAAGGCTCGGTGTTATGACTAGTAAAACTCTAAACTTATGAGAACTCCTAAGTCTAACACTCCATATTTCCTTTCACTTACAACCTTTTATTGTTTTCTACTAGACATAGACTCCTACTCTCCTTCCTCCCCGGTATACCGTCCCGGAGAAGAGTCTGATTGGGAAGAAGACATCGGGACACCCGTGCATCAGTCACCAACACCCCCAACTACTAGACCAAGGTTCGATGTAAGGGCAGATTGGATTAGGAACACCGGCCCAAGACTTCGAACATGTGGATCACCCGCACCCATGAACCCGTATCAGACACCCCATCTCCACAATCAGTTACCACCCCCATTAAGAGACCCATATCTAATGCCCGACCCGTATCATCCTAACCCTTGGGTAAGGCATACAACGGCACCAACTAGTGTTATGGGAATTCCAACCAATGACATTCACCCATATGTAAGGACCTCAGATTTTGAGAGGCAAAGGATGGAGCAGGGGGTAATGCACGATCTGTAAGGACAAAGAATGGATAGCCTAGCAAACTAATTAGGGTACCAAAAGGAGTTAATCTCCCTCCTCGAAAAAGAAATACTGGAGCATCGCACTGAGACAGCTAAAGTTGAAGCCAGATCGGCTACCCCCGAGTGACCATGGCGGTGCTCGTCATGGGAATTATTCTCCTCCTAGTGGAAAGCTACAAGAAACGTTAACAAAATTATTTTTCCATTATTTATTATCTTTAAATTTTCAGTTTGAGAACCATTTCCCTATGTTTTGAGTAAGGTTTAACATTTCAGCATTTAATCAATTTTATATATTCCAACTCTAAAATTACTATTCATTGATTTGACCCGTTGAGTGTGAATTACACCCATCATATTTTCATCAAAATTTCTCAAGTATCACCTTCTTCATTCAATACGATTTAGTACACTACCGACAATCTTCATCGTAAACAAATCATCCTATTATTTGATTTAAACAACCTCGTTATTTTCAAACAAAACGTCTATCAAACTTTTAGATAGTATCAGAAATATGAATTTTCTATAAACATTTTCATCTTGTGAGAAAACCCAATACAACCTGTTTTATAAAGGCATCATTTCAAATTGATAAATAAGTATGATTTTCCTCATTAAAGTAATTATTTCTAAAACCTGGCTAAATTGATGTACAACTACTTGATTAGCCAATAATTTCGCTTAAAAAAATATATTCTCCTTATAATAATTGAAAATTTAAAAAGTTTTTCCTATAAACTGTCTATTTATTTAAATTATGTAACTCAATGGTTTCACTACTTTATATATATACAACCAAGAACGATTTACCACTTTCTATTTTCAAACAAAGATCAGTATTTGTAAACAGATTTCCCTGAATGTTTTTCAGAACCTCCTCGTTATCTTTCACTTACCACTTCAAGAGACGACCCATTTCACGTAAACGATTAACCATCCCTACAAACCTCAACGAGATTTAAAGAGCTAGAACCTAACTACCACATCCTACACGAACATAAACCAACACGCTGATCCGCAACACCTAATCACATGCAAAACTCGTTAGTATATGTCACACAAAATTCATTAACTTACGTATGCACGTTCACAAGATACACATCACGATCACATAATACATGAAACTAGTTTATTTGCAAATCACAATTTACTAGATTGATCACATAACACATGAAACCAGTTTATTTGCAATATACATGATACATAACAATTGTTTGCTTGGCACAAAATACTAGATTGACTACATTGAACATGAAACTTATTGAGCTACAAAATACATGATGCTAAGTTGTCAACACCATACATGAACTTCATTTCCTACAATACACATGACACTTGGTTGTTTACATTACACATGAGAGCTTATTGATTTACAAAATACATGATGCTAAGTTGTTCACGCTACACATGAAACCTATTTGATTTCAAGCTACGTGACACTAGATCATACATGAGACTTGTGTGTTTAAATTATACGCGAAACTAAGTTGCTTGCAATTGTTACAAATGATTGAGCACATTATACACAAAGAATGGTCATACACTTTGTTCACCAAACTTGGAAACCATAACACATTGAAACTACTCGGGGTTTGACGTATTCTTGTTCAAACACGAGTAAACTAAGAAACTCTTAGTTATACTACCTTATTACTCCTTAGTTGCTAACTGACCTGCCTACTTAAGGACATAGTTACTTTTTAACAACTTTTATGTGAAAACAATAGACATGAACGGAGTGAAATTGTGCCCCTCTTGACCCGCACACAACGGAATGATCTATACGGACCATGCGATAATTTGAGTAATTACGGGTGCACACGAAATTATAAGAATCAGCGCATGGAAAACATAGTAAATTTTGTCGTGTGTTATGACATAAAACCTATCCTGATATATAGTAACAAAACTAATGTGATATGACAAGGGCATGGTGGATAGTGTTCCAGTCATATTGTCAAAAGTAGCGTTACTCGTATCACGTGAAGTTTTATGATATTTTGACCTGGACCAATGTTTGTGAACCCTCTTATCCACTGACAATTCTTAAGCATATCAGACTGCATCTTAAACAAACCCTGATCATCAAGTTCCCATCAATTCCATTCCAAGTAATGCATTTCACCTTTGGAGTCCAAAATATTCTTTGACAATTTTCTCCCTAATCCTTTTAAACTAAATCCACAGTCATCATTCATGCCTAACTTAGAGAAACATACCTGAATCTTGTCATGTATCATACTCCTCAACCCAACTTTCAAAGTTCATCTAAACGTGGTCCTGAATTTACTTGGGAACGTGAGGATCAAATGAAGCTCAAGTATCCACACCTCTTCGCTGATTCAGTTGCCTCAATTAGCTAAATTTCGGGAAGAAATTCCCTCAACATGGGGATACTGTAACATCCATG
Organism: Smallanthus sonchifolius; assembly: GCA_023525975.1. Taxonomy (NCBI): domain Eukaryota; kingdom Viridiplantae; phylum Streptophyta; class Magnoliopsida; order Asterales; family Asteraceae; genus Smallanthus; species Smallanthus sonchifolius. Next base: position 23,056,996 of record CM042030.1, on the reverse strand, counting down.
ATTTTCAGGCCATAATTTTTCTCTATTCTTTTGAACCCTCATTTAAACCTTGAACCCCTTTACTATACTTGAACCTCTCCCACTTGAATCTCCTTCCAGATTTTGAGCCCTGGAACATTTTTTTACATTCAATTTTGACCATAAAAAGTCAAAATACGCGTAAATCACAATCAATTCCCCTAAACCTGCCATCAAAAATCCTTCCTATTTGGGTCCAAATCATTCGCGATCCATTCAAGGATGCGTATCAGTTAATGGATTCGAAAATCAAAACCGAATTCAAAGAGATTGAAACCCACTTTAGGAAAGTCGTGTGAGTGGTTACGGATGGCAATTCATGGTGTTAACCCAGCAAATCTCATTGGTTCAAGGCTGTAAACGTGTTATAACCATCTTATAAGATCCCCTACCCGGTTGCAACTCGAAATCGTCTCCAAAAATCTGTCCTTTTCCTTTAATTTTTTTTGTTTGCATCGGCGCGAGGGGAGGAGGGACCGAACCTCTCTAATTCGACGAGTGAAGGCTGCTTTGTGAGAAAGAATTTCATGGCAGGTAATCAATCTCTCCTTCGTAATCGAACATCTGATCAGCTTTCTTTCGATTTGGGGGGGCTAGGTTAAGGGATGGGTTCACATCTGTATAAGTTGAGAAAGAAGAAAGCGATGGACCTGCATGTTTTATATATTATATTATGAGATCTTAAGCAATATAAGACTCCAACTCAATGGTTAAAACACTACACTTGCACAGCCAAGGTCATGAGTTCAAGACCTGTGGCTGGCATCTTTTTATGATATTTTTTTTCTTCTTTTGTTTGACATCCATACTTGATTTTTATAAATTTATGATTTTATAAATATAAACATTTTATAAGGAAACAATTAATATTATGAGACGGTTAATAGATCAATTTTTTTTATTATTATCAAGGGTTTATAATTAATATTATTTTTAAATAAAAAAAACATATTTATTATAATGTTTAATCATTTTCTAAAAAACGTTTTGAATATCACCATTAGTATATGAACATCATTATCTTTTTGAATTATTTACTATTATATATTTCAAAAAAGACATGATAAACATTTTTGTAAACCTTACTATTTTAGTTATAACATTTAAAACGACATGATCTATAATATATTATTAACAATACGATTTTATTAGTATTACTAATATTATAAATTTTAATAATTTTAATAGTATTAGTAATTATATGATTCATTTAGTAATTAATTTTTCTAATTTGATTTTCATAAATAGTGATATTACAAATCGTATAACAAATTTATTTATTTCAAATGATATCCTTGTATTATTATATCATTTCATCAAATCACTTTTGACAATGTCTTATTAATATAAATATTACATTAATATATTTAATATATTTGCAGATAATGTTTATTATTGCACCTAACTTGCTTTCATAAATAAAATTTATAAAACATCTTTTACACACTCTATTCGTATTTTCCCGATCACTCGCCCAAATTCCAAAATCCAAAGATCCCAAATCATTTCGTCCTTTTTTCCTTTAATCATTTCAATGTATTAAATATGTATGACTATTTATTTAGGACATCGTTAACCCGGATCACTTGCCCTCACAATCCGGTTCAAGTTTGAGTCACACTATCAAGGTGAGTTTTACATAGCCCCCTTTTCACTATTTTACATTTAGGGGTGAAACATGATCACAACATTACAATGATTTACACAAACTACACAATACAAATCCACTTTACAATTTGTGTGCAATTTGAGCTTTATGTTTGAGTGGTAGGTGTGTTAACTGTTTGTGTGCAATTACATGTACAATCATTAAGTATACAAGCCGACGGTTAACAATGATAGATCTATTGAGTCTGACAAACCCATCCAGATTGGGGTGATTGTTACCGACAACACAATTTTGCATGCTAGTTACAAAGGTTTGATTGTACTCTTGGTTACACAATAGTAACTCCCCATAAACGCCTTATTAATCATGACTTGTTTGGATTTGTTTACACATAACACTTTGATGCTATTTAGAGTCAAAACCTATGTATACTCACCAACTTTTTAGTTGACCTCGTTTTCATCATGTTTCAGGTACAAAAGTTTGAGTTGATCAAGTTGCTACACTTAGGTTGTGGACCTAGTTAATTGAAACAAATGAATATGTTTTGTATTTCAAATATTCTTGTATTGTTGTATTTGGAAATTGTGAATGGAAATGTAACGTTTTAATATATAAAATTTTAGCCAACTATGTGCTCATGAACAGTCTACAAGTCCCGCCCTGACGTTTCCGCTGTCGGTTGGGGTGTGACAGTCAATGTTACACCCGTTCAACCTCCAATCGAGTTAGCGAGACTAACGCGGGTGGGGTTTGTCAAACCCAGTAGTACTACTCAACATACCTCGCTATTCTTCATATTTAAACGGTTCGATGTGAGGACTTTCGTGATAGAGGTTACGCTTAAGTACACAAGTGGTAGTGAAATATTATGTGATCCATGTCCGTTTGTATGTGTCTCTCCCTGGCTGGAAGACAAGTAACGGATGTCTGCTCGTATGCATGTTTTTCCCCAACGGGAAAACAAGTAAAATGATGTTTGTTTGTATGCATGTTTCTCCCCAACGGGAAAACAAGTAAAATGATATTTGTTTGTATGTATGTTTCTCCCCAACGACAAAACAAGTAAAATACCGTTTGTGTGTATGCATGTTTCTCCCCAACGGGAAAACAAGTAAAATAATGTTTGTGAGTATGCATGTTTCTCCTCAACGAGAAAACAAGTAAAATGATGTTTGTGTGTAAGTATGTTTCTCCCCCAATAGGAAAACAAGTAAAAAGGCGTGGTGAAACTCACCAGCGTTGCGTAGTAGGTAGTATCACACAAGTATGAGATTTTGAACCTCAAGTGTTAGCCTGCACGGCTTACGTATGTCCTAGAATTATAAACACATAAGTTACGGACATATGGGATTTGTGACGATGACACGGAAGATTAGAACGTCTTAAAAACATTCTAAGGATCAATGAGTAGACGAACGTGTCTACGGGAATAGGGTTTCTTAATATAATTATTAAGATGAAAGCGTATCGTGTCGAACGACTCTAATACAAATAATATTAAATAAGTAAATAAATTCATGCGTTTGTATCATTTAATAATGGTCTAAGAAAATAATATAACATATATATTATTTTTGAACTCGTAGGAAATATGCTATAATCATTCAGTGACAAAATAATAAATATATTATTTTTATTCGAGGATACGACGTGGGTAAACAATATAAACAATTATATAATTTATTAGTTGAAAGCGTTATACGAGGTTAATAAACGAGGCGAAATAATATACATATATATTATTTTATACTAGAAGTCACGGTTTGAAAACATATTATTTTATTCGAAGTCGTGGTTTGAAAAATAATATAAATATATTATTTTAAAAGTGGTAATAAATATAAAAATAGGTTATAAAACCAAACCCGAGCCTACGGGTCTTTTCTGAGTTCTAAAATATCATAATATAATATTCAAATATTGTTTAGAAAATATAAGATTGTTAAACAAGAATCTGTCAAAGAATTAACCTACACACAACCGTGCCTAGGCTAGTGAGCGCGACCGTGCTGGTCTGGAGTGCGCCCGTGGTTAGTCAGAAGACATAACCGGGGTCTGTTCATCAGGCACGACCGTGCTCGTGACCGGCACAACCGTGTCTGTGGTTTTCAGGGCATGACCTTGTCTAGCTAGTAGGCACGACCAGGTCAGGTACGGGGCACGACTGTGCTCGGAGTGGCACGACCGCGCTAGAAGATTAGCGCGACCGTGTCAGGTGAATTTCAGAAACAAAATTGCTCGAATCTTATAAGGTTAATGTTGGAAATCATAGGGCTTTTGATAAATAAGGTATTGCGAACATAACCATGTATTTTAATTGGGTTGAGCTTCTGTCTAGGCCAGAGTTCGATTAAAATGAAAAGTATGAAAAAACTTAGTTCTGATTCGAGTCTAATTTAGTGATGTAAGCCCTAAATAAGTTAGGGCTTTCAATCTAAACGCTAAAACGAAGATAAGGATGTGTTCAATTAACTCAAACACTGACGAATTGATAGAGCTCGACTGTGATGTGTTTCGGCTTGAATTCCGGCGACTCCGACTTCGCCTTCGCCTCCGGACAAAATGGAATACGTGAGAGCTTGACAGAGGTTCATACGAGGTGTGGGAGTAGTTTCTTTGCGCAATAGCAATTCAAATGATCAGTTTTGAGTGATATGATAATGAGATCGACGGTTTCAGGTTTAAGAGTCATAATGGAGTTTTAATTAGTGGTAATGCGAGTGTTTAGGTGTACGTTCATGTTTGTTGATGGCTCGATCGTGGTTGTCGGTTACGAATTCAAATGAATTAGCGAATTAAGTCTAGTTTACGTTTCAACTGGCAAGAGGCGCGACCGTGCCTGTGCACCAGGCACGACCGTGCTTGAGTACACGGCACGACCGTGCTCCTGCACTGGCGCGACCGTACTTGGTTGAGTTTTGGGGAAATGCATAAATAGTCCTTGTGGCTTGAGATGTTTGAGATTTGACAGGTTTGGTCCCTGTAGTTTTTGAGATAACGGAGTTTAGGTTAACGGGGTTAACGGAAATTTGTCGGGTGTCACAGAGTCCGAAGAATCCTGAGTTGATGATGAAGAGGAGCTTGAAGCAGGAGAGGTACCTAGGATATTCACAGACATAAGAGGATTAGCTGAGACAGATATGTTAGTGAAATCAGGAAGATGAAATGATTTAAACAAAGAATCGACATCAAAAAGCTAATCAGGACCGTCCCCAGCGTCCGTGTGATTGCTTTCATGCCAGTTGATATCAATGGACTCTAGCACAATCCTTCGTCTCTTGTTGTAAACACGAAAATCTCTTTGGTTAGAGGAATAGCCCACGAAATAGCACTCATTCGCTTTGGCTTCAAACTTGTTCAGCTGAACAGAAGTATTCATCATTGTGCAAACACACCCAAACTTCCTAAAGAAATCAATTACAAGCTTGCGCTTGTACATAATTTCATAAGGTGTCTTGTTGCAACTTTTGGTGATGAGAACTCGATTTTGCACAAAACATGCGGTATTGAATGCCTCGGCCCAAAATGTTACATGAAGCTTAGAATCAACGATCATAGTTCTTGCTGCTTCTATCAATGTGCGATTTCTTCGTTCAGCTACACCATTTTGTTGTGGAGTACGAGGTGCACTGAATTGTCGAGAGATACCCTTACTTTCATAGAAAGAATCTAGAATGGCATTCTTGAACTCTGTGCCATGATCACTGCGAATAGTCTTTACACTTAGATTGAACAGATTCTCGATTTGTAGCAGATGAATTTTCAGAGTCTCTGACGTCTCATCTTTCTTTGCCAGGAAGAATACCCAAGTAAACCGAGAGAAGTCATCGGTTACCACCAAGCAGTAGGATTTCCTTCCATGACTCATGACACTCACAGGACCGAAGAGATCCATGTGAAGCAATTATAGAGAAGAGTTAATGGAATTGGTGGTTTTGGGCTTGTGAGATGATTTGTGCTACTTGCCCTTGGAACAGGAAAGACAATTTTCCACGGGTGAGAAGTCTTTTAGAGGTAAACCGGTGACGAGGTTTCCTCGAACAAGACGGTTCATAGTCTTGAAATTCACGTGTCCTAATCTCTATTACCAAAGAAAGGACTCATCCTCTGAAGCTTTTGAAAAAAAGCAGGATTCGATTACTAATGGGTTATTCATATCTAGACTGTAGGTATTGAATCTTCGAGGAGCACGCATGAGGGTTAGGTCTTCGGGAATAACCACTCCACGCTTCAGAATCATACATTCTCTTAAGTTGAAGAGGGCACAAAAGTCTTTATCACAAATCTGGGACACACTCATCAGATTATACTTTAGTTGTGGGACGAAGTTGACATTCTCCAGGCTATTTACACCGTTGGACACAGTTCCTTGTCCTTTAATCTTTCCTCCTCTTGGATTGCCTGCAAAGGCAACAAAATGTCCGTCTATTGGATGATAATCTCGCAATAAAGAAAAATGACCAGTCATATGTCTTGAGCAACCACTGTCGACATGCTAGATATTGTCTCCAATCCTCCTTGATTGTCCCTACACAAAATGAATCATTTAGACATTGGTACCCAAGTCATTGCTAACTTGGAACGTCTTAGTTTTACAAGATGCATTTCGGAAATCTTAGTCAGAATCCTCCTTTAATGTGTTCTCAAAAAGATCATTATTCTTAATTTTCCAAATCCTTTTCGACCAATTTTTAGCATTTTTAATCCTTTTATGTCGCAGAGTTCTACTATGTCGAGATTTAGAGAAAACATTTGAAACACAGTCAATTGAATTTTGAATAACAGATGGTACGTTTTCTTGCTCAAAACGATATGTAGACAGTTTACATGACTTAAAAACATGATTGGATTCCCCACAACTAATACAAACTTTATCACATGTCGGGTTAGCCTGATAATTGTCATCACAAGATGATGAAGATGATTGTGATGTTGAGACATCAGAACTAGAGGCAACTCGTTCTTCAATATTTCTTTCATGAAGGCTTTGATCTTCCTTTAATCTGAAAAATTCCATATTGCTCATTGTTTCTTGTGGAATGTCAGTCACCACAACTCCTGCACTTTTAAAATTTGCAATACAACTCATAGCATTTACAGATTTAGGAACAAAAGGCAAAACATTCTTAAACTTAGAAATAGCATTTCTCAAACTGTCATGCTCAGAAGGCACAGAACCAAAATACAATTTTTCAATGTGTTTACAAATACTGGTTTTGACACGGATATATTATTACATTCATCCGACTCAATTTCATTTAAAATATTTCCCTTACTAGAACTCTCATCACAATCATCTTCAGAACCTACACAATCTAACTCTGCACAGCAAGCAAAACTGTCCGAATCTGAAGTTTGGATATAATCATCAACAAATAAATTGCAAACAAAGGGTGTGGGAACATGAGGAACTGGCATATCAGAAAATCTACCGTACTTGGAATATGGAGGAGGGGTGAGAGTTATACCCGATGCCTTCTGTAACCTTTTTATGAATTTGATTATCAATGATTCCAACAAGAATTTTCTGATCCATACCCATGTGTTCAACTTGAAAATTTTCCTTTTCAGACTTTTGAAGTCTTTCAGTTAGATTTTGATTATTATTTTTTGTGTAGTAAGTTGTACAATCAAAGATCGATTTTCTCTAGAAATATCACGAATTTTCTTTATGTAAAGTTTCTCATTTTTAGCCACAGAATCATACATCACCTTTATGTGATCACGTTCATCGACCAAAGCCTGGTTGATGAATCTGTATTTCTGAATCTCATTTAAACAAGATTTAGCATTGCAAAGTCTAGACATTACCTCAGCTGGTACGGCGGTGAGATCCTCGGCTGGTTCAATCATGACACATTTTTCTTTCTCTTCAATGTCTGCCATTACTGCCTTGTCAGCTGCTTCCACTTCTTGATCTCCCCAATGATAGTGTCCATCAGCTTAACAGACCAGAACTGTTAAGCTGGAAGTTGTAGTGGATTTGGGAGAGATGGCAGCTTGCTTTCCAGATGAGTTTTTCTTCTCATGCTGCTCCTTTGATGATGGCTCCTTGCAATTGCTTGCGAAATGACCCACTTGGTCGCAGTTGTAGCATCTCACCTTTTTTATGTCAAACCCTAGAGTCTTTAGTTTCTTGAATATATCCATCCGAGTTCTCTTGATGAATCTTTTGGCTCTCAGAGTCAGCATAGCCTCACACCAATCAATATCCATCTTTTATAAATCATCCGGGTTGATCTACTCCAAGTCATCAGGTTGAAAGCTGATCGGTGTCAGGTTTCCAGAAATCTGTGCATCATAGCTCGACATGAAAGCAGTCATGATAGGTAGATATTCATCAGGTATCATAGTGGTTGGTTTCTGAGAAGTTGATGAAGTAGTAAGCTGAACTCCAGAAATTGAAGGTAGGACATCAGTTTGAAAATATGCCATAGTAGTTTTGTTGGATGAAGTGGAAGAACCTTGATCAGCAAGAAGAGCTATGTTTCCAGACTGATTAGTTGGAGTGACTGTACCCTTCTTTATCTCCAACTCATAAGACTCCATAATGCTATAGAGTTCTTGCTGTGACAAATCACTCAGCTTTTCCGTTTTCTTGATCATAATCCGGTACATATTCCATTCCTCGGGCATTGAATCAAGCAGCTTCTTGTTTAACTCAACAGTGGGATACTCAGTTCCCAAAACTTTTAACTTAGAGACAATGCTTGAGAATCGGTTGATCAATTCAGATATGGGTTCTCCAGGGACACTACTAAACATCTCATACTGCTTCTTGATCAAGTCCCTCTTGCTTTCTCTAACCTCAGCACTTCCATCATACCTTGTACATAAAGCAACCCAAAGATCTTTGGCAATCGTATACTCAGCAAATATGTTGAACACATCCATAGGAAGAGCCATAGCAATAGATCCATAAGCCTTGTTATCTCTGGCAATCAAGTCAATATCCTTTTCATCATATTCAGACACAAGTTTGGGACGCTGAACATCTGTAGTGGTAGGAACTGCATTGTGTGGACCATCAGTGATTGACTGCAAAAGAGTATGGTCATGGAATTGAAAGAAAGTCTTCATTTTCTTGGTCCAATCATCAAAGTCTCTAGTGGACACCAAGACAGGTGGTTTGTTTCCTCCAGCATATTCATTGTTTCTTGAAGATGCCATAACCCAGACAATCTAAACTCAAACAGTACCTACTTTTTGGTGAATAGGGTTGATCGAAACAACTAGTTTCGATAGAGAAAAAGCTGACCGAAACTACTAGTTTTGATAGATCAATGCGGGCCCAAAACTTCTAGGTTCAATAGAGAAAGCAGAATCCAGAAACAACTTGTTTCGATGAAGAAGACTTGGTAGAAAAATCCAACAAACGCAGTAGAAACTACAAGTTTTGATAGGGCAGTAGTTTCAGATGATCAATATGCAAAGGTTAGTTTCGATATAACAGGACAAATATCTAGTTTCGATGATACCTTCTCCAGACAAGAGTACAGACAAGAAGTTTCGATAACCAACAAAAAGTAGAAATTGTCTCCTAGTAGTTTCGATGCCTTCTTCCCTAAGTTTCAGAAAACCTCCATTGAAGAGTAGCTTCAATAATCAATAACGAAGAAATAACAATCCAATCCAGCGAAAAGCTTCCTGTAATACTCCAGATCACGAAAATAACCTCTAAACTTTAAAACTCAAACTCAGACAACCGGAAATCGATGAAACAGTACTTCCAAAACTCAGATGCAGAAAAAAGCATCAATAAAATACTGATAAACACCTAAAATCGATCACAAAAACCTGAATATACTCAGAAATCAAGAGCATAAAGCTCTGATACCAATTGTAGGTCCAGATTTCAATTGGAAATCTCACAGAAGATCGATTACACACACAGGCGGAATCTGTGTGTATGGTGGTGAAACAGAGGGTAGAAACAGAAATGGTAAAGATAACAGCTAACCACACATGAATCAACACAAATATGATGTGAAATTGTAAGAACAAAGCATTAAACAAATGCAGATTTTATTGATTCTTCAAGAACAGTGAAAGAGAAAATTCAGGGTTATAGCCGCTACTCACACCGTAAACATTCTCAAACTAGGCTATTTATAGTAAGTTGACAGGCTCGAAACTATGCTCACCGAAACTAGTAGTTTCGGTTGAGCATTTAGAAATGAATGAACCTCCTATCAATCGAAACTACTAGTTTCGATTGAACAAACCTCAATCGAAACTAGATAGTTTCGATGGCCCAGACTTAGAAATAAAACAGGAAATTACATAAAATGAAATTACAAGTAATCAAAACTTAAACTAAACAATGTTCAAAAGAAATACATTGATGACAACAGCTTATACAAAAATAAGACTCTACATGGATGAATGTAGCTTCAAGAAAGTGTCGTATGTGAGTGATGGAATCTTTGAATCCCAAGGATATGAAGTCTTGAAACTTTCAAGTATGGGTTTAGTATGACGATTAGAAAAATGGTATGGTAAAACTTGGATGTCCGTAATTGTCAAACGTATTGACTTATGTTACAGAGAGATTAATAAATTCAAGTACTATACATACTCAGTGGCGATGCTGGTATCCTATTTTGGAGCCTAACTTTTAGAAACCGGAGACGAAGGGAGATGTAGTCAAGGATGTTGACAAAATGTCTTATTGGCTTGTGGGCTAAGGCAAAATGCCAAAGGAAGGTCGCATAGGAAACTTCCATGGCTTGATAAGCCTATATGAGGTGGGAGAAACTTGTAGTGGTTTCAACTACAAAATTATAAGAAAAAGGTAGTATATGTTACGATTTGGTTAAGTGGCGGGTCTTTTGACTAAAGAGTCTGTAATTCCTATTCTTGGAGGAAACCTATTCCTATGAATGATCGAATAATGTCGATTTAGTGGATAGTATGATATGATAGGACGTGACCATACTTTCTGAGTCAGAATGAAATGTCGTTTAATTTGTTCGATTGGAGGAATCAGGTGAATATTTTACCGTTGGTCGGGAGTTATGGCGTCATCCTAGCTATTATTTGAGTATTTGTAACATCCATGTTTTTCCTACTATCTTATCCTGTGCAATAAATGACAATTTCAATTTCATTTAATATTCAAAACTTTGTGTCACACACTTAGTATTTTTATGTGCAATAACTATGGAGATATATCATAAATATCGACAAATTCCGGATTAACCCCGTTAAACCTAAACTCCGTTATCTCATAAACTACAAGGACCAAACCTGTCAAAACCCAAACCAACATCAAACTACAAGGACTATTTCTGTATTTAACCAAAACTTAAGTTGACACGGTCACGCCGTTGCTTGAGCACGGTCGCGCCAAGTGCATCAGGCACGGTCGTGCCTAATTCCAGGCACGGTCGCGCCTCGTGTGCAGTCAAAACGCAAACTCAATCCGTAACATCCCAAAACGTTCGAGTTCGTAACCATAACTCAACATTTATGATTTCGAACATCATTAGGTAGTTTCTAACTATCCATTGCCGCCATTTAACCCGAATTAATTCCAATTATGAACTTTAAAACCAAAACCGTCAACTATACCATCAAATTCGACCATCTGAGTTGTTATTCCTCACAATCGTCCCTCTACACCCCTTACTCGCACCTCTCAGAAGCTATTGCATCAATTTGGCCGGAGAAGGAACCAGAGATGCCGGAGGCTAAACCGTTTGAAGTCGGAGGTCCTTTTGGTCGAACACCTTCTATTCGAGATCGTTTAAGATAACTAATCGCACCTAAAGTTTCGTTTTCATCTGTAGATGGAAAGCCCTAACCCAATTAGGGCTTACAACATCTAATTTAATATGAATCGGTTCTAGGGTTCATGGCATATATGCTCTAATAGAACTACACCCTAGACACGCTCTCAATTCGATTAAATTGCATGGTTAGGTTCGCAAACATCCCCTCTTTGTTAGCCCCATGAATCCAACTATTGTTAGTATAAGATTTAGTCAATTTGTTCTATGGAGGAAACCAGACACGGTCGTGCTCATCCATTAGCACGGTCGTGCCTCTACTCCAAGCTTAGTTGTGCCTCCTGGCTAGACGCGGTCGCGTCCCGAGCCTAGGAACGGTCGCGTCCCGAGCCTAGGAACGGTCGTGCCCTAATATGGCGCGGTCATGTGTCCCGTGGTCAGCTTTATTTTTAAATCATTTTTAACATATTCTTTTTATAAAAATTATTTTATAAACCCCAAGGCCTGATAATATTTTTATGAACCGAATTATTAACTTTAGAGATTAAAACCTAACAGTTTCTAATTAAAAACAACCCGTATAATTATATTATTTAAAACCCTTACGAGTTATTTTAGTTACCCAAATTATTTAGTACAACTTATATCCTCTTTATTATTCATATAATTTAGTAAATAATTAATTTAACCATTGAATTAATTGAAACAATATAATTTATTGACCTAATTACCTATATGTTCGACTAAATATTATTCAAACACGTATTCTTTTATTTATAAATAAATTAACTATTTATATATACACATAGATATAAACTGGTATTAACAAAGAAAACACATTATTCGCAAAGAATAAATACACGTCATTCAACCTAACCCAATTCCCTTATCCATTAGTCCTTCGAGCATGTCATTGATACATATATACATCCAATCATAGGTTAACCTCGTCTTAGCTAAACAACTTGCGTGACTACTCGTACTTGTGATTTCAAGCTACAGATCCAATGTGAGTTTACATAGCCCTTTTCCTTTTTGTACATTTTTGGGGTGAAACATGATTACTCAATAACACACTATATACAATTACATACGCACAATTCTACAATATGATCATATGTGTTTATTTGTGCTTTGTACTTGAATGCTAACTGTTAAGGCTACATATACATGACATACTCGTGTAATCATTAACACATTACATCAGGATAAAATTTGATTGTTATGCCCTACATTAGGATAACATGTGTTGTTATGCCCTACATTTACATCAGGATAACATGTGTTGTTATGCCCTATATTTACATCAGGATAACAGGTGTTGTTATGCCCTATATTTACATCAGGATAACATGTGTTGTTATGCCCTTCAGTTACAAGGTTACATTTGTGCAACTAGCTTAACTTAGATTCTCCATAAATGCTTTATAAACCATGTATCATATGAATTGTACACAAACTCTTTATATTACTTGTGGTATCAAAACCTATGTATGCTCACCAACTATTTTTAGTTGACTCTGTTTTCATCATGTTTCAGGTACTAGTGTATGAGATCATATGCAAGATACTATATATAGGATTTGGACTTAGTAAACATAGAAATTGAACATATTGATGTATTTGATGTTAGTTGTTGATTTGAACTATTGTAATGAAATCTTGATGTAATTAATATATGAAATTTTAATTGATCATGAGCTTATGAACAGTCCACATGTCCGCCCCGACGTATTCCGCCGTCGGTTGGGGTGTGACAGATTGGTATCAGAGCCTTGGTTATAGAGAATTAGGTTATTAGAAACCTTTGACCTAGACTATAACCTTTGGACACCCATATATGCCATGCTCTATGATTATATGATATATGCTACATGCTATGTGCTTCATGTCTAATATATTATGTGTTAATTTATTTAATGCCTATTTTTTTTAGACTTCATAACTTATTAGGCTATATCTAAATAATAAACAAAATAACAATATCCACACCCATACCCTAAGCCTCATATCCTTCTTGCCTACTTCTATATCATCATCATTATAGCATGTGGAACGTCATACTCATAAGTCTATTAAACATTCTTTACACCTCATTAAGGTTTTAAACTTTGGTAATTAGTAGAGGATACGTGCAATCTGGAAGGGTGACACATGTATCCTGGGTTCTCTGTCTAGGAAAACATTTCATATAAATCCCAATCAACCGAGGGATCTGTATGCTTTCCTGGGAATTCCCGGGATGAGTGTTTACTTATAGGCTAAAGCATGTCTCCTTAAAAGTTATATAAGTTTAATTAACCTTAATATGTCATAGTATTCTTGTGGTTATATTACTATATGAGTGCAATCCAAACTATGATTCCTCATGTTTATTTATTCTCTTATTCCTTTTAATCCAAACATTCTCATAAATTCTTACCTCTCTCCTTATGATGTTTAAATCTATAGCATGCCTCCTCGTCGTGCCAACGAGACCAACAACAACAACAATGATCTTGCTGCTCTTCTCACCCAACTTGTGAACCAATTCGCTCAGGCCAACAACAACAATAGTGGTAGTGCTACTGGTGGAGGTGGTGGTGGTACCAACCCACCCCCATGCACTTTCAAGCACTTTAACTCGTTCAACCCCATCAAGTTCAATGGCACCGAAGGAGCTATGGGTCTCCTTCAATGGTTTGAAGGCATTGAAAACACCTTCCTCAACAGTGATTGCCCTGACAATCTCCGGGTTGTGACCATGGCCTTGCCATGGGATGAAGTTAAGAGGCTCATGACCAAGGAGTTCTTTCCACGCAATGAGATGAAGAAGCTCAAGGCTGAGTTTTGGGATCTTACCCAACACAGTGGTGAGAACTTGGTCTATACAACTCGTTTCCATGAGTTGAGTCTTCTTATGCCTCACATGGTCACACCACTGAATCAGTGCATTGAGAAATAAATCGGTGGCCTGCCCATGAGTATCCAGGATATTGTTCTAGGAAGAAATCCTACTACCCTTGAAGACTCTGTCTACCTAGCTGCCACATTAACTGACAACCATGTGAAGACGGGAACGTTAACAAGGAAGGATGCAAAGAAGATCGATGACAAGACAAACCCAACCGAAGCGACTAAAGAGGACAAACTCGAACCTTCGCACAACAATAAGAAGTGCAAGGCTGGTAACTTTGCTGTCGTTACCCTTGCTACAATAATCAACTAAGTTGCTCCGGTGGCCCGTTACCCAAACACTAGGTCACATGTAGGCAACAATCCTCAATGCAACACTTGCAAGTACCGTCATCTCCCAAATGTACCATGCCTTCTATGCGCGAGTTGTGGGAGATATGGTCATTTGGCTAATACATGTCGATCTAGGCCTCCCGTTAACCAAGTCAACAAAGCCAATCAGCAAACTATTTACCCAAGCTCCACTGGCTATCACTAATGGGCATGCTTGCTATGAGTGTGGTGATCCAAACCACTTTCGAAACCAATGCCCAAGATTGGCTAATTCAAACCAAGGTGGTGCGCGTGGGCGTGCTTACAACATAAATGGAACTCAAGTCAATACCGAGACGGTGAATGAGACCGTTTGAAGCAAGTGCAAGAAGTAGTCGGATGAAGATTTAATCTAGAATAAGGTATGCATTGTAATAATTTACGTTACCTTTTGAACTATTTACACTATTAGGGTTTATCACCATCATTAAAAAGAGTTTGAGCTTGCTATCCAACTTCTAGAAGGTGAATCGTTTCGCGTGGGCGTTAACCATTCAAATTTAAAAATTTAAAACTCAACTATCTACATTGAACATGAACTCCAAGCAACATACTTGTCCGCAACACTCGACCACCCACAAAATTTGATAGTTTATGTTACTCATGAGATTCAGTAACTTACATATGAGCATTAACATGATACATAACACTGGATTTATCACATGATACATGAAATTTGTTTGTTTGCAATATACATAATACTAGATTTAGCACACGATACACAATACTAGATTGATCGCGTTATACATGAGACTTATTTGTTTACAATATACATGATACTAAGTTCACATTATACCTGAAACTTATTTGTTTACAATGTACATGATAATAGATTAAACATGAAACTTAGATGTATACATTATACATGGAACTAGATTGGGTACAATTGCTGCAATTGATGATCTCAAGGCATGATAATTCACTTTATCCATGAAAGTTGAAAACTACAAACTTTTAAGCTACTTGGGGTTTGACGTATTCTTGTTCAAACACGAGGAAGCTATGAAACTCTAAGTTATGCCACATTATTACTCTTTAGTTTTCTGATTGACCTTACTATCTAGGGGCACAGTTATTTATCAGCAACTCATACGTGAAAACAATAGGTGTGAACTAAGTTTTTTGTGTCCTCTCTTGACCCACACATAATGGGATGATCTATATGGACCATGCGATGAATTGAGTAATTACGGGTGCACACGTAATTATAAAAGTTAGTGCATGAAAAACATAGTGAATCCTGTCGTGTGTTATGATATAAAACGTATCGTGATATATAGTAACGAAACTAATGTGTTATGATAAGGGCATGGTGGATACGCCGCTGGTACTTCCTATATATAAGTGTTCCTGTCATATTGTCAGAAGTAGCGTACCTCGTGTCACGTGAAAATTTTATGTTATTTTGACCTTGACAAGTGTTTGTGAAATTTGTTGACTAGTAACGTATCTTGAACATATTAGACTACACCCTAAACATGTTTTGATCATCAAATTCCCATCGTTCTCATTTCAATGGATACATTTCATCATTGACGTCCAGAATATTCTTCAACAATTTTCTCCTTAAATCTCTCCAAACCAAATTTACTATCAGCGTTCATGACTTCGAGTATCAGACCGGAACCTTGTCATCAATTATACTCCTCAAACAAATTTTTTAAAAGTTCATTAAAAATCTAAATGTGGCCCAGAGTTTACTTGGGAACGTGAGGATCAAATGAAGGTCAAGTACCCACATCTTTTTCCTAATGCTATAGCTTCAACTTGTTGAATTTCGGGACGAAATTCCCTCAACTAGGGGATACTGTAACATCCATGTTTTTCCTACTATCTTATCCTGTGTAATAAATGACAATTTCAATTTCCTTTCACATTCAAAACTTTGTGTCACACACTTATTCTTTTTATGTGTAATAACTATGGAGTTATATCATAAATATCGACAAATTTCGGATTAACCCCATTAAACCTAAACTCCATTATCTCATAAACTACAAGGACCAAACCTGTCAAAACCCAAACCAACATCAAACTGTAAGGACTATTTCTATATTTAACCAAAACTCAAGTTGACACGGTCGCGCCGTTGCTTGAGCACGGTCGTGCCTAATTCCAGGCACGGTCGCACCTCGTGTGCAGTCAAAACGCAAACTCAATCCGTAACATCCCAAAATGTTTGAGTTCATAACCATAACTCAACATTTATGATTTCGAACATCATTAGGCAGTTTCTAACCATCCATCACCGCCGTTTAACTCGAATTAATTCCAATTTTGAACTTTAAAATCAAAACCGTCGACTATACCATCAAATTCGAGCATCTGAGTTGTTATTAATCGACCCTCTGCACCCCTTACTCGCACCTCTTAGAAGCTATTACGCACATCAATTTGGCCGGAGAAGGAACCAGAGACGCCAGAGGCTAAACCGTTTGAAGTCAGAGGTCCTTTTGGTCGAACACCATCTACTCGAGATCGTTTAAGGTAACTAATCGCACCTAAAGTTTCGTTATCACCTGTAGATGGAAAGCCCTACCCAATTGGGGCTTACAACATCGAATTTAACGTGAATCGGTTCTAGGGTGCATGGCATATTTGCTCTAATCAAACTACACCCTAGACACGATCTCAATTCGATTAAAATTCATGGTTAGGTTCGCAAACATCCCCTCGTTGTTAACCCCATGAATCCAACAGTTGTTAGTATAAGATTTTGTCAATTTTTTTCTCTGGAGGAAACCAGACACGGTCGTGCTCATCCATTAGGATGGTCGTGCCTCTACTCCAAGCTTGGTTGTGCCTCCTGCCTAGACGCGGTCGCGTCCCGAGTCTAGGCACGGTCGTGCCCTAACCTGGCGCGGTCATGTGTCTTGTGGTAAGCTTTATTTTTAAATCATTTTTAACATATTCTTTTTATAAAAAATTATTTTATAAAACCCCAAGGCCCGGGAATATTTTTTTGAACCGAATTATTAACTTATCAAATATAAACAATCACTTTAGAGATTAAAACCTAACAGTTTCTAATTAAAAATAACTCGTATAATTATATTATTTAAAACCTTTACGTGTTATTTTAGTTAGCCAAATTATTTAGTACAACTTATATCCTCTTTATTATTCATTTAATTTAGTAAAGAATTAATTTAACCATTTAATTAATTTAAACAATATAATTTATTGACCTAATTACCTATATATTCCACTAAATATTATTCAAAAACTTATTCTTTTATTTATAAACAAATTAACTATTTATATATACATATAGATATAAATTGGTATTAACAAACAAAACACATTATTCGCAACGAATAAATACACGTCATTCAACCTAACCCAATTTCCTTATCCATTAGTCCTTCGAGCATGTCATTGATACATATATACATCCAATCATAGGTTAAGCTCGTGTTAGCTAAACAACTTGCGTGACTACTCATACTTGTGATTTCAAGCTACAGATCCAATGTGAGTTTACAAAGCCCCTTTTCCTTTTTGTATATTTTCGGGGTGAAACATGATTACTCAATAACACACAATATACAATTACATATGTAGAATTCTACATTATGATCGTATGTGTTTATTTGTGCTTTGTGCTTGAATGCTAACTGTTAAGGCTACATATACATGACATACTCGTGTAATCATTAACACATTACATCAGGATAACATTTGATTGTTTTACCCTACATCAGGATAACATGTGTTGTTATGCCCTACATTTACATCAGGATAACATGTGTTGTTATGCCCTACATTTACATTAGGATAACATGTGTTGTTATGCCCTACATTTACATCAGGATAACATGTGTTGTTATGCCCTACATTTACATCAGGATAACATGTGTTGTTATGCTCTTCAGTTACAAGGTTACATTTGTGCAACTAGCTTAACTTAGATTCTCCATAAATGCTTTATAAACCATGTATCATATGAATTGTACACAAACTCTTGATATTACTTGTGGTGTCAAAACTGATGTATGCTCACCAACTATTTTTAGTTGACTCTGTTTTCATCATGTTTCAGGTACTAGTGTATGAGATCATATGCAAGATATTATATATAGGATTTGGACTTAGTAAACAAAGAAATTGAACATGTTGAGGTATTTGATTTTGATTATTGATTTGAACTATTGTGATAAAATCTTGATGTAATTAATATATGAAACTTTAATTGATCATGAGCTTATGAACAGTCCACATGCCATTGTTCAAATACTAGATGGTGGATGGTGTTGAACACCGACTGTTATGGGGCGAGTCATTTGTTTATTAAGGAGATAACGATAGGTAAATTCATTGAGAACTCAATGTAGTGTGGAAATGACTTTGAGATAGTAAAGAATATTATGTGTAGCTTTCGGGGACGAAACCCTAAATTAGGAGGGATGATTTGTAACGAACCACTTTTTGTGTTTAATAAATAATATGTGAAAAACATATTTTAAGGGTGTAAATAAACCAAAATAAAAGTGTAGGTGTTATTTGCAATTAAGCAAACTTGACTTTCTAGCAAAAAAGGGGCAAAACTGAAAGTCTAGGGGCCAAATTGTAATTCAGCAAAAGCTGATTTGGTCTTATGGTGGTGGTAGCGCAGAACACCCACATATTTGTGTGTGTTCTTGTGAAAATCTTCAATGGAGAAGAGGGGGAGAGCCAAAAATCAAAATTTAAGAGTTGAATGTGAAATCAGATTGGATTAGAGTATTCCTCTTCTTCAAGATTGCAAGTGTGTTCTTCATCCTCTAAAACCTCCATTAATGGAGTTTTTAGTGAGTTTTGGTAAAAACCCTAAATGGGTAAAATTGGTGGTATTATTTGGATTGAATCTTGTCTAAAAACTTTAATCTAGTGTTAATGAAGTTAGAGAATCATGAATTACATGATTTAAACATCCAATTGGGTGAATTCAAAATTAGGGTTCTCGAGGTCAAATTAGGGCTTTTTGATTTGGAGATGTTTGAATGTTAAATTGAGGTTGGGTAAGTGTCTAGGGAGTTATTAGACACATAATTAACCATAAAGCCCCAATTTTTATGATGATTTGTAAATTTGGAGTTTTGGTATAACTTGGGTGAATCCTTAACGGGTGTCATTTGGGTTAAGGGAGTTTTGGGTGGTGTTTGAATGGTGTATAAGTGTTGTGGCATGTCCATGAACACTAGACCAAGTAGAAAATACATTCATAATAGGTGATTTATGAAATTAAGTTGTTGGGTGAACTTGGATGATTCCTAAACGGGTCAAAATGGGTTGAAAGGTTGTTTTGGGTGTTAGAGGTTTGGTTATGGTTGTGTTAACCAAATTAAGCTAGGGTGTTGATCTTTAGATCATAGGTGTGTCTTCTCAATTTGGTGTATGGATTAAGATCATAAGATTACTAAATGTAAGTTGATTGCTAGGTAATCAATGTGTTAAGGAGCTAGCTTTGAAAATCAAATGGGATCCTGCTTAGTAAAAGGTAAGTGTTCTTACACTTACTTAGTAATTGATATGTGATTGTTAATACACATGTATGCTCACTTATGTGTGTACTAATTGGTGTTTATGTTTGATGCTTACACATAATTAGGGTGTATAATTATGTGTTTGGGTATTTGGTGTTTATGTTTGATGCTTAGACATAATTAGGATGTATGATTGTGTGTTTAGGTGTTTGGTGTTGATGATTGATTCTTACACATAATCAGGGTGTAAAATTATTTGTTTGGGTATTTGGTGTTTATGTTTGATGCTTACACATAATTAGGGTGTATTATTATGTGTTTGGATGTTTGGTGCTATGTTTGGTTCTTACACATAATTAGGATGTATGATTATGTGTTCGGATGTTTTGATGTTTTGCAATGTGCGTATGTTTGTTTGCAAAAAATGGTGATTCTTGAGGACCGACCTCATGGATGTAAATCTTTGAGTCATGACCCTCATGGATGTTTTGAGGGCATGATCTTCATGGGTGTTAAAGTGGAGTCACGATCCTCATGGGTGTTTTGAGGTTGAGGACTCCACGGGTGATATGTGGTGACATGGTCCCCAAGGGTGTTTTGAGGACATGTTCTTCATGGATACTATGTGAAATCATGATCCTCATTGGTGTTTTGAGGACATGAGTTTCATGGGTGATGGTGAAATCATGAATCTCATGGGAGTTTAGAGACTTGTTCTCATTGTGTGATTACAATATAAATCCCAATGGATTTATCTTTGGTTTGGATAAGACATGTATATGGAGTTTTATACATGCATTAGAGATGATTTAAATCCTTTTAATGTTTTGTGTATTTACATTTGGGATTGATGTTTGGTTAGGTTGGTTGGAGATAAACTAACCTAAGGATGCATACGTAGGTGGTATTGTATGTAATAGGGTGTATTTGGGAAGTAAAACGGGTCGAAATCGAACTAAATGAGTTAGAAAAGTTGAAAGTGGATTTTTGGAATGTATGACCTGAACTGGGCATACTTTACGCTGGTTTTAGCATACAGTACGCCCGAAGAATACAGTACGCTCAGAAACCTCTGTTGTACACTGGTTTGGCTTTTTGGCCATTTTTATTGGGTGTTCTATTGGGGGTTGTCCTAAGGGTTGTATATCATTACTAATGGGTGTATTATGGTGTTTTCTTGTAGGTAAAGCTCCGGTTGAATTCTCGGGTCAAGCTTCGTGATGGATTGAATTCTCGGTTTCCTTCGGGGTGTTTAATGTTATTTGGAGTTAGAACTCCTATTTGAGGAGTCCTTGAACTTATTAAGAATCATCTTTTGAGTATCTAAACTTTTCGTTTTGTTAAGTAAATTCTCGATTGGTTGTTTTTGAAACAAACTGTGTCGTTGTCATTTGTTTATAATTAACATGTGTTGATATCAAGAGTGTATATGGGACCTACTTCCGCATATTTTTAATGTTTAAATTTGGATGAAAATTTTGGGTGTTGCAATCCATGGCTTCAAGCCATTTCTTAGATTCAGAATCTAAGATTGCAGATTTGTAACTAGTGGGCTCAGCCTGATCAACTATCAAGATATCGTCAATCTGGCGAATCCCGATATACCGGTCGGGTTCATGGCGATCCCTAACACTTTTGCGAACAACTTGTGTCATAGTTCAATCCTGAACATTTATAGATTCAGTTTCAGCAGTCTCATTCTGAACGACAGGTTCAGTTTATGGTTCTTGGATCTCATCCATATCCACATGGTTATCTCCAATCCCTATCGCAAGAAGTTCTTTCTCCAAGAAAGTAGCTCTGCGTTTAATGAAAACTAGGTTTCCAGTAGGATTGTAGAAGTAGTAAACGATTGTTTTAGGGTATCCGACGAAAACAACTTTATCTCCACGGGGATTTTGTCACACCCCAAAATCCACTAACGGAGTTTTGTCGTTAGGAATGTGACACACCAGGATCCCAGTCATTAGTTACATCAAACGACACTATATGGGACTTGAAATGTCATAACATAAAAGTTCAGAGTTAAATGCGGAAGCGTAAACGTTAATAGGAAATCAAAAGTAATTACATGCAACAAGCATCAATTAATGTAAATAAGTAAAACTGTTTAAAATGAATGATATGACAGTAGGACTCCATGCATGTCCTAAGTGTGCAACCTGTGCCAAAGCGACCTGAGAAACATGTAAGAAAAAGTGTCAACACGAGGTTGGTCAGGTTTCAAGTTTGTAATAAGAGAGTGTTTGCCAGATTATGTACATTCAATATGCATATCTATAGGTAGCTAGCCTATGTTCATGTCTTCCTAAAGCGCTTGCAACCGAAGCTGACTTTTTGTGTATTTGCCTCCTGCCAGGTCTATCAACTCTGGCAAATGTGAGTAGGCTAACATTTCACCCGTTCCATTGTAACATTTCCGATTTTCACCATGTAATCATTTGATTTCAATAAACAAGTATTTCAATTTCAATTCGTGTACAACAACTATGATGCGATTACATACACAAACTATTCTATTACGATAACAACTTAAACAAAACGCCATTATCTCACAAACCTCGAGGACCAAATTTGACAAGAAAACTCAAAAATGATATAGAGTGTCAACACGATCGTGCCTCTATGCAAGCACGGTCGCGCCTAAAGCAGACGAAACACGATCGTGCCTAGGTACAAGCACGGTCGCGCCTCAGTTCTAAGCACGGTCGTGCCTAATGCAGACATGGTCGCGCTGCTGAAACCACGTGACTCTGCAGAAGTCAGATCACAGCCATACTCGATGATTTCGCAAAATTTAAAAATGGTCAAAAGCCGGTTTTCGCGTGTCAGACCATACTTGATTGAATACAACCTGCAACACGCATCAAATACACTCCAATTTACAGACTTGTTTAATCCCATACCCACCACAATCATGACTCTCGAATTCGTCGATATAGAGCCAGTTGCACATTTCCTACACCTTCACATGCACCCTCTCGACCTCTCGAAGCACTCACTCGACACTCATACAACCTCTGTCGTCCGATTGATCGCCGAGAAGCAAAGCCGTCGACCCGTAGCCGACTGCATTAAATTGCCCGATTATAACAAGTAAGTGATACACCATTAGCTTCGTATCACCCCCTACTATGAAAGCCCTATGCCAATTCGTAGTAGAAACACTCAAATCGGCCCGATTGTTGAACAAAAAGTCGAAACTACACTTTTAGTCGAACTACCACTTAAACACGATGTAAATACAATTAAACTATATAGATAGCTTCGCAATCATCCACTAAACGAAAGCCCTAAATATCCAGAAGTGTTTAATATAAGAATCGAGCGATTTGGGTCTGGAAAAGACCCGACACGGTCGCGCTCATAAACGAGCACGGTCGTGCCCGACCAAGCACAGTCGTGGTCCGAGTGTGGCCCGGCCATGCTTACCGAGCAAACAATTCCTGCCCAAAAACAATCACTAGACGCGGTCGTGCTGGACACGAGCACGGTCGTGCTCTATGTCTAGACACACTGTGGTCTTCTGACTCGACCACGGGCGCGCTCCAGACCACCACGGTCACGCCCGAAGGCGAGCGCGGTCGTGCCGTTGATGAGCACGGTCGTGCTCAGTCAGAACTAAACTTTTACAGTTTCTCAGATTTGATGATTTTATAAAGCTTATGTTATAAACCTAACTGTTTAAACAGAATCTTACCACTATTAAGCACAACAATTATTTTCATCGATTAAATTGTTTTAAATCGATTTTTACCATTTGAAAATACATTTTCTAAATTTATAAAAAGTTATAATAGCAAGATTTTATAAAACACTTTATTATGAAAAGGACTTGTATAAACCTTTTGTATAAATCCTAGTTACATCAAATAAAACTTATATAAATATAAACTACTTAGTATTTTGTGACGTTTTCTAAAATGAATAGATAAAACGAATTCATTTATTTATATATTCAATCGAATATATGTATATACCATACTACCTTTTACCCTAACTACATAAATAAATAATTTACTTATTTATTCAAATCTATTTATTTTAATACAAACCACCAAGCCCTTAGTACAAGTTACAAACCCACTAAACCTTAGACTCTAGTCTTGGTACAAACATTGACACACGTTATACACTTATTCAATAGGTCAAACCTAGTGACTTACAACACGCCTTGGCATTTTGCTTGATTTGTGCAATCCACACTCTCCAACACAAGTGAGTTACATAGCCCCTCTTTTACTCTATTTACAAACTTTTGGGGTGGAACATGCGTTCTAATTACTATGTTTACAAACTACACAATATACAATTCCACCCTACAATCATGTGAGTTCTAGGTGTGTAGACCAACACGCAGTTTGCTATTCACGTGCAATCATTAACTATTTTATAGCCTACAGTAAACAGTGATAGATCTATTGAGTCTGACAAACCCACCCAGGTAGGGTGACTGTTACTGCCAACACGCGTTTGTTTTACTAGTTACAAAGGTTTGATTGTACTACCAGGTCACACGATGGTATCTCTCCATAAATGCCTTAATTGCCATGTTTGTATGAATTGTATGCACACAACACTATATTCTATTACATGACACGAAAACCTATGTATTCTCACCAACTTTTTAGTTGACTTTGTTTTTAACCATGTTTCAGGTAACAATGTTTGAAGTATTACAAGCTGCTACATGTAGGATTTGGACCTAGCAATTAATCTAAACTATTTATATTTTGTAATCGCTACATTTGGTTCTTGTATGGTACGAACTTGCTACGTGTAATGAAAATGAATGTTTAAATTATTCAACTTTAGCAACCATGAGCTATGAACAGTCTGCACAGCTTCACGCCCCGACGTTTTCCGCCGCCAGCCGGGGTGTGACAGATTGGTATCAGAGCCTTGGTTATAGGGAATTAGGTTATTAGACACCATTGACCTAGACTATAACTTTAGGACACCCGACAATGCCATGCTATGTGAATTATATGCTATGTGTTAACTTGCTATATGTCACATGCCTTATGTGTTAATTATTTGGTACTTAAATAATTAAACTTCATAACATACCAAGTATACGTAAATAATAAATTAAATAAATCGTATCCATACCCGTATCCTAAGCCACATGTCCTCCTTAACTGCTTCTATGTCATCATCTTCATAACTTGTGGAAAAATCATACTCGTGGACATTTGCCTATCAAATAAATATTTTCCATACCCGTTAAGGTTTTAGACTCTGTTAATTATTAGAGGACATGTGCAATCTGGAAGGGTGACACCTGTATTCTGGGTTTTCTGTCTATGAAAGCATTTCATATAAATCCCAATCAACCGAGGGATCCGTATGCTTTCCTGGGAATTCCCGGGATGAGTGTTTACCTATAGGCTAAAGCACGTCTCCTTGAAAATTATATAAGTCTAATTAACCTTAATATGTCATTGTGTTCAAGTAGAAATGTGATTACTTGAATACAATCCGAACTATGAAATAAATGTGTTATTATTCCTCCTATCCTAAATTTCAACGAATTTTTATAAATCCTCACAACTCTTTTGTATCATTCTCTTTTTTTTTATTAGAATGCCTCCTCGTCGTAACATCAACCACAACAACACCGACAATGCCAACAATAGCAACAACACTAATGACCTTGCTGCTATACTCACCCAATTGGTAACTCAACTAACTCAAGCCAATAACAACA
The DNA here is from genome assembly GCA_023525975.1 of Smallanthus sonchifolius. Classification (NCBI taxonomy): domain Eukaryota; kingdom Viridiplantae; phylum Streptophyta; class Magnoliopsida; order Asterales; family Asteraceae; genus Smallanthus; species Smallanthus sonchifolius. The sequence continues at coordinate 23,031,193 of CM042030.1, read as the reverse complement.
ACAATGGAAACGCCAGTGGTAGTGCTAATACTGGTGGTGGCGGTGGTGCCAACCCGCCACAATGTACCTTCAAGCATTTCAACTCTTGCAATCCCCTGAAGTTTTATGGTACCGAAGGAGCCACGGGACTCCTTCAATGGTTCGAAAATATTGAGGGCACCTTCCTCAACAGTGACTGTCCGGACAATCTGCGTGTCCGCCATGCCACTAGTGTCTTCCAAAAACGGGCACTAACCTGGTGGAATGGGGAGAAGAGAACAAGGGGAGTAGAAGTAGCAATGGCTCTGCCATGGGATGAGCTAAAAAGGATCATGACCGAGGAATTCTGTCCTCGGAACGAAATGAAAAAGCTGGAAGCAGAATTTTGGGATCTTACCCAAGATAGTGGTGAAAGCTTAGCATACACCAACCGTTTTCACGAACTGAGCATGCTGGTACCTCACATGGTTACACCTTTGTCTAGGTGTATTGAAAAATATATCGGTGGCCTACCGAGACAAATCCAGGACACTGTTTTGGGAAGAAATCCTGCAAACCTGGAGGATGCTATTCGTCTGGCTACTACTTTGACTGATAATCACGTTAAAGCAGGTACTCTTACCAGAAAGGGGGCCAAGAAAGTTTCTGACACCACAACTCCTCCTACTAATGTCAAAGAAGTTCAAAACGAACAGTATCGAAACACGAGGAAGAGGAAAGCTAAGAACTATGCTGTGATCACTCCAGCTGCCCCAATTAATCAAGCTGCACCATTGGCTCAAAATCCAGCCAAGAAAGCTTATGGGGGTACCTACCCACTCTGCAACAACTGCAACTATCATCACCCACAAACTGTCCCATGTCGCCTTTGCAATAATTGTGGGAAACTTGGCCATACGGCCAATATCTGCCGACAAAAGGCACTTACTACTCAAGCCAACCCGGTTAATCAACCAGGAGCTAATCAAGTGGTCCCAATCAATGCAAATGGACGGGCTTGCTATGAATGTGGCGACCCGAACCACTTCCGGAACCAATGTCCAAAACTTGTGAACAATAATCAGGGCGGAGCTCGTGGGCGTGCTTTCAACATCAACGCCAATGAAGCTCAAGCCAACGATCATGTGGTCAACGGTACGTTTCTTGTAAATAAACAATTTGCATCTATACTATTTGATACCGGAGCCGATAAGAGTTTTGTGTCACTTAACTTTGAACCTTTACTTGCAAAAACACGATCCAAACTCGAGAAAACCTTCACCGTTGAAGTAGCGGATGGAAACTCCATCACTATTGACTCCATCATTCATGACTGCTCACTAGAACTCAATGGTCACACGTTTCCAGTCAACCTTATACCAATGCCGTTGGGAAGCTTTGACGTCATCATCGGCATGGATTAGTTATCTAAAAACCATGCTGAGGTCATGTGCTTTGAAAAGTACATCCGAGTACCTCTTCCATCGGGAGACATATTGAAAGTCTTTGGCGAGAAACCTTGCAAAGGACTCAAACTGATGTCATGCATAACTGCCCAGAAATACATTCGAAAGAAGTGCATGGTTTTCCTAGCTCATGTGATTCAAAAAGAAGACAAGGAGAGAAGGATAGAAGATATTCTCATCATTCGGGAGTTTCCCGAAGTCTTTCCCGACGACTTACCCGGTCTTCCACCTGTTCGGGAAGTAAAGTTTCGAATCGATCTTATACCCGGAGCAAACCCTGTGGCTAAAGCTCCATACCGGCTTGCACCTTCCGAATTGCAAGAACATGCAAGTCAACTTCAAGAACTCGCTGACAAAGGTTTCATACGGCCAAGTCATTCACCGTGGGGTGCACCAGTCTTGTTTGTTAAAAAGAAGGATGGTTCATTCCGCATGTGTATTGACTATCGAGAGCTCAACAAGCTTACAATCAAAAACCGCTACCCGTTACCTAGGATTGACGATCTCTTCGATCAACTCCAAGGTTCTACTTGTTTCTCAAAGATTGATCTTCGATCTGGTTATCACCAACTGCGTGTACGAGAAGAGGATATCCCCAAGACCGCCTTCCGAACAAGATATGGTCATTACGAGTTCACGGTTATGCCTTTTGGGTTGACCAATGCACCTGCTGTCTTTATGGATCTCATGAACCGCATGTGCAAACCATACCTTGACAAATTCGTGATCGTTTTCATCGACGACATCTTGATTTATTCCAAGACTGAGGAAGAACATGAACAGCACCTTAGACTGATTCTGGATCTCCTGAGAACCGAACAATTATACGCCAAGTTCTCCAAATGTGAATTTTGGCTAAAGGAGGTTCAATTTTTGGGTCACGTTATCAACGAAAAGGGAATTCATGTCGACCCCGCCAAGATCGAAGCTGTTAAGAATTGGAGTGCCCCTAAAACCCCTACCGAGGTTCGTTCGTTTCTTGGTTTAGCGGGTTATTACCGAAGGTTCATTTCTAATTTCTCCAAGATTGCTGTTCCCCTCACCGCCTTGGCACATAAAGGTAAACCTTATGAATGGGGGCCGAAACAAGAAGAAGCTTTCCAAACTCTTAAACAGAAGTTATGTGATGCTCCTATTTTGACTCTTCCCGAAGGAAATGATGATCTAGTCGTCTACTGTGATGCCTCTAACCTAGGCCTTGGTTGTGTTCTGATGAAACGAGGCAAGGTAATCGCTTATGCATCGAGGCAACTCAAAATCCATGAAAAGAACTATACGACGCACGATCTGGAGCTAGGTGCAGTCATATTTGCCTTGAAGATTTGGAGACATTATCTATATGGCACGAAATGTGTGGTATTTACCGACCACAAAAGCCTCCAACACATCTTCAATCAAAAAGAACTCAACATGAGGCAACGACGCTGGGTTGAACTACTCAATGACTACGATTGCGAGATTCGTTATCATCCCGGCAAGGCTAATGTTGTAGCCGATGCGCTGAGCCGTAAAGAACGCGTCGTGCTTCAAAGTGTCAAGATTCATTCCGACATTCAAACCCGTATTCTAGCAGCTCAACACGTCTCTATTACCGAGGGCAATATGTATGAGGAAATGTCGTGCGGTGCTGAATTCCAACTAGAAACTAAAAACAATGGCTTACTTTATTTCTTGGATCGTATTTGGGTTCCCAATCGCAATGATCTCAGGGAATTTCTCATGACCGAGGCACACAAGTCTCGGTATTCTGTCCATCCCGGTGCGGATAAAATGTATCACAATCTTCGACCACAATATTGGTGGCCTGGTATGAAGAAAGACATTGCACTCTATGTTGCAAAGTGTCTAACCTGCTCTAAAGTCAAAGCCGAACATCAACGTCCTTCCGGTTTACTTGAACAACCAGAAATCCCCGTGTGGAAATGGGAAAATCTAGCCATGGACTTCATTACTAAACTCCCCCGTACTTCAAACGGCTATGATAGCATTTGGGTAATCATTGACCGTCTCACAAAGTCCGCACACTTCCTGCCCATCCGTGAAGACTATCGGGTTGAGAAATTGGCCCGAATCTATATTAACGAAATTGTGAGTCGACACGGTATACCTTTGAACATAATCTCCGACAGAGATGCTCGTTTCACTTCCAGATTTTGGCAATCTCTGCAAAAGGCACTTGGCACACGATTGGATTTAATCCAAACCCCAAACTGATGGTCAGACTGAACGAACAATCCAAACTGATGGTCAGACTGAACGAACAATCCAAACTGATGGTCAGACTGAACGAACAATCCAAACCCTCGAAGACATGCTAAGAGCCTGTGTCATAGACTTTGGTGGCAATTGGGATTCACACTTGACACTTATTGAATTATCCTACAATAACAGCTACCACACCAGCATCAACATGGCTCCATTCGAAGCTCTTTATGGTCGCAAATGCCGTTCTCCTATCTGTTGGAACGAGATTGGTGAAGCACAAATCACCGGTCCCGAGTTAATACAGGAAACATCCGACAAAATCCTTCAAATCCGTGACAACATCCGAGTAGCGAGAAGTCGACAAAAGAGCTATGCCGACAAGCGACCAAAACCCTTGGAATTCCTAATGGGTGACCTTGTGCTTCTCAAAGTATCCCCTTGGAAGGGTGTGATCCGCTTTGGAAAGAAAGGCAAGCTAGCACCTCGTTACGTAGGCCCGTTCAAGATCCTTGAAAGAATCGGGAAAGTGGCTTACAAACTTGAGCTACCTCCAGCACTCAACAATGTCCATCCAACCTTCCACGTGTCCAACCTGAAGAAATGTCTTGCTGATGAGAACCTCCACATACCTCTTGACGACGTGCGCATTGATGAAACGATGCACTTTGTCGAGAAACCGGTGGAAATCATGGACCGTGAGATCAAGCAACTCAAACGCAGCCGCATTCCTATAGTCAAAGTCCGTTGGGATTCTAAACGTGGTCCGGAGTTTACATGGGAACGTGAAGACCAAATGAGACTCAAGTATCCTCACCTCTTCATCGATTCAGCAGCCTCAACTAGTTGAATTTCGGGACGAAATCCCCTCAACATGGGGAGACTGTAACATTTCCGATTTTCACCATGTAATCATTTGATTTCAATAAACAAGTATTTCAATTTCAATTCGTGTACAACAACTATGATGCGATTACATACACAAACTATTGTATTACGATAACAACTTAAACAAAACGCCATCATCTCACAAACCTCGAGGACCAAATTTGACAAGAAAACTCAAAAATGATATAGAGTGTCAACACGATCGTGCCTCTATGCAAGCACGGTCGCGCCTAAAGCAGACGAAACACGATCGTGCCTAGGTACAAGCACGGTCGCGCCTCAGTTCTAAGCACGGTCGTGCCTAATGTAGACACGGTCGCGCTGCTGAAACCACGTGACTCTGCAGAAGTCAGATCACAGCCATACTCGATGATTTTGCAAAATTTAAAAATGGTCAAAAGCCGGTTTTCGCGTGTCAGACCATACTTGATTGAATACAACCTGCAACACGCATCAAATACACTCCAATTTACAGACTTGTTTAATCCCATACCCACCACAATCATGACTCTCGAATTCGTCGATATAGAGCCAGTTGCACGTTTCCTACACCTTCACATGCACCCTCTCGACCTCTCGAAGCACTCACTCGACACTCATACACCTCTGTCGTCCGATTGATCGCCGAGAAGCAAAGCCGTCGACCCATAGCCGACTGCATTAAATTGCCCGATTATAACAAGTAAGTGATACACCATTAGCTTCGTATCACCCCCTACTACGAAAGCCCTATGCCAATTCGTAGTAGAAACACTCAAATCGGCCCGATTGTTGAACAAAAAGTCGAAACTACACTTTTAGTCGAACTACCACTTAAACACGATGTAAATACAATTAAACTATATAGATAGCTTCGCAATCATCCACTAAACGAAAGCCCTAAATATCCAGAAGTGTTTAATATAAGAATCGAGCGATTTGGGTCTGGAAAAGACCCGACACGGTCGCGCTCATAAACGAGCGCGGTCGTGCCTGACCAAGCACAGTCGTGGTCCGAGTGTGGCCCGGCCGTGCTTACCGAGCAAACAATTCCTGCCCAAAAACAATCACTAGACTCGGTCGTGCTGGACACGAGCACGGTCGTGCTCTATGTCTAGACACACTGTGGTCTTCTGACTCGACCACGGGCGCGCTCCAGACCACCACGGTCACGCCCGAAGGCGAGCGCGGTCGTGCCGTTGATGAGCACGGTCGTGCTCAGTCAGAACTAAACTTTTACAGTTTCTCAGATTTGATGATTTTATAAAGCTTATGTTATAAACCTAACTGTTTAAACAGAATCTTACCACTATTAAGCACAACAATTATTTTCATCGATTAAATTGTTTTAAATCGATTTTTACCATTTGAAAATACATTTTCTAAATTTATAAAAAGTTATAATAGCAAGATTTTATAAAACACTTTATTATGAAAAGGACTTGTATAAACCTTTTGTATAAATCCTAGTTACATCAAATAAAACTTATATAAATATAAACTACTTAGTATTTTGTGACGTTTTCTAAAATGAATAGATAAAACGAATTCATTTATTTATATATTCAATCGAATATATGTATATACCATACTACTTTTTACCCTAACTACATAAATAAATAATTTACTTATTTATTCAAATCTATTTATTTTAATACAAACCACCAAGCCCTTAGTACAAGTTACAAACCCACTAAACCTTAGACTCTAGTCTTGGTACAAACATTGACACACGTTATACACTTATTCAATAGGTCAAACCTAGTGACTTACAACACGCCTTGGCATTTTGCTTGATTTGTGCAATCCACACTCTCCAACACAAGTGAGTTGCATAGCCCCTCTTTTACTCTATTTACAAACTTTTGGGGTGGAACATGCGTTCTAATTACTATGTTTACAAACTACACAATATACAATTCCACCCTACAATCATGTGTCACAATTTTGAGCTTTGTGCTTGAGTTCTAGGTGTGTAGACCAATATGCAGTTTGCTATTCACGTGCAATCATTAACTATTTTATAGCCTACAGTAAACAGTGATAGATCTATTGAGTCTGACAAACCCACCCAGGTAGGGTGACTGTTACTGCCAACACGCGTTTGTTTTACTAGTTACAAAGGTTTGATTGTACTACCAGGTCACACGATGGTATCTCTCCATAAATGCCTTAATTGTCATGTTTGTATGAATTGTATGCACACAACACTATATTCTATTACATGACATGAAAACCTATGTATTCTCACCAACTTTTTAGTTGACTTTGTTTTTAACCATATTTCAGGTAACAATGTTTGAAGTATTACAAGCTGCTACATGTAGGATTTGGACCTAGCAATTAATCTAAACTATTTATATTTTGTAATCGCTACATTTGGTTCTTGTATGGTACGAACTTGCTACGTGTAATGAAAATGAATGTTTAAATTATTCAACTTTAGCAACCATGAGCTATGAACAGTCTGCACAGCTTCACGCCCCGGCGTTTTCCGCCGCCGGCCGCGGTGTGACATCCATCTCCAATCGAGTTAGTGCGACTAACGCGGGTGGGATTTGTCAAACCCAGTAGTACTACTAAACATTACCTCGCTAAGATCCATATTAACGGTTAGATGTATGATGAGGACTTTCTGTGATAGTGTGTCACGCTTAGCCTCAACAGTAATAACATATGAATTACAATAATCTAAAATAGTTGTGTCATGTTTTCTCCCCCAACGGGAAAAACATGTAACATAATGTTTGTCTGCGTACCTGTTTCTCCCCCACAGGGAAAACAAGTAAAAGTATGATAGTTGGTGTTCATGTTTGTTTCTCCTCAACAGGAAAACAAGTAAAATATGTTTGTGTGTAAGCATGTTTCTCCCCCAATAATAAAACAAGTAAAAAGGGGCCGTGAAACTCACCTGCGTTGAGTAGTAGGTAGTATCACACAAGTATGAGATTTAGAACCTCAAGTGTTAGCCTGCACGGCTTATGTATACCCTAGAAATGTAAACACATAAGTTAGGGACATATGGGATTTGTGACGACGACACAGAAGATTAGAACGTCTTAAAACATTCTAATGATCAACGAATAGACGAACGTGTCCACGGTAATAAGGATTTCTTAATTAATTAATTATTAAGATAAATACGTTTCGTGTCGAACATTTCTAATAACGAATAATAATAAATAATTATATTCGTACTTTTGTGTCATTTAAAGTGGTTAGGAAAATAATATAACTATATATATATATATTATTTGTAAGTTTGTATGATTAACAAAATAATCATTTATGTTGAAAAATAATAAATATATTATTTTTGATCGAGGATAAAACCGAGGGTAAATAATATAATTAATTATATTATTTATAAGTTTGAAATATTTCATTGAGTTTATAAACGAGGTGAAAATAATATAAATATATATTATTTTTAATTGAGGTTACAAGGTCGAAAATAATATAAACATATTATTTTGTTTGGAGTCGCGATTTGAAAATAATATAGAAATATTATTTTCAAAAGTGGGGAAATATTATAAAATAGGTTATAAAATAAAACCCGAGCCTATGGGTGCTTTTCCGGGGTTAAAACGTAATTATATATTAATATAATAATACAGGAGTTTATTTTTATTTAAAAATATTACTTAAAATTAGTTTAAAAATAAAAACAGCGTGGAGAGACTCGAACCCGGGTCTCTCCAACACATGCACACACAACTAACCACTCCACCCATTAGGGCCATCGCAACCAATCCCAGATTCAATTGCTTAAAACATTTATACCCGGTGGGTTTCTCTCCTCTAATCACCCACGATCGAACCCGTCCCAAATCACCGAATCGGATCGCGAATAAGACCTGGATTCATAGGGGTTTTGAAAATCGGGGTATTGCGAATGTGTGTGCAGGTTTAATTGTAAAATCTTCATGTTTAGAGTCGTTAAATTCCTGATTTGAAACCCGAAACCCTAGATTATGAAAACCAGATCAAATTGATTTAATCTTATAATGAAATGAGTTGAATTCATGGGGCTTCCGATGATTAGGACCTTGAGAACTATTCCTGTGGTTTAATTTGATTGAAATCGAGTTTAGGTTAGGGTTCAATTAGATCATTTAAACGAAGAACCCTAGAATCGGTTCTCAACCAATTCTATGATATAGGTCGCAATTAGGTTAGGGCTTTTGTTCTAGGAATGAAAGCGAATCTAGAGGTGTGTTCAATTACCTGAATCAATGTCGTGATGATGGAGTTTGACTAAAAAGTGTTTCGACCTCGACGGATTTGGTCCCTGACGAATCCGGTCACTTCTTCGGTGGAATTCACGTGTGTAAGAGCTTCGAGGATGTGCGATGAAGATGTGCGGGCGTCTAATTCATGGCAAAAATGATCAAGATGCACGAATTTGGTGCTTTGAGATAATGGTCGACGGTTTAAGCAATAATAAGCCATTAATTGGTTTAATTCGCATAATGATGGTAGTTAATTTGATGGTTACGGTCGTTAATGTAGTAGACGTGCAACATCAGTTACAACTTCGAATCAACAACGATTATGGAGCTTGAATTGGATCAAAATCGTCCGGTTTGACTTTCTAAAGTCAAACAGCATCCAATTTCCTTTGATTTTGACTTTACAAGTCAACAGGACAATTTTTAGGACTTGGCAGAACTAGTCCATGTAGTTTTAGGTGTATGAGTGTTTAGGAAAAAGGCAGAACTAGTCCTTATAGTTTGAGATTGGTCAAATCCATTAAGATTTAACTGGAATTAGTTAACGGAGTTAACCCGAAATAGCCAGATGTCACAGATTTAGCTTATCCGTAGATTCGTTTGTACCATATGCGTTACATCCCGAAACCCTAAGGTAGACACTTTGGGTTTTCCCCATGGCATATCTCATAAGGCGTCTTGTCCACCTTCTTTGTAGGAGCTAGATTTATGATTCTCGTGGCAGTCTCGAGAGCAAAACTCCAGAAGGAGTGTGGGAGGTTTGTACGACACATCATTGATCGAACCATATCTAATAGAGTTTGATTTCTCTTTTCGAACACACAGTTAAGTTGTGGTGTTACTGGTGGAGTAAGCTGAGAAATGATCCCACATTTCTTTAGATGTTCGTCAGACTCTTGACTAAGATATTCACCACCTCGATCAGATCGAAGCATCTTAATCGTCCTACCAAGCTGATTTTGTAGTTCGTTCTGGTACTGTTTGAACATTTCAAACGTTTCATGTTTATGCTTCATAAGATAAACATAACCATATCTATTGAAGTCATCAGTAAATGTTACGAAGTATCTTTCTCCACTTCTAGACATTGTTCTGTTGAGATAAAGACTGATGGCTACAAAATTCTCTAAGTACATATGCTGCTGACTCAACAATTCTGCTGACTTACAAAGTTGCTGCAGATAAGGCATATGCTGCAGATAGTTAAGTTCTACAGCTGATGAACAACTATGCTTCTGATAGCCTTATCTGCTGAAGTCCAAAGTTGTTGCTGATAGGCTTCTCATCAGCACCAAACATTGATGCTGCTGATAGGCAAATCATCAGCAGCTTTGACTTTGCTACTGAGACCTTTTGCTGTAACCCTGACACATCTATCAGAAGAATGAATGTTATTGTGCAGATGATTAAAGAAAAAGCTACTAGTTCTGAAGTCTGCAAAGATTCCTAAAAAGACTTTTGACCTGATTCATACTGTTTGCTGCAGTTTGTCTTTTAGTTGTCTACCAATTGTAGTGTAACTTGTAACTGTCAAAGATCAACAGCTTGTGTTTGACCTGATCCTTAGAATCAAAGGTCTGTCTTGATTCTAAGTTCCTTTATATGTATTGTATCTTTTCATTATACAAGTGTTCTTCCTTAGAGTTTTCTCTGTAACTTGTAAACATTGAAGATTAATACACTTTGCGTTTACCAGTATTATCATTGTTTCTTGTTTACATTGCATAGTTGTGATTGTTTCCTCCAATCTCAACTAATTAGAACCATCTTATAAAATACCGATCCTACAAGTGGTATCAGAGCTTTGGCTCTCAGATTAAACAAACTACACTTGTTTAATCACTATCTGGTTCTGTTATTTCTTTGCTGTTAAACCATCTATCCAAAGTATGGCATAGAATACTGGATTTGATGATGTTGGAAGCCTTCACAAACCATCAAGATTGGTGTCTGGAGAAGATTATGACATGTGGAAGAATAGAATGGAAAGTTTCTTCTGCTACCAAGAATTTGGAATGTGGATATCTATAATTGATGGTCCGTATGTGCCTATGGTGGCTTCTGCTGACTCTGGAGGTCCATCTATTCCTAAAGAAGCCTCCAAATATTCTGAAGAAGACATCAAGAAGATGGAGGTAGATTTTAAAGCTCTGGGAGCTATACAGATGTGGTTGCCAAATGAAGTTTTGTAAGGCCCCAAACCCGGGAGGCCTCACTTGTTGGATTTACTCATTCACAAACAGTTCTTAAACTTGATTATCAAATAACGCAGCGGAAAATACTTCAATTAAACATAACCATTACATTGTTAAACAACGAAAGCGTAACATATTCTATTACATAAACATATCATAATCTAATCATAACGGGATGCCAGTCTTCATGATCCATCGGGTAACTCTTCTCGCTTGCCAAGCATCACCGTCCATCATCCATACCTGCCTTAACCTGAATGTGCATACTAAAAATTCAGCTACGCTGGTGAGTTCTAGTTTTAATTCGATTTAAGAAATGGTTCATCATTCAAAACATTCATTAGGGTTTAACATCACGTATAAGAAAATAGGGCCATTCATTCATCATTAAAACATTAAAACCTTTTATCAACATCATAAACGCCTTTGGACGGATCGTTCGTTTAAAACTTTTAACATTCATTTAAGTCATACATTACTATCTACAATCTGTGTCTTTCTTTAAGCGTCTCTGTGTCCCCGAAGGAACCCTTAATGTTGTGGGCAACCGCTACGTATCACCGTCATTGCCACAACCATTCAATACGTGGGGTCAACCGTTACGAATCGCCGTCATTGCCCAACACGCATCTTTCCTTTGGGAATCAACCGTTACGTATCGCCATCATTGATTTCCCATTACCTCTTTCCCTTAGGATGATCGTCATAACCCGAGTAACCGTTGTTACCCCCTTACCAGTTGTACAACATCAAACCATTGGCAGGCCACCAAGACACTGCCCCTATTGCTCTTATGGCAACTATGGCTCACTGTCCATAATCTACCACAAGGCTGGGAATTACATTCCCAGACTTCATTCGTCAATTCCATTCACTCGACAGATTAGATTTGTAATGACTTCTTTAAACCTTTGCCCTTTTTCTTTTCTTTTCGTAAAACCTTTCATTCATTTTCGAAACCCTTTACCTTTAGTTTAAACCATTTCTTTATAAACATTTCGTTCGTAAACATTCCGTTCATAACTCTCTTTCCATAAACCGTTCATTCCAATCATTTCATTTCGTAAACATAGTTTCATAAGCATCATTTATAAACATAGTTTCATAAACATCATTTCGTAAAACAACATTTCATATGCATGCACACCAGCCCGAAAACATTATACAAAGCATTTAAAAGAGGGCTTCTAGAACTCACCTGATAAGCTAATCCGAGTTGCCCTAAACAAAGGTCCCACTACGTCACTTCCGATCTGAATTGATTAGTCAAATACACATTAGACCAAATCCCGACTCTAACGGTTTAACCTTCTAAACATACTGACTTTACCTAATCAACCTGATGCCTGCGCACTTAGCAAGTGCGTAGACCCTGCTGCCTGCACACTTAGCAAGTGCGCAGAACCCTCTTCTTGCGTACTTGATAAGTACGCAGGACCTGCTCCGTGCGCACTTGGTAAGTGCGCACGACCTGTTTCTTCGCAAAACCCTAACTTTCGCATTCAGGTCTGATCTCGTCAAGATCTCGAACCTGTTTGCATCCAAAACGTTCGTTTTCCATTAAGGAACTCAAATCTTTGTTTATCCTTCAGTTTCATCCGTTAAAATGTTACATTTTCACCCAAAACCCGAAAAACCCAAAAACGAACTAAAACTCAGATTTAGGTCGGATTGTTACCTGAATCGAGTTTCTGATCCGGAGGTTCTTCTCACGAGTTATGGAGTAACACTTTGCTGAAGTCTCGGGTCGATCCGCCAACTTTCTCTCTCTACGGTTTCTCTCTCTAAAAAGTTGCAAATGAGAGAAAAGGGGTGGCATAGGCTATTTATAGCCCGCTGACCCATCCGACCCGACCCGTCATGCCTCGTTCGTTTATTCCATTATTATACCTGTCGTTTTATTTTTGGAATGTTACAAGTCTACCCCCCTTACAATAGGTTTCGTCCCCGAAACCTTATCATAAGTCAAATAGATGAGGGTACGACTCCCTCATTTCCTTCTCCGTTTCCCAAGTGGCTTCCGATCCCTTTCGATGCTTCCATTGGACTTTAACCAATTAGATAACTTTATTACGTAAACGTTTCTCCTTCCGATCAAGGATGGCCACGGGTTCTTCGATGTAATTAAGGCTGTTGTCGACCTCGATGTCAGTAAGTGGTACGTGAGCCGATTCATCCGCCAAACACTTTCGCAAGTGTGATACATGGAAGGTAGGATGAATCTCACTTAACTCATCAGGCAACTCTAACCGATAAGCGACTTCACTAACCCGTGCCATTATCCTGAATGGTCTGACTAACTTTCCTCTCTTTCTGAATCGTATGATTCCCTTCCATGGTGACACTTTCAGCATTACTCTGTCACCAATATCAAACTCAATAGGCCTTCGTCGTTTATCCGCATAGGATTTCTGACGATCTTGTGCGGCCTTCATTCGTGCCTTGATTTGATCAAACCTTTCCGACGTTTCTCTTACGACTTCTAGACTTCCTAACTCATTCTGCCCAATCTCACCCCAACAAACCGGGGTCCTACATCTTCTCCCATACAACATTTCATAAGGCGGCATGCTTATCGTCGTGTGATGACTATTGTTGTAGGAGAATTCGGCTAACGGCAGATGGCTGTCCCAACTGCCACCAAAGTCGATAATACAAGCACGGAGCATATCTTCCAATGTCTGAATGGTCCTTTCGGACTGACCATCCGTTTGTGGGTGGTATGCTGTGCTGATATTAAGCCTCGTACCCATCGCCTCGTGAAATATTTTCCAGAACCTCGATGTGAATCGTGTGTCCCGGTCAGATACAATCGTCAAAGGCATCCCATGCCGTGCTACTACTTCGTTAATAAATACTTCCGCTAACCTTTCCGACGAGAACGTCTCGCGAATAGGTAGGAAATGAGCACTCTTCGTTAAACGGTCCACAATTACCCAAATGGTGTCATGACCTTTAGCTGTGCGAGGTAGCTTGGTTATGAAGTCCATGGTAATGTGTTCCCACTTCCATTCCGGTATATCAAGTGGTTGAATCTTTCCATACGGTTTCTGGTGTTCGGCCTTTACTTGTGAGCAAGTCAAGCACTTGCTTACATACTTTGTCACTTCATGCTTCATTCCAGGCCACCAGTATTCCTTCCTTAGATCTTGGTACATTTTATTGGTACCAGGATGGATAGAGTACCAAGACTTGTGAGCCTCATCCAAGATTTTGGTTCTAAGCTCGCCACCCACAGGTATCCATACCCGTCCAAAACGTGTCCTAACACCAAGGGTGTTATATTCCAACTTGTCCTGTTGGCCAACCATCCTTTCCTTCTTTATGTTTTCTTCTTTAAGTGCCTCATCTTGGGCCTTTTCGATTTCTCTCATCACATCTGATGTTACCACCAACTGGCAAGCTTTCACTCTAATAGGAGTAGGCACATCCTTTCGGCTTAGAGCGTCAGCCACCACGTTTGCCTTTCCAGGATGGTATATTATTTCACAGTCATAGTCTTTCAACAGTTCCAACCATCACCTCTGCCTCATATTAAGTTCCTTTTGTTCGAAAAAGTACTTCAAACTTTTATGGTCGGAGTAAATAGTAAACTTCACCCCGTACAGGTAGTGCCTCCAGATTTTTAATGCGAATACGACAGCAGCAAGTTCCAAATCATGGGTTGGATAATTAGCTTCGTGAATCTTCAACTGTCATGACGCATACGCGATCACTCTCCCGCGTTGCATAAACACGCATCCCAATCCCTGACCCGAAGCATCAGAGTACACCACTAGGTCTTCATTGCCTTCGGGGAGGGCCAAGACTGGAGCTTGAGTTAGCTTTTCCTTCAATTTCTTAAACGCCTCATCCTGGGTCGAACCCCATTTGTACTTTACCTCCTTCCGAGAACTTCGTCAACGGCGAAGCTATTTTCGAGAAATCCTGGATGAATCTCCGATAGTAGCCTGCTAATCCCAAGAAACTGCGGATTTTAGTTGGCGTCTTAGGAACATTCCATTCCCTTACCGTTACTATATTTGCTGGGTCAACCATAATGTCGTTCGGGTTAATGATGTGACCTAGGAATTGGACTTCCCTAAGCCAGAACGCGTATTTGGAGAACTTAGCATACAACTTTTCCTTCTTCAGAGCTTCCAATACCTCCTTCAAGTGACACGCGTGATCACCCTCATTCTTGGAGTAGATGAGGATATCATCGATGAACACGATCACCGATCGATCCAGCATTGGTCGACAAACTCTATTCATCAAATCCATGAACGCTGCAGGGGCATTCGTCAATCCAAAAGACATTACGTGAAACTCAAAATGTCCATGACGTGTGCGAAATGCCGTTTTCGGTATGTCTTCTTCCCACACCTTCAACTGATGGTACCCGGATCGAAGGTCGATCTTTGAGAACCAACTTGCGCCTTGCAATTGATCGAACAGGTCATCGATCCTTGGTAACGGGTACTTGTTTTTCACGGTACGTTTGTTCAACTCGCGATAATCAATACACATTCTCATCGAACCGTCTTTCTTCTTTACGAACAACACCGGAGCACCCCAAGGCGAGATGCTCGGTTGGATAAATCCCTTCTCAAGTAGTTCGTCTAATTGGGTCATTAGTTCCTTCATTTCCACTGGTGCTAGTCGATATGGAGCCTTAGCCACGGGCTGGGCATTTGGTACTAAGTCAATTCGGAATTCAATCTCTCTGTCGGGTGGTATTCCAGGCAAATCCTCCGGAAACACCTCGGGGTACTCGCGTACCACGGGTACACCGTCCAGTTCCGTAACTTCCTTACACTTGTCAATCACGTACACCAGATAAGCCTCGCATCCGTGCCTCAAGTAATCTGTTGCCTTAATCATCGAGATGACGTTTGGCATCGGGACGTCACGATCTCCAAAAACCTCGACTTTGCTACCATCCGGAGCCTTGAGTCGGATTATCTTTCGTTTGCATATAATTTGCGCTTCATTGGCAGTCAGCCAATCCATACCTTACACGACATCGAACCCTCCCAAAACCATAACAAACAATCTGACAGGGAACCTATGACCCTCTATCTTTATAGTGGAGTTGTTAACTACCTCGGTCACTCTCGCAGTTCTACCCTGAGCGGTTTCTACGCTAAAGGCCCTTTCTAGTTTACTGACAGTGTACTTCATTCTCTTACAAAAAGTCGCAGATATAAAACTCTTACTGGCACCCGAATCAAATAACACAGAAACAAGAGTGTTGTCAAGGACGAACGTACCTGACGCCTTGTCGGGGTCCATTCTGGCCTGGTCTTGCGTCAGCGCGTACGCACGAGTCTTCGCTCGGGGCCTCTCTTCTCTTTTCTCTGCACTCTTCCCTTTCCTAGATTCGCCCATTTTCGGTTTCGGGCATTCCCTACTCAGATGGCCGGCATTCCCACAGTTATAGCACTTGTAGTGTTGTGTGCACTCATGGGAGTAGTGCCCGGTCTTGCCACACTTAAAGCACAAGTTAGATCCCAGTCTACATTCACCTGTATGCTCCCTTCCACACTTCTTACAAACGGTCGGCTCATCCACCCGAGCCCTTTTATCGCGAGCCCCAAACATCTTTCCACCAGTTCGCTTGTTTGAGAAGCTCGGTCTCTTCTTTGGTTCCTCGATGGCGGCGACATTCAGTGCCAGATCATCAAATACTACGCCGCTCAGTTCTACTACCGAATCATAGGTAGTAGGGGCGTTTCCCTTAACATAGGTACGGACCTGGTCCGGCAACCCTTGAATGTAGCAGGAAATTTTTCTTTCCTCCGTCGTAACAAGATGTGGCACCAGACGTGCCAGTTCATTGAATCGGGTTGTGTACTGCCGGTGCGTCATGCTCCCGGCCTTCAAACCCAGAAATTCCCTTTCTACCTTCTCAATCTCGTTCCTTGGACAGAAATTCTTGATTACCAGAGTTTTCAAGTCATTCCACATCATCGAGTCAACAACCTCATCCCCCTTAGCCTGACGTACACCTTCCCACCAGTGGGATGCTTCCTCCCTCAAGGAGTTAGCAGCAAACTTCACTACTTGATTTGCTCGACACTTGCTCAGACGGATGGCGGCTTCCATACGAATCACCCAATCAAACGTAGGTACAACGTCTTTCTTCCCAGTCAAGACTGGCGGGTCACATGCCTTGAAGGACTTATAGTCGCAACCACGGTTAAGCGGTGCGTTGATTGCCTCAGTGTTCGGGGTATCAACCGCCGTGTTAGACCCACCTTCCCCATTAACCTTCTTCAATGCCTCAGCTAACAGACCTGGCAGAGAAGTCTTCATCAACTCGGTGAACTCTCGAGCTATAGCTGCTCTCACTTCTGGTTCAAAAGTGAAAGGTTGTTCTTCAACCAGTGTCCGCTCAGTTTCATGCACGCTAACCGCCGGTTCAGTGTGAACACTTCCTTCTTCACTATACTCTTGGCGCGCAGGGGTCCTGCCACGCCCACCATTTCGACCGCCGGTACGACCACCGGTACGGCCACCACGCCTTCCGTTTCCTCTCCTTGCCATTTCGTTCTATAAGACAAGAAATCCAATGTCATCACGCTAGTTAACAAATAAAATTCAACAAGTACTGTAACATGTTAATATACACTGGCCATCTGCAATTAACCATTACACTACCTTTCGATTTCTATTTGACCACCTTTGTGATTACATCAGAACAAAAGTCCTTTCCTAACCCTTTCTAAGGCATACTACATACACATACTCTACTTTTCATACCTGATGCTGTGGCTCGAGTTACCCGTACTGGCATCCGCTTTCGGTCCCATTCACAGTTTAAGTTCAGACACTAGGAGTGTCCGAATCTCTCAAACTATTGCTATGATACCAACTTGTAAGGCCCAAACAGTTCTTAAACTTGATTATCAAATAATGCAGCGGAAAATACTTCAGATAAACATAAGCATTACATTGTTAAACAACGGAAGCGTAACATATTCTATTACATAAACATATCATAATCTAATCATAACGGGATGCCAGTCTTCATGATCCACCGGGTAACTCTTCTCGCTTGTCAAGCATCACCATCCATCATCCATACCTTAAGAAAACAGGGCCTTTCATTCATCATTAAAACATTAAAACCTTTTATCATCATCATAAACGCCTTTGGACGGATCGTTCGTTTAAAACTTTTAACATTCATTTAAGTCATACATTGTAATCTACAATCTGTGTCTTTCTTTAAGCGTCTCTGTGTCCCCGAAGGAACCCTTAAAGTTGTGGGCAACCGCTACGTATCAACGTCATTGCCACAACCATTCAATACGTGGGGTCAACCGTTACGAATCGCCGTCATTGCCCAACACGCATCTTTCCTTTGGGAATCAACCGTTACGTATCGCCGTCATTGATTTCCCATTACCTCTTTCCCTTAGGATGATCGTCATCACCCGAGTAACCGTCGTTACCCCCTTACCAGTTGTACAACGTCAAACCATTGGCAGGCCACCAAGACACTGCCCCTGTTGCTCTTATGGAAACTATGGCTCACTGTCTATAATCTACCACAAGGCTGGGAATTACATTCCCAGACTTCATTCGTCAATTCCATTCACTTGACAGATTAGATTTGTAATGACTTCTTTAAACCTTTGCCCTTTTTCTTTTCTTTTCGTAAAACCTTTCATTCATTTTTGAAACCCTTTACCTTTAGTTTAAACCATTTCTTTATAAACATTTCGTTCGTAAACATTCCGTTCATAACTCTCTTTCCATAAACCGTTCATTCCAATCATTTCATTTCATAAACATAGTTTCATAAGCATCATTTATAAACATAGTTTCATAAACATCGTTTCGTAAAACATCATTTCATATGCATGCACACCAGCCCGAAAACATTATATAAAGCATTTAAAAGAGGGCTTCTAGAACTCACCTGATAAGCTAATCCGGGTTGCCCTAAACAAAGGTCCCACTACGTCACTTCCGATCTGAATTGATTAGTCAAATACACATTAGACCAAATCGCGACTCTAACGGTTTAACCTTCTAAACATACTGACTTTACTTAATCGGCCTGATGCCTGCGCACTTAGCAAGTGCGCAGACCCTGCTGCCTGCGCACTTAGCAAGTGCGCAGACCCCTCTTCTTGCGTACTTGATAAGTACGCAGGACCTGCTCCGTGCGCACTTGGTAAGTGCGCACGACCTGTTTCTTCGCAAAACCCTAACTTTCGCATTCAGGTCTGATCTCGTTAAGATCTCGAACCTGTTTGCATCCAAAATGTTCGTTTTCCATTAAGGAACTCAAATCTATGCTTATCCTTCAGTTTCATCCGTTAAAATGTTACATTTTCACCCAAAACCCGAAAAACCCAAAAATAACTAAAACTCAGATTTAGGTCGGATTGTTACCTGAATCGAGTTTCTGATCCGGAGGTTCTTCTCACGAGTTATGGAGTAACACTTTGCTGAAGTCTCGGGTCGATCCGCCAACTTTCTCTCTCTATGGTTTCTCTCTCTAAAAAGTTGCAAATGAGAGAAAAGGGGTGGCATAGTCTATTTATAGCCCGCTGACCCATCCGACCCGACCCGTCATGCCTCGTTCGTTTATTCCGTTATTATTACTGTCGTTTTATTTTTGGGATGTTACAAGTTTTTCATAACTTTAGATAATGCAAAACTGCAAAAGAGCTATGGGAAGCTTTTGAAAAAATGTTTGCTGGTTCTGAAGATGTGAAAGAAAATAGAAGAGACTTTCTAATGCAACAGTATAAAAACTTTGTTTACAAGGATGGTGAGTCTCTTACCACTCTATAAATGTTGGAACCTAGTAGTCCATCGAATTCATGTTTCTATTTTGATATATGCTCAAGTGTAAAGTCTTCGACCGAAAACTTTATCGATCGAAAAAATTTCGATCGAAATCTTTTTCGATCAATTAGAGTTTTCAGACGAAATCTTGTTTCTATATATATGTCTTGTATTTGAAAGCTAAAAAAACTAGAACTGGTAGTTGATTTGTATCTCTTTTAATTGTTGGAACTAATTGTAGGCCATCACATATAAAACAGTCTGAAGTCGGAAGAAATCTTTGAAGTTAAAAGATTTTGACCGAAATATTTTTCGATCGAAATCTTTTTTGGACGAAATACATTTCGACCGAAATGTGTTTCGGACGAAGTCTTTATTTGTCTTCTTAGTATAACTACTTGTGTAGTTTGACTTTTGTAAGGGAATTCATTTGCAAATATCAATAAAGACTTGAGATTACACCTTTAACTATGTGTTTCTGATTCTACCTCGTTCCATGATTCTTGTATCGGTGTATTGAATCTGCTACGAATAACAGGATTCACAATTGGTATCAGAGCTTTCGGTGCTCGGGTTTGGGAGATTCAAGCAAGTTTCAAAGTTTGTTAAAATTTTCAACTTTTCAAGATTTAAAAGTCATCAAATTGGATACAATAGTGGAGATGGAGTTTGGGATGATTTTCGGGGCTTAATTTGACGTTCGGGAGTTGCAGGTCGAGATTTTACGAGTTTCAGTTGAATCGTCCGAAATCTCTAATTGAAGGAGTCGAAATCTCCGGTTTGGTCCGAAATCTCCGGTTTGGTCCGAAATCTCCTGATCGAAATCTGACTTTTCGACCGAAAAGTCTTGTCCGAAAAATTTTTCGATCGAAAAGTATGCCTGAGTAAAAAAAATAAAAAAATAAAAAAATAAAAAAATTTGGAGGATGTTTGAAGCTATGTTTGAAGCTGATTATGAAAAAATGAGGTAGTTAAAAAAAATAAAAATAATAAAAAATGAGGGAATTCTTGATGGCTGACGAAGGGTGTGTGCATAAGATCTTTGTAAATGGATTGGAGTATGTTCATCCAGATCTTTATAAGGAAAATGTGTAAGGAAAAGCAAGACAAGATCAACTAAAGAAAAGATATCAAGTATTTGCACGCGCAGAAGGAGAATATTTGACTGAACAATATCATAGATATGTAGTGTTGATAAATGATCTAAATGATGTTGATATTGGATATAAAAAATCAGAAGTCATGGATAAATTTCTCAATGCTCAACCACAGGAATGGGAGATTTATAAACATCACATCAGAAATAAAGGATTAAAGTTTAATTCATTAGGGATTTATGTGCAAAGCTACAGATGTATGCGCTCAAAGCGGATCAGAACAGAATAGTGATTAAAGGTGGATATGGTTATGATTTTCAAGGAAATTGTAAACGTATAGAATCCGATTTGGTTGCTGAATCAGTGGAAGAATCACATGAACTTAAAGCATATTCTGAAGTGCTCAATGAAAATATGTGTTTTGTGTAGTGTTTTGAGAAAATTGCTGAATACAAGAAACAAAATCAACTTCTGATGGATGCTTTGAAACATTCACATATACGAACAAGATTCTAAAAGATCGTGAGAAAGAGTATAAAAGAAAGATTGAAGACTATGTCAAAGAAAATTCTCATGTGAAGCTTCAGTTAAAGAGAAAGAATTATGAAATTCAACTGTTGATTGAGAAAAGAGAAACAGAAAAGAAATTGTTAACAGAAAAGATGGAGAAAGTTGCCAATACAACAATCAAAGTTGATAAAATAAACATTTCTGGGAAAGTTGCTAATGGGATCATTGAAGCTCAAATACATAACAAAGTAAAGTCTGGTCTTGGATATAAAAGCACTGGTGAAAACATTGAGGCTCAACTTAATGATAAAGTGAATAGCGAGATTGGATACAAAAGTGCTCCTCCTCCATTTACTACAAATGGATTTTATTCACATATGCCTCAACCATACATTCAAGAGCCGTTTGTGTCAAAGGTTTATCCTTCGTTAGAGCCAAAGTTGAATTGAAGATTCCAAGTGATCTTGCTTCTGATGATTAGTGTGTCAGTGACAAATTTGAAGAAAGTCAAGAGTGTGTGGATTATTTTGACAATAAGGGTGGCTTAGGGTTCAAGAAAGAGAGTCCACTTAATGCTAATTCCATCCCGTTCGTTTCAAATAAATTTGCTCCGCTCATGTTTGTTAAAGAGGGAGTAGAAACATCAAAAGTTGTAGAACAAAATTCTAAAGACAAGTTAGCATATCGAAAGGGGCCTTATCAAAGAACATGTCCTGCTTTGAAGAAATGTTTCAGCTATGGAAAGCAAGGTCATTTATCAAGAGATTGCTGCATCAAGAAACACAAGTGTTCCAAACAGAAGGTCTTTTCTCAACCTCAGATAAAGGTTCAAGAAAAGGTTGTTAAAGTTTTTAGTTGGTTGAAGATGTTTTGGACGTCAAAACCAAAACGAGATTGGCAGGTCAAAGCTAAACCAAGACAAGTTTGGAGAGTTAAAGCTTCGAGTCCAAGATCTAACTTTGATGATGCAAAGTGTATGGGAGAGCTTGGCAGAATTATCATGTTTTGATATGCAATGGCCTAGGGGAGATTGTTGGAACTAATTGTAGGCCATCGCATATAAAACAGTCTGAAGTCGGAAGAATTCTTTGAAGTTAAAAGATTTCGACCGAAATCTTTTTCGATCGAAATCTTTTTCGGACGAAATACATTTCGACCGAAATGTGTTTCGGACGAAGTCTTTACTTGTCTTCTTAGTATAAATACTTGTGTAGTTTGACTTTTGTAAGGGAATTCATTTGCAAATATCAATAAAGACTTGAGATTACACCTTTAAATATGTGTTTCTGATTCTACCTCGTTCCATGATTCTTGTATCGGTGTATTGAATCTGCTACGAATAACAGGATTCACAATACAACAGGTACACATATCTTGTGGGAGAGCTACAGTGCTCTAAAGTCAAGCTAGAGAATGAAGACATTCTCAAAAAGTTTATTAGATCTCTTCCAAGTTGCTGGACACTCTACACAGTGTCAATCAGAATAACTGAAAACCTGAAGACTCTCCAAATGACTGAGTTGTTTGGTATGCTGAAGATATATGAGCTGGAAATGATTCAAGCTAGGAGTTTTCAATATGAAGAACCAACAGCTAACAACCAAGCTCTCATGGCAGACACCAAGGAGATACCACCTCAGGTATATGAACATATTTGTTTTCAAGCTTGCATTGATAAGGTTCTAGGATATAGAAAGCATAACCAAAATCTTATAGATCAAAATGAAGAGTTTCATCAAATGAAATCTGAATTCAAAAAGGTTGAAAAACAGTTACAAAGAAAAGATTAACTGTCTAAAGAAAGAAATTTTATCATTAAAACATAAACAAACAAATCTTGAAACTCAGATTGATGATCTATTCTAAAAGCTACAAGAGCTGAGCTGGCATAACAAAAGGTTCATGTTGACAAATATGAATTTGCATCCAAAAAGCTGCAAAGACTTTTGGATGCTCAAATTCATGAGAAGGTGACTGCTGGCCTTAGGTATCAAGCTAAGAAGACTTACAAATATGTACCACCACCTGCTGACTATGTAGCCATCCATGAACCTAAGTTCAACCTCACAAACCTTGACCATGCAAACCAAAACCTTGATCCTTCCATGGAAGAAACATTTGTGCAAGAATGCAATACCTCAACTAAATCTGAGTCCACTTGCTCAAAATCCGCTGAAACCAGTGAAGCCCCATTACTCCCTACCAATGAAGTAATTCTTAAAACCACCAAATCTGGTAGAGTAATTCAAACAAATGGCCTAAGTGCCTTTATTCCTTCGATACTAGTAACTCAACTCACCAAGCAAATCAAAATCAACTATCCTCCTGAAGGAAGAAAGCTGATTATTGAAAAGGGACAATCCTCGACCTCCACAAACAACCAAGCCAACCAACCAAGAAAGGTGTTTGACATCTGTCATGCACCTGGAGAGAGAACTCCATATGTTCAGAAAACAATGGAGGAAGCTACTTTTGAAGATAACAAAACTCATCCCTAGAATTTCAAAGATTTATTCAAAAGAAACGACTATGTGTACTTTCAAAGGGATATAATAGCTAAATCATGTTTTGTTTGTGGCAAATACAATCATACTGCAAGCACCTCCTTCTATTACCTTCAGCAGCAATGAAATCTTAAGCAACAAGCCTTTGAGAAAACAATCAAGAACAAGTAGGTAAGAAGCTATGAAGCAAAAATAACTCATTTCCTAAAATCTCTCTCCACCAAGAAAGCAGATCCCAAAAGCTCAAAAATCTTGCATCATATGTGGTGAATCAGATCACTTTGCTGCAAATTGTAAATTCAATCCTTTCAACCAGCTCTCTCAATCATCAGCAACAACAATCAATATTCTTCCTAGACAGAAGCCGGTCTATAGAAGAACTCCTATAGAAAAACCCACTTTCAACAGGAAGGTAAAGAAGGAGAAACAAGTAATTGTGGTTAAACAGTCAGAAGCAATCAAAAGTACTGCTTATCATTTTAAGCCTAAAACATGAAGAACAAATCTAAGTCATCAACAGCAACCAAGTTTGCTGCTGATCAGTCAAAGCTATCAGCAGTAATCAAGTTTGCTACTGATCAGCCAAAGCCAGCAGCAACCAAGTTTGTTGCTAATCAGTCAAAACCATCAGCAGGAATTCTTAAAATCCAGAAAGAACTATCAGCAGCCAAAGCCACATTTGCTGCTGATAGAGTAAACAGGTCTGGAAAATTAATTCAACAATGGAAAGCCAAGTCCACACCTTCATCCTCTCAAAGTATTATCATTGGATCTATTAAGTGCCAGCATAGTGATGATTTTGGTCTCAAAACACACTCACCCAAGTCTGCACGTTCTTGGGTCCCTCCCTCTAACTAGACCTCTCTCGTGTGCAGGGACAACCAGGTAACAAGGATAACACCTGGGTTGTAGATAGTTGTTGTTCCATGCACATAACCGGCAACAGATCCATCCTCTCAAATTTCAAAAACTTCTATGGAGGGTATGTTTCCTTTGGGAGTGATTCAAAAGGAGGATCTATAACTGGACAAGGAACTGTGTCCAATGAAAGAATGAGTATTGAAAAGGTGAATTTCGTAAAAGAATTAGAGTTCAATCTCATGAGTGTGTCTAAAATCTATGATCAGAAGCATTGGATGCTTTTTACAGATAAAGAATGTTTTGTGCTCTCCACTGGGCTGAGCAAACCTCCTCCAGAGAAGATCTAGTTTGACTGCTTAAAGGAAAGATAATCTATATGTTCTTAACATGAATGAGGTCACTCTATCTGGTAGTGTATCAGGTTTTCTGTCCAAGGCATCAATTGATGAATCTGCTCTATGGCACAGGAGATTGAGTCATGTTAATGTTAAAACCATCAACAAGCTGGTCAAAGGAAATCTTGTCAGAGGACTCCCTGATAAGGAATTCCAGCTTGAAGATCACTGCATAGCATGCTTGAAGGGGAAGCAACACAAAAGTTCTCACAAGCCCAAGAAATTGAATTCAAATGACACTCCACTACAGCTGCTGCATAAGAAGTCATATTGTCTGGTAATAACTGATGACTACACCAGATTCTCATGGGTATACTTCTTGAGACCAAAAGATGAAACTATTAAAATTCTTAAATTCTACATTCTTAGGGTTGAGAATCAAAGCAATCAGAAAGTAAAAATCATAAGGTGTGATCAAGGTACAAAATTTAAGAACCAAACCTTGAATTGTTTTGTGAGAGCAAAGGAATTAAAAGACAATACATTGCTCCAAGAACTCCTTAACAAAATGGGGTTGCTGAAAGGAGAAACAGAACCCTGATTGAATATGCCAGATCCATGCTAGCTGACTCAAAACTGCCTCTTACATTCTGGGCAGAGGCAGTTAGCACAGCTTGCTATGTGCAAAACAGGGTTCTCATTGTCAAACCTCTCAACAAAACACCTTATGAGCTATGGTTCAACCGAGTTCCCTACATTGGTTTTCTGAAATCTTTCGGTTGTCCATGCACTATTCTCATCACTAGTGTTGTTCTTCCAAAATTCAGTGCCAAATCAGATGAAGGATACTTTGTGGGCTATTCATATCAATCCAAAGCCTATAGAGTATTTAACTCTAGAACAAGAATAGTTGAAGATCCAGCAAATGTGAAATATAGGGAACACATTCCATGTGAAAAGGGAAAAGGACCAGACTGGCTATTTGATCCATTGATCCTCCATTTGTTGAAGAAGCCATTGATCCATTGATCCTCCAGACTGGCTCTTTGATCCCTTTATAAGAATTTAAAGACCATACATTGATCCTCCATCTGTTGAAGAAGCCAGAGAAGCAAGTGAAGATAGAACAAGCATCTTCAATGTTACCAGCAGCTCTTTGAGCATGAAAATCAAAATGAGAACCTTGACAACTCTGCAGTTGGCGTAGAGGTTTCTGCTGCTGATGAGGAAAATGTAACTGATGATGGTGCTAATGTTGAAGACTCTTCTTTAATGAATGAAGATATTTCAGATCAAAATCAAAGCAATCTTGATCAAGCAACTCAGATAGATGTTGTTCCACCACAAAGAATCAACAAAGAACATCCATTAGAAAATATCATTGGCCAGGTTCAACAAGGAGTTCAAACAAGAAGCAAATCTCATGAGGCCAAAATATGTCTGTACTCTTGCTTTCTGTCTCAAATGGTACCAAAGAAGATAGATGAAGCTTTGCAACACAATAGCTGGATTGAAGCAATGCAAGAAGAGTTGCTGCAATTCAAGAGACAGGAAGTGTGGACCCTAGTTGATTTGTCACCTGGTCAAACTGCTATTGGCACAAGGTGGGTCTTTAGAAACAAACAAGATGAGAGAGGGATTGTAGTCACGAACAAAGCTAGACTTGTAGCTGAAGGCTACATTCCTGAAAAGGGAATTGACTATGATGAAGTATTTGCACCTGTTGCCAGACTTGAGGCTATCCGAATCTTCTTAGCATATGCTGCATCCAAGAGCTTCACTGTCTATCAGATGGATGTCAAAAGTGCTTTTCTATACGGGAAGATCAGTGAAGAAGTCTATGTCAGACAGCCTCCAGGCTTTGTAGATCCTTCACATCCTAACAAAGTGTTCAAAGTAGACAAAGCTCTTTAAGGCATACATCAAGCCCCAAGAGCCTGGTATGAGACCCTGTCAGGATATCTACTCAGTAACAATTTTAGAAGAGGTGCCATTGATCAGACCTTTTTTATCAAAGATGAAGGGGGAGAAATCCTACTGGTACAAATATATGTAGATGATATCATCTTTGGATCAACAAGGAAGAAGTTATGCAGAGATTTTGAGATCCTAATGCACTCAAAGTTTGAAATTAGTTCAATGGGTGAACTAAATTTCTTTTTGGGTCTCCAAGTCAACAAGTTCCAAATGGAATCTGCATCTGTCAATCCAAATATGTCAGAAGCATTTTGGAAAGATTCAAACTGGATGATTGCTCTACTGCAAGAACTCCTATGCAAGTGCACCATCAACTGTCCCCAGACAAAAATGGTCAAGACACTGATCAACATAAGTATAGGGCAATGATTGGATCACTCATGTATCTAACTGTATCAAGACCAGATATCATGTTTGCAGTATATCTGTGTGTAAGATTTCAAGCAGCTCCAAAGAACTCACACCTCCAAGCTGTCAAGAGAATTTTTAGATACCTAAAGGGAGCTCCAGGACTTGGGATATGGTACTCTAAGAATGATAAATTCAAATTATATGCATACACTGATAGTGACTATGGAGGATGCAACTTGGACAAAAAATCCACATCAGGAGGATGCCAGTTTCTGGGTGGAAGACTGATTTCATGGCAATGCAAGAAGCAAACATGTGTATCAACATCTACAGTAGAAGTAGAATACATTGCAGCTTCAAGTTGTTGCTCACAAGTCATCTAGATACAAAATCAAATGTTGGATTACGGGGTGACTTTCATGGCAACTCCCATTCACATTGACAACAAGAGTGCTATATCAATTACAAATAATCTTGTGCAACACTCCAAGACTAAACACATTGACATCAGGTATCATTTAATTAGAGATCAAGTTGAGAAAAGGAGAATTATTTTAACCAAATTTCATACCACTGAGTAGTATGTTGAGTTATTCACAAAAGCCTTTGATGAAGCTAGATTCAGATATTTAGTTGAATCCATTGGCATGAAGTACTTTGATTAAAATCTTTCTCTGAAATCTTTAAAAATAAATGTGTTTGTCTTTCTTTTGTTGTAAATAAAGTCTTTTGAAAAATAAATCATAAGCATCAAAAAATTTGCCGCCGACTGCCTTAAGTTATCAACAGGAACAAGTTTGCTACTGATAGCTTCAAGGCGATCAGCAGCAACATCTTTGCTGCGGACCATTATATCCATCAACAGCAACCAAGTTTTTGCAGCTAATAGATTTAACCATCCGCAGCAACAAAGTTTGCAGATGGGTAAAAATGAGTCCAAAATAACTTTTACCCGTTGTAAAAACTACTTTCAGTCTTTTCCATGACTGCTACAGTGTGTTACATCTGTAAGACAGTGAAAAGTAAAAGGCTTGTACAGTACAAAATCAAATTCCCTCCTTCACCATTTCACATTCAATTCTAACCTAACCTTCATCTTTTCTCTCTCTCTCACTCAAGCATTCAACGCTTCCCCACACTTAACCAACTTTCAAAAGCTTCATCCTTCCCTCCAAACCTTTCCAGAATGGCGAACGTTGACATCGACAACCCAAATGACAAGTTCTCAACTTACCACAATCTAACGACATATCTTGTCAAGGGTAAGATATCCGAAGGGTTCGATGATATGATAGACTTTCTGTGTCGATCAAAACTACACTTTGCTCTGACTGTTAACCCCACAATCTATACATCCCATATGGAAGACTTCTGGAACTCAGCCGTCTACTTAACCGAAGAGGGGATTCCGCAAATCAAATACAAAGTAGACGGAAAAGACATAATCATCTCCGAAGCTACACTCAGAAAACATCTCAAGCTTCAAGAAAGGGTGCCGCCAACTCGTACACCAAGAATGAGTACATGAGGACCTTTGTATCCATAGGGTACATTGGAAATCAATAGGAGTACACAATCGAGAGGGCACTGATGGGCCCTCCTTGGAAGTTTTTGTGCCACACTCTTCTCTAGTGTATATCTCAAAAGAGGAGTGGATGGAATCAACTGAACTCTGCTCTTGTCTCTACTGTTCATGGTATGGTAACTGGGCAAGGGTTCAATTTCTCTCATTTTATTTTCGAAGGTTTAAGATACAATCTTCAAGAAGGAGAAAAACAAGCTTTCTGTATGTACCCTAAGTTCTTGCAGGAAGTTTTTAACAATGAATTAAAAGATCTTTCAAAAACTGCAAGAATCTACATGATAGGGGGGACATAAAAATAACATTTTTAAGAGTATGAGAACTGTTTCAGAAAAGTTCTCAAGGGTTAATGTTCCATTGTTATCTACAATGATGAACATACAAAGTACCCAGGGTGACAGTTCAGCAGTCCCAGCTAATACTGATCCCACACCCTCCACTTCACAGGCTGAACATACAACTGCTTCCCTTGATCGAACCCCTATGCAACCTACTGAGGGTGCACAGGTATAATAACTAATCACCCATACTCTCCATACCCAACTGGAACACAGGGCCCTAGTTGAGGCAAGCTATACCAGAAAAAGAAAGAAGAGCAAGAAGAATCCTTCTATTCATGTCTCAAAGGCCCAATCCCAACCTAAAAGCCCTCATCCAGAATCATAACATTCTGATGAGAATATCAAAAGGGATAGCCACATTACTAGGGAAACTTTCTTGGAAGTTTATTAGGATCAAGATCACATCCCGGTTCCATAGAACACCCCAATGAGCCCACACACTTTCTCTCTTCTTTGAACTTAATTGCAGAGCCACCTAGTTAAGAGGATGTACCTTCTCCAATTGCCACTATCTCGAAGGTACTGATTGACTTGGCTGTTAATGTACCCAGCCCAAGTTCATCACCCAAGAAGGTTCACTCTGGGAGTACTGATAGAGTGAATGTGGAAGGGGCTATCACTACTACTGGTCCATCAATTGAGCAGGAGGACAGTGATAACATCACTAAGTCCCTAACCACGGCAACTCACAGTGAAACTGTTTCTTTTGAAACATTTTTTCACTAAGAGGAATCCCAGGAGCCAAGAAAACCAGGGTGGTGGGGATGCAGAGGCAAGGCCTAAGACCCCATCTAGTTTCAAGGATTCCACATATGTGGATGAGGACAGTTTGAAACTTCAAAATATGGAATTGATGGCTAGGGTGGCTATGCTAGAGGCTGAAGTGTCAAAACTAAGACACCAAGTTTCTGTGCATAAAACCCATCAATGCCCAACAGTGACTCCTCCTTCCCTTGTATCAGTGGGCACTCAAATAGACCCCTCTCTATGCACTGATGCAACCAAAAAGGGGGAGAAAATTACAACTGAAGATGACACTGACAGCCTGGAGGATTGGATACAAGAGCAGGCAGCCTGGAAAATTACAACCAAAAAGAACACTATTCCAGCCTGCCTTTGTCCAAGTCCATATATGAAGAAGAGGTCTCTAAAGAATGGAAGTTAGTTGACAGGGCTGTAGATGAAGTATTTCTTGAGGAGATGGAGTTTGAAAATGAAGATGAAGAGATGCCTCCTTCATTCCTTATATTTCCAGCTGCTACAAACATATCAAGACATATCATAGCCCCCTAATTCCCACTAACTGCACACAACTTGTAATTTGACTCCATTCTAGCATGGGGGGTATGATGGCATCCTTAAAAGATTTTGGATTGGCTGGGAATTTGCTGGAGTCAAAGAGCTTATCTTGGATAACCTAAATCTGTTTGAAATCCTATCCCTACACCTGACTGAAAGTGTTAACACTTCCAAGGACCTATCTGCCAGGCTTGCCATTGAAAGATTCCATGATATATGTGAAGACAATATGCCTCGGTTTGAGAAGTTTCTTGAAGAAGCAAAAAGGGTGGCTTATCCAAGACTTGAGGATGAAGAAGCAGAGTCCTCAGGAGCAACTAAAGAAAGGCAAAACCAAAGGCTGGGGTTGATAAGAAGTAGGGTCCTAACTGAAGAACAGATTTTGTGCTTAAGAAAATACCTGTACAATGAGGTGGTTAGAGGCTTGGAAGTTCATAGGTGGTCAAGCACTGAGCCTTTAGGGTTTCAATTCTTATTGAGTGATGGATCATCATTTATAATTAACAATATTCAAGAAATCCTACTCCTCAACCCAGACTTCCTCTATAAGGTGCTTGAATTAAGGTCACATATCTGTAATATAAACTCCAAAAGAAGTCAAGAAATGATCCTCATTGTTAAAACCTTTCTTGAGAAAGAGGGATGGATTGCAATGGATGACTCTGATTCAGACATGTCCTTTCCCTCTTCTCCAATTGTCAGTCTTAACACAGAAGAGGAATCTAAAAGAAGGGAAGAACAGAAAGTAATGACAGAATGGAAGACAGTGACATATGAAGAATGGACAAAAATGACAGGTGAAGATGAAGAAACGTCCCCCTTTCTGTCTACTCCTTAAATTGCTAATGAAGTTGAAGCTGAGGTCTAAATAGCAACTCTCACATCTGCTATTGTGATATATGAAGCTGAATCAGAGGCATCCAATAAAGACAAAGGGAAGAGAATCATGACAGAAGAAGAAGAAGAAAAGAAGATAGAGGAAGAAAATAAAGAAGTAGAAAGAAGAAGAAGAGAAAGAGAAGAAGAAGAGATGGTTGAGCTTAAGAAAGAAAAGTTGTCATGCGTCTCATAGAACAACAGATCCAGTTGCATGCAAGGCAACTGGATAGAACAAAAGTTCAAGTTCCTGCGGCTTCCCAAATAAAAGAAGACGAAGCTCTAGCCCTCCAGCTGCAGGTGTCACACCCCAACCGATGGCGGAATCATCGGGGCGAGACATGTAGACTGTTCATGAGCTCAAGGTTGACTAAATTGTAATGTGTTAAATCCATTTACATCCAAACAATCATGAATCGAGTTCAAAGTACATAATGAAATACAATTTGTTTTTGAATTAAGATTAACTAGGTCCAAAGCCTATGTGTAGCATGTCTTGATCTACTCATATGAAAACACCTGAAACATGAATAAAATTAGGTCAACTAAAAATTTGGTGAGTATAACACAGGTTTGTATATAGATAGCATATAGTTTGAAAAACAAATCCTTACATAACATGATAAATAAGGCATTTATGGGGAGCAACTATTGTGTAACCAAGTACATTCAAATCTTTGTAACTAGCATGCAAGATTGTGTTGTCGGTATCAATCACCCCAATCTGGGTGGGTTTGTCAGACTCAATAGATCTATCATTGAAAACCGTCGGCTTGAATAGTTAATGATTGCACATAAATTGCACACAAAAGTTAGCACACATAGCACTCGGGCATAAAGCTCAAATTTGCACACATGAATGTAAATAGGATTTGTACTTGTGTTGTTTGTGTAAATGTAAACATGTAATTTGAATAGTGTTCATGTTTCACCCCAAAAGTGTAAAAGAGTAAAAGGGGCTATGAAATACTCACTTGATTCGAAGGCGTAGCTAACACGAGATACTAGTTAGTAATGTGATCCTTGTGTTGCACAATGTTAACCTAGAGTGTAATGTATATTGCATTAATAATGTACAATAGTCTAAGTCTATTTCTAAAGTTAAATTGGATAAAGTTAGTGATTGGTACTTGAAAGTATTGTATAAAATGGAAGATTTGAAATGAATATTTTTAGAACATTTTTGAATAAGGTTTGAGTTTGGAATAATTAAATATGTAAATTAAATAATTACAGTTTATGAAAATAATGTAAGTGTTAGATGTAATTGAGTATAACTAAATAAATGTTTTTGTTTAATTATAAATCAAATAAATAATTATTACCTTATTCATTTATTTATATAATGTAATTTAGACAATAAAATATTATTTAAGTGTAGGGTTTATAAATTAAATGTTGAACTTTAAATAATTTCCATTTATTTTAAGATTAAATATTTGACCTTTTCTAAATAAAAATAATACAGATTTTTATAAATTCAATTATTTTTATTTTAGAAATTAATATGAAATACTAATTGTTTAGAAATATAAAAGATTATAAACATTCTGCCAACACACACGACCGTGCCTAGGGTAGGGCACGATCGTGCTAGGGCGGGCGCGACCGTTCTAGACAGAGCGCGACCGTGTTGGTCAAACAGAGGACAGCTAGCCAAACCACTAGGCACGACCGTGCCTTCGATAGGCACGACCGTGTCTATGTTTCTGGGGTACGATCAAGTCTAGCCAACGAGCATGACTGGGTCTGAGCAGGAGGCACGACCGCGCTAAATGATTAGCGCGACCGTGTCTCTTTCAAAACAGGAACGAATTGATTGATTCTTATATTGATAGTGCTGGAATGTATAGGGCTTTCATTCACAAGGTTAGTACGAGTCTGTTAGTGTAGATTAATTGTGTTTAAAACATGTTTAAAGTTGGATTCGATTTGTCACACCCCCAAATTCCACTAACGGAGTATTACCGTTTGGGAAGTGACAAACCAGGATCTCAGACATTAGTTACATTGAATGACTCTACATGGGACTCAAATGAAAATATCTTTTAAATCAGAGTATCAATGCGGAAGCGTAAAGAAAGTAAATGCGCAAAATACACGCGCCCAAAACCAAAGTCCAAAAGTCCAAACGTCCAATCAAACAAAGTACATTAAAATAATTCAATCAACATAAATAGACACAAAGCAAAGCAGTTGAATCCCATGCATGCCCTAACGTGCACTTGTGTCTTAGCTTAGCGTCCTGAGAAAACATGTAAGAAAAAGTGTCAACACGAGGTTGGTGAGTTCATAGGTTTCAATATATAAATAAACGTTTACCAGATTTATTGCACAATCAACATAAATACCAAATGAGTAGCTAACCCATGTTCATTGTTTGCTATTACGCTCACAACCGTAAACTGACTGTTTGTATTGCCTCCCACCAGGTCTATCAACCACAGTGCACGTGTAGGTCAATATTGCACCCGTTCGATATCCAATCGTGTTAGCGCGACTAACGCGGGTGAGGTTTGTCAAACCCAGTAGTACTACCCAACATACCTCGCTATATTCATATTTAAACGGTTCGATGTGAGGACTTTCATGATAGAGTTTACGCATAGTCATAACAATTGATATAAAATGAAGTACAAAAATCAAAAGAGTTGTATCATGTTTTCTCCCCCAGTTTAAAAGCAGTAAAAAGGGGCCGTGAAAACTCACCTGTTTTGCGTTGAAGGTAGTATCACACAAAGGGTAAGTTGGAACCAAGTGTGTAAGTCTCAAAAGACTTACGAATGCCCTAAAATTATAAACACATAAATTAGGGATAAACAAAAAATGGGAAATGTGACAATGACACGGATTGAGAGACGTCCTAAAGAAACGCTCTAATATTCAAGAGTGGACGAAAGTGTCCACGGAGTTAGGAATTACTTTACGCGACGAATGACATGAATAATAATAATTATAACCGGGTGTTTTGTCATTTACCAAAATTAAGAAAATAATAATATATGTATACGAGTAAATAGTATAACCAATTATATTATTATTTAGTCTCAATCGACACACGATGTTATAAAATGATTTGAAATAATATAAATATATATTATTTAATAATACGGGTCACGGTTTGAAAATAATATAAACATATTATTTTATATGAATTTACGGTTTTAAAATAATAAAAACTTATTATTTTTACTTGATAATAATAACAATATATTAATTATAAAAGTGGGTATAATTTATAAAAATATGCTAATAACTCAAACCCGAGCCTACGGGTTGTTTTCCGGGTAAAAACACAATTGTATAATATTATAATATTATAGGGTTTGATTTTTATTAATTAAATATTAACAGAAAAATGTTTAAAAATGATTGTGGGAGCCCGGCCTCGAACCCGGGTCTCTCCCACACACGCACATCGCTCTAACCAGTCCGCCCGCTAGGGTCTTCGCGATGGTATCCAGTTCCAATTTCTTTTAACAACTAAGCCCAACGAGGTTTCCTTCCCCAAACATACCCCGATCGAATCCCGTCCCAAACACTGAATTTTGATCGCGAACAAGGTCAGAATTCATAAGGGTTTTGATGCTTAGATGATGGCGAGACTGATGATGTAACTAATTATAAAATTGGTTATGATTTCGGTTGTTAATTTCATTCAAAGGGAGTCGAAACTCCGGGTTAAAAACACAGATTTGATTCGACTAAATCCTGTATTAAAACTTGATGAATTTATGGGGTTTTTAACAAAGATTGAACTGCGAATCTAACTATATAATTTAATTTGATTGAGGTTAAGTCTAGATTAGGGTTCGATTAAACTCAATACGTGATGAACCCTAGAATTGGTTCATCACAGATTCGATGTTACATACATGAATTAACATAGGGCTTTCATAGGGTTGATTAAGGCGATTCTAACCATACTGTTTAATTGGATTAACATTGAGTCTAGGTTATAGTTTGACTAAAACGTTTTCAAATAAAATTCCAGAATTTGATTTTGTAAAATTTGATGTTGTTTGATTCAATTGATATGGGGTTTTTAGTATACTGAGCATTCCGAAACTACTGGTATGATTTAATTTCGATGAAAATAAGCCTTAAATCAAAAGGCCCAAATCCGATTTCTTAAGAACCCTAGAATCGGATCTTGATTAAATCGATAATGTAAGCCCTGATTAGGATAGGGCTTTCATTCTATAGCATGAAACGAATCTAAAGAATGTTTCAATTACCTGTTTGAATATCGGATTGACAGAGCACGAGTAAGACAGGGTTCGACGGCTGTGGGTTGATCCTCGTCGTCTCTGGTTGTTTCTCCGGCGCGGCTGGTGTGTGGGAAATCTTCTGATAGTCTCGTAAGAGGTTTGCAGGCGATTGATTTGAGAGTAGAATACAAGGATTAATCGAATTTGGTGATCGATTACAACGAGGCCGACGGCTATGAATATGATTATCATTATTTGCGTTTAATTCTATTAATTAGTATGATTAAGGATTAATGATGATCGGTTAAAGCATTTAGGTGTTCATTAATTACAGAATTTGATTCAATTCAGTTATAACTCGTGAATTTGGAAATCAAAGAGTTTAATTTTGACTTTACAAAGTCAACTGGATACAAATTTGTCAAATTTGACTTTGGGGAGTCAAATTATTCAGTTTGGTTTAATTACCCAATTAGTCCTTGCAGTTTTGAGTTAAATTTGTGACCGAATTAGTCCTTGGGGTTAGATTTGACTAACGGGGTTAAGTTTTTCATAAGAAACTTAACGGAATAGTTAACGGAATTAACTGAAAAATTCGGATTGTCACATCATTCCCTAGTTGAAAGAATTTTCTTCCCGAAAATTAAAATAACAAAAAAAAAATTTCTGGGGCTTCATATCATTCCCTAGTTGAAAGAATTTTCGTCCCGAAAATTAAAATAGTACCTTAAGAGTTTGACGTGGAGTGCTTGAACAGATTAGGATATTTGCGCATCATCTGATCCTCGCGCTCCCACGTGAATTCCGGTCCGCGTTTCGAGTTCCAACGGACTCTAACAATGGGGATTTTGCTGCGCTTTAACGTTTTTATTTCCCTATCCATAATTTCGACAGGTTCTTCGATGAAACGTAATTGTTCATCAACATGTAGTTCCTCCAGAGGAACTGCGAGTGATTCGTCTGCCAGGCATTTCTTTAAATTTGAGACGTGAAAGACGTTGTGTACACCACTAAGTCTTTCAGGTAGGTCCAGTTGATACGCGACTGGTCCGATTCTCTTTAATATTTTGAAAGGTCCAACATAACGAGGATTCAGTTTACCTCATTTTCCGAAACGAATGACACCTTTCCAAGGTGAGACTTTGAGTAAGACCATGTCACCTACTTGAAATTCCAACGGTTTACGACGCTTGTCGGCATAGCTCTTTTGACGATCACGAGCTGCCGCCATACGGTTTCTAATTTGAACGATCTTTTCGGAAGTTTCAAATACAAGTTCAGGACCTGTGAGTTGGCTATCCCCAACCTCGGTCCAACAAATGGGAGAACGGCATTTCCGTCCATAAAGTGCTTCAAATGGAGCTGCCTTGATGCTAGTGTGATAATTGTTGTTGTAGGAGAACTCCACCAATGGTAGGTGAGACTCCCAAGTGTTACCGAAATCGATCACACAAGCTCGTAGCATGTCCTCCAAAGTTTGGATAGTACGTTCAGTTTGGCCATCAGTTTGAGGATGGTATGCTGTGCTCATATCTAGACGCGTGCCTAATGCTTTATGCAACGATTGCCAGAAACGGGAAGTGAATCGTGCTTCACGATCCGAAATAATAGAGATTGGCACCCCGTGCCGAGAGACTACTTCTTTCAAGTATACTCGAGTGAGTTTATCCATTTTGTCAGTTTCTTTGATGGCTAAGAAGTGGGCAGATTTTGTTAGGCGATCAACAATTACCCATATAGTATCACATCCGGTAGGAGTTCGGGGTAATTTGGTAATGAAGTCCATGGATATTTGTTCCCATTTCCACATGGGAATTTCAGGTTGTTGCAGGAGACCGGACGGTTTTTGGTATTCAACTTTGACCTTCGAGCAGGTCAGACACTTACTAACATAAGTGGCTATATCGGCCTTCATCTTCGGCCACCAATATAGTACTTTTAGATCATGGTACATTTTATCGGAACCCGGATGAATGGAGTAACGAGATTTATGAGCTTCATCCATGATTAATTCCCTTAAATTTCCGAACACTGGAACCCATATTCGTTCGACAAAGTAACGAATTCCGTCAGATTTTACTTCAAGTTGTGCTTCCATGCCACGTGTACCTTCTAACGGTAGGTTATCTTCTTTCAAGGCTTCAAGTTGAGCACTACGGATTCTGTCAGGCAATCCATGGTGAATAGTGAGTTGTAACGCTCGAACTCGTTTGGGTTTCGTTTCTTTTCGGCTTAGTGCATCAGCCACGACGTTAGCTTTACCCGGATGATAACGGATCGCACAGTCGTAGTCATTTAAAAGTTCAACCCAACGACGTTGTCGCATGTTCAACTCCTTCTGCTCGAAGATATGCTGGAGGCTCTTGTGGTCGGTGTAGATGGTGCATTTGGTACCGTACAAGTAATGTCTCCATATCTTAAGTGCAAAAACTACTGCTCCCAACTCTAGGTCATGAGTGGTGTAGTTTTTCTCGTGAACCTTTAACTGTCGTGAAGCGTATGCAATTACCTTTTCGCGCTACATTAAGACACAACCCAGACCTTGAATAGATGCATCACAATACACCAGAAAGTCATCGGTTCCTTCCGGAAGAGCTAAAATAGGTGCACTGCAAAGTTTCTGTTTGAGATGTTGGAAAGCTGATTCTTGGTTATCGCCCCAATTATAGGCTTTTCCTTTTTGAGTTAGGGCGGTGAGAGGTTGCGCAATCTTTGAAAATCCTTCGATAAAACGACGGTAATATCCAGCCAATCCCAGAAATTGTCGCACTTCAGTCGGAGTCGTCGGTGCTGCCCAATTCTTGATGGCTTCTATTTTGGACGGGTCGACATGTATCCCTTTTTCATTTACCACATGCCCTAGAAATTGAACCTCTCGAAACCAAAATTCACATTTGGAAAACTTAGCATAAAGTTGCTCTTGCTTAAGTAGTTCCAAAATTAGACGCAGATGTTCTTCATGTTCTTCCTCGTTCTTGGAATAAATAAGGATGTCATCGATGAAAACGATAACAAACTGGTCAAGGTAAGGCTTACACACACGGTTCATGAGGTCCATGAATACCGCGGGTGCGTTGGTTAAACCGAAAGGCATGACCATAAATTCGTAATGGCCGTACCTTGTCCTGAATGCAGTTTTAGAGATATCTTCTTCTCGGACTCTTAACTGATGATAGCCGGACCTAAGGTCTATTTTGGAATAGAAACTTGATCCTTGGAGTTGATCAAAAAGGTCATCGATACGAGGTAAAGGGTAGCGGTTCTTGATTGTAACTTTGTTCAGCTCCCGGTAATCAATACACATACGGAACGTACCGTCCTTCTTCTTGACAAATAATACCGAAGCTCCCCACGGTGATGAACTAGGTCGGATGAAACCTTTATCCAATAAGTCTTGCAACTGAGTGGACAGTTCTTGCAATTCACTGGGTGCTAATCGATAAGGTGCCCGAGCAATCGGTGTTGCTTTGGGTGCTAGGTCAATTTGGAATTCAACCTGACGGTGTGGTGGCAGACCGGGCAGATCCTCGGGAAATACTTCCAAAAATTCACGCACAACGGGAATATCTTCGATCTTCTTCTCTTCAACAAGGGCCAAAATGGCCGTATGCCCCTTCCGAAGACATTTTTGTGCTTTCATGAAGGATATGATACCCATGACAGTACCAACCCTTTCGCCCAGAACTAAAAGAATTTCTCCACTCGGGAGGGGTATGCGAACGATTTTCTCATGACAAATGATTTCCGCTTGGTTTCTAGACAACCAATCCATGCCGACGATTACATCAAAACTACCAAGTGTGACCGGCATAAGGTCGATATCTAGAATATGGCTAGCTAGATCAAGCTTACAACCCTTAAGAATGTGGGTTGCTTCAATTATTTGGCCGTCAGCTATCTCTATTACATACTTAGCTTCTAACAGAGTTGGAGTTCCTTTTATCATATCACTAAGTTTCTTAGATATAAAACTCCTATCGGCACCAGTGTCAAAAAGGACAGAAGCAAAGTAATTATTTAAGAGAAATTTACCGGTGACCACGTTATGATCGTAGCGAGCCTCTTCGGATCCCAGTACAAAACTCTTCCTTTCGCCCCATTTCCTCCATTACCACCGTTATTCCCACCATTGTTGTTTTGATTGGGGTTGTTACCATTGTTGCCCTGGTTATTACCGTTACCACTACCACTGCCATTACCATTTCCACCCTTTTTCAACTGAGGACAATTCCTTTGAATGTGCCCCTCTTTACTACACTGAAAACATCCCCTCGTGAATCCCTGTGATTGAAATGG
Organism: Smallanthus sonchifolius; assembly: GCA_023525975.1. Classification (NCBI taxonomy): domain Eukaryota; kingdom Viridiplantae; phylum Streptophyta; class Magnoliopsida; order Asterales; family Asteraceae; genus Smallanthus; species Smallanthus sonchifolius. Next base: position 22,991,243 of record CM042030.1, on the reverse strand, counting down.
TTGTTTGTTCTGGAGTGCAACTCTACAGTCCTTTGCAGCGTGCCCCATTTTACCACAACGCTGGCAACGTTGTCGGTCACAAGTGCCCGTGTGGTGATAGTCGCATTTGTTGCACTTGGGGTACCTCCCAGCATATTCCCCTTGATTCGGACCTGATGAGGTCGTTTGATTAAAGTTTCTAGTATGCTCAAACTTTCGCTGTTGTTGGTGCTGAGGTTGATTGGGTTGGGATCCTTTAGAATTTGAGTGGTTGTGTGAGTGGGAGTGATGGTCGAACTTGCGCTTATTGTTGTCGGTGGGTTTAGAAACCGAACCTCTTGGAGGTAAAGTTCCCTGTGCCACTGCCTGATCGGTCAATTTGTGAGCAAGTCTGATGGTCTGTTGGATGGTGGTAGGCTTGGATGAGGTAACCATGCTTTGAATCTGAGGTACCAAACCTCCAATGTATAGTTCAATCCGTTTGTAATCCGGAGTCACCATATGTGGGCACATGGTGGCAAGTTCGTGCGAACGGGTGGTGTAAAGTTCAATTTCTGAACCCTCCATCTTAAGGTTCCAGAACTCTCCTTCTAGCTTTTGAATTTCATCTCGTGGACAATATTCTTCTTTCATCATGGTTTTAAATTCCTCCCACGGGAGTCCATTTGCCATTGCTAGTCCCAACATTTGAACTTGGGCATTCCACCATGTTAGGGCCGGGCCTTCCAGAGTTCCAGCAGCAAATTTCACTTGGTTAGCCACGGGGCAGTTGCACATGGCTATTACTGATTCAACCTTCTCAAACCAGCGAAGTAATCCAACTGCTCCTTCAGCTCCACTAAAGGTGTGGGGCTTGCAGTCCATGAATGCCTTGAAAGTGCAGGCTGGCTGTTGATTTTGCTGATTTTGCTGGCCTGGATTTAGAAATACGAATTGAATTGGAATTATAGAGTTTAGAAAGATATTCTTAGGAAAAGGGATTGACACTACTAGTCAATAGTTGAAAGCATTTACCTGCAGCATTCTGTGCTGCTAGGGCCTCTGCCACACTATTGTTTATCAAAGCTGCTAGTTCTGTTGCCGTCATGTTGATGGTACCACGACCACCGGTACGGCCTCCTCGTCCTCTCCCAGACATGATTCTTCACAATTACAAATGAAAAGTAATGAGTAATATATCGCATATTAAACATTATTCAGGTACGAGTAAGAGATACAACATCTAATATTTTGAAAATTAAATAAATTGTAAGGCTACAAAATAAATAACTCAAATATTAAACTTCCCATCCTTTATTGGATGGGAACAACCTTACCCATCTAGGTTTGAAAAGGGAAATAACATAAGCAAAAACAAACATGAAAAGGAAGATAGAATAGGAAGATCCTCAAATATCCTCGTTATCAGAAGAGACATATGACTGTGCATCATCAATCTCCACTGGCTCTTCCTCAGCTGGTTCCCCCTCTAAGGGTTCCTCCTCGAAGGGCTCCTCCTCAAAGAGCTCTTCCTCAAAGGGTTCCTCCTCATCGTCAGATACTGGAATGTCTTCCGGGTGTAGGGCCGCTTGCAGTTGGGCTTCCAAGTGAGTCACCCTCTCTTGAAGGCCTTCAGCAGTGTGGCTAGCCACATGTAGCTGAGCTTCCATAGCAGCTAATCTCTCCAGAACTCCTTGCATATCATCATCCATAATGTCAGCCCTCGTCTCTAGGTATGCTACACGATTCACTAAAAGGTTGTGGACATGGTCCTTTGCAGCTAATTCGGTAGTCAAATCTTCTATTCCTACCCTATTCTTTTCCACTTGTGTTCCATTCTCCAGGAGTTTAGGTATCTCCTCGGTAGCATCTTGTACAAAACTTAATTCCTTTAACATATAGGACACAAATGCTGCGAAGGCTTGTTCCATGGTACATGGTAAGCTAGGAAGTGTAGACGATGAAGATGTGGATCCAAAGTACGGTGATGGAACATCTCCCATTTCGATCCACCTTTGGATCATATGTGGGTACATATCCCAATTGAGAGCATACTCCAATGCCCGTGCGTTGCTTGGTTCGCCTTGCTCAATTGAGGTAGTCCGGCGCCTTTTGGGCTCCGGGGATGAGGGTACAGGTGCCTTATGCCCTGATGCGTTATGTGATGGAGGTGGTGTTGACGACATGATCCTGCAACAATTTGTATAAGTGCCAAACATCCAAATGACATGTAACTCACATGACATGTAACTAATGTGTGAGGCTATAGTCTAGTATGCATTCCTAGTTCTCTATAACCAATGGCTCTGATACCAATCTGTCACACCCCCAAATTCCACTAACGGAGTATTACCGTTTGGGAAGTGACAAACCAGGATCTCAGACATTAGTTACATTGAACGACTTTACATGGGACTCAAATGAAAATATCTTTTAAATCAGAGTATCAATGCGGAAGCGTAAAGAAAGTAAATGCGCAAAATACACGCGCCCAAAACCAAAGTCCAAAAGTCCAAACGTCCAATCAAACAAAGTACATTAAAATAATTCAATCAACATAAATAGACACAAAGCAAAGCAGTTGAATCCCATGCTTGCCCTAACGTGCACCTGTGTCTTAGCTTAGCGTCCTGAGAAAACATGTAAGAAAAAGTGTCAACACGAGGTTGGTGAGTTCACAGGTTTCAATATATAAATAAACGTTTACCAGATTTATTGCACAATCAACATAATTACCAAATGAGTAGCTAACCTATGTTCATTGTTTGCTATTACGCTCGCAACCGTAAACTGACTGTTTGTATTGCCTCCCACCAGGTCTATCAACCACGGTGCACGTTTAGGTCAATATTGCACCCGTTCGATATCCAATCGTGTTAGCGCGACTAACGCGGGTGAGGTTTGTCAAACCCAGTAGTACTACCCAACATACCTCGCTATATTCATATTTAAACGGTTCGATGTGAGGACTTTCATGATAGAGTTTACGCATAGTCATAACAATTGATATAAAATGAAGTACAAAAATCAAAAGAGTTGTATCATGTTTTCTCCCCCAGTTTAAAAGCAGTAAAAAGGGGCCGTGAAAACTCACCTGTTTGGCGTTGAAGGTAGTATCACACAAAGGGTAAGTTGGAACCAAGTGTGTAAGTCTCAAAACACTTACGAATGCCCTAAAATTATAAACACATGAATTAGGGATAAACGAAAAATGGGAAATGTGACAATGACACGGATTGAGAGGCGTCCTAAAGAAACGCTCTAATATTCAAGAGTGGACGAAAATGTCCACGGAGTTAGGAATTACTTTACGCGACGAATGACACGAATAATAATAATTATAACCGGGTGTTTTGTCATTTACCAAAATTAAGAAAATAATAATATATGTATACGAGTAAATAGTATAACCAATTATATTATTATTTAGTCTCAATCGACACACGATGTTATAAAATGATTTGAAATAATATAAATATATATTATTTAATAATACGGGTCACGGTTTGAAAATAATATAAACATATTATTTTATATGAATTTACGGTTTAAAAATAATATAAACATATTATTTTTACTTGATAATAATAACAATATATTAATTATAAAAGTGGGTATAATTTATAAAAATATGCTAATAACTCAAACCCGAGCCTACGGGTTGTTTTCCGGGTAAAAACACAATTGTATAATATTATAATATTATAGGGTTTGATTTTTATTAATTAAATATTAACAGAAAAATATTTAAAAATGATTGTGAGAGCCCGGCCTCGAACCCGGGTCTCTCCCACACACGCACATCGCTCTAACCAGTCCGCCCGCTAGGGTCTTCGCGATGGTATCCAGTTCCAATTTCTTTTAACAACTAAGCCCAACGAGGTTTCCTTCCCCAAACATACCCCGATCGAATCCCGTCCCAAACACTAAATTTTGATCGCGAACAAGGTCAGAATTCATAGGGGTTTTGATGCTTAGATGATGGCGAGACTGATGATGTAACTAATTATAAAATTGGTTACGATTTCGGTTGTTAATTTCATTCAAAGGGAGTCAAAACTCCGGGTTAAAAACACAGATTTGATTCGACTAAATCCTGTATTAAAACTTGATGAATTTATGGGGTTTTTAACAAAGATTGAACTGCGAATCTAACTATATAATTTAATTTGATTGAGGTTAAGTCTAGATTAGGGTTCGATTAAACTCAATACGTGATGAACCCTAGAATCGGTTCATCACAGATTCGATGTTACATACATGAATTAACATAGGGCTTTCATAGGGTTGATTAAGGCGATTCTAACCATACTGTTTAATTGGATTAACATTGAGTCTAGGTTATAGTTTGACTAAAACGTTTTCAAATAAAATTCCAGAATCTGATTTTGTAAAATTTGATGTTGTTTGATTCAATTGATATGGGGTTTTCACTATACTGAGCATTCCGAAACTACTGGTATGATTTAATTTCGATGAAAATAAGCCTTAAATCAAAAGGCCCAAATCCGATTTCTTAAGAACCCTAGAATCGGATCTTGATTAAATCGATAATGTAAGCCCTGATTAGGATAGGGCTTTCATTCTATAGCATGAAACGAATCTAAAGAATGTTTCAATTACCTGTTTGAATATCGGATTGACAGAGCACGAGTAAGACAGGGTTCGACGGCTGTGGGTTGATCCTCGTCGTCTCTGGTTGTTTCTCCGGCGCGGCTGGTGTGTGGGAAATCTTCTGATAGTCTCGTAAGAGGTTTGCAGGCGATTGATTTGAGAGTAGAATACAAGGATTAATCGAATTTGTTGATCGATTACAACGAGGCCGACGGTTATGAATATGATTATCATTATTTGCGTTTAATTCTATTAATTAGTATGATTAAGGCTTAATGATGATCGATTAAAGCATTTAGGTGTTCATCAATTACAGAATTTGATTCAATTCAGTTATAACTCGCGAATTTGGAAACTTATATTCGGGTTCATGTTAAATTCGATATTGTAAACCCAATTTATGTTGGGGCTTTTGATCTATAGACTAAAACTAAGATATATGAGGTTTCAATTACCCGGAAGGATGATGTATTGATAGCGTACGGTAGGAACGAATTTTGGCGACGGAGGTTTGATCTCCGGTGCCTTTTGCTGCAACTTCGGCTGACTCAAGGTTTTCAGGAGCTCCAGAGAGGGTCGACGATGCGTTTGCTTGGGAGGATTGCAATTTAGAATGGATGGATCGTTGGTCTCATGAAGGAATTGGCGGTTTTGAGAGAATCGACTTAATTGGAGTTATTTGTTGGAATTACGATGATTGAAAACTTAATTGGGTTTGTTAAAGTGTGAAATGGTTACGAACTCAACCGATTCTGCGTTTAAAGGCTGCATTTACATTTCAACTGATGTGAGGCGCGACCGTGCCAAAACGTGGCACGACCGTGCCAGACGAGGCGCGACCGTGCCAAAACGTGGCGCGACCGTGCCTACTAGGGTTTCTGGTTATTTACAAAATCAGCCCTTGTAACTTCAGCTTTGACAAAATTAGCTTGGTTAGAATTTAACAGAACACCTAACGGGATTACTAACTGGATTAACTCTAAGAGGTGTTACCACTTGATTATGAGTTCTAAATCCTTGAATTGAATACGACCGGCTAACGATTAATGAGGTGTAGGTTTGAACAAGTATATGATTCAATGTCGTGTTGTTATTTTATTAGTTAAAATAGGGTCGGAAAATCAGGGATGTTACAGCAGGAACAACTAAACAAAGAAGATGAAGAGAAAGAGAAGCAAAAAATTGAAGAAGCCATGTTTAGAATTACTGATTCTGAACTTGCAAAAGAAATGAGGGAGGAGTGGATGGTAGTTCTAATTTCTCAAGGTGAGGATGCAGACTACATTGGGAAATTATCTAATACAGAAATTTACAGGGCCTTTATGTGTCAACCAGGAGAACTGGCCAAGAAGAAAAAGGCTAAAGAAGAAGAAAAAGCCAGGCTGAAATCTAGGAAAGCCATTGCCTTTAACTTAAGAACTCATGAAGAAAGGAAGGTCATGATCGACTTCCTAAAGGCAAGAGGTGAGAGTGGAAAGAGGCTGGGTCCCATGAACTACATGAACCTACAAGCCCTCTATATAAAGGTGAAAAAGGAAGAAGAAGAGAGGTTGAAGAAGATAAGCTCTAAAAGAAGGGTAGACATTCAAACATAGGAAAGAAAACAAAAGAAACCCAAGACTACTCCCTCAACTTCTCCTCCTTCTATCCAACAAATTCCCTCTCACACTCCTAGATCACTCTCCTCCCCTCCCAAAGAGTCCAAATCCTCTCACCCAGCTCCCTCTCATCAACAGCCTCCTAGAAAGAAAAATAAACCTCCTACTATCACACCCCGACCGATGGCGGAATCATCGAGGCGGACAATGAAATGATTGTTCATAAGCACATGATCTTCTAAGGTTGCATAATTCATTAATAAGATTTAAATACCAAATATCCAAATACAATTCAAGTTACAACACCCTATTCTAGAATATTACACATAATTATTTTACTATGTCCAAAAGCCTTAGGTGTAGCACCTTCAACACATAGTCACACAATCACATATCTTCACATGAAACGTAATCCAAAACAAGTGTCAACTACAAGAGTTGGTGAGTTTACATATGTTTAAATAAAGTAAAAGTTCAGTTAAAAACGTTTATACAATTCATAGTTTGACATGGTATGATATGGCATAATGTGGAGAATTCACTATATGTATACCAATTGTAAGCATGTAATTATGTATATAAGCATAAAGGTTTAACGTGATAGGCATAGCATACCGCTACCCTAAAAGTGATAGGCATTGAATCAAGACTATATGGGTTACACATAATTTAAACTATCCTAAAGGTATTCATAGCATAACAAGTGATCATGCACAAAAGCACAATAATCTACACATGTAAACACAAGTTGAATTGTATGTAAGTAAGCACAGATTACGTTTCACCCCAAAATGTATAAAAATGTAAATAGGGGATATGTAACTCACATGTAGCGAGGGTTTTACTTCACGCGTGATGGTGATATTTGTATTGTTGTTATATACGATGAAATCATATGCAAATGAATATGTATCAAATATGTATTCGTGTACGCGTAAATTTGTTTAAATATAGGTGGATTTGTAATTGGAATAACCTTTGCGGAAAATTATATGTTTTGAAATCATTGTACAATTAAATATTAATTTTTGTAAGACTATGTATTTTTATAAAACTTATAATTTAAATATTTAAACTTCTTGAAATATTTATATTTTTAATAACACTTGCATTTTATAAATCATAATTTACCCATTTTATATTTCATAAAAATATTATATTTTAAATAACGCGTATTTTTATTTATTTATAAAAATGCTATTTTTGTTATTTTTCGTGAGTTTAAATAATTAAATAGCTTATGTAAACGTCGGTTCTATTACTTTATAAATTTAACGGGTTTGAATATGTTCAAAAGTCGGGTTAAAATAAACGGGCCGAGTCAACGGGCTTGAAATAATTTCTAGTGGGTTATAAATATTTAGAAATAATTAAATGGGTTTTAAAACATTTAATTTAAATAATTAATAGTAAAGAAATACAATTTGATTTTAAATTACTTATTTAATATATTTATAATAAACAAATAAGATTAAATTGGCCAGATGGGTCGGATCGGGTCGGCCCAGACCCGAATCCGGGTTCAGAAAAGTGCAAACGGGTCCAGAGGTTTAAAGTGAGAAAAAGGGGGGGGTTAGGCCGGAGGCCATAGGTTTCGAACTCGGGTCGCTATACTCACCGCACACAACACTGACCAGCCGGGCTATAGCCCATCGCTGGTCAGGAACACGTTAATTAAATGATAACCACTTCGAGGATTGTCCACTGGTTCTCGGTAACGACCAGGGTTGGTGTCCGGGCAACTCGTTTGGCCGGGAATCAGTGGGCTACGGTCCAGATGACGATTGGAATTTATAGCAATAAGATAAACGAAGGTTAAGGAAACGAAGGTTAAGGAAACGAAATGCAGTGATAATACCTGACCGAAGTGGTCTGCGATGTCGAGAATGAAGCCGAGAGTATCCAGAACTGGAGCCGGACTTTGGGGTCGAATTGGAACTTCAAAGGGGGCTGGGGAGTTTCACCTGGATGTCGTGAACACAGAGGTATCCTCAATTTAGAGAGAGAGTAGACAGAGAGGAAGAATGGAGCTCGAGAAGGACCGGGTATGGTCATTTATACTCGAAGGGAATCTGAATGATGGAACCAGAAATTGGCTCCGAAATTGGGTTCGAACAGGTCATTCAAAGCGAACGAGACCGGTCTTTGTCGTGGAGGTACTGTGTGTCGGCCGAATTTCATGGGCTTGACTTCGGGGATTAATGGTGTCGAGGGATTTTGATGATAAAAAGGTAAATTGGTCGGGGGAACGTGGTCGCGTGAGGACGGCGAGTACAATGGTGCAGGTTTTAAGTGTCGAGGGATAGAGGGACAGGGCTGTCGGGGCTCGCCGAAAAGGTTTTGGTCTGCCGGACAAAGGAAAAGGGTGACCGGCAAAACGATTAGAAACTTGGCAGTTATGGTCCCTAGGGTTTGAAAACATTTAAAACAGACCCTGGAAACATTTCAACACAAACCCCTATGGTTCTGTTTAATACCAAACGGCCCTCAGACTTTAATTTAATTACAAAATTTAATTTCTTTTTAACTTTAATTAATTTAGATTATATTTATATATTTTATAAATCCATTTTCTTTAAAAAAAACTAATTATTTTTAAATAGTTATCTTATTGAAATAATACATTAAATTATTTATTTAAATTATTAAGTTTATTTAACTTAAATTCTTCTAAACTAAGTAAAACTTAAGCATATATAATTTTATAAAAATTTATGCCTTTATTTAAAATCAATCATTTTGATTGATTAATAAAATTGAAAATCATTGATTTATTTATATAAATTATTTAATTTAATAACATAATTTATATAGTTTATAACCTTCAAATATTTTAAAATTTTAAATTTAAATAGACATAAATTGTGCACCAATTTGTATAAATTTGATTAAATATACTTGTATATGTTTTGAAATAAAATGTTAATATTTATATGATAAATTTTACAACGAGAATTTTTGAAAGGTCACACCTACCACATCTGAAGATTCAAGAGAGATTGTACAACGGAATTATAGTGACTCAGATCAATGGTTTGAAGTGTTTAGAGGAAAGACACAGATGAAGAGATCAGTCTACAAATCTGTTGATGAGGTAATGCAGCTTCCAGACATTGACCTAAAGAAAATTCTAGAATTGGGTGAAGCTCATGAGCCTGACAATGAAAGTGGGAGTCATCTTTTGCTGGCGATCAAACATTACTTCAATACTGGAAAAGATGTCATCATAGATGCAAAACCACTCCAATCCCACTTTCCTCTTGTCAAATGGTCCTATAATGCTGATAAAGATGAATACACACTGGTGGATGTCAGAGGAAACAAGATGAGATGTCCCAACAAAGTCATCTTCAGCATGCCTAGAAGGGACATCAAATCTCCGTCGGAAGTTCCTTTTGATAATCCTAGCAAGGATCCAAGAGGCTATGAGACTACAAGGATAGTCATGCATATGCAAAAGCTTCATAAACAAAGGCAGTAAGAGTGTTTCGGTAACATCAGTCTATGGGGAGTTTGTAGAGATAAAGACTGATGGCTACAAAATTCTCTAAGTACATATGCTGCTGACACAACAATTCTGCTGACTTACAAAGTTGTTTTGATAAGGCATATGCTGCAGATAGTTAAGTTCTACAGCTGATGAACAACTATGCTGCTGATAGCCTTATCTGCTGAAGTCCAAAGTTGTTGCTGATAGGCTTCTCATCAGCATCAAACATTGATGCTGTTGATAGGCAAATCATCACCAACTTTGACTTTGCTACTGACACCTTTTGTTGTAACCCTAACACATCTATCAGTAGAATGAATGTTATTGGTGCAGATGATTAAAGACAAAGCTACTACTTCTAAAGTCACCTGCAAAGATTCCTAAGAAGACTTTTGACCTGATTCATACTGTTTGCTGCAGTTTGTCTTTTAGTTGTCTACCAATTGTAGTGTAACTTGTAGCTGTCAAAGATCAACAACTTGTGTTTGATCTGATCCTTAGAATCAAGGGTCTGTCTTGATTCTAAGTTCCTTTATATGTATTGTATCTTTTCATTGTACAAGTGTGCTTCCTTAGAGTTTTCTCTGTAACTTGTAAACATTGAAGATTAATACACTTTGCATTTATCAGTATTATCACTGTTTCTTGTTTACATTGCATAGCTGTGATTGTTTTCGCTAATCTCAACTAAACAGAACCATCTTGTAAAACACCGATCCTACGTGTTCCTAATGGACCACATACATCAGTTTGTACAAGTCCTAATAGATCCTTAGCCCGTTGACCAATACTGGAAAAAGGAGCCTTGGTTAGATTTCCACTTAAACATGATTCGCAATCATCAAATGAATCTTGACTAGTAGAATTCAGAATTCCAGCGGTTTGGAGTTTCTTCATGTGATTCTTGTTTATGTGTCCTAGTCTACAATGCCATAGATACGTATCATTGAATTCATATTAGGAGATATTAAATAGAACGTTATTATCATTTACTTATATCTCATAGATTCCATTGTGAGGCTTTGCAGAAAAATAAAACAAATCATTTAAATATGCATAAATCAAATAATTTTCAAAAGCATAATCAAATCCTTGTTCCCACTAAGCGGATACTGAAACAATATTCCTAGTCAAAATGGGAATGAAACAAACATTGTTCAAAACAAGTTCTATATCAGAAGGAAGTAAAAAAGTGTATTCTCATACAGCCTTCACAGCAACCTTTTGTCCATTTCCCACATGGAACTCCAGGTCGCCTTGCTTCAGCCTGCTAACCTTCTTTAGTCCCTGCAAATCATTAAAAATGTGATAACCACATCCAGTGTCAAACACCCAAGATTTGCTAGACAAAGAGAAGATCTCAATAACGAACATACCTGAGGACTGTCCTCCAGCAGACTTCTTCTACTTCAACTCTGCTAGATACTTTGGGAAGTTCCTCCTCTAGTGTCCGACTTCATCACAATGAAAACACTTGACATCCTTTAGAGGTTTATTGGCAACAACTTTGCCTTTGCCCTTGCTCTTGAAGCTTTTCTTGCCTTTTCCCTTGGGTTTAGATTTCTTGACTCGGCCCTCTTTGATCATCAGCACTGGACCAGACTTAGCAGGAGCTGGTATATTCATCTCGATAGTCTTAAGAGTTATATTGTAATTCAAAGTGAACTGGTCATATGATTTTGGCAGTGAGTTGAGGATAATATCCCTAGCCAATTCATTGCTTAAAGGGGAGTCAAGACGTGCTAGATGATCAATGTATCCCTTCATCTTCAACACATGAGTGCTGACAGAAGAACCTTCTTGCATACGACAGCTTATTAGTGATCTTATCACTTCAAAGCGTTCATGACGGGCCTGCTTCTGAAACATTTCTTGCAGTTGCCTAATCATATTGTATGCTGGCATGTCCACCAGCTTCTTCTGAAGTTCTGGTATCATAGATGCCATCATTAAGCAAGAGACCTTGATAGAGTCATCAACATGCTTATCCCAGGTCTTACGGGCTTGGCCCCGTAGTAGCAGCTGGTTCTTATGGGATTGGTTCATCGAGAACATATAGTTTGTTCTCAGCCTTGATGACTATTTTCAAGTTTCAGTACCAGTCCATGAAGTTGGAGTTGTCAAGCTTATCCTTCTCAAGGATAGATTTAAGGGAGAATGAGGAATTTGTATTAGATTCGTTAGACATCTACAAAATTCAAAAATAAAAGTTTTAGTTACATAAGTTCCTAATTAAAATTTTATGACCCATTTGTAAAAATTATATAGTTAGGAATGAGATCCTGGTTCCCCATGTCTCAGTGAATGACTGAGCACTCTTCACTGGCATAGCTGGAAAGGTAGGAAACGATTACCAATTGTATCAACTATACAACTCTCGGTTTGAGGGGCATGGCGAGTATTTTCAAGCTTGGATATGTTTCCCTCAACTACGCCCACTTAAACGACTTAAGCGATATAGGTCCTTCAATTATAACTGTAGACCCGGCCTAAGTAACTCAAGAATCGCGGTTCTACCTTCAACCAAAATCGTAGGGCCGGATGCATGGTAATTCACTAACACCGAGGGTTCGGATAGATTAGTTGAAGTGTTATAATTTAGGGTGGCACAAAATATCAAATTTATATATTTGGGATTTCTTTAATGTTTTAAATATTACCGTTTCGTGTCAAAAACATTTTGGTATACAAGTCGCGCAATTTTAGTAAAAAGATTTTACTAGTTTTAGTTCGTGAAACAACTTTCAACAGTCAACACAATCCAATTTCAAATACCTTATTTAATCTAAATTTGTCATTCATCGCGAACCGATTTAAAACTAATCAACTCTTTTAATTAATTTAAAAATGTTTTAAATCAAACTGTTAAATTTAAAACTTGTTTTTATTTTTAAATACAACACCTTTTTATTTAATTACTTTTCCTAGAAAAATAAACAATTTAATTATCTCGTCGTTTTAAAATTGTATCAAAAGTTTTATAAAAATTTTGCAGTTAGTCTAAGATCTTCATCTTTAATCCTGTCATTGTCAGTCTTGTTGTTCTAGTATTCGTCTCTTTAGTATTATAATATTTATTTACAGATACACTAAAAATAAATAAATAAAAATAAACCTAACTTTTACATCGGGGTTCCAAATAACCCATAAAAGACAAAGAGAAACAACCAATCACAAACAATACAACCACAGGTCTCTAGTGCTCGATTCATTCAACACAATAACAAAAAACGAAAAAAGGCTCGATCTTTTTGTCAAACAATAGTTTTGACAAATAAAACAATAGATCGATATATAAAAAAATATGTCTAAACGCGCGTAAACCTGGCTCTGATACCACTGTTGGGAATCAAGCACTAGTTTTTAAATTTTAAAAAAATAATTACTTATACCTTTTAAATAAATAAATCAGTAGTATTTAGCGGAAGCGATTTATGGTACAACAAAGAGATCAGATCTGGATTTCTTTCGATGATCCGATTACATGCGTATAAACAATATTATATAAACCAACCATATGGTGTTCTAGGATAATACCTTTGACGATAACCAGATCAGAACACCTTAGTATAATGAACGTCACGCTTGATGACACGTATATGAAAACCCGCAGCAAAACGTCACACGAGATGCGCAAGGGGGAGGGCCAACCACGGCGGCAGTGGTGCGACGGTGGCGGCGGTCGGAGGTGATGGTTGCGTCGTCGACCGAAAGAGAGAGCGGGGAGGGTTTCAAAAACCTTGTGGTGGCTAAGAATCTCAATTAGGTGTAGCATCCCAAAATAATAAAACGAATAAATATAGCGAGACCGGTGATTTAGTCATAATATTTAAACAAACAGGAGCGGGCTTGGGCTCGGCGTCAATGGGCCGAGGAAAGCCCAGGTATATAAGAGGCAAGGCAGCCCTCTTCTCTGCTCATTCCCCACTCACGCAACTTCTAGAGAGAGAAAGGAGAGCTCGGGTCTAGAGAGAGAAAGTGACGGATCGACTCGGGAATTCAGGAGAACGTTGCTGCTGTGCTCGTGATCATCTCCTCCGAATCAGAAATCCAATCCAGGTAAGCGTTCGATCATAATATGAGTTTTTATGATTTTTTAGGATTTTTGGGTTTTGGCTAAAAAGGTAACGATTTTGCGGATGAAACTTGAAAATGAGCTTAGGTATAGCATCTAGAATGAAAACCGAACGTTTTGATCTAAGAAAATTGAGATATTGACTCGATCAGACTCGCATGCAAAAACTTCAGATTTTTGGGGAAGACGATATGTGCAGACCCATCGAAACTACTTAGTTTCTATATGTGCAGACCCATCGAAACTACTCAGTTTCGATATGTGCAGACCCGTCGAAACTACTCAGTTTCGATATGTGCAGACCCCTCGAAACTACTCAGTTTCGATATGTGCAGACCCATCGAAACTACTCATTTTCGATATGTGCAGACCCAGAATACTAAGAACATAGTTTCGATATGTCCACGATCCGAAGCTAAGATAATACATAAGTTACTTACCGAAACTACCATATCTTCGATATGAACCCATGACTCGAAACTACCAAGTTTCGACATAAGCAACCTATCGAAACTCCCAAGTTTCGACATAAGCAACCTATCAAAACTACCAAGTTTCGATATAAGCAAATCCATCGAAACTACTAGGTTCAAGCATAGTAATGTCTAGTGTCATCTAGGAGCACTACCTTACGTGTATGACTTTATTATACAGATTGTGAGTGACATTAGTGACGCTCAGTCACCAGCTAAGTGTATCTCAGAAACTACTCATCAGGTGAGTTCTATGTGCCCCCTTCTATGTTATGTGCAAACCTTATTAAATGTTTTGGGGCTGAAATGTATACACTAAATGAATCAATGATATGAATGCTAATGTGATCATACGTGATGTACTAATATATATTTTATATATATATAAGAGAATGAATTTTGAACAAAGAATGAAACGTATGTTTACAAAGAATGAAGGAAAGAATGGCATAACGTAAATAAATGAAATCTTGCTTTATAATTATTTATATTGCATGTTATGAATGTATGTATACGTTATGGACGGAAACGAAGTTAACGGCTACTTCTGTAGACGGACGACCACATGACTATTTTGCAACCGGGAAAGATACGTCCTTCGCAAGCTAGGACGTACAAAAAGCATAAAAGGGCGGTCGAAGTAAATGCTAAAATAGTATAACGGTTGCATAAACAATAGTTCGCGTGGGAAACGGATGCCTTAGGGCAGACGGGAGAATATGACGGACTACGACGGTAGGACGGTAAAGACGGACGGCCGAAGGTTGGTTGGACGAAAGTTAAGGCGGACGGTTTCTAGGACCGGACGACTAAAAGGGCTACGGCGGTAGCTTAAGGGCGTATGTCTTTGTAATATACGCAGTAAAAGACGGGTTGATCACCCTTATGTGTATGACCAATGAATGTTAAGGAAAGAAAAGGTGAATACATATAATCACATAAGAATGAAGAAAGAAAAGTAAAAGCTATGAATACGTATTTGTAGAAATGTTTGTATATAATTATGTATACTTATAAAGAAAAGAATGATCATACTTAATAGTTTTAAACTAAAACTCACCAGCGTTAGCTGACTTTTAGTATACATTTCAGGTAACAAAGGAAAGGGTCGTGCGAAGGCGTGAAGGCTGCCCGGCATGTGACTGACATCCCACCTTATGTTTTGTTTAGACAATGGTTAATGTTTTGAATGTTAAGACTTCCGCTGTAATGTACTCAAATGTTGAATGTTTCCGCTGTGTTTGAATGTTTTTTTTAACTAAAAGTTCAGTAATTAATGACTATGTTTATGAGTAATCCAACAAGCGGCCTCCCGGGTTTGGGGCCTTAAAAGTTGGTATCAGAGCAATAGTTTGGATCCCAAAAATAATAAAACGAATAAATATAGCGAGACCGGTGATTTAGTCGGAATATTTAAACAAAAGGGAGCGGGCTTGGGCTCGGCTTCAATGGGCCGAGGGAAGCCCAGGTATATAAGAGGCAAGACATCCCTCTTCTCTGCTTATTCCCCACTCACGCAACTTCTAGAGAGAGAAAGGAGAGCTCGGGTCTAGAGAGAGAAAGTGACGGATCGACTCGGGAATTCAGGAGAACGTTGCTGCTATGCTCGTTATCCAGTCCAGGTAAGCGTTCGATCATAATCTGAGTTTTTATGATTTTTTAGGATTTTCGGGTTTTGGCTAAAAAGGTAACGATTTTGCGGATGAAACTTGAAAATGAGCTTAGGTATAGCATCTAGAATGAAAACCGGACGTTTTGATCTAAGAAAATTGAGATATTGACTCGATCAGACTCGCATGCAAAAACTTCAGATTTTTGGGAAAGACGATATGTGCAGACCCATCGAAACTACTTAGTTTCGATATGTGCAGACCCGTCGAAACTACTCAGTTTCGATATGTGCAGACCCGTCGAAACTACTCAGTTTCGATATGTGAAGACCCATCGAAACTACTCAGTTTCGATATGTGCTGACCCATCGAAACTACTCAGTTTCGATATGTGCAGACCCAGAATACTAAGAACATAGTTTCGATATGCCCACGATCCGAAGCTAAGATAATACATAAGTTACTTACCGAAACTACCATAGCTTCGATATGAACCCATGACTCGAAACTACCAAGATTCGACATAAGCAACCTATCGAATCTACCAAGTTTCGACATAAGCAATCTATCGAAACTACCAAGTTTCGATATAAGCAAATCTATCGAAACTACTAGGTTCAAGCATAGTAATGTCTAGTGTCATCTAGGAGCACTACCTTACGTGTATGACTTTATTATACAGATTGTGAGTGACATTAGTGACGCTCAGTAACCAGCTAAGTGTATCTCAGAAACTACTCATCTGGTGAGTTCTATGTGCCCCCTTCTATGTTATGTGCAAACCTTATTAAATGTTTTGGGGCTGAAATGTATACACTAAATGAATCAATGATATGAATGCTAATGTGATCATACGTGATGTACTAATATATATTTTATATATATATAAGAGAATGAATTTTGAACAAAGAATGAAACGTATGTTTACAAAGAATGAAGGAAAGAATGGCATAACGTAAATAAATGAAATCTTGCTTTATAATTATTTATATTGCATGTTATGAATGTATGTATACGTTATGGACGGAAACGAAGTTAACGGCTACTTCTGTAGACGGACGACCACATGACTATTTTGCAACCGGGAAAGATACGTCCTTCGCAAGCTAGGACGTACAAAAAGCATAAAAGGGCGGTCGAAGTAAATGCTAAAATAGTATAACGGTTGCATAAACAATAGTTCGCGTGGGAAACGGATGCCTTAGGGCAGACGGGAGAATATGACGGACTATGACGGTAGGACGGTAAAGACGGACGGCCGAAGGTTGGTTGGACGAATGTTAAGGCGGATGGTTTCTAGGACCGGACGACTAAAAGGGCTACGACGGTAGCTTAAGGGCGTATGTCTTTGTAATATACGCAGTAAAAGACGGGTTGATCACCCTTATGTGTTTGACCAATGAATGTTAAGGAAAGAAAAGGTGAATACATATAATCACATAAGAATGAAGAAAGAAAAGTAAAAGCTATGAATACGTATTTGTAGAAATGTTTGTATATAATTATGTATACTTATAAAGAAAAGAATGATCATACTTAATAGTTTTAAACTAAAACTCACCAGCGTTAGCTGACTTTTAGTATACATTTCAGGTAACAAAGGAAAGGGTCGTGCGAAGGCGTGAAGGCTGCCCGACATGTGACTGACATCCCACCTTATGTTTTGTTTAGACAATGGTTAATGTTTTGAATGTTTAGACTTCCGCTGTAATGTACTCAAATGTTGAATGTTTCCGCTGTGTTTGAATGTTTTTTTTAACTAAAAGTTCAGTAATTAATGACTATGTTTATGAGTAAATCCAACAAGCGGCCTCCCGGGTTTGGGGCCTTACAAGTTGGTATCAGAGCAATAGTTTGGATCCCAAAAATAATAAAACGAATAAATATAGCGAAACCGGTGATTTAGTCGGAATATTTAAACAAAAGGGAGCGGGCTTGGGCTCGGCTTCAATGGGCCGAGGGAAGCCCAGGTATATAAGAGGCAAGGCATCCCTCTTCTCTGCTCATTCCCCACTCACACAACTTCTAGAGAGAGAAAGGAGAGCTCGGGTCTAGAGAGAGAAAGTGACGGATCGACTCGGGAATTCAGGAGAACGTTGCTGCTGTGCTCGTTATCCAGTCCAGGTAAGCGTTCGATCGTAATCTGAGTTTTTATGATTTTTTAGGATTTTCGGGTTTTAGCTAAAAAGGTAACGATTTTGCGGATGAAACTTGAAAATGAGCTTAGGTATAGCATCTAGAATGAAAACCGAACGTTTTGATCTAAGAAAATTGAGATATTGACTCGATCAGACTCGCATGCAAAAAATTCAGATTTTTGGGGAAGACGATATGTGCAGACCCATCGAAACTACTTAGTTTCGATATGTGTAGACCCATCGAAACTACCCAGTTTCAATATGTGCAGACCCATAGAAACTACTCAGTTTCGATATGTGCTGACCCATCGAAACTACTCAGTTTCGATATGTGCAGACCTAGAATACTAAGAACATAGTTTCGATATGCCCACGATCCGAAGCTACGATAATACATAAGTTACTTACCGAAACTAGCATAGCTTCGATATGAACCCATGACTCGAAACTACCAAGATTCGACATAAGCAACCTATCGAAACTACCAAGTTTCGACATAAGCAACCTATCGAAACTACCAAGTTTCGATATAAGCAAATCTATCGAAACTACTAGGTTCAAGCATAGTAATGTCTAGTGTCATCTAGGAGCACTACCTTACGTGTATGACTTTATTATACAGATTGTGAGTGACATTAGTGACGCTCAGTAACCAGCTAAGTGTATCTCAGAAACTACTCATCAGGTGAGTTCTATGTGCCCCCTTCTATGTTACGTGCAAACCTTATTAAATGTTTTGGGGCTGAAATGTATACACTAAATGAATAAATGATATGAATGCTAATGTGATCATACATGATGTACTAATATATATTTTATATATATATAAGAGAATGAATTTTGAACAAAGAATGAAACGTATGTTTACAAAGAATGAAGGAAAGAATGGCATAACGTAAATAAATGAAATCTTGCTTTATAATTATTTATATTGCATGTTATGAATGTATGTATACGTTATGGATGGAAACGAAGTTAACGGCTACTTCTATAGACGGACGACCACGTGACTATTTTGCAACCGGGAAAGATACGTCCTTCGCAAGCTAGGACGTACAAAAAGCATAAAAAGGGCGGTCGAAGTAAGTGCTAAAATAGTATAACAGTTGCATAAACAATAGTTCGCGTGGGAAACGGATGCCTTAGGGCAGACGAGCGAATATGACGGACTACGACGGTAGGACGGTAAAGACGGACGGCCGAAGGTTGGCTGGACGAAAGTTAAGGCGGACGGTTTCTAGGACCGGACGAGTAAAAGGGCTACGACGGTAGCTTAAGGGCGTATGTCTTTGTGATATACGCAGTAAAAGACGGGTTAATCACCCTTATGTGTATGACCAATGAATGTTAAGGAAAGAAAAGGTGAATACATATCTATGTAATCACATAAGAATGAAGAAAGAAAAGTAAAAGCTATGAATACGTATTTGTAGAAATGTATGTATATAATTATGTATACTTATAAAGAAAAGAATGATCATACTTAATAGTTTTAAACTAGAACTCACCAGCGTTAGCTGACTTTTAGTATACATTTCAGGTAACAAAGGAAAGGGTCGTGCGAAGGCGTGAAGGCTGCCCGGTATGTGACTGACATCCCACCTTATGTTTTGTTTAGACAATGGTTAATGTTTTGAATGTTAAGACTTCCGCTGTAGTGTACTCAAATGTTGAATGTTTTCGCTGTGTTTGAATGTTTTTTTTTTAACTAAAAGTTCAGTAATTAATGACTATGTTTATGAGTAAATCCAACAAGCGAGGCCTCCCTGGTTTGGGGCCTTACATTAGGTTTTAGGGTTTAAGTTAAGGTTATATTTATAAACTTGTAACTTACAAACTACCCCTGAGATATTAACAGTTAATATTCAATTAATAATGAACTGTTTAATTATTAACCCTGTATTTTACTAATCATTAATAATCAGTAAAATGTATTCTTTAAATGTTTAACAGATTAAACATTTATCCCCGTTAATAATTAATTAATCAGATAATTAATTATCTCAATCTCCGACAAATATTTCTATAAATATTTATTCACCATTTATTATATCCGACTTTCGTGAACTATAATATTTAACAATTAAATATTATTACTTGCTCGTTGCCTAAGGTGTAACTCTTCTTACCCTTCCGAGGTTTCAACCTTTCAAACTTTCCCGAACTTCCTTCAGTCAATATCAACTCGGCAATAGAGTCAACAATGCCATTCCTCAATCTGTTAAGCAATAGTTTAGTTGACAAACCATTAATTTCACATCTCGGTAAAGAGTTGAAGTATTTCAGTCTTGGCTTGAGATACTAAACACCATCAGATCTGTTTATAGCAAACAGCTTAAACCCATCTTCATAAAACCAACTCAGAATCCTTCCAACGTAATGGTCTTGATTCACATATCTAGCTTTTTGGATTGGAGTAGGTGGAGAAACTTGTAACACTTTCTTTCTCACCATTTCAAGCCATTTGTCTTTAGTCATCCCAGTCTCCTTATACAATATCGGTTCTTCAGGAAACACACCAGCAGTACTAGAAGTAGGTTTAGTAACTTCATGATCAGACTCTTCAGACTCTACAATCCCTTCTTACACGTCTTCTAGAATCACATTATCTTGAAAGAACTCTGATGTCATATTCATTCCGTTACAACCTTCATATGTAATCTTGTGTGTATCTCTTTCAATTTCCAACTCAACTATTTCTCCGTCTTCAATATCAGACAAATCATCATCCACTACATCATCTTCTATTAAGTCATCCAAAACCAAACAGACACTCCAGCTTATCAGCTTCATCAACATGTGAATCTTCAAAAAATGAATTATCTAACATTTCTATAGCATCCTCAACTGTTGTTTCTTTATCAGATGAAATAATAGTAGTTTTAACAATTTTGTCAGACTCCTCCTGAGTCAGAGACGTCAGATTGGCATCAGTGTTTTGACGCTCACCTTGATCAGCAACATCGGGTCCATCATCATCCTTTCTTCTTGTTAGAACAGTTGTGTGACATGCATCATTCACAGCCTTCTCCCCCTAAGCATCAATATGCTCTCATAATTGAGATACTAAGATTTGCATCTCAGCAATCTGTCGGTTTTGGGAAAAAAATGTCTTGTTGATGCTGGAAATCACTTGCTTGTAACACATCAACTTGAGCTTGAAGACCCTCCACTTGGCCTTGTAAACATGAAACCTTAGACTCTAAAGCTTCAATCTTTGCATCTTTATCAACAGTAGTGGATGGACCAGCCTCATCATTGTTACGGGGAATAGTCGGAGTCCCTTGAGGAGTAGGAGCTTGTAATGGGACTAGAGATATAATCGGTGAATCCACAAAGTCCGCATCAGTTTGTGCAGCTCTTATAGCCGAAGCTATCAACTTTTGTGATTATGGAGAAGTAGGAGTATACTCTGAATCTGAAGATTCATCGCGTAACGTTCGCTTTCCGAGCACTGCACCGGGAGGAGGACCCCTGGCAGTTTTTCTCCTTGGTAACTTTACCTTTTTCTTTCCCACTATTTCTTTCTCTTAGGGAACATAGAAACATGTAAACTTTCACTACAAGGCACCCTAGCCAACTAAGCATAGTGCTCATGACTATTGTTTTTTTATCCTTCACCATCATTACCATCATTATCATTTCCATCACTTTCAGTAGCACTTGAATCATTACTTGAACTGGAACTAGAACTTGTGTTGGTATCTTCAGCTTGCACATGTTCTCCTTAAGGTGGAGATGGTACATTAACTTCTGCATTTTCCACATTCTCTTCATTCTCAACATTCTCCACATTCTCCACATTATCTTCATTCTTAGCATTCTCCACATTCTCTTCATTCTTAGCATTCTCCACATTCTCCTCCACTTGTGGTTCAATGACATTTTCAACTGCAGGTTCTTCTTGTTGTACATGTTGTTGTTGGGATGGAGGTTTTTAAGGGAATCATCAGCATGAATCCAATGATCATTTGGTGGTGCAACAAAATTTGGATTAATTATGTACCTGAATAAAGGAGTAGGTACATGAATCAATGCTAGATTTTGTTGCTTCACATTGTTGCAGTCGGTAAACAATCTCTTGGTCATAGGAGTCAAATTCAATCTTGGGTTCAACGGCAGTAGATTAGGAATGAGGAATCAATGCTAGATTTTGTTGCTTCACAAAAATTTGCTAAGTCAAAATAAGTACTGTCCCTTGAGGCGAACTTAATAAGTTTGCTTAGAGTTACAAGAGGTGAACTTAAAAGTCACAGAAATTTCAACATCACAAATTTGATGGTAATCAAGTGAATCAATGCCACAAACCTACTCGCCAACACTCAATTAACAGTATAACACTATCAATTTCAGTTGTAAATCTATAACAAACCCCCACAAGCACACAACACAGACAACAATAAAACCCTAAGTCTAGAACAGTCGAATTAGAACAAATCAGTGGATAAAAGGGAATGATTCTACCTTCTATGAACTCGCAAACATTTATAGACTAAGAATCAAGATGATTAACACCTCAAATCACACTAAAAATCACTCACAGACAAGTTCGCACAAAATTCAGTAAGTTCGCTCAATAAGTTCGCACAACAAATTCAGGGTAAATGATCAAGTTCGCTGACACAATCCTTATATACTCATCAGATTAAGTTCACCAACACACGCGAACTTAATAAGTTCGCCAACCCACGCGAACATATGCAAGCGAACAAGACAAGTTCGCCAGTTCCACTAACTTACTGAAACATTTGAACTTTTCAAATTCCAATTAAAATTCCGTTCCAACCAACTTCCAAATGTCAACCTGTATGAATTGCAATCCCTAAAAGTTAAACAAAATAAGAAATTTCATGAAAGATCGAAATAAAATCTTTTTGTAATTTTCTCTACAATGAACTAGAACAAACAACGAGCATCTTTTTGATTTTCGAAATTTAAGATAGAACACACTAAAATCTTTTTGATTTTTCAAGTAAAATAAAGCAGTAAAAATAAAGTAAAATCTTTTTGGTTTTTTTATCTGTACATACTGAATCACATATTTTTGGTTGAACACTGCGAGTAAGAAGATCATATCAGTATCTATGATGAATCACACACACATTCCGGATCTAATATCCCTAGCAGATCTAAGGGTGACCTATGGCATTCTGTGTACATACAGATCTTAACACATCAATCATGCAACTTGTGCAACACTAAATGATATCTCAGCAATGAAATTCTCAGAACTAGCACCTCAATCTTTCATAAACTATCTATTCTTTTGAAATTTCTAATCAGATATGATCTCAATGATATCATAACTTTGTTTTTCACATTCTCAGAAATCATGAAGTGATACGCGATAAACTTCAAAGTAAACAGGATTAGATCATGACTTGCTAACTTATTCGTATCGAATTTGCAATACACTACATGTCAATTCAAGTTGTCAGCATTATAAGATTTGAAACCAAAAGTGTTTTTATCCCATGTTCTTGTGAGTTAGTACCATTTATATGAAAACAATGTGTACCCCTCAAATATGCCAACAGAAAGCAAAATTGCACTATCTTCAAGACATATGAGACTTAAGCAAAGATAAAATCAATCACCAGGATAAAACTATCTCAATTACCACATAAAAAGAAGCAAAATCCCATAGGATTATCAAGAATCAGAATGATTCAGATTGCTTGGTTTGGATGAAGTATCAAGATTCATGGTAATAGAAAGATTATCAAGGAATCAATTGATTCAATGAAACAGGGTATCATGATCCAACTGTTATCTAGATGAATTTAGTGGAACATCCCAAAAATAATAAAACAAATAAATATAGCGAGATCGGTGATTTAGTCGGAATATTTAAACAAAAGGGAGCGGGCTTGGGCTCGGCTTCAATGGGCCGAGGGAAGCCCAGGTATATAAGAGGCAAGGCAGCCCTCTTCTCTGCTCATTCCCCACTCACGTAACTTCTAGAGAGAAAAAGGAGAGCTCGGGTCTAGAGAGAGAAAGTTGACGGATCGTCCCAGAATTGAGGGAGCACGTTACTGCTAAGCTCGTGAGCAAAACCTCCAAATCACAACCCCAATCCAGGTAATGATTCGACTCTAAACTAAGTTTTGTTTAATTTGTGATTTTCGGGTTTTGGCTAAAAAGGTAACGATTTTGCGGATGAAACTTGAAAATGAGCTTAGGTATAGCATCTAGAATGTAAATCGAACGTTTTGATCTAAGAAAATTGAGATATTGACTCGATCAGACTCGCATGCAAAAACTTCAGATTTTTGGGGAAGACGATATGTGCAGACCCATCGAAACTACTTAGTTTCGATATGTGCAGACTCATCGAAACTACTCAGTTTCGATATGTGCAAACCCATCGAAACTACTCAGTTTCGATATGTGCAGACCCATCGAAACTACTCAGTTTCAATATGTGCAGACCCATCGAAACTACTCAGTTTCGATGTATGCATACCCATCGAAACTACCATAGTTTCGATATGAGCCCACGATCCGAAGCTTAGATTACACCTAAGTTACTTATCGAAACTACCAGGTTTCAACATAGGCAACTTATCGAAACTACCAAGTTTCGACATAAGCAACCTATCGAAACTATCAAGTTTTGATATAAGCAAATCCATCGAAACTACTAGGTTCAAGCATAGTAATGTCTAGTGTCATATAGGAGCACTACCTTACGAATATGACTTTATTATACAGATCGTGAGTGACATTAGTGACGCTCAGTAGCCAGCTAAGAGTATTTCAGAAACTACTCATTAGGTGAGTTCTAGAAGCCCTCTTTTAAATGTATTATATAATGTTTTCGGGCTGGTGTGCATATATAAGAAATGATGTTTTTACGTAACGATTTTATGAAAGTGTGTTTATAAAATGATGCTTATGAAACTATGTTTACGAAATGAAATGATTTGGAATGAATGGTTTATGGAAAGAAAGTTTATGAATGGAAGGTTTACGAACGAAATGTTTATAAAGAAATGGTTTAAACTAAAGGTAAAGGGTTTCGAAAATGAATGAAAAGGTTTTATGAAAAGAAAAGAAAAAGGGTAAAGGTTTTAAAGAAGTCATTACAAATCTAATCTGTCGAATGAATGGAATTGACGAATGAAGTCTGGGAATGTAATTCCCAGCCTTGTGGTAGATTATGGACAGCGAGCCATAGTTGCCATAAGAGCAACAGGGGCAGTGTCTTGGTGGCCTGCCAATGGTTTGATGTTGTACAACTGGTAAGGGAGTAACGACGGTTAGTCGGGTGATGACGATCATCCTAAGAGAATAAGGTAAGGGGAAATCAATGACGGCGATACGTAACGGTTGATTCCCAAAGGAAAGATGCGTGTTGGGCAATGACGGCGATACGTAACGGTTGACCCCACGTATTGAATGGTTGTGGCAATGACGGCGATACGTAACGGTTGCCCACAACATCAAAGGTTCCTTCGGGGACACAGACACGCTTAATGAAAGATACAGATTGTAGATAGTAATGTATGACTTAAATGAATGTTTAATGTTTTAAACAAATGATCCGTTCAATCTGTTTATGCCGAAGAAAAATGTTTGAAGGTTTTCAATGATGAATGAAAGGCCCTGTTTTCTTATACGTGAAGTTAAACCCTAATGAATGTTTTGAATGATGAACCATTTCTTAAATCGAATGAAAACTAGAACTCACCAGCGTAGCTGACTTTTTAGTGTGTGCATTCAGGTTAAGGCAGGTATGGATGATGGACGGTGATGCTTGGCAAACGAGAAGAGTTACCCGGTTGATCATGAAGACTGGCATCCCGTTATGATTAGATTATGATATGTTTATGTAATAGACTATGTTACGCTTCCGTTGTTAAACAATGTAATGGTAATGTTTTATTGAAGTATTTTTCGCTGCGTTATTTGATAATCAAGTTTAAGAACTGTTTGTGAATGAGTAAATCTAACTTGTGAGGTTACCGAGAAAGGGGCCTTACATTGATCCAAGGGCTAGTATGTAACATCCCAAAAATAGTAAATAAATAAATAACACGATCGGGATTTAATCGTAAAAAAAAAAAGGAAAATGGATGGGCTCGGGCTGGGCTCCAACGGCCCGAGGAAAACCCATCTATATAAGGGCCAAGAAAGCCTCAACTCTCTCAATTGCAACATCTAGAGAGAGAAAGGAGAGCTCGGGCCTAGAGAGAGAAAGTTGACGAATCGACCCGGAATTGAAGGAGCACGTTACTGCTGAGCTCGTGAGCAAAACCTTCGAATCACAATCCAGGTAACGATTCGATCTTAAACTGAGTTTTTGTTCGTTTTGGGGTTTTTCAGGTTTTAGCTAAATAGGAGACGTTTTATGGATGAAACTTGAAAATAAGCTTAGAACTAGCATCTAGAATGAAAACCGCACATTTTGATCAAAGAAAGTTGTAAGATTAGCATGATCGGGTTAACATGCAAGAATTTCGGACTTGACGGGGAAGCAGGTCTTGCGTACTTGACAAATACGCAAGAAGGATGTCCTGCGTACTTATCAAGTACGCATGAGGATGTCCTGCGTACATATCAAGTACGCATGAGGAAGATCCCGCGTACTTATCAAGTACGCAAGAAGAATGTTAAGTACGCACGAGTATGGTCCTGGGCAATTAGCAAGTGCGCAGGCAGCCGGCTGGATTAGGTAAAGTCAGTATGTTTAGAATGGTTAAACCGTTAGAGTTAGGATTAGGTCTGATGTGTATTTAACTAATCAATTCAGATTGGAAGTGACGTTGTTGGACCTTTGTTTAGGACAACCCAGACTAGCTCATCAGGTGAGTTCTATGTGCCCCCTTCTATGTTATGTGCAAATCATTTTAAATATTTTGGGACTGAAGTGTATATACTAAATGAATAAATGATATGAATGTCAATGTGATCATACATGATATACTAAGGTATATTTATATATATGAATATGAATTATGAACAAAGAATGAAACGTATGTTTACAAAGAATGAATGAAAGAATGGCATAATGTAAATAAATGAAATCTTGCTTTATAATTATATATATTGCATGTTATGAATGTATGTATACGTTATGGACGGAAACGAAGCTAACGGCTACTACGGTAGACAGATGACCACTTGAGTATTATGCAGCCAGAAAAGAGAGTCTAGAAAGGTGTAACATCCCAAAAATAGTAAATAAATAAATAAATAACGCGATCGAGATTTAATCGTCAAAAATGAAAGGAAAACGGATGTGCTCGGGCTGGGCTCCAACGGGCCGAGGGAAACCCATCTATATAAGGGCCAAGAAAGCCTCAACTCTCTCATTTGCAACATCTAGAGAGAGAAAGGAGAGCTCGGGCCTAGAGAGAGAAAGTTGATGGATCGACCCGGAATTGAAGGAGCACGTTACTGCTGAGTTCGTGAGAAAAACCTCCGAATCAGAATCACAATCCAGGTAACGATTCGACCTTAAACTGAGTTTTTGTTCGTTTTAGGGTTTTCGGGTTTTAGCTAAATAGGAGACGTTTTTATGGATGAAACTTGAAAATAAGCTTAGAACTAGCATCTAGATTGAAAACCGCACATTTTGATCAAAGAAAGTTGTAAGATTAGCATGATCGGGTCAACATGCAAGAATTTCAGACTTGATGGGGAAGCAGGTCCTGCGTACTTATAAAATACGCAAGAAGGATGTCCTGTGTACTTATCAAATACGCATGAGGAAGATCCTGCATACTTATAAAGTACGCAAGAAGAATGTTCTGCGTACTTGTCAAGTGCGCATGAGTATGGTCCTGCGCACTTAGCAAGTGCGTAGGCAGCAGGCCGTTAGTGAAGTCAGTATAGTCACTTAATTCAGAATGATTTAACCGTTAGAGTCGGGATTAGGTCTAATGTATGTGTAATTAACAAATCCAGATCGTGTGTGGCACTCATTGGACCGCGGTTGGGACAGGACGAGACTAGCTCATCAGGTGTGTTCTATGTGCCCCTTCTATGTTATGTGCAAATCAATTCAAATGTTTTGGGGCTGAAGTGTATATAGTAAATGAATAAATGCTATGAATGTCAATGTGATCATACGTGGTATACAAATATATATATATACCTATATACGAAAATGAATTATGAACAAAGAATGAAACGTATGATTATAAAGAATGAATGAAAGAATGACATAACGTAAATGAATGTAATCTTGAGTTATATTATATATATTGCATGTTATGAATGTATGTAAACGTTATGAACACTTCTATGACAACGGCTACTTCGATATACGGAGGACCAGGTGACTATTTTGTAACCGGGATAAAAACGTTCCTTCGCAAGCTAGGACGTATAAAAGGTACTCATGGACAGTCGAAACAAATGCCTTATTACATGTAGAACTGTTGCATACATAATAGCCGCGTGGGAAACGGATGCCCTAGGGCAGACGGGCGAATTGACGAACTACGAAGGTAGGACGGTTTAAGAGCGGATGGACAAAGGTTGCCGGACAGATTTATGTTTCGACAGACGGTTTTCTAGAGCCGGACGGTTTATGAAAAGGGCTACGACGGTAGTTCTCACTGCATTGTCTTTGTGACATTCGCGACAAGTATGACGGGTTGATCACCCATATGTGTATGACTAATGAATGTTCTCCCCAAAGTAAGTATGTATGTACATATGTATATACTCAGTATGAATATTATGTGAGAACAGTAAGGCAAAGAATATGCTAATGCACGTATATTATATATATATAATACTTAACGATAAGATAAATGCTATGTATGATTGTTTTTAAACTAGAACTCACCAGCGCTAGCTGACTTTTAGTATACGTTTCAGGTAAAGAAAGGAAGGGTAGTGCGAAGGCGTGATGGTTACCCGGCACGAGACTGACATCCCACTGTTATATATGTTAAGACAATATTATGTTTTTATTTGTTAAGACTTCCATTGTTATGTTATGTATTCGAATAATGTTTGCTTCCGCTACTTTTGAATGTTTTTAATTTAAGTTCAGTATTTATGACTATGTTTATGAGTAATTCCAACAAGTGAGGTTACCCGGGAAAGGGGACTTACAAGTTGGTATCAGAGCAATAGTTTGAGAGATTCAGACATCCTTAAATGTCTGGACTCAAGCTGATTATGGGACCAACGCACGGATGTCAGTATGGGTAACCAACGCCAACGCCAGCACGGTAAGTAAGTACTAAAGTTAATGAACTTGGATAAGAATAGATACCTTAACTTAGAACCAATAGATGTCAATGTCACAACCGATTTGAAGAGTTTTGAACCCGAAAAGCAATGTAAATTAGTAATCACAAACCGGTCACTATAATTAAAAATTTACCTTGCTCGTACAGTTCTAAAACTATGATCTGAAGGAATGGCATTGATGTATTCCTTTTATAACTATCAGGAAACTAGGAACTATGGCTGGTGGAGGAAGAATAGGACGCCGAAGCGGTCGCACTGGCCGAGTCGGTAGACCTCCATTGAATCAAAGACATGAAGAAGAAGAAGAGAGTGTGCACACAGAACACACTGAGAGTGTGCACGAAACAGATGTGACCCCAACTGGGGACGACAATCAAGGGCCTCTACAGTTGGAACCCGAGGTCAGGGATGCTATTGCCCGCGAAGTTGTACTCACTCTGAAGAAAGTATTACCTGATCTACTATCCGAGGCACTAAAGAAAAGTAGAGAGGAGAATGAAGTAGACCATGAAGAGAAAGTGTATGACAGTGATGGGGATGACGTGAACGTGGAATCAAGCAATCGTGGGTGTACCTACAAAGGTTTCAAGGATGGAGACCCACCTAAGTTCGATGGGAACAAGGATTCAGTGGCTACGTTCGAATGGATTGAGAGGATGAACGCTGTAATCAACATCAGCGAGTGTCGACCGGACCAGGCTGTTAAGTATGTTGCTCATTCTTTCACCAATGAGGCACTAAGTTGGTGGAGGAACATTCAGAGGACAAAGTCGCCAAACGCTCTTGCCAGAATGACATAGGAAAACGTGAAGAAGCTGCTAATCCAAAAGTTCTGTCCCCAGAACGAAATTGATCGAGTGGAAAATGAATTCCTAAACTTCAAGGCTGGCAGCAAGAAAAAAACCGCCAGTATACTTCCAGGTTCAATGAGTTCGCTCAACTGGTACCCCACCTGGTAGAGACTAAAGGGAGACTGATCAAGTACTATGTGAAGGGCCTACCTCAAAAGGTCTATGTTCATATGAAAACTAATCTACCCTCGACCTTCGAGTCGGTAGTCAACCTGTCTAGAATCGTCTATGCCGATTATGCTAACAAGGACATAACTCCCGAAGCTCCGAAACAGAAATGGGAGAACTCGTTCAAAGGAAATGGGAAGGGAAACCACACTGCTGAGGTGAAGAAGCCTAGGGCAGAAGAGTATGAATTTTGTAAGAAATGCTCAAGGAAACACCAAGGCGAATGTTTAGTTGGCACAACCATGTGTTACAAATGTGGGAGGCCGGGGCACTACTCCCGAGACTGCATAAAGGACGTCAAGTGCCAACGTTGTGGAAGATATGGACACCTGACTAGGGATTGCAGGAAAACAAGACAATCCGGTTCGGGAAAGGAAAAGGAAGCTAAAAGGGAACAGCTGAAGGCTAGCACTAGAGCCTACGCCCTAACCGAGGAGGAAGCAAGGGGAAACCCTGATGTTTTATTTGACTCTGGTGCTAGTAAAAGCTTTATATCCAATGCATTTAGTCGTAAACTAGATTGAACTATCAACACCTTAGTAAGGGCCTTTAGCGTACAAACTGCCGTTGGTAAATATTCGATAGTATTCCAAGTAACAGAGGATTGCGTCAAAGAAATAGAGGGCCATAAGTTTCCTTCTAGATTATTCCTTCTCACCTTAGGAGGATTCGATATAGTATTGGGTATGGATTGGCTAGCTGCCAACGAAGCTTAAATCATATGTAAACGTAAGAGGATACACCTCAAAGCTCCTAGCGGCAGTCCAATTAGTGTTTATAGGGATTGGAATTGCACGATGTCGAACGTCATCTCGATGATCAAGGCCGAAAGTTACATGAGACGCAGTTGCGAAGCTTATCTGGCGTATGTTATTACGATAGAAGGAAAACGAAAGAACTCAAGAATGTACCCATGGTGTGCAACTTTCCGGAAGTATTCCCTGAGGATCTACCTGGGTTGCCACCCGATCGGGAAATAGAATTTCAGATTGACTTACTGCCAAGAGCTGAGCCCGTTGCCAAAGCCCCCTACCGATTGGCTCCGTCAGAAATGAAAGAAATGATGTCTCAACTAGAAGAATTAACAGAAAAAGGATTTATCAGAGCGAGCATTTCACCATGGGGCGCTCCGGTACTATTTGTAAAGAAGAAGGATGGCAGCATGCGCACGTGCATTGAGTACCGTGAATTGAACAAGAGGACAGTAAAGAACAAAAACCCACTGCCTAGAATAGACGACCTTTTTGATCAACTACAAGGTGCGAGTTGGTTATCAAAGATCGATCTTAGGTCGGGTTACCATCAGTTGAAAGTAAGAGAAGAAGATGTACCAAAGACCGCATTTCGCACGCGTTATGGACATTATGAGTTTCTCGTGATGTCCTTCGGACTGACCAACGCACCAGCAGCGTTAATGGATTTGATGAATAGAGTATGTCGACCAATGTTGGATCGATCAGTGATAGTTTTTATAGACGACATACTGGTATATTCGAAAAGCGAGGGTGATCACCACTGCCACCTAAGAGAGGTTCTGGAGGTGCTAAAGCAGGAAAAGTTGTACGCAAAATTCTCCAAATGCGCGTTCTGACTTAGGGAAGTCCAATTCCTAGGTCATGTCATAAACCCAAACGGCATTATGGTGGATCCTGCAAAGATCGAAACCGTAAAAGGTTGGAACATCCCGAAAACGCCAACAGAGATACGAAGTTTTCTGGCATTGGCAGGATACTATCGGAGATTCATTCAGGATTTCTCGAGAATAGCCTCGCCGCTGACAAAGCTAACACGTAAGGAAGTACGAATGGGGTCTAACCCAAAACAATGCGTTTGAGGAACTTAAGACACGATTAACCCAAGCTCCAGTCTTGACACTACCTGAGGGAAATGAAGACTTGGTAGTCTACTCTGACGCTTCGGGTCAAGGTTTAGGATGCGTACTTATGCAACGGGGAAAGGTAATTGCTTACGCCTCGCGACAACTAAAGATTCACGACGTTAACTACCCAACTCATGATCTGGAGTTAGCAGCAGTAGTTTTCGCATTAAAAACTATGGAGGCACTATTTGTATGGAGTTAAATGCACCATTTACTTCGATCACAAGAGCCTGAAGTACTTTTTCGAACAAATGGAATTAAACATGAGACAAAGGAGGTGGTTAAAGCTACTGAAAGACTATGACTGTGAGATATTGTACCATCCAGGCAAGGCCAATGTGGTGGCTGACGCTTTAAGCAGAAAGGAAGAATCGGAACCTATACGGATCAAAGCGTGTCAGCTGATTATAACACCAGATTTGATGAGTGAAATATCAAGGGCACAAGATGAAGCACTATTAGAAAGAAATATAAAACTAAGTCCAAGTTTTGTCGGACCTTTTAAGATTTTAGCGAGAATGGGTCAAGTTGCTTACAGACTCGACCTACCCGTCGAGCTTAGTGGAATACACCCTACGTTCCACGTGTCGCACTTACGCAAGTGCCTAGCCGACGACACAGCTCACATACCTTACGACAAGATCGAAGTGGATAACAGTCTAATTTATGTGGAGGAACCAATAGCCATTATTGACGGAGCTGAGAAACGACTACGCAATAAGTCGATTCATCTAGTTAAACTACAATGGAAGCACAGAAAAGGGTCAGAAGCGACGTGGGAGAAAGGAGATGAGATGAGGGGACTATACCCTCAATTGTTTAACGTATAAGCTGTTTCGAGGGCGAAACCCTTTTAGGAGGGTAGACTTGTAACATCCCAAAAATAGTAAATAAATAATGCGATCGGGATTTAATTGTCAAAAAAAAAGGAAAATGGATGGGCTCGGGCTGGGCTCCAACGGGCCGAGGAAAACCCATCTATATAAGGGCCAAGAAAGGCTCAACTCTCGCATTTGCAACATCTAGAGAGAGAAAGGAGAGCTCGGGCCTAGAGAGAGAAAGTTGACGGATCGACCCGGAATTGAAGAAGCACATTACTGCTGAACCTTCGAATCAGAATCACAATCCATGTGACACCCAGTAGTTCAGGTCAATACCCATAGTCATATTTGCACATTCCTATTTTATATTACTTGGAATATTATCTTTGACATAATATTGTCAGGAGTCTAGCAAGAGGACAAGTGTCATATTTAGAAATTATTAAGAATTACTAGGAAATAAACGATAATAACCCGCATTGAACGTTCGTTGGTGATTAAAAGAATGTTATTCCAGAAAAGTCTAGAGACACGGTTGAATATAAAAATATAAATATAGGTGACTAAACTTTTATAAAAGTTGACATATAAATGTTTGTTGTATGGCTCTAAGTTATGTTATGTGCGTTCATGAATAATATAGTTATAGTAATAACTATGTCGGGTTAACTAGTAAACTATTAAGACTAGTCAAACCACACAAAAACTCATAAGTAATGAATCGTTTAAAAGTTTTACACCGGGTATTAGATCACGCGATCACCTAGGGGATTTATACCACCAAAGAACCCACATATCTAGCCATTAATGGATTTGACAACACCCAACCCCCCACCCTATACCCCTCTCGGCCAAAATGTGGGTGTAGCCACCCACTATCCCATTAAATGCTTGCATACATGACTTGCATGCACACCCTCTTCCACTTGAAATGATTACATGCAATTCCCATCAACCATAAGTGGTAATGATGAAGATGTGATCATCACAAACTCCATCTCTCTTTCTTCATATAAAAACTTGCACCAACACCCCTTAACTCCATCCTCCCTCCCTTGACTGATTCATTTTGGATTTCACCCAATTCCCCTCTCCAAAACCGAAAATGCAAATAATTCCCGTAACTCAGCTTCATGGCAGATTTTCGGTCAACTTCGGAAGGCCATATCTCTTTCGTTCCTTGGTAAAATCGGTCCATTCTTTTTCTAGAATGAAGCTCTATGTTAACAGAGGAGAACCCAATTGGAATCACTTGAATCCATGAAGTATTCGACCTCCAAACAGCCGGCTCAAGAAGGCCGCTCAGTGCAGGTCGAATCTGGACACCTCTTTTTATTTTCCTGTTTTGAGGTACCTGCACAACTCCAAATCTAGTAATACTTTTTCACATCTCCTCTGGTTTCGATAAACCTGATTTTAGAAGAAAACCCCAAATCATTTGGTCTTCTAAAACCATCTAAAGGTCTACTCGGAGTACGCCTAAAATCTGAGTTTTCAAGAACAAAATAAAACATAAAAGTCTTGATGAGTTTTGCTTTATGTCTTCATGAGTCATGTTTGAATACATATATTTATACACGTACATGTTCATACATAAAATACCAAACTAGAAGGACCATGGACAAGACAAGGACACATCAAATATAATCTACATATATATATATACTATCACATAAAATAACACTTGAATGATGGTGTTCTTCATAAACCCTTCATTCCATTCATGTGTTATGTTGAAGGATACATGTTCGTGAAGTTATATGATCATGTGGGACTTACCTGGCAAGACCCGAGGTAGTGTCCTATGATTCAAGAAGACATACGAACGATTATCATCAACATATGAACGTGAAAGGTGTTACTAAAAATATATGTTTATGGATAAAATTTGTGATATATATGTGTTGGTGTACGGTTTTGGTTAAATCATGGAAATGTTCTAGGAATTAAAGATTAGTATCCTAATATGAACATTTGATATATGTACATGGAACATATGAAGAGATTCGGTTGAAAATATATAATCACATGACATCGTGGAACATAAGTGAATATATTTTAAGGAAAATCCTACAAAAATAATATTTATTTTTGGTACACTTAATAAGTCACCAATAGGGAAACACATTATTTTCTCGGAAAATATGTAAGCGTCTAGACTGGAATAATAATCACCAATGAGTCATAAATGAAAACCCTATTTTTACTAAACAAAGGCGTACTTAACGAGATTCGTTAAGTCGGATGAACAACTTACGTATAAGACGGGTAGTCTTAACACATTAGTACCCTTGTGTGATTAGGGTACGGATAGACAGGAACTCTTAGCGCACTGTTATTTGCTAGGATTTCATCGGACACAAGGTGAGTTCACGGCCCCCTTTTATTTTTCTACTCTTTTGTAAACATCGAGGAAGAAACATACTTACTTGTTATGTTTTGAGAACATGAAATACAATTGCTTACACGTTTGACAATATGAACATTCTGGTTTAACTCTTTGTGAGTTTCACTAACCCCTTTTATTTTCTAAGTTTTTGAAATATTTTGGGGTGGAAACATACTTGTAAAGAATTTTTGTATGTAAATGAATGAACTAATGATCAGACCGTATGTGTGTATTGAGGGAAAAATAAAGCGCTTAAAGTCCTTGGAATAAAAATTAGTAACCATTAGCTATGGACTTAGCCCGGGATTTTATGGATAGTACTACTGGGGGTGACGCCTCCGGTCATGATTAGTCGCGCTAATCAGGGGTCCAAATGGCCGAATGACCGCATATTGTCTTAACTCGCAGAAAGGCGAGGGGAGGCACAGAAAGTTGGGGTTTGGTTACGGTCTCGTACATTACATATTATTTTGTATTCCTTGCAAGTTTACAAATGGGGTCAATTGATCGGGTTAGTATTCAGATTCATTGGTAATACATACTATGAGTTTTGATCGGTAAATGATCAGGTTTAAACAATGTATATGTTTTCAAAGGAAAACTACTTAATTTATGACGGTAAAGTCATGGACATGTTTTCAAATGAAAACTACTTATTTTATGACGGTTAAGTCATGTATATGTTTTCAAAGGAAAACTACTTATTTTATGACAGTTAAGTCATGTATATGTTTTCAAAGGAAAACTATTTATTTTATGATGGTAAAGTCATGGGCATGTTTTCAAAGGAAAACTACTTATTTTATGACGGTAAAGTCATGGGCATGTTTTCAAAGGAAAACTACTTATTTGATGACGGTTAAGTCATGTATATGTTTTCAAAGGAAAACTAATTATTTTATGACGGTTAAGTCATGGGCATGTTTTCAAAGGAAAACTACTTATTTTATGACGGTAAAGTCATGGGCATGTTTTCAAAGGAAAAATACTTATTTTATGACGGTTAAGTCGTGTCTAGTTTTTCGGGGAAAACTAACTGTACTAAATTAACAAACTCTGAGAACTCACCAACCTTTGTGTTGACACTTTCAAGTATGTTTCTCAGGTAACCTTTAGCCATGAAGCAGTTGGAATAGGCTAGCTATGCTGGAACAATTCCTAGTAACCGGACGGGCATAGATTATCAAGTCTCAAGTCGACTATTGATCTAGAGGGACTTAGATCATTGTATTTATTTAGTCTTAGTAATCGTATATGTAATCAAGTCTTAGAAATCACTATTACAGCTTCCGCTATCGTGTAATGAACCAATCGTTGCAACCTGTATTTATTTATTAAGTAAATAAATTTGGGGGTGTGAAAGATTGGTATCAGAGCAATGGTTTTAGCGAATTAGGTTTCCTTAGTGATACCTACACTCTAACCAGACTCATTTAGGGACCAAGATTTCTAAGACTTGCATCACACTAAGAACACCCAAGACTTGAGTATAGAAATTTCAACCGCTGCCAAACAACTTGTGTAGACTATTAGTGTATGGAGTTACACTAGGGTATCATTAGCTACACTAATACAATTACATGGCACATGTAATGAATACTTAAACACATACAACAATGTGAAAATAATAAACACTTACAACATGTTACTATTCGGATTACGAGTCAAGAATAACGGGTACTCAGCATACTGCAACCTTAGAAGATCGAGTTACGAGCTGAGCTTGGGCGACGACGACAGCAATCGTCAGTTACCGACCTTGGTATCACAACAGGCTAAACCCGTACCAAAATCTGTATCTATACCTGCACCACAACTACTCTAGCCATGGAGGCAGCTATCTTTCTAACGTATTTGCAGTGTAAATACTCTCCTTCATAAGTTATCGGATCGGATGCCTAGACTTTCGCCATGAGATATGGCAGACAGGATTGCCCAGACAGAAGGGAATCCAAGGTGGATAAGCAGGACTAAATGGGAGAGAACTCCAAGGGTCAGGAGACCCAGACATACATCGTGATCATGTGGATCCATGCATATATACAGACTTGGAGCATGAGTTGCTCGACACTCATTTGAGGATCTCTGCCCAACACATAGTGTCTGACTTTCACCATACACATTTTATTTTAAGAGACACTGGT
This sequence comes from Smallanthus sonchifolius, assembly GCA_023525975.1. NCBI lineage: Eukaryota > Viridiplantae > Streptophyta > Magnoliopsida > Asterales > Asteraceae > Smallanthus > Smallanthus sonchifolius. Next base: position 22,953,821 of record CM042030.1, on the reverse strand, counting down.
GGTGCCTCTCTACCATTAGCCTCATCCGACAACAGCCATATTCGGCAGATTCATGAGTATTGGTACACATAATTAAGGGTAATCCGGTGGAACAATACACACTTCTATACAAGTGTGCAAACACAATCTAATGAACATTTCAAATCCTTTTTTACTAAAATCTTGGGATAGGAGAAACACTACAGGGATCATGCAAAGTAAATTATCTTTGCGGGTGCACACGTAATCATAATTTGCAGTGCATAGGTGTAACATCCCAAAACTGGTAATAAATAAATAATGGCACGATCGAAATTATAATTTTCAAATGACGAAAGAAAAATAGATGGGCTTGGGCTCGGCTCCAACGGGCCGAAGGAAGCCCAAGTATATAAGGGCAAGGGCTGCCCAAACTTCTCATTTTCCACCAATCTCAAGTTCTAGAGAGAGAGAAGAGAGCACGGGTCTAGAGAGAGAAAGTGACGGATCGACTTGGAAATTCAGGAGAACGTTGCTACTGTGCTCGTGATCATCTTCTCTGAATCATAACTCCAATCCAGGTAAGCATTCGATCATAATCTGAGTTTTTATGATTATTTTAGGATTTTCGGTTTTAGCTAAATAGGTGAAGTTTTTATGGATAAAACTTGAAAATGAACAAAGATCTAGTATTTAGAATGAAAACCGAACGTTTTGATCAAAGAAAATTCAGATATTGACATGAACAGACCCGCATGCAAAAAGTTAGGGTTCTTACGCCTGAATCAAATCCTGCGTACTTATCAAGTACGCAGGAAGAAGGGTTCTGCGTACTTATCAAATACGCATGAAGTAAAGTCTGCGTACTTATCAAGTACGCATGAAGTAAGGTCTGCGTACTTATCATGTACGCATGACTAAGGCCCTGCGCACTTGCTAAGTGCGCAGGCATCAAAATGGTTGAGTAAAGTCAGTATGTTTAGAATGATTAAACCGTTAGAGTCGAGATTAGGTCTGATGTGTATTTAACTACTCAATTCAAATCAGAAGTGACGCTGTTGGACTTTGTTTAGGACAACCTAGACTAGCTCATCAGGTGAGTTCTATGTGCCCCTTTCTATGTTATGTGCAAATCAGTTTAAATGTTTTGGGGCTGAAGTGTATACATTAAATGAATAAATGTTTTGAATGCTAACGTGATCATACGTGATATACAACTATATATATTTATGTATATATATATGAAAATGAATTATGAACAAAGAATGAAACGTATGTTTACAAAGTATGAATGAAAGAATGACAAAATATGAATGAACGAAATCTTGCTTTATATAATATGTACTGCATGTTATGAATATACGTGAATGTTATGGACGCTTCGATGCTAACGGCTACTACGGTAGACGGACGACCACGTGACTATCTTGCAACCGGGACAAAAACGTTCCTTCATCAGCAAAGAAATAAAAAGGGGCATTAATGGACGGTCAAAACAAATGCCAAATCATATGTAGAACGGTTGCAAACATGGTAGCACGTGGGAAAAGGATACCTTCGGGTAGACGGGCGAAAAGGATGGACTACGACAGTAGGACGGTTTATGACGGACGGCTGAAGGTTGGCCGGGCGGTTTTAAGGCGGACGGTTTCTAGGACCGGACGAGTCAAAGGGCTATGACGGTAGCTTCATGGCGTATATCTTTGTGACATACGTAGTAAAAGACGGGTTGATCACCCATATGTGTATGACCAAATGAATGTTAAGGAAAAACTAAAGGTGAATGCATATCAATGTAGTCACTCAAGAATGATGAAAGAAAAGTAAAACTTAAGAATATGTATTTATGTTCTTTATATATACACTAATGTATACTTATAAAGAAATATTGTTTATATCTAATCTTTCTAAATTAGAACTCACCAGCGTTAGCTGACTTTTAGTATATATTTCAGGTAACAAAGAAAAGGGTCGTGCGAAGGCGTGAAGGCTGCCCGGCTAGAGACTGACATCCCGATTTATGCTTTTGTTAAACAATGGTTAATGTTTTAAATGTTAAGACTTCCGCTGATATGTACTCTAGTGTTTGAATGCTTTTAATTAAAAGTTCAGTAATTAATGATTATGTTTATGAGTAAATCCAACAAGTGAGGCCTCCCGGGTTTGGGGCCTTACAAGTTGGTATCAGAGCAATAGTTTGAGAGATTCAGACATCCCTAAATGTCTGGACTCAAGCTGGTTATGGGACCAACGCACGGATGTCAGTCTGGGTAGCCAACGCCAGCGCTAGCAAGGTAAGTAAGTACTAAGGTTAATACACTTGGATAAGAATAGATACTCTAACCTAGAACCAATAGATGTCAATGTCACGACCAATTTGAAGAGTTTGGAACCCAAAAAATAATGTAAATTTCTAATCACAAATCGGTCACTGTAAGTAAAATAACCAGAAAAGTGTGTCGAATTCAAGTTTAAAACATAAAAAAATGCAGGACTGATTCTGTCAAAACGAAATAACAGTATCGAAACTAAGTTGTTTCGATACCTGTTTACTCAATCGAAACTATAGTTTCGATACCTGTTTACTCAATCGAACTAAGTAGTTTCGATACCTGTTTACTCAATCGAACTAAGTAGTTTCGATACCTGTTTACTCAATCGAACTAGGTAGTTTCGATACCTTTTGCTCAATCGAAACAAGGTAGTTTCGATACCTTTCTTACCCAATCGAAACTAGGAAGTTTCGATACCCAGTTTGCTCAATCGAAACTATGAAGTTTCGACATCTGTTCTGTTCAATCGAAACTAAGTAGTTTCGATACCTGTTTCAGGCCCATTGGGCAGTAACTTAGAACTATTTTATAACGAAACAATTGTTGAAAAACTAAAAAGATATTTAAACAAAAGCAATCAGATTTGCTAAGTCGGTGAACAATTTGCATATGAGACATTCGGTCATAACACGAATTACCCTTTTTGTAATTTGGGTACGAATAGTCAAGTTTGACTAGAACAATTACCATTGCAAGCATACACAACTCAAGGTGAGTTTCACGGCCCCTTTTTACTGTTTTGTACTATTTGGGGAAAGAACATACTTATAACTATTTTTATATGATAACAAGAAAACAAGACCCGACCTTTATGTTTGCATGAGTTGATACATTTGGAGCTCGTAAAGTCCCCTGACCATCATATTTATAACCATTAGCTATGGATTAGCCTAGGAATCTATGGATAGTACTATTGGGTCTGACACCCCCGGTCATGGTTAGTCGCGCTAACCATGGGTCCCTCTGGCCAAATGACTGCATAGTGTTCTAATATTACTCGTGAGGTACGAGTGAGGGGCAAAACACCTGGTCTTGGTTTGGTTATGCCTCATGTATGTACATATTATTTGTATTCCTAGCTAGTTTACAAATGGGTCAAACATTACTTGTTTTGTTTATCATATACGTAAAAATCATTTTCATGCAATTGGTTTGCTCATTGTATTCATATATAAAACCTGTGAACTCACCAACCTAGTGTTGACATTTTCAAGTATGTTTTTCACGAAATTAATCGCGGCAACAAGAGTAATACTACGTAGGGTTCATGCATACATGGTAGATACTAGTTATGAAGATTTTTCTTGTACAACCCATAATGTTTGGGTCATATTTGCAAAATCATAATATTTTGTAACTTCAACTACTATTTTTGGCTGTAAAACCTTAAACTTAATTTATGTATCCAGTTGTATGTATGCGTTTGAAATAATTATATGCTTTGGAAACCATGAACGTTACGTCTCGCGTTTCCGCCTTGGCGGGGTGTGACAGATTGGTATCAGAGCCATTGATTATAGCGAACTAGGAGTCTAAAAATCGAACCTAGTCTATAATTTAAATGACTCACTGAGACGTTTTTCATTGCATATGCATTTCATAACTTATCATCATATTGTACGGATATCGTAGACACTGAATATCGTCACACACTAACCCCATTTCGACTTCAGACCCATGGCACCCAAAAGAAGGGCACTGCGTGACACTACTGGTGAAAACAACACGACGATTTCCGCAGAAGTTGAGCAACTCATATCACAACGTGTAGCCGCCGCCTTGGAGCAGTACGAAGCCAATCGGAATAACGGCGGAGGAAATGGTAGTGGTAGCGGAGGAGGTGCAGGAGGCAGTGGCACTGCTGGAGGTTTTGGAGGTAACAGAATGTGTAATCACCTCCGTAACACAGTCACGATCTAAGTTAACAACATTATTAAAATATTAACTTGTGACCCTACAGATACTTCGAGCAAGAAGTGCACTTATAAGGCTTTTCTATCCTGCAACCCTCGCAACTTCAATGGCACCGAGGGTGCAGTAGGCCTGATGAGGTGGATTGAGAAGATGGAATCTGTGATTGATATTAGTGAATACACAACTGACTGTATGATGAAATATGCCACTTGCACACTTACTGACAAAGCATTAACCTGCTGGAATTCTCAGATGAAAACATTTGGAAGACAGACTGCCTACCAGCTATCTTGGGATGATCTAAAGGCCATGATGATCGAGGGGTATTGTCCTCGAAATGAATTGCAGAAAATCAAAACTGAAATGTGGAACCTTCAAATGATAGGAGATGATGTGGCTGGTTACACTGATAGGTTCAATGAGCTGGAAATCTTGGTGCCACACATGGTCACGCCAGAGTACAAAAGGGTTGAAAGGTACTTGTGGGGTCTTGCACCCCATATTCGTAGTATAGTGACTTCGTCGAACCCCATGGATGCCAAGAGTGCCATAGTCTTAGCCTACAAACTAAGGGATGATGTTGTTCGTAATGGTTTGTTCGAGAAAAAGGAAACTGAGGAAAGAAAGTTAGGAGAAAAGAGGAAATGGGTGGGAAAACCAAATAACCAATTTTGGAATCAAGCCTATAAGAGACAGGAGACTGTGAAAGTTTTTGCTGCTAACACTGTGGAGAAAAGGGGTTATGCTGGCCCCCAACCGAGGTGTGATAAGTGCGGGTATCACCATGTGGGGAAATGCACTCAATGTGAAAGGTGTAGAAAGTTTGGACATCGAGCGCAGACATGCCGACTCAATGCCAACCCCACCGATAAGATTAAGCAAGGATGCTATGAATGTGGAGATCTGAAGCACTACAGGAAAGATTGCCCCAAGTTGAATAATCAGAATAACAATCAGGCCCGAGGAAGAGCGTTCGTGATGGGAGCTGGGGACGCACGCCAGGACCCTAACATTGTCACTGGTATGTTCCTGATAAACAATCATTATGCCTCTATACTTTTCGATACGGGTGCTGATATGAGTTTTGTGTCAAATGACTTTAAGTCCCTACTCGGTATTAAGGCCAGTAAACTAGACCAAAATTATACAATTGAATTAGCAAACGGGAAATTAATTAAAACCGAAGAAGTCATTCAAGGTTGTACTCTATGTTTGAAAAACCACACATTTAGTATAGACCTGTTACCCATTGACCTGGGAAGTTTTGACGTTGTTATTGGTATGGATTGGTATACGAAGAATCACGCCGAGATTGTTTGTTTTGAGAAGATTGTTCGTATTCCACTCCCGAACGGAGAAGTTCTTTCAGTTCAAAGTGAGAAGAGTGGAGTGACATTGAGGATGATAAACTGCATGAAAGCTCGTAAGTACCTACGTAAAGGCTATTGCGCGTTCCTGGCTCACGTCGTCGAGAAGAAACCAGAGAAACGTCGACTTGAAGACATACCAATCGTTAAGGATTACCCCGAAGTTTTTCCTGAAGACTTACCTGGATTACCACCACTGAGGCAAGTCGAATTCCGAATCGATTTGGTACCAGGAGCTGCACCGGTTGCGCGGTCACCTTATCGACTAGCACCTTCCGAGATGCAGGAACTATCTATCAACTGCAAGAGTTGCTTGATAAAGGTTTCATAAGACCGAGTTTCTCACCCTGGGGAGCTCCGGTCTTGTTCGTAAAGAAAAAGGATGGAACCTTTAGGATGTCTATTGATTACCGGGAATTAAACAAGCTTACAATCAAAAACCGATATCCACTTCCTCGAATAGACGATTTGTTCAATCAACTACAAGGTTCTACCTTCTACTCTAAGATCGATCTACGTTCGGGGTATCATCAACTAAGAATCCAAGAAGAAGATGTACCAAAGACGGCATTTAGGACTCGTTATGGCCACTACGAATTCCTAGTTATGCCGTTTGGTTTGACGAACGCACTAGCTGTTTTTATGGATCTCATGAACCGAGTGTGCAAGCCATACTTGGATAAATTCGTGATAGTATTTATTGATTATATATTAATATATTCACGAACCAAGGAGGATCATGAACATCATCTGAAATTAATCTTAGAACTACTTAGGAACGAGAAACTTTACGCTAAATTCTCTAAGTGTGAGTTTTGGATCCGAGAAGTGCATTTTCTTGGACACGTCATCAATAAAGAGGGAATTCATGTTGATCCATCTAAGATAGAAGCGATCAAAAACTGGGAAGCACCAAAGACTCCGACCGAAGTGCGTTAATTTTTGGGTTTGGCCGGCTATTACAGACGATTCATCGAGAATTTTTCAAAAATAGCTCTGCCTTTAACCACATTAACCCAGAAAGAAAAGAAGTTTGATTTGAGTGACAAGCAAGAGTCAGCTTTTCAATTACTGAAGCAGAAGCTGTGTAGTGCACCGATCTTATCCCTTCCTAAGGGAATCGACAACTTTGTTGTATACTGCGATGCATCACACCAGGGACTTGGTTGTGTGTTAATGCAAAGAAACAAAGTCATCGCATATGCCTCACGACAACTAAAAGTGCACGAAAAGAATTATACGACCCACGACTTGGAGTTGGGCGCAGTTGTGTTTGCACTCAAGATTTGGAGACATTATCTTTACGGTACAAGATTCACTATCTTTACTGATCACAAGAGTCTTCAACATATCTTCGATCAAAAGGAACTTAACATAAGACAAAGTCGTTGGGTAGAACTACTAAACGACTATGATTGTGATATCAAGTACCATCCCGGGAAAGCCAATGTCGTAGCAGACGCCTTAAGTCGCAAGGAACGAGTCAAAACTGTTCGTGTTCATGCCCTAGGATTAACAATTCATACGAGTCTTACTACTCAAATCCGAATGGCACAACAAGAAGCACTTAAGGAAAAGAACATCCAAAATGAAGCACTACGTGGATTGATCAAACAATTGGAGTCTAAGTCAGATGATACGTTTTACTTCATGGACAGAATTTGGGTGCCGAGTAACGGTAACTTACGTGGGTTGATTATGGATGAAGCCCACAAGTCCAGGTACTCCATTCACCCAGGTTCAGATAAGATGTATAAGGATCTAAAAGAATTATATTGGTGGCCCAATATGAAAGGAGATATTGCCACATATGTCAGTAAATGCTTAACGTGTTCAAAAGTAAAAGCCGAACATTAGAAACCGTCTAGCTTGTTACAACAACCCGAAATTCCCCAATGGAAATGGGAACAGATTTCTATGGATTTCATCACGAAATTACCCAAGACGTCCAGTGGTTATGATACCATATGGGTAATTGTCGACCGTTTAACGAAATCTGCTCACTTTTTGCCAATTAAAGAAACCGACAAGACAGAGAAACTTACAAGACTCTACATTAAAGAAATTGTGGCAAGACACGGAGTGCCAGTTTCTATTATCTCTGATAGAGATAGTCGTTTCGTGTCAAGGATTTGGAGGTCGTTACAAGAAGCCCTAGGCACGCGCCTAGACATGAGCACAGCCTACCATCCACAAACGGACGGTCAAAGTGAAAGGACTATCCAAACATTAGAAGATATGCTCCGTGCATGTGTAATTGATTTCGGAGGAAATTGGGATACTCGTTTACCGTTGGCGGAGTTTTCCTATAATAACAGCTACCACACAAGCATCAAGGCAGCTCCGTTTGAAGCTTTATATGGTCGTAAATGTCGTTCACCGCTATGTTGGGCGGAGGTCGGTGAAAAACATTTGACAGGTCCTGAGATTGTCCAGGAAACCACTGATAAGATCTTCAAAATTAAGGACCGTCTGAAAGCGGGCCGAGACAGACAAAAGAGCTATGCGGATAACAGACGGAAACCTTTAGAATTTCAAATTGGTGACCGAGTAATGTTAAAAGTCTCACCATGGAAAGGCGTTGCAAGGTTTGGTAACCGTGGTAAGCTCAACCCTAGATACGTTGGACCGTTTGAAATACTGGCTAGGGTTGGTCCGGTAGCTTACAAGCTCAAACTACCGCAAGAACTAAACAACGTACATGACACGTTTCACGTATCGAATCTCAAGAAGTGTTTGTCAGACGAGACCTTGATCATACCGCCAGATGAAATTCATATTGATGATAAACTTCATTTCATCGAGGAACCGATTGAGATTTCAGATTGGAAACTTCAAAAGCTGAGACGTAGTCGAATCAAACTGGTTAAAGTACGTTGGAACTCAAAACGTGGTCCTGAGTATACATGGGAACGAGAGGATCAAATGAAAACAAAATACCCCTCCTTGTTTAAGGATACACCAGACATATTTTGGGACGAAATTCTTTTAACATGGGGAGAATGTGACACCTGACATTTCAGGTCAATATCCGTACACGATATAAACGAGTTTATATTATATTTGTTTTCGTGATTTACCTAATTGCATAAATTAGGACATTAAAGTCTAAGAAAAGCTGTACATTGTTCATTTCATATTTTGGTAATTCTAGGAGTTATCGGTTCACATACCCGTATAACCCGACTAAATACGAACGTTAGTGATTAAATTAAATAACCAAGAAAAATATCTAGACATATATATTACACGAACTTTACGTTGGACAATAATTCATTTTTAGACTAAAATATATATAAAAATACGTAAAAGTAAACTAACGAACTCTTTCGAAGATATTACCTGGTAGCGTCAACTTTAGATATCTATACCTACAAATAATCACCTCAACGAATTATACAATCCAAGATTTCAATATCTTTCGTTAACGAGCCATAAACTTAATAAATTTATAATACCGTGGAAAACCTAAACCAAATTAAATTACCATTTGAAACTCTAATTAATATTAATACACTTAATGAATTAAATAAATTTACACTTAAATCTAATTATTTGATAATTAACCCAACCCACTCCCTTGACTTTCTTGACCAAAAATCCCAGGGAATGCCCCATTCCCATTTCCTACGACCCATACCTCATGTCTTCAAGATTTAGATAAAAACCATACCACCTCAATCAAAAATCTCACGAACCCTTTTATCTCTCTCATTTCTTACGGCACCTACACCACACATATTCACCATTCTCCTGCTTCAAGCAGTAGAATTTCCCATCGTTGGTGTTCTAAGGAGTTTCAAGGATTTTCTCAAGGATTTCTAACCCAGCGAAGTCAAGATCATTCTCTGTTTCTCTCAAAAATCATCATCTCTGTTTAGAGGTAAAAACTCAATATTATTCATATTATTTTCTTTAAACCGTAGCAAAACATACAATTTGTTCGAACGCAAGTAAAATAACCAGAAAAGTGTGTCGAAATCAAGTTTAAAACATAAAAAAATGCAGGACTGATTCTGTCAAAACGAAATAACAGTATCGAAACTAAGTAGTTTCGATACCTGTTTACTCAATTGAAACTATAGTTTCGATACCTGTTTACTCAATCGAACTAAGTAGTTTCGATACCTGTTTACTCAATCGAACTAAGTAGTTTCGATACCTGTTTACTGAATCGAACTACGTAGTTTCGACACCTGTTGCTCAATCGAAACAAGGTAGTTTCGATACCTTTCTTACCCAATCGAAACTAGGAAGTTTCGATACCCAGTTTGCTCAATCGAAACTATGAAGTTTCGACATCTGTTCTATTCAATCGAAACTAAGTAGTTTCGATACCTGTTTCAGGCCCATTGGGCAGTAACTTAGAACTATTTTATAACGAAACAAGTGTTGAAAAACTAAAAAGATATTTAAACAAAAGCAATCAGATTTGCTAAGTCGGTGAACAATTTGCATATGAGACATTCGGTCATAACACGAATTACCATTTTTGTAATTAGGGTACGAATAGTCAAGTTTGACTAGAACAATTACCATTGCAAGCATACACAAACTCAAGGTGAGTTTCACGGCCCCTTTTTACTGTTTTGTACTATTTGGGGGAAGAACATACTTATAACTATTTTTATATGATAACAAGAAAACAAGACCCGACCTTTATGTTTGCATGAGTTGATACATTTGGAGCTCGTAAAGTCCCCTGACCATCATATTTATAACCATTAGCTATGGATTAGCCTAGAATCTATGGATAGTACTATTGGGTCTGACACCCCCGGTCATGGTTAGTCGCGCTAACCATGGGTCCCTCTGGCCAAATGACTGCATAGTGTTCTAATATTACTCGTGAGGTACGAGTGAGGGGCAAAACACCTGGTCTTGGTTTGGTTATGCCTCATGTATGTACATATTATTTGTATTCCTAGCTAGTTTACAAATGGGTCAAACATTACTTGTTTTGATTATCATATACGTAAAAATCATTTTCATGCAATTGGTTTGCTCATTGTATTCATATATAAAACATGTGAACTCACCAACCTAGTGTTGACATTTTCAAGTATGTTTTTCAGGAAATTAATCGCGGCAACAAGAGTAATACTACGTAGGGTTCATGCATACATGGTGGATACTACTTATGAAGATTTTTCTTGTATAACCCATAATGTTTGGGTCATATTTGCAAAATCATAATATTTTGTAACTTCAACTACTATTTTGGGCTGTAAAACCTTAAACTTAATTTATGTATCCAGTTGTATGTATGCGTTTGAAATAATTATATGCTTTGGAAACCATGAACGTTACGCCTCGCGTTTCCGCCTTGGCGGGGTGTGACATTAACAGAAAAGGGATTTATTAGAATGAGCATTTCACCATGGGGCGCTCCGATACTATTCGTAAAGAAGAAAGACGGCAGCATGCGCATGTGCATTGACTACCGTGAACTGAACAAGAGGACAGTAAAGAACAAATACCCACTGCCTAGAATAGATGGCCTTTTTGATTAACTGCAAGGTGCGAGTTGGTTCTCAAAGATCGATCTTAGTTCGGGTTACCATCAGTTGAAAGTAAGAGAGGAAGATGTACCAAAAACCGCGTTTCGCACGCGTTATAGGCATTATGAGTTTCTCGTGATGTCCTTGGGATTGACTAACGCGGCAGCAGCGTTCATGGATTTGATGAATAGAGTATGTCGACCAATGTTGGATCGATCAGTGATAGTTTTTATAGACGACATACTCGTATATTCGAAAAGCGAGGATGATCACCACTGTCACCTAAGAGAAGTTCTGGAGGTGCTAAAACAGGAAAAGTTGTACGCAAAATTCTCCAAATGCGCGTTTTGGCTTAGGGAAGTCCAATTCCTAGGTCATGTGATACACCCAAGCGGCATCATGGTAGATCCTACAAAGATCGAAACAGTAAATGAATGGAACGTCCTAAGGACACCAACAGAGATACGAAGTTTTGTGGGGTTGGTAGGCTACTATCGAAGGTTCATTCAAGATTTCTCGAAGATAGCCTCGCCACTAACTAAATTGACATGGAAAGAAGTGAAATATGAATGGGGTCCAACCCAAAACAACGCGTTTGAGGAACTTAAAACGCGATTAACCCAAGCTCCAGTCTTGACACTACCTGATGGAAATGAAGACTTGGTAGTCTACTCTGACGCTTCGGGTCAAGGTATGGGTTGTGTACTTATGCAACGAGGAAAGGTAATTGCTTACGCTTCGCGACAACTAAAGATTCATGAGGTTAACTACCTAACTCACGATCTGGAGTTAGCGGCAGTATTTTTCGCATTAAAAATATGGAGGCACTATCTGTATGGAGTTAAATGCACCATCTACTCCGATCATAAAAGGTTGAAGTACTTTTTCGAGCAAAAGGAATTAAATATGAGGCAAAGGAGGTGGTTAGAATTATTAAAGGACTACGATTGTGAGATACTGTACCATCTAGGCAAGGCAAACGTAGTAGCTGACGCCTTAAGCAGAAAGGAGCAATCTGATCCTATCCGGATCAAGGCGTGTCAGCTGATTATAACGCCGGATTTGATGAATGAAATATCAAAAGTACAAGATGAAGCACTATTAGAAAGAAATATTAAACGGGAAAGAATAGTAGGACAACAAGGGAATTTGGATGCAAATGTATACGGTGGACGAACTAGGTTTGGCCGGATGTGGATACCTAAGGTTGGTGAGCTTAGAGCCAAAATACTCGATGAGGCCCATAAGTCTCGCTATTCTATCCACCCCGGGATAAACAAAATGTATCAAGACTTGAAGAAAGAGTACTGGTGTCCCGGCATGAAGAATGATGTAACCGATTACGTGAACAAGTGCCTAACATGTTCACTAGTTAAGGCCGAGCACCAGAAACCATGTGGTAAAATGCAACCCCTACCAATACCGGAATGGAAGTGGGAGGAGATCACGATGGACTTCATTATCAAGCTACCGCGAACAGCTAAAGGCAATGATACTATTCGGGTGATCGTCGACCGCTTAACGAAGAGTGTTCAATTCCTGCCAATACGCGAAACTGCTTCGTCCGAAAAACTAGCAAGAAATTTTTATCAAAGAAATTGTGAGCAGGCATGGTATGCCGGTGTCGATTGTGTCCGACCGGGATACTAGATTCACGTCAAGGTTTTGGAAGAAATTTTATGAAGCAATGGGTACTAGATTGAACATCAGGACAGCTTACCACCCTCAAACCGATGGTCAATCAGAAAGAACAATCCAGACCTTAGAAGACATGCTCCGGGCTTGTATCATTGACTTCGGTGGGAGCTGGGACAGCCATCTACCATTGGCAGAATTCTCTTATAACAACAGCTATCACTCAACGATTGGCATGCCGCCATTTGAGATGTTGTATGGAAGGAGATGTAGGACCCCGGTTTGTTGGGTCGAAATTGGACAGAAAGGATTTTGCAAGTCTCGAAGTGGTCAAAGCTACTTCGGAGAAATTTGATCAAATCAAGGCTCGAATGAAAGCCGCAAAACACAGACAGAAATCATACGCAGATAAGAGAAGAAGGGAGTTAGAGTTTCAAGTCGGGGACATGGTACTATTAAAAGTATCACCATGGAAAGGAATCATCCGATTCAGAAAACGTGGCAAACTAAGTCCAAGGTTTGTCGGACCTTTTAAGATCATAGCGAGAGTGGGTCAGGTTGCTTACAGAATAGACCTACCCGATGCGCTTAGCAAAATACACCCTACGTTCCACGTGTCGCACTTACACAAGTGTCTAGCTGACGACACTGCTCACATACCTTACGATGAGATCAAGGTGGATAACAGTCTGAATTATGTCGAGGAACCAATAGCCATCCTTGACCGATCTGAGAAACAACTACACAATAAGTCAATTCCATTGGTCAAAGTTCAAAGGAAGCACAGAAAGGTATCGGAAGCTACCTGGGAGAAAGAAGACGAGATGCGGGAACTATACCCTCAGTTGTTTAACATGTAACTAGTTTCGAGGATGAAACTTTTTTAAGGGGGTAGACTTTTAACATCCCAAAACTGGTAATAAATAAATAATGGCACGATCGAAATTATAATTTTCAAATGACAAAAGAAAAATAGATGGGCTTGGGCTCGGCTCCAACGGGCCGAAGGAAGCCCAAGTATATAAGGGCAAGGGCTGCCCAAACTTCTCATTTTCCACCAATCTCAAGTTCTAGAGAGAGAGAAGAGAGCACGGGTCTAGAGAGAGAAAGTGACGGATCGACTTGGAAATTCAGGAGAACGGTGCTACTGTGCTCGTGATCATCTTCTCTGAATCATAACTCCAATCCAGGTAAGCATTCGATCATAATCTGAGTTTTTATGATTATTTTAGGATTTTCAATTTTAGCTAAATAGGTGAAGTTTTTATGTATAAAACTTGAAAATGAACAAAGATCTAGTATCTAGAATGAAAACCGAACGTTTTGATCAAAGAAAATTCAGATATTGACATGATCAGACCCGCATGCAAAAAGTTAGGGTTCTTACGCCTGAATCAGATCCTGCATACTTATCAAGTACGCAGGAAGAAGGGTTCTGCGTACTTATCAAATACGCATGAAGTAAAGTCTGCGTACTTATCAAGTACGCATGAAGTAAGGTCTGCGTACTTATCAAGTACGCATGACTAAGGCGCATGCTAAGTGCGCATGCATCAAAATGGTTGAGTAAAGTCAGTATGTTTAGAATGATTAAACCGTTAGAGTCGAGATTAGGTCTGATGTGTATTTAACTACTCAATTCAGATCAGAAGTGACGTTGTTGGACTTTGTTTAGGACAACCCAGACTAGCTCATCAGGTGAGTTCTATGTGCCCCTTTCTATGTTATGTGCAAATCAGTTTAAATGTTTTGGGGCTGAAGTGTATACATTAATGAATAAATGTTATGAATGCTAACGTGATCATACGTAATATACAAATTTATATATTTATGTATATATATATGAAAATGAATTATGAACAAAGAATGAAACGTATGTTTACAAAGTATGAATGAAAGAATGACAAAATATGAATGAACGAAATCTTGCTTTATATAATATGTACTGCATGTTATGAATATACGTGAATTATATGGACGCTTCGATGCTAACGGCTACTACGGTAGACGGACGACCACGTGACTATCTTGCAACCGGGACAAAAACGTTCCTTCATCAGCAAGGAAATAAAAAGGGGCATTAATGGACGTTCGAAGCAAATGCCAAATCATATGTAGAACGGTTGCAAACATGGTAGCACGTGGGAAACGGATACCTTCGGGTAGACGGGCGAAAAGGACGGACTACGACGGTAGGACGGTTTATGACGGACGGCCGAAGGTTGGCCGGACGGTTTTAAGGCGGACGGTTTTTAGGACCGGACAAGTCAAAGGGCTACGACGGTAGCTTCATGGCGTATGTCTTTGTGATATACGTTGTAAAAGACGGGTTGATCACCCTTATGTGTATGACCAAATGAATGTTAAGGAAAAACTAAAGGTGAATGCATATCAATGTAGTCACTCAAGAATGATGAAAGAAAAGTAAAAGTTAAGAATACGTATTTATGTTCTTTATATATACACTAATGTATACTTTTAAAGAAATATTGTTTATATCTAATCTTTCTAAACTAGAACTCACCAGCGTTAGCTGACTTTTAGTATACATTTCAGGTAACAAAGAAAAGGAAAGTGCGAAGGCGTGAAGGCTGCCCGGCTAGAGACTGACATCCCGATTTATGCTTTTGTTAAACAATGGTTAATGTTTTAAATGTTAAGACTTCCGCTGATATGTACTCTAGTGTTTGAATGCTTTTAATTAAAAGTTCAGTAATTAATGATTATGTTTATGAGTAAATCCAACAAGTGAGGCCTCCCGGGTTTGGGGCCTTACAATGGGAACTTTAGTGTGTCTTGGTGTCTAAGCTAATGATCAACCCATGTTCTCAGTCACTTGATTAAGGATTGGATCTTAACAAATCAAACTTCTCAATTAGGTGCTCTCAATGCAATCTCATAGTTTGGGAGGAACGAGAGAAATTCAAATTGAAATCAACCAATCTTTTGTGAATCCTGAACGGCGAAGGATTTCGCACATTCATTCTTTGAGATTCTACTTGTCGAGATAGCTTTAATTTAAGCATTACCACAACCAACACTTACAATAATTGCATAATTATTGTGGGAGATTATAGCGTATTCTCAGGATCCATAACACCGTTCAGTCTCACAATTACTTGAAATTTGTGTTAGGAGTGTTATGCCCTAACTTCGGTGATGGGGCAGAAAATTTGTTCTGGCCCGCATACACATTGCACCGATGGGGTATTGTGGAAGCTCGACGTGAGACAAGTAGGTAATCTAAAATTTCAGAATATTGGTCAAACAGGGTTGCTCTTACAACCATTGACATTCAGTACACCTTCAAGACCGACTACCCTCTCAGTGATGAATAGGCCATGATTTATTCACAAGCGAATGCCAAAGAAACCTAGGTGTGGACTAACGACTATTGTCGCACTAATCGAAAAATGACATACAAAACTTTTAAAGGGGTCCCAAATGTGGAATTTCGTGCTAATCTCATTAGTTCATGATATGCATAAGGGGCGTAAGCTCGAGCTGTTCACAACAGATCACCGTTCACAACAGACCACTATCCACAAGGATTAGTGAAGGATAATTTTATGCTCTTTTGTACCCGCACTTCCCCAAAGATCATCTTGTTGAATGGATCCAATATTTCAGCCTAGAGGAGAGGCATGATCACATCTTTCGCTCCCAGTATTCTAGAACTAGGAAGCTCTAGGAGCATCTATTGTTAAGGAATGACCTCTTAACGCAGGCTTAGTAAGAGTACAAAATTTTCGATGTTTAACACTCATTACCTCAATTTTATCCTTGTGCTAAGGATTTTGAGGCTATAACCTGTATGAGTGGAATATGTAATGGTAAGTCACCAAAGTACCATTCAAACACTAAGGAGGTGCATACACACTGAGTGACTTATAGTTGGCCATTGTAAAACTCATAAACGCTTTCTACCAACTTAACGAGTTGACAAACCCGTAGCCCATTTTTTGGAAAACACTAATTCTATGAGACCATTCTCACAGTCCCACTATTCATTCCCTCAGCTAGACGGAATATGAATATCCCAAACAAACATAGAAATTTTTAAGGCATACATACTTTGAAGGTATGGTAGCCAAGTCATGAGCTTACATATCAGGAAGTTACAACCCGAATGCTAGTCTGTCGAGGGAGATAATGCAATTAACGGGTAAGGTGGTGATTAGACTCGACCTTCCCAAGTAAGAGCTCCCAAGGAACATCAAATCTTAGCTCCATGAAGGCACATGGAGAGGAAAATCCTAGAAAACATGAAACCTGAAATAAGAGAAAAGTCTTAGTCTGGGAAAATGCTTTCGAAAAGCATAAGAGGGACAAACATAAAGTTTCACTTCCGTACTGTGTCATTACTACCCAATATTCAACTAAAACCTGGACACCTTGTCGAGTAATTCTTTCCTAAGATCTATAGAGATCTGCTTTTGTGACAAAGTGCGTAGACGAATAGAGGGTATGTGTCAACATACGCTCAAGATTCGCAGGCACCATTCCTTTCATTACCATGAATGAGCATCACATAACCCTACCATATTGAGGGTAATCAAATAAAGGGGTTCTTGCACGTTTAATATCGTTAGTCAGAGAAGTATTCGCTTTACTTTAGAATACCGACTATCAAGTAAATGGAATCAAACAATTGAAGCCTAAGTTGGATGATACAAATAGAATTTGGGTACCAGGTATCGGTAGCCTATGTGGGAGGTTATGGATGAAGTCCATAAGCTCAAGTACTCCGTTCAACCAGAATCGAATAAAAGGTATAAGGATCCCGAGGAACTCCATTATGTGGCAAAACATGAAAGGAGAAATTGCTATCTATGTTGGGAGATACCCGACAGTAAAAGCAGAAAGTTAGGAAATCACCTGAGTGAACACAACAACCGCAGATTCCTCAGTGGAAATGGGAGGAGAATTCCATAGATTTCATTACAAATCTACCCAGAACATCTAGCGGCTATGATACTATATGGGTAATCATCAGTCGTTTGACAAAATCCGCTCACTCCCTACCAATCAAGGAGACAGATAAAAGTAAGAAGCGTGCAAGGTTAAATATTAAGGAAATTAAGGCTAGGCATGGTATGCCAGTTTCCATTTTCTCTAATAGGGACAGTCGATTCATATCAAGAATCTGGCAGTCTGTACAAGAAGCCTTGGGAACACGCCTTGACATGAGCACTGCATATCATCCCCAGATGAACGGTCAAGGTAAAAAGACCATCCAAACTCTAAAAGATGTGCTCCATGCGTGTGTAATCGATTTCAGAGGAAATAGGGATACTCACCGCCGTTGACTGAGTTTTCATATAATAACAACTACCATACCAGCATAAAAGCCGCTCCGTTGAGACTTTGTATGGTTGTAAGTGTCGCTCGTCGCTATGTTGGGCGAACTTAACAAGTTCGCTCCTAAAGATTCTTAGGCGAACTTGTTAAGTTCGCCTCTCTGTGAACTTACACAAAATTTTATCAACAGTTACAAAACATGTCCTAACAGACTCCCCTTTAACTGTTGCTAAGAATTCTATCAATTACAAGTCAAAGACTCTAAGACTAAGACATATAATCTTCATGCTTGTTGTCACCAGAATATGCTCCAATAACGAAGGTTGGCGAAAAACATTTGACTGATCCTGAGATTGGCCAGGAAACCATTGACAAGTTCGCCAAAATCAAAGATCGTCTGAAAGCCACTCAAGATTGACGAAAGAGAGTTATGCTAGAAACAGACGAAAGCCATCAAAATTCCAAATTAGAGACCGAGCCTTGTTAAAGGTCTTGCTAAACATAACCATAAATACATCAGATCGTTTGATATACGGGCTAGGGTTGGACCAGTAACCTACAAGCTTATGTTGTCACGGGGAACTAAGCAATATACACGATGTATTTCATGTGTCAAATCTCAAGAAGTTTTTATTAAAAGAAACGTTAATCATACCGTCCGGTGAGATTCACATAGGTGACAAACCACACCCTGTTCAGAAACCTATTGAAACCACAGGCTAAAAAGTCCAGGGGACAAGGCATAATTGTATTGACATGGTTAAGGTATGTTAGAACTTGGAGCGTGACCCTGAGTATACATGGGAACACGAAGATCAAATGAAAACCATGTACCAGTCCTTGTTCACAAATACACCAATTCAAGGTAACATCAACTGAATTTCAGGGCGAAATTCTCTTTAACATGGGGAGAATGTGACACCTAGTAGTCCAGGTCAATACCCATAGTTATATTTGCACATTCCTATTTTATATTTCTTGGAATATTATCTTTGACATAATATTGTCAGGAGTCTAGCAAGAGGACAAGTGTCATATTTAGAAATTTTTAAGAATTACTAGGAAATAAACGATAATAACCCGCATTGAACGTTCGTTGGTGATTAAAAGAATGTTATTCCAGAAAAGTCTAGAGACACGTTTGAATATAAAAACATAAATATAGGTGACTAAACTTTTATAAAAGTTGACATATATATGTTTGTTGTATGGCTCTAGGTTATGTTATGTGCGTTCATGAATAATATAGTTATAGTAATAACTATGTCAGGTTAACTAGTAAACTATTAAGACTAGTCAAACCACACAAAAACTCATAAGTAATGAATCGTTTAAAAGTTTTACACCGGGTATTAGATCACGCGATCACCTAGGGGATTTATACCACTAAAGAACCCACATATCTAGCCATTAATGGATTTGACAACACCCAACCCCCCACCCTATACCCCTCTCGGCCAAAATGTGGGTGTAGCCACCCACTATCCCATTAAATGCTTGCATACATGTCTTGCATGCACACCCTCTTTCACTTGAAATGATTACATGCAATTCCCATCAACCATAAGTGGTAATGATGAAGATGTGATCATCACTCAACTCCATCTCTCTTTCTCCATATAAAACACTTGCACCAACACCCCTTAATTCCCTCCTCCCTCCCTTGACTGATTCATTTTGGATTTCACCCAATTCCCCTCTCCAAAACCGAAAATGCAAACAATTCCCGTAACTCAGCTTCATGCCAGATTTTCGGTCAACTTCGGAAGGCCATATCTCTTTCGTTCCTTGGTAAAATCAGTCTATTCTTTTTTCTAGAATGAAGCTCTATGTTAACAGAGGAGAACCCAAGTGGAATCACTTGAATCCATGTAGTATTCGACCTCCAAATAGCCGGCGCAAGAAGGTCGTTCAGTGCAGGTCGAATCTGGACACCTCTTTTCATTTTCCTGTTTTGAGGTACCCACACAACTCCAAATATAGTAATACTTTTTCACATCTCCTCTGGTTTCAATAAACCTGATTTTAGAAGAAAACCCCAAATCATTTGGTCTTCTAAAACCATCTAAAAGTCTACTCGGAGTACGACTAAAATCTGAGTTTTCAAGAACAAAATAAAACATAAAAGTCTTGATGAGTTTTGCTTCATGTCTTCATGAGTCATGTTTGAATACATATATTTATACACGTACATGTTCATACATAAAATACCAAACTAGAAGGACCATGGACAAGACAAGGACACATCAAATATAAACTACATATATATATATACTATCACATAAAATAACACTTGAATGATGGTGTTCTTCATAAACCCTTCATTCCATTCATGTGTTATGTTGAAGAATACATGTTCGTGAAGTTATATAGTGTCCTATGATTCAAGAAGACATACGAACGATTATCATCAACATATGAACGTGAAAGGTGTTACTAAAAATATATGTTTATGGACAAAATTTGTGATATATATGTGTTGGTGTACGGCTTTGGTTAAATCATGGAAATGTTCTAGGAATTAAAGATTAGTATCCTAATATGAACATTTGATATATGTACATGGAACATATAAAGAGATTCGGTTAAAAATATATAATCACTTGACATCGTGGAACATAAGTGAATATATTTTAAGGAAAATCCTTCAAAAATAATATTTATTTTTGGTACACTTAATAAGTCACCAATAGGGAAACATATTATTTTCTCGGAAAATATGTAAGCGTCTAGACTGGAATAATAATCACCAATGAGTCATAAATGAAAACCCTATTTTTACTAAACAAAGGCGTACTTAACGGGATTCGTTAAGTCGGATGAACAACTTACGTATAAGACGGGTAGTCTTAACACATTAGTACCCTTGTGTGATTAGGGTATGGATAGACATGAACTCTTAGCGCACTGTTATTTGCAAGGATTTCATCAGACACAAGGTGAGTTCACGGCCCCCTTTTATTTTTCTACTCTTTTGTAAACATCGGGGGAGAAACATACTTACTTGTTATGTTTTGAGAACATGAAATACAATTGCTTACACGTTTGACAATATGAACATTCTGGTTTAACTCTTTGTGAGTTTCACTAACCCCTTTTTATTTTCTAAGTTTTTTGAAATGTTTTGGGGTGAAAACATACTTGTAAAGAATTTTTGTATGTAAATGAATGAACTAATGATCAGACCGTACGTGTGTATTGAGGGAAAAATAAAGCGCTTAAAGTCCTCGGAATAAAAATTAGTAACCATTAGCTATGGACTTAGCCCGGGATTTTATGGATAGTACTATTGGGGGTGACGCCTCCGGTCATAATCAGGGGTCCAAATGGCCGAATGACCGCATATTGTCTTAACTCGCAGAAAGGCGAAGGGAGGCACAGAAAGTTGGGGTTTGGTTACGGTCTCGTACATTACATATTATTTTGTATTCCTTGCAAGTTTACAAATGGGGTCAATTGATCGGGTTAGTATTCGGATTCATTGGTAATACATACTAAGAGTTTTGATCGGTAAATAATCAGGTTTAAACAATGTATATGTTTTTAAAGGAAAACTACTTATTTTATGACGGTAAAGTCATGGACATGTTTTCAAAGGAAAACTACTTATTTTATGACGGTTAAGTCATGTATATGTTTTCAAAGGAAAACTACTTATTTTATGACGGTTAAGTCATGTATATGTTTTCAAAGGAAAACTACTTATTTTATAACGGTAAAGTCATAGGCATGTTTTCAAAGGAAAACTACTTATTTTATGACGGTAAAGTCATGGGCATGTTTTCAAAGGAAAACTACTTATTTGATGACGGTTAAGTCATGTATATGTTTTCAAAAGAAAACTACTTATTTTATGACGGTAAAGTCATGGGCATGTTTTCAAAGGAAAACTACTTATTTTATGACGGTAAAGTCATGGGCATGTTTTCAAAGGAAAACTACTTATTTTATGACGGTTAAGTCGTGTCTAGTTTTTCGGAGAAAACTAACTGTACTAAATTAACAAACTCTGTGAACTGACCAACCTTGGTGTTGACACTTTCAAGTATGTTTCTCAGGTAACCTTTAGCCATGAAGCGGTTGGAATAGGTTAGCTATGTTGGAACAATTCCTAGTAACCGGACGGGCATAGATTATCAAGTCTCAAGTCAACTATTGATCTAGAGGGACTTAGATCATTGTATTTATTTAGTCTTAGTAATCGTATATGTAATCAAGTCTTAGAAATCACTATTACAGCTTCCGCTATCGTGTAATGAACCAATCGTTGCAACCTGTATTTATTTATTAAGTAAATAAATTTGGGGGTGTGAAAATCCAGGTAACGATTCGACCTTAAACTGATTTTTTGTTCGTTTTGGGGTTTTTCGGGTTTTAGCTAAATAGGAGACGTTTTTATGGATGAAACTTGAAAATAAGCTTAGAACTAGCTTCTAGAATGAAAGCCGCACATTTTGATTAAAAAAAGTTGTAAGATTAGGATGATCGAGTTAACATGCAAGAATTTCGGACTTGATGGGGAAGCAGGTCTTGCGTACTTGACAAATACGCAAGAAGGATGTCCTGTGTACTTATCAAGTACGCAAGAGGATGTCATGCATACTTATCAAGTACGCATGAGGAAGATCATGCGTACTTATCAAGTACGCAAGAAGAATGTTAAGTACGCATGAGTATGGTCCTGCGCACTTAGCAAGTGCGCAGGCAGCAGGCTGGATTAGGTAAAATCAGTATGTTTAGAATGGTTAAACTGTTAGAGTCGGGATTAGGTCTTATTTGTATTTAACTAATCAATTCAGATTGGAAGTGACGTTGTTGGACCTTTGTTTAGGACAACCCAGACTAGCTCATCGGTTGAGTTCTATGTGCCCCCTTCTATGTTATGTGCAAATCATTTTAAATGTTTTGGGGATGAAGTGTATACACTAAATGATATGAATGTCAATGTGGTCATACGTGATATACTAAGGTATATTTATATATATATGAAAATGAATTATGAACAAAGAATGAAACGTATGTTTACAAAGAATGAATGAAAGAATGGCATAACGTAAATAAATGAAATCTTGTTTTATAATTATATATATTGCATGTTATGAATGTATGTATACGTTATGGATGGAAACGAAGCTAATGGCTACTACGGTAGACGGACGACCACTTGACTATTATGCAGCCAGAAAAGAGAGTCTAGAAAGCTAGACTAAATAATGGCCACTACGGTGGAGTAAGTCCCTAAATCGATGCACGGTTGTATAATTAGTTCAAGTGGGAAACAGATGCCTTAGGGCAGACGGGCGAATATGACGGACTACGACGATAGAACGGTTAAGACGGACGGCCGAAGGTTGGCCGGACGGTTTTTAAGGCGGACGGTTTCTAGGACCGGACGAGTAAAAGGGCTACGAAGGTAGCTTAAGGGCGTATGTCTTTGTGATATACGCAGTAAAAGACGGGTTGATCACCTTTATGTGTATGACCAATGAATGATAAGGAAAGTAAAGGTGAATGCATATCTATGTAATCACATAAGAATGATGAAAGAAAAGCAAAAGCTATGAATACTTATTTATATAAATGTATATATAATTATACATACTTTTAAAGAAAAGGACGTTCATACCTAATCGCTTAAAATTAGAACCCACCAGCGTTAGCTGACTTTTAGTATACATTTCAGGTAAAGAAAGGAAGGGTCGTGCGAAGGTGTGATGCTTACCCGGCAAGCGGCTGACATCCCACTCTTAATTGTTAAGAAAATGTTGTCTTATTAATTGTGAAGACTTCCGCTGTTATGTTATGTATTTGAATGATGTTTGTTTTCACTACTCTCGAATGTTTTTAATTTAAGTTCAGTATTTATGACTATGTTTATGAGTAAATCCAACAAGTGAGGTTACCCGGGAAAGGGGCCTTACATAGTATATGCTCTGACAAATGTTATCAGAAGCATACCTTAGTCCACCTTCAATCACATGGTTTTCGGGGCATGGTCATGAAGTGAACCGAAATAAATTGTGCTAATTAATATAGTCTGATACTAGTCTCATGAAATGCTTGAAGCCTCATATTCTGTACCCGAGGTCGAAGCTACATTTGGAGCAACAAGAGGAGGAACCACAATGGGGATAACCGATCGTGGCTCAACAATTGAATCATCGTTGTTACAACAAGATTGATACAAAATTTCTGCTTCAACAGGAGACACTTCAGGAGGAACATTAAACGATCTGAACAATACATCATAATCAAAAGCCCGTGATGGTCCTTTGGCATCCTGAGGAACCGTGCGATTATCACAATCAATGTGAAACCACTCCTCAATCTGTCTGCTTTCCGTATTAAATACTCGCTTGTTGTGAGAATTGGAAACATAACCCAAGAAAATTCCTTCAATTGCCTTCGCACTAAACTTTGTTTGAACATCTCTAGTTTTCAATAAAGTTCACGGATTCCCAAAGGGCAATAGATAATCCAAGTTCGGCTTCCGATTGTTTAGCAATTCATAGCAAGTTTTGTTGTGTTTCTTCATGGTCAAAATACGATTAAGAACATGACACGCAGTGTTCATCGCTTCTGCCCAAAACGTCACTGGCAACTTCGAGTCGGATAACATACTACGGGCCACCTCAATCAGCGTTCGATTCATCCGTTCAACTATACCATTCTGTTGAGGAACATAAGGAGCACCAAATTCATGGTGAATGCGCTTCTGTAGACAAAATAACCCCATATCACCATTCTTAAACTCCGTTCCATTATCACTTTCAATTCTCGTGACTTTCAGATTGAATCAATTCTTAAGTCCCAAGATTAAAAACTTAAGAATTCCAGCAGTCTCGTCCTTAGAAGTAAGAAACTTCTCCCAAGAGAACCTTGAATATTCATTAGTCACTACCAAAGAGTATGATTTGCCACCTTCACTCTTGACACTTATGGGTCCGAATAAATCAATATGCAACAACTCGAGAGGAGTCACAATAGAATTAATCAACTTTGATTTATGAGATTTCATGTGCTGCTTCCTCTTCTTGCATGGAAGACAGTCTTCGTTCACATGAAACCTCATGGCTGGGACACTAGAGACAAGCCCATTCTTCACCAAATAGTTCATATTACGAAAATTAATGTGAGTCATCTTCCGGTGCCATAAAGTTGATTCGGACTCTAAAGCTTTAGAAAGCAGACATTTTGGGACAGACGAAGTTGTCGTCGCCGTGCTCATATTAAGCATATACATGTCATTCTTCCTTGGAGCTCGCATTAGGATCCATTCTTTGTGAATCTCAAACCCTGGCTTCAAAACCAAACATTCTGACTTGTTAAAGTTAAATGAGAAATCTTTATCACAGACTTGCGAAACAGATAACAGATTAAGCTTGAGCTGTTCCACATAATTCACTTTCTCGATGCTCAAAAGTCCATTGGAAACTGTTCCTTGACCAGAAATGTTACCTCCTTTCTTCCCTATAAAGGCCACATAACCACCTTGAATCTCTTTCACATTTTCCAATAAGTTAAGATTATCTGTCATATGCCAGGAACATCCACTGTCGACATACCAAAGGTTACCAATAGTCCTCCTTGAAGTTCCCTTCACAAGGACAGAAAAATTTAGTTAGTAATGGAGACCCAAGCCATTGTGGTCTTGGGTCAGCCTGGTTCATCGAAATAAATAATTTCTTTCAAAACACAATCAAATCTCTCCTCAATATTAGGAGATTATTTCATAGAATCAGAAACATGCAACTTTGGTTTCTAGTTTGTTTTAACATTTTCAGTTGGTTTAGGACACTCAGATGTTTCATAATTTTCTTTTACCACTGGTTGTTCCAAAAGTTTCTGACGCCTCTTATTTCTTCTTTTTCTTTAAGGTCTCGACAGTTTAACCTCTTCTTTTGTGTTCACACTTGATGATATACTAGGTTTAACTCCAAATGAGTCAACCTTTTCAATCTTTAGTTTAACCGAAACAATTTCAACTTTGATCTCAGATTTAGTAACAACAGGTTTCTTCACAGGTTTAACATTAACAGGTGTTGTAACAGATTTAACATCAACAGATTTTTTCACTGGCTTTGTCTTTGGTCCAACAAATAGTCTACCCAACTTAAGATCTTCCAAATGCTTACCAACATTCTTGTCTGGACAATTCAACAATATGTGACCAACCAAACCGCAATGAAAACATGCACGCCTCTCCTTGTAAACCCGAACATGTCGTTCTTTCATAACACTATTTGAACGAGATGATTCACACTGAGAAACAGTGTTAGATGCTTGAACAACCTTTGGTTTATCAGAATTAACTTTACTTTTAATAAAATCAATATTTGATGTTTTCTCAATAGTATTAATCTCTTCAACAATCAACCCACCATTCATAAAAGGTTTCAAAGGTTTAGGTTTTGGTTGTTAAACATCTTCATCAGGTTCTGTCAAGATGCATCGATCCCTGGTGACTTTCTTAACCACAACAGGTTCATCAACCTTATATTCTTTCAATGTGCCTTCAGCCTTTTTTGGATAAAAAGTTTCATCTTCACTAGAATCACCATAAACCATATCCTTTCCTGTAACAGGATTAACCTTGAGGACGGTTTTAGGCTCTAACTCTTCTTCAGTCACTGTCTCAATGCTACGAGTTGCATAGTTACCATTAAACGGAGGACAGAAACCAACTCCCCCACCAACACCCTTATCCTCAAAAGATGGACAATAACCTATACCCTCAACCACTTTCTCACCATTAGCTTTATCAGTATAATATTCCAACAGAAACCAGGAATTCTTGTAACCTTCGAGCTTTCTCATCAATTTGGTTACCTTGCTCTGTGACTAGGTAAGTTCATTTATCTTTTTCTCATATTCAGACTATGCCACATCAATGTGAAAAGCTTGTTCATTTACTTTAATTTCTAAAACTTTAATATTATCTTTTAAAGATTAAACTCTAGCATTCAAAATCTTTTCATTTTCTTTCAAAACTTGATTTAATGTGTGAATTGCCTTCATGTCACAAATGAGATTTGTGTTATCATCACACAATCTAATGATTTTTAAATCAGAATCCATGCATTTAGAAAATAGAACAGAAACAAACCTCATTTACCTGTTTAGAATCAGGCATGAATCCACTGGCTTAGCAAACATTTCAGCTACCTTCTTTGTCACTTTCCCTGCAGCTATATTGTCATCCATCAGCACTTCACTAGTCACTTTTGCTTCAACATTCTGACTTATAGACTCTTCATTTTCAGTCATTTTCCCAGAATCATTTGAGTCACTATCTGAAAAACTATTATCAGAACCAGCATCTGAATAAACTTCTGCAAGAAAAGCTTGACTGACATGACTAACAATGTCTTCTAGGTTAATCCACCAAACATAATTCTCATCTTGCTGGAAGATCAACGCCATAGAAGAATTCTAGTTATTCTGATTATTCTGGTTGCCTGAAGAAGTATTCTGATTCTGAACCTTGGGCTTTGTACATTCTCTAGCAAAGTGTCCATATTCCTGACAATTATAACACTTCACCTTTGACTTATCCAACCCCATTATGATTTTGCTTGACGCCCCAATAAACTTCTTCCCTGTTTTCTTCAGATGTTCCTTGCCTTGCCTCATCCACAACGCCATATTCCATTGAATATTCATCTCTTCAAGAGCATCCTTATCGATTTTCTTGAAATCCTCTTCTATCATATCTGGATTAGTTATCTTTCCACCAATGAAATTTTCATAATAAGTCACAAATGAAGCAATCATGGCAATCATGTCATCAAAAGCTTTAGAGACACCTTATGAGAACACGAATGAGTATCTCATTTAGAATTCTTTGAGCATCCTGAACCAGAAGCAACATAGCATGAAGATTCACTACACGAACTTTCTTTTGAACCTTGACTTTCAAAAACTTCCCCTGAAAATAAAGCAACCCTAGAATTTGATGTAGATGTTCCTTTTCCAAGTAAATGGTAGGATCTTGATAAATTGTATCCTTCTTTTGCTTATGCAAATCATACGATTGAATCTTTCCCATAAGATCTTCCAAACTCAGCTCATCAAATCCAGCTTGTTCTTTAATAACAATGGTGTACATCTCAAAGTGAGCGGGTAATGCATCCAGAAACTTCTCAAGCACCCTTATATTCTTGTAAGATATATTATTCACTATTTCACTTAGAAAGTGATAATATCTGGACATCAATTCATTAATTGTTTCTCCCTCAAAGTGTTTAAAAACACTGAATTATTTCTTCAGTAATTCCCTTATGCTTTTCTTGATGTCAGTGCTTCCTTCACATCTCTTGGCCAAACTTTCCCAAAGATCACGCGAGGTCTTAAACTTCTTGAAAGTATGGTAAATGTCTAAAGGCAGAGACATAGACAAAGCAACAACTGCCTTTTTCTCATGATCATATAAAGTCTTCTCTTCCATTATGAGAGCTGAAACTGGTTTTTCTGTATCTGATACTCCCATATAAGCATGTGTAGGATGTTTGTATCCCTCACTGATTGGGATCCACATACTTGTATAATTGTTGTTCACATAGTTCTCAAAACGACTCTTCCAGTTTGAATAATCTTTCAAATCCATCAGCCTCGGTGGTTTAGTCGGAGTGCCAATCTCATTATCATAATTCAACAAATGAGTAATGTTATTCACACTAGCATGATTTGAACTTGACATCTTTGCAATTTTGGAATACTTCAACACTTAGAGAAATTTTGAACAAACTCTGCAATCAACGAACTTAAGTAGCGAACTTAATATGTTCACCTGATCCAGATGAAGCGAACTTAACAAGTTCGCCTGAGTAAGTTCGCCAGTAACTAACTCAGCAGGTTCGCCTGTTTCAGCTGAAGAACAAGGAGGAGAAGTTCTAACTCCCAAACGCACGAACACCACTGAAAATCTTCATTTCTTGTGATTTTGAAGGAATTGGACAAATTCAAACCATAGGAATCTTCTAATGATGATTTAGAACACTTCTATCGGATCAACTTTGGCAAAAACACACCAAAAATGATGAAATCAATCCAAACACCTCTCAAAAACAACACCAAACTCCATGAATTCGGAATCCTTGAAAATCTCGATCTTTAAAGATAAATCAATACAAAACAGTGTCACACGTCAATCTCTAATCAAGAGCAAAAGCTCTGATACCAATTGTAGCTCCTCCACTTGTGGTTCAATGACATTTTCAACTACAGGTCCTTCTTGTTGTACTTGTTGTTGTTCGGCTAGATGTTGTTCAAGGGCATCATCAGCATGAATCCAATGATCATTTGGTGGTGCAACATAATTTGGATTAATTATGTGCCCGAATGAAGGAGTAGGTACAGGAATCAATGCTAGATTTTGTTGCTTCACATTGTTGCAGTCGGTAAACAATCTCTTGGTCATAGGAGTAAAAGTCAATCTTGGGTTCAACGGCGGTAGATTAGGAATGAGATGGTTGATAATAACCTGCCAAAACCTAGGATACCTGATGAATCCCTCTGGTGGTGTTATCTGAGCAACCAACTCCTTATAGATATACAAAGCAAAGTTGAATGGTCGATTCAAAGTCAAAGCCACCATGGCTGCTTGAAGTGAGGATTTTAAACCATATGTTCCCCCCTTCCTTGGAGACAAGCATTGGATTATAACATGCATAAAGTACCTCCACTGTCCAACTAGAACTCCCTTCCTAGCTTGAGAATCATTTGCTCTACCTCTATAGCCCATCAGGTGGAAACACCTAGTGATAAGAGTGTTCGGGAGCATTATGGGATCTGTATCAGCACCTCCAAGATGTAATGCCTCCCTGATAGTCTGTACCGAGATTGTTATTGCTTGATTGTTGACAGTAGCACGAATCACATTGGGATCAACAGTACAGTCATGCTCGGCAGTATCCCAGAACTGTTGAATGTATTGCAGGCTGATAACTAGATTAGCAGACAAAGCAACCCTTAATCTGGAACGGTTCAAAAATGTGATTATCTCCCGATAATTAACAGCCTCAGCCAAATCTGGATCAAGCAAAGCTACTTGGTTATGTTTATACTCAACCCATCTATCCATGACATGCACGTGATCAGACCTTGCAATTTATAAAACAAAATAAGAAATAAAAACAAAAAATCACACACACAAAAAAAATTTGCTAAGTCAAAATCAGTACTGTCCCTTGAGGCGAACTTAATAAGTTTTCTTAGAGTAACAAGAGGCTAACTTAAAAGTCACAGAAATTTCAACATCACAAATTTGATGATAATCAAGTGAATCAATGCCACAAACCTACTCTCCAACACTCAATTAACAGTATAACACTATCAATTTCAGTTGTAAATCTATAACAAACCCCCACAAGCACACAACACAGACAACAATAAAACCCTAAGTCTAGAACAGTCGAATTAGAACAAATCAATGGATAAAAGGGAATGATTCTACCTTCTATGAACTCGCAAACAATTATAGACTAAGAATCAAGATGATTAACACCTCAAATCACACTAAAAATCACTCACAAACAAGTTCGCACAAAATTCAGTAAGTTCGTTCAATAAGTTCGCACAACAAATTCATGGTAAATGATCAAGTTCGCTGACACAATCCTTATATGCTTAGCAGCTTAAGTTCGCCAACAGACGCGGACTTAATAAGTTCGCCAACCCACGCGAACATATGCAAGCGAACAAGACAAGTTCGCCAGTTCCAATTACTTAGTGATACATTTGAACTTTTCAAATTCCAATTAAATTTCCGATCCGACCAATTTCCAAATGTCAACCTGTATGAATTGCAATCCCTGAAAGTTAAACAAAATAAGAAATTTCATGAAAGATCGAAATAAAATCTTTTTGTAATTTTCTATACAACGAACTAGAACAAACAACGAGCATCTTTTTGATTTTTCGAACTTTAAGCTAAAACACACTAAAATCTTTTTGATTTTTCAAGTAAAATAAAGTAGTAAAAATAAAGTAAAATCTTTTAGGTTTTTTTTATCTGTACATACTGAATCACATATTTTTGGTTGAACACTATGAGTAAGAAGATCATATCAGTATCTATGATGAATCACTCACACATTTTGGATCTAATATCCCTAGCAGATCTAAGGGTGGCATTCTGTGTACATACAGATCTTAACACATCAATCATGCAACTTGTGCAACACTAAATGATATCTCAGCAATGAAATTCTCAGAACTAGCACCTCAATCTTTTATAAACAATCAATTCTTTTGAAATTTCTAATTAAATACGATCTCAATGATATCATAACTTTCTTTTTCACATTCTCAGAAATCATGAAATGATACGCGATAAACTTCAAAGTAAACAGGATTAGATCATGACATTCTAACCTATTCGTATCGAATTTGCAATACACTACATGTCAATTCAAGTTGTCAGCATTATAAGATTTGAAACCAAAAGTGTTTTTATCCCACGTTCTTGTGAGTTAGTACCATTTATATGAGAACAATGTGTACCCCACAAATATGCCAACAGAAAGCAAAATTGCACTATCTTCAAGACATATGAGACTTAAGCAAAGATAAAATCAATCACCAGGATGAAACTATCTCAATTAGCACAGAAAAAGAAGCAAAATCCCATAGGATTATCAAGAATCAGAATGATTCAGATTGCTTGGTTTGGATGAAGTATCAAGATTCATGGTAATAGAAAGATTATCAAGGAATCAATTGATTCAATGAAATAGGGTATCATGATCCAACTGTTATCTGGATGAATTTAGTGGAATCAAGATAATTGATCCAAGAGCTATATGCTCTGACAAATGTTATCAGAAGCATATCTTAGTCCAACTTCAATCACATGCTTTTCGGGCATGGTCATGAAGTGAACCGAAATAAATTATGCTAATCAATATAGTCTGATACTAGTCTCATGAAATGATTGAAGCCTCATATTCTGTACCCGAGGTCGAAGCTACATTTGGACCAACAGGAGGAGGAAACACAATGGGGATAACCGATCGTGGCTCGACAATTGAATCATCGTTGTTACAACAAGATTGATACAAAATTTCTGCTTCAACAAGAGACACTTCAGGAGGAACATTAAACGATCTGAACAATGCATCATATTCAAAAGCCCATGATGGTTCTTTGGCATCCTGAGGAACCGTGCGATTATCACAATCAATGTGAAACCACTCCTCAATCTGTCTGCTTTCCGTATTAAATACTCGCTTGTTGTGAGAATTGGAAACATAACCCAAGAAAATTACTTCAATTTCCTTCGCACTAAACTTTGTTTGAACATCTCTAGTTTTCAATAAAGTTCAAGGATTCCCAAAGGGCAACAGATAATCCAAGTTCGGCTTTCGATTGTTCAGCAATTCATAGCAAGTTTTGTTGTGTTTCTTCACGGTCAAAACACGATTAAGAACATGACACACTGTGTTCATCGCTTCTGCCCAAAATGTCACTGGCAACTTCGAGTCGGATAACATACTACGGGCCACCTCAATCAGCATTCGATTCTTCTATTCAACTACACCATTCTGTTGAGGAACATAAGGAGCACCAAATTCATGGTGAATGCGCTTCTGTAGACAAAATAACCCCATATCACCATTCTTAAACTTCGTTCCATTATCACTTTGAATTCTCGTGACTTTCAGATTGAATCAATTCTTAAGTCCCAAGATTAAAAACTTAAGAATTCCAGTAGTCTCGTCCTTAGAAGTAAGAAACTTCTCCCAAGAGAACCTTGAATATTCATCAGTCACTACCAAAGAGTATGATTTGCCACCTTCACTCTTGACACTGATGGGTCCGAATAAATCCATATGCAACAACTCGAGAAGAGTCACGATAGAATTAATCAACTTTGATTTATGAGATTTCATGTGCTGCTTCCTATTCTTGCATGGAAGACAGTCTACGTTCACATGAAACCTCATGGCTGGGACACTAGAGACAAGCCCATTCTTCACCAAATAGTTCATACTACAAAAATTAATGTGAGCCATCTTCCGGTGCCATAAAGTTGATTCGGACTCTGAAGCTTTAGAAAGCAGACATGTTGGGACAGACGAAGTTTTCGTCGCCGTGCTCATAGTAAGCATATACGTGTCATTCTTCCTTGGAGCTCACATTAGGATCCAGTCTTCGGGAATCTCAAACCCTGGCTTCAAAACCAAACATTTTGACTTGTTAAAGTTAAATGAGAAATCTTTATCACAGACTTGCGAAACATATAACAGATTAAGCTCGAGTTGTTCCACATAATTCACTTTCTCGATGCTCAAAAGTCCATTGGAAACTGTTCCTTGACCAGAAATGTAACCTCCTTTCTTCCCTATAAAGGCCACATAACCACCTTGAATCTCTTTCACATTTTCCAATAAGTTAAGATTGCCTGTCATATGCCTGGAACATCCACTGTCGACATACCAAAGGTTACCAATAGTCCTCCTTGGAGTTCCTTTCACAAGGACAGAAAAATTTAGTTAGTAATGGAGGCCCAAGCCATTGTGGTCTTGGGTCAGCCTGGTTCATTGAAATAAATAATTTCTTTCAAAACACAATCAAATCTCTCCTCAATATTAGGAGATTGTTTAATAGAATCAGAAACATGCAACTTTGGTTTCTAGTTTGTTTTAACATTCTTAGTTGGTTTAGGACACTCAGATGTTTCATAATTTTCTTTTACCACTGGTTGTTCCAAAAGTTTTCGACGCCTCTTATTTCTTCTTCTTCTTTAAGGTCTCGACAGTTTAACCTCTTCTTTTGTGTTCACACTTGATGATATACTAGGTTTAACTCCAAATGAGTCAACCTTTTCAATCTTTAGTTTAACCGGAACAATTTCAACTTTGATCTCAGATTTAGTAACAACAGGTTTCTTCACAGGTTTAACATTAACAGGTGTTGTAACAGATTTGACATCAAC
The DNA here is from genome assembly GCA_023525975.1 of Smallanthus sonchifolius. Lineage (NCBI taxonomy): Eukaryota > Viridiplantae > Streptophyta > Magnoliopsida > Asterales > Asteraceae > Smallanthus > Smallanthus sonchifolius. Next base: position 22,919,875 of record CM042030.1, on the reverse strand, counting down.
AGATTTTGTCACTGGCTTTGTCTTTGGTCCAACAAATAGTCTACCCAAATTAAGATCTTCCAAATGCTTACCAACATTCTTGTCTGGACAATTCAGCAATATGTGACCAACCAAACCGCAATGAAAACATGCACGCCTCTCCTTGTAAACTTGAACATGTCGTTCTTTCTTAACACTATTTGAACGAGATGATTCACACTGAGAAACAGTGTTAGATGCTTGAACAACCTTTGGTTTATCAGAATTAACTTTACTTTTAATAAAATCAAGATTTGATGTTTTCTAATAGTATTAATCTCTTCAACAATCAACCCACCATTCATAAAAGGTTTCAAAGGTTTAGGTTTTGGTAGTTAAACATCTTCATCAGGTTCTGTCAAGATGCATCGATCCCTGGTGACTTTCTTAACCACAACAGGTTCATCAACCTTATATTCTTTCAATGTACCTTCAGCCTTTTTTGGATAAAAAGTTTCATCATCACTAGAATCATCATAAACCATATCCTCTCCTGTAACATGATTAACCTTGAGGATGGTTTTAGGCTCTAACTCTTCTTCAGTCACTGTCTCAATGCTACGAGTTGCATAGTTACCATTAACCAGAGGACAGAAACCAACTCCCCCACCAACACCCTTATCATCAAAAGATGGACAATAACCTATACCCTCAACCACTTTCTCACCATTAGCTTTATCAGTATAATATTCCAACAGAAAACTGGAATTCTTGTAACCTTCGAGCTTTCTCATCAATTTGGTTACCTCTCTCTGTGAATAGGTAAGTTCATTTATCTTTTTCTCATATTCAGACTATGCCACATCAATGTGAAAAGCTTGTTCATTTACTTTAATTTCTAAAACTTAAATATTATCTTTTAAAGATTAAACTCTTGCATTCAAAATCTTTTCATTTTCTTTCAAAACTTGATTTAATGTGTGAATTGCCTTCATGTCACAAATGAGATTTGTGTTATCATCACACAATCTAATGATTTTTAAATCAGAATCCATGCATTTAGAACATAGAATAGAAACAACCTCATTTACCTGTTTAGAATCAGGCATGAATCCACTGGCTTTAGCAAACATTTCAGCTACCTTCTTTGTCACTTTCCCTGTAGCTATATTGTTATCCATCAGCACTTCAATAGTCACTTTTGCTTCAACATTCTGACTTATAGACTCTTCATTTTCAGTCACGCTCCCAGAATCACTTGAGTCACTGTCTGAAAAACAATTATCAGAACCCACATCTGAATGAACTTCTGCAAGAAAAGCTTGACTGACATGGGTAACAATGTCTTCTAGGTTAATCCACCATTCATAATTCTCATCTTGCTAGGAGATCAACGCCGTAGAAGAATTCTAGTTATTCTGATTATTCAGGTTGCCTGAAGAAGTATTCTGATTCTGAACCTCGGGCTTTGTACATTCTCTAGCAAAGTGCACATATTCCTAACAATTATAACACTTCACCTTTGACTTATCCAACCCCATTCTGATTTTGCTTGACGCCCCAATGAACTTCTTCCATGTTTTCTTCAGATGTTCCTTGCCTTGCCTCATCCATAACGCCATATTCCATTGAATATTCATCTCTTCAAGAGCATCCTTATCGATTTTCTTGAAATCCTTTTCTATCATATCTGGATTAGTTATCTTTCCACCAATGAAATTTTCATAATAAGTCCGAAACGAAGCAATCATGGCCATCATGTCATCAAAAGCTTTAGAGACACCTTCTGAGAACACGAATGAGTATCACATTTAGAATTCTTTGAGCATCCTGAACCAGAAGCAACATAGCATGAAGATTCACTACACGAACTTTCTTTCGAACCTTGACCTTCAAAAACTTCCCCTAAAAATAAAGCAACCCCAGAATTTGATGTAGATGTTCCTTTTCCAAAGTAAATGGTAGGATCTTGATAAATTGAATCCTTCTTTTGCTTATGCGAATCATACGATTGAATCTTCCCATAAGATCTTCCAGACTCAGCTCATCAAATCCAGCTTGTTCTTTAATAACAATGGTGTACATCTCAAAGTGAGGGGGTAATGCATCTAGAAACTTCTCAAGCACCCTTCTATTCTTGTAAGATATGTCATTATTCACCATTTCACTTAGAAAGTGATAATATCTGGACATCAATTCATCAATTGTTTCTCCCTCAAAGTGTTTAAAAACATTGAATTATTTCTTCAGTAATTTCCTTATGCTTTTCTTGATGTCAGTGCTTCTTTCACATCTCTTTGCCAAACTTTCCCAAAGATCACGCGAGGTCTTAAACTTCTTGAAAGTATGGTAAATGTCTAAAGGCAGAGAGATAGACAAAGCAGCAAGTGCCTTTTTCTCATGATCATATAAAGTCTTCTCTTCCATTGTGAAAGCTGAAACTGGTTTTCTGTATCTTATACTCCCATATACGCATGTGTAGGCTGTTTGTATCCCTCACTGATTGGGATCCACATACTTGTATAATTGATGTTCACATAGTTCTCAAAACGACTCTTCAAGTTTGAATAATCTTTCAAATCCATCAGCCTCGGTGGTTTAGTCGGAGTACCAATCTCATTATTATAATTCAACAAATGAGTAATGTTATTCACACTAGCATGATTTGAACTTGACATCTTTGCAATTTTGGAATACTTCAACACTTAGAGAAATTTTGAACAAACTCTGCAATCAACGAACTTAAGTAGCGAACTTAATATGTTCACCTGATCCAGATGAAGCAAAGTTCGCCTGAGTAAGTTCGCCAGTAACTAACTCAGCAGGTTCACCTGTTTCAGCTGAAGAACAAGGAGAAGAAGTTCTAACACCCAAATGCATGAACACCACTGAAATTCTTCATTTCTTGTGATTTTGAAAGAATTGGACATATTCAAACCATAGGAATCTTCTAATGATGATTTAGAACACTTCTATCGGATCAATTTTGGCAAAAACACACCAAAAATGACGAAATCAATCCAAACACCTCTCAAAAACAACACCAAACTCCATGAATTCAGAATCCTTGAAAATCTCGATCTTTAAAGATAAATCAATACAAAACGGTGTCACACGTCAATTTCTAATCAAGAGCAAAAGCTCTGATACCAATTGTAGGTCCCAGTGGGTCTACGTATCAATCTTAGACGTATAACACACTACACGAACTCGTAGTGCGGAATCCTAACGAATATGTGCATACGTAATGATAAGAACACAAGAAAGAACACAAAGGAACATAAAGAAACACAAGATTATCAAACTCCTTATGATGGTGAGAGTGACAGTGGTGGTTCGGTTGCAGGTGGGGGACGTAAGCCTGAGCTTGTGCCAGAGGAGACCAGTGATGTGTACCTTCCTTCTTAGTATGTGAAGAATAGTGACTCTATGAAGAGTCACACTATTTATCAAGAGATGGTGTACCATTTTGCTACCCCAGCCGATCGTGATGCTCTCCATAATGATTGTGATGAGTCGCTCATTGGCCGCGTCATTGTGAATATTGCTAGACTTCTTACTTCCATTCCCGATGGTGTTGACCGTCTTTTCGCTTATGCTAAGAAAGCTGAGCGTGTTACCCAGAGGAATGTTTCCTTGAAGGCCTAGTTATCTGATGTTTAGAACCAGGTTTTTGCTTTAGCTAACCAAGAGAGGGAGCTTGTTGAGGTGCTTGATGCTTCTCGCAAGCAATATGAGGTGGATAGTGAAAATCTTTCTTCGTTGAAGCAGAGTTTGGCAGAGGAGAAGGCGAAGATGGTTGTTGAGAGGGTTGCACTTGACTCTGAAAGGTCAAAGGTTCAGGTTGAGAAGGAAGGGTTGGATGATGCCATTGGAGAGTGGAGGTCGTGAGCCGAACACTTGCTGGAGAAAAGAGATGGCTCATTGAGCATGGCTTTCAACAGGTTATGACTTAACTTCTCCATAGCAATGAGTTCAACGCTCATCTAAGTGATGTTTACAAGAAGCTTCTTAAGCGGAGACGCCATGTGGGACTGGTTTCTGGCTATAAGAATCAGCCTTTGAAGCCAATCTCTGAATGCAAAAACTATCATCCTGAGGTGGAACAAGAGTCTGTTGAGGCTATACAACAGATGGAGCAACTAACCTATCCTTATGTTAATGAACTATCCAAATATTTTGATAGGCCCTTGCGGAGTTGCAAGTGTTGGAGCCACAAGGCTTAAAAAGAGAAGTTGTTGAATCTATCCTGAAGTCTTTGGGGAGTAAACGTTCACGTGACGATGCTGATGGCTCCAAGTCTTTCGCTCCCGTTTCCCTGGGAGGGAATGTGAGGAAAAGTAAGAAGAGTCGGACTGATTCTGCCTCCGATGCGAAGACCCAAGCTTCCATTGGACTCCAAGCTGCTGACACTCCAGACAAAACCATTGTTGCTTCTGCCGAAGAGAGCGTTGGTATGGGGCCGAAGCCTGATGTTGCTGAGACTGAGAAGGGTGGTGATCCTTCTATTTGATTTATCCTTTTTCATGAATTTAGTTGTCGTTTGAACAATTGTTATGCTTTCCTTCTGTGAACGTGTTATTTTGGACCCTGCGTGGTCATGTTTGATTTAAGCCTACGTAGGCAAAAACAATTTGTGTTTTGTTTGGTTTAACTTGGTGGTGCCCTTCGTGGATTTGACTTGCTAATATTGAATAGCCTTCTTGAACTATGATCATGTATTTGGCTTTTTACTTGACCTCATTAGGTCACTACTTGTGTTTTCATAATTCGAGGTTTTGTCAAGGCATAATGTTGCAGACATTATACGAGATAAATCCAAGTTATTACCAACACGAAATGTTATCCTATCTTGTTGGAAGCCCTTTATGTTTGAGATTTTGGGCATAATCATAAGCTTAGTGTTTTGCTTATGGAGCATTATTGATGGGAGCTCACCCACTTCATAAGTAAACAAGACTTGATACCTAAGGAGTTGTATTGTTTTAGGAACTCAACTTGTATACGGGTTAGTCAAGGCTTGAACCCGTTGAGCGTTTCGGCCTAGGAGCTCATCCCTTTGCATGGAGAGCTTTTACCCGGACCCCATGGAGCTATATTTGTTATAGGAGCTCACCCCCTATAGGACAACATGATATCAAGTATACTTCAAAATACTAGTTTCATTCATTGATCTTGTTTCATACAAAAGATTTGTCACAAAATGCCCCTTGGGCTACATTGATCATAGCTTATATGAAGAAGCGTCGTAGGTGTTTGGCATCTAGTGTCTTGGAAGCCTCTTTCCTTTCATATCGTTGAGCTTGTAAGAACCTCCTTTGTGTGCTTCTGCAATCTAGTAAGGGCCTTCCCATTTAAGGCCTAGCTTTCCTGTATCCTCATGCCTGCTTGCATCAATGTTTCAGAGCACCAGATCTCCAACTTTGAAGCTTTCATGTTTAACCCTCTTGTTGTAATAGGATTCCATTTTCGGCTTGTATCTGGCCTCCCTGATCCTGGCATGATCTCTAGCTTCTTCCAGGAGGTCTAGGTTCAGCATGATTTTTGAGTTGCCTTTCTGCTTATCTTGGTTGTTGATTCTGTGTTTGGCTACCCCTATCTCGACCGGAATTACTGCTTCTGAGCCGAAGACTAGACTGTACGAGGTACGACCGTGGCTTGTTTTCTCCTTCATTCTGATAGCCCACAAGACGCTTGGTAACTCTTCCAGCCAATCTTTTCCATGCCTTCCAAGCCTTGTTTTTATTCCGGATACGATGCTCCAGTTCATTCGTTCAACTTGGCCGTTGGACTGGGGGTAAGCAACGGAACTAAAGATCTGCTTGATGTGCAGCTCCATGCACCAAGCGCTGAATGGTTTATCAGCAAATTTCTTGCCGTTGTCTGTGACAATTTGTCCGGGAAGACCAAAGCGGCATATGATTTGTTCCCATACAAAGTTTATCAGCTTTTTGACAACGTTTGTTATTTGTTGGTCGATGCGACCGGATTTGTAAATGATTTGATTTTAATCAAGGCGATTACCTGTTTGCCCGTGAGCGAAGCTAGTGGTTTGACCTCGGGCCACTTGGTGAAGGAATTAACCGCTACTAGTAAGAACTTGATTCTTCCTCTTGGAATGGACCAAGAACGTCCATTCCCTATTTGTAGAATGGCCATGCAGAAGTGACAGTGACTAAGTCATGCTTCGGACTTGCTTTGATTGGTGCGTGCAGGCAAGTAATACCCCACGTTCATTAGCTTCGTGACCACCGATCTAGGACCGGAATGAGTCCCACATATTCCCTCATGCACTTCCCTGATCAAATAATTACTTTGATCTGGTCCAACGCAACGGAGGAGTGGTGATAAGTAGGACTTTTTGTATAGATAGCCACCTTCGATCATGTACTGTTTTACTTTCATTTGCAGCCTTGCTGCTTCTGCTTCATCCTCTAGCAATTTTCCTTCTTTCAAGAAGTCTCTGATCGGGGTCATCCAATTCTTTCCTTCTTCAGCTATTACATCATGTATTTCTTCTTCACAAATGGATGGAGCTTTTAGTACTTCTACTAGGACCTTCTTGGTTAGGTGTGCAAAGGTAAGAGAGGCTAGCTTGCTGAGGGCATCAGCCTGCTTGGTCTTAGATCTGGATACATGTTTGACGCTGCAACTTTCAAAGCCCTACATTAACTCTTGTGCTTTGGCTTTGTATTTCTTCATGCTTTCCTCTTTAGCCATGTACTGATCATTGACATAATTGTCCACCAAGAGTGAGTCAACAAACAATTGGATCTTTGACACCTTCATTTCTTTAGCTATCCTCAAACCTGCAAGCAGTGCTTCATATTCAACTTCGTTGTTGGTACTGGAGAAGTCTAGCCGAAGAGCATATGTGAACTCTTCCCCTTTGGGGCTTATTAAGACTAAACCAGCTCCAGACCCTTCTGTGCTGGAGGCTCCATCTGCGAATAACATCCATGTGTTTGGAGGATGCTTTTGCTATTCATCATTAATTTCTATCTTAGGTGCTTCTTTTTCTTCCTTAGGAACTTCTGCAAGGAAGTCTGGCAGGACTTGAGCTTTTACCGCCGGTCTTGGTACATATTCTATCTTGTGCTCTCCAAGTTTGATGGCCCATTAGGCTAGTCGGTCGGATGTTTCGGGCCCTTCGAGTATTGCTTTAATAGGCTGATCAGTCACAACTTTTATCGGGTGCGCTTGAAAGTATCTTCTCCGCCTTCTTGCAGTGTGAACAAGGGAGAGAGTCGGCTTCTCCATTGGAGGATAGTTCACTTCAGCTTCCTTTAGTGCTCTGCTTATGAAGTATACCGGCATCTGGGCATGGTTTCTTTCGATCCAACACATCACTCACAGCTTCATTACCTGCTAAAATATAAATAAAGATTAGTTCTTCGGCCTCAGGAGTCACCATTATAGGTAGCAAGGCTATATTTTCTTTCAGCTCCTGAAAGGCAGCTTTAGCTTCTTCTGTCCACCTGAAATCTTTCTAGTCTAAGCATCCTTTTAGTGTTTTGAAGAAAGGTAGTGACCTTTCGGCTGAATTTTACAAAAAAACGATTGAGAGCTGCAATCTTTCCATTCAGGCTTTGTACTTCTTTCTTTGTTCTCGGGGACCTCAACTCCATGACTGCTCGAACCTTAGGATTGGATTTTATGCTTTGCTTCCTCACGATATGACCCAGGAATTTCCCTTCTTCAAAACCGAAGGAGCACTTTCCTGGGTTGAGCTTCATGCTGATGCTTCTTAGATTGCCAAATGTCTCTCTGATATCTTCTATCATCTCTTCCTCACCTTGGCTTTTGATTACTAGGTCATCGACATAGGCTTCCATGTTTCAGCCTATCTGATCGGTGAACGTTTTGTCAATGACCCTTTGATATGTAGCTCCTGTATTCTTGAGGCCGGAGGGCTTCTTTTTGTAACAGAAGATCCCCTTAGCTGTATGGAAAACAGTCTTTTCTTCATCCTCCTTCTTCATGTGGACCCGATGATAACCTTTGTAAGCGTCCAAAAAGTGCTTGAACTTGAAACCTGTCAAAGCATCAACTTTCAAGTCTATTTCTGGAAAGGGATAACAGTCTATTTCTGGACATGCTTGGTTTATATTTTTAAAATGTACACACATACGCCAGGAGCCATCTGATTTCTTCACCAAAATTGGGTTTGCTACCCATGATTGATATTGTACTTCCCTTAGGATTCCTTCTTTTACCAATTTGTCTACCTCCTTGCACACAGCTTGTCTTCTGTCAGGGGCCAAGCTTCTTTTCTTTTGCACCACAGGCTTAACACTGGGTGATATGTTGAGGGAATGTTCGGCTCTATCCCTTGGTACCCCTACCATGTCGGCAGGGCACCAGGAGAATACATCCTTGCTTTCCGCAAGTAGATCTTTGAACTTGTTCACCGTTATGGATGAGAGATTACCGCTTATCTTTACCTTCTGACTGGGTAAGAAGGATTTATGCTTAGCTCTAAATTTTTTTCTTGCTTCTGCTCCTCATCTTCTTCGGCCACAGCGATGAGTAGAGCTTCTTTTTTTGGCCTAATTGTGGCTATCCCCCGATTGGTGGGGAACTTCATTAACCCATGCGTAGTGGAAACTATCACTCCGAAAGTAATTTACCTGATCTCCCTATGATTATGTTGTACCTCGATGGTGCCCGGACCACTAGGAACGTTAGACGCTCAGTGCGGGAAAGTGGTCCGTCCTTGAGGCGAACTGTTAGTTCTGTTGGGCCTAGTGGGAACACCTTTCTCCTGAAAATCCGATGAGTGGAGTGTCTACCTTTTCCAATCTTGCTTTAACTTCATCTCTTAGTTGTAAGAAGCATCTTTCATACATGATTTCATAAGCAGCCCCGCAATCCATGTATATTTTGTCAACAAATGTTCCTTCCACTTCTGCTTCTACAATGATGGGTGTGAAAATCAACTATGCTTCCTCGTTGGGGGGAAGCATATGCATTACTTATCCCAGGATTCTCTTCTGGGCCTCTTTTGTGTCTCGCTTCTGGTAAGGTGTATCATGTTCAGCTCCATGCCTTTTCCCTTTTCCTTCGGATCATTCTTTCTTTTGATGTCCTTCACCAAATGAGCAAGTTCTCCCGATTTTACCGCTTCCTCTGTTTTTTTCTTCAACTGATAGCAATCATTCCTGTGATGACCCTTGTTATCATGAAATTCACAATACTTATGCGAGCTTCTTCATTCAGAGGATTTTACGAGAGGACGCGGAGGTCTGAAGTTGTACCTACTTTCTTCGGTTGCCATTATTTCTTCAGGTGTCTTGGTTAAGGCTGTGAAGGCAACATACTTTTCCTTTTCTGGGGTATTCTTGCGATATGGAGGACGTTAACGGTCACCCATTTTCCTTGAATCATGATGGCGATTGGGCCTCCTTTCGACGAAGGAGTTAAACTTTGGCTTCGAGCTAGAAGAGTGGTGGTTCTTCCAGGGATCTCGCCTCTTGGATTCCAAATTTTGTAATGCTTCTTTTCCCCTCAGGTATGCTTCCGCTCACTCAAGAGCTCCATACATAGTCTGAGGGATGTTTTTGTTCAAGTCATCAATGAGTTGTTTTGGTCATACCGCATTCATGAAACCAGATACTCTCTGCTGGAACATGATGTGTGACAACTAGCTTTTGTAATAGAATAGGTCTTTTGTACTTTAAGTTTGTAATGTTTTCTAAGTATGAGGTTAAGTTTTGTAACATGAAAACTTAACAAGTTCGCCTAAGCCATGGGTGTGGCAAACTTGTTAAGTTTGCCTGTGGCAGTTTTATTGCCTATAAATAGTGCATTGTTTGTTTTCATTTGTAATTGAGTTGATTACAAGTTGTATGCACATTTATCAGAGCAATATCAGAGAGTATTTGGAAATATTGTGCTCTTGTGTTCTATCTTCTGTTGTTATCAGTTCGTACGCACGTATCCGTTAGGATTCCACACTATGAGTCCGCGTAGTGTGTTATACGTCTGAGATTGATCCGTAGACCCGCTGGGACCCACAATTGTTATCAGAGCTATTGACGCTCAGGGGGAGAAGGTTGCTGTGAATGATCCTTATCACTCAACATATTTGAACAATAGAAATGATGACGTTGAACCCGATGTTGGTGATCAAGGTGAGCGTCAAAACAGTGATGCCAATATGATGTCTCTGACTCAGGGGGAGTCTGAAAAGATTGTGGAGTCTAGAATGATTTCATCAGACAAATGGACTACAACTGAAGATGCTACTGAGATGTTGGATAATTCTATCTTTGAAGACTCTGATGTTGATGAAGAAGATAAGTTGGAGTGTTTGGTTAGTTTAGATGAACTGTTAGAGGATGATAGTGGATGATGATCTGTCTGATATTGAAGAGGGTGAGATAGTAGAGTTAGAAATTGAAAGAGATACACAAAAGATTACATATGAAGGTTGTAACAGAATGAATGTGATGACAGATTTCTTTCAAGATAATGTGATTCTAGATGACTTGTCATAAGGGATAGCAGAGTCTGAAGAATCTGATCATGATGTTACTAAACCTACTTCTAATACTGCAGAAGAGATGCCTGAAGAACCGGTGATGTATAAAGAGACCGGGATGAACAAAGAAAATTGGATTGAAATGGTGAGAAGCTGGAAGAAAGTGTTGCTAGTGTCTCCGCCAGCATCAATTCGAAAAGCCAAATATGTGAATCAAGAAAGGTGTGTTGGAAGGATTCTGAGTTGGTTTTATGAAGATGAGTTCAAGCTGTTTGCAATTAAAAGGTCTGATGGTGTTCGGTATCTCAAACCAAGACTGAAATACTTCAACTCTTTACCGAGATGTGAAATCAATGGTTTGTCAACTATACCATTGATTAACAGATCGAAGAATGGAATTGCTTATTTGATTGCAAGATTGATAAAGGATGAAGGGAGTTCAGGTAAGTTTGAACGGTTGAAGCCTCAATAGAGAAAGAGACTAAAAAAAGTAGATCTAGTATAAAAGAAAAAGATATGGAGATATAAATTTAAACATGTGAGAGCTGTTCAAAAGATACCATTGAAGATGATTCCACAAGACTGTCTAGAGAATATCAAGTGGTGGTATGTGGATGTGAACACTGGTGAAGCTATGGTTGAAGATCTAGATGGAAAGGTTCTGGTTAAATTCTATGAAACCATGAATCTTATCAATGTTTCTAAGAAAGACCAGCAGAGGCTCAAGCGTAAAGAGATCATGTATACCAGTGAGTGGAGGGAATAGGTGATGCAGTACAAGAGGGTTTTATATGTGTGTCTGAATCATGGAGTATGTGCCGAAAGTGCATTACCGAAGAATTGGAAGAGCAGAACTTGAAGAAAAAGACCGAGTTGTTGTCAATGGGGAGTTTGTTGGAACATTGTCACACCTGTAACACAGGACAGTCATCTACCAGAGTAGTACCTCCAACATATATGTTCCCAGGTAAGAGCCACGGGTCTAGGAGAGATTTATACACCGCTCTTTCCTAGACAGAACATTCTGTTTGTTAGATAACTACATACCGGTTGAAGGTCGCCTTCTAGTTTCTATGACGTTGATACCAAAAACACATAGCGGAAGACTTAAAATCATAACTTACTTTATTTCATAATATAAAGTTTTATAATAGGGACTGACTAGTAAAATACAACATAACAATTCTTGGACTTATAGTTCATGAAGAATCATGCCGTCCACTTAGGCCTTATGGTTTCTCAAGAACCTGCCCTCAGTCATCCCTATCTCAAAACACTTGTACATCTCCTGGAATGCCAACAACAAGCTAGGGTTCACCTGTGCTAAAAAACAATTGAAAACATTTTGTATCAACATAACGCTGGTGAGTTCATAAACAAAATCGTATCTTTATAACGTATATCCTTGATACAAGGATGAATGCCCTGTCTGGGTCTTATAACCATCCCCTCCAATCCATCACCCAGTAACCTCACATGGATTCTGAGTCTACAACATACATATATACTGGGACCTTCCAGCTTGCTGACCACACATAGACTAGTCTAAAACAAGAGGATTAATCTTGTCCCTCAGTCCCTCCCAATCATGGCCATACCAGGTACTTATTATAGGATATATGCATGGATAGTATTAGGATCTCAGATACAAAATCATTTACAAAGCATTTTATACAGCACAGTTCAGAGGAACTCACCTTAATCAGAACCTCCTTCTGAATCAATATAACAATCAACACCTCAATAGAACCCTAAATCATAACTGACATTATGATAACTAATATCCCCATCTTAGGTTTATACGAAGAAACCGTAGGGCGTTCAGAAACCTTACCTTGGCATTATCTACGGCAATTTACGGGCGTTTTGCTAGAAACTGGACTCTCGTAGGCGAACCTCGGCTCGGGAATGAAACTTCAGTGTGTGTGTGTTAGAGAAGGTGTAAAATGTGAGGGAAATGATCTGAGATCGGGTTTCTATTTATAGGCAAGTTTAAGGCTCGTGACAGACCATTCAAGTGGTGACGGTCTGTCACTAAATTTGGGGTGGCAAGCGTAACGGACCGTTACACCCTGTGACGGTCCGTCATAGGGTTACACGCTTCATGATTGCCCCGTTAGTAAGCATACACGTGTCATCTCCTGGTTCTTTGTCGTGTTGAGCCCGTAACAGACCGTTATGTCCCGTGACCGTCCGTCACCACCGTAACGGACTGTTATGTCTTGTGACGGTCCGTCACTGTCATACTTTTCTGTTTGGTCATTTTTGGTCCTTCAACTTTCAGGAACTTTCATTTCAACTCTTTGGGCTTTATTTTTTAATACTTTTATCCCTTATAATACTTAGGAATTATCTGGGTGTTACAAATCTCCCCTCCTTAAAAAGAATTTCGTCCTCAAAATTCAATATTTAGTCAAACAAATGGTGATACTTAGCTTTCATTTGTTGTGTCAATTCCCAAGTTTGATCTGCACCCTTTCGACCTTGCCACTTTATCAAAACCATCGGTATTTTTTTCTTCCTGAGCTTTCGATCTTATGTTCCTAAGATCTTAATGGGTTGTTCGGTGAATTGGAGTTTTTCATCGACATGAACATCATCTAATGAGATTGCCTTATCAGGATCTGCTAAGCACTTTCGTAGACACGACACATGGAACGTGTTATGAATACCTTGCAATGCTTCAGGTAACTCGAGTTTATATGCCATGATTCCAACTTTTTCTAGGATCTTGTAGGGTCCAATATACCTTGGCCCTAACTTTCCACGTTTACTGAAACGTACAACACCTTTCCAATGTGATACTTTCAACATCACATAGTCACGTACTTGAAATTCTAACGGCCATCGGCGTTTATCTGTGTAACTCTTTTGTCAATCTTGTGCATCTTTCAATCTTTGTTTAATCTGGATTATCTTATCAGTTGTTTCTTTATGATTTCTGGTCCAGATAGTTGGCTATCTTCAACTTCTGTCCAACAAATTGGAGTTCTACATTTCCTACAATATAACGCCTCAATCAGTGCAGCTTTTATACTTGAATGGTTGCTGTTGTTGTAGGAAAATTCTATCAACGGTAGATGATTATCCCAACTACCTCCAAATTCAATTGCACAAGCCCTCAGCATTTCGTCTAGGGTTTGAATTGTTCTTTCACTTTGTACATCGGTTTGAGGGTGATATGTTGTACTCATATTGATTCGAGTTCCCAATTCTTTCTAGAAACTAGTCCAGAATCTGGAAGTGAACCGACTATGTCTATCAGAGATAATAGATAGTGATATACCATGACTACTCACAATTTCATTGATGTAGAGTCGGGCAAGTTTATCCATTGAATAATTCTCACTGATAGGAATAAAGTGTGCCGATTTGGTTAGTCTATCAACCACAACCCAAATTGCATCATGCCCTTTCTAGGTTCCTGGCAGTTTTGTGATAAAGTCCATAGTAATCTTATCCCATTTCCACACAGGTATCTCCAACTGTTGTAGTTGACCTACAGCTTTCTGATGCTCGATCTTGACTTGGAGACAAGTCAGACATTTTGTTAGGACATAGAATGTATGACAAAAGCTTTGTAATAGTTTAGGTCTTATTTTTTTTTAAGTTTTTATGTAATTGTATTGATTTTATCTAAGTGTAAGAACAAGTTCTGCTATAGGCGAACTTGTCTAGTTCACCTAGTCTCTTAAGTTCGCCTAGTCCCTTTGAGGCAAACTTGTTAAGTTCGCCTGTTGCAGAGCTTGTGTCTATAAATAGGTGTTTACTGATTCTATTCTGTAGAGAGAGAAAGAGTTGAAATAGAGAGAGAAAGAGGTGAAATCGAGAGAGAAAGAGGCGAAATCGAGAGAATCTTGTAAACTCTGTGTTTGATGATATACAAAGAGAAAGTTTATTTACATGTTGTTTGATATTGTTTTTATTGTCAATTCGTATACAAACGTTAACACGGTAGGATTCCGCAGTCCGTGTTATCAAGACGTCCTGTCACAAGATCGATCTGCAGATGAGTCATGTGGACCTACACATTTCTCTATATATTGAGCTATAGATCTCTTCATATTCGGCCACCAATAATGATTCTTCAATCCTTTGCACATTTTTTCAGCTCCAAGATGTATAGAGTATTTGGATTTGTGAGCTTCATCCATCACCTTTGTTTGGATTTCCCCAAGTATAGGAATCCAAATTCTATTTTCAAATCATAGGATTCTGTCATCGCCTTTGGTTAGTAACTTCTCCTTACCAACCATGCGTTCTTTCTTTAGGTTTTCTTATTGTAGTGCTTGAGTTTGAGTTTCCTTGATTTGATCCATCCAGTTTATCTTGATTTCTAATCTTAAGGCTCTTATATGAATAGGCTTGATTTTCTCCTTTCGGCTCAATGCATCTGCTACGACATTAGCTTTCCCGGGATGGTATTTAATCTCACAGTCATAATCATTTATAAGTTCCATCCATCTTCTCTGGCTCATATTCAAATCCTTCTGATTGAATATATGTTGGAGACTTTTGTGGCACACTTAGTACCATACAGATAGTGTCTCCAAATCTTTAGAGCAAACACTGTGGCACCAAGTTCAAGATTATGTGTGCTATAGTTCTTATCATGAATATTAAGTTGGCGTGATTCGTAGGCAATAACTTTATCTCACTGCATCAACACACAACCTAGACCAATTCGGGAAGCATCACAATAGATGACGAAATCATCAATCCCTTCGGGTAATGCTAAGATTGGTGTAGAGCTAAGTTTCTATTTAAGTGTGTTGAATGCCTCGTCTTGCAACCTAGACCAATTCGGGAGTAGATAAAGATATCATCTATGAATACTATAACGAATTTATCCAAGAATGGTTTACAAACTCGGTTCACTAGGTCCATAAATGATGCGGGAGCATTCGTTAGACCAAATGACATAACTAAAAATTCATAGTTTCCATATCGGGTTCCAAAAGCAGTCTTAGGTATATCATCTTCTTGTACCTTCAACTGGTGATATCCAGATCTAAGATCGATTTTCGAGAAGTATTTAGCTCCTTGCAACTGATCGAACAAATCATCTATTCTTGGCAATGGATATTTTTTCTTCACAGTGAGTTTGTTCAATTCTTGATAATCTATGCACATCCGCATGCTTCCATCCTTCTTCTTCACAAACAAGACCGGTGCTCCCCAAGGCAAAGTACTTGGACGTATGAAACCTCTATTTAGTAATTCTTGAATCTGCTTCATCAACTTTTTCAATTCAGATGGTGCTAGACGATACAGTGCTTTAGCGATGGGTTTGGCTTTGGGAATAAGTTCGATTCGGAATTCGATTTGTCTATCTGGTGGTAGACCGGGTAACTCTTCCGGAAATACATCCGGGTGATACTATAGGAATATCCGCAATTTGCTGTTCGGGTTTATAGTCTAAGGTATAAACTATGAATACACTACATCCTACATTCATACATTTCTTAGCCTTAGCTACAAAAATCATTTCAATCTTATTTATGTCACTATCACATTGTATTAACAGAGACTTTCCGTTAGGCTTATAAATCCTAACAATCCGTTGATCATAATCGATCTGAGCATAGCATTAGTTCAACCAATCCATTCCAACAATAACATCATACTTGCTCATACTCATTGGAATTAATTCCATCACTGAATTTTCGTTACCTAGAGTTATCTTGCAATTCGCATACGATTCGGTTATCCTAATCTGCTCACCACTTATCGTCTAAACTATGTAAGCACGCTCAAGTGCGGTTGGTTTCATCCCTAAATGTAAACTAAAGATATCTTAAACAAAACATCTATTTGCTCCTGTATCAAACAAGGTTTTTGCATAAATACTATTAACTAGGAACGTACCTGCTACCGCCTTGGCGTTATCGTTCCTTCTTTCTTCACCTATTACAAACACCCGATCTTTAGCCCCTCATTCGGGCTTCTGCTGTGTGGGTTTGGTACAATTTCTCGAAATATGTCCCATCTCGTTACA
Organism: Smallanthus sonchifolius; assembly: GCA_023525975.1. Lineage (NCBI taxonomy): Eukaryota > Viridiplantae > Streptophyta > Magnoliopsida > Asterales > Asteraceae > Smallanthus > Smallanthus sonchifolius. The sequence goes on along the minus strand of CM042030.1, from coordinate 22,903,436 downwards.
ATTATAACACTTAAAAGATGGACAATACGTTGAAATATGCCCTGGCTTTTGGCATTTGCCACATTTTACTTCCTAAGAATTTCTCACCAAATTGTTTCCCTCTCTCCTAGGGAATTTGAAATTTCTTGGTTTGAACCGATACATTACTTCCTCTCTTTTTCTCTTTGCTTCCACAGGCTTAACCTCAACTGCCTTCTTAGCCTTTTTCTTGGCTCCTTGAGATGCCACATCATCATAAATCGTGGCACTTAACGACAAAGCCGAATCCATTGTCTGCGGTGCAGAGGTTTTCACTATGGTTCGTACCTTTAGTGGTAACCCTCGTTTAAAATGCTTGATCCTCCTAGGTTCGGGTGTCACTAGATGTGGCACCAATTTCGACTTTTCATCAAACTTTGTCGCATACACCTGATGCGTCATTGTTCCAGCCTCTAGACGCTGAAACTCCTTTTCAATCTTATCCAGCTTGTTTTAAGGACAAAATCGCTGCAAAACTAACTCCTTGAATTCATTCCATTTCATGTTTTCCAAAACTTGTTCTCCTCTGGCTTGCTTCACGGACTCCCACCAAACTAGTGCTGTGGTTTCTAAGGAGTTGGCAGCAAACTTGACTGCTTGATCATTTCTGCATTCACTAAGCTTACTCACAACCTCCATCTTTGTAACCCACTGAGTAGCATCAATGGCTCCATTTTTTCCATCAAATGGCTTGGGTTTGCATCAAATGCATAGGCAATAAATTTATCTCGATACATCAACACACAACCTAGACCAATTTGGGAAGCATCACAATAGATGACGAAATCATCAACCCCTTCGGGTAATGCTAAGATTGGTGTAGCGCTAAGTTTCTGTTTAAGTGTGTTGAATGCCTTGTCTTGCTTCTGGCTCCATTTAAATTTCATAGCTTTCTGAGTTAAACTAATTAATGGAATAGCAATCTTGGAGAAGTCTTGTATAAACTTTCGGTAGTATCCTGCTAGACCAAGAAAGCTTCGAACTTCTGTCGGTGTCTATGGAGTTTCCCGTTTCATGATTGCTTCAATATTGGCTGGATCCACTTGGATTCCCTTTTGATTTATAATATGCCCCAAGAATTTTACTTCTTGTTTCCACAACTCACATTTGGAAAACTTAGCGTACAACTTCTCTTTTCTAAGAGTTTCCAAGATTATCTGAAGATGTTTGGCATGTTCTTCTTGAGTTCAGGAGTAGATAAGGATATCATCTATGAATACTATAGCAAATTTGTCCAAGAATGATTTACAAACTCGGTTCATTAGGTCCGTAAATGCTGCGGGAGCATTCGTTAGACCAAATGACATAACTAAAAATTTGTAGTGTCTATATCGGGTTCTAAAAGCAGTCTTAGGTATATCATCTTCTTGTACCTTCAACTGATGATATCCAGATCTAAGATCGATTTTTGAGAAGTATTTAGCACCTTGCAACTGATCGAACAAATAATCTATTCTTGGCAATGGATATTTGTTCTTCACAATGAGTTTGTTCAATTCTCGATAATCTATGCACATCCGCATGCTTCCGTCCTTCTTCACAAACAAGACCGGTACTCCCCAAGGCAAAGTACTTGGACGTATGAAAGCTTTAATCAATAATTCTGGAATCTACTTCATCAACTCTTTCAATTCAGATGGTTCTAGACGATACAGTGCTTTAGCGATGGGTTTGGCTCTGGGAATAAGTTCGATTCGGAATTCGATTTGTCTATCTGGTGGTAGACCGGGTAACTCTTCCGGAAATACATCTGGGTGATCACATACGATAGCAATATCCGCAATCTTCCGTTCGGGTTTATAGTCTAATGTATAAACTATGAATACACTACATCCTACATTCATACATTTCTTAGCCTTAGCTACAGAAATTGTTTCAGTCTTATTTTTGTCACTATCACATTGTATTAACATAGACTTTCCATTAGGCTTATAAATCCTAACAGTCCGTTGATCATAATCGATATGAGCATGGAATTGGTTCAACCAATCCATTCCAACGATAACATCATATTTGCTCATACTCATTGGCATTAATTCCATCATTGAATTTTCGTTACCTAGAGTCATCTTGCAATTCGCATACGATTCGGTTATCCTAATCTACTCACCACTTGCCGTCTAAACTATGTAAGCACGCTCTAGTGGGGTTGGTTTCATGCCTAAATGTAACTAAATATATCTTAAACAAAACTTCTATTTGCTCCTGTATCAAACAAGGTTTCCGCATAAATATTATTAACTAGGAACGTACAAGCTACCGTCTTGGCATTTTCGTTCCTTCTTCCTTCACCTAATACAAACACCCGATCTTTAGCCCCCCATTCGAGCTTCTGCTGTGCGGGTTTGGTATAATTTCTTGAAATATGTCCCATCTCGTTACAATTATAACACTTAAAAGATGGAAAATACGTTGAAATATGCCCTGGCTTTTGGCATTTGCCACATCTTACTTCCTAAGAATTTCTCACTGAATTGTTTCCCTCTCTCCTAGGGAATTTGAAATTTCTTGGTTTGAACCGATACATTACTTCCTTGCTTTTTCTATTTGCTTCCACATGCTTAACCTCAACTGTCTTCTTAGCCTTTTTCTTGGCTCCTTGAGATGCCAAATCATCATAGATCATGGCACTTAACGACAACGCCAAATCCATTGTCTGCGGTGCAGAGGTTTTCACTAAGGTTCGTACCTTTAGTGGTAACCCTCGTATAAAATGTTTGATCCTCCTAGGTTCGGGTGTCACTAGATGTGGCACCAATTTCTACATTTCATCAAACTTTGTTGCATACACCTGATGCGTCATTGTTCCAGCCTCTAGACGTTGAAACTGCTCTTCAATCTTATCCAGATTGTTTTGAGGACAAAATCGCTGCAAAACTAACTCCTTGAATTCATTCCGTTTCATGTTGTCCATAACCTGTTCTCCTCTGGGTTGCTTCACGGACTCCCACCAATCTAGTGCTGTGGTTTCTAAGGACTTGGCAGAAAACTTGACTGCTTGATCATTTCTGCATTCACTAAGCTTAATCACAGCCTCCATCTTTGTAACCCACTGAGTAGCATCTATGGCTCCATTTTTGCCATCAAATGGCTTGGGTTTGCATCAAATGTGTAGGCAATAACTTTATCTCGCTGCATCAACACACAACCTAGACCAATTCGGTAAACATCACAATAGATGACGCAATCATCATCTCCTTCGGGTAATGCTAAGATTGGTGTAGAGCTAAGTTTATGTTTAAGTGTGTTGAATGCCTCGTCTTTCCTCTGGCTCCATTCAAATTTCATAGCTTTCTGAATTAAAGTAATTAAAGGAATAGCAATCTTGGAGAAGTCTTGTATAAACTTTCGGTAGTATCCTGCTAGACCAAGAAAGTTTCGAAATTCAGTCGATGTCTTTGGAGTTTCCCATTTCATGATTCCTTCAATATTGGCTGGATCCACTTGGATTCCTTTTTGGTTTATAATATGCCCCAAGAATTTTACTTCTTGTTTCCAAAATTCATATTTGGAAAACTTAGCGTACAACTTCTCTTTTCTAAGAGTTTACAAGATTATCTGAAGATGTTTGTCATGTTCTTCTTGAGTTCAGGAGTAGATAAGGATATCATCTATGAATACTATAACAAATTTGTCCAAGAATGGTTTACAAACTCGGTTCATTAGGTCCATAAATGATGCGGGAGCATTCGTTAGACCAAATGACATAACTAAAAATTCGTATTGTCTATATCAGGTTCTAAAAGCAGTGTTAGGTATATCATCTTCTTGTACCTTCAACTGGTGATATCCAGATCTAAGATCGATTTTCGAGAAGTATTTAGCTCCTTGCAATTGATCGATCAAATCTTCTGTTCTTGACAATGGATATTTGTTCTTCACAATGAGTTTGTTCAATTCTCGATAATCTATGCACATCCGCATGCTTCTGTCCTTCTTCTTCACAAACAAGACCGGTGCTCCCCAAGGCAAAGTACTTGGACGTATGAAACCTCTATTCAATAATTCTTGCTTCATCAAATGTTTCAATTCAGTTGGTACTAGACTATATAGTGCTTTAGCGATGGGTTTGGCTCCGGGAATAAGTTCGATTCAGAATTCGATTTGTCTATTTGGTAGTCGATCGGGTAACTCTTCCGGAAATACATCCAGGTGATCACATACTATAGGAATATCCGCAATCTTCCATTCGGGTTTATAGTCTAAAGTATAAACTATGAATACACTACATCCTACATTCATATATTTCTTAGCCTTAGCTACAGAAATCGTTTCAATCTTATTTTTGTCACTATCACATTGTATTAACATATACTTTCGGTTAGGCTTATAAATCCAAACAATCCGTTGATCATAATCGATCTGAGCAAGGCATTGGTTCAACCAATCCATTCTAACGATAACATCATACTTGCTCATACTCAGTGGCATTAATTCCATCACTGAATTTTCGTTACCTAGAGTCATCTTGCAATTCGGACACGATTCAGTTATCCTAATCTACACACCACTTTCCATCTAACTAGGAACGCACCAGCTACGGCCTTGGCTTTATCATCCCATCTTCCTTCACCTATTACAAACACCCGATCTTTAGCCCCTCATTCGGACTTCTGCTGTGCGGGTTTGGTATAATTTCTTGAAATATGTCCCATCTCGTTACAATTATAATACTTAAAAGATGGAAAATACGTTGAAATATGCCCTGGCTTTTAGCATTTGCCACATCTTACTTCCTAAGAATTTCTCACTGAATTGTTTCCCTCTCTCCTAGGGAATTTGAAATTTCTTGGTTTGAACCGATACATTACTTCCTTGCTTTTTCTCTTTGCTTCCACAGGCTTAACCTCAACTGTCTTCTTAGCCTTTTTCTTGGCTCCTTGAGATGCCAAATCATCATAAATCATGGCACTTAACGACAAAGCCAATCCATTGTCTGCGGTGCAGAGGTTTTCACTAAGTTTCGTACCTTTAGTGGTAACCCTCGTATAAAATGTTTGATCCTCCAAGGTTCGGGTGTCACTAGATGTGGCACCAATTTCTACATTTCATCAAACTTTTTTGCATACACCTGATGCGTCATTGTTCCAGCCTCTAGACGCTGAAACTGCTCTTCAATCTTATCCAGATTGTTTTGAGGACAAAATCGCTGCAAAACTAACTCCTTGAATTCACTCCATTTCATGTTGTCCACAACCTGTTCTCCTCTGGCTTGCTTCACGGACTCCAACCAATCTAGTGCTGTGGTTTCTAAGGACTTAGCAGCAAACTTGACTGCTTGATCATTTCTGCTTTCACTAAGCTTAATCACAGCCTCCATCTTTGTAACCCACTTAGTAGCATCTATGGCTCCATTTTTGCCATCAAATGGCTTGGGTTTGCATCCTCCGAAGGAGTTGTAATTGCATCCTTCGTGATTCTCAGTTCTCGTTGTTGAGTTAGTGTTAGGGTTTTCATTCGTTCCTCCAGTGTTGTTGGTTCCTCTTCCAGCAGTTCCATTACCCATTCTTCTTGAAAGAACTTCGTCTAATAGTCCAGGTATTGTGGTTCGTAAAGCCTTTTTTACTTCACTAGCCACATAATCTTGGAACTGGGTTTCCGTCATGCCCACCTGCTCAGCATGAGCACTAGTATTATTGTCGTTCTCATTCGTTTCGTGATGATTGTTAGTATCGGTGTTATTTTCAGTCTGCCTATGAGACCTAGTAACCGGAATTCGACCTGTTCCTTTACCTTTTCCTTTTCCTTTTCCTCTTCCAACCATTGTTACCTATACATACGGATGTCTGACATCAGAATTCATATAACTGGTTATGATCCAGAAAATCAGAAATTAAAGACATTTGGCCAAGAATGTAATTAATATAAGTTTTCTCGACACTTCCTATTATATTCATAATGATAATCAACATCTCAACCTATCCTTTGGCATTCCAGCTATTCTTAGAGCTCTTAGTTTAAGTCTAGATACTAATCTTTCCTATTAGTATCTAAATCCCTTAAACTGCGGCTCTGATACCAACTTGTCACACCCGTAACACAGGACATTCATCTACCAGAGTAGTACCTCCAACAGATATGTTCCCAGGTAAGAGCGATGGGTCTAGGAAAGATTTATACACCGCTCTTTCCTAGACAGGACATTCCATTTGTCAGATAACTACCATAGCAGTTGAAGGTCGCCTTTTAGTTACTGTGACGTTGATACCAAAAAACACACGGCAGAAAAATTAAAATCATAACTTACTTTATTTCATAATATAAAGTTTTACAATAGGGACTGACTAGTAAAATATAACATAAAGCTCTTGGACTTATAGCTCACGAAGAATCATACCGTCCACTCAGGCCTTATGGTTTCTCAAGAACCTGCCCTCAGTCATCCCTATCTCAAAACACTTGTACATCTTCTGGAATGCCAACTACAAGCTAGGGTTCACCTGTGCTAAAAAACAATTGAAAACATTTTGGATCAGCATAACGTTGGTGAGTTCATAAACAAAATCGTATATTTATAACGTATATCCTTCATACAAGGATGAATGCCCCGTCTGGGTCTTATAACCATCCACTCCAATCCATCACCTAGTAACCTCACATGGATTCTGAGTCTACAACATTCATATATACTGTGACCTTCCGGCTTGCTGTCCACACATGGACCAGTCTAAAACAAGAGGATCAATCTTGTCCCTCAGTCCCTCACCTAAATAAGAATCTCCTTCTGAATCAATATAACAATCAACACCTTAATAGAATCCTAAATCATAACCGACAATATGATAATTAATATCCCTATCTTAGATTTATACGAAGAAACTGGACTCTCGTATGCGAACCTCGGCTTGGTAATGGAACTTCAGAGTGTGTGTGTGTGTTTTAGATGGCAAAAAGTGTGTGGGAAATGAGTTGAGATTGGGTTTCTATTTATAGGCAAGTTTAGGGCTTGTGACGGACCATTACCAGGGGTGACGGTCCGTCACCCAATTTCGGGCGGCAAGCGTAACGGACCGTTACGCCCCATGACGGTCTATCATAGGGTTACACGTGTCATGATTGCTCCGTTAGTCAGCATACACATGTTATCTCCTGGTTCTTTGTCGTGTTGAACCCGTAACGGACCGGTATGTCCTATGACGGTCCGTCACCACCGTAACGGACCGTTGTGTCTTGTGACGGTCTGTCACAGTCATTTTTGGTCTTTCAACTTTCAGGAACTTTCATTTTAACTCTTTGGGCTTTATTTTTTAATACTTTTTTTATCCCTAATAATACTTAGGAATTATCTGGGTGTTACAAACATGATGTGTGACAACTAGCTTTTGTAATATAATAGGTCTTTTGTACTTTAATTTTGTAACGTTTTCTAAGTATGAGGTTAAGTTTTGTAATAGGCGAACTTAACAAGTTCGCCTAAGCCATGGGTGTGGCGAACTTGTTAAGTTCGCCTGTGGCAGTTTTATTGCCTATAAATAGTGTGTTTTTTTTTTCATTTGTAACTGAGTTGATTACAAGTTGTATGCACATTTATCATAGCAATATCAGAGAGTATTTGGAAATCATGTGTTGTTATTAATTCGTACGCGCATATTCGTTAGGATTCCGCACTACGAGTCCGCGTAGCATGTTATACGTCTGAGATCGATCTGTAGACCCGTTTGGACCTACACTCTCATCTTCTATGTTGCTCCTACATAACAGTCCTTTTTTCTTGTACCTACCTATGAAACTGCGGAGACCTTTGTCTTCCTTTTGCTTGATCTAGTACAATACAGTAGCATCTTTCGTATACTTCTTCGGTTGGGTGAAATTAGCAAGGAATTTTTAACTCAGGTCATCAAAAGAATCAATGCTTCTTTCTGGAAGGCTGCTGAACCATAGGCGACCAGATCTGATTAGTGTTTGCATGAACATGTGACAACACTCAGCGTTTTTCCATCTTTCAACACCTGCCGCACCACAAAATACCTGCAGATGGTCTTCAGGGTCATTAGTTCCATCATATGTTTTAATGTTTGCTGGCGTCTTCATCTTCGGTGGGAAGTAAAAATTGGCTATTCTCTCAGAGAAGCATGAGAACGAAGTAGGCCGGTACAGTCGAAAGATCTCGTTTGCTTCTACTCGAGTGGCTGTGAAAGTTTCTTGCATCAAGGGTCTCACTGCTGGTGTTGTCGGACCACTCGTCATAGAAGTCATATGTTGTCAAAACAGATCCTCACCTGCTGCGGCCCGTACCATAGGCATGCCACCGACCAGGTGCTGCCAGGGGTAAGTGGTGTGCCAAAGGTTAGCATACTGAGTCATCTTGTACGAAGCAAGCTGGGGATGCACCATGTGCGGGTATGTAAACCCAGGGTGTTGAGTGGTGGGAATAGGTCAGCTTACATTTGTCACATCCCTAAATTTCCACTTCGAGCTATACCCATGGGGCTTGACCCAAGAGGATCTTTACCATTGAATTACTGTGAACGACCACTAAATGGTTTTCAAAATACATGTTTTAATGCATGGCTCGAACGAACCCAAAATATGTTTGACATAGTTCAAAGTAAATGTGCGGAAGCAATGTTTAAAAAGTTTCCAATGCTTAAACAAATTATTAAAAAGCATTTGTCAAAACAAAATGTCCATGCATGATGAGTGTGTGACTCATGTGGGTGCATCCTAGCCGCATATCATATTGATGTGTTGCAAAACACATATATTCTACCTTATTCGGGTTGGTTTTATGGTCAAATTCATGAGATTTTGGTATTTATTTGGTTATTCAGTGAATTTGCAGGTTTGTTTGATAATTTAAAGTAATTCTGGAAGAAAAGATCGTTCCTGGAAGAAGCAGAAGAAAACAAAAGAAAATTCTGCAAAACTAGCCCGTAGCGGACCGCTAAAGAAGCTTGTAGCGGTACGCCACGCCCCTAAAGAACATAATCATTGGGGCAGTGGCCCGCGTGCCATTCCCTGCTTACATCAGCCCTTAGCGGACCGCTAAGACACTTTGTAGCAGTCCGCTACCAACGCGTTGCGAAAAAATACCCTAATCAGCCGTTATAAAAGTTTTGGGACGAGTCTCATTGGGGGGGATCGATTGTTTGCAGCTTATAGAGAGCAGAGAGACTTCCAGGACGAGTTTGGAGCATTAGGAACCCTTGGACTGCTCGTGGGGATTACTTTTCTGTGACGCCCTAAAATCCACAGCGGGTTACCCGCAGGTCGTGACTGTCAAGGATCAGCGGTCATGGTCATTTCAAACGACCTCTAAATCGTTTTCGAAAAGACAATCCATTTGAACATCATACAAAAATAATAAGTAATACATAGTTTATGAAAATGTGGAATGTAAAGTGCGGAAACAACAGTAAATGTATCAAAATACAGGGGCATAAACATTTATGTCACACCCCAACCGACGGCGGAAACATCGGGGCGTGAAGCGTGCAGACTGTTCATTGCTCATGGTTTGCTAATGTTTAACTAATTAATAATCGTTTTCATTGCAATCAAACATGTTCAACAAAACATAGATTCAATCCACCAAACAATAATGAAAATTACATCAAAATATAACTGGTTCAATTAAAACTAGGTCAAAATCCTATGTGTAGCATATCTTGATCACTTCAAACATTGGTACCTGAAACATGGTTAAAACAGGGTCAACTAGAAAGTTGGTGAGAGTACATAGGTTTAATCGTGTGATAGCAAAATACGTGTTGTGTGCATACAGTTCAATACAATCATGACAATTAAGGCATTTATGGAGAGGAAAACATCGTGTGACCTATACAATCAAACCTTTGTAACTTGCACTCAAAATTTGTGTTGTCAGTAACAGTCACCCTACCTGGGTGGGTTTGTCAGACTCAATAGATCTACCACTGTTTACTATCGGCTGTTAGTTAATGATTGTACATGAAGAGCATAATAATTGGTCTACAAAATGTACTCAAGCACAAAGCGCAAAACTGTAAACATGCATAGGATGGAACTGTATATGTGTATAATTGAAAACATGTAAATAGAACTCATGTTCCACCCCAAAACGTTTGTAAAATAGAGTAAAAGAGGGGCTATGTAACTCACGTGTTATGTAGCGTGTAGGTTGCACAAGCAAATGGAAAACAGCGATGTGTTGCAGATTGCTAGGTTCGACCTAATGAACAATGTATATGTGTTATTGATTTGCGTTATTTAATGACGGAAGTGAATTTGTCATTCTTAAACGTGTAGGGTTTGTCTTAAAATAATTATTTAAACTGTTATTTATTTATCAAATTAACAGAATAGAAATAAAAGTAAGGATTCTGTTTGAGGGATGAGCACGACCGTGCTTGTATATGGCACGACCGCGCCCGGCACGTACGCGACCGCGCTTGGTCGGTAACGCGCCCGTGGTTGGTCAGAAGTCAAAACAAGTGTCTGGTCCTGAGACACGACCGCGTCCGTATCCGGCACGACCGCGCCTAGGGTTTTGACTAGGTCAGGACTTGGTTTGATCGGTAAACACGACCGGGCCTCTTACGGGGCACGACTGTGCTTGGTCAGGCACGACCGCGCTCATAGTCTGGCGCGACCGTGTCTGGTCAATTCCAGAAGCAATTCGCCTGATTCTTGTAATAAAACAGATTAGAAACTTAGGGTTTTCATTGATATGATGTTTGCGAATCGAATTACACCATTTAATTAGGTTTATATCCTGTTTAACGTGTCGATCGTTTAAAACCATTTTTTTATCAAAACTCAGATTCAATTCTGTAAAATCATGTAATGTGGTTACGAATTAAGTTAGGGCTTTCGATTAGCTTGGAGAGACGATCCTAATGAACTGTTACTAACCTGTTTAGATTGGGCAACAAGTGCAGACGGCTACGGGGAGACTTCGCGGCTTTTTCTTGATCGACAGACGAGATAGAGATGATGGAATGATGGATTTAGGGTTTAGGGAAGTTTATATATGTCTCGGGTAGGTATGGGCTTAACTTAATTCGTTTGATTCTTGCCCCAATTACTTGATTCGTTTTAAAAAAAGTGTCGGTTTAGAATTTGCGAGTATTGGGACGATTGCATGTGTATTTGGTCGTGTTTTAGTCTCAATTAGCCGAATATCTTCTTCTGCAAGTTTCGCGACCTTCTAAACGTGTTTACAATCTATTTTTGGACAAAATTTGAGTCGGTTTGACTTTGCGGAGTCAAACTGTAAACGAGGCGCGACCGTGCTTAATGTTAAGCACGACCGTGGTCATGGCACAAGCGCGACCGTGCTTAGGACTAAGCGCGACCGTGCTTGTGTTGGTTTTTTTTTTGGAAGTTTCAAGACTAGTCCTTGTAGTTTTGTAATATTGATGTTATTTTGAGTTTTGATCAAGTTTCGGTCAAGTTTGGTCCTCGAGGTTTGTAAGATTGTTTTCGTTAATATTGTATTATAATGAACGCGTGTATGCTTGTAAGTGTATATGAACAATAAATGTAAGGTTGAAATCTTTTATTGCACGGCATAAAATACGTAGGAAAAACATGAAAATCAGAAAGGTTACAATTTAGGTTCCCATAAACATAAGCCTCTAATGAAAAACATGAAATGAGACTCAAGACATGCAATCCTAGTCCTTGTGTGAATGTTTAGCGACCTGAGATAAACATACATAAAAGTGTCAACACAAGGTTGGTGAGTTCACAGGTTTAAGTAATAGTAAAGAAATGAAAACAGTGTATCAATAAATCTATACTAGTGATTCGATTGTTGATCAGACAATAAACATTAAATATATAAGCAATCACTGAAACCGAAGCTCAACAAAGGAATCCAGAAACTAGCATTTTGCCTCTTACGTGCCCATCATGCAATGGATTAGGTCAATGATGCACCCGTTCGACTCCCAGTCAAAGTTAGCGCGACTAACCCGGGTGGGGGTTGTTAAACCCAATAGTACTATTCATGATCACATCGCTTTGTGAAATAATTAATGGTTCGACTATGAGAGGACTTTACGTGCGAAAAATGCACCAACTTATATATATTAAATCGAAATCAAAGTAACGTCATACTACTATGAAAGAAAATGGTTTAGCATGTATCTCCCCCAAATGGAAAAGTAAGTAAAATGGGGCCGTGAAAACTCACATGAGAATGAGGTGAATGAAGTATGAAAAGCAAATACGAGAATCCTAGCAAGTCCGGACAAACGACCTATCTGAGCCCTAGAAACATTAAGGCTATAAGGTATATGAAAAGTAAACGTGGTTTAGGTAACCACATTCATCCAAACGACTCAATGTTGAAAGGTTACATTGACGTTTTGAAAAGGTTTGACCAAGTTTGACTAAGTTTGACTATTGTTGACCAATGTTGAATAATGTTGACCAACCTTGACCAAGTGTGACACGACGACCCGTTAGTGACTGATATGTCATCATTTATACATGTTTTGCATGCATAATAATCTCCATATTATGGTACTAATTGAATAATAACCTTGCAATTGATACTTAAAACGTTTATATTTTGTAATTGCATATTATTCGGTGTTGAAAATATAAATCAAGATAAAAACTATCAAAAACACCAAGAAATCAAGCTTCTAGAATGTCCGTTCCCGAGCTTTGACCCCCAAGAAGTCAAAATTGGTCAACGAAAGTCAACAAGGAGCTAAAAGACAAAGCAGGAGAGCTGGAAGGGCAATGCACGGTCGTGCATCCCATTGCACGGCCGTGCAAAGCCTAACTTGCTCCCCAAGGACCCAGTATACTGCCATTTATACCCGTTTTGATTCACGAGGCCTTTGCACAACCGTGCAATGCACATTTTGGGCCCTATAAATAGATGTCTTGGGTTCTTGGTTTCACACACCTCAAGATCCCATACACGAGCAACCAAAGCTAAAGAAAGTCTGTTTTTGAAGATAGTAGAGAGGCTCCTCCTCTTTGTCCGCAATAGGGGAGCCTACGAAACTCAGCGTTACGCTAGTTAATATGGTCATTCATGGCTAAAATTCCTGTATGGCTAGGGTGAAGATGATGTTTGGTGTACGTTAATGTTTGACGTATTAATCTAGTGGTATGTTTATGTCTTTAACTATTCATTCTTAAAACCACCATTTGGTGACTTTTATTATTGTCTAAATCCATCTTTATATTTGTGAGTGTTCTTGATTTTAAAATGTAAGATTGTAAAACCTTTTTAATCAAACCTCATTTGAAGCTTGTACATCTTTATACAAGCAGAGATTGATAAGCCAATGCTTGGTTTACATTATTAAGGTCATACGTCTTTATACGAACTTATTATGCGACCAATAATTGGTGAACTCATGTTGGGAACGGTACGTCTTTATACTCGGTCCCATTGTTACACCGCCTCCCGGTGAACAAAATTTAATCAAGAATTGTGGACTCAAGTTTGGAACGGTACGTCTTTATATTTAAGTTTAATACAAAGCATTTACGTTCGATGTCTTAAACCAACCCGGAGATGACCATTCGAAGGGTTGATGATAACTGTTGTCCCTAACGGGAGGCACTACTATTTTAATTTGAAGATTTTAATTCGTGAATCAAGTGTCGTGAGGACGAGGCTCTAGCGGTGACCCGGGTCACAAGTTTGTAGTAGTCATATCACTGGATTAGTCAACTTAACATTATCACGTACCAAGTTGATTCTGAAAAACTCCTATCCAAAAGACGCAATTAGGACAAATTGCAAAACTCCTATCCAAAAGACAACAAGGATGCCTCCCGAGTAATACTGAAACCAATCCAAAAGCAAATGTAAGTTCTATCACTCTTCAAAATAGCAAGGATTATCCAGAACCACCAATGCCAGGAGAAGAGGTTCAATCACCAAGGAGAGAAATATTTACCGGAGTACCACTTCATCCGCATATCGTAGAGACAACTACTCAAGGATCACAATCAAATGTAGTCCCACCTCCTGCTCCAGTGAATACTCCTCCAAAAGTTCCGACAAAAAGAGCGTTCCATTCTCGCATACCATACCCTGGAAGGTTAGTAAAGCAGAAGACTGACGAACAATGTGAGAAATTCATCAAGCTATTATGTCAAATCCATGTCAATCTTCCTTTCCTGGACATCATACAACAAATGCCTAAGTATAGACGTTTCTTGAAAGATTTCCTTACTAACAAAAGAAACATAGAAAAGGCAGTTAAAAAGACTAATCAACGTTTCGCTCTCATTGAAAGATGCCTTCCAAAGAAACTTTCAGATCCCGGAAAGTTTTCTCTATCATGTTCTATCAGACCACTGCCGATAACCTTCGCACTCGCTGATATGGGAGCAAGTGTGAACGTAATGCCATACAACATGTTTTAAAGACTCAAAATTGGGATTCCGTGACCTGTTAACCTCACATGGATTCTGAGTCTACAACATTCATATATACTGTGACCTTCCGGCTTGCTGTCCACACATGGACCAGTCTAAAACAAGAGGATCAATCTTGTCCCTCAGTCCCTCCCACTCATGGCCATAACAAGTACTTATTATAGGATATATATGCATGGATAGTATTGGGATCTCAGATACAAAATCATTTACAAAACATTTTATATAACACATTTCAGAGGAACTCACCTAAATAAGAATCTCCTTCTGAATCAATATAACAATCTGTAGGATCGTGAGATTACAAGGTGATTCTATTCTAGTTGATATTGGCGGAAACAATAACAACTACACAAATGTAATCGAACAGACAGAAAGAATACTAGTAAGATCACTGTTGTATTAAGCTTAGTGAATAAACGATTACAGATGAAAACTCTGAGAAGAAGCACACTTACAATGAAGTGGTTACACAGTATTTATAGTAACTCAGAATCAAGACAAACCCTTGATTCTGAGGATCAGATCGAACACAGACCGTTGATCTTGTTTATTAATCTAAATTATACGCAAAGGCTAATCTAGATAACTTTATTGAAGCGTCTTCTTAGGCATCATTGTTTGCATGCTTGGAGACGCGCAACAAGGTCCTTTATTGGTTGCACCACTGAGGTTCCTTCTGCTTGGAGTGTGGCAGTTGCTTTTGCAGAAAGTTGTCAGAGACTCTTGGCATG
Source organism: Smallanthus sonchifolius (assembly GCA_023525975.1). Lineage (NCBI taxonomy): Eukaryota > Viridiplantae > Streptophyta > Magnoliopsida > Asterales > Asteraceae > Smallanthus > Smallanthus sonchifolius. Next base: position 22,888,347 of record CM042030.1, on the reverse strand, counting down.
GATAGTCAGCTGCAACGTTTGGTCTTCAGTGAATAAAGCTATCAGCAGCAAAGTTGAGAATACTGCTGCTGATAAGCCCATCAGCAGCAACTTGTGTTGAAGGCTGCTGATAAGCCTATCAGCAGCAACAAGTGTTGAATGCTGCTGATAAGCCTATCAGCAGCAACAAGTGTTGACTGCTGCTGATAAGCCTATCAGCAGCAATTGTACTTAGAATAATTTGGTAGCAATCAGTCTTTGGTTCTACAAACTCCCCCTAGACTGATGCAACCAAAATTCTTCTAATCACTTTGCTGCTGAAGCTTTTGCATGTGTCTGACTATCCTTTCAACCTCATATCCTCTTGGATCCTTGCTGGGATTGTTCAGTGGAAGTTCAGACAGAGTCTTGATGTCTTTGGGTTGCATTTTGAAGATTGCTTTGCTTGAACATCTCATCTGCTGCTTCTTGGCATCAGTTAGTGTGAACTCATCCAAGTCAGCATTGTAGGACCAAGATACAAATGGAGAGTGGGACTTGAGTGGTTTGATATCCATGACCACATCTTTGCTAGGGTTGAAGTAATGTCTGATTGCTAGCATAAGATGTTTCCCTCTCTCATTTGCAGGCTCATGAGCTTCACCCAGCTCCAAAATTCTTCTTAGGTCTGAATCTGGTAGTTGCAGAACCTCATCAACAGACCTGTATGTAGATCTTCTTCTTTCAGTTCTCCCCCTGAAGATCTCAAACCTTTGACCCTGTGGATTGTAGACCCATTCAACAATGTCTCTTGAGTCTTCAGGTTTAGATGAGGATTTTGATTTCTTCAAGGGAGGCTGTTGATGAGTGGGAGCTGGGTGGGATGATTTGGACTTGTTGGGTGGAGGAGTGGAAGGTTTGGGGAGGAGAGTGGAAGGATGATGGACTGAGGAAGAGGTAGGTGAGGGAGAAGGCTTGGGTTTCTTTGTCTTTGGTTTTTCTTCTTCTTTGATAAGTACCCTTTTCTTGGAGCCTTTCTTCCCTAGTCTTTCTTCCTCATCCTTTTTAACCTTGAAGTAGAGGGCTTGCAGGTTCATGAAATTCATTGGACCTAGCATCCTTCCACTGTCTCCTCTAGCCTTAAGGAAGTCAATCATGACCTTCCTTTCTTCATGGGTTCTTTTATTCAGTGCAATGGTCTTCTTGGACTGTAGCTTGGCTTTTTCTTCTTCTTCAGCCTTTTTCTTGCTAGCCAATTGACCCTGCTGACCCATGAAGGCTCTGTAAATCTCTTTGTTTGAAAGTTTCTCAAGGTAGTCTGCATCCTCACCTTGAGAGATCAGAGCTTCAGTCCACTCTTCTCTTAATTCTTTTGCTAATTTAGAATCAGTGATTCTAAACTTAGCATCTTCCTTCTTCTTCTTTTCATTCTCTTCTTCTTCTTCCTTGGCAAACTTTTCCTGCAGCTGTCTGGCAAGTTTTTCATCTTCCTCAACTTGAGACCCTGCATGGATTTTAACTTTCATCTCATCCAGCTGTTTGGCATACAGCTGGATTGTTTGTTGTCTTAGGAGTAAGGCTGTCTTTCTTTCTTGATGCTTCGTTTGATAAGCCATCTCTTCAGCCATCTCTTCTTCTTCTCTCTTTCTTCTCCTTTCTTCTTTCTCCTTCTTTTCTTTTAGCAATCTTTCTTCATCCTCTTTAGTCATAGTGCCCTTTCCTTTATCAAAATTGGATGCCTCTGCTCTGGCTTCACTGATCACAGCAACAGTTGACTGTGGAACTGTTGGAATCTCAGCCTCGGCTTCATCGGCATCTTCGGAGATTGACAAGGAAAGCACATTTGGTTGGTTGGTTTGGGACTCATGATCTGTTATCTCTCTTAGTTGATCCTTAATTGATGATCTTAACCCATAGGCTGCAGAATTAATGTCAACTCTGGGAGAAGATGAGTTGGAGTCAGTGTCAGAGTTTGACACAGACTCATACCCCTCAATCCAACCTTCATTTACAAGATGGGCTCTGACAGTTTGCATCATTCCCTGACTCTCTGATGAATTGATGTTGCAGATGTTGAATCTTAGTTGGTAGATCTTTAGTAGAAAGTCTGAGGGTAGCTGAAGAATGTCCCTGGTGTTGATGGTGAGAGAGGTGCTGTTGCTTAGAAGAAGATTATGGTCAAAGGACTTATTGCTAGACCATCCAACCACATCTAAGTCCTTGACCATTGTCTTGTACAGGAGTCTTTTCAGGCTCAGAACTTCTTCTTCATTGAGAAGACTGCTCCTTGTGATTTGAAGATTGTTGGGAGACAGTCTTCTTTCTGCAGCCTGAGATGACTCAGGAGACTCTACCCGTTTTAGTTCTTTGATTAGTCTTATGAAGTTGGGTAGGTTGTCCTCCATCAAGTCATAGAACAAGTCAATGGAAAGGTCTGCTGAGAGGTCTGATGAGTTGTTGATGCAGATGAGATCATATAGGTCAAGGATTTCAAATGGATGAATTAAATCCCAGTCTAGCTCTTCTACTCCGCTAAACTCCCGACCTATCCAAAACCTCTCAGTTTTCCCATCGTACCCCCAAGCTAGTATAATATCAAACTCTAGCTGTGTGGATGTCAGTGGGAAGTGGGGGGCAGATGTATGACTTATGATGGCTGCTGCTTGTGGAAGGATGCTGAATGATGCATTTGTTTGTTCTGTGTCTTCAGCATCATTCAGCATTTCATCGACAGCCCTGACGACCAACTGCCAGTCTTCAGATATCTCTTCGTCTTCGTTATCTGGGGCTGGCAAGTCATGAACTTGGACAAAAGCTGGCTTGTATTGTGAGCTTTGAAGAACAAACTGCTCTTGAATCCAGTCGTCCAGACTGTCTGTATCTTCTTCCATAGAAACCATCTCCCCCTTTTTGGTTGCATCAGCAGACAGGTAAGCATCCGTTTGGGTGCCTACTGATACAAGAGAGGGAGTGGCTAGAGTTGGGCATTTATGGGCTGCATGCATAGCGACTTGGTGTCTTAGTTTGGACATTTCAGCCTCTAGCATAGCCACCCTGGCCGTCAATTCCAAGTTATGAAGTTTCAGTCTGTCCTCATCCACAGTTGTGGAATCCTTGGACCTAGATGGGGCCGTAGGCCTAGCCTCAGCATCCCCATCACCCATGGTTTCTTGGCGCCTGGGATTCCTCTCAGTGAAGGGAGTTTCCAAGGAAACACCCTCACCATGAGTTGCCGTGGTTGAGGTCTTAATGATGTTGTCACTGTCCTCCTGGTCAGTTGATGGACCAGCAGTAGTGACAGCCTCGTCCACATCCACTCTTTCAATACTCCCAGAGTGGACCTCCAAGGGTGAAGAACTTGGGTTGGGTGTTTTGGAAGCAAGACCAATCAGTACCTCCTGAATAGTGGTAGTTGGAGAAGGTACATCACTTTGGTCAGGTTCCTCAACACTTAAGTTCAAGGAAGATAGGAATGGCTCAAAGGGCTGATCTATGGATCCGGGAAGTGATCCTAATCCTAATAGAGAGACTTCCGAAGGAGTCTCTCTAACAATGTGGCATTCCCTTATGATATTCTCACTAGAATGTTGTGATTCTGAGTGAGGGATGTTGGCTTGGGTTTGGGCCTTGGAGGCAAGAGAAGAAGGAGTTCTCTTGCCCCTCTTTCTTGTATACTTGGCTGCAACTGGGGCCCTGTGTTCCAGTTGAGCAATCAAACTGTGGGAGAGTGATGTATGTGCCTGTGCATCCTCAGTAGAATGCACAGGGGTTCGATCAAGGGAAACAGTAGTTTGAATTTGTGGCAGTGAGGAGGAGGGTGTGGGATCAGTATCAGCTGGGTTTGCTGAACTGTCACCCTGGGCACTTTGCGTGTTCAACATTGTAGATAACAATGGAACATCGGCCCCTGAGAACTTTGATGAAACTGTTCTCATGCTCTGAAAAATGTTGTTCTTATGTCCCAGTATTGAGTAGATTCTTGCAGTTTTTGAAAGATCTTGGTGCTCAATATTGAACACTTCCTGCAAGAATCTTGGGTACATGAAGAACTGTGCTTTCACCCCTTCTTGAAGGTTGTATCTCAAACCTTCAAGAATGAGGTGGGAAAAATTGAAACCTGCCCCTGTTATCATACCGTGAACTGCCGACGCAAGTCCGGAGCTAAGTTGGTTCCAGCCACTCCTCTTCTGGGATATGCATTGGAGAAGAGTGTGGCAGAGATACTTCCATTTGGGACCCATGAGTGCCTTCTCTATTGTATACTCTGTTTGATTTCCAGTGTACCCTATGGATACAAAGGTCCTCATGTATACGTCTCTTGGGTAAGAGATGGCTTCCCCTTCATCCTGAAGCTTGAGGTGTTGGCGGAGCTTGGCTTCAGTGATGATTATCTCCTTGCCGTCTACTGTGCCTTTGATTTGAGGAGTGCCCTGTTCAGTGGAATACACGGCTGAGCTCCAAAAATTTTCCATGTGGGAAGTGTAGATGGTTGGGTTGACTGTTAGGGCATGGCGGATTTTGGACCGACAAAGGAAGTCGATCATATCATCGAATCCTTCGGATTTCTTGCCCTTGATTAGGTATGCAGTTAGGTTGTGATATGGGGAAAACTTGTCGTTGGGGTTGTTTATGTCCGCGCCTGCCATTGTTATGGATTTGGAGGGAAGAGGGAAGGGTGTTTGAATGGTGGTTAAGTATGGAGGGCTTGGAATGCTGTGGGGACGGGAGAGAAAGTGATGGAAGTTAGGTTTGAAATTGAATATGAAGAGGTTGTGGGGACGTTTGGGATTTTGATATAACGGCAGACGAGGGAAAAAGCAAATTTTCTTGTACAGTACAACCCTTTTTACTTTTCACTGTTACAGCTGTAAAACACTCGAGCAGTCATGGTAAAGACTGAGAGTAGTTTTTACCGTGGGTAAAAGTTAATGTAGACTTGTTTTACCCATCAGCAGCAAACTTGGTTGCTGCTGATGGTGAGCTATCCGCTGCAAACTTGGTTGCTGCGGATAGTTAAGTCTTTCAGCAGCAGATTTGGTAGCTGCTGATGGATGTATTCATCCGCAGCAAAGATGTTGCTGCTGACCGCCTTAAAGCTATCCGCAGGAAACTTGTTCCTGCTGATAACTTAAAGAGATCAGTGGCAAAGGCTTTGCTGCTGAAGAGTAAACCTGTCAGCAGTGAAAAAGTTCTGCTGATATTAACATTTTATTAAGAACAAAGACATAGACATATTTACAAGGAAAGATAAAAATTAGAGACATGTCTTATTCAAAGTTCATCATGCCAATTGATTCAACTAGATATCGAAATCTTGCTTCATCAAAAGGTTTAGTGAACAAATCAGCATATTGCTCATTTGTGTGAACCTTGGATAGGACAATTCTCTTTTTCTCAGCTTGATCCCTGATAAAGTGATACCTGATGTCGATGTGCTTAGTCTTGGAATGCTGGACTGGATTATTCGTGATGGAGATAGCACTCATGTTGTCAATGTGAATTGGAGTCTGCATGAAGGTCATTCCATAGTCAAGCATTTGATTTTGGATCCAGATGACCTGTGCACAGCAGCTTGAAGCTGCAATGTATTCTGCTTCAGCTGTTGAAGTAGAGACACATGTTTGCTTTTTGCATTGCCATGAGATGAGCCTTCCTCCAAGAAATTGACATCCCCCAGATGTGGACTTTTTGTCCAAGTTACAACCCCCATAGTCACTGTCAGTGTAGGCATAGAGATTGACATTTCCATTCTTTGGATACCATAGCCCAAGTTTTGGAGCTCCCTTTAGGTATCTAAAGATCCTTTTGACAGCTTGAAGATGAGTCACTTTTGGAGCTGCTTGAAATCTTGCACAGAGACAAACTGCAAACATGATATCTGGTCGTGAGGCAGTGAGATACATAAGAGACCCTATCATTGCTCGGTACTGATGTTGATCAGTGTCCTGTCCTTCTTTGTCCGGAGATAATTGATGGTGCACTTGCATAGGAGTTCTTGCAGCAGAGCAGTCAGCCATTTTGAACCTCTCCAAGATGCTTTTGACATACTTGGATTGACTTATGAAGATTCCATTTGGTACCTGTTTGACTTGAAGTCCTAAAAAGAAATTTAGTTCACCCATTGAACTCATTTCAAATTTGGAATGCATCAGAACTTCAAAGTCTTTGCAGAGCTTCTTTCTTGTAGATCCAAAGATAATGTCATCAACATAAATCTGGACCAACAAAATTTCTCCCCCTTCATCTTTGATGAATAATGTCTGATCAATGGCCCCTCTTCTGAAGTTGTTGCTAAGTAGATATCCAGATAAAGTTTCATACCAGGCTCTTGGGGCTTGGTGTAAGCCATAGAGAGCTTTGTCCAGTTTTAAGACCTTATTTGGATGTGCAGGATCTACAAAGCCTGGAGGCTGTTTGACATAGACCTCTTCACCAATCTTGCCATACAAAAAGGCACTCTTCACATCCATTTGATATACCATAAAGCTTTTGGATGCTGCATATGCCAGAAAGATTCTGATGGCTTCCAGACGGGCAACAGGAGCAAAAACTTCATCATAGTCAATGCCTTCTTCTTGAGTGTAACCTTGAGCTACCAGTCTGGCTTTGTTTTTGACCACGATGCCCCTTTCATCTTGTTTGTTTCTGAAGACCCATCTTGTTCCAATGACTGTTTGACCAGGTGGAAGATCAACAAGCTTCCAAACATCTTGTCTTTCGAATTGCAGCAATTCTTCCTGCATTGCTTCAATCCAGCTGTTGTGTTTGAGAGCTTCATCAATCCTTTTGGGTTCTGCCTGAGATAGAAAACAAGAGAACAAACAAATGTTGGCTTCATGAGACTTACTTCTTGTCTGGATACCTGTGTGGATTTGGCCAATGATGTTTTCCAGAGGATGCTCTTTGTTTATTTTCTGTGCTGGTATCACATCCAGCCGTATTCCCTCTTCAAGATTACTTTGGTTTAGATCAGGATTGTCTTCAGTTGTGAGGAGAGGAGCCTGGAGGTTCTGGTTATTGTGTTCCACATGGTCAGCAGTAGTAGCATCAGAGGCCTCTTCAGTATGAATTGAGGAGGCTTCATTATAGATTTCTTGGTTAGAGAGATTGCTTCTTGTGGTGTTGGAAGTGCCGGCTTCACCTGTACTGGCTTCAATAGCTTCTGCCACTGATGGAGGATCAATGGATGGCCTTTTCATCCTGATGTAGGGACTGGGAAAATCCAGTCTGTAGTCAGAAGAAGAGGTTGAGGCAGAAGATGTTGATTTTGAAGAAGAAAACTCCATATTTGAGAAAATGAGGGGCTCAAATATCTGGGTGAAGGAGTCTATATCAAAGAGCCAGTTAGGACCTTTGCCTTGTTCACAGACAACATGTTCCCTGCATTCCACATTGGCAGATTCTTCCACAATCCGAGTCCTAGAATTGAATACTCGGTAGGCCTTTGATTGAGAGGAGTAACCCACAAAGTAACCTTCATCAGACTTTGCACCGAATTTAGGAAGAACCCCATTTGTGATGAGGATGGTACATGGACATCCAAAAGGCTTTAGGAAGCCAATGTAGGGAACTCTTTTGAGCCATAGTTCGTAGGGTGTTTTCTGGAGAGGCTTAACAATAAGGACTCTATTCTGCACATAACAAGCTGTGCTTACTGCTTCCGCCCAGAAAGTAAGGGGCAGCTTTGAGTCAGCCAGCATAGATCTTGCTGATTCAATTAGAGTCCTATTTCTTCTTTCAGCAACCCCATTTTGTTGAGGGGTTCTTGGAGCACTGTATTGCCTTTCAATTCCCTTGCTCTCACAGAAACTGTTCAGAGTGTGATTTTTGAACTCTGTTCCCTGATCACACCTTATGATCTTTACCTTCAGATTGCTTTGATTCTCTACCCTGAGAATATAGGTTTTGAGAATCTCAGCAGTTTCATCCTTTGTTCTTAGGAAGAATACCCATGAGAATCTGGAGAAGTCATCAGTTATCACCAGACAATATGACTTTTTGCCCATTGACATGACATTCGTAGGACCGAAGAGATCCATATGCAGTAGCTGGAGAGGGGTGTCATTTGTGTTTAATGTCTTGGGCTTGTGGGAACTCTTGTGTTGTTTTCCCTTCAAGCAGGCAATGCAGTGATCATCTAGCTGGAATTCTTTGTCAGGAAGTCCTCTGACAAGATTGTCCTTCACTAATTTATTAATTGTTTTGATGTTAACATGGCTTAACCTCCTGTGCCAGAGAGCGGATTCATCAACTGATGCCTTTGACAGAAAACATGAAACACTACCAGAAGGAGTGACTTCATTCATGTCAAGCACATATAAGTTGTCCTTTCTATTAGCAGTTAGGAGAATCTTCTCTGCAGGGGGTTTAGATAGGCCAGGGGCTAACACGAAACACTCTTTGTCAGTGAAGAGCATCCAATGCTTTTGATCACATACTTGGGAAACACTCATGAGATTGAAGTCAAGTTCTTTAACATAGTTGACTCTTTCAATACTCATTCTTTCATTTGACACAGTTCCTTGTCCAGTGATAGATCCACCCTTTGAGTCACTCCCAAAGGCAACATATCCTCCATTGAAAAGTCTGAAGTTAGAGAGGATGGACCTGTTGCCTGTCATGTGCCTGGAACAGCCGCTATCTACCACCCAAGTGTTGTGTTTGTTGCCTAGCTGTCCCTGCACATGGGAGATATCTAATTAGTGGGAGGAACATTGTAGCTTGCAGCATTGTAGATAATCGTTGCTAATTTGCCATTGTCAGCAAGCTTGCAGTCAATGGAATCACTTGTTATGCTTGGAGATTGTTTGACCCTCCATTGCTGTGCTGGTGGTCTTCTAGCTTTCTTTACATTGTCGGCAGAAGATTTTGTTGCTAACAATTTTGGCTTATTTGCAGCCGATTTTGTTGCTGCTGATGCAGTTGTTTTTGATTTTCCTTTGTCAGCAGCAGAGACTTTTGCTGCTGAAGGCTTTGCTTTTGGTTTCCTGGACTTTACTTTATCAGCAGCGATTTTGTTTGCTGCTGATGGGCTGAACACAGATGGACGATTTGCAACTTGATTAAAAGGGTTGAACTTGCATGTTGCAGCAAAGTGGTTTGATTCCCCACATATGATGCAAGTTTGTTGAGGTTTCTGCATCTTCACTCTTTGAGGGGATAGAGACTTCCTGAACTTTGTTACCTTTGCATCATAGCTTCTTACCTGTTTGTTTCTGTTTGTTTTCTCAAAGGCATGCTGCTTTGAGTTTCTTTGGTGATCAAGGTAGTGAAAGCAGGTGCTGGCTGTGTGATTGTATTTGCCACACACAAAGCAAGATAGTGCTATCTTGTCCCTGTGAAAGTGCACATAGTCCTTTCTTTGAAACAAGTCTTTGAAGTTCCAGGGATGAGCTTTGTTATGTTCAAAAGTGGCTTCTTCTAGTGTCTTTTGAACATAAGGAACCTTTTCTCCAGGTGCATGAAAGATATCAAACACCCTTCTCTTTGTGATTGGCTTTGACTGAGACTTTGGGTTGGTGAAACCTGATGTCTCTCCCTTTTCAATGTTTAGCTTTCTTCCACCTGGAGGATAGCTAATCTTGATTTGTTTGAATGGGATTGGTGCTGGAATAGCTGGAGTAACAACAGGAAATTCAGCTTTGTTTAGAACAGCTTCAGAGATAGGAGCAGATGGGACTGCACTAGTTTCGCAATTGTCTGAGCAGGTTGACTCAGATTCTGAAGAGGTGGAGCAGTTTTCCACAACACATGCATCCATTAAAGGATCAAGGGTTTGGTTTGCCATGTCAAGGTTTGCAGTATTGAAGCTTGGTTGGTGAATGGCAACATAATCAGCAGGAGGAGGAACTGTCTGGTACTCGTCACTATGATATCCAAGTCCAGTTCTTACTCTTTCATGGACTTGAATATCTAACAATCTTTGTAGTTTTTTAGATGAAAATTCATATTTTTCAACATGAACTTTCTGTTCAGCCAGTTCAGCTCTGGTAGCTTTAAGTTTTACTAATAGATCATCAATCTGAGTTTCTAGATTAGTTTGTTCGTGTTTTAATGAAGAAATCTCTTTCTTAAGACAGTTAATTTTTTCTTTGTAAGTATCTTCGACCTTTTTGAATTCAGACTTCATTTGATGAAACTCTTCATTTTGATCTATCAGATTTTGGTTATGCTTTCTATAACCTAAAACTTTGTCAATGCAAGCTTGAGAGCAAAGATGTTCAAATACCTGAGGTGGTATCTCTGCATTGTCTGCCATAAGTGCTTGGTTGGAGGCAGAAACATCTTCATATTGAAAACTCCAGTCAAAGTCTGTAGTTCCAACATTTGAACATGCTGCAGTTTGTGCTGGAGGAGTTCCTTGCTGCTGCTGCTGCTGCCTGGGCTGTCCTTGATAGGCTTGCTGCTGATAGGCTTGTTTTTGATGGCTGGCACCCTGATTGGCTTTTGGTGCCTTGCACTCCCTGGCAAAGTGACCCATTTGGTTACAGTTGTAACACCGGATCTTGCTTTTATCCAAACCAACTCTGGTGTTTGAGTTGTTGTTTGGAACAGATCTTCCGGTTCTAGAGTAGAACCTTTTTGCTCTGAGGGAGAGCATTGCATAAGAGTGCTGAATATCCATTTCTTCCAGATCATCTGGATGAAAGCATTCCAAATCCTCCTTAATGAAGTACATGCTGCTTAAGCTGTCAGAGACAAAGGCAGTAGAGGTTGACTGTTGAGGAGGCGCTTCTAGAAGAAATGGAGATGAGTTGGATTGTGAAACAGTTGGTGTTTGAGGATGAGTGACAATGGGAGGATGGTAGTTGCTTGCACTAGGACCAGAATGATCAGAGTGAAGTGCTGAGGTGTTGGTGGAGGAAGTGGTGGCTGATTGATAACTGGAGCTCCTTTCTTTAGCCTGAATCATTTCTAATTCATAGGTTTTAAGCATGCCAAAGAGCTCAGTCATCTGGAGAGTCTTTAGATTCTCCGTTCTTCTGATGGACACAGTGTATAGTGTCCAACAGGTGGGAAGAGATCTTATGAACTTCTTCAGAATGTCTTCATTTTCCAGGGTCACCTTGGAGCACTGCAGTTCTCCTACCAGATACGTGTACCTGTTATATAAAACTGTTAGTGACTCACCTTCCTTCCAGGCGAAGTTCTCATACTGTTGCTTGAGGATGTCACGTCTGTTTTCTTTGACCTCCTCAGATCCAGCAAACATCTTCTCCAGGGCTTCCCATAACTCCTTTGCGGTTTTGTAAGCCCTGAAGTTGTGAAAAACTTCATTTGGAAGGCACATTTGGATAGCTCCTAATGCCTTGAAGTCCACCTCCATTTTCTTGATGTCTTCTTCAGAATACTTGGAGGGTTCCTTCGGGACTAGTGGTCCTCCAGAGTCAGCCGAGGCCACCATGGGGATATAAGGTCCATCCCTTATGGATTTCCACATTCCGTATTCTTGGTAGCAGAAGAAGCTTTCCATACGGTTTTTCCACATATCATAGTCCTCCCCAGACACCAACCTCGGTGGTCGGTTGATACTGCCGATGTCTTCAAATCCATTACTTTGTGCCATTTCTGTTTTGTGTGACTTGATTAAGAATAGAGTTTAGAATAGAATCAGAAAGTGATTAAACAAATGTTAGTTTGTTTAATCTTGAGCCAAAGCTCTGATACCACTTGTAGGATCGTGAGATTACAAGGTGATTCTATTCTAGTTGATATTGGCGGAAACAATAACAACTACACAAATGTAATCGAACAGACAGAAAGAATACTAGTAAGATCACTGTTGTATTAAGCTTAGTGAATAAACGATTACAGATGAAAACTCTGAGAAGAAGCACACTTACAATGAAGTGGTTACACAGTATTTATAGTAACTCAGAATCAAGACAAACCCTTGATTCTGAGGATCAGATCGAACACAGACCGTTGATCTTGTTTATTAATCTAAATTATACGCAAAGGCTAATCTAGATAACTTTATTGAAGCGTCTTCTTAGGCATCATTGTTTGCATGCTTGGAGACGCGCAACAAGGTCCTTTATTGGTTGCACCACTGAGGTTCCTTCTGCTTGGAGTGTGGCAGTTGCTTTTGCAGAAAGTTGTCAGAGACTCTTGGCATGGATAGTCAGCTGCAACGTTTGGTCTTCAGTGAATAAAGCTATCAGCAGCAAAGTTGAGAATACTGCTGCTGATAAGCCCATCAGCAGCAACTTGTGTTGAAGGCTGCTGATAAGCCTATCAGCAGCAACAAGTGTTGAATGCTGCTGATAAGCCTATCAGCAGCAACAAGTGTTGACTGCTGCTGATAAGCCTATCAGCAGCAATTGTACTTAGAATAATTTGGTAGCAATCAGTCTTTGGTTCTACACAATCAACACCTTAATAGAATCCTAAATCATAACCGACATTATGATAATTAATATCCCTATCTTAGATTTATACGAAGAAACCTAAGGGTGTTCAGAAACCTTACCTTGGCACTATCTACGGCAATTTACGGGCGTTTTGCTAGAAAATGGACTCTCGTATGCGAAGCTTGGCTTGGTAATGGAACTTCAGAGTGTGTGTGTGTGTTTTAGATGGCATAAAGTGTGTGGGAAATGAGTTGAGATTGGGTTTCTATTTATAGGCAAGTTTAGGGCTCATGACGGACCATTACCAGGGGTGACGGTCCGTCACCCAATTTGGGGCGGCAAGCATAACGGACCGTTACGCCCCGTGACGGTCTATCATAGGGTTACACGTGTCATGATTGCTCCGTTAGTCAGCATACACGTGTTATCTCCTGGTTCTTTATCGTGTTGAACCCGTAACGGACCGTTATGTCCTATGACGGTCCGTCACCACCGTAACGGACCGTTGTGTCTTGTGACGGTCTGTCACAGTCATTTTTGGTCTTTCAACTTTCAGGAACTTTCATTTTAACTCTTTGGGATTTATTTTTTAATACTTTTTTTATCCCTAATAATACTTAGGAATTATGTGTGACAACTAGCTTTTGTAATATAATAGGTCTTTTGTACTTTAATTTTGTAACGTTTTCTAAGTATGAGGTTAAGTTTTGTAACAGGCGAACTTAACAAGTTCGCCTAAGCCACTGTGGCAGTTTTATTGCCTATAAATAGTGTGTTTTTTTTTTCATTTGTAACTGAGTTGATTACAAGTTGTATGCACATTTATCATAGCAATATCAGAGAGTATTTGGAAATCTTGTGTTGTTATTAATTCGTACGCGCATATTCGTTAGGATTCCGCACTACGAGTCCGCGTAGCATGTTATACGTCTGAGATCGATCTGTAGACCCGCTTGGACCTACACTCTCATCTTCTATGTTGCTCCTACATAACAGTCCTTTTTTCTTGTACCTACCTATGAAACTGCGAAGACCTTTGTCTTCCTTTTGCTTGATCTAGTACAATACAGTAGCATCTTTCGTATACTTCTTCGGTTGGGTGAAATTAGCAAGGAATTTTTGACTCAGGTCGTCAAAAGAATCAATGCTTCTTTCTGGAAGGCTGCTGAACCATAGGCGACCAGATCTGATTAGTGTTTGCATGAACATGTGAAAACACTCAGCGTTTTTCCATCTTTCAACACCTGCCGCACCACAAAATACCTGCAGATGGTCTTCAGGGTCATTAGTTCCATCATATGTTTTAATGTTTGCTGGCGTCTTCATCTTCGGTGGGAAGTAAAAATTGGCTATTCTCTCAGAGAATCATGAGAACGAAGTAGGCCGGTACAGTCGAAAGATCTCGTTTGCTTCTACTCGAGTGGCTGTGAGAGTTTCTTGCATCAAGGGTCTCACTGCTGGTGTTGTCGGACCACTCGTCATAGAAGTCATATGTTGTCGAAACAGATCCTCACCTGCTGCGGCCCGTACCATAGGCATGCCACCGACCAGGTGCTGCCAGGGGTAAGTGGTGTGCCAAAGGTTAGTATACTGAGTCATCTTGTACGAAGCAAGCTGGGGATGCACCATGTGCGGGTATGTAAACCAAGGGTATTGAGTGGTGGGAATAGGTCAGCTTACATTTGTCACATCCCTAAATTTCCACTTCGAGCTATACCCATGGGGCGTGACCCAAGAGGATCTTTACCATTGAATTACTGTGAACGACCACTAAATGGTTTTCAAAATACATGTTTTAATGCATGGCTCGAACGAACCCAAAATATGTTTGACATAGTTCAAAGTAAATATGCGGAAGCAATGTTTAAAAAGTTTCCAATGCTTAAACAAATGATTAAAAAGCGTTTGTCAAAACAAAATGTCCATGCACGATGAGTGTGTGACTCATGTGGGTGCATCCTAGCCGCATATCCTATTGATGTGTTGCAAAACACATATATTCTACCTTATTCGGGTTGGTTTTATGATCAAATTCATGAGATTTTGGTATTTATTTGGTTATTCGGTGAATTTGCAGGTTTGTTAGATAATTTAAAGTAATTCTGGAAGAAAAGATCATTCCTGGAAGAAGCAGAAGAAAACAAAAGAAAATTCTGCAAAACTAGCCCGTAGCGGACCGCTAAAGAAGCTTGTAGTGGTCCGCCACGCCCCTAAAGAACATAATCATTGGGGCAGTGGCCCGCGTGCCATTCCCTGCTTACATCAGCCCTTTGCGGACCGCTAAGACACTTTGTAGCAGTCCGCTACCAACGCGTTGCAAAAAAATACCCTAATCAGCCGTTATAAAAGTTTTGGGATGAGTCTCATTGGGGGGGATCGATTGTTTGCAGCTTATAGAGAGCAGAGAGACTTCCAAGACGAGTTTGGAGCATTAGGAACCCTTGGACTGCTCGTGGGGATTACTTTTCTGTGATGCCCTAAAATCCACAGCGGGTTACCCGCAGGTCGTGACTGTCAAGGATCAGCGGTCATGGTCATTTCAAACGACCTCTAAATCGTTTTCGAAAAGACAATCCATTTGAACATCATACGAAAATAATAAGTAATACAGAGTTTATGAAAATGTGGAATGTAAAGTGCGGAAACAACAGAAAATGTATCAAAATACAGGGGCATAAACATTTAGGTTCCCATAAACATAAGCCTCTAATGAAAAACATGAAATGAGACTCAAGACATGCAATCCTAGTCCTTGTGTGAATGTTTAGCGACCTGAGATAAACATGCTTAAAAGTGTCAACACAAGGTTGGTGAGTTCACAGGTTTAAGTAATAGTAAAGAAATGAAAACAGTGTATCAATAAATCTATACTAGTGATTCGATTGTTGATCAGACAATAAACATTAAATATATAAGCAATCACTGAAACC
The DNA here is from genome assembly GCA_023525975.1 of Smallanthus sonchifolius. Classification (NCBI taxonomy): domain Eukaryota; kingdom Viridiplantae; phylum Streptophyta; class Magnoliopsida; order Asterales; family Asteraceae; genus Smallanthus; species Smallanthus sonchifolius. Next base: position 22,873,106 of record CM042030.1, on the reverse strand, counting down.
GAAGTTCAACAAAGGAATCCAGAAACTAGCATTTTGCCTCTTACGTGCCCATCATGCAATGGATTAGGTCAATGATGCACCCGTTCGACTCCCAGTCAAAGTTAGCGCGACTAACCCGGGTGGGGGTTGTTAAACCCAATAGTACTATTCATGATCACATCGCTTTGTGAAATAATTAATGGTTCGACTATGAGAGGACTTTACGTGCGAAAAATGCACCAACTTATATATATTAAATCGAAATCAATGTAACGTCATACGACTATGAAAGAAAATGGTTTAGCATGTATCTCCCCCAAATGGAAAAGTAAGTAAAATGGGGCCGTGAAAACTCACATGAGAATGAGGTGAATGAAGTATGAAAAGCAAATACGAGAATCCTAGCAAGTCCGGACAAACGACCTATCTGAGCCCTAGAAACATTAAGGCTATAAGGTATATGAAAAGTAAACGTGGTTTAGGTAACCACATTCATCCAAACGACTCAATGTTGAAAGGTTACATTGACGTTTTGAAAAGGTTTGACCAAGTTTGACTAAGTTTGACCATTGTTGACCAATGTTGAATAATGTTGACCAACCTTGACCAAGTGTGACACGACGACCCGTTAGTGACTGATATGTCATCATTTATACATGTTTTGCATGCATAATAATCTCCATATTATGGTACTAATTGAATAATAACCTTGCAATTGATACTTAAAACGTTTATATTTTGTAATTGCATATTATTCGGTGTTGAAAATATAAATCAAGATAAAAACTATCAAAAACACCAAGAAATCAAGCTTCTAGAATGTCCATTCCCGAGCTTTGACCCCCAAGAAGTCAAAATTGGTCAACGAAAGTCAACAAGGAGCTAAAAGACAAAGCAGGAGAGCTGGAAGGGCAATGCACGGTCGTGCATCCCATTGCACGGCCATGCAAAGCCTAACTTGCTCCCCAAGGACCTAGTATACTGCCATTAATACCCGTTTTGATTCGCGAGGCCTTTGCACAACCATGCAATGCACATTTTGGGCCCTATAAATAGATGTCTTGGGTTCTTGGTTTCACACACCTCAAGATCCCATACACGAGCAACCAAAGCTAAAGAAAGTCTGTTTTTGTAGATAGTAGAGTGGCTCCTCCTCTTTGTCCGCAATAGGGGAGCCTACGAAACTCAGCGTTACGCTAGTTAGTATGGTCATTCATGGCTAAAATTACTGTATGGCTAGGGTGAAGATGATGTTTGGTGCATGTTAATGTTTGACGTATTAATCTAGTGGTATGTTTATGTCTTTAACTATTCATTCTTAAAACAACCATTTGGTGGCTTTTATTATTGTCTAAATCCATCTTTATATTTGTGAGTTTTCTTGATTTTAAAATGTAAGATTGTAAAACCTTTTTAATCAAACCTCATTTGAAGCTTGTACATCTTTATACAAGCAGAGATTGGTAAGCCAAGGCTTGGTTTACATTATTAAGGTCATACGTCTTTATACGAACTTATTATGCGACCAATAATTGGTGAACTCATGTTGGGAACGGTACGTCTTTATACTCGGTCCCATTGTTACACCGCCTCCCGGTGAACAAAATTTAATCAAGAATTGTGGACTCAAGTTTAGAACGGTACGTCTTTATATTTAAGTTTAATACAAAGCATTTACGTTCGATGTCTTAAACCAACCCGGAGATGACCTTTCGAAGGGTTGATGATAACTGTTGTCCCTAACGGGAGGCACTACTATTTTAATTTAAAGATTTTAATTCGTGAATCAAGTGTCGTGAGGACGAGGCTCTAGCGGTGACCCGGGTCACAAGTTTGTAGTAGTCATATCACTGGATTAGTCAACTTAACATTATCACGTACCAAGTTGATTCTGAAAAACTCCTATCCAAAAGACGCAATTAGGACAAATTGCAAAACTCCTATCCAAAAGACAACAAGGAAGCCTCTCGAGTAATACTGAAACCAATCCAAAAGCAAATGTAAGTGCTATCACTCTTCAAAATAGCAAGGATTATCCAGAAATAAGAAAGGATACTCTGAATCATAGAACTCTAATGAAATATACGATCAACCAACATTTATCGAATTTGAAAAAGAGTCAGAAGAGATGGTTCGATCCTCTTATTTTTTTTTATCGAACCGAGAGATCCATGAATCGGGATCCTGATGCATATAGATACAAATGGTCCACTGGGAGCAATAATTTCCAGGAACATTTGGATCTTGAGTCACTTAGGCCGGTTCTATAGTTGCAATTGAAAGGCGGATATAACTTAAAGTTGTATTAAGTGGGCGTAGTTGAGGGAAACGTATCCAAGCTTGAGAATACTTGTCATGCCCCTCAAATTGAGAATTGTATAGTTGACATAATCGGTTAACATTACCTACCTAAATAGCCATGCTAGGGGAGTGTGCTCAGCCTTTCACTGTGCAATGGTGAACCGGGATCTCATTCCTAATTATAGATTTTTTGCATTTGGGTCATAAATTTAATTTGGACGTTATGCATGAAAAATACTAAAAACTATATTTTGAATTTGGTTGATGTCTAACGAATCCAATCACAACTCCTCATTCTCAATAAAGTCAATCCTTAAGAAGGACAAACTTGACAACTCCAACTTCATGGATTGGTACCGTAACCTGAAAATTGTTATCAGGGCTAAGAACAAGATGTATTTTCTCGAAGAACCAATCCCAGAAGAACCTACTGCTGCTATAGGCATTGCTCGTAAAACCTTGGATAAACATGTGGATGATTCCATAAAGGTCTTCTGCTTAATGTTGACATCCATGATACCAGAACTTAAGAATAATCTAGTTGTTATGCCAGCTTACGACATGATTAGGCAACTGCAGGAAATGTTTCGACAGCAAGCTCATCATGAACACTTTGAAGTGATGAGATCACTCACAAGCTGTCGTATACAAGAAGGTTCTTCGGTCAGCACTCAAGTGTTGAAGATGAAGGGTTACATTGATCACTTATCACGTCTTGACTCTCCCTTGAGCAATGAACTGGATGGGGATATAATCCCCAACTCACTGCATAAGTCATATGACCAGTTCACTTTGAACTATAATATGAATGCTTGGGACAAAACTATTCTGGAGTTGCATATGATGCTCAAAACTGTTGAGATGAACATACCGACTTCTAGGAAGTCTGGTCCGGTGCTAATGATCAAGGAGGGTCGAGTTAGGAAATCTGAAGTCAAGAGAAAAGGCAAGAAAAGCTTCAAGGGCAAGGGGAAAGGCAACGCTGTTGCCAAGAAACTTCTGAAGGATGTTCACTCGTTAATAAATTCTGTTATAAGTTATCCTAAATAACTTACCTAAAACTGCAGGGACTGTTTCTGTCAATTCTTCAAACTCCAACTTCATGGATTAGTTATGTAAATACTCATAAATCAAATCTATTGACTTTACAAAGTCAGATTTTTATTCTGTTGACCGTTGAAAGTCAAACAAACTAGTCCTTAACTCTATACAAACCGCAAGGGCTAAATCTGTCAAACTCTAAAGCTTCAATTCACATGAAACTTCAGGGACTGAATCTGCCAAGTCACAAAACCCTATTAGCGGACTTCTCAAAGTCAAAATCTTGTTTCTGTTGACTTTGAAAGTCAAACTAACCGGGTCCTAACCCCATCCAAACTTGAGGGACCAGTTCTGCTAAATCTCAAACTCAATTACATGAAAATCTCAGGGACTAGATCTGTAATTAGACCAATTACGATTCTGTTGACTTTAGAAAGTCAACCTTAGCATTCTTGTTTCAAATCCGTGAGATTTACACAAATTTTTTTTAATCTTCATAACTGCAATATACATTAACTGTCATAAACAACCACTACTACGGCAATTAACTAGTTAATGATTCGAAATTAATCCCAATTATGGGAATTCAATTTGAAACCGTCGAAGTTATTCCCTATAACTCACCAATTCGTACAAATTCGATCGTTTACACTAAGATCGATCACTTACGCAAACTAAACGAAGTCCATAGAATCTGTCTCACACCCCAATTCGATCGATAAGCAACAGGAGTCGTCGGAGGCCAACCCCGTCACAATCAACAACCGTTTTAGTCGAGCACCTCCAATCCGAAACACATTCTGGTAATTTCTTACATCAACACCTTCGTTTTAATCTATGGAGCAATAACCCTAACCTAATTGGGGTTCATATTATCGGATTTAACTCGATCGAAACCTAGGGTTCATACGGATTTCGTTTTAGTCGAACCCTATCAATCCGATATCAAATTATGAAATTGAACGCATCCTTAGTATCGTCTCGATGCCCGGATTAAAAGCCCAATGAAATCTAGGGCTTATATCATCAAATTGAAACCTGACTGATTCTAGGGTTCATCGCGATCTGGGTTTAATCGAATCCAAATCTACACACGATTTCAGTTCAATTAATTCATACGAGCAGTTTCACAATCCTCCGTTTAATGATAACCCTATGATTCCAAGCATTTTCATTATAAAAATCGATCGATTTGATCTTGTGTTCAAACCTAGGGTTACGGTTCTTAATTCACAAAATTAACGACCTCAAACTTGTCGATTTTACGATTAAACTCACCCATAGGTTCGAAATACCTCGATCATCAAAACCCCTATGTCTTTTGGTTCAATCGAAACCGAATTCGGCGGATTCAGGGGGGAGTTCAATCGGACTAGAGTAAAGGGGAAGAACACATGGGTGTTGAGGATTAAAACGTATTTGATCCGAATCCTAATGCGATGACCCTAGCGGGCGGGACTGGTTAAGTGTGTGTGCTTGTGTAGGAGAGACCCGGGTTCGAGTCTCTCCACACCGTTTTATTTTTAAACAGTTTTCCTTGTATTATTTTAATATAAAAATCAAATCGTATAATATTATATTATTATACAAATGTGTTTTAGCCCGGGAAACAACCCGTAGGCTCGGGTTTGAATTATTAACCAATTTTTATATTATTCCCACTTTTGTAAATAAAATATTTGTGTTATTGTCAAACAAAAATAATATGTTTATATTATTTTCAAACCGTAACTTCGTATAAAATAATATATTTATATTATTTTCAACCCGTGACTAATGTTACTAAATAATATATATTTATATTATTTCGTATCGTTTTATAACTCGTGTGACGTTTTAAACTAAATAATAATATAATTAGTTATATTATTTACTCGCATTTATTATATCGATTAAAAATATTATATTTATTATTTCTCCACAAATGATTATTTAGTTAATCCGACGAGCCAAAAAATAATATATTAAATTATATTATTTTCCTAACTTTTATAAACGACATTAACATACGAGTTTATTTATTTATTTAATATTATTCGTTATTAACGTTCGACTCGTAACACTCTGATCCGTAATTAGTATTTTAAGAAATATATATATATTTCCGTAGACACGTTCGTCTACTCTTAAATCCTTAGAAAGCGTTAAGATGTTCTAACTTCCGTGTCGTCGTCACAAATCCCATATGTCCCTAACTTATGTGTTATAATTATAGGACATACGTAAGCCGTGCAGGCTAACACTTGAGATTTCAAATCTCATACTTGTGTGATACTACCTCCTACGCAACGCAGGTGAGTTTCACGGCCCTTTTTACTGTTTTTATTTGAGGGAGAAAACATGTCACAACCTTTTTGGTTTATTGTAATTCATATGATATCACTGTTGAGGCTAAGCGTAACACACTATCATGAAAAGTCCTCACACACATCGGACCATTAATATGATATGAACGGGGTAATTTTGGTAGTACTACTGGGTTTGACAAACCCCACCCGTGTTAGTCGCGCTAACTCGATTGGAGGTCGAACGGGTGTTATATTGACCTTAACACATTAGTCAGAGTTGATAGACCTGGCTGGAGGCAAACAAACAAACACACTGTCAGTTTCGGTTGCGAGCGCTTTAGCAAAACATGAATATAGGCATGCAACCTATTGATATGCATATTCAATGTACATAATCCGTAAACGCTTTACTTTAAATAATTGAAACCTGTGAACTCACCAACCTAGTGTTGACTCGTTTTCTTACATGTTTTCTCAGGTTGGTACTCAGGATCACGTTAAGTCATTCATGTGTCTTGGACTCCAATTGAAATAATTATCTACTGAATAATATTTATGTTTTGTTTGTAATTGGACTTGGGCGCGTTGTTTTGCGCATTTACTTTCGTTTAACGCTTCCGCATATACACTCTGAACTTTGATCTTTTATGTTATTACATTTCAAGTCCCATATAGTGTCGTTTGAAGTAACTGATGTCTGAGATCCTGGTTTGTCACCTTCCAAAAAATTTGGGGGTGTGACAGATTGGTATCAAAGCCATTGGTTAATGAGAACTAGGACTGCATTCTAGACTATAGCCACACACATTAGTTACTTGGCATAGACACTTACTCCTTATGTTTCAGGAATTATGTCTACACCACCATCTTCACCACCTACCAATCAGGAACATGATATTCCTGCTATTGCATCATCGGAGCCCAAGAGGTGTAGGCTTGAGCCCGTTGATAACTCTATTGTGTAGGAGAGCCCATGCATATCCGAAATGGGAGTGACTGGGATTGGTACCCCGGTTTACTGAATAAATGGGTTAGACAGGAACGAGTTCCATCACCGTACTTTGGAGCTTCATCATCATCAGGACAACGTTTACCATTGCTACCTTGTCAATTGGAGCAAGCATTTGCAGCATTTGTAGCAAATATGGATCGAGAGATCCGGAATATGAGAGACGCAACAGGAGCGATCACAGGTCTATTAAGAGGAGAGAAACAAACGGATTATAGGATAGATCTGCTAGTAGCAGAACTGGCAGGCACTGACTGCTTGCATAATGCATTAGTGGACGAGGTAAGGGCGTTACAGGCTAGAGTGAATGCACTCAAGGAGGCTGAAGTAGAATCTCAGGAAAGAATTGGAGAGTTAGAGATACAACTTGCAGCAGCTCTAGAGCCAGCTGAAGTACCCGATTTTGAGCCTGAGGATGAGCCCGAGGAAGTAGAGGAGGATGATGCTGAATCAGTCATCTCATCCGCCGACAGTGGAGATTGATATTCCATTCTATTCTATCTTATCTTATTTTGTCATTTCTTTATGTTTCAAATAAAAAGCTAAATGGGTAAGGATGTTCCCATTCCAATAAAATCTTAGTGAACTGTTTGAGTTGAACCATTTATTCTATGGCCTTATGATTTAAGTTAGCCTTATACTAAAATCATAAAACTGCATGTCTTTGCACATCTCCTTTTGTTTGCTTACACTTGAGTGATGAAAATAAGCGATGTATTTACTCATTTCTTGTGTTTGTGAATATGAAGAATCATGGTCGGACGTGGACGTGGCGGTCGCAACGGTGGTCGTGGAAATATAAACCTGACACCAGCCGAACTGGCCGCGTTAATTAATGACAGTGTTGCTGAAGCCTTAGCAGCACACATTGCAGGTAAACTTGTCAACCGTTAACTCTAGACAACCAACTGTACACATTTATTCCACTCTTTCCTAAACCCAATCTACTCTTTCTAATCCAGGGCAAGCGAACAATCCACAAAACAATCAGCATGTCTGTACCTTCAAGACATTTATGGACTGCAAGCCCCACACATTCAGTGGAGCTGAGGGAGCTGTCGGATTACTCCGATGGTTTGAAAAGATTGAATCTATGTTCTCCATGTGTAACTGCCCTGTGGCCGACCGAGTCAAATTTGCATCAGGAACTCTAAAGGGTCCTGCCCTCACATGGTGGAATGCACAGGTCCAGATGCTAGGTCTGGACATAGCCAATGCATCACCATGGGAAGACTTCAAGATCCTGATGAAGGAAGAGTATTGTCCCAGGGATGAAATTCAGAAACTCGAGGGAGAATTCTGGAATCTGAAAATGGAGCGTTCTGAAATAGAACTCTACACCACTCACTCGCATGAATTAGCGGGGATGTGTCCTCACATGGTCACACCACCCTACAAGAGAATCAAAATGTTTATCAGTGGATTAGTACCACAAATCCAGAGCATGGTTACTTCATCCAACCCCACTACCATTCAAAAAACCATCCGTCTTGCTCACAAACTGACGGACCAAGCCGTTACCCAAGGGACACTACCTCCCAGGAAGTCAGCATCCAAGTCTACTGACAACAACAAGAGGAAGTATGACAGTAGCAATAACAACATGGGATTTCAGTCAAATCAGCCACAGCAACAACAACATCGTAGGTTTGAACCTACGAAGAACTTCAACCGGTCGACCTCTTCGAGTCAGCATCAAAGTGGTTATATTGAGAGACACCCAAGGTGTAACAAATGTAATTACCACCACCTCGGTTCTTGCGACAAAAACTGTTGTCAGCGGTGTGGCAAGGTGGCGATGCTGCCAAAGACTGCAGAGGGGAATTACAAGCCAAGCAACCCTTCCAACAACCGGGTTTTACCAAAGGTTGTTTTGAATGTGGAAAAGAGGGACACTTCCGGAAGGATTGTCCACAATTAAAGAGGGGTGGAAACGACAACAACAACAACAACCACCAAGGCGATAATAACAACCAGGGAAATAATGCAGGGAATGGTGCAAAGGGGCGAGCCTTTGTGCTAGGATCCGGAGAAGCTCGTTATGACCACAACGTGGTTACCTGTAAGTTCCTTCTAAACAACTATTTTGCTTCTGTACTATTTGACACTGATGTTGATAGAAATTCCATGACTAATAAACTTAGCAGCCTACTAAGAAAAACCCCAACCCTGTTAGAAGACAGATACACCATAGAAATAACCAACGGACAAATAATAGAAGCAACCCATGATCTTAAGGGTTGTAAACTCGAACTGACTAGTCATAAATTTGACATTGATCTTATGCCGGTCTCACTCGGTAGTTTCGACGTAATTGTCGGAATGGACTGATTATCTAAGAACCAAGCTGAGATTGTTTGTCGCGAGATAATCGTTCGCTTTCCTCTTCCTAATGGAGAAATCCTCTCCGTCCAAGGCGAAAGGAGTGGTGCTATTATGGGCATCATATCCTTCATGAATGCACAAATAATAGTCTCACTTACCTCTAGTGGAGTTCTCCTACATTAATAGTTATCACACTATCATCAAGACGGCACCATTCGAGGCATTGTACGGACGTAAATGCCGATCTCCTATATGTTGGGCTGAAGTTGGGGATAGCCAACTTACAGGTCCCGAACATATATTCGAAACCTCTGAAAAGATCATTCAAATCCGAAACCGTATGGCGGCAGCTCGTGAGCATCAAAAGAGCTATATCGATAAGCGTCGTAAACCGTTAGAGTTTCAAATAGGCAACATGTTCCTATTCAAAGTCTCACCTTGAAAAAGGTGTAATTCACTTCAGGAAACAACGTAAACTGAATTCTCGTTATGTTGGAACGTTTAAGATAGTGAAGAGAATTGGCCAGTAGTGTATCAGCTGGACCTACCTGAAGGACTTAGTGGTGTACACAATGTCTTTCATGTCTCGAACTTGAAGAAATGTCTAGCAGACGAAGCACTAGTAGTTCCACTTGAGGAACTACAAATCGATGAACAACTGCGGTTCGTTGAAGAACCGGTAGAAATCATGGATAGGGAAATCAAAACGCTGAAACGCAGTAAAATCCCTATTGTCAGAGTTCGTTTGAATTCGAAACGCGGACCAGAATTCACGTCGGAACGCGAGGATCAGATGATACACAAGTATCCGCATCTGTTCAAGCAATCCACTTCAAATTCTTAAAGTACTATCCTAATTTTCAGGACGAAAATTCTTTCAACTAGGGGATGATGTGACACCCTAGAAATTTTTTTTTTTATTTGTTTAATTTTCGGGACGAAAATTCTTTCAACTATGGGATGATGTGACAATCCGGACTTTAGAGTTATGTTAAAAGTTAACCTAAATAACTTACCTAAAACTGCAGGGACTGTTTCTGTCAATTCTTCAAACTCCAACTTCATGGATTAGTTATGTAAATACTCATAAATCAAATCTATTGACTTTACAAAGTCAGATTTTTATTATGTTAACCGTTGAAAGTCAAACAAACTAGTCCTTAACTATATACAAACCGCAAGGGCTAAATCTGTCAAACTCTAAAGCTTCAATTCACATGAAACTTCAGGGACTGAATCTGCCAAGTCCCAAAACCCTATTAGCGGACTTCTCAAAGTCAAAATCTTGTTTCTGTTGACTTTGAAAGTCAAACTAACCGGGTCCTAACCCCATCCAAACTTGAGGGACCAGTTCTGCTAAATCTCAAACTCAATTACATGAAAATCTCAGGGACTAGATCTGTAATTAGACCAATTACGATTCTGTTGACTTTGGAAAGCCAACCTTAGTGTTCTTGATTCAAATCCGTGCGATTTACAAAAATTCGTTTAATCTTCATAACTGCAATATACATTAAATGTCATAAACAACCACTACTACGGCAATTAACTAGTTAATGATTCGAAATTAATCCCAATTATGGGAATTCAATTTGAAACCGTCGAAGTTATTCCCTATAACTCACCAATTCGTACAAATTCGATCGTTTACACTAAAATCGATCACTTGCGCAAACTAAACGAAGTCCATAGAATCTGTCTCACACCCCAATTCGATCGATATAGCAGCAGGAGTCGCCGGAGGCCAACCCCGTCACAATCAACAACCGTTTTAGTCGAGCACCTCCAATCCGAAACACATTCTGGTAATTTCTTACATCAACACCTTCGTTTTAATCTATGGAGCAATAACCCTAACCTAATTGGGGTTCATATTATCGAATTTAACTCGATCGAAACCTAGGGTTCATCCGGATTTCGTTTTAGTCGAACCCTATCAATCTGATATCAAATTATGAAATTGAACACATCCTTAGTATCGTCTCGATGCCCGGATTGAAAGCCCTATGAAATCTAGGGCTTATATCATCAAATTGAAACCTAATTGATTCTAGGGTTCATCGCGATCTGGGTTTAATCGAATCCAAATCTACACACGATTTCAATTCAATTAATTCATACGAGCAGTTTCACAATCCTCCATTTAATGATAACCCTATGATTCCAAGCGTTTTCATTATAAAAATCGATCGATTTGATCTTGTGTTCAAACCTAGGGTTACGGTTCTTAATTCACAAAATTAACGACCTCAAACTTGTCGATTTTACGATTAAACTCACCCACAGGTTCGAAATACCTCGATCATCAAAACCCCTATGTCATTTGGTTCAATCGAAACCGAATTCGGCGGATTCAAGGGGGAGTTCAATCGGATAGAGTAAAGGGGAAGAACACATGGGTGTTGAGGATTAAAACGTATTTGATCCGAATCCTAATGCGATGACCCTAGCGGGCGGGACTGGTTAAGTGTGTGTGCTTGTGTAGGAGAGACCCGGGTTCGAGTCTCTCCACACCGTTTTATTTTTAAACAGTTTTCCTTGTATTATTTTAATATAAAAATCAAATCGTATAATATTATATTATTATACAAATGTGTTTTAGCCCGGGAAACAACCCGTAGGCTCGGGTTTGAATTATTAACCAATTTTTATATTATTCCCACTTTTGTAAATAAAATATTTATGTTATTGTCAAACAAAAATAATATGTTTATATTATTTTCAAACCGTAACTTCGTATAAAATAATATATTTATATTATTTTCAACCCGTGACTAATGTTACTAAATAATATATATTTATATTATTTCGTGTCGTTTTATAACTCGTGTGACGTTTTAAACTAAATAATAATATAATTAGTTATATTATTTACTCGCATTTATTATATCGATTAAAAATATTATATTTATTATTTCTCCACAAATGATTATTTAGTTAATCCGACGAGCCTAAAAATAATATATTAAATTATATTATTTTCCTAACTTTTATAAACGACATTAACGTACGAGTTTATTTATTTATTTAATATTATTCGTTATTAACGTTCGACTCGTAACACTCTGATTCGTAATTAGTATTTTAAGAAATATATATATATATATTTCCGTAGACCCGTTCGTCTACTCTTAAATCCTTAGAAAACGTTAAGATGTTCTAACTTCCGTGTCGTCGTCACAAATCCCATATGTCCCTAACTTATGTGTTATAATTATAGGGCATACGTAAGCCGTGCAGGCTAACACTTGAGATTTCAAATCTCATACTTGTGTGATACTACCTCCTACGCAACGCAGGTTAGTTTCACGGCCCCTTTTACTGTTTTTATTTGGGGGAGAAAACATGTCACAACCTTTTTGGTTTATTGTAATTCATATGATATCACTGTTGAGGCTAAGCGTAACACACTATCATGAAAAGTCCTCACACACATCGGACCGTTAATATGATATGAACGGGGTAATTTTGGTAGTACTACTGGGTTTGACAAACCCCACCCGTGTTATTCGCGCTAACTCGATTGGAGTCCGAACGGGTGTTATATTGACCTTAACACATTAGTCAAGGTTGATAGACCTGGCTGGAGGCAAACAAACAAACACACTGTCAGTTTCGGTTGCGAGCGCTTTAGCAAAACATGAATATAGGCATGCAACCTATTGATATGCATATTCAATGTACATAATCCGTAAACGCTTTACTTTAAATAATTGAAACCTGTGAACTCACCAACCTAGTGTTGACTCATTTTCTTACATGTTTTCTCAGGTTGGTACTCAGGATCACGTTAAGTCATGCATGTGTCTTAGACTCCAATTGAAATAATTATCTACTGTATAATATTTATGTTTTGTTTGTAATTGGACTTGGGCGCGTTGTTTTGCGCATTTACTTTCGTTTAACGCTTCCGCATATACACTCTGAACTTTGATCTTTTATGTTATTACATTTCAAGTCCCATATAGTGTCGTTTGAAGTAACTGATGTCTGAGATCCTGGTTTGTCACCTTCCAAAACGGTAAAACTCCGTTAGTGAAATTTGGGGGTGTGACATCAAGTGCTTTCATTGTGATAAAGCTAGACACTGGAAGAGAAGCTGCCCCAAATATCTGGCTGAGCTGAAGCAGAAGAAGACTTCTAGAGGACAGTCCTTAGGTATATTCATTATTGAAATATTCTCTTTGTCTAGCAAATTTTGGGTGTTTGGCACTAGATTTGGTTTTCACATTTGTAATGATTTGCTTGGACAAAGGAAGGTTAAGAAGCTGAAGCAAGGCGACTTAGAGCTTCATGTTGCCAATGGACAAAGAGTCGCGGTGAAGGCTGTAGGAGAATATGTTCTTTTACTTCCTTCTGGTTTTGAAAAATGTTTGTTACATTCCTAGTTTAAGTAGGAATATTGTTTCGGTCTCCGCTTTGTGAGAACAAGAATTTAAATATGTTTTTGATAGTGATTTTATTTCTACATATTTGAATTATTTCTTTTAATTTACTGCAAAGCCTCAGAATGGAATCTATGAGATAAAGGTCCATTTTAACAACGCTTTATACAACATCTCCTCTAAACATATGAAAATAGATTTCTATGATACGTATCTATGGCATTGTTGACCGGGACACATAGACAATAATCGCATAAAGAAACTCCAGACTGCAGAAATTTTTAATTCCACTGGTCAAGAGTCTTTTGATGATTATGAATCTTGTTTAAGTGGCAAGTTAACCAAAGCTCCTTTTACCGGTATCGCTCAAAGGGCTAAGGATCTGTTAGGACTCGTACATACTGATGTATGTGGTCCATTCAAAACAATGTCCAAAAGTGGGGAGAGATACTTCGTCACGTTTGTTGGATATAAGATGTCCGATCGTCGATTAAATCAACGTTACTGTCGAGGTATGATCCAAAGAGTTACACTTTGGGCAACGAGCAATTAGTAATGTAAACATTATAGTTCACGAAACACGGTTTTATAATTCAGTGATTAAATATTTAATGAAATATTTATCGGTGTGTTCGGTAATTAATTATTTAGAGAAATAATTAAATACGGAGGAACTAATTGTTTAAGTGTTAAACATTAAATAATTAAAGTTTTTACTAATTAATTGTAATTAGTTAAACTGCAAGGGTTAAATGTAATTAATAATTAATTACAAGGAATTAAGTGTTAACACATGGGGTGTGATTTGTAATTAAAGAGTTTATAAATATGACCTTAATTGCAAACCCTAAACACAGTTGTTGCCTCCATATAAGTTTGCGTAGAGAACGAGACAACCGCCACCGATCGCCGGCCACCTTTCCATCACCGTCACCGCCGTTAGTACGAGTCCGTGAGACGGGTTTGCTTATTTGCCGGTTTCGTGTTCTATCACTAGCGAGACGCTCGTTGAACCAAAGTTTTGATCTTTCGGTTAATCGTCAAAGGTATAATTATTTACCCGCTATAGGTGGTTTAATTTTATTGTTTATACGCGTGTAATCGGATCACTGGCGGATCCCGGTTTAGTACCGTTGACTTGTACAAACTGCTTCCACTCATTAAATCTGATTTATTTATTTAAAAAGTTTAAATTAATTTGTTTTAAAAGTTAAAACTAGTACAAGAATTCCCAACATTGGTATCAGAGCCACCTTTACGCGTGTTTAGACATATTTTTTTATTTTTCGATCTTATTTTTTATTTGTCAAAACTTTTGTTTGACAAAAAGATTGTGTCTTTCTTCGTTTGGTTTGGTTGTGTTTGATAAATCGAGCTCTAGTGACCCTTGGTTATATCTATTTATTTTGGTTGTATTAATATTTGTACTTTTATGGGTTATTTGGAACCCGTTGTAATAGTTGGTATATTTTATTTATATATTTTTATTGTAATTGTAAATATATCGTAAACCTAACCAGACGAATACTAGAAGACCAAAGGTGGACACGAACGGGACTAGAAGATGGAGATCTTGGACTAAGTGGGAGATAGCAAGACTGATTATTTTATTGTCCCTTAGACCAATCCAGTTTCTGTTTAATGGCTCGAACGAAACCGGACAATATTTACTAGTTGCTCGACTTATATGTTTTATATTTTTTGTGGTTGTTTACATTATTTAGGATAATAATTAAACTGTAAATATTTTCTAAAACTTTTGACACAATCTTAAAACGACAAGAAAATTAAATTGTTTAAAGATTTCTCGGAAATGTTATTAAATAAAAGTATTTTTATTTAAAAGTAAAACGAGTTTTAAATTTAATTGTTTTATTTAAAACTATTTAAAATTAATTAAAGAGTTTATTATTTTAAAATATAGTTGTGACACCCCAACATTTTCAGATCAATATTCGCACCCAACATAAACGCGTTATGTTTTTATACTTCCCGAACCATTCAAAATCATAAACTCGAACAATAAAAGTCTAGCAAATATAGTACAATTGATCGTTTCAAACTTTATTAATTATAAGGATTCATGCGGACGTAAAACCCATATAACACGAACAATAACGATTAATTATTATAATGGAAAACCAATTAGAATTATATATTCTAATTAAAACGTTTATGTCTACACGACTAAGTCTTTAATATTTATTTCATGACAAAATATGAACATACTCGTGAAAACATTTCTTGAGTTATTATTAAATATTATTCTCTTTAGATATTTATATATGAGAAAGATCACATCAAACAATCACACTCAGACTCTAATCTTCATGATGATGTTGTAAGCACTAGCCTTAATCAATCAACCCAAGTTACACTCAAAAATCTTTTCTTTCATAATTATTAACCAAGTCCACACTTCATCCATCACCTTCATCAAATCAACTCTTCATGACACATTCAACCAAGATCTTGGCTATATTCCAATCATCATGATTACACCTTGATCTTTTGTTCACTACAACACACAACCACCTAATATATTTATGTAACAAATATTTATGAACTAAATCCACAATGACCTTTCCGAAGGCCTTACCGCATGCAGTCACATTTAAACACACTAATATGTGAGTAACTACATTTCTACTTTAGACAAGATGGGAATTGAGTGTATATGACCAAACTAGCTAGTAACTAGTTAGATATAAATCCGCACGCCACTAGTGTAACAAAACCGAACTAAATTACCGTGTATTACCCTAAGTGAGATTCAAATAATCAAATACCCTAAATATATCGCACCTAAACCCACTAGTCACTCACCAAACCCAAACCACCCCTACCCTAGGCCATTTTTGGCCCAAAATCCCAGAAGGGGGCCACCCACATAAGATTTTCCTTTGAATAATTTGATTTGTGACTAGAACCATTCCTATTCATCCATAAGCACACTCCATCATCATTTGAAATCTTTACATCTATACCATCCACTCATTCTGACTAACCAAACACACAATCTATCCCTCTCTCTCTTTATATATATGAACGGCTCTATCACCATCACATCACCATTTTCATTCAAACACTCAAACTTCCATATGTATATATATGTATAGAATGATCACTCATCTAACCTCCCTGTCTCCTTTTCTTTCTCGTTCTCGACACAATTCCGACATACACACACTAAATTTTGAATCACCTACTAGTAATCAAGCAAGAATCAACCTCCTTTGGTGTTCAAAGGAAGAATACAAAGATTTCGTGAATGATTCTAGCTACAAACCCAAAGATCTCTCATATTTCTTCTTAAAAACCAACATCTACATCTCTAGTGGGTATAACACTTCATAAACTCTCTCTTCTCTTTAGATCTAAGCTTAATGTGCACTTTGTTCACCCAATAAATGTAACGATTTCATAAAATCCCGTAACTAAGTGAATTAACGACAGAAAAAGAAGCTAGATCAAGAAAATAAAGCATGTATATGTGTGTATACATACCGTATGTGTGTACGTATCTATATGTGAGTTTTGTCATAAAAAGTTTCTAAAGTTTAAGAGTGCTCAAGCATGTGTAGTCTAATATTTAGATCTTGATAGATTATGGATATTTGGTCATCTAGTTCATATTAAAATACGTAGATCTACAAAATAAGTGGCATTAGAACATGTATAGATGTATGTATATGCGTACATAATATTTTATGTCTACAATGGTTAGATAAATGTGTATATATGTATAAATACGTTTGGATTCATACGTTTGGGTACTTGAAAACATACGTTTATATAAACTTGGTTTATTAAAAGTACTTGATCATTTTGATAAAGCATATATAACTATACATATGTATAGTTTGGTCATTTCAAATAAAAACAAGTTTTACAAATAAAGAAACGTTTTGTAGAGTCTTATCTTATGTATAAGCTGTTGTCATTTATTGTATGTTTAAACAGTTTTCGACTAGTTTACTTTATGTCATTTCATTAAATGTAATTTCAGTTTTCTGTAATTTACTGCTTTATTAGCTAAGTCTGGGCCATCGAAACTACTTAGTTTCGATTGAGTTTGTTCAATCGAAACTAGTAGTTTCGATAGATGGTAGTTTCGACAGTTCTGTGTATCACTTGTAAATGGTCAATCGAAACTAGTAGTTTCGATTGAACATAGTTTCGATACCTGTCACTACTATAAATAGCCTAGTTTGAGAATGTTTAGGGTGTGAGTAGCGGTTGTAACCCTGAACCTTCTCTTTCACATTGTTATTGAATCAATACACTTTGCAGTTGTTTTTACACTGTGTTCTTACATTTTCATATCATTTTGCGTTGATTCATTGTGAGGTTAGCCTGTTATCTTCACCGATTCTGTTTCTACCATCTGTTTCACCACCATACACACAGTTTTCGCCTGTGTGTGTGTAATCAATCAAATCAGTGATTTAAAGAGAAATCTGGACCTACAATTGGTATCAGAGCTTTATGCTCTAGTTTTTTTTAGTGTTATCAGGTTTATTGATCGATTCTAGGTGTTTGTGAGGATATTCGAAGCTTATTTTGGGTTTTTGCACATCTATTCTCAGAAGTACTGTTTTATTGATTGACGGCTACTGTTTCATCGATTTCCAAGGGTTTTTGCTCGTATTTTCAACATCGAAGGTTGGTTTAGTGATCAGGACTGTTAGATGAAGGTTTTTGCTGGATTGGTTTGTCGTTTCCGCTCTATTGATTTCTGGAGCTTATCATCAATGGAGTATTTCTGAGCTTAGAGAAGAAGGCATCGAAACTACTGGGGACAGTTTCTGATTTTTGTTGATCATCGAAACTTCTTGTCTACGTTTTTTCGGGAGAAGGTACTATCGAAACTAGATTTTTGTCTTATATAGAAACTGTGGTTATCGAAACTTGTCTGTGAATTTTTCAGTATCAAAACTAGTTGTTTCGATAAAAGTTGTCTTATCGAAACTAGTTGTTTCGATAAAAGTTGTCCTATCGAAACTAGTTGTTTCGATAAAAGTTATCCTATCGAAACTAGTTGTTTCGATAAAAGTTGTCCTATCGAACTAGTTGTTTCGATAAAAGTTGTCCTATCGAAACTAGTTGTTTCGATAGAAGTTCTCCTATCGAAACTAGTTTCTGTTTAGTTTCGATTCCGAATATTATGGCCACTTCAAGTTCAACAGAACCTTCTGGGGGAAATAGACCACCTGCTCTTGTGTCCACAAGAGAATTTGATGACTGGACTAAAAAGATGAAGCTTTTCTTTCAATTTCACGATTATACATTGTTGAGTTCTATCACCGATGGTCCCCACAAGCCCGTAACTACCACTGCTGATGTTCAACATCCTAAGTTAGTATCTGAGTATGATGAGAAAGATCTTGCCTTGATTGCTCTAGAAAACAAGGCCTACGGGACTATTGCCATGGCTCTTCCTATGGATATTTTCAACATCTTTGCTGAGTACACAACTGCCAAAGACTTATGGGTTGCATTGTGTACAAGATATAAGGGAAGTGAGGATGTCAGGGAAAGCAAAAGAGATCTGATCAAGAAACAATATGAGATGTTCAGCAGTGTAAGGGGAGAATCAATGTCTGATTTGATCAACCGTTTCTCAAGCATTGTATCAAGGTTGAAAGTAATGGGAGTTGAGTACCCTACTCTTGATCTAAACAAGAAACTCCTAGATTCTCTTCCTGAGGAATGGAATATGTATCGAATCATGATAAAAAAGACTGAGAATCTAACATGAAGTCTATAGCATTCTTGAATCTTATGAAATTGAGATTAAGAAGGGAGCAGTCACCCCGTCAAATCAGTCTGGAAACACAGCTCTTATTGCTGGATCAAGCTCATCCGGTAGCCCATACTTTCAGACTGATGTCCCTCCTTCAGCTGCTGTAATTAATTCTACCAGCTCCTCTGCTCCTCAAAAGACTGTCACCATGATTCTTGATGATTATGTCCCAATCATGACTGCTTTCATGTCGTGCTATGATGCACTGATTTCTGGAAATCTAACACCGGTTAGCTTTCAACCTGATGACTTGGAGCAGATTAATCCTGATGATTTGGAGAAAATGGACATTGATTGGTGCATGGCCATGTTGACCTTAAGAGCCAAAAGATTCATCAAAAGGACTGGCATAGACAGATTCAAGCAGGGAAAGACACTTGGGTTTGATATCAAGAAGGTGAGATGCTACAATTGTGATCAGCTGGGCCACTTTGCTGAAAACTGCAAGGAGCCGTCCTCCAAGGATCAGCAAGAAAAGAAGATTTCCTCTGGAAAACAAGCTGCCAATCCTCCAAAGACAAACAAATCTTCAAGTTCCACAGCTCTTGTGTGTCAAGCTGATGGACACTATCATTGGAGAGAACAAGCTGAGGAAGCTGCTGATAAAGCCTTGATGGCTGATGTAGAGGACAAGGGCAAGTGTGTCATGATTGAACCTGCTGAGGATCTCACTGCTATGCCTGCTGAGGTTATTTCTAAACTGTGTAATTCTAGATCTTGCTTGAATGAAATTCAAAAATACAGATTCAACAATCAAGCCTTGATTGATAAACGAGATCACATTAAGGTGATGTATGACTCTGTGGCCAAAAATGAGAAACTTTACTTAAAGAAAATTCGTGACATTTCTGGTGAAAATCGCTCTTTAATTATGCAACTCAATACTCAAACCATTAATAATACGATCTTAAGTGAAATAGTCCAAAAGGCAGAAAAAGCCAAATTACAAGTTGATCACATGGATATGGATCAGAAAATTCTGTTTGGGATAATCGATAAGCAATTTAATAGGAAAGGCACAGAGGGTCTTGGGTATAACTCTCATCCACCTCCTTAATCTAAATCAGGAAGATTTGCTGATATGCCAACTCCACATGTTTCCACACCTTTTGTTTGTACATTATCTCCTGATGATTATATTACGTCCTCCGATTCTGACAGTTTTGCTTCTTGTGCAGAATCAAATTGTGTAAATTCCGAAGTTGATTGTGATAAGAGTACTAATGATAGAACTATTTTAAAAGAACTTGAGTCGGATGAATGTAATAATATGTCCGTGTCAAAACCAAATATTTGTGAACACGTTAAAAACTTGTATTTTGATTCTATGCCTGCTGAGCATACGGGTTTGGGATGTGATGTTTCTAAATTTAAAAATGCTTTGCCTTTTGTTCCTAAATATTTGAATGTTATGCCATGTGTTACCAAGTTTAAAAGTGCAGGAATTATTGTGAATGATGTACCACGTGAAACCATGAGCAACATGGACTTTTTCAGATTAAAGGGAGCACATCGTCTTCAAGACAAAGTTATTGATGAGAGAACCGTCTCATGTTCAGATTCCTCAACATCACAATCATCTTCATCTTGTGATGACTATTATCAGGCTAATATATCTTGTGAAAACGTTTGTTTTAGTTGTGGTGCCTCAAATCATGTTTCAAAAAGTTGTAAATTGACAACCGCAAATTCTAATGAAGAATCGCCTTCCAAAAGTTCATTAAATTCATATGTGTTGCCTAAGTCTTCTCACAGTAGGAAATCTAGGCGTAAAAGAATTAAAAATGCTAAAAAATATTTAAAACGAACTTGGAAAATTAAAAATAATGTTCTATTTGATGACCATGCTTCATCAAAGGATGGTTGTAATTCTGATTCCAATGAGATGTCATATCCTGAAACTAAAATCTCTTGATTGAAACAATTTTGGTCAAATCGTATAAATGGTTCGTTGTGTATAGGGTCAATCAAGAAGAACCGGCGATAACATCTGGCATGTAGATAGTGGATGTTCAAGACATATGACTGGGCACTTTAACTTGCTGTGAGATTATCACCAAATTGATGGAGAGTATGTTGCTTTTGCTGGAAACCCAAGAGGAGGAAAGATTGAAGGACAAGGAACAGTATCAAATGGAGTAAATAGTCTGGAATTTGTCAACTTTGTTCCTCAGTTGAAATACAATCTGATGAGTGTTTCACAGATTTGTGACAAGGACTTTTGTGCTTTATTCAATTCAAAAGAATATCTTATCTTGAAGCCGGGAGTGGTGATTCCGGAAGAACTTATTCTCATGCGTGCTCCCAGAAGATACAACACATATAGCTTGCATATGAATAACCCATCGGGCATTGAATCGTGTTTTCTCTCAAAGGCTTCCGAACATGAATCTTTCCTGTGGCATAAGAGGTTGGGACATGTCAATTTCAAAACAATGAACCGACTGGTTTGAGGCAACCTAGTCACTGGATTACCTCTCAAAGATTTCACTCCTATGGAACACTGTATCTCATGTTCCAAGGGAAAACAGCACAAATCTTCACATAAGCCTAAAACCACCAATTCCATTGACTCTCCTCTCTAATTGCTTCACATGGATCTTTTTGGTCCGGTGAGTGTCATGAGTCTTGGACGAAAGTCATACTGTCTGGTGGTAACAGATGATTTTTCTCGATTCACTTGGGTGTTTTTTCTAGCTAAGAAAGATGAGACGCCAGAGATTTTAAAAACCTATCTGCTTCAAATTGAGAACCTCTTCAATCTAAGTGTGAAGACTATCCGCAACGATCATGGAACAGAATTCAAAAATGCAACTCTTGATTCCTTCTGTGAAAGCAAAGAAATTTCTCGACAATTTAGTGCACCTCGTACTCCTCAGCAAAACGGTGTAGCTGAAAGAAGAAACCGCACTTTAATTGAAGCTGCACGAACTATGATTGTTGACTCTAAGCTTCCCGTGACTTTCTGGGCTGAGGCGGTCAACACTACGTGTTTTGTGCAAAATCGGGTTCTTATCACTAAAAGTTGCAACAAGATACCTTATGAGATCATGTACAAGCGCAAGCCAGTTATCGATTTCTTCAGAAAATTCGGGTGTGTGTGCACAATGCTGAACACTTCAGATCAGCTCAACAAGTTTGAAGCCAAAGCTGATGAATGCTATTTTGTTGGTTACTCATCTAATCAATGTTCTTTTCGTGTCTACCATAAGAAGAAAAGGATAGTGATAGAGTCCATTGATATCAATTGGCATGAAAACAATCATACGGATGTAGGAGATGGTCCCAATTGGCTCTTTGACGTCGATTCAGTTTTTAAGTCATTTAATCTTCCTGATTTCTCTATTGAATCAACTCATGCTAATCCTTACTTCTCTGTGAACAATCTAGGGAACATAAATGATCAAGGCTCTTCCTCATCTGCTCAGGTTGAAATTCCTGTGGTTGCTAATGCTGAATCTGATATGGAGTCTTCCGGTTCTGGTGCAACAAGTGAAACTGTTGAAGACAACTCCATTCCAATAGTAGATGTTGCACCACAATCACCTGCTGAAGATCCTATTAATGGTATTGCCGATCCTCCTGCTGAAAATCTTACCAATTTGGAAGAAGTCATGGAAGAAGATGAAATTCCTCAACTGCGAATTCACAAGATTCATCCCACCAATAACATCATTGGACCACTCAATGTGAGTGTTAGTACCCGAAGTGCCTTTGAAGCATTTGAAAACAACATGTTTTCTTGCTTCATTTCTCAAGCTGAACCAAAGAACATCAAAGCAGCTCTACTAGAAAACAGCTGGGTGGAAGCAATGCAGGAAGAGCTACAGCAATTCTCAAAGCTGCATGTGTGGAATTTGGTAGATCTTCCCAAGAACAAAGTTCCAATCGGCACTCGTTGGGTTTTTCGCAACAAAAAGGATGAAGGCGGCACTGTGATTCGAAATAAAGCTCGTCTGGTGGTTCAAGGTTTCTATCAAGAAGAAGGGATTGACTATGAGGAAGTCTTTGCACTAGTGGCTCGCTTGGAAGCCATCCGAATGTTTCTCGCCTATGCAGCCTACATGGACTTCACCGTTCATCAAATGGATGTCAAAAGCGTGATTTTATATGGCAAAGTTCAAGAGGAAGTTTATGTCAAGCAGTCGCCGGGTTTCATTGATCCAAATTTTCCAGACCGTGTTTATAAGTTAGACAAAGCATTGTACGGTCTTCACCAAGCACCTCGTGCGTGGTATGAAACTTTATCAAAGCATCTGCTTGAGAATGGTTTCACACGAGGAGAAATTGACCAAACTTTGTGCAAACGGAAGGATGAAAAGGATACAATCATGGTGCAAATTTATGTGGATGATATCATTTTTGTATCTACAAATCCCCGTCTTTGCATAGAATTTGAGGAAGTTATGAGATCTATGTTTGAAATGAGCTCCATGGGAGAAATGAAGTTCTTTTTGGGACTACAAGTTGATCAGTCTGAGTCAGGAATCCTTATCCATCAAGAAAAATACGTGAAAGAAATTTTGACCAAGTTCAAAATGGCTGATTCCCACCCTGTAAAAACTCATGTGGAATTCGTCATTGTTTGACTCCTGATGTGGATGGTGAAAGCGTTGATCAGCATCTCTATCGCTCTATGATAGGCTCTCTCATATATCTCACGGCCAGCAGACCCGACATCATGTTTGCAGTGTGCTTGTGTGCACGTTTTCAGGCTAATCCTAAACTCTCTCATTTATCTGCAGTCAAACGTATTTTAAGATATTTAAAGTATAAGCCAAAATTGGGTCTGTGGTATCCTAAAACTGACTTATTTGATCTTGTAGCTTTATTCAGATTCAGACTACGGGGGTTGCAACTTAGACCGAAAATCCACTTCTGGAGGTTGTCAATTCCTTGGTAACCGCCTTGTCTTATGGCAATGTAAGAAACAATCCACCGTTTCCCAATCCACCGCCGAAGCCGAATACATTGCCGCAGCCCTCTGTTGTTCCCAAGTCAGATGGATACACCATCAGATGCTTGACTATGGGATCACATTCCATGAGACACCCATTCTGTGGGACAACACTGATGTTTCCCATATCACCAAAAACCCCGTTCAGCATTCCAAAACAAAACACATTGAAATCAAACATCACTTTATCCGTGACTGTGTGGAAAAGAAGCATATTCAAATTGTTGAAGTCAAAACTAATAAACAAACCGTAGACATCTTCACAAAGGCTTTTGACTCTACCAGATTTGCCCAACTGGTGGAGATGCTTGGAATGATCAACTTTCAGTAAATTGTGTGAATAGTATTCTTTTTTCTAAATTCTGTTTAATTGTCAAAGAAAATTCCAAAAAGATTTTATTTTTATGTACAGTTTCTACGCAAATCTTTTGGGGGAGAAATATAATATTGAAAAGAATTGCTGTGTATATAATCTTACAAGTGGTTTTGAGTTGCAGGAAAAATTGAATCTGACCTTTGAGAAATGATAGTGTCTGATCTCATCTCTTGGACATGGAATAGACCAAAAGCGATGGTGTTTACTGAGGTATAGCTGGTAGGCCCGACATATGGTTAAAACTTGTAAGTAGCGTGAAAACCTAATATATATATATCTCATACTTGTGTGTTTGAACCTATTATTGAAACATCTAACCCAGTTTTATATCTAAGAATACCAATTCAATCAGATACAGGCTTACGTATTGGATTCCTATTCATACGCAGTGACCGTCATATAACGATATTTACCACCGATGACCCCGTATGTTTTGCTTACGCAAAGATCTTGGGTGCTCATCCTTTTTCCCATCCACTTGGATGATTTGACCCCGTCTGTTTTGCATACGCAAAGATCTCGGGTGTTCAACATTTTTCTATCCGCTTGGATAATTTTACGACTTCTTCTGTTTTGCTTACGCAAAGATCTAGAATGCTCGTACCTTTTTAATATCTACTTGGATATATTTTATTTTAATTTTCTAAATCCACTTGGATATCTTATTTTATTTTGGTGGTACTTTGACATTACTAAGACGGTACCTTGGTTAATCAGAAAGAGATGATAGGATGAAGATGGGTACTTCTTGAGGATTGATAGGTTTTCAAAATCATTTTATTTTAATATGTGGGGTACACCTTGTATATTGCTTAAATGGTACCTTTTAATCACATAAAATCTTAGTACAAACAAATGTTCGGGTTTACTTTGCACAAATATCAGCTATCTTCAGGGACTCATAGTAGTGAATTGCAAAAGGAAGTGTTTCAAGAGACTGACCAGATCTGATCTCATGTTGGATCTTTTTCAAGAAGATAAGTGTAAATATCTTGTGTATAATTTCATTTCTATAGAAAGTCTGTTTTAACAGTGTATATATGTTAGTCTTATTTCTGTTCTTTGAACTATCGAAACTAGTTGTACTTATCGAAACTACTTTGTGCATATCGAAACTACTTTAACATATCGAAACTACTTTGTGCATATCGAAACTACTTTGAACTATCGAAACTAGTTGTTCATATCGAAACTAGTTTGCCCTATCGAAACTAGTTGTTTCCACAGGGGCATTTTTGTCTTTTGTCTTACGAAAAATTAAATGCCTTCATAATCAATCCCTCCCTTCATACTGAGTTTCACTTATCTTTTTTCCAACCCTCTTACCTTCTCTGTCATACTCAAAAATCTCTCAAGCCTTTGGTCTGAGTTACAAGAAATCAGTGTTAATCACCTGATTTTCCCCCGTTGTCACCATCGTCTCCATCATCAGGTAACGTCTCACTACTTCCTACAGATGATTTTTCAAATCAGCAGACCTAGGGTTTCAAAAATTCAAAATCTGTTCGACTAAATCTTCATAATAACAGTCGTTTTTGTGCTTATCCGCGTTTACTAACATCTCTATCATCTTTGAACTCATGATTAACGCGTACTCTTGCAGATAACAGTCTCACATTCGGTAAGATGAAGTTCCGTCACTAACATGCCACTCTAAACCCTTCTTTAAATTGTCTATATTAGTCTAAGTATCGTGAATCAAAAGGGGTTTGGGTTTCAAAACCAAGTAGTTTCGACAAAAGGGATTCAAAACTTTCAAAATTTCTCAAAAGATTTTTCATCGAAACTACTAGTTTTGACACCCAAACTTACCCTAGTATCTCTGATTGAAACTAGTTAGTTTCGCTAAGTTCATCTCCATCGAAACTAGTTGTTTCGACAGTGTTGATTTCAAAATTCTCTAAGTGTTGATCAAAGCTTTTTGCCTCTATCGAAACTACTTGTTTCGATAAAGTTGTTTGTTAAATTAACCAAGTTCATCTCAATCGAAACTAGTTGTTTCGACAGTAAGGTTTTCAAATTTTTTCTAAGTGTTGGTACATCTTGTTTCGATTAAGTATATTCAGAAACTTCACTTATTATGCACAACTGATGAATTTTACAGGTATGGATCTCTTATTCGTAAAGAGACACAATGTCTGTGCATTTCTTAATGCCAATGATCCAAAAGCTGCAGAATTCACTCGTGTCTTAAACTTCCTGTCAAACTCTAACATCAGCTTTGCCATCAGCAACAACCTGCCAGTGTTTGAGATTTCTATAAGGGAATTTTGGGAGACTGCTGAGATCATCACAGTTGAGAATGTGGAGCACATCAGAGCAACTGTGCTTGGTCAAGAAGTCGAATTTTCTTAATGATCTTTACCCAGAAATTCTGACTACCGAGGAAAAAGAGACTGAGAGAACCAGATACTTCACAGAAGAAGGAGAGGAGATTCAAACCTTGTCTGATGAAGAAAAAGACGAAGAAGATGTTCAGGTTAATCTTATCAAGACAGTCACTCCTGAACCAACCACTACTGTCTCTGAATCAAGTCCAACACAAGATCCACCTTCTGTTGCACCTGAACCTCCAACTTCAAGAAAATCTTGGTTTAGGAAAATCATTCAGGAAGAAACTCCTAAAACATACGAATGGATAGCTGAGCATCAGGAGCTAAAGCGGCCTCCAATTGGCTGGAAGTATGATGTAGAAAGGAAGCTCTTTATTATCAGAAGATATAGAGGGGGAGTTCAGCACTTCAAAAATATGACTGACTTCCAGACACTTCCTTTCTATGACCTCAGGGACTTAGCAAGCTTCCACTTCAAAACCCTGGGAAGGTTATGATGGCTTATGACTTCGAGAAATTTCTGCATTCTCAAGTCAATAATGATTTCAAGGGAATGAAGCCTAGGAAAACTCAAAAGAAAATCTCAAAGCCAAGGTTTCACCCTAAAACCAATAAGCCATATGTGTTCTTGAGGTACAAGCCTGCCCAAACTCACAAGACCATCACCATTCCAAAGTCTGTACCTGTCCAACTGCAAACTTTCAGAAAGTGGTACTATGACCCAATCATTGGCAGTGCAGTAATAGAGTGTGAGGGCAAGGAAGACATCACTATCTTTAAACCTATGGAGTTGTTGAAATTTAAGCCTGAAGATCTGGAGATACTATTCCAGAATCACATTCAGGCATACAGTGATGAAGATGAAGCTGATGCCAAGGCCTACCAAAGAGTTGTATCTCTCCACGCTAAACCATTCATCCCAAGGACAACTGAAGGACCAGCTGCTTGATGAAGAGCTGAAGACAGTAATGCAACAGCTTAGGGGGAGATTGTAGAGTCTTATCTTATGTATAAGCTATTGTCATTTATTGTATGTTTAGACAATTTTAGACTAGTTTACTTTATGTCATTTCAGTTTTCTGTAATTTACTGCTTTATTAGCTAAGTCTGGGCCATCGAAACTACTTAGTTTCGATTAAGTTTGTTCAATCGAAACTAGTAGTTTCGATAGATGGTAGTTTCGACAGTTCTGTGTATCACTTATAAATGGTCAATCGAAACTAGTAGTTTCGATTGAACATAGTTTCGATACCTGTCACTACTATAAATAGCCTAGTTTGATAATGTTTAGGGTGTGAGTAGCGGCTGTAACCCTGAACCTTCTCTTTCACATTGTTATTGAATCAATACACTTTGCAGTTGTTTTTACACTGTGTTCTTACATTTTCATATCATTTTGTGTTGATTCATTGTGAGGTTAGCTTGTTATCTTCACCGATTCTGTTTCTACCATCTGTTTCACCATCATACACACAGTTTCCGCCTGTGTGTGTGTAATCGATCAAATCAGTGATTTAAAGAGAAATCTGGACCTACACGTTTCGACAACAAATATATTTTAGTAAAATTCGTAACTTGTAAGAAATAAGGACACTTTGGATAATAATATAAAACCTACGCATCCTTGATGAGTAGAACCGTTAAACGGACTAAGATAGTTATTTTAAATCATTATATGTCACGTGATTATTATGGGTTTCGAAAAACGATATATATATATATATATATGTAGGGGGAGGTTCAAATAAGAAGTAGTTTTTCGCTAAGAAAACTAAGAAATGACAAAAACCTTAAGAAACGATATCAAACGAACTCCGATTGAACTCATTTCAGCGGCGTTGGAACTGTCTCGTCGAACTCTACCATCTTAGATTTTAGGGTTTAGCTTTTAGGTTTTATATTTTACGTTTGAAATTTAGGGTTTTAGCCTTAGGGTTTAGCTTTTAGGGTTTAGATTTTATGGTTTAAGCTTTTTTAGGGTTGGGGGGTTTATGTTTTTGGGGGTGAGTGGGGGTGGGTTTATGTTTTTTTTGGGGGGGAGGGTGGTGGGGGTTTAGGTTTTTGGGGGGTGGGGTGGTGATTTTAGGCTTTTCGGGGTGGGGTTGGAGGGGGATTTAGGTTTTTGGTTGTACGGGTGGAGGGGAGTTTAGGTTTTTGGGTCCGGGTTAGGGTTCGATTAGACGGTTCCAACAGCACTGGAATGAGCTTAATCAGAGTTCGTTTGACCCATTTCTTAGGATTTATTAGCGAAAAACAACTTTTAGTGGAACCGTCCCCTATATATATATATATATATATATATATATATATGTCAAAATGCCTACAAGCATACGTTTTGCTTGTAAAGGGTTTACGACGAAACTTTAAATAAATAGTTAGTATTATTTGTCGAGACGGGTGATTATATAAATATATTCATGTTAAACCCGATTTGGCTAAAACAAATATTAAGGAATATAAATAATATAAGTTATATTATTTGTACACGAACGACGAAAATGGAATATTTTCCAAAAATAATTACATATATACATTGAGAATATATATAACTACGTAAGGATCACAACTTACATTGTGTACTCAATAGTGTGAGTATAATACATGTGTGAGTAGTTATGCGAGTAAATAAATAGTAATCACAAATGAACCAAAACATATGACATTTTCTTAAATAGAAACCCTTTCCAACTAGGACCAACTTGATGGGTGAACAACTTGTACTCGGGACATCGTTTCTCGATTCTAAGACATTTGTGGTACTAAATAGGGTACGAGTGGTCAGGTCTTGCTCGTACAAATATATAGTTGCTAGCACTTACACATTGAAAGTTCATCTGGTGAGTTTCACGACCCCTCTTTACTTTTAAATGTTTTAGAAATTTCAGGGGAGAAACATAGTTTCTTTACACGTTTGAAATCATGAAACATATTTACTTGATACATTTGTGAAAACATGAAACGCACTTACAAACATTTTCATATGGTAACAAGAGAACAAGACCCGACCTTTATGTTTGCATGAGTGAACGCACGAAGGGCCCGTAAAGTCCCCTGTAACAGCACACTTAATAACCATAGCTATGGACTTAGCATGGGACACCACAGTCATTGTTAGTCGCACTAACCTGGGGTCCACCTGGCCAAATGACCGCATATTGTCTAAACACGTGCTCATGAGGAACAAGCGAGGGGCATACTGTGACAATTCGACTTTTTAGGTTAACTCCGTTAACTATTCCGTTAAGTTTTCTGTTAAAAACTTAACCTCGTTAACTAAATCTAACCCTAGGGACTGATTCTGTCACAAATTCAACTCAAAACTGCAGGGACTAGTTGTGTAAATATGCTAAACTAATTTAGTTGACTCCCCAATATCAAAATTAGCAATTTTGGCTTCTGTTGATTGTTAGAAGTCAAAATCGCGACTTCTTGAGTTCCAATTCTCGATTGATAACCGAAATGGATCGAATTCTGTAATTGATTAACACTTAAATGCCATAAACGTTCATCATTGAGCTTTAATCGTAGACATTAATAAAATTAAACTCAAATAATGGAAATTAAATCCATAACCGTCGACCTCATCCTAATCGACCACCGAATTCGCCTAATTCCTGTATTCCCCTCACAAATCACACACCTGTGTATCTTGTTCGAGTCCCTCAGAAGAATTTGCCTACATCAGTCGCGCCGGAGAAACAACCAGAATCACCAAAGATCAAACCCGCAGAAGTCAAACTCAGTTTTAGTCGAGCACTATAAATCCGACATCCAATCGGGTAATTGAAGCATTCCTTTGATTCGTTTTATGCTGTAGAATGAAAGCCCTAACCTAATTAGGGCTTACATTATCGATTTTATCATAAACAGATTCTAGGGTTCATAAGAAATCGGATTTGGGGCTTTTAGTTCTAGACTCGTTTTTAATTCAATTAAATCATACTGTTAGTTTCGAAATTTTCAGTTTGATGAAAGCCCCATGTTAATTGAATCAAACATCATCCAGTTTTACAAAATCCAGAACCTAGGGTTCATTGGTTCACGTTTTGAGCGAACTCTATCTTAGACTCAATCTAAATTCAATTAAACTTCATGGATAGACTCGCCATCATCCATCATTTGAAAACCCTATGCTAATTCGAAGATATAACATCGAATCAGTGATGAACCGATTCTAGGGTGAAACTACCTTCAACGCAAAGCAGGTGAGTTTTCACGACCCCTTTTACTGTTTTAACTTGGGGGAGAAAACATGACTAAACGATTTTGGATTTTTAATTCGTATGTTATCAATGTTAAATGCTATGCGTAACACGCTATCACAGAAAGTCCTCAACTAATATCGGACCGTTAATATGGATCTTAGCGAGGTAATATTTTGTAGTACTACTGGGTTTGACAAGCCCCACCGCGTTAGCCGCGCTAACTCGATTGGAGGTCGAACGGGTGAAATGTTAGCCTACTCACATTTGCCACAGTTGATAGACCTGGCAGGAGGCAATAAACAAACAGTCAGCTTCGGTTGCGAGCGCTTTAGTAAGACATGAACATAGGCTACCTACCTATAGATATGCATATGGAATGTACATAATCTGGCAAACACTCTCTTATTGTAAACTTGAAACCTGTGAACTCACCAACCTCGTGTTGACACTTTTTCTTACATGTTTCTAAGGTCGCTATGGCACAGGTTGCACACTTAGGACATGCATGGAGTCCTACTGTCATATCATTCATTCTAAACAGTTTTACTTATTTACATTAATTGACGCTTGTTGCATGTAATTACTTTTGATTTCCTATTAACGTTTACGCTTCCGCGTTAACTCTGAGCATTTATGTTATGACTTTTAAGTCCCATATAGTGTCGTTTGATGTAATTAATGACTGAGATCCTGGTGTGTCACCTTCCAAATGGTAAAACTCTGTTAGTGGAATTTGGGGGTGTGACAGATTTAGTTGACTCCATAAAGTCAAAATTAGCAATTTTGGCTTATGTTGACTTTTAGAAGTCAAAATCGCAACTTCTTGAGTTCCAATTCTCGATTGATAACCGAAATGGATCGAATTCTGTAATTGATTAACACTTAAATGCCATAATCGTTCATCATTGAGCTTTAATCGTAGGCATTAATCAAATTAAACTCAAATAATGGAAATTAAATCCATAACCGTCGACCTCATCCTAATCGACCACCGAATTCGCCTAATTCCTGTCTTCCTCTCACAAATCACACACCTGCGTTTCTTGTTCGAGTCCCTCAGAAGAATTAGCCTACATCAGTCGCGCCGGAGAAGCAACCAAAATCACCAAAGATCAAACCCGCAGTCGTCGAACTCAGTTTTAGTCGAGCACTATCAATCCGACATCCAATCGGGTAATTGAAGCATTCCTTTGATTCGTTTTATGCTGTAGAATGAAAGCCCTAACCTAATTAGGGCTTACATTATCGATTTTATCATAAACAGATTATAGGGTTTATAAGAAATCGGATTTCGGGCTTTTAGTTCTAGACTCATTTTCAATTCAATTAAATCATACTGTTAGTTTCGAAATTTTCAGTTTGATGAAAGCCCCATGTTAATTGAATCAAACATCATCCAATTTTACAAAATCCAGAACCTAGGGTTCATAGGTTCACGTTTTGAGCGAACTCTATCTTAGACTCAATATAAATTCAATTAAACTTCACGGATAGACTCGCCATCATCCATCCTTTTAAAACCCTATGCTAATTCGAAGATATAACATCGAATCAGTGATGAACCGATTCTAGAGTGAAACTACTTTCAACGCAAAGCAGGTGAGTTTTCACGGCCCCTTTTACTGTTTTAACTTGGGGGAGAAAACATGACTAAACGATTTTGGATTTTTAATTCGTATGTTATCAATGTTAAATGCTAAGCGTAACACGCTATCACAGAAAGTCCTCAACTAATATCGGACCGTTAATATGGATCTTAGCGAGGTAATATTTAGTAGTACTACTGGGTTTGACAAGCCCCACCGCGTTAGCCGCACTAACTCGATTGGAGGTCGAACGGGTGAAATGTAAGCCTACTTACATTTGCCAGAGTTGATAGACCTGGCAGGAGGCAATAAACAAACAGTCAGCTTCGGTTGCGAGCGCTTTAGTAAGACATGAACATAGGCTAGCTACCTATAGATATGCATATGGAATGTACATAATCTGGCAAACACTCTCTTATTGTAAACTTGAAACCTGTGAACTCACCAACCTCGTGTTGACACTTTTTCTTACATGTTTCTCAGGTCGCTATGGCACAGGTTGCACACTTAGGACATGCATGGAGTCCTACTGTCATATCATTCATTTTAAACAGTTTTACTTATTTACATTAATTGACGCTTGTTGCATGTAATTACTTTTGATTTCCTATTAACGTTTACGCTTCCGCATTAACTCTGAGCATTTATGTTATGACTTTTAAGTCCCATATAGTGTCGTTTGATGTAATTAATGACTGAGATCCTGGTGTGTCACCTTCCAAATGGTAAAACTCCGTTAGTGGAATTTGGGGGTGTGACAGATTTAGTTGACTCCCCAAAGTCAAAATTAGCAATTTTGGCTTATGTTGACTTTTAGAAGTCAAAATCACGACTTCTTGAGTTCCAATTCTCGATTGATAACCGAAATGGATCGAATTCTGTAATTGATTAACACTTAAATGCCATAATCGTTCATCATTGAGCTTTAATCGTAGGCATTAATCAAATGAAACTCAAATAATGGAAATTAAATCCATAACCGTCGACCTCATCCTAATCGACCACCGAATTCGCCTAATTCCTGTATTCCCCTCACAAATCACACACCTGCGTATCTTGTTCGAGTCCCTCAGAAGAATTAGCCTACATCAGTCGCACCGGAGAAGCAACCAAAATCACCAAATATCAAACCCGCAGTCGTCGAACTCAGTTTTAGTCGAGCACTATCAATCCGACATCCAATCGGGTAATTAAAGCATTCCTTTGATTCGTTTTATGCTGTAGAATGAAAGCCCTAACCTAATTAGGGCTTACATTATCGATTTTATCATAAACAGATTATAGGGTTTATAAGAAATCGGATTTGGGGCTTTTAGTTCTAGACTCATTTTCAATTCAATTAAATCATACTGTTAGTTTCGAAATTTTCAGTTTGATGAAAGCCCCATGTTAATTGAATCAAACATCATCCAATTTTACAAAATCCAGAACCTAGGGTTCATAGGTTCACGTTTTGAGCGAACTCTATCATAGACTCAATATAAATTCAATTAAACTTCACGGATAGACTCGCCATCATCCATCCTTTTAAAACCCTATGCTAATTCGAAGATATAACATCGAAACAGTGATGAACCGATTCTAGAGTGAAACTACTTTCAACGCAAAGCAGGTGAGTTTGCACGGCCCCTTTTACTGTTTTAACTTGGGGGAGAAAACATGACTACACGATTTTGGATTTTTAATTCGTATGTTATCAATGTTAAATGCTAAGCGTAACACGCTATCACAGAAAGTCCTCAACTAATATCGGACCGTTAATATGGATCTTAGCGAGGTAATATTTAGTAGTACTACTGGGTTTGACAAGCCCCACCGCGTTAGCCGCACTAACTCGATTGGAGGTCGAACGGGTGAAATGTATGCCTACTTACATTTGCCAGAGTTGATAGACCTGGCAGGAGGCAATAAACAAACAGTCAGTTTCGGTTGCGAGCGCTTTAGTAAGACATGAACATAGGCTAGCTACCTATAGATATGCATATGGAATGTACATAATCTGGCAAACACTCTCTTATTGTAAACTTGAAACCTGTGAACTCACCAACCTTGTGTTGACACTTTTTCTTACATGTTTCTCAGGTCGCTACGGCACAGGTTGCACACTTAGGACATGCATGGAGTCCTACTGTCATATCATTCATTTTAAACAGTTTTACTTATTTACATTAATTGACGCTTGTTGCATGTAATTACTTTTGATTTCCTATTAACGTTTACGCTTCCGCATTAACTCTGAGCATTTATGTTATGACTTTTAAGTCCCATATAGTGTCGTTTGATGTAATTAATGACTGAGATCCGGGTGTGTCACCTTCCAAATGGTAAAACTCCGTTAGTGGAATTTGGGGGTGTGACAGATTTAGTTGACACCCCAAAGTCAAAATTAGCAATTTTGGCTTCTGTTGACTTTTAGAAGTCAAAATCGCGACTTCTTGAGTTCCAATTCTCGATTGATAACCGAAATGGATCGAATTCTGTAATTGATTAACACTTAAATGCCATAATCGTTCATCATTGAGCTTTAATCGTAGGCATTAATCAAATTAAACTCAAATAATGGAAATTAAATCCATAACCGTCGACCTCATCCTAATCGACCACCGAATTC
The DNA here is from genome assembly GCA_023525975.1 of Smallanthus sonchifolius. Classification (NCBI taxonomy): domain Eukaryota; kingdom Viridiplantae; phylum Streptophyta; class Magnoliopsida; order Asterales; family Asteraceae; genus Smallanthus; species Smallanthus sonchifolius. The sequence goes on along the minus strand of CM042030.1, from coordinate 22,837,904 downwards.
GCCTAATTCCTGTATTCCTCTCACAAATCACACACCTGCGTATCTTGTTCGAGTCCCTCAGAAGAATTAGCCTACATCAGTCGCGCCGGAGAAGCAACCAAAATCACCAAAGATCAAACCCGCAGTCGTCGAACTCAGTTTTAGTCATGCACTATCAATCCGACATCCAATCGGGTAATTAAAGCATTCCTTTGATTCGTTTTATGCTGTAGAATGAAAGCCCTAACCTAATTAGGGCTTACATTATCGATTTTATCATAAACAGATTATAGGGTTTATAAGAAATCGGATTTGGGGCTTTTAGTTCTAGACTCATTTTCAATTCAATTAAATCATACTGTTAGTTTCGAAATTTTCAGTTTGATGAAAGCCCCATGTTAATTGAATCAAACATCATCCAATTTTACAAAATCCAGAACCTAGGGTTCATAGGTTCACGTTTTGAGCGAACTCTATCATAGACTCAATATAAATTCAATTAAACTTCACGGATAGACTCGCCATCATCCATCCTTTTAAAACCCTATGCTAATTCGAAGATATAACATCGAATCAGTGATGAACCGATTCTAGAGTGAAACTACTTTCAACGCAAAGCAGGTGAGTTTTCACGGCCCCTTTTACTGTTTTAACTTGGGGGAGAAAACATGACTACACGATTTTGGATTTTTAATTCGTATGTTATCAATGTTAAATGCTAAGCGTAACACGCTATCACAGAAAGTCCTCAACTAATATCGGACCGTTAATATGGATCTTAGCGAGGTAATATTTAGTAGTACTACTGGGTTTGACAAGCCCCACCGCGTTAGCCGCACCAACTCGATTGGAGGTCGAACGGGTGAAATGTATGCCTACTTACATTTGCCAGAGTTGATAGACCTGGCAGGAGGCAATAAACAAACAGTCAGTTTCGGTTGCGAGCGCTTTAGTAAGACATGAACATAGGCTAGCTACCTATAGATATGCATATGGAATGTACATAATCTGGCAAACACTCTCTTATTGTAAACTTGAAACCTGTGAACTCACCAACCTTGTGTTGACACTTTTTCTTACATGTTTCTCAGGTCGCTACGGCACAGGTTGCACACTTAGGACATGCATGGAGTCCTACTGTCATATCATTCATTTTAAACAGTTTTACTTATTTACATTAATTGACGCTTGTTGCATGTAATTACTTTTGATTTCCTATTAACGTTTACGCTTCCGCATTAACTCTGAGCATTTATGTTATGACTTTTAAGTCCCATATAGTGTCGTTTGATGTAATTAATGACTGAGATCCGGGTGTGTCACCTTCCAAATGGTAAAACTCCGTTAGTGGAATTTGTGGGTGTGACAGATTTAGTTGACTCCCCAAAGTCAAAATTAGCAATTTTGGCTTCTGTTGACTTTTAGAAGTCAAAATCGCGACTTCTTGAGTTCCAATTCTCGATTGATAACCAAAATGGATCGAATTCTGTAATTGATTAACACTTAAATGCCATAATCGTTCATCATTGAGCTTTAATCGTAGGCATTAATCAAATTAAACTCAAATAATGGAAATTAAATCCATAACCGTCGACCTCATCCTAATCGACCACCGAATTCGCCTAATTCCTGTATTCCTCTCACAAATCACACACCTGCGTATCTTGTTCGAGTCCCTCAGAAGAATTAGCCTACATCAGTCGCGCCGGAGAAGCAACCAAAATCACCAAAGATCAAACCCGCAGTCGTCGAACTCAGTTTTAGTCGAGCACTATCAATCCGACATCTAATCGGGTAATTGAAGCATTCCTTTGATTCGTTTTATGCTGTAGAATGAAAGCCCTAACCTAATTAGGGCTTACATTATCGATTTTATCATAAACAGATTATAGGGTTTATAAGAAATCGGATTTGGGGCTTTTAGTTCTAGACTCGTTTTCAATTCAATTAAATCATACTGTTAGTTTCGAAATTTTCAGTTTGATGAAAGCCCCATGTTAATTGAATCAAACATCATCCAATTTTACAAAATCCAGAACCTAGGGTTCATAGGTTCACGTTTTGAGCGAACTCTATCTTAGACTCAATATAAATTCAATTAAACTTCACGGATAGACTCGCCATCATCCATCCTTTTAAAACCCTATGCTAATTCGAAGATATAACATCGAATCAGTGATGAACCGATTCTAGAGTGAAACTACTTTCAACGCAAAGCAGGTGAGTTTTCACGGCCCCTTTTACTGTTTTAACTTGGGGGAGAAAACATGACTAAACGATTTTGGATTTTTAATTCGTATGTTATCAATGTTAAATGCTAAGCGTAACACGCTATCACAGAAAGTCCTCAACTAATATCGGACCGTTAATATGGATCTTAGCGAGGTAATATTTAGTAGTACTACTGGGTTTGACAAGCCCCACCGCGTTAGCCGCACTAACTCGATTGGAGGTCGAACGGGTGAAATGTAAGCCTACTTACATTTGCCAGAGTTGATAGACCTGGCAGGAGGCAATAAACAAACAGTCAGCTTCGGTTGCGAGCGCTTTAGTAAGACATGAACATAGGCTAGCTACCTATAGATATGCATATGGAATGTACATAATCTGGCAAACACTCTCTTATTGTAAACTTGAAACCTGTGAACTCACCAACCTCGTGTTGACACTTTTTCTTACATGTTTCTCAGGTCGCTATGGCACAGGTTGCACACTTAGGACATGCATGGAGTCCTACTGTCATATCATTCATTTTAAACAGTTTTACTTATTTACATTAATTGACGCTTGTTGCATGTAATTACTTTTGATTTCCTATTAACGTTTACGCTTCCGCATTAACTCTGAGCATTTATGTTATGACTTTTAAGTCCCATATAGTGTCGTTTGATGTAATTAATGACTGAGATCCTGGTGTGTCACCTTCCAAATGGTAAAACTCCGTTAGTGGAATTTGGGGGTGTGACAGATTTAGTTGACTCCCCAAAGTCAAAATTAGCAATTTTGGCTTATGTTGACTTTTAGAAGTCAAAATCGTGACTTCTTGAGTTCCAATTCTCGATTGATAACCGAAATGGATCGAATTCTGTAATTGATTAACACTTAAATGCCATAATCGTTCATCATTGAGCTTTAATCGTAGGCATTAATCAAATTAAACTCAAATAATGGAAATTAAATCCATAACCGTCGACCTCATCCTAATCGACCACCGAATTCGCCTAATTCCTGTATTCCTCTCACAAATCACACACCTGCGTATCTTGTTCGAGTCCCTCAGAAGAATTAGCCTACATCAGTCGCACCGGAGAAGCAACCAAAATCACCAAATATCAAACCCGCAGTCGTCGAACTCAGTTTTAGTTGAGCACTATCTATCCGACATCCAATCGGGTAATTGAAGCATTCCTTTGATTCGTTTTATGCTGTAGAATGAAAGCCCTAACCTAATTAGGGCTTACATTATCGATTTTATCATAAACAGATTATAGGGTTTCTAAGAAATCGGATTTGGGGCTTTTAGTTCTAGACTCATTTTCAATTCAATTAAATCATACTGTTAGTTTCAAAATTTTCAGTTTGATGAAAGCCCCATGTTAATTGAATCAAACATCATCCAATTTTACAAAATCCAGAACCTAGGGTTCATAGGTTCACGTTTTGAGCGAACTCTATCATAGACTCAATATAAATTCAATTAAACTTCACGGATAGACTCGCCATCATCCATCCTTTTAAGACCCTATGCTAATTCGAAGATATAACATCGAATCAGTGATGAACCGATTCTAGAGTGAAACTACTTTCAACGCAAAGCAGGTGAGTTTTCACGGCCCCTTTTACTGTTTTAACTTGGGGGAGAAAACATGACTAAACGATTTTGGATTTTTAAATCGTATGTTATCAATGTTAAATGCTAAGCGTAACACGCAATCACAGAAAGTCCTCAACTAATATCGGACCGTTAATATGGATCTTAGCGAGGTAATATTTAGTAGTACTACTGGATTTGACAAGCCCCACCGCGTTAGCCGCACTAACTCGATTGGAGGTCGAACGGGTGAAATGTATGCCTACTTACATTTGCCAGAGTTGATAGACCTGGCAGGAGGCAATAAACAAACAGTCAGCTTCGGTTGCGAGCGCTTTAGTAAGACATGAACATAGGCTAGCTACCTATAGATATGCATATGGAATGTACATAATCTGGCAAACACTCTCTTATTGTAAACTTGAAACCTGTGAACTCACCAACCTCGTGTTGACACTTTTTCTTACATGTTTCTCCGGTCGCTACGGCATAGGTTGCACACTTAGGACATGCATGGAGTCCTACTGTCATATCATTCATTTTAAACAGTTTTACTTATTTACATTAATTGACGCTTGTTGCATGTAATTACTTTTGATTTCCTATTAACGTTTACGCTTCCGCATTAACTCTGAGCATTTATGTTATGACTTTTAAGTCCCATATAGTGTCGTTTGATGTAATTAATGACTGAGATCCTGGTGTGTCACCTTCCAAATGGTAAAACTCCGTTAGTGGAATTTGGGGGTGTGACAGATTTAGTTGACTCCCCAAAGTCAAAATTAGTAATTTTGGCTTCTGTTGACTTTTAGAAGTCAAAATCGCGACTTCTTGAGTTCCAATTCTCGATTGATAACCGAAATGGATCGAATTCTGTAATTGATTAACACTTAAATGCCATAATCGTTCATCATTGAGCTTTAATCGTAGGCATTAATCAAACTAAACTCAAATAATGGAAATTAAATCCATAACCGTCGACCTCATCCTAATCGACCACCGAATTCGCCTAATTCCTGTATTCCCCTCACAAATCACACACCTGCGTATCTTGTTCGAGTCCCTCAGAAGAATTAGCCTGCATCAGTCGCGCCGGAGAAGCAACCAAAATCACCAAAGATCAAACCCGTAGTCGTCGAAGTCAGTTTTAGTCGAGCACTATCAAACCGACATCCAATCAGGTAATTGAAGCATTCCTTTGATTCGTTTTATGCTGTAGAATGAAAGCCCTAACCTAATTAGGGCTTACATTATCGATTTTATCATAAACAGATTATAGGGTTCATAAGAAATCGGATTTGGGGCTTTTAGTTCTAGACTCGTTTTCAATTCAATTAAATCATACTGTAGTTTCAAAATTTTCAGTTTGATGAAAGCCCCATGTTAATTGAATCAAACATCATCCAATTTTACAAAATCTAGAACCTTGGGTTCATAGGTTCACGTTTTGAGAGAACTCTATCTTATACTAAATCTAAATTCAAATAAACTTCATGGATAGACTCGCCATCATCCATCCTTTGAAAACCCTATGCTAATTCGATGATATAACATCGAATCAGTGATGAACCGATTCTAGGGTTCATCACATTTTGGGTTTAATCGAATACTAGTCAAAGTTTAACCTCAATATAATTAAAATACATGGATAGAATCGGAATCTAATGCTCTGTAATAGCCCCATGAATTCAACCTCTAACATCATTTGATTTTATCAAAATGATTCCACGTTTTTAAATCTAAGTCTCGGCTTTTCAAACTAGTTTTTAACTATAAAAAACTTAGCGATTTTTACAATTAAACCTAACCTCAGACTTGCAATCCATAGGCGAGCAAAACCCCTATGATCTTGAAACCAGTCGCGATCGAATTCATGGCGTATGGGACGGGATTCGATCTGGGTGCATGTAGGGAGGGAAATCACTTTCGATCAGGATGTTAAATGTAATTGATCTCGGGTTTGTTTGCGAAACCCTAGCGGGCGGAACTGGTTTGGTTAGTGTGTGCGTGTGGGAGGGACCGCTGTTCGAGACCGGGCTCCCACAAATAATTTTTAAACTTTTTCTGATGATATTTAATTAATAAAAATCAAACCCTATAATATTATATTATTATATAACTGTGTTGTAACCCGGGAAACAGCCCGTAGGTTCGGGTTTGAATTATTAACATATCTTTATAAATTATACCCACTTTTATAAATAATATATTGATTTTATTATCAAGTAAAAATAGTATGTTTATATTATTTTTAAGCCATAAATTCGTATAAAATAATACGTTTATATTATTTTCAAACCGTGACCTTTATTATTAAATAATACATATTTGTATTATTTCAAATCATTTTATAACACCGTGTATCGATTGAGACTAAATAACAATATAATTAGTTATATTATTTACTCGTATATATATATATATATATTTATCTTCTCATTTTTCATGAATGACAAAACACCCGATTTTATTTATTATTTCTGTCATTCGTCGCGTAAAGTAATCCCTAACTCCGTGGACACTTTCGTCCACTCTTGAATATTAAAACGGTTCTTTATGACGCTTCTTTCCGTGTCACTGTCACAATTCCCATTATCATTCCTAATTCATGTGTTTATAATTTTAGGACATTCGTAGGTCTTTTGAGACTTACACTCGTGGTTCCAACTTACCTCTAGGGTGAAACTACCTTCAACGCAAAGCAGGTGAGTTTTCACGGCCCTTTTACTGTTTTAACTTGGGGGAGAAAACATGACTAAACGATTTTGGATTTTTAATTCGTATGTTATCAATGTTAAATGCTAAGCGTAACACGCTATCACAGAAAGTCCTCAGCTAATATCGGACCGTTAATATGGATCTTAGCGAGGTAATATTTAGTAGTACTACTGGGTTTGACAAGCCCCACCCGCGTTAGTCGCACTAACTCGATTGGAGATCGAACGGGTGAAATGTTAGCCTACTCATATTTGCCAGAGTTGATAAACCTGGTAGGAGGCAATAAACTTGAAACCTATGAAAACAGTCAGCTTCGGTTGCGAGCGCTTTAGTAAGACAAGAACATAGGCTAGCTACCTATAGATATGCATTTGGAATGTACATAATCTGGAAAACACTTTCTTATTGTAAACTTGAAACCTATGAACTCACCAACCTCGTGTTGACACTTTTTCTTACATGTTTCTCAGGGCGCTATAGCACAGGTTGCACACTTAGGACATGCATGGAGTCCTACTGTCATATCATTCATTTTAAACAGTTTTACTTATTTACATTAATTGACGCTTGTTGCATGTAATTACTTTTGATTTCCTATTAACGTTTATGCTTCCGCATTAACTCTGAGCATTTATGTTATGACTTTTAAGTCCCATATAGTGTCGTTTGTGGTAATTAATGACTAAGATCCTAGTGTGTCACCTTCCAAACGGTAAAACTTCGTTAGTGGAATTTGGGGATGTGACACATAGGGTTACGATCTTTGGTTTGTGTTGGATTATGTTTGAGACTTTTGAGATGTGTTTTCTGAGTTTGAGCATTTTCTTGGCTAGACGATAGTAGCTATCTAGGTTTTCGATGAATGTTTGATTGATTTGTGGATTTCTTTCAGTTTATGTTGATTTGTTAATGGATTTATGATAAAGTAAAGAACTTGGATTCAATTGGTATGTTGTTTCTGTATATTTGCAATTGGTTTTGTTTCACATGCATTTTGTTGAATATTTGTCAAATAATAGATGCATGTTAGGTTGCTTACTGTGTGTTTGTAACTAGTTTGTGGATAATTGATATCATCATCCATAGGAACGCAAATTGAGAGTATTTTAGGGTTAAATGTTCTTCCTACTTCAATAGCGGAAAGGTGCGAAGTTGTCGGGTGTTCCTTGGTGTTAGGGTTCTTAGGTAGACTGCTTTGAAAGGAGGGTTTCATAGGGTTTCTTAGCAGCTTTGATATTCCGTGTCACACCGAGAGTTTCCAGGTTACCCTGTATGTCTTAGGGCGTATTGAGATATTAAGACTGAGAAGTAATATATCTTTAGGGTACTTTAGCATCGTTGGAAATAGTTGAGAGGTGATCCGACCAACCGGTGGGTTTACACGTTCTTTAGGGTTTTGTGTTAGGTCACACCCGGAGAATGATCTAAGATCCTTAGGTTGTCTTAGGTTTTCGTATTCAAAGATCCCGGTTCCATCAGAATGATCTCATCCGTTTCAACTGTCTGATAATTGGTGTCGTTAGTTACAAGTTCCACTAGTTTAAATCTCAGTTACATAAATTCCGCCAATATAATTCAGTTTAGTTAGTTAAGTCAGAGTCTAGATATAGTTGTCACTAGTGTCTCGTGGGTTCGATATCCGGACTTTCATTAGACGTTACTACATTGATCGGTGCACTTGCCGGTTGTGTGGTCTAGTATTAGGTTGAGTCTAGATTTATAAATTTAAAGCTAGAGTTTCTAGGTTAGGTTTTAGTTAGTTTTTATAGACCATTCCAATCACATCAGCTAGCTAGCATACAAATAGGTCAAACATTACTTGTTTTGTTTATCATATACACTTAGAACTATTTGCGTACAATTGGATATATTTTCATTGTTAAAATTTCTCGTTTCGTGACTATGAAGTCATCACATGTTTTCAAGGAAAACGATTATACACTAAGCCCGGGCAAATATTTTCAAGGAAAACGGTTTTACTCTATGTCCATGTACACTTTTGATATTTTCAAGGAAAATGGTTTCTATATTATGGCCGCGTACACATTAAAAATGTTTTCAAGGGAAAACTACTTTACTTTTCAATAATAAAACCTGTCAACTCACCAACCTTTCTGTTGACATTTTTAAGTATGTTTTTTAGCTAACACATAGCTATGGCAAGGCTGGAATAGGTTAGCCATTTGGATTAAGCCCTAGAAGCCAAAGAAGCATGATTGTCAAACCTCAAGACGGTTTGACCTATATGGTTCTAGGACAATGTACTAGTTTATTTTAGTTCTTGTAATGGTCTTCAATACTTGAGATATTTTCAATATGCTTCCGTTATTTTGTAGTATTACCAATCGTTGCAACCTAATTTATTTATTTATTCATTAAGTAAATGAATTGTGTGTGTAGGGGGGGTGACAGATTGGTATCAGATCCAATGATTTTAGCGAATTAGGTTTCCTTAGTGTCATCTAGGCTCTAACCAGACTCATTTAGGGAGCAAGATTTCTAAGACTTACATCACACTAAGAACACACAAGACCTGAACATAGACAATCCAACCGATGCGGAATGACTTGAGTAGACAATTAGTGCATGTAGTTACACTAGAGTGTCATTAGCTACACTAATACTTAATGCAATTACATGGCACATGTAACGAACTCTTAACACGTACACCAATATGGAAATAATAGACATCTACAACACCACACAACAAAGTGTCACTACTCGGATTACAAAGCAAGGATGATGGGTGCCCAGCACACTGTAGGCCTAGAAGATCGAGTTACGAGCAAAAATGGGACGACGATGGTAGTAATCGCCAATTACCAATCTTGGCATCACAATAGGCTAAATCCACACCTGAATTTGTACATGTACCTGCACCACACCTACAACTACTCCAGCTGTGGAGTCGGTTTTCTTTTCTGTCATATGTTGCCTCCATTTGGTGCGGTATATATACTCTCCTTCATGATCTGCTAGATTGGATGACTAAAAATTTCCCCATGAGTTATGACAGATAGAACTGCCCGATCAGAAGGGAACCTGTAACATCCCAATCTTCTCTATATTTAAGTACGCGATTTTGCTTAGGACTAAAGTCGTCAAGAAAGAAGATATCGTACGGTAAATTAACAACTAATTAAATTGAAAACTGAAAATGCACTTTCTACAAAAGTTGAGGCGGGGGGGGGGGGGGGGGGAATAAATTCGTTTAAACCTAAAATGCTATTTGTATCATGCTCAACCGCCAACATTCAGATTTTTTTTCTCCTTCCCTTCGTCGCCTACAACTCAAAACCAAACCTTCACCATCGGCTCCGTCAAAACCCTAGTCCGGCCGATGGCCACCATAGCTTGTTTAGGTAAGCGGAGAAGCTCATAGGAACAACTACGTACAACCTTTCAGTGTAACACCTCAAAAATTCCCTAAGAAAATAAAGGATTAAAGTTGCGAAGATTCATAAGTTTAGGGGATAGAATGAGAATATTCAAAGTTCAAGGATCAAAATTGAAAATTTTGAAAAACCCGTCTGTATCGGACCGTCACCAACCCATAACGGTCCGTTACGCATCATGACAGACCGTCACAGCTCATGACAGTCCGTGCCGCCAAAACCAGAGGTGGTTTAGGGTTTCTGACATGTGTCTGATGACTCAACCTTGTAATGGACCGTCACGGATCTATAACGGTCCGTTACGTGGTTCGAAAGTGCGTAGCCGCCAAGGAATGGCGTGACGGACCGTCACCACCTGTAACGGCCGTCATAGACCCAATTCTTGCCCTATAAATACTTGGAAGATATTAAGCCATTCCACGCAATTTAGACCATCATTTACACACACAAAAACTCTGGTGTTCCGACCCCGAGCCCCGGTTCGCGTACGAGAGTTCGGTTTCTAGCGTTTCGACTCCAAATTACCGTAGATAGTGTCGAGGAACTTTGTCTGAGGTGTTTGCCTTATTACAGATTCAATAAGTAGAGATACTGCTCAGGTGAGTACTTAAACTATGATGCAACTGAACTAACCATGGCTCTGTTATGGTTGATTTTTTGAAAACATTTTGAGTATCTTGAAACGATTGCACCGATTGTATATATATAACGCATTCTAAGCGCTTATTGTGTTTCCCTTGACCCGTGGAAAGGCATGATGGACAGGACCCGTGGAACGGTCTTTGGTTATATATATGCTGACTGATTGTTCATAGTTGTCTATGAATTTGGGGGTGGAACCCCATGAATGTGTTCAAGATAATTTGACGAGTCATTTTAATAAACTGTTTTTGTTTATGAATTCACCAGCTTTGTGCTGACCAAAATTTTATCAAATCTTTTTGAACGCATCACATGTAGGCAATAGATGAGGCTTTTCTAGGACTAAAATGAACTGATGAACGATCCAGATGATGGGCATGCCTAGAACTATAAGTCCCGAATGACTTGTTCCTTGATAAGAGCAGATGATGACACGGTGTATCCTTTATGATAACATGATGTAAACAATATTTTAATATTTTAATAAAGGTTGATGACTTTAGTTTCCGCTATGTGTTTTAGTATCAACGTCACAGTGACCAGACGACGACTTTCTAAACAATATGTAGTTATCCGACAAACGAAATGTTCTGTCTAAGGAAAAAGCGGTGTATAAATACCTTCTAGATCCGTCGTTCTTTCCTGGGAACATATCTTTCACACCTCACCAAGGCGGAAACGCGGGATGTAACGAACATGGTTTCCACAACCTTTGATTACATCGAATAACCACAATTAGATAAAACCAACCAAGAGGTTTCAAATGTTTACACATAGCCAAATACAAAATTGTTTCTTAAACTACATGTTTCAAATGATTCACAAATGACGAGTTTTTCAACTATGGCCTGTGACATATAGGCTATAAAAGGAAAAGTCCCAAAAGGGCTCCTAAATGCGTGTGACTCCAATATGACTCCACCATCCTTAATTTACTGAATAATACATGCTTAAAAATTCAACATAATGTTGGTGAATTCACAGGTTTTAATGTTTCAAATAACTCTGTTTTATATAAAATGCTTCGATGCAGGATAACGAGTTCGTATCCATTGCATTGCCGAAACAACACAACCAATGATGCAGTTACCATGAGTCCTAATATCAAACTTGACTGTTTCTGTTTCTGCCTCTACCAACGTTCTATCGCATAACGTTGAAATGAAATGGACGATAATGCACCCTTTTTGACCTCTAGTCAAGATTAGCGCGACTAACCACGGGTGGGGGTGTCAACCCAGATAGAACTATCCACAATTTCCACGTCTACCCACAGCTAATGATCATAGAATAACAGAGGACTTAAATGAGATAATGAGTCTACTCATGCAACCAATGATGTCATGTGTAACACCAAAAATTTCAAACCGATTTAAACTTTTAAAACAACGCCGAAGTTACGTCCCAAAACGAAAAATAACGTATCCACACGTTAAGTTTTACAAACACGAATTAAACTAACATAATTACCTTAATTAGTTTAAATAAAAATACTAACAAGTTATACATAACTTGTAGTAACTCCAAATTGTTTGTAAAGACTCCACAGGAGAATATTAACAAAAACAATTGCAAAACACAACCACGAGAATCCAATCCACATGATGCGAGACCCGAGATCACTCCGGAGCTTTCCTACATTCAAAACATTAATTTGAACATGGTTAGTAGATATAAGAAGTCTTAGGGACCTCCCACAGGTCCCTACAACAATAATAGGCCAAAACCCCAAAAATCAGCCAGTTGGCGTCCAACTTGGCATCCAACAGCCCAGATTGGCGTCTGACCAGCGTCCAAGACGCCAGTTTTGTTGTCCTAGACTCCAACCTAGTTCAGCAAACCAAATTTTGCTGTTTTGGCATTTTCAACCCTCCCGACTCGACCCGTTTGCATTTTTAAGCCGTTATTGAACATAAACTTATATCTATACTCCATATAAGCCTACCCTCATATACTAACATATATTTGTTAGTTTTTCATCTCCAAATCCGAGTACCACTACTTGTTTCTCACTCATTAAGAGTTTAACACAAGTTCTATCAATTCATTAGTTTAGGTACATAATAACCTACAACTTTAAACACACAACGATCCATACACATTGTATGTTTTGCCAATCTTTAATCTTGACATATCCACATGTCTAAGGAGAGATCCACCTCTCGCTTTCTCACATGGTGTATTTGACTCCATGCCGACCCATGAAGTATCCACACTTCATATCACCCGTGAAATACTTGACTTCACTTTCACCCATGAAGTACTTGACCTCACTACCACCCGTGAAGTATCCACACTTCACGTTAAACATCCATGAAGTATCCACACTTCATGTAATCAACCAATTTACCTTTTTACTACCAGCAGTTGACTTTCAGCACATTAAGTCAATTTTAGTCTAATGTTACCACATTATACATTTTAGTTGACTCTTGACCACATTGAGTTATTTTCACCATTTAACCACATATCACCCATTAGTTTGACCAATAACCACATAAGTCAATTTACATCTATTTACCACATTTGCACAACAAAGTTTGACTATTAACCACATAGTCTAATTACACATATTTACCACATTTGCACACTCGAGTTTGACTATTAACCACATAGTCTAATTACATCTATTTACCACATTTGCACCTTCAAGTTTGACTATTAACCACATAGTATAATTACACCAATTTCAACATAATAGTTTGACCCTATACCACTGAGGTCAATTTACACAAATTTCACCATTATCCACAATGGTTTGACTTATATCACATTAAGTCAATTTTATATCAATTTCACCATTATCCACAATAGTTTGACTTATTACATATTAAGTCATTTTAAACCACTTTTGCCACTTTATGTTTGACTATTTACCACATTAGTCAATTATACTACTTTTACCATGTTTAGTTTAACTATATTCCACATAGTTCAACTACACCACTTTTACCAAGTGTTATTCATTAGTTTGACTAATTTTCTCATTATGTCAACTACAACAATCTACCATATTCACACCTTAATTTGACCATTTACCACATAAGTCAAAATCAACATACAACACATAAATAGAATTAACCATACATCTATTTACATGTAACCACTACTTATCTACTACTAAGTAAGTGCAAAACAATTACCTTTGCCAATGAAGATTCCAATCGTTCCTCAAAGCCATCATCTTTATCGTCTTGATCACCTAAACATTCCACATGTTTTTGTAATCTAATATATCCCCAATTATTCCTCAATTGAAGTTTAACTCCCACCCAATATCTTATGATCTTCACTATCATCTAATCTTGGTTTATTAAGCTCTATACAAGCTTTTAACCTTTCTAAACAAAATCAACCCATTTTGACCCGTTAAGGATTTCACCCAATTCAATTCAGTTTTATACTTGAAAATGTGTTTATATTACACCATAAACACTTATCCATACTCAATTCACCATTTAAACACATCCAATTATAAAACCCCCAAATTAGGTTATCAAGAACCCTAATTTCTAAATTATTAAATTGATTGAGGTTTCTTATCAAACAAAGCGTCTATTACTCCCATAAACACTTACCAACCATCATTCCATTAATTAAACATCCCTAAATAAAAAACCCCCAAATCACCCTCAAGAACCCAAACTTTATGATTCTTGAATTAGGTGTTAAAAGGGTGTCATTAGCCACTCTTTAGCTTTAATCAAGCTAGGTTTTAACTTTAAACAAGTTATTAACCATAATCAACCATCAATTCAGCCCTAGTTTTCATTTTCAACAAAAACCCACGTAAACTTCATTAATGGAGGTTCAAGAGATGGAAGGAGCACTTACTTGATGTTTGGAAGAAGATGAACACCTCAATTCATCCAGATTCTTCATGCAAACACCTTGATCTTCAATCTAAGCTCTTCCCTCCTTTCTCCCTTCTCAAAATCGCAAACATAAACACACAAGTGTGTGTTTTTGCGTGATCATGTCATTTAACACAAATTAAGTTTGTGTTAAATACAAAACAGCCTCTCCATCTATCAAAATGACTCCTTGTACCCAAAACTAGGTATTTCCATCATAAAAACAAACCCTCAACTTTGTTTTATTTATAAACACCCCCTATAATATAAAAATCATATTATAGGATAAACCCGAAAGTTGGTTCGTTACAAATCACTCCCCCTAGTTTTGGGTTTCGTCCCCGAAACCCGATCCACTAGTAGATTAGGGTAACACTCAAGTATCTATCCTCATATTCCCAAGTAGTTTCCACCCCTTATGCGAAGATCCCGCAGAACCAACACTTGGTAATCCGCTTATACCACAAGTGTTTCACCTTTCTATCTAAGATAACCACCGGTTCCTCTAGATGAAACATCCATCATCTATCGCCTCAATATCGCTATAAGAAGTAACGTCAACTTCTCTTGCCCCACATTCCCGTGGATGAACCACGAGGAATGTATCATGGAGTCTACACGATCCCCCGAGTAACTCCTAACGACATACCACTTTACAAACTAAAGTGAAGTCTGATCGGTACCACTAAACGGTGACTTGGCCTCCCACGTTTTCGAACCCGATACACTCCCTTTGTAAGAGAAAATTTTATATCGCCAAAGTTCCCATTTGAATTTCAATACACCTCCTCCGTAAATCCACTTAGGGTTTTCTGTCCACTTCTAGCAGATTTTTCAATCACACTCAATATACAAGATCTTGAATCGCCCCATAGATTCTTAGTTGCACGACAACCAATAGCACCCAACCAATCAGTATTCGACACCGTTCACCATTTAGTAATTCATTCAATCGAAAATTAATACTCAAATGGTAGACAAGATGACACCATATTTCAACTAATGGTAATTAGTCAACTGGTGTCCTCCAAATCGAAATATGAAACTAACACCTCAATCTGACTCATCATGCACAGATGTACCATGTCGTATCACACACTTTTTGAACCAAAGTTCTCCGACCACTCGGAAGTGTAGGTTCCCTTTTGCTATCCGGCCTTAACCCATAGGCAAGTGAGACACTTATAACCACACACTTGATTGTGCCTCTTTTCATCCCTAGCCACCAAAAGTTAAACTCTAAAACAACATTCAACAACCCTTGAGACCTTTAAGTCTCATTAATCACCCATGAAGTTCAAAGACTTCAAGAAAACTGTTGAAGTTCGGGGACTTCAACTCAACCTTCTAACGCTCGCCCGTAAAAAGATTCATCAATCCTTCTCCAAATTCTCTCCTTTTGTTGCTGCAATCATGCTCATAGCTGACCAAGAGAATATGCGATACTCATGCCTTGATGCATATAGACATAACCGAGTATAATGCACAAGGAACCAAGATAACTGACAAGTCATATGGTTTTCCTACGAAAGAACACGTCAAAAGCCATAGTCAAATTCTCTTTCATAATCCAACACCCTGTTTATCCCCATGACTTTAGCGTAAGTCATCTTTGAGATTCAAGGGTCTCGATCTTACAATCCCTCTTTTTTTCATCGGTCATGAAATTCTAAGACTTAAAACGCCACTTATCAAGTTCTAAGACTCCAAACACCCTATAACCCTTGATTACTAAAATCATTGCCGGGTCAACATATAAGTCTTCAGAATTCTCCGCCTCATCCAATAATGAATTCCCACAAAAGCCAAAATGGCACACCAAGTCATTCCGAAGTAAGGCCTCTCCTTTCTAGGAATTTCAGGAAACTCACGAAGATAATTAGTTTGAACGACTTTGCTTCAAAGATAAAAACGACTATCATCGAATAAACGACCACTGTATTAGCATACATGGGTCTACACACCTTTCACATTGATCCACATAAACTGCGTAACTTCTAATAAGTTATAAAGTTACATTCACAATCCCATAATATTCTTAATGGAAATGATACCCTTCATAGGATAACGTCCACCTCTACCTTTATGTTGAACTAGGACTTAGACACCTGTTTAAACCCGACAAATGTACGTATACATTCTTCCATTCTTCTTTTCCTCAAGAGAACGATTACACCAAAAGAGAATACATTCGAGTATAGAACCCTAATGAACTTCTTCACGATTGGAACATCAAGTATTCCATTGCCCCTGTTGGTGTCAATGGCATAAGCCAGGCCTACACCAATTCATGCACCACGTGTTTCACCGTCTCTAGGTTAGAACTGGTCGACACATCACTCTTTAGTCATACACGACATCGATACGGTTACTAAGTAACCCCATAATTTCCACTACAATCTTAGGACTCCATTCCATGTGATTTTTTCACCCACATCTTTCAGTTATTAACTCATACATTTGTCAACATTATGAATCCGCAATGTTGATCACCTCCGAATCCACCAATTCACATATAATCTAATCCAACAATTATGTCAAAAGACTTCAGCCCCGTCTTTGGTAGTTAGAAATGTTCGGCTCGACAACCTTAAAATTTCTATTTTCTTCCCCCTATCATTCGGGTGATTTAACTCGGAACATTCACTTCGAATGAGTCCCGACTTGTAACCACCGTAGTACCCATTTTAGGACTAGAACACTATGGCGTAGTGTGTCCCATCATTCCATTTATGTATCATCCACACATATGGCAACAATAAGTATTGCCTTCCAGAAGGGATTTCTTGCTCGGCTAGAATATTTGGCTTTCTTGAAGACATCACAAATTCCTCTTCACACCACACTAGTTTCCCGAGTTTGATCTCCTTTCATCACCTAATAATTAACTCCATCCGAGCTGTACACCATGAAGGAGAAACCACCCTAGAAGTTAACCGATAGCATCGAGAAGGTCGATCCATCTTCATTCTTTTCCGATACTCTATGACTTGGGCAAGACCACACTTAGCCATACGAAATGCCCATAATCCCTTTGATTATCTCACCTGGTCTAACGCACGTGAAGAAACTCCCAGTTGCAAGATCCACAATGGCTTGTGGACAAAACTAACTCAAGAACGTCTCTTGAGTTCACCATTATGCATTATCTTCACGCCTTTAAGCCTTTCTCCCTACGGAGAACTCCCAATCAAATATCCTCCATTTTCCGGAGTCGACTCTTAGCGAGTAGTACTCCATCGACCCATTAGAATGGATTGCTTCAAAGCCAATACAGTTAGTGATGTATCGTTTGTTAACCAACGAACAAACTCCTACTATTTTAATCATTTGGCTCGCACACCACGAACCCCTTGTGAAGACAAGGATTTCTTCCTCCACGTATTCGACTACGTTTGATCATCCCGCTCTTAAGGCTTCATGTGGTTCTTCAAAGTACCGCCTCAATGAGCTCCTATCTTCCTTGAAGGAAAATTGACACGCCATCACAAAAAGCTTTAGCCATCCTCCACTAGAATGTTGCTTTCCATTTCTCCCGACTAAACTCAAGCTCGTCCCCATCCTCGAGGTGATATCCACATAGACTCCTTCGTACATGAGTCTTCAAATCAACTTCTATCTACAATTCTGCCTATTAAGATATGTTTTCCTCCGGTCATCGCCGACCGTTTAGTAATAAGTTTGTAAGTGTTATACCTACTTATAGGCCTCTAGTCTTACTCTATAAGGCTCTACTTCTTCTTATGTGTATATTGATTACCCCTGCATAATCATTTATGCACAAACACATAATATATACATATACACATTTAACCACCTTCACTTACTCATTGTCGGTGTTCATCATCATATGGTTATTGAGAATGTATTGGAACATGTTAAATTAAGAATCATACTGGCCAGGCATGATCGATAATGTAATATGCCCAATTACATTCACTATCTCCATATAACGAATCCCTTAACAACATTCGGTACAATTAGATCACATTGGACACCAATTAAAACAAAGAACACATAATCAATACTAATCTCGCCCTTTAAGCTCCGTGTCTCGGTCACGCCATCATTGGATTCTCATTTCTCGACCATATCAAGAGCATTACAGGTTTGCGTTTGGTGTCTCGCACACCAAATCCCTCAAACCATTGCTCTAATACCAAGTTGAAACACCCAAAATTTCAAGCTGATTTAAACTTTTAAAACAATACGAAAGTTTGGTCCCAAAAATGACAAATAACGTATCCACACGTTAAGTTTTACAAACACGAATTAAACTAACATGATTACCTTAATTAGTTTAAACAAAAATACTAACAAGTTATCCACAACTTGTAATAACTCCAAATTGTTTGTAAAGACTCCACACGAGAATATTAACAAAAACAATTGCAAAACACAACCACGAGAATCCAATCCACTTGATGCGAGACCCGAGATCACACCGGAGCTTTCCTACATTCAAAACATTAATTTGAACATGGTTAGTAGAGATAAGAAGTCTTAGGGACCTCCCACAGGTCCCTACAACAACAATAGGTCATAACCCCAAAAATGAGCCAGTTAGCGTCCAACTTGGCGTCCAACAACCAAGATTGGCGCCTGACCAGTGTCCAAGATGCCACTTTTGGCGTCCTAGACTCCAGCCTAGTTCAACAAACCAAAATTTTTTCAGAGTTGGCATTTTCGACCCCCCGACTCAACCCGTTTGCATTTTTAAGCAGTTATTGAACATAAACTTATATTTATACTCCATATAAGTATCCACACTTCATGTAATCAACCAATTTACCGTTTTACTACCACCGGTTGACTTTCAGCACATTAAGTCAATTTTAGTCTAATGTTACCACATTATGCATTTTAGTTGACTCTTGACCACATTGAGTATTTTGCACCATTTAACCACATATCACCCATTAGTTTGATCAATAACCACATATGTCAATTTACATCTATTTACCACATTTGCACAACCAAGTTTGACTATTAACCACATAGTCTAATTACACATATTTACTACATTTGCATATTCAAGTTTGACTATTAACCACATAGTCTAATTACATCTATTTACCACATTTGCACATTCAAGTTTGACTATTAACCACATAGTATAATTACACCAGTTTCAACATAATAGTTTGACCCTATACCTCTAAGATCAAATTACACCAATTTCACCATTATCCACAATGGTTTGACTTATATCACATTAAGTCAATTGTATATCAATTTCACCATTATCCACAATGGTTTGACTTATTACATATTAAGTCAATTTAAACCACTTTTGCTAGTTTATGTTTGACTATTTACCACATTAGTCAATTATACTACTTTTACCACGTTTAGTTTGACTATATTCCACATAGTTCAACTACACCACTTTTACCAAGTGTTATTCATTAGTTTGACTAATTTTCTCATTATGTCAACTACAACAATCCTACCATATTCACACCTTACTTTGACCATTTACCAAATAAGTCAAAATCAACATACAACGCATAAATAGAATTAACCATACATCTATTTACATGTAACCACTACTTATCTACTACTAAGTAAGTACAAAACAGTTACCTTTTCCAATGAAGATTCCAATCGTTCCTCAAAGCCATCATCTTTATCGTCTTGATCACCTAAACATTCCACATGTTTTAGTAATCTAATATATCCCCAATTATTCCTCAATTGAAGTTTAACTCCCACCCAAGATCCTATGATCTTCACTATCATCTAATCTTGGTTTATTAAGCTAAATACAAGCTTTTAACCTTTCTAAACAAAATCAACCCATTTTGACCTGTTAAAGATTTCACCCAGTTCAATTGAGTTTTATACCAAGAAAAGTGTTTATATTACACCATAAACACTTATCCATACTCAATATAAACACTTATCCATACTCAGTTAACCATTTAAACACCTCCAATAATAAAACCCATAAATTAGTTTCTTAAGAACCCTAATTTCTAAATTATTAAATTGATTGAGGTTTCTTATCAAACAAATTGTCTATTACTCCCATAAACACTTACCAACCATCATTCCAACAATTAAACATCCCCAAATATAAATCCCCCAAATCACCCTCAAGAACCCAAACTTTATGATTCTTGAATTAGGTGTTAAAAGGGTGTCATTAGCCACTCTTTAGCGTTAATCAAGCTAGGTTTTACCTTTAAACAAGTTATTAACCATAATCAACCATCAATTCAGCCCCAATTTTCGTTTTCAACAAAAACCCACTTAAACTCCATTAATGGAGGCTCAAGAGATGGAAGGAGCACTTACTTGATGTTTGGAAGAAGATGATTACCTCAATTCATCCAGATTTTTCATGCAAACACCTTCATCTTCAATCTAAGCTCTTCTCTCTTTTCTCCCTTCTCAAAATCGCAAACATACATAAAAACAAGCTAAGTTTGTGCCTGATCATGTCTTTTAACACAAATTAAGTTTGTGTTAAATACAAAACAGCCCCTCCATCTATCAAAATGACTCCTTGTACCCAAAACTAGGTATTTCTATCTTAAAAACAAACCCTCAACTTTGTTTTATTTATAAACAACCCCTATAATATAAAAAAACATATTATACGATAAACCCGAAAGTTTGTTCATTAAATCATGTTTCTACTCGTATCCAAAATATAATGCTAGCTTGTTTTCTCCCTCAAGTATTTAAAAAGTAAAACTATTTAAAAGTGGGGCCATGAGACTCACCTGATAAGCAAACAATGAAGCAAAGTAAAACAAGTAGCAACTAGCAAAGTCCGTGAATACGTGAGTCGACCTAACCGTGTCCTATGGTAAAATAAGACACTTTAAGGTCTAAAAAATGTTTCTAATGTATAAGTTGATCATGTATACGATTCACCCAACTAGACTCAACATGAATAATAGTTTATCTTTTCGACAGTTTTGACATGACGACCTTTGGTGACGAGTTATGACAATAAGATATATTTATATACACTTATATAAATAAGTTATGTATCTCAATACGTGTCTTTATGTTTACGCAACAACATCGGGGTTGGGGTTGAAAATAAATATATAGTATGGAAGATAAACTTTTATATCAAAATAGCCTTTAGTAAAATGTTCGGGTTTTTAAATCACCTTGTGTCGCGTTTTTAGTTAATTTATCGAACGTAATAAATTATGGAACCTTTACCATACATAAATAAGTGTCTTGGCTTCATAGAAATGTATGGATCATGGTCTACAAATACTTTTAAGGGTTTCAAACATAAATCATAATACCACTTGGTTAACAGCTACGATTTTGTCGGATAGGTCTTGGGAACCTTGACGGTTAGGGGTCAAAATGCTAATTTCATGATAAGAGGCCATATGGTTTTAATACCAACACAAAATACTAGTTTTAGGAAAAAGAATCAAGTCATTTGGACCATTATTGAACAAGTTATAACCTATACAAGTTGACCTTATGAATCTGTCCAAACATTTCAGCTTTGACCCGTTTTCTTGTATCAACATTTTGGGGTGTCAAATCTCCACAAAAAAATCACGAAATCACTTAGGATGGATAGAGGACTCTTTTAAATTAATTGTGGACTCAAGAAATGTATACTTTGGTTTAGTTTTGACTGAGATACGACTTCCTACAGTTAGCTAAAAATTCTTCCAGCAATGTGTAAAAAGTGGCAACTTTTTCTTTGAACAATCCATTATTTGGGTGAATCTCCTACATAAAACAACGAGTAGGTTCAATAAAATTAAGACTTAGTATGAGGATACTCACATAAAGCAAGCAAGGAGAAGGATTTGATGGAAGAACGATGGCTTGAATCCTTATAACCACTTGGAATCACCTTGATATTCACTTTAAACATGTAAGAAATATATGTCTGAGATTTTCGGTTCTAGGGAGAGAGCAAAGAGAGAGAGCTCAGATGAGTGATAGAGGGTGTTCTTGTGTGTTCCAAATGAGCTTGATATGCTATATATATCCAAAATATCTAACATCATAATTATATGGACTTGACAAGGGATGGTGTTCTAAGATTTTCTAGTCATTCACAGGTCACATAAGTATGAGTTAGGGGATGGGGGTGGGTTGATGTGATAGGGGTAAGGTGGGGAAGGCAAGGTGGTGATGATGATGAGGTGATGGTAGTTGGTAGTTGTTCAAACGCGGTGCAATACCCGCAAATAATACCCGCTAAATACTCATTTTTAATGAATAAATTTCAAGATAGACATATTATAAATAAAAATGTACCGGGTATGTAATATATATATATATATATATATATATATATAATCCTTTCATAGTTTAGACGCGTTAAATGCGTAAAGTACATATTAAAGTTTAAAAATACGCGTTAACGAACCCAAATCATAACCAAATATATATTTACCTATATGTTTAAATTATTACACATATAATCACATAAAATAATGAGATAGAATGTGTTCCTTACATTTGATATTTGTCCCCAACATATATGCGTGTCGGATTAACTGGTGTGACTCGGCAATTTCTAAAATTTACCGAATGCAAGACGTGACATGAGTCGACTTTGCTATGCACATAATGACCTAAATTATAGAAATTAAGTCTAATGCACATGATTTCTATGAGTTCAAAATTACTGAGTTTGTACTGATATTAACCTGAATTTGTCGGTTATCACATTCTCCCCCTATTAAGAGAATTTCATCCCGAAATTAAGTTTGTGTCATTTGTTGCTGGGGTGTTCCCAAAAAAGGGGGATACTTGAGTCTCATCTGATCCTTGCATTCCCAAGTAAACTATGGTCCTCATCTAGAGTTACATCTGACTTTTACAATAGGAATGCGTTTTCGTTTCAGCATCTTGATCTCACGATCCATGATTTCTACCGGTTCTTCGACAAAAGGAAGCTTATCGCCAACCTGGATCTCCTCAAGTTGCATAACAAGTGTTTCATCTGATTTCTGAATTTCACCTTTCCACCACACATTAAATCCCTTAATGTCTTTTCTCATGAGATCCTACTAACTTTATTATTAAAGTGAAGTTTGTCATCAAAGTGAATTTCCCTTGGTAGTATAAGTAACAAGTCGTTTCATAATCATTCCTTGAACTATACATAAATTATGTCATGCAAGCCGTTGTCTCTTGAGGTAACTTATTATATCCAATATCTTAATTGTTCCAATGTAGCTTAGAGTGAGTTTATCGTTCTTGCCAAAAGAACTTTGCTCTTTATGATATTATCTTATGACAAAGCCTCGTCATCAACTTGAAGTTACAGAGGTTTCCTTATAGTTGTCAGCATAATATCCCTGACTACCTTTGATAGATCTGCTACTCCCAGTTTAGTTCATCACGTGAGGATTGACGCTTCCGTCAATATATTCTTGGATACCGTACAATTCGCTATTGTACGAAAATTCGATTTACGGGTAGGCGAGCATTATAGCTCCAATTAAATTCAACCACATAGATTTTGTGTGTATCCTCAATAGTTTGAATTGTTCTTTCTCTTTTACAATTGATAAGAGAATATTAATAAATGTTCAATCCCAAGCGTGTCCTTCTGACTTTCTTCCGTCTCTTGGAAGTACGGTGTCTATCTCTATCAGAGATAATATAACATGTACTTTAGGTCTGACTAATAATTGACATACAGTCTAGCCGACTCTTCTAGTTTTAAATTCTTCCATGCAAAACACTGAGTGATTTTTCCTCGCCTATTTTGACGTATAACAAGTATTTCCCACTCTAAGATAAATTGGAGACCCTCATGGTCGGTGATCATGAGACATTCGACAATGTCCTCAAATCATATATGTACCATTTTATGGTTCCTAATTTTCAAATTAGGGGTAGTGTAGCCCTTTTTATACCATGGCTTGTCGAAATATAATCTCAAAGTCATTGTCCTTTTGTCTTAACACCCAGTCAATGCTTTAGTGTAATGCATCTTAATACACGACAAAGTTGGTTGTTTTGCATCGAGAAGAAATAAATCTTGTGTATGGGATCACTCCCATTCTAGTAAACTGAAATGCTATTTTTTGCTTTCTTACTAACTCTTCACTATTAGGGATGCCTGAACTTTGAAAATTTCCGAGGGATTGTCGGTAATAACCAACCGAATCTAGAAATTTTTCTTTCTCCGTGAGTGTCTTAAATGCCCTCCACCATTTCCATGGATTTACGTGAATGTCTTTTGTTGATTCACATACCTAAGAAAATGCATTTCTTGAAGTTGAGATTCGCACTTAGAGAATTTGGCACGCAATCTCTCTTTTGCGACATTGATGAATCACGTCACTAGTTTATCTAATTAGGGTTTACAACTTGATTCATAAAATATGTAAATTCTTCGAGTGCGTTGATTAACTCAGACGTCACTACCAGGAATTTGTTGTTTCCATACCGTGTCCTAAGCACTATCTTTATTATTTTGCTCTACTGAATTCTCAATTGATGGCATCTTAACTTAAGTTCGATCTAAGTTGATCTACCAACTGTCAACTTCTGAGAGAGGGTACCAGTTCTTTTCTTGTTAACTGGCGTAGTTCTCAGTAATTAACACTTACTCGGAATGATTCATCTTTCTTGTAAGATGTACACCTTGTATAATAGTTCTTATAACTGGATGGACAGTTGTTGTATTTCTGTAGTCATCAAGTGCTAGAGGAATGTTTTGGCAATTCTTTAAGAACGCCTCTAGTTAATCCTGTGTAACATGAATGTTGTATACGTGTTTCTCCTTGAGTCACTTCTTATTCACAAAGGTTTATAAAACTTGACTCTTTCATGTTCAAGCATTTCATAATCTTTCCACAAAGTGATTCTTTAAACTTGTTCTGAATCTATTCGTTTAGTCTCATATGTCTCACCGTTCGATAGAAGGGTCCGAACGATCTTTTCATGACATGCGACTTTAATTCATCTCTCGGGTAGTCAAACCATACTTTTAGTTAGTTTGACAATCGTAGATATCCTTTAGACTACTAGATTCTTGACCGATAAAAAATTCAACTTGGTTGAATATATCTATCGGCTCTAGTGTCAAACAATCCAGGTGTAAAATGGGAGTTCTGAATATGTCGTTCGTTCATTCATTAACTTAATATCTTACCAGTACTTAAGGTTCTTAAGTGCTAATTTCAAATCTCAAAAAATAAAATACAAGCTCACACACTTAACATATAACAAAAGTATTCACACTTGCGAAAAAGTTTTTGTTCTAGTTTAGTTGGTAATATATGGTTCTTGATGTAGCTTTGGGCTCAGGTGCTTGAGATGATCGGTGCTGCCGCACTCGAAGCATGCCTTCTTGCATTGTTTCTTCTTGTGTACCTGAGTCCCATAGCTTCGGGCTATCTTTGGCTTTTTGTCTTCTCCTTAGTAAGTTGTTTTCTCCTTTCTCCACTTTCAATTAAATTTCCAGTTCCCAACAACTCAATTATAAGGGCTCCTGCCATTAGAATGGCATCCTCCAGGGTGGTAGGTTTAGTAGTCCTGACTATACCGCAAATCTGAGGATTCAAGCCCTTGATGTATTAATTGATCTCCCCGGTTTCCAAGTTCACCAATCATGGTTATTCATGACTGATAGGTCATCACTTGTTTTCATTAGGGAAAACGACTCACTTTATGACTAAGAAGTTATCACATGTTTTCGAGGAAAACGATCCTATATTAAGCCTATAAACACATTTTAAGGTTTACGAAAAAACGGTTTTATAGTACGGCCATGTACACGAAATCAGTGTTTTCAAGAAAAAACTACTTTACAATGAACCAACTAAACCTATGAACTCACAAAACCTTTGTGTTGACACCTTCAAGTATGTTTTTCAGGAAATTCACACCGATGGCACGGTTGGAATAGGTTAAACTTTTGGATTAAGACCTTAGAAGACGAAGACGTATGGTCGCTGAACGTCAAGTCAATTTAGAGTTATATGACTTTAGGTCTATGTATTCTTTTAGTTTCTGTAATGATGTTTGACACTTTAGAAGTCTTCATTTAGCTTCCGCTGTTGTGTAATGTTACCGATCGTTGCAACCCTAATTTATTTATTTATTTATTAAGTGAATTAATATTGGGGGTGTGACAAGTACGCAGGGCATTGGTCGTGCGTACTTATCAAGTACACAAGGCAAAAGCCTTGCGTACTTACTAAGTACGCAGCACCAATCTGGTGTACAAGCTAAGTACGCAGGAACACCCTCCTGTGTACTAGCTAAGTACACGGATACATAGAATTTAATATATAGTTACTAAAACATGCTTCTACAGACTCCCTCTTAACTATAGCATCAAATTCTATCTATTACTAACACTGATAATCATCAGTTTATAAAGAATGTCCTAACAGACTCCCTCTAAACTAATGACATCACGTGTCTGCTGGCGATACTTGATCTTCTGGCAAAACACTTAAGATCTTCAAATCTTCAAACTTCAGTCTTCAGTTGCCGAGTGATGACAAACCGGACTCCCTCTTAACTGTAGCTTTCATTGTAGACCAAAACAAGTGCTTCAATAAGAAGCAACTAACCCAACACAACTCATTGTAGTTCATCCTCTCAGCAGTAGCTTCCTCCAACTTAACTTAGACTTCCTCCAAATCAACTGGCATTGATAGAGAGTTTGAATTTCCAATAACCTGCATCAAACCAATCAGCTCCAATAGGAATTCCAGTAAGATAAACTTAAGTCTTCAAACCAGATGTGTCCAACTCTATCATGTATCTTCACGAGTCAACCAAATTCCTGAAGATGTTCATTTCCAATTTCCCCTTTCAATGTAAGCTTCAACTAACTAGACCAGAAACAAGGGAACGTTTCCTATCCCGTCGGCAAATGATAAAAGGTTCCATCTTCAACTAATAATCCAACGAATATGCAGCTTCATCTAGAAAACACTCAATAGAATCAAACACAAAATCATGCCCAGCAGTGATCATCCTGAATCCAAAGTCCAACATTCTTTAATTAGATCTTCATTCCTGGTTAACACCTACTAATCTGTATATATTCACCACGATGAAGTTCCATAACTAGGTTGTCTATCTAGCATTCCGCCCAGATCCCAAATGAGAAATCCAATCATAACTAAATCACATCAAATCTTGAACACAGGCTTGACCAACGAGCACGAAAAATATAGTTTACACGAGAAATCATAGTTGAGATCCATGTTACGTCAAAGAGGTATATATATAGGAAGTACCAATGGCTTTTCCACCACCTCTTTAATGTCTCATGAATACAAGATTTTTATCCCCCTCATTTCTTTGTAAACTATGACCAGCTTTATCACTGCTTCACCCGATTCCTCAAAAACCACAACTAGTCAAATCTAGGATTTTATTCTTTTATTCCTTTGCAAAGATCCAAAACAGCAAAACCTTGTATTCAAGTTGTTACAGTATTCATATCCTATTAAAGAATTATCATAGATACTCGTAGCCTACATATTCATGTTTGAATACCCAAACAATATGATTCTTTTTTCAAAGACCCAAAGCCGCAACATCTTCACAAATAAAACGAAACCTTTAGCCGATGACGACCCAGTTGCTCAACTTGATTCAGCATTCACTCCCTATTAAAAAAGTATCCCGGATACTCGTATCCCACATTTTCAGGTTTGAACACTTAAACAATGTATGACAATTGGTATCATCCCAGAAAAATCTCGTCTTGTTTCGCCAAGCCACATAAAATTTCGGTCCCAAAAAACCAAAATCACTATCTTCTCAAAATTGGCCCGAAACAAGCTTACAAACGATCCCTAAAAAAAGTTTTTTTTTAATCCCATATGATAGTTCATGCGTACTTGATAAATACGCAAATATATGGTGTTCCTGTGTACTTAGTAAGTTCGCAAAGCCAAGTCTACGTGATTACTTGATAAGTTCGCAAAGCCAAATGCCCATGCGTACATGCTAAGTTCACAGGGCCAACTACTCATCCGTTGTATATAATTAAGGATACGTTATCCTTAATTAGTTGGAATTTAAAACTATATAAAACACGAACGACTTTTATAATACCAACTATTATGCTATTGAGGTATACACGTTAGATAATTTAAATACGGGCTCATTTGAATAAATACTCATATTAAAAAGACCACAACACTCAAGCATCATATCTCATAATAGTGATTATGACTAAACTCACACTCAACCTTTTGCTTGTTGAGGTGGTTCACGCCACCACCAACTCACCACCCCACCAATCATGGTCTTTTGCTTAACACTCCACTCAAACATCTCCATCTCATGATGACTATTTGGGAAAGATCACACTCAATCTCATCACTACATAATAGAGTTGTCCAACACAAAGGTATAACCCTTCCCTCTCTATCTTTCTCTCGGTTCACTCTATCCCCACACACACCCACCAATTTCAAATATCAAGATCTATAATTCAAGAAAGAATCATATCCATTTGGTGATTTAAGAAGATCTTAAGTGTTATACTCAAGAAATCAAGCTAGGAGCTCAAGTTCTTGCTCTTCCTCTACATAAATCATCATCTAAATTATTATCTTCCCTAGCCTGTCTAGTGGTAAAGTTTTCCATCCATTTCATCTTTATATTTCACGTTATTTTCTTGAATCATGTCCATATATGCACTTTGTTCACCATAAACATGGGATGTTTTCATAAAGCTTGCTAACCAAAGTGAACTACCAAGAAAAGTAAGCTTGATCCAAAGTTTAAAAACATGAATATATGTATATATGTGTGTCGTAGGTATATATGAATGTGTACATATATATAGTTTTGTTCATAAAAGTTTCTAAATAATAAATGTTTACATGCACGGGTAGATGGAAGTTTAGATCCTGAAAGTTATGAGATTTGGTCATCTAAAAACATGAAGAACATATAGATTTACTAATATATGTAAATACGTAAACATAGTCGCATGTATATATATATATATATATATGTTTGGATCTATACGTTTCGATATTTGAAAACGTACATTTGTATAAAACTTAGACCATTAAATGTCGTTCTAAAAGATACGTAATGATTTTGACAACATATATTTTTGGTCATTCAAAATGAACATGAGCTTTACAAAGTATAAGACACTAAGACGATAAAGGCATTTTGATGTAAAGTTTGTAACTTATGGGTAGGGATACGTTTTCAGAAAATGTTACTTTAAACATTTAAAACTCATGTATGTATTTTGATAAACAAAACCATTTAACGGATTCAAATAATTATTACAAATTATTATATGACCCATGACATTTATGGATTTGAAAGCACGACGTACATAATTATATCAAAGTAATAATGAGAATATGTTTTACTAGAAAATGTTTAGGTCGAAACTCTAATAAATAATTCATGTCTTTTGTCAGAACAAGTGTTTATATATAATTATATGCGTGATAGACCTGGAACTTGAATAAAAACATATGCTAAGAAACATAAATAATAAGAGTTATATTATTTGCACTTGTACGACGAGAAGTGAAATACTTTTTCTAAAAATAGTTATTCATATATTTATGAAAAGAATATAACTACGCAACGATCATGACGTACATATTTGTACTTAGTTTGGTAAGTATAATGTGTGTCTCGAAGTAAATATTAATAATAAACGGATCTTAACTCAAAAATATCTTTTCCTGAAAGGAACACATCCTTGACGACATTTGTTATGTCGGGTGAATAATTTGCACTTGAGATAGTAAGACTTAACACTTATATACCCTTTGTGTTTAGGGTTCGTATAGTCAAGTACTTCTTGACCAATTACTGTGCTAGGGTATCGTCGGACACCAGGTGAGTTCACGGCCCCCTTTTAGCTTTTAATATTTTGTAAATATCGGGGGAGAAACATACTTATACAACACATTTTCTTACGTATTTGAAAGCATGAAAAATAAATGTTTGATACATTTGAGAAAACATGAAACACATTTACAAACATTTTCATATGGTAACAAGATAACAAGACCCGACCTTATGTTTGCATGAGTTTACGAACAAAGAGCTCGCTAAAGTCCCCTGGAAAAATTTAGTAACCATTAACTGTAGCCTAGGGTCCTATGAATAGTACTATGGGGAGTGACGTCCCCCGGTCATGGTTAGTCGCGCTAACCGCAATCTGGATGATTTATGGCCGCATAGCATTTGATAACAAATAAGAGGGGCAAAGCAACAATTGTCATGGTTTGGTTACGCCTCATGTATGAACATTTATTTGTACTCCTAGCAAGTTTAGATATGGGGTCAACATCACTTGTTTTGTTTATCATATACAATTGGAACAATTTACAAACACTTGGGAAAATTTACGAACAATTGGAACAATTTACGAACACATGGATTTACAAGAACTATTTGATTTAAACACATGAAACCACTACTCGTTTTGGTTAACGATCTTATCATTAAAGAGGTCTTAACATGGGTTTAAACTCATTTCATGACTAATTGGTCATCACTTGTTTTCATTGGGGAAAACGACTCACTTTATGACTAAGAAGTTATCACATGTTTTCGAGGAAAACGGTTCTATATTAAGCTCATAAACACATTTTTAAGGTTTACGAAAAAAACGGTTTTATAGTACGGCCATGTACACGAAATCAGTGTTTTCAAGAAAAAACTACTTTACAATGAACCAACTAAACCTATGAACTCACAAAACCTTTGTGTTGACACCTTCAAGTATGTTTTTCAGGAAATTCACACCGATGGCACGGTTGGAATAGGTTAAGCTTTTGGATTAAGACCTTAGAAGACGAAGACGTATGGTCGCTGAACGTCAAGTCAATTTAGAGTTATATGACTTTAGGTCTATGTATTCTTTTAGTTTCTGTAATGATGTTTGACACTTTAGAAGTCTTCATTTAGCTTCCGCTGTTGTGTAATGTTACCGATCGTTGCAACCCTAATTTATTTATTTATTTATTAAGTGAATTAATATTGGGGGTGTGACAAGTACGCAGGGCATTGGTCATGCGTACTTATCAAGTACACAAGGCAAAAGCCTTGCGTACTTACTAAGTACGCAGCACCAATCTGGTGTACAAGCTAAGTACGCAGGAACACCCTCCTGTGTACTAGCTAAGTACACGGATACATAGAATTTAATATATAGTTACTAAAACATGCTTCTACAGACTCCCTCTTAACTATAGCATCAAATTCTATCTATTACTAACACTGATAATCATCAGTTTACAAAGAATGTCCTAACAGACTCCCTCTAAACTAATGACATCACGTGTCTACTGGCGAGACTTGATCTTCTGGCATTCCACTTAAGATCTTCAAATCTTCAAACTTCAGTCTTCAGTTGCCGAGTGATGACAAACCCGACTCCCTCTTAACTGTAGCTTTCATTGTAGACCAAAACAAGTGATTCAATAAGAACCAACTAACCCAACACAACTCATTGTAGTTCATCCTCTCAGCAGTAGCTTCCTCCAACTTGACTTAGAATTCCTCCAAATCAACTGGCATATGATAGAGAGTTTGAATTTCCAAAAACCTGCATCAAACCAATTAGCTTCCATAGGAATTCCAGTAAGATAAACTTAAGTCTTTAAACCAGATGTGTCCAACTCTATCATGTATCTTCACTAGTCAACCAAATTCCTGAAGATGTTCATTTCCAATTTCCCCTTTCAATGTAAGCTTCTCCTAACTAGACCAGAAACAAGGGAACGTTTCCTATCCCGTCGGCAAATGATAAAAGGTTCCATCTTCAACTAATAATCCAACGAATATCCAGCTTCATCTAGAAAACACTCGATAGAATCAAACACAAAATCATGCCCAGCAGTGATCATCCTGAATCCAAAGTCCAACATTCTTTAATTAGATCTTCATTCCTGGTTAACACCTCCTAATCTGTATATATTCACCACGATGAAGTTCCATAACTAGGTTGTCTATCTGGCATTCCGCCCAGATCCCAAATGAGAAATCCAATCATAACTAAATCACATCAAATCTTGAACACAGGCTTGACCAACGAGCACGAAAAATATAGTATACACGAGAAATCATAGTTGAGATCCATGTTACGTCAAAGAGGTATATATATAGGAAGTACCAATGGCTTTTCCACCACCTCTTTAATGTCTCATGAATACTAGATTTTTATCCCCCTCATTTCTTTGTAAACTATGACCAGCTTTATCACCACTTCACCCGATTCCTCAAAAACCACAACTAGTCAAATCTAGGATTTTATTCTTTTATTCCTTTGCAAAGATCCAAAACAGCAAAACCTTGTATTCAAGTTGTTACAGTATTCATCTCCTATTAAAGAATTATCATAGATACTCGTAGCCTACATATTCAGGTTTGAATACCTAAACAATATGATTCTTTTTCCAAAGACCCAAAGCCGCAACATCTTCACAAATAAAACGAGACCTTTAGCCGATGACGACCCAGTTGCTCAACTTGATTCAGCATTCACTCCCTATTAAAGAAGTATCCCGGATACTCGTAGCCCATATTTTCAGGTTTGAACACTTAAACAATGTATGACAATTGGTATCATCCAAGAAAAATCTCGTCTTGTTTTGCAAAGCCACATAAAATTTCGGCCCCAAAAAACCAAAATCACTATCTTCTCAAAATTGGCCCGAAACAAGCTTACAAACGATCCCTAAAAAATGTTTTTTTTTAATCCCATATGATAGTTCATGTGTACTTGATAAATACGCAAATATATTGTGTTTCTGCGTACTTAGTAAGTTCGCAAAGCCAAGTGTACATGATTACTTGTTAAGTTCGCAAAGCCAAATGCCTATGCGTACATGCTAAGTTCGCAGAGCCAACTACTCATAAGTACGCAGGACAACTACTCTTGCGTACTTAGTAAGTACGCAGGGCAAATCCCATGCGTACTTAGTAAGTACGCAGAAAAGCTGAATTTGCGTACTTATCAAAAAGTAACATCGTTCTTGACGGATCTTGAGGAGAATGCTCGAAAAGTGTTGGATCTGAGAAATTAATGTTTCCAAAAGCTTCGAAATCATCATCTAACAAACCCTCAGCCTTCAAAACACCAAATGAAGCGATAACGAACTCGAATTTAAGGATTTTGGATAGAAAAAGTTACAACCTAGATACGAACTCAGAACTGCTAAAAACCCAAAAACTCGAAACTGGAACACAAATCAATGAACACAGAGGCTGTGATACAAGTTGTAGGTCCCGGGGCCTCGGTCGAGCAGCGGAAATACACAGATCTATCCGTCGATTTGCTTGGGAATGGTGAGGAACAAGACAAAGAAGAACCCGGACATAAAGAAGAGAATTAACACAACAACGATACATAATCCATAACAACGAAGTCATCTCACATTACATACCGAAGAAGTACACATCTCTCGTCTACGCTCACGGTCCAGGGGCGGGAGAGCTCATTTCACCCGGACACCTCTCAACCTTGTTCCCGAAGTTCCACCTACAAATGAGGCCATCATCTCAATTTATAGGGGACGAAACAATACATGCGTACTTGGGTAAGTACGCAGGGCATTGGTCATGCATACTTATGAAGTACGCAAGGCAAAAGCCTAGCATACTTAATAAGTACGCAACACCAATATGGTGTACAAGCTACGTACGCAGGAACACCCTCCTGTGTACTAGCTAAGTACACTGATACATAGAATTTAATCTATAGTTCTTAAAACATGCTTCTACCGGTATGTTCGTTATTGAGATCTTCTCTCTGTCTAGAAAATCTTGGTTGCTTGACACTGGATGTGGTTTTCACATTAGTAATGATTTGCAGGGACTAAAGAAGGTTAGGAAGCTGAAGCATGACGATTTGGAGCTCCGGTGGGAAATGGGCAAAAGGTCGCAATGAAGGCTGTAAGAGAATATATTATTTTACTTCCTTCTGGTCTTGAACTTGTTTTGAACAAAGTTTATTTCATTCATAGTTTAACTAGGAATATTGTTTCGGTCTCCGATTTGCGAGAACAAGGATTTAAATATGCTTTTGATGGTGATTATATTTCGGCATATTTGAATGATTTGTTTTATTATACTACAAAGCTTCATAATGGAATCTATGAGATAGAGGTCCATGATAATAACGTTTTATACAACATCTCCTCCAAATGTATGAAATTTGATTTCAATGATACATATCTATGGCATTTTCGACTTGGACACATAAACAAGAATCGCATAAAGAAACCCTAGAAAGCAGGAATTTTGAATTCCACTTGTGAGCAGTCTTTTGATGATTGTGAATCGTGTTTAAGTGGTAAGTTGACCAAACCCCTTTTCACCGCATCGGTCAAAGGGCTAAGGATCTGTTAGGACTCATACATAGTGATGTACGTGGTCCATTCAGAACAATGTCTAGAAGTGGAGAGAGATACTTCGTTACATTTACTGATGATTTAAGTAGATATGGTTATGCTTATCTAATGAAGCATAAACATGAAACATTTGAAATGTTCTAACAATACCAAAACTAGGTACAAAATCAGTTGGGTTAAACGATTAAGATGCTTCGATCTAATCGAGGTGGTGAATATCTTAGTCATGAGTTTGACGAGCATCTTAATAAATTTGAGATGATTTCTCAACTCACTCCACCTGGTACACCACAACTTAATGGTGTGTCCGAAAGGAGAAATCAAACTCCATTAGATATGGTTAGATCGATGATGTGTCGTACAAACCTCCCATACTCCTTTTAGAGTTTTGCTCTCGAAACTGCCACAAGAATCATCAATCCAGCTCCTTCAAAGAAGGTGGACAAAACGCCTTATGAGATATGGCATGCGGAGAAACCCAAAGTGTCCTACCTTAGGGTATGGGGATGTAACACTTATGTTACCAGTGAATCTATGGATAAACTGAATCCCCATAGTAATAAAGTTGTTTTCATAGGATACCCTAAAACTATTGATTACTACTTCTATAATCCTGCTGAAAATCGGGTTTTCATTAAACGTAGAGCTACCTTCTTGGAGAAGGAACTACTTGCGCGAGGGATTGGAGAAAACCATGTGGACCTTGATGAGATCTGAGAACCACTGGTGACCGAACCTCAAACTGAAACTGCCAATCAACATGAGACTGTTGAAACAGAATGTGGAAATGTTCAAGATTGACTTGTGACACAAACCATCCTCATAAGTACTAAGGATCGCCATGAACCCTACCGTTATATCGGATTTCACGATATTGATGACATCCTGATAGTTGATCAGAATGGGCCCACTAGTTACAAGTCTGCATTCTCAGATTCTGAATCTAAGAAATGGCATGAAGCCATGGACACCGAAATCCAATCTATATATGACAACCATGTATGGGACTTGATTGATCTTCCTCCCGAGAGTAAGACTGTAGGAAGTAAGTGGATTTTCAATAAGAAAATCGACATGGGTGGAAACGTGCAAACCTTTAAAGCAAGGCTAGTAGCGAAAGGCTTTACTTAGACTCAAGGGATTGATTATGATGAAACCTTCACTCCAGTAGCCATGCTTAAGTCGATTAGGATCTTACTTGCCATTGCTGCGTATTATGACTATGGAATATGGCAAATGGATACAAAACCGCGTTCCTAAACGGACACCATACTTAAGATGTCTATATGGTTCAACCAAAAGTTTTTGAAGATCCAAAGAAAACTAATAAGGTATGCAAGTTAAACAAATCCATTTATGAATTAAAACAGGCATCTAGAAGCTGGAATCTCGCTTTGACCAGAAAATCAAAGAGTTTGGTTTTGTCAAGAATGAAGATGAACAATGTGTCTTTAGGAAGGCAAGTGGGAGCTATATCACTTTTGTAATTTTGTATGCAGATGACATACTACTCATTGGAAACCATGTTCCTATGCTACAAGACATAAATTCTTCACTAGGTAAATTTTTCGCAATGAAAGATCTTGGCGAAGCCGCCTATATTCTGGGAATAAAGATCTATAGAGATAGATCAAAGCGGCTTACAGGTTTAAGTCAAAGTACATATGTTGATAAGGACATTTGACGCTTTTCAATGCAAGATTCCATGATAGTATCATTGCTTATGGCACATGGAACCATACTGAACAATAAGCAGTGCCCTCAGCCTGACGAGGAAAAGAAGAAAATGGAAAGGTTTCCATATGCTCGTGCCATTGGTTCCATCATGTATGCCATGTTATGTACTAGACCCAACGTATCATACGTGTTAAGCATGACTAGTAGATATCAACATAATCCTGGTGAGAGTCACTGGATAGTTATGAAGAACATCTTTAAGAAATTGAGAAAGACAAAGGATATGTTCTTGATATAAAGAGGACTGGAAGTTGAACTAGCTGTTAAATATTACACTGATGCTAGCTTCTAGACTGATCGATATGATTCTCGATCACAAACGGGATATGTGTTTGTTCTGAAAGGTTGTGCTATCAATTGGAAAAGTATTAAGCAAAGCGTTGTTGCTCAATCAACCACCGAGTCAGAATACATCAATGCCTAGCAAAGGAGGCTGCTTGGATGAAGAAGTTCATTGCTAATCTCGAGGTAATGCTTAGCATTCAGAAACCAATCAAGATACTGTGTGACAATACTGGTGCCATAGCTTAAGCAAAAGAATCAAGGTCACACCATAGCACGAAGCATATACTCAGGAGATTTCATTATATCAGAGATATATTGGAACGGGAGACATCATGTTAAACAAAGTTCATACATATCAGAATCTAGAGAACTCGTTGATGCTTGTGTATTTTATGTGATATTATACATAAATATATATATTTTTTTTAAAAAGGGTTTCATGAGATCAAGTTTTTGAATTTATAAATTAAAATGATAAATACTTAAACTTAAAACACACATAATAGGTAAGTGTATCTATCGCAGCGTAATATAGTTTAGGTAAGAACCAAGTATCGAACCAATGGACACGGTCGAGTTCCAATACTCATCTTTTGTTATCGTTTAGCCAGTTTAATTAGTGAGTGGGTTTTGTGTGCTTGTGAAGCTAAACAGTAAAAGACCGAAAAGTAAATGACGTTAAAGTAAATAACAGAAAAGTAAAAATGTTTGTGAAGTGTGTAACAAAAATGTAAATAGAAAAATAGTAAATAGCAACAAATTAATATCACGAGGATGATCAGGTCACAATAAGTATTGCTTTGGGCTTTGAATCCGCTTGGTATATGATAATGTTAAGTTGACTAATCCGGTGGTATGACTAATACAAATGTGTAAACGGTACATCGCT
Organism: Smallanthus sonchifolius; assembly: GCA_023525975.1. Taxonomy (NCBI): domain Eukaryota; kingdom Viridiplantae; phylum Streptophyta; class Magnoliopsida; order Asterales; family Asteraceae; genus Smallanthus; species Smallanthus sonchifolius. The sequence continues at coordinate 22,800,261 of CM042030.1, read as the reverse complement.
AGAGCATCATTCTCACAACATTTGGTTCACGAATTAAGTTTTTTAATAATAAAATGGTAGGACTCCTAGCTAGGGACATCTTTACCCTCAACTCTTCGATATTATCTCAAAGTTGGTTTAGGACATCAAACTTAAATGCTAATTTATTTTTATTAAAAGAGTGATTAGACTTCGCTCACCGGGAGGCGATGTAACAATGGGACCATGTATAAAGACGTACTGTTCCCAACGTGAGTTAACCAATTCTAGGTCTCATAACAAGTTCGTATAAAGACGTACGACCTTATTAATATTAACTAACTCTTGGCTTATCAAAATCTACTTCTATAAAGACGTACAAGTTTCAAGAGAAGTTTGATTAAAAATGTTTTACGGTCTTACGCTTTAAAATCAAGAACACTCACAAGTGTAAAGACAAAATTAGATAATAATAAAAATGGTTTTAAGATCGAATAATTAAATACATAAACATACCACTGGATTAATACGTTAAACATTAACATACACCAAACTTCATCTTCACCCTAACAATATAAAGAGTTTAGCCACGAATAGCCATACTAACTAGCGTAACGCTGAATTTCATAGGCTCCTCTATTGCGAAAAAATAGGAGGAGCCTCTCTACTCTAACTACGAAATACTCTCTCTAGATAGTGGATTAATTCTTCTTGAGGTGTGTGGAATTTAGAACCCAAGCCATCTATTTATAGGCCTCAAAATGAGCAATGCCCGTCCGTGCATTGGTTTGCATGGGGGTGCATTGCTTTGCATAGGCATGCAAATACGTCGGGAGTCAAAAGGTACACCTGGTAGGGTACTGGTAAGCTTGGGGAGCAAGATGGGGTAATGCAAGCCCGTGCATTGGGATGCACACCCGTGCTTCCCCCCTCTTTCCCAGTTTTGTCTTTTTGCTTCTTATTGACTTGTGTTGACCAATCTTGACTTCTTAGGGGGGTCAAAGTTCAGGTATGCTCCTTCCAAATCTTGATTTCTTGATGTTTTTGAGTGGTTTTTGCTTTGTTTCTTTTCGAATACCGATTAACCGGCAATTATGAAATATTAACATTTTAAGTATCAATTGCAAAGCTTTTGTTCAATTAGTACCATAATATGGGGATTATTATGAATGCAAAACATGTATAAATTAGGGCATATCATAAAACCCCATACCTAAACTTTGCTTATTCTCAAACAAACTCATGCATAATTAGACCCATAACTAAATATTTTACAGAAGAAAGGAAGCTCCAATTAAGTGGAAACTTCGGATAACTCAAGAGTCACTTATTCTATTTTTGTGTTTTTCTATTTTTGGGTGATGGAATCCATGACAAGCCTACTAGAACTTCAATTATGCATAACATTTCACTCCTCACAATGTTCACTCAACTCTAGGGTTATATATATGGATAATGTAAGTTAAGCAGAACACTCAAGTTTGAATTGAATTACGCAATAATCATAAGCTTGTATGTATGCAAATCAAGTCTCTACCAAATAACTAAGTAATATGCATGAATCAAGAGGACCTAAAAGGGTTGTAATGTGGTTAAAAAGAAAATAAAAGGTGAAAATGAAAATCTTTTTGGCTATTTAGGGGTTTTTAAGGGTTGCAGCTAACGTGGAACACACGGCTAAGGCTTCTTGGCCTAGGATAGAAAATACTAGTATATCCCTCTACAGTACTCAGATAATGAGGGTATAACTAATCTGAGGGCTCGTTTATGGTCAAATTGCCAAGACCGATACTTCTTATCATGTTCAATTCTTCCCTCACTGTGTAGTACACATTACATCCTTTTCATATGGTTCTTTCGGCGTGTAACCTAATAGAACCTAATTTGATCAGATGCGTATAATCATGTTGGGAATAAGTTTGATTCTTGATTCATTTTCCATCGTGGCTCCAGTTATCACATTTCACACATTTGCCATATCTTTTGGCTCTTCTTTTGGGCACTTTTTGACAAGACGCAGAATGGTGGTAGTTGTTCTTGCTTGTGCCACCATTTTCTTATATCACTTGTTTCATTGAAAACTTTTTCTCAGAGTTCGGGAGGTAAATTAGGCTTTCCGAAATGAATACAAGAAAGCAAATTGAAATGGAAATAATGCATGTCGAGCTCTTTTAGATCTAATCGGTGAAAGACCTACTTCTCTCTTTTTTTTTAAATATAACATCAAGACTGATTTTTCAATAAATCATTTTCCTAAACTTTCTTGAAATAATTTTTCCATATCTTCCTTGTAGATCGTTTGGCTGTTTCTTCGTAATACATCCACTTCCTTCTGTGTATTTCAATTCCTTGAGTGAATCAGATCCTTTCCAAACTACCTTAACAGTTGCGAAGATAAACCAATGATTCTCCATCTTGAAGTCAGTTAGCCAATAACCGGAGTTTACGAAAAGCTGGATTTGGGGATAAATGGTAATAGGCAATAGAAAAGAAAAGGCTAAGGCTCAAAGGGCTATCTAGGTGGATAATTTTGGTATTTAGGTATAAGGATAATATATTGGGGTAATAGGGTCCTAGGTGCCTCAATCATTTTCATACTATTACTAGTTCATAGTCTTGGTATGTAAAAGTCATAGAAGTTCTAATTATGCATAAAATTCGATCAAAAAACACTTAGCATACCATACGAAAGAGCATGCGAATAATATGATAATAATGCTCGTGAAAGGCTCAAATTGTTCTCACATGAAAAACAGATGGGATATGGTTTAGTGATTCGTTATGCATAATATCTATTTGTTTCTACTTGCCATGTTTCAATTTATTCCTTTTTAGTTTATTTAAGCGCGAACTCAAAGAGGATTTGATTTTTTAGGGTTTTAATGTAAGGTTTTTGTCAAATGGGTTGAAAATCACGAGTTTACTTTTAAGCTTTGAGTAAACAAGTTTGTCATGAATCTCAAATTCCTCACCCCACACATAAAACAGTGCATTGCCCTCAATGTATAAATGCGTGTAATGAAATGTTACGCAGGAATTTAAATGCATGAAATTTTAAAGGAAAAGAAACTAGTACTCCCCCGGTCAATTCGATGTATAACCTATGGCCTTTGCTTGTTATTGTAGTCAAAATTATGCCAAAAACTTTTATCAAATCTCTCACAAATTTGGTGTGGTAATCTGGCATCCAAGCTTGTAGAGGTGGAGTGGAACTCCTAAAAGAAATAGAGAAACTACTTGGTGATTCTATGCTATTTGACACACAAAGAAAAACATAAAAATAGAAATGGAAAATAAAAGGTAGTAGTTAAGCTAATAAGGTCCTAGTATCGAGAAGGCATACATGGAGGCTGAAGTATGAGAAACTTAAACTTGGAAAACCAAACCTGAGGTCTATGTGTTCTACCATATGCACCAACTTCTTAATTTATTCATGATCATCAGGTTGCCTCTTCGAAGCGCCATGTTTATTTAAGCGTCGTTGGCCGAACCCGTACGTGCTTCATCAGTCGTTTTCATCTTGTGAAACCTCCTCCACTGTCTGACTAATTGGTCCCTCGAAATAGCGTTTTACTCGATGACCATTGACTTTGAAGGTTGTTCCGTTTGTTTGTTCATGTGACACCCAGCATTTCAGGTCAATATCCACATTTCATAAACGTACGTTCATAATAATTATTTCCTGATATTTTATTTTGACTAAGTAAAGTCAAGAAGTCTAGCAAAGAAGTTTGTTCCAAGTCTAGTAAACCGTAAAGAGTTACTAGAAAAAGTAAGCAGGATAACCCGACTTAATGCGAACGTAAATGGTTAAATAAAATAACCAGAAAAATATATATATATATATATATATATTACACAAAATTTACGTTGAGCCAAGATTCTAATATTTTCTTCAACGAGCCATAAAATGGTTAAAAATTATAATACCGTGAAGAATCGAAACTGAATTAAATTACCCCTTTAAAACTCTAATTGATACTAATATCATTAATAAATTAATGATTAAAATTGTTATCATTAACCCCAAACTTTTTCTTGACTTTCTTGGCCGAGAGTCAGGGGAGCCATGCTCCCACTTGCCTGATTCACTTTGATTCAGATGAAAACCATACCCTTCAGACGAAACTTCACCATTCCTTTCAAACCTTCAAATCGAAGTCCAGTTTTAAAGCGAAAATCACCATAATTCGGTGTCATAAGGAGAATTTCAAGTGTTCTTGAAGAAAGCTTAGCAAAAGATTCAAGACTACTTCTCTGTTTTTCTCTAAAGATCGCCATTCTCGGTTTGAGGTAAAAACTCGATACCATCCATATTATTTGCTTTAAAACCGTAACTAAACATACAAATCGTTCAAACGCAAGTAAGATAACAAGAAAACTGTGTCAAACTCAAGATTTGAACATAAAAATATACAGAGTGAATTCTGTAAATCAAAGTGCAGATATCGAAACTATAGTTTCGATACCTGTTAGTCAATCGAAACTGGGAGTTTCGATACCTATTGATCGAAACTAGGAGTTTCGATACCAGTTATTCAATCGAAACTAGGAGTTTCGATACCGGTTGTTCTATCGAAACTAGGAGTTTCGATATCTATTTACTCAATCGAAACTATGAAGTTTCGATACCTGTGTACGATCGAAACTAGGTAGTTTCGATACTATTCTTGCCAATCGAAACTAGGTAGTTTCGATACCTGTTTTGCTCAGTCGAAACTAGGAAGTTTCGACATCTGTTCTGTTCAATCGAAACTAAGAAAGTTTCGATACCTGTTCATTAGCCCCATAAGGCAGTAACTCAGAACTATTTTCATAACAAAACAAGGTTGGAAAAACTAAAAAGATAATTAAAACAAAAGTAATCAGATCGACTAAGTCAAGTGAACAAATTGCGTTTAAGACGAGTAGTCTTAACGTGTATGTTATCCTGGTGTAAATAGGATACGGATAGGCGAATCTGCCGTCATTCAAATATTTGCTAGCATTCATACTGTCGAGGTGAGTTTCACTAATCCCCCTTTTTCTAAGTTTTTGAAATGATTTGGGGTGGAAACATACTTGTAAAAGACTTTTGTGTATAAATGAATGGAACTAATGATCTGACCGTATGTATGTATTGAGGGAACAATAAAGCGCTTAAAGTCCTCGTAATAAATTAGTAACCATTAGCTATGGATTTAGCCCGGGATTATATGAATAGTACTATTAGGGGTGACGCCTCCGGTCATGGTTAGTCGCGCTAACCAGGGGTCAAAATGGCCGAATGACCGCATATTGTCTTACTCGCAGAAAGGCGAGGGGAGGCACAGAAAGTTGGGGTTTGGTTACGGTCTCGTACATTACATACTATTTTGTATTCCTTGCAAGCTTACAAATGGGGTCAATAGATCGGATTAGTAATCATATTCACTGGTAATACATACAAAAGAGTTCTGATCAGGGTAAAGTGATCAGGTTTATCAAAAGAGTTCTGATCAGGTTAAAATGATCAGGTTTTACACAAAAGGGTTCTGATCAGGTTAAAATGATCAGGTTTTACATAAAAGAGTTCTGATCAAGTTAAAATGATCAGGTTTTACACAAAAGAGTTCTGATCAGGGTAAAGTGATCAGGTTTATCAAAAGAGTTCTGATCAGGTTAAAATGATCAGGTTTTACACAAAAGAGTTCTGATCAGGGTAAAGTGATCAGGTTTAAAGTAAAGAATTCTGATCAGGTTAAAGTGATCAGGTTTAAACGAAAGAGTACTGATCAGGTTAAAATGATCAGGTTTAACAAAGAGTTTTGATCGGCAAAAAGATCAGATTTAAACATTGGGTTTATGATAACTCTTTATAATAATTTGTGAACTCACCAACCTCGTGTTGACAGTTTTAAGTATGTTTTCAGGAAATTGAACGTGGTCATCAGGTTAGCAATGTAGGTTACATGCATGCACGTGGATACGGCTTTTGGGAGGATTTCTCTTGTATAACTCATGGTCTTGAGTCATATTTGCGAAATCTTAAACATTTGTAAACTCAAATTGATATTTTGTAATGTAAATATTTTAAATTCAGTTATGTATCCAATTACATGTATGTGTTTGCGGTAATCATATGCTTTGGAAACCAGTGAAAGTCACGCCTCGCGTTTCCGCCCTGGCGGGGTGTGACAGAACTTGGTATCAGAGCCATTGATTATAGCGAACTAGGTGTCTAAAACGGAACCTAGTCTATAATTAGAATGACTCACTAAAATGTTTTCATTGCATAAGCATTGCATAACCAGTCATCATGTCATGTGGATATTGTAGTCACAAGTATGTCGTCGCATTCACACTCTGACCCCGTCTCTGACTCTGAATCCAACGAGGAACTTTCCGCCTCACGCCCTAAAAATCGAGTACAAGTTCGCAGCTCGACACCACCCAATGTCGCCCCGGGAGAACCGCCCATCGTCTACCGAAAGAAAAGCGGAGGACCAGTTAAGGTGCAAAGTGCTAGGAAGAAGGTTCGACTTCCGCGCAAGAGAAACCTGGCAGCCCGTGACCCGAAAGACTTGGAGACCGATGAGGAACCACCGAGGCAACGACCCTGCTACCACCCTACCGTGGGAACTATCCGTTGGATGCCCCGTACTCTGGCACGTTGGAGGGAGATGGAGAGCATCCCATCTACCTTTGAGCTTGGAGAGTCTTCTAACTCCCCAACACCCCTACCCCACACTAGGGAAGCCATAGAGCTCACTGTGCCTACCTTGGTAGCTCGCGTTCGTACGCATGAGGAGCGTCTTGATGATCTCCTAGATGATATTCGGGCACAGGGGGATGCAACCAGGCGCTTACGTCAAGGGCTTGGATATCGAGTTCAGACTCTGGAAGACCACACCCGAGACATACAAGGTGCCACAAACTATCTAGAGTTAAGAGCTGACATGGACTGGCAGTTCACTCTCACGGTCCGAGACATGGTGGAGGCGCTGGAGGAGAGGACTTTGGCTGCAGAATTTGTGGCGAGAGCTAGCTTTATCATGGCAGGACTTGCCATGATGATTGGGTTGTACTCCCACTTCTTCTTTTAAACCTATTATGGGCGGGTTGTGCCCATAGTACATTATGTAGTTTAAAACGTTAGTACTGATGAGGTCATGTGAACCCATCCTTTTGTATCCTTATCTTTTGGGAACAATGTACTATGTATGTTTTGACTATGTATGTAATGGTTTATGTTGTAATGATAGTTGTTCAAGTTTGATGTTGTGGTATCCTTATGTCATGATCTATCATTATTGATATATGATGTTGTTTCTTTTTAATTGACATGTTAGAAAGAACGTCATGGCACCTAAGCGTGGGACACCCCGTAACACTACTGGTGACAACAACGAGACAATTTCCCCAAACATGGAACAACTAATAGCACAGCGAGTAGCTGCCGCTATAGAGCAGTATGAAGCAAACCGAAATAGCGGAGGAGGTGCAGGAGGTAGCGGTACCGCAGGGGGTAGCGGTACAGCAGGAGGTTCCGGAGGTTCCGGAGGTAATAAAAAAAATAAATAAGCCATAACACATAGTCATGATCCGAATTAATGACGTTATGACTTGTGATCCTGCAGATGCTCCAAATAGGAAGTGTACCTACAAGGCCTTCCTATCCTGCAAACCCCGCAGTTTTAATGGCACCGAGGGTGCAGTAGGACTAATGAGATGGATAGAACATATGGAGTCGGTGATTGATATAAGTGAATGCACCGCTGATTGCGTAGTGAAGTATTCTACCTGCACGCTCACTGATAAAGCTTTAACTTGGTGGAAAACTCAAATGAAGACTTTGGGGAGAGAAACAGCGTACCAATTGTCTTGGGAAGATTTGAAAAACATGATGATTGAGGAATACTGTCCTCGGAACGAATTGCAAAAGATTGAAACTGAGATGTGGAACCTACAGATGATAGGAGATGATGTAGCGGGATACACCGACCGCTTCAATGAATTGGCACTTCTGGTACCGCATATGGTCACACCAGAACATAAGCGTGTGGAGAGGTATCTGTGGGGCCTTGCGCCTCAAATTCGAAGCATGGTAACATCATCTAATCCAATAGATGCCAAGAGTGCTATAACTTTAGCATTCAAACTAACGGATGATGCAGTACGTAATGAATTGTTTGTGAGGAAGGAGAATGAGGAAGGTAGATCTGGGGAGAAAAGAAAATGGATGGGAAATTCAAGTAACAAATCTGGAAAACAAGAGTTTAAGAAACAAGGAACTGTGAAGGCTTTTGCAGCCAACACAGTGGAAAGAAAGGAGTATGATAGGGGACTACCGAGATGTAAGAGGTGTGGAAATCATCATGCCGGTGTTTGCATCAAGTGTGGAAAATGCGACAAGTTTGGTCACACCACTCAAGCTTGTCGAACTAACAACCGATTGGGGAAAATCAAACCGGGATGTTTTGTATGTGGTGATCTAAAACACTTCAAGAAGGATTGTCCCAAGTGGAAGAATCAGAACAACGCTCAGGCACCAGGGAGGGCATTTGTGATGGGTGCAAGGGACGCACGCCAGGACCCGAACATCGTCACTGGTACGTTCCTGATAAATAATCACTATGCCTCTGTACTTTTTGATTCGGGTGCGGATATGAGCTTTGTGTCGAATGATTTTAAATCCTTACTCGGTATTAAGGCCAGCAAACTAGATCAACGTTATACAATTGAATTAGCAAATGGGAAATTAATAGAAACCGGAGAGGTCTTTAGGGGTTGTACTTTATGTTTAGAAAACCGTACATTCAGTATAGACCTTCTACCCGTCGAGTTAGGGAGTTTTGATATTGTTATTGGTATGGATTGGTTAACCAAGAATCGTGCCGAGATAGTATGCTTCGAGAAGATTGTACGTATTCCCCTACCAAGCGGAGAAATTCTTTTAATTCAAGGCGAAAGGTGTATAACGATGTTAAAAACGATAAACTGCATGAAAACTTATAAGTATCTACGCAAGGGTTATTGTGCATTCCTGGCTCACATCGTCGAGAAGAAACCCGAAGAACGTCGACTTGAGGACATACCAATCGTCAGAGATTATTCGGAAGTATTTCCCGAAGACTTACCAGGAATACCACCATCAAGACAAGTCGAGTTTCGGATCGACCTAGTACCAGGAGCCGCACCAGTTGCACGATCTCCGTATCGTCTAGCCCCTTCCGAGATGTAGGAACTGTCGAGTCAACTACAAGAATTACTTGACAAAGGTTTCATAAGACCGAGTTTCTCACCATGGGGAGCTCCGGTCCTATTTGTAAAGAAAAAGGATGGAACCTTTAGAATGTGCATTGATTATCGAGAGTTGAACAAACTGACAATCAAAAATCGGTATCCTCTTCCTCGAATAGACGATTTGTTTGATCAACTTCAAGGTTCCAGTTTCTATTCTAAAATTGATCTACGATCAGGGTATCATCAACTGAAAATTCAGGAAGAAGACATACCAAAAACGGCTTTTAGGACTCGTTACGGTCACTACGAATTCCTAGTTATGCCATTTGGCTTGACTAATGCACCAGCTGTTTTCATGGATCTCATGAACCGCGTGTGCAAGCCGTACTTAGATAAATTCGTGATTGTGTTTATCGATGACATATTGATATATTCACGAACCAAGGAGGAACATGAATATCATTTGAAATTAATCTTGGAACTACTCAGGAATGAGAAGCTTTATGCTAAATTCTCTAAGTGTGAGTTTTGGATCCAAGAGGTTCACTTTCTCGGACATGTCATTAATAAGAAGGGTATCCATGTGGATCCATCTAAGATTGAAGCTATCAAAAACTGGGAAGCACCAAGAACTCCGACTGAGGTGCGTCAATTTCTGGGTTTGGCAGGATATTACAGGCGATTTATAGAGAATTTTTCAAAAATAGCCTTGCCTTTGACCACGTTAACCCAGAAGGACAAAAAGTTTGATTGGACTGTTAAACAAGAATCATCTTTTCAATTGCTGAAGCAAAAACTTTGCAGTGCACCAATCCTATCCCTTCCCGAAGGGACTGACAATTTCATTGTGTATTGTGACGCATCACACCAAGGTCTGGGATGTGTGTTTATGCAGAAAGAAAAAGTCATAGCATATGCATCCAGACAACTAAAAGTGCACGAAAAGAATTATACGACCCACGACTTGGAATTGGGTGCAGTTGTGTTTGCACTCAAGATTTGGAGACATTACTTATACGGTACAAAATGTACTATCTTTACAGACCACAAGAGTCTCCATCACATCTTTAATCAGAAAGAACTCAACATGAGGCAACGTCGTTGGGTAGAACTACTGAATGATTACGACTGTGATATCAAGTATCACCCTGGCAAAGCAAACGTCGTAGCAGATGCCTTAAGTCGTAAAGAACGAGTTAAAACACTCCGTGTTCGTGCCCTAGAATTGACAATTCATACGAGTCTCACGACTCAAATTCGGATGGCACAACAAGAAGCAATCAAAGAAGAAAACAGTCAGAATGAAGCTTTACGAGGAATGATAAAGCACTTGGAACCAAAGTCAGATGACACTTTATACTTCATGAATAGAATTTGGGTGCCATGTTTTGGTAACTTGCGGGAGTTGGTTATGGACGAAGCCCACAAGTCCAGGTACTCCATTCACCCAGGTTCGGATAAAATGTATAAAGATCTGAAAGAATTCTACTGGTGGCCGAACATGAAAGGAGAAATTGCTATTTATGTCGGTAAATGCCTGACATGTTCAAAAGAAAAAGCAGAACATCAGAAACCGTCGGGATTGTTACAACAACCCGAGATACCTCAATGGAAATGGGAACAGATTTCCATGGATTTCATTACAAAGTTACCCAAGACGTCGAGCGGGTATGACACTATATGGGTAATCGTCGATCGTTTGACGAAATCAGCTCATTTTCTACCCATCAAAGAAACGGATAAAACCTAGAAACTTGCAAAGCTTTATATCAAGGAAATTGTGGCTAGGAATGGAGTACCAATTTCTATTATCTCTGATAGAGACAGCAGATTCGTGTCTAGAATCTGGAAATCGTTATAAGAAGCCATGGGCACACGTCTTGACATGAGCACGGCATATCACCCACAAACAGATGGTCAAAGTGAAAGAACTATTCAAACATTAGAGGATATGCTCCGTGCGTGTGCAATCGACTTCGGTGGAAATTGGGATACTCATTTGCCACTAGCTGAGTTTTCATATAATAACAGTTACCACACCAGCATCAAAGCCGCTCCGTTTGAGGCTTTGTATGGTCGAAAATGTCGTTCACCGCTATGTTGGGCAGAGGTTGGCGACAAACATTTAACCGGTCCTGAAGTTATTCAAGAGACCACAGATAAGATTTTCAAAATCAAGGATCGTCTGAAGGCCGCCCGTGACAGACAAAAGAGTTACGCGGATAACAGACGAAGACCTTTAGAATTCCAAGTAGGAGACTTGGAAAGGAGTTGCAAGATTTGGCAACCGTGGCAAGCTTAACCCTAGGTACGTTGGACCGTTTGAAATATTGGCTAGGGTTGGCCCTGTAGCTTACAAGCTCAAGTTGCCACAAGAACTAAGCAATGTACATGATACGTTTCATGTATCAAATCTCAAGAAGTGTTTATCAGACGAGACGTTAATTATACCGCCTGATGAGATTCACATAGACGACAAGTTGCACTTCATTGAGGAACCTATGGAAGTCACAGATTGGAAGGTTTAGAGAACAAGGCGCAGCCGTGTTAAGCTGGTCAAGGTACGTTGGAATTCAAAGCACGGCCCCGAGTATACGTGGGAGCGGGAAGATAAAATGAAATCCAAGTACCCGTCATTGTTTACAAAAACACCAAGTCAGAGTGACAAGAACTGAATTTCGGGACGAAATTCTCTGTAACATGGGGAGAATGTGACACCCAGCATTTCAGGTCAATATCCACATTTCATAAACGCACGTTCATAATTATTATTTCCTGATATTTTATTTTGACTAAGTAAAGTCAAGAAGTCTAGCAAAGAAGTTTGTTCCAAGTCTAGTAAACCGTAAAGAGTTACTAGAAAAAGTAAGCAGGATAACCCGACTTAATGCGAACGCAAATGGTTAAATAAAATAACCAGAAAAATATATATATATATATATATTACACAAAATTTACGTTGAGCCAAGATTCTAATATTTTCTTCAACGAGCCATAAAATGGTTAAAAATTATAATACCGTGAAGAATCGAAACTGAATTAAATTACCCCTTTAAAACTCTAATTGATACTAATATCATTAATAAATTAATGATTAAAATTGTTATCATTAACCCCAAACTTTTTCTTGACTTTCTTGGCCGAGAGTCAGGGGAGCCATGCTCCCACTTGCCTGATTCACTTTGATTCAGATGAAAACCATACCCTTCAGACGAAACTTCACCATTCCTTTCAAGCCTTCTCTTTTCTTACGGCAAATTCCCAATTCCCTTTCAAATCGAAGTCCAGTTTTAAAGCGAAAATCACCATAATTCGGTGTCATAAGGAGAATTTCAAGTGTTCTTGAAGAAAGCTTAGCAAAAGATTCAAGACTACTTCTCTGTTTTTCTCTAAAGATCGCCATTCTCGGTTTGAGGTAAAAACTCGATACCATCCATATTATTTGCTTTAAAACCGTAACTAAACATACAAATCGTTCAAACGCAAGTAAGATAACAAGAAAACTGTGTCAAACTCAAGATTTGAACATAAAAATATACAGAGTGAATTCTGTAAATCAAAGTGCAGATATCGAAACTATAGTTTCGATACCTGTTAGTCAATCGAAACTGGGAGTTTCGATACCTATTGATCGAAACTAGGAGTTTCGATACCAGTTATTCAATCGAAACTAGGAGTTTCGATACCGGTTGTTCTATCGAAACTAGGAGTTTCGATATCTATTTACTCAATCGAAACTATGAAGTTTCGATACCTGTGTACGATCGAAACTAGGTAGTTTCGATACTATTCTTGCCAATCGAAACTAGGTAGTTTCGATACCTGTTTTGCTCAGTCGAAACTAGGAAGTTTCGACATCTGTTCTGTTCAATCGAAACTAAGAAAGTTTCGATACCTGTTCATTAGCCCCATAAGGCAGTAACTCAGAACTATTTTCATAACAAAACAAGGTTGGAAAAACTAAAAAGATAATTAAAACAAAAGTAATCAGATCGACTAAGTCAAGTGAACAAATTGCGTTTAAGACGAGTAGTCTTAACGTGTATGTTATCCTGGTGTAAATAGGATACGGATAGGCGAATTTGCCGTCATTCAAATATTTGCTAGCATTCATACTGTCGAGGTGAGTTTCACTAATCCCCCTTTTTCTAAGTTTTTGAAATGATTTGGGGTGGAAACATACTTGTAAAAGACTTTTGTGTATAAATGAATGGAACTAATGATCTGACCGTATGTATGTATTGAGGGAACAATAAAGCGCTTAAAGTCCTCGTAATAAATTAGTAACCATTAGCTATGGATTTAGCCCGGGATTATATGAATAGTACTATTAGGGGTGACGCCTCCGGTCATGGTTAGTCGCGCTAACCGGGGGTCAAAATGGCCGAATGACCGTATATTGTCTTACTCGCAGAAAGGCGAGGGGAGGCATAGAAAGTTGGGGTTTGGTTACGGTCTCGTACATTACATACTATTTTGTATTCCTTGCAAGCTTACAAATGGGGTCAATAGATCGGATTAGTAATCATATTCATTGGTAATACATACAAAAGAGTTCTGATCAGGGTAAAGTGATCAGGTTTATCAAAAGAGTTCTGATCAGGTTAAAATGATCAGGTTTTACACAAAAGGGTTCTGATCAGGTTAAAATGATCAGGTTTTACATAAAAGAGTTCTGATCAGGTTAAAATGATCAGGTTTTACACAAAAGAGTTCTGATCAGGGTAAAGTGATCAGGTTTATCAAAAGAGTTCTGATCAGGTTAAAATGATCAGGTTTTACACAAAAGAGTTCTGATCAGGGTAAAGTGATCAGGTTTAAAGTAAAGAATTCTGATCAGGTTAAAGTGATCAGGTTTAAACGAAAGAGTACTGATCAGGTTAAAATGATCAGGTTTAACAAAGAGTTTTGATCGGCAAAAAGATCAGATTTAAACATTGGGTTTATGATAACTCTTTATAATAATTTGTGAACTCACCAACCTCGTGTTGACAGTTTTAAGTATGTTTTCAGGAAATTGAACGTGGTCATCAGGTTAGCAATGTAGGTTACATGCATGCACGTGGATACGGCTTTTGGGAGGATTTCTCTTGTATAACTCATGGTCTTGAGTCATATTTGCGAAATCTTAAACATTTGTAAACTCAAATTGATATTTTGTAATGTAAATATTTTAAGTTCAGTTATGTATCCAATTACATGTATGTGTTTGCGGTAATCATATGCTTTGGAAACCAGTGAAAGTCGCGCCTCGCGTTTCCGCCCTGGCGGGGTGTGACAGTTCAAGTTCCACTATTCCATAAGGGAATATTTTCCTGATTGTGTATGGCCCCGTCCATTTAGATTATAACTTCCTAGAAATAGTTGTAGCCTTGAGTTGTATAGTAAGACTTTTTCCCTTTCTTGGAATTCTTCTTTTTGTAGTTTCTTATCCTGAATCTTCTTTACTATGTCTTTGTAGATTGTAGAGTTCATGTATGCTTGATTCCGAAGTTCTTCTAATTCATGAACTTGTAGGAGACGATGCTTCCCTGCACTAGATATGTCCAGATTCACGGCTTTTAGTTCCCAATATGCTTTGTGCTCAATTTCTATGGGGAGATGACATGCTTTCCCATATACCATTCGATAGGGAGTGGTTCCAATGGGTGTTTTGTAGGCTGTGCGTAAAGCCCATAAATCATCTTCTAGTTTATCAGACCAATCTTTTCGATTAGGACTTACTACTTTTTCCAGTATGCGTTTGATTGCTCTGTTTGTAACTTCTACTTGTCCATTGGCTTGGGGGTGGTATGGTGTGGATAGTTTGTGAGTGCAACCGTATCGTTTAAGTGTTTTTTTTAATTGTGAATTGCAGAAGTGTGTCCCCCTGTTGCTAATAAAAGCTTTTGGTGTACCAAAACGGGTGAAAAGTCTTTTTAGAAATTGGATGACGACCCTTGCGTCATTTGTTGGTAAAGCTTATGCCTCAACCCATTTTGACACGTAATCCACTGCTATGAGGATATATTGGTTTCCGCGAGATGGAGGAAATGGCCCAACAAAGTCGAAACCCCCATACGTCGAATATCTCACAGACATGTATGCTAATTGGGGCATTTCATCTCGTTTTGAGACGTTTCTTGTTCTTTGACATGAGTCGCATGTGCTTATTAGCTTATGTGCATCTTTGAAGATGGTCGGCCAAAAGAATCTTGCCTCAAAGACCTTTCTTGCAATGTAATTAGCTCCATGGTGTCCTCATGTTGGTCCTTCATGACATTGTCGTAGTATCTCATGAGCTTATTTCCTGTGCACACATCACCTTACTATCTGGTCTGTACAAACACATAATAGATATGGATCTTCCCAGAAGTAGTGTTTGATGTTTGTGAAGAATTTCTTTCTCTCTTGAAACGTCATTCCTCTTACTAGCACTTCACTTGCTAGAAAATTTATGATGTCTACAAACCACGGGTGTTCATCTATGTCTTGTATGTGTAGTATGTACTCATGAGGAAAGCTATCATTTGTGGCAAGTTCTTGTGTCCTATGACTATTCTCAAGACGGGATAAATGGTCTGCTGCAAAATTCTCTGCTCATTTCTTATCTTTTATCTCGATGTCGAATTCTATAACAGGAGAATCCAACTGATTAACCTAGGTTTAGCGTCCTATTTGTTGAAAAGGTGTCTTAGAGCGGCATGATAAGTGTAGAAAATGGTTTCTGATAGAACTAGGTAAGAACGAAATTTGTCGAAGGCAAAAACTACAGCAAGTAATTCTTTCTCATTAGTGGTGTAATTTTCTTGAGCGTCGTTTAGGGTTTTACTTGCGTAGTAAATTGGATGGAAGTGTTTGTCCTTTCGCTGACCTAGAACTGCTCCCACTACGTAATCACTTGCATCACACATGAGTTGGAATGGTTTTGTCTAGTCAGGTGCCATCATGATGGGCGGATCAACGAGTTTTCTTTTCACGAAATCAAATGCTTTTAAGTAGTCATCGGAGAATAAGAAGGGACGATCCTTTTCCAACAACTCTGTTAGCGGTCTTGCTATCGATGAGAACTCTTTTATGAATCTTCTATAGAACCCTGTGTGACCAAGGAAACTTCTAATTCCTTTGACTGGATTTGGTGGTGGGAGCATAGATGTAGTTTCCACTTTGGCCTTGTCATCTTCAATGACGCCTTTTGAAATCTTGTTTCCTAATACTATTCCTTCCTGAACCATGAAATGAAATTTCTCCCAATTTAGTGCTAGGTTTGGCTCTTCACACCTTGCTAACATTTTTTCTAAATTTTGCAGGCAATGGTTAAAGGAGTCTCCAAAGGCTAAAAAATCATCCATGAAGACTTCCATGGATTCCTCAATCATATCATGGAATATGGCGACCATGCATCGTTGGAATGTAGCAGGCGCATTGCAAAGCCCAAATGGCATACGCCTATAGGCAAAGGTACCATATGGGCAAGTAAACGTGGTTTTCTCTTGGTCTTCAGGAGTGATGGGGATTTGAATGTATCCTGAGAATCCATCGAGAAAACAATAGAACATGTTTCCTGATAGTCGCTCCAACATTTGGTCTATGAAGGGTAGCGGAAAATGATCTTTTCGGGTGGTTCATTTGACTTACGATAATCAATACATACCCGCCATCCAATAACCGTGAGGATTGGTATTAATTCATTCTTCTCCTTTGTGATTACCGTCTTGCCTCCCTTTTTTTGGTACAACCTGAACGGGACTGACCCATGCAGAGTCTGAAATAGGGTAGATTACTCCTGCGTCCAATAGTTTAATAACTTCATTTTTCACCACTTCTTGCATTTTAGGGTTCAGTCGTCTTTGGTGTTGTCCACTTGGTTTGTAGTTGTCCTCCATGAGTATCTTATGAGTGCAGAACGAGGGGCTAATCCCTTGAAGGTCCATTAATTTCCATGCCATCGCCTTCTTATGTCTTTTAAGTACTTCTACTGGTTTATCTTTTTCTACATCTTTCAATTTGGCCAAGATGATAACTGGAAGCTTATACTCTTCATCTAAGAATACGTACGTCAGATCTGGGGGAAGCTCTTTCAGCTCCAGGGTAGGCGGTTCCTCTATGGAGGGTTTTGTTTTCTCATTTTCAGCTCGATCATCTAGTTCCTCAATGTGCCTTGCTACATTGTCATGATTGGTGTGTTTTATCATAAACCCTTCGCATACTAGATATTCATCTTGGTCTTTAGCTTGCCATTCTTCTTCTTCTTTGCCCAACACGTCATGTATGTACTATACCACAAGGTAATCGAAATCTTCGAAAAGAAAAGCGCGGTAGTCATGACTGCTTGGCATTTACATAGCTTTCTTTAGGTAAAATGTGATTCTTTCTTGATGGATACTCAGTGCTAGTCTCCCTCCCCAAACGTCAATAAGAGCGAGGGCAGTACTTAGAAATGGTCTTCCTAATATAAGAGGGATGCTTGTTCCTCCTTTAACATCAACCACCACAAAATCTACGAGGAAAACGAACTTGTTAATCTTTTTTAGCACATCCTCAGCTATTCCCCATGGATAATGAACTGTTCTATTGGTTAGACATAGTTCTAGTTTGGTAGGTTGGAGTTTCTTGAGGTTCATTTTGTAGAAGCATGTTTTGTAACTATAGATTAAATTCTATGTATCGGTGTACGTGGCTAGTACGCAGGAGCGTGTTCTTGAGTACTTAGCCTACACACCAGTTTGGTCCTGCATACTTAGTAAGTACGCAAGGCTTTTACCTTGCGTACTTGTCAAGTATGCATGACCAAACCCTGCGTACTTAGACAAGTACGCAGGTAGTGTTCCTTCCCCTACAAATAGAAGACTTGTCTTCATTTGTAGGTGGAACTCTAGAACTAGGTTGATAGGTGTCTGGGTCGGGACGAGCTCTCCCGACCCCTGGACCGTGAGCTTAGATCAGAGATGTGTACTCCTTCGGTATGTAGTCTGTAATACGGGATGGCTTCTTTGTTATGGATTACGTGTCGTTTCATTCTCTTCTTTGTTGTTCATGTATTCTCTGTCTCGTTTTCTTAGTTCCCACACAAATCACAGAACAGGTCCATGTCTCTCCGCTGCGCGACGAGGCTCCCGGGACCTACAAGTGGTATCAGAGCTTTGCTCTTGATTTCGAGTGTTGTGGGTGTGTTTGTAGCATTTTCCTCACATTCTACAGAGTTTTTGCAAGCAAAAGTGGGTGTTTTTGTTGATTTTTGTGATAAATTTGGGGTAGCTCTTAAGCACTAATTTAGAAGCAAAAATCACTCAAAAACCGACTTTTGTTGTGTATTTGAGTGTTTTGGGAATCAAAGGTTGGTTAGAAACGAGTTTCTGACCCTTTGGCTCATTTTGTTTGGTCAATTTTTTAATTTCTACCATCTCCGGTGAGTTTCCCGTGACCGAAAAAGGTTGGTGAGAGTTGGTGAAAATGTGATCTGCGTACTTACCTTATTTGGCAACAAGTACAGTCTTGCTGCGCACTTACCAAGTACGCAAGACCAATCTTGGTGCGTACTTTAGTTATTTCCTGCGTACTTATCATTTACTCCTGCGTACTTATCAAGTACGCAAGAGCAAATCCTAACTACGCAAGACTACTTCTTTAAGTGCGCAAGGCCAGTTACAAGTGCGCAAGTTTCTGTGACTTTTCTGAAATTTGACTAAGTGTTCACCATGTCAAATCTTCATATCCTCGGTAACCTTCTGAACTATGACAACGAGATCGGAACCCCTCAGAAACTGCCAAAGCTACTTAATGTAAATGATTATTCAAACTGGAAAGCACGCTTTGAGCATTATATTTCTTATACCGATTCTTCGTTGTGGATACCCATTCTAGAAGGCTATAAGCATCCCACATACATTTACCTTGATGATGAAGTTCCCAAGCCTATCTCTAAACTTGATGAAGAAGAAAAGAAAGTTTATGATAGAGAGAAGAAGGCACACAGATCTATCACTATGGCCTTAACTAGAGAGTTATTCCACAGCTTTAGAGGATACGATAACTCCAAGGATTTCTAGAAGGCGTTACAAAGAGATTTGAGGGCAATAGTGACATCAAGCTAAGTAAACGGGATCTTCTCAAGAAGCAGTATGAGTGCTTCAGATTTCTGGAGAACGAATCCATAGATGAACTCATCTCTAGATTCTATCATCTGCAGACTGAGTTGAAGGCTTTTGACCTTATCTATCCAAATGAGGAATTAGTTGAAAAATTTCTGGATGCTTTTCCACCCAAATTTGAGATGTATACTACCCTAATGAGAGAAAATTCTATGTTTTATGAGATGACAATTGACGAGGCAATTGGAAAGGTTCAAGCACATGACATGAACCTAAAAAGAAAGGAGAGCTCAGGAAGACCTCAAATACAAGACCCTTCTATGTATTATGGGACGTCTTCTACAACCAAGTCATCGGGCTCTGGAATTGCCCTTTTCTCAGAAAACTCTCATGAGGAAGAAACTGTAAAGGCTTATGGTGGTCATGCATGCTATGCAGCATCTGGTTCTGGTTCTGGATCTCATCACCAGAATCCCTCAAGAAATCCTTCCCCACATCTTCAGCTAATCAATCAGCAATAGCCAAGATAGCCGAAGATCATGTGGCTTTATTCTCATCATGCATGCTTGCCTATGAGAACTTCATTGGCGGTAAACTCACGGATCCTGAGACCATCGAAGAAGACTTTAATCAGGTGGATCTGGATGATATGGAGGATATGGATATTCAATGGAATATGGCCATGATATTGAGGAGGGCGAAGCGTTTCCTGAACAGAACTGGCCGAAAGTTCATTGGTGGCCATTCTAATACCAAGGTTGGTTTTGACAAATCCAAGGCCAAGTGCTACAAGTGTCTGAACTTTGGACACTTTGCTCGTGAATGTCAAAAGGACAAAGCACCTGCCTCTGGATTCACAAGGCCAAGCCAGGGTAGCAACCAGGGAAACAACCAAGGGTACAACTCTAACAACCGCAATCAAAGTCAAAGTGGAACGTCCAATGCATTGGTGGCTCAACAGGACGATAGCTTTGATTGGGGTGTTCATCTGGAGGATGCTCTTATTGCATAAAATCATGTTGGTCTCATGGCTAAGATTATGGAGTTGATGGAAGCTGAGGAAAGGGAAGTTTCTGTGGCTGATCCAGAAGAGTCTACAACTGTTGTTGCCCTCATGGCTATTGGAGAGGCATCAAGTTCATCTATTGAGGTAGATTCTAATCCTTTTACTGTCATTTCTTGTTCCAAATGTCTAAGCTTAAAATTTGAGAATTCTAAGCTTCAAGAAAAAGTCGAACACCTTCGTATTGCAGCTTTAAGCTACAAAGAAAACGAAAAACGATTTAAAGATTCAATTGAAACGTTGAAGAAAGAAAAACGTGATTATTCACTTAAAATCGGCGATCAACAATTTCACTTGGATGTTGCATACAAGGGGTTAGAGAAAAGGAACAATGAGATCAAGA
Source organism: Smallanthus sonchifolius (assembly GCA_023525975.1). NCBI lineage: Eukaryota > Viridiplantae > Streptophyta > Magnoliopsida > Asterales > Asteraceae > Smallanthus > Smallanthus sonchifolius. Next base: position 22,779,623 of record CM042030.1, on the reverse strand, counting down.
AACTGCAAAATGAGATCTTGCAGTTGAAATGTACTAATGAAAAGTTGAAAAATTATCGTTTTGTGGTGAAACAATATGAGTCTGTAGTGAGGCAATTGAATGGCTTAGGGTTGGGTACTAATGTTATTCCTCCACTAGTTAGCGGGAAATTTGTCAATGGCTTAATAGAAATTGATTTGTCTTGCCTTGATGAGTCCTCAGGTAAGGATGATTCTTCTAACAAGGATGATTCCTCAAGTAAGGCTGACTCCGCATCTAATGAGGAGTTCTTTACTGCTTCTGATGATGGGTCTGAAAGAACCTGCCCTGAAGGAGTAGTATCTGAGGAGTTGTTATGTGAACAGAAAATTAAGAAAAACATTATCACTAATAGTGACAATTGTATTTTGACTGAACCCGATATCATTGAATCAAATGATAAATTAAAGGTTTTTCAGATCATTATGGGCTTGGTTATAAAGAAAATTTGCAAAAATATTATACTCCCAAAAACCAATCTTTATCGGGTCAAACTCCTGTTCACCAACCAACTCCTCCTTCTCATAATGCTGAGTCATCTAATGCTAGATCTAATGAGCCTTACAGGAGGACTTACACAGACAAGAGGACTTGCTTTCACTGTGGTATGGTTGGTCATATTTTTGTGAACTGCCCTTCTAAGAACCATGGGAAACGGCCAATTGTTTCACAACCGGCTGTCATCCCTAAGTCACCACCAGTTAAACATTCCAAAAGTCCAAAAGAAAGTGTGGTGAAACCACCAGTAAAACCTATGGTAAAGCCAAATATCACATTTGAGGCTAAACCATATGTTTCAAAAAGGGAAAGCATCCTACTAAACCTTGTGTATCTACCTCTGGTAGTACACCTACTGGTGAGAAACCTGTGGTGAAACTCTCTAAGCCACAGAGAAGGAGAAGGAACAAGAAATTTAGAAAGCGAGAACAGCTAACTGAAATTCAATCAGGTGAAGCTTCCACTAGTTCACCTGCTGCTGTTGAATCTAAGTCTACTGTTCCAGTTAAGAAACAGAAGAGATCCTGGAACAACAAAGCTTAAAATTCTGAATCACCTAGTCCAAATTCTTCTAAAGATTCATCCATTTTTAACAGTCATGACTGTGAGTTAATTGAGGTTGTTTATTTTAAGAAAGACGGACGACCCAAGACCACTATGGCTTGGGTCTCCAAATCTAATTAATTCTTTTTGTGACTCATGCAGGGACAACCGAAGGGTACTATCTCAAATCGTTGGTATGTAGATAGTGGATGCTCCCGGCACATGACAGGTAACATGGCCCTGCTTCAAGATGTTAAACCATTCAGAGGCGGCTATGTGGCCTTTGCTGGAGATAAAGGCGATAGTATCACGTGTCAAGGAGTGGTTTCAAATGGTTGTGTCAGCTTTGAAAATGTCAACTACTACGAGCAGCTGAAGCATAACTTGTTGAGTGTCTCCCAAATGTGCGACAAGGAGTACTCAGTGATGTTTGACAAGAATGAATGCTTGATACTCAAACCTGGTTTTGATGTTCCTGAAGATTGGATTCTGATGAGAGCTCCAAGGACAAACAACACCTATTAGATTGATATGAGTGTGGCAACAACCACCTCATCAGTTGCTACTTGTTTGCTTACCAAAGTGAAAGAGCTTGACTCTGTCTTGTGGCATAGGAAACTCGGACATATTTCTTATCGAAAAATGAATCATCTTGTCCGAAACGGTTTGGTAACCGGTGTTCCTAAGCTGAGATTTACCATTGCAGATGACTGTATGCCTTGTAAAAAGGGCAAACAGCAACGGAAGTCTCACAAGCCCAAGCTCCAAAACTCCATCGATACCCCTTTGGAGCTATTACATATGGATTTGTTTGGCCCCATAAGTATCAGGAGTATTGGAGGTAAGTCATTTTGTCTGGTTGTAACTGATGATTTCTCATGTTTTTCTTGGGTGCATTTTTTATGTACGAAGGATGAAACTGCTGATATTCTTCAATACCTGATCCTGAGCTTGGAATCTTTTTGCAAGTTGAAGCTTAGAAGAATAAGGAGTGACAACATAACTGAATTCAAGAATAATTTAATGGAACTTTTCTGTCTCAAGAAGGGGATCCGTCACGAATGAAGCTTCCTGTCACTTTCTGGGCAGAAACAGTTAATACAACTTGTCACGTCTTGAACAGAGTTCTGGTTGTGAAGAGGCACAACAAGACTTGTTATGAGTTGATCAACAATCGACTTCCCAATCTTGACTATCTAGTTCCTTTTGGTAGTCCCTATTCCTTATTGATACAATACAAAGACCTCAAGTCTAAGTTTCATGCAAAAGCGGTGGAAGGCATCTTCTTAGGATATGTTGCCAACTCGCCTTGAAAGAGAGTGTACAATATATGAACTCGTACTGTCGAGGAATGGTTTGAAGTGGATTGTAGTAAACATAGCATTCCAGTAGAACCAACTGGTCCAGCTTGGGGGTTTTGATTATGATGTTCTATTTAAATCTTTAAATCTTCCTGATTTGTCTACAAATGATGCCGCAAATGTATATGAATTATTTGGTGGCGGTGATGACTCCAGTTTCTCAACACGTGCTACTGTACCGATTATAACTATTGATTCCTATGCTGCATCTGCATCTGGAACTCATAATGGTGATAACAGTGAAGATGTTCATGTTGACGGAAATAACGCTCAAGCTAATTCTAACACTCGTGTAGGGAATGAAGCTCCAGCTAATCCAATCAACATTGAATCTTCTTCTTCTGGAACACAGGAAATGGGGGAGTTAAGCACAAACCTCGATTCAGAAATTCAGGAACAGAATGTACCAGATATGAGAGTGCATAAGAATCATCCAATTGACAACATTATTGGTGATCCTCATGCCGGTGTTCAAACTCGTCATCGAACCATTGCTGAGAACACTAGTCTCTACTCTGAGATACTTGACACTGGTGTCATGGAAACATGTCTGCATGCTGCATTCATGTCCCAGTTAGAGCCGAAGAATGTGAAAGAGGCTCTCGCTGACAACTGTTGGATTGAGGCAATGCAAGAAGAACTGTCTCAATTCCAAAAGTTGCATGTGTGGGATTTGGTTGACTTGCCAAAGGGCGTACAACCAACTAGCACCAGATGGGTGTTCAAATACAAGACAGATGATCGTCATGTTGTGGTGAAGAACAAAGCAAGGTTGGTTGTTCAGGGTTTTTATCAGCAAGAGGGCTTGGATTACACAGAAGTATATGCCCCAGTTGCTAGACTTGAGGCCATTAGACTGTTTCTGGCTTATGCCTCATATGTTGGCTTCAAGGTCTATCAACTTGATGTGAAGAGTGCTTTCCTATATGGAAAAGTACATGAAGAGGTCTATGTCACTCAACCTCCCGGCTTTGAAGATCCGCATTATATCAGTAAAGTGTATAAGCTCGACAAAGCACTTTATGGTCTTCATCAAGCACCTAGGGCATAGTATGAGACATCATTTAAACATCTACTGTCTAATGGTTTCGACCGTGGACAGATTGACTCGACCCTCTTCATACGAAAAGCAGGAAGTGATATTCTTCTTGTACAAGTGTATGTCGATGACATTATCTTTGGGTCTACCAATGAAGAGATGTGTAGGGAATTCGAACAGGTGATGAAGTCCAATTTTGAAATGAGTAACATGGTTGAACTGTCGTTCTTTCTGGGTCTGCAAGTCAGTCAAAGAGAGGATGGCATTTATCTGCTTCAAACTAAGTATGTGCAGGACATCTTTTCGAAATACAAGATGAATGATAGCAGTACTTATGGCACACCTATCTCAATCAATCATGGTCTGCATCCTGACAAAGATGGAAACGATGTGGATTGCAAATTATACCGTGGGATGATCGGATCTCTTATGTATCTCACAGCTTCAAGGCCAGATATAATGTTTGTTGTATGCTTGTGCTCAAGGTTTCAGTCACAACTGAAGGAGTCTAATATGATAGCTGTAAAGAGGATTTTCAGATACTTGAAAGGGAAACCCCGATTGGGTCTTTGGTACTCTAAGCAGTAGTCTTTTAACTTCAAAGCCTACACTGATTCAGACTATGGAGGTTGTAACCTTGATAGAAAGTCAACTTCTGGTGGATGTCAATTCTTGGGAGACAGACTGGTTTCCTGGCAGTGTAAGAAGCAGTCAACGGTTTCTGTCTCAACATGTGAAGCAGAATACATTGCTGCAGCTTGCGGTTGTTCTCAGATATTGTGGATTCAGCAGCAATTGAGAGACTACGGCTTGAACTTCACTGGAACTCCTCTGTTCATTGACAACAATGCCACCATGTCCATCACAAATAACCCGGTGAAACATTCCAAAACTAAACATATTGAAATTCGCCATCATTTCATCCGTGATTGTGCTGAAAAGCATCTCATTGAACTTATAAAGGTTCACACGGATGACAACCTTGCTGACCTTTTCACTAAGGCGTTTGACCGATCCCGTTTTGAGCATCTTCTCAACTTGATAGGAATGTTCAATCCAGAGTGAAAACTTGTTTTCTTAAATCAATTCAATTCATGAAAGTTAAATTTTATGTCTTTTAAAATTTCTGTATAGTTCTTTTAATTTTCAAATATTTTACAAAAATTCAAACAAAATAGAAAATGGAGGAAATTTCAAAGTTATCTTGAGAAAAGAGGAAATGATAGTACATCAGAAATGATCTAAACGCCATAAACTGCTCATATGGGAAATGTTTGTGTCATGCTTACTTGATTGTTTAAATTGTTATGTTTTTAATCTGCTCATTTACAAGTAATTTAAATTGTCAGTAGGCTGTAGGCGTCTTTGAATCACTAGTAGTGTGGAAACTAAATCTAGACTACAACTATGATTTGAACCCATGTATGCATGTGTACGTGTGTAAAAGAATACAAAAAGATCATTGTCACACCCCGACCGACGGCGGAATCATCGGGGCGGGACATGTAGACTGTTCATAAGCACAAGGTTGACTAGATTGAATATAATAAACATCAAATTTCATAACAAGTAGTCCAAACACAACCAAATCCAAGATAGAACAAAATTGAAATACATAGAGTTCTTCTATTTAAATTAACTAAGTTCAAGCCTATGTGTAGCACATCTTGATCAATATCACACATTAGAACCTGAAACATGAATAGAATAAAGTCAACTAAAAAGTTGGTAAGTATAACACAGGTTTGTATATAGATAGCATATAGTTGTAAAACAAATCCTTACATAACATGATAAATAAGGCATTTATGGGGAGCAGCTATTATGTAACCAAGTACAATCAAACCTTTGTAACTACCATGTGAAATTGTGTTGTCGGTATCAATCACCCCAATCTGGGTGGGTTTGTCAGACTCAATAGATCTATCATTGAAAACCGTCGGCTTGAATAGTTAATGATTGCACATAAGTGTTCACAAAAGTTAGCACACATAGCACTTGGGCATAAAGCTCAAATTACACATATGAATGTAAATAGGATTTGTACTTGTGTTGTTTGTGTAAATGTAAACATGTAATTTGAATAGTGTTCATGTTTCACCCGAAAAATGTAAAAGAGTAAAAAGGGGCTATGTATACTCACTTGGTTTGAAGGCGTAACTAACAAAAGGCACTAGATAGTAATAAGGATCCTTGAAAAGCACAAGTTAACCTAAAGTGTAATGTATATTGTATCAATAGCGTGCACAAAGTTTGAGTCAAATGTTGAACTTGGATTTGTGTATAAAGCCATTGATTTGTATTTGAAAGTATTGAATACGATATAAAGTTTTGAAATAAATATTTTTGGAACATTTTGATTAAGGTTTGAAATTGAATAGCAAGTAGGTTAAATAATTTTTGTTTATGAAAATAGTGTAAGTATTTGATGTAAATAAGTATAAATAAATAATTCTTTTTGTTTAAATATAAATTAAATAAATAGTCATTTCCTTATTTATTTATTTAGAAAATATGTAACTTAACCATTAAGATACTTTTTAAATGAAAGGTTTAACAATAATTGTAGATTTAATTTTTATAAACTTTAAATAAATAATTTTCTATTTATTCCAAGATTAACTATTTGGTCTTTCTAAATAGAATTAATGCATTTTTATAAAAATCAACTATTTTTATTTTGAAATTTAATCAGAAATATTTATTGTTATAAAAATTATAATTCTGCCAAAAATTTAACTCACACACGACCGTGCCTGGGAAGGGCACGATCATGCTCGAACCACAGGCGCGACCGCGCTAGTCTGGACTCGACCGGGTTGATCAAACCGAGACATAACTAGATAAATCACTAGGCACAACCGTGCCTTGGCTCGGCACGATCGTGTCTATGATTCTGAGACACGACTGAGATTAGCCAAAGGGCATGCCTGGGTCTAAACAGGAGGACACGACCGAGCTGGTAACCAGCACGACCGCGTCTCATGAAGCACGACCGCGCTAGATGATTAGCGCGACCGTGTCTCTTCCAAATCAGACACGAATTGACTGATTCTTATATTGTTAGTGATGTAAATCATAGGGCTTTTATTTATAGTATTATTACGAGTATGATGGGATGTTTTAATTGTATTAACAACATGTTCAGGGTCGAAATCGATTAAACCATTTTGAATAAATTATAGATTCTGATTCAGGATGATTTCGATAATGGAAGCCCAAATTGATAAGGGGCTTTTGATATAGCGACTAAAAAGATTGAGGGCAAGATTTCAATTACCCGAAACAATAGCGAATTGATAGAGAACGGGTAGAATGAGTTCCGGCGTCGGCGAGTTTGGTTTCCGGCGTATTCTGCTGCGATTTTGGTTGCTTCAAATGGTTCAGCGGCTTTTGGGAGAATCGATGGAGCGTTTGGTTGCGGGAATTTCACTCCAGGAAAGAAAATCGATGTTCAAGGAAGAGGATTTTCAAATGAGGAGTTTTGCTTTTCTTGAATTGGTTTTCTGATGTTAATTGTTATGTTTGATAATATTATTATCTTTGATAACGAAAGTGAAACGTATAACGGTTACGACAATCAACGATCTCGCGTTTAAAACTGATTTTACGTTTCAACTGGTACTTGGCGCGACTGTGCCCAAACGAGGCACGACCGTGCCTATTAGGGTTTCTTGCTATTTTTCAACATCAGACCTTGTAACTTTAGTCTTTGGCGTATTTGTATAAATAGATACTTATATAGTGTTTTAATAGAATATAACCGAGTAAAATTTGTAATGCATTGATGTATAGTATTTAATTGATGGTACGAATAGAACAAAACAGTGCACTAGAATTGAGTTTGAAATGCATTACATTGAATTGAAATACGGATACTAAAAATCAGAAATGTTACAATCTCCCCATGTTGAGGGAATTTTGTCCCGAAATTTAGTTGGAGGAAGCTACGACATCAGTAAATAGGTGGGGGTACTTGAGCTTCATTTGGTCCTCTCGTTCCCAAGTGAATTCAGGACCACGCTTAGAATCCCAACGAACTTTGACAATAGGAATACGACATCGCTTGAGCTGCTTGATTTCACGATCCATGATTTCTACCGATCTCTCAACGAAGTGCATCGTTTCATCAATGCGCACATCATCAAGCGGTATATGGAGATTCTCATCAGCGAGACATTTCTTCAGATTAGATACATGAAATGTAGGATGCACATTTCCAAGAGATGGAGGTAAGTCGAGTTTGTAAGCCACTTTCCCAATCCTTTCAAGGATCTTGAATGGACCAACATAGCGAGGTGCTAACTTGCCTTTCTTTCCAAAGTGGATCACACCCTTCCACGGAGACACCTTAAGAAGAACAAGGTCACCGACTTGGAATTCCAAGGGTTTTCGTCGTTTGTCGGCATAACTCTTTTGCCGACTTCTCGCTACTCGAATGCTGTCACGGATTTGAATAATCTTGTCGGATGTTTCTTGAATTAGTTCGGGACCGGTGATTTGTGCTTCACCAATCTCGTTCCAACAGATAGGAGAACGACACTTGCGACCATAGAGAGCTTCAAATGGAGCCATGTTGATACTCGTGTGGTAGCTATTATTGTAGGAGAACTCGATTAGAGATAGATGTGAATCCCAATTGCACCAAAATCAATTACACAAGCCCTAAGCATATCCTCCAGAGTTTGGATTGTTCGCTCGGTCTGACCATCAGTTTGTGGATGGTAGGCCGTGCTCAAATCCAATCGTGTACCAAGAGCCGTTTAGAGAGATTTCCAAAAGCGAGAGGTGAACCGAGCATCTCTATCGGAGATTATGTTTAAGGGAACACCGTGACAGCTCACAATTTCATCAATGTAAATCCGGGCTAGTTTCTCAACCCGATAGTCTTCACGGATAGGCAAGAAATGAGCAGATTTGGTGAGACGATCAATGATCACCCAAATGCTATCATAATCACTCGAGGTGCGAGGGAGTTTGGTAATAAAATCCATGGCTAAGTTCTCCCATTTCCACACGGTAATTTCCGGTTGTTCAAGTAATCCGGAAGGACGTTGGTGTTCGGCTTTGACTTTGGAGCATGTTAGACATTTGGCAACATAGAGAGCAATGTCCTTTTTCATACCGGGCCACCAATATTGTTGGCGAAGATCTTGGTACATTTTATTCGCACCAGGATGAATAGAATAACGAGTCTTGTGAGCCTCGTTCATAAGAAATGTACGGAGATCATCGTGATGGGGAACCTAAATACGGTTCAAGTAATAAAGTATGCCATTGGGCTTTAATTCAAGTTGAAGTTCAACACCACACGACATTTCCTCATACATGTTACCCTCGGTGACCGAGACGTGTTGAGCTTCTAAGATGCGGTTTTGAATGTCGGTTTGAATACGGACACATTGAAGCATGACATGGTCCTTTCGACTCAAAGCGTCGGCTACAACATTCGCTTTGCCGGGATGGTAACGAATCTCGCAGTCATAGTCGTTAAGGAGTTCAACCGAACGTCGTTGCCTCATATTGAGTTCCTTTTGGTTGAAGATATGTTGGAGACTTTTGTGGTCGGTGAACACCACACATTTTGTGACATAGAGGTAATGTCTCCAAATCTTCAATGCGAATACGACCGCACCCAACTCGAGATCGTGCGTCGTATAATTCTTCTCATGAATCTTGAGTTGTCTTCATGCGTAGGCGATTACTTTGCCTCGTTGCATGAGGACACAACCAAGACCTTGGTTGGAAGCATCACAGTAGACAACTAGATCATCATTCCCATCAGGGAGAGTCAAGATAGGAGCATTGCACAACTTTTGCTTGAGAGTTTGAAAAGCTTCTTCTTGTTTTGGTCCCCATTCATAAGTTTTACCCTTGTGGGTCAAGGCGGTAAGAGGGACAGCAATCTTAGAGAAGTTTGAGATGAAACGACGGTAATATCCCGCAAGACCAAGAAATGAACGAACTTCAGTAGGAGTCTTCGGGGCATTCCAATTCTTAACCGTTTCGATCTTAGCAGGGTCAACATGAATACCCTTGTCGTTGACGATGTGACCAAGAAATTGAACTTCCTTTAGCCAAAATTCACATTTGGAGAATTTGGCATATAGTTGTTCCTTCCTCAAGAGATCCAAAACCAGTCTAAGATGTTGCTCATGGTCAGCTTTAGTCTTGGAATAGATTAAAATGTCATCGATGAAAACGATTACGAACTTATCAAGGTACGGTTTGCACACACGATTCATGAGGTCCATGAAAACTACGGGTGCATTGGTTAGTCCAAAAGGCATAACCATGAACTCGTAATCACCATACCTTGTTCGGAAGGCAGTCTTTGGAATATCGTCTTCTTGCACACGGAGTTGATGATAACCGGATCGAAGATCAATCTTCGAGAAGCAAGTAGAACCTTGAAGTTGATCAAAGAGGTCATCAATTCTAAGCAAAGGGTAACGGTTCTTGATGGTAAGTTTATTGAGTTCGCGGTAGTCAATACACATGCGGAATGATCCATCTTTCTTTTTGACGAACAAGACGGGTGCACCCCACAGTGCATGACTTGGACAAATGAATCCCTTGTCGGAGAGCTCTTGAAGTTGACTTGCAAGTTCTTGCATTTCAGAAGGTGCAAGACGGTAAGGAGCTCTAGCCATGGGGTTAGCTCCGGGCACAAGATCAATGCGAAATTCTACTTGACGAACGGGTGGAAGACCGTATAGATCTTCGGGAAATACTTCAGGAAAATCCCGAATGATGGGAATGTCTTGTATACTCTTCTCTTTGACATCCTTTTAAACAATATGAGCTAAGAAGGCTATGTACTTCTTTCGTAAGTACTTTTGAGTGGTAGTGCATGACATTAATTTAAATCCTTTACAAGGCTTTTCACCAAAGACTCTTAAGGTTTCTCCCGATGGTAGAGGTATTCGGATGCACTTCTCGAAACAGATGACTTCGGCATGATGATTTGATAGCCAATCCATGCCTATGCTGATATCAAAACTTCCTAGTGGCATTGGAACAAGGTTGATTGGGAATGCATGATCGTTAAGTTCTAAGGAGCAGTCATAGATAACGGAGTCAATTGTAAGGGAGTCACCATTTGCTATTTCGACGGTAAAGGTTTTCTCTATTTGGGATCGTGTCTTTGCAAGTAAAGGCTCAAAATTAAGTGACACAAAACTTTTATCGGCACCGGTATCAAACAAAATGGAGGCATATTGACTATTTACAAGGAACGTACCATTGACCACATCATTGTTGGCTTGAGCTTCATTGGCGTTTATGTTAAAAGCACGCCCACGAGCTCCTCCTTGTCTAGCATTGACCAACCTTAGGCATTGATCACGGAAATGGTTCGGGTTGCCACATTCATAACATGCACGCCCATTTGCAATAGCGGGAGCACCTTGATTAGTCACTTGGTTGTTGGTTTGGTTTGGTGGGTTGACTTGGCCCGCAAAAGCTTTAGCCCTACAAACATTGACCGTATGGCCATATCTCCCACAATGAGTACAAAGGCAACATGGGATGCTTTGGGGATGATGATAGTTGCAGGTGGCACAAAGTGGGTAGATTCCAACATATGGCTTTTTGGCCGGTGCTTGAACCATAGGTGCAACTTGGTTAACAGGAATAGTAGGAGTGACCATAGCAAAATTTCTAGTCTTTCTCTTTCTATTATTGCGAGAGGGTTCAAATGTGGCTTCATTGATGTGGGTAGGGGAAGTTGCAGTGTCAGAAACTTTCTTTGTGCCCTTTTTAGTAAGAGTCCCCGCCTTCACATGATTATCGGTTAAGGTAGCGGACAAACGGATAGCATCCTCAAGTGTTGCGGGATTCCTTCCTAGGACAATATCTTGAATTTGCCTAGGTAGGCCCCCAATATACTTTTCAATGTAGCGGGACAAAGGAGTGACCATGTGGGGCACGAGAAGACTTAACTCGTGAAACCAAGTTGTATATGCCAAGTTTTCACCACTATATTGGGCAAGATCCCAAAATTCAGCTTCAAGTTTCTTTACTTCATTTCGAGGACAGAATTCCTCAGTCGTTAGCCTTTTAACCTCATCCCAAGGTAAGGCCATTGCTACATCGACACCTCTATTTCTTTTCTCCACATTCCACCACGTGAGTGCCCGTTTTTGTAAGACACTTGTGGCATGACAAACACGAAGGTTGTCGGGACAGTCACTATTGAGAAAGGTATTCTCAATACTTTTGAACCATTGAAGAAGTCCCGTAGCTCCTTCGGTACCATAAAACTTGGGGGGATTGCACAAGTTGAAGTGTTTGAAGGTGCATTGAGATGGGTTGGCACCACCATTTCCACCATTACCACCATTAGCCCCATGGTTACCATTTGTGGCACCATTAGCTTGAGTGAGTTGAGTTACGAGTTGTGCAAGGATAGTAGCGATGTCGGTGTTGGTGTTTGCACGGAAGCACGACGAGGAGGCATTCTACAGATTTTCACAAGATAAGGAAAGATGTAAGAATTTATGAATGTTGTTTGGGTTTATAAGAATAAAATAACAAATAAAATAATAATTCATAGTTGGGATTGTACTCAAATAGTGATATAATCACTTGAATACTATGACACATTAAGGTTAATTAAACTCATAATTTTCAAGGAGACATGCTTTAGCCTATAAGTAAACACTCATCCCGGGAATTCCCAGGAAAGCATACGGGTCCCTCGGTTGATTGGGATTTATGTGAAATGCTTTCCTAGACAGAAAACCCAGAATACAGGTGTCACCCTTCCAGATTGCACGTGTCCTCAAATAATTAACAAAGTTTAAAAGCCTTAACGAGAAAATAAAGAAATTTTATAGATTTAGTTCCATGGAGTTTCCACATGCTAAGATGATAATGGTAAAGAAGTAGGCAAGAAGGTTATGAGGTTTAGGGTAAGGGTAAGGATATTGTTTATTAAATTTATTATTTAAGTATATTCTAATAAGTCATGAATTTTTAATAAGTATGATATCAAAACGAAATAATAACTAATCATAATAAGCATGTAACACATAGCATGTAACACATAACATGTAACACATAATCACGTAAACACGAAGCATGGCATAAGTGGGTGTCCTAAAGTTATAGTCTAGGTCAAGGTGTCTAATAACCTAATTCCCTATAACCTGGCTCTGATACCAATCTGTCACACCCCGACCGATGGCGGAATCATCGGGGCCGGGACATGTAGACTGTTCATAAGCACAAGGTTGACTAGATTGAATATATTAAACATCAAATTTCATAACAAGTAGTCCAAACACAACCAAATCCAAGATAGAACAAAATTGATATACATAGAGTTCTTCTATTTAAATTAACTAAGTCCAAGCCTATGTGTAGCACATCTTGATCAATCTCACACATTACCTGAAACATGAATAAAATAAAGTCAACAAAAAAGTTGGTGAGTATAACAGAGGTTTGTATATAGATAACATATAGTTGTAAAACAAATCCTTACATTACACGATAAATAAGGCATTTATGGGGAGCAGCTATTGTGTAACCAAGTAGAATCAAACCTTTGTAACTAGCATGAAAATTGTGTTGTCGGTATCAATCACCCCAATCTGGGTGGGTTTGTCAGACTCAATAGATCTATCATTGAAAACTGTCAGCTTGAATAGTTAATGATTGCACATAAGTATTCACAAAAGTTAGCACACATAGCACTCGGGAATAAAGCTCAAATTACACACATGAATGTAAATAGGATTTGTACTTGTGTTGTTTGTGTAAATGTAAACATGTAATTTGAATAGTGTTCATGTTTCACCCCAAAAATGTAAAAGAGTAAAAAGGGGCTATGTATACTCACTTGGTTTGAAGGCGTAGCTAACAAAAGGCACTAGATAGTAATAAGGATCCTTGAAAAGCACAAGTTAACCTAAAGTGTAATGTATATTGTATCAATAGCGTGCACAAAGTTTGAGTCAAATGTTGAACTTGGATTTGTGTATAAAGCCATTGATTTGTATTTGAAAGTATTGAATACGATATAAAGTTTTGAAATAAATATTTTTGGAACATTTTGATTAAGGTTTGAAATTGAATAGCAAGTAGGTTAAATAATTTTTGTTTATGAAAATAGTGTAAGTATTTGATGTAAATAAGTATAAATAAATAATTCTTTTTGTTTAAATAAAATTAAATAAATAGTCATTTCCTTATTTATTTATTTATAAAATATGTAACTTAACCATTAAGATACTTTTTAAATGAAAGGTTTAAAAATAATTGTAGATTTAATTTTTATAAACTTTAAATAAATAATTTTCTATTTATTCCAAGATTAACTATTTGGTCTTTCTAAATAGAATTAATGCATTTTTATAAAAATCAACTATTTTTATTTTGAAATTTATACAAAAATATTTATTGTTATAAAAATTATAATTCTGCCAAAAATTTAACTCACACACGACCGTGCCTGGGAAGGGCACAATCGTGCTCGAACCACGGGCGCGACTGCGCTAGTCAGGACGCGACCGGGTTGATCAAACCGAGACATAACTAGATAAATCACTAGGCACGACCGTGCCTTGGCTCGGCACGATCGTGTCTATGATTCTGAGACACGACTGAGATTAGCCAAATGGCATGACTAGGTCTAAACAGGAGGACACGACCGCGCTGGTAACCAGCATGACGGTGTCTCATGAGGCACGACCGCGCTAGAAGATTAGCGCGACCGTGTCTCTTCCAAATCAGACACAAATTGACTGATTCTTATATTGTTAGTGATGTAAATCATAGGGCTTTTATTTATAGTATTTTTTACCAGTATGATGGGATGTTTTAATTGTATTACAAGCATGTTCAGGGTCGAAATCGATTAAACCATTTTGAATAAATTATAGATTCTGATTCGGGATGATTTCGATAATGGAAGCCCAAATTGATATGGGGCTTTTGATATAGCGACTAAAAAGATTGAGGGCAAGATTTCAATTACCCGAAACAATAGCGAATTGATAGAGAACGGGTAGAATGAGTTCCAGCGTCGGCGAGCTTGGTTTCCGGCGTATTCTGCTGCGATTCTGGTTGCTTCAAATGGTTCAGCGGCTTCTGGGAGAATCGATGGAGCATTTGGTTGGGGGAATTTCAGTCCAGGAAAGAAAATAGATGTTCACGGAATAGGATTTTCAAATGAGGAGTTTTGCTTTTCTTGAATCGGTTTTCTGATGTTAATTGTTACGATTGATAATATTATTGTCTTTGATAACGAAAGTGAAATGTATAACGGTTACGACAATCAACGATCTAGCAATTAAAACTGATTTACGTTTCAACCGGTACTAGGCGCGACCGTGCCCAAACGAGGCGCGACCGTGCCAAGGCACCGGGCGCGATCGTTCCAAAGCAAGTGGCGCGACCGTGCCAAAACGAGGCGCGACCGTGCCTATTAGGGTTTCTTGCTATTTTTCAACATCAGACCTTGTAACTTTAGTCTTTGTGCGTATTTGTATAAATAGATACTTATGTAGTGTTTTAATAGAATATAACCGAGTAAAATTTGTGGATTTGCATTGAAGTATAGTATTTAATTGATGGTACGAATAGAACAAAACAGTGCACTAGAATTGAGTTTGAAATGCATTACATTGAATTGAAATACGGATACTAAAAATCAGAAATGTTACAATCATTATCAGATAAAGGATGTAAGATTTTAGCAAATATTTTCTTAAGAGACCAGTTTCGGGTTATGTCTTTAGCACAATTACTGCGGTTCATCTCACTACCCATACTCACAAGTATGTAATGAGAAATTGAATCAAGACATGTCTTTACATCAACCGTTGAGTATGTATTCACCGTTGAATCATTCCTGATTCATTGAAATCAAATCCGGATAAAAGTTGGATCACTTTACCTAAATCCTCAGACTCCATATCTATTAACCTGAATCATCATATGATAATCATAGAAGAAAATCCAATCAAACCAAGACATCTGAATCACTCGATTCCGAATCTTATGATTCTTTATAATCCTTATGGATTCTGCTTGATTTTTTCTGTGCTAAATGATTTAACTTCATTCTGGAGATTTTGAAAATCTTTGGAAAAATCCTAGATGCCTTGAGATAGTGCAAGTTACATTTCAGTAGTATATCAGTGGGGTACACATTGTATATCCTAAAAATTAATAACTTAACACACAAGAACGTGATACAAAGATGCTTATGGTTTCAAATCTTATAATATTGCCAACTTAAATTACATGTTTATGTGCTTATTATGTATGAATAAATGGTAATTCATGACATGATCCCATATTCTTTGACGTTTATCTTGTATCATTTTTGCTATAGTTTAGCCTGATATGATCCTCTGCTCGTGTCTTTGAACAAAAATAGTGTGTGTATATACTTGTATATCTCTATCTAGAAAAGATCAAAAAGATTCTAAGTTTGTGTACAGTTCATTTTAATCAGAAAAACCAAAAATATTTGTGTTTAACCTTCTTGAATTGACTTTGAATCCACTTGATTGAATGCTTTTATCTTGTTCGTTATTTGACTTGAAATCTTCATAATTTGAGTTGAATGTTTGAGCACACAAGGGTCTCTACGTACTTGATAAGTGCGCATAAGGTAAACCCTGCGTACTTAACAAGTACGCAAGACTTAAGTCATGCGTACTTAGTAAGTACGCAGGAGTTAAGTCCTGTGCACTTAGCAAGTACGCAAGACCAATTTGTGTTGAGTATATATATATATAGGACTTAGAATTTTGTTTTAGTTTATCTCATTCAAAATTCAAACATCTGTCTATTACCTCTGCCCATTTTTTCTGCAAAATCTTCGAGTGTTCCTAACCGGTTTTTCGTCCCGATTCTAGTTTCATCATCGTATTAACATCATTTGGTGAGAATCTTAGGACATTTCATCCATGCAATCTGGACTTTCAGACCGATTTGGAATTTGAAAATTTTAGGGTTTGAATCTTGGTTTTAGACAAACTTTTGGTTGTTTTGGTAACACATTATAATTAAAACTTGCTTAGAATCATCAAACGATCATTAATCTTTACTTAATCGTCTTTAATGATCCATAATTTTGCCTTTGACCCCTTGATTGACCGTCGATTCGTCTAGGTCATTTTTAGGTCAAAATTTGACAAGGATAGCAGTTCATTGATGTTGATATTGGTTCCACAGGTCTTAATCACGGATTTCGACCTTGTGGTGACCCTAATCCTCATCAATGTTGATCATCTGTTGAAAATTGGATTTCTGGAAAATTTGACTAAGTGCAATTCTTGCGCACTTAACAAGTACGCAAGAAGATATTCCTGAATACTTGTTAAGTACGCAAGAAGATATCCCTGGGTACTTGCTAAGTACGTAGGACCAACACTTGTGAAATTTTTCTAAGTCTAAAATTTAGTTCAGTGAGTAACTTCTATACTTAGTCATGTGTATTCAATTCCAATGAATCTTCTTGTTCTTATTATGTATTATGTGTGTTTTTGCAGTGATGGCTCATGCCTTTACCAGTGAGTTCAACCGCCTAGTGTAACATTTCTGATTTTTAGTATTCATGTTTCAATTCAATGTAATACAATTTCGAATTCAATACTCGTGCACTGTCTTACTATTTTTCTCACAGTAAACTAAATGCAATGATTCGATACAAGTTTACAAGTTTTGCTCGATTATATACACTTAAACGCTATACAAGTAACTATTTATTTCAAACTAATCAAACCTAAAAAGTCAAGGACAAAAGTTGAAAATTTATCAAGAAACCCTAATTAGCACGGTCGTGCTTCGTCCTGGCACGGTCGCGCCAAGTGCCTCGGCACGACCGGTCCTGGAACGATCGCGCCCAGTGCCTAAGCACGGTCGCGCCTCTCTTGGGCACGGTTGCGCCTGCGTAACAGTTGAAACGTAAATGCAGTTTAATCACCCGATCATTGGAAATCCGTAACAGTCATCCGTTTCTTTTCCCCTTAACGAATGAATCATAATTTTTGAATTCCCCAAACGTCTCAGTTTCATATTACCAATTTCGAAAATTCTCTCTCAAAGCATTCCAAGAAAAATCAAGGATTCTCCCCTGCAATCCGTATTATCTCAATCAAGCAAGAAATTCGTGTCACTCGTCCCTCCCGAGAAGTTCTGGACTGACTGGATTGGCCGGAGTGCAACAAGGATCACCGGAACTCGATCTCGCCGTCACCGGAATTTCCTCCCTACCAATATCCATCAATTCGCTACTGTTCAGGGTAACTTAAACCTTTACTTCATTCATTTCAGTATCAGTATCAAAAGCCCCTATTAAATTTGGGCTTCTATTATAGAAATCGATCTGAATCAGAACTCATGTTTTATAAAAAAATGATTTAATTGAATCCCTGCTTCAACACGATGTACATGCAAGTAAGTTATATGAAAAGACTCGTAATAACCCATTAATCAAAAGCCCTAACAATTCCAGCGTTTAAAATACAAGCATTTGTCAATTCGTGTCTGATTTGGAAGAGACACAGTCGCGCCAATCATCTAGCGCGGCCGTGCCTCATAGAGCGCGGTCGTGCCGACTAGCAGCGCGGTCGTGTCCTCCTGTCCAGACCTTGTCGTGCCCTCTGGGCTAGTCTCTGTTGTGTCTAAAGATCATAGACACGACCGTGCCGGGCCAAGGCACGGTCGTGCCTGTTGACTTGTCTAGATTGTGCCCTCTGTTGATCAACCCGGTCGCGCCCCGACTAGCGCGGTCGCGCCCGCAGCTTGAGCACGATCGTGCCCTTCCGAGGCACGGTCGTGTGTGACTCAGAAACTGTAACAGAATTATAATTTTATATTTTTCGATCAATAAATGTTTCGATTTTATAAAAATATGTTTCTGTATTTAAAAATGGATCAAAAGTTTAATCTTGGCATATATATAATTTATTTAAAAGTTTATGAAAAATTAAATTTATATTTATTATCTTACACTTAAATGATATTTTATATAATTAAGTTACAAAATTTATAAATAATTAAGATAATGATTATTTATTTAATTTACATTTTAAATCAAAATCATTTATTTATTTATACTTAATTACAAATAATATTTACATTATTTCATAAACTATAATTATATATTTATTCAATTATCCAATTCAAACCTAATCAAATTGTTTCAAAATTATTTTTACTTCAAACTCTATATATTTTATTCAATACTTTTAAATACAAATCAATAGTTTTATACACAAATTCAACTTTCATTTAGACTTAAACTTTATGCATCTATTTAATTCAATACACATTACTCTTTAGGTTAAATTGTGCATTTCGAGGATCATATTTGCTATCTATAATCCTTGTTAGCTACACTTCCATACCAAGTGAGTATTCACAACCCCTTTTTACTCTTTTACACTTTTGAGGTGGAACATGAACTCTATACACATTACACATTACACATTTACATTTACACAAACAACACAAGTGCAAAAATCATATTTACGTACATGTGTGCAAAATTTGAGCTTTGTGCCCGAGTGCTAGGTGTGCTAACATTTGTATGCTCTTATGTGCAATCATTAACTATACAAGCCGACGGTTTTCAATGATAGATCTATTGAGTCTGACAAACCCACCCATGGTGCGCGGTTATTGAAACCGACAACACAATTTTTGCATGCTAGTTACAAGGTTTGGTTGTACATGGTTACACAATAGCTGCTCCCCATAAATGCCTTATTTTATCATGTTTTGTAAAGGATTTGTTTTCAACTATATGCTATCCATATACAACTGTGTTATACTCAGCAACTTTTTAGTTGACTTTATTTTATTCATGTTTCAGGCCCCAATATGTGAGATTGATTCAAGACGTGTTCAACATAGGATTTGGACTTAGCAATTTAAATCAAGAACTTATTGAGTTGTTTTATGTTTCCTGTTTGAAATTGGTTTGTACGTGGATTATTTGTAATGGAAATTTAACTTTAATATATTTCAATTTAGTCATCCATGTGCTATGAACAGTCTTACATGTCCCGCCCCGATGATTCCGCCATCGGTCGGGGTGTGACAGATTGGTATCAGAGCCTTGGTTATAGGGAATTAGGTTATTAGACACCTTGACCTAGACTATAACTTTAGGACATCCACTTATACTATGCTTCATGATTTTTATGCTATGTGTTACATGCTATGTGCTATATGTTATATGTTACATGTTTAGTATGATTACTTATTATTGCATTATGATGACTTATGTGTTTTAAATCCATGACTTATTAGGATATTCTTAATAAGTAAATAAATAATATCTTTTCCTATATTCTAAAACCTCATAATATTTCTATCTTCTTTTCTATCTTTATCCTTTCTAAGCATGTGGAAAACTCTTGAAGCAAAAATCTTTAAAAAAATTTATTTCTTCGTTAAGGTTTTTAAACTTGTTAAATTATTTGAGGACACGTGCAATCTGGAAGGGTGACACCTGTATTTTGGGTTTTCTATCTAGGAAAGCATTTCGCATAAATCCCAATCAACCAAGGGACCCGTATGCTTTCCTGGGAATTCCCGAGATGAGTGTTTACTTATAGGCTAAAGCATGTCTCCTTGAAAATTATATAAGTTTAATTAACCTTAATGTGTCATGGTATTCAAGTGATTTTGTCACTTTTGAGTACAATCCAAACTAAGAATATCTATTTTATTTCGTTATCCCATTCTATAAAATCCTATCAAATCTCATAAGTTCTTACAATTTTTCTTGTCTTGTGACAATCTGTAGAATGCCTCCTCGTCGTGCTCCCGCAACCAACGCCAACACCGACATTGCTGCTATTCTCACCCAATTGGTGACACAACTCACCCAAGCCAATGGTGCCACCAATGGCAACAATGGTGGAAATGGAAGCAATAGTGGTAATAATGGTGGAAATGGTGGTAACAATCCACCTCAATGCACCTTCAAGCACTTCAACTCGTGCAATCCCCTAAAGTTTTATGGAACCGAAGGAGCTACTGGACTCCTTCAATGGTTTGGAAGCATTGAGAATACCTTTCTCAATAGTGACTGTCCCGACAACCTCCGTGTTCGTCATGCTACAAGTGTCCTACAAAAACATGCACTTACATGGTGGAATGGGGAGAAAAGAAATAGGGGTGTTGATGTAGCTATGGCCTTACCTTGGGATGAGGTCAAAAGGCTTATGACCGAGGAGTTCTGTCCTCGAAATGAAGTGAAAAAGCTAGAAGCTGAATTTTGGGATCTTGCCCAAGATAGCGGGGAAAGCTTAGCATATACAACTCGGTTCCATGAGTTGAGTCTTCTAGTGCCCCACATGATCACTCCTTTGTCCCGATGTATCGAGAAGTATATTGGTGGGCTACCAAGACAAATCCAAGATACTGACTTAGGTAGAAATCCTGCTACTCTGGAGGATGCTATTCGTCTAGCCGCTACCTTAACTGATAATCATGTGAAAGCTGGAACTCTTACCAAAAAGGGTTCTAAGAAAGTTTCTGAAACCATAACCCCTCCTGCTCACAACGAAGAAGCCACAACCGAGCCCTCTCGCAATAATAGAAAGAGGAAGGTTAGAAATTTTGCTGTGGTTACTCCTGCTGTCCCCGTCAACCAAGCTGCACCTATGATTCAAGCGCCGGCTAAAAAGCCATATGTTGGGATCTACCCTCTTTGTGCCACCTGCAATTTTCATCATCCTCAAAACATCCCATGTCGCCTTTGTACTTATTGTGGGAGATATGGTCATACGGTCAGTGTTTGTAGGACCAAAGCCCTTACGGGCCAAGTCAACCCTCCAAACCGAACCGTACCTCAAGTGGCTAACCAAGGTGCTCCCGCCATTGCTAATGGGCGTGCTTGTTATGAGTGTGGTGACCCAAACCATTTTCGTGATCAATGTCCAAGACATGCAAATGCTAGACAAGGTGGAGCTCGTGGGCGTGCGTTCAACATAAACGCCAACGAAGCTCAAGCCAACAATGACGTGGTCAATGGTACGTTTCTTGTTAATAGTCAATATGCCTCCATATTATTCGATACCGGAGCCGATAAAAGTTTTGTGTCACTTAATTTTGAACCTTTACTTGCAAAGACTCGGTCCCAATTAGAGAAAACATTTACCGTTGAAGTAGCAAATGGTGACTCCCTTACAATTTACTCTATTATTTATGATTGCTCCTTAGAACTAAATGACCATTCATTCCCAATCAACCTTGTTCCAATGCCAGTAGGAAGCTTTGATATTATCATAGGTATGGATTGGCTATCAAATCATCATGCCAAAGTCATTTGCTTTGAAAAGTGTATCCAAATTCCGCTACCATCGGGAGAAACCTTAAGAGTTTTTGGTGAAAAGCCTTGCAAGGGACTTAAGTTGATGTCGTGTACTACCGCTCAAAAGTACTTACGAAAGAAGTACATTGCTTTCTTAGCTCACATTGTTCAAAAGGATGTCAAGGAGAAGAGTATCCAAGACATTCCCATTATTCGAGATTTTCCTAAAGTTTTTCCTAAGGATTTATCCGGTCTTCCTCCCGTTCGTCAAGTAGAGTTCCGCATTGATCTTATACCCTGGAGCTAACCCCGTTGCTAGAGCTCCTTATCGTCTTGCACCTTCTGAAATGCAAGAACTTGCAAGTCAACTTCAAGAGCTCTCCGACAAGGGATTCATCCGTCCGAGTCATTCACCGTGGGGTGCACCCGTCTTATTTGTTAAGAAGAAGGATGGATCATTTCGCATGTGTATTGACTATCGCGAACTCAACAAACTTACTATCAAGAACCGTTATCCTTTGCCTAGAATCGATGATCTCTTTGATCAACTTCAAGGTTCTACTTGCTTCTCGAAGATCGATCTTCGATCCGGTTATCATCAGCTTCGTGTTCAAGAAGATGACATTCCTAAGACTGCTTTTCGAACAAGGTATGGTCATTACGACTTCATGGTTATGCCTTTCGGGTTAACCAATGCACCCGCAGTTTTCATGGATCTCATGAATCGTGTGTGCAAACCGTACCTTGATAAATTTGTGATCGTTTTTATTGATGATATCTTAATCTATTCCAAGACTAAAGCCGACCATGAAGAACATCTTAGATTGGTTTTGGATCTCTTAAAGAAGGAACAACTTTATGCCAAATTCTCCAAATGTGAATTTTGGCTAAAGGAAGTTCAATTTCTTGGTTATATTGTCAATGACAAAGGAATTCATGTTGATCCTGCTAAGATTGAAACGATTAAGAATTGGAATACCCCGAAGACTCCTACCGAAGTTCGTTCATTTCTTGGTCTTGTGGGTTATTATCGTCGTTTCATCTCAAACTTCTCAAAGATTGTTGTCCCTCTTACCGCTTTGACCCACAAGGGTAAGACATATGAATGGGGACCGAAACAAGAAGAAGCTTTCCAAACCCTCAAACAAAAGTTGTGCAATGCTCCTATATTGACTCTCCCCGATGGAATCGATGATTTAGTTGTCTATTGTGATGCTTCTAACCAAGGTCTTGGTTGTGTTCTCATGCAACGAGGCAAAGTAATCGCTTATGCATCAAGGCAACTCAAAGTTCATGAGAAGAATTATACGACGCACGATCTCGAGTTGGGTGCGGTCGTATTCGCGTTAAAGATTTGGAGACATTACCTATATGGCATGAAATGTGTGGTGTTCACCGACCACAAAAGTCTTCAACATATTTTCAACCAAAAAGAACTCAATATGAGGCAACGACGTTGGGTCGAACTCCTTAACGACTACGACTGTGAGATTCGTTACCATCCCGGCAAAGCGAATGTTGTAGCCGATGCTTTGAGTCGAAAGGAACATGTTATGCTTCATTGTGCCCGTATTCAAACCGATATTCAAACCCGTATGTTAGAAGCTCAACACGTCTCGGTAACCGAGGGTAACATGTATGAAGAAATGTAGTGTGGTGTTGAACTTCTTCTTGAAACAAAACCCAATGGCCTACTATATTACTTGAACCGTATTTGGGTTCCCGATCGCGACGATCTCCGTACATTTCTCATGAACGAGGCTCACAAGACTCGTTATTCAATTCATCCCGGTGCGGATAAAATGTACCAAGATCTTCGCCAACAATATTGGTGGCCCGGTATGAAGAAAGACATTGCTCTTTATGTGGCCAAATGCTTAACCTGTTCCAAAGTCAAAGCCGAACATCAACGTCCATCTGGTTTACTCGAACAACCAGAAATTCCCGTGTGGAAATGGGAGAATCTAGCTATGGATTTTATTACCAAACTCCCTCACACCTCGAGTGGTTATGATAGTATTTGGGTGATCATTGATCGACTCACCAAATCTGCTCATTTCTTGCCTATCCGTGAAGACTATCGGGTTGAGAAACTAGCCCGAATTTACATTGATGAAATTGTGAGCCGTCATGGTGTTCCTTTGAACATAATATATGATCGAGATGCCCGGTTCACTTCTCGATTTTGGCAATCTCTCCAAAATGCTCTTGGTACTCGATTGGATTTGAGCACGGCTTACCATCCGCAAACTGATGGTCAAACCGAGCGAACAATCCAAACTCTTGAAGACATGCTTAGAGATTGTGTAATCGATTTTGGTGGCAATTGGGATTCACATCTATCCCTCATTGAGTTTTCTTACAACAATAGCTTCCACACAAGTATCAACATGGCGCCATTCGAAGCTCTCTATGCTCGCAAGTGTCGTTCTCCTATCTGTTGGAACGAGATTGGTGAAGCACAAATCACCGGTCCCGAGTTAATTCAAGAAACATCTGACAAAATTATTCAAATCCGTGACAATATTCGAGTAGCGAGGAGTCGGCAAAAGAGTTATGCCGACAAACGTCGAAAACCCTTGGAATTCCAAGTCGGTGATCTTGTTCTTCTTAAGGTGTCTCCATGGAAGGGCGTGATCTGTTTTGGAAAGAAAGGCAAGTTAGCACCTCGTTATGTTGGTCCATTCAAAATCCTTGAAAGGATTGGGAAAGTGGCTTACAAGCTCGAGTTACCTCCATCTCTTGGAAATGTGCATCCTACATTTCATGTATCTAATCTGAAGAAGTGTCTCGCCGATGAAAATCTCCATATACCGCTTGACGACGTGCGCATTGATGAGACGATGCATTTCGTTGAGAAGCCGGTGGAAATTATGGATCGTTAAGTCAAACAGCTCAAGCGAAGTCGCATTCCCATTGTCAAAGTTCATTGGGAATCTAAGCGTGGTCCTGAGTTCACTTGGGAACGAGAAGACCAAATGAAGCTCAAGTACCCTCATCTTTTTATTGATACTATTGTTCCCTCTAGCTAAATTTCAGGACGAAATTCTGTCAACATAGTGAGACTGTAACATTTCTGATTTTTAGTAATCATGTTTCAATTCAATGTAATACAATTTCGAATTCAATACTCGTGCACTGTCATACTATTTTTCTCACAGTAAACTAAATGCAATGATTCGATACAAGTTTACAAGTTTTGCTCGATTATATACACTTAAACGCTATACAAGTAACTATTTATTTCAAACTAATCAAACCTGAAAAGTCAAGGACAAAAGTTGAAAATTTATCAAGAAACCCTAATTAGCACGGTCGTGCTTCGTCCTGGCACGGTCGCGCCAAGTGCCTCGGCACGACCGCGCGACTGGTCCTGGAACGATCGCGCCCAGTGCCTAAGCACGGTCGCGCCTCTCTCGGGCACGGTCGCGCCTGCATAACAGTTGAAACGTAAATGCAGTTTAATCACCCGATCATTGGAAATCCGTAACAGTCATCCGTTTCTTTTCCCCTTAACGAATGAATCACAATTTTCGAATTCCCCAAACGTCTCAGTTTCATATTACCAATTTCGAAAATTCTCTCTCAAAGCATTCCAAGAAAAATCAAGGATTCTCCCCTGCAATTCGTATTATCTCAATCAAGCAAGAAATTTGTGTCACTCGTCCCTCCCGAAAAGTTCTGGACTGACTGGATTGGCCGGAGTGCAACAAGGATCACCGGAACTCGATCTCGCCGTCGCCGGAATTTCCTCCCTACCAATATCCATCGATTCGCTACTGTTCAGGGTAACTTAAACCTTTACTTCATTCATTTCAGTATCAGTATCAAAAGCCCCTATTCAATTTGGGCTTCCATTATAGAAATCGATCTGAATCAGAACTCATGTTTTATAAAAAAATGATTTAATCGAATCCCTGCTTAAACATGATGTACATGCAATTAAGTTATATGAAAAGACTCATAATAACCCATTAATCAAAAGCCCTAACAATTCTAGTGTTTAAAATACAAGCATTTGTCAATTCGTGTCTGATTTGGAAGAGACACGGTCGCGCTAATCATCAAGCGCGGTCGTGCCTCATAGAGCGCGGTCGTGCCGACTAGCAGCGCGGTCGTGTCCTCCTGTCCAGACCTTGTCGTGCCCTCTGGGCTAGTCTCTGTTGTGTCTAAAGATCATAGACACGACCGTGCCGGGCCAAGGCACGGTCGTGCCTATTGACTTGTCTAGATTGTGCCCTCTGTTGATCAACCCCGTCGCGCCCCGATTAGCGCGGTCACGCCCGCGGCTTGAGCACGATCGTGCCCTTCCGAGGCACGGTCGTGTGTGCCTCAGAAACTGTAACAGAATTATAATTTTATATTTTTCGATCAATAAATGTTTCGATTTTATAAAAATATGTTTCTGTATTTAAAAATGGATCAAAAGTTTAATCTTGGCATAAATATAATTTATTTAAAAGTTTATGAAAAATTAAATTTATATTTATTATCTTAGACTTAAATGATATTTTAAATAATTAAGTTATAAAATTTATAAATAATTAAGATAATGATTATTTATTTAATTTACATTTTAAATCAAAATCATTTATTTATTTATACTTAATTACAAATAATATTTACATTATTTCATAAACTATAATTATATATTTATTCAATTATCCAATTCAAACCTAATCAAATTGTTTCAAAATTATTTTTACTTCAAACTCTATATATTTTATTCAATACTTTTAAATACAAATCAATAGTTTTATACATAAATTCAACTTTCATTTAGACTTAAACTTTATGCATCTATTTGATTCAATACACATTACTCTTTAGGTTAAATTGTGCATTTCGAGGATCATATTTGCTATCTATAATCCTTGTTAGCTACACTTCCATACCAAATGAGTATTCACAACCCCTTTTTACTCTTTTACACTTTTGGGGTGGAACATGAACTCTATACACATTACACATTACACATTTACATTTACACAAACAACACAAGTGCAAAAATCCTATTTACATACATGTGTTTGTGCCCGAGTGCTAGGTGTGCTAACCTTTGTATTTTCTTATGTGCAATCATTAACTATACAAGCCGACGGTTTTCAATGATAGATCTATTGAGTCTGACAAACCCACCCATGGTGCGCGGTGATTGAAACCGACAACACAATTTTTACATGCTAGTTACAAGGTTTGGTTGTACATGGTTACACAATAGCTGCTCCCCATAAATGCCTTATTTTATCATGTTTTGTAAAGGATTTGTTTTCAACTATATGTTATCCATATACAACTGTGTTATACTCACCAACTTTTTAGTTGACTTTATTTTATTCATGTTTTAGGCCCCAATATGTGAGATTGATTCAAGACGTGTTCAACATAGGATTTGGACTTAGCAATTTAAATCAAGAACTTATTGAGTTGTTTTATGTTTCCTGTTTGAAATTGGTTTGTATGTGGATTATTTGTAATGGAAATTTAACTTTAATATATTTCAATTTAGTCAACCATGTGCTATGAACAGTCTTACATGTCCCGCCCCGATGATTCCGCCATCGGTCGGGGTGTGACACCTAGTACATACAGAACCGGAATGGAAGGGTGCTGCACTACAATACCGAGAGATAGTTGATTCTTGAACTGTTCAAGGATCAGCTATGCTATATCAGCAAACCCAAAAGTATCAAGACCGTACCTGGAGCAGTTCTGGGAGACAGCGGAACATGACTGCATGGTAACCCCTAATGTTATACGGGCTTCTGTGGAGGGTCATGATATTGCTCTTTCTGAGGACACCATTCAACGGGTCTTACAGTTCTGAGATCTCGCCACCGACCCAACTGCTTATCCTGATTACTTGTGGATGGATGTTGGAGGCAGCGTATGGGATACGTCGGTGTATGGGATTACTCGTCATATAAGAAGATGTGGGTGCTAGATCAGTGGAGGTACTTTGCCTACGTGATGATCATGTGCATCTCTTCCAGGAAAGCGGGGAAGGATACTATGGGACATGATCTTGAAGGAACAATGGTTGGCCTGTCTCTCAACAGGGGTTATAACTTCTCCAGATACATCTTCAAGGCGTTAAATGATTAGACCAATACAGCTGAGAGGTTTAGATTCCTGTTATACCCAAGATTTGTGCAACTACTGGTCAATGATGCGTTGCCAAATCTGCTGCTACTGGGGAGAGACTGCAAGTAAAGAGGGTGGACAAGAGGGTGTTTGCACAATTTCTAAAGCCAGGCAGTGTAGAACCTACCCCTGAGCACACCGCACTCTTTGGCCACCTGATAAATGACGCGTATGTAGCACCAGATGATTGGAGATGGTTTAGTCATGACTCTGAACCTGAACACAGTGAACATTCTGACGAGCAACAAGAAAAGGAGGACGTTGAAAGTGTGGATGAATCGTCTGAAGGAGGAGACGAAGAAGCAGTTAATGATGGTGCTGAAGGATCCGACTCCAAAGATACAGAGTCTGATTCATCTGATTCTGATGATGCACCATCACAGGCACACCCGAGAAGATTGACAAAGGTGACCCTTCCTGAGTCATCTTCTAAGAGAAAGCGACAATGGACGAGCAGTGAATACGAGCCAGATTTTGACTCTGACGCTGCAATACAAAGACATAGACGTGAAAGTATCAACAAAAAATGGGGGGATAGGAAGCAACTCAGAGGCAAGTACAATTATCGGCTGAGAGTACTGATTCAGATTCTACCCCACCTTCACAACAGCTGTACCGGCGACAGCGGAGAAGGCCACAAGTAACACTTGATGTGGCGGTCACTTCTATCACAGAGGAGGTTCCTGTGATAGTGACCCTCCTTGTACCATCTGTCCATGTGGCGGTGACAACTCCGATTCTTACAGAGTCACTCACCATCACACCTTCCGTCACTCCTACAACCATCATCCCATCCACAATCCCTACTACCACCACTAAACCTATCAGTCAACCCTACAACTATGGAGACTTTACTCATGGGTTTGACTTTGATACGATCTTCTCATCCCCACTTCATAATGCTGAAGCGTCTACTTCCAAGAATCTTGATCCAAATGATGCAAGGATAGCTACGTTGGAAACCCAAGTGGCTGGGCTACTAGAAACTATTCGGAAATCAAGGGTGGAATCTGAGGCTCAACAGGCTCAGATAAATTCGTTAGTGGACGAGGTTACTATTTTGAGAAGCCAGAGGGCTGGGACGCAAGAGAGACTAGCAAATACGATGGCCCAAAATGAACTACTAATCAAAACAAACAATATGATTCTGGGTCACAGGTCATCTCTAGAGCTTCGGTTTGACATGCAGTGGAAAGAACATGAAATCATGGTCAAGTTAGTAACTGACCTGACCGAGAAGCTTGCTGCTCAGGCGGAGAAAGATAAATAGAAAGATAAAGAGAAAGAGAAAGAGAAGGAGAAGACATCTAAACCTACCGGTGATGAGCCTTGTCATCCTGTTGATCTGACAAAGACAAGGATCCTGAAGTCGGTCCTAGGGGGAGTCGACTCATCAGGAAGGTGGTGATACTTCCGGTGGTGATAAAGGAAAGTTAGTGGCTGATGTTCTGAAAGATCTATCTGACGATGTGATCTTATTCTTTGAGTCTGACTATTCCAAAGAAGCACAGATCGAGGCTCTCTACAATCTTGAAGAAGGAGAGATCGACTCTGGTGATGATTGGGATGAAGATGATGATGATGTAGTTATCGAAGTTCCCAAGGGTGACGGGGAAGGAGAGTATGAGTTTGAAGATGGAGAGATCTTCGAAGTTACATCCTTTGAATCTCAGCTCGACACAGGTTCAGTCGAGACAGCTAGTAATGTTGAAGCATCGACTGAAGCCTCCCCTGCCGACCCTACACCTGTGGATCAAGAGGCACAGAAAAACAAAGATATGCCTGCTAGTTCATCAAAGGATCCTACTCCTGTCTGGCAAAAGACTTCTATCATAGACATACACGGAGCAACGGGAATGATCTTAGCTGTAAGGTTCGAGGAGGATAAGCAGTTATTTGTAATCAAGCGAGCTGGGGGTTTCAATACTTGAAACCAACCAACGAAGCTTAAAACTCCTTACCTAGATACGACCTCGTGAACCTAGCAAACCGAGAGCTGCTAGGTCACTCAACTCACGCAGTAGCGATGGGTTTGTGGCGTGTTCTACAGCGTGAAGTAAGATCTGGGAAAATCGAGATGTTTAAGCCTCAAGTGCCCAAGCGAGTCAAGGACAAGAACGCTAGACATCATGTGACTAAGAAATGCTTAAAGAAACTGGTATACAAGCCAGTGCTGTGTGAAACCAAGACTCCCCTGAGCAAGTTATCTCAGGATATCCTCGGTAACATATGGTACTGGTACGTAGATCCTAAAACGGGCGAGGCAGTGGTGATAGGAAAGGTGTGGTCAGATAGTGGAAGCTTAGTGCCAAGGGAACTGATTAGAGTATTTGATGAAGTCTGCTTCATAAACTTCTCTGTGAAAGATCTGGAGCCACTAGCTGACAGGTACTGCATGCATACGAACGAATGGACAAAGTTCCTTGCTTCTAAATACGACAAGGTGATCAAGTTTTGCCTTGACTACAAGAAGAAGATGGAAGCTAAAGATGCAGAGCTGTGAAAACCAAAGACAATCCAGATCTGTTGTCGAGAGGGAGTTTGTTGAAGCACTTTTGTGTGACAAACACTCTGGATAGAGTCTTAGTTTATGTACTTTCTTTGTATGTATTTGTCTTTGTTTGTAAGCGTCTGTATGTATTAGTTATCGAGTTGTATTTACTAATGCATGTTGATAGTTGCTTAATTCTCTAAGTGTTTTGCGCACTTAGTATGTGCGCAGGAACTAATTCCTGAGTACTTAGCAAGTACGTAAGAATACTCTGCGTACTTGCTAAGTACGCATAAGCAATTTGCCTTGCGCACTTGCTAAGTGCGCAAAGATCAGGTCTTGTATAAATAGGATAGGTTGACATAAGTTAAGTACGCAGACATTGTGTACTCAGTATTTTTTCTCTGTAACCTTCAAGTGTTTATAATAGACGAAAGTTTAATGTGATTCTCTTGTCGGTTTACTTTGTGTTGTTTGATTCTCCACCTAGTAACGGGTATTCCACACCTGATCCGACTAGCCAACGCACTTGCATGTGACGATCCGTGACACCCGAGGGACCTACACATTTTATCAAGGATAGCTCCCAGCAGAATGCTTACGCTGATATGTAGATCAGCGATAGCATTTCCTTGGACCGGCTTGCTGATAAGACATGAAATTATGAATTGGTCGCGAGGTTTTCTTCCATTGAAGATAGCCGAGCATTCCTCGTTCAAAGAAATTTGAGGTTGCTCCTCCATCTTTTCTCTGTTTGTCAGCATATCCTTAAGAAACTTGGAATGAGCTGGCAATTTGTAAAGGAATAGCTCGTAAGGCAGATTTAGTTGGATTTGATGAAGCAGAGATTGAAACCTTTTGTATTATCTTTCTAATCATGGCGGTCCTATGATTTCTTCAATGTCTCTTTGTGGAATCTCAGCAATAGTGACATTTTCCTAGCTAGTATCATCGGTTCTTCGTACGGGTATCATGGTCACTACCTCGATATTCTGTTCCCTTGATGCTTGATTGTTTTCAATGCTCTATGGATGATCCAAGATTTCTGAGGGATCTTCATGTGGTTCTGTGGCATAGAGTTTAATAATTTGGCTTTTTATTTCCTCTAAATTGCAGAACAGCTTATCTGGCTTCCAAGGATCTGGGTCCAAAAATGAGTAATCAGATTTTAATGACGGGGGTGGTTGTGGAAGCAGATTTTCAAATGGTGAAGGGTGAAGGTGAACATCATGATCCATGGGTCGCCATACAGAAAGGTAACACTCCTTGGTGTAGTGTGATCCTCCACACAACTCACACCATGAATCTATGTAGTATCCTTCAGATTCGAAAAATTCTTCGTTGGTAAAATTGTTACTGTATGAATCCATGAGAATAATTTGCAAAATGTAAAGTTAAAAGGCTAATCCGTTAACTTGAAATTTTTCTTGAAATCACCGTGTCCTCGGCAACAGCGCAAAAAAGTTGATGCTTGTGTATTTTATGTGATTATATATATAAATATATATTTGTTTTAAAAAGGGTTTCACGAGATCAGGTTTTATATTTATAAATTAAAATGATAATTTTTGTTATCGTTTAGGTAAGAACCAAGTATCGAACCAATGGACACGGTCGAGTTCCAATACTCAACTTTTGTTATCGTTTAGCCGGTTTAATTAGTGAGTGGGTTTTTGTGTGCTTGTGAAGCAGAAAACCAAATGACAGAAAAGTAAATGTCGATAAAGTAAATAACTGAAAAGTAAAAATGTGCATGAAGTGTGTAACAGAAATGTAAATAGCAGAATAGTAAATAGCAAGAAAGTAAATATCACGAGGATGATTAGGTCACGATAGGTATTTCTTTGGGGTACGAATCTGCTTGGTATATGATAATGTTAGGTTGACTAATACGAATGTATGAACGGTACACCGATATAGCCTCATTCTCACAACATTTGGTTCATGAATTATGTTCTTTAATAGAAAAATGGTAGGACTCCCAGCTAGGGACATCGTTACCCTCAACTCTTCGATACTATCTCCAAGTTGGTTTATGACATCAAACTTAAATGCTTATTTATTTTTATTAAAAGAGTGATTAGACTTTGCTCACCGGGAGGCGATGTAACAATGGGACCATGTATATAGACATACCGTTCCCAACGTGAGTTCACCAATTCTTGGTCTCATAACAAGTTCTTATAAAGACGTACGACCTTATTAACATTAACCAAGCCTTGGCTTATCAAAATCTACTTGTATAAAGACGTACAAGTTTCAAGAGAAGTATGATTAAAAAGGTTTTACGGTCTTACGCTTTAAAATCAAGAACACTCACAAGTGTAAAGACAAAATTAGATAATAATAAAAAGCCCACCTAGAAGGTGGTTTTAAGAGCGAATAACTAAATACATAAACATACCACTAGATTAATACGTTAAACATTAACATACACCAAACTTCATCTTCACCCTAGGAATACCAAGAGTATAACCACGAATGGCCATACTAACTAGCGTAACGTTGAGTTTTATAGGCTCCCCTATTGCGGACAAAGAGGAGGAGCCTCTCTACTCTCTACTCTAACTGTGAAATACACTCTCTGGATAGTGGATTAATGCTTCTTGAGGTGTGTGGAATGAAGAACCTAAGCCATTTATTTATAGGCCTCAAAATGAGCAATGCACGGCCATGCATTGGTTTGCACGGGTGTGCAAACACCTTGGGAATCAAAAGGTACACATGACAGGGTACTGGAAAGCTTGGGGAGCAAGATGGGGCAATGCACGCCCATGCATTGGGATGCACGCCCACCGCCGCTTCCCAGTTTTATCTTTTTGCTGCTTGTTGACCAATCTTGACTTCTTAGGGGGTCAAAGTTCGGGTATGCTCCTTCCAACAGTTTGATTTCTTGATGTTATTTAGTGGTTTTTTGCTGTGTTTCTTTTGGAATACCGATTAACCTGCAATTATAAAATATTAAAGTTTTAAGTATCAATTGCAAGGCTTTTGTTCAATTAGTACCATAATATGAGGATTATTATGCATGCAAGCATGTATAAATTAGGGCATATCACCTATTCACTAAGCATATGCCTGAAGCTAAACATGAGGAGCATGCTGATAAGATAGGCCTTAGATCTGCTAGACATTGGTTTGATCTGTAATTTATTATTTGGTGCTTTCAAACAATATAGTTAAACTGGTATTTTATTTTGATTTAATGGTTAAATGCATTATAAATAGATGTTTCTACGTTCAATATTTTATACGTTTTAGAAATCCTTGAATATTGTATTCTAAATGTCGGTAGTCGATCAGATTCATGGGAATCAATCTGAATGTAAGACTATTGTGAATCAGATGGTTGGTTCATTTGCAATGAAAGTCCAAAGAGTTGGAAACCATATTCACAAATGTTCATTAGAGAATGAATATTGGATGTAAATTGTTTCAAAACTATCTTCATGGATCAAAGTCTTAAGAAGTTTTGAATATGGTAAAATGTAACGATCCTTCGACCAGTGGCACATATTTGAACTAACTTTAACTAAAGTTTGTTCTTTGACCATATATAACGTTGTTCTGTGAAAGGAAGTAATAAGGGTATGACTAGGAATAAATCTAAAGTTAAGTGGGAGTTGTATGTGACCAAAGGATTTCGGTTCTCCTTTGATCAGGAGTTGGACATTCTGGTGCCCTCGTTAATTTGAATTGATATAAAACGCGTGGCCACGCTCAAACTAAGAGTACTTTGTTTTAGATCACTTTGAATTAGAGACGAGAACAAGAACAGTTGAACATCGTATGAGAAATGACTTGTATCCATGTCTCATGTTCAACGGATGCCCTAAACAAAAAGGATACATAGATATGTTTACCATGATTGTTGTACTTTGTCAGGTAAAAGTTACTTGTACACAAGGAAATAGTTGATGATTGTAATACATCATACCTTTCTAGGGGAAATGAGATGCAACTAGGCGTCCACCAATGTTTACGTTGAAACGATTAATCAATAAATCGTCCAAGTGGGAGATTGTTGGATACGGGATGTTCGATCGTCGATTATATCAACGTTACAATCGACGTACGATCCAAAGAGTTACACTTTTGACAACGAACAATTAATAAAGTTTAGTCGTAAACATTATAGTTCACGAAACACGGTTTTATAATTCGGTGAATAAATTTTTAATGAAATATTTATTGGTTTGTTACGTGATTAATTATTTAGAGAAATAATTAAATACGGAGGGATTAATGTTTAAGTGTTAAACATTAAATTATTAAGTTTTACTAGTTATTTGTAATTAGTAAACTCTAGGGATTAAATGTAATTAGTAGTTAATTACAAAGGAATTAAATGGTAATACCTCAAGGGTGCGGTCTGTAATTAGGTGTAACATCCCAAAAATAAAACGACGAGTTATAATAATGGATAAACACGAGACGAAAAGAATAAATGAACACGACATGATAGGTCGGGCCGGCGAACTTGAGGGTGGTGCATAAGGGGGAGGAATCTCCTTACATATAACCTAAACCATCCTTATTCTCTCACTTACATATTCTAGAGAGAGAAAGTGCAAGAATCTACCTGAGGGGCTAGCATCGTGTTCCTCTAATGTTCGCGAGGGGATTCTCCGATTCAGAATCTCGAAACAGGTAACAACCCGTTCCAAATCTGAGTTTTTGGTTTATGTTGGGTTTTCAGGTGTTTTCGTGAAAAAGGTTGAGTTTTTGTGAACCAAACGGGAAAAGGGTTATAGATCTGTAAATAGGAACGGAAACCACAAGATTTGAACGTAAAAAGTCGATAATTTGAACGTAATCAGATCTAGCCGCCATTTGCATGCAACTTAGGGTTCTTGGGGAAGAAGACTGCCCGACAGGCGAACTTGTCAAGTTCGCCTGGCAAGGATTCGGGTTAACTTATCAAGTTCGCTTGACAAGTTCGCCTAGGGCATAAAGGTAAGCGAACTTATGGCAGCGAACTTAGTGGCTTCGTTGTGTTGAAACCAGTGAACTTATGGGGCGAACTTGCTAAGTTCACTGGCATGGATCATGTGAACTAAGTCTATGTTCGCTTGTATGTTTGCTAGGTTGGTAAGAGGCGAACTTGGCCTTAAGTTCGCCTAAAACAGAATGAGTAAACCGTTAGAGTCGGGATTAGGTCTGATGTGTATTTAACTAATCAATTCAGATCGGAAGTGAAGTTGTTGGACCTTTGTTTAGGACAACCAAGATTAGCTTATCAGGTGAGTTCTAGAGCCCTCTTTTAAATGTTTTAACAATGTTTTTGGGCTGGTGTGCATACTTACGAATGAAGTTTACAAAAAATGAAGTTCACTAAAGGTGTTTATGAAATGTTTTACTAAAACGAAGTTTATGAAAGGTTTATGAGTGAAATGGTATTTAATAAAACGTATAATA
Source organism: Smallanthus sonchifolius (assembly GCA_023525975.1). NCBI lineage: Eukaryota > Viridiplantae > Streptophyta > Magnoliopsida > Asterales > Asteraceae > Smallanthus > Smallanthus sonchifolius. The sequence continues at coordinate 22,743,822 of CM042030.1, read as the reverse complement.
CTTTAACTGAAGAAAAGTAAGTCACTAAAGAAAAGTATGTATGTTATGTAAAGGCCTTATAGGGGCCTTTGTGGCTGGCCAACGGTTCTACAACTGGGTGGGAAATGGGTGACGATGGTCATCAAGGGGATTACCTTGATCCTTGAAGTGGGTATTGTTCTCTGCGAGGGAACGATGCTTGAAGTTTGGTACGTGCTATCCTTTGGGACATCGTGCTTGAAGGGAATTGACGTTTATGTATGGTTACGAATGGTTTACGTTGGTACGTGTGCTCAATCGAGCGTCATACTTGAAGGGAATTGACGGTTACGAAAAAGCGCAGATTCGGTTTTTTGTTGACTTATGTTTTATGTTTATGTTATAGCATTATTTACGTATGCTTTTATTAAATGAAGTTTGAAGTTATGTTTTTGGCAAAAGTTTATGTTAATGTTTTACGTAAAGCTAGAACTCACCAGCGTAGCTGACTTTTAGTATGCACATTCAGGTTTAGGCAGGTTATGATGATGGATGGTGATGCTGGGCGGCTGGATAAGTTACCCGGATGATATGAAGACTGGCATCCCATTATGATTAGTTTACATTATGTTTATGTATTAGACTATATTACGCTTCCGCATGTTGAACAATGTTATGATTATGTTTGAATGAAGTTTTTCCGCTGCGTTATTTAGATATTCAAGTTTAAGAACAGTTTGTGAATGAGTAAATCCAACAAGTGAGGCCTCCCAGGTTTGGGGCCTTACAAGTTGGTATCAGAGCAATAGTTTGAGAGATTCAGACACTCCCAGTGTCTGAACTTAAACTGTGAATGAGACCGAAAGCGGATGCCAGTACGGGTAACTCGAGCCACAACATCAGGTATGAAGGTAGTATATATTTACATATATAGTATTCCTTAGAAAGTGTTAGGTTAGGAATTGTTTTCTGATGGAGTCACAATGGTGGTCAAACAGAAATCGAGAGGTAGTGTAATGTTTAATTGTAAATGGCAAGTGTATATTAACATCTTACAGTACTTATTGATTTCTGTTTGTTAACTAGCGTGATGACATTAGATTCCCTGACTTATAGAACGAAATGGCGGGACGAAAGAGCGGAAGGCGTGGTGGGGTCCATATCGGCGGTCGTACTGGTGGTCGTGGTAGGACTCCTACTCGTCAGGAGTACAGTGAAGAGGGAAGTGTCCACACGGAACCTAAAGTCAGCATGCATGGAACTGAACGGACTCCCATGGAAGAACAACACTTCACCTTCGAACCGGAAGTGTAGGCGGGCCTGGCCCACGAGTTTACTGAGCTGATAAAGGCTACCCAGCCAGATCTGCTGGCAGAAGCATTGAAGAAGGCTAATGAGACGGGTGGGTCCAACACGGCAACTGATACCCCGATCATTGAGGCAGTTAACGCACCGCCTGCTCGCGGTTGTGACTATAAGTCCTTTAAGGCATGTGACTCGCCGATACTTACGGGGAAGAAAGACGCGGTGGCCACCTTCGACTGAGTGATTCGCATGGAGGCTGCCATCCGCCTCAGCGAACGTCGAACGGATCAGGTGGTGAAATTTGCTGCTAATTCATTGAGAGAAGAAGCGTCCCATTGGTGGGAGGGAGTGCGCCAGGCTAAGGGGGATACTGTTGTCGACTCTATGTTATGGAACGATTTGAAAATCTTGGTAATCAAAAACGTTTGTCCAAGGAACGAGATTAAGAAAGTGGAGAGGTATTTTCTAAAGTTGAAGGCTGGGAACATGACTCACCATCAATACACCACCAGGTATAATGAATTGGCACGTCTGGTGCCACATCTGATCACCACTGAAGAAAGGAAGATCGCTTGCTATATCCAGGGATTGTCGGACAAGGTCCACACGTTTGTTAAGGCAAACACCCCTAGCACCTTTGACTCGGTGGTGGAACTCAGTGGTGTGGTGTACGATGACCTGTCATTGAATGATGTCGCCACTGAGGAACCTAAGAGGAAGCTGACTTTCTCTGCCAAGCGAATAGGTGGGAAACTACTGGGAGCTCCAGAAAAGAGAGCCAGAGGGAATGATTCAACAGTTTGTGAGAAGTGTGGGAGGGAACACACGGGGGAATGCAGGACAGGATCAAACTTGTGTTTTAAGTGTGGTAAGACCGGGCACTATTCCTGTGAATGCCCGTAAGGCTTCAAATGCTACAACTATGGGGAGATTGATCATTTGAGCTGGGAATGCACTAAGCTCAGGATGTGTGAAGCCGGGAAAGGGAAAGGCCCGGATAAGAAAGAAGATAGGCCCCGAGCGAAGACTCGAGCGTATGCACTAACAAAAGAATACGCCAGGGTGGACCCCAACGTGGCGTCAGTTACGTTCATCCTTGACAACACTTTTGTAACTGTGTTATTTGATTCGGGTGCCAGTAAGAGCTTTATATATGTAACCTTTTGTAAACGAGTGAAGTACGTTGTTAGTAAACTAGAAAGGGCCTTTAGTGTAGAAACCGCTGAGGATAGAACCACGAGGGTAACTGATGTAGTTGATAATTCCACAATAAAAATAGAAGGCCATAGATTCCCCGTCAGGTTTTTCGTTATAGTTTTGGGTGGGTTCGATGTAGTGTTGGGTATGGATTGGCTAATTGCCAATGAAGCACTGATTATATACAAACGAAAGATAATCCAACTAAAGGCTCCGGATGGTAGCAAAGTCGAGGTTTTTGGAGATCGTGACGCCCCGAATCCTAATGCCATCTCGATGATTAAGGCAGCAGATTACCTGAGGCGCTGATGCGAGGCTTATCTGGTATACGTGATTGGCAAGTGTAATGGAGTGAAGGAACTAGACGATGTACCCGTGGTACGCGAGTATCCGGAGGTGTTTCTAGAGGATTTACCTAGGATACCACCCGAGAGAGAGATTGAGTTCCGAATCGACTTAGTACAAGATGCCCAGCTCGTGACTAAGGCTCCATATCGACTAGCACCAGTAGAGTTGAAGGAACTAATGGCACAACTAGATGAACTGCTTGAGAAAGGATTTATCCAACCGAGCATCTCGCATTGGGGAGCTTCGGTGTTGTTTGTAAAGAAGAAAGACAGATCGATGAGAATGTGTATTGATTATCGCGAGTTGAACAAACGTACGGTGAAGAACAAGTAACCTTTACCAAGGATCAATGACCTGTTCGATCAATTACAGGGCACAAGTTGGTTCTCAAAAATTGACCTTCGATCCGGGTACCATCAGCTAAAGGTGAGGGAAGAGGACATACCGAAAACCACGTTTCGCACGCGTTATGGACACTTCGAGTTCCGCGCAATGTCTTTTGGATTGACGAACGCCCCCGCGGTGTTCATGGATTTAATGAATAGGGTTTGTCGACCAATGCTGGATCGATCGGTAATCGTGTTCATCGATGATATCCTTATCTACTCCAAGAATGAGGGTGATCACACGTGTCACTTGAAGGAGGTATTGGAAGCTTTGAAGAAAAAGAAACTATATGCTATGTTCTCCAAATATGCATTCTAGCTTAGGGATGTCCAATTCCTAGGTCACGTCATTAACCCAAACTGCATTATGGTGGACCCAGCAAAGATTGGGAAATTCCCAAGACTCCAACTGAAATCCGCAGTTTCTTAGGGTTGGCAGGCTACTGTCAGAGATTCATTCAGGATTTCTCAAAAATAGCTTCGTCGTTGACAAAATTGACACGGAAGGAGGTAAAGTACGAATGGGGTTCGACCCAGGAAGAAGCATTTAAGGAACTAAAGGAGAAGCTAACCCAAGCTCTAGTCTTGGCCCTTCCCGAGGGTAATGAAGATTTTGTGGTATACTCTGACGCTTCAGGTCAGGGATTAGGGTGCGTGTTGATGCAACGCGGGAGAGTGATCACGTATGCGTCACGACAGTTGAAGAGTCACGAAGCCAATTATCCGACTCATGATCTGGAACTTGCTGTTGTCATGTTTGCATTGAAAATATGGAGACACTACTTATATGGGGTGAAGTTTACCATATACTCCGACCACAAAAGTTTGAAGTACTTCTTCGAACAAAAGGAACTTAATATGAGGCAGAGACGATGGTTGGAACTTTTGAAAGACTGTGACTGTGAAGTCATATACCATCCTGGAAAGGCAAACGTGGTGTCTGATGCTCTAAGCCGAAAGAATGTGCCTGCTCCTATTAGAGTGAAAGCTTGCCAGTTGGTGGTAACATCATATGAGATGAGGGAAATTGAAAGAGCTCAAGATGAAGCACCTAAGGAAGAAAACATAAAGAAGGAAAGAATGGTTGGCTAACAGGACAAGTTAGAATATAACACCCTTGGTGTTAGGACACGTTTTGGGCGGGTATGGATACCTATGGGTGGCGAGCTTAGGACCAAAATCTTGGATGAGGCTCATAAGTCTCGTTACTCTATCCATCCAGGTACCAACAAAATGTACCAAGATCTGAGGAAGGAATACCGGTGGCCTGGAATGAAACACGAAGTGACAAAGTATGTAAGCAGGTGCTTAACTTGCTCGTATGTAAAGGCTGAACACCAGAAACCGTATAGAAAGATTCAACCGCTCGATATACCATAATGGAAGTGGGAACACATTACCATCGACTTCATAACCAAGCTACCTAAAGCTAAAGGTCATGAAACCATTTCAGTAATCGTGGACCGTTTAACCAAAAGTGCTCATTTCCTACCTATTCGCGAGACGTTCTTGTCGGAAAGGTTAGCGTAAGTATTTATTAATGAAGTAGTAGCACGACATGGGAAACCTTTGACGATTGTATCTGACCGGGACACACGATTCACATCGAGGTTCTGGAATAGATTTCAGGAGGTAATGGGCATGAGACTTAATATCAGCACGACATACCACCCGCAAACGGATGGTCAGTCCGAAAGGACCATTCAAACATTGGAGGATATGCTTCGTGCTTGTATTATCGACTTAGGTGGCAGTTGGGACAGTCATCTGCCGTTAGACGAAATGTTTTATGGGAGAAGGTGCATGACCCCGGTTTGTTGGGGTGAGATTGGACAGAAGGAATTAGGAAGCCTTGACGTCGTACGAGAAACTTCGGAAAGGTTTGATCAAATCAAAGCACGAATGAAGGCTGCACAAGATCGTCAGAAATCCTATGCGGATAAACGACGAAGTCCTAATGAGTTTGATGTTGGGGACATAGTAATGTTGAAAATGTTGCCTTGGAAGGGAATAATACAATTCAGAAAGAGAGGAAATTTAAGTCTGAGGTTTGTCAGACCATTCAGGATAATGGCACGGGTTGGTGAAGTCGCTTATCAGTTGGAGTTGCCTGATGAGTTAAGTGGGATTCATCCTACCCTCCATGTATCACACTTGCAAAAGTGTTTGGCTGATGAATCGGCTCACGTACCACTTACTGACATCAAGGTCGACAACAACCATAATTACATCAAAGAACCCATGGCCATCCTAGACAGGAAGGAGAAACGTTTACGTAATATAGTTATCCAATTGGTTAAAGTCCAATGGAAGCACCGAAAGGGATCCGAAGCTACTTGGGAAACAGAAACGGAAATGAGGGAGTCGTACCCTCAACTATTTGACTTATGATAGGTTTCAGGGACGAAACCTATTGTAAGGGGGTAGACTTGTAACATCCCAAAAATAAAACGACGAGTTATAATAATGGGTAAACACGAGACGAAAAGAATAAAAGAACGCGGCATGACAGGCCGGGTCGGATGGGCCGGCAAACTTGAGGGTAGCGCATAAGGGGGAGGAGTCTCCCTATATATAGCCTAAACCCTCCTTATTCTCTCATTTACACATTTTAGAGAGAGAAACCGTAGAGAGAGAAAGTGTAGGGATCGACCCGAGGGGCTAGCTCCATGTTCCTCTACTGTTCGCGAGGGGATTCTCTGATTTAGAATCTCGAAACAGGTAACAACTCGTTCCAAATCTGAGTTTTTGGTTTATGTTGGGTTTTTGGGTGTTTTCGTGAAAAAGGTTGAGTTTTTTGTGAACCAAACGGGAAAAGAGTTATAGATCTGTAAATAGGAATGAAAACCACAAGTTTTGAACATAAAAAGTTGGCAACTTGAACGTAATCAGATATGGCCGCCATTTGTATGCAACTTAGGGTTCTTGGGGAAGAAGACTGCCCGACAGGCGAACTTATCAAGTTCGCATGGGGCATAAAGGTAAGCGAACTTATGGCAGCGAACTTAGTGGCTTTGCTGGGTTGAAACCAGCGAACGTATGGGGCGAACTTGCTAAGTTCGTTGGGCATGGATCAGGCGAACTTAGCCTATGTTCATCTCTATGTTCACTAGGTTGGTAAGAGGCAAACTTAGCCTTAAGTTCGCCTAAAACAGAACGAGTAAACCGTTAGAGTCGGGATTAGGTCTGATGTGTATTTAACTAATCAATTCAGATCGGAAGTGAAGTTGTTGGACCTTTGTTTAGGAAAACCAAGATTAGCTTATCAGGTGAGTTCTACAACCCTCTTTTAAATGTTTTAATAATGTTTTTGGGCTGGTGTGCATACTTACGAATGAAGTTTACAAAAAATGAAGTTCACGAAAAGTGTTTATGAAATGTTTTGCCAAAACGAAGTTTATGAAAGGTTTACGAGTGAAATGTTATTTAATAAAACGTATGATACTTTAACTGAAGAAAAGTAAAGGTTTTATGAAAGTCACTAAATAAACGAATCTGCCATGATTTCTTTGGGAATCGAAGTATGTATGTTATGTAAAGGCCTTACCTTGATAGGGGCCTTTGTGGCTGGTTAACGGTTGTACAACTGGGTGGGAAAGGGGTGACGACGGTCATTAAGGTGATTACCGTGATCCTTGAAATGGGTATTATTCTCTGCGAGGGAACGATGCTTGAATTTTGGTACGTTCTATCCTTTGGGACACCGTGCTTGAAGAGAATTGACGTTTATGTATGGTTTCGAATGGTAAAAGTTACGAATGGTTTACGTGTTAGGACATAGTTTTGTAACAATAGGACTTGTAATTGATTAGATCTTTTATGTCTTTATGTTTTGTATGAATTGGTTAAGTTTTATATTAGGTGAACTTAATAAGTTCGCCTAGTCTTAGTAACAAGTTTGCCTGCATGGATATGTGAGTCTATAAATAGGAGTTTACATGTTAGTTTCTTAAGCTTTGCAATTTTTATTCAAGTTCTGTAAACTCTGAGTTTGGTGGAAATCAAAGAGAATATTATTTACATCTTGTGTTGATTCTAGTCTTGATATCGTCTCATATACACAATCATGCATACGGTTGGATTCTGAACTCCGTGTGTTTGATACACGTCACGTCTCGAGTTAGATCCATTAAGAACCCGAGGAGACCTACATGTGGTATCAGAGCATCGTGCTCGTGATTTGTGATTGATTTGTGACGGTTTGTGTATGATTTGACACCAAAACGACTGAATTTTCGATCATCTTTCATTTCCATGGAGTTTTCAAGTTCTTGAGAAGATTTTGAGGCTGATTTCATCAATTTGGAGTTGTTTTTGAAGAAATTGATCCGTTCAAAGTGTCCTAGTTCATATTATATTCAATCCTACGGTCTAATTTCATCAAATTCAATCAATTCGGCAGGTTATGATGATTTTTGAGGTTTCAAGTTCGTGTTTTTGTTGAAGAAATCATCTTCCTGAGAGTTTTTAGCTGAAACAGGCGAACTTATCTCAAATTTTGTTACAGGCGATCTTAGTCTAAGCTTTTGTTTAGGCAAACTTATCAAGTTCGCTTGGCACAAATTGGCTTAAGGAAAATTTTAGGCGAACTTATCAAGTTCGCTTGTGGGTAAACTTGTTTCAATTTTATTTTCTTGTGATATTTTGCATATATTTGTTGTTATGGATAACATGGTGCAGGTTACAAACATGTTCAACTATGACAATGAAATTGGTACTTCTCAGAAACCGCCAAAGTTGCTAAGTCTTGCTGATTATCCGAACTGGACGGATCATTTTAATCAATTTTTTTCATTCATGTATACCATTTTGAGGATTCCTATTCTAGAAGGATATACTCATCCGACTTATTCATGGATGGATAATGACAATGTTCCAAAGCCTATATCTGCTTTAACAACTGAAGAAAAGCTGTTATTTGATCGTGAAAAGAAGGCAATGGCGAGTATTTCAATGTCACTACCAAAAGCAATTTATCACAGTTTCAAGCAGTTTAAAACTTCCATGCAGTTATGGGAAGCTTTACAAAAGAGATGTGAAGGTAGTTTGGATGTGAAGAAAAGTCGTAAAGAATTACTGACGAAACAGTTTTTGGTATTCAAACACTTTCAGAATGAAAATTTGGATAATCTGGCTACAAGATTTTATCATTTGCTGAGCGAATTAGCAAGTGAAAAGGTGGTCTATGAACCTGAAGAGATTAATGACAAGTTTCTGGAAGCTTTACCATCAAAATTTGATGTGTATATTTTCCTCATCAAAGAAAATGAAAAATATAAAACAATGTCACTTGAGGATGTTCTTGGAAAAATTCAATCTCATGATCTGAACTTAAAGAAAAAGGAAACCAATATGTAGCACATGCAAGATCCGTCAATGTATTTTGCAAAAACATCTGGAAATTTTGGATCAGGAGTTGCTTTGTTTTCAGGAGATGGTCAAGATAACTCTAATGATAATAGTTCTAGATGTTCTTATCAATCTGTTTTCTCTGCAACTACATCAAACACTTCTGGATCACAACCATTGAATTCACATCATGTGATACACTTGTTGTTGACACTATTCGTCAGGCCTTACATCTTGGAGGGAATGATGAAGAACCTCTAGGGTTACCATCTACATTGATTATGGGCTGTTTTCAAATAATGGGTTACAAAGGACGAGCAAATGATACTCAAGCAAGGAAGGGTGGTCTATTAGGCCAATGGAGATACTTTATGCATGTTATTATTCAATGTCTATCTCCTAGGAAAGCTGGAACTGATGGTTTGAAGACCTCGCTTCAATCTGCTATGGTGGCTCTTACTTTGAACCGAGGGTTCAACTTTGCTCACTATTTTTATAAGGAGTTAGTGGCTCGGATTACTCCACCTGCTGGTCAAGGGTTTCTTTTGTACCCTAGGTTTCTTCAAATGATTCTGAATTATCTTATACCTAATTTACCTCAGTTACAACAACGTCTTACTCTCACTCCAATGACTAAAACGATTTTCACTGATTGTAACAACTTCAAGCAACAAAATCCAGCCTTGATACCTGATAAACTCCTTTGTTTGGACATATTATAAATCCTAATTATGTTGGTCCTCCAAATGATAATTTGATTCATCCAGAAGAACAACAACAACAACAACCACAACCACAAGTTCAACAGCAACCTCAACCTCAACAAGTTGCACCTGAAGTACAACTAGAACAAATTCATGTACAAGTTCAAGATGTTGATCAAGTGAATGTCATACAACCTAATTTGGAGGTTCATAAGGAGGTTCATGTTGATATACCTGTAGCTCATAATGTTGAACATGGGAATGTGAATAAAGAAGCATAAGCAAATTCTCCCCAAGCAAATCAAGAAGGAATTGTAAATGAAACTAGTTCAAGTTCCTCTGAAAAAGCAAAAGATGCTAATTCTGATACTGATTCTGAAGCTACACAGGATTTTGATCCAAATCATTATGCTAAACTTGGCAAATGCTGGTAAAAGACTAAATTCGGTGGCTACTAAACCAAGACGCAAGTTTGTTCAGGGTCTTCCTCCTGGAACAGCACTTGGCAAAAGATCGTTAAGAGATGAATCTTCTTCTGATTCTAATTATATTCCTACTCCAAAGTCACAGAAGCTATTGTCTGCTTCCATGACTGCTACTGCAACTGCTCGGGTAACTAATGACTTGGATTTTGTGGATTCTTTGCTTATATCTCCACATCCGTCTCAGTCTACTTCACCTCAAGGTACTCCTGCTCCAGTTCCTCCACATACGTCTTCACAAGCTGGTTCGTCTAGTTCATCAAAGGATGCTATAGTTGTATCTCTACAAGGCAAAGTCTCTTGCCTAAAAGCCCAAGTTGTGGGTCTTCAAGGTCAATGTCACACCCCGACCGATGGCGAAATCATCGGGGCGGGACATGTAAGACTGTTCATAGCAAATGGTTGACTAGATTGAAATATATTAAAGTCAAATTTCCATTACAAATAATCCAAGTACAAACCAAATTTAAACAAAGAAACATAAAACAACTCATAGAATTCTTGATTTAAATTGCTAAGTCCAAATCCTATATTGAGCACGTCTTGAATCATTCTCACATATTAGGGCCTGAAACATGAATAAAATAAAGTCAACTAAAAAGTTAGTGAGTATAACACAGTTGTATATAGATAGCATATAGTTGAAAACAAATCCTTTACATATCATGATAAATAAGGCATTTATGGGGAGCAGCTATTGTGTAACCATGTACAACCAAACCTTTGTAACTAGCATGCAAAAATTGTATTGTCGGTTTCAATCACCGCGCACCTGGGTAGGTTTGTCAGACTCAATAGATCTATCATTGAAAACCGTCGGCTTGTATAGTTAATGATTGCACATAATCGCATACAAAGGTTAGCACACCTAGCACTCGGGCATAAAGCTTAAATTGCACACATGAAAGTAAATAGGATTTGTACTTTGTGTTGGTTGTGTAAATGTAATGTGTAATTTGAATAATGTTCATGTTTCACCCCAAAAGTGTAAAAGAGTAAAAGGGGCTATGAAATACTCACTTGATATAGAGGCGTAGCTAAACACGGAAGGCTAGATTGAAATTTGATTCTTGTAACTCACCACTTTAACCTAATGCATAATATATATTTGGTTTATTAGAGGGTACAATAGTCTATGTCTAAGTCTAGGATTGAATCGGTTATGTGTGACAAGTGTTGGAGTGGTAAGTATTAGTGGTTCGAACTTAAATAAAATGTTTCATAAACTGAGGGGGGGGTTTAGATAAACAGTTTTAAAATATTTAAACCACGTTTTGAAATCGAATAACTAAATGAATTAAATAATTATTATTACTTAAATAATTTAGTTATATAAAAATTAGTGGTATGATTTATTTTATTTAAATAATTAATTTATTTATTTATGTAAAAATGATATGTATCTATAAAGGTGTGTAAAAACAAGCCTTAATTGCTTCAAATAAATTTAATCTTTTAGGGCTTTTAAAGAAATAAAACTGTTTCATTTAGAAATTTATTTATATATTTTAAGTTTTAATTCAAAAGGTTAATATGTAATTTAACACTTTTAAATTGGATTAAATCAAATTTTATATGGAAAATTAAGGATTTTGCTTTTATTCTGTCATAATTGTTTCAAGGTTTATAAAAATATTTTTTATAAAATTATTGGAGTTTTAAAAATAGCCTTAAAAATAAATGGGCACTGCCCGGGTCGAACCCGGGTCTGTCCGGCAAGTGCAATGTGTACCGACCACTGGACCAGGGAACACATCCATGTCACAGAATCAGCACGACTGCGTATAATCGTGACCTTGCATGGAGACCGGATTCACTACTTGGAATGGGTTTAAAAAGGGTGTCGGGTAATGGGTTTCGAACCCGTGACATCTCGTTTAAAGGTCCTACGTCTTAACCGGTTTATCTGGGCTAGAAGCCTTGACAGAAAAGGATACGAAAATGAATTAACCTAGAACCCCAGTTCATCTCTTTCCCCAATTCGATTTCACGAAACCCTAGCCCCCAAATTGAACTCGATTGAGCACATAAACGAGTTGATGATTATGGGGCTTTCATTCCCCAGATTAAAACGAGTCTAAGGGGATAAGAATTACCTGTAATGGTTACGCAGAGGGTGTGTTCGAATGGAGGTGCAGGCTCGAGTTCTTCGTGAGGACTCGCGACTTCAGGAGTGTTTGGGAGAGAAATTGATGCGTCCAGAGAGTTGCTAGTGGTGTCGCGGAGGTGTATTGTCACACCCCCAAATTCCACTAACGGAGTTTTACCGTTTTGGAAGGTGACAAACCAGGATCTCAGACATCAGTTACTTCAAACGACACTATATGGGACTTGAAATGTAATAACATAAAAGTTCAAGGTTCAGAGTGTATATGCGGAAGCGTTAAACGAAAATAAATGCGCAAAACAACGCGCCCAAGTCCAATTACAAACAAAAGATAAATATTATTCAGTAGATAATTATTTCAATTGGAGTCCAAGACACATGCATGACTTAACGTGATCCTGAGTGCCAACCTGAGAAAACATGTAAGAAAACGAGTCAACACTAGGTTGGTGAGTTCACAGGTTTCAATCATTTCAAATAAAACATTTGCGGATTATGTACATTCAATATGCATATCAATAGGTTGCATGCCTATATTCATGTTTTGCTAAAGCGCTCGCAACCGAAACTGACAGTGTGTTTGTTTGTTTGCCTCCAGCCAGGTCTATCAACTCTGACTAATGTGTTAAGGTCAATATAACACCCGTTCGACCTCCAATCGAGTTAGCGCGACTAACACGGGTGGGGTTTGTCAAACCCAGTAGTACTACCAAAATTACCCCGTTCATACCATATTAACGGTCCGATGTGTGTGAGGACTTTTCATGATAGTGTGTTACGCTTAGCCTCAACAGTGATATCATATGAATTACAATAAACCAAAAAGGTTGTGACATGTTTTCTCCCCCAAATAAAAACAGTAAAAAGGGGCCGTGAAACTCACCAGCGTTGCGTAGTAGGTAGTATCACACAATTATGAGATTTAGGATCTCAAATATTAGCCTGCACGGCTTACGTATGCCCTATAATTATAACACATAAGTTAGGGACATATGGGATTTGTGACGACGACACGGAAGTTAGAATATCTTAACGCTTTCTAAGGATTTAAGAGTAGACGAACGTGTCTACGGAATTATATAACTTTCTTAATATAATCATTAAGGAAAAAGCATTACGTGTCGTACGTTAATAACGAATAATAATTAAATACATTCGTACGTTAAAGTCGTTTACAAAAGTTAGGAAAATAATATAATTTAATATATTATTTTTAGGTTCGAAGGGTTAACTAAATGGTCATTTATGTGGAAAAATAATAAATATATTATTTTTAATCGAGTATATAAACGTGGGTAAATAATATAACAATTATATTGTTAATTGGTTGGAAACGTCACACGAGGTATAAAACGATACAAAATAATATAACGTATATATTATTTAATAAGATTAGTCACGGTTTGAAAATAATATAAACATATTATTTTATACGAAGTTACGGTTTGAAAATAATATAAATATATTATTTTTATTCGATAATAACATAAATATATTATTTATAAAAGTGGAAAAGATAATAAAATGGATTAATAAATTAAACCCGAGCCTACGGGTTGTTTTTCGGTTTAAAAAATCCATTTATATAAAGATATAATAATATTATGAATGACTTTTACTAATTAAATTTGTTTTGAAAAATGTTTAAAAAGAAATGTGGGAGCCCGGACTCGAACCCGGGTCTCTCCCACATACACACACTGTCTTAACCAGTCCGGTCGCTAGGCTATTGCAACATCAGTCCGAGTAACAAAGGTTTTAATCAGGGGATCCCGTGACCCCCCTTTCTTGCGTGAGCCGTGATCGATCCAAGTCCCAAACACACAATTTTGATAATAAAGCTTTAAATCTGTAAAGGGGTTTTGTTTATCGAGTATATACGAACCTGTAAGTAAAATTAATTGCAAAAACATCACGTTTTGAATCGTTTAGTTACAGATTAAAAATACGAAACCCTAGAATATGAACTTCAAATCAAATTGACCGATTTGTATGTTATATTGTTCTGGAATCATGGGGCTTTTACTAAAAGGAAGATTTCGAAACTAATGATATAGTTTAATTGCATGAAGAACGTGTCTAGATCAGGTTTTGATTAAATCGTTTGCGATGAACCCTAGGTTCTGGATCGTGGTCAATTCGATATTGTAAGCCCCGATTAGGTTAGGGCTTACGATCTAGATGTAAAAATGAAGCTAAAGGATGTAAGGGTTACCAGAATGATGCTCGAATCGGTGGTGTACTAGTAGACAGGTGCCGACCGAGAATGGTTTGCTCTCCGGCGAGTGTGGATGCTTCTCCGATCGATTCCACGCGTGCAGAGGCTATAGTGGGTATCGTCTTTCGTGTGCAGGTAGTTTGATTGTGAGAACAACAATTGAAATGATCGAATTCGTTGGTATGAACTCATATCGTCGAAGGTTATGAGTTATAACTCATTAACTTGATTAATTTCGGCATTGATGATGATTAAGTCGGTAGTTAAGACCGATAATGGCTGAATTCGAATGGTTTCAGTTTCGATTTTGATTAAAAACTATCATGGAAATTCGAATTTGATCAATGATATACGGTTTGACTTTCAAAAGTCAACCGAAATCAAGAAGTGTTTAATTTCAGCTTTAGACCCTATAGTTTGAGATACAAACTGACAGAAATGGCTCCTGGGGTTTTAACTGGTTTCAGTTAACGGGGTTAAGTTTTCTATAGGATTTTTAACGGAATAGTTAACGGGATTAACTGAAAAGTCCGGATTGTCACATCATCCTCTAGTTGAAAGAATTTTCGTCCCGAAAATTAAAATATATAAAAAAATTTCTGGGGTGTCACATCATCCCCTAGTTGAAAGAATTTTCGTCCCGAAAATTAAATAATACCTTAAGAATTTGACGCGGAGTGCTTGAACAGATTAGGATATTTGCGCATCATCTGATCCTCGCGCTCCCACGTGAATTTCGGTCCACGTTTCGAATTCCAACGGAATCTGACAATAGGGATTTTACTACGCTTTAACGATTTGACTTCCCTATCCATGATTTCGACAGGTTCTTCGATGAAACGCAACTGTTCATCAATGTGTAGTTCCTCCAAAGGAACCGCGAGAGATTCGTCAGCTAGACATTTCTTCAAATTTGAGATGTGAAAGACGTTGTGTACTCCACTAAGTCCTTCAGGTTGATCCAGCTGGTACGCTACTGGGCCAATTCTCTTCACTATCTTGAATGGTCCAACATAACGGGCATTCAGTTTGCCTCGTTTCTTGAAGCGAATTACACCTTTTCAAGGTGAGACTTTGAATGGAAACATGTTGCCTATTTGAAATTCTAACGGTTTACGACGCTTATCGATGTAGCTCTTATAACGATCACGATTTGCCGCCATACGGTTTCGGATTTGAACGATCTTTTCAGAGGTTTCGAATACAAGTTCGGGATTTGTAAGTTGGCTATCCCCAACTCCAGTCCAACAGATAGAGGATCGGCATTTACGTCTGCACAATGCTTCGAATGGTGTCGCCTTGATAATAGGGTGATAACCATTAATGTAGGAGGACTCCACTAAAGGTAAGTGAGACTATTATTTGTGTATTCATGAAAGATATGATGCCCATCACAGCACCACTCCTTTCGCCTTGAACAGAGAGGATTTTTCCATTAGAAAGAGGAAGGCGAACGATTTTCTCGCGACAGATAATCTCAGCTTGGTTCTTAGATAATCAGTCCATTCCGACAATCACGTCGAAAGTACCGAGTGTGACCGGTATGAGATCAAAGTCAAATTTATGACTAGTCAGTTAAAGTTTACAACCCCTAAGATTATGGTTTGTTTATATTACTTGTCCGTTGGTTATTTCTATGGTGTATCTGTTTTCTAACAGAGTTGGGGTTTTTCTTAGTAGGTTGCTAAGTTTATTAGTCATGGAATTCCTATCAGCTTCAGTGTCAAATAGTACAGAAGCAAAATAGTTGTTTTGAAGGAACTTACCGGTAACCACATTGTGGTCGTAACGAGCTTCTCCGGATCCTAGCACAAAGGCTCGTCCCTTTGCACCATTCCCTGCATTATTGCCTTGGTTGTTATTATTGCTTTGGTGGTTGTTGTTGTTGTCGATGTCACCCTTCTTTAATTGTGGACAATCCTTCCGGAAGTGTCCCTCTTTTCCACATTCAAAACAACCTTTGGTAAAACCTGGTTGTTGGAAGGGCTGCTTGGCTTGTAATTCCCCTCTGCAGTCTTTGGCAGCATGGCCCACCTTGCCACACCGCTAGCAACGGTTTTTGTCACAAGAACCGAGGTGGTGGTAATTACATTTGTTACACCTGGGGTGTCTCCCAATATAACCACTTTGATGCTGACCCGAAGAGGTCGACTGATTGAAGTTCTTCGTAGGTTCAAACCTACGCTGTTGTTGTTGCTGTGATTGATTCGGCTGAAATCCCATGTTGTTATTGCTACTGTCAAAATTCCTCTTGTTGTTGTCAGTAGACTTGGATGCTGACTTCCTGGGAGGTAGTGTCCCTTGGGTAACGGCTTGGTCCGTCAGTTTGTGAGCAAGACGGATGGTTTGTTGAATGGTAGTGGGGTTGGATGAAGTAACCATGCTCTGGATTTGTGGTACTAATCCACTGATGAACATTTCAATTCTCATGTAGGGTGGTGTGACCATGTGAGGACACATCCCCGCTAATTCATGCGAGCGAGTGGTGTAGAGCTCTATTTCAGAACCCTCCATTTTCAGATTCCAGAATTCTCCCTCGAGTTTCTGAATTTCATCCCTGGGACAGTACTCTTCCTTCATCAGGATCTTGAAATCTTCCCATGGTGATGCATTGGCCATGTCCAGACCTAGCATCTGGACCTGTGCATTCCACCATGTGAGGGCAGGACCCTCTAGAGTTCCCGATGCAAATTTGACTCGGTCGGCCACAGGGCAGTTACACATGGAGAACACAGATTCAATCTTTTCAAACCATCGGAGTAATCCGACAGCTCCCTCAGCTCCACTGAATGTGTGGGGCTTGCAGTCCATAAATGTCTTGAAGGTACAGACATGCTGATTGTTCTGTGGATTGTTCGCTTGCCCTGGATTAGAAAGAGTAGGTTGGGTTTAGGAAAGTGTGGAATAAATGTGTACAGTTGGTTGTCTAGAATTAACGGTTAACAGGTTTACCTGCAACGTGTGCTGCTAAGGCTTCAGCAACACTGTCATTAATCAACGCGGCCAGTTCGGCTGGTGTCAGGTTGATATTTCCACGACCACCGTTGCGACCGCCACGTCCACGTCCGGCCATGATTCTTCATATTCACAAACACAAGAGATGAGTAACTATATCGCATATTAACATCATTCAAGTGTAAGCAAACAGAAGGAGATGTGTAAAGACATGCAGGTTTATGATTTTAGTACAAGGCTAACTTAAATCATAAGGCCATGGAATAAATGGTTCAACTCAAACAGTTCACTAAGATTTTATTGGAATGGGAACATCCTTACCCATTTAGGTTTTTATTTGAAACATAAAGAAATGACAAAATAAAATAAGATAGAATAGAATGGAATATCAAGCTCCACTGCCGGCGGATGAGACGACTGACTCAGCATCATCCTCCTCTACTTCCTCGGGCTCATCTTCAGGTTCAAAGTCGGGTACTTCAGCTGGCTCTAAAGCAGCTGCAAGTTGTATCTCTAACTCTCCAATTCTTTCTTGAGATTCTACCTCAGCCTCCTCAAGTACATTCACTCTAGCCTGTAATGCTCTTACCTCATCCACTAATGCATTATGCAAGCGGTCAGTGCCTGCCAGTTCTGCTACTATCATATCCACCCTGTGATTCGTTTGCTTTTCTCCTCTTAACAGGCCTGTGATCGCTCCTGCTGCGTCCCTCATATTCCGGATCTCCCGATCCATAGTTGCCACAAATGCTGCAAAGGCTTGTTCCAAGTGACAAGGTAGCAATGGTAAACGTGGTTCTGATGATGACGAAGCTCCAAAGAATGGTGATGGAACTCGTTCTTGCCTAACCCATTTGCTCAGCAAACCGGGGTACCAATCCCAGTCACTCCCATTCCGGATATGCATGGGCTCCCCATACACAATAGTGTCATTAATGGGCTCAAGCCTACGCCTCTTGGGCTCCGGTGATGCAAAGGCGGGAATGTCACGTTTCTGTTTGTTAGGTGGTGAAGATGGTGGTGTAGACATAATTCCTGAAACATAAGGAGTAAGTGTCTATGCCAAGTAACTAATGTGTGTGGCTATAGTATAGAATGCAGTCCTAGTTCTCTATAACCAATGGCTCTGATACCAATCTGTCACACCCCCAAATTCCACTAACGGAGTTTTACCGTTTTGGAAGGTGACAAACCAGGATCTCAGACATCAGTTACTTCAAACGACACTATATGGGACTTGAAATGTAATAACATAAAAGTTCAAGGTTCAGAGTGTATATGAGGAAGCGTTAAACGAAAATAAATGCGCAAAACAACGCGCCCAAGTCCAATTACAAACAAAAGATAAATATTATTCAGTAGATAATTATTTCAATTGGAGTCCAAGACACATGCATGACTTAACGTGATCCTGAGTGCCAACCTGAGAAAACATGTAAGAAAACGAGTCAACACTAGGTTGGTGAGTTCACAGGTTTCAATCGTTTCAAATAAAACATTTGCGGATTATGTACATTCAATGTGCATATCAATAGGTTGCATGCCTATATTCATGTTTTGCTAAAGCGCTCGCAACCGAAACTGACAGTGTGTTTGTTTGTTTGCCTCTAGCCAGGTCAATCAACTCTGACTAATGTGTTAAGGTCAATATAACACCCGTTCGACCTCCAATCGAGTTAGCGCGACTAACACGGGTGGGGTTTGTCAAACCCAGTAGTACTACCAAAATTACCCCGTTCATACCATATTAACGGTCCGATGTGTGTGAGGACTTTTCATGATTGTGTGTTACGCTTAGCCTCAACAGTGATATCATATGAATTACAATAAACCAAAAAGGTTGTGACATGTTTTCTCCCCCAAATAAAAACAGTAAAAAAAGGGCCGTGAAACTCACCTGCGTTGCGTAGTAGGTAGTATCACACAATTATGAGATTTAGGATCTCAAATGTTAGCCTGCACGGCTTACGTATGCCCTATAATTATAACAAATAAGTTAGGGACATATGGGATTTGTGACGACGACACGGAAGTTAGAATATCTTAACGCTTTCTAAGGATTTAAGAGTAGACGAACGTGTCTACGGAATTATATAACTTTCTTAATATAATCATTAAGGAAAAAGCGTTACGTGTCGTACGTTAATAACGAATAATAATTAAACACATTCGTACGTTAAAGTCGTTTACAAAAGTTAGGAAAATAATATAATTTAATATATTATTTTTAGGTTCGAAGGGTTAACTAAATGGTCATTTATGTGGAAAAATAATAAATATATTATTTTTAATCGAGTATATAAACGTGGGTAAATAATATAACAATTATATTTTTAATTGGTTGGAAACGTCACACGAGGTATAAAACGATACAAAATAATATAACGTATATATTATTTAATAAGATTAGTCATGGTTTGAAAATAATATAAACATATTATTTTATACGAAGTTACGGTTTGAAAATAATATAAATATATTATTTTTATTCGATAATAACATAAATATATTATTTATAAAAGTGGAAAAGATAATAAAATGGATTAAAAAATTAAACCCGAGCCTACGGGTTGTTTTCCGGTTTAAAAAATCCATTTATATAAAGATATAATAATATTATGAATGACTTTTACTAATTAAATATGTTTAGAAAAATGTTTAAAAAGAAATGTGGGAGCCCGGACTCGAACCCGGGTCTCTCCCACATACGCACACTGTCTTAACCAGTCCAGCCGCTAGGCTATCGCAACATCAGTCCGAGTAACAAAGGTTTTAATCAGTGGATCCCGTGACCCCCCTTTCTTGCGTGAGCCGCGATCAATCCAAGTCCCAAACACACAATTTTGATAATAAAGCTTTAAATCTGTAAAGGGGTTTTGTTTATCGAGTATATACGAACCTGTAAGTAAAATTAATTGCAAAAACATCACGTTTTGAATCGTTTAGTTACAGATTAAAAATACGAAACCCTAGAATATGAACTTCAAATCAAATTGACCGATTTGTATGTTATATTGTTCTGGAATCATGGGGCTTTTACTAAAAGGAAGATTTCGAAACTAATGATATAGTTTAATTGCATGAAGAACGTGTCTAGATCAGGTTTTGATTAAATCGTTTGCGATGAACCCTAGGTTCTGGATCGTGGTCAATTCGATATTGTAAGCCCCGATTAGGTTAGGGCTTACGATCTAGATGTAAAAATGAAGCTAAAGGATGTAAGGGTTACCAGAATGATGCTCGAATCGGTGGTGTACTAGTAGACAGGTGCCGACCGAGAATGGTTTGCTCTCCGGCGAGTGTGGATGCTTCTCCGATCGATTCCACGCGTGCAGAGGCTATAGTGGGTATCGTCTTTCGTGTGCAGGTAGTTTGATTGCGAGAACAACAATTGAAATGATCGAATTCGTTGGTATGAACTCATATCGTCGAAGGTTATGAGTTATAACTCATTAACTTGATTAATTTCGGCATTGATGATGATTAAGTCGGTAGTTAAGACCGATAATGGCTGAATTCAAATGGTTTCAGTTTCGATTTTGATTAAAAACTATCATGGAAATTCGAATTTGATCAATGATATACGGTTTGACTTTCAAAAGTCAACCGAAATCAAGAAGTGTTTAATTTCAGCTTTAGACCCTATAGTTTGAGATACAAACTGACAGAAATGGCTCCTGGGGTTTTAACTGGTTTCAGTTAACGGGGTTAAGTTTTCGATAGGTTTTTTAACGGAATAGTTAACGGGATTAACTGAAAAGTCCGGATTGTCACATGTATGATTGAGCTATACATTTCAAATTCGTTTGGAATACAAAAATCGATTTGTGCTTGATTAGGACGGTTACGGTTTTGAGTTTCGAGTTAAATTCGTTTAAATTTGCTTAAATGGGCTCATCAATGACACTTGGTCTTGATTGTAAAACGTCTATGCATGGGTTCCGATCATTTCAATTTCGAATTTCAAACGTTCGGGTCGAATTTGATGAACGTTTGACTTGGAAAAAGTCAACTGCTTCGAGAGAGGGTTGGTTTTGGGTTTTGGCGCTGTTCTCAGCCCATTTGGTTTGATAAACGCATACGGATTTGGTCGGGAATGTCTGAGCGGGATTGACAAGTAATAACATCAAGGGATTGGTCGGGTTGACTTTCTAGAGTCAAAATTGAGAAGAACTAGATAAATGGGTTCAAAATATAATAATTGGGGTTTACTCCTTTAATTGATTTCAACCTTCTCAAATTATTTATAAAAATAATTTTTTTTATAAGATTTACAAGAAAAATTTAACGTTGTACGATTTATTAAATAAATTTATAAAGAAAAGTTTTGTTTAATTCTTTTATAAACTTATAATTTGTATACATGGTTCATCTATATATTTATAATTAAATTGATAAATATATATTTGCAAAGGACGTAAATATATCATTAAGTTTATAAAATTTTATTTTTTGATTTAATTTTTATAATAAAGTATATATAAATATCAATGAATATGTTATATATACTATGGGGTAGTATATTGGAACTTTGAACTAATACGCGTTTTAAAACAAAATGAAATAAACGAAGTTAATATGCCATTCAGAAATGAGTAAGCTCGGGATATAAATGAAGTATCATTATTGTTTAAATTTTTAATAAAATGACATTATAAAAATCACGGATGTTACAGTCTCCCCATGTTAAGGGAATTTCGTTCCGAAATTTAAGTAATGGAGGTTGCAAAAGTCAAGAAGAAGGAGGAGGGAGTTTTTTTTTTTTGGATACTCGGTGAGTTTTGATTGTTGGGTTCCAGGGAGTGTAACGGTGTAAGGCCCCTTTCCCGGGTGACCTCACTTGTTGGATTTACTCATAAACATAGCCATAAATACTGAACTTGAATTTAAAACATTCATCATTCAATTACATTACATAACAGCGGAAGTCTTAACAATTAAAAACACAACATTGTCTTAACAAACAAAAGTGGGATGTCAGTCTTGTGCCGGGTAACCCTCACGCCATCGCACGACCTTTTCTTCCTTTACCTGAAATGTATACTAAAAGTCAGCTAACGCTGGTGAGTTCTAGTTTAATGCAATTTGATATAAACATTCTATTCTTTACTTTATAAGTATGCATTACTGTATAGTCATTCATATAAATACGTATTCATAACTTTTGTCTTTCTTTTCATCTTTCTTTTCTGTATTTTTGTGATTTCATATATATATATATGCATTCACCCTTTTCTTTCTTTTCTTTCTTTCTTTAATTTCATGGGTCATACTATATAAGGGTGATCAACCCGTCATTTGCTTACGAATGTCACAAAGACAATCGCCGTGGTCCATCGTCATGGCCCACCTATACTTACAACCGTCCGACAACTAGTGCCGTCCGTCATTTTATTCTTACAACCGTCCGGCAATCTTTGTCCGTCCGTCATGACTTACAACCGTCCTACCGTCGTAGGCCGTAATTCGCCCGTCTACCCGAAGGTATCCGTTTCCCATGCGACTATTATTTATACAACCGTTCTACTATAATATGCCAATTGCTTCGACCGTCCATTAATGGCATTCGTACGTCCTAGCTGATGAAGGAGCGCACTTGTCCCGGTTATAAAATAGTCACATGGTCGTCCGTCTACCGAAGTAGCCGTTATCATCGAAGCGTCCATAACATTTTCTGTACTTGGCAAGCAATATATACATGGATATAAAGCAGGATTTCATTCTTTCATATTGTGTTATACTTTCATTCATTCTTGATAATCATGCTTTTCATTCTTTATTCATAATTTCTCTTTCATGTATAGGTATATATATATATATACTTGTATAACACATATGATCACATTGGCATTCATAACATTTATTCACTTAGTGTATACATCTCAGCCCCAAAACATTTGAAAACATTTGCACATAACATAGAAGGGGGCACATAGAACTCACCTGATGAGTAGTTACTGTAATACACTAAGCTGGCTACTGGGCTTCACTAATGTCACTCACGATCTGTATAATAAAGTCATACACATAAGATGGTGCTCCTAGATGACACTAGACATTATTATGCTTGAACATAGTAGTTTCGATTGATTAGCTTATATCGAAACTTGGTAGTTTCGATAGGTTGTTTCTGTCGAAACTTGGTAGTTTCGATAGGTTGTTTCGATAGATAGTTTCGATAGGTAGTTTCGATAGATAGTTTCGATAGGTAGTTTCGATAGGTAGCTTATGTATTATCTTAGCTTCGGATCGGGGGCTCATATCGAAACTATGGTAGTTTCGATTGGGCCTGCATATATCGAAACTGGGTAGTTTCGATAGGTCTGCACATATCGAAACTAAGTAGTTTCGATGGGTCTGCACTTATCGCCTTCCCCAAAAATCCGAATGTTCTGCATGCGAATCTGATCATGTCGATATCTAGATTTTCTTTGATCAAAACGTTCGTTTTTCATTCTAGATGCTATACCTAAGTTCACTTTCAAGTTTCATCCGCAAAAATCGTTATCTTTTAGCCAAAACCCGAAAACTCCCAAAACGAACAAAAACTCATAATGTGATCGAATCGTTACCTGGATTGGATTTCTGATTCAGAGGATATGATCACGAGAACAGCAGCAACGTTCTCCTGAATTCCCGAGTTGATCCGTCACTTTCTCTCTCTAGACCCGAGCTCTCCTTTCTCTCTCTAAAAGCTGCGTGAGTTGGGGAAATGAGCAGGGAAGAGGGCTGCCTTGCCTCTTATGCGCATGGGCTTCCCTCGGCCCATTGAAGCCGGGCCCAGGCCTGCTCCCTTTTTGTTTAAATATTCCAACTAAACCACCGGTCTCGCTATATTTATTCGTTTTATTATTTTTAGGATGTTACAAGTCTACCCTCCTTAAAGAGGTTTCGTCCTCGAAACTGTTCATAGGTTAAACAATTGAGGGTATAGTCCCTTCATCTCGTCTTCTTTTTCCCACGTAGCTTCTGACCCTTTTCTGTGCTTCCATTGTATCTTGACTAACGGTATCGACTTACTGCGTAGTCGTTTCTCAGCTCGGTCAAGAATGGCTATTGGTTCCTCTACATAATTTAGACTGTTATCCACTTCGATCTCGTCGTAAGGTATGTGAGCTGTGTCGTCAGCTAGGCACTTGCGTAAGTGCGACACGTGGAACGTAGGGTGTATTCCACTAAGCTCGACGGGTAGGTCGAGTCTGTAAGCAACTTGACCCACTCTTGCTACAATCTTGAAAGGTCCGGCAAACCTTGGACTTAGTTTGCCACGCTTTCTGAACCGAATGATTCCTTTCCACGGTGATACTTTCAACAGTACCATGTCCCCTACTTGAAACTCTAAATCCCTCCTTCTCTTATCCGCGTATGATTTCTGTCTGTCTTTTGCGGCTTTCATACGAGCCTTGATTTGATCAAATTTCTCAGAAGTAGCTTTGACCACTTCGAGACTTGCAAAATCCTTCTGTCCAATTTCCCCCCAACAAACCGGGGTCCTACATTTCCTCCCATACAACATTTCAAATGGAGGCATGCCAATAGTCGAGTGATAGCTGTTGCTATATGAAAATTCTGCCAATGGTAGATGGCTGTCCCAACTCCCACCGAAGTCAATGATACAGGCCCGGAGCATGTCCTCCAAGGTCTGAATGGTCCTTTCCGATTGTCCATCGGTTTGGGGATGGTAAGCGGTGCTGATGTTCAGTCTAGTGCCCATTGCTTCATTGAATTTCTTCCAAAACCTTGACGTGAATCTAGTATCCCTGTCAGACACAATCGACAGCGGCATACCATGTCTGCTCACAATTTCCTTGATAAATACTTCTGCTAGCTTTTCAGAAGAAGAAGTTTCTCGTATTGGCAAGAAGTGAGCACTCTTTGTCAAGCGGTCGACGATCACCCAAATGGTATCATTGCCTTTAGTTGTTCGCGTTAGCTTGGTAATGAAATCCATTGTGATCTCTTCCCACTTCCATTCCGGTATTGGTAAAGGTTGCATTTTGCCGCATGGTTTCTGGTGCTCGGCCTTAACTAGAGAACACGTTAGGCACTTGCTCACGTATTCTGTCACATCATTCTTCATGCCAGGCCACCAGTATTCTTTCTTCAAGTCTTGATACATTTTGTTTGTCCCGGGGTGGATAGAATAGCGAGACTTATGGGCCTCATCGAGTATTTTGGCTCTAAGCTCACCAATCTTAGGTATCCACATCCGGCCAAACCTAGTTCGTACTCCGTATGCATTCGCATCTAAGTTCCCTTGTTGTCCTACTATTCTTTCCCGTTTCACATTTCTTTCTAACAATGCTTCATCTTGTGCCTTTGATATTTCACCCATTAAGTCTGGCGTTATAATTAACTGACACGCTTTGATCCGGATAGGTGCCGATTCTTCCTTTCTACTTAAAGCGTCAGCCACTACGTTTGCCTTGCCTGAATGGTACAATATCTCACAGTCATAGTCTTTCAGTAGCTCTAACCATCTTCTTTGCCTCATGTTTAGTTCCTTTTGATCGAAAAAGTATTTCAAGCTTTTGTGATCGGAGTAGATGGTGCATTTAACTCCATACAAGTATTGTCTCCATATTTTCAACGCGAAAACTACTGCTGCTAATTCTAGATCGTGTGTTGGGTAGTTAACTTCATGAACCTTTAGTTGCCGCGATGCATAAGCAATTACCATTCCTCGTTGCATGAGTACGCACCCTAAACCTTGCCCTGAAGCGTCAGAGTAGACTACTAAGTCTTCATTTCCCTCAGGTAGTGTTAATACTGGAGCTTGAGTTAATCGTGTCTTAAGTTCCTCAAACGCGTTGTTTTGGGTTGGACCCCATTCATACTTTACTTCCTTCCGTGTCAGTTTGGTTAGCGGCGAGGCAATTCTTGAGAAATCTTGGATGAACCTTCGATAGTAGCCTGCCAACCCTAGAAAGCTTCGTATCTCTGTTGGTGTCTTTAGGATGTTCCATTCCTTTACTGTCTCGATCTTTGCAGGATCCACCATGATGCCGTTTGGGTTTATTACATGACCTAGGAATTGGACTTCCCTAAGCCAGAACGCGCATTTGGAGAATTTTGCGTACAACTTTTCCTGCTTTAGCACCTCCAGAACCTCTCTTAGGTGACAGTGGTGATCACCCTCGCTTTTTGAATACACCAGTATGTCATCTATAAAGACTATCACCGATCAATCCAACATTGGTCGACATACTCTATTCATCAAATCCATGAACGCTGCTGGTGCGTTGGTCAATCCGAAGGACATCACGAGAAACTCATAATGCCCATAACGCGTGCGAAATGCGGTCTTTGGAACGTCTTCTTCTCTTACTTTCAACTAATGGTAACCCGACCTAAGATCGATCTTTGAGAACCAACTCGCACCTTGCAGTTGATCAAAAAGGTCGTCTATTCTAGGCAGTGGGTATTTGTTCTTTACTGTTCTCTTGTTCAATTCGCGGTAGTCGATACACATGCGCATACTGCCGTCCTTCTTCTTTACAAATAGTACCGGAGCGCCCCATGGTGAGATGCTCGGCCTAATAAATCCTTTCTCGGTTAGTTCCTCTAGTTGGGACATCAATTCCTTCATTTCTGACGGAGCCAATCGGTAGGGGGCTTTGGCAACGGGCTCAGCTCCTGGCAGTAAATCAATCTGAAATTCTATTTCCCGATCGGGTGGCAACCCAGGTAGATCCTCAGGGAATACTTCCGGAAAATTGCACACCACGGGTACATTCTTGAGTTCTTTCGTTTTCATTCTATCATCTATAACATATGCCAGATAAGCTTCGCAGCCGCGCCTCATGTAACTTTCGGCCTTAATCATCGAGATGACGTTCGGCATTGTGCAATTCCAATCCCCATAAACCGTAATTGGACTGCCGCTAGGACCTTTGAGGTGTATCCTCTTACGTTTACATATGATTTGAGCTTCGTTGGCAGCTAGCCAATCCATACCCAATACTATATCGAATCCTCCTAAGGTGAGAAGGAATAATCTAGAAGGAAATTTATGACCCTCTATTTCTATTATGCAATCCTCTGTTACTTGGAATACTGCCGAATTTTTACCAACGGCAGTTTGTACACTAAAGGCCTTTACTACTGTGTTGATAGTGCAATTCAGTTTTCGACTAAAGGCATTTGATATAAAGCTTTTACTAGCACCAGAGTCAAATAAAATAGCAGCATGTTCGTTATTAACTAGGGATGTACCTGACACAACATCAGGGTTTCCCCTTGCTTCCTCTTCAGTCAGGGCGTAGCCTCTAGTCCTCGCCTTCTGTTGTTCCTTTTCTTTTCCCGAACCAGATTGTCTAGTTCTCTTGCAATTCTTGGTTAGGTGTCCAAATAGTCCACAACCTTGGCATTTAGTGTCTCTTAAACATTTGCGAGAATAGTGCCCCGCCTTCCCACACCTATAACAGACGGTGGAATCAACTAGGCACACGCCTTGGTGTTTCCTCAAACATTTCTTACAAGCTTCGTATTTTTCAGTTCTTGGCTTCTTAGCCTCAGCTATATAGTTCCCCTTTCCAGTTCCTTTAGACGCGTTTTCCCTTTTCCTTTTATGTGTCTCAGGTAATAGACCAGGCAATATGCTCTTTAGTGTCAGTACAACCTCACGGGCAATAGCATCCCTAAGTTCGGGTTCCAATCGTAGTGCCCCTTCATTGTCACCTCCCGGTGGGGTCACATTAGTGTCATGCACTCTCTCGGTGTATTTCACGTGCATGCTTTCTTCTTTCTCTTGTCTTTGGTTCATTGGCGGTCTACCTACTCGGCCCGTATGGCCGCCTTGGCGTGCAGTTCTTCCTCTACTTGCCATAGTTTTCTAGAAATTTCTGATATGAAAAGGGAATACATCAATGTCATTTCTTCAGATCATAGTTTGGAACAGTACGAGCAAGGTAAATTCTTAATTACAGTGACCGGTTTGCGATTACTAATTTACATTGCTTTTCGGGTTCAAAACTCTTCAAATCAGTCGTGGCATTAACATCTATTTGTTCTAAGTTAAGGTATCTATTCTTATGCAGGAGCATTTACTTTATGACTTACTTACCGTGCTAGCGTTGGCGTTGGCTACCCAGACTGACATCCGTGCGTTGGTCCCATAATCAGTTTGAGTCCAGACATTTAGGGATGTCTGAATCTCTCAAACTATTGCTCTGATACCAACTTGTAAGGCCCCTTTCCCGGGTGACCTCACTTGTTGGATTTACTCATAAACATAGCCATAAATACTGAACTTGAATTTAAAACATTCATCATTCAATTACATTACATAACAGCGGAAGTCTTAACAATTAAAACACAACATTGTCTTAACAAACAAAAGTGGGATGTCAGTCTTGTGCCGGGTAACCCTCACGCCATCGCACGACCTTTTCTTCCTTTACCTGAAATGTATACTAAAAGTCAGCTAACGCTGGTGAGTTCTAGTTTAATGCAATTTGATATAAACATTCTATTCTTTACTTTATAAGTATGCATTACTGTATAGTCATTCATATAAATACGTATTCATAACTTTTGTCTTTCTTTTCATCTTTCTTTTCTGTATTTTTGTGATTTCATATATATATATGCATTCACCCTTTTCTTTCTTTTCTTTCTTTCTTTAATTTCATGGGTCATACTATATAAGGGTGATCAACCCGTCATTTGCTTACGAATGTCACAAAGACAATCGCCGTGGTCCATCGTCATGGCCCACCTATACTTACAACCGTCCGGCAACTAGTGCCGTCCGTCATTTTATTCTTACAACCGTCCGGCAATCTTTGTCCGTCCGTCATGACTTACAACCGTCCTACCGTCGTAGGCCGTAATTCGCCCGTCTACCCGAAGGTATCCGTTTCCCATGCGACTATTATTTATACAACCGTTCTACTATAATATGCCAATTGCTTCGACCGTCCATTAATGGCATTCGTACGTCCTAGCCGATGAAGGAGCGTACTTGTCCCGGTTATAAAATAGTCACATGGTCGTCCGTCTACCGAAGTAGCCGTTATCATCGAAGCGTCCATAACATTTTCTGTACTTGGCAAGCAATATATACATGGATATAAAGCAGGATTTCATTCTTTCATATTGTGTTATACTTTCATTCATTCTTGATAATCATGCTTTTCATTCTTTATTCATAATTTCTCTTTCATGTATAGGTATATATATATATATATACTTGTATAACACATATGATCACATTGGCATTCATAACATTTATTCACTTAGTGTATACATCTCAGCCCCAAAACATTTGAAAACATTTGCACATAACATAGAAGGGGGCACATAGAACTCACCTGATGAGTAGTTTCTGTAATACACTA
Organism: Smallanthus sonchifolius; assembly: GCA_023525975.1. Lineage (NCBI taxonomy): Eukaryota > Viridiplantae > Streptophyta > Magnoliopsida > Asterales > Asteraceae > Smallanthus > Smallanthus sonchifolius. Next base: position 22,714,472 of record CM042030.1, on the reverse strand, counting down.
AGCTGGCTACTGGGCTTCACTAATGTCACTCACGATCTGTATAATAAAGTCATACACATAAGATGGTGCTCCTAGATGACACTAGACATTATTATGCTTGAACATAGTAGTTTCGATTGATTAGCTTATATCGAAACTTGGTAGTTTCGATAGGTTGTTTCTGTCGAAACTTGGTAGTTTCGATAGGTAGTTTCGATAGATAGTTTCGATAGGTAGTTTCGATAGATAGTTTCGATAGGTAGTTTCGATAGGTAGCTTATGTATTATCTTAGCTTCGGATCGGGGGCTCATATCGAAACTATGGTAGTTTCGATTGGGCCTGCATATATCGAAACTGGGTAGTTTCGATAGGTCTGCACATATCGAAACTAAGTAGTTTCGATGGGTCTGCACATATCGAAACTAAGTAGTTTCGATGGGTCTGCACTTATCGCCTTCCCCAAAAATCCGAATGTTCTGCATGCGAATCTGATCATGTCGATATCTAGATTTTCTTTGATCAAAACGTTCGTTTTTCATTCTAGATGCTATACCTAAGTTCACTTTCAAGTTTCATCCGCAAAAATCGTTATCTTTTAGCCAAAACCCGAAAACTCCCAAAACGAACAAAAACTCATAATGTGATCGAATCGTTACCTGGATTGGATTTCTGATTCAGAGGATATGATCACGAGAACAGCAGCAACGTTCTCCTGAATTCCCGAGTTGATCCGTCACTTTCTCTCTCTATACCCGAGCTCTCCTTTCTCTCTCTAAAAGCTGCGTGAGTTGGGGAAATGAGCAGGGAAGAGGGCTGCCTTGCCTCTTATGCGCATGGGCTTCCCTCGGCCCATTGAAGCCGGGCCCAGGCCTGCTCCCTTTTTGTTTAAATATTCCAACTAAACCACCGGTCTCGCTATATTTATTCGTTTTATTATTTTTAGGATGTTACAAACGGTTGGCATTGTTTAGGCCCGATATTCAAAGTCGATTATGGAGGGGGATAATGGGTTTTATTTTGAAGTGAATTTAAGGAGGAGGTTTGACGAATAATAAATTGAATTCTAAATGTGATATGTATTACTTGAAATGGATTCGGAGGGATTTTGAAATTTAGAATTTTGTAAGATATAGTCTAATATGCTCAAGATTGTTTGTGGGTAAGAGATTTCGTAAACATTGGTCTGGGTCAAAACTTCACGTGACATGAACAACGTTACTCATGATAATATGGTAGGACACTTATATATAGGAAGTACCATCGGCGTATCCACCATGCCCTTGTCACACTACGTTAGTTTCGTTGTTACACATCATGATAAGTTTTAGGTCACAACACACGACAAAATTTCCCTATAGTTTCCATGCGCTGATTTTTATAATTTCGTGTGCACCCGTAATTATTCAAATCATCGTATGGTCCGTATAGATTGTTTCGTTGTGTGCGGGTAAGGGGGCATAATTTCACTATGATCACCTCTATTGTTTACACATAAAAAGTCGTTAACAAGTAACTATGTCCCTAATCAGGTCAGTTCGCAACTAAAGATTAGTAAAGTAGTAACACTTAAAGTTTCTTTATTTGCTCGTGTTTGAACAAGAATACGTCAAACCCCGAGTCGTTTCAATGTATTATGGTCTTCAACTTTGGTGTATAAAGTGCATGACCATGTCTTGTGTAGAATGTAATCAATCCATTGCAATAATTGTAAGCAAATTTTTGTTTCGAGTATATAGTAAGCACACAAGTCTCATGTATGATCTAGTGTCACGTAGCTCGTAATCAAATAAGTCTCATATATAGCGTAAATAATTAAGCGTCTTGTATTTTGTAAGTCAATGAACTCTGATGTGTAATGTAAACAACATAGTATTTTGTGTATAGTAGGAAATGAATTTCATGTAGAGTATTGGCAACTTAGCATCATGTATATTGTACAATGTGCACATCTTAGTGTAATGTACTTCGTAACCAAATAAGTTTCATGTATAGTGTGGTCAATCTAGAATTATGTATCAATGAAGCAATTCTTATGTATCATGTATATTGCAAACAACTAAGTTTCGTGTATCATGTGTTCAATCCAGTAGCATGTGTATTGCAAATAAACGTGTTTCGTGCATTACGTAATCAATCGAGTAAGTTGTGATTTGTAGGCAACTAGTTTCATGTATCATGTAATTTGTGTAGCATTGGATATATTGAGAATATTTGAGTTTCATGTACCATGTGGTTGCATTGGATATATTATGAACGTGTATACGTAAGTATTGAACTTCGCGTGCGATGTATATTAACGGGTTTCGCATGTGTTCGAGTGTTGCGGACAAACGTGTTGTTTGGCGTTCTTGCATAATGTGGTAGTTGGGTTCGAATCCTCAAATCTCGTTGAGGTTGGTGGGAAAGGTTAACGTCTATGCGGTATGGATCGTCTCTTGAAGCGACAAGTGAAAAGTAATGAGGAAGTTCTGAAAACGTTCGGGGAAATGTGTTTACAAATACGGATCTTTGTTTGAAATTTGAAAGTGGTAAGTCGTCCTTGATTGTAGATATATAACGTAGTGAATCCATTGAGTCACATAATTCAAATAAATAGACAATTTATGGGAAAAATATGTTAATTTGAATTTTCAGCTATTTAATAAGAGAATATTTTTAAGCGAAATTATTGGCTAAACAATTAGTCGTATATTAATTTAGCCAGGGTTTAGAAATATTTACTTAAACGAGGAAAACCATAATTATTTATCAATTCGAAATAATATATATATATATATATATATATATTATATATAAAATCGGTTGTATTAACTTTCCTTATCAGGTGGAAAGTTTTATGGAAAATTTATGTTTTTGATATTATCTAAAAGTTTGATAAACATTTTGTTTGAACGAAATAACGAGGTTTGTTTAAATCAAATAATTGAATGATTTGTTTACGAAGGAGTTTGTTCGTAGTGTACTAAATTGTGGTGAATGGGAAAGATAATACTTGGAGAATTTTGATGAAAATATGATGGGTGTAATTCACACTTAACGTATTGAATTTATGAATAATAACTTTGGAAAATATAGAATTTAGAAATGCTGAAATGTATTCAAAACACAGGGAAATGGTTCTCAAACTGAAATAAATAAGAAAATAATCCTGTTAACGCCTCCTGTAGTTTTCCACTAGAAGGAGAATAATTCCCAAGGCGAGCACCGCTTCGAGGATGGAGATTAATTCCTTTTGGTATCCTAATTGGTTTGCTAGGCTATTCCTTGTCCTTGCAAGTCGTGCATTAACAATTGCTCCATTCTTTGCCTCTCAAATTCTGAGGTCCTTACATATTGGTGCGTGTCATTGATTGGAAATTCGATAGTACTAGTGAGTGCCATGATATGCCCTACTCAAGGATTTGAGTAATATGGGTCGGGCATTAGATATGGGTCTCTTAGTGGGAGTGGTAGTTGATTGTGGGGATGGGGTGTCTGATACGGGTTTCTGGGCGCGGCTGATCCAGGTGTTCGAAGTCTTGGGTCGGTGTTCCTAATCCAATCTACCCTTACATCAAACCTTGATCTAGCAGCTGCGGGTGTTGGTGATCGATGTACGGGTGATCCGGTGTCTTCTTCCCAATCAGACTCTTCTTCGGGACGGCATACCGGGGAGGTAGGAGAGTAGGAGTCCATACTTAGTAGGAAAACAATGGAAAGGTTGTAAGCGATAATAAAATACTGAGTGTCAAATGTAGGAGTTCTCATAGGTTTAGAGTTTGACTAGTCATAACGCCGAACCTTCACAATGGTATTTTAGAAATACACTTGACCTATAAGCAATGCATCCCTGAAGAGAATTCCCAGGAAAGAGGGGTGGGTCACTAGGACACACTTAAATACCCTGTCTTCCCTTAGTCAGAATCCCCTCATGGGTCTACACACTCTTCCAGCCATCATGTATTAATAACACTATTGTTAGGCTCATGGTCATGATGAGAATTGTTGTGGACTGAGCTTTGAGGCCCGAAAGTGAGGTTTATTTATTGTAGAAGACTTCTTCTTCTTGGAGGGTAAGTGGGCTTCTTAGTTTATTGCTAATGGGTATTAGGCCCAATAGTTTAAGTCTTTGTTCACAAGAGGTGATGGTATCATGTGTGTGAGTTCAAAGGTGTACGGAGAATTTGGTGTGTATGTGTGTGTGTTAAGCTTAGGATAGCATTTAATGAGACACGTAGGTAGCATGTAGATAGTAATGAATGTAAGCACGAAAGTTATCAAGTAGTGTGACACATAAGTCATCATGTATTGCATCATGTAGTGTAATTACTTATGATAGTATATAGAAATATTTCTACAAGAAGTAATCATGTAACATGTAGTAGCATGGCATTGTATGGGTGTCCTAAGGTTATAGTCTAGGTCAAGAGTGTCGAATAACCTAATTCCCTATAACCAAGGCTCTGATACCAATCTGTCACACCCCGACCGATGGCGGAATCATCGGGGCGGGACATGTAAGACTGTTCATAGCACATGGTTGACTAGATTGAAATATGTTAAAGTCAAATTTCCATTACAAATAATCCAAGTACAAACCAAATTCAAACAAAGAAACATAAAACAACTCATAGAATTCTTGATTTAAATTGCTAAGTCCAAATCCTATATTGAGCACGTCTTGAATCATTCTCACATATTAGGGCCTGAAACATGAATAAATTAAAGTCAACTAAAAAGTTGGTGAGTATAACACAGTTGTATATAGATAGCATATAGTTGAAAACAAATCCTTTACATATCATGATAAATAAGGCATTTATGGGGAGCAGCTATTGTGTAACCATGTACAACCAAACCTTTGTAACTAGCATGCAAAAATTGTATTGTCGGTTTCAATCACCGCGCACCTGGGTGGGTTTGTCAGACTCAATAGATCTATCATTGAAAACCGTCGGCTTGTATAGTTAATGATTGCATATAATCGCATACAAAGGTTAGCACACCTAGCACTCGGGCATAAAGCTCAAATTGCACACATGAAAGTAAATAGGATTTGTACTTTGTGTTGTTTGTGTAAATGTAATGTGTAATTTGAACAAATGTTCATGTTTCACCCCAAAAGTGTAAAAGAGTAAAAGGGGCTATGAAATACTCACTTGATATAGAGGCGTAGCTAAACACGGAAGGGTAGATTGAAATTTGATTCTTGTAACTCACCACTTTAACCTAATGCATAATGTATATTTGGTTTATTAGAGAGTACAATAGTCTATGTCTAAGTCTAGTATTGAATCGGTTATGTGTGACAAGTGTTGGAGTGGTAAGTATTAGTGGTTCGAACTTAAATGAAATGTTTCATAAACTGAGGGGGGGGGGGTTTAGATAAACAGTTTTAAAATATTTAAACCACGTTTTGAAATCGAATAACTAAATGAATTAAATAATTATTATTACTTAAATAATTTAGTTATATAAAAATTAGTGGTATGATTTATTTTATTTAAATAATTAATTTATTTATTTATGTAAAAATGATATGTATCTATAAAGGTGTGTAAAAACAAGTCTTGATTGCTTCAAATAAATTTAATCTTTTAGGGCTTTTATAGAAATTAAACTGTTTCATTTAGAAATTTATTTATATATTTTAAGTTTTAATTCAAAAGGTTAATATGTAATTTAACACTTTTAAATTGGATTAAATCAAATTTTATATGAAAAATTAAGGATTTTGCTTTTATTCTGTCATAATTGTTTCAAGGTTTATAAAAATATTTTTTATAAAATTATTGGAGTTTTAAAAATAGCCTTAAAAATAAATAGGCACTGCCCGGGTCGAACACGGGTCTGTCCGGCGAGTGCAATGTGTACCGACCACTGGACCAGGGAACACATCCATGTCACAGAATCAGCACGACTGCGTATAATCGTGACCTCGCATGGAGACGGGATTCACTACATGGAATGGGTTTAAAAAGGGTGTCGGGTTATGGGTTTCGAACCCGTGACATGTCGTTTAAAGGTCCTACGTCTTAACCGGTTTATCTGGGCTAGAAGCCTTGACAGAAAAGGATACGAAAATGAATTAACCTAGAACCCAGTTCATCTCTTTCCCCAATTCGATTTCCCGAAACCCTAGCCCCCAAGTTGAACTCGATTGAGCACATAAACGAGTTGATGATTATGGGGCTTTCATTCCCCAGATTAAAACGAGTCTAAGGGGATAAGAATTACCTGTAATGGTTACGCAGAGGGTGTGTTCGAATGGAGGTGCAGGCTCGAGTTCTTCGTGAGGACTCGTGACTTCAGGAGTGTTTGGGAGAGAAATTGATGCGTCCAGAGAGTTGCTAGTGGTGTCGCGGAGGTGTATGATTGAGCTATACGTTTCAAATTCGTTTGGAATACAGAAATCGATTTGTGCTTGATTAGGACGGTTACGGTTTTGAGTTTCGAGTTAAATTCGTTTAAATTTGCTTAAATGGGCTCTTCAATGACACTTGGTCTTGATTGTAAAACGTCTATGCATGGGTTCCGATCATTTCAATTTCGAATTTCAAACGTTCGGGTCGAATTTGATGAACGTTTGACTTGGAAAAAGTCAACTTCTTCGAGAGAGGGTTGGTTTTGGGTTTTGGCGCTGTTCTCAGCCCATTTGGTTTGATAAACGCATACGGATTTGGTCGGGAATGTCTGAGCGGGATTGACAAGTAATAACATCAAGGGATTGGTCGGGTTGACTTTCTAGAGTCAAAAACTAGATAAATGGGTTCAAAATATAATAATTGGGGTTTACTCCTTTAATTGATTTCAACCTTCTCAAATTATTTATAAAAATAATTTTTTTTATAAGATTTACAAGAAAAATTTAACGTTGTACGATTTATTAAATAAATTTATAAAGAAAAGTTTTGTTTAATTCTTTTATAAACTTATAATTTGTATACATGGTTCATCTATATATTTATAATTAAATTGATAAATATATATTTGCAAAGGATGTAAATATATCATTAAGTTTATAAAATTTTATTTTTTGATTTAATTTTTATAATAAAGTATATATAAATATCAATGAATATGTTATATATACTATGGGGTAGTATATTGGAACTTTGAACTAATACGCGTTTTAAAACAAAATGAAATAAACGAAGTTAATATGCCATTCAGAAATGAGTAAGCTCGGGATATAAATGAAGTATCATTATTGTTTAAATTTTTAATAAAATGATATTATAAAAATCACGGATGTTACAGTCAAGTCGAATTAAGGGCAAATGATTTTCAAAGAGAACAAACTCTTCAATCTCAAAGCAAGCAGATATCTGAGATGCAAATTCTAATCTTACAATTGATAGAGCGTATTGATGCTCAAGGGGAGATGCCTGTCATAGTTAAGGATATTTGTCATACGAAGGCAATTCATATAAAGGATGATGAAGATAATGATCCCAGCGGGAACAAGGGTGATCGTCAATACTCTGACGTTGCTCCAGTATCTCAGTTTCAAGGGAGTCTGCATTAATTCAATTTGAAGCTTCAGGTGATAAAGTCACAGGAGAGAATGAAGAGGTATTGCTTCTATAATTCTTTAAAGATGATTCTGATTTGGATGAAGCTGAAAAGATAGACTACTTAGATATATAGATGAGTTGTTTGATGACTTAGAAGATGAAGAAAATAACTCAGAGATAGAAGAAGGAGAGATTGTAGAAGTGGAGATTACCAAAGATACAACAATTTTAATGTATGAAGGGTGTGATGGTATTAATGTGCCTTTTGACATCATCCTAGAGGATGTTATTCCTAAAGTAACTTCTGATGGAATGGCTGACTCTGTGGACTCTACTGAAGATGTCACAATGGCTGATTCTAACTCAGATAATGCTCACTCAAAGACAACTGAAGAACCTGTGATGTATAGGGATACAGGTATGATGAAGGAAAAATGGTTAGAATTGGTAAAAAGCGGGAAGAAAGTGTTACATGGGTCATCATCACCAACTATTCTGAAAGAAAAATATGTGAATAAAGAAAGGTGTGTTGGTAGAATTATCAGTTGGTTCTTTGATGAAGAAATCAATCTGTTTGCCTTAAAGAGATCTGATGGTGTTCAATATTTGAAACCAAGACTTAGGTATTTTAATACTTTGCCTAGATGTGAGCTGAATGGTTTGGTAACTAAATCCTTAATCAACAATTCAAAGAATGGTATTGCTGATGCTATATCAAGGTTGATTAGATTGGAAGGTAGTTCAGGAAAATATGATAAGCTAAAACCATAGAAGGGCAAGAGAGTAAAGAGTACTGACTCTAAAACTGGTAAATTGATTTGGAGTTACAAGTTTAAACCAGTCAAAGTTGTAAAGAAGATACCTTTGAAGAAAATACCACAAGATTGTCTGGGTAATATGAATTGGTGGTATGTAGATGTGAACACTAGAGAGGCTAAGATTGAAGATAAAGACAATAAGGTTATAGCTTGTTTCTATGATGCTATGAATCTTATTAACTTCTCAAAGAAAGATCAGCACAGGTTAAAGATAAAAGAGATTATGTTTACTGGTGAATGGCATGAGTAGGGTTTGCAATATAAGAGAGTCTTGGAGATTTACATCAGACATGGAGTGTGTGCAGGGAGTAAACTACCAGAGAATTGGAAGAGTTCAACATGAAGACAGATGATCAAGCTATTGTCAAGGGGGAGTATTTTACGACATAGTTTTGTGACAATACGCCTTGTAATTGATTAGATCTTTTATGTCTTTATGTATTGTATGAATTGGTTAAGTTTTGTATTAGGCGAATTTAAAAATTTCGCCTAGGCCTAGTTTAGGAGAACTTGTTAAGTCCGCCTGCATGGATGTGTGAGTCTATAAATAGGAGTTTACATATTAGTTTCTTAAGCTTTGTAATTTGTATTCAAGTTCTTTAACTCTAAGTTTGATGGAAATCAAAGAGAATATTATTTACATCTTGTGTTGATTCTAGTCTTGATATTGTCTCATATACACAATCATGCATACGGTTAGATTCCGCACTCCGTGTGTTTGATACACGTCATGTCTCGAGTTAGATCCATTGAGAACCCGAGGGGACCTACATTACGTTGGTACGTGTGCTCAATCGAGCGCCGTACTTTAAGGGAATTGACGGTTACGAAAAGGCGCAGATTCCGTTTATTGTTGACTTATGTTTTATGTTTATGTTATAGCGTTATTTACGTACGTTTTTATTAAATGAAGTTTGAAGTTATGTTTTTGGCAAAATGTGTATGTTAATGTTTTACGTAAGTCTAGAACTCACCAGTGTAGCTGACTTTTAGTATGCACATTTATGATGATGGATGGTGATGTTGGGCGGTTGGATGAGTTACCCGGATGATATGAAGACTGGCATCCCGTTATGATTAGTTTACGTTATGTTTATGTATTAGACTATGTTACGCTTCCGCATGTTGAACAATGTTATGATTATGTTCGAATGAATTTTTTCCACTGCGTTATTTTGATATTCAAGTTTAAGAACTGTTTGTGAATGAGAAAATGCAACAAATGAGGCCTCCCGGGTTTGGGGCCTTACATTAGGGTCGTTATAAATATAACCTTAAATCATAACCCTAAAACTAATCTAGCCACCACCCTTGTTTGCGCAAAGAGGAGAAGACCCCCCCCCCCCTTTCGTCGTACGTAAGCCGTCAGCCACCTTCACGCCGTCGATCGCCGGCTACCGCCCCGTTGCCGTCCCCGTGCTCAGCGCAACCGCGTGACGGTTTTCATTATTGCGGGTTTCGTGATCTGTCACTTGCGAGACACTTGTTGAACCGAAGTGTGAATCTTCCGGTTATCCTCTAAGGTATAATTGTTTACCCGCTATGGTTGGATTTATTTTATTTTTTATACGCGTATAATTGGATCACTGGCGGGATCTCGGTTTTAAACCGTTAATATGTACATCCGCTTCCGCTCAATAAATCTGATTTGTTTTTATAATTAGATTATATTAATTATGTTTTAAAAGTTAAAAGTGGTACATGGATTCCAAACAGTAACGGGCGAAGACCACACATCAGAAAATATTAAATGTAAAGAAGCATCAGATGTAAGTGTTGAAGCATGAAATGGAATTTTATGACTTTTATTGATGCAACATGAATTACATGAATCATTAAAAGTCTTAATTGAAGAAAAAAAGGTAGCCTAATGTTGTGAAAATTTAAAATGAGGGTGGCCTAGGCGATGGTGCCAAAAGGAAGCTTTATTTGATTGAAGGCATAAAGCTTGAGGTGGCTTGGTAGGATGGAGCTTATAGTTGCCATGACTACTTGTTCCGTGGAGGAGAGGAGTGTTGGTTTGCAAGTCCTTGATAACAAAATTCATGAAAATGAATTGGATTAATATATTTTTATCAATACATAACCGGGAAATAGATATTATATTACGGGAAAGGGACATAACACAAAGAACATTTTTAATATGAAAGAAACATTAGAAAAAATAAGAGTAATAGAACCAACATGAGTGATATTAAGAGACAAACCATCACCGATAACTAGTTCCTCGGTACTATCATACAGGGTGTGTAAGGATAATGCAATGAGATCATTGGTGATGTGAAGGGATGCCCCACCGTCGAATAGCCAAGGGGAATTAGATGTACTATTGGAATGTACCTCATTACGTGTGCCCGTGGTTGACTATATGAAGAAGTCCGTTGATATGTTGGAAGCACAACCTGTGGATATAACCACTTGAAGACATGGCATGTAGCAAGAGTGTGGCCTTTGGTAAAGAAACATTGACATTTACCTATGAATGGCCAGGATGTAGCAACAATTTTAAGGGTAGGTAGGAAACCATGTGAGTGGTTGGGGCTGCAATGTAACATTTCTGATTTTTAGTATCCGTATTTCGATTCAATGTAATGCATTTCAAACCCAATTCTAGTGCGCTGTTTTATTCTATTCGTACCATCAATTAAATACTATATTTCAATGCAAATCCTCAAATTTTACTCGGTTATAACCTACTAAACACTACATAAGTATCTATTTATACAAATATGTCAAAGACTAAAGTTACAAGGTCTGATGTTGAAAAGTAACAAGAAACCCTAATAGGCACGGTCGCGCCTCGTTCTAGCACGGTCGCGCCAAGTGCTATGGCACGGTCGCGTGCCTTGCTTTGGGAGGTGCCTTGGCACGGTCGCGCCTCATATGGTCACGGTCGCGCCTCTCATCAGTTGAAACGTAAAAACGATCTTTAATTCAAAACTCGTTCAATTTCGTAACGGTTGTACACGTTCAGCTGTTAACAATCATAATTAGTCGATTAAACATCGACATTACACCTTAATTAAAAACCAATTACAGATTTTTAAACTAAACCGTCGACCTCTTCATTTTTGCACACCAAATCCACCATTCTGATCTCAATCCTCCCAAGCAAACGCATTATCATCCTCCCTAAAAACTTCTGAACGCACTGAAACAGCCGGAGTTGCAGCAGAAGACGCCGGAGATCAAACCGCCGACGCCGGAACTCCTCCCTACCGTTCTCTATCAATTCGCTACTCTTCCGGGTAATTGAAACCTTTTTCTCAATCGTTTCAGTTCATAGATCAAAAGCCCCATCTTAATTTGAGCTTGCAATATGGAAATCACCACGAACCCGAATCTATATTTTGTTCAAAAATTATTTAATCGAATCGAACCTTAGACATGTTTTAAATATAATTAATCTATACAAAAAGACTCGTGATGATCTAATGGATGAAAGCCCCATGAATTCCAACATTAACAATATAAGAATTAGTCAAATTGAATCTGTTTTGGAACAGACACGGTCGCGCTAATCATATAGCGCGGTCGTGCCTCATGAGACACGGACGTTCCGGCTTCCAGCGCGGTCGTGCCTCCTGCTCAGACCCAGTCATGCCCTTCGGCTAATCTCAGTCGTGTTTTAGAATCATAGACACGATCATGCCTGGCTAAGGCACGGTCGTGCCTAATGATTTGGTTAGTTATGCCCTCTGTTTGATCAACACGGTCACGCCCTGACTAGCACGGTCGCGCCCGTGGTTAGAGCACGATCGTGTCCCTTCCCAGGCACAGTCGTGTGTGAGTTAGAATTTCTTGGCAGAATTATAATTTTTATATTTTTCAAACAATGAATGTCTCAGATTAATTTTCAAAATAAAATAATTATTTTTTATAAAAATGTATTTGACTCTATTTAAAAAGACCAAATATTTAATCTGGGAATAAATAGAATTTGTTATTTAAAGTTTATAAAATTTAATCTATATTTATTGTTAAACCCTACACTTAATTATTATTTACACAATTTATTTAAACATCTTTATGAATATAAAGTAAAGAAATTTATATTTATTATAAAACATCTAATACATTTTTATAACTAAATGACTAAGTTACATGTTTTATAAATAAATAAATAAGGTAACAATTATTTATTTAATTTACATTTAAACAAAAATCATTCATTTAGGTTATACATAATTAACTCTAACACTAACATTATTTTTATAACTAAGTAAATAAATAATGATTTTGTTTTATTATGTAGTTATTCCAAACCCAAATTTTATACAACACCATTCAAGTACAACCCACTAACACCTACAACTCCGAATTCTTTATACACACACCCAATTTAACCTTAGACTTAGACATAGACTATTGTGCATACTATTGATTCAATACATATTACACTCTAGGTTAACGTTGTGCATTACGAGGACCCCGTTTCTATCTAGTATCTCGTGTTAGCTACGCCTTTAAATCATGTGAGTATTACATAGCCCCTTTTCCTCTCTTACACTTTATGGGGTGGAACATGAACATTATACAATACTACTGTTTACATTTACACAAACAACACAAATACAAATCCTCTTTACATTCATGTGTGCAATTTAAGCTTTATGCCTGAGTGCTAGTTGTGCTAACTTTTGTGTGCGATTTATGTGCAATCATTAACTATTCAAGCCGACGGTTTACAATGATAGATCTATTGAGTCTGACAAACCCACCCAGTTTGGGGTGATTGTTACCGACAACACAATTTTGCATGCTAGTTACAAAGGTTTGATTGTACTTGGTTACACAATAGCAGCTCTCCATAAATGCTTTATTTTATCATGTTATGTAAGGATTTGTTTTACAATCTATATGCTATCTATATACAAACCTGTGTTATACTCACCAACTTTTTAGTTGACTTTATTTTATTCATGTTTTAGGTACTAATGTGTGAGTTTGATCAAGATGTGCTACACATAGGCTTTGGACTTAGCTAATTTAAATAAAGAAGTTTATGTATTGCAATTATGTTTCTTTCTTGGATTTGGTTTTGTTTGAATGTTTGCAATGAAATTTGATGATTAATATATTTCAATTTAGCCAACCTTGTGCTCATGAACAGTCTACATGTCCCGCCCCGATGATTCCGCCATCGGTTGGGGTGTGACAGATTGGTATCAGAGCCTTGGTTATAGAGAACTAGGTTATTAGACACCCTTGACCTAGACTATAACTTTAGGACACCCACTTATGCCATGCTTCATGATTATGTGATATGTGCTACATGTTATGTGTTACATACTATGTGTTATATGCTATGTGTTACATGTTTTCTATGATTAGTTATTATTTTATTTTTGATGTCCTACTTATTAAAAATTCATGACTTATTAGACTATGCTTAGATAATAATTAAATAAACAATATTCCTACCTATACCCTAAAACCTCATAATATTCTTACCTACTCGTCTATTATCTTCTTAGCATGTGGAAACTTCATGGATCTAAATCTATATAAATTTTCTTTATTTCCCTGTTAAGATTTTTAAACTTTGTTAATTATTTGAGGACACGTGCAATCTGGAAGGGTGACACCTGTATTCTGGGTTTTCTGTCTAGGAAAGCATTTCGCATAAATCTCAATCAACCGAGGGACCCGTATGCTTTCCTGGGAATTCCCGGGATGAGTGTTTACTTATAGGCTAAAGCATGTCTCCTTGAAAATTATACGAGTTTAATTAACCTTAATGTGTCATAGTATTCAAGTGATTATATCACTATTTAAGTACAATCCCAACTATGAATTACTATTTTATTTGTTATCTTATTCTTTTTAAACCCAAACAACATTCATAAGTTCTCACATCTTTTCTTGTCTTGTGAAAATCTGTATAATGCCTCCCCGTTGTGCTCCCGTGGCCAACACCAACACCGACATCGCTACCATCCTTGCACAACTCGTAACTCAACTCACTCAAGCTAATGGTGCCACCAATGGTAACCATGGGGCAAATGGTGGTAATGGTGGAAATGGCGATGCCAACCCATCTCAATGCACCTTCAAGCATTTCAACTCATGTAATCCCCTCAAGTTTTATGGTACTGAAGGAGCTACGGGAATTTTTCAATGGTTCGAAAGTATTGAGAATACCTTTCTCAATAATGACTACCCCGATAACCTTCGTGTTCGTCATGCCACAAGTGTCTTACAAAAACGGGCACTCACGTGGTGGAATGGGGAAAAGAGGAATAGGGGTGTGGAGGTAGCAATGGCCTTACCTTAGGATGAGGTTAAAAGGCTAATGACTGAGGAATTCTGTCCTCGAAATGAGGTAAAGAAACTCGAAGCCGAATTTTGGGATCTTGCCCAAGATAGTGGTGAAAGCTTGGCATATACAACTCGGTTCCATGAGTTGAGTCTCCTCGTGCCCCACATGGTCACACCTTTATCACGCTGCATTGAAAAATATATTGGTGGATTATCTAGGCAAATTCAAGATATTGTCTTAGGGAGAAATCTCGCAACACTTGAAGATGTTATCCGTTTATCCGCTACCTTAACAGATAACCATGTGAAGGCGGGGACTCTTACTAAAAAGGGCACAAAGAAAGTCTCCGACATTGCAACTTCTTCCACCCACAACAAAGAAGCAACAACTGAACCCTCCCACAATAATAAGAAAAGAAAGGCTAGAAACTATACTATGGTCACTTCTGCTATCCTCGTTAACCAAGCTGCACCTATGGTTCAAGCACCGGTCAAAAAGCTATATGTTGGGATCTACCCGCTTTGTACCACATGCAACTATCATCATCCCCAAAGCATCCCATGTCGCCTTTGCACTTATTGTGGGAAATATGGCCATACGGTCAATGTTTGTAGGGCCAAAGCTCTTGCGGGCCAGGTCAACCCACCAAACCGAACCAACCCGCAAGTGGCTAATCAAGATGTTCACGCTATTGCAAATGGGCGTGCTCGTTATGAATGTGGAGACCCAATCATTTTCGTGACCAGTGCCCAAGATTTGTCAATGCTAGACAAGGCGGAGCTCGTGGGCGTGCTTTCAACATAAACGCCAATGAAACTCAGGCCAAAAATGATGTGGTCAATGGTACGTTCCTTGTTAATAGTCAATATGCCTCCATTTTATTTGATACCGGTGCCGATAAAAGTTTTGTGTCACTTAACTTTGAACCCTTACTTACAAAGACACGATCCCAATTAGAGAAAACCTTTACCGTCGAAATAGCAAATGGTGACTCTCTTACAATTGACTCCATTATCTATCATTGCTCCCTAGAACTTAATGATCATACGTTTCCAATCAACCTTGTACCAATGCCACTAGGAAGTTTTGATATCATCATTAGCATGGATTGGCTATCAAATCATCAGGCCGAAGTCATCTGTTTCGAAAAGTGCATCCGAATACCTCTATCATCGGGAGAAACGTTAAGAGTCTTTGGTGAAAAGCCTTGCAAAGTACTAAAGTTAATGTCATGCACTACCGCCCAAAAGTAGTTACGAAAGAAGTATATAGCCTTCTTAGCTCATGTTGTTCAAAGGGATGTCAAGAAGAAGAGTATCCAAGACATCACCATCATTCGGGATTTTCCCGAAGTATTTCCCGAAGATCTATCCGGTCTTCCACCCGTTCGACAAGTAGAATTTCGCATTGACCTTGTGCCGGAGCTAACCCCGTGGCTAGAGCTCTTTACCGTCTTGCACCTTCTGAAATGCAAGAACTTGCAAGTCAACTCCAAGAGCTCTCTGACAAGGGATTCATTCGTCCAAGTCATTCACCGTGGGGTGCACCCGTCTTATTCGTCAAAAAGAAAGATGGATCATTCCGCATGTGTATTGACTACCGCGAACTCAACAAGCTTACCATCAAGAACCGTTACCCTTTGCCTAGTATTGATGACCTCTTTGACCAACTTCAAGGTTCTACTTGCTTCTTGAAGATTGATCTTCGATCTGGTTATCACCAACTCCGTGTACAAGAGTAAGATATTCCAAAGACTGCTTTCCGAACAAGGTATGGACACTACGAGTTCATGGTCATGCCTTTTGGACTAACCAATGCACCCGCGGTCTTCATGGACCTCATGAATCGTGTGTGCAAACCGTACCTTGATAAATTTGTGATCGTCTTCATTGACGATATCTTAATCTACTCCAAGACTAAAGCCGAGCATGAACAACACCTTAGATTGGTTTTGGACCTTTCAAGGAAGGAACAACTATATGCCAAATTCTCTAAAATGTGAATTTTGGCTAAAAGAAGTTCAATTTCTTGGTCATATCGTCAACGACAAGGGAATTCATGTTGGCCCCGCTAAGATCGAAGCGGTTAAAAATTGGAATGCCCCGAAGACCCCCACCGAAGTTCGTTCATTTCTTGGTCTTGCGGGATATTATCGTCGTTTCATCTCAAATTTCGCTAAGATTGCTGTCCCTCTTACCGCTTTGACCCACAAGGGTAAAACTTATGAATGGGGACCAAAACAAGAAGAAGCTTTCCAAACTCTCAAGCAAAAGTTGTGCAATGCTCCTATTTTGACTCTCCCTGATAGGAATGATGATCTAGTTGTCTATTGTGGTGCTTCCAACCAAGGTCTCGGTTGTGTCCTCATGCAACGAGGCAAAGTAATCGCTTATGCATCAAGACAACTCAAGATTCACGAGAAGAATTATACGACGCACGATCTCGAGTTGGGTGCGGTCGTATTTGCATTGAAGATTTGGAGACATTACCTATATGGCACAAAATGTGTGGTGTTCACCGACCACAAAAGTCTTCAACACATCTTCAACTAAAAAGAACTCAATATGAGACAACGACGTTGGGTTGAACTCCTTAACGACTATGACTGCGAGATTCGTTACCATCCCGGCAAAGCGAATGTTGTAGCCGACGCTTTGAGTCGAAAGGACCATGTCATGCTTCAATGTGTTCGAATTCAAACCGACATTCAGAACCGCATCTTAGAAGCTCAACACGCCTCAGTCACCGAGGGTAACATGTATGAGGAAATGTCGTGTGGTGTTGAACTTCAACTTGAATCAAATCCAAATGGCTTACTTTATTACTTGAAACGTATTTGGGTTCCCAATCGCGATGATCTCCGTACATTTATTATGAACGAGGCTCACAAGACTCATTATTCTATTCATCCTGGTGCGAATAAAATGTACCAAGATCTTCGCGAACAATATTGGTGGCCCGGTATGAAAAAGGACATTGCTCTCTATGTTGCCAAATATCTAACGTGCTCAGGTCAAAACCGAACACCAACGTCCTTCCGGATTACTTGAACAACCGGAAATTCCCGTGTGGAAATGGGAGAACTTAGCTATGGATTTTATTACCAAACTCCCTCGCACCTCAAGTGGTTATGATAGCATCTGGGTGATCATTGATCGTCTCACCAAATCTGCTCATTTCTTGCCTATCCGTGAAGACTATCGGGTTAAGAAACTAGCTCGAATTTACATTGATGAAATTGTGAGCCGGCATGGTGTTCCCTTAAAGATAATCTCCGATAGGGATGCTCGTTTCACCTCTCGCTTTTGCCAATCTCTCCAAACGGCTCTTGTTACACGATTGGATTTGAGCACGGCTTACCATCCCCAAACTGATGGTCAGACCGAGCGAACAATCCAAACTCTTGAGGATATGCTTAGAGCTTGTGTAATTGATTTTGGTGGCAATTGGGATTCACATCTATCCCTAATCGAATTCTCCTACAATAATAGCTACCACAAGAGTATCAATATGGCTCCATTCGAACCTCTCTATGGTCGCAAGTGTCGTTCTCCTATCTGTTGGAACGAGATTGGTGAAGCACAAATCACCGGTCCCTAGCTAATTCAAGAAACATCCGGCAAGATTATCCAAATCCGTGACAACATTCGAGTAGCGAGAAGTCGTCAAAAGAGTTATGCCGACAAACGACGAAAACCCTTGGAATTCCAAGTCGGTGACCTTGTCCTTCTAAAGGTGTCTCCGTGGAAGGGTGTGATCCGTTTTGGAAAGAAAGGCAAATTATCACCTCTCTATGTGAGTCCATTTAAGATCCTTGAAAGAATTGGGAAAGTGGATTACAAACTCGACTTACCTCCATCACTTGGCAATGTGCATCCTACTTTTCACGTGTTTAATCTAAAGAAATGTCTTGCTGATGAGAATCTTCACATACCTCTTGACGACGTGCACATTAACGAAACGATGCACTTCGTTGAGAGACCAGTAGAGATCATGGATCGTGAAATCAAACAGCTCAAGCGAAGTCGTATTCCTATTGTCAAAGTTCGTTGGGAATCTAAGCGTGGTCCTGAATTTACTTGGGAACGAGAGGACCAAATGAAGCTCAAGTACCCCCATCTTTTTACTGATGCCGTCGCTTCCTTTAGCTAAATTTCGGGACGAAATTCCCTCAACATGGGGAGACTGTAACATTTCTGATTTATAGTATCCATATTTCGATTCAATGCAATGCATTTCAAACCCAATTCTAGTGCGCTGTTTTATTCTATTCGTACCATCAATTAAATACTATATTTCAATGCAAATCCGCAAATTTTACTCGGTTATAACCTACTAAACACTACATAAGTATCTATTTATACAAATATGTCAAAGACTAAAGTTACAAGGTATGATGTTGAAAAGTAACAAGAAACCCTAATAGGCACGGTCGCACCTCGTTCTGGCACGGTCGCGCCAAGTGCTATGGCACGGTCGCGCGCCTTGCTTTGGAACGGGGGCGCCCGGTGCCTTGGCACGGTCGCGCCTCATATGGACACGGTCGCGCCTCTCATCAGTTGAAACGTAAAAACGATCTTTAATTCTAAACTCGTTCAATTCCGTAACGGTTGTACACGTTCAGCTGTTAACAATCATCATTAGTCGATTAAACATCGACATTACACCTGAATTAAAAACCAATTACAGATTTTTAAACTAAACCGTCGACCTCTTCATTTTTGCTCACCAAATCCACCATTCTGATCTCAATCCTCCCAAGCAAACTGTAGGTCCCTTCGTGTGTGTCGGATCGTTGCATGCAAGTGGTCTACTAGTCGGACCGGGTGCGGAATACCCGTGACTAGGCGGAGTGTCTAACTAAAACAAAGTAAACCAACACGAGAGTCACAATAAAAGCTCTTTCTATTATAAACACTCGACGGTTACAGAGATAATACAAATTGCGTACTTAACAAACTGAGTTCGTCTAAGATATGAGTTCTGCGTACTTATCCTCTGTGAACCAAACCTATTTATACAGACCTGATGCCTGCGCACTTAGCAAGTGCGCAGGACCAAATGCTCTTGCGTACTTAGCAAGTACGCATGGGTCTTCCTGCATACTTGCTAAGTACGCAGGAGCTTTCTCCTGCGCACATGTAAGTGCGCAAAACACTTAGAAGAAATGCAACATACACTATGTAAAAGTAAATACAACTCGATAAACTATTACATAACGACTCTTACATACAAAGACAAATTACAGACATTAGAAATACAAACTAAGACTCTATCCAGAGTGTTGTCACAGGAAAGTGCATCAACAAACTCCCGCTTGACAACAGCTCGGGATTTTCATCGTCTTCAGTCTTCAATCTTCAGTCTTCACAGCACTGGTCCCTTAGCTTCCATCTTCTTCTTGTAATCAAGGCAGAACTTAATCACCTTGTCATATTTAGAAGCAAGGAGCTTTGTCCATTCGTCCGTGTGGACACAGTAGCGTTCCGCTAGTACCTACAGATCTTTCACAGAAAAGTTGATGAAGCAGACTTCATCAAAGATTCTGATCAGTTCTTTTGGTACTGTGTTCCCACTCTCGGAACGAACCTTTCCCATGATCACAGCCTCGCCCATTTTTTGGATCTACGTACCAATACCAGATGTCACCAAGAATATCCTGAGATAACTTGCTCAAGGGAATCTTAGTTTCACATTGCACTGGCTTGTATACCAATCTCTTTATGTGCTTCTTAGTCACAGGATGTACAACGTGCTTATCCTTGACTCTTCTGGGCACTTGAGGCTTGAAGTATTCAAATTTCCCTGATCTTGCTTCCCACTGTAGTGTTACCCACAAACCCATTGCTACTGCATGACTCGAGTGACTCAGCAGGTCGCGGTTTACGAGGTTCACAAGGTCGTACTTGGGCAAAGAGTTGAACGCCTCACTGGTTGGTTTCAAGTATTGAACCCCCCAAAATCTTTTGATGGCGAACAACTGCTTGTCCTCCTCGAACCTAACAGCCAAGATCATACTTGAAGCTTCGTGCTTGTCTGTGATGGACGTCTTTTGCCACACGGGAGCTGGACCCTTAGATGATGCAGAAGGCATGTCTTTGTCTTTTGGTGCCTCGGGGTCCACAGGTGTAGGGTCGACTGGGGAGGCTTCAGTTGTAGCTTCAACATTACTTGCCATGTCAACTGAGCCTCTGTCGAGCAGAGATTCGAGCGATGCTACTTCAAAGATCTCACCATCCTCTAACTCGTACTCTCCTTCCCCGTCGCCCTTGGGAATCTCTATCACCACATCCTCATCTTCATCATTCCAGTCATCACCAGAGTCGATCTCTCCTTCTTCTAGATTGAGGAGAGCATCGATCTGTGCTTCTTTAGAGTAGTCAGGCTCTAGATATAGGATCTCATCATCAGATAAGTCCTTAAGTACTTCAGCCACTGACTTCCCTTTCTCACCACCACCACCAGATGTATCACCACCCTCTTGCTGAGTAGACTCCCCCTCAGCCATTGGAACAGAAGAGATGGGCACAATCGCCAAAGCTTGGTGCTCACCTCCACTAAGACCGGCTTCAGGATCCTTGTCTCTATCATCATCCTTAGTCAAGTCGACTGGATGACAAGGCTCAGCACCAGTGGATTTATTTTCTTTCTCTTTCTCTTTCTCTTTCTCTTTATCTTTCTCTTTCTCTTTCTCTTTTTCTTTTTCTTTCTCCCCCTGAGCACCAAGCTTCTTGGTCAGTTCTTCAACTAATTTGACCATCGCTTCGTGGTCTTTTCTCTGCAAATCCATCCTTAGCTCAAGTGAAGTTCTGTGGCCTAGAATCATTTCATTGGTTTTCATCAGCAGCTCGTTCTGTGCCATAACATTCTTCAGTTGCTCATTTGTCCCTGTTCTCTGGCTATGGAGAATCCTAACTTCATCGGCCAGGGAATTAATCTGTGCTTGTTGAGCTTCAGACTCCTCCTTTGAATTTTGAATGGTCTTCAACAGTTCAGCAACTTGGGTCTCTAAGATATTGATCCTTGCATCATACGGATCAGAATGCCTAGATGATGAGGCTTCAGCATTATGGATGGGGAGGAGAAGATAGTGTCAAAGTCAAACCCTTGTGAGAAATCACCATAGTTGAAGGGTTGACCTGACGGCTCATTGGTGTGAGGTGGGTGTGGGGATGTAATGATGGGAGTGGGTGTTATGGTTGGGGTGATGGTGACTGACTCCGTGAGAAGTGGAGTAGTCACCGTCACCTGGACGGTTGGAGTAGGGAGGGTCACCGTCACAGGAATCTCCTCTGCGACCGCTGTGACTGCCACATTATCTTGTACTAGTGGCCTTCTCCTCCTTTTGTACAGTTGCTATGCTGGTGGGGTAGATTCTAACTCTGGACTGTCAGCTGCAGGTTGTACTTGCTGCACAGTCGGGATCTCTACAACCCTGGGGATAGCAACCTCTTGCCTATCGCCCCTCTTCTTGTTGGCACTCTCTTGCCTTTGTCTTTGTAGAGCAGCGTCAGAGTCAGAAGTCGGCTCATATTCGCTGCTCGAGCTTTGTCGATTTCTTTTTGAAGATGACGCAGGCAGGGTTACCTGTGCCAATCTCCTCGGGTGTGCCTGGGATGGTGCGTCATCGGAATCAGAAGAATCTGATTCTGTTGCTTCTGAATCGGATTCCTCAGCACCACCATCACCACCTTCGTCATCACCTCCATCACTTTCATTCTCATCTTCTTGTTGTTCATCAGAATCATCACTCATCTCTGGTGCCGAATTGGGACTATACCAATTCCAATCTTCTGGTGCGACATATGCTTCATTAAGCAGGTGGCCAAAAAGTTCAGTATGCATAGGGGTAGGATCTACACTGCCTGGCTTTAGAAACTGAGCAAATACTCTCTTGTCCACCCGTTTTACTTGCAGTCTCTCCCCGATAGCACGTAGGTTTGGCAATGCATCATCAATCAAAAGTTACACAAACCTCGGGTACAATAGGAACCTAAACTTCTCTGCTGTATTAATCTGATCATTGATTGCTTTGAAGATGTAGCGAGAGAAGTTGTAGCCCCTATTAAGATACAAGCCCACCATGGCTGCTGCAAGGTCATGACCCATGGCATCTTTCCCCGCTTTTCTGGACGAGATGCACACGATCATGATGTGGGCAAAATACCGCCATTGATCCAAAACCCACATCTTCTTGTAAGAGGCATAGTCCCTCGCTCCGACATATCCCATTCTATGCCTCCAACATCCATCCACATAGTAATCTGGATAGGATGTCGGGTCGGTAGCGAGGTCTCCGAACTGCAGAACCCTTCTTATTGTATCCTCAGAGAAAGCAATAGCCCGACCATCAATGGTAGCCCTTATGACATTAGGGGATACCGTGCAGTCATGCTCTGCCGTCTCCCAGAATTGCTCTAAGTAAGGTCTTGAGACGGTTGGGTCAGCTGAGATTGCATAACTTATTTTTGATCGGTTCAAAAAGTCAATGATCTGCCGATACTGCAAAGCTGCCCCTTTCCACTCAGGTTGAGTGTTTGCTAACAAGTTGAACTCATCAGTGAATGCCGGAGCCATAGTCTGCAGAAACACACAGAAAACATAATCAGAACAACATATATTATTGAAGATGAACAAACATGACACGGTATAGTAGTTACATTATGAACAAAAATTTCAGACTTGAAAATTTTTCTAAGTGTTGGTCCTGCGCACTTAGCAAGTGCGCAGGATTTTCCTCTTGCGTACTTAACAAGTACCCAGGAATTTCTTCTTGCGTACTTGCTAAGTGCGCAAGAACAACACATGGTCAAAATTTCAGAATTTTTAAGAAAATCACAGATTGCTCAAAGACCGGGTCAAGTAGGTCGCCAATAGGTCGGAATCAAGGATTCGAACTTATGGGACCATTATTAACACCAGTAACTACCAAACCAAGACCAATTTCGACTTAAAAAGTCGCCCAATCCCACTGTCGATTAAAATTCCACCGACGGCTAGAATCGAGGACGAAATGGATGAATATGGAGTCGATTAAGAACCCTATTAGCATAGAAAAGTCAATAAGTTACCCAAACAACCCCAATTTTACCCAAAATATTTCGGATTTAACCTAAAGATTTCTAAGTCAGAATCGGTCCAATGTCACGATTTAATGGATGGAAATCGCCTAGATTCTCACCAATGAGATGAAATGAGATGATGAAACTATAGACGGGACGAAAAAATGGTTTAGACACACTTGATTTTGAGTTAAATTTGCAGAGGGAAGGTGATCGGTTTGAAAGCTTGAAACTGAAAGAATTTTCTAAGTGTCACTTTTATACCCCTCACTTATCGGTCGTGCGTACTGGTTAAGTGCGCACGAGTTAACTCTTGCGTACTTACAAGTACGCAGGACTTAACTCTTGCGCATTTACAAGTGCGCAAGACTAACTTATGCGTACTTGCTAAGTGCGCAAGGTTTACTTCGTGCGAACTTGACAAGTACGCACAAGCATTAAGTGCGCAAATTTGAAACTCAGATTTATGAAGATTTTCAGATCAAATAACGAACAAGATAAAAGTATTCAATCACGAGGTTTCAAATACAATTCACGAAGGTTAAACATAAAATATTTTTGGCTTTTTCTGATTAAGCTTGAACAATACATAAACTTAAAATCTTTTTGTTCTTTTCTAGATAGATATATACAAGTATTCACACCAACTATTTTTTATCAAAGACACGAGCAGAGGATCATATCAGGCTATCTTTTAGCAAAAACGATACAAAATAAACATCAAAGAATATGGGATCATGTCATGGATTACTCTTTATTCATACGTAATAAGCACATAAACAAGTAATTCAAGTTGACAATATTATAAGATTTGAAACTATACGCATTTTTGTATCATGTTCTTGTGTATTAAGGTATTAATTATAAGACATACAACGTGTACCCCACTGAAATGCTATTTTAACTTGCACTATCTCAAGGCATCTAAGATTTTCCCAATGATTTTCTAGATTTTCAGAATGAAGCTACATCTATTAGCACAGGAAAAATCAAGCAGAATCCATAAGGATTATCAGGAATCATAAGATTCATAATCGAGTGATTCATTTGTCTTGGTTTTATGTGATTTTCTTCTTTGAATATCGGGATGATGATTCAGGATAGTAGATATGGTGTTTGATTATCAGGTAAGGGGATCCAACTTTTATCTGGATTTGATTTCAATGAATCAGGAGTGATTCAAGGGTGAATACATGCTCAACAGTTAATGTAGAGACATGTCTTGATTCAATCTCTCTTTGCATACTTGTGAGTATGGGCAGTGAGATGAACCGCATTAATTGTGCTAACGACATAACCCGAAACTGATCTCAAAAGAAAATTATTGCCAAAATCTAACATCCTTTATCTGATAATGATCTTTTCTATTCTTTTACGCACACACGCTTACAAACATGGGTTCAAATCACGGTTGTAATTTAGATTTAGTTTCCACACTACTAGTGATTCAAAGACACATACAGCCTACTGACAATTCAAATTACTTGTAAAGAAATAGATTAAAAACATAATAATTTAAACAATTATGTAAACATGACGCAATCATTTCCCATATGAGCAGTCTATGGTGTTTAGATCATTTCTGATGTACTATCATTTCCTCTTTTCTCAAGTTAACTTTGAAATTTTCTCCATTTTTTTTTTTTTGGTTTTTGTAAAATATTTTAAAGACTAAAAGAACTATACAGAATATTTAAAAGAATTAAAAATTTAACTTTCATGAATTGAATTGAGTTAAGAAAACTTAGTTTTCACTCAGGATTGAACATTCCTATCAAGTTGACAAGATGCTCAAAACGGGATCGATCAAATGCCTTTGTGAAAAGGTCAGCAAGATTGTCATCCGTGTGAACTTTTACAAGTTCAATTAAATGCTTTTCAGCACAGTCACGGATGAAATGATGGCGAATCTCTATATGTTTAGTTTTGGAATGTTTCACCGGGTTATTTGTGATGGACATGGTGGCATTGTTGTCAATGAATAGAGGAGTTCCAGTGAAGTTTAAGCCGTAGTCTCTCAACTGTTGCTGAATCCACAGTATCCGAGAACAACTGCTCGCTGCAGCAATGTATTCTGCTTCACAAGTTGAGACAGAAACCGTTGACTGCTTCTTACACTTCCAGGAGACCAGTCTGTCTCCTAAGAATTGACATCCACCAGAAGTTGACTTTCTGTCAAGGTTACAACCGCCATAATCTGAATCAGTGTAGACTTTGAAGTCGAATGACTGCTGCTTAGAGTACCAAATACCTAATCAGGGTTTCCCTTTCAGGTATCTGAAAATTCTCTTCACGGCTATCATATGTGACTCCTTTGGTTGAGACTGAAACCTTGAGCACAAACATACAGCAAACATTATATCGGGTCTTGAAGCTGTGAGATACATAAGTGATCCGATCATCCCACGGTACAATCTGCTGTCTACATCCTTTCCATCTTTGTCAGGATGCAAACCATGATTGACTGGGATAGGTGTACCATAAGTACTACTATCATTCATCTTGTATTTTGATAAGATGTCCTGCACATACTTAGTTTGATGTAGATAAATGCCATCCTCTCTTTGACTGACTTGCAGACCCAGAAAGAACGACAATTCACCCATATTACTCATTTCAAATTTGGACTTCATCACCTGCTCGAATTCCCTACACATCCCTTCATTGGTAGACCCAAAAATGATGTCGTCGACATATACTTGTACAAGAAGAATGTCACCTCCTGCTTTCCTAATGAAGAGAGTCGAGTCAATCTGTCCACGGTCTAAACCATTGGACAGTAAATGCTTAGATAATGTCTCATACCATGCCCGCGGTGCTTGATGAAGACCATAAAGTGCTTTGTCGAGCTTATACACTTTATTGATATTATGCGGATCTTCAAAACCGGGAGGCTGAGTGACATAGACTTCTTCATGAACTTTACCATAAAGGAAAGCACTCTTCACATCAAGTTGATAGACCTTGAAGCCGACATATGTGGTATAAGCCAAGAACAGTCGAATGGCTTCAATTCTAGCAACTGGGGCATATACTTTCGTGTAATCCAAGCCCTCTTGCTGATAAAAACCCTGAACAACCAATCTTGCTTTGTTCTTCACAACAACATGGCAATCATCCGTCTTGCATTTGAACACCCATCTGGTTCCAATTGGCTGAAAGCCTTTTGGCAAGTCAACAAAATCCCACACGTGCAACTTTTGGAATTGAGACAATTCATCTTGCATCGCCTCAATCCAGCAGTTGTCAGTGAGAGCCTCCTTCACATTCTTCGGCTCTAACTGGGACACAAATGCAGCATGCAGACATGTTTCCTTGACACCAGTGACAAGTATCTCTGTGTAAAGACTAGTGTTCTCAGTGATGGTTCGATGACTAGTCTGATTCCTATGCACTCTTGTCTCCGGTACAATTGGTTCCTGAATTTCTGGATCAAGATTCGTGCTTAACTCCCCCATTTCCTGTGTTCCAGAGGAAGAAGATTCAATGTTAATTGGATCAGCTGGAGCTTCATTTCCTACAGTTGTGTTAGGATTAGCTGGAGCGTCATCTCCAACGACAAGAACATCTTCACTGTTATCACTATCATGAGTTCCAGATGCAGATGCAGCATTGGAATCAGGAGTTACAATCGGTACAGTAGCACGAGTAGAGAAGCTGGAGTCATCGCTGCCACCCAAAAAATCATAGACATTTGCAGCGTCATCTGCAGATATATCAGGAAGATTGAATGACTTGAATAGCGCATTATAATCAAAACCCCAAGCTGGACCTGTTGGTTCGGGTGGAATGCTATGTTCACTACAATCCACTTCAAACCATTCCTCGACAGTACGAGTTCCTATGTTGTACACTCTCTTGCAAGGCGATTTGGCAACGTATCCTAAGAAGATGCCTTCCACCACTTTTGCATGAAACTTAGACTGGCGGTCTTTGTACTGTAGCAGCAAGGAGCAAGGATTACCGAAAGGAACTAGGTAATCAAGATTGGGAAGTCGATTGTTGATTAACTCGTAACAAGTCTTGTTGTGCCTCTTCACTACCAGAACTCTGTTTAAGACGTGACACGCTGTATTAACTGCTTCTGCCCAGAAAGTGACAGGAAGCTTTGCATCCGACAGCATAGTCCTTGCAGTCTCAATCAGTGTTCTGTTCTTCCGTTCAGCAACTCCATTCTGCTGAGGCGTGTACGGCGCGCTGAATTCGTGACGGATCCCTTTCTTGAGACAGAAAAGCTCCATCAAATTATTCTTGAACTCAGTTCCGTTGTCGCTCCTTATCCTTCTAACTTTCAGCTTGCAAAGAGATTCCAAGCTCAGAATCAAGTATTGAAGGATATCAGCAGTCTCGTCTTTAGTACCTAAAAAATGCACCTGTAACATTTCTGATTTTCATCATGTAATCGTTTGATTTCAATAAACAAACACATTTCAGTTTCGATTCGTGTACAAACAAACTACGATGCAGTTACATATACAAACTATTCTATTACAATAACAAATTAAACAAAAACACCATTATCTCACAAGCCCCGAGGACCAAAAACTGACAAAACTCAAAAAAAACTACAAAACTAGTCAAGCACGGTCGCGCCTAGGACTAGGCACGGTCGCGCCTGCAGACCTAAG
Organism: Smallanthus sonchifolius; assembly: GCA_023525975.1. Taxonomy (NCBI): domain Eukaryota; kingdom Viridiplantae; phylum Streptophyta; class Magnoliopsida; order Asterales; family Asteraceae; genus Smallanthus; species Smallanthus sonchifolius. Next base: position 22,686,226 of record CM042030.1, on the reverse strand, counting down.
CACGGTCGCGCCTAAAGTAGGCACGGTCGCACTGATGAACCCACTTGACTCTGCAGAAGTCAAACCATACCATACCCTTTGAATTCGCGAAATTTAAAATAAAGAAAAGCCGGTTTTCACGCGTCAGACCTTACTCGACTGAATTCAACTTGCAACACGCCTAAATTGTCCTCCAATTTGCACATTTGTTTAATCCCATACCCACCACAACCAAGTCTCGCGAATTAAACAATTGAGAGCAAGTTGCAGGCTTCCTACACCCTCATATACACCCACTCAATCTCTCAGAACTCTCACTCGACGCTCACAACACCTCTGTCGTCCGATTGATCGCCAAGAAACGAAGCCGCTCGACCCGTAGCCGACCGCATTCGATTGCCCACTTTCAGCAAGTAAGTAACACGTCTTCAGCTTTGTATCTACCTCTACTACGAAAGCCTTATATCAATTCGTAGTAGAAACACTCAAATCGATCCGATTTTGAACCAAAAAGCTGAAACATAAATTTTACTCGAACTACACTCTAGACAAGATATAAATACAATTAAACTATGTAGAAACATTCGTAATCATCCACTAAGTGAAAGCCCTAAGAATCCAGAAGCTATTAATATAAGAATCGATCGAATTGCGTCTGAAAAAGGCCCGACACGGTCGCGCTCATCCCTAAGCGCGGTCGTGCCTGACCAAGCACAGTCGTGCCCCAGGTGTGGCCCGGTCGTGCTTACCGAGCAAACAAGTCTTGACCAAAAACAAACACTAGACGCGGTCGTGCCAGATACGAGCACGGTAGTGCTCTATGTCCAGACCCTCTGTAGTGACTTCTGACTCGACCACGGGCGCGCTCTGACCACCACGGTCACGCCCGGCAACGAGCGCGGTCGTGCCCTACTTGAGCACGGTCGTGCTCCTTGACCTGAATCAATTATTTTTCTGTTTTAAAGTCTATTTAACATATTTTAGCTAAAAAATTTCAAAATGTAATTATAAAAATTATTTTATAAAATCCCAAGACCCGGGAATCATTTATAAACCAAATCCTTGATTTAGAGATTTAAAACGATTAATTCCCAATAGTTCGAAACCGATGAAATCGTGAGTTTATATAATCATTTTTATAAAACCATTTATACAAATGTATATTTTGACTTAAACAAATATTATTTATTTAAATTTATATTTAAATAAATATAAATATATATCAGTTATTTAAATTTACATTTTAAAGAATATATATATCACTACTATTTAAAATGTACTAAATAGATAAATAAAATTATTTATTTATTTATTTCAAACAAACCCTAAACATACAAATCCATTTTTCGACATAAAAATAACACAAACAATGACACGCGTTATACATTTATCCAATAGGTCAAACGTAGCGACCTACAACACGCTTGGTATTTTTGTTGATCTGTGCAAACTACACTACCCAACACAAGTGAGTTTTACATAGCCCCTTTTCCTTTTTACACATATTTTGGGGTGAAACATGTTCCTTCAACAACTCGCTATTTACAACTACGTGCGTACAATTCTACCATATGGTCATATGTGTTTATTTATGCTTTGTGCCTGAATACTAACTGTTAAGGCTACATACACATGACATACTCGTGCAATTATACAACACATACACAGGACATACTCGTGCAATTATACAATACATACACATGACATACTCGTGCAATTATACTACACATACAACGGGATAGCATGTGTTGCTATGCCCTTCATTGGGCTAACATTGGTATGTTATGCCCTCCATTGGGCCAACATTGGTATGTTGTGCCCTTCATTTGGTTAACATTGGTATGTTATTCAATTACAAGGTTACATCTGTGCAACTAGCTTAACTTAGATTCTCCATAAATGCTTCTTAAACCATGTATCATACGAATTGTACACAAAACATTTGAACTTTACTTGTGGTGTCAAAACCTATGTATGCTCACCAACTATTTATAGTTGACACTCTCATTTTAAACATGTTTCAGGTACTAAGCTTTGAGCTCATATCCAAGATGCTACACATAGGAACTGGACCTAGTATCTAAATTGATAAAGAAATTTTGTATTTTGACTCTTGAAAACATTCTACTTGATTACTTGAACTATGAAATGGAATTGGTTTTTTAATATATTACAACTTTAGTCAACCATGAGCTTATGAACAGTCTGCACGCTTCACGCCCCGACGTTTCCGCCGCCGGTTGGGGTGTGACAGATTGGTATCAGAGCCTTGGTTATAGGGAATTAGGTTATTAGACACTCTTGACCTAGACTATAACCTTAGGACACCCATACAATGCCATGCTACTACGTGTTACATGATTACTTCTTGTAGAAATATTTCTATATACTATCATAAGTAATTACATTACATGATGCGATACATGATGACTTATGTGTCACACTACCTGATAACTTTTGTGCTTACATTCATTACTATCTACATGCTATGTGTTACATGTTCATTAACTCAGGTGTTGGTTTACTTGCTACCTAAAATGTTTATTAGAATTCATGACATATTAGGTGTACCTAGGCAATAAACTGATCAAACAATATTCACACCCATAGCCTAAACCACATATCCCTCTTGCCTGCTTCTATGTCGTCATCATCATCGCTTGTGGAACATCATACTCATGGACGCTAGTCTATTAAATTTTCTTTTGCACCTCGTTAAGGATTTTAGACTTGGATAATTATTAAAAGACACGTGCAATCTGGAAGGGTAACACCTGTACCCTGGGTTTTCTGTCTAGGAAAGCATTTCATATAAATCCCAATCAACCGAGGGATCCGTGTGCTTTCGTGGGAATTCCCGGGATGAGTGTTTACCTATAGGCTAAAGCACGTCTCCTTGAAAATTTTATAAGTCTAATTAACCTTAATATGTCATAGTGTTCAAGCAGTAATATGATTACTTGAATACCATCCGAACTATGAAATAAATGTGTTATTATTCCTCCTATCCTAAATTTCAACAAATTTTTATAAATCCTCACAACTCTTTTATATCATTCTCTTTTTGTATAGAATGCCTCCTCGTCATAACAGCAACCGCCGCAACACCGACAACGCCAACAATAGCACCGACACCAATACCGACAATGCCAACAACAACAATAACACCAACCTTGCCACTCTCCTCACTCAGCTAGTAACTCAACTAACTCAAGCCAACAACAACAATAATGGAAACGCCAGTGGTAGTGCTAATACTGGTGGTGGCAGCGGTGCCGACCCACCACAATGTACCTTCAAACACTTCAACTCGTGTAATCCCCTCACATTTTATGGCACCGAAGGAGCCACGGGACTCCTTCAATGGTTTGAGAGTATTGAGAACACTTTTCTCAATAGTGACTGTCCCGACAACCTCCGTGTTCGTCATGCCACCAGCATCTTCCAGAAACGGGCGCTCACCTGGTGGAATGGTGAGAAAAGAACTAGGGGCCTGGATGTGGCAATGGCTCTACCGTGGGAAGAATTGAAAAGGGTCATGACCGAGGAGTTCTGTCCTCGAAATGAAATGAAGAAGTTGGAAGCTGAGTTTTGGGATCTTACCCAAGACAGCGGTGAAAGTATGGCCTACACAACTCGTTTCCACGAGTTAAGTCTTCTTGTGCCCCACATGGTCACACCATTAGCCCGATGCATTGACAAATACATAGGTGGTTTACCTAGGCAGATTCAGGATACTGTCCTAGGAAGAAACCCAGCAACTCTTGAAGACGCTATTCGCCTAGCTGCCACATTAACTGATAACCACGTGAAGACGGGTACATTAACAAGGAAGGGTGCAATGAAAGTCACTGACCCAGCAGCCCCTTTTGAACCCCCTAGAGAAGACAAACCCAAACTTCCCCAATACAATAAGAAACGAAATTTCGCGATCGCTATCCCTGCGGTACCAATCAACCAAGCTGCTCCACTAAACCATTTGAACCAGAATAAGAAACCATATATGGGCAACAACCCTTTGTGCAACACATGCAATTATCATCACTTCCTAAAAATGCCATGCCGTCTATGTGCCAACTGTGGGAGATATGGCCATACTACCAATGTTTGCCGATCTGGACCGCCCATTACTCAAACCAACCAAGGGAACAGGACCGTGCAGCAAGGGATAAACCCAGTGGTTCCGGCTATTACTGATGGACGAGCTTGCTTTGAATGTGGCGACCCAAACCATTTCCGTCACCGATGTCCCCGGATTGTCAACGTTGTCCAAGGTGGTGCTCGTGGACGTACTTTCAACATAAACACCAACGAAAATCAAGTCAACACCGAGACAGTGAATGAGACCAATTGAAGCTAGTGCAAGATGGAGTCAAATGATGAAGACCCAATCTAGAATAAAATTTCGCACTATAATCATTTACGTTATCTTGTCATTGTTTGAACTATTTACACCTACCGCTGTTTGGCACTATTAATTAAAAAAAAAAAAAGGGGTTGAGCTTGCTAGCCAATTTCAAGAAGATGAGTCTTTCCGCATGAGCATTTACCATACATACAAACACCGACACCTTAAAACTCGTCTACCCGCATTTTTTTTCTTTCATGAATATCAAACAACACGCTTGTCCTCGACACTCGACCACCTATGCAAACAAATTCATTAATGTACGTCACTCATGAGATTCAATAGCTTACACACGAACATCCACAAATCACATGAGACGCAGTTATTCACAAACATACATGATACATGCAACGTAGTCGTTTACCATATACATGATTGATTACACGCTACATGAACCTTAGTTGTTTACAACATACACGATACAAGATCGATTACATGATACATGAAGCTAAGTTGGGTGCAATATACACAGTACTAGATTAACCACATAATACATAAAGCTTGGTTGCCCACGATACTCAATATGTTTACATCATACATGAAAAACTTATTTGTTTCCATTATACATGAAACTCATTTGTTGCTACATACATGGTACTAAACTATTCACACTATACATGCTTACAATATACATAACACTAGATCATACATATAGTGAGTGCTTACATATTACACGGAACTAAATTGCTTACAATTGTTGCAATTGACCTTGCTATCTAGGTATACAATTAACGCATACGTGAAAACGGTAGTTACAAATTATGTGATTTTGTGTTACCCCCTGGTCCCACACACAATGGGATGAACTATACGGACCATACGACGATTTGGATAATTACGGGTGCACACGAAATTATACAAATCAGCGCATGGAAAGCATAGCAAATTCTATAGTGTGCTATGACGTGAAACCTAGCATGATATACAATAACGAAACTGATGAAATACGACAAGGGCATGGTGGATACGCCGCTGGTACTTCCTATATATAAGTGTTCCTATCATATTATCAGCAGTAGCGTTATTCGTATCACTTAAAGTTTCATGTTGTTTAACGGGCCAATGTTTGTGAAACCACTTAACCACTGACAATACTTAAGCATAGTAGGTTACTTCTTGAACAAATTCTAATCATCAAATTCCCATCAACACTGTTCCCAGTAATGCATCTCACCTTTGGAGCCCAACGTATCCTTCCAACAGTTTCTCCTTAATCCTCTTAACCTAACTCATTAATACTACTCATACCTGACCTCGGGTAACAGACCTAAGCTGGTTGTTAATTACTATACCCCCCCCCCCCAGTCAAATCCCCTACCTTAAATCCATCGGAAATTCCAGACGCGGTCCCAAGTTTACATGGGAACGCGAAGACCAAATGAAACTCAAGTATCCTCACCTATTCACCAATTCTGCAACCTCAACTAGTTGAATTTCGAGACGAAATCCCCTCAACAAGGGGAGACTGTAACATTTCTGATTTTCATCATGTAATCGTTTGATTTCAATAAACAAACACATTTCAGTTTCGATTCGTGTACAAACAAACTACGATGCAGTTACATATACAAACTATTCTATTACAATAACAAATTAAACAAAAACACCATTATCTCACAAGCCCCGAGGACCAAAAACTGACAAAACTCAAAAAAACTACAAAACTAGTCAAGCACGGTCGCGCCTAGGACTAGGCACGGTCGCGCCTGCAGACCTAAGCACGGTCGCGCCTAAAGTAGGCACGGTCGCGCTGATGAACCCACTTGACTCTGCAGAAGTCAAACCATACCATACCCTCTGAATTCGCGAAATTTAAAATAAAGAAAAGCCGGTTTTCACGCGTCAGACCTTACTCGACTGAATTCAACCTGCAACACGCCTAAATTGTCCTCCAATTTGCACATTTGTTTAATCCCATACCCACCACAACCAAGTCTCACGAATTAAACAATTGAGAGCAAGTTGCAGGCTTCCTACACCCTCATATACACCCACTCAATCTCTCAGAACTCTCACTCGACGCTCACAACACCTCTGTCGTCCGATTGATCGCCAAGAAACGAAGCCGCTCGACCCGTAGCCGACCGCATTCGATTGCCCACTTTCAGCAAGTAAGTAACACGTCTTCAGCTTTGTATCTACCTCTACTACGAAAGCCCTATATCAATTCGTAGTAGAAACACTCAAATCGATCCGATTTTGAACCAAAAAGCCGAAACATAAATTTTACTCGAACTACACTCTAGACAAGATATAAATACAATTAAACTATGTAGAAACATTCGTAATCATCCACTAAGTGAAAGCCCTAAGAATCCAGAAGCTATTAATATAAGAATCGATCGAATTGCGTCTGAAAAAGGCCCGACACGGTCGCGCTCATCCCTGAGTGCGGTCGTGCCTGACCAAGCACAGTCGTGCCCCAGGTGTGGCCCGGTCGTGCTTACCGAGCAAACAAGTCTTGACCAAAAACAAACACTAGACGCGGTCATGCCAGATACAAGCACGGTCGTGCTCTATGTCCAGACCCTCTGTAGTGACTTCTGACTCGACCACGAGCGCGCTCTGACCACCACGGTCACGCCCGGCAACGAGCGCGGTCGTGCCCTATTTGAGCACGGTCGTGCTCCTTGACCTGAATCAATTATTTTTCTGTTTTAAAGTCTATTTAACATATTTTAGCTAAAAAATTTCAAAATGTAATTATAAAAATTATTTTATAAAATCCCAAGACCCGGGAATCATTTATAAACCAAATCCTTGATTTAGAGATTTAAAACGATTAATTCCCAATAGTTCGAAACCGATGAAATCGTGAGTTTATATAATCATTTTTATAAAACCATTTATACAAATGTATATTTTGACTTAAACAAATATTATTTATTTAAATTTATATTTAAATAAATATAAATATATATCAGTTATTTAAATTTACATTTTAAAGAATATATATATCACTACTATTTAAAATGTACTAAATAGATAAATAAAATTATTTATTTATTTATTTCAAACAAACCCTAAACATACAAATCCATTTTTCGACATAAAAATAACACAAACAATGACACGCGTTATACATTTATCCAATAGGTCAAACGTAGCGACCTACAACACGTTTGGTATTTTTGTTGATCTGTGCAAACTACACTACCCAACACAAGTGAGTTTTACATAGCCCCTTTTCCTTTTTACACATATTTTGGGGTGAAACATGTTCCTTCAACAACTCGCTATTTACAACTACGTGCGTACAATTCTACCATATGGTCATATGTGTTTATTTATGCTTTGTGCCTGAATACTAACTGTTAAGGCTACATACACATGACATACTCGTGCAATTATACAACACATACACAGGACATACTCGTGCAATTATACAATACATACACATGACATACTCGTGCAATTATACTACACATACAACGGGATAGCATGTGTTGCTATGCCCTTCATTGGGCTAACATTGGTATGTTATGCCCTCCATTGGGCCAACATTGGTATGTTGTGCCCTTCATTTGGTTAACATTGGTATGTTATTCAATTACAAGGTTACATCTGTGCAACTAGCTTAACTTAGATTCTCCATAAATGCTTCTTAAACCATGTATCATACGAATTGTACACAAAACATTTGAACTTTACTTGTGGTGTCAAAACCTATGTATGCTCACCAACTATTTATAGTTGACACTCTCGTTTTAAACATGTTTCAGGTACTAAACTTTGAGCTCATATCCAAGATGCTACACATAGGAACTGGACCTAGTATCTAAATTGATAAAGAAATTTTGTATTTTGACTCTTGAAAACATTCTACTTGATTACTTGAACTATGAAATGGAATTGGTTATTTAATATATTACAACTTTAGTCAACCATGAGCTTATGAACAGTCTGCACGCTTCACGCCCCGACGTTTCCGCCGCCGGTTGGGGTGTGACAGCACCCAAGAAAAACGTGAGAAATCATCAGTTACAACCAGACATAACGACTTACCTCCAATACTCCTGATACTTATGGGGCCAAACAGATCCATGTGTAATAGCTCCAGAGGGGTATCAATAGAGTTTTGGAGCTTGGGCATGTGAGACTTCCGTTGCTGTTTGCCCTTTTTACAAGGCATACAGTCATCTGTAACGGTAAACCTCAACTTAGGAACCCCGGTTACCAAACCGTTTCGGACAAGATGATTCATTTTACGATACGAAATATGTCCGAGTTTCCTATGCCACAAGATAGAGTCAAGCTCTGTCGCTTTTGTAAGCAAACAAGTAGCAACTAATGAGATGGTTGTTACAACGCTCATATCGATCTGATATGTGTCATTCGTTCTTGGTGCTCTCATCAGAATCCAGTCTTCGGGAACCTCAAAACCAGGTTTGAGAATCAGGCATTCTGACTTGTCAAACATCACCGAGTACTCCTTATGACACATTTGGGAGGCACTCAACAGGTTATGCTTCAGCTGCTCGCAGAAGTTGACATTGTCAAAGCTGACACAACCGTTTGAAACCACGCCTTGACACGTGATGCTGCCGCCTTTTTCTCCGGCAAAGGCCACATAGCCGCCTCTGAATGGTTTAACGTCTTGAAGCAGGGCCATGTTTCCTGTCATGTGCCTGGAACATCCACTATCTACATACCAGCTGTTTGAGATAGTACCCTTCGGACGTCCCTGCACGAGTAACAAAAAAGAATTAGTTAGATTTGGAGACCCAAGCCATTGTGGTCTTGGGTCGTCCGTCTTTCTCAAAATAAACTACTTCTTTCAACTCACAGTCGTGATGACTGTTCAAAATTGGTGACTCTTTGGAGGATTTGGGAATAGGAGATTGAGAACCTTTTACTTTCTTGTTCTAGGATCTCTTTTGATTCTTAACCAGAACAGGAGACTTTGGCTCAACCACAGCCGGTGAACTTGTGGAAGCTTCACCTGATTGAGCTTTAGTCAGCTGTTCCAACTTTCTCAACCTCTTATTCCTTCTTCTTCTCTGTGGCTTAGATAGTCTAGCCATAGATTTCTCACCAGTACGTGTACTACCAGATATAGATACACGAGGTACAGCAGGTTGCTTTACCTTTCTTGCCACAGATGGTTTGGCCTCAGATTTGATCTTTGGCTTTGCCATTGGTTGGACTGGTGGTTTCACCACATTCTGCTTTGGATGTTTGGGAGATGGTTTCACTGGTGGAGACCTGGGAATAACAGCTGGTTGTGAAACAACAGGCCGTTTCCTTTGGTTCTTAGAAGGACAGTTCACAAAAATGTGACCAACCAAGCCACAGTGAAAACAGTTCCTCTTGTCTACATAAGTTCTCTTGTAAGGCTCATTGGATCTGGCCTTAGAAAACTCTCCATTATGAGCAGGAGGAGTTGGTTTCTAAACAGCAGTCTGAACCTTAGCAATTTGATTTTTGGGAGTATAGTATTTTTCCAAATTTTCTTTGTAACCAAGACCAAAGTGAGCTGAAAAAGCCTCTTTCTTTACTTGGTTAAGGTTTTTATACCCCCCATAAAGCATTACCTTAAGTTTATCATTTGATTCAATGACATCAGGTTCAGTTAAAATGCAATTATCACCATTAGTGATAATGTTTTTCTTGACTTTCTGTTCAGTCAACAACTCCTCAGATACTACTCCTTCAGGGCAAGAGTTAACCGACCCATCTTCAGAAGCAGTAACAAACTCCTCACTAGATGTGGAGTTAGCCTTACTTGAGGATTCATCCTTCTTAGGGGAATCATCCTTCTCAGAGGACTCATCTAGACAAGTGAGATCAATGTCTATTAAGCTATTGACAAACTTCCCGCTCACTGGTGGAGGAATGGCATTGGTACCAAGACCTAGACCATTCATTTTCCTCACTACAGATTCGTAGTGTTCCACCATAAAGCGAGAGTTCTTCAACTTCTCATTAGTGCATTTTAACTGCAAGATCTCATTTTGCAGTTTGTTGATTTCATTGTTCCGTTTTTCTAACCCCTTATAAGCAATATCCAAGTGAAGCTGTTGATCGCTCATTTTTAAAGAATACTCACGTTTTTCCTTTGTCAATGTGTCAGTTGATTCTTTAAAACATTTTTCGTTTTCTTTATAGTTTAGAGCTGCCATACTTAGGGGTTCGATTTTGTCTTGGAGCTTAGAGTTTTCAAGTTTTAGCCCTAGACACTTAGAACATGAAACAACAGAAAAGGGATTAGAGTCTACCTTATGAGATGAACTTGTTGCTTCTCCAATGGCCATGAAAGCAACATCAGTCGATTCCTCTTTCTCAGCTACCGAAGCTTCCTTTCCTTCAGCTTCCTCCTCTTCCTCTGTAGCAGCAGTAGTAGACTCTTTTGGGTCAGCAATAGAAGCTTCCCTTCTCTCTGCTTCCATCATTTCCATGATCTCAGCCATGAGACCAACCTGTGTTTGTGCGATGATGGCATCCTCAAGATGAATACCTCAATCAAAGTTGTCGTCCTATTGGGCTACCAGTGCATTGGACGTTCCACTTTGGCTTTGATTGTGGTGGTTTGGATTGTTTTGGCCATGGCTGTTTCCTTGGCTGGGTCGGGTAAAACCAGAGGCAGGTGCTCTGTCTTTTTGACACTCACGAGCAAAGTGTCCATAGTTCAGACACTTGTAGCATTTGGCCTTAGATTTGTCAAACCCGACCTTGGCATTAGGATGCCCGCCAATAAACTTTCTTCCTGTTCTGTTCAGGAAACACTTGGCTCTCCTCAAAAGCATGGCCATATTCCATTGAATATCCATGTCCTCCATGTCATCAGGATCCATTTGATTAAAATCTTCTTCAATCGTCTCTGGATCAGTAAGCTTGCCACCTATGAAATTTTCATATGCAAGCATACAAGATGAGAATAAAGCTACATGATCTTCAGCTATTCTGGCTATAGCTGAGTTGTTAGCTGAAGACGTAGCAGGAGGATTTCTTGAGGTATTTTGATGATGAGACCCCAACCCTGATCCTGAAGCATAGCAAGCATGACCACCACATTCAGTTGAGTGGTCTTCTTCAGTAGGATTTCCAGTGAAGAGGGCAATTCCAGAGCCAGATGACTTGGATGTAGAAGTCTTCCCATGATACATAGAAGGGTCTTGTATCTGGGGTCTTCCAGAGCTCTCCTTTCTTTTCAAGTTCATTTTATGAGCTTGAATCTTTCCTATTGCTTCCTCAACTGTCAACTCATAGAATTTAGGATTTTCCCTCATCAGGGTTGTGTACATCTCAAATTTGGGTGGTAAGGCATCCAAAAACTTTTCCACCATCTCTTCATCTGGATACTTGAGGTCAAAAGCATTCAACTCAGTCTGTAAATGATAGAACCTGGAGATGAGGTCATCTAAAGATTCTTTCTCAAAGAATCTGAAGCACTCATACTGCTTCCTGAGAAGATCCCGCTTACTCTTATTGATGTCACTATTTCCTTCGAATCTCTTCTGTAAGGCTTTCTAGAGATCCTTAGAATTGTCATACCCTCGGAAACTATGGAACAATTCCCGAGTTAATGCCATAGTGATCGAACCAAGTGCCTTCTTTTCTCGATCATAAGCTTTCTTTTCTTTGTCAGAAAGCTTAGAGATAGGCTTAGGCAATTCATCATCAAGATAGATGTATGTGGGATGCTTATATCCCTCAAGGATTGGTATCCATAATGATGAGTCGGTATATGAAATGTAGTGCTCAAAACGTGCTTTCCAATTAGAATAATCGTTCACGTTCAGCAACTTTGGTGGTTTCTGTGGTGTACCGATCTCATTATCATAATTCAGCAGGTTTCCAAGATTCTGAAGATTCGACATAGTGAACACTTAGTCAAATTTCAGAAAAGTCAGACACAGTTGCGCACTTGGTTTTGGCCTTACGCACTTGAGAAATGGTCTTGCGTATTTAGATTTCCTCTTGCGTACTTGTAAGTACGCGGGAGGAAATGATTAAGTATGCAGGATATGACTTAAGTTCGCACAAGTTCAGTCTTGCGCACGTGTAAGTACACAGGAGATAACTCTTGCGTATTTAGTAAGTACGCAGAAGACTGTACTTTTTGCCAAAAATGGTAAGTACGCAGGATACCTTTTCAGCAACTCTCACCAACCTTTTCCGATGACCTGAAAATCGCCGGAGATGGTAAAAATTGGTCTGATGATTAATGCAAATGAGCCAAAGGGTCAGAAACTTGTTTCTAACCAACCTTTGATGCTCAAATACACAACAAAAATTGGTTTTTGAGAGATTTTTGCTTCTTAAAAAGTGCTCAAGAGCTACCCCTTTTTATCACAAAAATCAACAAAAATACCTCTTTTCGCTTGTAAAACTCAGTAAAAACGTCTCCAAACTCACTTACAACACTTGAATTCAAGAGCAATGCTCTGATACCACTTGTAGGTCACTTCGTGTGTGTCGGATCGTTGCATGCAAGTGGTCTACTAGTCGGACCGGGTGCGGAATACCAGTGACTAGGCGGAGAGTCTAACTAAAACAAAGTAAACCAACACGAGAGTCACAATAAAAGCTCTTTCTATTATAAACACTCGACGGTTACAGAGATAATACAAATTGCGTACTTAACAAACTGAGTTCGTCTAAGATATGAGTTCTGCGTACTTATCCTCTGTGAACCAAACCTATTTATACAGACCTGATGCCTGCGCACTTAGCAAGTGCGCAGGACCAAATGCTCTTGCGTACTTAGCAAGTACGCATGGGTCTTCCTGCGTACTTGCTAAGTACGCAGGAGCTTTCTCCTGCGCACATGTAAGTGCGTAAAACACTTAGAAGAAATGCAACATACACTATGTAAAAGTAAATACAACTCGATAAACTATTACATAACGACTCTTACATACAAAGACAAATTACAGACATTAGAAATACAAACTAAGACTCTTTCCAGAATGTTGTCACAGGAAAGTGCATCAACACAAACGCATTATCATCCTCCCTAAAAACTTCTGAACGCACTGAAACAGCCGGAGTTGCAGCAGAAGACGCCGGAGATCAAACTACCGACGCCGGAACTCCTCCCTACCGTTCTCTATCAATTCGCTACTCTTCCGAGTAATTGAAACCTTTTTCTCAATCATTTCAGTTCATAGATCAAAAGCCCCATCTTAATTTGGGCTTGCAATATGGAAATCACCACGAACCCGAATCTATATTTTGTTCAAAAATGATTTAATCGAATCGAACCTTAGACACGTTTTAAATACAATTAATCTATATAAAACGGCTCGTGATGATCTAATGGATGAAAGCCCCATGAATTCCATCATTAACAATATAAGAATTAGTCAAATTGAATCTGTTTTGGAACAGACACGGTCACGCTAATCATATAGCGCGGTCGTGCCTCATGAGACACGGACGTGCCGGCTTCCAGCGCGGTCGTGCCTCCTGCTCAGACCCAATCATGCCCTTCGGCTAATCTCAGTCGTGTTTTAGAATCATAGACACGATCGTGCCTGGCCAAGGAACGGTCGTGCCTAATGATTTGGTTAGTTATGCCCTCTGTTTGATCAACACGGTCGCGCCCTGACTAGCACGGTCGCGCCCGTGGTTAGAGCACGATCGTGTCCCTTCCCAGGCACAGTCGTGTATGAGTTAGAATTTCTTGGCAGAATTATAATTTTTATATTTTTCAAACAATGAATGTCTCGGATTAATTTTCAAAATAAAATAATTGATTTTTATAAAAATGTATTTGACTCTATTTAAAAAGACCAAATATTTAATCTGGGAATAAATAGAATTTGTTATTTAAAGTTTATAAAATTTAATCTATATTTATTGTTAAACCCTACACTTAATTATTATTTACACAATTTATTTAAACATTTTTATGATTATAAAGTAAAGAAATTTATATTTATTATAAAACATCTAATACATTTTTATAACTAAATGACTAAGTTACATGTTTTATAAATAAATAAATAAGGTAACAATTATTTATTTAATTTACATTTAAACAAAAATCATTCATTTAGGTTATACGTAATTAACTCTAACACCAACATTATTTTTATAACTAAGTAAATAAATAATGATTTTGTTTTATTATGTAGTTATTCCTAACCCAAATTTTATACAACACCATTCAAGTACAACCCACTAACACCTACAACTCCGAATTCTTTATACACACACCCAATTTAACCTTAAACTTAGACATAGACTATTGTGCATACTATTGATTCAATACATATTACACTCTAGGTTAACGTTGTGCATTACGAGGACCCCGTTTCTATCTAGTATCTCGTGTTAGCTACGCCTTTAAATCATGTGAGTGTTACATAGCCCCTTTTACTCTTTTACACTTTTTGGGGTGGAACATGAACATTATACAATACTATTGTTTACATTTACACAAACAACACAAATACAAATCCTCTTTACATTCATGTGTGCAATTTAAGCTTTATGCCTGAGTGCTAGTTGTGCTAACTTTTGTGTGCGATTTATGTGCAATCATTAACTATTCAAGCCGACGGTTTACAATGATAGATCTATTGAGTCTGACAAACCCACCCAGTTTGGGGTGATTGTTACCGACAACACAATTTTGCATGCTAGTTACAAAGGTTTGATTGTACTTGGTTACACATAAGCAGCTCTCCATAAATGCCTTAATTTATCATGTTATGTAAGGTTTTGTTTTACAATCTATATGCTATCTATATACAAACCTGTGTTATACTCACCAACTTTTTAGTTGACTTTATTTTATTCATGTTTCAGGTACTAATGTGTGAGTTTGATCAAGATGTGCTACACATAGGCTTTGGACTTAGCTAATTTAAATAAAGAAGTTTATGTATTGCAATTATGTTTCTTTCTTGGATTTGGTTTTGTTTGAATGTTTGCAATAAATTTGATGATTAATATATTTCAATTTAGCCAACCTTGTGCTCATGAACAGTCTACAAGTCCCGCCCCGATGATTCCGCCATCGGTTGGGGTGTGACATGCAAGATAACCACGGTTTAGAGGAAGTCCGGTTGGTGTAGGGTGATCGAGTATGATCATCAAAAACATAAACATGTTGGTGTAGGTTGGTAGGGGGTGTAGGGGTTTGAACCAGTGAGAGTTCATGATTAATTAACTTTTCATGAAGTTCATTAAAGGATATAGGAGTGTCACGAGCATGAGTGGCATCGATGATGGGTTTGTAGGTAGTTTGATCTAAACCGGTGAGAATAACACCAGTAATGTCTTTAGGGTCCATTTGTTTACCGAGAATAGCAAGTTCATCAACAATGATTTTGATGGTTTGCATGTAATCGGTAATAGCTTGGTCCAATTGTTTTGATCACTGTTTCAGGCGATGTTGAAGCTGTTTAATATGGCCACGGGATGGTGAAGCATATTTGTTGGAGAGAATCTTCCAAGCTTTAAGAGATGAAGTGGCGTTGGTGACAAGGGGTACGATGGTGGAGATAAGGTACCTATGAGGGCTCCAAAGAGTAGCCGGTCTTGGTGGAACCAAGCCAGGTAATCGACACGTGGTATGTTGGTATTAGTAGTTGGAGCAGGAGCAGAATGAGAACCATCAATGTATTTGTACCAATCCAAGCCATGGAGGCGGGCTTCGATTTGTGTTTTCCGGCCAAGAAAGTTTATGGAGGTGAGTTTGAGGGATTGTGGGAAGATAACAAGGGTTAGAGAGGGTGTAGAAAGGGGAGTAGAGAATACATTGGAGGAGATTGAAGAGTTTGTGCTGCTGTTGGTAGTCTTCGCAGAGAGATGGTGGCAAGAATTAAGTGGTGGCAATGGAGAAAAGATTTTAGGGTTTTTGGAGAAAATTAGCTAATACTGTCTAAAAGAATCAACCTTGACTTTTTCATTGATCAATAGGTAAATATATATACAAAAATACATCCTAAAGACCAGGAACAAATTTACATTGAATAGGGAAATATATAACTAATTGATACCATCTACAAATACAAAAAATATAAGTATTCAAGTTTGAATATTTGGGCGGGAATTCTTGTTATCTCTAATAGAATCATCCATCCAAGAAAGCTTAGAAACGCTGCAAAACATCGTCAGTACTCACATTTGGACGAACACTGGGATACCGGAAGAAGTTCTTCATGAGGCACCTTCTGGACGAACGATGAATTAAATATTTTTGGGTCCTCTAGGGAAATAAATTTACTTAACCACATATAAAATATATATTCATCCTTTACGAGAAGATTTTTTTGGAAGAAAATCACGATGAATTAAAAAAAAAGACAAGAAGTACAACTTTAGAGTTTAATAAGTATGAGTTTAACCTGTTAAAGTCCAATCTTTAGGTTGGTAGTTGAAACAATACACAAATATTCCCCCTCATATAATGAATTCCCACAAGTAATATAACTTATTTAAGAATTTTAGGTTATTTTTTATACCACCAAAAAAATATATTTAAGACTATTGGGTAAATTCGAAATATGTTGAATTAGATACAAGTCGGCTCTGATACTAATTATAGTCCTGATAACTTACCGAGACTTCATAAAAGTATTGATTTATAGTTTTAATTAGAGAGATGAGGTCAAGAATAGTTAAGAATAACAGAGACATAAGTATTTATCAACTTTTAATTTCATAACTAACTAAAAGAAGCAAATAGTTAAAGTGACAGACTAGTCGTGGACAAACCATGATCGAAGAAAGCAAACGCTAGAACTTAGTAGGATTCTAATACGAACTATTGAACTCTGCAATATGAATATAAGACGCTGAACTCTCTTAAAAATCTCTCGAAAAAATATTTGTTTATACTGAGTATTATTCCCTATCTTCTTGTAGCAGAAAATATATCTTCGAGATTTTGTTGTCGAGTTTTGATGAAGACATAAACCTTGAGAGAGATTTGTGACTTACACAAATCTTTCATTATAATACTTGGTTTAAATCCCTTGTAACATCTCAAATAATAGAAAGGAATAAGCGAGGTCGGGACGATCATCGCCATGGCAAATAAAAAGGGAAAATGAGGAAGCAAAGGGAGGGCTTGGCCAAGGGCCGGCCCATGGGCACGAAATCAGAAGGGAAGCCCTTCTAATCAGCAGTCAGCCAACCCCTCTTCCCATTCCCTCCCAATTGCTCAAGTTTTAGAGAGAGAAAGGGGCTCACGGTTAGATAGAGAAAGCTCGGGCAATCGGCACAAGGACTCGGGTATTGGCACTCATCACCACAGCAGCACCTAGCAACGAGAAGGAGGCGAAACCGGGTAAAGATCTAGTCTAAATCTGAGTTTTATTTCTAGTTTTGGTTTCTTGGGTTTAAGGGAAAAATATCACATTTTTACGTATGAAACGATAAAATGAACATAGATCTGGCTTCATGATCGAAAGAGCAATTGTTTAACGTAAAAAGTTTGGGTCTTGATTGACTCGAGTCCAGCATGCAGATCTAGGCTTTTTGGTTGGGGAAGATGATCGCACAAGCAAACTTAACAAGTTCGCCTGGCACTATTCCAGGGAACTTAACTAGTTCGCTACAGCATGTTCGCCCATACTAAGGGGCGAACTAACCACATGTTCACCTAAGTCAATGTTAGCGAACTTACTATACGTTTGCCTAAGATCCATGGAACGAACTTATCATGTTCACTAAGCTAAGAAATGGCGAACTTGCCCAAGTTCGCCTAGCTCAAAGGAGCGAACATGCTAGCTTCGCTTAAGCCAAAAGTAGCGAACTTACTTAAGTTCGCCAAACCCTAAGTATAGAAGCGTCTAGTGTTGTTTAGGTGCATTATCTTATCTTGTATGAATTGATTATAAAGATTATGTGTGACCCTAGTGACACTCTATAAACTGCCAGTATACTTCTGAAACCACTCATCAGGTGAGTTCTATGTGTCACATATGTGTTACCTGCAAATCATTTTAAATGTTTTTGGGCTAAACTGTATACATGATATGAATGAACACGAATGCTAAATGCAAAGATATATGTGTTACACGACTAGAACATGATGAATACATGAATGATAAGTATGCTTATGAACAATGAAATGAAAGTATGACTTAACGTATAAAAATGAAATCTTGTTTTATATACACATATATATTGCTTGCTATGTATGAATAAACGTTATGGACGGAAACGATGCTAACGGCTACTTCAGTATACGATCGACCATTCGAATATTATGCAGCCAGAATTAAAGTCTAGAAAGGTAGACTAAACTAAGGCTACTACGGTAGAGTCAGTCCCTCAATCGATGCAAGGTTGTATAAATAGTTCAGGTGGGAAACGGATGCCTTAGGGCAGACGGGCGAATCAGACGGACTACGATGGTAGTATGGTTAAGACGGACGGACGGCCGAAGGTTGGTCGGACGGTTATGGAGGACGGACTACGACGGTAGGACGGAGTGTTTGTCTTTGTGACTTACGAAATCAATGATGGGTTGATCACCCTTATGTGTAAGGCCAATGAATGTAAGAATGTATGTATCTATATACGTACTCACATATGAACAAAAGATGAAAGAAAGGATTGAAATGACAAAATATATACATATAAATATATTTATACTTATGAAAGTATGACAAGAAATAATGTTTATGCCTTCTTGTTTTAAAATAGAACTCAATAGCGTTAGCTGACTTTTAATATACATTTCAGTTAGCAACAAGAAGGGACGTGCGAAGGCCTGAGGGCTACCTGGCACAAGACTGACATCCCGTTTATTTGACTATGTGTTATGACAATGTTTATGATATTAAGACTTCTGTTGTTTTGTAATCGAATTATTGTACGCTTCCGCTATGTTTGAATGCTTTTAATTAAAAGTTCAGTGTTTGATTACTATGTTTATGAGTAAATCCAACAAGTGGTGTCTCCCTGAAAAAAGGCCTTACATCCCTCTAGTGAAAAGCCCTAGCAACGCCAAATGGACAATTTCAGAATTTTGGATCTGACGTCATGACTCAAAACTGTTTATAATAAAAATTAGAACATCATATAAACCACTAAAGTACGCCTGAGCGAGAATTTCTTATGAGCATGAACCAAGAAATAAGTTAAAGTGGAAGTTGTTGCATGAGGGGAGGGAGAAAGACTTTGGGGTTTTTAAGGGAATTTGATTTTTTGAAGCGGTTCCTATGAAACCACCTCAAAACCGCTATAAAAAACTTTTTTTTGACCGCCTCCAAAAACAAGCTTTGTACTAGTGATACTCAACAACTAGTTGAAATTCTTCATGTAGTTTCGTATAGAAATGCAAGTGTATGTAAGGTAAATAGAACAATTACTTGGTGAATAGGTTATTCTACTAACTCACAATACATAACACTTAATTTACCATTTAATTGTTGCAACTTCTAACTTATTATATGGTCACAAAATGTTTTGTTAACCAGTTAAAAATCTAACTTGGTACATGATGAGTAGATGCTCTGTTGACTTACAATTAGAACATGATGATAAAAAAATACAGTCAATATTTTACATAGTGATGCTTATGATCATTACACTATAATATTTGAGCTACAAACATAACTTTAGATTTTTTATGAGAAATCTAAACAATTTTCTATTTAGAAATTTAAATATGCGATTTCGTGCCCAACAAAAAGTCAAAAACATAGATATCTACTTTTTGTCGATGTGATTTATATATTGTTTTGCTGTCAAGCAACCATTTCTTGTTCTTTTAATTTAAGATCTTAAATATTAAGCTCCATATATACTACTAATCAAATGAAGCTTAAACTAGTTTTATTTTCAATCATATGATTTGCTCAAATTAAGTTATTTCTCATACTAACATAACTCGGTTGTGGTTGTGGTTGTGGTGAGTTATTTATTTTCCTTTGAACGGCTTTATTGAGTTTTTTTTTATAAGATGAATAATAATGTGATACGATGTGATTATGGTTTATACCATTTCAAAATTTTACGTTATTATTTCCTTTACTTTCAATGAGATTGTAAGACTGGATTTAGTTATATTTTGCTCATAAATTATAAATTTATAACTTCCCATGATTAAGCTATTACATGTGTTGTTTTCTATTTAATTATTAAAACGCTTTGATTTTCTTTAAATTTAATATTATTTATCGTCACATTATTATAACTTATTTCTACAAGTAATTTTGTAAATCTTCGTATTCACTTGGGCTATCAGTACAGTATTATATATTTCATGATATATATATATATGTACTAGGTTAAAATCTCGTGTATTATACGGGTTGAATAAATATAATATTATATATTAAATAATAAAAAAATATTTTTTTTAAAACTCGTGTTTTACACGGGTTAAACAAACCCGTGGAATACAGTATAATTTGTTAACACATACACTCGTCAAAATATGTCAGTAGATTTATTTATTAATATAATATATAGATTAGTATTTTTTTTTAAATATATTATTATTAAAAGATAGAAGTGTATTTATAAGAGAGAGATGCGGGAAAAAAATGGTGAAAACGAATGTGAAGATGACATGTGGCATGAAAAACCTTTATTTATTATATACTAGTTTAGATCCCGTGTCTACACACGGGGTGAAAGATATCAATATTTAAAAATTTTAAATCTTTATGTATATATTTTACAGGTGTAAAAATATATTACATATACTACGGATATACACAAACTCAAAATATGTAAAAATTAATATATAATTGGGTTTCGAAAATACGTTAATTACTATTTAATGTAATTTGAATTTCAATTACTATTTAACTGAAATAAAAGTTACATAATTAAATTTTAAAGTTTCTTATAAGAAGAGATAATTTAAAATAAATGTGTTTTATTAGTATAACTAATATTTTTTTAAATATATATTATTATTTAAAGATAGAAGTGCATTAAATAAGAGAGAGAGACGGGAAAAAATAATGAGAATAAATATGGAGACGACACGTGGCACTAAAAAACCTTTTATTTATTATATAGTATGGATTATAGATATAGATTTACAAATTGAATTATTGGCATTGTCCCCGTTGGCTACGAAACAAAAATGACTGATAAGACATAACAAAACGTTTAAAAGATGAAAAGAAAAAACAAAAAAGAAATAAATAAGGCATACACCAAACATCAATTTAATTAAATCGATGTTTAAATTAATTTATTACACCTATATAAAACATTAAAACATTCCAGCCAACGTCACCATCATAATCTTAACTGAACTGAACCGAATTAAAACCTTCAATAACCCTGTTAGTACCAAATTAACTAGAAACTGGTCGGTTTTTAAAATCTGTTAACTGAAAAATTTTGATTTTGATTCGGTTATGAGTCAAAACGGAACCGCCTTGTGTACAACCTTAATTTTTATGCTATCACATATGATTTCCCCAAAATTTAATTTATTCCTTTCCATTTCTTTATCGTCTTTTTAGTTATATATAATATGTGTATAATAATAAGAAGTATACTCCAACCCGAAAGTAATAATTAGGACAATAGAATCAACTACAGCTACACATTTAGAGTTATAAAATACCAAAAGAACGAGCTACCATCAATGACCAGCTTTCAGAAAATGGCGGTATCAGCCACAAAGACAATGTCTTGATTATTCATCGAGCCATAGAAGTGTATGTGATTATGTGATCAATGTTGGTCTAGTTAGCTGGCCCATTCTTTACGGATTTCGAAAGTGTAGTTCAGCTCCAAGTAGCAATTGTTGTCATCATCCACAAACTGAATACAAAATAGAAAGAAATGAATGAGGTGCACATTGAAATCAAGGAAAACACGCTACAAAGACGAGATTATTGACGGAACACTATCAAATACTTCACCGTGAGCCTGTGTTATGGGTCCGTGAGTGGAGGGGCATTGGGCATGAAACACAGCCCCTGTGGGGCAGGAGTGAGGGTGCCTCCATGAGGCTGCTAACGAGCATGGGGCAAGGTAAGAGTTTTTTATTTTTTATTTTTTATTTTTTATTTTCATCCACCAACCACAATATTACATATCAGTATCTCTTTTTCTCACACCCACTAACCCATAACACATGTTTAGTGAGTGTGACCCACTTCCTACGTGGCATCTACTCAGCTGCATTTTTTTGTCACACTCCGTAAGGGATAACACATAGCCTAAGAACAAGAGTGTTTCACCAACAAATCATCGACGGTGGCTTTATCGACATATCAATGTAAGAGGAAATCAATTCTCCAATAATGAGAGCTCGATGATGTAGCGCTAGGACGTTAAGTTATTACCTTTGTTTTTGTGTGATACGATCCTCGAGCAAAACAGAGTTGTCTCTTCAGGCATCTCATGTACATAGGGCTCGGGTTGAGGGCTAAATGTTCCAAGCATCTCTCTCCAGTTTTCAACTATTAAGAAAAAAGATGATTCATTAGGTGGAATGGTAAAATTAGAAGAACATATACACACATTCATGATTACATATATATACTGACCCTTGATACCAGTTTTCCAGACCGTGTTGGTGTACCTAAGTCCACACACGATGTCGTTGCTGACCTCGATGGTGAATCTCAAATGGTATTTACAACCTTCTTTTAGGGTAAACCAAGGGCCCTTAGGGTTCCTGCCCTTTGGGATTTCAAGAACAACATCAGGTCTGCCATCAGCCACGATTGTAAGGTCAAGTATCTTCACATCTGGTTCCTCATGATCTAAATAGGTACAACAAAAACAGATCATATATAATGTGATCAAAATTCATGCATGAGAGATCAAATACCTTTAACTTCTGTGACATCAAGGCCTCCTAGCAACTGTTCTTTCCATCTTCTCAAGCTCTCATCATCCTGAACTTATAACAGCAACCAATATATATATAAATGAACGAACAGAATGATCAGAAGAAGAGTTAATTAGAACACTAGTTAATTAATTAATTAATTATAACCTTGTCTTTTTCAAGATGTTCTCTGATGCTCATCTTTGGACCCAATTATATCCGTATATCATCTTCATCTTCTGTTCCGTAACAAGATGAATCGTCATCCGGCATTGACGATGCAGATGCTGATATTTCAGTCTTGTCATTGTCATCACCCATGCTCTCACGTAATCTGACAACACCAAAGCCTTCGATCCGTAAGCATGCATGCATAAACTCGATAAATACAAAAATACTGGCGCACAGGTGATTGTTTCAAAACAACTTAATTTCCCCATTTCTTTTTACGTGCCACGTCTTTTTCAAAGAAATCGATCAAACACTATAATTTTTGTATTTATCGAGTTAAAATAATCACGAGAGTTAATTGCATAAATGGCCCATGTGGTTTGATCAAATTGCATGTTTGGCTCTCACGTTTTAACATTGCAAATTTAGCCCAAACTTTTGAGATCTTGTAGCGCCTTTAACCTTTGATGTTAACACCTGTTAGTTTTTAACGAAAAGTTAGCCCATGTGTCATCCACGTGACTTACGATTGCAAACTTAACTATAAAAATGAGTTAAAATCAGTAAAAGTCGTTAGAAAATCAATAAAAAATGGTAAAAATCATTAAAAAAAATCAGTTAAAATCACTAATTTGTTTTACTACTTTTAAATCACTTTTAAGAGTAAGTTTGTAATTGTAAGTCACGTGGATGACACTTGGGCTAACTTTCCGTTAAAAACTAACTGGTGTTAACATCAGAGGCTAAAGGCGAAATCAGGTCTCAAAAGTTTGGGCTAAATTTACAATTTTTAAAACTTGGGGGCCAAACTGTAACACCCGAAATTTTCAAGAAAATATAAAGTGCAGGGTCTAGAATGTAACTAGTCCAAAGTTCAGGGACTAAAAAAGAAAAAATATTAAAGTTGGGACGGTAGCGGACCGTAACAGGTCCCTAAGGGTCCGCTACGTGTGGACAAAGGGAATGACTATGACGGATCGCTACCAAACCCATAACTGTCCGCCACCCCGCAATTTGGGTAGCGAACCGCTACCCAAGCGCTTAACGGTCCGATATGTGGGCGATACGCAAGACAGTTGGCAGATGGGCGGTAGCGGACTGCTACCGATCTGTCTAACGGTCCGCTACTCCCGACGAACTCAGCCTATAAATTGAGCTATTTTCCGTTCACTTTTCACACAAAAAACACAAACAAATCTGAGGAGGATTAAGCAACCCGGTGCAGTACATATAAGTGAGAGTACGGTACACTGCGAGTGCGGTTCGGTGCAGTACATATAAGTTTCATTCACCGCCGTCCACTACTGTGAAAGTATTATTTTGGAATGCACCTCTTGTGCGGAGGAAGAAGAAAGGTTGATGAAAGAAGAGCAAAAAGAGAAGGAATAAAGGAAGAGAGAAGAGGAGGAGGAAGCTAGGCAGCAAGAAAAGGAGGCGAGCCGAAAGAGGGAGGAGGAAGAGTAGGCGAGAAGGGAGCAAAAGGAAGCCCGAAAGAGGGAGGAGGATGAAGAGGAGGCGAGAAGGGAACAAGAGGAAGCCCGAAAGAGGTTCATTCCAAAATAATAGATTTTTACTGCTTTTAACTCACTTTTAAGATTAAGTTTGTAATTGTAAGTCACATTGATGACACATGGGCTAACTTTCCGTTAAAAACTAACTGGTATTAACATCAGGGGCTAAAGGCGCAATCAGGTCTCAAAAGTTTGGGCTAAATTTATAATTTTTAAAACCTGGGGGTCAAACTGTAACACCCGAAATTTTCAAGAAAATATAAAGTACAAGGGCTAGAATGTAAATAGTCCAAAGTTCATGGACTAAAAGTGCAAAAATCTAAAAGTTGGGACGGTAGCGGACCGTTATAGGTCCCTAAGGGTCCGCTACGTGTGGACAAAGGCAATGATGCGTGTCTGATGACTCAGCCCTATGAAGGATCAATACCAAACCCATAACGGTCCGCCACGCCGCAATCTAGGTAGCGGACTTCTATGTGGGCAATACGCAAGACAGTTGGTAGATGGGCGGTGTCTAACGGTCCGCTACTCCGACTAACTCAGCCTATAAATTGAGCCATTTTTCGTTCTCTTTTCACACAACAAACACAAACACTTATACACACAAACGAATCTGAGGAGGATTAAGCGACCCGGTGCATTACATATAAATGCAAGTGAGGTACGATGCGACCGATGTTCGAGTTCGAAGAAACTTTAAAGCGAGAAACCGAGCATAGGAAACAACCCAAGATTATAGTAAGTACACTGGACCCGTACCTAATCTCATGATTTACATGTTTATGTAATTACTTGTTATGTGTAAACTAAGGTACGAGGGAAATAGGGGATTAGCTTAAACACTAAACTGGAATAATGGAGTATCCACGAGATATCAAAGGGGTGGTGGGTACGTCGCTGGTACACCCTATATGTAAACCCCTTTGATACCTCGTGGTGAAACCATTACAAAGTTTTAGGGGTATAGACTAAAAGGTAAAAAGCATGGCACGAATAAAGGAGTATTCATGAGACATTAAAGGGGTGGTGGGTACGCCGCTGGTACACCCTATATATAAATCTCTTTAATGTATAATGGAGAAACCTTTACAAGGAATTAGAGTAGGGATGGGATGAAAGCATGACAAGAGATCATGATATGCATCATACGCAATCATGCAATACGTGATGAATGTGAATGCGTGAATGCATGATAATAAATCATGCAATATGTGTTAAATGTAAATGTGTGATGGGAAAGAGTCTAAAACCCTAAAATGAAGTAACGGAGTATTCACGAAGTGTTAAAGGAGTGGTGGGTACGCCGCTGGTACACCATATATATAAAACCTCTTTAGTGCATCATAGAGAAACCATTACGAAGTTTTAAGGTGAGGACTGGTTGTGATTAAATCAAGCATAAACATGCATGATAAAGTAAACATGCACGACATGAATAAATGCTTGATAAATTGGGAGGCTGTGAGTCAATGACACTCAAGGTCCCAATGGGAAACAAGGTGCCGAGCCTACGGGGCGAAAGGGCCTTGTAAATGAATAACCTACGGGGTTAAAGAACAAAGGGTGTCGAGTCTACAGGACGGAAGTGTCGTATGAATGAAACTAAAAAGGTGCCGAGTCTACGGGACGGAAGGGCCTTATGAATGAAAATGAAAAGGTGTCGAGCTTACGGGCGGAAGGGCCTAAATAAAAGGTGTAAAGTCTATAGGTGGAAGGGTCTGGTTAAGGCGCCGAGCCTATGAGACAGAAGGGCCTAAAATGAATATTAAATAAAGAAACGCAGTATACTTACTTAGCGTAAGCTAATGTGAAAATGTTTTCCAAACAGTACAAGAAAAAGGCATGTCGAATAAAGCTTCCTGAGGACGTGACCAAACGGAGCAAAGAATCCCTAGATCACATGTGTAATATAATATTGTATGTAAAACAATATTTATAATAAAATATACATATGTCACTATGGTGACAAGGTTTTGAAAAATCTGGGACCAAATTTCGCTTAATAACTCTGATAAAATAATGAGATAAAAGTAGGGTATTTCACAAACATGCAATTTGATCAAACCACATGAGCCATTTATGCAATTAACTCTAATCACTACTACAAAACTTGATTCCATTAAAGATCACTAATGGATCCGACAAAATAAAAAAAATCTATAAATATACGTCGTTGTCGCTGATCTATGTTGAGTGATCACTGATAGATTGGAGAAAATCACAGTGAAAAAAAAGAAAAGAAATGCATTTTAAATTTCGTCTCTAATCACTAAAAGAATGTTACTCAGATACGACGGCACTGTCTCGACCACATCAATTCGTCAGCACAGGTACCCCTTTCCCGACGACATGTCGTCGGCGAAGGGCCTGGCAAATTTTTTTATCTTTCTTACCCCCTGTCCCGACGATAAATCGTCGGTATACATCAAGCGGGAATCCACCAAAAGTGTGGCAGCATCCCAAAACTTGTATCGATGAGGTGATGTCAGTACAAACCCATTTAATTTTATTTTTTCCTTTTCTTTTATCAAAACTATTTAATTTAATTTTTCCCTTTTCTTTTATCCACGCTGTACCGACAACTTGTCGTCGGTAAAATGGTTAAATAATAATTTTTTTAATAGTTATTATATAATAAATTCTTTATTTTTGAGTTATATCACGACGACATGTCGTCGGTAAAAGTCCCACCAGACCTATCAGCGAACTTTTTATCCTGGCTTTTGACCCCTCATTTCACACACACTCTTTTACTCTCCTGCTTCCGACTTCTTTCCGCTGCCATCATCGTTCACCGTCGTCCACTACTGAGTTCCACCTCCACCACCACTAGTCATCTTGTTTAAAATGTATGCAATTTTTTTTTTTTGAGAGTTTTCCCCTAGTTAGTGAATTATCGTAATCCAAATCATATGTAGGTGATTTTTTTTAAGAAAGTGGAAGTCTTGAAGGTTAGAGCAGGGCTTTCTCGATGACATCTCATCCCCATTACTATTTGAAAAAGAAATTTGAACGTATTATATATATATTTGTGTGAAATTGGGTGTTTTGTGGTTTCGAAGACATTAAATGTATTATGTATGTATTTGGAATGTATTTGTGTGAAATTGGTGTTTCAATTGTTATTTAACATTGTTTATATGTATTATGTATGTATTTGTGTAAAATTTGGATGTTAATTAACATGAAGTTATGATTTATAAGATGTATTATGTATGTATTTAGGCTGTTCAAAAAGCCTGTGGCTCGCTTGAAATTCGCTCAAAAAAACCTCGGAAAAAGCTCGGCTCGAAAGAAGCTCATGTGTAAACGAGCCGAACCGAGCTGACTCGAATTGTAATCGAGCCGAACCGAACTGGCTCGAATTGTAATCGAGCCGAGCTCGAGCTCGGTTGGCTCGGCTCGTGCCTCGTGGGCTTGTCTAAACTTTTTGGTTTATATATTTGAAGTCTGTTGCTTTCATTTTTTATTACATTTGTTTTTAAGTACTCTAAGTTTTAGACTAAAATGTTACTTTATTTACTGTTGTATTTACTCTATAGTTTATAAGTTTTTGGTTGTGTATGTTGAAAATGTTTTTTTTTTGTCTTTTATATATTACAAAAAGTTACATGTTTTGACCCGTTACTCAAGCCGTCCATTTTGACTGTTGTATATACCTATTTTTTTTGTATTTTATATATTGTCTCTTACAGCTATTCAGATTTTTGAAGACCACAAAACTTCAAACTGGTAAGAAAATATTTTTTTTTGTCTTTTATACGTATATTAATGTGTATAAAAATAAAAAAAATAAAAATACACGAGCTAGCTCGACGAGCCACGAGTCGAGCTCGAGCTCAACTTTTCAGCTCGAAAAACAAAATCGAGCCGAGCCGAACTGGCTCGTTTAATTTCGAGCTCGAGCTCGAGCCAAGCCTGGCTCGGCTTGACTCGACTCGATTACAGCCCTATATGTATTTGTGTGAAATTGGTGTTTTAATTGTTATTTAACCTTGTTTATCTATACTATATAATAAATAAAGGTTTTATGTGTCACGTGTCGCATCCACATTCATTCTCATCATTTTTTTCCCGTTTCTCTCTCCTATTAATTACACCACTATCCAATAATATTAATAAACTTTTAAAGAAAATACTAATGTTTGTATTAATAAATCTTCTGATTAACAGATTATATTGTATTTCACGGGTTTATTCAACCCGTGTAAAACACGAGTTTTTAAAAAATAAATTTTTTATTACTTAATATATAATATTATATTTATTTAACCCGTGTAATACACGGGATTTTAACCTAGTATGTTATATAGTATGGTTTTGAATGTTTTAAGTTTAATTTAGTTAGACGTATATGTAGGTTTGTCTATTTTTGTATAAACATATATGTATGTACTGGTTTGACCCGAAATGTGTATGCTAGTCATATTGTTTATTTGATTTCTTAACTTGTGTGTATATGTATGTATGTATATATATGTTAGTAATATGAACACGAACCGTTTGACTAGAAATGTGTCTATGTTTATGTATATATGCATATGTATACCTATTTTTGTATAAATATATATAAGTATATATTGGTTTGACCTGAAATGTGTATGCTAGTCATATTGTTTATTTGGTAATTTCTTAACTTGTGTGTATGTATGTATGTATGTATATATTGTTAGTAATACGAACACGAACTGTTTGACTCGTTCGACTCGAAATGTGTTTGTGTTTACGTATATATGCATATGTATGTCTATTTTTGTATAAATATATATATATGTATATATTGGTTTGACCTGAAATGTGTATGCTAGTCAAATTGT
Organism: Smallanthus sonchifolius; assembly: GCA_023525975.1. Classification (NCBI taxonomy): domain Eukaryota; kingdom Viridiplantae; phylum Streptophyta; class Magnoliopsida; order Asterales; family Asteraceae; genus Smallanthus; species Smallanthus sonchifolius. The sequence continues at coordinate 22,656,622 of CM042030.1, read as the reverse complement.
TTATTTGGTTTCTTAACTTGTGTGTGTATGTATGTATGTTAGTAGTACGAATTAACACGAACCGTTTGACTCGTTTGACTCGAAATGTGTATGTTGACGTATATATGCATATGTATGTGTATTTTTTGTATGAATATATATGTATGTATTAGTTTGACCTGAAATGTGTATTCTAGTCATATTTTTTATTTGGTTTCTTAACTTGTGTTATTTGATAATTTATATCTAATTCGCGTATTGAGCCGAACACGACCCGTTTGACCCGACAAATTTTTTATTTTTTTTTTAAATTAATACATTAAATTTTCATAAGATACCTAACCAATTTTATTTATTATATAGAACATATTTTTAAAAAATAAAATAAAAAACAAACGGGTCAACACGTGAACCCGAACATGATACATGTATTCGCGAGTTGACCCGAACACGACCCAAAATTTTTATTCTTGTCTTTCAAATATTAATACTTTAACTTTGCATAACATATCTAATCAATTTAATTTATTTTTTTTAAATATATTTTTTAAAAAATAAAAAAAAACAAATGGGTTAAACAGGTCAACGCGTGACTGCTTTCTAATACCCTTTAGAATATACACGTCCGGAATTTATCTAATATAGATAAATTTTGAATTGTCCCCGTTTGGGACTGCTTTTTGAATATTTTATCTCATTTAGGATATGTATGCATTTTAACGGGTTGACAATTCATGAATAAATTGGTAGCTATTTCTCATACTCTTGAGTTTGCGTTTTATACGCATACTTGGGGGTTAAGATGAAATGATGTCGATTTATTCTTGAATAGTCAACTCTTTAAAATGCATACATATGAGATAAAATATTCAAAAAACGGGATGGGATCCACCACCTTTGGATATTCTATCTGATATGCTATCAACTAATAAAAAAAACAGTTATGACAATTGATAAGAGTTTGATTACACTATGAAATTGGAATGATCAGGTTTTCATAAAAGGTCTTCAAAACTTTATAGAGACTGCCAAAAACTATCTTGACCATGTAAAAAATGTACCAACTCTTATCGACACATTCCGACTTGGGTTTCTTCCCAAATTCGTGACCGTGGGTTTCTACAAGCATATGACACGTGGGATTATCACGGTGAGGAATATGATAATGCTTTGGATATAGACACACTTTGGGCTTCAAAAACACTATGTTTGATGCACATGATGATGTTATGGCGGAGCAGAATACACATGAAGAATGAAGATGGAAATGGAGCTGGTTTAGACGCGGAATTTGATGCATTGTTTGCCAAGCTCCGTACCGAGTTATACCCCGGATGTAGTTGGATGTCTTCCCTAAACTTTTTAGCGAAATTGATGCATATTAAAGTCATCAACAAGTGAACGGATACTTCGTTTGACCAACTTTTAGAGTTTCCAAGATTTGCATTCCCGAAAGAGAATCATATTCCATTCTCCCACTATGAAGTTAAAAAGAAGCTGAGAAAGATTGGGCTAGGATATCAATCTGTCAATGCTTACATCAATCACTATGCTCTGTTTTGGAAGGAGAATAAGTCAAAGAAAAATTGTCCGGTTTGTAGCGAGAGCAGATGGGTTAACCAAAACACAAATGCAAGAAAGTGCCACATAAAGTTTTGCGCTACTTTCTTTTAACTTCCCGGATTCGACGAATATATAGTTCCAGATTCACGGCAAAATATATGATCTGGCATAAAACTGAAAACTCAACGGATTGTATGATGCGTCATCCGGTTGATGGGAAGCAAAAACAAGAATTTGATATGAGGTATCCTGAATTTGCCGAAGAATCCAGGAACGCCCGCTTAGGTTTGGCTGCCGATGGCTTTAAGCCGTTCGGTAACATGAGTCAGTCTTACAGTATGTGGCCGGTAGTGTTGACAACGTACAATACACCACCATGGTTATGTACGAAAGAGACTTCTTTCATGTTAACTTTGCTAATTCCTGGCTCTAAATCATCTGAAAAGGACATTGATGTTTTTCTAAGACATGTCGTCGCCATAGGGTAATACAAACGACGACCTTTTTTTACATTTGTTTCAGAATAAAAGAAAAAAAAATACATTTAACCTACGGCGAGGATATATCGGCATAAATTTTCTAAATGGTGTCCCCGCCTTGTCTACGACGATACGTCGTCGGGATAGATGTCAAAAACCGTAAAATCTGACGACATGTCGTCGTTGTAGCTTACCTATACCAATGACATCCTGACGTCGCTAATGACCAACTTTCTTGTAGTGATATCGTTGAAGTAATTAAACAAGTTTTCAGGTTTCAAATCTCTTCTTGCACTCTTATTTTCTTTACATTTTATCCAAATTTAAAAATATGAAGCATAACCAATTAGGAATATTTATGATCCCGTAAGTTTGGCATTCACTATGTATATACAGTATACAAATAGAATTGAGACCAAACACTTTTGGATAAATGACAAATGCACACCTGAAAGATGATTATTTTGATATACAACATTATCCTCCAAATTTAACGAGTATATAAGGAATTGATATCATCACCATTCCGGCGTGTTTCCACCGTTTATCTCTAATGTCTTGGAAACACCATTATAGCAAAATCATTACCTTATTCATTTCGGAAAAGATTAAGTCACACGTATATATTTGTATTTAATATTATCCGTTAATTCCAATTACATAATCTATTTTTGACGTAATCTCTATGTTAAATCATCAATATATAATCATTATCAAGTAGAATATCACATTGAACAACAATATGTTAAAAAAGTGGGTTTCAAGATAAATGGAGCCATGTGCTTTACTTCAAAGGAAAACTAATAACATAGTAAGAACACATGTTTTATATATTAAATATATTTGTAGAGCCACATATATATTCCTTAGCTTGAAAAACATTTTTACCCTTTTAAGCAACATTTCATTTGTTTATACATGTATAATGTTTCATCATTCTACTTTGTAAACCCTTTGTATCTTGTTACAGTGTTATCATAATGTTATCAAGATCATCAGTTTTGATACTGAAATGGGTTTTTTTAATGATAATCATATTCACAAAAGGTAATCCTCCTGAAGAGCCCATTAAATGTTGGAACAATCTTACAAACTGCACCGTTACCAACTCGTATGGTACATTCCCAGACCGTAGCACTTGTCATGCAGCAGAGGCCGCATACCCTTCATCTGAAGAAGAGATTATCTCGATAGTTGCAGATGCTACACGAGCAAAAAGAAAGATGAGAGTAGCTACTCGTTACTCGCACAGTATACCAAAGTTGGTTTGTCCTGATGGTGATGATGGGCTCATTATCAGTACAGAGAATCTTAACCGTATCATTAAAATAGATGAAGAGAAAATGCTCATTACCTTAGAGAGTGGTGTAACATTAAGGCAACTCATTGATGAAGCTGCAAAAAGGGGGTTGGCTTTTCCTTACACCCCTTATTGGTGGGGCTTGACGATTGGTGGTCTTTTAGGTACAGGTGCACACGGTAGCACCCTTTGGGGTGATGGTAGTGCGATTCATAATTATATGGTTCAGATGCGGATTGTCACCTCAGGAAGCCCGGAAGATGGTTATGCTAAAGTGCGAACTCTGCAAGAAAATGGTAAGTGTGATGGTGAGATGAAGGCAGCTAAGGTTTCTCTTGGAGTACTTGGAGTCATTTCTCAGGTACATTAGTTGATTATGTACCAATTACTTTTGTAGCTTGTTTACCGGTGATTTTTTTTTTTCTGAAATTGAGAACTTTTAGTTTTCATTTTGGTTTTTTGTTGGAAAATGAGAGCAATTTGGTTTATTAGGAGTCCGCTATCCCTACGAGCGGACTCAAGATTTCCTGTCAATGATCCGCGCACTTGGTAAGCGGACTCAAGCAAAGTGCTTGAAAATGAAAGTAATTTGGTTTCTGAGCTTCCTGATTTGCTTGAGTCCCTTTGCCATGTGCGCTAATCATTGACACGAAATCTTGAGTCCGCTCGTGGGGATAGTTGACTCCCCATAAATGAAATTGCTTTTATTTTCAACCAAAAAACCTAAATGAAGACTCAAAGTCCCCCATTTCAGCATAAAAATTCCGTTTACCGACACATTTAAGGCGTTAAATTAAGCTTTCTAAGCTCATAACCTATAGGTGACTTTAAAGTTACAACCCATGTTCAAGAGAACTGTTACATTTGTAACAAAAGATGATACTAACTTATCAGATCAAGTGGCCACCTTTGGGAGACAACACGAGTTTGCCGACATAACATGGTACCCAAGCCAAAAACGAGTTGTTTATCGCATTGATGATCGAGTTTCCTCCAATGTCTCTGGAAATGGCGTCTGGGATCACCCTGGTTTTCGAGCTGTGCCTTCACTTGCACTCTTTATCTTAAGATCTACAGGTAGTCACTAGAAACATGCATATCGAACACCGAGGTTTTGTGGCATTTTTTGGATTTAGTCTCGTAAATATCAAAAAAAAAATCAGTGTTCGATATGATTTTTTCTTTATCTTTACGAGCCTAAAAAATACTTAATTTTGAAACAACTCATTTTTTAATAAAGTTTATATCGGAATGTACATATTTACCCATAATTAATCACAAACAATTAAGAATCAATAGAACTTCAAGCTAAATTGCAAAGATCATTACTTTGTTTGATTACAGACTCGATACTTATACATTCAACTGTGAAACGACGCAATGTTCTGGCGAACGTCGTATCCCTTGACCCTAAAATACAGTTTCTAGGTTTTAAACTTTACACACTTGACCCTGTACAAATTACAGTTACATAATAGACACATAAACTAACTTTTGACTAATTACATATTTGACTCGTTACTTTATTTCCCATTCCATCTTGGGTCAACAATTAAGGCTAACAATCGCCCCCTAAACTGTTGATCCAATTTTAAGTCTTTTCTTTATTGTCTTCATAGCCTTTTTCATCTTTCCCTTGATTGTGTTTCTTGACCATTGATTTCCTTTGATTGTTTCCTTCTTGTGATGTTCTTCAATTCCTTCTTCTTCCATAGTGATTACAAAGTCTTTAAAATATGGTTTTCTGCCCGACTTTTGCATGGCATCTTTATTCAAATTTGACGTGTTATCCTTCTTGAATCTTTGCTTCCTTCTTTTCTGATGAATGTTATTTTCTTTGTCTTGATCATAAACTGATGATCCCTTATAACTATTTTCTGGAAAAACTGTTCTTCATTTTCCTTAGTATTCCTTTTGTTCTTCAATACATACAGCAAACTGTTATTTTCCTTCAAAGAATTGTTTATGCTGGTCTTTTGATTTCATGCTAACATCAATATCACTGTCCACTTTAAATTGTCGATCTTATTGGTATTTCTCAAATACATCATCTTTTACCTTCGTCCAACTGTACTCTTTCTAACTCTAAATCTTCCATATCTCTGCTTGCAATGCCTCTTAAAAACTTTATACACTCTAATTCTTTCTCTCCTTTTTTCAAATAACTTCTCTCGTTCACACATGTAATCTTCAAACTTCATTTCTCTATCATTTACTTTGGTCTCTAATTCTTGTCTCTTCATTTCAAACTCTTGAAGCATATTGAATTCTTTTCTCCTAACTATTTCTAATAATACAGATTTCTTGTGTTCCATTTTTGCCGCAAAGGATTCCTTGGATATCTTTAGTAATTCCATATCTCTCTTTACGTAACTTTATGTTTCTAATCTTAGACTTCTCAACTTTCCTTCTTCTGTCTTATTATTGAGTTGTAGGACTTCAACTTAATTCTTCTTGTTGCTTGACACTGCCAGTAAGAGGGTTGGCTCCTCATCTTCTTCTATAAGGTTTGATTGCTCTTCTCTTTGGTTTGCTTCAGGACAATGTGAGGCATAGCGTCCAAACTTATTGCAGTAGTAACACTTAACTTCACTAATATCTCTTTTGAGTCTGTTTTGATCTCTAGGGTATCTCTTCCTTCTTTCATAATCATCAATTCATCATCATTGTTTCTAAAGTTATCTTGTGAAGGATTTCCTTCTATTCTTTCTTGTCTGAATTTACCACGACCTCATCCACGATTTCCAAAGTGTTGTCCACAACCAAAGTTATTGTCATGACGCATGAACATGAGTTTCTCTTGATTGTCCACTTGGTTTCCTTTCTTGAACTTAATTCTTTCTTCAAAGGTCTTAAGTCTACCAATAGTCTCATCTAGAGTTATCATATCCAGATCAAAGTATTGTTCAATAGATGCTACAATTTGGAGAAACCTATTTGGCAAGAAATTTATGAGTTTTCGTATTAGGCTTGGTTGATCGAATGTTGTCCCTAAAGCACTTGACCTAGTGGCAATGCTATTTAGTTTAGCGGTAAATGAGTCGATCGCGTCTTCTTCCTTCATTTGCAGCATCTCAAACTCCGTCTTGAGTGTTTGTAGACGTGCCTTTTGCACTCAATCCACCCCGACATGCCTTGTCTTTAGTGTGTCCCATACTTCCTTTGCACTTTTGCAACTTGCAAACTTGTAATACAAGATCTGGCAGTGCTTGAAACAGATACGTTGTCGCAGTCTTGTCTTTCTTTACATCTGGTTGCGTGTCTACAGTGGGTTCAATCATCTCCTAAAGCCTGATTGGATCTAAGATGGTTTTGATTCATATAGTCCATATAGTGTAATTTGTACATTTTAATATGAGGCATTGGAAGTGGGTTAGGGATCCTACTTCCTTGTGTATTACAATTGTACTTAAATCTTCTTTAGATCTGTCTCCCATGGTTTCTTTGGTTTTCCAAAACACTAATTCTTGAAATAGGGATTCTAAAACGGTTTCGTCAAAACCAGTTATTTTGATTCCTAAATCAGACGTATTTCTAATAGGGAATCAAGCAAACAATATTATAGTAATCTAAATCTTATAGGTATCTAGAATTAAAAAAAAAACTAAATTTAAATTGGAATTGCAAACCTGGATAATATGAATCTTCAAGAGTGATTCTGACTTTGTCATCAAAGAAAACACCGCAACGAACAAACAATGTCCCTGACTTTTCCAAATGATTTTTTGTAATGCGCCTGTGTACAAGTTCGGGTCTTAATTTTGATGTAAACAACAATTGATTGTAAATGTGTACCCAAATGTCGTCTTCTTGCAAACGGAACTTGAAAAGGGAAGCTTGGATAAAATCTTCTATGAAGATCGCTTCAAGCAGGTTTTTTATTTCAAATTTAGATTGTGAAAAACAGCAACGACCCGCAACCGAGATTCGATAAAAGAAACGCCGAGGGTGGAAGAGTTTCTCTGTTTTGTTCGTCTTTGAACAGTCGGTTTTGACAGGGATGAGTATAGGCGATTTCTGATGGGGACAAACACAAAAGAAATTGATGTCTGATTGCTGGGTACTGGTTTAATTTTGTGGAACAGGAATTCAATTTTGGTGAAACAAACAAAAAAACGAATTTGATTTTCAGAGTGGGTTTGACCGAAACAGCCTTCAAGAACATGCTTCGTTGGTTTTGAATCGCAATTGAATTCTTCAATCAACTAATAATGATCTTGAATTGCAATTCAATTCAGCACTTCACTTCTGATTGCAACCTTGAACAAAGTTTATTTATGCGAAGGAACGAGAGGCGGTAAACGATTTTTGAGTAAGGAACAGGAAATCAATTCCTTAAATTTGCCAAAACAGGAAGCGATTTCGATAACTGGTTTTTCAATTTCAATGGCTAATTGAGAACATAGTGGAATTCGATGCATAGATTTAATCAAAACTGAGCATGAAATAGGGATTGATCCTTCGATGTTCTTAAGCCGTTTGGCTCTAATACCAATTATTTGCCCAGAATCACAAACAATTGATGACCAAGAATCAATCTTCAAACTAAATTGCAAAGATCGTTACTTGATTTGCTTATGGACTTGACACTTATACATTCAACCATAGGGTGAAAACACGCAATGTTCCAGCCCTAAAATACAGTTTCTAGGTTTTAAACTTCACACATTTGACTCCTAGGCCGCTTGGTTGGCAGAATTCGTAGGAACTGAGATTGGAATTAGAATTAATTCCATGAGAAATTGTGCTTGGTCGGAAAAGATGGAATTACATTAGGAATTAATTCCTCAATTTTAATGTATTTCAAACATTCCTTTCACCTATTGATAGAATTTAAAACATTCCATTGGAATGTTACAAGTTTACCAAAAAGCCCTCGTCTAGCTAGGGCTGTAAACGAGTCGGCTCAGGCTCGGCTCATTTATTATTTATTAATTAAGTTTTTTATATATATAATATATATAGGGGTATGTTCTTTTGAGAACCGAACATATGTTGAGAACCGAAAGAACCATACAAAACATGTACATATCGTTTCCGTGAAAAAAGTAAAATCGAACAATTATGTTTTATTTATCTCTTCTCACTCTTAGTTTGAGTTTATCTCCTCTATCGTGGATTTTTTTAAAAAAAGTATAAAAATATGCATATATGCATTCATTTGTGCATATAGTATGAGTGCATATATGCATTTAAAAAAACGACTATAAATTTCATGTCTTTCAAAACCAAACCTTAAACATATTGAAATCTACATGAATTCTAGTCAATTTATATCATAAATAGTGCAAGAGTTAATGTGGTTCTCACGGTTCTTAACATATTGTTGGTTCTCAAAAGAACGTATCCCAATATATATATAACTAGTTTTATATATATTTTTATTATAATTATAATTTTTATAGATAACATAATATATATTATTTAATTATTTTTTTCATAATTTTATATATACTAATTACTATTTTATAAATATATATTTAATATATTAATTAAATATATATATATATATATAAATAATAAGCTCGTTTAGGCTCGCGAGCCGGCTCGAGCTCGATAAATAAAGCTCGGGCTCGTTTATTAAACAAGCTTATTTTTAGGCTCGAGCCCATTTAAGGTCGGCTCGATTCGAGCTTTTAGCGAGCCGATCTCGAGTAGTTCGCGAGCCTGCTTGGCTCGTTTACACTCCTACGTCTAGCTCCCTTATGAACCTATAATTGATGAAACATTAGCTTAACCCATAAGCGTTACTGATGTGTCGTTTTTAGTATATAAAAATATAATAAATATATTTTTAGGATACTTTCACGAGATCAAGTTTTAAATTTATAAAATGATAATTACTTTAACTTAAAAACACACACAATAGGCAAGTGTACCTATCGAAAGTAATATAGTTTAGTTAAGAACCAAGTATCGAACCAATGGACACGGTCGAGTTCCAGTACTCAACTTTTGTTATCGTTTAGCCGAATTAATTAGTGAATGGGTTTTGTGTGCTTGTGAAGCAGAATAGTAAATGACAGAAAAGTAAATAACGGTAAAGTAAATAACATAAAAGTAAGAACGTGCGTGATGTGTGTAACAGGAATGTAAATAGCAGAATAGTAAATAACAAGAAAATAAATATCTCGGAAATGATCAGGTCATGAAGAGTATTGCTTCGGGCTTCGAATCAGCTTGGTACGTGATAATGTTAAGTTGACTAATCCAGTGATATGACTACAACAAACTTGTGACCCGGGTCACCGCTAGAGCCTCGTCCTCATGACATTTGATTCACGAATTAAAATCCTTCAATTAAAATGGTAGTGCCTCCCGTTAAGGACAACAGTTACCCTCAACCCTTCGAATGGTCATCTCCGAGTTGGTTTAAGACATCGAACGTAAATGCTTTGTATTAAGGTTAAATAAGTGATTATATTTTGCTCACCGGGAGGCGGTGTAACAATGGGACCAAGTATAAAGACGTAATGTTTCCAACATGAGTTCACCTATTTTTGGTCCCATAAAAAGTTCATATAAATACGTATGACCTTAATAATGTTGACCAAGCCTTGGCTTATCGATCTCTACTTGTATAAAGATGTACAAGTTTCAAAAGAAGTTTGATTAAAAAGGTTTTACGATCTTACGCTTTAAAATCAAGAACACTCACAAATATAAAGACGGATTTAGACAATAATAAAAGCCCACCAAATGGAGGTTTTAAGGATGAATAATTAAAGACATAAACATACCACTAGATTAATACGTCAAACATTAACATGCACCAAACATCATCTTCACCCTAGTAATACAAGAAGCTTAGCCACGAATGGCTATGCTGACTAGCGTAACGCTGAGTTTCGTAGGCTCTCCTATTGTGGAACAAGGAGGAAGAGCCCCTCTACTCACTACTACTACTCTAATAATACTAGAAATGAACTATTCTCTTTATCTTGAGGTATGGAATGGTGTGTTGAGGTGTGTGGAATGAAGAACCCAAGTCATCTATTTATAGGCCTCAAAATGAGCAATGCACGGCCGTTCATTGGATTGCACGGGCGTGCAAACACCTCGGGAATCAAATAGGGTACAAAGGACAGTGTACCGGAGCCTGAGGAAGCTAGACAGCCAATGCACGACCGTGCATGGCGTTGCACGTCCGTGCAATGCTATGCCTGCTCCCAAGGCTTGTCTTTTAGCTCCTTGTTGACTTGTGTTGACCTGGTTGGTCAATGCTCGGATTTGGTCCTCCAAAAGCTTGATTTCTTCATGTTTTAAGCTGGTTTTTGCTCTGTTTATCTTGGGACACCGGATAACCTGCAATTGTGAAATATTAACGCATTAACTATCATTTGCAAGACTATTAATCAATTAGTACCATAATATGGGGATTATTATGCATGCAAAACATGTATAATTTAGTGCATATCATAATACCCCACACTTAAACTTTGCTTGTCCTCAAGAAAACTCATGCATGATCATACCCATAACTGAAAACTTTACAAGGGTAATGGAGCCCCAAGTAGTTGGAAACTCCGGGATAACTCTTGAGTCGCTTATTCTATTTTTGTGCTTTTCTATGATGGAATCCATGACAAGCCTATTAGAACTTCAATTATGCATAAACTTTCACTCCTCACAAGGTTCACTCAACTCTATGGTTATATATGTATGGATAATGTAAGTTTAAGTGAAACACTCAAGTTCGAATCGAACTATGCAATGGTTATAAGCTTGTATGCAAATCAAGTCTCCACCAACTAACTAAGTAGTACGCATGAATCAAGAGGACTTTAAAAGGGTTGTAATGTGGCTAAAATAAAAATAAAGGGTGAAAATGAAAATGTTTTTTGGATTTTTAGGGATTTAAAAGGGTTTTGAGGGGCTGCAGCTATCGTAGAATACACAGCTACGCCTTCCTGGCTTAAAATAGAAAATACTAGCAGGTCCCTCTACAGTACTCAGATCATGAGGGTATAACTAATCTGATGGCTCGTTTATGGTCAGATTGCCAAGACACATGTCTTTTATCATTCTCAACTCTTTCCTCACTGCGTAGTACACATTACTGCCTTTTCGTACGGATCTTTCGGCATGTAGCCTAACAGCTCATACTTTGATCAGATGCGTATACTCATGTTGGGAATGAGTTTGATTCTTGCTACACTTTCCATCATGGCTCAAGTTTCCACACTTCACACATTTGTCGTATCTTTTGGCTCTTCTTTTGGCGGCACTTTTTGACAAGTCGCAGAATGGTGGCAGTTGTTCTTACTTGCGCCACCGTTTTCTTACATCATTTGTTTCTTTGAAAACTTTCTCTCGGAGTTCAGGTGGTAATTCAGGCTTTACAAAATGAAGGCAAGAAAGCAAATTGAAATCAAAAGAATGCATATCCAGCTCTTTAAGTTCTAACCGGTAAAAGATCGACTTCTTTCTTTCTTTTTCTTTTCTCTTTTTTCTATTTTTTTGTATCAAAACAAATTCTTCAATAATTCTTTTTCCTCAATTTCCTTGAAATAATATTTCCATAAATTTCTTGTAGATAGTTCAGCTGTTTCTTCCTAATATATCCACCTTCTTGTATATTCCAATTCTTTTGAGTAAAACAGATTCTTTCCAAAGTTGCCTCAATGTTAATAAACTTGAAATAACGGCATAAGATAGTCTAATATTTTTCCATTCTTGAAGCCAATTAGCCAATAACCGGTGTTTACGAAAAGCTAGTTGGGTGATAATTGTGGGTGGTAGAAAAGAAAAGGCTAAGGCTCAGAGGGCTATCTAGGCGGATTATATTTTTTGAATTTTTGGGTTTAAGGATAATATATAGGGGTAATAAAGTCCTAGGTGACTCAATCACTTTCATACTTCTACTAGTTCATGGTCTTGATCTGTATCAGTCACACAAGTTCTAACTATGCATAAAATCCGATTGAAAAACACTTGATATACCAAACGAAAGAGCATGTGAAAAATAATGATAATAATGCTCGTGAAAAGGCTCAAATTATTCTCACATGGAAGCGGATGGGATAGGGTTTAGTGATTTGTTATGCATAATATCCATTTGTTTTTACTTGTCATGTATTCGTTTTATTTAGTTAGGTGCGAACTCAAAGAGATTTAGTTTTTTAGGTTTAAAATTTTTAAAAATTTTCAAGTTTTTCAAAAAGTAGGTTTTTATAAGGTTTTAGTCAAATGGGTAGAAAATCACGAGTTAAAATTTTACTGCTTTGAGGTTACAAGTAGTCCTGAATCTCTAATTTCCCACCCCACACTTAAAACTATGCATTGCCCTCAATGTACAAATGCATGTAATGGACTGCAATGCATGAAGTTTTAAGGAAAAAGAAACCGGTACTCCCCCGGTCAATTCGGTATATAACCTAAGGCCAAAACTTATTGATGCTGTCAAGTTGTGCCTATCAGCTGCTTGTCAACACGTTGCTTCAAAGACTTCATTGAATTTCAAAGAAATTTGATGTGGTTTCCGATTCCTCAGGTTGTAGAGATGGAGTGTGATTCCTCAAAGAAGTAGACAGACTATCTGGTGGTGCTATTCTACCTGACACATAAAGGAAAACATAAAAGCAGACAAGGAAAATAAAAGGTGGTAGTTAAGCTACTAAGGTCCTAGTATCGAGAAGGCATACCTAGGGGCTGAAGTACGTGAAACTTTTGAATTTGTAAAAATCCCTGGGGTCCATCTGTTCTACCGTATGCACCAACTTCTCAATTTATTCATGATCATCGGGTTGCCTCCTGGAAGCGCCACGTTTATTTAAGGGTCGTTGGCTAGACCCGTATGTGTCTTTCTTCATATTTAGTGCAAGTGGTGGAATAATCTAACAAATGGGTAGCTTTTAGTATGGAGATGTTCATCCAACCCATTTGATAATCATGCGCACAATGTGATAATAATCTAATCCAGGAATTAGTGGAGTCCATCCTGGACCAGCTAGACAGAGAAAAACAGGGTAAAAAGTGTTCAAACTTGAAACGATCATAACTTGAGCTACGTTTGGAGTTAGAGGGCCCCCGACCACGGGACGGAAAGATTTTGACAAGCCGGATCATGTGGCAAACGCCGTAGGTGGTTTGTCCTAGTGGTCTGAGAAAAAATCCCTTATTAAGTGGCCCAATTTTATAAATCAAAGATTTTCCCTAGTTTTCTAATTTTTATACCTTTAACGTTTTAGTGCTAAAACGGGTGAATCGTTGATTTATATATTTTCAAAGTATATTTTTAGTTTTAATTTTAGTTTGGATGGATCGATTTGAAATTTTGAATTTTTTTGTAAACCTGCCAAATTTAGAATGCTCTATAGAAGAGCACCTAAAGAAAATGGTGTAATTAAATCACGCCACCACCATTTGAAATTCTCTGAACCAAACTTTAAAAAACCCATGTAGTGAAGGAGACGGTCACCCCGGTATGATAATTTTGTCACGTAATCTTCGTTGGATGAACGTTCTTCCTCCATGAGAAGTGGTCCTCAGAGTGATATGCCCTATCCTGTGGCTTATGTGATTCATGGAATGATTCATTAATATGCTTGGTCACAGGCCAGCTATCACTGTTGCAAGGAATATGTGCCACATTGTCATTTGTTTGTTGGTGATCACATTTTTCCTACATAATCTCCTCTTAGATGATGGTCTCACAATCTGGTTCTTCATATGATGTTGTCTCTGAAGTGACAGGAACTCCAAACTGTTCCATACATCCTTCTTGTGCTTCCATATTTAGGATTCCCACCATTTCTTCTTTAGATCTTCGCTCTTCTGGCTCCTTTGATTGTTTAGCTTCCAGCTTCTTAGAAAAGTCAAGAAGAGATTGTAAAGTTGCAGTAACCCTCTCTTCTGAATTATCCGGTCTCACTTCCGACTGATCAATGCTTGTGAAGTTGGAAGGTTTTTGCTCCTTAGATTCACTTGACCCTACTAAAGATGTTGAAGCTATAAATTTCGATTCTTGGATTTTGAATGGATCATCTTGTTGTTCAGTTGGATAGTTCTTTAGGGGTTGAACCTTAATTTCTTCCAAATGACGAAACAGATTTCCTGGGTCCATGAGTCGGAATCTAGAACCGAGTTTTGAATTTCTTGGGGCGGTATGGTTTCCTCATATGTTTGCCAGTAGGGTTGGTGAAAATATGTGGAATACCCTTGATAGTGATAACAATCTTGAGTGTAGTGGGCTTCTCCACAGACCTCATACCAAACCTCCGAATAGTGGTACTCGTACTCATAGTCGTTTTGATATCCTCCATAACAACTCTCGTAGTTGTAATCCATAAAAGTTGTTGTAAAGAACAATCAAAATAAACCATAAAAATAAATGGTAAGGTTAAAAAGGCTAATCCGTTAACTAGAATCTTTCTTGAAATCACCGTCACCCCGGCAATGGCGCCAAAACTTGATGTGTCGTTTTTAGTATATAAAAATATAATAAATATATTTGTAGGATGGTTTCACGAGATAAGGTTTTAAATTTATAAAATGATAATTACTTTAACTTAAAAACACACACAATAGGCAAGTGTACCTATCACAGCGTAATATAGTTTAGGTAAGAACCAAGTATCGAAACAATGGACACGGTCGAGTTCTAGTACTCAATTTTTGTTATCGTTTAGCCGGATTAATTAGTGAGTGGGTTTTGTGTGCTTCTGAAACAGAATAGTAAATGACCGAAAAGTAAAATAACGGTAAAGTAAATAACAAAAAAGTAAGAACGTGCGTGATGTGTGTAACAGGAATGTAAATAGCAGAATAGTAAATAACAAGAAAGTAAATATCTCAGAAGTGATCAGGTCACGAAAAGTATTGCTTCGGGCTTGGAATCAGCTTGGTACGTGATAATGTTAAGTTGACTAATCCAGTGATATGACTACTACAAACTTGTGACCCGGGTCACCGCTAAAGCCACGTCCTCACGACATTTGATTCACAAATTAAAATCCTTAAATTAAAATGGTAGTGTCTCCCGTTAAGGACAACAGTTACCCTCAACCCTTCGAATGGTTATCTCCGGGCTGGTTTAACACATCGAACGTAAATGCTTTGTATTAAGGTTAAATAGGTGATTATATTTTGCTCACCAGGAGGTGGTGTAACAATGGGACCAAGTATAAAGACGTACCGATTCTAACATAAGTTCACCAATTATTGGTCGCATAAGAAGTTCATATAAAGACGTATGACCTTAATAATGTTGACCAAGCCTTGGCTTATCAATCTCTGCTTGTATAAAGGCGTACAAGTTTCAAAAGAAGTTTGATTAAAAAGGTTTTACGATCTTACGCTTTAAAATCAAGAACACTCACAAATATAATGACGGATTTAGACAATAATAAAAGCCCACCAAATGGAGGTTTTAAGGACGAATAATTAAAGGCATAAACATACCACTAGATTAATACGTTGAACATTAACATGCACCAAACATCATCTTCACCCTAGCAATACAAGAAGCTTAGCCACGAATGGCCATGCTGACTAGCGTAACGCTGAGTTTCGTAGGCTCCCCTATTGTGGAACAAGGAGGAAGAGCCCCTCTACTCACTACTACTACTACTCTAATACTACTAGAAACGAACTATTCTCTCTATCTTGAGGTATGGAATGGTGCGTTAAGGTGTGTGGAATGAAGAACCCAAGCCATCTATTTATTGGCCTCAAAATGAGCAATGCACGACCGTTCATTGGATTGCATGGGCGTGCAAACACCTCGGGAATCAAACAGGGTACAAAGGACAGTGTACCGGAGCCTGGACAGCCAATGCACGACCGTGCATGGCATTGCATGGCTGTGCAATGCTATGCCTGCTCCCAGGGCTTGTCTTTTAGCTCCTTGTTGACTTGTGTTGACATGGTTTGACTTCTTGGGGGTCAATGCTCGGGTTTGGTCCTCCAAAAACTTGATTTATTCATGTTTTAAGCTGGTTTTTGCTCTATTTATCTTGGGACACCGAATAACCTGCAATTGTGAAATATTAACGCATTAACTATCGTTTGCAAGGCTATTAATCAATTAGTACCATAATATGGGGATTATTATGCATGCAAAACATGTATAATTTAGGGCATATCAGTTACCCATAAACAATCTTTGAACATAAATAAATAATCATAATCCATAAACAAATAGACCTGAAAATGAAGATGAAGCCATAAAACGTAGAACTTGAAGATGAAAATGGTGAAATCGAACACCATCATCACAAAAATTGGATACCATCGAGGTCGAACGTCCCTGTACTGCCGACTTCGAAAGATCATATTTGATTTTTTCACATCAACATAAGGAAGAAACCGCTAGTTGTAACCACCCAAAACGTGCAATTTTGTTGTTCAAGGTCGAATAGGGAGAACCAACAACTTTAATCATCTGCGATTTTGCTGTTCAAGAATGACCGGGAAGAATCTGCGACCATCAGTTTTTTTGTTCAAGGTCGACCAGAAACTCATAAATCAGATTTGAAGATCAATGTTTGATTTTTTTCACAAAACATCGATTGGAAGAAATGGATATTAGGATTGGTTCATATTCAATGTTCTTCTGTCTTCCACGTCTATTGACCACGTATAGGTCCTTGGATTCTCAATCTAGGATTGGGCAGGGGAAGATGACTCAGCGACGTGGGGATGGGGGATAAGGGTAGTTTTGTAATATTGTGTTTTTACTTTCCGATTCCTTTGTTAAAATTACAAACCAAACAAGACACGGATTTTCGAAGGAATTAACTCAAATTTCATTTCCAATTCCTTTAAAAAATATTTCGTGAACCAAACGACCCCAATTACATAATAGACACATAAACTAACTTTTAACTAATTACATATTTCACCCGTTACTTTTGTTTCCCATTCCAACTTGGGTTAACAATTAAGGCTAACAGTTGACAAAAAGAAATTATACAAAATGTTGTATTTAGATTTTTTTTTTAATAAATATAACAAAGAAAAAATCAAATTATATTTTAAATGAATTATTATAAAAGAAAAATCAAATTATATGTTCAAATTACACCTATAAACCAAAATGGATTTCTTAAACCCCCTATAAAATAAAAAACAACTCATGTTTTGTGCATGCAAAGGAGTAAAAGATTACATAAACTCATATTTTTAAATGTTACTAACTGTAATGGAAGATCAAGAAGCCAAAGGTGATGTTGCTGGAAAGTGTAATGGTGTAAAGCTTACTACAAACACTCTAATAAAAATCGCATTTGGGCTGACCAATGATGGTAATACAATCTTCAGAAAAAAAATCCAGAATTACCATCTTAATTAACCATTGAATTATGTATTGCTTGTAGGTGTTATCTTTAAGGGATATCCTGTGGTTGGATATCAAAATCGACTTCAAGCATCTGGAGGTTGCCTTAGAAGCCTGAAAGATTCTAAAATAACTGCATGTCCATGGGATTCCCGAGTCAAGGGTTTGTTCTTTCACCAAACCACCTTTAGTATTGTCCTTTCCAAAGCTAAAGATTTCATCCAAGACATACAAAAGCTTGTAAGTATAGCACCACAATCGTTGTGTGGCGTAGATCTTTATAATGGGATCCTTATGAGATATGTTACCGGCTCAAATGCATACATAGGCCAACAACAAGACTCGGTGGATTTTGACATCACTTATTATAGAAGTAAAAATCCAGAAACTCCAAGACTTTATGAAGATGTGCTCGAAGAGATTGAACAAATGGCGGTGTTTAAGTATGGCGGTTTACCACATTGGGGAAGAATCGAAATGTGGCGTTCATTGGGGCGATCAAGAAGTATAAAAGGGGTAGAGAGTTTTTGAGTATTAAAGAGAAATACGATCCACTAGGGTTATTCTCTAGTGAGTGGACAGACCAAGTTTTAGGACTCAAAGGTGGTCTTACTGTTGTTAAGGAGGGTTGTGCACTTGAAGGTTTGTGCGTGTGTTCAAAGGACATTCATTGTGCACCCCAAAAAGGTTATTTAGGTAGACCTGGGAAAGTCTTTAAGGACGCAAGGGTTTGTACTTTGGTTCAAATCACGAATCAATGGTCGTCACAAACCGAACTTTAGGATCTATATAAATTATGAGTTTGAAACTCTTAAAAAAAGGTAGATTTGTAACATTAACTAACTATTTAATGTTTTTTAAGATTTACTTATAAAAAGACATATTTGAGTCTATAATGTGGTCGCTCCAGACGAATTATCAATCGTCGTCAAATAATTTTCGACATAAATACTTATATGAAAAATTAATATTTCTTTTAAGATATGTATTTGATAAGAATATTTATATTTTGTATGATGTGAAGTATGAACTTATCTTTTTATATTTATATAATAATAAAATTTATCATTGATGTTATTTAAGTAATTTATCATTTTAGTTTGTTGTAGTTGTTATAAACATAAAATAATATAAAAATTCTAAATCCTTTTGGCATATTTAAATTTCAAATCCAATTCCTTCACATTGTAAATTCCTTTGACAAATTTCATTTCCTTCAAATAAAATTTCGCGAACTAAACACACCCTTAATGTGTTGCGAGAGATTTGATTCGTGACGGAGTTTATTTGTGACAAATTTACGACGAATTGGATTTAAGACGGTTTTCCGTAACTATTTTCTTTTGGATTTCAAAAGTTCATTTTCTAACAAAAAGTTTTCTTTTTCTTTTTTCACTTTATAAATGAATTTAAAATCTCATAATCTATATCTATACTACCTAATAAATAAAAATATTAGTGGAGACATGATATAATTCTAGACCTCCTCAACTTGTGTTTTCCCGCCTCTCTTTCATATTAAATATATAAATTTATTAAATTATTTTTATAATTTTTGTTTTCCGCCTCTCTCTCCTATTAAACAATAATGATTTATATAAATTCTTTTTTATAAATGGTTTTATTTAAAAAAAATTAGGTTTGTTCATAAAACAGTTTCATAAATTGTACATTTCGTTCAATCTTTTTATAAATTATTTAAAAAAATAACTATATAACTTTTCTAAATTTTTATTAAAAACTATTTAATACATCATAAATCTATACTATATAATAAATAAAGATTTTTGTGAGACACTTGTCACTCTCCTATGCATCCTGTGACATTTCGGGTTTTTAATTTACGTTTTTGTAATATATATCATGTAATCATTTTTATTAAATGAAATGCAAGTGTTTTTATTTAATCTTGTACAAAATATATATTTTTATTTCATGGATTTAAAATAATTAAAATTTTATAAGTTTTAAACTTATATAAAATTTTATATAAAAATCTAAATTAAAAAGGTTCGTATATAAATATGATAATCTATCTAAATAATAATTAAATTTTATAAAAATATATTTATAATAATAATATAAGTTTATAAAATATAAATAAAATTAAAAAGAAATTTAATTAATTATTTTCATAAAAGTTAAGGGTCTATTTTGAAAATAATTAAACTACAAGGTTTTAAAACATAAATCAGTTAAGGGACTAAATGTGGACAAATCAAACCACAAGGACTCATCCGTAATTATCTCAGGGACCAAATAGATTCAGAAGTAAACTCCAGGGACCAAAATTGCCAAATCATAATTCGCAATTCTGGCTGTCTTCCCCATTGACCGGCGGTCCGAGCTATTTTCCGGCGACCCACTCGACATGCCTGTCCCCTACACCTCGACAGCCGAAATTGGTCTCCCTGACCTCGTCGTCCCCACGCGAGCATAAGCCACCGACCAATTTGTCATTTAAACATACGAAAAGTGTGATCGTGTTTGTGGCCGAAAGTCCACGCCGCGCAATTGGCCCTGACAGTAGACCTCCACGCCTGAAAGATGGCTCGACAGTTTCGTCTCGTCCAGACGAGTGTCTGGACATGCTCAATTGCTTGTCTCATTATCAGGATCGAACTCGGCTATGAAAAGCCATTACCGGACCTGCTCGAGCTCGCCACCCCTTCTTCACCTACTCTCACTTCAAATTGAAGACGGCATTGTGTTCGTCGCCTCTGGGTGAAGCTGTGACCAGAGTCTTAGAGCCCAATTCCATCCCGAAGCTTGAATTCCCATTCTTGGTATTTTCGGATTTAAAGGCCTGCCGTTCGACCCTTTGCGACCAAGTAAGAAGCCTCAAACTCGTTCCTTTATCTTTTGTTATCGAATGGCCAACTATCCCAATCGAAATCACGGCCTCAGGCCATCGATCACCGGGCAAACCAATGTCTCGGACACTGGTTTGCCGGTTGCCGAGAACCAGCGACCAGCTTTGTGTGTGTGTTTATAAATTAAATGATACACACATAACCAGCGATGGGCAGTAGCCCGGCTGGTTATGCGTGTGTGTGTTGGAGTCTTAGGTCGCGGGTTCGATCCTGATGGCCTCCGGCCCAACCCAAATTTTTTTCTGTTTTTCTTTTATTTATTTACTTTATCATATTTTAATATTATATCTATACAATAAAAACTATTACGGGTTGGTTGACTCGTTCGTTTATTTTCGAAACCATTAAATAACTTTTTTTTCACATATTTAACCCGTCCAATTTTTATAAAATAATAAACCCTATATTTTATAAACTTGTTAAAATAATTTTAACTCACAAAAATATATAATAATTAAACAAATAGAAACTTTTCCTCTTATTTATTATTATATATAAATACAATAAACATAATAACAAATTATTTAAAATATAAATATTTAACAAGATTAAATATATATTTTTAGATGTTAAATTTTACTAAAAATCCTTATTATTTTACTACAATATTTTATACAAATAATTTTAGGGAATGTTATTATAAACTTATACACATTTAAATACGAATACACATATACAAACATACAATAATACATATTTATCTACATAGGATTTCATTGTGCTTAGTTTTCAACATCCTTATCACCCGCACTCGTGGATTAAAACATCCGCTAACCAGGTGAGTTACATAGCCCCTATTTTACATGTTTACATGCTTTGGGGTGAAACATTATACTTGCTACTCATCAAATTGTTTATACGTGTTATACATGTGAATTATATGCTTGTTCATCATGAATTATCTTGGGTGTACACTTATTTATTTTAAACACAAGAAAACCAACAGTAATATTAATAGATCTATTGTGCCTGACCAGCCCACCCATGTAGGGTGTTTATTACTGCATACTCGGATATAGCCGCGTGTTATATTCAAACATATCGGATATAGTGGGTAACTATATTCAAACATACCGGATCTAGCTGTTGTGCTATGTTCAAGCGCGTCAATCAAGGTTTGAATTGTGCTTAAATAAATGATATAACCATGTACGCTATGTTTAACAAGATAAACAATGAGTTGCAAAACGTTTTCATCTACTATTTATCAGTTCCACTAAACCTATGTACTCACCAACTTTATAGTTGACACTTGATTTAAATAATGTTTCAGGTTTGGATATGTGATTGCTTGCTGAAGATTCTACCACTTAAGAACTTATGGACCTAGTTAATTAAATCAATGTTTTGAAATAGACTAGGTTATTTGAATTTGTATTGTACTTGAATGCTTGTTGTCTTTAATTAAATTAATGAATTATGCAATATTTTAGTTATCATGTGCTTTTGAACAATCATTCCATTGTCCGCCTCGATGATTCCGCCATCGGTCGGGGTGTGACAGATTGGTATCAGAACCATGGTTATAGGGAATTAGGTTATTAGACACAATGACCTAGACTATAACCCTATGACTCCCTTTTATGTGTTACGTGCTAAATGATTAATTGCTATGTGAAATATTTGTAGCTAGGTATTATTTGAATTTTCCCAAGTTTAGTACATGAGACTTATACGCATACATACAAGGCTTTAAACACGTAATACATACTTTACATACACATTTGACTAACAAGCATATGCAAACAAATACACTACACATCCTTATCCATACTCCTTCCTCATCCATACTATTTGCAACATTCCTACACATTTTATACTCATAAAATCTCAAGTTTATAAAAATCTTGAAAATCTCGTCAACGACTTAATTTCTTGAAACCAGTAAAAGACATGTGCAATCTGGAAGGGTGACACCTGTACATTGGGTTTTCTGTCTAGGAAAGCATTTCGTATAAATCCAAATAAACGGACCCGTATGCTTTCCTGGGAATTCCTGAAGTGAGTGTTTACCTATAGGCTAAAGCATGTCTCCTTGAATGTTTTGAGGAATTACTTAACGTTGATAAGTCATTGTATTCGCAAGAATACGATCTGAACCTAAACTCAAAATTTGGGACATTATAGTAAGATAGGAAGAACTAGATGAACATGCAAAGCAAATCATTAGTACGGGTGCACACGTACTAACGATTTGTAGTGCATGCGAATCCCGACAATTCCTATTACGCGAATAATGATCTATGACATCATCTCCAACCTGGAATAGATGGCTTATTTTCCCCATCAACCTTGAATAAATACACATACATTGGCACGCGACATGATGAATCCCGCATTTTCTGCTTACATTATTCCCACTATAGGTCACGTATACCTACTTTATCTAAAATATCATTGTCTTTTCTTATGGTGTTAGAATGCCTCCTCGACGTGCAAACTTTAGCACTTCCAACCCGGATCTTGCTACTCTTCTTGCCCAACTGGTAGGACAAATGACCCAAGCCAATAACAACAGTGACGGGTCTCACAACATCCAAGGAAACGGTGGTACCAACCCGCCTCAATGCACGTTTAAGCACTTTAACTCGTGCAACCCTACAAAATTTTACGGGACTGAATGCTACCGGCCTACTACAATGGTTTGAAAGCATGGAAAGCACATTCCTAAACAGTGACTGTCCCGATAATCTTCGGGTTCGCTATGCCACAAGTGTACTACAAAAGAGAGCCCTCACCTCGTGGAACGGTGAGAAACGCACTCGTGGTGTTGAGGTTGCTACATCTTTATCATGGGATGATCTGAAGAAAGCCATGACTGATGAATTTTGTCCTCGAAATGAAATGAGGAAGCTCGAGACTGAGTTTTGGGATCTTGCCCAAGACAGCGGGGATAATCTGGCTTACACCACCCGATTTCAAGAGCTGAGCCTACTGGTACCTCATATGATCACTCCCCTTGCTCGGGAAATTGAAAAATACATATCCGCTACGCGAAGTTTCGACCCTTAACAAGAAAGGGTTCCAAGAAGGTTGTTTCTACCCTTGCGGCCGTCAAAGATGTAAAGCCCGAGTCTTCTAACCGCAACAAGAAACGAAAGGGTCGAAACTTCGCAGCCGTAACTCCCACCGTACCTGCTATTCAAATGGTCCCTTTGGGTCAAAACCCGAAACCTTATTTGGGTCCAAATCCCCAATGTCAGACCTGCAAGTACCACCATCCTGCCAACTTACCATGCCGATTGTGTTCAAGCTGCGGACGATATGGGCACGTGGTCACTACTTGCCGTACCCGTCCTCCCGTCTATCAAGCTGCTCCAGCCAACCGTCCAAACTATCCGGCACCTCTCAATGGTCGGGCATGTTACGAATGTGGAAACCCAAACCATTTCCATGACCGATGCCCAAAACTTCATCATCAAGGTGGTCCTCATGGACGAGCGTTTAATATAAACGCTAATGAGGCACAAGCAAATAACGACGTGATAAACGGTACGTTTCTCGTAAACAATCATATGCATCCATTTTATTTGATACTAGTGCCGATAGGAGTTTTGTGTCTCTTACCTTTGAATCTCGACTTGCTAAACAAAGAACGAAACTTGACAATTCTTATTCCGTGGAGATAGCAAACGGGAAATCTATCGCTATAAATTATGTTATCCGCGACTGCAATCTCGATCTTAATAATCATGAGTTCTCTGTTGATCTCCTTCCGATGCAATTGGGAAGCTTCGATATTATAATTGGCATGGTGTGACAATCCGACTTTTTAGGTTAACCCCGGTTAACTATTCCGTTAAGTTCCTTATTAAAAACTTAACCCCGTTAGTCAAATCTAACCCCAAGGACTATTTCTGTCATAAATCCAACTCAGAAATGCAGGGACTAGTCCTGCCAAGTCCCAATACATGAATTATTGACTCCTCAAAGTCAAAATTGTCAAAAATAAGCTCTGTTGACTTTTAGAAGTCAACATTGGGACTTTTGATTTCCAATTCGCGAATGTTAACTGAATTGAATCAAATTCTATAATTGATTAACATCTAAATGCCTTAATCAATCATAATTGAGCCTTAATCACCTGCATTACATGCGAATTAATCAAAATGTGGCTATTCGTTATGTAACCGTCGACCATCAACCTAATCCCATCAAATTCATCATAATCTGGTGTTACTCCCGCGAATTGAAGCATCCCTCTCACTCGTCGAATCCTCCTGAAGTGCTTACGCAACCTGCATTGATCGGAGAAACAGTAGAACTCGCCGGAAAGCAATCTGTGCAGCCGACACCTGCATCTACTCGAACTCCATCAATCCGACATGCATTCTGGTAAATTCTTGACCCAATTGCTTCGTTTTCTTTCCGTAAAGGTAAGCCCCATGTTAATTCGGGCTTACATCATCAATTCGATCGAGTTCTTGATTCTAGGGTTCATCATCTGACTGATTTAGTCGAGCCCTAATCTAGACCCAATGAAAATGAAATTAACCTATGCAGAAAGATTCGCAACACTGTTTTTATTGAAAGCCCTTTGCCAATTTCAAGTTTTAATATAAGAATCTCTGTAACCCGTAATTAGGGTTCATGTGAACTCTATCTGTCGAATTCAATTATAAACCGTTTTTAAATCAAATTAACCTACTCCATTAGATTCGCAATCGTCTGTAGAGTGAAAGCCCTATGAAACAACGGGCTTCCACTATCGAATTGATCATGAACCCGTAATTAGGGTTCATATGCGTTCTGATTTGGGGTTTTCGATCTTAGACTGAAAAGAAATGAAATTAATCTACATAATCAGTTTCGAAATGTCCCGATTATCAAAAGCCCTATGGTTTTAATCAATTTCATTATCAAAATCTATCTGATCGATTCAAAGTTTTCCTCTTTACGTATTCGATCTGTTTTCAAGATTTGGACATCCAAAACCCGTTTGTTTTCGAAATTAAGAGTATGCCAAGGTTCGTAATCCTCTGAGCATCAAAACTTGTTTCTGTTTCACTCAAACCATCATCCAAATCGAGGGATATCGACCGGTTTCGATCGCGGGTCTTTAAGGGAGGAAAACCACATAGAGCCTGATGTTAAAACCATTCCAACCCGGTATCCTTCGCGATACCCTAGCGGGCGGAGATGGTTAAGGCTGTGTGCGTATGTGGGAGAGACCCGGGTTCGAGACCGGGCTCCCACATCTATTTTTTTTAAACAGTATCCTATTATATTTAATTAATAAAAATCAAACTTTATAATATTATATTATTATATAAATGTGTTTTAGCCGGAAAACAACCCGTAGGCTCGGGTTTGAGTTATTAACATATTTTTATAAATTATACCCACTTTTATAATTAATATATTGTTATTATTATCAAGTAAAAATAATATGTTTATATTATTTTTAAACCGTAAATTCATATAAAATAATATGTTTATATTATTTTCAAACCGTGACCCATATTATTAAATAATATATATTTATATTATTTCAAATCATTTTATAACATCGTGTGTCGATTGAGACTAAATAATAATATAATTGGTTATACTATTTACTCGTATACATATATTATTATTTTCTTAATTTTTTTTGTGAATGACAAAACACCCGGTTATAATTATTATTATTCGTGTCATTCGTCGCGTAAAGTAATTCCTAACTCCGTGGACACTTTCGTCCACTCTTGAATATTAGAGCGTTTCTTTGGTACGCCTCTCAATCCGTGTCATTGTCACATTTCCCATTTTTCTTTCATCCCTAATTTATGTGTTTATAATTTTAGGGCATTCGTAAGTCTTTTGAGACTTACACACGTGGTTCCAACTTACCCTTTGTGTGATACTACCTTCAACACCAAGCAGGTGAGTTTCACGGCCCCTTTTTACTGCTTTTAACTTGGGGGAGAAAACATGCTTAAACTGATTTTAGATTTTGTACTTCATATGCTATCAATGTTAAAGCTAAGTGTAACATGCTATCACAGAAAGTCCTCTTCTTATTTCGAACCGTTAATATGGATCTTAGCGAGGTAATGTTTAGTAGTACTACTGGGTTTGACAAATCCCACCCGCGTTAGTCGCGCTAACTCGATCGGATATCGAACGGGTGAAATGTTAGCCTATTCACATGGCCAGTATTGATAGAACCTGGCAGGAGGCAATAAACAAACAGTCAGTTTCGGTTGCGAGCACTTGAGCTAAAACATGAACATAGGTTAGCCACCTATAGATACATATTGAATGATCATAAATCTGGTAACATTTACTTATTTATTTGAAACCTGTGAACTCACCAACCTCGTGTTGACACTTTTTCTTACATGTTTTCTCAGGACGCTAAGCTAAGACACAGGTGCACGTTAGGGCATGCATGGGATTCAACTGCTTTGCTTTGTGTCTATTTATGTTGATTGAATTATTTTAATGTACTTTGTTTGGATGGACGTTTGGACTTTTGGACTTTGGTTTTGGGCGCGTGTATTTTGCGCATTTACTTTCTTTACGCTTCCGCATTGATACTCTGATTTAAAAGATATTTTCATTTTGAGTCCCATGTAGAGTCGTTCAATGTAACTAGTGTCTGAGATCCTGGTTTGTCACTTCCCAAACGGTAATACTCCGTTAGTTGAAATTGGGGGTGTGACACATGGATTGGTTATCCAAGCACCATGCCGAGGTTATTTGCTATGAAAAGTGCATTCGTATACCTCTCCCTTCGGGCGACACGTTAGTTATTTTCGGTGAAAAACCGTGTCGTGGTCTTCAACTAATGTCTTGCACATTGGCACAAAAGTACTTGCGGAAAAAGTACGTTGCCTTCTTGGCCCACGTAGTTGACACGAAAGACAAAGGTAAGAAATTGCAAGATATTCCGATCATTCGAGACTTTCCCGAGGTATTCCCCGAGGATTTACCCGGTCTTCCTCCCCCAGACAAGTAGAGTTTCGTATTGACCTTGTGCCCGGAGCAACTCCCGTGGCAAAAGCTCCCTATCGTCTTGCACCTTCCGAGATGCAAGAACTCGCAAGTCAATTACAAGAACTCTCATCCAAAGGATTCATCCAACCAAGCCATTCACCTTGGGGTGCTCCCGTGCTGTTCGTAAAGAAAAAGGATGGATCGTTTCGAATGTGCATTGATTATCGTGAACTCAACAAGCTTACAATCAAGAACCGTTATCCTTTACCCCGTATCGACGATCTTTTCGATCAACTTCAAGGTTCAACATGTTTCTCCAAGATTGACCTTCGTTCCGGATACCATCAACTTCGTGTTCTCAATGAAGACATTCCAAAGACTGCCTTTCGGACTAGATATGGTCACTACGAGTTCATGGTCATGCCTTTCGGCTTGACTAATGCACCTGCGGTTTTCATGGATCTCATGAACCGTGTATGCAAACCTTATTTGGACAAGTTCGTGATCGTTTTCATTGACGACATTCTCATCTATTCTAAAACGAAAGCGGAGCATGAACAACATCTTCGTTTGATTTTGGAGCTCTTGAAGAAAGAACAATTATACGCTAAGTTCTCCAAGTGTGAATTCTGGCTAAAGGAGGTTCAATTTTTGGGACACATAGTCAACGATAAGGGGATTCATGTGGACCCGGCAAAAATCAAAGCGGTTAAGAATTGGAGTACTCCTAAGACTCCTACCGAGATTCGTTCCTTCCTTGGACTAACGGGTTACTATCGCCGCTTCATCTCAAATTTCTCCAAGATTGCGGTCCCGCTCACTGCCTTGACTCACAAAGGTAAACCTTACGAGTGGGGACCCAAACAAGAGGAAGCTTTTCAAACTCTCAAGCTCAAGCTCTGCAACGCACCTGTCCTAACTCTTCCTAGTGGTAATGACGACTTTGTCGTTTATTGCGATGCATCCAACCAAGGTCTTGGTTGTGTTCTTATGCAGCGTGGCCAAGTAATTGCATACGCATCACGTCAGCTCAAAATCTATGAGAAGAACTATACGACCCATGATCTCGAGCTGGGTGTTTCACCTTGAAAATTTGGAGACACTATCTTTATGGCACCAAATGCGTGGTTTTCACCGACCACAAAAGTCTCCAACATATTTTCAATCAAAAAGAACTTAATATGAGGCACCGACGATGGGTCGAACTTCTTAACGACTACGACTGCGAGATTCGCTACCACCCCGGCAAAGCAAATGTTGTAGCCGACGCCTTGAGTCGTAAGGAACGTATCATGCTTCATAGTGTTCATATTCATAACGATATCCAAGCCCGCATTCTCCAAGCACAACACACCTCGGTTACCGAGGGAAACATGTACCAAGAAATGGCATGTGGTGTAGAACTCTTGCTAGAAACCAGAGCCAACGGCCTATTGTATTACTTGGATCGTATCTGGGTTCCCTATCGCGACGATCTTCGTATATTTTTGATGAACGAGTCCCACAAAACTCGATATTCGGTACATCCCGGAGCTGATAAGATGTACATGGGTCTTCGTCAACTATATTGGTGGCCCGGCATGAAAAAGGATATTACACTCTTTGTGGCAAAATGCTTAACTTGTTCTAAAGTA
This sequence comes from Smallanthus sonchifolius, assembly GCA_023525975.1. Lineage (NCBI taxonomy): Eukaryota > Viridiplantae > Streptophyta > Magnoliopsida > Asterales > Asteraceae > Smallanthus > Smallanthus sonchifolius. The sequence continues at coordinate 22,627,595 of CM042030.1, read as the reverse complement.
AAGGCCGAACATCAGAAGCCTTCCGGACTCCTCGAACAACCTGAAATTCCCATGTGGAAGTGGGAGAACCTTGCTATGGAGTTCATCACCAAACTCCCACGCACTTCTAGTGGGCACGATAGTATCTGGGTTATTATCGATCGACTCACAAAGTCTGCTCATTTCTTGCATATTCATGAGGACTATCAAGTCGAGAAATTGGCTCGGATCTACATTGATGAGATCGTAAGTCGTCACGGAATCCCATTGAACATCATCTCCGATCGTGATTCGCGTTTTACTTCCCGATTTTGGCAATCATTACAATCTGCGCTTGGTACTCGTTTGGATTTAAGTACGGCTTACCATCCTCAAACTGATGGACAAACCGAGCGAACCATCCAAACCCTCGAGGATATGCTTAGAGCTTGTGTCATTGACTTTGGTGGCAATTGGAATTCTCACCTACCACTGATCGAATTTTCCTACAACAACAGTCACCACACAAGTATTAACATGACACCGTTCTAAGCTCTTTATGGACGGAAATGTCGTTCACCGATTTGTTGGAACGAAATTGGTGAGGCACAAATCACCGGTCCCGAGCTTATCCAAGAGACCACCGATAAAATCTCTCTTATTCGTGACAACATTCGAGTAGCAAGGAGTCGGCAAAAGAGTTATGCCGATAAACGACGAAAACCCTTGGAATTTCAAGTTGGGGATATGGTTCTTCTAAAGGTATCATCGTGGAAAGGCGTAGTCCGATTTGAAAAGAAAGGAAAACTTGCACCTCGATATGTGGGTCCATTCAAGATACTCGAAAGGGTAGGAAAAGTGGCCTACAAACTCAATCTTCCTTCAAAGCTCAGCAACGTTCATCCGACTTTTCACCTATCTAATTTGAAAAAGTGCCTAGCCGACGAGAATATCCACATTTCTCTTGATGAAGTGCGTATTGACGAGAGAATGCACTTTATTGAGAAACCCATGGAAATCATGGGCCGTGAAGTCAAGAAACTCAAGCGCAGCCGCATCCCCATTGTCAAGGTCCGTTGGGAGTCTAAACGTGGACCCGAGTTCACTTGGGAACGTGAAGACCAAATGAAATCCAAATATCCGCATCTCTTTTCATAGCCTCCACTAGTTGAATTTCGGGGTGAAATTCCTTTAACATGGGGAGACTGTGACATTTCGGGTTTTTAATTTACGCTTTTGTAATATATATCATGTAATTATTTTTATTAAATGAAATGCAAGTGTTTTTATTTAATCTTGTACAAAATATATATTTTTATTTCATGGATTTAAAATAATTAAAATATTATAAGTTTTAAACTTATATAAAATTTTATATAAAAATCTAAATTAAAAAGGTTCGTATATAAATATGATAATCTATCTAAATAATAATTAACTTTTATAAAAATATATTTATAATAATAATATAAGTTTATAAAATATAATTGAAATTAAAAAGAAATTTAATTAATTATTTTCATAAAAGTTAAGGGTCTATTTTGAAAATAATTAAACTACAAGGTTTTAAAACATAAATCAGTTAAGGGACTAAATGTGGACAAATCAAACCACAAGGACTCATCCGTAATTATCTCAGGGACCAAATAGATTCAGAAGTAAACTCCAGGGACCAAAATTGCCAAATCCTAATTCGCAATTCCGGCTGTCTTCCCCATTGACCGGCGGTCCGAGCTATTTTCTGGCGACCCACTCGACACGCCTGTCCCCTGCACCTCGACAGCCGAAATTGGTCTCCCTGACCTCGTCGTCCCCACGCGAGCATAAGCCCCTGACCAATTTGTCGTTTACACATACGAAAAGTGTGATCGTGTTTGTGGCCGAAAGTCTACGCCGCGCAATTGGCCCCGACAGTAGACCTCCACGCCTGAAAGATGGCTCGACAGTTTCGTCTCGTCCAGACGAGTGTCTGGACATGCTCAATTGCTTGTCTCATTTTCAGGATCGAACTCGGCTATAAAAAGCCATTACCGGACCTACTCGAGCTCGCCACCCCTTCTTCACCCACTCTCACTTCAAATTGAAGACGGCATTGTGTTCGTCGCCTCTGGGTGAAGCTGTGACCAGAGTCTTAGAGCCCAATTCCATCCCCAAGCTTGAATTCCCATTCTTGGAATTTTCGGATTTAAAGGCCTGCCGTTCGACCCTTTGCGACCAAGTAAGAAGCCTCAAACTCGTTCCTTTATCTTCTGTTATCGACTGGCCAACTATCCCAATCGAAATCTCGGCCTTAGGCCATCGATCACCGGGCAAACCAATGTCTCGGACACTGGTTTGCCGGTTGCCGAGAACCAGCGACCAGCTTTGTGTGTGTGTTTATAAATTAAATGATACACACATAACCAGCGATGGGCAGTAGCCCGGCTGGTTATGCGTGTGTGTGTTTGAGTCTTAGGTCGCGGATTCGATCCTGATGGCCTCCGGCCCAACCCAAATTTTTTTGTAATTTTATTTTATTTATTTATTTATCATATTTTATTATTATATCTATACAATAAAAACTATTACGGGTTGGTTGACTCGTTCATTTATTTTCGAAACCATTAAATAACTTTTTCTTCACATATTTAACCCGTCCAATTTTTATAAAATAATAAACCCTATATTTTATAAACTTGTTAAAATAATTTTAACTCACAAAAATATATAATAATTAAACAAATAGAAACTTTTCCTCTTATTTATTATTATATATAAATACAATAAACATAATAACAAATTATTTAAAATATAAATATTTAACAAGATTAAATATATATTTTTAGATGTTAAATTTTACTAAAAATCATTATTATTTTACTACAATATTTTAAACAAATAATTTTAAGGAATGTTATTATAAACTTATACACATTTAAATACGAATACACATATACAAACATACAATAATACATATTTATCTACATAGGATTTCATTGTGCTTAGTTTTTAACATCCTTATCACCCGCACTCGTGGATTAAAACATCCGCTAGCCAGGAGTTACATAGCCCCTATTTTATATTTTTACATGCTTTGGGGTGGAACATTATACTTGCTACTCATCAAATTGTTTATACGTGTTATACATGTGAATTATATGCTTGTTCATCATGAATTATCTTGGGTGTACACTTATTTATTTTAAACACAAGAAAACCAACAGTAACATTAATAGATCTATTGTGCCTGACCAGCCCACCCATGTAGGGTGTTTATTACTGCATACTCGGATATAGCCGCGTGTTATATTCAAACATATCGTATTTAGTGGGTAACTATATTCAAACATACCGGACCTAGCTGTTGTGCTATGTTCAAGCGCGTCAATCAAGGTTTGAATTATGCTTAAATAAATGATACAACCATGTACGCTATGTTTAACAAGATAAACAATGAGTTGCAAAACGTTTTCATCTACTATTTATCAGTTCCACTAAACCTATGTACTTACCAACTTTATAGTTGACACTTGATTTAAATAATGTTTCAGGTTTGGATATGTGATTGCTTGCAGAAGATTCTATCACTTAAGAACTTATGGACCTAGTTAATTAAATCAATGTTTTGAAATAGACTAGGTTATTTGAATTTGTATTGTACTTGAATGTTTGTTGTCTTTAATTAAATTAATGAATTATGCAATATTTTAGTTATCATGTGCTTTTGAACAATCATTTCATTGTCCGCCTCGATGATTCCGCCATCGGTCGGGGTGTGACACATCCTCATCTTTTTTTTCTCCGGCTCTATCTCCTATTAATTATACATATTTTCTTTAAATATTTTTAATAATTGTTTGTTTCTCACCTCTCTCTCCTATTAAATAATAATGATTTATATAATTCTTTTTATAAAACGTTTTTTATTTAAAAAGATAGGTTTGTTCATGAAACATATTTAGAAATTGAACATTTCTTTCATTCTTTTTATAAAACATTTTAAAAAACAACTATATAACGTTTCTAAAATTTGTATTAAGAAACTATGTAATATGTCATAAATATGCAATACATAAATTTTTATTACTAAGTATATAATATTGTATTTATTTAACCCGTGTAATACACGAGGTTTTAACCTGGTATGTAATATGTAAATCCTTATTACTAAATATACATTACATTTATTTAACCCGTGTAATACACGAGATTCTAATCAAGTTATATATAGATAAAATTCAACCAAAAAAATTTAGCAAATTTAACCAAAAAATGTTAGCAAATTTACAAAGTTATATAACTTCAAAATTCTACAATGTGACATCCTAATTTGAAATGGACCAATAGAACTTTTAAACGTCATAACAAAAATAGCTTCGAACTTTTTTTAACTTTAAAATAAAGTAATAATAGTTTATAAAGCTTAACCAAAAACTTATAACATACTCACGATCTAATTTTTGTATAATTTAATACACACTTTTACTATGAAAGTTTACACGTTAACAATTAACACTTTTGTTCCTTAATCCATAAACCAAGGAACTTAATTTGAGAGTAAAGTGTCATTTTCATCTTTATGATTTAATAATTTTTGTCAGTTTTATCTAAAAGGTTTATTTTTCTCATCTGTATCCTCGTGGTTTATAAAATTTGTCATTTTCATTCAATTAGTTAACCTTATCCATTTTTTAACTTTAAATAAGGGGTATTTTTATCTTTTTATATATTTGTTTATTTTATTATTTTTAAACTCTTAATTATTCCTCTAAACCGTATTCCCTAATTCATGAAGTCCCTGCATCCAAAATCGCCAAAGAAAATCAAATTACAATCGTCCCTATGGATTGTCCCTGAACATCTCCATCTTCGTCCCTGTGGATCGTCCCTAATATTCAAATTCTGAACATCGACATCTCCATCGGTAGAACCGTAAACACGTTATCATCACTCTGTCTGCAGTAGAGATTCTGTTGTTGATCTTCTGCAATTCGCTACAGACGCAGGAGGTCCTCCTTTATTGGAACCGAACAGGAAGTCCGCATTTCCATGCGTCAACAAGGCTGATGGCGGAGTTGATGAGTGAACTGGACCGGAGTTCAACGCATCAATGAACCGTTCGCGCTCAGATCTTCCTTTATTGGAGCAAAAAGTTTGTGTCGGAGTTATACACGGAGATTGAACAATAACGGGAAAAAGAAACAACCTCAATCTCACCGGCTTAGGTGAAGTTCAAGCAATCGTACTCGTTCATCATGTGATCGAGATCGTCATCGTTCGTGACAGAAATCAAAGCATCCAAATCACCACCAGGCAGCTGGTAGTTGAAACAAACATCAGCATCACACAACGCTAATAGCTTCGCAAGGAGAACAGAGAACTTAATCGAACGAAACGGCTAGTTTTCCATGGGCGCACATTAGCAAACAGGGCACCGGAGAAATTTTGAAGGGTTCAGTCCATTCAGAAATGTTTAATGGAACTTGTTAGAAACGAGGAACGCAGGGAAGTGGAAAATGGGCTTTTTAAATATTTAGACTTTTTAAATTAAAACAAAGCTAATCTGTAAATCAGGAATTAGGGTTTTTACGGTTGGGGGTGGGGAGATAATAAAGAGTTTAAAAAATGGATAAAATAAATAAATATAAATATATAAAAAAGATAAAAATACCCCTCATTTAATAATAAAAATCGGATAAGGTTAACCAGTTGGATTAAAATAGCAAATTTTGTAAACCACTAAGATTCACAGGAGAAAAACAAAACTTTTGAATGAAAATAACAAAAATGATCAAATCATACGGACGAAAATAACAGTTTACTCTTAATTTGATTTTCAAGAATCAAGATGTGTGTTTGCTTCGTCCCATGAACATGAGCTTCAATGCCTAATCCTAATAAGTTTTGATCTATAACCTTGAACCATCTCATCCTTGACTCTACATGAGCTGTTGCAACACCACAAATTACTACTCTACTAAAAGCAATTGGAATGTACAGGAACTTCTTCTTATTGGTTCTTTTTGGGCGGCAAGGACATTTCATTGGCTGCTTTTTTTTTCTTAAACAAAATTTCCTCACTTAAAAACAATAAAGTTTCAAATCTTAACACAAATGAGGTTGGGATGACCTGGTCATGGGTTCGCGTCTAATAACTCTCTTGTTCCCATCAACTCGGGTTCAATCCCTGGGGATGGAATTTGTTTATTTATTAATCATATATTGAATGAATCATATATTTGAATGCAAAGTAAAGAATTAATTTATTTTTTGTGAGTATTCGAACATTATTTCATACACACACCTTAGCCTACTCTACCAATATATATTTTTTTTACTTTTGCATTTGGCAAAAAAAATTTTATCGTTCATTTTAACGTTTTGTTTTGCTACCCTCCTATGTTGCGCGTAACTCTCTCTGAGTAGTCGACATGGCTACTTTTTTTTTAATTTCTAATCTCTTTTTTCACCCCTTCCGATCTATAAAATTTTCGCTTTGAACCCGTTTTATTTTCTCTTAATATCATTTTTCTATAATAGATTTCGGTCGTTAAGTTAAAAAAAAAAGCGGAATGCCAGGCTTATTATTATTATTATAATTTTTTTAATTTTCAGGTATAATTTTTTTTAAACGGAGTCATGTTTAAAATTGATTGTGTTTTTTTTGTATCATACGCTGTAGCGAGCAACGTTAGCGTTGAGTAGTCGTGACCAACCCAAACGCTTATGAGGGAAAAACATCGTAGCGGTTGCTTGGGTATCATCGTAACTGATATACGTGGTCGCTTTTTTGGTTTTCGACGAGCGGAAACGACAACGAACAAACTCCGGTCGCGTAATGCCGGGAAAAAACAAGCACGCTCCTGTCGCGAAGCACATGTATTTTTTTTGTTTTCAATCCTTATAACATATATATACTATACGTTTTTAACCCGTTTCATTTTCTACTAATTTTGTTTTTAAGTGCTAAATGTCGTTCATTATCTCTTAAAAAAAATTTGGAATGTGCGGCTGTTTTTAGATTTTTTTTTGTGAACATTCCGTATTAAATTTTTTTAGAAACGTGTTTTTATTCAAATTCTAGTGCATTTTTTTGTGTCGAACGCTATAGCGAGCACCGTTAGCGTTTAGGTGCCGTGACAAACTCATCCGCTTATGCTCGAACAACATCGTTAGCGGTGTTGTTGTTTGATCGTGCTCTGTATCGGTGTTCGTTTTTATGATTTTTACGAGTCGAAGCGATTACGACCAAACTCCTGCCGCGTTATGCGGAGAAAAAACGACCGCGCTCCCCCACGAAACGCGGGGTAAAAAACTAGTTAGTACTATAAGTGTATAGGTGATAGGGATATCAACCAACGAAACTTGTAGCCTAAACTAACCAAACAAATATTTTGAAGCAACACTCGGCGTAAGCTATGCCAGCCCCGACATAGCTTACGCTGGTTGCCAATCCAGCGTAACAATTTGTTGGGAATACTTGTAGCAGTTTTAACTTTTAAAACAAATTATTTAAACCTTTTAAATAAACAAATCAGATTTGTTGAGCGAAAACAGTTTGTACAAGTTAACGGTTCTAAACTGGGATCCCGCCAGTGATACGATTACACGCGTATAATTATTTAAACCTTTTAATTACACCAACCATAATGGGTAAAACAGTTATAACTTAGACGATTAACCAAAAGAAAAACGTCTTGGTTCAACAAGTGTCTCGCTAGTGACAGTTCACAGAAACCCGCAAACAAAGCGAAAAACGTCACACGGTTTCATGAAAAACGGAGACGGTGGCGGAGGTGATGGCGCCCGGCGGCGATGGCGATTTTGCAGCGGCGGCGGCGGTTTCCGGCGCGGAGACGGCGGCGGAGTAGAGGGGGCCGGCGGCTAGGGTTGCGCAGGAATGGGGTAGAGGCCAAAAAGTGATTAGGGTTTCAGTTTAAGATTGTATTTATAACCTCCCTAATTACATACTACACCCTTGGAGTATTAACATTTAATCCTCAACTAATTAACTATTAATTACTATTAACCCTTGCACTTTAACTTATTACAATTAATCAGTAAAACTTAATCCTTTAAATGTTTACACTTAAACATTAATTCCTCTGCGTATAATTATTTCTCTAAATAGTTAATTACCGAACGAACCGATAAATATTTCTTTAAATATTTATTCCTCGAATAATAAAATCGTTTCGTGAACTATAATATTTATGACTAAATATTATCAACTACCCATTGCCCAAAGCGTAACTCGTTAGATCGTACCTCGATAGTAACGTTGACTTAATTGATGACCGGACATCCTATATCCAACAATCTCCCACTTGGACGATTCATCAATTAATCGGTTTTACGTAGACAGTGGTGGACGCCAGCTGCATCTCACTGCCCATAGAAAGGTATGACGTATTACAATCGTCAACCATTTCCCTATGTTCAAGTAACTTTTACTTCACCAAGTACAACAGTCATGGTAAACTTATCTATGTATCCTTTCTGTTTAGGGCATCCATTGAACATAAGACATGAATGCAAGTCATTTCTCATATATCGTTCAACTATTCTTGTTCTCGTCTCTAATTCAAAGTGGTCTAAACAAACTACTCTTAGTTTGAGCGTGACCACGCGTTTTATACCAGTTCGAATTAACGAGGGCGCCAAAATGTCCAACTCCTGATTAAAGGAGAACATAATTCCTTTGGTCATGTATAACTCCCACTTAACTTCAGATTTGTTCCCAATCATACCCTTATTACTGCCTTTCATGGAATAGCGTTAGGTATGGTCAAAGAACAAACTTCAGTCAAAGTTAGTTCAACTATGTGCCTCAGGTCAAAGGATCGGTAGATCTTTACCATATTCAAAACTTCTTAAGACCTTGATCAATGAATATAGTTTTGAAACGAGTTACATCCAATATTCATTCGCTGATGAATATCTATGAATATGATCTCCAACTACTTGGACTTTCATTCGAAATGAACTAATCATCTAATTCACAATAGTCTTACATTCAGATTGATTCCCATGAATCTGATCGACTACAGACGATTAGAATACAATATTCAAGGATTCTAAAACGTATAAAATGTCGAACATAGAAACATCTATTTATAATGCATTTAACCATTAAATCAAAATAAAATACCAATGTAACTCTATTGTTCGAAAGCACCAAATACTAAATTACAGATCAAACCCACTGTCTAGCAAATCTAAGACCTATCTTATCTGCACGCTCCTCATGTTTAACTTGAGGCATAGGCTTAGTGAACGGGTCCGCTAGATTCTGATCTGTGTGAACTTTGTTTAACACGATGTCTCCCCGTTCCAGTATATTTTCTGATATAATGAAATCTTCTGGGTATGTGCTTAGTGTTGTGGTGTGACCTTGGTTCCTTGGCTTGAGCCATGGCACCAGTATTGTCACACAGTATCTTGATTGGTTTCTGAATGCTAGGCATTACCCCGAGATCAACAATGAACTTCTTCATCCAAGCAGCCTCCTTTGCAGCTTCTGAAGCAGCAATGTATTCTGACTCGGTGGTGGATTGAGCAACAACACTTTGCTTGATACTTTTCCAAGTGATAGCACCACCGTTCAGAAAAACACATATCCCATCTGAGATCGAGAATCATCTCGATCAGTCTGGAAGCTAGCATCAGTGTAACATTTTATAGATAGTTCTTCTTCCGGTCCTCTACATATCAAGAACATATCCTTAGTCCTTCTCAAGTACTTAAGGATGTTCTTTATAGCTGCCTAGTGACTCTCTCCTGGATTCTGTTGATATCTACTAGTCATGCTTAACACATATGATACGTCAGGTCTAGCACACAATATGACATACATGATGGAACCAATGGCAGAAGCATATGGAACCCTTTTAATTTTCTGTAGGTCCTAATTTTAACCAAAAATCACTAAACAGATCTATTACACACACACACACACCTGCGGAATAGGTGTGTATGGTGGTGAAACAGACACAAACAACAGAGAATGGTGAAGATGACCGGCTAACCACACAAGAACCCAATACAATATGATTTGAAAGTGTAAGAACACAATGAAAAACATCATTGCTTGTATTAGCTCTGAGAAACTGTGAAAATGGAATGTCAAGGTTTTCAGCCGTCACTCACGCCCTAGACAATCTCTAACAGGGCTATATATAGGCTGTTCACAAGTATTGAAACTATGCTTATCGAAACAACTAGTTTCGATTGAGCATTTACAACAGAAACAAGTCCCACTTGTCGAAACAACCTATCTATCGAAACTACTAGTTTCGATTGAACAAACCTCAATCGAAACTAAGTAGTTTCGATGGCCCATACTTGAACTAAAAAAGCAGTAAATTACAATGAAACTGAAACTACTTAAAGACAGAAAGTAATCAAACAGAAGTACATTTTTTCAAGATACATTGATGACATAGCTTCAAAATATTTATCCCTACAATCTCCCCCTAAGCTATTGCATCAATGTCTTCAAGGTCTTCAGACAACAGTGTCTTCTGATCTCGGAAAGAAAGGTTTTATGTTCATAGTAACAACCCTCCGGTATGCTTTAGCATCAGCTTCATCATCCTCACTGAGAATCTTGATAGGATTGTTGAAGAGAACTTCCAAATCCCCAGGTGAGTATGTCTTCTTTACCTTCGCATTCGATTACTGCACTACCTATAGTTTAGTTGTAGAACTATCTCCTGAAAGTTTGAAGCTGAACAGACACAGACCTTGGTAGAAGAATGGTTTTAGCAGTTGCTGCCCGCTTTTACCTTAAGCTGACCCAAGGTTTTTGGGTTTGAGGATGGATTCTAGTCTTGGAGAGAATTCTCCTTGGCTTGACTGTCTTCATCGATATGAAGTCATTGAAAGTTTAATTTTGAAGAAAGTTTTCAAAATCTCTAGCTTTGAGATCATATTTTGGAAGAGAGCTGAAATCATTTGGAGATTTGAAGTGCTCAACTCCACCTTTGTACCTTCGAACAATATACAGGGACCTTTCCTTGTCATATTTCCATCCAACTAGGGGTCGCTTCAACAATATACATGCTTCTTAAACCAATGCCTTCTTCGATTAGAGGCTTGGTAAGTGGGGGTAGCTTCTTGTGTTGTGCTTGCTGGATCAGCGGTGGTTTCAAGCTCAACAGAGGCAGTTGGGATAACAGGTGTTTCCTCTTCTTCATCAGACATGGCTTCAATTTCTTCTTCGGTCTCAGTGATGTACCGGAATTTCTCACCGTGCTCTTCACCGAGTGCTACAATCTCTGGGAAGTCATCATTCTTTCCATAATCATTAATTTGCTTTAACAATTCGGTCAGTTCATCATCAGATTCAATCTCCTCTTCGTCCAGGACAACCAACTCTGTTTCAGATTCTTTGGCTTTTCCATTTCCTTTGCCAGCTCGTCTTTGGCTAAGAGATGGAAAATCAAACTCTTGCTCTTCAATCTTGACCTGTAGGCTATCCTTTGGGGTTACATCTTTACCTGTGTAAAGGACCAAAGCAGACTTAGGATTAGTAACAAAAGAAGGGGAGAAAGGACCACCAGTAGATTCTATCGGTGATACCGATGACTCCCCCTGAGCTTGAGAGTCCATTTCCTTTTGGGAGCTTGATTGATGAGATGATTTGGCTAAAGAACTTCTCAAATTGTTGACAAGAGCAGTAACATCAGATAAAGCTTGTTGTTGTTTCATGAGCTGCTCCTGTTGTTCAGTTAGTTAGGTTTGTTGAAGTTCAAGTTGATTCTTTAAGGTTACTACTTCAACTCTCAGATCCTTTACCTCTTCTTTGTGTTCCAACATATCTGACTTCAAACTATTAATCTCCTCATATTTCTTTAATAGCTTAACATTGAGATTCTTCACATTTAAACTTAATCTTTTCACTCTTGTGGTAGATGATGATGTTTCTTGATTGGATGAGGATGTTTCAACTGGAGAGCGGGGAGGAGTTGGTTGAGGTGAAGGTTGTGGGGGTGGTTGTTTTGGATAAGGTGGAGAAGCTACATGAACGGGTGATGGTTGTGGTGATGGTTGTTTGGGAGAAGCAGTGAGTGAGTCAGAAGAAGTTGAAATGTATTCCAATCCAGTCTTTATCTTCTTGGCCAAGGGCTCTTCTTACTCATAATCAGAATCAGTGTCAGCTAGTCTTTTGGAGGAAGAAGGAGGAAGTTCAACTTCCTCTTCAGAGTCAATCTCCTCTGAACCTGCACCATAAATTCATTCATCTAGAGTCTCATCATCAGACTCATCTTCAGCCTAAATGTGCCCCTCGGCCTCAGGGTTTTCCATTTGAACATCTTGTTGAACTTGGAAGTTTAAAGGGTCTAATTATTCAAGCTTAATGTCATGAAAATGGGCTTCATGAATGTGTGGTTCATCTTGTTCTCCTGATGAGCTTCTTGTTCTATAACAACTTCTTGAACCTCAGCTTGAATCTCTTGTTCCTGTTCACCCTCAACTTGTATATCAGGTTCCTCCTCTGATGAAGCAATTGCTTCTTCAAGATCAATGTCTGGGACTTCGGGTTCAGGTTCGCCAATAATGTTCCCAAACAGAGGAACATTCACAATGACTCTATTACTTCTGGAGCTGATGCTTTTCATATAACTTAGAGTCTTTGAAATCATGTGATCAAGAACCAGCGGGTTTCCTTCTTGAGGAAGGTTTGGATGAAGATGATTGATGATCATTTGGAGAAACCTTGGGTAAACAAGGAACCTGTCTTTAATTTTCCCGGTGATGTTTTCCATCATCTGTTTAAACACGAGCCTAGAAAAAGTTGTAGTCTCTTCACTTAATTAAGCCTAGAATTGCAGAGGCTACTTGTGCATTTGCTGAGTCAAAGCCTCCTTTTCTGATGGAGATGCAGTGTATGAATACATGGACAATATATCTGTAGTGTGAGGCTAGAAAAGTCTTGGTAACTTGACCACTCTTGAACTCATTAGGGTGGCCCATTCTTCTGAAACTTTCTCTAATCTAGAAGCTAGAGAACTCAGTGGGTGCTGCCGGGTTATCATTGAATAATAACACCTGCCTGACTAAGGCTTCATTGATAATAACTTCTTGATTGAAAACTGTGACTCTGATGTGTTCCACATTCTTGACCACCACTCTTGAAACTGTCTCCCAGAATTGTTTAATGGTATACTCAAAGATAGGAAGATTGTGGCTAATAGAAAAATTCACCCTTAAATTTGCCAGAAAATTCAATACATGCTCAAATCCTTCACTTTTCGGGTCAGCAGAATTTAAGAATGCACAGATGTTGTGCTTCTTTACAAATAGAAGATCCATTCTGCACATGTAAGGCCCCAAACCGGGCACCCTACAGTTGGTTCTCATCACTGGGTATCCTCTTTAAAAGTACTCATTTTATTCAACAAACGTACATCGGAAGTTTTTGTAAAAAAATAATTACTATTTAATGTTGTTATCATCATTAAGTTTACCTCACGAATGCCTGCACACCTATCCGAGTAGCATCGCTCCCAATCCAAGATACGTGACCCCAAAGCTCACCTGCAACACAATCTAACATACACACAAAATCAGCTGCGTTGAGTGAGTTCTAAAAGTTTAATTTAAAAAAAACCAACTCGTTTGATTTATTGTTTAACTCCACTCAGGACACTCTGGTCCTTATAAAATAGTTTTATAAGTTATTATCATGTAGATAACCCTGTTATCCTATAATATCCCAAAGGATTCACCACCCCAGACTCAACCCACCATTTTAACTCAGTTAGTCTCTCCGACATGGATCAAGCTTACCACTATGATAACTCAAAATTTACCACACATATTAACCCAACACGGGTTATCTCAACCAACCTCTAGACACCGACTTAACCAGCCCTAACCAAGACTCTCACAAACCAACTGACACAACAGTTGTAACACAATGTCCTTATCCCGATACAACGGTCAATCTGACTCTACACGCCACATTAATATCATCTACTCACCACATCAATATCATCTCATACACAATTATTATAACTCATCACTTGCATGCAATTTAACACATATATATGCACACAAACACATACCTCATCACTGCACCCTCGTCAGGGTTATCCCCGTTGGGATACTCGTCATGAGCTTAGCTCTACCCTTGTTACAGGGTCCCGCCACTAATCATAGCGACACACTCGTCATCTTACGATGACTTCCCAGCCACCCCCTCGGTGACAACACTTGAAGAACTTTGTTCTCCATAACATTACTTGCTGTGTCATAAAGACGAAGACTTAAGTCCACACGACACATATAAATAACAAATAGTGGAATACATGCAAAACTATGACTCGTTACCTAAGCACATATCACGTACGTGCCCACACAACACCTCCTAGTCGTACCCGTACGACATGTAAATACAATCCCGACTCACTCTTACTAGGTCACTATACAACATCTCATTTCATTTACATGACTCATTAACTACACCTACACCCCACACACAACATCAGGATAACATATCCTACACGTATTCATAAGCGTTAAGCTTATATCCCTACTTTCCCCGACTAACCCTTAACACATAACAGCACACTAGCCTATACACGAACTGTTAGCTAAGCGTGCACCACACACGCTTACTCCGGATAACGCATCCTACTTAACCCGTAAGTAGCTAACTCATGCCCCGACTCAGCCCGGCTAACTCATAACACAACACTCAACATTAACTCTTTTATCCCTAGCTCACATAATCTCATAGACACCCCATAGGCTCCTCAACCTCATTATTGAATGCTTTAATGCATAAACACATCAGGTTTAACCCAAAACTCTTAACACGATTAATATAATAAACACTTCTTGTAAGTATGTACGATAGCCCCAAAAACATTAAAAAAAATTAAAAAGGGGAATTAGAAAATCACCTTTGCTTGACACGCTTCGATCTTAAGAACCCGCTAACTTCTCGTGCTCGTCGTTCGACCTCGCACCTAAAACACATAACATATAAGTCAATACATGACCCGTCATTCGCCCGCTCAACTAACCCGACACCAAGCATGGTCCACACGTCCCCCGCATGTTGTCATGCATAAACCCTAGCTTCTCGTGAGTACCCATGCATGCCCATGCACCTCATGTTAGGCTAAAACCATCACCAAACATATATCGGATAATTATAGCTTCAACTACGTTTTCCCGATGGTACCCCCTCGTCGCTAACCACCAACCCCGGCCACCACGGCCTTTGGCCAGCCTTTTGCGACCACCTTCCAACCTCCCCATCACTGTCGTGACCTTCCCATGCCGCCATCGTGCCGTCACAGCCATTATCGAGCCATCTCAGCCCCCTTTGGCTCCGTTTGGTCCTCCTTCGCCTCACGGTTCATCAACCCGACCCTATCCGGCCCTTATCCCCGTTCCCGTAACCCTACAGGCCACCTCTACGGGTTCGGCCAATCTCGTCTCAGCCCACGCCCGGCTCCCACATCAAAACCGATCCGAAAAAAAGTCTAGGTTACAAGTTATACTTAAACCGGACGAATCGTGCTAGTGGAACCCCCACTCATACTTGTCTTCCTTGGTACTCACCTTTTGCACAAACCCTAATACCACCAAAAACACAAAACACAATGATTCGAGGATTCGACACACTAAGGATGATTAGAGATCACAAAAATACCTCGAATCGGATGCAAATCGCGACGAACGGCTCTCTCTTCCCTTCTCCTTGTTCTCGGCAGCCGCAACTCTCAATGGGGAGTCTCCCCCATGCGTAACACCCTAATGGGTGTTGTTCTCAGACCACACTTTGCCCTTGTGCGCCACCGACTAATCCCTGGGCTCGGCCCGTCTCGTAGTTTTTAATAAAAACCCCTCTACGTCTCGTTGATTACTCGCTAAACCCTTAATTTAATTACATAAAAGAATTCCTCGCTTCTATGCCTTCGGTTAAGTCTCATTAAGTTCCCGTAAATTTTTCGTCCACTATATACAAATTTATACACATACATACTAATCCCATTTATTAGGTAAAAACCCGGGATGTTATAGCACATGATAAATTTCACAAGATATCAGAAAAATCAAAGTGTAACAAGTTAAACTCAGAAGCAAGTTCATCGAAACAACAAGTTTCGGTTGAGAAAACACCTGTCGAAACTACTAGTTTCGATTGAAAATGGATCCATCGAAACAACTAGTTTCGATTGAAGAAAGGGTATCGAAACAACTAGTTTTGATTGAAAGTACTTGTTGAAACAGAAACTTTGAGATTTATCAAAAGATGCTATATCCCGAAACAAGTAGTTTCGATACCCATATGCTGAAAATGCACAACACCAAATAAAACTCCCTAACAAGAAACAGATATTTAGAAATGTTACTCGCAAAACACATAAAACAGGTTAAAACAGGTGAAAAGGGGTAATTCAGGCATGTTTTTGTCGAAACTTCTTCTTACCAGGTTGAGTGGGAAAATTCTACAAAAAATATTCAACAAGTGTGTAAGCCATAGACAATGATGAACTTATCGAAAAGATTTAAGCAACAAACAAGCATAAAAACCAGTTTAAAATCATAAAAAGAACAAGATCAAAACCCTAGTTACAACCCGTAACCTTGACTACAGATGAAACACGGCCTACCTGAGAATGATGAAGACGAGGGGAATCGGGAATGAAAGACCGATTAGCAACAACTTAGACCACTTTGAAAGCAAGATTCTGCGTGTGTGATGAGGGTGTAAAGGAGTTTCGGAGAAAAGCATGAGGTGTGTAACTTTTCAATGAAGAATTCAATTTAAAGACAAACAAAAGACCAAAATTCCCCTGTCAAAACCAGGTAGTTTCGATTGAACATGAAATTTCGATAGCTTAGAAGTTTCGATATCCCTGAAAAACTTGGAGAAACTATATATAAAAAGAAACTAACATATGTACAACTATTTAAACAAGCTAATAAGGAAGATTTGATTTTCATTTGGAAAAATAAAAGCAAAAACCAAGCAAAAGGATATACACACTTAGCCTTGAAAAGATCCAACGTGAGATCATGTCTGAGTCAAACTCTTGAAATACTTCCTTTTGCAGTCAACTACTGTGAATCTCTGAAGATAGCCGATATTTGTGCAAGGTAAGCCCGAGCATTAGTTTTTACAGGATTTCATGTGATTATAAGATACCATTTAATCACTAAACACGGCGTACCCCACGTTTTAAAATAAAATGGTTTTGAAAACCTATCAATCCTCGAGAAATACCCTAATTCATCTTATCATATCTTTCCGGTTAACTAGGGTACCATCTAGGTAAATCCAATTCACCACCAAAATAAAAATAAAGTCCAAGTGGTTTTAAGAAGATGTAAAATGAAAAATATCCAAGTAGATATCAAAAAGTACGAACAATGTAGATCTTTGCGTAAGCAAAACAGAAGAAGTCGTAAAATTATCCAAGCAGATAGAAAAATTTTGAAGACCCGAGATCTTTGCGTAAGGAAAACAGACGGGGTCAAATCATCCAAGTGGATGAGAAAAAGATGAACTCCCGAGATCTTTGCGTAAGCAAAACATACGGGGTCATCGGCGGTAATTTTCTTTACTTTGACAGTCACCTGGCGCATGAGTCAGAATCCAACACGTAAGACTGTATCTGATTGAATCGGTTTTCTTAGCTAAAAATGGGTTAGATGTTTTAAAAGTGGGTTCAAACACACGTGCACGATTGAGATTTAGATTTTCACACTACTTAAGAGTTATAATCATATGTTAGGCCTATCGACTATTCCTCGGTAAGCACCATCGCTTATCGTCCATTCCATGCTTCAAGAAGTACGACCAAACTTAATCACTTCTCACAGATTCGGACAAGAATTGATAGCATCAGTCTAGGGGAGATTGTTGGGTATAAAATTGAGACTGATGATTTCAATCAAAACTTTGTACTATATCGAAACTACTTGTTTCAATTGAACAATTGTTCAATCGAAACTAGCTAGTTTCGATTCGTGTTTTTCAGGCCTGTTTGGCGGTGGCTTGGAAAACAAGGCATGGACCTCCTATAAATAGAAGAATACATCATTAGGAGTAGTGTGTGTCTGTAGAGGGAATCACCACCCCAGGGGAAGCACACCCTAGGGTGAAAATAATCGTTGAGTGTGTGAGGAGCTTCCATTTTCATATCAATGAAAGATTCATATGTTTTATGCTCCAATTATCTGTTATATTTTCTGTTTTATATATGTTTGTTTGTGTATGTGATTCCCGCACCCGTCTCTACCCATTTTTCTGATTTGAGGGTGATACCGGATCAAGGGATTCCGCCTCTTGATTCAGAATGTTTGAAGGATTTCAACGCAGATCTGTGTTTACAAGTCAGCTAAGGACCTACATTTTCTTCTTTTCCTCGTCAAACTCAGGGCACTGTTTATTGTTTAGTATGGTTCCATGTGCCATAGGCAAATATCCTTTCTTATAATATTGCATTGAAAAGCGGCGAATGACCTTATCAACGTATGTACTTTGACTTAAACCTATAAGCCTCGTTGACCTATCTCTATAGATCTTTATTCCTAGAATATAGGCGTCTTCGCCAAGATCTTTCATTGTGAAACATTTTCCTATCCAAGACTTTACGTCTTGTAGCAGAGGAACATGGTTTCCAATGAGTAGTATGTCATCTACATACAGAATCAAAAAGGTGATATAGCTCCCACTTGCCTTCTTGTAGACACACGGTTCATCTTCATTCTTGATGGAAGAATGGAGTCCAGGTTAAAGGACGAGGGAAGATTTCATCTTTCAATAGGCTTCGGATTTGACTGAAGAAAAAAGGGAGAAACTCTTCTTATTACGATTACGTGAGTTTTGACTATTTGGATTAGGAAATAGTGCACTTCTCGCATTTAATGTACCAGAGCGCCCCAAACAAAACAGTAGAGGAAAGGCCTTCACTCGCGCATCCATATGGAGATCAGCCTATAGGCAAAGGAGAGTCTACGAGCTTGACTTCGCAAAGTTGACAGGAGAACCCGATGTTCATTTTCATCCGTTACCAAATCATGGGAAGGCTGTTAATGCGCTTGTCGACGCAAACGATACTGATCTGAAGAAAACCAAACTCTTTGATTTTCTGGTCAAAGCGAATATTATAGCTTCTAGACGCCTGTTTTAATCGATAAATGGATTTTTTTTTGCATACCTTATTAGGATTCTTTAGATCTTTAAAACCTTCTGGTTGAACCATATAGACATCTTTAGTAAGTTTTCCATTTAGGAACGCGGTTTTGACATCCATTTGCCATATTTCGTTGTCATAATACGCAACAATGGCAAGTAAGATCCTAATCGACTTAAGCATGGCTACTGGCGAGAAGGTTTCATCATAATCAATTCCTTGAGCCTGAGTAAAGCCTTTTGCTACTAGCTTTGCTTTGAAGGTTTGCACGTTTCCATCCATGTCAATTTTCTTCTTGAAAATCCACTTACTTCCTACAGTCTGACTCTCAGGAGGAAGATTAACCAAGTCCCATACTCAGACTCATCCAGGTCCACATGGTTTTCTCCAATCCCTCTCGCAAGAAGTTCCTTCTCCAATAAGGTAGCTCTACGTTTAATAAAAACCCGGTTTTCAGCAGGATCGTAGAAGTAGAAACCAATGATTTTAGGGTATCCGAAGAAAACGACTTAAAACCACGGGGATTCAGTTTATCTGTATATTCACTGGTAACATAAGTGTTACATCCCCAAGCTCTAAGGTAGGACACTTTGGTATTCTCCCCATGCCATATCTCATAAGGCGTTTTGTCCACCTTCTTTGTAGGAGCTAGATTTATGATTCTTGTGGCGGTTTCGAGAGCAAAACTCCAGAAGGAGTGTGAGATGTTTGTACGACACATCATTTATCGAACCATATCTAATAGAGTTCAATTTCTTCTCTCAGACACACCATTAAGCTGTGGTGTTCCAGGTGTAGTGAGTTGAGAAATGATCCCACATTTCTTTAGATGTTTGTCAAACTCTTGAGTAAGACATTCGCCACCTTTATCAGATCGAAACATCTTAATCATTTTACCGAGCTGATTTTGTACCTCGTTTTGGTATTATTTGAACATTTCAAACGTTTCATGTTTATGCTTTTGATGTGTGTAAACTATATATATATTTTTGTAAGTATTTTTTCACACAATTTGAGTTTTAAAAAGGGTTTTCACCAAAGACTAATCACACACACACCGGACAGTGAACCCGTCGGATAACAATATAGTAAAGGTAAGAACCGTATATCAATCCGTGGACACGGTGGAATGCAATAATAGACCGGAACTAAGATTCAATCAAGTGATGGTAAAAAGATATTTTGAAGAATTTGTTTTACTTAACTAGCATGCAAATATATAAACTAATCTAAGATCACAAGTCAAACAATCAAGGAGAAAATATCAGTTCGGTGTCGAATCCATCTAGAATACATTTAATACACTCATAGAAGCATGGCAAATACACGAAACATAAATTGACTAAATTCTCGTCAAAGATATCTAATCAAATGACCATTCGGAAAGCTAGCAAGAATTATACAAACCAACCACCTAAAGTCATACAATGAAGCTCACGTGTTTAACAATCATGTCAATGTTTATAAAGATTGAACTAGCTCCCGATTAAGGTACACTAATCCAACAACTAGTTGGAAAGATAATATAAACAACACACTACCCACCTCAAGTTGATTAAATTAGACAACAATATGCATTTCTTCAACATACAATGTTCATATAAAGGTTATATAAATTAGGAGAATGTGTCAACAATTCCTAGATAAACATAAAACTAAACATGAACCATCATAACAAACACTTTGTCTTTCCAAACATAAGCATAGGGATACACATACAAATATAATGATTTGTAAACAAGACTTCATTCACCATTCCTAGTCAAATGCCATAAGCTAGTACAAATACATACACCAACCCATAAATATAAGCATAAACCACAAGTCTTTCAACATAATATGGCATACACAAATACAATTCTTGTAAACAACTCAAAATACTCGAATATATAACTTCATCGAAGAATAATCATACGGTTGTCATAAAATTAACATAATAATTGCCAATAATCCATGAATGTTATCAAATGTATCTAAACTTCATCTAAACCAAAGTGAACAAGAGTTTTAGCTCATCATGAGCACCAAAATTACAAATAAGTAGGGAAAAATAGTGAGAAACATGATATGAAAACAAGAATCAAACCACTCCTCCAAGCCTAGATGTTTTTGTTGATGTATGGTGATCCTCTTGATGTTGTATCATCTCCAAGAAGCTTGAAATGTGGCTGGAACAAGGGTAATACGAGCTGGAACAGTGGGTTTTTCTCTCTGGTTGCTGAATGTCTGAATGAGAGTTTAAGTTTTGACACGACCGTGCCTGGTAGAAAGGCGATGTCGTGTCTAGGTCTTGACACGACCGTGTGACAGAGGGTTGACCGATCCGGAGCTTCCATTGGGTACCATTGATCGAAGACGTACGGCTGTTCAGACTCACGAGGTGACACGCGACCATGGGGGGGGGGGCAAGGCACGGTTGTGCCTTGGATTTTGGCTTGGCGCG
Organism: Smallanthus sonchifolius; assembly: GCA_023525975.1. Classification (NCBI taxonomy): domain Eukaryota; kingdom Viridiplantae; phylum Streptophyta; class Magnoliopsida; order Asterales; family Asteraceae; genus Smallanthus; species Smallanthus sonchifolius. The sequence continues at coordinate 22,606,052 of CM042030.1, read as the reverse complement.
GTCGTGCAAGATGTGGGCGCGACCGTGCCTAGGGTTTGCAAGCTTGGCACGACTTTGCCAAATAGGGGGCACGACCGTACCTCCATCACAAAAACCCTAAAACTTCACTTTTTATCCTGGAATCCTCTTGTTTGTTCACCAAGCTTCAAAAAAACCTACAAAATAGGATATGAAGCAAATAAGTGTCTAAAAGTTGAATATAACCAGGATATGAAGCAAAAAATTTATGAGTAGAAATCCGATTGATTTATCGTTAAAAAAATAGAAAAATGAAATAGAAAACGTCTTTTATTTTGAACCACTTAATCAATATTTAGGTAGGAAAACATATGCATAGAAAACATAAAACTAATCACTCATATTGCCTATTTGCCTGCTGATCATGCCACCCAGCTGCACCTGATCGGTATCGAAGGGACCGGTCAAAGATAAAGAATTAGAGTGTCCTAATCACCTTAAACTAGTTAGGGTAAGAAGGGTGTCGAACCACGAAGAGTTTGTGGTCGGTGCTTAACTTCAATTGACAAAGTGATTTATGAAGTGGCAATGGGTTTTTCTGACCAAACACAAGCAATGATTTAAGTGAAACTTATCAAACTCAACAAACAAGGATTATCAAGTAACAATTATGATCAATAGTAATCAAGTAGTAAATAAACGATTTAGATTGTAACAATAATTAAAAGGGAATCACGCCCGGGTTTCAAGTTCACAAGTAATTAGGGATTATCACACCAACATATGAGTTCAAGCAATCAAACGGTTATCCAAATCAAATTAACCAAATCTAACCAAGAACATCAACATTCATACATCATCGGCAAATAGTGTAAGACAATATTCACGAATGAAATCGAGACAAATGTATGCAATATAGAATTAGATTAATCAAAAGATTCAACACAAATCAAAGTTCATAGCAATTATCATCTATCGGGGTCAATGGTGCAAGAATTTATCGACTCCCGTGAGTTCATAACCATACTAAACACAAAGATTCAAGTATTTCAAACCAAACGATTACAAGAATTGTTTCTCAAAGCTAGAACATGATAAAACCCTAAAAACTTACAAACAATCCACCCGGGAATGATTACCGATGGATTAGCCGCTCATGGTTGTGGAATTCATCTTCAATCTTTCAATCTTTCGAGTATCAATCTTTAATTGGATGTTAGAATCGTGTTCCTTAGCCTCCAAGAACTCCCAAAATCGCCCAAGAACTGATGTCAAAAAGAGGATTTCGAATTTGGGGAAGAAACCCCCAATTAAACACTGAAAATCAGCTGTTTCACTAAAAATCCGCGTCTGAAATGTAACCGGCGTAAGCTTACGCTGGGGGCGTAAGCTTACTCCGTCGAGCTGAAGCTTCTGTTCAGAAAATGTTACCAGCGTAAGCTTAAGCTTACGCCCCTAGTGTATTTTTTTAACCAAATATTTGGATTCGGCTTCTCGAGCTACCCAAGATTCATATATTATGGGTCTCGTAACTCATTTTCTAGCTCGAGATATGTCTGTTTCAAGATTCAGCTTCCAGAACTTCCACATCAGCCTCCATCTTTTGCATATTTTCCGATCCAAACCCTCTACTTCCTCTCTAATGCTTCCAAAACACGTACTTAGCATCCAAACACCTACAAATCATATACACATGCAAAGTAAACGCGTTCCATGCTAAATCACACATAAAAACGTATAGTTAAGCATCATAAACACCCAACGAACACCTACACATCACATCCCCACACTTGAGTTTTGCTTGCCCTCAAGCAAAGTCTTTTGCTTCAAATCCACATTTCAAAATCTCAAACAATTGTTTTAACTAAACATAAGCTAAGGTCCAAGGTCATGCAAAATTCATAAGAATTATACTCTCAACAGATTTACAATCTAACAAACCATCGATGAATTTTTAAACAAAAGGAAATATTGGAACGCGCTTAACTCATATCTAGTTATGGCTTTGCATGCACACACCCCTCACAATCAATCACTCCCCTCGGTTTCATATCTAGACTAGCGATGATGTGCCAGTATTTTTCATTCAAACCCAAACAATGAACCACATTATCATAAGCTTGCATATTGATCACATCTCCTCCTACTAACACAACTAACATGCACAAATCAAAAGGTCTTTTAAGGGTTGTAATGTAGGCTAGGGTTATGGGCATGGATAGTGATTTTTTAAAGTGGCTATAGGTAAGTGGAATTCAACTAATGAAGTTACAAATCAATCTAAAACTTTCAAATCTCTACTATGAGTATAAATGACCCATCAACACTAAAGTTCTTATTTTTTCAAACTATCAAATGAAACTTGGGTTAAACTGACCCAATAACATCTTTTATTGTAATTCAAACTAATACTCAAAACCTTTGGGCACATGTTGACCCAATAATATTTTTGCATTTCTTTTTCATTCATTTTTTTTTCAATTGCAACCGCAACTACAACAATCTAAGTTAATTGAATTCCAACTCACGGGTTTAAAAAGAGAAGGCTAAAAAGGTGAAAGGGCTAATGTTATGGGTTTTGTCAAACGAAAAGGTATAGGCTCAGAATGGGCATCTAGTGGATATTAACGGGTAAGGGTATAAAAATGGCTAAAAATAAAAAGGTTTCTCCTAATGCCTTTATCATTTTTGTGCAATTAATTGGTTCAAGGTCTCAACATGTATCAATAATATGCAAGTTCTAAAATGTGAAACAAAGTGGCTAAACACTCAAGTAAGAGAATATTTATATCAATTTAGCTCAAAATCTCACAACATAATGGAAAATAGGTTACCGACATGTGTATGCAAACCGTCACCTTCAATTTTGTTACTCCCGACTCCAACATTTCAAATTTTTAATATTTTTTTTAAACATTTGTTGGAAAAACTTAATCAAGTAATTTAATGAATTAACCATGACCAAAGACCTCTACCAAACACTTTGCAAAACAATTATCAAAAAATTTGTATGGTTTTCAAGATTTTTCACATCCCCACACTTAAACCTTACATTGTCCCAATGTAAATAGTTATGAAATATAAAAGTGTGGTTTGTGGGTGCAAAACATCCAATACCCAATATCTCCAAATATCCAACTCAAAGATTACCATAACTATAAGCACCAACCCAACCACAATCAACCAAGTTTCAAACAAAAACACACCAAAACACACAAAAACAAACAAAAATAATATAGTTCAATCAAAGTAACATAAATATGAGAAAGAGTACGTGGACCTGATTAGAGGCGATCATAGAGTGCCTAAACCACCACCAAAAATGGACTCGTAAGTCTTCCATGAGTCTTCCCCACACTTGAGTGTTGCTGTGGTGATGAAACTAAAACACACAACACAAAACAAAACAAAGACAAAATAAAGACAATCACGAGCCGGGTTGCCTCCCGGTTAGCGCTAAGTTTATTGTCCTCAGCCTGACATTACCTCCTTATGGAGGTTGAAACACAAACTTGCTTCCATTAGCTCCCTCACCACCTTGGTTATTATCACTCCAACTCCAAGTCTCCTCTCTTGTAAATTCCACATCAAACAAATCTCCTTTCTCGTTCGGATGTTGGACATGGTCGGGTGGCTTCTTTGCATCTTTCAACTTCTCAGTTTTCTTCTCGATTTCCTTCGGCTCGTCTTTCACATTAAACATGTCAAACATAATACCTTTCTTTTTGGTGTCACCCTCATTTGCCTTGGCACGAGGATGACACACGTTAGTAGTAACTGATTTTGAACATTTCTTTTCAACCGAATATGTAAATAAATTTGAAAAAACATTTATGTTCAACTTACGATTCCCAAAGGTCATGTCAACAGTTCCATTTCGGCAATTGATTTGCGCATTTGCGGTTGCCAAAAACGGTCTTCCCAAAATCACTTGTGGCTCCTCCTCCTCCTTAGCAAGTGGTGCATAATCGAGCACCAAGAAATCTCCCGGATAGTAAAATTCTCCAATCTTCACAGCCACTCCCACTAATTTCCCCTGAGGCCGCGTGCGTGTAGCATTCGCTAACACCAAGGTGGTGGTGTATTCTTCTAATGGACCAAAATTGTATTGGTCATATATGCTCCCCGGTAAAATGCTCACCCCCGCTCCATAATCTAATAATGCCAATTTGGTTTTAAATTCCCCAATTTGAATAGGAACTAAGGGTTCTCCAAACTCAATTTCTTCCTCTTCTCTTTCTTCACATTCTTCATTACCATGGGCTACATCAATTGCACTAACATGATGTTTTGGGTTCAAAGTGGTGTCACTTGGCAATTTACCTTCATTTTGTTTGAGTTGAGCTATTTCTTGTGCTAATTGCCCAACTTGTCTCTCCAATGCCACAAAAGACTTGTCTCTCACTTCATTCTCCTTCTTTGATTATTTCATCATCTCCAATAGTGCATCCAACTTTGAATTAACCGCATTATCACCCCCCTGATGACTCATCTTGTTGTTGATGGTCTTGATTGTAATTCCTTGGGGGGTAATTTGTGTTCCGGTTATTGTTATAAGAGCTCCTTTGGTAACCACCCGAATTATAATTGCTTTGTTGACGAGGTTGGTATGACGAAGTACCTTGATTTGAACCTTGAAAATTTGGGTTCAATTGGTTTGACGCGTCCCCATATTTGAAATTGGGATGATTCCTCGAGCTCGGGTGATAGGAGTTTGAGTTTGTATCATATGGTTTCCTATCACCATAAACTTGGTTCACGTCTTCTTGTCTACCTTCTTGGAATGGGCAACTCATGGTTTTGTGCCCCAAATCTCCACAACTCTCACAAACATCAAAACGAGTTTTCACTCCCGCTACTTCCTTTTTCTCTCCTTTTTTCAACAAGGCCAACTCTTTCTCCATAGAAGCTAACCTCTCTTTCGTCTCATAGTCCGGGGCAGATTTTGAAATTGGGTGTTTGGCTCTTCGGCTAGCTGATGCCTCGGCTTTTGAACTTTGGCTCATTCTTTCTAAGAAATCCCAATCATCTTCTTCGGGATTAGACAACAATGTCCCATTACTTGTGGACTTCAAGTACTTCCTCTCCTCTTGAGTCAAACCATCCACAAAGCACTTCACTAGTTCCCACAACTCGATTTGATGGTGGGGACATTTCCTCAACAACAAAGCTTCATGTAAAGGTTCACCTGTTTGTTGTTGAAAAGTCCGAATCTCAATTCGGGAGTCATCCGTCTTTGCAACCGAGTAATATTCGTCCAAGAAAACTTGTTGCATTTCATCCCATGTGTGGATGCTATTAGCCGGCAATGTGATGAACCATTGCTTTGCTCTATCTTTGAGGGAAAACTGAAAAAGTCAGAGTTTGACCTCATTTTGGTCAAAGTTTTCATCCCCAATAGTGCTACAAATGGCGGCAAACTCGGCTAGATGAGTGTATGGTTCTTCGGTTACCATGCCATGAAAATGGGGAAGGACGTTGATGTAATTCGGTCTTGACTTGAACCTCCTCATTCCCGGAATTGGTGGAACAATTGGAGAAGCATTCTCCGAAATAGCCGGTCGAAAGCGACCATTAACTCCACCAATAGGGGCTACCGGTTGTCTTCGGTTTTCATTATTGTAGCCCCCATTAAATCTCCTCCCTTCTTATCTAGGAGGATAAACAGGTCTATCGGGTCTACCCGTTCGACCCATTGGTTGTCTCGGTCTTTGGTGAACATAATTCACCTCTTCTTCCTCTTCAAATACTTGCCCCTCATTGTATTCTCCATATTGGCTCCGCTCACCATCTTCGTACTCGTAATCTCCAAACCCATTACCATTCCCAACCTCTTCATTATCATCATACCCAAAGTCTTCACCATCGTCATCCCCCCAACCATCGCCCTCATTGTCGTTTCTTGGTTGAGCTCCAAAGACATTTCCCGGAGGGGTTTGATTTTGTTGTGATCCCCTTCTTCCTTGGTACGTGGGATTGGTACGGATGTTAACGGGTCGGTTGTGTTGAAATGGACCCGAACCACGGGGTAGGTTGTTATTGATAGGTATAGATGGGGTTTGGGTTCGGTGAGGTGGAGTTGGTGGGCGGTTAGGGATAGGGCCTCTGTTTGGAGTTGGGCCACGGTTTCTCATGCTAGATCCGGAATGACTGTTTCGACCATCCATAGATGATGGTTCCGATGAAATAGGTTGTAGATTTTGTTGTTGGGTTCGGTTTTGCCTTGCTATCTTCTCAATTTCTGGTTCAAAAACAAGCGGTGAAGTCCTCCCGGATGAACGGGTACGCATGCACTAATCTGTCACCTGCACACACAAACAAACACCACGCGTAACACAAAAATAGAAGAAGATTAACCAAACAAAACAAGTAACAAATAGTCACACGAATTAATTAAAATAAAACATCAAGCGCACACACTCCCCGGCAACGGCGCCAAAATTTGATCGGTGTCGAAGGGACGGGTCAAAGATAAAGAATTAGAGTGTCCTAATCACCTTAAACTAGTTAGGGTAAGAAGGGTGTCGAACCACAAAGAGTTTGTGGTCGGTGCTTAACTTCAATTGACAAAGTGATTTATGAAGTGGCAATGGGTCTTTCTGACCAAACACAAGCAATGATTTAAGTGAAACTTATCAAACTCAACAAACAAGGATTATCAAGTAACAATTATGATCAATAGTAATCAAGTAGTAAATAAACGATTTAGATTGTAACAATAATTAAAAGGGAATCACGCCCGGGTTTCAAGTTCACAAGTAATTAGGGATTATCACACCAACATATGAGTTCAAGCAATCAAACGGTTATCCAAATCAAATTAACCAAATCTAACCAAGAACATCAACATTCATACATCATCGGCAAATAGTGTAAGACAATATTCACGAATGAAATCGAGACAAATATATGCAATATAGAATTAGATTAATCAAAAGATTCAACACAAATCAAAGTTCATAGCAATTATCATCTAACGGGGTCAACGATGCAAGAATTTATCGACTCCCGTGAGTTCATAACCATACTAAACACAAAGATTCAAGTATTTCAAACCAAACGATTACAAGAATTGTTTCTCAAAGCTAGAACATGATAAAACCCTAAAAATTTACAAACAATCCACCCGGGAATGATTACCGGTGGATTAGCCGCTCATGGTTGTGGAATTCATCTTCAATCTTTCAATCTTTCGAGTATCAATCTTCAATTGGATGTTAGAATCGTGTTCCTTAGCCTCCAAGAACTCCCAAAATCGCCCAAGAACTGATGTCAAAAAGAGGATTTTGAATTTGGGGAAGAAACCCCCAATTAAACACTGAAAATCAGCTGTTTCACTAAAAATCCGCGTCTGAAACGTAACTAGCGTATGCTTACGCTGGGGGCGTAAGCTTACTCCGTCGAGCTGAAGCTTCTGTTTAGAAAATGTTACCGGCGTAAGCTTACGCTCCTAGGGCGTAAGCTTACGCCCCTAGTGTATTTTTTTTAACTAAATATTTGGATTCGGCTTCTCGAGCTACCCAAGATTCATATATTATGGGTCTCGTAACTCATTTTCTAGCTCGAGATATGTATGTTTCAAGATTCAGCTTCCAGAACTTCCACATCAGGCTCCATCTTTTGCATAGTTTCCGATCCAAACCCTCTACTTCCTCTCTAATGCTTCCAAAACACGTACTTAGCATCCAAACACCTACAAATCATAAACACATGCAAAGTAAACGCGTTCCATGCTAAATCACACATAAAAACGTATAGTTAAGCATCATAAACACCCAACGAACACCTACACATCAGCACCCAGGGGCGGATTTACTTGTGTCGGAGGGGTTCACAGGAACCCCCCGAGTTTCGAAATTATAGTGTAACGCTAGGTAAAAAACTAGGGTGAACCCCTTAAAAAATTGTAGGGTGAACCCCCTTACAAAGTATAACAAGTGGTGTAGTGGTTTAAGCTTTGCATTATAACATGGAGGTTGTGGGTTCAAATCCCTTCACTCACATTTTTTAAAACCTTTTTTTAAGTTGATTTCTCCCTTGTCTCACTCTTAACTGGTGGGCCTTTTAATTGTTTCAAATTTCAATTGGTCATTTAATTTGTTTCTTGTTTTTGTTGGGCCTTCACTTGGGTTGGTAGCCTGCTATAACAAATAAAAAAGAAAAGATAGATCTCATTGAGAAATTAGGGAAAATAAATAGAACTCAAAGAAGCAGCACGCAGCAGGTCGTAGCTCCAGCCCCTGCCCTCCTTCAACAGTTGCTGCTCCCCTGCCGGCAGCCGCCGCCCACTACTGCTGCTCCCCTGCCGGCTTCCGCCGTCGACCCACCGCAGTCCGCACCATCCACGACTGACGACTCCACCACAGGTTACTAGGTTAGTAATTATTCCTTCTTGTTTGGTTGTTTTTTGTTTACTTGTTTGAAAAATAAAATCTAAGGTTAATTTTAATGTTAATTTGAATGTTAGTTTAGATATTAATTTAGATTTTAGATGTTAATTTGAATTTTAGATGTTATTTAGATTTTAGATGATAATTAGAATTTGATTATTAATCTATTATGTAGAATATAAGTAGAGGTAAGAAAGATAACATTGGTTTTTAGGTTTATTGTAAGCTTTTTTTTATGTCTTGTTCCATTTTCTGCATATTCTGCATTCCTCAAACTGGCCATGATTACCCACATATGAATCATTGTATATTTGTATTAATTTTCACTGGATTTGAAATAATACATTCAGAAAACACACTAATTGCCAATTACTTTGTTAATAATAGAGTGTTATGTACTTGATGGAATGATTTCTTTTAACTGATGTTAGGTTTGTTATGTGATTTAGAATTTCTTACTAATTGGCTTCCTTGAACCTGGATTTCTATCTTCAATCTTCAGGTTACATTTATCCCTAATTACCTATTACATATAAATTACTAATTGCTATTATATATTGATTACTAATTGCCTACTATCTTTGATATTTCTTATCTTTTTTACAAATAATTCAATGTCAAATTGAAACCGAACTTACGAGTCTAGTTTCTCAAAACGGTAAAAAGAATAATGAAATAAATGGGATGCTTCAATTGAATAAAAAGAAATGGTTTATAACATGACTTTTAGAAAAGGGCCTCAAATTTTTAGTTCGCTTGGGGCCCCCAAATTGGTTAAGCCGCCCCTGCCCGACCCGAACCATCGAACCGACCCGGAATTTTTATATCCAGCCCTATGAAATTGAAATATCTAAAAACAGTGAACCCCTTGAAAAAAATTCCTGTATCCGCCACTGGCTGCACCATTAAGCCGCCAACATTTTCAACCAGAAAACTTCACCGGAACAACCATATCAGAAAACACCTCCACCGGTCCACCATCTTCAACAATAATAACACCAAAATCCACCACTTTGATCAAGCCGGAAAGAAAGCGAAAAACAAAAGAATGACTAGAACCAATAAAACTCCACAAAAACATCCATCAAGCAGCTCTTTCTCATGGTTGGGGTTCTCCAGCCATGGAAGAATACAGAGAGAAAAACCAAAAGTAGAAACAGTAATGTTAAGAAAAGAAGCTTGATTTGATCGCAGAAGCCTTAAATCACCATGAAAACATAATCAATGTGGGCGTAGCACGAGAAGGCCATGAACATGAAGAGAATCAAGAGACATGAACATAGGTGCATATACAATGCTGAATTAATGGAGAAACAAGAAGAGGAGAGGTCATCTATAGACATTTTATTTTTTGTTTCTGAATGTTTTGGTCAACTAAAAGGTTCGATATATGTAGTACCGTTATGTTTTAGTTAAAAGTATTTTGGAAAAATGACATAAAATATTGACAGAATTTTAAACAACAGATATTACAGACATAACATTTTGAATAGCATTATCGAATATTAGCTATAAAGATTTTAAGGAATATTATAATATCATTAATAATACTAGTAAGTTAAAGTGGATGGTCTCACTGTATGTTTTGTTTATGTATTGCAATTCAACTTTAATTGAAAATTGGCGGAGAATTATACCCCACACACGCTCCACTTTCCGTCTAAAGTCACAATTAACTCCAATTTAAACAATAACCGTTAATTGTGATAGATTCTATATATGTACAAGTGAGGTTCAAATAAGAAGTGAATGCTTGTTAAAAAAACCTAACAAATTATTTCTTTTTTAACCAAAACCGGATCAAACGAACTCTGATTTAGCTTATTCCAGCAGCGTTGAAACCGGTTGGTCAAAGTTTTTGGGGGTGGGGGTGTGGGGATTTATGTTTTTGGAGGGTGAGGTTTAGGTTTTTGGAGGGTGAGGTTTAGGTTTTTGGGGGTGAGTGGAGGGGATTTAGGTATTTGGGAGGTGGGGTTGGGAGAGATTTAGGTTTTTTAGGGGTGGAAGGATTTAAGTTTTTTTTTTTTGAGGGGGATGGAGTGGTTAGGTGTTTGGATATAGTTTTTATGGTTTAGCTTTTTAAAGGTTTATTTTTAGGTTTTTTTAAAATTATTTTCTTACATTTTATTTAGGTTCTTTCCTACGGTATTTTTTCTAGTAGTGATGCCGACTTTTATTTTTTTTTTACTTTTTTTAAAATTATTTTCTTACATTTTATTTAATTTCTTTCCTACGTTTTTTTATTTCTTTAATGATTTTCTTATAATGTACCGTTGTGATTTTTTTTATTTTAGTAACGGACCAAACATCGGCTCCAGTATCGGTATTTTTTTATGATTTTCGACCTATGTAAAACACATGTTTTGATATCCTTTGACTATTTTATTTTTGTATCTTATGCGGAATTCATGATGCAACGCGCGGAAATTCCAATAGTTTTATAACGTTTAGTATATAATTTTTATTTTTGACGTAGAAAGATACTTTTATTTATATGGTTGGAAAATAAATACATGTATAGTTATAGACCAAAAGGTATATTCCATTCTGATAAGTGAGGATGAAGTTTATATCATAAAAATATATATTCCCATAAGTGTGTATCTAAAAGTATTCACATCAGTTTCTTTATCTTATCTTTATAATTTAATTAAAAATTATCATTTTATAAAAAAAATGTTCGTTTTTTAAAAACCCTTCACATCTTATTTCTTATCATTATAATTTTAAAGAAATGGATAAGGATGTAGTATATTTAACATTGAGTAAATTACCGTTTGCGTCCATGTGATTTACACGATTTAACACAAATGCGTCCCTAACACGAATTTTTAACGCCTTGAGTACCTGTGGTATACAATCTGTAACACTCTGAGTCCCTAGGCCTAACTTCGTTAAATTCTTTCCGTTAAGTTTAGTTTCGACATGCTGCGGATAGTTAAGTTTTGCTGCTGATCTAGTTAAGGCTATCCGCAGATACCCCTGTCGAAACGAAACTTAACGGAAAGAATTTAACGAAGTTAGGCCCAGGGGCTCAGAGTGTTACAGATTGTATACCATAGGTACTCAAAGCGTTAAAAATTCGTGTTATTGACGCATTGTGTTAAATCATGTAAACCACAGGGACGCAAACGATAATTTACTCTTTAACATTTTAGTGTCCATTTTCTTATAATTTTAAAGATAAAGATAAGGTTTAAAGAACCTGATGTAAAACCATTTTAACTTAAATCTTTTTTTTTTATAATTTAAGGATATGGTGTATATACCAATGATGTGGATGCTCTAACGTGATCAAAATTATTTTATATTAAAATTTAGAGTAAATTACTGTTTGATTCTCTGACGTTTGACCATTTTAACTATTTAAGTCCTTTATGTTTAAATCCGTTTCTTTTAACCCTGACGTTTCATTTATTACTCCATTTGAGTCCAAATTGTTAATTTTTTCTGAAATGACCAAAATACCCTCATACACTCAAATTGTTAAAAAACAATCAATATCTTGTCCTGATCTTGAAAACACACACCACCACTCATCTTACCTCCCACCTCTCGTCTCTCTCTAAACCCCCCATCTGCAAAACCACCACTCATCTTACCACTCACCTCTGAGTAGGGTTTAAGATATGGAGGCTGAAACCGGCCACCGCAAAACTTTTTAAACCCAAAATGTGGCGTGCAGGTCTGAATTATGATCAAGTAAGTTAAACCGCAAAACCTTAATCAAGCAACTGGCCACCGCCATCTACAAATCTGGCTCCATCACAGAGTGAGTTCAGACCTTGAGTGACTGGTACAAGTTTCAGTCAAATACTTACACCGAATCTGTTACTCATTCGCCTGATTTTCAAAATCTGAATTTATAAGTCAACCGGAGACTTACACCGAATCTGTTACTCAACTTGGAGAAGAACACGTATAGACCGCTACGAGATCTGAAATTGAGGTACCCATCGGAGAAACGGAAGCTCAAATCATTCCAACAAACCCAACCCCAGATCAACAGATTCAAAGGGTTTTGGAGGATTCAAAGGGTTTTTGGAGGCTTTTCAATCTATTAGACAGATCTCGTTTTACGACCTCCGATGCCAAAAGTCTCTCCAAAAACACTTTACTTTTAGAAGGTCGACTCTCTCAAGTGATGCTTCTGAATCAATAACGATTTTATCCTTGTAATCATTCTTGTATAGACTACTATTACTAAGGAAATATCATAATTACCATTTTAACAAAGCAATTAACATAAGTGCAATGTAATTAAGGCCTAGGAAATCAGAAACAAGTACTTAGAAAGGGAAATCCATTTGTGGCCTCTTTGTGGACCAATCAATGTTATCCCAGTTGACTGAAGGTGGAAACATCTTGTAGTCTTTTTGGACGAAGAATCCTTGGTAATTAAGTAATGTAGGCAGACTTAGAAATAACATATGATATAATTTTACAGATTAAAAAAAACTTGCAGTCTTGGGAGTCAATGTTGATGCTATCCAGCCACTTCACAGAACAGGTGGTGGTGGTGGTGGTGGCGGGGTGGTGGTGGTGGGGGTGGGGGTGGGGGTGGGGGTGGTGGTGATGGTGAGAGGAGAGGGTAGAATATATAATGTTTTTTACCATTTGAGTTCTCAAGGGTATTTTGGTCATTCAAGAAAAAAAATTAACAGAAAATCAAACAGAGTTAGTCATCTGGATTCAAACAGAAGCAAAAATGAAACGTCAGGGTTAAAAAAGACGAATTTAAACATAAGAGACTCAACTAGTTAAAATGATCAAACGTTAGGAATTAAAACAGTAATTTACTCTAAAATTTATAAGAAAAGAAAATAAAATAAAAATACAAGCAATAGATTCAGCGGCTAATATACCAAAACAAAACAACAATTATGGTTTCATTCTTTTATTTCTGACTAGTTTAAATCCCGTGTTTACACACGAGGTAAAAAATATCAATATTTAAAACTTTTAAATCTTTATGTATATATTTTACAGATGTAAAAATATATCATGTATATTAAGGATAGAAACAAACTCAAAATATATAAAAATTAATATATAATTGAATTTCAAAAATACGTTAATTAGTATTTAATGTAATTTTATTTTCATTTTATATTTGATTGATTGAAATAAAAGTTAAATAATTAAATTTCAAAGTTTCTTATAATAAGAAATAATTTAAAATAAATGTGTTTTATTAGTATAATTAATGTTTTCCTAAAATATTAATGTAATTATTAAAAGATAGAAGTACATTAAATAAGAGAGAGAAGCGGGAAAAAATGGCGAGGATGAATATGGAGACGACACGTGACAGTAAAAACATTTTACTTATTATACAGTATAGATTTTGTATGTATGGAGACGAAGCGATTCATCGAAATCGATCTGATTATATGTATAAATACGCATAATTTATACCAGAAGTGAATATGAGTGTGGATCTGGCTTCGAATTCTCATGGAAACCTGGACGAGCAGATTTCACAGCTCATGGAGTGCAAGCCCTTAAATGAGCCTGAGGTATCCCCCTCTTTGATCGGTAATATTTTCAAATTAGGGTTTCATCCTAGATTTGATGGATCTGGGATTTCATCTTTGTAGAACCAAAGACTGATTGCTACCAAATTATTCTAAGTACAAATGCTGCTGATAGGCTTATCAGCAGCATTCAACACATATGGCTGCTGATAGGCTTATCAGCAGCATTCAACACTTGTTGCTGCTGATAGGCTTATCAGCAGCGTTCAACACAAGTTGCTGCTGATAGGCTTATCAGCAGCATTATTCTCATCTCTGCTGCTGATAGCTTTATTCACTGAAGACCAAACGTTGCAGCTGACTATCCATGTGAAGCGCCTCTGACACCTTTATGCAAAAGCAACTGCCACACTCCAAGCAGAAGGAACCTCACTGGTGCAACTAATAAAGGACAATAACGCGCTTCTCCAAGCATGCAAATAATGATGCCTAAGAAGACGTTTCAGTAAAGTTATCTAGATTAGCCTTTGCGTGTAATTTAGATTAATAAACAAGATCAACGGCTTGTGTTAGATCTGATCCTTAGAATTAAGGGTCTGTCTTGATTCTAAGTTACTATAAATACTGTGTAAACACTTCATAGTAAGTGTGTCTTTTGTGTACCTGCTATACCTTCACAGTGCTTTTTGATAGAGTTTTACTTGTAATCTTGTAATCTCAGAAGTTTAATACAACAGTGCATTTATCAGTATTCTTGCTGTTTACTTGTTTACTTTGTTGGTTGCTATTGTTTCCGCCAATATCAACTAGAATAGAATCACCTTGTAATCTTACGATCCTACAAGTGGTATCAGAGCTTTGACTTAAGATTAAACAAACTAACATTTGTTTAATCACTTTCTGATTCTATTCAAAACTCTATTCTTGATCAAGTCACACAAAACAAAATGGCACAAAGTCATGGATCTGAAGACATCGGCAGTATCAACCGACCACCGAGGTTGGTGTCTGGGGAGGACTATGATATGTGGAAGAACCGTATGGAAAGTTTCTTCTGCTACCATGAATACGGAATGTGGAAATCCATAAGGGATGGACCCTATGTTCCCATGGTGGCCTCTGCAGACTCCGGAGGACCACTAGTTCCTAAAGAACCCTCCAAGTATTCTGAAGAAGACATCAAGAAAATGGAGGTGGACTTCAAGGCATTAGGAGCTATCCAAATGTGCCTTCCAAATGAAGTTTTTCACAACTTCAAGGCTCACAAAACTGCAAAGGAATTATGGGGAGCCTTGGAAAAGATGTTTGCTGGATCTGAGGAGGTCAAGGAGAACAGACGTGACATTCTCAAGCAACAGTATGAAAACTTCGTCTGGAAGGAAGGTGAGTCACTAACAGTTTTATATAACAGGTACACGTACCTGGTTGGAGAACTGCAGTGCTCCAAGGTAAAGCTGGAGAATGAAGACATTCTCAAGAAGTTCATAAGATCTCTTCCTAGTTGTTGGACATTATATACAGTGTCCATCAGAAGAACAGAAAATCTGAAGACTCTTCAGATGACTGAGCTCTTTGGCATGCTCAAAACCTATGAATTAGAAATGATTCAAGCTAAAGAAAGGAGCTCCAGTTATCAAACAGCCACCACTTCCTCCACCACCACCTCAGCGCTTCACTTTGATCATTCTGGTCCTAGTGCAAGCAACTACTATCCTCCCATTGTTACTCATCCTCAAACACCAACTGCTTCACAATCCAACTCATCACCATTTCTCCTTGAGGCACCTCCTCAACAGCCAACCTCTACTGCTTTTGTCTCTGACAACTCAAGCAGCATGTACTTCATAAAGGAGGATCTGGAATGCTTTCATCCAGATGATCTTGAAGAAATGGATATTCAGCACTCATATGCCATGCTCTCCCTCAGAGCAAAAAGGTTTTATTCTAGAACCGGGAGATCAGTTCCAAGCAACAACTCAAACACCAGAGTTGGGCTTGATAAAAGCAAGATCCGATGTTACAACTGTAACCAAATGGGTCACTTTGCTAGGGAGTGCAAGGCACCTAAAGCCAATCAGGGTGCCAGCCATCAAAGACAAGCTTACCAAGGTCAGCCCAGGCAGCAGCAGCAGCAAGGAACTCCTCCAGCACAAACTGCAGCCTGTGCAAATGTTGGAACTACAGAATTTGACTGGAGTTTTCAATATGAAGATATTCCTGCCTCCAACCAAGCACTTATGGCAGACAATGCAGAGATACCACCTCAGGTATTTGAACATCTTTGCTCTCAAGCTTGCATTGACAAAGTTTTAGGTTATAGAAAGCATAACCAAAATCTAATAGATCAAAATGAAGAGTTTCGCCAAATGAAATCTGAATTCAAAAAGGTCGAAGACAGTTACAAAGAAAAGATTAACTGCCTTAAGAAAGAGATTTCTTCTTTAAAACATGAACAAATCAATCTTGAAACTCAGATTGATGATCTATTAGTAAAACTTAAAGCTACCAGAGCTGAACTGGCTGAACAGAAAGTTCATGTTGAAAAATATGAATTTTCATCTAAAAAGTTACAAAGATTGTTAGATATTCAAGTCCATGAAAGGGTAAAAACTGGACATGGATATCATGATGATGAGTACAAGACAGTTCCTCCTCCTGCTGACTATGTTGCCATTCACCAACCAAGCTTCAATACTGAAAATCTTGACACGGCAAACCGAAACCTTGATCCTTCAATGGATGGATGTTTTGTGGAAGACTGCTCCACCTCTTCAGAACCTGAGTCAACTTGCTCAGATCACTGTGAAACTAGTGCAGTCCCATCTGCTCCCTTCCCTAAAGTTGTTCTGAACAAAACTGAATGTCCTGTTGTTACTCCAACTATTCCAGCTCCTATCCCATTCAAACAGATCAAGATCAGCTATCCTCCAGGTGGAAGAAAGCTAAACATTGAAAAGGGAGAGACATCAGGTTTCACCAACCCCAAATCTCAGTCAAAGTCAAAGGCGTTTGATATTTCTCATACACCTGGAGAAAAGGTCCATATGTTCAAAGGACACTAGAAGAAGCCACCTTTGAACATAACAAAGCTCATCCCTGGAACTTCAAAGATTTGTTTCAAAGTAAGAACTATGTGGGCTCTCACAGCGACAAGATAGCAGTATCCTGCTTTGTGTGTGGCAAATACAATCACACTGCCAGCACCTGCTTCCACTACCGTGAACACCAAAGAAACTCAAAGCAGCATGCCTTTGAGAAAACAAACAGAAACAAATAGGTGAGAAGCTATGATGCAAAGGCAACAAAGTTCAGAGAATCTCTATCCCCTCAAAGAGTGAAGATGCAGAAACCTCAACAAACTTGCATCATATGTGGGGAATCAAACCACTTTGCTGCAACATGCAAGTTCAACCCTTTTAACCAAGTTGCAAATCCTTCATCTGTGTTTAACCCATCAGCAGCAAACAAAATCGCTGCTGATAGAGTAAAGTCCAGGAAACCAAAGGCAAAGCCTTCAGCAGCAAAAGTCTCTGCTGCTGACAAAGCAAAATAAAAAACAACGGCATCAGTAGCAAAAGGATCTGCTGCTGACAAAGCAAAATCCAAAATAAAGCTTCCAGCAGCAAAAACTGCTACTGCTCCAGCAAAGCCTTCAGCAGCAAAATCGGCTGCGAATAAGCCAGAATTGTCAGCAACAACATCTTCTGCCGACAATGTAAAGAAAGCCAGAAAACCACCAGCACAGCAATGGAGGGCCAAACAATCTCCAAGCATAACAAATGGTTCCATTGACTGCAAGCTTGCCGACAATGGCAAATTAGCAACGATTATCTACAATGCTGCAAGCTACAATGTTCCTCCCACTAATTAGATTTTTCTCATGTGCAGGGACAGCCAGGCAACAAACACAATACTTGGGTGGTAGATAGCGGCTGTTCCAGGCACATGACAGGCAACAGGTCCATCCTCTCTAACTTCAGACATTTTAATGGAGGATATGTTGCCTTTGGGAGTGACTCAAAAGGTGGATCTATCACTGGACAAGGAACTGTGTCCAATGAAAGGATGAGTATTGAAAGAGTCAACTATGTTAAAGAACTTGACTTCAATCTCATGAGTGTTTCCCAAGTATGTGATCAAAAGCATTGGATGCTCTTCACTGACAAAGAATGTTTCGTGTTAGCTCCTGGCCTATCTAAACCCCCTCCAGAGAAGATTCTCCTAACTGCTCGTAGAAAGGACAACTTATATGTGCTTGACATGAATGAAGCCACTCCATCTGGTAGTGTTTCATGTTTTCTGTCAAAGGCATCAGTTGATGAATCCGCTCTCTGGCACATGAGGTTAAGCCATGTTAATATCAAAACAATCAATAAATTAGTGAAGGACAATCTTGTTAGAGGGCTTCCTGACAAAGAATTCCAGCTAGACGATCACTGCATTGCCTGCTTGAAGGGAAAACAACATAAGAGTTCCCACAAGCCCAAGACATTGAACACAAATGACACCCCTCTCCAGCTATTGCATATGGATCTCTTTGGTCCTACGAATGTCATGTCAATGGGCAAAAAGTCCTACTGTCTGGTGATAACTGATGACTTCTCCAGATTCTCATGGGTATTCTTCCTACGAACAAAAGATGAAACTGCTGAGATTCTCAAATCCTATATTCTTAGGGTAGAGAACCAAAGCAATCTAAAGGTAAAGATCATAAGGTGTGATCAGGGAATAGAGTTCAAAAATCACACTTTGAACAGTTTCTGTGAGAGCAAGGGCATTGAAAGGCAATACAGTGCTCCAAGAACCCCTCAACAAAATGGGGTTGCTGAAAGAAGAAATAGGACTCTGATTGAATCAGCAAGATCTATGCTGGCTGACTCAAAGCTGCCCCTTACTTTCTGGGCAGAAGCAGTAAGCACAGCTTGTTATGTGCAGAATAGAGTCCTTATTATTAAGCCTCTCCAGAAAACACCCTATGAACTATGGCTCAAAAGAGTTCCCTACATTGGCTTCCTGAAACCCTTTGGATGTCCATGTACCATCCTCATCACACATGGAGTTCTTCCTAAATTCGGTGCAAAGTCTGATGAAGGTTACTTTGTGGGTTACTCCTCTCAATCAAAGGCCTACCGAGTGTTCAATTCTAGGACTCGGATTGTGGAAGAATCTGCTAATGTGGAATGCAGGGAACATGTTGTATGTGAACAAGGCAAAGGTCCTAACTGGCTCTTTGATATAGACTCCTTCACTCAGATATTTAAGCCTCTCACATTCTCAAATATGGAGTGTTCTTCTTCAAAATCAACATCTTCTGCCTCAACCTCTTCTACTGACTACAGACTGGATTTTCCCAGTCCCTACATCAGAATGAAAAGACCATCCATTGATCCTCCATCAGTGGCAGAAGCTATTGAAGCCAGTACAGGTGGAGCCGGTACTTCTACCACAAGCAGTAATCTCTCTGACCAAGAAATCTGTAATGAAGCCTCCTCAATCCATGCTGAAGAGACCTCTGATGCTAATACTGCTGATAATGTGGAACACAATGATCAGAACCTCCAAGCTCCTCTCTTCACAACTGAAGACAATCCTGATCTAAACCAAAGTAATCTTGAAGAGGGAATACGGCTGGATGTGATACCAGCACAGAGAATAAACAAAGAGCATCCTCTGGAAAACATCATTGGCCAAGTCCACACAGGTATCCAGACAAGAAGTAAGTCTCATGAAGCCAACATTTGTTTGTTCTCCTGCTTTCTATCTCAGGTGGAACCCAAGAAGATTGATGAAGCTCTCAAGCACAACAGCTGGATTGAAGCAATGCAGGAAGAATTGCTGCAGTTCAAAAGACAAGATGTTTGGAAGCTTGTTGATCTTCCACCTGGTCAAACATCCATTGGAACAAGATGGGTTTTCAGAAACAAGCAAGATGAAAGGGGCATCGTGGTCAAGAACAAAGCCAGACTGGTAGCTCAAGGTTACACTCAAGAAGAATGCATTGACTATGATGAAGTCTTTGCTCCTGTTGCCCGTCTGGAAGCCATCGGAATCTTTCTGGCATATGCAGCATCCAAAAACTTTATGATCTATCAAATGGATGTGAAGAGTGCTTTTTTGTATGGCAAGATTGGTGAAGAAGTCTATGTCAAACAGCCTCCAGGCTTTGTGGATCCTGCACATCCAAATAAGGTCTTAAAACTGGACAAAGCTCTCTATGGCTTACACCAAGCCCCAAGAGCCTGGTATGAAACTTTATCTGGATATCTACTTAGCAACAACTTCAGAAGGGGGGCCATTGATCAGAAATTATTCATCAAAGATGAAGGGGGAGAAATTTTGTTGGTCCAGATTTATGTTGATGACATTATCTTTGGATCTACAAGAAAGAAGCTCTGCAAAGACTTTGAAGTTCTGATGCATTCCAAATTTGAAATGAGTTCAATGGGTGAACTAAATTTCTTTTTAGGACTTCAAGTCAAACAGGTACCAAATAGAATCTTCATAAGTCAATCCAAGTATGTCAAAAGCATCTTGGAGAGGTTCAAAATGACTGATTGCTCTGCTGCAACGACTCCTATGCAAGTGCACCATCAATTATCTCTGGATAAAGAAGGACAAGACACTGATCAACATCAGTACCGAGCAATGATAGGGTCTCTCATGTACCTCACTGCCTCAAGACCAGATATCATGTTTGCAGTTTGTCTCTGCGCAAGATTTCAAGCAGCTCCAAAAGTGTCTCATCTTCAAGCTGTCAAAAGGATCCTTCGATACCTAAAGGGAGCCCCAAAACTTGGGCTATGGTATCCAAAGAATGGAAATGTCAATCTCTATGCCTACACTGACAGTGACTATCGGGGTTGTAACTTGGACAAAAAGTCCACATCTGGGGGATGTCAATTTCTTGGAGGAAGGCTCATCTCATGGCAATGCAAAAAGCAAACATGTGTCTCTACTTCAACAGCTGAAGCAGAATACATTGCAGCTTCAAGCTGCTGTGCACAGGTCATCTGGATCCAAAATCAAATGCTTGACTATGGAATGACATTCATGCAGACTCCAATTCACATTGACAACATGAGTGCAATCTCTATCACGAATAATCCAGTGCAGCATTCCAAGACTAAGCACATCGACATCAGGTATCACTTTATCAGGGATTAAGCTGAGAAAAAGAGAATTGTCCTATCCAAGGTTCACACAAATGAGCAATATGCTGATTTGTTCACTAAACCTTTTGATGAAGCAAGATTTCGATATCTAGTTGAATCAATTGGCATGATGAACTTTGAATAAGACATGTCTCAATTTTTTTTTTATCCTCCCTTGTAAATATGTCTATGTTTTTGTTCTTAATAAAAGGTTATAGTCAGCAGCACTTTTTCACTGCTGACAGATTTAATCTTCAGCAACAAAGCCTTTGCCACTGATCGATTTAAGTTATCAGCAGGAACAAGTTTCCTGCGGATAGCTTTAAGGCGGTCAGCAGCAATCTTTTTGCTGCGGAATGAATACAACAGTCAGCAGCTACCAAATCTGCTGCTGAAAGACTTCACTATCCGCAGCAACCAAGTTTACAGCAGATAGCACACCATCAGCAGCAACCAAGATTGCTGCTGATGGGTAAAACAAGTCTACATTAACTTTTACCTGCGGTAAAAACTACTCTCGGTCTTTACCATGACTGCTCTAGTGTTTTACAGCTGTAACAATGAAAAGTGAAACAGGTTGTACTGTACAAGTAAAGTTGCTTTTTCTTCGTCTGCCGTTATATCATAATTTCAAACGTTCCCACAACCTCTTCATATTCAATTTCAAACCCTAATCTCCCAACACTTTCTCTCCCATCCCCACAGCATTCAAAGCCCTCCATAACTAACCACCATTCAAACATCCTTCTCTCTTCCCTCCAACTCCATAAAAATGGCAGGCGCAGACATAAACAACCCCAACGACAAGTTTTCCCCATATCACAACCTCACTGCATACCTAATAAAGAGCAAGAAATCGGAAGGTTTCGATGATATGATCGACTTCCTTTGTCGGTCCAAAATCCTCCATGCCCTAACAGTCAACCCAACCATCTACACTTCCCACATGGAAGATTTTTGGAGCTCAGCCGTGTACTCTACTGAACAGGGCACTCCCTAAATCAGAGGCACAATAGACGGAAAGGAGATGATTATTACTGAAGCAAAGCTCAGCCAACACCTCAAGCTTCAGGATGAAGGGGACGCCATCTCTTACCAACAAGACGTATACATGAGGACCTTTGTATCCATAGGGTACACTGGGAATCAAGCAGAGTATACGATAGAGAAGGCACTCATGGGTCCCAAATGGAAGTATCTCTGCCACACTCTTCTCCAATGCATATCCCAGAAGAGGAGTGGCTGGAACCAACTTAGCTCCGGACTTGCGTCGGCAATTCACGGTATGATAACTGGGGAGGGTTTCAACTTTTCTCACCTCATTCTTGAAGGTTTGAGATACAACCTTCAAGAAGGGGTGAAATCACAGTTCTTCATGTACCCAAGATTCTTGCAGGAAGTGTTCAACATTGAGCACCAAGATCTTTCAAAAACTGCAAGAATCTACTCAATTCTGGGACATAAGAACAACATTTTTCAAAGCATGAGAACAGTTTCATCAAAGTTCTCAGGGGCCGATGTTCCATTGTTATCTACAATGTTGAACACGCAAAGTGCCCAGGGTGACAGTTCAGCAAACCGAGCTGATACTGATCCCACACCCTCCACCTCACTGCCACAAACTCAAACTACTGTTTCCCTTGATCGAACATACATTACTCACCCACAGTTTGATTGCTCAACCGGAACACAGGGCCCCGGTTGCAGCCAAGTATACAAGGAAGAGGGGCAAGAGAACTCCTTCTTCTCTTGCCTCCAAGGCCCAAACCCAAGCTAACATCCCTCACTCAGAATCACAACATTCTAGTGAGAATATCATAAGGGAAAGCCACATTGTTAGGGAGACTCCTTCGGAAGTCTCTCTATTAGGATTAGGATCACTTCCCGGATCCATAGAACAGCCCTTTGAGCCATTCCTATCTTCTTTGAACTTAAGTGTTGAGGAACCTGACCAAAGTGATATACCTTCTCCAACTACCACTATCAATGAGGTATTGATTGGTCTTGCTTCCGAAACACCCAACCCAAGTTCTTCACCCTTGAAGGTCCACTCTGGGAGTAATGATGGAGTGGATGTGGAAGAGGCTGTCACTACTGCTGGTCCATCAACTGACCAGGAGGACAGTGACAACATCCTTAAGACCTCAACCACGGCAACTCATGGTGAGGGTGTTTCCTTGGAAACTCCCCTCACTGATAGGAATCCCAGGCGCCAAGAAACCACGGGTGATGGGATGCTGAGGCTCAGCCTACGGCCCCATCTGGGTCCAAGGATTCCACAACTGTGGATGAGGACAGACTGAAACTTCTTAACTTGGAATTGACGGCCAGGGTGGCTATGCTAGAGGCTGAAATGTCCAAACTACGACACCAAGTCGCTATGCATGAAGCCCATCAATGCCCAATTTTAGCCACTCCCTCTCTTGTATCAGTAGGCACACAAACTGATGCTTACCTGTCTGCTGATGCAACCAAAAAGGGGGAGATGGTTTCAAGGGAAGAAGATACAGACAGTCTTGACGACTGGATTCAAGAGCAGGTTGTAATTCAAAGCTCACAATTCAAGCCAGCTTTTTTCCAAGTTCATGACTTGCCAGTCCCAGATAATGAAGACGAAGAAACATCTGAAGACTGGAAGTTGGTCGTCAGGGCTGTCAATGAAATGCTGAATGATGTTGAAGACACAGAACAAACAAATACATCATTCAGCATCCTTCCTGAAGCAGC